>CM067337.1:19915000-22888750 GCA_034376525.1 Nicotiana benthamiana | reverse complement strand
TTCAAGGATTTGCGGCACCCAAATTCTTGTGTGCTTAGGACACGATTCCCCCTTGATATTCTTTTTATATTATTGCTATATTATCTTAATCATTATTATGTAAAGAATATGGTTTCACAATGTTTTCTTCTTTGTTTTTTTCCTGGTGAAGTAAGGCTTGAACAGAGTTGTTATGTTAAAGCCTAAAGAAATATCTGATGATGAGAAATTAGCTGATTCTAGACATTACCATTTCTCAGATAAAGAACATGCTCAATGTAAACTGGTAGGATCACATGAGATCTTGATAGCGTGACACTTCACATATTAACTAACTTTTCAGAAGGGCTGAGAGATTCTAAGGTGAATTGCTACAGAAATCTTTCAATCATAGGTTTAAGTAGCTCTTCCTGATGCTTTGCAAAAGGATTCTCCTGGTCTGTTCTGGTTGTTCTTCGTTTATCCCATATTGTGCTCCACAGTCAGTGGGTGCATGAGTGTGCCACATGACATATAAACTACTAAGTGGTTCACATCTTCTCCTGATTTCTTGCACATGAAGCACCAAGTTTTGTGAGCTACCCTTCTATTCCTCAAGTTTTTAGCTGTAAAAATGGCTTTCCGTGCTGCTAGCCAAGCAAACAAGCACACTTTTCTAGGTGTTCTGGACATGCACACACATATCAAATGAGGAAACTCATGACACTTTTAGAGAATTCTATGTTCAGCAGTGATAGTTTAGCTGTTGAATATGTTTATTCTCCTCTCAACACTTTTATTCCTCTGTACTGTTTGATGGCCATATTTTAATTCCTAAAATAATATATTTGAATGTATCGCTGTTCCATATAGGTCTTGGTTGGTGTAAAGTTCTTAAGGAAGTGGCCGTTTATCAGTCGTTTGCGGGTGTGCTTTGTGGAGCCTCCTTATTTTCAAATGACTGTGAAGCCAATTTTCACACATGGGCTTGATGTAACAGAACTTCCTGGAATTGCTGGATGGATGGTTAGTTCAATGGGTATCTCTGTGTCTGAAACATTGAATTCACATTTAGACAATCTTCCTAAGATTTGTTTGTCATCCTTATCAGGATAAACTACTTGCTGTTGCCTTTGAGCAGACACTTGTCGAGGTGCGGTTCATTCATATTTAAGTCTGTCTTATATTAAACGTTATTCCCCTACTATGCTTGTGGTAGAAGCACATTTTAGACTTTGATATGTGGTGAAAAAAGTTCCAAATAAGTTACGTTTATGCTGAAAATGGTTTGAATAGCATACAATCATGTAATGTGGTCTCCAAGCGTCCAAAAGAAAAGGAAAAACAGACAGCCTTTGTAGAGAGCTTTAGACTAAGTTATTCATAATATCTTGCAGCCCAACATGCTGGTGGTGGATGTTGAGAAGTTTGTGTTGCCACAACCAGGTAATGGTCACACTAGCTCCCACTCCCCCCCCCCCCCCCCCCCACTTTTTGGTGCTTGGCTTGCCCCAATGTTATTGGCTCCAATTCATTGAAAGGGAATTTGAATTTAATTTTAGATACAAGAATTATCAATGCTCAATAACCGTAGTGCACTTGCGCAAAACTTCTTGCCGAGGGCCTGTGCACCCCCGAGATTAGTCGGGGATCATAAAGACTCGAGCGCCCGGTACAAATAAAAAAAAGAATTATCAATGCTCAAGAAACTATAATTAGAGAATGTTTCAATTAGTTGAGATCAAAATTTCATTTTTTTTGAAAAAATCATTATGAAGATTATTAAAATTTGGAAAATGATGTTTTAATATATAAAAAAGATTTATATGCATTTTTGAAGTTTGATTTCAATCTATAAGTTTTACTATTTATAAAAAGTAGGTAAACAAGTGAAAACAGGCTTTTGAGAGTTTCAAAAGTTGAACCTTTTTGATCAAGTCTCGTTTTCCGGTAAATGTTTAGAGTATTATGTGTACAATTCAAAAGTTAGGACAAAAAGCGCACATCCACTTAAACCAGTTATCAAGAGTGCAATCTTGTCTTTTTTTGTTGTTCTTTGTTCTTTTACTTTTGTTAAGGGTTTTCCCTAACTGGTTTTAGAGCCCGTTTGGCTTAGCTGATTTAGAATAGTTGATAAGCATTAGGTGCTGAAAAGTACTTTTAAGTGCTGAAGCTGATTTAAAAAATAAACAGTTGCTTGTTTGGATAAAGGTGCCGAAATTAATAATCAGTAGCTGAAGAACTGGGGCATACAAATAATTTTGTTTTAAAAAGAAGTATTTCAGGGATAGAATAGTAAATATTTTGGTCAAACTTAAAGTGCTTATAAGCTGAAATTTGATAAGTTGGGGGAGATCAACTTGTGGCTTTTAGCTTATTTTTGGCTTATAAGCACTTTTAGAGCCCGTTTGGATTAGCTGGAAAAAAGTAGCTTTTAAAAGCTGCTTTTAAGTGATGAGACTTGTTTTATAAATAAGCAGTTACCTGTTTGGATAAAAGTGTTGAAGCTCAAAAAAGGCTGTTGAAGTGTTTGGTAAACAAGTGCTGGTAAGAACTTTTTTCTGTTAAAAAGACAAAAATATCCTTTAACAAAAATATCCTTAAAGTTGTTAACGTTATAAAAGGAGTTGATTACTACAATATATTGATTCATAAGCAATGCAAACAAAAAATAATTTATATTTTAATTTAAATAATTACTTAAGATAGTTTTTTATTTGTTTGCCAAGAAAATAAAAATAATAGTTTTTGCTTTGTATATATCTGTATGAGAATCTAATTGATCAATTGCTTTTTTTTTTTCCTTGTCTCTGGAAGTGCTACGACATAAGTCAATCACAAACTTAAAGCCATTTTATACATCAAGCTAATCAAATTGAAGTTATACACTGATTTCTCAAATTATATAAAAAGTTAGGTCATTATATGCATATTTCAAGAGAACGAAACAAAATAACATTTCTCAATTGGAATGTAAAATAATAAATATTAGTGTTTTAAAAGTTTCGTAGCCCGAAATCGGGGTGCCACAAGTCATGAGCTACTACAGAATCTACTAAAATTCTACAAGTCTGGAACTAGGTACAAAGTCTGAATATAACATAAGTAAGGAAAGATAAGGGAGAAACGGGGCTGCGGACGTCAACAGCTACCTTGTCACTCCTAGTCCGCCTGGTTTGGAAAGAATCAACGCTCAGGAGCAAACTCTGCTCTACCTGTATTTGCACACAATGTGTAGGGAGTAATGTGAGTACTCTGATCCAGTGAGTAATAAGAATAAATAATGACTGAAAGCATGAAATCTCACAAATGCACAAAGAAACGCCATCTCAAGCAGTAAAATCAGCTAAGCAATAAAACAGTGAAGTATCCAATAATTCTCCCTTTTAAAACAGTTTAAGGCAAATATTTTCACAAGTGGGAAATAATCAAAAACTTGCCCCTCGAGCTCAATATCAACCTCTCAGTACAGTATCAGCCCCGCGGGCCCATCCAAACAAGATCACTTTGCTCTTCCATATTTTCCATATTGTTATTAGCTCTCAAAGATGTACCAACATCAGGATCAACAGATGGAACATATTTCTCATTTTCAGCTGCTCGGAATTCATCACCCATATTGTATTTCTTTCTAATATAGTTATGAATGGCCATAGTAGCAAGTACGATGTCTCTTTGAGTGTCAATAGAAAGGCATGTCTTGCAAAATAGACCATCTTGCTTTCCAAACCCCAAATATGCGCTCTACAATATTTCTACAAGAAGAATGCAAATAGTTAAATTTTTCAATTCGCCCTCTTGGTTCTCGCAATTGTCTTGTTGCACCACGGCGGAATTGTGCTAGGTGATATCTCACATTATCCCCTTTGTATGGAGCCATATATCCCTTCATGTGAGGATATCTTGCATCAACTAGATAATACTTATTTCCAATTGGACGTGGAACGTTCAGTTCCGGTCTAAGTTAGTGTTTGATCTATTTCCTTTTCTAACCTCTTGCTCACACAACTCAATAAATATAATATGTGTATCAGCATCCCACTTAGCATTGTCCGGCATAACTGAATGGAAATAATCTGAAGAAAACCAAGAAGCTAAGACTGAAGTTGCATAATAGTAATACCAGTACTTTTGTATGTTAACTCACATCAAGCATTAGGAATATTGCATGATGAATAAGTTGGTTTATGTAACTAAGAATGTGTTCTGTACCATCTAGAAGTTAAGTTTTTGTTGTAATTGGTTTATACAAAGTAAATCAAATCTATGTACTAAAGTAGTCTTAATGGTATTCTTCCCACTTTTCTGCTGAAGTTACTAAATAATATGGAACCCATAAAAAACAGGTAATTAGAAATGCTTAATACAGAATCTCTCCTATGCCAACACACAACAAATTATTTAAAACTCCATATGATTAACTACTGCTTTTATCCCAAGAAAATTGACAGAATTCAGATTACATTATATAATCACAGGGCCGGGAGTATTATTTTCTACTCCCTCTGTTCCAGTTTATGTGTACCTATTTTCTTTTTGGTCCGTTCCAAAAAGAATGAACTCTTTCTAAATTTGGTAACAATTTAGCTTAAAGTTACAACTCTACCTTTAATGAGAAGCTTTTATAATGTCACAAATACTCTAGGCCAGACTTGTTTAGGACCACAAATTATAAAAGTCTTCATTTTTTCTTAAATTCCGTGCCCAGTCAAACAAGTTCACATAAATTGAAACGAAGGGAGTAAATTTTTTCGAGGATAAACTTTCAAAACCAAGCAAAAAACAAGTTTAGAGCACTTACTTAAAACATAGAGCACTCAACATAAGTATATGCATTCATTCCCAACAGTACATTACATTTAATCCCTTACTTTTTTGATGTTTTTCTTTTCCTCATTATCATAATGTACTGCTATAGAGTCATCATGTTAATCTTTATTTATTCCCTTCTACTTTTTTGATGTTTTTCTTTTCCTCCTCATTATCATAATGTACTGCTATAGAGTCAAAAGTACTCTTGGAATATTAGCAAATTGAAAAGTAAAGTACCCAAACGGAACTTAGGCAAAAAGAGTACTGTAAGGATCGAATAAGGATCGAGAAGAACTTTTCCAATTCAAACAAAAAGATACAATAAAGATCGAGAAAAACTTATAACAATAATTGATTTCCACTGAGAATTGCTTGAAGAAAAGTGTAAAGGATGAAGCAGAGATGAAGATGAAAGGAGACCTCGGTCTTCGAAGTGAAGAAAATAGGAGAAATACAGTGTTTTAGGGTTTCTTTAACCGTTTAACAGAGGGTATTTTGGTATTATAAAAACTTATAAGAGACAAGAGAGTAATTTTTTTGGTCAAACCAAAATGGCTTTTGAGCCAAAATTGAAAAAGTTGGGATCAACCAACTTGTTGCTTTTAGCTTTTTTAAGCACTTTTTAGCTCTTTTTAAGCGGTTTTTTTTTTGCCAAACACTCTTAGCCCCGAACTTGTAACCTACTTAACCCATTCAGACATCAGGTTATTTATCTGGATTAAAGTAAATCAAGGAAAAGAAGTTTTACAAGGCCGCCTCCTGCCTGAGTAAATAGATAATTATCCCTAGTTATGTTGTGATAGAGGGAAGATTATAGCGGCTTGCAAGCATTTTTGTTCTACCAATATATGCTAGTGTTGTGGAAGAAGTCCCAATTACATGAATGGCAGTGAAGTTAACTTGAATGTGTTGAAAGCCTGGAATGGTGATGTTGGGTGGTGAGTGAACCATGTCAGTTGCTCATTTTTGAGAACTTAAACTGGTTGATAGTCTGATGCACAACTTGTTGATGATAAAATTCTAACATGAGCCATACTGCACCTGTAGGGGGTGAATAGGATTTGAGGTGGTGGTCATGTTTTCTCGAATATTTAGTGTGTTGCAGTGGGCGTCTCGACCTAATCAATAATTGAAATTACATACAAGCATGCAAGTTTTGCTACCATTCACATCCCCACCCCCAGGAATAATAAAAAAGGAGACGAGTAAAAACCTTAGCACCTCAATGTGCTTGAATTTAGTCTATTTGATTTCTAGAACAGTAGGCAAGATGCGATATTTGAAATCTTTTTTATATTTATAGTGGAGATGCTCATAGAATTGAACACTGCATGCTGATAGTCAAACGCACCACTTTTCATCTTTCATGAGTATAATACATACTAATTAATCATACGTTTGTACATACTGCAGAACTTGTGTAGATGGAAATAAATGGGATTAGAGTTGTTGGGCTTCTGTTTTTGGAATGATGGAATTCAATTAAATGTGTACTGCAGTTATCAACAACAAAAACAAAAAAAATAAATGCGTACAACTGCTGCTAGATAAGTCTTTCGTTCTCATTTTGTCAGAAAACTGGTTCTCGGTTGATGCTAAGGAGCCCATTGCTTTTGTTATTTTAGAAGTTCTTGAAGCAGCTGACATGAAGCCGTCAGATTTAAATGGTAGGTGGAAAATTGTCTTGCTGTACTTCTGTCAAATCATTACAAATATATGCCTAAGAGCCGGGTGCTCTTTTTCAGGATTGGCTGATCCATATGTTAAGGGACGCCTTGGCCCCTACAGATTCAGGACTAAGACTCGGAAGAAGACATTGATTCCACAGTGGAATGAGGAGTTCAAGATTCCAGTCTGTACATGGGAGTCTCCTAACAACATGCTCAATGTAGAAGTTCGTGACAAGGACCGTTTTATTGACGACACATTGGGGTTCGTCCTATTCTCTCTTGGCAATTTAAATACTAGCCACCTTTCACCCCTTGACCATGTAGTGATTGGGTTACACTCAGGAATTTTCCTTCTTTTGTGGTCTCTTTCCGGTCTTGTGACGATCATGCTTTAGGGGCTTGAGTTCTATTTCTATACTCATCTTGTGCCCAAAGTTTTTATCATGTTTTGCGTTGTGCTTCAGCTGTCTCTCCTGCTAATCTGGTTGCTATCGTACTATGCTGACATGCAAAATACCGATACTAGTTTTTGACCATATGTTTTATCATTTTCTTCGCATCTGGAGTTTTCTCATACATGAGAGAAATTAGGGATTTCTTATTTATGGGTCCTGAAGCATCAGAATGCCTTGTGCCCATTTGCACTTAGTGATTTTACCAGACAAATCTCATTAAAATCGATTTATTTTGATTTGTTGTTTTTGATTTGGTATTTTTCTCCAGCAGACCCTACATCAACCCTCTGGAAAAGAATGAAAGCAGAAAATAAAAAATTTTAAATAAAGGATCTGCATTTAGAATTTTGTTTTCTATTTCTACTATTGAACTAATCCTAGCATAACTTATCCCAATATTACTTATACCGGCATAACTTATACCGGTATAATCGTATTCCAACCAAATGACCCCTTAGTGGTTTATGTTGAGTTCACACTACTTTTTCGTTCCTCTTTGATGTGCTTTATCTACTCATTTCACTTATTTTCTGGTTCTGGTGATGCTGTTCTTTGTTCTATGGTTTCTATTGAAGGTACTGATAGATTGCCTATTTTCGCCTTCTTTTTGTCTTTTTGAGCCGAGGGTCTTTTGGAAACAACATCTCTACTCCCTCGGGTAGGGAGGTCTGCGTACACACTACCCTCCCCAGACCCCACTAGTGGGATTTCACTGGGTCGTCGTCGTCGTTGTATTTTTACCTAAGTTGCTCGGACATGGGTGCGGGTGTCCGACACGGGTGCGGATCTAGAGGTCGGATCCTTCGAGATGTAAATTTTAAGATTCGGGGATATGGATCCTAGTACGGATACGGGTGGGGAATCCTGCTAAAAATAATTTTAAAATATAAAAATATCTCTAACTTATGAGAAATTATGTGGAATACTTAGCTTGTTAAGTGTGAATTTCTTTATTTTCAAGTTGTAGATAAGTAAATGATTGATTTCCTAGATAAAGTATGTTATTTTCTTTAGATTTACTCTAGTTTTGGTTCCGATTTCGGGAATCAAAAAGTATTTCGTCTCCAATTTTTTTGTCTGACGTGGTCAAAGTATCCAAAATTGTTTGACCACATACGGTACGGATCCCATACCCACACCCATACTAGTGTCGTGTCGACACGGGTACGGCACCTAAACTGCCATGTCGGAGCAACTTAGATTTTTACTATTGAACTAGACTTGTAAAAGTTCTTCTGTACTTTGACTGCTAAAATAGAGAAGTGTCTTTTTTGATGTTAATAACTGCGTGAATCACCTCATCTTAAAATTTTAAGTTACATAAGGGATCACTTCTAAGTATTTATTTTAAACCTGCAACACGCCCCTTAATGTATAGAGTTGATACTTCTTTATGGGGCAACGCATGCAGAAACATATCCTTGGTGAGTGGAGGTGAGACTCGGTCTTAGGTCTGCCTACTTTTAATACCATGTTGAACTATGTGTATTGTGTCATCTAAAAGTTAAAACTATTAGATTATACTACTATTCTAATCATTTATTTTGGCCTGCACCAAACTTATTGGACGATAGATTTTCCCTTTTGGTGTATGCATTATCTGTCATTTTCCTTTTTTCATTTTGACACAAGTATGTTCTCCAACTGGAATATTATTCAACACTGACATAAGCAGCTTATTTACTTGACGGATAAGGTCCAAATATGTCCGTGACCTATTTGAAATAGGACAAATATGCCCGTCGTTAATAGTTTGGCCCAAATATGCCCAAACCTTCCAATACAACAACAACAACAACTACCCAGTATACTCCCACGGTGGGGTCTGGGGAGGGTAATATGTAGACAAGCCTTACCCCTACCCGAAAGCGCAGAGAGGCTGTTTCCAATCGACCCCCGGCTCATAGGGTAAAAGGAAAAACAGCAGTAAAACAAAAACAAAGACAAAAACAAAACAATAAAGCATTAGTAACTCCGGCAGAAATAGCGTAAATAGCGTAAATAATTATCTAAACATACGAAACATAAATACAATCGCATGCAATAATATCATACAGTAACTACCATAACTAACAGCCATAGGGGGGACATCAGCTAAAACACAAATCATCTATGGGTAACCCTGCTGACCCACACCCAACCCCGGATGAGGCGTACGAAAAACTCTAGGAGCCCCTATCCTACAACCCTGATTCTAGACCTCCAGACTTTCCTATCAAGGGTCATGTCCTCAGAAACCTGCACTCTAGTCATGTCCTGCCTAATCACCTCACCCCAATACTTCTTAGGTCTCCCTCTGCCTCGCCGACCGCCAACAATCTCCAGCCGCTCGCAGCTCCTCACCGGGGCATCGGGACTTCTTCTCCGCACATGCCCGAACCACCTCAGCCTCGCTTCTCGCATCTTCTCATCCACCGGGGCCATCCCCACCTTCTCTCGAAAAACTTCATTCTTAATCTTATCTAGCCTGGTGTGTCCGCACATCCACCTAAGCATCCTCATCTCCGCAACCTTCATCCTCTGAACATGCGAGTTCTTCACAGGCCAGCACTCCGCCCCATACAACATCGCAGGTCTAACCACGGCTCTATAGAATTTCCCCTTGAGTTTGTGTGGAACTTTCTTGTCACACAGGACTCCTGATGCAAGCCTCCACTTAGACCACCCCGCTCCTATACAATGAGTGACATCCCCGTCAATCTCTCCGTCCCCCTGAATCACAGACCCAAGATATTTGACACTGTCCCTCTTGGCAATGGCCTGAGAACCAATCATCACGTCCTTGCCTACTTCGCTCGGCTCAGCGCTAAACTTGCACTCCAGGTACTCTGTCTTAGATCTGCTTATTTTGAAACCTTTAGACTCGAGAGTCTGTCTCCATACCTCTAACCTTTCATTAACACCAACCCTCGTCTCATCTATCAATACTATGTCATCAGCAAATAGCATATATCAAGGCACATCCCCTTGAATATGTCGGGTTAGAGCATCTATCACTAAGGTAAACAAGAGGGGGCTCAGCGTCGATCCTTGATGGAGCCCCATGACCACTGGAAAATGGTCTGATTCGCCACCCACCGCCCTAACCCTAGTCTTAGCTCCATTGTACATGTCCTTGATTACTCTGATGTAGGCTTCCGGCACGCTTCGCCTCCAAGCACCTCCATAGCACCTCCCTTGGGACCTTGTCATACGCCTTCTCCAAGTCGATAAGCACCATATGCAGGTCCTTCTTCTTATCCCTGAATTGCTCCGCCATCCGCCTGACAAGGTGGATAGCCTCTGTAGTGGAGCGGCCCGGCATGAAACCGAACTGGTTCCCAGATATAGATGTAACCTCCCTCACCCGCGCCTCAATCACCCTCTCCCAAACCTTCATCGTGTGACTTATTAATTTGATACCCCTATTGTTGTTGCAGCACTGGATATCCCCATTGTTCTTGTACAAGGGCACCACTGTACTCCACCTCCACTCATCCGGCATCCTTTTGGTCCTGAAGATCGCATTGAACAACCTGGAGAGCCACTCCCCTCCTGACTTACCCATGCACTTCCAGAACTCCACCGGGATCTCGTCAGGCCCGGTCGCTCGACCCCTACTCATCCTACGCAAAGCCCGCATGATCTCCTCCACAGTACCCAAGATCTCTATGTTGCTCTGAATGCCCCAGCTCCCCTAGCTCTATGTTACGATCCCCCTCCTCGTTAAGTAAGTCCCGAAAGTACGCCTGCCACCGCTGTTTGATTTGGGATTCCTCCATCAGAACTCTACCATCCTGGCCCTTGATACACCTAACTTGGTCTAGATCACGTGCCTTCCTTTCCCTTGCTTTAGCTAACCGGAATAACTTCTTATCCCCGCCTCTCTCCCCTAGTTCCTCGTACATGCGACCGAACGCCGCGTCTTTAGCTTCCGTGACTGCCATCTTTGCTTCTTGCCTCGCCACCTTGTAGATCACCCTGTTCGCTCTCCGTTCTTCCTCGCTTGTGCTCCCTGCCAACCTAGCGAACGCCGCCTTCTTCACCTCCACTTTTCCTTTGACTACATCGTTCCACCACCAATCACCCTGATGTCTGCTTGAATATCCCTTGGCTACCCCGAGCACGTCCCGTGCTACCCCCCTAACCAAGTTCGCCGTCACTGTCCACATAGCTTCCGCTTCCCCAGAACTACTCCAAGCTCCGCCCTCAACTAACCTACTTTCCAACTCCTGTGCTTTCTCCTTATTCCAAGCAACCCATCTAATCCGCGGTTGTCCCCGAGCGCCCCTCCTCTTCCTCTTCACCCAGAGACCGACATCCATCACTAGGAGTCTATGAAGAGTTGAAAGAGACTCTCCCGGAATAACCTTGCAGTCCTTGCACATACCCCTATCGCTCCTTATGATGAGGATGTAATCAATCTGAGTCCTCGCCGCCGAACTCTTGAAGGTGACCAAATGCTCCTCCCTCTTCTGAAATGTCGAGTTCGCAATCAGAAGCTCGGAAGCCCTGGCGAAATCAAGCAGCGAAATGCTCCTCCCTCTTCTAAAACAATGTTTTTGTAAAAACTGGAAAAAAATATATTCTTTTTAGCAGTTTTTAGTTTTAAAAAAATTCAGTTTTTTTCCATTTTTTACCGCTTTAAAAAATTGCTTTTCAGTTTTTTTTTCTAGATTTTACAAAAATCATTGTTTTAGAAAATAACTTTTCAGTTTTTTTAAAGCAATTTTTTGTTTTCGTTTTTTCAGTTTTTAGTAAAAATAAATTCAGTTTTTCAGTTTTTACAAAAATATTTCTTTGAAAATTGCTTTTTAGATTTTATTTATGTTTTTACAAAAACATTGTTTTAGAAAATAATTTTTCAGTTTTTTTAAAGCGATTTTTTTTTGTTTTTTCAATTTTTTGTAAAAATAAATTCAGTTTTTTTTTTTTGAGTTTTTCTTTTTCAGTTTTTATAAAAACATTGCTTTAGATAATTGCTTTTTAGATTTTATTTCTGTTTTTACAAAATCATTACAACAACAACAACCCAGATAATCCCACTTAGTGGGGGTCTGGGGAGGGTAATATGTACGCAAACCTTACCCCTACCCTTGGGTAGAGAGGCTGTTTCCAAATAGACCCCCGATATCCTTCCCTCCAAGAACTTCCCACATTGCTCTTGGGGAGACTCAAACTCAAAACCTCTCGGTTGGAAGTGGGGGTTGCTTACCATCAGAGCAACCCCTCTTGTCTGTTTTTACAAAATCATTGTTTTAGAAAAAATTTGAGTTCATTTGTAAAAACTGGGAAAAAACTACAGTTCTTAGTAAAAAAAAACTTTTAGAAAAATTGCTTTAGAAAAAAAATATTTTGATTTTAATTAATTAAAGAAAGAAAAGAAAAAATATTGTTTCTAGGGCAAATTTGCACAACTATTGGACGGTTTGGGCATATTTGAGCCAAACTATTAACGACGGGTATATTTGTCTTATTTCAAATAGTTCACGGGCATATTTGGACCTTTTCCGTTTACTTGAATGTTCTTTTTTGTGTGAACAGAGATTGTTCCATCAACATCTGCGATTTTAGGGATGGGCAGAGGCGTGATATGTGGCTGTCTCTTCAGAACATTAAAATGGGGAGATTGCATCTTGCCATAACTGTTGACTGTAGCAAAAAGGTATATTTTCTTATGAAATTCGTCACGAACAAGGAATTAGAATGGGGAGATTGCATCTTGCCATAACTGTTGACTGTAGCAAAAAGGTATATTTTCTTATGAAATTTGTCACGAACAAGGAATTAGAATGTTAAGAAGCAAAGATTTCGCAAGGATTATCTTTGCACCTGAAAGTGCTTTGCGTTATTCTGCTGATGAATCATGAATGCACTAAAACTAGACACGGACTATGCTAAGTTTAAGGCAGTGCTATTATGAAAATAAGCCAGCGCTAAGTTTTCAGCAATTTTCAGGTAGCGGAGCAGTCATATGAGCGAGTAAGCGTGGACGATGAACAGGATATCAAATCTGCTGAGATGGATACAACTGAACAAAGCTCCTTATCAGCCGATAAATCATCAAAAGCTGGAGATAAGTATGAACCTATTAATATCAAAGGGCAGCAGGAGACTGGTATATGGGTACACCACCCAGGGAGTGAAGTAGCACAAGTCTGGGAACCAAGAAAGGGAAAAGGCAGGGTTGATGGGGAAGTTCTTGGCGTGAGTGGTGATTCCAAGGGAAGTTATAAGTCAACTGCAGGGGGCTCCACGCACAATGATGAGTGCAGGTCTGATGGAAGTGTTAATGGAAGTAAGCCAGATTCTCCTAGTCGAATTCACAGGGGTTTACACAAGATCAGCTCGCTTTTCCACAGAAGTCCTAGACACGAGGATAAGTCGGGCAATCTCGGAGAACCTGAGACATCTCAACACGAGAATCTTAGGGCAGTTAGTGCCAAGGAAATTGGAGTGAAGATTATAGTGGATGACACGGTTTCCCTTTCATCATCGGCCACAACACCTACAGAAGATGGAAAGGAGAGTCATGAGGGAAATGGGGAACGCCCCAAAAAGGGGAGAGTGAGAGACAAGGCAAAGAACATCCTTAAACATGCTAGTAAGTCTGTTGGTGGTGGCGTAAAGAAAGTGGTGTCGCGGAAGTCATCAGGAAAATCTAAAGGGGAGCTAGAATCATCAGAGACAGAGAGAATGAGCTCCCTGGAATCTGATTCTTCTGATGCAGAGTCTCAACCTTCATCAATTGATTCACCTCGAGTTGTAGCACCTTCAGTTGGCAACACTTCCTTAGCCAGCTCCGGTATTGAGAGTTTTGACACCACAATAAAGACCAGTGGAACAGTAGATAGGGAAAGCATTAAAGCTCCATATGAGGTAGCAGGGAACGCAAAAGACAATCATGCCTTTTGTCAGACTTCAAGTTTCAAAAGTTCGAGTAGACCAATGAAGCGAGCTCTGTACGTGTTAAGAGGACAGTTTTCCCATTTCCCCCCTTGTACAGTATCTTTAAGCAGATTGATGTTCTATTTCCGTTCTACTTGTATATGCTGTTATGTCCTGCCTGTAATAGCTTCAATTAGGCTAAAGCAAACTGTACAATAGGTTCAAAGTGTCTAGTTCGTTCAAGTTCTGTAAATCATGAAAATTTTGGACAGATCAGCTTTTTTAAAATTCATTTTTCCTGTTGGATTCCTCTCCAGTGTAAAAGTACTGGTATATCTTAAGTCAAGTTTGAAGATCATGCAAGTTTTTGGAAACACCAATTTAATTCCATTTCTTTGTTGGTTCTTTTATCTTTTTCCCGTCTAGACGCCGAGCAATTTCATGTGCTCCTCTTTCACATGGATTTCGAGTTAGAGGTCTTTGAACTGGTCTTTGCTTGAGCTAAAGGAAAGAGGTCTAACTCATTCAATTACGGATCCAGGGATTTCCCCGTATTACTATCTAAAGTCACTTCACAAATTGTGTAATCTTCGGGTTGCTATTGTATTTTGTTCTTCTGCTCAATCATTTTCTTTTCATAAAATGAGTAGTAATTGTGCCAAGGGGACTCCGTAAAGATGTACCATATTAGCAGTTTATTAGATTCATGCCACAGAGTTACCCCATGCAGGAAATATTGCCAAATTCCAAATTGGACCATTCAATGGTACCCATACAAGGAGACCAGCTAAGGCTAGGTCGACATAAATTGTGTAGTTATCCTATGTGATTAGGTATGTAGCAAAAATAATACCACGTACTAACTTTTCAGAAGGATAATAAATTGTGTTAAATGTGGAGTACTCATCAATGTCTATGTACTGTACCTTGACAAAGTAGTATATCTATACATAAAAAATATAACCTAATGCTACCCTATCCACATGACAAGATGTTTTTACTAAATTATGTAGACATCTTGCTCTTCTATAGTACTAAAGAATGAAGTATATGCACGTGCAAGTTATGTAGTGAAAACCGAGTTGTATCACTAATGATTCTTCTTTCCTGCGAGAATTGGCTGAATTTGCAACCTCCTACTGAAAGCCTCATTAAACAGAAACCGAGTTTGGAAAGCTGAAACTGTTGGAAGCCAAGCCAATGAAGCTATAGGTGCAAAAAGAACAACACCCATTCCGTAGTCATAAGCCCGAGCAAACACCCGAGTGAAGTGCCATAATCCAGTACCTTCAATCTTGGGTCTCACTGCTTGCCCAACCTGAGGAAAAAACAACCATTTATGCAAAGCAGAAAGTAGTACAACATCAAGGCTTTTAGGAAGAACATATTCTGCACTTACCAATATGAAGCCCCAACCAGTTGGTAGAAAAGCTAGACAGCAAACAATCAAGTCTCTCACGGACAGATGACATATGATTGACAGGGTAATAATAGTTGCTACAACTCCTAGGAAAATAAAAGCTTTAAACAGCCGGAAAGTTAACTGATGATTCGCACTTAAAACCCGTCTTCCAATATTCAGTACCTGTGTCATGTGGAGAATTCATTAAAAAAGTGAACTATGTTCTGAATCAAGAAAGTATCAGTAATAGTACACTTAATACAAAAATAATGGTGAGATGCTCAATTTTAGTATTTCTTCTGCCATCCATTATATGTAAAGTATGTCAGCATTGTAAAGACTCTGAAAACTATATATGCTGTCAAAAGAGAAGTTCACGACATGAAACAGTAAAAGGAAAACAAAAAATGGGATGCAAGGTTCGGAGTCTCAATTTCATTGTTGTTTATATTTAAATTCAGTTTACGGAGAGATTGACGGGGACGTCACTCATCGTATAGGAGCGGGGTGGTCAAAGTGGAGGCTTGCATCAGGAGTCCTGTGTGACAAGAAAGTTCCACACAAACTCAAGGGGAAATTCTATAGAGCCGTGGTTAGACCTGCGATGTTGTATGGGGCGGAGTGCTGGCTCGTGAAGAACTCGCATGTTCAGAGGATGAAGGTTGCGGAGATGAGGATGCTTAGGTGGATGTGCGGACACACCAGGCTAGATAAGATTAAGAATGAAGTTATTCGAGAGAAGGTGGGGGTGGCCCCGGTGGATGAGAAGATGCGAGAAGCGAGGCTGAGGTGGTTCGGGCATGTGCGGAGAAGAAGTCCCGATGCCTCGGTGAGGAGCCGCGAGCGGCTGGAGATTGTTGGCGGTCGGCGAGACAGAGGGAGGCCTAAGAAGTATTGGGGTGAGGTGATTAGGCAGGACATGACTAGAATGCAGGTTTCCGAGGACATGACCCTTGATAGGAAAGTCTGGAGGTCTAGAATCAGGGTTGTAGGATAGGGGCTCCTAGAGTTTTTCGTACGCCTCAGCCGGGGTTGGGCGTGGGTCAGCAGGGTTTCCCATAGATGATTTGTGTTTTAGTTGATGCCCCCCCTATGGCTGTTAGTTGTGGTAGTTACTGTATGATATTATTGTATGCGGTTGTATTTATGTTTCGTATGTTTAGATAATTATTTACGCTATTTACGCTATTTCTACTGGAGTTACTAATGCTTTATTGTTTTTGTTTTTGTCTTTGTTTTTGTTTTACTGCCGTTTTTCCTTTATCCTATGAGTCGGGGGTCGATTGGAAACAGCCTCTCTGCCCTTTCGGGTAGGGGAAAGGCTTGTCTACATATTACCCTCCCCAGACCCCACCTGGTGGGAGTATACTGGGTAGTTGTTGTTGTTGTTGTTGTTGTTGTTTATCCAACCAATCTACAAGGTCTTGTGTCACATATTATGTAAATGATTTCGTCAAAACTCAAATTAAAATTGGGTTGTTGACGAAAGAATTCTGGATCAGACGTTCAATGCATATAGCTGTTTTAAGAGGGACATACTAGCACCATGCAAATAGAACAAGAAATTAGACACTAGTCAAGACAATGTAGAGGAAGAAGCTTACCTTGACCAAGAGGAAAATAAAAGCAATGACAACCCATGAGAGCACATAGACTAGGAAATTTTTATGCGAGCCGGATATGTCTAGGTGATACACCAGTCCATACTGGTAAAGGAAAAATCTTAGCGAAAGGAGTATCTCAATAAACCGAGAAAATAGCCCTGCATGACGAAGATGAGCTTGTTCATCATTCCACCAAGACTGCCAACTTTTGTCTTGTTGTATCCCTATACCACCTTGCTGATTGATCCACTTGTTCCAATCTTTCCAGTCATCCATTATCTTGCCCCAGTCAAATCCAGAAGGATTAAATAGAAACGGCGCAAACAACCAAGTCAATGACATGAACCATATCGCATAAGTTGTTAAGACATATGCCATATTGCTCTCGTATGATCGCCTAAACAAATCATAAACAACCAACAGAAGCAGAAGTTCAAATCCTTTGATGAAGTGACTCCTAGAGTAAAGTCTATAATTTTCGGTGAAGCTGGCGTGAAAAACCACAACTTTACGACCAGTGGGTCTATACTTGGCACCCCCATGAAGAATTGTTCTGCCATAATAGTGAGATTTTGTTCCAAAGGAAAAAGTAAAGAAAACAGCAGCCAGTTGCAATTGCATGAGAACAAAATCTTTAAGGGCATTAAGATACCCTCGCTCAAGTCCCAACTCTATGACCATTGGTAAACCCGTTAAAAGTCCAAGCTGGATAAATGACTGAGAAGCTAGAGCCATTTCCAGTGATTTTATGTTTTGCAATTTCGCCTCAATGAGAAGCGCTCTTTGGAGACCACTTAATACCAGGTATAGCTGCCCGTAGAGAAACACATATATCGTAATCACTGAGAGCTGCAAAGTTTTGAGAACAGGGATTAAAAGAGACATAGAAATCAGCATCGCCAAGTGTATCTCAGGAGACCAAGAGAATATGGAAGCTGAAACGCTTGAATTATTCATAAGAATTACCACTGTAAATTTCTTGATTAAGCAAATAAGGTACTCTAAATTTCTTGATTAAGAATATAAGGTACTCCCTTGGACTCAGAAAATACCACAGTCTAACCTACACAATTACAACAACAACAACAACAACGACTACGGTTCCAAGTCGCGCATAATAATGCTTAGTTAGAAAGTCTCGTACTCGGAGACGGTAAAAAAGGATAAACTCCAAGTTTGACTAAAAACTACTGAGTACTAAGTATTAAATAAAAGTTGCAAGTGAAGTATTAATTTCACTTGTTGGAGGAAGAAAGAGGTCGCCTTTTTCAAGAAGGACCTAACGGAAAGAAGGAAAAGCATTTCCGGCTGGAGGAAGAGAGAATTGCATCAGTTAAGCTATTTTGATCCCTCACCATGAAAAGATTTTATTAAAAAAAGTTGCAAGTGTGACGAAGCAGGTCAAGTTTCCAAGTGGCTCATTCATGACTTACTAAACAAATTTCATGTTCAAAGACAGCAAAAAGAAGATAAATTATCCTGATTTAACGTAGTTACCAGGCTGTTGAAGTAGAAGCCAACGGTTGTAAAATAACAAGAGAGCATTCGGAAGAAGTCAAATCTATGACCAAGGCGGTATATATCACGGCTGATTGTTTGTTCGCTGTTTCCATTGGCAACTTTAGCTTCAAACTTTGAAATCTGGTTAAGGCCTACATCACGGCCTTTTCCGACTTGCATGTACTCAAGATACGTGACATATCCCTGTCTCAGGGTTGTGTTAAATCCTACATTACATCAGAGTGTCAAGTGTTTGCTAATCTGTACAACTTTATGATGTTCAATTTAACATTTTGCATTAACTGGAAAACCTGCAAAAACATCTTCGCTCAAGTTGATTGTTTTGGATGCTTTGCTAATGCCACCTCTTGTCAAATGAAATACTCGTTCAAACAAATCCGGGTGCCCATAATGGAACCTGACCCTGAAATTTTCGATGGAAAAGAAAGAAAAAAAATATTAAAAAAAAAGAGACAGTTGCTGTAAGCAAACTGAATACAACATTATATAGTCTTGTTTTCCTTTATGCAGAGAACAAGAAAAACACAATGTCACTTTTGGAAAGAAATATAGAACTGATCTTTATCCCCAAAGATTATTTCCTTATTAGTCATTTGATTATTATAGAATAAAAATAAGCATGTAAAAAATAGGCCTTAAATTACCTGAGTGGATTAGCCAGAAGCCTCTGGCCAATGGTAACAAAACTGGTCTCTTGATAGGACATAAACCAAGCTAAAGAAGAAACACTGCAATCAGAGAATGGATGAAAGCTTCTTTAGCATTTAATTCAAAAATTTCTCTTCTTTATTCTTATTTTTCTTTTAATATCTATTATCCTCTCGCTGACAATGTACTTGACGCAGGAATTCCCAGTTCACATGTATAGCTAAAAACAAATGGCACTGGATTCAAATAGCCAACTATGTTAATTCAACTTAGTAAAGTTCAGAACTCAAAACTTTAACCCTAACCCAAGAACAATGTGTAAAACTGGCTATCTCCATATTGGAGATTAACAATGAAAAATGAACTCCAGATAACATTCTTACCCCTAAAGAAAGCTGGCTATCATATAATTGTATAATCAGGTCATTGTAATCATAATTCTCATATGCTGACCTTCCTGTAAATATGTGCTCTCTCATGCCAAGTACTGTGGGATGCCGCCGACCATGGTCTTTCAGGAACTCTTGCAAGATATTTCGCACTTTCAAAGCTTCTTCTAAATAGCTATCCTGTAAGAACAAAACAATAGAACAGATATATGAGATTATTCTTTTTTCTTTTTCCAAAAAAACTGAAGGCTGATGAATACCTGGTTCATGTCAATGGTTTGGAGAGCTTCACCACGTGTGAAAATTATGGAATGATTTTGATTTTCCGGTTTCCCCTCTCCAATATTTGGTTGGCCAGGAAGCTTTATGCGGTATACTTCCTATAACAGTTGACAAACAATTCTAAGAATAAGATAGACCATTAACAGACACTGTTCATCTAGATTAATTAAGGTACCTTATTCACCTCAATTAGAAGTACCTGTATCAGAAGAATTTGATACTAAAAGGCCTAAGCAAGTGAAGAAATGGACAGAGTAGGGATATTCACTCTAAGAATAATAACATAGGGAATAATAAAAACTTATTGTTTTTCTAATAAGGAGTATTCACCCGAACACAATAGAATATATATCATTTACAAGTTTCCAGACTTCAAATCTATTAAACAGCACTAGAACAATCAAATTAAAATTGTCTTATGTAGTCCAAAAGTATCACAAGTAAAGTAAAACTGGAAGGAGGTAGTATCATCTCATCCTTATCTAACATATTAACTACATACACTCTTTTGATAAAAGCCAACTATTAACTTTGAGCCTCTTCAATTAACACCAGCAATACAGCATGCAGGAAATAACTTGTCCTTGACCCTAGTAAAATGCCAGAGAATATGGATACAAAGATATACAAAATCCATTAATGATCATGAAAACCCGAGGGTAACAACTCCTTTCCTATCTGACAAGCATGGTGGCATTACACTTTCTTGAAGTTAATATATTCAACCGCTGAGAGATTTCTTTTTCATACCTGGTCAAAACCGTTAACAGCTTTAACTAGAATAGACGAATAAACTTTTCGTGGCTTGTCTGCCGTAATTTCTTCTTTCTCCTCAACGTAAGCAACACGCAAGGAAGGGTACCTTTAATTACCCCAAAAAAAGAAGGAAATGGTACCTTTCATCAATACATCCGCAAAATAACATTTCTAAATTGCTGAAGAACTTCTATTCAAGTACAATAATATCCAGAATGAAGTTTCATTGAAAAAAAGCACCTTATCATCAAATCAAGTATGTCTTTGGCCTGAGGGTCGCCAGAGTTCTTCTGTGATCCATATATTTGACAAGACACAACATGTGTAAATTTCATGTCTGCTAAGGCTTCAAGTTGAGCTGATAATGTATCATTTTTATTCTCAATTGCATCATAACCTTGGAGGATATCTGGGGAAAGATAGAAAATGCAAACGACATCCTCTTTAGTCAACTATGGGGATGGGGTGAAAACCAAAACATCTGAACTGTTGTTTTGACAAACCATCATCCTCAGCCATGTCAAGAAAAGCTTGCAACTTCAGCGCTTTCCTGTAATACATCATTCCTCGGACTGTTTTGTTGAAAGAAAGAAAACAGAATAAAGAACATCTCTAGTAAGAACAGAGTTTAGATTTACAATTTTAATGGAATTAAAATTTAAATGAAAGATTATTCCACCTGTTCTGCTTAGAGTTTGCCCTCGGAAAGAAGCCCAATTTCGTTCTTCTTCCTCGAGTTCATCATTAGATTCATCTGATCTTTCCCTTTCCATGCGCTCCAAAAAGTTTTCCCATTCATCTGACAATATATAACTAAAATTAAGATTTAATGAATCACAATTGGTCCCTAGCTTATGAGATGGAAAGAGCTCTCTCCCACAATAACTAAAGCCACAGATAAGTTTTGTGGTAGCAACCTGGAAATATGTTTTTCATATAAAAAAGGATAGCGACCCCTTGTTTTCTTGAATTGAGCTCCTGCTTTGAAAATTTAACTTCCTCCATGTAGTGTGGAGTTAAAACACTGTGAGATAAACAAGTTTCATAAGTTGATCTATTGATGAAATATGTTTACAAGAATATTGAGACTCATCTTAAAATGTTGTGCTTGACAAGTTCAATTGATTTGTCAGCTTTAGATGAAACAGGAAGAATTGAGAAAGCATTTTGATAACCAAGAAATTCCCGAGGGCCACTGTCATGGTTTGAAACTAGGTGGATAATGGGCCCATCCTCTACCATTCTCCACTTAAATATCAGGATTTTATCTGCAACAACGTTTGAACCTGTGATGTGCACCTAATCCACACATCACACGATGCACTTTTTTTTTGTATGTATATATATATATATATATATATATATATATATATATATATATATATATATATATATTTTATAACCATCTCTTTATTTTGAAGAAAGATATTTCGGTCCTTAACGAATTTTTGATCTTTAGTGAACCTTGATCATCTAGCAGAAAGAAAGAACAGAAGCATCTTGCAGTTCCCAAGAAATCCTTCGACTTTTCTAAAGAAACAAAGGATTAAACATCTACTCAGAGTCTATGAACAGCCGGAGAATTGAATAACCAAAAAGGTGTCAGAAACATGAGAAAGGAAAGGTCCCAAAGATCCATATATTTCTTTACGTTGTTGAATCTCTCTTTGATCAATGACAATGCGATATTTCACATTCCTCATTACTAACAGAATTCAAATATCTTTAATAACGAGATCCTTTATACTACCTGAACTAGATCTTGTGCAATTATATTGACGAAAAGGTCGATCCTTGTTTACCATCCATATATTGTCTAACCAAAGCATTCTCTACATGTTTTTTCCAAAAATGTTATTTGACCGAGTTCTTCTCCCAACTAACGAGGGATCTTGGTGGCATGTCCAAGAATGAAACTGAACATAGTTTCGCAAAGAAATAACACACTTGTTTCTCAAGAATAGATGGGAAACATGCTCAATATCATGTGATTGAATAGCTGACCCAAATACTTGTTGTTTGAAGGAAAAAAAAACTTTCCACTATGATATTTCTTTTCACAAAAAGCAGAAATGAGATAAGAAATTTAAAGTTATGCTAAGAGTGTGAAGTGACAAAAATATTAACCAAATGTGATGAAATCTGACCTGAATGATAACATGTTCCGCACCTTTGGGGCATTAGGCATGTTCATAAACAGAGAAGTGGCGAAAAAGGAAATCCGCCTGCGAGCCTCCAAGTTGGTCGGTATATCCAGTGCTTTATCTTCGACAGTAAGCAGTAAACGGAACCGCTTGACCTACCATTGAAATTAAACAAGCCTCCATAAATGCAATGGGTTTTTGTAGCTATGCATATGTTTTTAGTAAGAGGGAAGTTCGTGGATGAAAAAAAGATGAACCTTTCAGATATAAGAACTTGCACGTACAAGAGTAAGAGAGATAAGTAGTAAAGTGAGTTGCAGCACCTTTTCCATTAAAGAATCACTATCTGGCAATGGAAAATGGATTGAATGCTTAGATGCAAACAGTGGTGGTTCAATCCAACTGAAAAGTTCAGCGACCTCTTCCCCACTTTGCAGTTGAGCATAAAGTAACTCCATTGTTCTGCAACCATGAAGGATGGTTAGACACACAACAAATATAAGAATCTTATGACTTGAAATTCTTCAGCCATCTAACCTTGATCCATTTGACATCAAATCACTTGTTACGAGCTCAAAGATATCTTGAAGTGCCAATACGACTTTGTTATGGTGGCTTTCATTTCCCTCAATCTTGATATATACCAATTTGCGTCAATATGGAAATCATGAGTGGGACAAATGAAGAAATTGGTAATAGTAAAGGAGCAAAAGGTTGATGTTTGTGTGCAAAGTTACCAGAAGTTCAAGCAAACTAATACACTTAGCATTTAGAACCGGTAATTCACTCATCTTCAAGTCCTTGAGAAGTGTTGATCTTTGAATACTTTCCTCAATCTCATCTAATATACCAGAAATGACCCTGAAAAGTGGACAACCATGCCATGAATTGGGACTCTAAAAAGATAAGAGCAAAAATGCAGAAAGTGTTGTCCGCAGTATTGGTATCAATATTAAATTGCATTTGAAATAATATAGTCTGTACAACCTTCTCTCGAGGTCACCAACAACAAGAATTTCGAGGATGTATTTCAGCGATTCATAACACTCAGTCACAACCATGTACATGTATGTGTCCTTCTTTACTATTCTTAAAAGCACTTCATCCCTTCCCTCAAAGTCTCGTGCAATACTTAGTGCTTTCGAAAGCTACCAGAAGACGGAGAACAAGTCAAAACAATAATGAATAACATGTAAGCTAATGTAAAATTAGATAAAGCTCCAAGCTTAACATGGTACCTTATCTGCTAAAAGAAAAACAGGCCAACAAACTCGACCAGAGAATAATTCTGAAAATACAGGCATTTTCATCAAATCCATCTCCCTGTTGGTTATTACAGAGTTCTTAGCCTTTTAGTAAAGAACATCATGTCCACATAAGCTAGAAAGAAATAATTCTTTTTTTTAATCGGGATAGAGCTAGAGAGAAATAATTAACCTGTCACTTATCACGTCCTCCTCTCGGAAGCTACTGATGATTTGGTTCCATACAAGAACAAACTTTACAACATTGTTCTTTTCCCTTTCTGAAAAGTGAAAGTTCTGCCAAACGGAACTCCAGAGGATGAGATAGAGAATTTTAAAGAATTGGAAAGTAAATTAAAATACCAATTGTAAAAACCTTTTGGAACGTCAGAGGGATGAGCCAATTCTTTAGAATGTTTCCAGTATCTTTTGCTTGGGGTGGGACAAGACGAGCATTGAAAGCATCAGGTAACGTGTGAAATCTACTTCTCAGCATTCCTAGTGTCCGGATCTGGCGTGAACAAAAGATATGAGAGTATCCTATAATGGTTTAAAATTAACTAAAAATAACTCACCTCACCAAGATGGTGGAGGATTCCATAGACTCCGCCAAAGATGGAACAGTAAACAGAATACCAGATTTGTGCATCCATGAAATATACCTGAAACAGCAACAAATTCAGCACAGAAGAGATTAATGTAAAAAAAGAAAATGAAGCTTCAGAAAGATAAGATGAAATCTTAATATAACTTACAAGTACAATTGGAGCCCATATAGCAGCTATTGCTCCAGCATTGCTCTTGACTAAATTGAAGAAATCATTCAGAGGGATTTACGTATCTACACTCTTCAGCTATTTAAGAAAATAAAAGGTTAGACATTACCTTTCGGGAAAAGCTCGTGCCAGTCATAATTTTTCACTCCGATTGCCATGATCTGCCTTGTAGGTGATATAAGTGGTTTTATCTGGATATTCATGAAAAGTTAACCGGAGCTTGCGGGCAAAGATTTCAACACAGCTTAATTGAAAAGATGTTTCTTCCCAATTCTTTCAGAGAAGACAACTAAACATATCCAGATGAATATTAAAGAATTTCTCTACAAGTCAAGGACTTGGGATTTACACACAATTTTAACGTTAGTTGCTAACATCATTGTAAATAAGGGATATCAATTTTTGCATCTGATAGTATGCTGTTCAATTGCAACGTTCAGAAAATCAAATTGCAAGGCCCTATTTGCTACAACATAAAATGTTTTCGATAGAAAATATATTCATTGGGAACAGTCCACTCGAGAAAATCATTTCCCATGGCAATTTCAGTGTGTCATTGGATACAAAAGTTGATAAATGTGATAGTGGAGGAGGGTGGGCGTCAAACATGGGCTGGAGACATCGGGTGATATTTTAAGATCAGTAGAGAGCATAAATAATGTTTAACAAGTTGCTAGCAACAAAGTATATGCAGTAGGAGTCAAGGAGTTGGACTAGAAATTGACTTATGCAAAATGACGTAATCATTTACCTCTATTTGGTGAAAATATTCTCCTTAATAGTTTTAGAAATGAATAACTTTATCAAAGGAAGGATTATTCTTAAGAACATTATACATCATACCAAGAAGAGCAACAACAACAACAACAACAACAACAACCAAGTGGAATCCCACAAGTAGAGTTTGGGGAGGGTAACTTGTACGCATGCCTTAACCCTACTCTGGGGAGGTAAAGAGGCATAAAGCAAGTATTGCAGGATACTTGGCATAAAGTATTGTTATTCAACTCATTGTTCAGATAAAGAGTGTCAAACTCAGATAATATTGACCATGTGTTACTTTTAGAAAATACAGCACAAGAACTACAACTATGCCTCATCCCAAGTGTCACGGGGCTAATTTTCGCAAAATTAACACCGCGCGGCAGTAGCTCGCAGCTACTTCAGCCTTCCCTTTTTCCGCACACACAGCCTTACTTAAAAACTTTCAAGCTTTGAACCAAACGTAAGAACACACACAATTTACGGGTAAAAACCCAACCTTTATTAATCTCGCAGAATAATACAAGGACTCTCGTTTTTACTTGGCTCACAAAAGTGTTTGCTCTCAGCACACTCACTTTTCTGCCTAGCTTTACTGTTTTGGGGCTATGCTTCACTATTTTGTGCCTGCCTTAGCCTTACACGAAATGCATATATATAAAGGGAGCTGCCAATGGCAGTTACAAAGGGACAGCTACAAAGGGGGATCATGTCTTCAGCCCACTCGCCCATGATCTTTGATCATGTCTTCAGCCACTTGCCCATGATCTCGGCCATGCCTTCAGCCACTTGCCCATGATCTTGGCCATGACTTCAGCCACTTGCCCATGATCTCGGCCATGTCTTCAGCCACTCGCCCATGACCTCGGCCATGCTTTGCCACTCGCCCATGATCTCGAACATGTCCATGATTCTCGGATGTGGCTGCTTTGCACACAGCTTCCATGTGCCGCGCCCCAGCTTCGTCATGTGCCGCGCACACAGCTTCGTCACATGCCGCGCATGCTTGCATCCGGCCTGTCCGCACCTTGCCCCTTTGCCAACCTTTGTCTCGGACCTTGCCTTGCCCATAATTCCATAGCCACGCCTTGCTACGAATTAAGTCATCCCACTAGTCCGCATCTGCCTTTGCCCCGCTTTAGCCTTGGACCTTGCCTCGCCCTTAACTTCATAGCCACGCCCTGCCATGAGTTAAGCCGTCCCACTGATCCGCGCATACTTTGCCCGACTTTGCCTTGGACCTTGCCTCGCCCTTAGCTTTATAGCCACGCCCTGCCATAAGCTAAGTCGTCCCACTGATCCGCGCGCATGCCTTTGTCAAGTGCCATGCGTCTATTGCCTTAGCCGATGCCCACAAACTCAAGGCTGCCTTGCCGACACTCCAGCCGCCTTGTCTTTGCTGTCTTGCCTAAGCCCATCACCACTTAGACACTCGCCCAGCGCCATACATTGCTTCAAGAAGACATGTCAAGGGGCAATGTACGAACCCTTGACACGCATTCTGTCCGACATCTCTCATGTCTCATTTTGGGGGTCTAACAAACCACCCCCACTTGTTAAGCTCGACGTCCTCGTTGAGACTGAACTCAAGTGGTCCACCATTTGAACTCTAGCAACAGAGGTTCCACACAGCATTACCTTGTCGCCCTCAATACAGCACTGTCGCACAGCACTTTCCTTTGCAAGATTCATTGTCTTCACATACAATGAATCATTCGCATCAGCTGACTTGAATTTCAACCCAAGTCTCACATCAGAATAAACGGCAACACAGATCTCATCTTGTCCTGCTTCATTCCCTTCAACCAGCAACTCAAACTCCGCAATGAATTTCTGATAAACTTTTGCCGACCAGAGAAAAGATCGCATCTCTTCCCCAAACTTAGGCACCTGCCTCTCCGCATAGACAAGCACTTTGGCCGACTTCATCCGCACCCGATACTGTCTCACCAGGTGTTCAAGAAATATGGTCTCCTGTCCGGCAGCTTCACACTTCTCCATCACGTACTGCTTGCATTCATTTACCCAAGACAGCACTTCCAAGTGTGACCCATGTTTATCCAAATTCGGAATAACAATATCGTCCAACCAGACTTTAGGCTTCACTTCCACCATAGCCGCAAGGAAAATCCCATCTTCCTGCTTCACGTCCATGTTAATCACCGTGGCAGAATTTATAGAAACCTTCTGTTGATTGTTTTCCCTTCTATTAGGATAAACAGCCTTTATAAAATCAGGAGCCGCACCATTCATAATCATTACTCCGTCCAAATGAGGCATTGGAACAAAGCAATGTTTCTTCATAAAGTCGATTCCGAGGATCACCTCAAAATCTTCTATTGGCATCACCAACAAATTCACTTTTCCTTTCCAGTTCCCAACTGATAAAGGAACGTCATAAGCCACACCCACAGTAGCTTGTGACTTGCAATTTAACGCCTTCACATAGGAGGAACTTTTTGACACTTTCAGTCCATACCTTCGCACTAAACTGGCACACACAAGAGTGTGAGTGGCCCCAGTATCTATCATGGCCATCACGCTTTTGCCCCCAATCTTCATTTCAATGTGCATTAACGTGGACTGAGAGTTCATTTCGTTGTTAGCAACATTCATCAACGAAACGTCGTTTAACACTTGCATAGGATTTACATAGGCGATAACTTCTTCGCCTTCTTCATCCCGTTCCTTTTCGGTAGCCAGCAACGCATTTACCCGCTTCCGATTTTGACAGTCTTTGGCAAGATGGGCTCCTCCGCACGTCCAGCACTCCACAGCTTTCCTGTTTGTGCCGCCTCTGTTTGGAACAACCCCGTCAATAGCTTTGCCCTTTTCGATGACTTCTTCTCGGACTTCTTTCCTCCATTCCCCCTTCTTATCTGCCCATTTCTTTGGTTTTGAAGAAGAAGGAACTTCAGAAAGAGAACGGGTGCTGCGGTAATCCACCAAAGAATCCGCTGCAGCCATCGCACTTGGGAGGTCCTTCACAGCCTGCCTCCTAAGCTCATTCTGTGCCCATGCTTGCATTCCCGAAATAAAATTATGCAATTTATCATCCTCCGACATGTTTTGAACGTCCAACATTAAGGAAGAGAATTCCTTAATATAATCCCGCATAGATCCCGTTTGTCTTAAGCGTTTCAGATGGTCTCTAGCAAGCCAAGATGCATTGCTAGGCAAGAATTGGTCCTTCATTTCTTTCCTAAGCTTCTCCCATGTATCAACTTTTGGTCTGCCCGCAGTTTCATCATCCAACATACGAGTTCTCCACCACAATTTAGCATCTCCCGTGAGGTACATGCTTATAATTGTGACCTTCTCCGCATCTGGAACTTTGGCAGCAACAAAATATTGTTCCATGTCCCACAGAAAATTCTCCAATTTTTTTGCACTCCGCGCTCCACCAAACGCCGTTGGATCAGGAATCTTCACTTTCAAACGTTCTTCACTGCTTTGGCTTGGAGCAGCCAACGCCAGTTTAAGAACAGCGATTTCAGCCTTCAAGTTGTCGACCTCCTTCCTCAGGTCTTCAACCACGCTATCCGTCGATTCACAGCTTTGTTGGATCCCATCGCGAAACTGATCTGCCCCATCTTTCAGGCGATAGATCTCTGTGATGAGATCTGCCATTTCCAATGGATCATCGGTCACGCCGATTAGCGCCTCCAACCATGCAACTCTGTCACGCAAGTCCGATGTAGACCCGCCCGCCATGTGCAAGAGTTACAACCTGCTCCGCTCTGATACCTGTTGTCACGGGGCTAATTTTCGCAAAATTAACACCGCGCGGCAGTAGCTCGCAGCTACTTCAGCCTTCCCTTTTTCCGCACACACAGCCTTACTTAAAAACTTTCAAGCTTTGAACCAAACGTAAGAACACACACAATTTACGGGTAAAAACCCAACCTTTATTAATCTCGCAGAATAATACAAGGACTCTCGTTTTTACTTGGCTCACAAAAGTGTTTGCTCTCAGCACACTCACTTTTCTGCCTAGCTTTACTGTTTTGGGGCTATGCTTCACTATTTTGTGCCTGCCTTAGCCTTACACGAAATGCATATATATAAAGGGAGCTGCCAATGGCAGTTACAAAGGGACAGCTACAAAGGGGGATCATGTCTTCAGCCCACTCGCCCATGATCTTTGATCATGTCTTCAGCCACTTGCCCATGATCTCGGCCATGCCTTCAGCCACTTGCGCATGATCTTGGCCATGACTTCAGCCACTTGCCCATGATCTCGGCCATGTCTTCAGCCACTCGCCCATGACCTCGGCCATGCTTTGCTACTCGCCCATGACCTCGATCATGCCTTGCCACTCGCCCATGATCTCGAACATGTCCATGATTCTCGGATGTGGCTGCTTTGCACACAGCTTCCATGTGCCGCGCCCCAGCTTCGTCATGTGCCGCGCACACAGCTTCGTCACATGCCGCGCATGCTTGCATCCGGCCTGTCCGCACCTTGCCCCTTTGCCAACCTTTGTCTCGGACCTTGCCTTGCCCATAATTCCATAGCCACGCCTTGCTACGAATTAAGTCATCCCACTAGTCCGCATATGCCTTTGCCCCGCTTTAGCCTTGGACCTTGCCTCGCCCTTAACTTCATAGCCACGCCCT
Organism: Nicotiana benthamiana; assembly: GCA_034376525.1. Classification (NCBI taxonomy): domain Eukaryota; kingdom Viridiplantae; phylum Streptophyta; class Magnoliopsida; order Solanales; family Solanaceae; genus Nicotiana; species Nicotiana benthamiana. The sequence continues at coordinate 22,858,840 of CM067337.1, read as the reverse complement.
GCCATGAGTTAAGCCGTCCCACTGATCCGCGCATACTTTGCCCGACTTTGCCTTGGACCTTGCCTCGCCCTTAGCTTTATAGCCACGCTCTGCCATAAGCTAAGTCGTCCCACTGATCCGCGCGCATGCCTTTGTCAAGTGCCATGCGTCTATTGCCTTAGCCGATGCCCACAAACTCAAGGCTGCCTTGCCGACACTCCAGCCGCCTTGTCTTTGCTGTCTTGCCTAAGCCCATCACCACTTAGACACTCGCCCAGCGCCATACATTGCTTCAAGAAGACATGTCAAGGGGCAATGTACGAACCCTTGACACGCATTCTGTCCGACATCTCTCATGTCTCATTTTGGGGGTCTAACACCAAGCTAGCTGGGATCGGCTGTATGAATCCTCATTATCATAAATGCTCTGTTTTGGTCCATAATATTTCAATACTCTATACTTCAGGATTATCTAACACTAGAGGTTCTCTTATATACTCTAGCATTTATATCTCTATTATAATAAGAGTCATCTTATAAGCACTAGTCATCTAGACAGACAACACTAACATACTAATAACTTTGGGTAGACAATATATAAGAAACTCATCAACATTCATAAAATAAACTTATTTTCTGATTCACTGCTCATGCATTCCAAAAGAAAGGGACATTTCAATGATCTAATTAGTAATACTAGCTTGTAAGCCAAAAAAAGGCTTAGAACCACTCACCTCAAATGCGTAGCTAAATATGAATTTGCTTATTAACAAGAACATCCAAAAAATGGTATACCTAAAACCAGAAATAAGGCTTAATGAGGAACCCATCAAGAGAATACTTAAAATAAAAAAATAGGCTCAGAGTAGGGACAATAGGATATACTTTAGAAGGGAGACTTGTCTTTCTTGCATTCCTCGTCCAACATATAGCTTAGGCTGCATTTTGAATTCCGACAAAAAAATCAACACTGACCGATAATGAATAAGAAACACATACCATTAAGTAATATGAAAAAGCACTTTGCTTTCTCAGAATTCTTTTAGGTCATAGAATTATAGGTCAGACCAACATGATATTGACTTTACTTCAAAATACTAAATATGATAAGTTCAAGAAAGAAACACCTTATTCATGCAAATCCTGTTTGCAAATCCCATGATAGGATTAAGATTTGGTCAACATAAGATAAGATGACTAGATGATTTTTTATTGTAACTTCTATTTTATTCTTCAAATTTCTTTTGCAGTCTGTGGGGATTAATCTGCTCCAATAGTTGGCAATTGACATGCAGTTAAGCTCAGATATCTAGTTGATTCCAGAAAACATTCATGAATTAGTCCTAAGCAGGCTAAAAAATTAAAGGAAGCTGTAGCAGGACAAATGATAATAAAAAGTATCAGTATGTACTGAAAGCCTAAAATATTTAGAATCTTTGACTGCATTGCTCCAACACATTGGTGCAGGCTAGGACCAGGACACTGAAGGTTCACCTGAGTCCACCAGGATAAGAACATGCATATCCGGTAATTGGAGGTCTCGATATACTTTCCAACCACAGGCACAAAAAATAGAACCATGTCAATTGCATTGGTCATCAAGTAGAATGCAACTGCAACCATATAGGAAGAATAGCACCACTCTCCAAGCCAACTCCCACTTTGTGTTGAATAACAAGTATATTTTCTACGAGAACTAGCATAATATATGGGAAGAATGATGGTCCACATCATAGCAACAACCACCCTCAGCACATGTTTCAGAGTTTGATTGGGGTCCACTGTACATCGAGCTTTCCATGTAAAGATGATATCAAGAATAGCTGCAAGAATGAGAATCTTCACTCGTTTTATCTTAATTTATGATAGGCAAGTAGAAAATAAAATAAATCAAAAAAGAAAAACAGTAGACAATAAAATTACAAGAGACTAGTGGTCCTAGCCAAAATTTTTGCACACCAATTTACAGAAGGCGATTGGAATAGTTGATGCTTAAGAGCAAAACTAAGTATACATGGAAGAGTGACCATTGCAATTTTGGAAAACTAAAATAGTCATGAAAGATTATTTAACAGTGAACTGGGAGGAAAATTTTATTCAGGAAAAAAGGAAACCGTATTTCCGAGAAAATTTAAATCTTGGACAAGATAATTGCTCTTCATAAGAACCACCAAACAGGTTGTGTACTCAAATAAAAACTCACGGGGAAGCAATTACAAAAGTAGACATCTTTAAGAGACATTAGCATTTAACGAGATTATGATATGAAACTAAGTCTTTCTTATAGCCATTGAAGTAATACCTCCATAGACAATATCCCAGATTCATTAGTTACCAGTCTAAACCACACAATCACACACAAACAAACTCTATTAGCTATAGAGTAATTCCCTTAAAAAAAAACTATCAGTTCCCAGAGAATCCCACTTATTGACTAAAGAGTGCCCGTTCTAATAATAAAAGTTCAAAGATAGTTGAAAACTAAGAAAAAAGTAACTTCAATGGGTGCCAACATGCTGATATGGAAAGTTTAGGACGCTCTGAGATATCTTCTTATGAAGTAGTCAAAATGCCATAATGCAATCACTTCTGTCCTAAAATAGTTCTGTACCTTACGGGAACCACTTATATTCAAGCAGATATTTACAATCCTACTTTTGTTTTAGACTCACTATATTGTGTTTCTAGCACTTCTTATAGATTAAACTCTAATAGATTTCTCCAAATCATGTCATACCATTTACAAGTTTAAGAACCGCTGATGTGATAAAGATACTCATAACATCCTCGAGTACTGTTGCATCAAAGACTTGTAGAGGAGAATCCAAATCGTGAGATGCCATAATTATCATTGCCTAAAAGAAAACAGGCAAGAAAGGAAGAAAAAGAAAAGGGATTTAGTAACCAGGTAAGAATGTATACTAAAGCTATTGTTAATATCTTCTCTTTCCAAACACACCTGAAGTGATAGGATAAAAAAGCTCCACATCCTGTCAAAGCTTCTGAAAATCTGCCAAAATGAGCGGATTTCTACAAAATTCATCTTCCCCAGCCACTTTGGTTCCCGCACCTCATCCACTAGGATCTGAAGGTCACAAAATGGAACTGTAATTCTGAAATTTTAGTATCTTAAACATTGGAAAAAAACAACTGATTTGCACATGATTAGTCCTGGTGTTGCAACAAAGCTCAACATTTCATTGTAAAAGGCGGACAAGCAAGTAAGAGAGAAGCAAATTACTTGTGTCCCCACTAATACAGAGAATCTTTAAAGCTAAATATGTCACCATGCTCAAACACATAACAAACAGGAATACCACACATTGATATACAGAAGGCTGCATCACTGAAGTAGAAAAGCAAATTTATCCCTTCACATAGACTTTAGGCAGTCAAAAGGTTTTAAGCCCAAGTATTTCTTGATTCAACAGAAATGGGAAAGTGGTAACGATACAAATACGATATACACTGTCTACATACATTATTTGGTATAATTTGAAATGTCAATAGTTGTATCTTACCCCCATTTCTTCATCTTCATTAGCATCCTTTTTGTTGCCTTCTTGGTTGGCAACAGAAGCCTTTTCTTTTCGAACTTTGAGATTAGTTGGAGATCCTATACAAAAGAAATCATGGTCCAGGCGCATGGGCCAACCTATTTGAAAACAATCTGGAGACCTGGAAAGGTGAAGCAACCAGCATATCATATAAACTTCCTGGCATATATTTAGGAGTCCCTCAACTGAAATATAAGATTGGCATAGAGAGAAAGTTAGCTCTACCAAAAGAACTCATTCAGATCATCATAGTTCCTCCATGTCGAGTGATCAGCTGTTCCATTTCTGCTTTTCATTGCTTCCTTAAGTGTTTCACAGATAAGGTTAGAAACTGAAATTGCAGAGATCAAAGGTAAATGCATGTCCAAACTTTGAAGTACCTTATATATGACATCATACACCGGAGACACTACGTTGTTCAGAAAAGATTCGGAATTTCCCTGGTAAGCTGGCATGAGCTTTTCTCCAGTTGTCATGCTTACAGCACCAATTAACATGCTGTGCAACTCATATGCCATCTGCAAGAGAGAATATGTTTTTTGTATTTCAATCTCCAAATGACCATTGAAGCTTAAATCATGAATAAGGACTGCAGATGATACAACATATAATGGTGAAACTCTATTCTTCTGTATCAAGGATGAATGTAGATCCATCACTTTTGTAGCTAAGTCTGTGGAAGATGGCTGATCATGTCCGCGTAACTCATCTTAGCAAGTGACAAAATATCACTGACATGAGCACGGGGCCAAATTTAGCATCTAACTTTATAGTTATAAACATCAAACAAAACAAAACCCATAACAGATGCTTCTATGAGAGCTTCTCTTTCCTTTTGTAATTTAATCCAAGAAAGTAAAGAATCAATTCTCAAACAAGACTGAAAATAAGAGGGAGGATAGTACATTTTCTTGGCTTGTAGTTACCTTTTCACTCTACTTTATTATATACACTAAGAGAAAAGAATGTTTTTTGATACACCTAGGACATGGATTCTATATGAGCCAATGGATCATGACAAATCGTTTTGCAGTCCAAAATTGCAAGAAAACACTTACCATCTACATGTCCAAACTAATTTCACCTCCAAATTCAGATAAATAGCTGAATTATAGCTATGTCTCTTCTATTCATCAATTTTCCAGAACCTCATCTCTAGCTTAAGAAATTAATTAGACATCCCTTCTCCTAAAAATCAGGTCAATGATGGAGCAACAAGCAATTGGACCGTCCTAAATCATTTATTTTCTTTCTACTAATTTTGCGGCACTGTACACTTTTTATGGGATTAGTCTTCAAACTAATAACAAAACTTAGGCATTAAACTTCACAAAGTCAAAAAGGACATGGACTGATTATAGAAAATTCAATTGATGAAACTTGAATACTTGCTTATTTCCTTTCTTTAGATCTTTTAGAATCTGTTTTAAGTTAGTATCAGCAGATACAGTAATTTACATCAATAAGAGGAAAGGTTAATGTCATTAGCACATTATGCGGTTATTTCTATGAAAGTTTTAATCAAGATCATTCTTGTAAGGCAAGCACACACTAACCTAACAGCTCAGAATGCGAGAAAAGCTCTCACCTTCTGAAGGTTGCTTTAAAGAGGAAAATAGAAGCAACAACATAAATTTTCCAAATTTTATTTAAACCTCTCAAGACAGCTTGTATTAAATATTGGTATATGGTAATAATTCAGAGTAAAACTACTTTCCCTGCAACTCAAATCTTATATGGTCACATTTACAGAAATGATAAAGTGCCAGCTTACATGGTGAAATATGTAACACAGGCATTCTGGCATAAATCTTAAATTAGCAGCCTCTCCCCATATCAGAAGATAAAGACCTATATACAGAAGTTTGTATTGCTGAGCCTCCTGTTTCAAATATGGAACCCTGAACAGTGATGAGATAATGAAAAAGTTGTTAGAGAGTGAAGTGAAGCAAGAAGAAAAACAACAACTTCCACTAAGCAGCAGGAATTTGAAATACATGGTTCTGTCACTGACTATCTTACCTAATATTGCTTTTTCGTCCCAAGAATTTGCACCAATCTGTATAATTTTTAAAAAACTTCTTCATCAGCTCATCAACGGCAACATCCCCTAGCTAATACCAGGAAAGCAAGCATAACATAGCTGATTAAATTGACACCTTAACTAGAAAGAGCCAGGTAATACTAGTACTGCACCTTGGATACTAATACTTGCTTCTGAGTCTGCCGAACATTCCCATTAGCAAGTAATAAAATTAAATGTTCTCTCTGATTGGCTACATTTCCTTCCTGAAAAGAGAACGGTGATTTTAATCATTGATGCCATAGACAACAACAACTACCCAGTATAGTCCCACGGGGTGGGGTCTGGGGAGGGTAATATGTACACAGGCCTTACCCCCTCCCGAAAGGATGGAGAAGCTGTTTCCAATCGACCCTCAGCTTAGAAAAAGAACAGGAGATATAAAAACAAAAACAAAAACAAAAACAAAAGAGCATTAGTACCTCCGGCAGAAATCACAATACATAATTATTTAAACATAGACCATAAGTAACATGACATGCAAAAGGGAAAGGTAACCAAAAACAGAAGTAAAAGGGCATTATAAATATTAATTTAGCCACATTCAGTTAATAAGAAGGAATAGAGAGGTTAATACTTAAATTGATGCCATAGACAGGGAGGATAAAATGCTTAAATTGAGAAGTGCGTAGGAAAGTCTGGAGGTCTAGTATCAGGGTTGTAGGATAGGGGCTCCTATAATTTTTCGTACTCCTCACCCGGGGTTGGGTGAGGCTTGGCAGGGCTATCCATAGATGATTTGTGTATTGGATTGTGTCTCCCTTATGGTATTTAATTATGGTAGTTACAGTCTGATATTATTGCATGCTATTTTATTTATGGTTATTATGTTTAGATAATTACTTACGCTATTTCTGCTGGAGTTACTAATGCTCTTTTGTATTTGTTTTTGTTTTTGTTTTTCCTTTCCTTCACTGAGCCGAGGGTCGATTGGAAACAGCCTATCTGCCCTTTCGGGTAGGGGTAAGGCCCGTCTACATATTACCCTCCCCAGACCCCACTTTGTGGGACTATACTGGGTAGTTGTTGTTGTTGTTGTTGTTGTTGAGAAGTGCGTAGGAAATGATTTTTCCAGCTTTGATAATCTTGATACAAACAAAATGTACAAAGGAAGAAATGGTGATTGAACGGAGAATTTATGAATAGAAATGCAATAGAGAGGTTAATACTTGAAATCCAAAGCAAAACTGGAGCCAATTGAACAAATCCAGGTTGGTTATGTGTTTTTGACGATCTTCCAGGAAAGGCAAACCACGAACATCACGAACTGCTGCAACCGCAACTTTAATCTGTGGAATATTAAGCTCATTATTACAGCTGTCACACAAAAGGAAAGAAGACAAAGTTGCCCAATAGATAGGCTTTTTTCACCTAACATGGGAAAAAAGGGGAAGCAACTGCTAAACCCAAAACCATTTAGCCAGTTAAACTCATATAATTATCTATACATACCTCAGGGAGTTGCATGATTGCATGATGAATTCCTCCTTGATCAAGAGGAAGAATGTTATACGACACAAAGAGTTCAGATTTGGCATTGCGCCTCTCACTCCCAGCTAGAGCCTAATAAGAAGACACATAGAAGGTTCTGTTAGCATGCAACCAAGATTGAGCTAACCAAAGTAATAAGAGAAGGCAATCACATAAACAAAACCTGAACGCCTGCTGCTCTGGAAACTGTATCCAATACTTCAAACAACACTGAAGCAATGGCACGTGCTTTAGTCAGCCTTTCTCTGTTCAAGTAGAGAACATGACACTGTGATTCTACGGACATTAGCGCTCTTGGTGCCAAAGATAAACCCTGATAAAGTGGAATCATTACCTATTTTCTAGATGACTCTCTGCACCATATTTGATGATGTAGTCTTTATACTCGCGATAAGCACGTCTAAGTTCACGTAAATCAGTCCTTTCCTTCCTTTTCCTGAGAGTAACTTCTTCATCCTATAGTTCATAGAATTAGACAACATGACAATTCAATAGCATGGATCTAGATAGAAATAAAGTACTGGGAAACTATTACAAAAGCTATTAACTCTGTTCAAACAGTTGAAGATGGTAGGTCCGGGATGAAATGAAATTTGCTAAATGTAGACCTGAAAATTCATATTGTAAGTTACAAACGAAGAACTGAAGCAAGATTTCAGATTGGCATTTCAAGATCTGGTATGGACCGTACAAGACGACTTGGTCCAATAGTTTCTGCTTTAGTACAAAAAATTGAAGTTTCTTTTTAGAAATTCAAATGCAGATTATGAGTATAAACTACCAATCTTAGATTTTCCAGAATACATTTATTTTTCCTCTGAAAGCTGTTTACTAGTTCAAGACACTAATGACGTTAAACATGACCGGGAATCCTGCAGCTCTATTTCAATACAGCTATATTTACATTCAGATTGAGTAACTGTCCTTTAAGATAGATTGTACCTGTTCAAGCCGTTGAAGAAGAGCAGTTTTAAACTGCCGTACTCCTCGGCCATTCGAATTCCTGTCCAAGTTATGCGCTACTTCAAAAGCATGAAAACGGCCTGCTTAAGAAATCTGGATTAATCACTTATCACTGAAAAGAAAATAAGTAACCTTAACAAAAGAAGAAGGAAGGAATGAGAAATGAAATAATTAATTATATTTGTTTCGGCACGTTCATCTCCTCTGTACATTATGGTTGTATGGATGAAAAAAAGAACTTTTAACACACACACTAGTCTTCAATTTTTACATTTTCTCAAATTTTATCTCTAAGATAAAAACTAGCAAAGCAAAATGTAAAATCAGGCCATGCTCTTTTTGATATGTACAATTTCAGTAATACAAAAATGTTTCTTACCACAATGTGGTTCAAATAACCTCCTTAGTGGAGGAAAGAAAAAAAACATGGTTGAAGGGACAACCACACGCAGCTAGAAGAAGCATTAGCCAAAGATTTTCCAGATGAGTTGAAATTCTCCAATTTTGACTCAAAGTTTATGGTAAAATGGAATAACTTAAAGTGGTGGACATACTAGCTAAAAAATGTTTTGGTAAAGTTGAATTGGAAAATGACTAACTTGTTGCAACTTGAATTTTTTCGAATACACACACTATGCACATGTAATCCTAATTGAGTTCCGTTCACCGACTAAATTTCTTTAAATATAGGTATTAAGCTCGATAGTAACATAGAAAATAGTCCACGGGTTCGAGCCATGGAAGCAGCCACGAATACTTGCATTAGATTGTCTACATTATTACTCTTAAGGTGCCCTGCATGAATACAAGATCTTGTGCACCAGGCTACCCTTTTAGTAACATGGAAAATAGTAGAAATAACCTATTATAACCGGTCAAATTGCATTGATAGTGTAAAGACTATTAACTTGCTAGTGTATATAACTTAAATCTAATTCTAAAGGTACCTCTTCGAATTCATTGAATTATCAACCCATGACTGAAAAGGATAACATACTGCCATATTTTTTCCAACTATAACAGCAAAACAAGCAATCACACAGGAAAAGTTAGATAAATCCTTACAAAGATAAGCGACACGAGGCTCCTCTGACTCAATAAGATTAGCTACTCGAAGAAATCTTTGAATTTCTGAAATCAAAGTCACTGGCAATTTCTCACTGTCAAAGGGCTCAGGCACATGATCTCGCCCGAAAGTGATTGATCTAGTGAAAGGTCTTTCATTGCTTGTGTTATAATCTCTTGTGCTGGTACTAGCAGCAGTAGAAGAAGTACTTTCTTGAATTGGTTCTGCAAGAACAATTTCTGCCATTTTGTGGAAAGCCAAGAAACATTTGGGAATGCAAAGGAGAAATAATGCATGAGTTTGAGAGTATAAAAATAGGATCTTGAGTGTATATACATGCTGGTGTCAACAAAGTGTGAATTTTGCTTTTTGGTTGCTTTTGGGAATGTGATCTTTTTCACTTTTGCTTTTGATGCTGTATTGTATTGTGTTTTCTGAATCTTTTGGACTGCGGAAATCAAAAAAGGAAGTTGAATCAACTTCTTGGCGGGTATTTTAATGTTAAAAAAAGCTAGCAAATGGGGGCCAACAAACCCATTGTTCACCTGGTTAAGGCATGACATAACATCATGAGATTTTTCACAAGAAACTTAACCCTACGTTTCTGTAATTAGGTTAAAATAAACTCACTTTTGTTTAGTTCGCTCTTTTCCTTTTATAATGTCTTTCTTTGTCAAGTCAACTAATTTAGTACTCCGTTCACTTGTACTTGTCTAATACTTATCTAATATTCTAAAAAGATATTTTTACTTTTCACATACCACGAGAATACAATTTCTTTGTTCATGTTATATTTATAGTATTAATTACTCATTTCAAATGATTTTTTCAAATTTATTAAAATATGGATCATTTAATATGGATATCATCTTATGGAATATGCAAAGGGAACAAATAAAAGTGGACGGAGGAAGTACATAATTGAAAACTAAACAGAGAAGAAACGTCATGACTCATCCCTTTGTACGAACTTGTAGAATGTTGGGGGCTTTAATTTAAATTACACTGCAAGATTATGAAACAAAAGGAACTTTGCAATTTTCCAAAAACTATGACGATCCTTTGCATTCTGAGGTTGGTCCAGCTTTAATGTAGTGAAGAAATACCACAACGTTAAGTAAATTATTTCATACGCCTAAGCTTTAATAATAAAAGTTATTCGATATTTGTGCTAATAAAAGGTGACAAATATCTAATAAAATAATCGAGATGTCTATAATCTAATCAAGACACTCGTAATGTTATTTCTTTTTGTCTAGTAGCTACTTTACTACAACAACAACAACAACAACAACAACAACAACAACTATCCAGTATAGTCCCACAAAGTGGGGTCTGGGGAGGGTAATATGTAGACAGGCATTACCCCTACCCGAAAGGACAGAGAGGTTGTTTCCAATCGACCCTCGGCTCAGTGAAGGAAATGAAAAATAAAAACAAAAACAAAAACAAAAGAGCATTAGTAACTCCAGCAGAAATAGCGTAAATAATTATCTAAATATAAGAACCATAAATAAAATAGCATGCAATAATAACAGTAACTAACATAAATAACTACCATAAGGGAGACACAATCCAATACACAAATCATGTATGGATAGCCATGTCAAGCCTCACTCAACCCCGGGTGAGGAGTACGAAAAACTCTATGAGCATCTATCCTACAACCCTAATACTAGACCTTCGGACTTTCCTATCAAACCTCACTAGCTACTTTACTAGTGAAGTCTTTATGTTTTGGCAGAGCTACTTTAATTGTTCACTATAGAAGAAGCCATACATCAAATTTATGGCTTACAAGTTGTCAGCAAACAAATAGGAAAGATCTGTTGTTAAGCGATAAAGACTAGGCTTGAAGCAATTAAGCAAAGTTAAGTAAAGGGAAAACCTTTATTTGGGTGGAAAAAGCTTTTTTTTTCTTTAATACAGACTAACTCCAAATAATTGACAGGAAATGCTTCTACTATGTTGCTGAGTCATGTGGGGGGTGCGTGTGGGGTATTCAGCTTTAACCTTTTAAAAGGTCATGAGACTAATTTTTTTTGCAACTACTGTAAAAAAGATAAATAATTACAGATTTCTCTCTGATAGGCCATGAGGCAATCAAAAAGTATTACTAGCAGGCATTGGAAAAGTACCTTATAATATGACTGGCTTTTGCTATTCCTTCCCTATTAAGGACAACAGAAGGTCAGTTCTCATCACACGATCTGATGGGCTGTTCCGGAACTTAGTATATCGAGCTGTTCTTTAGATATATATATATATATATACGTGCAAACTTTTAGCTTAAGATACTGCGGAAAATGCAACTAAAGTTAGCTAGGGTCAAAGACAGACTTAGAAGTTTATATATGAGTTTAAAATTCAAGTTCTTTTCCGTTACTAGGTTTAAAATTAATAATTTGTATATATTTAATAAAAATTGTAAGACAAATATGTAATTTGGACTAAAGCTACTAGTTGATATGAACCTATATCCTGCACACTTGGGGTCTTTCCTATAAACCAAAGGATCCATCCGCAGTGATATTCTTCTAGCATGAGGAGTCTAATCCTATTTCTCTGTCATTCCTTCAGAAGAGTATCAAAAGATTTTTGCTTCCTGCGAACGTCCTAAGATTAGAGGAGGAATTCCATCACAGTGTAAGATTCTGCAGCTAAATACGTCCTAAGATTAGACCAGATATTTCACATAACAGAGAGCAAGAGCAGAAAAAGAAAAAAAAATGAAAATTTCACATTCTACACTGATGTCCAGAAACGAAAAAAACAGTTAATAGGTCTTTGAAAAGAATTTTTTACAGTAATTTGGAATGTACAATAGCCATGACAACTTCATACAATTATGATCTAAATGACTATTCATACTGCAGAGATGCACAAGATTCTTCCCATGATAGTCCACAACTTTAAGAGAACTCCTAGGCACCTAGAAAGTTAGTCACATCTTCAGTTCCATTTTCACAATAATAATCCGCGAACCAAATATTACATCAATAGGAGAGGAACAGTCCATGCTTGAATCAATCCAACAATCAAATTCAAGATAAGACAAGGTCGAATCCTCTGTCTTCATTCGCGGTAAGTTCCGACTCGCACGAAAGGCTTAGTGTGTCAGAGAGAGAGAGGGGGCTCGATGAAATAGACATATCTATAAGGATGTAGACTACCTGCGCTGGACAGAAAGTGGTGTCCATTTCATTCAAATGATTTGGTAGCTAATTTTGTTGACTTGGTTTGGTTTGGTAACCAACCTTGTTGAATTATTTGGTAGCCAAGTTTATTGACTTGGTTTGGTTAGGTAGCAAACCTTGTTGAATTTCTTTGGGTTGGTAGCCAACTTTGTTGAATTATGAAAAATGTGTGTAAATTGTTAAATATTGTAGGCTTTAGAGAGTGAAGCTTTGGCTATAAAAGGAGAGCTTCAACTCTCATTTCAACACACCAACAGAGAGAGAAAAGATAGGGTAAGGTATTCCATAAACTATAAGAAAATAGTTTGTGAAGAAAAATAGAGTGTGAGAGATATTGTAAGAGTGTTTACTTCTTTTGAGAGTGTAGTGGTTTTAGGAGTATTTTTACTCGCTATTGTGATATCAATTGCTCCTCTCGGCCATGATTTTTCCCTTATTCAGAAAGGTTTCCACATAAAATCTTGGTGTCATTTTTGCTGCTTTCTATTCTTGCTGATTTAACCATAACTTAGTGTTCTACATTTATCACTAATAGTATAAATACTATTTTTTCGGGGTTTATTCCCAGCAAGTGGTATCGGAGCCAAGGTTCTGTCTAAGTATGCTCTGTGGTTGCAGCCCAGTCTGATCTTCCACATCAGAAAAAAATTACTTTGGTCCCATAACAAATAGTATTTGTATTTGTGATAAACAATGGAAGCCAACAATAGTAGAATGGTTACTTTGAATGGCACAAATTATGCCATTTGGAAGGTCAAATGGAAGATTTGCTCTATATCAAGAATTTTCATCTACCTGTCTTCATCACTATAAAGCCTGATAATAATCAGATAAAGAGTGGAGTTTGTTACACATGCAGGTTTGCGGCTTTATTAGACAATGGGTTGACGATAATGTTTTGAACCATATTTCTGGGGAGACACGTGCTCGGATCCTTTGGGAGCACCTTGAAAGTTTGTATGCTCGGAAAACTGGAAACAACAAGATGTTTCTAATAAAGTAGATGTTAGGTTTAAAATACCATGATGTTCCGCGATGACAGATCATCTGAATAATTTTCAGGGGATCATGAACCAGTTATCTGCTATGGGCATTAAATTTGATGAAGAAATTCAAGGTCTGTTTCTACTTGGTTCCCTACTAGATTCTTGGGAAATTCTTAGAACTTCATTATCAAATTCTTCTCCGGATGGTTTGATCTCTATGGATCTTGCCAAGAGCAGCCTTTTAAATGAAGAGATGAGAAGAAAATCTCAAGGTTCCTCCTCATCAGATGTCTTGGTGACTGATTCTAGGGGAGAAACAAGAATCAGGGTTCTCAAAATAGAGAACATAATAGAAGCAAATCCAGAAGCAGACTTAAAAGATATTGAGTTCTATCACTGCGGGAAGAAATGGCACACAAAGAAGTTATGCCGGATTTTGAAAAAGGAGATAGAGACAAGGAAGTACAAAAAGAAGACGGCAATCGTGTGGCCACCGTCACTACAGAAGATCTTCTTACTGTCCTTGATGCGGATTTGATAAATATTGCTTGTGATGAGTCAAACTGGGTTGTGGACAGTGGTGCCGCATCTCATGTGACATCAAGGAAGGAACTTTTCTCATCCTATACTCGGGGTGACTATGGAACTTTGAGTATGGGTAATGAGACTGTATCTAGGGTGGCTGGTGTTGGAACGATTTATTTGGAAACTAGTATTGGAACTAAACTAGTTTTAAACAATATAAAGCATACCTGATGTTCGTTTGCACTTGATCTCTGTTGGTGTTTTGGATGATGAGGGATATGTTAGTACCAATGGTGCTGGAAAGTGGAAGCTCACTAAGGCTCCATAATTGTGGCTCGTGAGGAAAAACGTCGTGTGGTCTATACTGGACTACGGCCTCTACATGTGTTGATATGGTGAATGACGTTGAGAGCCATAACTTTTCAATATTATGGAATAAGATGCTTAGCCACATTAGTGAGAAAGGACTAAATGTTTTGGCCAAGAAGAAATTGTTGTCAAATTTTGAAAGTGTAAAATTAAAAAGATGTGAGCATTGCTTGGCTGGAAAACAAAAAAGAGTTCCTTTCCAATCTCATCCTCCTTCAAGAAAGACAGATTTGCTTGAGTTGGTGCATTCAGACTTATGTGGTTCAATGAAGACAAGGACTATGGGTGGTGCACTTTATTTTGCTAGCTTTATTGATGATTGTTCAAGAAAACTTTGGGTCTACATCTTGAAGACCAAAGACCAAGTGTTGGGTGTCTTTAAGCAGTTTCAGGCTTCAATTGAAAGAGAAACTGGAAAGAAGCTAAAGTGTATTCGTACCAATAAGGGTTGTGAATATTGTGGATAATTTGACGAATACTGCAAGCAGCAGGGTATCAGACACCAGAAGACTACTCCTAAGACTCCTCAGCTTAACGGTTTAGCAGAAAGGATGAATAGGACCTTGATGGAAAGAGTAAGATATTTGCTTTCTGAAGCAAAGTTGTCGAATTCCTTTTGGGGTGAGGCTTTGTTGACCGCCACACATGTTATTAATCTATCCTCTGCAGTTGCTTTGCAAAGTGATGTTCCAAATAGAGTTTGGTATGGCAAGGATGTTTCTTATGATCACTTGAAAGTATTTGGTTTCAAAGATTTTGTACATGTACCTAAAGATGAGAGGTCAAAATTAACTGCTAAGACAAGGCAATGTATCTTCATTGGTTATGGCCTTGATGAGTTTGGTTAGAGGCAATATGATCCAATTGAGAAGAAGGTCGTGAGAAGCCGTGATGTTATCTTCATGGAGGATCAAACCATTGAAGATATTAATAAATCGGAGAAGCTAAAATCTTCAAGTTCTGAAGGCTTAGTTAATCTTGATCAAGTTCCTCATACAAATGTGGATGACGTTGGTGGGCTCAATGATGGTGATACCTAGAACCATATTCTGGATCAGCATATTTATGGTGATTGTGATAATAATGCAAATGCTGATGAGGTAGATGCTCCTACTCACGAAACTGTGGAGAAGTTAGATATTCCACTCAGGAGGTCTTCTAGACCTCATACTCTTTCCTCCCGTTACTCACCTGATGAGTTTGTATTACTCACTGATGGGGGAGAACTTGGATATTATGCGGAGGCCATAGAGGATGAGCACAAGGATCAATGGATTGAAGCATGCAAGATGAGATAAAATATCTGCATGAGAACCGTACTTATGAGTTGGTGAAATTGCCTAAGGGCATGAGAGCTTTGAAGAACAAGTGGGTGTTCAAAGTTAATGCTTGAGAACATAGCTTGAAGCCCAGATACAATGCTAGATTGTTTGTCAAGGGATTTGATCAAAGGAAAGGTATTGACTTTGACGAAATATTTTCTCCTGTGGTGAAAATGTCCTCCATTCGGACAGTTCTTGGTTTGACTGCTAGTCTTGCTATGGAGATTGAGCATATGGATGTGAAGACTGTTTTTCCTCACGGTGACTTAGAAGAGGAGATTTATATGGAACAACCTAAGGACTTCAAGGCAAAAGGTAAAGAAAATCTTGTATGCAAACTTACGAAGAGTCTATACGGATTGAAGCAAGCTCCCAGACAGTGGTACAAGAAGTTTGAGACTCTTATGGGGAAGCAATGCTACAAGAAGACTTCTTCAGATCATTGTGTGTTTGTACAAAGTTTTTTCTGATGATGACTTTATCACCATCTTGCTATATGTGGATGATATGTTGATTGTGGGCAGGATTGCTTCCAAGATTGAAGAATTGAAGAAACAGTTGAATAAGTCTTTTGCAATGAAAGACCTGGGTCATGCTAAGAAGATTTTGGGCATGAGGATTACTCGTTCAAGATATGAAAGGAAGCTTTACTTGTCACGGGAGAAGTACATAGAAGGTGTACTGGAGCGCTTCAATATGAAAAGTGCTAAGTTGGTTCGCACACCCCTTACTGGTCATCTGAAGTTGAGCAAGAAGATGTGTCCAACAACAACAGAGGAAAAGAGATAACGGCCAAAATTCCTTATTCCTCTGCTGTCGGAAGTTTGATGAATGCAATGGTATGCACTCGACCAGATATTGTCCATGCCGTCGGTGTTGTTAGCAAATTTCTTGAAAATCCAGGAAAAGATCATTGGGAAGCTGTAAAATTGATACTCATGTATCTAAGGGGAAGCTCACATGAATGCTTATGTTTTGGAGGATCCAATCCAATTTTGAAGGGCTATACAAATTCTGATATGGCAGGTGACCTTGATAATAGAAAATCTACTACTAGATATCTGCTTACTTTTTCAAGGGGGGCTATACCATGGCAGTAAAAGTTGCAGAGTCGCACAATCTACAACTGAATTGGAGTATATTGCGGCTACTGAAGCTGGCAAAGAGATGATATGGCTCAAGAGATTTCTTCAAGAACTTGGATTGCGACAAATGGAGTATGTTGTCTATTGCGATAGTCAGAGTGCAATAGACCTAAGCAAAAACTCCATGTACCATGCAATAACAAAGCATATAGATGTGAGATATCATTTGATTCGTGAGCAAGTGGAGAACGAATCTTTACAGGTCAAAAAGTTTCACATGAGTGAAAATCCTGCTGATCTAGTAACCAAGGTGGTACCAAGAGACATGTTCGAGCTATGCAAAGGACTTGTCGGTGTGCACTCGGACTAGAAGATATTGCTACCTCCTCTAGATGAATAGGACTGGAGGGGGAGATTGATATGGTGTCCACCTCATTCAAATGATTTGGTAGCCAATTTTATTGACTTGGTTTGGTTTGGTAGCCAACCTTGTTGAATTTCTTTGGGTTGGTAGCCAACTTTGTTGAATTGTGAAAAGTGTGTGTAAACTGTCAAATATTATAGGCTTTAGAGAGTGAAGCTTTGGCTATAAAAGGAGAGCTTCAACTCTCATTTCAACACAGCAACAAAGAGAGAAAAGAGAGAGTAAGGTATTCCATAAATTATAAAAAAATAGTTTGTGAAAAAAAATAGAGTGTGTGAGATATTGTAGTGAGGTGAAAAAAGCAAAAGAGTGTTTACTTCTTTTGAGAGTATAGTGGTTTTAGGAGTATTTTTACTTATTACTACACAGTGTAAAAAAATCCTTGCTATAGTGATATCAGTTGCTCCTCTTGGCCGTGGTTTTTTCCTTATTCAGAAGAGTTTTCACGTAAAATCTTTGTGTCATTTTTGCTGCTTTCGATTCTTGCTGAGTTAACCATAATTTAGCGTTCTGTGTTTATCACTAATACCGTAAATACTACTTTTTCGGTGTTTATTCCCAACAAAAGATCCTGTGAAGCTTCACTATTCCCTGGGATTGGCTTCGGCCTTTCCACAGCTTAGGTGGAAGGCGAATTAGGCCTCCTTCTAGGGGCCTGAGCCATAGAGAGATACCGCTACGGAAGGGCTAGAATTCTAGCCTTGTATCAGGACCAATGGGCTAAGGGACAGTCTCAAATAGATAATTTCTATGGGGCGTAGGCCTCCCAAAAGGTAAAGGATAACAAAGTAGAATCATTGGTAACATGACCAGGTGCAAGCTCTACGTCTAAAGACTCCATCGCACTTCTTAACAATTCTTCATCACCTGCCTCAAACTCTGGTTCTTCAAGAAATGACAAGAGAAGATCATCACTGTCAATTCTTGAGTACTCAAAATCATTAAGGTCAGCGAACTGGCCAAGATCTTCACAAGTGCATGAGGCTGACATGTTGAATATGGGATATATAAATTGAAGGTTGAAATTGAAAATTTAGAGAGAAAAAGGAATGCAAATGGCTGTCTCTGCTCGAGAAAAAATGGCCTAAAAATATGCATATCAAAGTCGACAACTTGATCCTATCACGCGGGGTGGATCCATATTATTAATAATCCAACAGATGACAGATAGCACATGTTCACGGAACTCATTTACTAGTCAAATATTTGAAGGCGTGACATTGAGTTGTGTTGTAGTACTGAATAAGAAGCATAGTTGTCTTAATTTTGCCCAACATGATTTTTCATTGCAGTTTGAGAGTTATCAATCAAGAATCAGAACAAGGCCAACCGTGCAAGTACACACCAGTCTGAAATAACTATGGATCAATATATATAACAATGATAAACAAAATTTACAGTTGAACTTGCGTTAATGATCCGAACTGCCCACTTGAAATTCAATCATTTCAGCGTCTCTGGGATTAGGGTAATTAGATGACATCTCCATATCCATCCTGCTAAAATCGAAGTCCCCATTGTAACACTCTAGATTTGGAGCAGCAGGATTATTATTTATGACGGAAATGGGATCAAGCTCTGCTTCTAGAGATTGGATTACACTTCTTAATTTCTCATCATCACAATATTCCATCTGGGATTCATCAAGAAATGACATGAGAATGGTGCTATCGATTTCTGATATCTCTATTTGATTTAATAAGTCAGTGTCATCAGTATCAACGTTAATCCAAACGGGCCAGTTTTCTGGTGCCAAATATGCCATGTTCTATGTTAGAACGAAGAATACTAACAGAAAAAGGGTTGGAACCTGGAATTGAATAGAGGAATTGGAAGAAAGTTTAAAACAACTAGGAATTTGAGAATGCCTATGTCAAGAAAGCAAACGTTTAAATAGATCAATTTTTTAGGTATGGCAGCACGCGGACAGACAATGGGCACCTAACCTTTTTGCCATTTAGAAGTCCCGTTACACAAAGCATTTCGTATTTACGCAGAATTTGGGAAAGGGTCGCACCTCTTCGCACTTCAAGGGGTGTCGATGTACATAATCTACCCTAATGCAAGCATTTATAGCTGCTTTTACGGCTCAAACCCGTGACGTATAGGCTACACGAAAATAACTTTTTATCGTTTGGGAGTAATTGACGGTTTTCTCAATTAGGATTCAAGTAATGGAACTGCATTTTCTAATTTAATAGGATAATGAACAGCTTTGTCTGGTGTCAGTATAATTTTCTGGGGACATGCTTTGTCTTTGATTACTGGCAATGGCACCCCATGCTTTAAGAAATGTATTTGATAGCTTGGATTTTATTTAATTGCTTTGATATCATGATACACGGTACATGAATATTTAGGTATCTATATCCATCTTGTGATACATTCTTATCAAGCTAGATTCATTGCCCCACTGCTGTCCTATTATGACCTAAAATATATATAGTATAAGATGTGCATTAAATGGAGTTCATGAAAACAGAATATTACTAAAATAGAATAAAAAAGATTAGCTCCGTTATTTGAAGGATGTACATTGAATCGAAATTCTGAATCTGTCGACTATATTAGTTTGTCATACCTGCAGACATGAGAAAGGAAGGAAGATAAAAGGCTTTAAAAATGAAATAAAAGAAAAGTAGTCATGGTGAGCCGTTATCTATCACGTGTGGGTTGCCCTGAATTGCTGCCTTGATATGATATACCATCAAATGGAAATTTATGGAGTATTGAATCGGATATCTTTACACAAATAATAGCAGATTCTCTATTTATTTTCTCAATCAGTATATATAGAGTATGTATATTATGCTATGCATATATTTATATATTCGTCGACTATTTTTAGTTTAAGTGGTTAAGTGAACGACTATTTAAATTAATTCTTTTATTTATATTAAATTTAATCCTCAATGTATATAGAGTGATCATAAATTATTGTAGGAAAACTGGTTAATTTATTACTATGACGACTATGAGTTATGCCTTCGGAAGAGTAAAATCCTTGTTACGAAGTCATATTAGCACTTGTAATTTAGTTATTGAATTTTAGTTGCATTTAGGCATTAAAACTGTTCCTTGAGTTAAATGAAGAAATGAATCAAGTTAATCATCAGTCAACTTGTTTGAGATCTAGTTAAAAAGATTTTCGCATATCATTTACTCTGTAGTTAAACACTTAAAGCACTGTATATGTGCACCCAAAATAAATCGCTTAACTGCTTTTGAGCTAAAAAGAATAAATTTATATTGTTCAGCAAGGATAATGTTTTTTAATTAGCTATTTTAATAAGAAAAAAGGCTTAACAGATTCCAGGCGTTTGCGATCTGCGTAGGATTTCATTATATTATATATATGGGGTAATGTTTGAATTTGTATTACAAATTAAGTGCCTGGTGCACAATTATCGAATCATATTGTGGGGGGTGCTAAAAATAGTTTACACCAACTTTCATAGTATAGAATAGTTTATTCTAAATTAATTATGATAAAGGTTGCCGGATTGTCAGTTGTCGAAGAGATTAACACATAACGGAAAAGAGTAAGGGAAGGGCGGGCTGTGATGTGATATAGACAATCTTATCTGATCTCGTACTTAATCAGTTTATTGGGAAAAAAATTGAGTCTTTATTAAAGGTGACGTGGCATGATACGTGGTCTGGTCAAATAGTCAAAGACCAATAAATGATTAAAAGGCACGGAAACAATAGGCACGGTAAAAGAAAAGAAAACAGGCACGAGAAGGAATCTTAGATACGATTCTCGTATCTATCCAAGACATTCAGTATCAACAGATAAAAAGGCATTGAAGACACGAATCTGATGACAAAAAGTACTCTACATTCATTACTAAATATCTGATACATTAGTTATTCAGTATTTAATAGCAATGATTATGTAACGTTTCATTAAATGCTCTTTATTATTTAGAATAATCCGTTACTCCTTATCAACTATAAAAGGAGGAAGTTTTATCATTTGTAGATACAGAACACTCTTGAGATCATACTGAAATACAGCTTTCTTATTGCTTTATTCTTATTCTTTGAAAGCCAATTATATTCGGTCTCTTTGATTATCAGTAACCCGATTTCTTCTCTATAATTCAAACTTTGACCAAATTATAGTTTTTGGTTAAACATATTGGTTCCGTTACCGGGAAACTGATAATCCGTTATCTCAAAATAAACATTCAACCTATTCTTAGTATGTCGAACAACAATGACAACAACAACCAGACAAATCTGAATCATCAAATTGATGGGGAGGAGGAACTCAACAACACTAACCTTCAAGCTTCTCCACGTGGATCTCGTGAAGGAACTCCAAACAATATGTCCGAACACGATGATGGAGGAGCTGAAACAAGAGATGAACTGTTAAAGAAAATAATCGACTCACGAATTAACAACGCCTTGCGAGCCCTAGTTAATCAATCCCTGCTGCACCAGCAACACCAAATAACAACACGTTGGAAAACCCTCGCTCTGGTCTAGTTGATTCTGGCAATGGAGCAATTACTAGGACTCACAAGACGAAGAACAAGGTAATACAGGCAATTCTCATCTTCAAAATTTGGTACTAACTTTGCAGAAACAACTCAAGGAGCAGAACGAGCGTATTGACCAAATCCCTGGAGTTCCACCTGTGATAAAAGGAGTAGATGTGGATAAATACCCGCAACAACCATGGAAACCAAGTGCTGCTCCTTTACCGATACCAAAGAAATTCAAAATGAATGATATCCCAAAATATGATGGTACAATGGACCCTCGTGATCACGTAACTGCATTTATAACGGGAGTGAAAGGCAACGATTTGACCAAACAAGAAATTGAATCAGTGTTGGTTAAAAAATTTAGAGAGACACTCACCAAGGGAGCATTAACCCGGTATTCTCTTTTACCTGAAAATTCTATAAATTCTTTTGCTGAGCTTGCAGATTCTTTCATAAAAGCACAATCCGGAGCTCAAAAGGTGGAGAACAGGATGGAAGATATCTTCAAAATCAAACAAGGTAACACCGAACTGCTCAGAGATTTCGTTGATAGATTCCAACGTGAAAGAATGATGTTGCCCCGTGTACCAGATAATTGGGCTGCAATAGCTTTTGCCAGTAATTTGAATGACAAAAGTTCAGAAGCCACGAGAAGACTTAAATAAAGCCTTCGTGAATTTTCCGCAACTACTTGGAACGATGTTTATATAAGGTACAGTATGAAGCTTAGAATTGAAGAAGATACCGTATTTCAAACTCAACGAGAAGAGAGAAGCGGGTCCAGAAGGTCTGAAGCCGACAAAAGGTCAGGTAAAAACAGGTACGAACCATATATGGGACCTGCAGGAAAAGACTCACGTTCTAGGAAAAACAATCAACACTATGATCAAAGGTCGAGAGATAGGGGAACCGGATCTTCATCCAGGTTCAAAGGTGATCGAAACAACCGAGAGCCACGGGATGATGATAGAAATTTAATGGCACGATTTGCTGGTCATAGTTTCAATGTAACTAATTCCGAGCTCGTAGCTGTTCGAAGGAGTATGGGAGATAAGGTACGGTGGCCAAAAGAGATGCGGTCGAATCCAAACAGACGTAACCCAGACCATTGGTACGAATTTCACAACGACCATGGGTATAAAACTTCGGAATGCAGATTTTTACCAAGTGAAGTAGATCATTTGTTGAAGCAAGGCTACCTCACGGAGCTGTTCAGTGAAAAGGGATAGCAAGCCTACATGAAAAATAGGCCGGAGTGGAAAACCACCTTCACCTAAGAGGATAGTAACTGTCATCAATGGAGGAGAAGACATTTACGGAGTAACATATACGGCTTCGAACAAATTTTCCAAAATGACGATCACACACGGCAAGCGAGTACGACAAACCTTAGAATAGGAGAGTATAAGCTTCGATGATGCAGATACGGAAGGAGTGACTATACCGCATAACGATGCTATGGTAATATCTTTAATTATATATGACACTGATGTAAAAAGAGTTTTGATTGATCCAGGTAGCTCTGTAAATATTATTCTACTGAGAGTACTGCAAGAAATGCAAGCTGAAGACAAGATGATACCAAAAGCGCATGCTTTGTCAGGCTTCGACAATTCAAGCGTGGTAACAAAAGGTGAGGTAACTCTAACAACTTATGCTGCAGGTGTTGTTAAAGAAACTAAATTTCAGATAGTGGATTTGGAAATAGCATATAATGTAATCATGGGGAGACCTTGGATCCATTATATGGATGCTGTTCCATCAACCTTACATCAAGCCACTAAATTTCCATCACCTTGGGGAATATGTCTAATTCGAGGTGATCAACAAATAGCCAAGAATATCAACACAATAACAGATACGAGCACCGCAAGTAAAGAGAAATAGCAATTATCGGAAACAGTTGATGGTATCAGCAACCAAACTTCAACTGAAACAACAGATTTAGATTCGAGGCCTGATGTAATTCAAGAACCTGAAGAAGATGAGAATATTAAAACGACGATAGAAGAATTCGAAGTTGTGGTGTTATTTGAAAAATAGCTAGAGAAAAATGTTTACGTAGGAGTCAATCTAAATCACGGCATGCGAGGTAAGTTAATCGAATTTTTAAAAGTTAACGTAGATTGTTTTTCCTGGTCCCATGCTGATATGACAGGTATTCCACTGGATATGATGACTCATAAGCTTAACGAAGACCCATTTTTCACCCCAATTAAGCAAAAGAAAAGAAAGCAAGGAGCTTTCAAAAATCAAGTAATTCAAGATGAGGTCAAGTTGTTGGAAATCGTGTCCATCGTGAGGTAAAATATCCTGGTTGGTTAGCTAACACGGTGGTCGTACCTAAAAAGAATGGTAAGTGGCGAGTTTGTGTAGATTACACTGATCTAAACAAATCTTGCCCAAAAGATTCTTGTCCTTTACCCCATATAGATCAATTGATTGATGCAACTGCAGGTCATGAACTTTTATGTTTTTTAGATGCATATTCGGTGTACAATCAAATTAAAATGGACCCCGGTGATGAAGAAAAAACTTCTTTCGGGGACTTACTGTTACAAAGTAGTGCCCTTCGGTCTAAAAAATGCTGGAGCAACCTATCAAAGGTTAGTTACCAAAATGTTTCAAGAACATTTGGGAAAAATAATGGAGGTATATATAGACGACATACTCGTCAAAACCCAGCATTCCCATGACCATATTTCTCATTTACTTGTTACTTTTGAAATTTTGTGAAAATTTAATATGAAACTCAATCCTAAATATGTGCATTTGGAGTTGCATCTGGTAAATTTTTAGGTTTTCTTGTCTCTAACCGAGGAATTGAAGTGAATCCTTCCCAGAATAAAACATTTGAAGAAATACCTGATGTCTTTACTAGTAAAAAGGAAGTTCAGAGTTTAACAGGAAGGATAGCGGCCTTAGGGAGGTTTATTTCAAAATCATCAGAAAAATGCTTCAAATTTTTCTCTGCACTCAAAAAGCAAGACCATTTCGAGTGGAATCAATATTGTCAACAAGCACTGAGGTACTTGAAAGTTTATTTATCAAATCCTCCTTTACTGGCTAAACCTAAAGAAGGTGAAAGGTTACTCATCTATCTAGCAGTATCAGAAGTAGTGGTAAGTGTCGTTTAGTACGAGAAGACCAAGGTAAGCAATCTCCAATTTATTATGTAAGTAAAACTTTATTAGATGCAGAGACAAGGTATCCACAATTAGAAAAATTAGCATTAGCTCTCATCATGGCATCTAGAAAACTACGACCTTATTTTCAATGCCATCCTATTGTTGTTGTTACTGATTTTCCTTTAAGAAATATATTGCATAAACATGAAATGTCAAGAAGACTAGAAAAATGGGCTATAGAACTAAGTGAGTACGAAATAATTTACCAACCTCGAACTGCTATTAAATCTCAAGTACTCGCCGATTTCGTAGCTGATTTTAGTCAAAGCATACATCTAGAAGCAGAAAAAGAATTACAAGTTTTTCATGGAGCTAATCTGGGGACTTGGCTACTGTTTACTGATGGTTAATCTAATGTAAAGGGGGCAGGCTTAGGAATTGTTCTATTACCACCTACGGGTGAAACAATTAAACAAGCTATAAAATGTCACCTTGTAACTAATAATGAAGTAGAGTATGAAGTAGTGATTGCAGGTTTGGATCTTGCATTAGAACTTGGTATCATGCAAATTATAATCAAAAGTGATTCACAGCTAGTAGTCAATCAAATACTGGGGACTTACGTAGCTAGAGAAACTCGAATGCAAGAATACCTCGGAAAGGTACGAGAGTTAATAAGATAGTTCCAAACTTGGAAAGTGATGCAAATCCCAAGAGAAGAGAATTATGAAGCAGACGCCTTATCCAACCTCACATCTGCAGCAGATATAGCGAAAGATGTGAATGCCTCAATTATACATTTGTTCCATTCTGTTCTTGACCCTGATAAAAATGAGGTAAATTTTAATCACTTAAATTGGGATTGGAGAAATGAAATCCTGTCTTTTTTGAAGCACGGAATTATACCTGAAGACAAGGTGAAGGCTCATGCATTAAGAAAGAAATCCGCTCGTTACTATTTGTATCAAGGGAACCTTTACCATAAAATGTTTGGTGGACCATTAGCCATGTGTCTCGGACCTTCTCAAATAGGATATGTGATGAGAGAAGTACATGAGGGACATTGTGGAAATCACGCATGAGGCAGATCACTAGTTAAAACATTGATTCGAGCGGAATATTACTGGCCTAAAATGGAAAAAGAAGCAATTGATTTTGTATCTAAATGTGATAAATGTAAAAAGTATGCAAATAACATGCATAGACCAGCAGAGTTATTGCATCTTGTCATAGCTCTGTGGCCCTTCATGAAATGGGGAATGGACATCGTAGGACCATTACCTCAGCAAAAGGTCAGGTAAAGTTTCTAGTTGTACTTACTGATTATTTCACTAAATGGGTAGAAACAGGAGCGTTTAAACAGGTACGAGAGAAAGAAGTTAAGGATTTCATTTGGAGAAACATAATTTTCCGCTTTGGTGTTCCAAAGGAGATAGTGTGTGATAATGGACCACAATATATAGGAGCTCAAATCACAGAATTCTTTCAAAGTTGGCAAATCAAAAGAATTACATCGACACTGTATCATCCAGTAGGTAATGGGAAAGCAGAATCTACAAACAAGGTAATTATAAACAACCTAAGAAAAGGTTACAAGAATCAAAAGGTAATTGGCCTGAAGTATTACCAGCGGTATTATGGGCATATCGAACGACGGCAAAAACAAGTACAGGAGAGACACCATTTTCAATGGTCTATGGTGCAGAAGCTTTGATACCAGTTGAGATAGGTGAACCTAGTACACGACGTGTTCAAGCAGAAGAAGACTCGAACAATGAAGAGTTACGAGTAAATCTAGACTTACTTGAAGGGAGAAGATAAGCTGCGTTGATAAGGATGGCATCTCAAAAGCAAGTAATTGAACGATATTACAATAGGAGAGCACGCCTCAAATTTTTTAAAGTTGGGGACTTTGTGTTAAAAAAGATTTTCCAATCTACAAAGTCAGTTAATTCAGGAAAGCTAAATCCAACATGGGAAGGACCTTATCGAATTCGTTAAATTGCGGGCAAAGGAGCATACGAGCTAGAGACAATGGAGGGAAATGTTCTACCTTCACATTGGAATGCCGTTCATTTAAAGAGGTATTACTTCTAAAGAAAGTACCCACGGTCAGGTATCGCCAAGTTAGAATTTTTTCTTTGAATTGTTAAAATTATACTAACGATTCTAGATGCTAGGCAAAAACCCTAACTCGTGCCAAATGATGAGTCACGGCCTGCACGAAAAATTGGAATACTCTTAAATTTCTAACCCAGGGTTACAATAACCTGATGGAAATACACACGAGTTAGTCAGTCTTCATCTATAATCGCACCTCCGAGTCCCATATGTTTTTCAGTTTCAGGAAAAGGACCAAAGATTGGGAGCAAATATACAAGTGTTTGAGGCTTTATACTTCACCGCTCAAACACTTGGGGGACTGTACTATATACACACGAGTATGTGCAGAAATAGATACGAGAGAGCAAAATTATTCAAGATTTTCAAATCAAATCGAGTTACGATGATTCAAGTATCAATCTAAAAGCATTCATCATAGTGTTTTTTTCTTTCTTAGAACAATGAAGTCATTGCTTAAACCCTTCCTAAGTATGTAAAGGTAGGGACATGACTATGTATCAGAGTAGGTTAAAAAAAAACCTTGTATATTTTGTAAATCTGTTAAAAGAAAACACTTGTGAGAAAGTTATAGATGTATTTCAATACATGTAATACTCAAGAAACTTATCAACGTTTATGAATAAAAATTTACAAAAGTTGTTTTATGTGAAAAATGTATGTTCCTATTTCTCTCATCGTATGTTAACACCACTATGAAGTTGAGACGTCTTCTTCATTAAGTGTCAATAAATAAAAGGGCCCTCTTTTATTTTTCCTCATGTTGGTAACACATGAGAAGAATTATGAAAGCATTTTCTGAAAAGGATAAAAAATGATAACTTATTCTCTAAGTCCTAAAAAGAAAAATATGCAAGAGTAAGCTAAACACATTCTGCAAAAGATAAATCAGTAAATAGACAAGGATTATACAAACTTCTTAACATAAACAGCTAAGGGAAAACTTAGCTATTACAATACATTTTTTTTCTAAAGCAGATGCCCCATTATAGAAACTGGGGACTTCATCACATCATCAAAATCAAAACAAAGAGGTAAGGTTAAACATCTTCACTGGTCACTGAGGTGATTGGAGCGGTAAGAGTCGTAGCCTCATTAGGATCGGTTGAAACTATTAAAGAAGCAGCAACAGGGACAACCTCAGCTGAAATTGAAGTACTAACATTTTCATGAGAAGCAGTAGACACAGGAATGTCCGTTCCTAAAGGCTGTGTTGTAGGTAAATTACCCTCGGTCACTTGAACTGTAACTTCAGTTGTTGACTCTAAGCTCAAAAGCTCTTCAACCCCGGGAGTTTCCACTGTTGGAGAAGAGATGTCAATTACCTGGTCAGGAGAAGGAGTTTCGGTTCGTTGCTCATTCTTCTCAATCAAGTCTAAAACTTTGTCTAACTCAGATTGCAAGTCGAACTTTTCCTGAGAAGCTTCCATTAAAGCATCACGACGAGATTTCAAGAAGGCCCAGCTAACCTCATAGTTGAAATTCTCAACCAAGGTATTGTAATCCTTCTCCAGGTTTTCATAATCTCTTCCCCACGTAGCTGAAATGTTCTTCAATTTTTCATGTTCAGCTAAGTGGAAATCAAAGGAAGATTGAAGGTTGACAAGAGAACTCTCCAACATTGAATCTTATCGGAGGAAATACTTAAATCATTCCGAGCACAAGATAAGTTCTCTTCCAATTCTTTTGCATATTCCTCCTTTTCTTCAGAAGATCCTTGAACTCATTAACTTCAACATTATATCTAGATAAAGAACCTTCCAAAATTTCTTTATCCTTTTTAAGTTGACCCCATGAAGCATTAGCAACTCCTAATTCTGAAGATAAGCTACGATTCTGTTGCTCCAAGTGAACTTTTTTTTCCTGTAACTCTTCTATTGTCCCTTGAGCACTCTCATATTGGTCTTTCCAATTCCCTGCTTCAAGTAATGCATCCTGAGCTACTTTCCTAGCTTCGGAGATAGCCTTTGTAGACTGACGATCCTTTTTCTCCAATAAAGAAATTCGCCCCATTAGATCAGTCCCAATGAGATTTGCCTACAATTATGAAACATGAAAGTCAGGATTCAAAATAAACAAAAGGGGAGGAAAAATATTTTTCAAGGTCAAGAATATTACCTTTAAAGTTGAATGAACTATGTCATTCATCAAGGTGTAACAGTTGTGGCTTTGCATTTTATTTTTGTCAATATCCCCAATAAGAGGCTCGAACCACGTATATGCACCTCCAGATTTTCTCAAAAGGATTCGAGTAGCAGAAACTTCAAGAGTAACACTTCTCATAGCCTAGATTATACTACTAAAGCTAACCTCAACTGGAAGAGCAAAAGAAGAGGGAACAACAGAAGGGGGCGTAGTAGAAAAAGTAAACACTGTAGGGGTCGTTAAAGTTGAAGCAGGAAGGGAAGGATAAGCTATAGAAACTGATTCAGGAATGGGAATGGAAGTATTCACAACTGGTGGAGGTAAGGTGGTGATGAAATACTTACAATTGGAGAAGAAATGGAAGGAGAAGGAACGAATGAAGAAAGGGGAGCTTCATCAAAAACAGGTCCGAGCTCTCCACTCCAAAAACCACTATCCAAGGGAGGTTGAGTTGGTACACTCGTGGCTTTTGGCACAGCTTCCTCATCGGATTGGATTAAAACAGGCTCGGTAGTGGAAGTAATTGTAGAAGAAGTGATTACAGCAGAGGCACGAGCAGGAGAGTCTTCAATTTCATCATCCAAAACAACACGTCTCTGCCTAGATACCAAAGAGGTATTATCTTAATCTTCATTTTCAGCTTCCATTCCTAAAGCTCTTCTTTTGGCTAAAAGGGCTTTAGCCTTATCCAAACCAAGGGCAGAGTTGGCAGTTGTACGCATAACTATAGCAACCTCTGCTGTCATCCCTTTTATTCCAAATCCTGATAAAAAAAACGATTTGAGTTCATCATCAAAATTTAGTATACGTATCTAGAAAGTATACATGAAAAGAAATACGTACTGTGTGTTTTTACTGTCCATCAGTGTAAAGAAGAGATAGATTTCCAAGTCCTATCTTCCTTAGGGGAAATTTTCAAAATTGAGTCTACCCAACCACGAAAATTGGGAACGGGTTCCACATCTCCCATGGTTGCTACAAAAAACTAAAAAGGGGATAAATTTAAAGAGAAGATCAAAATCTCATAAAATAGGCACGAGGAAAGTAAAACAAAAACTTACGTGCAAAATTCTACATCTCGGGGAAGGGAATGTTTGATTCTCCCAATAAGTCCACCGTGCAAACACCAATATAACGCAGATACCACACATGATCTTTATCGTCATCGGCGTTTACTAAAACTCTTTTGCTCCTTGCAGTTAGAGTAAAAACCCCATGGCGTAGCAGACTAGGGTAGTATAAGTGGATGAGATGGGGGAAGGTGAAGGTAACTTTTTCTTTATTAGATTAAAATGTTAAACAAGCAACAACCCTCCAAACTAAAGGTCCAATTTGGGCTAAGCAAATGTTGAAAAATCTACAGAAATCTATGATAACTGGGTCTACAGCAGGCTTAAACCCCAAACTGAAGGGATAGGTATGTAGGAATACCCATTTCTGTATGATGAAATTCTTTGGCTAATAGAAGCAATTGACAAACGAACGACGCCCTCTTTCCAATTGCAATCTTTCCTAATGGTGGGGATATTAAGTTCATTTATGAGAGAGGGATAGGCATCAGTCTTTTCCAATTTATTTTTGAAGGGACGCTCTGTCACTTGAAAAAGACAAATTATTTGGAATAAGTTCTTCAACCGTGGGCTCTAGAGAAGGCTCTGAAATTTCTTTACCTTTTGTAGATGGAGTTTTAGAAGAAGAACCTTTAATTCCAGAACTAGTTGAGCCTCCACGTGTAGATCCTGTACTCCGGAGTCTTCCTCATCTGCCTCTTGAATGTCTGATAGGAGCAGGTGCATTAGGGAATTTTTCAAGTAGCCTTTCTGGGATTAGGGTTTGTAGATGCCATTGCGGCATAGTTTTGAAGAAAGTAGAAGAAAGAAAGAAAATTCGAATGCTAGATGAAAGTTGATGAAGAAGAAGACAAAGAAAGTGTGAATTAAAAGTTTATATGGGAACAACCGTCAAAATTAAGGGAAGTAATGATGGAAAGCCTATATTAAGGATAACCATCACTTCGTAAACAGAGGAAGTTGAACATGCCTAGAAAAATGGGAACAAAACTGCAGATCCAAGCAGAAGATGACAAGTGTACAGAGTATTAAATGAGAAAGACAGAAGAGACATCGATACTGACATATGCATTAATTGTGATAAAAATTCTTTTTCAGGATCCACTTTCCAATTATTTAATTGATAAATAAATGAGAAATGGAGGGACTATCTGTATTGGGAAAAAATTGACTCTTATTAAAGGTGACGTGGCATGACACGTGGTTTGGTCAAACAGTCAAAGAGCAATAAATTATTAAAAGGCACGGAAGTCAACATGCACGGTAGAAGAAACGAAAACAGGCACGAGAAGGAATCTTAGATACGATTCTCGTATCTATCCAAGGCATTCAATATCAACAAATAAAAAAGCATTGAAGACACGAATCTGATGACAAAAAGTAGTCTACATTCATTATTAAATACCTTATACATTAGTTATTCAGTATTTAATAGCAATGATTATGTAACGTCTCATTAAATGCTCTTTATTATTTAGAATAATCTATTGCTCCTTGTCAACTATTAAAGGAGGAAATTTTATCATTTGTAGGCACAGAACACTCTTGAGATCATAGTGAAATATAACTTTCTTATTACTTTATTCTTATTCTTTGAAAGCCAATTATATTTCGGTCTCTTTGATTATACCTGATTTCTTCTCTAAAATTCAAGCTTTGACCAAATTATATTTTTTGATTAAACAATAGGTACTTTATCCTTGCTCCTTCGCTCCCTCTAGAAGAGGCTAACACATATAATAGTCCTAATATTCTATTATCTCTCTGTTCATAGAGAAATACAGTAGGTACGACTAAGGAATGCAGTCAGCTAGATATCTCCATTATTTTCCTCCCCTGAATCTCCAAATTTGTATATTTATATCGTCGTAATAGAGACTTGATGGTGCGGTGATAGTGGTTTATTTGGTTTCAACGTCAAAATTACCTTTTGTTTTTTCCCCTTTAAATTGTTTAAAGAAAACACCAAAGAAAAAAAAGGACAAAGTACTTGTAGTATGTTTAAACTAAATCCAACAGCTTTAAACTCCATAATATGAGTGAAATAATGTCTATTCAGGAGAAAAGATTATCATTCTTTTCTCTTACACCGAATAAGACTATCATTCTTTTTTCTTACACCGAATTTGAATTTATATTTAATTTGTACGACGATCTTATGCATTTTGTTCTTGCCACAAAGAATGATAATCATTTCCCTCAAAGTAAACACTATCAGTATAGTCAGAAATCCCATCATCAACCTCATGATCTTGTCCATAGTTGGTGTCCATAAACCATAAGTTCATGCCATCGCTAGGGTACGAAGAGGCCATATTCTCCATCTCCATTTC
The DNA here is from genome assembly GCA_034376525.1 of Nicotiana benthamiana. Taxonomy (NCBI): domain Eukaryota; kingdom Viridiplantae; phylum Streptophyta; class Magnoliopsida; order Solanales; family Solanaceae; genus Nicotiana; species Nicotiana benthamiana. The sequence continues at coordinate 22,826,497 of CM067337.1, read as the reverse complement.
CATCCAACTGAAATCAAGATCTTTTGATTCTGCAAAATCTTGGCTTTGACATTGGCCTAACATATCCCATGATTGCAAATCCTCAAGGTTATAATTTCTCCGTTGCTTATCTTGGAAAGAATCTTGATTATGAACTCTTACGGCTAGTTCAGATACCACAGAAGTGAAAGTGGAACGAGATTGACCTAGATCAATCTCGGCTTCAAGAGATCTAATTACACTCGTTAATCTCTCATCATCATGATGATCATCACCTAATTCACTTTGCATGTCATCAAGTAAAGACATAAAAATCTCACCGTCGATTTGTGAGACCTCAAAGTTGCTCAAGTCATCGCAGCCGTCGATGCATGCCCAGTTCTCAGCAGGTACCAAAGTAGCCATATATCGATATCCAAATTAAATAGTAAAATTTGAAGATTATAGCTACTAGAAATAAAATACTACTTGAGAAGGTGAAATGGAGAGAGTTTAGTTGATGATGACCAAAACTCACAATGGCTCTCCCTTGAAAACGAGCATTTGAATAGACCAAGATATAGACCATTATTCAGACCCCATTAAATAAATGAAAAGGCTAAAAATGTCAACACATTCCATAAATCCCAAGAAAGTTAGTCAAGTGGCATCTCCCATGTGGCTTGCTTTTTAATCAACCTACCAATCAACAATTATTAGGTCCTGATAAAGCAAAAAGATTGATGGAGTAATTAAGGTTATAGTTTTATTTTTATTTCCCACGTTGTACGCTACCTACGTTGAAGCATAAGTATATATCAGGATTCGTGCTGGATAGGGTCCCATTCGGGGGGAAATGCTCCTTATCAAGGATTTTTCCACTCAGAACTCGAACCCGAGACCTCTAATGACGAGAGGAGCAGATTAGCGGTAATTAAGATTATATCTAATTATTGAGAAAAAATATATATATTGCCGTCTAAACTCATTCCGAAAGTTTATTTACCCACTTAAAACTTTGTGATGAGCTCTATCTATAAATTGGAAAACTTAGTGCAATGTGATCAAATCTATCCATGAAGGGCTTACTTGGCACATTTCAAGCAACTCACTCATAAATGATACTCAGATTCCTTTGAATTTGTTTGAACCTTTTTAGAGTGCAAATGTCAAATTGATTAATTTTTAATATGAATTTGAATATAAAACTTTTAAGTTTTTTTGAAATAAAAATTATATATTCAAAAACTATATAAAAAATACTATAAGCCTTAATAGTTAACTATTCAAAATATTTAAATATTGTTTACGAAAAATATGATAAAAAAAACCTTGTTTGTCTCCTCATATAATAAAATGTTCGTTCTTTTTTTTTTAAGCGGAGTAAATAAAGCACTTATAATTGACACTAAATTAATAACGGGACTTGTTATAATGACAACACCCATTGCAGGGTTAATGGCCCCACGAACTGGGATGTTGAATATGAATGAATAATTAAAGAGATACATGATATCTTTATGCATGACCGAATAAGAATAAAGGTAGTGGAAGAGGAACTTATGCTAACAAATTTAAATTAATTAACTTGATATTGCTGGCCACAAATCTTCATCATGATAATAATGTATGATCCCAGAGAATATATGGTTTCAAGGGTGTTTCCAACATGTTTACTTTTCTGATATACATCATATTTGACCATATTTTATAATAGATATTATAGATTTCTCTCTCCGTCGCGTGGGAGCAATTAAATTCTTAATTAGTGGAGTAGGAAGAAACTAGGTGTTAATAATCTGTATTTGTAAATTAATTCTGAAAAATATAAAATAACATAAACAGAAAATGTAAAGAAACAAAAGTTAATTTGAAGCGAATTACACACTGGTGTACTGGTACTTCAAATCCTAGTGTTTCAGCGAACATAAAATTTAGTAGCAAATCACACTTAATGTTGCTTTTTTTGAAGTTAGAACAATGCAGAAGAAGGACGAGAAACTCAGAAAATCGCGTGGAAAATCTGAGAGAATGAATTTGTATTTATAGCCAACGTTGGCCTGAAATCTGAAGAGGTGAAACTCTTCAGAATGACTGCTTATGCAAAGCGGCCACATCATAATTGTCATAACATAAATAACTATTTACTCAATAATAAATAGGGAAAATAAAGAGGTGAAGTCGAGCGACGACGACGCGGGACTTGACTTCTTCTCAACTCTTTAAGAGTTATAAGAAGAGCAGTTGCTTATATACCCATTAAATTTTTTTTTCTCGTTCAATATGGGATTATGTTACTTCATGGAGGAGGGAATCTCAAATGAAATTCAAATATTTTATTTTTCCTTCTCTCCATTTTTTATTCACCATCTTTTAGCATTAACATACTTAAAAACCCCAATACTAGGTACATACAATATTTTCCAAAAACCACTTGACACATCATTTGATTTTGCAGTTTTTATCACGTATCCATACAAATCATTCACAACATGCATGCGTTATTAAAATAATCGAATATACTTGTGTTTGAACCAAAGGGAAAAAGCACATTATATTAGTACTTGTTTGCCGTTTATATGGGGAAGTTACAACAGGTGGTCCCCGCTCTTGATCCTTTCTGCCTTCGGGTGTGACCCTTAAGGAGATAAATAACAGTACTGTTGAAATGTCAAATATTTCAACTTTCCACATCGATGGGTTAGAATTAAGATTTTTTCACTAAAATAAGGCCTAATGTTTACAATTTAAATACAGCTTTCATATACCTTTTCATCTTTTTAAGGTATTTGTATTTCTTTCTTTAGTATTATTTCATTTATATTTTTGGAGTGAAATAAAATATTGGTTTTGTTCGAAGAGTAGGTAAAATTGGCCGAACCTCGTAAATTTTGGTGTTCTTTTTATTGTTACTTTATTGTCTTATTTATTATTTAGTTGCTGCCATAATTTTTGGTATAGTAGTTGTGACTCGTTAACACTATATACATTTGTCTTCCGCAATAATTGGTATCAGAGCCGAGGTAGTGTCTAAGTATGCTCTTTGGATTGCAGCTAGTCTGATCTTCCGCATCAGAAAAGATTTATCTTAGTAACAGAGTCAAGGTTCTGTCTGAGTATGCTCTGTGGTGGCAACCAGGTCTAATCTTCTACATCAGAAAGAAAATAACCTTGATTTTTGTCGTCAGCTATTAAATAATATTTGTGTCAAAATGGCAGACAATAAACAAGAAATATCTACATCAAGTGTCAGCAATACGTCATCATTGGCATCTTTGCTTATGACAAGAATTGTGTCAAATGCGAAATTTGCGGTAGAAATTTTTGACGGATCCGGACATTTTGGGATGTGGCAAGGCGAGGTTCTAGATGCCCTTCTTCAACAAGGGCTAGATCTGGCCATTGAAAAAAAGAAACCAGATGTTATTAGAGAAGAAGATTGGAAGATTCTCAACCGTGTTGCTTGCGGTACTATTCAATCCTATTTGCTAGAGAGCAGAAATATCCATACACAAAGAAAAATTCTGCAAGTAGCTTATGGAAAGCACTGGAGGATAAATTTATGAAGAAAAACAGTCAAAATAAATTGTACATGAAGAAGACACTGTTTCACTTCACCTATGTTCATGGTACCACGATGAATGAACACATCACTAGTTTCAATAAGTTGGTCCCAAATTTACAAAATATGGATACAACTTATTATGATGGTGACTTGGCCTTGATGTTGTTGGCGTCACTTTCTAATGAGTATGAGCACCTTTAAACTACTCTACTCTATGAAAATGAGGAAGTTTCTCTCAGAGAAGTTTGTTCGGCTTTATACAGCTAAAACAAAAAAAACGAGAAAAACGGAAGGGAAGATAAGAAGAAACACTATTTGTGAAGGGTCGTCCTCAAAACCAAACGAGGACAAAGAAGGGCAGATCTAAGTCAAGATCTAAACCCAACAAAGATGAATGTGCCTTTTATCGAGAAAAGGGGAACTGGAAGAAAGACTGTCCGAGATTGAAGAATAAGGCCAAACATAATAATGGAAAGGGCGTTATGGATTCAAATGTAGCCGATTGTGATGATTCAGACTTCTCATTAGTTACAAAAGAGCCATCAACATCATCAGACATATGGTTGATGGACTCAGCTTGTAGCTATCATATGTGTCCCAACAAGAACTGGTTCGTGGAATTTCAAGAAGGAGAATATGGAGTCATCCACACAGCGGACAATATCCTCTTACCTCATATGGAATTGGTTCAATATGATTAAGGAACCATGATGGAATGATCAGAACATTAACAGAAGTTCGATATGTACCGGATTTGAAGAAGAATCTCATCTCTGTGGGAGCCCTAGAGTCAAATGGTTTCAAAATCATTGCAGAAAATGGAGTGGTGAGAGTATGCTCAAGTGCATTAGTGGTAATGAATGCTAATCGGAAGAAAAATAATATATACCGCTATCGTGGTAGTACAATTATTGGGATAGCGACAATGACGTCCAGTGACGACAAAGAGGTAAGAGCAACCAGGCTATGGCACATGCGCTTGAGACATGCTGGAGGAAAATCCTTGAAGACTCTATCAGATCAAAGATTGTTGAAAGGAGTAAAGACTTGAAACTTGGAGTTTTGCAAGCATTTTGTCAAAGGAAAATAGGCAAAGGTTAAATTTGGTACAGTGATCCATAATATGAAAGGCATTTTGGATTATGTACATTATGATCTTTGGGGTCCTTCCAAAACACCTTCATTGGGTGGGAAGTACTATTTTGTAACCTTTGTTGATGATTTTTCCCGAAGAGTATGTGTGTATATAATGAAGAGAAAAGATGAAGTATTGGGAATGTTTCTCAAATGGAAGACGATGGTGGAGAATCAAACAGGCAGGAGGATCAAGTGTATTCATACAGACAATGGAGGTGAATACAAAAATGATCATTTCAATAAGGTCTGTGAAAATGTTGGCATTGTCCGACACTTCACTGTCGGACATACACCATAACAGAATGGAGTGGCAGAATGCATGAACCGGACCTTGCTGGAGAAGGTACAGTGTATGTTGTCCAATGTTAGCTTGAGCAAAGAATATTGGGCTGAGGCAATTACATATGCATGCCACCTCATTAATCGATTACCATATGCTGCTATTGATGGAAAGACACCATTTGAAAATGGGTATGGAAAGCCTGCTGTAGATTATGACTCTTTGCACGTGTTTGGATCAACTGCATATTATCATGTCAAAGAGTTCAAATTGGATCCAAGGGCAAAGAAAGCTATTTTTATGGGGATTACTTTTGGAGTCAAAGGATATCGCTTATGGTGTCCTATGACAAAGAAAGTACTCCCTCCGTTTCAATATATGTGAACCTATTTCCTTTTTGGTCCATGCCAAAAAGAATGACCACTTTCCTTATTTGGAAACAATTTATATTTATGCAATGATTTATAGCCACACAAAATATATGTGTCTTATTTTATACCACAAGTTCAAAAGTCTTCTCTCTTTTATTAAACTCCGTGTCCAGTCAAATGAGTTCACATAAATTGAAACGGAGGGAGTAATATTCAGCACGGATGTTACCTTTGATGAATTTGCTATGGTAAATAAGGTAACAAGTAAAGATACCAAACAAAATGATGGTGCTTCTAAACAGGTGGAGTTTGAGGGAAAGTTTATTTTTCCTACACAAGAAGCAGATGAGGAAACAAATGAAGATTATCCTCTAGATGGAGAGAAAGTAGAGCATATTCCAACTCAGGAACCGCAACAACAACTTGAATCAATAGCAACCAGCTGGCCAAAAAGGACAATAACGAAACATATTCGTCTCATAGAGATAGTTGCTTGTGCAACCGCAATTGTAGCTGATGTTTCTACCACTTATAAAGACGCAGTCCAAAGTTCAGAAGAAGATAAGTGAAGGATTGCATAAATGATAAAATATAGTCCTTTCATCAGAATCATACAAGGATATTGGCGAATCTCCCGAAGGAAAGAAAGCAATTGGGTGAAAATGGGTATTTTGCAAAGACGGAAGGATTTCCTAACCAAGTAGATGTTCACTACAAAGCAAGATTTGTGGCCAAAGGATATGCTCAAAAGGAGGAAATTGATTACAATGAAGTGTTTTCTCAGTTGTAAAATATTCCTCCATTTGAATTATCTTGGCTTTGGTAGTACATTTGGATTTGGAACTAGTTCAGATGGATGTAAAAACTGCGTTTTTATATGGAAACTTGGAGAAAGAAATCAACATGACTTAGCTAGAAGGATTCAAAGTTGTTGGAAAGGAAAATATGGTGTGCAAACTTGAAAAATCATTGTGCGGATTGAAAAAATCTTCTAGACAATGGTACAAGCGATTTGACAAGTTTATGTTGCAGCAAGGGTACAAGAGAAGCAAATACAATCATTGTATGTATTTACGCAAGGTTAAAGATGGTTCCTTTATATATCTTCTCCTATATGTTGATGATATGTTGATAGCTTCCAAGAATTCGGAAGAAATTGATAAGTTGAAGATTAAACTGAAGAAGGAGTTCGAGATGAAGGATCTGGGTGAGGCAAAGAAAATTCTTGGCATGGAGATAATAAGAGATAGCCGCTCAAAGAAACTCTGTTTATCTCAGAAAGAATATTTGAAGAGAGTACTACAACATTTTGGCATTGATGACAAGACTAAGCCAGTTAGTACTCCACTTGCTCCCCATTTTAAGTTGAGTACTATTATATCGCCAAATGATGAAGCTGAACGAGAGTATATGTCAAAGGTACCATACGCAAATGATGTTGGTAGCTTGATGTATGCAATGGTCTATTCGAGACCTGACATTTCACAAGCTGTTGGAGTTATTAGCAGATATATGCATAATCCAGGGAAGGAGCATTGGCAAGCTGAGAAGTGGATTCTACGGTATATTTATAATACCGTAGATGTTGGGTTAGTTTTGAGCAGGAAAGCAATCAGTCTGTAGTTGGATATTGTGACTCAAATTTTGTGGATGATCTGGACAAACGAAGATCAACTATTGGTTATGTGTTTACTTTTGCAAAGGCACCAGTTAGTTGGAAGTCTACTTTGCAGTCAACAGTTACTTTTTCTACAATAGAGGCAGAGTATGCTATTACAGAGGCTGTGAAGGAGACAATTTGGCTTCAGGGGTTGCTAAAGGAGCATGGTATTGAACAAGGGTATCATAACTTTTATGATAGTCAAAGTGCTATTCAACTAGCGAAGAACCAATTTTATCATGCAAGGACAAAGCACATCGTGTTCGGTATTATTTCGTACGAGAAATCATAGAAGAAGGTGGAGTAACGGTGATGAAAATTCATACTACGGAGAATCCTGCTGATATGCTGACAAAAGTGGTGACTGCGATCAAGTTTCAACATTGTTTGGATTTGATCAACATTGTTGAATACTGAAGATTGAAGATGAAGACACAACCAAGTTTGTTATTGAGAGAAAATCGAAGATGTGAAATTTTTTGCCAAGGTTGAAATTTGTTGAAATGTCAAATATTTCAACTTCCCAGATCGGTGGGTTAGCAAAAAGTTGTTAGGATTTTTCCTATAAAAGAAGGCCTAGTGTTTAGGATTTAAACACACTTCTCATTTTTCTTCTTATCTGTTTAAGGCAATTGCATCTTCTCTCTTTAGTATTATTCCACTTGTATTTTTGGAGTGGAATAAAATATTGGTTATGTTCAAGGAGTAGGTAAAATTGGCCGAACCTCGTAAATTCTGGTGTTCCTTTTATAGTTGTTTCATTGTCTTATATATTATTTAGTGGCTGCCATAATTTTTAATATAATAGTTGTGGCTCAGTCACATTATATATATTTGGCTTCCGCAACAAATACCATGTGAAAGAACACTGCTGGTCTTGCTCTCAGGGCAAGTATAAGGTTTAAAACATCATGTATCTAGTAAATTTCTTGTTTGAATCATCATCGATGATACCCTTATCGAATCATATCTAACCCATAAGTTAGGTATAAAAAAATTTGATCAGATCTAAACTTATCTTCAAGGGGTGAATAACGAGCGATGACATAATTTTTCTCCAATACAGCTGCATGCAGTGTTGCCAAATTTGATTGGTTTGTACGTTCTTTTGACTAATTTCGAGTTGCTCGGCGTCGATTAATGTCTCTAATTTACTTCACCCAACGAATTAAGCTTTTGTATTAAATTCTTCGATTTTTTTTTTCACATATTATTACAAAGACATCTATAAAAGTTTCTAAAATTTGGTCATGTTTATCCCTTGCTTTTGAATTCTGACTTAAATTTTCAGATTCTTTACACGTGGCCCAATATGCACAAAGAACAAAATAGTTGAATCACTATGAATGGAAAAAGAATAAGAGTTAGTCACACTCACAAGCAATCGTATCCTGAGAATTTTTGGTACGAAGATATCATTTATTCTTTATAATAATCTGATTATTTTGTTGCTATGGTGAAAAACTGTTATAAAGAATGCATAAGATATAATAAAATGTTTCTAAATAAAATAGACTATTATAATAAAATTATATTATAGAAAAGTTTAAGTATAAAGCAATACCAAAGGAAAGATTGGTGCATGACCTCTTGGAGTCGGCAGAAGTTAGTGGATTTTGATCTTGTTTGTTACCTGTAAAATTTCAACCACCCAACACAAGATTTGGTGCACATGTTTCCACCACATATATTACAGTTGGGTGCTTAAAAGCTTAACTTGATGTGATGCTTTTGTCTTCAATTATTTTTAGCTTTAGGAGTTAAAAAAGGGTAGTAATGTAGACAAAGTATTTAGTATTTATATGGCTTAGTGCAAATATTAAAGACTTTTCCTAATACTTATATTAAAGTACATTGTTTACGTTATATTTTTTCGATGCAATTTTTTCCGAAACCTATAAAAACACGAAATACTTAGCGCATGCCGTTAGATCAATAGAATCGGGTACTAGCGGACTACTGGTCACTGTTGACAGGAATCAATAGAAAAACCATGTGATGTGATTCCTTCTATCCGCCAAATGCCACCCCACTTTATTAAGTTCAAAAAGATCCAGAGAAAAGGAATGAGAAAAGGTGTTAAATGACACACCTTTTTATTGGCTACACTTCATCCATTATTGTAGAATTTTGAGTTAGATGATCATATTCTTATTCATATTAACGTCAAATAATTTTTTAAACTCTATAAAGATTGCTGCTAGGATGAGCTCAGTGAGCTCATATTCAGCTTCAATGGTGGAATCTAGAAATTTCTAAAAGAAGAAGAAGGAACAGAGGAAAAATTTCTTACTGAAAATGAAGCTCAATTGAAAATAAAGAACAATACATTGTATATATACACGTGAATGACAGTTGAATTTTCTAACCACTAACTACTGCCCGCTGGACTAACTAACTCTAACCAACTAATTAACTATCTATCTAATAGAATGAATACAAGATAAATATCTCTTCCTCAATACCCCCCTCAAGTTGAAGGTGGGGGAAGCACAACTAACTTGCTCAAAACAGTAGAGTGTTTGATGCCTGCGAGAGCCTTAGTAAGAACATCTGCAGGTTGATCATTGGTGGCAATTTGATGCAAAGAAACCAGCCCTTCCTGCAGTTGTTTACGGACATAATGACAATCCATTTCAATGTGTTTGGTGCGTTCATGAAACACTAGATTCCTTTCTATATATAAGAGTGACTTACTATCACAGAACACTCTAATAGGGCTGGAGCAGGAAACAGTCAGTTCAGTAAGCCAGACCAATTCCCAACCACCTTTCTCAAGGATCTATATTCAGCTTCTGCTGAGGATAATGAAACAGTATCTTGTTCTTAGATTTCCAACTAATGAGGCCGTTTCCTAGCAGAACAATGTAACCACTAATAGATTTCCTTGAGTCTGGGCATACTGCCCAGTCAGAATCACAATCAACTTTGATCGACCAATCATAATTATTGGACATGAACACTCCTAGAGTAGCCCTTAAGATATCTCAACAGGTGGAAGGCAACTTTCGAATGAGGCTCTCTAGGGTCTTGCACGAACTGTCTGAGATGTTGTACACTAAAGGCAATATCCAACCTTGTGTTTCTGAGAAAATTCAACTTTTCAACTAGTTTTCTGTAATAAGTGGGTTCTGTCAAGGGCACACCTTCTTTTGCTCTCAATTTCGCATAGGATCGAGAGGTGAAGTAAGAGGATTGTACTCCAAACAATCATACTCCCTTAGCAAATCAAGGAGAAACTTCCTTTGTGAAATAACAACACCATCTGCTTTGTACAGAACTTAAAATCCTAAGAAGTAGTTCAATTTTCCTAGATCCTTGATTTTAAACTTGTTGTGCAAAAATGTATTCAAGTGATCTATCTCTGATTGATCTGTCCCTGTTAGCAGGACATCATCCACATAAACTGCCACATACACAACTGAGTCCCCCAATCTCATAGAGGTTAAGGAATAATCATTCATAGAATGTTCATATCCTCTTGAACACAGAGCCTCAGTTAGACTTTTATACCATTGCCTACTTACCTGATTTAGCCCATATAATGACTTATTCAACTTGCAAACCAAACCTTGGCTGTCCACAAAAATCCTGGAGGAACCTCTATATATACTTATTCATGTAGATCACCATGAAGAAATGTATTGTTCACATCTAACTGGAAGATGTTCCAGCCACTCTTTACTGCCACTGCAGTAAAAGTCCTGACTGTAGTCATTTTCACCACAGGAGAGAAGGTCTCTCTATAATCTACTCCTACCTGTTGTGTGTACCCTCTACTACTAACCTAGCTTTGATTCTCTCTATGGACCCATATACCTTATGTTTTACTTTGTAAACCCACCTGCATCCAATTGCCTTCTTACCAGAAGGTAGTGGTACTAAGTCCCATGTGTTGTTAGCATATAAGGCCTCAAATTCCTGAACCGTAGCTGTTTGCCAAGCAGGATTAATGGCAGCTTCCTCAAAAGAAGATGGTCCACTATCATTACATATGTTAGTAATCAAAGGCTGACTATCATGAATTAGAGTGTTAACAGGAATGTAGTTATGTTTGGAGAACAATGCATTCAGAGAAAAAACAGAATGTTCAGGTGCACTTACATGTTCATGTGAAGTAGGTTTATGTATAGAATATATATAGTCTTTCAAGAATGAAGGTGTTTTATGTTCTCTTAGTGATCTTTTTTATGAAAGGAACTTGACCAGGAGTGTGTTGTGTTGAAGGAGACTTTGACATGTATGGGATGGAAAAGTTCTGTGTAGGTGATGAGTCTGCAGGGGCAGGTAAGGATGGAGAAAGGTTCTAATCATTAGGAGTAGAAGTGGAAGGAGAAGGTGACATAACATTGGGTGAATTACATGCATCCCCTTGATCACTCACAACTCTTTATGAGGATAACTTTTCATTGGTGTCAGATGTGTAACTGGAAGGAGAATGAAGACTTGAAGGATAAGTTGAAGGTTTAGAACTCAGAGTGAAGGGGAAAATAGGCTCATGGAATACTACATCTCTGGAAATGTGGATTCTCTTAGTAGCTAAGTTCAACACTTTGTAACCCTTGGTTCCAAAAGGATAGCCTATGAAAACATGAGGGGTTGTTCCTGGTTAAAATTTATCTCTATAGATTAGTGGTACTGTTGGGAATCAAATACATCCAGAGCTTGACAAATGGGAATAATATGGCCTTTTATGGTAGAGGACCTCAACTGGAGATTTGTTTTTGAGATAAGTAGTAAGTAGTCTATTTATGATATAAGTGGTTGCTAGAATGCATCCCCCCCAGTATTTTAAAGGTAATTTATACTGAAATAATAGAGCTCTAGATGTTTCAAGGAGGTACCTGTGTTTCCTTTCCACCACTTCATTTTGTTGTGCTGTAAAGGGATAATTTTTCTGGTGAATAATTCCTTTGGATTGAAAGAATAAAGTAACTCCAGTGTTAACAAATTCCAGTCGATTATCTGATCTTATGGACTTGATGGAAGTCTGAAATTGGTTTTCAACTAAGGAAACAAAAGCTTTGATGGTTTGGAGGGCATTACTCTGTTGCAGGTTAACAAATGAGTCCAAGTGGGCCTACTAAAATCATCTACCATAGTAGTAAATATTTTTACTTATCATGAGTACACTCATGGTAAGGACCCCATAAATCTAAATGCAAGAGCTCAAAGATCCTGTTTGAAGTACTAGTCCTTTGGGGGAAAGGAAGTCTACCTTGTCTAGCCATAGGACAAATTGAGCAAATAAAAGGCTATCTAGAAGAGAAAGAAATAGGAATAGAAGACATTCCCCTCATTTTCACAAAAGGCACATGTCCTAATATGTTTTTCCATAGGATATTGACATTATTTGTGATAGAATAGTGCGCTTGTTATTCAGAGAGGAATCATTTACAGTTGGAAGCTGAGGACTCAAACATGAACTATTTACAGATGAATAAGGTTGCAAGTTGTTCAAGAAATGACTATATACATCACCGTGATAAGTAGAAGAGCAAACAGTGGCCCTGCTGGCCAGACCCTTGTTTCTCATACATTGAGAGCACAACAGGTACAAGCCATCTCTGACCTTACCAATATCCAGAGGCCTCTTCAGTGAAGGGGACTGCAGAAGACAAGTGTTGTCAGTGAAAGAAGTCATGCCTCTTAGGTGTTTACTCAGCTAGTACACAGAAATAAGATTGAATTTGAATGAAGGAATATGAAGGACTTTATACAGAGTGATCTTAAGTGCAAGCTTTACATTCCTAATCTCTGTCACCTTTAACTTATACCAATTTTGTAAAACAACTAAAAGAGGATAGGGCAAGGTTACAATATCAGATAGTAGGGATTTGTTGAAGGTGATGTGGTTTGAGGATTCTAAGTCTAATATCCATGTGTCAACCTTTGATTCAAAACACTTACAAGATAGCTTACCAAAATCAATAGAGGATGTGCAAACAACAATACATGCAAAGTTCACAGCATTGGCAGGATTTGAGTTGTTAGAATTCTCTGCATCATTGCCAATTTTGAAATGCTGGAGTAGATTGACAAGCTGTCGATATTGCTCCTTAGTCAAATTGGCAATCTAATTCTCATCTTTGGTTTCATACTCTTCCAGTTTGTTTATCATTGCATCAGCTGGCACTCCTTGTACATTTGCCATTACTCTCTTCCCTCTATTAGGCCTGAAATTCTGATTGAAGTTCTGAGCACTCTGAGGATAACGTGTAGAATTCAGACCATTCTACGGATGACCATGCAATTTATAGCACTTATCTTTAGTGTGTCCTGGTCTTTTGCAAAAATCACACATAGGACGACCTCTATTATTTCTAGAATAGTTGTAATTTGGTGAAAAATTAGTCCTAAATATACTTGGCCCTGGATTATTCACATTCAAAGAAGTGGACTCAGTAAATAGATGATTGTTGGATTTGATTTCCCTTTGCTTCTCATCCTGGACAAGCAAGGAAAAGGCTTGGGATATTGTAGGCAATGGATTCATCATGAGAATACTTCCCCGAACTATAGTATACACCTCATTAAGTCCCATAAGTAACTGTATCAACCTTCTATCCTATTCAGTCTTGTACATCCCTTCTTTTGCCCCACAGTTGCACACACAACAACACTGAGTCCTTTTGTTTAGAGTATTCAATTCTTCCCACAGCTTTTTCAGTTTAGTGTAATAACCAGTGTTGTCGAGGGTTCCTTGAGAGAGATCATTGATCTCTTTCTGTATTTGATAAAGCCTAGCTCCATTGGTTTGTTCATATCGATTCTCCAATTCCTTCCATAATTCTACAGCATCACTCGCATATTCTACACTATCTGCAATCTCTTTAGAAAGAAACTTTAGGATCCACGATGTTACTATATTATCACATCATTCCTACTGCCTATAGTTTGGGGATTGTATATTTGGTTGTTTACATTTCCCAATGACAAAATCTAATTAGTTCAATCCACGAAGAACACTATGCCTCTAGGATCTATATCCTATTCCAACAAATGGAATAGATACAAGCATTGCACTAGGATTATCGGAGGGATGAAGATAGAGAGGATCACTTGGATCTATTCCAGTGCTCGGAGGCATCACAATACTTGTATCAGAAAGATTCACATCTTGTTTGTCAGTGATGGCCATTATAGCACTGTTGAATCTGACAGTATAAACACGATTCGAACAAAAATGATCGAATTCAGGGTAAATTGACTATACTCAGTCAAAAAATCAAAGGAGTAGAAGAATAAATAATATGTAAATGAGAAGATAATATGAGATAGAGTAACCTCGCGATTTAAGGATGGTTAGCCTCGCTCTGATACCATGTAAGATTGTTGCTAGGATGAGCTCAGCGGAGCTCAGATTCAGCTCCAATGGTGGAATCTAGAAGCTTCTGAAAGAAGAAGAAGGAACATAGGAAAAATTCTCTTACTGATGAATGAAGCTAAATTGAAAATGAAGAACACTACACTGTATATATACACGTAAATGACAACTGAATTTTCTAACCACTAACTACTGCCAGCTGGACTAACTAACTCTAACCAACTAATTAACTATCTATCTAATAGAATAAATACAAGATAAATATCTCTTCCTCAATAAACTCATATCCACAACTTATTCTATGCACTATATATTGTTAAACTTAGACCCGGACTATATCTTGCATAATGATCACCTCTTTCATTAAGGTTTAGATTGAGTGCTCAATTTTTAACAACCTATTGGTCAAGTTTGTTCTTGTGGAGCACGTGAGATGGGAAATTAATAAATAGCACAAAGTGGTGCAGCAAATGGCATGCAAATTATGTTGAAGCTTCGGCCCACTCACTTCTTCTCACCTCCTCTTAAGTGTTTGTATCCTCTCACCCCCTTCTCTGAATCAGCTTTTCTCACCATTCTTATCTCTATCCTTAGTTACTTGTTATATTAGTATTTTTCATTGTAAGTGCAATTACTATTCAAATCCTAGATGGAATCGTATTCCAGTTCTCATTAATATAGTGACGACTTTGATTATTTGTTACAAAAGGTGATTATTATTTTCACAAAATCAATACGGGTAAATCAGAACCTAATTGTAGGTAATTTTGGTTATTCAAACATAAAAGAAATTCTCTGCCCATAATGTCAACTTCCTCGGCCAAACAAGTTCAAAATCAATTTAGTCTATGCATGCATTAAGAAGGACGTTGAGCCAATACGTGAAATTTTTATTTAAAACTTCTATTTACGGAATTAAAGTCTATAAGAACGAATATTTGGCTGCCTAATCTCGCGTGTGTAAGGTGCTTTTGAGTTCTTTACTATTTGTTTCCTTACATATTTAATTTCACCTTATCCTATTGCTTTCTATTGATTCGCACCTTAATCTCTTTAATTCTTTGCAAAATAATAAATAGTTCTATTAGTTTCGCGAAATATGCAAAATGCAAATACTAAAATTTTCCTAAATTTATTTCATCTATATAGAGTTAGGTGAAGTTAACCAATTGCCAATTCTGCCCAGATCTCGTAATCTAACTCCAAGATCTTTGTTGTTGCATCATATAACTGTTACCCACCATATTTTCAGTATGTCGTAAGTCAATTGATGTAAACTCGAAAATGAGATCGTCTTAGAAAATATATAAAGTAAATTAATCATGTTACCTTGAAGGTTACAAATCTTTATGATCAGAGATAACAAGTAACAAGAGGGTTGAAAGACTTAGAAGCTAAACAAATTGAAGAAAATAAGTTTCGTCGAATGTCGACAAGTTGAGAATGTTATAACATTTACTTTTGGGGTCATACTATGGTTTTTAACATGATAAGGAGGTTATGTAATGAGTTATTTTAGTCATACAGTAAATGAGTGTTAGGTTTTGAAGTCAAGCAAGTTGTGCAACAAAAGTTTGCAAAGGTCATCACAAGTTACATTCATAAATGTACTGAACATTAGGTCAAATGTAGCTGAGTTTTTCTCCAAATATACTTGGAATTATGGGTGATGTACCTAACAAATTGAAGATCTACAAGTCTAGTTTTCAACGCATTTAACCCTTTATCAATAAGACACCGGAGTAGAGATATACTCGCGTTTTCTCGAGACTACGTGAGCAGCTTCCATAAGACCCACAAAGCCAGTGGAAATATTTCAGCTTGTATTTAAGTCAATTATATGTCGTTTAAACTCATTTTTCTCAATCAAAACAGTTCCTAAACCCTACTATATTCTCTTTAGGAGTTCCTCCATGATTCTAGGGTGAAAACCTAAGATAAAAACATGATTCCAACACTAGAAATCCCGTGGTGCTTGCTAGATCGTATTTCTTCATCTTATGGTTGTTTTGGAGGGTTCTTCAAAGGCAAGTAAACTCAGATTTCATGTTGTTCTTTATTATTAAGCTAAGAATAAGTCCCTCATTCATATGTATTATAGTTTCATGGCAAAATACAATTTTACAAACTTAACTTGAACATAAAAGTTCATTCAAGAAGAGAATACAACTCCTATAGTGTTGTAGTGTAATTGAGGGTTACTATAAGCTGCACCAGCTGGGGATTTGAAGTTGTATCTACTGCCTAAGGTAATTAAATCATGTTCTTGGTTGAGTTGTTTGAGTGAAGATCCACAAGATAGCAATTGACATGGCATAAGGAATCGTTATCTTTTTTGAGGGCTATATATATATATATATATATATATGGTTTGTTGTGGTTGAAAATGATTAATAGTTTTATTATATTATGGTTGCGATTATTAAGCTTATCTATGTACTAATTCAGTGGATTAATGAAGAGGTTGACGATAAAAGTTGAGGTGCTAAGCGTGTGGACTATATGTGAAGATTATGCTTATGATGTTTTGGGTTTAAATGATATGGTAAGCATAAGTATAATGTGATATAGATGTTATAAGCAGATTCATGGAAATGAAATTTGATTCAAACCATATTTTTTTAATCGTAAATCGATCTTGCCGCTCAAAATGGTTAATGAGCTATTGTTAATTAAATTAATGTTGATTGGGCTGTTTGGTGGCTTTTGGTAACATGTGGGATGTAGTAAAAATAAGGGAAGTGCTGTCGATTTTATTGTAAAATATTGGTTTTTAATTAAGAGAGTTACAATGGTTATATGATGATGACGAATTCGGTTTACTCATTGTAGACGTACGAAGATCATATTGAGCTTGCTTGATGATTGGATAGAAGATTTCAAAGATATGCTAAGGCACTTCCTTCTTTCTTTTGGCATGATCTAAAAAGAATGATCATAAATGATACGTTATTTCATAATGGATCTACTCTTAGAAACTAACGATGTCCATGTTGTTCTTTCCTTATAAAGTTATTCTAAGAAAGTACATATGATCCTTGAATCCTATTGAGGTTCATATTGATGGTGTGGATGTCAATAATGTTAATCGAGGGTGCGACGACCTTCACTCCGAAGGTTTTAGAATGTGATTCCATGAGTCCAGCATGCATTATATATATCTATTTTACTCTACCGAGCTATGCTATAGTTAGCCGGGTATGATTCCTATTATGCAACCACTGATCAATTGAATTTTACCGAGCTTCACGTGGCTGAGTACGATTCTAACGAGCCTTATGATGACTGAGTATATTTTTACCGAGTCCTCTTCGAGGCCAGGTACAATATGATGATGATGAAGATGATGCCCACAGAGGCGTATGTTTGTAAAAGTATATGTATATATTTATGTATCATGTATTTCATGTCAGTCACCTCAAATGCTCTCATATGGTAAAGGTTGTATCTTATCTACCTCTCTTAACATTATTGTTTATATTTATGCTTTCATGCTTTACATTCTCAATACTTTATTCATACTGACATTCGTTTTGCCTATGGATGCTACATTTCATGCCTGCAGGTCCAGATAGGCATGTTGATTGTCATCCTAGTAGGCTATCAGCTCAACGGAAGGCATTGGTACACTCCACTGGCCCCGGAGTTACATATTTGGTCAGTGTGATTTTGACATATATTGATTAGTATGGCGGGGCCTTACCCCGACCTTTATGACGTTTATGTAATCTTAGAGGCTTGTAGATATATTTCATGTATATGGATGATTGTATGGCCTCGTCGGCCTATGTTTTGAGTCTACAAATGATTATTTCGGACTTATTGGTCTTTATGTCACATGTATCAGTTTGTATACCATGTTGGGTCATCATATGTTGAAGTATTCTCGTATATTTAGTTCTGATAATCTCATGACAGACTTTCCAGTTCATTTACCTGTTATAGTATAATAAGAAGGATACACTACATTGGTACTCGATTGAGTTTGGCATCGGGTGCCCATCGCGTCCCTTCGATTTGGGTCGTGACATAAGTGGTATCAGAGCAATTCTTTTCTAGGGACTCTATGAGCCATGTCTAGTAGAGTCTTGTTTATGGGTGTGTTCTGCACCACACTTATAAGTAGGAGGATACAAGACATTTAAGATTGTCACTCTTTCTTCTTCCTCTAGATCCTGTGGTAGAGATCAGTTGTAAGAATTCAAACTCCTGAATTTCTACTATATTCGTAATACAATGATATCTACATCCACAAAAATAGTTGGTAAGAGATTGAATCTGGTTGTAGAAGAGTTGAGTTAGAGGAACTCGATTTTGCATCATACTTATGATGAGTAAATGTGAGGTTTTCAGCAGATCATGTGCGTACTAAGACATGTAAGCTTCTTTATAAGGAGTCCTAAGACATGAATACCTATCCACCCATATAGTAAATACAATAGGAGAATTAGAAAGTAGATACAAGTTTCAACAGGTAAAAGAAGCAAGGTACAAAAGGGTATGATATCCAATTAGTGAAGATTATTAGTATTTATAATTCAGGCAGAGAAGTATAAACGTTTTGAGTTACTTTCAACAGTAACAAAGATATATATAATTGATCACACCCATCTAAATTATTCCCAATGAGAGCTAAATGATATTATTATTCCTCTTGAGTACCAGATTCCTCACATGTTTCCCTGCAGATCAGACCTATAATAAGCATATTATTAGCAATTTTCGCCCTGCGAAGCAGAGCTAATATGCACAAATGTCTTTCACCAAGAAAAGCTAACTTTCACACCCGCAAAGCTATCTTTCATGCACAACTGTCTGTCACCAAGCAGAGCTAACTATCACACCCATGTTGACACCTATATAACTTCTCGTTGGCATCATAAAAAAGAATAACAAAAAGGCACAACCAAAAACAAGTTCAGCAATATTAACTCATGCCACTTGGGCAACACAACATAAACAATAACAAGAATAACAAGTGAATGCCATGGTACAAAATAGAGTGGTTGCCCGTAGTGGAGTAATTATCAATAAAGCACAGTAGTTTCAAAAATACATAATATGACAATTTAACTAGCTAAAGTACCAATGTCATCAACTATAAAGATCAAAAGAAGATAAGAATTCAAGGGAATTTGGGAGGAGTGAAAAATATAGAATGTGCCAAAATAATAGATGCCAAGAAGAACAAAAGTCCTTGGACACGTAATGGATCTTGAAGTACTATTTCTGCATCATAGTTGCATTACTTATAGCTTTCTTGTTCGTAGACAAAGCGGATTCGAAATTGTCTTTCATTCCAAGGCATAACTTGTATCCATGCGCTTCATATTCGCTCGGAGTTCGCTCCCAGAAATATATCCGTCCCTGCCACCTCGCGTCAATCCCACGAGCCTCTTATCCATTCTCATTGAACGACGGCGGGGGAGCAAATCCAACTAGAAAAACTCATATTGGGCTTAGGGATAATCGGGCTCCAAATGATGACTTCCACCACGTCGAGGTGACACTCTACCGCTCAGTTATATCCCTTCCGCACCCCATCAAGAAATAGAACGGAATAATCGAACCTGAACTTTATTTTCTATTGCTATTACGATTCATTATTTGTATCTAATTGGCTGCTCTTCTTATTTATTTCAGCATATCGATTTATGCCTCACCTATTCTTTTCTTTATGTTTTTCTTTCTTTTTTATACCTTTCATAGATTCTTATTGTACCGCTTAATCTTTTAAAAAATGTTTTGAGTGATTTATTTAAGCTCCACACCTTTTTTTCCTTTGAATCAAAAGTCAAGAAAAATCAAGTAGAGCACTAAGTTCAATTATTTTATTTTTGTTTGTAGCAAAAAAGTAGTTAGTTTGACGGAATCAAGGGACATCTTTCTTAAGGGTTTCTTTCAACTCCTTGCAATTTGTTCTCATCAGGAACCTCTCGTGTTGGATGTATATTTTTAACTTTAGGATGGACTTTACCAGTTTTATTTAAAGGGAAAGAGGAAGCTCGATTTTTTTTCATTCATGAGGAGGTGCATATCTTGCCCGGGTCTTCTTCCATAATGGTACAGAACAATAGTATCGTTGAGGTAGATACACAAACCACCTTAAATCTAAGAAGCCGAGTCGGTGGGTTGGTCCGGGTGGTGAGAAAAAAAAAGAGTTGAACTTAAAATCTTTTCTGGAGATACATTCTTGTAGTAAGCGGGTGGTTGACAAACACGTATTATTGGGAGGGGGCAGCAGGTAATGGATACCGTTCTCACACCTGAGCATGTAGTTGGTAGATCAAATCTCTCTGTCCAAGTGATTGAGTTGAAGCTTTGGGCATAGTGCAGAGCGAGCCCGGGGAGATGAGTAGAGTCTAGCAACATTGAGCCCCTCATTTAGAAAGCCTGATCTTTATCTTTCAACAACTGAACGAGAAGTGGTTTAAGAATAAGAAAGGACTTTAGAATCGGATGCACTCGTCTTAGTTTTAAAGCCTTGACAGTTCAGTTCGCGTAGTTCGTAGTCATTGTTAGAGGAAAGAACTTGTATTACAAGAATTCAGAAACTGTAAATCTGGAAATTCCTACCAGGGTGGTGGGTCAGACCTCACGATCGATTAAAAGGAAAGTCACCCAGAGATATTTGTTCAAATCCAATTAGTGAAGTCAGAGTAAATTCAACAAATCTAAGGAAGAAAGTCATAGGCCTCACTATCTATCAATCAAGCAACTTCATACTTCAAATATCCCGGACTGTGAAGGCGCCGCCCAGAGACAAGGTGACAAGAAAAATGAAAAGCAACGTCGCTGCCCCATGGATTCTTGCGCCGTCCATCACTGTAAAACAGATTGAGCTACGGACATCAAGGGACCGCTTCTTCATCTTACTCTTCTACTGATGATCCGCCCTCTTCAATTGCAAGGCAACGGCAGGACACCAATGTTTCAATGTCTCACAACGTTTGCTTTGCATGTGTCTAGTTATCTTGAATGAGAGCGTAAGGAAAGCCCAAGGGTTAGTAGTAAGGCATTGGGGATAAGTCATTTTTGGAGGAGAAGTTATGCGTTTTTGGGATCTGCGTGCTCCATAGTTAGAGCCTCGAAGGGGTCCATATGGGTTAGACTTGAGTAGGTTGAAAAATGACGGCTTGGAGGGAGATCTTTCATATCTTTCAAGATCCACCCTACGATATGGGGTAAAAAAGCCAAAATATGTGATTTTAGCCCTTATAAATAAAAAACTGATTCTTGAACCCCTTTAACGCTCATTCCACGTTGAGCTACTGCAGAAAACAAAACAGAAAAATTCGATCCAATTTATCGCAATATTGATCGTGAAACACCATGAGCAACACGATGTTGAGGTCCGAAATTCGAAGTGAAAATTTTCATTTGCCTGTTATTAGTTGTCATGGGAAAGAAATACAGAAATAAGAAAGAGATTATTCCCTTAGAGCTTTTTCAATACCACCAGTACCAGAAATGCTTAACGATCTCTATTCTTGACGTGAAACGAGTAGCTTTTTCTTCGGTAAATTACTCGAGGCCTATGTTTTTTTGAATCCAATCATAGATATTATGCCAGTCATACCTTTGTTTTCTTTTCTATTAGCCTTTTTTTGGCAAGCTGCTGTAAGTTTTCGATGAGATCCTTAATAATATCCTAGAAAATTCATGATTTATTCGAGAATAATTCTAAAATAAATAAATCACTGGGCAGGAGTAAAAGTAGGGGGCTAAGGACTCAATGAGCTTGTACATTCGTTCATTTACTCTTCTTTGATCAATGATCAACTTCTCTCTCAGTTCCTCCACTTGTTTCCTCAATCTTTTCTTCTCATCCTTCAACTTAGCATTCTATTCTGCCGAGGGTCTACGAGAACTTGGTGATCAACCTATCTGAGTAGGCTGGGCCATCAATCAGATCACCAAGAATCTTCCCAAGCTTTTTCTCATCAAGAACAAACACAGTCCCATGCACATAGCATCAAAGCGTTGCATACAACATAGAACTTTTTACTTCTTCTTCATAAACATTGGGTCTTCGAGGAACAAATAGGTGATTCTATTTTTTTAAACTCAACAATGTCAAGAAGTTCCTCCATTTTTAGCAGTATCAGAGTCAACACTCTGCCTAACAACACTTTTTGTGACTTCAACGTCTTCTCCCTTCAAATCTAATGGCTCAACTCTTTGCTTCTGTAATGAACCATGTTCCTTGCTTACACTACCCTTTCTATCCCTAAACAACCATGTCTCTCTCTTCTTCTTCTCAATCTGTTCACCTTTATCATCTGTTGCATCTTTCTCAACCAACCCATTTTTTATTATTTTTTTAATTCTTTCTCACAGGAAAAGATTTCAATTCATTCTTACTCACAGGAAAAGATTTCAATTCATTCTTTCTTTCACAATCATATCAGCAGGTTACACCACTTCATCATCAATCAGCTTACTTGTCATCAAATCCTTTTTACTAGATCGGAAGTCCGTTTATACACAAAACTCTAAAGAGAAAAAGATCATTATTAAAATTGACTTTATGAAAAGGATTTGAGGGATCAGGTCCCTCATTCAGTCCTCACATTTACCAATTTGTGCATCCTTCAAGGCTTCCACAAATCAGCAACAACTTCACCCTGACTCTCTAGAATATTAGATCCACCCTGACCCAAAAAATTCTTGGGGTTTGGATTATGATGATGTTAGGTTTTTCGTAGAGTGGGAGAGTTGGGTTCAGTTCTGGAATATTTGGAAAGAAGGATTATTTTGAGACAAGTTTACTGTTGGTTTTGAAGAAAAGAATTAGTTTTATTTTGGGTGTAAGATAGAGAAATGCCTTTTTGGGGCAACATGTTAGTTCAGAAAAAGCTTATAATTTTGGAATTAAAAAGTTAGAAGGAGAGGCAAGAGAAAGGTAGAAATAAATTAATGATATGACACTTCAATAGCTTAAAAAGGTATATGAGTATTGAAAAGACTACTAACCTGAGTCACAAGAACCAAGTTTTGTGACATTTTGCGAAATTTTTGAGCAAAGACTCCTAGAAGTGCAAAGTCACTCTTACCTGTTTGTATCCTGAAACTAAAATATATGTATACTAGTAACAGTATAGATTTGAGTTAGATGTCTCCGAAAAAACACTTTTTAACATTGTATAATTCCATCATTACATAGCCACTCATCAAGGGACCAGGTCCTTTGTTGAGATTGATCAACCCCAACTCCAGACAATGTCTTTCAAAATGTCTCTGATCAGCGACATGGTGAAGATGTCTTCTACCCGATCCTTCGTCTTCCATAACTTCATCCAAATCAAAACCTTTTCATCATTGTACCTGAGAAAGTGGTGTCTGACATCAATGTGCTTGGTTGTTTTGTGTTGAACCTGGTTCATTGCTGTAAATACACCAATGTCTTCGAGATGTTGCTTGATCTGTACTATTTGGGCCCAACAAAAAGCAGCAACCACGTATTTAGCCTTAGCAGTAGGAAGAGCCACATAGTTTGTCTCTTTGTACTCCATTAGATCAAGCATGACCCAAGGAAATGAGCTATTCCAGATGTGCTTTTCCTGTTACTAGATAGCATGCATAATCACCGTCAACAGAACTATTATGGTTGAAATTGTCACCCGAAGGATAGTACAAAACCAAGTTTTGTGTCCCCTTAAAATATTTTGTGAATTCTTTTTGCATCCTTCAGATGAGATTCCTTAGAATTTGATTTGAACCTTGCATATAATCCCACACTAAATACAACGTCTGATCTGCTGACACTAAGGTAGACTAGAGATTCAATGATTTCCCTTTGATGCTTCCATATCAAAACTTTTCAAGAGTTCTTTGATGCATTTCTGCTAACTGGTTGACATTTCCTTTATGGACTGCTTTCTTGAAGACCCAGGAAGACATTCAATTCCCCTATCATACTCATTTTAAACTCACTTCTCATGAGTTTAGCAAATTCTTCACATAATGAGTCAGCTGCAGGTCCAAAAGTGATGTCATCCACATAAATTTGAACAATGAGCAGGTTCCTTCCTCGTTTCTTCAAAGATAATGTATTGTCAGTTTTTCCTCTTGTGAAGCCATTTCCCAAGTGAGACTTGGATAGTCTCTCATACCAAGCTATAGGGTCCTGCTTCAATCTGTACAGTGCCTTATCCAATTTGAATACATATTCAGGATGTACATGAAGTTCAAAACCTGGAGGTAGCTTGACATAGACTTCTTCCTTGAGAAAACCATTCCAGAAGGCACTCTTCACACCCATTTGAAATAGGGTTAATTCCATACATGAAGAAAAGGAAATGAGGATCCTAGTAGCTTCCATGCGAGCTACTGGGGCTAACGCCCCCATCATGATCAATCCCTTCTTCCTGATTATATCCATAGATAGCAAGCCTTGCTTTGTTCCTTATAGTATTTCCATGTTCATCCAGCTTATTCCTGAATACCCACTTGGTCTATATGACGGTTATATCTGAGGGTCTAGGTACCATGTGCCACGCTTTAATTCTTTCAAATTGATGTAGTTCCTTTTGCATTACAATGGATTTCCCTGCACTCCTTGTTCTGTTGCTTGTGGAATTCCTTGCACTGCATCTTCCATTCTTTCTTCAGCTTCAGTTTTAGTAATTGAAGTACTAGGTTCCCCTTGAGAAGTGGAAGAAGATGTGACATTATCTTCACCTTCCTGCTTCATCTGGCTCATTACATCAACCTTGCCATTTGAAACATCAGATATTTCCCTTAGTACACGCATCACACACTCTCTGCTCCTTGAAATTTGACTTGAGCGGACCATGAACCAGGTCTTTCTTGACTAATTTGTTTAGCAGTGTGAAACATGCATGACTCAGCCTAGCTAAGATCCCCTTGTAACAGATTTGGGAAAAACCCAGCAAGATGTACTTCAACCTCTTCACAAAGTACGCATTTTCAATAGAGTGGGAAAAAGACTTCCCGATACTTCCAACTCCCAAAATGTATCCTTTCTTGCCATTTTCAATTGATACACTCCTTCCTTGCAGGGCCTTCAGTGAAAGGAAAACATTTGTACTTCCAGCTATGAGATTCGAGCAGTCGCTATCCATGTACCATTGTTGACTGCTCCCTTTTGCTATTCCATGCACAATAAATCAATGATTAGACTTAGGAACCCACGCCAGCTTGTGTCCCTTATAATGATGGAAAGGGCGGGTCAAACTTTGTTTTGCTTGTGCAGGCATAACACATTTTCTTTTCAGGGAACCGGGTTCCTCATAAGTACGCCTTTTTTCAACAAAAGCTTTGTTTTTCTGTAAAGACTGAATGCAACGTTACAAGAGTCCTTGTAGTTACCAGTTTGGCCACAGTGAGTGTACAACCTATTATCAGCCACAGTTACATACTTTCTGTGGGGATAATATGAGGTTTTAGCATTTTGGAACCCGATGCATTACCTGTTTCCATCATTACTCCTGTACATAGACGTTATTATATTAGGGGACCGGGTCCATTTAAGTTACTTATCAAGTTCATTTTTAACCCTTTTTAAATCCTATTGAAGTGGTCTATTCTTTTCAAGTTTAGCAACAAGACTTATTTTTACTTTCTTAAGCTCACTGTCAAGCACAAGTTGAGCCTCTCTATCCACTTCCTCTTTCTCAATGTTGTACATCCATTTTTTTGTTTGCTTTTTCAATAAGTTACTTTTTCTTGTTACTCTTTTCCGCTTTTTCCCTTAAATCTTCAATAGAAACTACTATATCATCCTTTTCTTGCTCAGTAGCTGCAATTTTCTCTATTAAAGTATTCTTTTCTTTACTAAGATTTTCTATGGTCCCCTTCAAGTCAACAACTACTACTATTAAATCATCTCTAGATTGTTCAACATCTCCTAGCTCTATGATTAGGGCATCATTATCATTAACAAAACTATAATATGTATCAATTAGAAAATTTGCTAATGACATCAATTTCTTCAAAGAGTAGGACTTTAGATTTCTCTAAGCATCCCTGAAATTTACCTCATCATCCTCTTCATCCTCATCGGACTGCGCCATCAATGCAAATAATGAATCATATTTCTATGCTTCATTTTGCACTACCATAATGGAGCTGCTTCCTGTATCTGGTTCCTCTTCTGATTCACTGGAGGAGTCTTCCAATGCAGTAAGAGTTTTCTTCACAATATTGTCACCTGACTTTTTCGGCTAAATCATTTGTCACGAATCGGGTCCCTTTTTTCTACTTTGTCATTGTTGTGTTTGCAATGCTCTTGTTTTAGAAATGGCCAGTCTTTGATGAAGTGCCCCGGTTTTTCGCACTTGTGACAGCAATAATTTCCTTTGAAATTCCTGCTGGAACTTCCTTTCTTTGGGATCCCACCATTTTTATGAACAATCTTCTGAAATCTTCGTGGTCTATTGGTTGATTGACTTTCCTCGAAGTTTGGTGGAGTAGCCATTTAGATCCTTTCTAGGTGTTAACCTTTTAGAAGATACTAATTGTTTGAAACAAAGCATCCACTAGACTGTATAAAGAACAGCGTTCTATATGAGATTCCACTGAAAAAACTAATGAACAAAACCGTATAGCGATATGGTCCTATATCAGTTCCTACAATGCTAACTACTGAACCGGTAAGTAAAATGAGACACAAGATAAGTTCCCATTGTAAAGAGAACCATATTCTCTATAAGTTCCCACTGTAAGCAATAGACTGTAAAACCAACCAGTCTAAGAAATCAGGTTCTCTAATTGTTCCCACAGTAGCTCGGAAGAAAGTAAAGAAAATAGAAGAGTTTTATGTTGAAAAATCCCAACTCAAGGGGATAAAAACCACGACCTACACTTGTAGGCTTTCAACTTCACTAACTTGGAAACACCTATTACAAACCACTTTATAATAACTCTGTTACAAAGGATTCAACTCAACTAACTTGTGCTACTCTCACCACAAGCCACTTTGGACTCTCTAGTTACAAAGACTTTAACTAACTTGTGGTACTCTCACCACAAGCCACTTTGTAATAACTCTATTATTAAGACTTTAACTCATGACTAAACTTAGTCACAACATAAGCTGGAGAGTTTACGGATTTTGGGTTTCCTAAAAATAGCTTCTAAGAAAGAAAGATAGTAGTTACAATGTAGAATAAATGAAAACGACTCAATAAACCTAAGGACTTAGGATATCTTCAATCTTGGATTAGATCCTTAAGGTTGCAACACCTTTGTTCTTGAGAGAGGTTGTTGCTAGAACTTGAGAGAATATTTCCTTTTCTGATTTTGCAAGTGTTGAGCATTGTCTTGTGCCTTGCACCAGGTTAATACTATAAACGACATCACCTTAGTGATGTCAAATCTGCTACGCTGTTGCGTGTACAGTTGCAGGTGGTTACTTTCTGTAGTTGCTTTCTAGAGGTACAATTGACTTATACTTTTGTCAGGGGAACATCAAAGTATCAGGTCCCTAATCTGGTTCCTATGAATCTGAAGACATACTGCCGATATTATCTTGATTTGATTAACTTGAATGATTATACCAAGCATGCTTCGGGTCCTTTATTTGGTTCTCCCATGGAGTAAGTTATTTTACCTTCCTTGATTGTATTTATATGTGTGTGATATCACTTACAATGATGAAAACAAGTAGGTAAAAGGCCTTCCATAGAAAGTTGACTGTTTCAATGTTCCTGTGCAGTAGCATGTGCTGGCAGTAACTTTCCTGCTGGAGAGTTGGCTTCATACAGTCTCTTCGGGAACTGGTGGGGACCTATTCCCTTAGTTTTTATTTCCACTTCGAAGATTTGAGTTATTGTCACGACCTAAACCCGGTCGCGAGGGCGCCCAACACTAAAGCTAGAAGGCCTGACAAACAATCGCTTCCAATTTAACGTTAAGTCTCAAACCAACAATTTAAGGGGAACTGAAATACTTTTTGATTAATAATCCAATAATATTAATAGAGTAATAGGGAAAGATATAAAAACTGATAAAACACACCCATAAGATCTGGGGTCACGATTCTAGAGCCTCTAAAACAATTGGATAATAATTCTGAATGAAAATATATATGTTGGAAATATATATGTAATAATAAAACTGAAATATGAAGAGCAGCCAGGTCCTGTGAACATCAAACAACCACTTTAACAACTCTGAAAGTATCTGGAGACAACGAGTGCTCAGCTAAGCCTCCGGTGTACCTAAATCTGCACGCAAGGTGCAGGGAGTAAGGGTGAGTACTACCGACTTAGTGAGTAATAAGCATATAAAAATGTCTGAAGGTAAGAAATCCACGAAATGTCACAAAGAGAAACTAAAATAACAATGCGACACCTTAACTACGAACTAACAACAAAGCAATATCAAATATATATCAGTCAAGTATCATGCAAAGATGCAATGCAATGCACATGAATTCGCTGCGGCATACAGCCGATCCGTTTAACGTCGACGTCGCTCAATGGGAGTGTGTACAGACTCTGGAGAGGCTCCTTCATCCCAAGCGCAATATCATCATATCATTTCTGCGGCATGCAGCCCGACCCATACTCAGTCCACAGTATGCCTATGAGTCACATAACAGATTCAGTGTAATTTCCCAGTTCCCAATTATTAAGGAGAATTTAATTTAGTTAATTAATTTTAGGAAAAAGGTGACTTAGCATTTAATAACGGTGATTAAATGCAAGAATGAGATTAATGATTATGCAAATCATGTTATCACACAGATATTCATCCTAGACGGATGCTATAGATCGAAACAATGGCCCAAACATGGAAATAAGCCCAATTATCAACAATACAATGTGTGTATTAGCCAATTGAAATTGAAATTAAAGAAACATAGCCCAATTGAAATTAAAGAAACATAACCCAATTTGTAGGTTAAAGAAACATAACCCAACTGAAATTACTCAAAAAACACTAAATATTACGAAGTTGGTAAAACTCGAGCCCCGGGCCCACTTTTCGAAAAATTCTAAAAAATACATCATCAGATTCCTCATCTCGCCACGAGTCCGTACATATAAAGTTTGTCAGAAATGGAGCTCGAATGCCCCTTCAAATTCCATTTTTACATAACAAATTCTCAAGCCCTAACTTAACCTATTTTGGTGGTTTTTCATTGATTTCTATGATAATTTTTCCATGAACTCGAATAATTAGGCTAAGAAACTTACCTCCAATTAAATCTAGGTCAATTCCTTCGAAAATACTTGCCCAAAGCTCCTATGGGGGTTAACAATTGTGGAAATAATGAAGACGTTTGCGGAGTTTAATTTTAAAACCCTTCTGTCCCCCTAGTTATCCTTCTATGCGATCGCATCCCTATTCCTCCGATCGCATAGACCAAAAATCCAGCCCCTCAAATTTCCTCTTACGCGATCGCATAACACCCCATGCGATCGCATAGCACTGAGTCCCACTAATACGCGATCGCATTCTTACGCGACCGCACTAAACAATGTCCCATCTCTATGCAGTCGGAAGCCCCCTTCCGCTATTGCATAGAGCAACTCCTGAGACTCCTCTAGGTCTTCTATGTAATCGCAGGCCTACCTATGCGATCGAATAAACGAAAATTCCTCTGCAATTTTTCTGCTGGGGGACCTTTATCTCCTAAAGCTACTCATTAGGGAATACCGGCCAAATTAGTCTGTCTGCCGTTTTCTTTCATAACAAAGCCGTTATTCGGGGCTGGCATAGAAGTCTCTCGCGCGGACGAAGGAGATGCATTTCTGGTTAGGAAATAAAGGAGACTGTGACTCTCCCCCTTTATGTTTTCTATATCAAAGTCAAAGAGGGGCTTGCCTTCTAGCGAAAATATATTTTGCAGCGAGGGAAATCTTTCTTAAGTCTTTCTCTCCTTGTACAGTCTTGGCTCTAGTAAAGAGAAAGAATCTCCCCCTACCCTACTGCGGGAAAAAGCACTTTCTATCCCCCCCGTGCTACAAAACAAACAAACTTATCTATTAGTTAGCCCTCCTGACTCTTGGTACCTAGACACTTTGAATCAAGGCTACGCCCCTGGATCCATCCCACATCCATTTGCCAGTGCAAACCTAAGGAAAGGAAAGAAGGAGTTTTTCAAGAACCCGCAGGAAGAATTGGACAAAGTGCATTTTTTACTTAAAAAATCCTCGTTAGCCATCCGAAATCATCCCGAGGCCCTCAGGACCTCAACCAAAAGCACATATATCTCTTATTACTTCATTCAAACATATTCGTAGCATAAAAATACTATCATAAATATCAAAATCATCAAATTAGCACGAATTCAAGCCTAAGTAAAACTAAAACTTCCGTATCTTGCATTTGAGATAAAACCCGACCTAAGCATCTCCGAATAATCTAAAAATTTGCACGCATATCCAAAATCGCTTAACAAAGCTACTGCAACTATTAGAATTCTATTCCAACCCCCGGATCAAAATCTCACCTATCAACCGGAATTCGCCAAAATTCAAACTTAGCCAATTCAAGCCTAAATCTACACGGACCTTCAAATTCAGTTCCCGTTGCGCTCCCAAGTCATAAATCACCACCTGAAACTAGTCTACTCGTCAGAAATCCATTCCAAACCCTCTAACTCATAGGTCAATATTCAGTAGACTTTTCCAGATAACCTTCTCATAAAGAGACAAATCGTCTCATTTTTAACCGAACTGTATCCGAATTACTCCAAATTCTCCAAATACATGTAATGAGACATATAAAAGCATAAAATGGGGAAAATGGGGTGGTAAATCACGTGAATACGTTTCAGGTCGTTACAGTTATATCCTACGCTAGATCCTAACCCGGAACTTTGTGATCTCAAGGTCTTATGAATGTGTTACATGTTCCTTATCTGGTTCTGGATGGTAAGTTTGTTAGATCATCAAAACATAAAGTAAAGTACATGTGACCAAGGTATCTATAAACTATCAAAGTTCATTCAGGAAGACGTTTCCCTAAAGCAAGCATTGTGAGTAGAGTTAAGCTTAAACATGCCAGTTACACTAGGTGTCACCTTGTGCATAAGGAATTCAATTATCCCTGGTATAAAGGGTTTATCGTTGGGTAATCAAGGGTTATGATGATGTGAAAAGATTCCAACTATGAAGACGTAAAATATATGTCGATAGATTGTTGTAGCACTAAATCTTAGTACTCCCTTAAAAGGGGGAAAGATGGTGTGATGTGGTATTAAGTCGGACTTAAGTGGTTCAGGTAACTATATAATAGGAAATGAAAAATGCGGTACAAAGGCAAAAGAAATGAGATTGCATTTATTTAGATCCTACAGATATGTCGTGACTCCAGAACATTATGCATGAACGATGCCGAGGAGAGGAAGTAAGTGTTCCCGCCCGAGATGTTAAATAAGTGCAAACAAACACTTGATACATAAAGAGCCTATGCAAGAGGTAAGTTAAGACCAGGGCATATCCCAAGATAGATTACGTAGAAATATAGATATGAGAATGTACCAACAGGTAGTTAGTAGTTAATGCAAGAAGAGCCTAGAGTTGACTACACAAGAGGATACAGACAAATCATACAGATTTTATAAGATAAACATAGTGAACCCCAACATAGTGAATTCAGTCTCGTAGATATAATGTCTTAATCATTAAAAAATATTCAGATAGGAGTTGGGGTAATTAAAGGTACTTTATAAGTGTTATGGACATAAAAGAGAGTTCTACTAGTAAGATAGTAAAAAAAAATCAGTTCAAAAGCAACCCTACGAGGACAAGGACGTGGAGTAAGTAACAAATGATAATTATAGGTGACTGAGAATATCAAAAATTCCTTCGGGTATACAATATAACAAGCTCACAACTATCCAAGAGCCAGACGGTCTCCCTAAGTACTACAATGAAAGACTAGCTGAGGAAATAAGGAAAAAGGTTTCCACCTAAGAATAGTAACCAAAAGAGAAAATGATCTTGTAACAACAGTCTTACTATGATATTGTATACACTGTATAAGAAAGTGGTACCTATTGTGACTAATGAATAGGAAGTAAAATCAAAAGTAATATTCGAGATTATATGGGTTACACGGAATTCCAATATGTGTGGTCCCTAAGATAAGCCAAGTATTCACGCAAAATATGGCAGAAAGACTAGGAAATATAATTGCTTACATTTAAAAACAACTGAGAATGTCTGAAAGGAAATATATTGTGTTAGCAATTTAAAGGAAGATTGCGAGTAATATAAATAGATATGATTAGGCCGTAAACTAAGTTATGATAGAGTGACAAGGTTTTAGGTAGATAGGAGTAAGAATAAGAAAATGTGAGTGAGAAGGTGACAAGAAGAGTTAAAAGTCATTGGAATTAATCCCATCAAAACAAGAGAGCTGATGGATTCCATAATTTATAGAAAGCTTAGTATAGCTTGAATGAACTCAAAGGAGTGTCAAAACTAGGGGAATTTTAAAGGGATGGAATGCTGACTTGGTAGTAGAATAAGGGTGTAATTCTGATAGATAAGAGGATGTCGTTTAGGCATTTGATTGAGTAATGATTTAAGGAAAAAAGATTTTATAAATATCAAGGGGTTAGAATACCCCTATTAGATGAACCATATTGGGATGCTATGAAATACGGTTATCGAAGTATAGTATCATCCCTAGGTGGATCAGAAAAATCACTTCACATGTTCCCCAATGAGACGTTAGCCCTAGTGACAATGTATTACGAAAGAGGTTTCAAGTTCTCAGTTGTAGATTATGGATCAACATTAAGGTGAATCACTAATTGATGGATAAAAGTTACAAAATATGAGATAAGATTAGACCGTCATTATTAAGATGAGTAGTAATGACATAGCAATAAAGGACTTATATTTATACATTAGGATAAGCAACAAGAGAGTAACCTGGAGTTGTATAGCATACCTCGGTAATAATAAACCGAAGTAAGAGTTATGGTATTATATGACATATCTATCTGTAGTAAAGCAATAAGTGTAGATAACTGGGGCTATGAAACAAGATATATCAATAGTCCTACATTCGACAAAGTACCGAGTGAAGCACTTCAGTACACCCGTAGATTCCAATAGGGATAGCTTGTCATACTTCTGTATATATTCACAAAGTGAGGCCTAGAGTTTGGCTAAAGGTTGGAGGAAAAAGGAGAGAAGAGTCACATAGGCACACATACAAGGTCAGAGTCACACAGGCTAGATGACAGATGGTAGCAATAGTTACAATATTGGAAGAATTCCAATCACAAGTCCTGGTGTGAGAAGGAGGCCTAAAGGGGGGAATGACCTAGCTTTTGGATTTATTCACGAAAGAGTTGCCAAGATGGCAAAGACAATATTAAATTATATGTAAGAGCTAGATGTTATGAGAGTGATAAACGCATCAGTTAACATTCGATGATGAATGTTCCTAAGAGGAGAATGATGTTATACCCCATATTTTTGTACTTGAGAGTACGTAATAAGTCAATTGATGTAAGCTCGAAAACGAAATCATCTTTGGAAGTACATAAAGTAAGTTAATCATGTTACCTTTGGATGTTAAAAATCATTATGATCATGGACAACAATTGCCAAGAGGGTTGAAATTCTTAGAAGATCATTAAATTAAAGAAAATAAGTTTTGTCGAATGTTTACAAGTTGAGATCGTTCATCGGAAAACATCGGAGTAGAGATATACTCGCGTTTTTGCGAGATTGCGCAAACAGCTCCTATGGGCCCACAAAGTCGGTGTAAAACTTAAGCTTGTATTTAATTCAATTATATATCGTTTTAACTCATTTTTATCATTCAAAACAGTTCCTATACCCTCCTAAATGCTCTCCAAGGGTACCTCTATGATTCTAGGGTGAAAACCTAAGATAAAAATATCAATCCAATGCTAGAAATCCTTTGGTGCTTACTAGATCATAGTTTTTCATCTTGTGGCTATTTTGGAGGGTTCTTCAAAGGTAAGTAACCTCAGATTTCGTGTTGTTCTTTATGATTAAGCTAATAGTCAGTCCCTCCTTCATATGTATTAGAGCTTCAAGGCGAATACAAGTGTTTATACACCAATTTGAACACAAAAGTTGACTCAAGAAGGGAATACAACTCCTATTGTATTGTGATGTGATTGAGGGTTATTGTGAGAAAATGATATGCTAAGCATAAGTAATTTTATAAATATTGTAGGCAGATTCATGGAAAAGGAATTTAATTCAAACCATATTTTGTTAATCGTAAATTGATCTTGCCACTCAAAATGGTAGTTGAACTAATAAGAGAGCTTATTGTAAATTATATTGTTGTAGTTTGGGATGTTTGGTGACTTTTGATAACATATAGGGATGTAGTACAAATAGGGGAGGTGATTTTCATTTTCTTGTAGAATATTGGTTTCCAAATATAAGAGTTACAATGCTTATATGACGACGACGAAGTCGGTTTACTTATTGTAGACGTAAGAAGATCATATTTAGCTTGCTAGACGATTTGATAGAAGATTTCGAAGGTATATTAAGGAACTTCCTTCTTTCTTTTGGCAAGATGTAAAATAAAATGAACATAAACGATACGTTATTTCATAACGGATTTACTCCTAGCAATTAAGGATGCTCGTGTGATTCTTTCCTTAAAAAGTTATTCTAAGCAAGTATGTATGATCCTTGAATCGTATTGAGGTTCATATTGATGGTATGGATGTCAATAATGTTAATTGAGTGTGTGATGAACTTATGTCAGTACGAAGAGTGTGATTCCATGAATCTAGCATTCATTATATATTTATCTATTTAACTCTAATGAGTC
Source organism: Nicotiana benthamiana (assembly GCA_034376525.1). Classification (NCBI taxonomy): domain Eukaryota; kingdom Viridiplantae; phylum Streptophyta; class Magnoliopsida; order Solanales; family Solanaceae; genus Nicotiana; species Nicotiana benthamiana. The sequence goes on along the minus strand of CM067337.1, from coordinate 22,791,439 downwards.
GTGCAATAGTCAGCCGGGTACGACACCTATTGTGCAATCACTGATCAATTGGGTTTTACCAAGCTCCACATGGCCGGGTACGATTCTTCCGAGCCTTATGATGGCCGGGTATGTTTTTACCGAGTCCTCTTCAAGGTCGGGTACAATATGATGATAATGATTCTCATAGAGGAGTATGGTTTTAAAAGTTTATGTATATATTTATGTAACATGCATTTCATGCCAGTCTCCCACAGAGGCACTCAGATGTTACGGGTTGTATCTTCTCTACCTCTCTTTACATTATTGTTCATATTTATGCTTTCATGCATTACATACTTAGTATTTTATTCGTACTGGAGTCCCTTTTGCTTGGGGACGCTGCGTTTTATGCCTGCAGGTCTCGGTTGATAGGTTGACAGTCATTCTAGTAGGCTATCAGCTCAGCAGAAGGTGGTGGTGTGCTCCAATATCCCCAGAATTGCCTATTTGGTCAGTATGATTTTTACATGTATTGATTGGTATGGAGCGGCCTTATCCCTACCTTTACGACACTTATGTACTCTTAGAGGCTTGTAGACATATTTCATGTATATGGATGATTGTATCTTGTCAGCCTATGTTTTGAGTGTGTAAATGATCATTTCGAACTTATAGGTGTTTATGTCATATGTATAAGTTTGTATACCATATTGGGTCATCCTATATCGATTATTCTCTTATGTTTAGTTCTAGTTATCTCATGATGTCCTTTCCAGCTCATTTACCCATGATAGTATGATAAGAAGGATAATTACGTTGGTACTCAGTTGAGTTAGGCATCGAGTGCCTGTCGGCCCTTCAAAAGTTATATACAGTTATTGTCAGAACTAACGACCAAAACTAATGCTGGCTTCCAAATTCTAAACCATGATATATTATATATATGGAGATTGATAATTACATGAGTCAGCGGATAATGCTATCTCTATATGGATAAAATCGGGGGTAATGCGTACCCCGATTTCCCGTTGAAGAAAATGGAAGGAGGGCACCAATATACAGGTATGAGATCGAGGTTGGGATCCTTTTGTACCAAAAATCATAAAAGACGAACAATAGGCTCAGCTTCAGGCATGACAAGGTAATTCTTCCCTGACCCAAAATGAGCTTTTGAAGATATAGCGAACTGTTGCACACCGACTAACGTAGTGCCGTGATATCCGTACCTAACTAGATATCATGATGCGAAATTTTGCCCGATATCGGTTACGGATCAGTAATTAACAGAAAAGGAAGATTTTTACCTTTTTAGACTTGTAGTAGGAATGAAACTCTCCTACTATATAAAAAGGAAGTTTTTATTTGATATCACACATTTTAACGCGCAAGCCAAGGCAATTCAATTTTCTTTTTCTTATTCTTTATCTATTGCAAATTTATTACTTTGTTGTTTGTTATCCATTCACTATTGGTTGCTAAATGAGGGTCTGATCGAGGTCCAAATTACTGTTCAACCTAAGTTCGAGTTGGTCCTTAATATTACAATTGGTTTGTTTATTGATTTTGTCTTTCACTATTTGTTAAATCATTTATCCGTTCTAAGGGTAAATAATTTGGCATCCATCGTGTGGCTAAAGATTACAGTGGCGATTATATACAAATCTCCATACCACACTCAATTTTACGCTTGTTCTTTAACATCAAAATTTCAGATCCGTTTAAAAATGTGAAATTCTTAATCTACCCACTTGAGTGTTGATGTGAGTTTGGCCATCATGGCGAGGTGCCTTCTCCTAATCCTAATGGAGTCCCATTCGCCGATCTGGTCGATGCTAACTCACAGGTGGCCATCGATGTCAACCTACCAACTGATCCCGAGAACAGCATCCGCGGGAGACCTCGACCAATGGATTGAGAAGAACCTGAGGGTGAAGGTGATAGGATTAGCCTACTATTAATCTTTGAAATGTTGTAGGCTCAACATGCGGCAATAATGCTGCTGTAGATTCAAAGTCACGCCCACAGCAGAGTTTAGCCCGAACTATTCGGGAAAATGAAGGAATGAGCAAATCATCGAGAGACCAGGTGAAGTTGAGCTCGGGGTTAACCTGAGCATGTGACATCTTATACATGTGCCATCAAAGGGAACGACTTGGAAGATGTTGAAATTGAGTCGGTATTACTAAAAAAAGTTTGGGGAAACTCTATCAAGAGGAGCAATGATATCGTATTACAACTTAACCCTGAATTCCATCGATTCGTTTCCTATGCTTTTGGATTCTTTTGTGAAGGACCATGTTGGGGCCATCAAGGTCAAAACAAAAAATTCAGACCTTTTCAAGATTAAACAAACATATAACGATATGCTTAGGGAGTTTGTGATAAGGTTACGGATGGAATGAATGAACCTACCTCCGATTGCTGATGATTGGACCATTAAGGCATTCACTCAAGTACTTAACCCTTGAAGCTCCTTGGCTTTGAAGCAGCTAAAACAAAATTTGTTTGAGTACCCGACAGTAACTTGGCAAGAAACCCCAACAAGTACAAGTCAAAAATTAGAGTCGAGGATGATCAAATCGGAGCCCCTTCTGGTTTCGTTTATCCCATCAAAGCCGACGACATGTCTAAGAGAGTTGTCGATCATAAATCGACACCGGTTTGATATCGGTACCAACCATACAACGTAGATCAAAGTGGAAATGAGTTCGAGCGTCACCCTACAACGAATGAAAAGAGAAGAGATCGAGGGCCCAATAGCCGAGATATGATGAGAAGAAATGGTTTCGACATACCACTTGAGGCCAGGGAAGCACTATGATTATACGAGTATAACTTGAACGTTGATGCTACCAACATCGTATCAACCATCGGGTACATCAAGAAAACCAAGTGGCCTCGACCATTTCAGCCCAACCCTACATAGAGAGATCCTAACTTGATGTGTAAGTATCATGGAACTCACAGACACATGACCAAGGATTGCCGACAATTGAGAGAATACGTTGCCAGGTTGTTTAATAACGGACATCTCCGACAATTTATGAGTGATAGAGCCAAACACCACTTCAGGAACAGGGATGCCAACAAATAGAATGAACAAGTGGAACCTCATCACGTCATCAACATTATTATAAGAAGGGTCGATGTCCCCCAAGGGCCAACGGTAAAGTGCACTAAAATATCTATGACGAGGGAAAAGCACACCCGAGATTATGTCCCCGATGGGACCATTTCATTCAGCAACGAGGATGCTGAGGGCATCGTACTACCTCATAATAATGCACTAGTAATATCTATAATTATTAATAAATATTGAGTTAAAAGTGTGTTGATTGATCCAGGTAGCTCAGCCAGCATCATGAGACTGAGGATCGTAAAACAATTGGGGTTACAGGATCAAATAGTGCTGGTAGTCCGAGTGTTGAACGGATTTAACATAGCATGTGAAACCACTATAGGGGAGATGAACACCGTCGGGAAAATAAAACAGACATTTTTATCTGACCAAAAGGGACATGAGATATAATGCATTATTCGGAAGGCCATGGGTTCACAATATGAGGGTGCTACCTTCGACCTTACAACATGCATTGTAATTCCCTACACCAAATCAAGAAGGTCTATGGAGAACAGCCGGCTACAAAGGAGATGCTCGCAGTCGAAGAAGTACTCCCAGTTACCGCAATATCAACGTCAAGTAACATGAAGCCAGCCCGAGAAGAAACTAAATAGCAATCACTAATGTCGGTCCTGGCCGGACTGAAGGAACGAGGAGTAGATGAGGAGGATGGTTACGAAGTTTTGAGATCGTTCATAGCTCCTAATAATACCAACACCACAGAATCAATGGTCGAATATTTGGAGAAAATTATATTGATTGAAAACCTACCGAATCGAATGATATGCCTGGGCATGGGGTTAACCCCCGAGTTCAGTAAAAAACTCATTGATTTTTTTAAAGCTAACACAAATTGTTTTGCTTGGTCAGATTTTGACATGACAGGGAGCCCACCGGAGGTAACCATTCATAAGATGAGTTTGGACCCGAAGTTCCATCCGGTTAAACAGAAAAAGAGGCTATAGTCCAAAGTCAAGCATATATTCATCAAGGACAATGTATCTAACCTCCTTTAAATAAGATCCCTTCGGGAGGTTAATTACCTGGGATGGTTAGCTAACATAGTAGCAGTGCCTAAAAAATGCAATAATCTAAGATGTGTGTATATTACAAAGATCTAAACAAGGCATGCCCCAAGAAATTTTTCGGTTTGCCTAATATCGATCCGATGATTAATGAGCTGGTAGGACACAAGATACTTAGTTTTCTCGATGCCTACTCCGGGTGAAACTAAATTCAGACGGACCTGGGCGATCAAGAAAAGACTTTTTTATCACTAAATTCATCACTTACTGTTATAATGTAATGTTTTAATTTAAAATTTTTGGTGCCACCTATCGATGCCTATTAAAATGGATGTTCGAAGAACATATTGGGAAATCAATGGATGTTTATATTGACGATATGTTAGTTAAGCCCCTGCGAGTAGAGGACCATTTGAAACATTTGCAGGAGACCTTTGACAAATTGAAAAAATACAATATGAAGCTGAACCCGGAGAAGTGCGCATTCGGGGTAAAATAGGGAAAATTCCTCTAGTTAATGGTGTCTAATTGAGGGATCAAGATCAATCCCAACAAAATCAAAGCCATAGAGGACATCACCATGTTGGACAATGTCAAAGCCATTGAAAGTCTAAACAGTCGCATAGCCGCCCTAGGCCGGTTCATATCGAGGTCTTCCGACAAAAGACATAGGTTATTCTCACTGTGAAAGAAGAATAATAACTTTTCCTAGACCCTAGAATGCCAACAACATTTGGAATAACTCAAGCGGCACCTATAGAGTCTTCCCCTACTACACATTCTGAATGCAGACAAATAACTGTACCTTTACTTAGAAATTTTTGAGGTGGCGGTATGTGGATCTTAGATCAGGAGGAGGAAGGTACACAATTTCCTATTTACTATCTCAGTAGAACTCTAGACGAGGGCTAAATGATATATCCTCACCTGGAGAAATTGGCGCTCGCTTTTCTAAGCGCATCTAGAAAGCTAAAGCCGTACTTCAAATGCCACCTCATATGTCTCGTGACCTCCTACCCACTAAGGAACATCATGCTAAAGCCCAAACTCTCAGGTCGGTCGGCCAAATAGGCCATCAAAATTTGTGGGCACAATATCAAGTATCGGCCCCGAACTGCCATAAAATCTCATATTTTGGCAGACTTAGTGGACGAACTTAAGTTGGCCTTAATACCTAAAGTTAAAGGTTTTTTTTGCTAACCTTTCAGACTATTTCGCGAATCTGGAAACTTTTTATAGATGGTGCCTCGAGCGCAAAGAGTTTCGGGCTCGACATCGTATTAAAACTGTTTACAGGGAATATAGTTAGTCAACTATTAGAACTGTGAAATTGACTAACACTGATGCCGAGTATGAGGCCATGATTGTAGGTCATGAATTGGCTAAAAGCCTTGGTATAGAGTTGATCGAAGCTAAGTGCGACTTCTTCCTCTTGGTAAATCAAATTAATGGAATGTTCAAAGTAAAAAAGGAACGGATGCAAAGGAACTTAGATAAATTACATGTAACACTACATCAATTTAAGGATTGGACCCTACAACACGTTCCCTGAGATCAGAAAAATGAGCCATATGCTCTTGCTGACTTGGGGTCATCGGTCGATGCTGATGAATTTTATTCGGGAGTTGTAGTGCAGCTCATGAATTAGGTGATAGAAGAAGCCCATGCCAAAGTAAATTTGACGAGTTTAACTTGGGATTGGAGTAACAAGTGCATAGACTACTTGAAGCCAAAAAAAAATAAACTCGGATCCCAAAAGAATCGAGAGCCCTACGTACCGAGACTGTGAGATTTAACTAGATTGAAGGGACATCATTTAGAAGACCATTCGATGGCTAGCTAACCAGATGCTTGGGGTCGGGATACCAGATATGCCTTGAGAGAAGTTTACGAAGGCACTTGCAGGAACCATTCAGTGGCAGAATTCCTGGTTCAAAAATTAACCGGGGCCGACTATTACTGGACCGAAATGGAGCAATATGTGAAGGACTTTGTACAAAAATGCAACAACTGGTAGAGACACGCCCTGATGATCCATCAACCAGGGGAAATACTCCACTCAATTTTGTCCATCTGTAGATTTATGAAGTGAGGAATGGAAATTGTCGGTCACCTACCATGGGCACCAGATAAGGCTTAACTAATACTATTCATGACCGATTAATTTCCTAGATGGATCGAAGCTCAAGTGTTCGAAAAACTCAAGGAGAAAGAGGTCATTAACTTCTCATAGGACCATATAATATGTCGATTCGGGATACCGGCCGAGGCCGTTTACAATAATGGGAAATAATTCATCGATAGCAAGGTAAATAAGTTTTTAAAAGATCACAAGATCAAAAAGATACTATCGACGCCATATCACCCTAGTGGGAATGGGCAGGCAGAATTAACAAACAAGACTATACTTCAAAACCTGAAAAAGAGAATGGCCGATGCCAAAAGGAAATGGAAGTAAATCCTGCCCAAAGTCCTATGGGCATACTATACGAACTCTAACTTTAGTACTAGGGCCACCATTTTTTTGTTGGTATATGTGGCCAAAGCCTTAATACCGGTCGAAGTGGGAGAACCGGGCCTTATGTTCCAATATGCAAAGGAAGATTTAAATGGCGAGGCCATGATCACAAGCTTGGAACTATTGGATGAAAGATGGAAGGCCGCCCTGGTCCAGTTGGCCGCGTAGAAACAACGAATAGAAAGGTATTTCAACCAAAGAGCCAACCTCCGACACATTCAAATCGGGGACTTGGTGTTGAGGAAAGTAACATTGCACATTAGGGACCCTAATGATGGGAAGATGGGACGGAACTGGGAAGGACCATATCGAGTTATCGGAATAACTGTCAAAGGCTCGTATAAATTCGAAACAGGAAATGGTATACAACTATTGAACAACTGAAAACACTTAAGTGCCTTGGAAACCTCTGGTCACACCGACGTCTCAAAACCACGAGCAAACAAAATTTCACCGAAGTTGAGCTTCATTCGAACCTCTAGAAATCGAAGTGCCTATAACTACATCTAATTTTATAATGAGGCATCAAAAAATAATGTATGAATAGAAATTGAAAGAAGGCTATACAAAATAAAGACGCAATATTAATGAAAAGGGAAAATTTCATATATACATTCCAAAATATATTTACAAAGGCTCGATAGAACGGTCGAAAAAATAGATATAAGGTAAAAAAGAGATACTAAGTTATCTAGGCCCTGTCTTCACCGGGGCCCGACTCGTTAGCAGAACCATCGGAGCCCTCAAATCCCTAAGAGCCTTCGACACCCTCAAGCTTTTATAGCTCGTTTTCCTCGTCCTTGAGCCTCTTAACTTCCTTGATCCCGGCCAATAAGCCGAAATCTCTGGCATGAATTTCTTTGAGGGTCTATTTTTGGGACAACCTCTTCATATATTTAGCCTTTGTCCTTAAGCGAATCTCGGCCGCCTCTATATCCGCCTTATACTGGGCTACCATTTCCTCGGCATCAGCATAGGTTGTGTCCAATTTGGCCCCTTGCGCCGCATATTTTATTCTGAGGGCATCTTGTTCCGCAACGGCCAAGCTAAGCAGCCAAGCTAAGATGAGCCTGAAGATCGTCATTCAAACTAGACCACTTTTCGGCTTTGTCCTTCGCCACCCGAAGTCGGTTCTCTACCGACGCTAACTCCACCTTAGCAACTTACTTCTTCGAGTTCATCTAATCTATCCTGCCCTTCCATACTTTGGCCTGGGCCTTGACCTCGTCCATCTCGTGCTGTAGTTGGTCGATCAGTTTTATCTTTTGTTGGACCTGCAAAGATATGTTGTTAGTTACCAAGACTAGCTACTCGTTTTTAGCTTCAAAGACCTTTACCTTTTCAACCACGTCGGCATGTTCCCGTTTTGGGATTGAGGCTTCCTTCCGAGTTTTTTCCATTTCGGCCTGGAGAATTGGTATTTATTTAAGGTCCTCGTCATATTTCTCACTAAGAAGTCTGTACATGTCCTTCTTCTGGACCTGTTCTTTGAGTTCAAAGTAGAGCTAGCTGATTTCCAAGAGTTATCGGAGGAAGCTTTCATGGGAAGCATTGAAGCCTGTAAAACAGTGGAATTAGTAAGAGACATCAAAGGAAAACTTAAGTGGGATTGATAAAGAGAGTATGAAAATGTTAAAGCCTTACCGGCTCAGCTCATGTTGTGCCTTGTTGAAGAGGCTTGACATACCCACCTCGTTCATCTTTGCTTGGCCCTCCTCAGTCACTAGGAGTTTTCGGTAGATAGCTACACCTACCAGAGTAGACACAATATGGGCATCCCACGGGACTGTGAGAACATCCATTCTCTTGCGTTTGGGGTCCACACTCGATGCGAGAAATTGATTCACCAATCTTGGGATCAGGCTCGACCCTCCAGTTCTCGAGAGCATGTCATTCTTCTGGATCTTTAGGTGATCCAACCTAGAGAAATATTCCAATGTTAACATGTCTATGCAATCGAAGATGGAGTGGAGAGGATCATCTGCACCCTGTACTCCTTCACTTGACTTTTCTTTACCCACTTGAACCTCTTCAAGCATGGACTCGGTATATGAGGGCGTCTCGAAGATATAGGTCAAAGATTTCACCTCCTTCAAAACAGGAATACTTCTTGGAAAATCACCGCCTCAATTTCCTTTTTGGCCTCTTGAATTGGAGGGGGATCGGCCTCGTAGCCTCTTTCCTCTGTCGTTTCCTGCTTCGTGGTAGGGGTTGATTCATGGAGAACAATGATGTCATCTTCTTCAGGATTATCCCTGAGTCCGTAGAGGAATTCAGGATCCGGTACCCTAGATTTAGTATTCTTCTAAGGCTTTCGAACCTGGGTGGCCATCCTCTTTCTTCTCTTCACCTCGGGATCCGGGAACGCAATAACTTTATTTTCTCTTCTCCTCCTCCTCCGCAACAATCTCGGGTTGCCCCAAAATGGAGGTCTAAGTTCGTTGGTCTTAGTCAGACCTATAAAAGAAGATAAAAGTTAGTATTTCGAGAGTTAGGGATGTAGTGTTAACTATCCAGAGAAGAACCCTACCATGAGAATGAGCCTCCCATTTGAACACCGAAATTTTGGCCATGTGCGCTCGGAGTATGACATATACTTGCATATCCCTTAGATATACTCCTTGAACTAGGGGATCACATCAGGAACCCGAGCAATAGCTACACATCTATAAATACATGCAATGAGAGAAAGAATGAAAAGAATTTAATAATTTAGTAAGACAACACTTACATGATGTGTTCCACTTCTCAGGGAATGGAAGGAACTCGAGAGGGAACAAGTCTTTGGCTTTCCCTGAACAAATGTCCCCTACCAGTCTCGATCTCGATCCTCATTGATGTTTGAGAAGGAGGCCTTGCTTGCTTGGTGAATGATCTTTATTAGTCCCCCCTAAGAATATTCGAGGACTGTACAAACGACGTAGGTGATCAAGGGTGAATCGACAAGGTTTAGAGTTGTTCATGAAATGGCATAGGAGGATTACGATATTCTAGAAGGATGGGTAGATTTACCCGTGATACACCTTGTACCTCTTACAAAAGGCTAGGATTACGGGATCTACCGGGCCCAGTGTGAAGGGGTATGTGTAAACACTTAAATATCCCTCCACGTGGGTAGTGCGATCATCATTAGGCCCGGGGATGACCACGTCTTTGCCTTCCCATTAAGAGTCCTCGCAGACTATGAGGAGGGTATCTTTAATGACAGAGCATATGTATCTCCATGCTCCTTTACCTCCGTCGTGTTGGACTGAGGCCTCCTCGACTTTGAAATCATCACCAATAGAGCAACCCCCGGATATAAACCTCTTCATAAGAGGCTTAGAAGCCACCTCAATGACAGTACCTCGATGCCCGTAGTCAGGTAGGAAGACGAGGGGGCACTAATTGTGGTAGACTTGGAAGTTTTAGCCATCGTGAATCCAGGAAATATATGAAAATTAGAAGAAGGCGTATAAATGTTTAAAGGTTAGAGATGAAGATATGAAGTTCTGGGTTGGAAATCGAAGAAAGAAATGTGAAGGTATGAAGGTCAGAGATGAAGATATGAAGTTTTGGGCTGGAAATCCAAGAAAAATGTGAAGGTTGGAAGGTCAGAGATGAAGATATGAAGGTTCAAGAAGCGAGGTATTAAGATTTGAAAAAGTTGAAAGCTGTTAGAAAGATCGAAGGTAAAATCTAGAATTGGAAAGTAGAAGAAGTGAATAGGGTTGAAGTTTTTACAGGGGAGAATGCAATCAATGCGCAAATATTCACATTCGAAGACAATCAGTCGATGACCGACACGTGTTCGAAGTTAGAACGATGCAATTAATGGGATATTTTCAACTTACTCATCATCCCAGTTACAACGTAAGAGGGAAAAAACCAAGGCTCACCTATTCGTTTCCTATCGATCCAGCAAATATTCATTTTGTCTTTCACTCGTTTATCTAATATCTTTGATTATTTGTATTGAATCAATATACATAACTTTAATATCACATACGATTTAATTGTTATCCTTCTAACGGTAAAGTCTATCGACGACTAGATTTGAGTTTTACTCTATAAATCCTTTTCTATCTCACATATTGCCGTTCAACAGTGGCAGAGCCAATAGTTTTACTGAGGGGTATCAAAATATAAGAATTTAAGTACACCATAAATTAAAGGAAGTCAATGCATAGTAATTATACAAAAAATAAAATAAAAATTATCTAGTAATATGGTGTAATTTTTCGACTAAGGGGTACTGACACACCTCGGTTTAATGTAGCTCTGTCACTGCCACTAAATGTGATAATTAGCACTTCATAATGTTAGGGCCTAGGGAACAAAGTACATATTGCCGAAGAAGTTCTATTGCACTTGTGCTTTTGAGTTTTGTGGAAAAATATCAAGACAAATTGGCACCCTATAATAACACATAACAGGAATTGATAACTCTTTAGCCATATATTAGGTTTGGCAAGGATAGTGCCAAACAATTGAGATTATATATCTAAATCTTAAAAGAACTGCTCTCTTTTATATTCTCCCTCAAAAAAGTACACGCTCATTTTGGCTTCCCCCTCCCTTCCTCTCCATGTATTTCTTCTTCTGTTTCTTCTCTTTTGCTCTCATATTTTAGCAAAAACTTTTGCAAATTATGCAAAATAAAATCAATGAGATGAAAAGGTAAGGTTGATCTCACACTAGAGAAAATCAGAAGCAAAAACTAAGAGAGAAAAAATATATTTCAACTTCGTTTTTCTTCTCTCTTCTTTTGTTTTGGTTATATTGAATGAGAGCGTGTGATTGTAATTGGTTGAAAATACCTAAACGAGGCTATATACAAAATTTAAGCAAAAACTAAGAGAGAGAGAAATATATTTCAACTTTGTTTTTCTTCTCTCTTTTTTTTTTTGGTTGGATTGAATGAGTGGATGTGATTGAAATTGGTTGGAAATACCTAAGAGATGTTATATACAAAATTTGAGCAAGATTAGAAGTGATTTAAACTGATTTCAGGTAAAAAATCAGATCTAAAAATCCAACTACGATATGTGTATATCACTTTACATATCATGTACATCAGTGTATATCGCACACATGTTTTTAAGGACCCCTATGTATATCACTTTGTATATCGTGTATACAACACATTATTTAATGGACGCCTGCATATATTACATTGTATATCGTATATATAACATAAATTTGTATGGATATACACAGATACACATAGTATACATGAGATATCACTGATGTACATAAAGATATATGCAAGTTACAATAGGGGATATACATGTGAAGTAAATAATTGTAGGGGTAAGTAATATTTTGCTATACAAAGAAAATTAATTTTTGATATACACAAAGAAGAAAAATAAACTTATGATATCTATTTTGGAACACATGTCCGATGTGCTATACCTGTGATATAAAAATAATATTATATTTTTATTGTGATATCCATTGATGTAAAGGTAGCAATAACTATATATATAATTTTATATTGCTGATATACAAAGAATAATATTATTTATATACAAAGAATAAAAATAAAATTTTAATATATATGTTGATATAAACAAAGAAAAAAAGTTGTGATATATATATTATTATTATGGTATATATTTATTGGTTATTTAATGTCAATATCTATAACTAGGGCAATTTTCTACCAATTATATGAGTATGTTAGTATACCATGTCTGTATTGGAAATAAAACTGAGAATAAATTAAAGATGACATGGGATGACACGTGGGCTGGACAAATAGTCAAAGTGTAATAATCCAATCAGAACATGCACGGGAAGGAATTTAGATACGAGTTTCGTACCAGTTCAAGTCATTTAATGCCAACCGGTGAAAAGAAGCGCTGAAGATGAGAATTTGGTGGCAAAAAGTAGTCTCATTTCATTATTAAATGCCTGATACATTACAGAATCAACATTTAATAGCAATGATTGTGTAACGTCTCATTAAATGGTCTTTATTAATTAGATCAAGCCGTTACTCCTTATTAGCTATAAAAGGAGGAGGTTTCATCATTTGTAAAGACACGAAATATCATCTACATCATACTGAAATACGAATTTCTTATTGCTTTATTCTTATTCTTTGAAAGAGTATTATATTTTTGTCTCTTTGATTATCAGTAACCCGACTTCTTTTCTCAAAATTCGCGCTTTGACCAAATTATATTTTTTAGTTAAAAAAATTGGTTCCATTACCGGAAATCTGATAATCCATACTTTCTAAAATAACATTCTACCTATTGCCAACATGTCAAACAACAATGACAACAACAATCAGGAAAATCAGATCTATCAAGTGGATGACGATTAACTCAATAACGTTATCCCTCAAGCTTCTCTACGTGGATATCGAGAAGGAACTCCTAATGATATGTCTGAACATGTTTTCGGAGGAGATGAAAAAAGAGATGAACTTTTTTAAAAAAATAATTGACGCACGAATTGACAAAGCCTTAGAAAGTTTAGTTAATCGATTTCCTGCTGCACCGATAACGCCTAATAACAACACGTTGGAAAATCCCCACTCTAGTCTAGTTAACTCTGGCAATGGAGAAATTCCCAGTGACTCACAAGAAGGAGAACCAGGCAATTCGGTTAATTCTCATCTTCAAGTACTAACCTTACAGAAACAACTCAAGGGACAAAATAAGCCTATCGAGCAAATCCCTGGAGTTCCACTGGTGATAAAAGGGGTGGACGTGGATAAATACTCGCAGCAACCTTGGAAACCAAGTGCCGTTCCCCTACCAATTCCAAAGAATTCAAAATGCCTGACATCCCAAAATATGATGGAACAACGGACCCACATGACCACGTAACTGCATTTACCATAAGAGTGAAAGGCAACGATTTGACTAAACAAGAAATTGAATCAGTATTGGTCAAAAAATTTGGGGAGACACTTACCAAGGGTGCATTAGCCTGGTATTCTCTTTTACCTGAAAATTCAATAAATTCTTTTGTTGAGCTTGTAGATTCTTTTATTAAAGCGCACTCGGGACCTCAGAAAGTTGAAAAAATAATGGAAGATATCTTTAAAATCAAGCAAGGGAACTCTGAATTGCTCAGAGATTTTTTTGATAGATTCCAGCGTGAGATAATGATGCTACCCCGTGTACCGGATAATTGGACAGCGATTGCTTTTGCAAGTAATTTGAATGATAAAAGTTTAGAAACCACAAGAATGCTTAAAGAAAGCCTTCGTGAGTTTCCCGCTACTACTTGGAACAATGTTTATAATAGGTACAATACGAAACTCAGAATTGAGGAAGATACCGTGTCTCAACCTCATCGGGAAGAAAGGAGTGGATCCAGAAGATCTGAAACAGAAACAAGATCAGGTAGGTACGATCCATAAATGGGACCTCCAGGAAAGGATTCGTGATCTAGACAGAACAAGTGGCACTATGACCAAAGGTGAAGAGACAGGGGAACCGGGTCTTCATCCAGGTTTTGAGGCGATTGAAACAACTAAGAGCCACGAGACGATGATAGGAATTTAATGGCACAATTTTTTGGTCATAGTTTCAATGTAACTAATTACGAGATCGTAACTTTTCTAAGGAATATGGGAGATAAGGTACGGTGGCCAAAGAAGATGCGGTCATATCCAAACAGACGTAATCCAGACCATTGGTGTGAATTTCACAATGATCCCGAACATAAAACATCATAATGCAGATTCCTTCAGATTGAAGTATATTATCTATTGAAGCAAGGATATCTCACAGAGTTGTTTAGTGAGAAGGGAAAGCAAGCTTACATGAAAAATAGGCAGGAACCACCAAAACCACCCTCACCTAAGAGAATAGTGAATGTAATCAGTGGATGAGACGATATTTACGGAGTAACATATACGACTTCAAATAAGATTTCTAAGATGACGATTACACATGGCAAACGAGTGCGACAAACCTTAGATCACGGGAGCATAAACTTCGATGATGTAGATACGGAAGGAGTGATTACTCCTCACAATGATGCACTTGTAATATCCTTACTTATACATGATACTGATGTAAAATGAGTTTTAATTGATCCAGGAAGTTCTGTGAATATCATTCTACTAATAGTGATGCGGGAAATGCAAGTTGAAGATAAAATGATACCTGAGGCGCATGCTTTGTCAAGCTTCGACAATTCAAGCATGGTAACAAAAGGCGAGGTAACTCTAACAACTTATGCTGCATGTATTATTAAAGAACTAAATTTCAGGTAGTTGATATGAAAATGGCCTACAACATAATTATGTGGAGACCATGGATCCATGATATGGATGTTGTTCCATCAACCTTACATCAAGTTATCAAATTTCCATCACCCTGGGGAATATGTCAAATTTGAGGGATCAAAAAATAGCCAGGAGTATCAACGCAGTAACTGATACGAGTACCGCAAGTAAAGAGAAATAGCAATTATAAGAAGCAGTTAGAGACGTCAGCGACAAAACTTCAACTGAGAAAAACTGATTTAGATTCAAGACCTGATGCAATTGAAGAACCTAAAGAAAATGAGAATATCAAAATGATGATAGAGGAACTTGAGGCTGTGGCACTATTTGAATAATGGCCAGAGAGAAAAGTTTATGTAGGAGCCAATCTAAACCCCGATACGTGAGGTATGTTAATTGAATTTTAAAAAACTAACTTAGACTATTTTTGCCTGGTCCCATGCTGATATGACAGGTATTTACTGGATGTGATGACTCATAAACTTAATGAAGACCCATCTTTTATTCCAATCAAGCAAAAGAAAATAAATCAAGGGGCTTTTAAAAATCAAGTAATCCAAGATGAGGTCCGAAAGTTGTTGAAAATCGGGTCAATTCGCGAGGTAAAGTAGCCTGATTGGTTAGCTAACACGGTGGTTGTACCTTAAAAGAATGGTAAGTGGCGAGTTTGTGTAGATTATACTGATCTAAATAAAGCCTGTCCAAAAGATTCATTCCCTTTACCCTATATAGATCAGTTGAATTGATGCAATAGTAGGTCATGAACTTTTAAGTTTTTTTGGTGCATACTCGGGTACAACCAAATTAAAGTGGACTGCAGTGATGAGGAAAAGACCTCTATCATCACAGACCGAGGAACTTACTGTTATAAAGTAATGCCCTTTGGTCTAAAAAATGGAGGTGCCAGCTATCAAAGGTTAGTTGCTAAAATGTTTCAAGAACATTTAGGAAAAACAATGGAGGTGTATATAGACGACATGCTCATCAAAATCTTACGTTCTCATGATCATATCTCTCATTTAACAATTACCTTTGAAATTTTACGAAAATTCAATATGAAATTTAACCCTGAAAAATGTACATTCGGAGTTGCTTCAGGTAATTTTTTAGGTTTTCTTGTTTCTAACCGTGGAATTGAGTTAAATCCTTCTCAGATTAAAGAAATTGAAGAAATACCTGATGTTCTTACCAGTAAAAAGGAGGTTTAAAGATTAACATGAAGAATCGCGGCCTTAGGGAGATTTATTTCAAAATCTTCAGAAAAGTGCTAAAACGTTTTCTGTGCACTCAAAAAACAAGATTATTTCGAGTGGAGTGAAGATTTTCAACAAGCTTTTAAAAATTTGAAAGCATACTTGTCGAACCCGATTTTCAACAAGCTCTTAAAAATTTGAAAGCATACTTGTCGAACCCTTCTCTACTGGCAAAACCTAAGGAAGGTGAAAAGCTACTCATTTATTTGGTAGTTTTAGATGTAGCGGTAAGTGTTGTTTTAGTTT
Source organism: Nicotiana benthamiana (assembly GCA_034376525.1). NCBI lineage: Eukaryota > Viridiplantae > Streptophyta > Magnoliopsida > Solanales > Solanaceae > Nicotiana > Nicotiana benthamiana. The sequence continues at coordinate 22,775,079 of CM067337.1, read as the reverse complement.
GTGAGGACCAAGGTAAGCAATATCCTATTTAGTATGTAAGTAAAACTTTACTGGACGCTAAGACAAGGTACCCGCATTAGAAAAGTTAGCATTAGCTCTCATAATGGCATCTAGAAAATTAAGGCCTTATTTTCAGTGTCATCCTATTGTTGTTGTTACTGCTTTTCCATTATGAAATATTTTGCATAAACATGAACTCTCAGGAAGATTAGCAAAATGGGATATAGAATTAAGCGAATATGAAATAATTTACCAACCTCTAACTTCTATTAAATCCCAAGTACTCGCCGATTTTGTAGTTGATTTTAGTCAAGGAATGCATCTAGAAGCAGAAAAAGAGTTATAAGTTTTTAATGGTGCTAATCCGGGGACTTGGATATTATTTACTAATGGTTCATTTAATGTAAAGGTGGCATGCTTAGGAATTGTTCTTATACCACCCATGGGTTAAAAAATTAGACAAGCTATAAAATGTCACCCCGTAACTAATAATGAAGCAGAGTATGTAGTTGTGATTGCAGGTTTAGAGCTAGCATTAGAACTTGGTATCATGCAAATTATAATCAAAAGCGATTCACAGCTCATAGTAAATCAAATTCTAGGGACATACGTAGCCAGAGAAGCTCGAATGCAAGAGTATCTTGCAAAGGTACGAGAATTGATAAGAGAGTTCCAAACTTGGAAAGTGATACAAATCCCAAGAGAAGAGAACGTGGAAGCAGATGCATTAGCCAATCTCGCGTCTGCAGCAGATATAGTGAAAGATGAAAATGCATCAGTCATACATTTATTCCACTTTGTTCTTGACTCTGATAAAAATGAGGTAAACTTTAATCACTTAACTTGGGATTGGAGAAACGAAATCGTATTTTTTTTGCAGCATAGAATCGTATCTGAAGATAAGGTGAAGGCTCATGCACTTAGAAAGAAAGCTGTTCGTTACTGCCTATATCAAGGAAACCTTTATCAGAAAATGTTCGGTGGACCATTAGTCAGGTGTCTCGGACCTTCTCAAACAGAATATGTGATGAGAGAAATACACGAGGGACATTGTGGAAATCATGCGGGAGGCAGATCACTTGTAAAGACATTGATTCGAGCAGGATATTACTGGCCCAAAATGGAAGAAGAAGCAAATAACTTCGAATCTAAGTGTGACAAATGTTAGAGGTATGGCAATAACATGCATAGACCAGCTGAGTTATTATATCCTGTCATAGCTCCGTGGCCCTTCATGAAATGGGGAATGGATATCGTAGTACCATTACCCAGGCAAAAGGCCAGGTAAAGTTTCTACTCGTACTTACTGACTATTTTATTAAATGGGTAGAAGAATGGGCGTTTAAACAGGTACGAGAAAAGGAAGTTAAGGATTTTATTTGGAGAAATATAATTTGCCTCTTTGGTGTGCCAAAGGAGATCGTGTGCGATAATGGACCGCAATTTGTAGGAGGACAAGTCACAGAATTCTTTCAAAATTAGCAAATCAAAAGAATTACGTCGACTCCGTATCATCCACTAGGTAATGGACAAGCAGAGTCTACAAACAAAGTCATTATTAACAACCTAAAGAAAAGGTTACAAGAGTCAAAAGGCAACTAGACTGAGGGTATTACCAGCGGTATTATGGGCATATCGAACAACGACAAAGACAAGTATGAGAGAAACACCATTTTCAATGGTTTATGGTGCAGAAGCTTTGATACCAGTTGAGATAGGCGAACCTAGAACATGACGTGTTCAAGGTGAGGAAGACTTAAAAAACGAAGAGTTACCAGTAAATCTTGATTTACTAGAAGGGAGAAGAGAAGCTGCGTTAGTAAGGATGGCAGCTCAGAAGCAAGTAATTTAGCTATACTACAATAAGAAGGCACGCCTCAGGTTCTTTAAAATTGGGGACTTCGTGCTAAAAAAAATTGTTCCAATCTACGAAGACAGCTAATTCAGGAAATCTAAGTCTAACGTAGGAAGGACCTTATAGAATTCGTGAAATTGCAGGGAAAGGAGCATACGAGTTGGAAACAATGGATGGCAAAGTTTTACCTTCACATTGGAATGTTGTTCATTTAAAGAGATATTACCTTTAAGGAAGTACCCACGGTCAGGTATTACCATTTTAGGCTTTTTTTTGAATTGTTAAAGTTATACTAACGATATTAGATTCTAGGCTAAAACCCTAACTCGTGCCAAATGATGAGTCACGGCCTGCACGACAAAATGGAATACTCCTAAATCCTAGCCCAGGGTTACATTAATCTGATGGAAATACACACGAGTTAGGCAGTCTTCATCTATAATTACCTCCGAGTCCCGTGTATATTTCTGTTTCAGGAAAAGGACCAAAATTGGGAGAAAACACACAAGTGTTTTAGGCTTCATACTTCACCGCTCACACAATTGGGGGACTGTACTATATACACGCGAGTATGTGCAAAAGAATAGATACTAGAGAGCAAGATTTAAAAATCAAATCAAGCTACGAGAAGTCAAGTATCAATCCAAAAGAACTCATCGTAGTGTTCTTTCTTTTTAGAACAACGAAGTCACTTATTAAATCCTTCCTAATATGTAAAGACAGGGTCATGACTATGTATTAAAAACAGGTTACAAAACCTTGTATATTTTATGAATTTGTTGAAATAAAATAGTTACGGGAAAGTTGTAGATGTACTTCAATACATGTAATTCTCAAACTTGTCAAAGTTTCTGAATAAAAATCTGTCAAAGGTTATAAAAAACATGTATATTCCTATTTATTTCATCGTATTATAACACCATTATGAAGTTGATACGTCTTCTTCATTAAGTGTTGATAAATAAAAGGGCCCTCTTTATTTTCCTCATGACGATAATCCATGAGATGAATCATAAAAGCATTTTCTCAAAAGATAAAAATGCTTACCTGTTCTCTAAGTCCTAAAAAGACAAATAGGCAAGAATAGGGTAAATAGAAAACTATTCTATAAAGTCTAGAATGAAGTAAATATACCAGAATAAAGAAGTATTAATCAAACTTCGTAACATAAAAGGCTAAGAGAAAAACTTAGTCAATAGAATATAATTGTCTCTAAAATAAATGCCCCATAATGGAAACTGGGGACTTCACTAAAAAGCCAAGAAATTACATCATCGATCATAAAAGGAAAAAAGGAACGAAAACAGGAAGAACTTAATTGTTCACTGAAGGAATTGGAACTTCAGAAGTTGAAACTTCACTTTCAGAGGCAGCAATTGGTACGGTAACAACTTCTGAGAAAGTAGCAATAGGAATGGAGTTAGTTAATTCCACAGTTTCAGCAAGGGTAGTAGTAGTCATTGGAACTTCCATTCCAATAGACTTTGCCAAAGAAGCTTCACCTTTAGAAACAGGAATCATAGCTTCACCCACATTAGTAATTGCTTCTGAGTTCAATAACTCATCTGTTCCATGAACTTCAAGATCTAGGGAAGGGGTACTAACGCTTCCAAGGGCTGGAGAAGGAGTATCAGCAAGTTGTTGGCTTTTCTCGATAGTATCCATAACTTTGTCCAGTTCACATTGTAAATCAAAATTTTCTTGTGTAGCCTCCATTAAGACATCACGGCGAGAATTCAAAAAGGCCCAACTCACTTCTATGTTGAAATTCTCTTCAAGGGTATTGTATTCTTTCTCCAAAGCCTTGTATTCCTTTTTCCACATAGTAATGTCATTTTTTGCTATTTGGTGCTCAGCTAGGTGGGAGTCCAGTGAAGCTTCAAGAGAGGCATGGGAATTCTCCAAGGTACGAATTTTCTCTAAGGAAATCCTCAGATCATTTTGAGCATAAGATAAGTTCTCTGCCAATTCATTTGCGTATTCCTCCTTTTTCTCCAAAGGAGCCTTGAGATTTTTAACCTCATCGTTGGCTTTAGAAAAAGATCATTCTAAAATCTCTTTATCCTTTTTATGTTGACCCCATGAGGCGTTAGCAATTCCCAACTCTGAGGATAAACTACGATTCTGCTGCTCAAAATGAACTTTGTTCCCCTGTAATTCATATATAGTCCCTTGAGCATTTTCAAATTGATCCTTCCAGTTCGCTGCATCAAGTAAGGCATCCTCAGCTGTTTTCCTAGCTTCGGAGATAGCCTTTGTGGACTAAGGATCCTTTTTCTCCAACAAAGAAACTCATCCCATCAGCTCGCTCCCAATGAGATTAGCCTACGATTATAGGACATAAAAGTCAGGACTTAGAAAGGAAAAGAAGAAAAAATATTCAAGGTCACGAAAATTACCTTTAAAGTTGAATGAACTATGTCATTCATCAGGGTGTAGCAGCTGTGGCTTTGCATCTTGTTCCTCTCAATATCCCCAATAAGAGGTTCGAGCCAAGTATGTGCACCTCCAGATTTTCTTAAAAGGCTTTGAGTGGTAGGAACTTCAACAGTAACACTCCTCATAGCTACGCCTTTACTACTGGAGCTAACCTCTACTGGAGGGGTGGATGAAGAGGGAACAACAGAGGGGGGAGTAGTACAAAAAGTAAACACTATAGGGGTCGTAGAAATCGAAGCAGGAAGGGAAGGAGAAGCTGTAGAAACTGATTCAGGAACGAGAATGGAAGTATTCAAAACTGGTGAAGGAATGGAAGCAATCATTGGTGATGAAACACTCACAATTGGAAAGGGATGGAAGAAGTAGGAACGAATGAAGAAAGAGGGGCTTCATAAAAAACGTGTCCAAGCTCGCCACTCCAAAAGCCACTATCCAAGGGGGCTGAGTTGGTTCACTCCTGTCTTTTGGCACGATATCCTCATCAGAAAGAATCAAGACAGGCTCGGTGATTGGAGGTTGAGCAGTAATATCTTCAATTTCGTCATCATGGATGATTCGTCTTCTAACCCTTGGCCTGGTTATTAATGAGGTATCTTCCACTTCTTCATTCTTCGTACCTTCTGCTATAGTTTTTCTTTTTTGAAGCAAGGCTCGTGCCTTGTGCAATTCTAATGCAGCATTACCAGACATGTGAATGGCCATAACCACTTCGGCTGCCATTCCTTTGTAGCCAAATCATGATCAAAAGAAGGATATGCAATCAAAATCAATGAAAAGGTGCTTAAGGACTGAAACATGTGTGAAAGAAATATGGTACCATGTGTTTTGACTTTCCAACCATGTAAGCCAGAGATTGATTTCCAAGTTCTTTGCTCCTTAAGAGCAATTTCAAAATTGAATCTACCCAACCACGGAAGTTAGAAACAGGTTCCACATCTCCCATGGTTGCTACAGAAAACCAAAAATAGGTGAAGTCAGAATCAAAATTCAAAAATAAAAATAGGTATGGTATAATAAGAAAAGCTTACGTGCAAAATTTTACTTCTCAGGGAAGGGAATGTTTGTTTCACCAAGTAAATCCATCGTATGAACAACAATGTAACAGGCATACCATCCTCGATCTTTGTCTCTTCTGGGCTTAACAAAACCTTCTTACTCCTCGCAGTCAAGGTAAAAACCCCATGACGTATCAAGTTAGGATGGTATAGATGAATGAGGTGAAGAAAAAGTGAAATTGGCGTTGGCTTTGGTGGATAGAAATCGTAAACAAGCCATTGTCCTCCATACCAGGGGACCAACTTGGGCCAAACAAATATTAAAGAAATGACAAAAATCAAGAACAACCAGTTCAATTGGAGGATTAAAGCCCAAAGTAAAAGGGTAAGTGTAAACAAAATACTCAATCCTGAAAGAAGAAATTCTTTGATTTGGGATAGGAATTGACATTCTTAGACTATTTTTCCGGTTACAGTCTTTTCTAATCGAAGGGATTGTGAGTTCTGTCACTAAAGTAAGATAAGTATCGGCTTTATCCAAACCATCAACTTGCATTTCAAGGGATTGTCTATCACTGATAAAAGATAAATCGCTGGGTACTAATTCATCTACTAAAGGTTCTCGAGAGAAATCAGAGACTTCTTTCCCTTTAGAGGAAGGTGCCTTCGAAATAGAAATCCTAGAAGAAGAACCGGAAGAACCACCTCAAGTAGATTTTGGTCGAAGTCTACCGCCTCTGCTTCTTCTATGCCTAACAGGGGCATTGAGAAATTTGACCAAAATCGGAACTCTTTTGGGGTTATGGTTTGAAGATGCAATTGTTGAACAAAGATGGGTTGAAAAGAAAGTAAAAGTAAGGAAGATATTAGTTGTTAAAGGTTTGTGAAGAAGAAGACAAAGAAAGAAAAATGTTAAAAATGTATACGGTAACAACCGTCAAACTTAGAAGTGTAGTGACTGAAAGCCTATAATAAAGGCAACTATCACTTCGTGAATAGTGGAGTAAAGAGGCTTTGAAAAGGGGTGTAAAATGGTCGATCCAATCAAATGATGACACGTGTAAGAAGCATAAAATGAGAAAGACAACTGAGACGTCAATATTGTTGGACACATTAATTGTGACAAAAATTTATTTTTTATGAAGATCCACTTCTCAATTATTTAATTAATAAATAAATAGAAAGTGGGGGGACTATCTGTATTGGGAAAAAACTGAATTTAAATTAAAGATGACGTGGCATGACACGTGGTCTGGTCAAATAGTTAAAGTGTAATAATCCAATAAAACAGGAACGGGAAGGAATTTAGACATGAGTTTCGTACCAATTCAAGTCATTTAATGCCAACGGGTGAAAAAAACGCTGAATACGAGAGTGTGGTGGCAAAAAGTAGTCTAAATTCATTATTAAATGTCTTATACGTTACAGAATCAACATTTAATAGAAATGATTCTGTAACGTCTCATTAAATGGTCTTTATTATTTAGATTAAGCCGTTACTCCTTATTAGCTATAAAAGGAGGAGGCTTCATCATTTGTAAAGACACGAAATATCATCTACATCATACTGAAATACGAACTTCTTATTGCTTTATTCTTATTCTTTGAAAGCCTATTATATTTTGGTCTCTTTGATTATCAGTAACCCGACTTCTTTTCTCAAAATTTACGCTTTAACCAAATTATATTTTTTTGGTTAAACAATGCCAAAATCCCTAAAATCAAAGACAGTGCACTCAAACTCCAGAAAAAGTTCCTGAAGGTCAAAGTAATATGGGCTTGAGCTTTATTCATGAGTTTCATTGCATATTTCAAATTCAAGAACAATTCCTGGGGTTTTGAACTATAAATTTTCGAACTCTAATAATTATTTCTTGAATTCTTTCATATTTTAGGTAAGGCTACTTTGTCCAAACTTGTATTTTCGCATTAAAGAATAACTACTTTAACAAAACATTGTTAAAACTGTCTGCGCTTGAATAGCTCATACAAAAATGGTCATACCATCTAATTTGGAAGAAGTGGATGGTTAGTTACAAATAATACATGTATTTACTTTTAAGCTATTGTTTAGAATGTTTTTAGTCTTTAGTCACTGTTTTAATAAATTTTACTTGTCCAGACGAAAACACCCTTTTGGTGGATAAAAAGTAAATACCACTTTGAAAAAGTGGTTACCCCACACAATTTTTACTCTAATTTCGTATTACTATAAGAGATTTTTACCTATCTATACCATATAGCAAACCTTATTACCTCTCATGTTTAAAGTTTTGTGTTTATTACATTTAAGCATACCAAATTTTAATTTATGTACCATAATTCAAATTAAGGGTATAATTATTGCTTCATTTATTCTAGGCATGATTTTAGGAGCATATATTCCTTTTTCCTTTTTTTTCCTCCTCTCCTCTTTCCTTATGTTTACTCCACCTTAATATTCTTTATTCTTTAGGATATCAATTAACCAAAGACAATATAATATGTGTCAAAAGAGTTAGGAAAACGTGGAAAAACAACTGCCCACCAATCTCATTAATTAATACTTTGATTAAATATAGCAGTAGTAATACATAAATGTCCCAAGTCCCCCCGGTGATTTGTATAATATTGTCATGCCTTGCAAGAAATGCATTATTAGATATCCAAAAAATTGCAGGGTATATATGCCCCTGCTTGCAAACCACTGCATTATGGGTTCGTGTGAATCCAACAACATGTATATTAAAAAGATCATTAAATATTTATAAATATGTGACTAAGAATCCAATTGTTATAATAGAAATCAAATTGAAGGCGTTGTAGAAACTCATACACTTCAAACTCATAGAATACTTCTTCAAGTATTGTATTTAAAGAAGATTTTTTCAAAATTGAAATTTTGAATATTAAGAATTGATTAAATTTGGTATGCTTAAATTTTTTTGACACAAGATTGTAGTTTAATTGTAGTACAAATGTATCAATACAATTTAACTACCATTTACAATTTATCTATAAATTATCTATATTTTATCTACAATTCTACAATTTAACTACAATTTAATTATATTTTAACTACAATTTCTGGAAAATATGTCTTCTTCTTCTTCTTCGACGAGTTTCAATCTGAAATTCAGTCAAAACAAGTCTAATCTTCACCAAAACCCCTCAAAATTGAGATATAAACTCCTAAACATATCTTCCCAATCTACAATTTATCTACAACTTATCAACAATTTATCTATATTTTATCTACATTTTATCTTCAATTCTACAATTTGTAGATAAGTTATAGATAGGTAAAAATCCCATATATATACCATATAGCAAACCTTATTACCAAAATTGTGTATGATTTGGTATTACCTGCATATATCATGTTTTGTTTACAAAATCTCTACCAAACCAAAAATAGATAGATTCTACCCTAAAAAGGCTCCAAATTTGTAGGAATCACATTTAATGGTGATATCATTTTATTAGCATATAAATTTTTGACAATGGAAACTTCCATCACAGTACCAAAGTACAAATACCAAAAAGACTAAGTCAATGTTTACTTCTAGATAACTCGAAATATTAAAATAGTCGTGCTTGGACCTTTCTGTCTAATTAATTAGTCTACTAAAAATAATTAACCAATAACCAGGGAGGTTGGATATCCAAATTTGTCAGCACGTACAATTATATATGTAGTGCTCATCCATTATCACAAAAAAGTTGTGAGTATACTTCAATTCCAGTATAGTATAATAAGATTCTATTACCATTAGTTTCAAATTTTAAAACGGAAGAAAATCTATTGCAGCCTTTTTATTTACTCTCAAGGTATTTTCATATTTATAGGAAATAAGCTTCTGAATGATGGTGATTTGAGCTTCAAAACCATATCCAATTTTTTACATGACTTAATTCATAGTGTGAATATGTAATGTGTTTGGTTATTTACTCTACATCAAGCAATAGGAGGTATAAAAGCTGGATCTTTACCTTTTAGTGGGAAATAATGATGGGCTAAAACTTAATGCTTAAGGAGGATTTCGACTTGTTATTTCAAACGTCTTGTAGCACCACAAAATGGAATTTCAAGAATTTCTCTTCACATGGAGTCGGAATAATAATATATGCCAATATTGACAAAGAAATACAATTATCAGAATCGGATTCACTAATAATTATCCTTTTGACTACTAAGTCTAAAAATCCAAACGATAAGTGATGCAGAATTGTAAAATTTCAAAAAAATAAAAAAATAAAAAATCACGTAGGAAAGAGAAGAGGAGGAAAAAAGGAAAAAGGAATATATGCTCCTAAAATCATGCCTAGAATAAATGAAGAAATAATTATACCCTTAATTTGAATTATGGTACATAAGCTGAAGATATGCTTAAATGTAATAAACACAAACCTTAAACATGAGAGGTAATAAAGTTTGCTATATGGTATATATATATATATGTAAAAATCCCATAAATAAATGAATGGTTCCATCATAAATACATAAATTAAATATTCATATTTTTAGATTAAATCATTCTACTCAAGTGTTTGACCTAATTTCCAAAAATTCAATTATTGGCTTCCATCAATTCTTCTCCAGTTTTCACCCATCTCTCGATTTTTATTTTGTGGAACCATCAAACCCACTTGAAAAGGATTCTAAATGAACTTAAATTTCAGCTTCGAATTCTTACAAGCTTCATAAATAATATCCATCCAAATTTAAAATCCAATTAACTATATCAAGCTTTTAGTTATCTAACCTAAGCTTCAAATCTTCTTCATTGGTGGACAATTTTTGTTTTTCTTCATTTATGAGCAACCAAGTTCGAACTATAACCACAATTTTAACTTTGCTCAATAGCACCTAGAGATTTAACAGATGCAGTCGAAGTATACTGTTACAGTATATTATATACTGTTGCAGCATAATTGTATATTATTATAGTATATTGTATACTATAGCAACATAATATAAGGTAACTGTTTTTTCTTTAAGGCATCTCAAACCTTGCCCCCGTCCCCCATAAATGGGGAAAAAATGGGAGCATTTTGCTCCAACCCTCCTCCATATTTATAATAGTAATGGGGGATGAATAGTGTTCCCTCAAATATGGGGATACACTATTCATCTCCCCCATTACTATTCATCCATATTTTATTATTATTTTAATTATTTAATCTTTTATTTTAACTCTTTATATATATACTAATTATGTTTATGTAGTATCTTTATAATATTAATATTATATCTTAACTTTGATGTATAATTTTGATAAACTAATTTACATGTATTTATTATTTTTATGTAAAATTATCGCTATGTAATATGTATTTAATTAATCTTGTATCGCAATGATTTCACATTTATTTGAATTATTAATTAATTTACAATAATTTCTTACAAATTATATTATTTAAATTTTATGAAATTATTTTAATTATGAAAATTAAAAATTAATAAAATAAAAGATGAAATTTATTTAATGGAAATTAAAAAATAAATTGAAATGGAAGATAATAATAAAATATTGAAGAGAGAGAAGAATATAAAAAAATTTGGGGAAAAATGGGGGAATGATTGGAGTAAGATATTCTTAAAATGGGGATTTTCCCATTTTGGGGACAAAGGTTGGAGATGGTCTTAGTTTCCAACTTGAAAATATGATCTCAAGCACCTTAATGAGCTTCAAATGCAACCATTTTTACGTATGAACTTCCTGAAGATATTATACGCAATATTTTGCAACGCCCACTTTAAATTAAATAACGAATCTTCAGAATAAAATTTCAAATTCATAAACTTCAAGTTCAAGTTCAATAATGGTGAGCCTTTAAACACATATAATTTTATATCTATAAAGCTTAATATATAACCACAACAACACATAGGTTTAGAAACACAAACAAATACACAGGGAAGAAGGCATTTAAAAAAAAAAAGCAACACTAATATGAAAAGAGGAATTCAATATATACTAATATAAAAAGAGAATGTTGGAGTTTAACTCATGTAAAAAATATGAAAACTTGTATTTTAAAATTTATATAGAAAATTCTAGAAATAAAATGGGGAAAATTTTAGGGTTTGTACTGGGTTTTCATTAGGAAAAGCTAAACCTATGGATATTTTGAAAGGGGAAGGGAATAAAATAGTTAAAATTGCACGGTTTAGTTAATTTTCGGACTGGTCAATAAAAAATAGTTAGCATTTGCCAAGTCTATAAAAAATAGTAATTAATTTGCTGCAATAGAGACTGATCCAGCATAATATACTGGAGTTCGGTGTACTTGTGTATGAACTTACAGCATATTATGTTGGACCGGTATACTTTGATGGGTCAAGTACAATATACTGAACATTGGAGCACCGGTGCTCCAAACTTAAGTATATTATGTTGGACCGACATATTATGCTAGAGTATTTGTCAAGATTTTAAACAGTGTTTTCTTTCAGATTTATCTTTACATGAAAAGTGGCTAAATTTCAATTACTTTTGAAATAGTGGCTATTTTTTGAATGATCACTTGTAAATATGCTATTTTTGAATTTCTCCCAATATTTGGGTGTGAGACTATGCTTGTTTAGAGAAATTGAAGACGGAAAGGGGATTGGGTGGACCAGGTAATTAAAATGTCAAAATAGCATGGTATAGCCAGTGTTTGCATCGGTCAATCAAAAATAGCCAGTGTTTAACAAGTCAATAAAAAATTGCCACTATGTTACTGCAATAGAGACCGGTCGCGTATAATATACGGGAGTTCTGGTGCATTTGTGTACGAACTCCAGCATATTATGCTGGACCGGCATACTTTGCTAACTCCTGTATAATATACGGGAGACTAGAGCACCAGTGCTTCAAACTTCAGTATATTATACTAGATATTTATACTTGTTGGAACTCCCGTATATTATACGGGAGTTCCAACATAGTTATCCTAGAACTCCCGTATAATATGCGGGAGTTCAAGCATACTTATACTGGAACTCCCGTATAATATGCAGGCGTATTTTTCGAATTTTGAACAGTATTTTTGCTCAAATTTTTTTTTTATATAAAAAGTGGCTAGATTTCAATAACTTTTAAAACTTGACTATTTTTCGACGACCAGTTATAATCTGGCTATTTTTAAATTTCTCCCGATTAAGATGGGCGGCAGAGGCAGAAATTGTAAGGAGTTTGAGGTTGGGTAGAATCGAGAATTACTTTTGGGCTTTGTAGGTAAATTGTGTATTTCCATTGGGAACCCCTTAGCTTTTAATCACATAAGCTGAACCACAATAATTCAGTTGATAATTTTACATCTTAAGATAATTAAATAATTTTACATCTTAAGAATATTCTACATGGCCCCTTGGGGGTAGGACTTCATTAAAAGGAACTACTAAAGGTGAAGTGATTGTATACAAAGTTAACTTGCTTGTATTTAAGATGCGTAAAGCTTCTTGGCCTATAAATACTGGAGTGTTTCTCTTCTAGTCAAGATGTATCACTTCTTTTCTTTTGTCGTAAATATTACCAGAGTATCATGGAGAGCAGCAAACATCACCACTTATTTAATTACCATGGTTCTCAAACCTAGGTCTTAGGGATATATGAAGTAATGATAATAAAGGATACGCGTTATTGTAAGATGAGAAAAACATTTATTTGTAATGTAATACTCCATATGTATCAGTTTACGTGAACCTATTTTTTTTTTGATCCGTTTAAAAAAGAATATTTTTTTTCTAAATTTGGTAACAATTTAATTTACACTTTCAATTCTACCTGAATGAGAAGTTTTTATAACCACAAAAATACTCCGGGCCCCTTTTTGACTTGCTAAGGACCACAAAATTTCAAAAGTTTTTATTTTTTCTGAAACTCCTTGCCCACTCAAACAGCTACATAAATTGGACCGGAGGGAGTGTTAAGCTAAATAAGTGGACTGTTTGAGTTAAGATGATTTAGTAACTTAATACTTCATCTGTTCCAGTTTATGTGAATCTATTTCCTTTTTGATCCGTTCCAAAAAGAATGAATTCTTTCTAAATTTGGTAACAATTTAGCTTAAACTTATAATTCTACCTATAATGAGAAGCTTTTATAATCACAAATTTAAAAAGTTTTCATTTTTTTAAATTTCGTGTCAGTCAAACAGGTTCACATGAATTGGAACGAAAGTGATTGGAATGAAAGGAGTAATAAACACTTGTATTCATAAACTCACAAACTAAACAACAAAATAAGAAGATAAAGGATCCTACAAGAATGGGCATGCATGCTAGGACAAGCTTTCTCAATCTTTAATACATATAAATTAAAGTAAAATAAAAATAAAAAAAGTTTAACGATGAAAAATAATATTGCACACAAACTGGAAGGATAAACTGATCGATCGCATGCATGTGTTGCTTTTCATGCACTCTCGTATCCACCGCCGCCGTAGCTACAGTCATCCTCTCCGCCATAGTTGCGGTCGCCGCCACCTTCTTCTCCTCCGTCACCACTAGCATATCCACCATCACTACCGTATCCACCATCGGCATATTCATAGCCACCATCACCGTAACCACCTGTTGGAGGAGTACTATTACCCCCGTTATCACTACCATTAACGGGGTTATTCTCACCACCACCTCCATCACTACTGTATCCAATATCATCGTCAGCATTTGTATAGACAACAGTAGCTGTAGTTGCAGCTAAAGGAGCAGATCCTCCTAGAGCAATCTTTTGCGGGTACATATATTTATCATCTTCTTCAACGTCAGATAAATCTGGGTCCAAAGGAGGAGAATGGGGAAAGCTCCAATCTCTCCTTATACTGCGATCCTTTCCAAAGCCTTCGCCACAAAAAAAACAAGAGAAAAGGGATGCCATATTGTTGAGTTATTGTTCATGCGTGAAGAATTGAGGATAATAACACAAGGGTCAACATTGTTAAGTAGCAGTAAGTTGAATTAAAATATTGGAGAAAACTTCAATAATTATCCATTGATATGAAGGTGTTAAGAGTTTTAAATACTACTAATAATGTGCAGATATTAATGGTGAAATTTTTATTTGTATTTGGTAAGCTACTCAACCCCCACGGAGTTTGTTTATATTTTTTTGCTTTATATAAAATTAGTAGTTGTTGGAAGCTGAAAGCTGTTTCAGTATAAAACAATAATAGCTAACAGTACTGGACAAATTAATCCTATAATCCTATTTTTTAATCCTATATACTTAAAAAATACTACTAACATCATAATAAGAGAAGGAAGGGAAGTTAATCAACAAAAATAAGTATTTAAAATAAAGCACAGGATAACAACACATTAGGTAAGTTCAATCACATTAATTATCAGCAACTAGCTAGTGAGTAGTGATCCATTTGCTAGCATATGCTTCTTGGATATTCTAAATAAATTAAAATAGATCAGCTTCTTTGGGGAAAAAAAAGAAGAAGAAATAATCTACATATACCCCCCTGTTTGGATGGTTGTTTCCAGTGTTGGGAAAAATAATATCCTGGCCAAGAATAATATTCATGGTAAAAATAATAATAATACAAGAAATTAACAGTGATACCAAATCTTTTAACGAGGTAAAATATAATACTCGAGCGGAGCAATATAAAACCATACTACTATTTGTGATGACCCAAAGGGCCATATTTTGTCTTAGAATCTGAATCCGTGTTTCAAGGCCTTAAAAACCTTTTTTTCGATTTGCGTGAGCAGTTTGGGCGTGTCTCCGGAAAGCCTTTACGTGAAATTTAAGAAAAATATTGAAACTTGCCTTTACAATTGATTAACGTTTTTAGTAAACAGGCCCGGACTCGTGATTTGACGGTCTTGTAGGGTCCGTAGTAAAATATGGGACTTGGGTGTATGCCCGTAATCAAATTCCGAGGTCCCTAGCCTGAGAAATAAATTTTTGAAGAAAATTATTTGCTGGAAAATATAAATTTTTTTAGAGATGGAATAGTGTGTGATCTCATTGGTATATGGTCCGTATTTTGGCTCCGGACCTCGGTGCAAGTCTGTTATAGTATTTAGACCTTATCTGTGAAATTTAGTAAAAAACAGAAGAGATTTGATGAAATTTGGACCCTTGGTTAAGAAAATAAAATTTTTGAACTATCTTGTGCATTTCATGAGTTTTGGTGTTAAATGTTTTATTTAAGATGTTATTTTGGCAATTTGATTGCACGAGCAAGTGCGTATGATGTTTTTAGACTTCTTCACATGTTTGGTTTGGAGCTCCGAGGACTCCGGTGAGCTTTGAAAAGGCCACGAATTGTTTTGGACTTAGAAAAAATATTGGTGGTATGCTTCAGTTGTTGCAAGCCTCTGATCTCGCAATTGGGAGATTAAGCTTCCGCAATTACGAGCTTCACAGGTTTGAAAATTGCGAGCCTTTCATTGCAAATGCGATCAAAAGGCTGGGCTAACATAGTGTGCAAATTCAAACAAACCTTCGCAAATGCAAAGGGAGTCTGGGAAGGGAAAATATCGCAAATGCGATCATTTGATCAAAATTGTGAGGTCTGTGGTCGTAAATGCGACACTTTCTCCACATTTGCGAAGGCAGCATGGATTTTTATTTACAATTAAGATAGACCTTTCGCTATTGCGAGTTTCGCATTCTATTCACAATTGCAACATCTGCAGCTGAGTAAAAAAGGTCTTGGACGGATTTTTCATTCATTCTTCAAATTTTCAAAACCTAAACTCCAAGTGGCGATTTTCCTTGAGCCAGTTCTTCCTCAAATCATAGGCGAATTATTCTTAACTTATTTCTTCCAATCTATTTCATCTTTTTAGAACATTTCATCCTAGAATCTAGAGTTTTTATCATGGAAATTTGGGTGTTTTTTGGCAGAATTTAGGAATTTCAAAATTTGGGGATTCATACTTCAAGTTGAGGTCAGATTTCAAAACCAATAGCATATTTGGGCTCGTAGGTGAATGTGTAATCGGGTTTTTGTCCGTACTTTGGGTTTTGACCGAGGAGCCCCGGGGTCGATTTTTGACTTTTTGGGAAAATGTCAGGAAATCTATAATTAAACATGGGAATTGAGTTTTTAACATTTATTGATGTTATTAAGTTAATTATGACTAGATATAAGAGAAATGGAAGTGGAATCGAAAGGTAAAGCGGTAATTAAAGCATGATTTTTGACTGTGGAATTGAGGTAAGTGTTTGGTCTAACCTTAGCTTGAGAGAATATGCGTTGTTGACTTATTTGCTACGTGTTTAGTTGTTGAGTACGACATATAAATGTAGTGACGAGTGTCTATACGTTGTTGTTGGGTCATAGCATGCAAATGAGTCTTATACTTCTCGCCTATGTGTCTCTTATCACGTATTGTTCATGCTTATGCTGGTTACTCTTCATGTTGAACAAGTTTGGTTATATTTTGTTGTTATTGGGTGAATGTTGAGTATTGACTCAAGTTGAGACTTACATTATGAATTTAACTGTTGAAACGAGATTGGTTGTAGTTGATTCCCTTGTGGGGATGTTATTGGTCCTATTGTTTGGGTGAGGAAGAGTGCAAAACACGAAGGGTGATGCTGTGCACGATATAGTGAGAGAGTGTTAATACAAGAAGGTCTTGCCGTGCAATATTCAGTGAGTGTAATGTATGAAGGGTGATGCCTGCCACATTTCTATGAGTGCTAATGCATGAAGGGTGATGTCATACCATAATTATGAGAGAGTTAATGTACGAAGGATGATGCCGTGCCATTGCTGTTAATTTTTATGGTGATAACGAGAGTAAAAGCACGAAGGGTGATGCTGCACATGTTACTATTTTTATTTCTGTTGATTCGAAGTTTAATATTTACCATGCCTCTTTACTTTATTACTACCATAATTTGATATTCCATCAGCATGTTGTCCTTTCCTGTCTTTATCTGTTAAATTTCTGTTATTATTGTTTCTCGTATATGATTTAACTGCATATGTTTATAGTTGTCTTGTCCTAGCCTTATCACTACTTTGCCGAGGTTAGGCTTGACACTTACCAGTACATGGGGTTGGTTGTACTAATACTGGGCTCTGCACTTTCTATGCAGATTTCGGTGCCGAACCTCGTGAGTAGAGTTGAGGTTGCTTCTTTCAGTCCACGAGAGACCTAAGGTAGATCTGCCAGGTTTTGCAGACCCTGAATTTCCCCTTCCTCTATTTTAGTTTTTCTTGTCTCTTTCTATTTTGAGAACAGATGTATTGTTTTTAATTTAATATTTGAAGGATTTCTTAGCGTTGGTGGATTGTGACACCAGATCATTGGGGTAGTCATGTATTAAAATTATTGAGCTATTATAACACTTTCTCACCTTATCTTTGTTTGGCTTAAACTACTGTTTAATTCTATTCTTGTTAATAATTAATATGATACAACTGTATTTTTAAGGTTTCCTAGCTTTCAAGAGTAGGCGCCATCACGATCCGGGCGGTGGAAAATTCGGGTCGTGACAAGGTTGTATTAGAGCACTAGGTTGCCTAGGTTTCATAATTCACGAACAAGCTAGGTAGATTCCGAGTGATCGGTATGAAGAAGTCTGTGCTCATCTCCCAGAGGCTACAGAGTTTAGGAATAACTTCAAATTTATTCTTCTTTATCGTTCAATTTGACTTCTCAATGCTAATTGAACTTCTACTCTGTTCTTTCTCAGATGGCGAAAACACGTACTGCTTCATCCACTGATCACTAGCTTGAGACCCTAGTGGTAGCTCCTACGAGGGTTAAAGGACGAGGCTGAGGCAATGATAGAGGCCGAGGTAGGGGCAGGGCTCAACCTAGAGCTCAAGCACCAGCATCACCAGTGGAGCCTCAGGTAGAGTTTGAGGATGAGGTTCCTGCTCATACCGTTCCAGCAGGGCCAGCTGAGGTTCCAGAGGGGTTCATCGCTACCCCGGTACTTCAGGATGCTTTAGTCCGTCAAGTGGGCTTTATGGAGAGTTTCACTCAGGAAGGCATACTTCCTGTAGCACTAGCCGTATCTGAGGCTGGGGGAGGAGCACAGACTCCTACTACTGGCACTCTGGAGCAGATGGCTCCCCAGTTCCAGAATCCAGCAGCTTAGCCAATAGGAATAGCTTGTCTAGTTATTGCGGGTCAGGCTGTTGGTTGATCATCTATGTCATATGAGGCTTTGTTGAGGTTGGATAAGTTCACCAAGCTTTTCCTGGTTTATTACAGTGGTCAACTTCTAAGGACCCTCGGGTTTATCTTGACCATTGCTATGAGGTGTTGCGGAACATGGGGATAGTAGAGACCATTGGGGTCGACTTCGCTGTATTCCAGATGATAGGGTATGCCAAGAGATGGTGTAATGATTTTGTGTTGAGTAGACTAGTTGGGTCGCCTGCCTTGACTTGGGACCAGTTGTCTCAACTATTTTTTAAGATCCTTCCTGTCACTCAGAGAGAGGACTACCGCAGGCAGTTCGAGCATCTTCAGCAGGGTTCTATGACTGTAACTCAATATGAGACTACTTTTTTGATTTGGTTTGTCATGCTCTTCTTATACTCCCCCCACACACACACGCAGAGAGAGAGAGAGAGAGAGAGAAAGAGAGAGAGAGAGAGAGAGAGAGAGAGACGGGAGGTTCATTGAGGGGCTCCGCTAGCCTATCAGATTGCAGATGGCTAAGGAGACGGGCATTGAGATTTCTTTTTAGGATGCAGCCAATATGGCCCAAAGAGTTGAGGCAGTTCTAGATCAGGAGAGTGGTTAGGGATCTAATAAGAGGCCTCGTCATTCTGGTAGGTTCAGTGGTGCCTCGTTTGGAGGCAGGGATCCATTTGGTAGGGGCTATCCTCCCAGGCCATTTCATTCAGCACTTCAGGCTTCTCGCGGTGGTTCAAGGGGACGTGGTTCTCATATGCAGTATTCTGGTCAGCTACCCTACAATGTACCACCAGCTCCTATCAGTACACCTCCACTTCAGAGTTTTTAGGGCGGTTAGTCAGGCCGTCAGGGTTATTTTTAGGGTCAGTAGTCCCAGGAGTCGAGGCCTTGTTATACTTGTGATGATTCAAGACATATTGCTAGATTTTGCCCTCGAGCATCGAGCAGTTCTCAGCATCAGGATTCCTATGCCATGGCTCTGGCACCGGGTGTTCCACCGTCCGCTCATCCGGCTAGAGATAGGGGTCAGGCACCTAGAGGTGGAGGTTGAAGTATTAGAGGTGGAGGTCAGGCCACTAGAGGTGGAGGCCATCCAACAGGAGGTCGTCCCCGGGATGTAGTTTAGAGTGGTAGGGCCCAGCCCCGATGTTATGCTTTCCCTGCCAGCCTTGAGTCTAAGGTATCCAATACCGTTATCATAGGTACGATTTCAGTTTTCAATAGTGATGCTTCAGTTCTATTTGATCCAGGATCTACGTACTTCTATGTGTCATCTTAATTTGCTACGTATTTGGTTGTGCCTCATGACTCTTTGAGTGCTCCTGTATATGTGTCCATATCGGTGGGTTATTTTATTATTGTAGATCATGTCTATCACTTGTGTGTGGTTATAGTTGGGAGTCTTGAGATCCGTATAGACCTCCTACTTCTGAATATGGTCAATTTTGATATCATCTTGGGGATGGATGGCTGCCACCTTATCATGGCATATTGGACTGTCACGCGAAGACCCTGACCTTAGCCTTGCCGAGATTGTGTCGATTAGAGTGGAGAGGGACTCCTGGTCATTCTACCAGCATATTCATTTCTTATACGAAGGCTCGGCGTAGGGTCGAGAAGGTGTGTTTGGCTTATGTTCGCGAATCCAGTGTAGAGGTTCCTTTTCATGAGTTTCCCGAGGTGTTTGCTGCAGAACAACTGGGGATGCCACCAATAGGGATATTTACTTTTGCATTATTTAGCTTCGGGCACTCAGCCCATTTCTATTCTGCCGTACCGCATGGCCCCGCTAGAGTTGAAGGAATTTAAGGAACAATTCCAGGATTTGCTTGATAAGGGCTTTATTAGACCTAGTGTCTCGCCTTGGGGTGCGCCGGTGTTGTTTGTTAAGAAGAAGGATGGGTCGATGATGAAGTGCATAAACTATCGCCAGTTGAATAATGTCACCATCAAGAACAAGTATCCATTGCTGAGGATTGATGATTTATTTGATCAGCTTCAGGGTGCCAAGGTTTTTTCGAAGATTAATTTGAGGGCTGGCTACCATCAGTTGAGGATTAGGGCATTCGATGTCTAAGACAAATTTTTGCACTCGGCATAGTCATTATGAGTTTCTAGTGATGTCATTTGGGTTAACAAATGCCTCGGAAGCATTCATGGATTTGACGAAACGAGTGTTCAAGCGCTATCTAGATTCCTTTGTGATTGTTTTCATTGATGATATCTTGATCTACTCCGACCGTCGAGAGGAGCATGAAAAACATCTTCGAGTAATTTTTTGGACTCTTAAGGGACAACCAGTTATATGATAAGTTGTCAAAATGCGAATTTTGGTTGAGTCAGTTGCGTTCTTGAATCAAGTTGTATCAGTAGAGGGCATTCAGGTGGATCCTAAAACGATTGAGGCAGTCAAGGACTAGCCTAGACCCACATCTGCTATAGAGATTTGGAGTTTCTTGGGTTTGGCAGGATACTACCATCGGTTTATGGAGGGGTTTTCATCCATAGCAGCCTTGATGACCAGATTTACCCAGAAGGGTGCCCCGTTCAGGCGGTCGGACGAGTACGAGGTGAACTTTCAGAAGCTCGAGATTGCTTTGACTATGGTGTCGGTGTTGGTGTTGCTCATATGTTCTGGGCCATATACAATGTATTATAACACATCTTGTATATGGATTGGTGTAGTGTTGATGCAGAATGGCAATGTTATTGCATATGCTTCACGGCAGTTGAATATCCACGAGAAGAATTATCCAGCTCATGATTTGGAGCTAGTAACCATTGTTCACATGCTGAAGATTTGAAGATATTATATGGCACGTCATATGAGCTGTTCACAGATCACAAGATTTTGCAATACTTGTTCAAACAGAAGGAGCTAAACTTGAGGCAGGGGAGGTGGTTGGAGTTATTGAAGTATTATGATATCACCATCTTGTATCATCCTGCAAAGGCTAATGTAGTGGTCGATGCTTTGAGTAGGAAGTCAGCCAGTATGGATAGCCTTCCATATATTCCAGCCGGTGAGTGACCGCTTGCTTTAGATGTTCATGCTTTAGCCATTCAGTTCGTGAGGTTGGATGTTTCTGAGCCCAGGCGTGTTCTAGCTTGCGCAGTCGCTCAATATTCATTAATTGAGTGTATCAGAGATCGGCAGTATGACGATCCTCATTTTCTTATCCTTAAGGACACACTGTGGCACGGAGATGCCAAGCAGGTTTTAGTTAGAGTTGATGAAGTTTTAAGGATGCAGGGTCATGTTTGTGTGCCTAATGTGGATGGAATTTGTGAGTTGATTCTAGAGGAGGCCCATAGTTCCTAGTATTCTATTCATCCGGGCGCTGCCCAGAAGTATCAGGACTTGAGGAAGCATTATTGGTGGAGGAGAATTAAGAAGGATACTGTTCTATATGTAGCTCGGTGTTTGAATTGTCAGCAAGTAAAGTACGAGCATCAGAGACCTAGTGGTTTGCTTCAGAAGATTGAGATTCCTTAGTGGAAGTGGGGGCGTATCAATATGGACTTCGTTGTTGGACTTCCACGGACTCAGAGGAAGTTCGACGCAGTATGTGTTATTGTGAATAGGCTAACTAATCGTTGCATTTCATTCCGGTAATAGTTTCCTATTCGTCGGAGTGGTTGGCAGAGATTTATATTTGTGAGATATTTCATTTCCATGGTGTGCTCGTGTCTATCATTTTTAATTGAGGTACGCAGTTTACCTCGCATTTTTGGAGGGTTGTACAATGTGAGTTTGGTATGCAGGTTGAGTTGAGCACAACATTTCATCCTCAAACGGACGGACAATCTCAGCGTACTATTCACATTTGTGAGGATATGATCCGAGCATGTGTTATTGACTTTGGAGGTTCGTGGGATCAGTTCTTGATGTAAACGAAATTTGTCTACAACAACATTTATCAGTCGAGCATCCAGATGCCTCCTTATAAGGCATTATATGGTAGACGATGTCAGTCGCCGGTTGGATGGTTTGAGCTGCGAGAGGCTCGGTTGTTGGGTACATATTTAGTACATGATGCATTGGATAAGCTTAAGATTATTCAGGATAGGCTTCGTACAGCTCAGTCAAGGCAAAAGATTTATGCCGACCATAAGGTTCATGATGTGGCATTCATGGTCGGAGAGAGAGTGTTGCCTCATGTATCACCCATGAAGGGCATGATGCGATTTGGGAAGAAGGGACCGCTAAGCCCTAGGTCCATCGGGCCTTTTGAGATCATTGAACAAGTAGGTTAGGTGGCTTACAGACTTGCATTGCCGTCAGGTTTATCATCTGTGCATCCAGTGTTTCATGTGTCCATGCTTCGGAAGTATCACGACGATCTGTCCCACATGGTAGACGTTTGACCTATAAGGAGGAGCCGGCAGCTAAACTAAACCGTCAAGTTCATTAGTTGAGATCGAAGAGTTATCCTTTAGTTCTTGTTTAGTGGAGAGGTCAGCCTGCCAAGGCAGCTACCTGGAAGTCCGGGACCGATATGCTGAGCCGATATCCCCATCTTTTCACCGACTCAGGTACTTTTGCATGTCCATTCGAGGATGAAAGTTTATTTTAGAGGTGGAGAATATGATGAACCAAAGGGTCACCTTTTGTTTTAGAATCCGAATGCGGGTTCCGAGGCCTTGAAAATTTCAGGCGCATCTCCGGATAGCCTTTATGTGAATTTTAAGAAAAATATTAAAATTTCCCTTTAAAATTGATTAAAGTTGACTTTGATCAAAATTTTTGGTAAACGAACCCGGACCCATATTTTGACACTCCCATAGGGTCCGTATTAAAATATGGGACTTGGGCGTATGCCCGGAATCAAATTCCGGGGTCCCTAGCCCGAGAAATAAATTTTTGAAGAAAATTGTTTGCTGGAAAATATAAGGATTTTTGGAAATGGAATAGTGTGTGATCTCATTGGTATCAGACCACTATTTTGGTTTCGGACACGGTATAGGTTCGTCTTTCTATATAGACCATATATATGAAATTTGGTAAAAACGGAAGAGATTTGATGAAATTCGGACTCTTGGTAGAGAAAATAGAAATTTTGAACTATCTTGTGAATTTCATGAGTTTAATGTTAAATTCATTGTTTAAGATGTGATTTTCGCAATTTGATCGTACGAGCAAGTCCTATGATATTTTTAGACTTGTGTGCATATTTGGTTTTGAGCTCTGAGGGCTCGAGTGAAATTTAGATAGGCCATGAGGTGTTTTGGACTTAGGAAAAATATTGTTGGTATGCTTCAGCTGTTGCAGGCCTCTGATCTCACAATTGCGAGATCAGGTTTCGCAATTGCGAGATCAGACTTCACAATTACGAGCTTCACATGGTTGGGAATTGCGATAGCCTTTTCACACTTGCGAGCTTCGCATTTGCAAAGCTCTGGTCGAATTTGTGACATCTGCAGCGGAGTAAAAAGTGTCTTGGATGGGATTTATCATTCATTCTTCAAATTTATAAAACCTAAACTCCATGAGGCGATTTTCTTAGAGCCAGTTCTTCCCCAAATCATAGGTGAATTATTCTTAACTTATTTCTTCCAATCTATTTCATCTTTTTTACAAGATTTCATCATAGAATCTAGAGTTTTCTCATGGGAAATTGGGTGTTTTTTGGCGGAATTTAGGAATTTTGAAATTTGGCGATTCAAACCTCAAATTAAGGCCGGATTTCAAAACCAATTGCATTTCGTCTCGTAGGTGAATGGGTAATTGGGTTTTTGTTGGTACTTCAAGTTTTGGCCGAGCGCCCCTAGAGTCAATTTTTGACTTTTTGGGGAAAATATTCGAAAATCTATAGTTCAACATGGGAATTGAGTTCTTTAGCATTTATTGATGTTATTAAGTTAATTATGATTAGATATAAGCGGATTGGAAGTGGAACCGAGAGGTAAAGCGGTAATTAAATCTTGACTTTTAGCCATGGAATTGAGGTAAGATTTTGGTCTAACCTTAGCTTGAGAAAATATGCGTTGTTGTCTTATTGCTATGTGTTTAGTTGTTGAGTACGACGTATAGGTGTGGTGACGAGTATTGATACGTTGTTGTTGGTCATAGCATGCAAATGAGTCTTATACTTCTAACTTTTGTGTCTCTTATCATGTGTTGTTCATGTTTAAGCTAGTTACTCTTCACGTTGAACAAGTTTGGTTATATTTTGTTGTTATTAGGTAATTGTTGAGTATTGACTCAAGTAGAGACTTACATTGTGAATTTAACTATTGAAACAAGATTGGCTATAGATGATTCCCTTACCGTGATGTTATTGTTCCAACTGTTTGGGTTAGGAAGAGTGTAAATCACGAAGGGTGATGCCATGCATGATATTGTGAGAGAGTGTTAATGCAAGAAGGGTGATGTTGTTCCATATTCAGTGAGTGTTAATGCACGAAGGGTGATGCGATGCCATATTTCTGTGAGTGTTAATGTACGAAGGGTGATGCCTTTCCATGATTATGAGAGAGTTAATGCACAAAGGATGATGTCATGCCATTTTTTTTGATTTTTATGGTGAGGAAAAGAGTAAAAGCACGAAAGATGATGCCGTGTATGTGTTATTGTGTTATTATTTTTGTTGGTTCAAAGTTTGATATTTACCTTGCTTCTTTACTTTATTACTTTCAGAATTTGATATTCTTTTAGCATGCCTCCCATTCCCGTCTTTATCTGTTAAGTATTTGTTATTATTATTTCTCGTATATGATTTAACTGCACGTTTGTATTGTTGTCGTGTCCTAGCCTCATCACTACTTCGCCGAGGTTAGGCTCGACATTTCATAGTACATGGTGTTGGTCGTGCTGATATTTTACTCTGCACTTTCTATGCAGATTTTGGTACCAGACTGCGTGAGTAGAGTTGAAGTTGCTTCCTTCAGTCCACGGGAGATCCAAGGTAGGTCTATCGGTGTTTGCAAACCCCGGAATCCCCCTTAACTCTATTTTAGTTTTTTCCTGTCTCTTTCTATTTTGAGAACAGATGTATTTCTTTTAAACCAATATTTGTAGAATTTCTTAGAAGTTCGTGCATTGTGACCCTAGATCATTAGAGGTAGTCATGTATTAGAATTGTTAAACTGTTATTACACTTCTGCACCTTATCTCTGTTTGGCTTTAGCTTATTATTTAATTCTTTTTTGGTTAATAATTAATGTGAGAAATTGTATTTGTCGGCTTGTCTAGGTTTCAAAAATATACGCCATCACGATCCCGGCGGTGGGAAATCCGGGTCGTGGAAACTATAATATTACAAATTGATAGTGTCAAGAGACTACTACAACTTCAAAATAAATATAACTCATTATTTTAAATAAAACACTATGATACTACACGCACTCTCAATTTATCTCATAGACTACAATTTATGGATTACTCTCTCTGCGCCCTATTGCGTTCACTCTGATTTTTAGTGTACTTCAAATGAGAAACGAGCCTGCTATTTACAGGAAATGTTGTCATTGTTTCCATCCACTCATAACCGGCTTTGGCAACTTGCAATTGCAAATTGAATTTGCAAATTGCATTTGAAATTGTAGGCGCCTAACTTTTCGCTTCTTTATCCAATCAGTTTTTTATCTTTTATTTTATAGGCAGGTCCCACAAATCTCCCCCTTAATTTTAATTTTTCTTTTTCATTCCGAGTCTTGATCTCAATCTCTTAAAATCCTCAACTTGAGAGGTTTCGTAAAAGTATCAGCAACTTGATCATGAGACTTTACATATTTGAGCTCGACTTCCTTCTTGGCAATGCATTATCTAATTAAGTGTTACCTCGTATTAATATTCTTGCTTCGATCATGACACACTGGATTATTCGCAAGTGACTATGCAGATTTGTTGTCAATATAAATCTCTGTAGATTTAATTTGTGGTAAATTTTGCTCCTTCAACAATCTTCTTAGCCAAATAGCATGACACATACAGGATGTTGCCGCTATATATTGAGCTTCACAAATCGAGAAAGTTACAATTTATTATTTCTTTGAACTCCAAGAAATAACAGAATCCCCCTAGAAAACACAAAAGTAGTTGTGCTTTTTCTATCAGCAACATCTCCTACATAATCACTATCACAATATCCCATGAGGTTGAAATCACTACAAGAAGAGCAAAATAGCCCAAAGTAAATCGTACATTTTAGGTAGTGAAGAATTCTTCTAGAGACTTTCAAATGAGTTGAGGTAGGAGCTTCCATGAAGCGACTTACTACTCCAATCACAAAGAGTATATCTTGCCTAGTACAAGTCAAATACCTCAAACTTCCCTCAAGACTTTTAAAAATGTGGAATCCACTTTTTCTCCATCATCAAACTTGAACAATAGTGTCCAACTCTCCATCGGTGTGTTCACGGGGTCGTAATCGAGCATGTTGAACTTTTTCAATATCTCTTTTTATATGTTTCTTGAGAGATAAAAATTACATCCTCCATATACTTCACTTCTAGGCCCAAGTAGTATGGCATGAGCCCTACAACTGTCATCTCGAACTTGCAGGACATATCTTTCTTAAAAGCTTCAAACAAACTTGGGTTGTTACCCGTGAAAATAAGATCATCACCATAAAGACAAACAAACACGATATCTCCATTAATATGAACTTTTAGGTAAAGAAAATATTCACGGAGACAACGAGAAAACCTATTGTCTTGAAAATATTTATCGATGCAATGATTCCATGCTCGTATGGATTGCTTCAATCCATATAAAGCTTTGTTCAACTTCAATACTTTATCTTCAAGGTTTTTGACCACGAAGCTCAATGGTTGTTCAACATAGACTTCTTCTTGAAGAAAGCCATTCAAGAAGGCTGACTTGATGTAACGATTCGGCCGATCGCTTCATGAATTACCGCGTTGTTTTCCCCATTTCTGCTTCCTTACATGTTGTTCAGTTGTATTTCATTACATTGTGCTGGTTAGTTTGTGTTCAGAGTGGTTTTGTTCAGAAAGGAGACACTTAGCCTCTTATGTTGGCCTTTTAGTTGGAAAAGTCAATCAAAAGTTGACCTGTGAGTAAACAATCCCAAAATTTAGTTTTTACGATTTGGAAAGCTTCGAGAGGTGATTTGGGACTTAGGAGAGTGATGAGAATGTGATTTGGAGGTCTGGGGCAGAATTACGCTTGAATTGGAAAAATTGAACTTTTGGCAATTTTCAGTTGATAGTGGATATTGATATAGCGGTCGAAATAGAATTTCAAAAGTTGGAGTATATCCTTTGTATCATTTGTGATGTGTGTGCAAAATATCAGGTTATTTGGACAAGGTTTGATAGACTCTTTGATCTAACGCGAAATTTGGAAGTTTTGGAATTTCTTCGGCTTGAATTTGATAATATTTTGATGTTTTGATGTAGTTTTGAGCGTTCTGAAGGTTGGAACAAGTTTGAATTATATTATATATGTTTTGGAATGTTTCGTTGAGGTTCTGAGGGCCTCAGGTGAGTTTTGGGTGGTTAAATGGATCAAATCCTTGTTTTCAACGTTGCAGATTTTTTGTTCTTTCTATTGCAGAGTTTTGTCCTTCATGTTTATGAGAGGTCTCATGCGTTCGCGAAGGTATGTGAAGTGAGTCAGGATATTTTCCCTTTGCCTTCGCGAAGGGTGAGGCCGAGTGTGCATCGCAAACACAATGTGGTCCCACATTCGCATAAAATAATTTGAGCAGCTGGGGGCCTTGGTCGTCTGTGCTTCGCGTTTGCATTGGTGTGTCACATTCATTATGGTCTAGGAAGCTGAAGCTTTGCGTTCGCATTAAGGATGTCGCCTTCACGTTAAGAAGGTCGCATTCGCGTAAGAGGATTTTTTTGGCCAATGAGTTTTGTGCTTTGCGAACTCAAGGCTTTGACTGCGTTCACGAAGAAGGATATGGGTAGAATGATTTTTTTATTTTTGTTTTCGAGCAAATCCACTAGATAGTAGGGGTGTTCAAAACCGATCCGAAACCGAAAACCGAACCGAATCGAAGCTTAATGGCTTAATGGTAACGGCTTAACGGACGGAGAACGGATTGAATTTTTTTTATTAACGGCTTATAGGTTTGGGGCGGATTATTCAATTTTCTTAACGGATAATCCGTTAACCAGTTAAGAATATAAATATATATATATATATATATATATATATATATATATATATATATATATATATATATATATATATATATATTTATATATATATATAAAATTTATTTTTACTTACATAATTATATATATTAAATGTAAAAACTAAAAACCTTAAAAATGAATAAGTATAAGTGTATAACAAAAGTAAATTAGAAAAACAAACCACCTCCACCGTTTGTTCTGACTGAGTGAGGTGAGACAGTAAGTAGTGACTTTTGTCTATACCCATTACCCCTAACTTGGAACTAAATATAACATAGCATCCATCTGCAATCATTTATCAAGTTTGATAAAGGCAATAATTGTAAGTGAGCATGTTGATTAAATCATTGCGGTCTGTTTCAATTACTAATGGCATGACATTTTTTTGCAGCGCTAGACTTGGCCCATGCATGAGTGCTATATAAGCCCTCCATGTAAATAGTGGTTGCATGGGACACTGTCATGTTGTAGTCCAGAATCTAATTACTGTCACTATCTAAATACACCTCCAATGCCGCCCTTTCCTGGATTGCCGATGCTAGAGGTAGCAAAATAGTTAAAAGAAAATCGTTTATCCACTCATATTATTCATTAAAAATGGGTTGGATAATGAACTATTTAAAAACGGGTGGATAAAGAACCATATTATCCACTAAAAAAGTGGTTAACCAACTTGATAACCAATGGATAACTAATGTGTTTAACTTTTACATGTGTAAAACCTCAAATTAGGATTTCGCAAGTTTGGAAGACTAGGAATTCTCTCATAAGGTATTAAACCGATAAACCGCCCGGTAACCGCCCGATAAGAGCTAACCCGATACCAATCCGCCCTATATCTTATTGGGTGACTAACGGATGAACACATTTAAAAGCCGATAACCGTTAAGAGTAAAAAGCCGCCCAATCCGCCCGATGAACACTCCTACTAAACAGGTGCCTATGGCTGGTTTTATTAATAATAAAAGAAAAAAGAATCACATAGGAACAGTAGAAATAAGGGGGACAATAGCACCTATAGTGTTGTCTCTAGGCGTTGGCTATATAATTACTCCTCTGCGCCTCACATTGTCTTTATGGCAGCCTCATGTAGATGAATCATGGTGTAGCTGTCAGCAAAGTCTCACGAGGGCATATAATCTCATAGCCGATTGGGCGATTTCCCAAAGGCATAAGACGTGGGCAGACACTATTGGGCTAAACCGTACCTTACTAATTCTATTGATGCGTAGAAAAAGCCTCACCTACTAACATGTATGTAAAAATAAAGAATTAGCTAGAACTAGATATTCTATGATCATCATAGAGTTTATAACATACTCTGTGATGATATTACATAGAACTATGCTAATATGATGGTAGAATGAAAATATGTAGAAATAACAGTAATGTTCTCTCTTTTCTAGTGTTCTGAAATCTTCAATTTGAATCCGCTTGTATTCATCTTCAACCTTCTTTAAAATGTCTTCAAACTTCATGCTATCTTCTTTGAACGATTGGACTTCGTAGATGTAGTTTGGATGGCTTGTTTTTATTTGGAAACTCCCATTTGAAGTCGCCTTACGTTTGCATCTTCATTCACCCTGCCGTCCAAACTTTTATCCCTTGTACGAGACTTCTTGCTTTTTACACTATGCGTTGATGATAAATCACCTTCTTTTGTTGCCTCTGCCCGACATTGATTTAAAATATCATCTTCTTCACCTTCTTCATATGTATCTCTGCTCACAATCACCGGATTTGGCATGTTTTGATCAAAATCTTGTGTCACCATAGTTTTTCCCTCCTGTGGTTTAGCCAATGTTGCCTTGTGTTGTGGTTTTTCTTTAGTTTGCAATTTGTTCCTACTTCTACTTGCACGAGCAGTGCTGCCAACAATATTATATGATGAATTCACTGGGTTTGCACTTAGCATTTCATCCAAAAGCTTCATTTCCTCTACTGAAATAACTGGAATGATTGTCACAATTTGCTGCTGTCCATCCTTTATTGTTACTGTTTCTTTTCGATCATCAAGATGAATCACAGCTTAAGCGTTTTGATTAGTTTGCTGCTGCAGCAGAGTAGAGGAATGTGTTACTGCATTATGGCTGGTAGTATCAACTGGAACAATTTTCTTGGAAAGTATTGCTGCACTGTCCAAATTTCCAACTGCTGCTTTTTGCTGATTAGCACTTGGTAGTGCTGCTTCTATTTTTTGATGCTACTGTTCATCATGTGAAGCATATATTGCAGCATTTGACAGCTTTGCAATTTGTTGTTGTTGTTTAGTTGCTGCTGGTGCTACTACATTTTGCTTCTCCACACAGTTAACAGGCTGTATGTTTGTAGTATGCTCCTGTTGCCCATGCCTATTTGGTCCAGATTTAGGCACAAAAACTGGTGCTTTTGCATTAAGTTTACTGCTGGATTTTATCATAGTAGAGCTGCCAATTTTTGTTAAAGATGGTGATCCAACTTATATCATATTCATCCTCACTCGAATTCCCAACATACGCATCACCATAATCTTCCTCATCATCATATTCGCGTTGGTCTGCCTATAGCTTAGGTTTGATTGCCATCCCCATAATATTTGCCTTAATAACTTTATTGTTATTTCCAGATGACAACATCAGCTCACCTCCAAATTCACCACAGGACTCCAAAGACTATGATGGAACTTCATAAACTAAGGTGTTCAACGTGACCATTGGTTGTTTAACCATATTTATATGCATCATCATTGCATTCTGGGCCTCTTTGATTATTTGTTCGACGTGAGGGCTGGAAAAATGCAATTGTAGGAACATTAGATCTGTGTGCCTTTCCCATTAGCTCCACCACACCATTTTTCTTAGAAGCCTACTGTCGAATATCCAAATCCATAGCCAAATTCTCACGGTCTTGTGCTTCTTTTCCACTGCTAGGGAGTGGACTTATTTTTGCTTGACCATCATTCCCTCATTTGAAGGTGTAGTATCAGGTCACCATCTTTATCAGATGCGAGAGACTCAAAATCGTTTGTATTGGAAATATGCTATTGGCATTTCGTCGAGAAACTATTTTCTGTTTTTTTGGTGATACCACCCTCTTTGTAGGTGATTTCCTTGATGTTAACAAGTTCCACCCTTCACCCTTTTTACTCGTATTATTACTCCTTCCATCATTTATTCTATCCCCAGTTCCAGTCTCCAAAATTATGCCCTTTTGACCAGTTTTCGATTTCTTGAAATCTGGGAATTAGCAGTAGTAGCATGGTTTTGTTTTTCACCTCCAGCTGGTGATTGAGCGAGTTTAGCCTCAATACCATCCTTTCCTCCTGAAGAAACATTCCCACATCTTTCTTATCCTTTCCCACAGAAAGTACATCTCTAGCAGTCTTATCTACCTGTTTTGCACAATCTGTAGCATGATTCGTATCATCTTGTAATGCCCCTGTTATAGCTTCCATTACATTATTATGTTGTGAATTAACATCAGCTTGGACATTAATAGCATTTGATCCTGTATCAGTTACAACACCAGATACTATATTATTAAGAGCCAAAACATCATAAGCTGCTACTATTGGATTCACAACATTAGCTATCCTTGCTAAGGCTGTTCTTGTAGGAACATCACGAGTAGGTAAAGGAGGACCCTTATCTATCACCGAGGCATCACCTACAGAAATACCATTATTGGCTCGATGTGCTACTGCTATATGATCTGCTGCACCATCAACACTACTTACAATTTCACCTTGAGTTTCTCCTGCCTTATTCACATCATTGACCTTCCCAGCTGATTGGTTTTGTACTATACAAGCAATAACTTCCGTACGATTCACCATTCTATAATTGTTCACATTAGCCATTTGTTTTCCTCCTGCTGTTTGCACTACCTGCCCTATACAGATCGTTGTTGTTCTGCTTCAGCAATTAGTTGTACAACCCTCTTTGAATTAAGAAATTCCCTAGACCCCCCTGTAATTTCTCAACACTGCCCAGATCCTCTACTTCGTCCCTCTCAAACATATCCTCCTTACTATTCTCAAGCCTCCAACGACATGATCTTTCATTATGCCTTCGATGTTCACAACATGAACAATATTTTGGAAGATTATCATACACAATCTTCTGATAATGTTCCACTATTTTCCCAGAAGTTTTATCCACAATATGAATCCTAACTTTCTTAGGATGTTTATCCAGTAGGTCTAGCAACACGTTAACCCTAGCCGTACTTGATCGCGTTCGTCTTGTGTCTCTTTGTCCACAGCTAAAGGCTTACCTACTGTTGCGGCTATGGACATTAAGGATTTCTTTGCAAATAAATTTACAGGAAGATCAGGCATGGAAATCCAAATGACTGCCCTTGAGGTTTCTTCTCGTAGATTAAATCCCATCGTCCATAGGAATGATCTAAAGAAGAATTCATCTCCTTTTTCCTTAACATAACCAGTAGACCTTGACAGAACTTGAACGACATATTCAAAGAGATTAAACCTTACCATGATGTGTCGATATTCAAGCTATCCACTGCAATAACCTTTGACGTCAAACTATTTTGGAATTAGTTGTCGTAATTCCTGGATATCTGGTTTCACATACGAAAATTTGAGAATTATAGCTTGATGTAATCTTTCTTCCATGGTGAATGCATTTGCCTCTTCAATGGTGAATTCCACAGTAGGTTCTCCATGTAAAAACTTAACAGGACATAATTCCAATTTTGTCGATTTTGCGGCAGCTTGTTTTGACAACTACTGTATAAGACTGCTTTGTATTATGATTAGGAATTGCTTCTTGATTGTTTTGAATTATCTCTCCCACAGCCACCAAAGGTTGGGGAGATCTCGCAGCAGCCATGGCTGTCCTAGGCGTACATGAGATCTCTAGAGAGAGAAAGTAGAGAGAGGAGAGAGCGTTTGAGCGTGGGTTTTGGGTTTGGGAAGAATGTTTAAATAGCCATGTTCGCGATTTTTGGTCTATCGCACTATTTTTGAGCGATTTTGGAGATTTTTAAGAAGGATTGAAGAAGGAATCAAAGGGAAATACTTGGAGGTAAGATTTTTTTACTCAATACTCGATCCTATTGTGATTTCTACCTAATTAGACACGCAATTTATGGAATTTAAAACCTAAAATTGGAGAGTTAGGGCTTGAAATTGGAGAGCCTGATTTAAGGATTTAAGGGGCCATTATTTGTCGAATTTTGATATATTTGATATGTATGAACTCGTGAAAGTCTAAGGATTCCAGTTTTGTACTTTTTATCGAAAACCGAGACGTGGGCACGGGGGTCGGGTTTTGCCAATTTTGGGTTTTTTTTTATATAAATTGGTTATTTTCAATTGGGCTTTGTTCCCTTAGCATAATTTGATGGTATGGTAATGTTTGGTTAGGTTTGGAGCATCTAGAGGCCGTGAGAGGCAAAGGCATCATGCGACGAGATGCCTTTTGATAGAGCTTGCGTTGTAGGAGCCCATTCGGAGTCTGAACACCCCCAGTGAGCGTGTGTACCTAGTGTGAGATGTGATATTGCCTGAGGGGCTATTGTTGGTTCATGTTATTGCCCGAGAGGCTAATACAAGTTATTGTGAGTTAGCTCGAGGGGCTAGTTCAGTGGATATTTTGCCTGAGGGGTGGTTGTGTTACATGTTTTGCCTGAGGGGATGTTTACATTTCTATCCTTTTTCTCACCATTTTCATCATTCTTTTGAAACAATTGAAAGATGTTTTAAAAAGGTTTTACTGAACTAAGATGTTTTTACGAGTTTTATTGTTTTACTACCTTGTTTTGGACTTATACTATACTGCTCCAACGTTATGCTATGGTTTACATATTTTTTTACTTCTCGATTAACTTAACTTTTATTACTTACTGAGTTAGCATACTCACAATAGTCTTTGCACCCTATGTGCAGATCCAGGAGTCTCGGGTCGTGATAGCGAGTGTTCATCAGCTTCCCATCAGGTCTCCGGAGTTGACTAGGTAGCTATTTGGCGTTCACAAAAACCAGTGTTTCTCCTTCCTATCATATTCAGCTTTGTATTAGCTTTGTTTCAGACTATGTTGTCTTTTCATATTCCTAGATGAGTTGTAATTGCTCTTGACTGGTGACAGCCCAATGTCGGGTTGTGTTGTGTTTTCGCACTATTCATTTTACTTATACTATGGGATTTTTCCTAATTAATGGCTTTAAATGACTTATTATGCATTTCTTGTTGGTGTTGGGGTTTGTGTTGGTTGGCCTAGTTTCACAATAGGTGCTATCACGGTTAGGGTTAGTTTTAGGGTCGTGACAAGTTGGTATTAGAGTCTATGTTATATAGGACTCACGAGTCATGAGAAGGTTTAGTAGAGTCTCGTAGATCTATACGGAGATGTCTGTATTTATCCTCGGGAGGCTGCAGAACCTTTTAGAAAAAAACTTTATATTCTTGATTTTTTGTCGTATGAATCCGTTTATTCTAGTACTAAACTTTTGTTATTCCATTCTCTCAGAGATGGTAAGGACACATGCTACCGGTTAGGATGGATGATCACCATTACCACCAGCGGGGGCCACTAGAGACCGAGGACGTGGTCAAGGCCGTGGTAGGGGCAAGGGTGTATCTTGCACAATGGCTAGGGCAACTCCTGCAGGTCCACCAGCCGCCCCAGTTCATGATAAGGTCCCGATTGCAAATGCTCCAGCAGCACCAGCTCAGGCACCGACTGTGCCTATTGTGATTCTAGGCCTTCAGGAGGCCTTGGCCTAGATTCTATTAGTGTGCACTAGCCTAGCTCAGGCGGTCTCAATTACCACTATTGCAGCTACTTCTCAGTCCTGGGGAGGCCCTGAAACTCCCGCTGCTCGCACACCTGAGCAGGCTTACGAGAGGCGTAGGCTAGTTAACGCAACGCCCCTTCCTTGAGAGTAGTTCTCCGTTCTCTTTCTAGAGAAGTTTCTACTTGAGTCTAGTCGAGAGGAGTTGCACAGGCAGTTGAAGTAGCTTTGACAGGGTGATCGATCTGTTACGCAACATGATATGTGGTTTTGTGAGTTGGCTCGTCATGCGCTCTGTACGGTTCCCACGGAACGAGAGAGGATCATGAGGTTTATAGATGGCCTCGTTTTTTAGCTTCGGTTGCTTATGACCAGAGAGAGTATCTGGTGCTACTTTTGATGAGGTTGTTGATATAGCTCGACTGATTGAGATGGTTCGTGTTTAGGAGAGGATTGAGAGGGAGGATAAGAGGCCTCGCGGTTAGGGTGGATTTAGTGGTACTCCTCATGGGGGTCAGTTTCAGAACGACAGAGGCCATCCATTTAGGCATGCTCAGTCAGCTCACCCAAGTTATTGTAGGGCATCATCTGGTCATGGTACTCACAATTCTCATCAGGGCCATTCATCACTCAGTTCCCTTCCAGCCTAGAGTTCATCCTGTGCTCCATCAGCTCATGGCTCTTCTATGCCAGGTTCATTTAGTAGTCATCCGGGTGCTAGGGGTTCCCTTTAGTCCCCGTCTCCAGCACTAGGGAGTTGTTATGACTGTGGAGAGTTGGGTCACATGTGGAGGCAGTATCCTCATTGTCTTGGCGGTTCATCTCAGCAGAGGATTCAGCCATAGACTTCAGCACCAGTTACTTTACCACCCACCCACCTAGCTAGGGGCGGAGGAGGATCACCTAGGTGTCGCCCCAGAGGGGGAGGTCGATTGGGTGGTGGTCAGGACCGTTTCTATGCACTCCTAGCTAGACTTGATGATATTGCTTCGGATGTTGTGATTACATGTATTGTCTCAGTTTTCCATAGAGATGCCTCTTTGTAATTTGATCCTGGTTCCGCTTTTTCATATGTGTCATCAAATTTTGCTCGTTACTTGGATATGCCATGTGAGTCTCTTGTTTCATCTGTTCATGTATCTACTCCGGTTGGCGATACTATCATTGTGGACCGTGTGTACCGGTCGTGTGTGATGACTAGTGGGGGTCTGGAGACCCGAGTGGACCTTTTATTACTTTGTATGGTGGACTTTGATTTGATATTAGGCATGGATTGGCTTTCTCTGTGTCAGGCTATATTGGATTGTGTTAAGCCCCGTGAAAATTTCCACTCAAAACCAAATCCCGTGGTGCCAAGTTAGGAGCATGCGTTAGAAATTCATACGCCGCGGCTCAGACCCTTTGGATTGAACAGTGCATTAAAAAGTCAAGAAATAATGTTTTCCATAAAAGTGCAAAAATACGATCAAGAATGCGGTCGCATAACAGGTATGCGGACTGCAAATCTACCGCAAAGTAAGTCAGTGTGTTGGTCATTTAAGTTCAAGTATGTGGACAAATATGTGATCACATAATCTATATCTGGACCGCATAATCGTTGCATCATTTCCTTGGGATTTTGTGAAGGTCAGTTCTGCGGTGCACTTTGCGGCCGCAGAGCGTGAATGTGGTCTGCAAATATGCCACAAACTCAGTCAATATGTCCAGTTCTTTTGGGAGTATTTTACAGTCCATTCTGCGGGCTGCATGTTGACTTTGTGATCGAAAATGCGGTCGCATATCCGACTCGGAGCTCCAATTTTCTAAATTTTAAACCCGACCCCCTATTGATATACTCGGTATAGTAGCTTATTTTAAGAATATTTTATGATGTATTTGAAGAGAGAGAGAGGACTTTAGAGACGGGAAGTACTTCTATCATTATTGATTCACAAATTCTTGTTAGAACATTGAAGGTAATCAATTGAAGGCACCTAAATCTTCTTCCCAAGAGGTAAGACTTCTTCACCTCAGCTCTTGTTTCTACACTCAGCCACAAGGGGTCATTAGTGAAGTAATTCATGGGTATAAAAAATGAATCTCTTGCACGCATATCACACCGTAGAATATTGGAAAGTGGTAGACCAAAAAGAGGGCAATTTGGGGTATAGAATGACAGAAATTTCTCTCAAAAAGGCCTAAGATCACAGTGCACCTCTAGTGTTTTCTAAAATGCTCAAACCAAGCTAGAATCTCAACCACGTCTCTAATTCTTGATTCAATTTTTAATTCTTATACAATAGATCAAAGTGCTAAGAGTTACGAATTTTGTAAGAGCGAGGAAAGCTATATTGAGGTGTGTATGGCTAATATCCCCTTTTATATGAAATTGAGCTCCGTTGGCATTTGCGAAGGTGTGGTAAAATTTGAATTGGTTGGTTTACTGATTATTGTTTCACGTTGATTGATTTGCAATTATATACATGTATACATGAAGGATGTGCCTTAATGTAAGTAATGTACTATTCTTGATATTTAAAAAAGTATAAAGTATACAATCATGTGTTGAAATGCTTAGACTATAAGCCAAAGATCAAAACTGAGAATTTTCATGTTAACTATGTTAACACATACATGTGCTTGAAACTTGAATTACTTTCGTATATGCATGTGATCACAACTTGCAAGGTGAATACCCAAAATGGAAAATGATGTGATAAGTGTGGCCCAAAGTGCCCATGAATTGATTTGATACATGATAGATAATGATTCAAGTGAGATGATTAATGAGAAAGAAACCACATCGAGGTAAGGCGGCCTAGCCGATCGGGCTGTGATCGGACACCATGCCGCACATATGGTGGTAATGTGCTGATATTGAATTTCGGGTAAGGCAAAATGAAATAGTGATTGAGATATATGCCTCCAATAAGGCAACATATCCGGTCGGGTCGTGATCGGACTCCGCTCAAGATAGTTTTGGTATTGAGAACAATGATGAACGTATGAAAGTAATGCCCCAAAATAAGTTATAGAAATTATATGAAAGATTATGTGATTTGCATATTTGATTTACTCATGTGATTCACTTGTCATTTCTTGGTAGTTCTTTCTAGTAAAATGGTGTTTAGTTATACATACTAGTACTATTCCATGGTACTAACGTCCTTTTTCCGGGGCGCTACATTTTTTTTAACTGAATGTAGGTGGCTCCATAGCGGATAGTGTCGATCGTGTGTAGTGGAGAACCTTTCTTCTCAAATATCTTTGTGAGCCCCTTTCTCCTTCAAGGGGAAACATTTCACATCTCTAGTATTTTGGACTTACACTTTTGAGGTATAGCCAGGGCCTTGTTTCCGGCATTGTGACATTTATCTTGTATATCCTTAGAGGCTCCATAGACATATATGTGGGTCATGTGTAGGTGTCGGATGGGTGTGCGAACTATGTTGTAATTCTAAACTTATGTTGCCTATGAGATGTAAATCTATGGGAACCTTGGAAACTAACTTCTCTACGGTTTAATGTTGTGATCTAAAATGAACTAAAAATGTTGAATACACTATCTTCCTTTGTTGAATAAATGAGAGAATGGTCTCCTTATTCGTATTGAGTTGGGTAGGTAGTGTTTGGTAAGGCTTGCTCAGTTGGGGTCACTCGATTGAGCGCCGGTCGCTCCTCCCGAGGTTGGGGCGTGAAAACCTTGTATCGGAGCCTATGGTTATAAAGTGTCCTAGGATGTCTCAGAGCCGTGTCTAGTATATACCTTCTTATCGGTGTGTAGATGACCATATTTATAAATTGGAGGCTACTTGGGCATTTAGGAATAACACCCTTCTTAGATATTCTGGATCGTGAGGTGAAACTATTCCCTCTCTAATCAAGGCATTGTTCTAATTTTTAGTAAATGGCACCGAAGAAGAAAGCGTGAATTGGACAAGACGTCAATGCCACCCTAGGAGTGGCTGGTGATTCGTTGCTTGATGTTGCGGGTGAGGGTAGTCGCCCTTCTATTACTCTGTTGGATCGTTCTATTCCAGAACAGACCACCCTAGCTCCTACACCCAAAGAGGATACCATTATCCCTCCCATTGATACATATGTCCCGCCTCCAGCCCCAGCTTCTGGTTCTGGTACTTTTGATGGGGATCTTAGGGGGGATATTCAGATATTGACCCAGCTAGTGGCCTCTCAGGCCCAGAGGTCAAATGATGCGCCTAATTCATCCAGCCAGCAAGGGGATTCTACTAGTTCCAGGGTGAACAAATTTCTTCAGTTAGACCCTCAAGTGTTTACGGGTGCCAATGTAGAAGAAGCACCTCAGGATTTTATTGATGAGATACACAAGACCCTCGGAGTGATACGTGTGAATGAGACAGAGGGAGTAGAGTTGGCTACCTACAATTTGAAAGGGGTAGCTTATTCACGGTTTGAGTTGTGGGAGGATTCTCGAGAGGAGGGGTTCCCCCCGGTGAGGTGGAGCGAGTTTGTTGATGCTTTCATTGATCATTTCCTGCCTGCTGAGACAAGGGTAGCCCAGGTAGCAGAGTTTGAAATCTGAGGCAAGATATCAGGAGTGTGTGGGAGTACTACATGGAGTTAGCTCGCTTGTCCAAGTATGCCATTCATATGTTGCCCACCATGGAGGCTAGAGTGCGTCGGTTTGTTCAGGGTATCAATCATTTAACTATTAATAAGGCTTCTACAACAGCATTGAATTCTGACATGAACTACGAGAAGATGGTAGCATTTGCTCAGGCTACAGAGAATCGTAAGTTGAAGAACAGAATGGAAAAAGAAGGAAACATCAAGGCTCGTTCTACGGGCAACATGGGAGAGTCACTAGTTGGGGAAAGATCAACTTTCAAGGGAGGATCATCAGCGTCTTCCCAGTCTGTTGCATAGTTTTCAGCCAGTGCACCACCATCAAGGCCCAGCAACCAGCAGTTGAGTAATTTCAGGCCCAGTCAGGGCAACAGGGGATCCCTCCAGCCGGGTCGGTCAGGAGAAAGTTTCCAGTAGCAGCAGAGGTCCCTGTGCCCCAGGTGCGGGAAGATACACTTAAGGATTTGCTAAATTGAGTTACCCATATGCTATAGATGTGGGATGAGGGGCCATATTTAGAGGCATTTCTGTGTGTCTCGCCAGGGAGCAGGTAGGGGCACAACTCAGCCCTCCAGTCTAGCAGTTGCTATATCATCAGCCCCCTCTTTAGCTCGAGGTACCCTAGCACCTACATTGCGTGGTGTATCTAGTTGTGGTGCGTAGAGTTGAAGAGGTTCCAGTCGATTCTATATTATGAATGGCCGCCAAACTGCAGAGGATTCTCTAGATGTTGTTACAGGTATTCTGACTGTCAAATCTCATGATGTTTATGCACTTATTGACCCCGGCTCCACCTTATCCTATGTTACCCCATTTGTTGCAATGGAATTCGGGATACAACCAGAACAGCTTCATGAACCATTCTCTATATCTACTCCGGTTGGTGAGTCCTATTTGGCTGCTCGAGTCAATAGAGGGTGTGTTGTCACGGTGTGAGATAGGAATACCACAACCGATCTTGTTGAGTTAGAGATTTTTGACTTTGATGTAATAATGGAGATGGATTGGCTTTATTCATGCTTTGCCAAACTTGACTGTCGGGCTAGAACTATTAGGCTTGAATTCCCTGATGAGCCCGTCATTGAATGGAAGGGAGATAATGTAATGCTTAGAGTTTGGTTTATTTCCTACCTTAAGTCCCCGAAGATGATCAAGACGGGGTGTATCTATCATCTAGTTTGGGTTAATGACACCAATGTCGAGGCGCTTAGCCTTGAGTCTGTACCTGTTTTGAATGAATTTCCGGATGTCTATCCAGATGAGCTCCCGGGGATTGAACCAGCCAGGGAGATTGATTTTGGGACCGATGTGATGCCAGGCACACTGCTTATATCAATTCCACTTTATTGAATGGCACCGCCCGAATTGAAAGAGCTAAAGGGACAATTGAAGGATTTTCTAGAAAAAGGTTTTATCTGGCCGAGTGTGTCGCCATGGGGCATACCAGTCCTGTTTGTCTAAAAGAAACATGGATCGCTGTGGATGTGTATTGACTACCGGCAACTCTACAAAGTCACAATCAAAAACAAATATCCGTTGCCAAGAAGAGATGACTTGTTTGATCAATTGCAAAGTGCTACGTGTTTCTCAAAAATTGAATTGTGGTCCAGGTATCACCAGTTGAAGATAAGGGAGCAGGATATTCCAAAAACAGCCTTCAGTACTGGGTATGGGCACTTTGAATTCATGGTGATGTCTTTTGAGCTAACAAATGCGCGGACAGCTTTCATGGATCTTATGAATCGAGTCTTCAAGCCATTTCTTGACTCATTTGTGATAGTGTTCATTGATGACATTCTGGTATATTCCCGAAGTCGGGAGGACCATGCTGTCCATATTAGGGCAGTTTTGTAGACTCTTCATCAACATCAGTTATATGCAAAATTTTCGAAATGTTAATTTTGGCATAAATCTGTAGCGCTCTTGGGCCATGTCGTCTCCAGGGAAGGAATTATGGTTGATCCTCAAAAGATTGCAGCAGTGAAGAATTGGCCTAGGCCTACCACTCCATCGGAGATTTGCGGTTTCTTAGGCTTGCCAGCGTACTACAGGAGACATATGGAAGGGTTTTCTACTCTTTCCTCTCCATTGACTAAGTTGACGCAGAAGGTAGTTAAATTCCAATGGTTCGATGCTTGTGAAAAGAGTTTATAAGAATTGAAGTCTAGATTGACAACATCACTGGTATTAGCCCTTCTAAAGGGTACAAAGGGATTTGTGGTGTATTGCGATGCTTAGAGAATCGAGCTCGGGTGTGTGTTGATGCAACATGGCAAGGTTATAGCCTATGCTTCTAGGCAACTCAAGAATTATGAGAATAACTATCTAACCCATGACTTAGAGCTGGCATCGGTGGTGTTTGCGCGGAAGATTTGGCGGCATTATTTGTATGGCGTTCATGTGCATGTATTTATGGACAATAAGAGCCTTCAATATATTTTCAAGCAAAAAGAGTTTAATCTGAGGCAAAACGATTGCTATAGTTACTCAAGGACTATGACATTGATATTCTCTATCACCCGGGAATGACTAATGTCGTGGCAAATGCACTTAGTCAAAATCTATGGGAAGTTTGGCTCATTTTGGGGCATATCAAAGGCCGTTAGCCAGGGAGGTCTACCAGTTGGGTAGTTTTGGAGTTTACCTTGCGAACTCTAATGAAAGAGCGGTAGTTATACAAAATAGAGCTGAATCACCGCTTATAGTAGAGGTGAAGGAAAAACAATTCAATGATCTATTGTTAGAAAAATTGAAAGAGGGGATTCACAAACACAAGACCACAACGTTTTCCCTCGTCATGGGTGATGGTACCCTACATTACCAAGACCGCCTGTGTTCCTGATATTGACGGTCTTTGGGAAAGGATTATGGCAGAAGCTCACACATCCAGGTATTCCGTGCACCCCGGTTCTACGAAAATGTATCATGATCTCAAGGAAATTTATTTGTGAATTTTGGCGTTTAGTTATATGTACTAGTACTATTTTATAGTTTTATCTTCCTTTTTGGCGGGGCCGCTACATTTTTTAAATGAATGTAGGTGGCTACACAGTGGATAGTGCCGATCGTGTGTAGTGGAGCACCTTTCTTCTCAAAGATCTTGGTGAGCCCCCTGCTCTTTCAAGGGAAAAAATTGCACATCTCTTTTATTTTGGTCTTTCCCTTTTGAGGTATAGCCGAGGCCTTATTGCTGGCGTTGTCACATTTATCTTTTGTATCTTTAGAGGCTCCGTAGACATATATGTTGTTCATGTGTGGATGTCGGATGGGTGTGCGAACTATGTTGTAATTCTAATCTTATGCCTATGAGTTGTAAATATATGGGAACCTTGGAAACTAACTTTTATACGGTTTAATGTTGTGATCTAAAATGAACTAAAAATGTTGAATATACTATCTTCCTTTGATGAATAAATGAGAGCATGGGCCCCTTATTCGTATTGAGTTGGTTAGGTAGTGTTTGGTAAGGCTTGCTCAGTTAGGGTCACTCAATTGAGCAGCGAGCGGCTCCCAAGGTTGGGGCATAACAAACTTTGTCATGCTAAGATAGTGACGTTGGCTATGCCGGGTGTGCCAAGGATTGAGTGGCAAAGTTCGGCTAATTTTTCCCGGTGCGGTGATTTTTCTTTTAAAGGCCCAGCGAATGGTTGGGAAAGGTTGTCTTTCATACTTAGCCTTTGTGAGGGATGTCGGTGCAGACACTCCTAGTATTGATTATGTTCCTGTAGCAAGGGATTTTCCCGGTGTGTTTCCTATAGACCTGGCGGGCATGCCACCGAAGATGGATATTGATTTGGTATTGATCTTGTGCCGGGCACTCAGCCCATTTCTATTCCATCGTATCGTATGGCACCAGTGGAGTTGAATGAGTTTGAAGGAGTAGCTTGAAGAGCTACTTGATAAGGGGTTTATTCAGTCTAGTGTGTCGCTTTGGGGTGCGCCTGTTCTATTTGTGAAGAAGAAGGATAGCAAGATGATGATGTCCATTGATTACAGGCAATAGAACAAAGTTACAA
This sequence comes from Nicotiana benthamiana, assembly GCA_034376525.1. Taxonomy (NCBI): domain Eukaryota; kingdom Viridiplantae; phylum Streptophyta; class Magnoliopsida; order Solanales; family Solanaceae; genus Nicotiana; species Nicotiana benthamiana. Next base: position 22,731,239 of record CM067337.1, on the reverse strand, counting down.
ACAATAACAAGTATCCTTTTCCTTGTATTGATGATTTATTTGACCAGCTTCATGGAGCGAGAGTGTTCTCCAAGATTGATCTTCGTTCAGAGTATCACCAGTTGAAGATCAGGGACTCAGATATTCTTAGGACAGCTCTCAGGATCTGATATGGTCATTATGAGTTCCTGTAATGTATTTTGGGCTGACCAATGCCCCAGCAACGTTTATGCATTTGATGAACAGTGTGTTTCGGCCTTATCTCGACTAGTTCCTGATTGTTTTCATTAATGATATTCTGGTATGCTCGCGTAGTCAGGAGGAGCACGCGGAGCACTTGAGAGTTGTGTAGTACAGGTTGAGGGTGGAGAAGTTTTATACAGAGTTCTCCAAGTGTAAGTTTTGGCTCAGTTCAGTGGCTTTCATGGGGCACATAGTGTCCAGTGAGGGTATTAAGGTAGATTCGAAGAAGATAGAGACGGTTTAAAGTTGGCCCAGACTCGTCCTCAGCCACAGAGATTCGCGGCTTTCTGGGAATTTTGGGTTATTACCTTCATTCGTTCAGTGATTTTCATCTATATAATTACCCTTGACCAAATTGACTCAAAAGGGTGCTCCATTCAGGTGGTCAGATGAATAAGAGGAAAGCTTTCAGAAGCTCAAGATTGCCTTGACCACAACTCCAGTATTAGTTGTGCCATCAACTTCAGGTTCATATACAGAGTATTATGATTCTTCCTGAGTGGGCATTGCATGTGTGTTGATGTAGGAGGGTAGAGTAATTTCTTATGCTTCTCATAATTGAAGCCCCATGAGAAGAACTACTCCGTTCATGATTTGGAGTGGCTGCCATTGTTCACGCATTAAAGATTTGGAGGCATCATCTTTATGGCGTATCTTGTGAGGTGTTTACTGATCATTGTAGCCTCCGACACTTGTTCAAGCAGAAGGATCTCAATTTGAGGCAGCATATATAGCTAGAGCTACTAAAGGACTATGATATTACTATCTTGTACCATCTTGGGAAGGCCAACATACTGGCTGATGCTTTGAGTAGGAAGGCAATGAGTATGGGGAGTTTGGCATATATTTCTGTTGGGGAGAGACCTCTTGCAGTTGATGTTCATGCCTTGGCCAAACGATTCATGAGATTGGATATTTTGGAGCCCAGTTGGGTGTTGGCTTGCGTGATTTCTCGGTCTTCCTTATTTGATTGCATCAGAGAGCGCCAGTATGATGATCCTCATTTTCCTGTCCATAAGGACATAGTTTAGCATGACGATGCCAGAGATGTGACTATTGGTGATGATGGGGTATTGAGGATGTAGGGCCGGATATGCATTCCCAATGCAGATGTTCTTCGGATGTTGATTCTAGAAGAGGCCCATAGCTCGCCGTATTCCATCCATCTAGGTGCCACGAAGATATATCAAGATCTGAGACAACATTATTGGTGGAGCAGAATGAAGAAGGACATAATGGATATGTAACTCGTTGCCTCAATTGTCTGCAGGTGAAATATGAGCATCAGATACTGGGTGGCTTGCTTTAGGAGATGGATATTCTAGAGTGGAAGTGGGACCCGATCACCATGGACTTTGCAGTTGTGCACCCACAGACTTTGAAGAAGTTCGATGATATTTGGGTGATTGAGGATCAGCTGACTAAGTCCGCACACTTCATTCCTGTGTGTACTACCTATTTTTCAGAATGATTGGTAGAGATCTATATCCGGGAGATTTTTCGTTTGCATGATGTCCCGATTTCCATCAATTCACATAGAGGTACTTAGTTACTTTGCAGTTTTGAAGAGCCGTGCAGAGACAGTTAGGTACCCAGATTGAGTTAAGCACAACTTTTCACCCTCAAACGGACGGGCAGTTCCCGCGCACTGTTCAGATATTGGAGGACATGTTGTGCGCTTGTGTCATTGATTTTGGAGGGTCATAGTATCAATTTCTACCGCTCGCAGAGTTTGCTTATAACAACAGTTAGCAGTCAAATATTCATATGGCTCCATATAAGGCTTTATATGGGAAATGATATAGATGTCCAGTCGGTTGGTTTGAGTCGGATGAGGCTAGGCTTTTGGAGACACACTTGGTGCATGATGCTTTAGACAAGGCGAAGGTGAATCAGGAGCGGCTTCGTATGGCGCAGTCAACATAAAAGAGTTTTGCTGACAGAAAGGTTCATAATGTGTCCTACTTCTTTGGTAAGAAGGTTCTATTGAAGGTTTCACTCATGAAGGGAGTTATGATATTTGAGAAGAAGGGTAAATGAGCCCTCGGTTCATTGGGCCTTTTGAGATGCCTTGGAGGATTGGGAAGTGGCTTATAAGATTCTTTGCCACCCATATTATCGAGTGTGCATCCGATATTTCATGTTTCTATGCTCTAGAAGTATATTGGCGATCCGTCTCATGTTTTGGATTTCGGTACGGTTCAGTTAGATGATGATTTGACTTATGATGTGAAGTCAGTGGCTATTTTGGAGCATCATGTTCGAAAGTTGAGATCAAAAGATATAGCTTCAGTGAAAGTGCAATGGAGAGGCCGACCTATGGAGGAGGCTACCTGGGATATCGAGCGGAGCAGATATCCTTATTATTGAGACTTCAAGTATGTTTTTTTGACCCATTCGAGGTCAAACATTTGTTTAAGAGGGGGAGGATTTAACAAACCGGCCGTCATGAATTACTGCTCCATTTCCCCCATTTCTGCTTCCTTACCTGTTGTTCAACTTTATTTTATCATATTGTGTTGGTTAGTTTGGGCACGGAGTGGGTTCTTAGAGAAACGAGACACTTAGTCTCTTAAGTTAGCCATTTAGTTGGAAAAGTCAACCGGAAGTTGACTTGTGAGTAAACAATCCAAGAATTTGGTTTTTATGATTCGAATAGCTTCAGAAGGTCATCTGGGACTTAGGAGCGTGATCGAAATGTGTTTTGGTGGTCCAGGGTAGATTTAGGCTTGAATTGGTGAAATTGGAATTTATTTTTCGGTTGATAGTGGAAATTTTGATATAGGGGTCGGAATGGAGTTCCAGAAGTTGGAGTAGATCCATTGTACCATTTATAACGTGTGCAAAATTTCAGGTCATTCAGACTAGGTTTGATAGACTTTTTGATCGATAGAAAAATTTAGAAGTTTTGAATTTCTTAGGCTTGAATCTGATGATGATTTGATGTTTTTTCGGCGTTGTGAAGGTAGGAACAAGTTTTAATGATGTTATGGGATGTTTTGGCATGTTTGGTTGAGGTTTCGAGGGCATCGGATACGTTTTAGGTGGTTAAACGGATCAAATCCTTGTTTTGAAAGTTGCAGATTTTCTGTTGTTTCTGTTGCAAAGTTTTGGCATTCGCGAAGGGATGTTACGTTCGTGAATGGATGTGGGATGTTACGTTCGCAAAGGGATGTGAAGTGAGGCAAGATATTTGACCTTCGCATTCGTAAAGTTGGTCCCGCTTTCGCGAAGGGTTAGGCTGAGTGTGCATCGCGAATGCGATGTTAGTCCCGTGTTCACATAGAATAATTGGAGCAGCTGGGGACCCTAGTCGTTTGTGCTTCACGTTCGTGTTAGTGTGTCGCGTTCACGATGGTCTGGGAAGCTTTTCCTTCACGTACGAGGATTTTTTCGGTCAATGAGTTTTTATGCTTCGCGAACGCTAGGCTTTAACCGCGTTCGCGAAGAAGGAAATGTCATCTGGGCAGAGTGCTTAAATAGCCATGTTCGCAATTTTTGGTCTATATTCCACCATCTTTGAGAGATTTAGTAGCTATTTGAGAAGGATTGAAGATGGAATCAAAGGGAAACACTTGGAGGTAAGATTTTTTGACTCAATACTCGATCCTACTGTGATTTTTACCTAATTAGACACAAATTTATGGGATTTAAAACCTAAAACTGGGGAGTTAGGGGTTGAAATTAGAGACTTTGATTTAGGGATTTGAGGGGCCGTTTGTGGTCGTATTTTGATGTATTTGATATGTATGAACTCGTGAGAGTATAAAGATTCCAATTTTGTGATTTTTAATCAGAATCCAAGACGTGGGCTGGGGTCGGGTTTGGCTAATTTTGGGCATTTTTTGTTTTAAATTGGTTATTGTTCGAGTGGGCTTTATTCCCTTGGCATATTTTGATGGTATGGTACTATTTTTAGTTAGATTTGGAGCATCCAGAGTCTGAGTCGAGAGGAAAAGGCATCGCGGGCTAGAGTTTGGACCGGATTGAGGTAAGTAATGATTGTAAATGTTGTCCTCAGGGTATGAAAACCCAGATTTCACATTGTTGTGCTACTTTGAGGTGACACACATGCTAGATGACGAGCGTGGGGTCGTACACCGTTGGGGAATGTGACTTGGTCCATCACGTATGACTGTTAAGTTGCGTATTTGATTAAATCCTATTTGATATCATTGTGTTTTGGAAATTATAACCATTGTTTGGGCTAAATTCCATATTTGGGGCCTCGTGCCAATTTTTTGGACTCTTTTGGGCTTTTTACTGTTATTCCTCAATGTTTTTGACTTCGTAATTGTACTCAATTGTATTGTATTCTTTTGTTTTCATAACTCATCCGTATTTACTCCGTTTTCGACATTTTATATAATATTTTGGGCTGAGCATCACGTTTTACTGTTGCCCGGGGGGCTTGAGAGATTTCTGGCTGTGTGAGGCCAAGGGTCTGTGTTGTGAAGATATTTTGGGATCGGGATGCGCACCGTAGCATACATACTGGTTGATGATATATGATACGCTGAGGCCCTGATTTGTTATGCCATGAGATGGCTTGTAATAGTGCTTGGGTTGTAGAAGCCCCTCCGGAGTCTGAGTACCCCTAGTGAGCGCGTATACCCAGTGTGAGATATGATATTGCCCGATGGCCTGTTGGTATTTTATGTTATTACCCTAGGGGCTAATACGAGTGATTATGAGGTAGCCCGAGGAGCTGGTTATGTTGATATTTTGATCAAGGGGCGATTGTGGTGCATGTTTTACCAAATGGGCTATTTACGTTTCTATCCTTTTTCTCACTGTTTTCATCATTCTTTTGAAACTATTGAAAGATAATTGAAAAAGGTTTTACTAAACTGAGATGTTTTTACGTTGTTTTATTATTTTACTGCATTGTTCTGGACTTATACTATTTTGTTGTAGCATTATGCTATGGTTTATGTGTTTTTTACTGCTCAGCTGCCTTTACTTTTATTACTTTTTGAGTTGGCGTACTCACATTACTTTCCGCACCCCGTTTGATTATACAGGAGTCTCTGTTCGCGATAGCGAGTATTGATCAGCCTCCCAGCAGGTCTCCGGAGTTGACTAGGTAGTTGGTTGGCGTTAGCAGCCCGGTGCTTCTCCTTCCTATCTTATTTAGCTTTGTGTTAGCTTTGTTTTAGACTATGTTGTCTTTTTATATTCTTAGATGAGTTATAGTCGCTCATGATCGGTGACACCCCGATGTCGGGCTGTGTTGTGTTTTAGCACTGTTCATTTTACTTATAATATGGGGTTTTAGCTAATTACTTGATTTAAACGACTTATTATGAATTTCTGGTTGGTATTGAGGTTTGTGTCAGTTGGCCTAGTTTCATGATAGGTGCCATCACGACCAGGTCAGTTTTAGGGTTGTGAAACTTGACATGTAGTTGATGGATCTTCCACTTCATTTGTGCCGCCAAAAAGATCAACAAAGGAATAGTCTCTGTGTGGACAATAGGTGCATAGACTTCTTCATAGTCAATGTTTTGCATTTGCTTGTAGCCTTTAGTCACAAATCGTGCCTTATATTTCTCCACATCTCCATTAGCATTTTTTTAATCTTGTATACCCATTTAACTCCAATTGCTCGATGACCCTTCGGAAGTGTTGTTAGATCCCAAGTGTTGTTCTTATCCATTAACATGATCTCCTCTTGCATGGCTTGTCTCCACCTTTTGTCTGTAACAGCCTCATCAAAGTTCATTGGTTTACTATCACCAAAGAGACAATATAAAAAATCAAAATTAGTAACTTCTTCTTTGTCATCATAGAGCTCTTGAATATTTCTCATCCTTTACGGTTGTTTATCTAAACTTTGTTGAGAAGAAGAAGATGCAACATTGGTTGGAGAAGGAGGTGGAGTTGCATCCTGCACAGGTTCCACGGTCTCTAGTTCTTCTTCACCACCAAAGTATTGAAGAAAATTGTATGAAGTTTCTTCTTGACCCTCCCAATTCCAAGTCAATTCTTCATTAAATTCAATATCACGACTCACCACCACCTTGCCGATGCTTGGTTTGTATATCTTGTAGCCTTTTGAACTCGTATCATAGCCAACAAACACATGCTTGACACTTCTATCGTCAAGCTTTGCTCTCCCTTGCTGTGGCAGAGGAGCATAGAATATGCTCTCAAAGATTCTCAAGTGCTTAACAATTGGCTTTCTTCCACTACGTACTTGTTGAGGGGTTTGATCTCTAACATTTCTTTTTGGAGACCTGTTGTTCAAATAAACAGCACAAGAAACAGCTTCGACCCAAAATTTCTTGGGCATACTTTTGCTTTGAAAATACATCTAACCATATTAAGAATCGGTCGATTCCTTCCCTTTGCAACTCCATTTTGGTAGGGTGAATAAGGTACCGTTAGAGGGTGACGAATTCCATGAGACTACCATTAATCTACCATCATAGAGTCTAAGTGTTAATGTGCAAAGTATCTTTTCTATGGCACGGACATCTTCTGTGTCCTCCCCATATCTTCTTAATTGATTCACAATAGCCTTCATTTTTGAACAATAATCTGAAATGCATTCGGACTCTTTCATTTTTAAAACTTCAAAATCAGCCCTTAGAGATTAAAATTTACTTTCCTCACCTTGTCAACTCCTTGAAGAGAATTTTATAAAATCTCCCAAGTTTCCTTTGAGGTGGTAGCATCTGCCACCTTCTTAAACATGGCATTATCCAAATATCGGTGGATGAGTGTGAGGTCTTGTTGATCCTTCTTCCTTGTCTTTGTCAAAACATATATTTTATTTTGAGGCAGAGCTTCCTTATTATCGGGTTTTGCATACTCTGTATCTATAATTTCCCACACATTCTGAGAGCCAAGAATGACTTTCATACGTAGATACCATTTCTTATTATTTTCTATATAAAACGGAGGTATTGAAAATATAGAGGACCATTATTAGCTATGGCACTGATACCAAATTATTGGAAAAAAAATAATATCCTGCCCAGGAATAATATCCTGCCCAGGAATAATATCCACCGTAAATTACAATAATACAAGAGAGTAACAACGTCACCAGATCTTTTAACGGGGTAAAATATAATGCCCAAGGGGAGCAATATAATACCATTATAATATTACAACTTGATAGTGATCTCATCCAAGCCACACTTCTATTCGAGATTATGAAACGGTCGATGCAATAGTAATATCCAACTAAGAGTTGGGGTCGACTTTCACAAGGATCTATATAAATAGGATAAAGTAATATATATCTAGACTAGGCTCATGAAGTATCTAGATTGAACTTTCATAAAGATGGTTTGTTTCACTTATAAAATTATGCTAAAGAATTTAATTCTAAAAGTATGAAACTAGGAAATATTATTAATGGTTGTTTTTTAAATATTGTAAAAAGCATGGGGTTATGACGTTCACCTAGGTATTTTCCTAATAGATTGTAAACTTTAAATCTTATTTTGATGGTCGGGGGTATATTATAGCTATCAACGCTCAATTATCCACTCAATACCTATCGGTAAGAGAGTGATTTTACCCAATTTTACTTTCTCAAGTCCAAATGGGCTTTGAACCAAACGGTTGATAAAATGCTCTAGTCAGTTTTACTACCTCTAGGTTCAACCCTTTAATTGGGTCTATCAATCTCTTAATTCCATAACTAATTCTTGTTAGCTAAGTTTTCCTAGACTATGTCTCTCTATCTCAAGTAGAGACCAAGTCAAATAGACATGAACTGATATTTGCAACCAATAATTTTACAATTAAAAGCAAGAACAAGGCAAAATAACAAACACCTAACCATAGACAAGCTATAAATTAAATTCCCCGTTAGGTTTAGACACTAGGGTTGGGTCATAATCCTAGATAAAAGGCCTGGGGTTATGACGTTCACCTAGGTGTTTCCCTAATAGGATTGTAGACTTTAAATCTTATTTTGTTGGTCGGGGGTATATTATAGCTATCAACGCTCAATTACCCACTCAATACCTATCGGTAAGAGAGTGATTTTACCAAATTTTACTTTCTCAAGTCCAAATGAGTATTGAACCAAGTTGATAAAATGCTCTAGTCGAATTTTACTACCTCTAGGTTCAACCCTTTAATTGGGACTATCAATCTCTTGATTCCATACCTAATTCTTGTTAGCCAAGTTTTCCTAGACTATATCTCTCTATCTCAAGTAGAGACCAAGTCAAATAGACATGAACTAATATTTGCAACCATTAATTTTACAATTAAAAGCAAGAACAAGGCTAAATAACAAACACCTAACCATATACAAGCTATAAATTAAATACCCAGTTTAGACACTAGGGTTGGGTCATAATCCTAGATAAAAATCTAGCTACTCATAACGGGTAATGAAGATAATAGAGAAGAAATGATAATTAAACTCATACTGAAAGTAAAAGACAAAAAATCCAATGTTATATCACTAAAGTAAGCTAAAGTTTCCTAAAGAAGTAAAGAAAAACGGCTACAACATATGCAATACTCAAAAACTTGACATAATTTCGTGAAAGAATTCTATTCATACACAGCTAAAATTTTAAAATTGCCCTTTTGGAGGTTATGCGGCCGCACAATTCTATGTGCGGTCCACACTTTTCTTTAACTCTTGACATGTGTAGATTCTACGAACATACAATTCTGGATTGCGGCCGCATCTCTTGTGTTTTGCGATCCGCATAATGTTGGGTGCGGCAGCACATTTGATTTTTGCGGGCCGCAGTTCTTATTGGGCTTGAATTTGGAACTCTCTGAACTTTGACTTCTGCGACTGCACAATTGTTGTGCGGTTCACACTTAATATTGAAGCTCTACTAATTCTTCTTCATATTCTGCAGTCGCAGATAGAATTCTGCGGTCCGCAGTTGAGCCTAGTTGCTTCATTTTTGTCCTTGTTCAAAAACAGTCTTTCTTGAGTTGGATTTCATCGTAATGGCTCATTTTCGAATACTTTTGCAAGCAAGCATATTTTCTCTGTTTTCGAAAGTATAATTAAACATTTTTGAACTAAAATGAAAATAAAGAGGCACTAATAAATAGTCAAAATTATCATTTATCAGTAGTGTTAAAATACTATTACAACTTCAAAAAAAATAATATTCTTTATTTTAAACACCACACTATGATATTACGTTCACTCTCTATTTATCTCAGATATTACAATTTATGAATTACTCTCTCTATGCTTCATTGCGTTCACTCTCCTTTTTGGTCTACTTCAAATGAGAAATAAGCCTGGTATTTATAGAAAATGCTGTACTGCAAATTGTATTTGCAAATTGCATCTGAAATTGTAGGCGCCTACCTTTGCTACTTCTTCGTCGAATCACTTTTTTTTTCTTTTATTTTATAGGTAGGTCCCACATCCATTTATTCATTGTTTTATTGTTTTCATGGATTCCATATTTGTTTATATTATTTTTAAAATTATATTGTATGATGTTGTAAACACGTTGTAACTTCATTATTATATAATTATAAAAAAGCTCAATTGTTACAACTATAGGCTTGGTATCTTTAATGTGGTTACTTATTTCAAACAATAATAATATTATTAAACCACAAAAAATAAAATGACCTATTTAAATATTATATTCATTAATACAGTGCAATACAACATAATAAAATATTATATAATATAATATTGTACATTATGAAATCATGGGTAAGGACCATCCAAATATAGTGTAAGAGATCAGCTCATAGAAAAAGACGTTTTTTTTATAAAGATAATCAATATATGTAGAAATCACATATCTTACATTTATTCCAGTTGTAACAACAAACTGACCTATTTTACCATATACTAACCCCGTTGAACTTTTAAAACAAGAAACAAATAAAACTTACTAGCAAAAGTCTGAATTTGTACTGACTTTGGCTATTCAGAAGAGATTCACAAGGGATAGGTTAGCTGCTTGGGGAATTACAAATGACGAATATGTCCTTTATATAATGATGAAGATGAATCTATAGATCACTTGTTTTTAGCTATGTTGTCTCTGCTAGTGTTTAGAGTAAGCTTTTGGAATTGCAAGGCATATTCAGACAAGTCTTCACCTGGCAACAAGAACTACAATGGGTAGAGGCAAATGTTAAAAAAGAATTCAGCTGGTGCAATGTTTGTAGCTGCTTGTATTTATTATATATGGCTAGAAAGAAACACGAGGCTAGGGAAGAATAAACCAATTGATGTGCTTATCAGATTAATTATTCAAGAGGTAAGCAGTCACACTTCCAATCGAGAGGTTGTGAGCTCGAGTCTCCCCAAGAGTAAGGTGGGAAGTTCTTGGAGGGAAGGATGGGGGGGGAGGGGTCTATTTGGAAACAGCTTCTCTACCCAAGGGTACGAGTAAGGTCTGCGTACACACTATCCTCTCCAGATCCCACAAAATGAGATTATACTGGATTGTTGTTGTTGTCGGTAGGGAACCCATGAAGAGTAAATTAGCAAAGAAGTTAAAAAAAGTACGACCCAGTACAATACCACTCAGTGGTGTCTGGGGAGGGTAGTGTGTACGCAGCCTTACCCCTACCCTGGGGTAGAGAGGCTGTTTCCAAATAGACCCCCGGCATAAATCCCCAGAATTTGCTCCTGGGGAGACTCGAACTCACAACCTCTCGGTTGTAAGTGAGGGTTGGTTACCATCAGACCAAGCCCCTCTTGTCAAAAGTACGACCCAGTACAATACCACTCAGTGGTGTCTGGGGAGGGTAGTGTGTACGCAGCCTTACCCCTACCCTGGGGTAGAGAGGCTGTTTCCAAATAGACCCCCGGCATAAATCCCCAGAATTTGCTCCTGGGGAGACTCAAACTCACAACCTCTCGGTTGTAAGTGAGGGTTGGTTACCATCAGACCAAAAAGAAGTTAGAGGCTCTTAATTTCTATCCTTAGCCAAATTGAGGAGTTAGGAAGTTTGATATTGGGGTCCGATCCATATTTTCTTTCACTTGTACATATTTCTTTGGCAAATAAAATATATTTTACTTACCAAAAGAAAATGTCTGAATTTCTCAGGTAACAAGGAGTTCTTAGAATCCGAGATTCCGCAAAAATACAAATTTTCTACCAAAAAGAGGAGCGTAAAATAGGAAATTTAATTTTATAAAATAAAATTATTTACTTCTATGTAAGAAGCTACAATTTAACCTATTCAATTTTCACCACCACGATCGCCACTGCCTCAACCATCGGCACCTCCTCCACCACCATCACCATGATAACCATCACTAATTAAATCAATAGCTATGCTGGTCAGAGATGCCGTGGCAGAAGCTCCAGCAATAACACATTGCCGTTCCCATGCATATCTCCTTCGCTGCCACCAGAATCATAAGTTTGAAGCTCTATTTCTTTTTCTTATATCGATCCTTGCAGGACACTGTCTATGTTTCTTCTTCTTGTTGTTGCCTATTTTTATAACAAAAAGTAGAGAAGAGAGAAATATGATGATCATTCCTATAATATACCCCTCCATTATAATACAAAATCTTTGATGAATTTCTAGACGACTTTGTTCCTTTTGGAGAAATGAAGTCTTTGGATCTTCAACATACGTGACTTCTTCAGGAAAATCGTTGTCTGCATGTGAGTTCAATTAAGTTCGTCCAACTTGGGCTCATTGACGTTTTGTTTACTTGATTTTTCATTAGATGACAACTGCGAAACAAGACAAACTTTTGAATCTTTTTTTTTTAATCAGGTTGTCAGGAGCGGTTGTGAGTTCGAGTCTCCCCAAGAGCAAGGTGGGAAATTCTTGGACGGAAGAATGCCGGGGGTCTATTTGGAAACAGCCTCTCTATTCCAGGATAGGGGTAACGTCTGCGTACATACTACCCTCCCTAAACCCTACTAAGTGGGATTATACTGGATTGTTATTGTTGTTGCCGGAAGCGGCCAGACTTTAAAGCACGTGAAGCATTTTCTTTAGGCCCCAAAACTTTAAGGTCCCCAAAATTATTATTTCTCTATACATATCATATTATTTATATAATTATTTCTTAGTATTGGTAAATTTGTTTACTTATTTTTATATTAATTTGTAATAACTTAATATCTTCCTCTAAATAGTTTTCTACCAATCTTAGTTTATGTTTTCCGAATTATAATTCTCTATTTATTAGCTAGTCACACAAATATATCTATAATCTAAGTTATTATTTATTTTTCCCACATAAATTATACTCCCTCCATCCTAATTTATATGAAACGGTGTTGATTGGACATGAAATTTATGAAATAAAGAAAGATTTTTGAAACTGGTGATATAAAACAAATTATAGAAACTTATGTGGCTAGAAATCATTTTATTAAGGGTAAAAAGAATCCAAATTTAAATTATCACCAAATATAGAAAGGGGACTGACTAAAAAAAGGTATCTGTAAAGTTGGGACGGAGGAAGTATGTTTATTATAGGTTCTCTCATTTTAGTTGTGATGCAATCAACGTTAAATTGATACAGATATTTGTATTCCTTTCGTTCACTTTTACTTGGTATGTATTGATGTTTCACGCCCCTAATAAAATAATAAATGCTATTTATTATGATTCACATATTAATTAATGCATATCATATTGGATTTGTGAAAATAATTTAATATGAGTAACAAATTTTGTGCGTATAACAGAAATTTTCTTTTATTCTTCTCTTGATATGCATAAAATGATAAGTAAAAATGGAAATCTATTTTTAGTATATATGCCAAGTAAAAATTAACGGAGGGAGTACTTTATAAAACCAAGTTCACTTGTCTAATTTTTTTAAAAACGGTGCTCAATACATATATACATACACTCACTTGTCTTATATATATATATATATATATATATATATATATATATATATATATATATATATATATATATATATATATATATATATATTATAAAACCAAGTTCACTTGTCTAATTTTTTAAAAAACGATGCTCAATACATATATACATACACTCACATGTCTCATATATATATATATATATATATATATATATATATATATATATATATATATATATATATATATTAAGGCCTTTTATGTGACTTTGCTTTAGGCCTCCGATGCTATTGAGTCGTCCTTGCAGGTTGCTTAATTAGTGTATACTGATTTTCATTTATGATTGCTCCTTCTGTTTTATTTTTATTTTATATAATGAAATTTGACTAGATTTAACAAATAGAATGTTATAGTTTTAAACATGTTATGATTAATAAAAATCCCATATCGTTAAAGATAAATAAAAAGTTTATAACTAAAATGTTATTAAATATTTAAGATGTTCTTATTTTTTAAACCGATAGAAAAGAAATGAATGCTACTACATAAAATAAAATAAAATCAAGGGAGTATCTGTGTTATGCTGTAATGGAAATGCTTGAGTTTATAGGAGTTGGTATATACTTCGCAGTTCATCTAGAGCTGCGATGGTTAGAAAAGATCCCCTATTTATTTCTTTTTTTACCCAAAGGAAGTAGTAACATTCTAGACCAATCGGTGATGACCCCCACGTCATCATACCATATAGGCGCCATGTGGCATATATTAATGCCATGTAGAAGTTTACATAGGAGGAAGGCTAGCATTTGTAAGAAGATTCTTGAGAAGTGTGGGCATTTCCTTCGAAACACCCTATATTCCGATGAATTTGCTAGGAAAGTCCTTGAAATCTTTTAGGCTTGTAAAGAAATGTAGAAAAAATCATTATCTTATAAATACTAAGGACTTGTGTAACAATTAATATTTACACCCTAGCCCCTAGGAGACTAGCATATAAATGGGGCCGCTCATTTGTAATTCACTAAGCAAACAATTCAAGTTTTCTCTAATACTAAGCTTCCTTTAACAATTCTCTTATATTGTTTCTACCATTCTCTTAGCGATCTTGAGTGTAGTAAGGTTGACTTGGCGTAGCAAGAACTTGAGCAATTTGTGCAAGATCGAGAGCGAGTTATCAAGTGTCGTACGTGTAATTAGTCAACGACTAAGGTCGTGCAATGTGGTATCAGATAAAAGGTTGCAACTAAAGGAATGGCAAATGACGGAGAAATCAACGCTGCCAACTCCTAAGCCAATGTCATCCAGGATGCATGCTGGCAAGAAAGAGAAATGCCACCAACAAGAGCTAGGAGGTGCTACCCGAGGTTGTGTCAAATTAGGGGCTTACATCCCAAGAACCTTCTTCCACTGAGGCGAGCGAGGATGGAGTGTAGGTCCTGTCGGAGGACGTCTCACTCGATAAAGAGTGAGGGATAAATGTGAACGCGGGGATGGATGCCGTCGAGATCTTTGGCCAATCATTGAGGATGGTGGAAGGCACCCTTTGTGTTCTTGAGGGACACACTCTTGAAGAGATTAAGAGTATCTGAAATGATTGGAAGAGACGCACGCAGACAGAGATTAAACGAAGGCAAATCATCGTTGCCTTAGAGTGCAAACTCATGGAGTCTTTGAGAACTATCGATGATATGAAGGCAAAGACAGAGTTACTCAAGGAGCATGTCGATGCTGGCGTGACCGAGGTAGCCAACACTATTGTGGTGACGAGGGAGGCCAAGATAGAGGCTCCTAAACCCCCGATTTTCAAAGGTGTTTTTTGATGCACGAGAAGTGGAAAACTTCCTTTGGCACTTGGACAACTACTTCAGGCATGGAAAAGTGAGGGACAACGAGGCCAAGATCAACATTATCGTATTGTACCTCTCAGAGACTGCCATTCTATGGTGGAAAAGGAATATGGCCGACGTGGATAAAAGTCTATGTACTATTAGTACATGGGATCAGTTCAAAGCCGAGTTCAAGCGACAATTATTTCCAAACAATGTCTTGTAAGAGGCAACGAACAAGCTTAGGGAGTTGAAGCAAATAGGGAGCATACGTGACTATGTCAAGGAGTTCACCACCCTTATGCTTTAAATACCCAACCTGACCAATGACGACTTGTTGTTCAACTTCATGGATGGGTTGAAAAATTAGGCTAAGCAGGAGTTTCAAAGCTAGCAAGTCGCGAATATAGACAAAGCCATAGTGGAGGCCAAATCATTGATGGATTTCAAGCATGACAAGCACGAAAAAGGCAAAGTTAAGGACTCAAAGGTTAACAATGTCAAAGGTGGGGGAGACCGTGGCAAAGGCAAGGAGATACAACAATAATACTTCAAGTCTCAAGATTCCTAAAGGCCGAGTGGTCGTTAGGGCTACACCGAGAAGAAAGCACATGACAAGAAGAAGGGATGCTATATATGAGGAGGGCCGCACGGCTTCAAGAACTGTCCCGACCTCAAGAGCCTCAATGCCATGTTCCGTAAACGAAGGAGCAGCCGCAAGGAGAGAATTCAAGAATCGCACAGTTGGGTATGATCGGATTATGTGGTATTGTCATGAAGCAAGCTATCCAACCTATCGAGAATGGAAATCAATATGTGGATCTCACCATCAACAACCAAACCCCTCCTGCAATGGTGGATACTGGAGCAACTCATAATTTTATGATTGAGGTTGCCACAAAGAGACTAGGATTGAAGCTTGTTTCAACCAACTCTCGTGTCAAGACCATGAATTCCAAGCTACAAAATGCTAATGTGGTAGCTAATGGAGTTGGTGTTCAATTGGGAACTTGGAAAGGTATAATAAACTTTACCGTAGCCGATATGGATATCATTGACACCATACTGGGGCAAGAGTTCCTTAGACATTGTCATACTTTGATCGACCCCTACCTCCAACACCTCTTGGTTCTAAAGAGAGAAGGAGCTTGTATGGTATCTGCAATGACTATCCTTATGGATAGAGCCAATCAGAACTCTCAGCTATGCAGGTTGTCAAGGGGGATAAGAAGGGGGAACCGACGTTCGTGGAAACCATCACAAGTCTGGAGGAAGACAAGAGGTTTCAAGAGAAATTGCCGCCTTGCATAGAGAAGTTGCTTGAGGAAAACAAAGATGTCATGCCCGATAAGTTGCCTAAGCACTTGCTGCATGCGCGAGAGGTGGATCACAAGATTGAGTTGGAGCTAGTGGCTAAGCCACCTGTATTTTACGCATATCATATGTCACCGCCCAAGCTAGAGGAGCTCAGGAAACAATTGAAAGAGCTCCTAGATGTTGGTCATATTCGCCCATCAAAGGCACCTTTTGGTGTACCAGTATTGTTCCATAAGAAGAAGGACAGATCAATGCGTTTGTTCATAGAATACCGAGAACTTAATAAGGTCACATGAAGAATAAGTACCCAATCCCTCTCATTGTTGACTTGTTTGATAGACTTGGGCAAGCCAAGTTTACCAAGGTTGATCATCCCAAGGGCTACTACCAGGTTCGCATTGCACAAGGCATGAGCCGAAGACAACATGTGTGACGAGATATGGATACTTTGATTGGTTGGTGATGACCTTCGACTTAACCAATACAGTGCCACATTTAGCACCCTTATGAACAAAGTTTTCCATCCCTACCTTGATCAGTTCATGGTAGTCTACCTAGATGACAATCATCTACAACAACACCTTGGAGGAACACATAGAGCACTTAAGGAAGGTTTTCCAATTCTTTCAGGAGAACGAGCTATATATCAATAGGGAGAAATGTGAGTTTGCACAATCAAATGTGCACCATGTCATTAGCAATGACGAGTACGCATGGACGAGGCTAATGTACGTGCTATCCAGGAGTGGGAGGAACATATAAAGGTATCTGAGTTGAGATCCTTCCTTAACCTTGTTAACTACTATTTTTGGTTCATTAGTTGATACTCATCCAAGGCTGCACCATTGACTGAGTTTCTAAGGAAGAACAAGGCATGGATTTGGATGGAGCATTGTCAAAAGGTATTTGAAGGCCTTAAGGCAACTGTAATTGATGAGATAGTCTTGGCGTTACCTGACTTTGACAAGACATTTGAGGTGCACATAGATGCATTAGACTTTGCCATTGAGGGTGTCTTGATGCAGGATAAGCATTCTATAGTGTTTGATATCTACAAGTTAAATGAAACGGAGCGGAGTTACACGGTGCAAGAGAAGGAAATGACTGCCATTGTGCATTGCCTTCGTACATGGCGACATTATTTGCTCGGGTCGAGGTTTGTGGTCAAGACCGACAATGTGGCAAGTAGCTACTTTCAGACGAATAATAATCTCACACTAAAACAAGCTAGGTGGCGGGATTTCTTGGTCGAGTTTGATTATGTGCTGGTGTACAAGCCGAGCCTAGAAACGTGGGCTTGTAATATGAGTGGGGCATTACATTGTCATACTTTGATCACCCCTACCTTCAATGTCTCTACTTATGGTGCAAGAGAAGGAAATGACTGCTATTGTGTATTTCTTTCGTACATGGCGACATTATTTGTTCAGGTCGAGGTTCGTGGTCGAGGCCGACAATGTGGCTACTAACTACTTTCAGAGGAAGAAGCTCACACCAAATCAAGCTAGGTGGCAGGATTTCTTGGCCGAGTTTGATTATGTGCTAGAGTACAACCCGGGCAAAAGTAACATTGTAGTTGATGCCTTGATCCGAAAAGTCGAGCTTGCTGCCATCACTTTAGTAAGTTAGGACATTTGTGAGGCTATAAATGAAGTCATGCAACATGATCCAGAAGCTAAACAACTTATCGAGTTAGTCAACCAGTGCAAAACGAGATCTTTTTGGGTAGATGATGTCTTATTGCTTACCATGGATCAGTGGGTCTACGTGCATATGTTTGGAGACATTAGACGACAGCTCATAAGGGAAATTCATGGAACAATGTGGACTGGTCATCCAGGCCAACGTCGCACTAGGGCCTTGGTTGAGTCAGTCTACCATATGACACGCATAAGAGATGATATAGAATGTGCAGACGTGCCTTGTCTGTCAATAGGACAAGGTTGAGAAACAACAACCCGGAGGACTTTTAGAGCCATTACTAGTTGCAGAGCATCCATGGGAGAGCGTGACCATAAACTTTCTCACTTCCCTACCAAAATCCGACGGTTATGGTGGTCATGGTTAGATTTTAAAAATATGCCACCTTCATGCTCGCCTTACTAGGTTGCACTACCAAGGAAGCCGCCAAGCTATTCTTTGACAACGTGGTGAAGTATTGGGGATTACCAAAGAATATTATTAGTGATCGAGAGCCCCGTTTTAATGCAAATTTTTGGAGAAAGTTATTTGACATACTTGGCACAAAACTACACTTTTCCACTAGTTTCCACCCACAGACGGATGGATAAACAGAACGGGTCAACGCCTTACTAGAATTCTATTTGGGGCATTGTGTAAGCGTGCATCAGAAAGATTGGGAAAGGCTCCTAGGCATCGCCCAATTATCTTAAACTTACAGTGCAGTGAGTCCATGAGGCGGATACCATTTGATCAAGCCACATGCCAATAGCCATAAACTCCACATTCATTACCAGCCACATTCGAGGAAAAGATTTTGGGGGCTTATCATATGGATAAAGGATGGTAGGAGCAGCTTGACACTACTAAGTCCTACTTGGATAAGGCAGTGAAGAAGATGAACAAGCTTGCAGACCATAAGCAACGTCCCATGGACCATAGAATTGGGGACATGGTCATGGTAAAGTTTAACCCACAACATTTCAAAGCACTACAGGGCATTCATCAGAATCTGATTTGCAAGTATGAGGGGCCATTTAAGGTCATTGCTAAGGTTGGAACGATCTTATACAAGCTTAACATGCTATTGTATCTTAAGATCTACCCTGTCTTATATGCTAGTATTCTTACGCCTTATCATGAATATAAGGATGATCCGAGTAGGGGACAATCAATTTGAGTGCCTACTACTATCATTCCCTCGCATTATTGGGAGATTGAGGTTGCCATGGATTACTAAGCTAGGTATAAATAAGGGCAGAAAGCCACCGCTATGTTCCTCATCCATTTGAAGGGGAAATTACCGGAGGAGGCCTCGTGGGAACGATATGAAGACTTATGTCAATTCAAAGATAAGATTTGAGAGTTTATGCAGCAACATTGCGTCGTGGGTGTCTAACATTAAGTGGGGGAGAGTGTGAAAACCCGCCACATCATCATGCCACATAGGCACTATTTGGCATATGTTAATGCCATGTGGAAGCATACATAGGAGAAAGGCTTGAATTTGTGAGAAGATTCTAGAGAAATATGAGCATTTCCTTTGGAAGATGCTAGACTCCTATGGTTTTGTTAGGAAATTCCTTGGAATCTTCTAGGCTTGTAGAGAATTCTAGATAAAGCCCGTATCTAGTAAATACTAAGGACTTGTCTAATAATTGATATTTACACACTAGACCCTAGGAGACTAGTATATAAAGGGGGGCCACTCATTTGTAATTCACCAAGCAAAAAATTCAAGTTCTCTCTAATACAAAGCTTCGTTTAACAATCTCTTGTGTTTTTTCTACCATTATCTTAGAGATCTTGAGTGTAGTAAGAATGACTTGGCATAGCCAAGAATGTGAGAAATTTGTGCAAAATCGAGAGCTGGTTACAAGTGCCGTACGTGTTCTTAGTTAACGACTAAGGACGTTTCAACGTGATATCAGAGCAAAGGTTGCAGCTAGGGAATGAAGAACGACGGAGATATTAACGATGCCAACACCCAAGCCAATGACATCCAGGATGCTGCTGGCAAGAATGGTCGTAACAAAAAGAGGAATGCCACCAAAAAAACCAAGAGGCACCATTCGAAATTGTGCCAAATACAGGGCTTACATATCAAGAGCCATCCGCCACTTAGGCGAGCGAGGATTAAATGGAGGTCCTGCTGGAGGACATCTCGCTCGATAAAGAGTGTGTGATGAAGGTGAACACGAGGATGGACATCATCAAGATCTTTTGCCAATGCTTCGGGAAGGTGGAAGGCACCCTTAGTGTTCTTGAGGGACACACTCTTAAAGTAATTGAGAGTATCTATAATTACTTAGAGGGACGTACACATACTGAGATAGAACTAAGGAAAATCATCACTGCCTTAGAGTGCATACTCATGGAGGCTTTGAGTACTATCGATGCTATAAAAAAAGATAGAGTCTTTCAAGAAGCATGTTGATGCTTGAGTGACCGACACAGCTAGCAATGTTGTGGTGATGAGGGACTCCAAGATTGAGGCTCCCATCTAAGGTGTTCGTGATGCACAATAAGTGGAAAGCTTCGTTTGGCACTTGGAGAACTACTTTAGGCACGGAAAAGTGAGGGATGACGAGGCCATGATCAATAGTGTTGTATACTACCTCTCAGAGACTGACATGCTATGGTGGAGAAGGAAGATGGACGATTTGGATAAAATTCTATGTATTATTAGCATGTGGTATCAGCTCAAAGCCGAGTTCAAGCGACGGTTCTTTCCAAACAATGTCTTGTACAAGGAAAGGCTTAATCTTAGGGAGTTAAATCAAATAGAGAGCATACGTAACTATGTCAAGAAGTTCACTACCCTTATGCTTCAAATACCCAACCTGACCAATGACTACTTGTTGTTCCACTTCATGGACGAGTTGTAAAATTGGCTATGCAGGAGTTGAAACGCCGACAAGTCGTGAATATAGACCAAGCCATAGTGGATGCTGAATCATTAATGGATTTCAGGCATGACAAGAACAACAAAGGCAAAGTCAGAGATTTAAAGGTTAACAATGTCAAAGGTGGGGAAGACCGTGGAAAAGGCAAGGAGATACAACAACAATACTTCAAGACTCAAGATTCCAAAAAGTCGAGTGGCCGTCAGGACTACGCCGAGAAGAAGGCGCAGGCAGAGAAGAAGGGATGCTATGTATACGGAGGGCCGTACTACTTCAGGAATTGTCCCAACCTCTAGAGCCTTAATGTCATAGTCCAAGAATGGAAGGAGAAACCGCAAGGAGATAGTTCACGAATCGCACAGTCAGGTATGATCGGATTATATAGTGCTGTCATGAAACAAATAATTCAAGTTCTCTCTAATACAAAGCTTCCTTTAATAATTCTTTTGTGTTCTTTCTACCATTGTCTTAGCTATCTTAAGTTTAGTAAGGTTGACTGGCATAGCAAGAACATGAACAAGTTGTGCAAGATCGAGATTGATTTGTCAAGTTTCGTATATGTACTTAGTTAATGACTAAATGGCTTGAGCCGAAATGCTAAGCTTGCTGCCATCACGTTAGAAAATTGGGACATTCGTGAGGCTATAAAAGAAAGCATGTGGCATGATCCAGTAGCTAAACAACTTATCGAGCTAGCCAACCAGGGCAAGCCAAGACATTTTTGGGTAGAAGACGGCTTATTGCTTATCACGGGTCGACGGGTCTATGTGCCTATGTTTGGAGACATTAAATGGAAGATCATAAGGGAAAGTCGTAACATAATGTGGGCTAGTCATCCAGGACAACATCGCATTTGGGCCTTGGTTTAATCAATCTACTATTGGACATGCATGCAAAATGATATAGAGTGTTATGTGCAAACTTGTCTTGTCTGTAAACAGGACAAGGTTGATAAAAAACAACCCGGAGGACTTTTGGAGCCACTACCAATTGCAAAGCATTCATGGGAGAGCGTGACTATGGACTTTATCACTTGCCTATGGTACTATTATGGTGGTCGTAGATAGATTTTCCTAATATGCCACCTTCATGCCCTCCTCACCAGGTTGCACTGCCAAGGAAGCCGCCAAGCTATTATTTAAGAACGTGTTGAAGTATTGGGGCTTACCAAATCATATTATCAGTGATCGAGGCCCCTGTTTTACTAGAAACTATTGGAGAGAGATATTCGACATACTTGGCACGGAACTGCACTTTTTCACTAGTTTTCACCCGCAGACGGATGGATAAACGGAATAGGTCAATGCTTTACTAGAATGATACTTAAGGCATTATGTAAGAATGCATCAGAAAGATTAGGCAATGCTCCTAGGCATCGCCCAATTCCCTTATAACTTGCAGCGGAGTGAGCCCACATGGCGGACACCATTTGAGCTAGCCACAGGCCAACAACCACAAACTCCACATTCATTACGAGTCGCGTTAGAGGGAAACAGTTTAGGGGCTTATCATATGGCCAAAGGATAGGAGGAGCAGCTTGACATTTCTAAGTCCTACTTGGATAAGGCAGCTAAGGAGATGAAGAAGTTTGCGGACCGTAAGCGGCGCCCTACGGACTATAGAGTTGGAGACATGGTTATGCTAAAGTTTAACCCAAGACAGTTCAAAGCACTACGGGGCATGTATCAGAATCTGATTTGCAAGTATGAGGGGCCATTTAAGATCATCGCCAAGGTAGGCAAGATCTCGTACAAGCTTGACATAACATCGTATCTTAAGATCTACGTTGTCTTCCATGCCAGCATGCTTAAGCCATGTCATGAAGATAATGATGAACCTAGTAGGGTCCAAACATGTCGAATGACTATTACTATCACCACCTTGAATGATCGGGAGATTGAGGCTGTCATAGATTACCAGGCCTGACGAAAACAATGGAAGAAAGCCACGCTATGTTCCTCATCCATTGGAAGGGGAAATCACCCGAGGAGGCCACGTGAGAACGATATGAGGACTTATAGTAATTCAAAGATAAGATCCGAGAGTTTATGCAGCAACATTGCGCCGCGAACATCGCAACATTAGGTGTGGGAGAGTGCAATGACCCCCCACGTAAACATGCCATATAGGCACCATATGGCATATATTAATGCCATGTGGAAACTTACATATGAGGAATGCTAGCATTTGTGAGAAGATTCTAGAGAAGTATGAGCATTTTCTTTGGAAGACCCTATATCCCTATGGATTTGCTAGGAAAGTCCTTGGAATCTTCTATGCTTGTAGAGAATTCTAGAGAAAGACCTTATCTTGAAAATACTAAGGACTTGAGTAAAAATTAATATTTACACACTAGCCCCTAGGAGACTAGTATATAAAGAGGGTCACTCATTTTGTAATTCACCAAGCAAACAATTCAAGTTCTCTCTAATGCAAAGCTTCCTTTGGCCATTCTCTTGTGTTCCTTCTACCATTCTCTTTGCGATCTTGGGTGTAGTAAGACTGACTTGGCAAAGAAAGAACGTGAACAAGTTGTGCAAGATCGAGAGCGAGTTGTCAAGCGTCGTACATGTATTTAGTTAACGACTAAGGACGTGACAAATCACACTAATTAGAGTGGCCTCTCTTTTTTTCTTTTTTCTTTTTTATAATTATAGTTGTAGGCCTTATTTACAATCCAAGTGGAAAAAATACAATCTCATGAAGGATATAGAAATAGATACAAGAACCATGACTATATATATACACAAGTGTTCAACTAACTATAGCGACTAAGAAAAGAAAATGTAATACATTTATCAAATACTGCCCGAGGTTCTATGTATCCTCACAAACGGCGCTAACAACCGAAGTGGTGAAATTGCAACAAGAGCAACGCACCAAAGTAGGTAAAAAATGTGATTCCATCACCACAACCACCACAACCGCAAGAACAACCTTGTGTTGCTTCAACAACTTCAGCAACATCACCAAGATCAATAGTAATGGTATCTTTATCGCGATTTTCCTTAGCCTCCTCGGTCATGTTTTCTTCAGCAACAATAACTATACTAAGGGTTTAGTCATATGGAGTAGCTTTCAAGACAGAAATTATAATAACTATATACTGGACGTGTTTCGCGGTAACTACGAAGCATTATCTGTTGTTTGTACTAAACTAATAGTATTTGAGTAATTTCTATTTCCATGGCGCAAGGGACCTAGAGGTTCTTAAATATAAAAGCAACTATTTTTGTTTGTCGATAGAGACACCATGATCGTCCAACTTCCACTTGGTATTAATATCACAACCCTGTACATAGGCCAGGTTGGTTAGGATTTTACAATTATCAAATCAATTGAGTCGGATTATTAAATCTAAATACCAAACCAAACCAATAAAATTCGGGTTTTTCACTCTCGAATTTTTCGGGATTTTTTGGGTTTTTTCTAATTTTTTCCAATAAAATCTTCATAGAACAAAATATATAAATTATGCTCAAAATATTTCTTTAATCCTAGTAAGATACAACTATAAAAAGTATTTTCCAAGAAAATAATATAAAATATGAGATGTGTCATGGCAATATTATAAAATATTCAACAACAAAGACAATAAAATTAGGTAATATCAATATTGCTAATTAAAAAGCAATAATAAAAATAAACATAATCTAAAAGTACTAAGTCATGCTAAAATAAGTAGACTAATAAGAGAATATTAATTATTATTGGAGTGTACAAAGAAAACCGACAAACCGCACCAATCCGATAATCCGAATCAAACCAGGAAAAAAAACCTGACATGATTTGGTTTGATTTGGTTTGGTGTTAGAAAAAAAATCCGACCATAATTGGTTTAGAAAGTCAAACCGAAACCAAACCAACCCGACATTAAATATATAGAATTTTAGATATATTTAATATATAAATATACTTATTGTGATGTAATTTATAAATATACTTATTGGAGCATTCAAAACTTCTAAGTCCAACCTTGAAATAATACATTAAAAGATAAAATTATAATTTTTTTAAGAAATATTTATAAATTATATCACAATAAGTATATTTATATATTAAATATATCTAAAATTTCTAAATATGTAATGTCGGGTTGGTTTGGTTTCGGTTTGACTTTCTTTAGTTAAAACTAAACCAAACCAATTATGGTCGTTTTTTTTTTCAACACCAAACCAAATCAAACCAAACCATGGCCGAATTTTTTTCTCGATTTAACTCGAATTATCAAGTTAATGCGATTTGTCGATTTCCTTTGTATACCCCTACCCTCCATCTTCTATACTCCCGTCGACTGTACACCTTTAGCCGATACTCCTAAAGGCTTAATTGTATTTTATTGCAACAATAATGTTTTCTACGAAGAAGTTCTTTATATGCTACTAATATTTTCTGATACTTTCCCTGGCTAGAAAGAGGTTTAATAAAATGGCTGTAACCAGGAGGCATTTGATATTTATTGGATAAGTCCATATAAAATTTGGACTCGGATTCTGATTAAATGTAGGGAAAATGAAATTAACTATGTCGCCGCTCTCAAAATAATTTTGTATGTCATATACCGAAATTATACAAATTTCATACACTTTTTCGAATACCGAATATAAATAGTTTCTACTGTGGATTAAAAGTGAAAAAAGTTTTCAACGTACAAATGTTGTAGTATAAAATTTGCGCAAACAGCCACAGAATGTACATTTTAAGTTGCCATAAAATGTATATTCTACGGCAACTTGAAATGTAATTGTAGTATAAAACTATTCACGCCGTTAATAGTTATGTGTTTTTTCAAATTAAATTTATCCACCCAAACTTTCACCTCCTATGAAGATAGAAAGTTTGGCATAGAAAAAGTACAAGGGAACGAGACCTTTACCTTATTACTCCTAGTGAGAGTAGGATTACAGCATTATTACTTGGACACTACAGGGGTAAAAGATTCATTCTTTCAACATTATTACATATATTATACATGAATTAAATATATATATACACCATCTAGTTTTGCTTTAACCGGTTGGGTGGGAGTAACAATAAGTTATAAATTTATTATTTTGGAATATGAAGAAATTCCATTATTAATAATAAGTATTAATAGTTATTAGTATAGATAGATTAGAGGTATGTTTTACAAAACAGAATTGAACAACATAACCATAACAAGATACGTACAGCATGGGGCATACATTTACAAAGGGGTCATTTGCGCAAACAGCCACTTTTAACGCTGTTATTTAGAATACGATCGTATATGGACAAAACACAAAAGTTACATTGATTTTTAATTTGTGACCATATTGTAAGGATCAGCCGTAAAAGTGGTTATCCCTAGCAATCCTTATCCATCTCCCTGAATATAGTCAGATAATTGTCTTACTCTTTCTTTTTTTTTTCTCTTATAATTATTACGTTGACAAGTAATCGATTTGAAGGTTGACCAACATCAAGCTAATAATTCAAAGGGATGTTATTAAAATAATGTACAATCTCTATTTCACAATATATTGGAGTAACTTTTAATACATCTATAATGCAAACTTTTATGTTATTAAATTAATTATTAAATCATTAAAATAATTTACCATAATAAGTAAATTGATTGGTGACTTGAGAATAAGAAATTATCGTTACAGTTAAAATGAACTTATGTATAAAAGTTCAGTCACACGGTTAGTAAACGTCATTTGGATAGCAACATTATTACCATAGGCTTGTAAGTAACTCATTATAGTTAATTTAAGCATTTTACATGTCCACAATTTTCAGTTCTTCATTGTCCAAGACCTTCAACAACATCAACAACAACCCAGTATAATCTCACTTAGTGGGGTCTAGGGAGGGTAGTATGTACACAGAGCTTACCCCTACCCTTGGATAGAAAGGCTATTTTCAAATAGACATCTGGCATCCTTCCCTCCAAGGACTTCCCACCTTACTCTTGGGGAGACTCGAACTCACAACCTCTCGGTTGGAAATGCGGATTGTCCAAGACCTTCATTAAAGGGAAAACAAAAAAGGAAAGAGGAGGAAACAAACCAATAAAAGAGAAAATTACCACTAGTGCACATTAATTCGCATTTAATTAAGTGTGTTAAAATAAATTAATCTCCACATCCACAACAACCGCCACAACCACCACCACCGCAACCACTACCATCACCGCCGCAACAACAACCCTGGTGCGCACCCCCACTGTTGCTACTCAGCACTGTCGTCGTTGCTGCTACACCGGCGACAGCGGCTCCAGCGCCGGCCAAAACAACCATACGGCCGTCTTTTAATCCGCTTCCAGCACTGGGGTTCCTCGCACCTATTTCAACATCGCCAGCTCCTTTCGTCTTCTGCTTTTCTCTGTAGCTTAGGCAGCATAAAAATACCAAAAAAAGGATCACAGAACTGCAGACTATGAACGCAATATAGGCTGACTCCATACTAAATATGCTTCTCAACTACTAACTACATTAAAGGCTATATTTATAGTAAAGCCACCGACCGAGATTACGATTGATCATTCTTTTTTCTCTCAGCTGCAACATGACGAATTGTTATACTATAGGAAAACAATTTAAAGGTAAAAGACCTTTAAATGTAAGAAGGAAAGAGATTTTGTTTAGTTGATAAATAAAGAAATGGAGGTAGTTTGGAAGGTTTAATATATGTAGCTATATGGAGAGAGACTTTTGTAATTCTTCAACTTTTATTACACAAGGGATCACTTTGGTACACACTTGGGCTCACACTTTGCTTCACTCCTTTTGTACATCATACAAATGAGGAGGTCTTCCCCTATTTATAGGCATCAACCTCCATGTTCTACGACATTCTAGAATATTCCATATAAGTATCCTAAACAATATTCATATCTACCTATTCTCATATGTTCTAGAATATTCCACTACTCTAGAATATTCTCACATTCTCTACTATACATAAAAGAGTTTAAATCATCTTCTAGAATATTCTAGAGAACTCCATAATGTTCTCGAACCTTCTAGAACATTCTAGCTCATTCTAGAATATTTTAGAATAGTCTAGCATATTCTAGTAATATCTAGCTTTGGTTTAATTTATTGTTCACATTGCCTCCCTTAAACCAAAGCCTCGTAGGTGGTCATTCCTAATAACTTTTTCATCTTCAGAAAAGTCTCCATCTTCAATGCCTTGGTGAAAATATCTGCCACCTGTTCACCAGTTCTGCAGTAGCCAATTCGGATCTCATTTTCTCGTACCATCTCTCGAATGAAATGATATTTGATATCAATGAGTTTGCTGCGACCATGAAGTACTGGATTCTTCGCCAACTTGATTGCTGATTGGTTGTCACAAAATATCGTTGTTGGACCATCATGTTTGGGTTGAAGAAACCTGAGCATTCTTCTCAACCATACCGCCTCTAGGATAGCAGATTCCATCTCCTTGAGTTCCTTTAATGTATCTGTCGACTTCTCCCGTTGGTCTGTACTTTGTTTTGTATACCCACTTTACTCCAATGGGTTTCTTTCCTCTTGGAAGGTCGGTAAGCTCTCAAGTATCATTCTTCTCAATAGAATGGATTTCCTCCTCCATTGCTTTCACCCAACGTTCTTCTTCAATTGCATCCTTGAAATCCACAGGATCGCAATTTGAAAACAAGGCAAAGTTCAAAATATCTTCGTCAGTTAGAGTATCAACATCATTACCGACAACGTAATCCTCCAAATGAGCCGGTAGACGTCGTTACCTCTGTGATCGACCATGCTGTATTGGTTGTATTTCTGAGGGAGACTGTTGTTGCGCAGGTTCATCATGCTCCTCGTCATCAAGATATGATGGTGCTGGAGGTTGAGATGGCTCAACTGCTTTTTTCTTCCAATCCCATGCTCTGTGTTCATCAAAGGTGACATCTCTACTGACAATAACCTTTTTGCTGTCTGGATTACATAGCTTGTACACTTTTGTCTGTCGACTGTAGCCAACAAATATGCTCTTTTCTGCTTTCTCGTCAAGCTTCTTTCGCAGTGGATCGGGTACATGCGCATAGGCAAGACAACCAAATATTCGTAAATGAGAAATATTTTGTTTTCTACCTGTCCATACCTCATAAGGTGTTTTTCCATGGTTGCTTCTCGTAGGGCACCTGCTTAATATGTAAATTGCAGTAGAGACAGCTTCAGCCCAGAATTCTTTAGGCAGCTGTTTTGCTGCCAGCATTGACCGCACCATATCCATCACAGTCCTGTTCTTTCTTTCCGCAACTCCATTTTGTTGAGGAGTGTACCTTGCAGTCAATTGATGTTGAATCCCATGCTTCTTCAAAAAATCATCGCACACAGTATATTCTGTGCCTCGATCTGTTCTCAGAGTCTTTATAAAATGACCACTTTGTTTTTCAACATATGTTTTGAAGCTTTTGAATGTGTCACAAGCTTCAGACTTATTTTTCAGCAAATACACCCATGCTTTTCTACTGAAATCATCAATAAAAGTAATAAAGTACTTACTTTCACCAAGCGAAGGAACTTCCACCGAGCACAAATCAGAATGTATCAGCTGCAATGGGTGTTTTGCTCTCCAAGCTTTGCCTTTGGGAAATGGCTCTCTATGCTTCTTCCCCAAAATGCATGCTTCACACTGTCTTGGAGCAAAGTCAAGTGAAGGCAAACCTGACACCATCTTATTCTTCACAAGATATTGTAAACCGCCGAAATTAAAGTTGCCGAACCTCATGTGCCATAACCAAGTATCATCAAGAGCAATTGAATTATAGCAGGGTAAGTGACCGTAGTTGAAAGTTACTGGAAACATCCGATTTTTGGTCATACTTACCTTGGCTATAATTCTCATACTCTTGTCTCTTATAGTGCATATATCATTACTGAAATGCACTTCATATCCATTGTGTTGGAGCTAACCCAAGCTCAACAAATTATGCAGCAGGTTAGGCACGTAGTAAACATCTTTTATGGAGCACTCAAGCCCATTCTCCATGGTGACCGGTATTCTCCCTTTCCCGACAACTTGCATAACTTGATTATTTCCAAATTTAACCGTGGATTTAAAAGACTCGTCCAAATCAGCAAATATCTCCTTCTTACCGCACATATGATTACTACATCCGGAGTCAACGTAGCAGACATCATTGTTAGTTTCTTCACTAACAGCAGCCATAGATGCGGAGTATAAAGTGGTTTCACTTTTATCCCCTTCATCCTCAGCTACTCGAGCATGAACTTGTTTATTTTAAGTTCTTTTACTCCAACAATCTTTAGCATAATGAACCAATTTACCGCAGTTATAGCATTTAGGGGAGGTTTTTGCTGACCTGGATTGTTGTAATTTTCTCTTGGCTGGAAATGATGATTACCTCTTCCACGGCCACGATCGTTGCCGGTGCCTCCACGACCTCTGCCTCGGAAACCATGTCCTCTAGTTTCCGCCACATTAGAAGATTCTCCTCTCTCTTTAACTTTAGTATGTGCCTGCAATGCCTTCTCTGCCGGATCTTTCTCCAATGACTCTTCTAATTTCCCATTAATTCTATTCTCATGAAGAATTAATGAGCCCAGAAGCTCCTCGATACTTAAAGTTGAAAGATCCTTGGTCTCTTGAATTACTGCCACAATATGATCAAACTTCATAGGTAAAGTATTAAGTACCTTTTCAACGAATGTCTCATCGCTGAGGGTATGACCATTGAGCTCCATCTCATTCTTGATCTCTGTCAACCTCGAAAAGTATCCCTCAACTGTCTCTGACTTCTCCATCGTGGCAAGATCGAACTTCCTTTTTAGCGCCATCAAATTATTCTTTTGGACCTTATCAACTCCACGATATGCTTTGGCCAAAATATCCCAAGCCTGTTTTGTTGTTTGGGCTGTGGAAATTTTGCCAAACACAGACATATCGATGGCCTGGTGTATTTGGGACAAGGCCATACTATCACGCCTTATTTCATTCTCTTCGGCACCTTCCTCCAGTTCTTCTCGCGTATACTTTAACAAATTATACGCCTTCAGATGTGTCTCCATCTGAATCCTCCAAAAGTTGTAATTTTGTTTCCCCGACAACTTGGGAACCATGCACACGATATTCTTTCCTGCAATAGTTAATGAATCACCCTCCTAACGAACCAATTGCTCTGATACCAGATGTAGGAAAACAATTTAAAGGTAGAAGACCTTTAAATGTAAGAAGGAAAGAGATTTTATTTAGTTGATAAATGAAGAAATGGAGGTAGTTTGGAAGGTTTAATATATGTAGCTATATGGAGAGAGACTTTTGTAATTCTTCAACTTTTATTACACAAGGGATCACTTTGGTTCACACTTGGGCTCACACTTTGCTTCACTCCTTTTGTACATCATACAAATGAGGAGGTCTTCCCCTATTTATAGGCATCAACCTCCATGTTCTACGACATTCTAGAATATTCCATATAAGTATCCTAAACAATATTCATATCTACCTGTTCTCATATGTTCTAGAATATTCCACTACTCTAGAATATTCTCACATTCTCTACTATACATAAAAGAGTTTCTATCATCTTCTAGAATATTCTAGAGAACTCCATAATGTTCTCGAACCTTCTAGAACATTCTAGCTTATTCTAGAATATTTTAGAATAGTCTAGAATATTCTAGTAATATCTAGCTTTGGTTTAATTTATTGTTCACATATACCCTATTTCTTTACTTTTTACGTACTTGAGTACATATATAAAAAAAATTGTAAGTTTTTTGTGAACGTCAATTGACATTATTTTACAAGATTAGCTTCGTCACTGGTTGTAACCTTAATCGTTTAAATCAAATGACCAGCGCTTTATTGTAACTTTTCGTTTCATTATTTGGTTCCTTTGGAGTTTGGACTCCGGTCTTTGGCCTCTACTTCGACTTTTATTGATGTAGTTGGTTTGACTAATTAGGAGTTTTACTTGGTCTACTGAATCTGAGGCTCTGAGCTCATAATTGGCCTGGTAGATGCCTAACTTTTGATTATTATTTATTAATTTATAATTTAAGTACCTTTCTTTCCAATTCGATAAGCGTGTCACCCAAACAAACTATATTTGGTGATGGAAGACTAAAAGTAGATGCAAACCTGATCGCTGTGTCATACAATACCCTGAAAAAGAAGTCCTAATCATACAATACCTTCATCATTTTTACGTGAAAAATAAAAGCATAAAATAGTTTATCTCATTTTAATTTATAATCAGTAATCTACTATACCTCAATTACAAATTGATTAATGGGGAGCTTCACCGCTCCATCTTCCTTCTTTGCTACCTTTGTGTATGTAGTTCACCTACACTGAGATTGTCATGGCGAGAGGAAGAGGCAGACCCAAAAAAGTTCTGGTGCCCATCTATGCTAACAACACTATTCCCCCAAAATCTGTTAACACTCAGGGTAGTACTGTTTCATTGAAACCCATCGACGATGTTGATACTTTGCCCCATGCAAACACAGATCTGCAGTCATCTGGAGCCCCCGTGCTTACAACAGCAGCTGCCAAGGTTGATAATGGCACAGAGCATGTTACTGTTTCATCGAGCACTGTTTCATCGAGTACTGTTCAATCGAATACTGTTACATTGACCCAGGCGATGGAGCCCTCTGCACAAACTGAAACTCGGGTACCTTCTCAGCTTCCGGGGCAAGAAGAGACAGGTAATGCCCTCATGCAGGACCCTGAGCAACCAGTAGATCCAGATCCAGTTAAGGAGACAAATGCAGCACCCAAAGGATGGGCAAATCTCTTCCAGAAGAATAGATTTGCATCAAATGGTATGGCCTTGGAGTATATTCCACCAACTATGATCGATGGTAAGCCTGTTGGCCAGTTGCTGAAAGAGGATGCGGAGGAGGAAGAGCAAAAATGGAAGAGTGCCTTAGTAATTTTTGTGTTTGGGAATGGACCAGGATTTAATGCTATGAAACGATTCATTAATCTCCACTGGTTTCATGTCCCAGAACCTGATTTATATTACCATGAGGAGGGCTACTATGTAACCAAATTCCTATCCATAGAAGATGCCAAAGAAGTGATGTGTGCTGGACCATATACTATTGCTAACCGAGCTATGATTTTGAAACAGTGGTCTGCTTATTTTGACTTCACTGCTGAGTTTCCCACTGACATTCCTTTGTGGGTGAAGTTCCCTAATCTCCCTATGTCTTGCTGGGGTATTAGGTCATTAAGTAAGATAGCCAGTGTTCTTGGAAAGCCTATATATGCTGATGAATGCACTACCAAACAGACAAGGATTTCATTTGCACGCATGCTCATAGAGGTAAATGTTTCCAAAATGTTGCCAAGCGAGATTGAACTCATAGATCCAAATGGTAAGAAATTTGTTCAGGAAGTGGAATATGATTGGAAGCCAACATACTGTGAAAAGTGTCTTATGGTTGGACACAACTGTTTGGCTGCCCCTAAACCTATACACAAGCCTAAAGTTGTTCAACAATGGAGACCTAAAGTGGTAAATGACAATGTTATGCAGCCTCCCAAGCAGCAGACCATACCAGAGCAGATGGTGTCCCCTTCTGTAATAGCTGATCCTGTAGTAAATACTGATATGTTCATACAGGTGGATAAAGGCAAACAGGTCCATACTCCAGCTTTCAATCTTACAAACTTCCCCCCTTTATCTCCTGTGGTGTTGAGTAATCGATTTCAAAGCATGTCAGATGGTAGACAAGGTAACCCCCCTGATAAAGGGGGTCCGAGCCATTCACAATGAAGTTGTTAGTCTGGAATATTAGAGGTGTAAATAAGAGATATAAACAAAATGAAGCTAAGGAATACTTTAGTCAAAATAATTTAACATTGTCAGTTTGGTAGAAACAAAGGTTAAACAACAGAATGCAGGGAGAATAGCTAATAATTTAGTTCCTGGCTGGAGGTTGCTAGCTAATTACAGGGACTCCCCAAGAGGTAGAGCCTGGATCCTATGGGATGATCAGAAGATTAATGTCACTGGTATTCAAGAGGGAGACCAGTTTATCCATTGTAGGGTCAACACTCTTGCAGGGGACTTGGTCTGCCTCCTCACTGTAGTCTATGGTCACAATGGATTGGATCAAAGAAGGTTATTGTGGCAGCAACTTTAGAGTCTTGCTAGTGGTATAACTGTTCCTTGGCTGGTTGCAGGGGACTTCAATGCAGTATTGTCTATTAATGATAGGCAATCATGTAACCAGGTTACTCAAGCTGAAATCCAAGATTTCACTCAATGTATGCAAGTGGTTGAGCTATCAGAATTGCCTTGGAAAGGGGCTTTTTTCACATGGTCTAATAAGCAAACTGGTTCTGATAGAGTTTGTAATAGGTTGGATAGAATATTTGGTAATTATGAATGGATGATTAAGTGGAGTTATGTACAAACTGTATATGATCCCCCTTTAATATCTGATCATAATCCAATGGTACTTACTGTTTATGAAGATCACAGGCTCAGGAATCCCTTCAGATTTTATAATGCATGGACTAATCATAAAGACTTTCAGTGCATTGTCAAGGAACACTGGAAAAGCACTGCACAAGATACTCTCAAGCAGGTCTGGATCAACCTCAAGTCACTCAAACCTGGTCTTAAATATCTAAATGTTAGAGAATTTAAGAACATTACACAAAGAATTGAGGATAGCAAAAGGGAACTGACTGACATCCAAAATCAGATGGTGATGCAATACACTGATGAGCTACAGACTAAAGAAAAGGATCTGATATTGAAGTTGGAGAAATGGTCACTGATAGAAGAGAGTATACTGCAACAGAAGTCCAGAGCCAGATGGATCCAATTGGGAGATTCAAATAATAAGTACTTTAATGCTCTACTGAAAGAAAGAAATCAATTCAAAAGTATAACAGAATTGGTTACAGCAGGAGGCACCAAAATCACTAATCCAGATGCAATCAGAGATGAGATCAAATGTTTTTCAAATCCTTGATGGGTACATCAACAGCCTCCTTACCAGCAATTAACAGGTCTTATATGGATAATGGTCCTAAACTCACACGCAGCCAAATGCAACGATTAATTGCTGATGTTACTGTGGATGAAGTTGTAGACAGTTTAAAGTCCATATGTGATCATAAAGCTCCAGGTATTGATGGTTACAATGCTGATTTCTTCAAACAGACATGGTGTATCACTGGCAATCAGATCAGTAGGGCTGTTATGGACTTCTTCCACACCAGCAGAATGTATAAACCAGTTAACTGTGCCTCCCTCACCTTGATTCCTAAAGTTGCTAATCCACAATCAGTCAAGGAATTTCGACCAATTACTTGCTGTTCAGTTTTGTATAAAATCATCTCCAAGATTTTGGCCAATACACTACAGAAATGCATAGCTAGTATCATCTGTGATACCCAGGCAGGATTTATTCCAGGAAGGAGGATTGCTGATAATGTTATCCTAGCTCATGAACTGATTAAACATTATGCAAGGGCTCATGTATCTCCTAGATGCATGATTAAAATTGACTTACAGAAGGCATATGATTCTGTTGAGTGGGTTTTCTTACAGCAGGTTATGGAATCTTTAAACTTCCCAAACAGGTTTATCAGGTGGATTATGGAATGTGTTCAAACAGTGAGCTATACAGTTATGGTGAATGGGGAAACTACAGAACCTTTCCAAGCAGCCAAAGGTTTGAGGCAGGGTGATCCAATTTCTCCCTTTCTGTTTACTATAGTGATGGAATACCTCAGCAGAGCCCTTTGTGAAATTAAAAAGAATTCTGATTTCTCATTTCATCCTGGCTGCAAGAAGTTGGGTGTTACTCATCTCAGTTTTGCAAATGATTTGTTGCTGTTTGCTAGAGGAGACCTGAAGACTGTGTCTACTATGTTTAAATATCTATCTCATTTCACTGAGGCATCTGGTCTGAATGCTAATCTAAACAAAAGTTATATCTATTTTGGTGGTGTTCCTTCTGATATACAGCAGCAAATTGTAGCTCACCTTGGTTATGCTTATGGGGAATTACCTTTTAAATACCTGGGAGTTCCCCTATCTACTAGGAAGATATCTTTGCTGCAGTGGCAACCATTGGTAGATAACGTTACTGCTAGGATAACTTCTTGGACTGCCAGAAAGTTGTCCTATGCAGGCAGAATTCAACTGGTGCAAACAGTAACTTTTGGCATACAGGCTTACTGGGCTCAAATCTTCCTTATTCCTTCAAAAATTCTCAAAATGTTAGATGCAATATGTAGATCTTATATTTGGACAGGTACTGCCAGTATATCAAAGAAGGCATATGTAGCTTGGGATAAGGTTTGTCTGCCTAAGTCTGCTGGAGGATTTAGTATTATGAACTTGCTATTATGGAATAGAGCTGCCATTGCTAAGCTTGGGTGGGATATGGCTCACAAGAAGGATGTATTGTGGGTTAAATGAATTCATGTTGTATACATTAAGCAACAACAGCTTCATGCTATTAAAATTCCTAACCAAGCCAGCTGGATGGTAAGGAAGATTATAGAAGTCACTGTTGCATTGCACCAGTCCCAGCTAGTGTCCCAATCAGAGTGTTCTATCAAGAAGCTGTATCTACACCAGATTGGGCAGCTGCCCAGAGTTATGTGGAAAAATCTAACCATCCAAAGCTGTGCCAGGCCTAAGGCAGTGTTTAATCTTTGGCTGATACTGCAGGATAGGTTACCTACCAAGGATCGATTGAGACAATGGAATCCCAGCATGGACAACATCTGTACACTATGCCAGCAGGACATGGAGACCAGGGATCACCTCTTCTTCGCTTGTTCATTCACTGTGTTATTGAGACAGCAAACAATGCTTTGGATTGGTGTAACTCAACCTACCTTTCAAAGATGGGATCAATACATACAATGGATCATAACCATGGCTAAAGGCAGGACTACTCGAGCTCATAGTATCAAAATGATCATTGCAGAATTGTGTTATAGCATTTGGTTAAAGAGGAATTCAAGGTTGTTTACGAATGTGTCAAGCTCATATGGACAGTTACTTAGAAATATTGCATACACATGTCATATTACGAGTCCTATTAAGTTTAGCCTACAACTCCAGCATTCTCCCTGTAATTAGAAATATAGGCTTAGTAAATAGTAGTTAACCACGTCTCTCTTTTTGTGATAGTCAGCTGTGTGTAGCTGGACTATAGCTTTGTAAAGAACTCCCTTTGGTGATTAATACAACAACTTAATTACAAAAAAAAATTGTGGGATCTTTACGCAAATTGTTAGCCGGCTTTACTTTTTACTTTTTCTAGTAATTGTAGATTAATTATATATTAATATACGATTATACATATATTATATATAAATGATATGTATATTACACATTCGCGATTCTTTTAACTTAACTACTAGTAATTGTACCCGCGCGACGCGTGGTTAGTAATAAAAAATATTAATTAAATTAAATTATGATCGGGCTTGTTCGATCCTATTAAATTATATTGCTCTAATAAAATTCAATTATCATATTACTTGTCAATACGATATACCCAATAATGAAATCTTTATTAAATTAAATGTACTTATATAGTTAGTAAATAACTTTTTGTTAAATATTTTTTAATTATATTAACCAATATTTAATAATCGCTTTCTTTTTGTCATATATGAGAAGATTTATAATTTATTACTTTTGAAATATTTTTTTATTTTAAATTTTATTCTATTGTTCTTCATAATATTATCTAAATTTTAATGAAATAAAATCTCTGTTAAACTAAGGGGACTTATATAGGGAGCGCACTGAATAACGTTTTTGTTATACATCATTAATAGAAAGTGTAATTAGTTATTATTTTATTAAATATTTTTTTCTGAAAGTTTATTTTTGTTTTATTTATTTTAAAATAATTTTAAAACTTCAACTTGAAACTAATCCCCAATTTGAATTGGTAATTTATTATTTTTTAATCTCGATTTTATTTTAATACTCCTACTTGAAACTACATCCCGATTTGAATGGGTAGTTTTTCTTCTCTTTCTTTGAGTTTTTTATTGCTAATTTTTTTCTTTTTTATTTTAATATATTATACACTCCAACTTGAAACTACTCCCACCTAATTTGAATGGGTAGTTATTATTTTACATATTTATTTTTTGTTTTTAATTATGTTTAATTATAAGATATCTATATTTATTAATTAAAATAAAATAACCAATTAATATATATATATATATATATATATGTTAGTTTTTATTTTATTTTATTATTTTTATTTTTCATATATATTTAAATTTCAAAATAATAACCAATAACTTTTGCTCATATTTTTCTTTAGTATTATTAGCCAATGTGTAGTATTCGCTTTCTATTAGTAATATATAAGAAGATATATAATTTATTACTGATAAAATATTTTTTTAAAATTTATATTTTATTGTTCTTAATAATATCACCTAAATTTTAATGAATAAAATCTCTCGTAAACTGTCGGTAGTTATATAGGGAGAGCATTGAATAAATTTTTTGTTATGTATTTTTCTTTATTACATCATCTAATATTTAATATTTTTATATTTTTAGTAGAAATATTTATTTAGCATATTACAATATTTATATTTTACTCAGAAAGTTTTTTATTTTCTTTATTTTCGTTTTTTATTTTGAAATAATTTTTAAAAATTCAATTTGAAACTACTTCCAAATTCGAATCGATAATACATTATTTTTTATTTCAAAATAATTTGTAAAACTCCAATTTGAAACTACTCCCAATTTTGAATTGGTAATTCATTATTTTTTAGATTTTATTTTAAAATTATTTTAAAACTCCAACTTGAAACTATTTCTCAATCTGGATGGTACTTTTTCTTCTCTTTTTTCATTTTTTATAGCTATTTTTTTCCTTTTATTTTAAGATAATTTTAAAAAGTTCAACTTAAAACTACTCTCACCCAATTTGAATGGGTAAAATATTATTTTGTGTTTTCAGTTTTTATAGATAATTATAAGGTATCTATATTTATTAATTCAATTAGTGTAACTAATTAATTCATAATTCAAAAAAATTAGTTAGAAAAGTAGTTTATTTTGTATTTACAAAGCCACTTAGCATTTTGTGGTTAAGACACTTGTTTTAATGTAGTGCTTTTACTTCTCCTATTCTATTGATATTTTGTATTCATTCTCTATCTCTCTGGCAGGAAAGATAATCTTTTCTTGGGTGAGGTACACCTTGGCACAGTAATACCAGCCCACTAAGAAGAGAGTGCTCTCGGCGCAAGATAAGCAAGGAGAGCTAACTTGCGCCTTTAGCCATGGCGAGATGACGACGAAAGCCACCAGCGACAATTGTGATACTAGAGGAGGATAGTATAGAGAAGCCTGCTGTTGACAAGCCTGCTCGCTGGTTAATAGGGATGGGTTCGGCGCCTACAATTTTTCACAACCCTAGCAGGAACGGAAATACCGGAATGCAAATAACACCAGAAAATGGAGTACAACAGCGATTACAACCAATTATGTTTGGAAGTTTTTTACCACTGAAGTTCCAACCTATTAGTGTGGGAACTGATGAAGGCGAAGGTGAAAATCTGGGGACAGACAATGCCGATACACAACAAGTACATCGACGACTCCAATTTTCTGCGCAAGCAAAGCAAGATCAGATCTGTCAGACTTCTAGAGATTCTGTGGCAGTAAAAGGTAAAAGGGACACCATGCAACAGAATCGAAGCCTTCAAAAAGGGAAACCGCTGTGCTATGTACCACCTTCTATGCGTGATGGTACATTTGTGGTACAAATTGAAGACGAGGATACAAAGGAACAAGAGGCATACTGGAGCAGTTCATTGATTGGGTTTGTGCTTGGAGAAGACCCGTACGAGCGAGCAATGGACAACTACATCACACATGTTTGGGATTTTGTTACAAAACCTCAAGTGCTGCATCATGAGGAAGGTTACTATATATTCAAATTTGATAATAGTGAAGACATGGATCTTGTTCTTCAGGCAGGTCCCTACACTTTCTATAACAAGCCATTTGTGTTACAACAGTGGAGAATGGACTTCAAGTATGAACCAGGCAGTGTGAGTGTAATTCCTTTGTGGATTACCTTCCCTGGCTTGCCATTGGGGTTCTGGTCCACCGAAGCCCTTAGTAAACTAGCTACTGTGGTTGGGAAGCCTATGTGCACTGACAGAATCACTGTTGAATTGGAGAAGATATCTTATGCAAGAGTATTGGTGGAAACAGACATATCTCAATCCTTTTCCAGATAGTTTTGAGTTACATACTAAGAGGGGAGTTATCACTCAACAGATTGAGTATGAATGGAGGCCAAAATACTGCAGTGACTGTGTAAGATTTGGCCATAACTCTGATGATTGCTGGTTGTAAAAAGAAGCAGGGAAGTGAAGAGGCAACACAGAACCATCTCAAGGTAGCAGGGGAAAAGAAGCAAGTGCAAAGTGAGAACTGGAAATGGATACCAAAAACCAAGCAGAATGGTGAGGTGGTTAAAACTACTAGGATAGTGGAGGAAAACAAGCAAACTGACATTGCTAGAAGCAGGGTGATAGATAAGGGGTTGGAAAAAGGGAAAAATGTACAACATTCTGTTGGATCCTTAGTGAACATGACCAACAGTTTCTCTTAGCTACACATGGTTGATGACCCAGGGGACGCTGGCACATCCAGCTTCACCACAAAATGATTTTCAGCACATGGAATATCAGGGGCCTTAACAAGGCCCATAAACAGAAGGAGCTGAAACTCTTTCTGAGAAAGCATAAAGCAGACTGTATGGGATGCATATAAACTACAGAGAAGGAAGCTAAGGTACAAAGTATTATCACAAAACTGGGAAATGATTGGAGATATAGTGGGAATTATAATGAACATCCAAATGGGATAATCTGGCTAATGTGGAATTTAAATGTTGAGATGCAGATATTGAAGACTGATGAACAGTTTATACATTGTGAGGTTAAAGAAAGAAGTAAATTTCAGAACACTGATAACAGTAGTGTATACAAATAATGAGATGAACAAGAGACAACAACTATGGGCCAAGCTGTTGACCTTAGGAGCAACTATTCAGGAGAGTTGGCTACTTAGTGGAGATTTCAACAATGTTCTCCACACTGATGATAGGATAGGTGCTCCAGTTATGCAACAGGAGATTCAAGGTTTCCAAGACACACTCAATGCTCTTCAACTCACTCAGTTGAAGAGCTTGGGATGTTTTTATACATGGTGTAATAAACAAAAACCAGAGACAAGAGTCGATAGCAGGATTGATTGGGCTTTTGGAAATGTGAAATGGATGCAGGAGTACAACCATATTGATGCTGATATGTTGATCCCAGGAGTATCAGACCATTCCCTTATCCTTTTACTGTGCAATGCTGAGGAACAAAGAAGGAACATTCGTCCTAAACCATTCAAACTGTATACTTTTGTGATGGATCATGCAGATTTCCCTAGCATTGTGGAAAGGGTATGGAATCAAAGCCAGCATGGAGGGAAAATGCATAGAGTATGGAATAAGTTAAAGGCCCTAAAAGTGGGGTTAAAGGAATTGAATACCTATATGGAAAAGTATAGGATACACCTCAGTGAGGCAAGGCAGAAACTGGAAGCTATACAGAATCAGCTACAGATCAATTATATGGACCAAGGTCTGATTGATCAAGAAAGGATGGTGCTTATGGAAGTAGATAAATGGAGTAACATAGAGGAGCAGGTCTTACACCAGAAATCTAGAGCACACTGGATTGCTTGTGGAGATTCAAACACTATATATTTTCATGCTCAACTGAAGATGAGGACAAAATTTAATGCTATAAACTCTATATATACTGAAGAGGGAGTAAATTGTCTGATCCCAGGATGGTGGAAGAAGAGTTTATTACTTGCTTCAAGAGCTTATTGGGGGAAACAATAACATCTGCCAATGTCCAAACACTACAGTAATCCATTAGGGTCCTTGTCTCAACTTGCAACAGAAAGATGAACTAGTAAAGCTAGTCACAAGCGAGGAAATACTAATGGCAATAAAGGATATGCCTCATGATAATGCACCAGGTGTGGATGGTTTCCCAATTGAATTTTTTATAAGGCATTGGCATGTAGTGGGGGAAGACATCTGTGAAGCGGTGATGGAATTCTTTCTCACTGGGAAGTTGCATAAGGGAGTTAATAGCACTTCTCTAACACTAATTCCTAAAGTGCAAAATCCAAGCAAAGTGAAGGATTATAGACCTATTGCATGTTGTAAAAGTCTGTACAAAATCATCAATAAGATTCTTACAGCTAGGCTGAAAGCAGTTATTGGCTATCTGGTTGGAAGATCACAGTCAACATTCATTGAGGGTCGTAGCATCACATATAACATTCTATTTACACAAGAACTGTTCAAAGGCTACTTCAGGAAGGGTATTTCACCTAGATGTGTTCATAAAGTAGATTTAAAGAAAGCTTATGACACAGTTAAGTGGTGCTTCCTAGAAAGACTGATGCAGGACTTGGGATTTCCTTATAAATTCATTGGGTGGGTAATGGAGTGCATATCCTCTGTCACCTACTCTCTCAACATTAATGGTGGACTCACTACTCCATTTAAAGGAAGAAGAGGCATAAGGCAAGGTGACCCTATGTCTCCATACCTCTTTGTTCTGGCCATGAAGTATCTACAAAGAGAATTTATGCAAATGATGATGAGGAAAGAGTTCAAATTCCATCCTAGATGTAAGAAGCTGGGTGTGGCACATGTTTACTTCACAGATGATCTACTTATGTTCTGTAAAGCAGACATTCAGTCTGTAATCCTACTGAAGCAGGCTTTCCAGAACTTCTCCAAAGCTTCTGGACTTCAAGCAAATGCTGACAAAAGTGTTGTGCACATAGCAGGTGTAACAAACTGGCAGAAGGAGGAGATCTAACATGCATTGGGTTTCCCTGATGGCAGGTTTCCATTTAAATATTTAGGGATGCCTCTGGATTCAAAGAAACTGACCATTGCTCAATGTTGGACATTAGTTGAGAAAATCACACAGAAAATAAGTTGCTGGTCATCAAGGCTGCTCTCCTATGCTGGTCGACTTCAGTTGATCAAATTAGTTTTGTTTGGTGTACAAGCCTATTGGTCCCAAATATTTCTACTGCCTAAAAATGTTCTAAGGATGACTGAAGAAATATGCAGATCCTACCTTTGGACAGGTTCAGCTACAGTGTCAGGGAAAGCTCTGGTTGCCTGGGAAACACTCTGTTTTCCATACAGTGCAGGGGGATAAAATGTGCTAAACCTGATCAAGTGGAACAAGGTTGATGTTGCAAAGCACCTATGGGCACTGACCAAGAAGAAGGATAGTTTGTGGATAAAATGGGTGCATACTTTCTATATTAAAAATTACTGTATTGATGACATGCCAGTGCCTAGATATGCTGCTTAGGAAATAAGGAAAATCTTTGAGTCGAGAGAGTTGATAAATGGCATTGCAACTCTTCAAGGTAATCTGGACATTCGACTGCTTCAGCTTCAGAGGGGTGATTCATTCAGCATCAAGAAATTATACAGACTCCAACACCCTCAATACCTTAAAGTCTAATGGAAGACCATCATACTGCAGGCTCAATTACACCCCAGGTACAAATTTATTTTGTGGCTGGCTCAGCATAAGAGATTGGCAACTGTGGACAGCCTCCAGGAACTCAATATCCTGATTCCACAGGAATGTACTTTCTGTGGAATGTCTTGTGAGACTTTTGATCATCTGTACTTTGACTGCTTGAAGACTAAAGCACTTTGGAGTCGGCTCCTAAACTGGTTGGGTTATAAACGACCCATTTCTTACTGGAAGGAGGAATGTGACTGGGTCAGTAAGCTGGCAAGGAGTAGAACTGGTGTAGCAGAAATCACTGCCTGTCTGTTTGGGATCCTGATGACAGTGATATGGAGAGAGCACAATAAAATGAGATACCAAGGAGGGAAAATGCTAAGCGATAGCAGTCCGTCTCCACTCAAGAGGAGCTTCAGTTCATAAATGGAAGGCTTCTTTACTAAGCTTAAACCATTACCCCTAGGCTGCTCTTGGACAGAATTGTCACATTTACTATCAAATAGTGATATTGCAAATCTTATTAGATTGATAATAGGTTTAATGACTGTATAGCATGTAATTATAGATGGTCAGCATCTATGTTTGTACGTGTATAATTTTTTGACGGAATGGAATAGAAAATCTGTTTATTCAAAAAAAAAATAATACCAGCCGACTTTAAAAGGACACGGCATACCCATAAAACATTCAAAATGCGTAACTTTTAGATAGATAGTTTTATAGCTAATTACAATTTGCATTGATTTTTTCAATATTTACTAATAACAACGACAAATTGAGTGTAATGCCAAAAATAGGGTATTTCAATATTTGCCTTGTCATGCGTCCGTATTTATTCGTGCAACGAATATAACTTTTGTCAATTGTATTCGTATATGTAACTAATATAATCTGTATCAATATATATTCGTTCGCCCAACGAATGCAACCAAAGTAAAATACAAAAATACAGGGGTATATACAAGGATACAAAAATGCAGCGGTAATTAAATTGTATCGACAGTATTTATTCGCGTATAATGATTATATCAAGGAATACAGTTTGATCAGAGAGAAAGGACGTTTGGACAGAGGTGAGGAAGGGGAGAGATGTCAGTTAGGGAAATGCTGCTTTGTGGGCCGGCCCCGGGCCTAAATGGGCTTAATGGCCCAGGCTTCGTGGGCCCGGGCTCTGCCGGTCTCGGTCTTTGTGGGCTCAACTGGTGAGACCAG
Organism: Nicotiana benthamiana; assembly: GCA_034376525.1. Lineage (NCBI taxonomy): Eukaryota > Viridiplantae > Streptophyta > Magnoliopsida > Solanales > Solanaceae > Nicotiana > Nicotiana benthamiana. Next base: position 22,686,728 of record CM067337.1, on the reverse strand, counting down.
CCCATGACGGGCCTAAGTCCGTATGTTCCTGGGCTTAGCGGGACGCCCGTGGGCTTAGCGGGCCTAGCAGATTTTTTATTTTTTTTTTATTTTTTGTTTAAGGCAATATCTTGTAAACCATATCATGGCTATAAAAATAGTAGAACCTATTTTATTAAAAGTGCTTGACGAAAAATTAATATATATATATATATATATATATATATATATATATATTGTTGAAACACGTTCTCAAGGCACTAAACTAAACGTGTGTTCATATTTTTAGGTTTTGATAAATGACAAACGATGCGCAATTGACATATGACGAGGTCCAAGCACAAGCGCGCAAATGTCACGTAACGAAGTTCAAGCACAAGACAAACAAAGATCAAGATTAAACAAAGTTATACATGAGTCGCTCTTTAATTGTGATCTTGATCCGACAATTTAACTCAAGACTTGGCTTCTCTCGTAAAAACATTTTTATCAAATCATGCATATTTAATTTAGAGCAAAATGATTATAAATCATGCATATTTATTTTAGCAAAATAATTTTTAAAATTGCCTCTAAAATCTGGACAAAGATAATCGATTATGTAATGATAATTGATTATGTTAAGGCAGCTGCAAGACAATCGATTGTGTACCTTATGATAATCGATTGTGTTGAGGCAGTGTCCATCAGATTTTTGAAATCTGCATGACAATAGATTGTGTACCTTATGACAATCGATTGTGTTGAGACCGTGTCTATCAGACTTTTCAAAGATACAAAATAATCGATTGTGAATCTTATGACAATCGATTGTGTTGAGACCGTGTCTATCAGACTTTTCAAAGATACAAAATAATCGATTGTGAATCTTATGACAATCGATTGTGTTGAGGCAGTGTCTATTAGATTTTTCAAGACTGAAAAATAATCGATTGTCCATATAGCATAATCGATTATGTAAATGAACGTTGCCAAAATATTTTCAAACTCCGTCAGATAATCGATTATAGGATTTCAATAATCGATTGTTTGAAGTAAAATCTGAAAAAGATTTTTTGAACGTTGCCAAGTAATCGATTGTATATTTCTGATAATCGATTGTTTTAAGTAAAATCTGGAAATGATTTTTTGAACGTTGCCACTAATCGATTATACGTCTTAGATAATCGATTATGCTGCGTAAAATCTGGGAATGATTTTTGGAACGATTGGAAAATAATCGATTGTGCCAATTAGACAATCGATTGTCGTAGCACAAAATCAGCAATTCTTGATTGGCAATTAGGCAACGGTTATGCATGTTTTTGACACTATAAATACATCTTCAAATCAATCTTCTAAGTACAACAACTGATCATATTATTGCTAAAGCTTGCATACTCTCTTATTCATCATTTTTTATTCATTACATAAGTTTTTGAGAGCCAATTCTTGACGAAAGTTGTTGAGTTCTTGAGCGTATTTATTTTACTCATATCTACTCTTAAGGAAGTCTTGTTTTGAGTGCAAAGTGTTTTTATACACTTGAAGGGAAGTGTTAATCCCTTGTATTGTAAGAAGGAACGTTGTGATTCCTTTGGTTGAAGTCTTGAAGTGTTGTATCTTCGAGCAAAGGTTGTTGAGGCTTGTGTGACTCAAGTTCTCAGTTTGTAACGGTTTGTTAAGCACCCGTAAGCTTAACGAAGTTAGTGGAAATCTCGAGAGAGTCTCTCGGGGACTGGACTAGCCACGGGTTGTGGTGAACCAGGATAACATCGGTGCGTTCGTTCTTTATTGTTTACTTATCGCACTTATTTCATTCCTGCAATTTTTAAATTCCGCAAGTTTATGCTATTTTTCATTATAACGCTATTTACCCCCCCTCTAGCGTTAAGCGTATATTCTAACATATTTCATTATATATTGTCTTGTAGTATATATTGTATGTTATATACATATATATATATATATATATATATATATATATATATATATATATATATATTTATTCCCTTATATATTTTCTTGTAGTATATATTGTATGTTATGTATATATATTCTCTTATATATTTCTTGTAATATATATATTGTATCTCATGTATATATATTATAACTTATACATTTTCTTGTAAAATATATATTATATGTTATGTATATATATCCTCTTATATATTTTCTTGTAGTATAGATGTATATTGTATGTTATGTATATATATTCTCTTATATATTTTTTGTAGTATATATATTGTATATTATGTATATATATATTGTAGCTTATAAATAATTCCAAGTAATGACAAAGAAATATTGCGAAAAGATATTCAAGGATATGTCTTATAATTTTTATTACCAGAAATGGCATATCTTTCTTAGTCATTCTTACCCCAATGGAATGAGCACAACAAGGTACTAATACCACCATTAAAAGAAAAAAAACTAAAAGAAGATGTGCCAAAGTACAAGTTACACTATAATCTATATTGTATCTCTAACAAATCTCATAAATTCTTTAAGGTTCGGAGGAGGTTGCGTTGGTGGTGGTGGAATAGAAGCTTGTTGATCACCACTTCCGGGCGAAGCCAAATCCTCCGCAAGTTCCGCTATCATTTCTTCGTAAGCTTCATCTATCGCCGGTTGTGATTCTGCAATTCCAAAGTTTTTCCTTTCCGAGCGGATCCAATCTCTAAACAGTACTGATTTTTCCAAGCTCTCCCTCATAGACGCTCTGTGATCACCTATCTGCAGTCTTGCTTGACTGAAAGCACTCTCTGATGCAACAATTGAAGCTTGAATAGATAAAATATCCCGAGTCATCCTTGCATATCTTGATATGCCATTTTTGTTCTTAGCCATTTTTGTTCTTAGCCTTATTTATGCGCCATTAATTTCCCACAAGTTTTACACTTAGCATTATTTTGTTCCCTTACTTGAGTAAAAAAATTTCAAAGTAATGATGTTTCTAGGCGTTTAGCAGGTTCTCTATTAAAAGTAGGAGTTTCTACAGGTGGGCCGGCCGGTGCATTAGTTGGGTTATTAACAGGACTAGTATATGTAACATCTAAATCTGGTGCTTGGGTTGCATCATCATACTCATTTTCCTCATTATTTTCTAAGATAGGTTTATTAGGATAAAGAGCATTCATAATTTCATCATCTAATCTATCACCTGGTGCAACATTATGGCAAAGTTCACTATCGGTAAATTGAAAACAAGGGTGATCACTATCAAGAATTATGGGAGGAGGAGGACGTCTAGGTTGGCGACTACTTTCAACTTGCTTATCTTTTCTAGGTTAGGGAGCTGGGGGAAGGGTAGTATTATGGCCACTACTTTCACCTGTTTTATCTTTTCCTTTACCAAATATTTTTTTCAAATAAAATGTCATATTAATTATAATTATGCAAACTAAACCACACAAAAATATATTCTTAAAACGTAAAAGTTGAAACGAGTTTACAAGATCGCCGAACAACTTCTTGAAAATTGAAAATCGTTGAAGACTTGAAGACTTCAATTCAACAACTTCTTGAAAATTGAAAATCGTTAAAGACTTGAAGACTTCAATTCAACAACTTCACAAAATTTCAACAATAAATTAAGCAATTGTAGTAGAGAGATTGAGAGATATTGATGAATTGGTGAATAAAAATGAAAGAATGAGGGGGTATTTATAGTTGAAAAATGGGAAAAGTATAATTATATAAAGTTTGGGGGCCAAATAGCCATTTTTTAAACTAAAAAACGGTCAAATTGAAAGCCCAAACGGCTAGATTTAAAATATGGCCGTTGGAGAATATTTTTTTTTTTTAAATTAAAAAAAATAGCCGTTGGGCCCGCCAGGCCCGGCAGACAGTCCCGGGCTCGTGGGCTAATCCTTGAAGATCGGCCCGTGACGGGCTTTACAGGACCACCAGGACCGGCCCACCACGCCGTTAGGATCACGGGCCCGATCCGGTCCGGTTCAGGCCCGGCCCGGCAAGCAGCCTTAGGTTAGGGTTAGAAATCCCTTTAAACATGATATTTGCTATAAAATAGCTATGTATTATAGTAGTAATTATATTAGAGTATATTTATTTATAGTAAATATAGTGTTTAAGCTAGTTATACCATGTTAAGTTTGCAATAACAAACTGCATGTCCATCCAAAGCTGCATGTATTTGGAAAGAAAAATCATAGGGTGCAAGTATTTAACAATATGAAAGGCGTCTCTCTTTATAATGTGTTACATTTTCTAACCAAGTATTTCACTTTATAAATTCTTAGTATTATATTAACTACAGTTAGCTTCTCTAACATCAGAAGATGCAGTCAAATGCGAAGTCAAGATTTGAAGCTTTTGGGTTCAGAATTTTAGTTCTTTTAAGTTAGTGGGTTATAATATAATAACTTGTACATATTTAATAATTTCTTAAGACAAATATAAAGTTTGGTCCGTTTGGATCAAAGCTAGTGGGTTCGGTCGAACCCAGAGCCGAAATACTGGCTCCTCCCCTGGATGCAGCACAATAGGTTATATTTATGGTTATGAATTAGGATAATTCGTTATGGTTCAAGCATTTTACACGTCCAGAATTTTCAGTTCTTCGGCATCAACACCTTCCACATTCCCTCCCCCAACTCCTAAATAAAGAAGAAAAAGAATGAAAGAGAAGAAAAGCAAACTAAGAAAAGAAAAGGCCATTAGTGCACATCAATTCACATTTGATCGACTGTCAAAAAAAAATAAAATCTAATTAACCTCCACATCCTCCACAACCGCCCGCAACCACCACCACCATCATCATTGCCACCATCGCCGCCACCACAACAACAACCCTGGTACGTTTCGCCATCGGCGATATCAGCTCCAGCACCAGCCAAAACAACCATATTCCCGTCGCTTAATCCTTGACCACCACTAGGGTTCCCCGCACCTGCTTCAGCATCGCGTCCTTCCTCCTTCTGATTGCCTCTGCAGCATATGCAACACAAAATGACCCAAAAAGGGATCAGAAAACTGCAGACTGCAATAATGGATGCGTAATCCATAGTAAATATGTGTGGTTGTTAACTAATTTACAGGCTACTTATAGCACCAAATCACCGACCGATTACGAAGTTCATAGCCTAGATCTTTATATAGTATATTTTAATTATGAACTCGAGTTATAAATTTTGCCTCTTCATAGTCCTTAAAGCGAAATATCAAATCACAAGCGGATTCTTGGAACTTTTCTTTGTATTTTAAGTTCCTGAAGCCGAGCTCATTATTTGACCTGGTATATGTTTGACATGATAAATCTACTAGTATAATCTCAGTGAAGTACCTTTCTTTCCAATTCCATTTGCGTGTCGGACAAACAAGCTATTGGTTAAGGAAGACAGGTCAGCGAGCTGATATAATCTTACTGCTGAGTAGTTCAATATACCGATAATGAAAAGGCCTCATTATCCCAACATAATCTTGAATGTTTGTTGATTCTTACATCACTATCGGAGTGAAGGGGATTGAAGAATGCTACATGACCCGCTTACAGTAACTTTTAAATCTTTTTCTTTTTACATGGTAACTTGGAAATCTCCATGTTGGGGAAAAAAAACTTGGAACTTCATTAAGCATTAACCATTTTACCTGAAAAATAAAATAAATGCATAAAATATTCATATCTCATTTCAATTTATGTTCAATCAACTGCACCTCATTTACTAGTTGATTGGAGTTAGCTTTCTGAATCATGTGTATCCATTCAGTTCTATTCAAATATATTTCAGTGTAATACTCAATATTGCCTACAAGCCAAAAAACGCGCACCTAATATTCCAAATATTATTCTCTCTCTCCCTTTCCCTCTCTCTGGCACGAACGATATCGGGGAAAGTGCACATATAGCAATTTTCAGGATGTTATTTAGAGATTAACCAACACTAATTTTGTCCTAGAAATTTTAAACTAAAGATCTCAACTTCAGAATATTTTTGTCTTGAATAATTGAATTTAAAAACTGAAATTCAGGATGGCGGGCTAGTTCTTAAATAATAGCGGCTACATGGTATCATTTCTACAAGGATATCTCTTGGGTGGGTCGGGCCTTTGTATTGCCGCAATACTACCAGCCCACTTCAAAAGGACATGGCATACTCGTTCAAGTTACAGCATTCAAAATCTGCAAGTATATGAAAAGAAAATCAAGGGTGCATTTAACAATTTGGAAGACGTCTCTCTTTACCACTTTATTACCGAAACAAAAGAGAATATAAAACAAAATCGCAATTTCTGTCATTCACGAAAAAATATATACATAAAAGCTTGGTCGATTAAAGGGTATACGGAAAGCTCTGGCCCACTTGCAGTACCTGAATCTCTTTGTTATCCTTTTTCTTTATCTTTTTCTATACATTGAAAATTTGAGGTAGCAGAAATAAGGGGTTGAGAAGGATGTGTAAGTACACTAAGCTGGATAAGATTAAGAATGAAGATATTCGGGAAAGGGTAGGCGTGGCTCCGGTGGACGACAAGATATGGGAAGCGCGTCTTAGATGGTTCGGACACGTGCAGAGGAGATGCCTAGATACCCTGGTTAGGAGGTGAGCGGTTGGCTTTGGCAGGTACGAGAAGAGATAGAGGACGACCTAAGAAGTATTGGGCTGAGGTGCTCAGACAGGACATGACGTAGCTCCAGATTTCCGAAGATATGGCGTGGCTCCAGATTTCCGAGGACATGGCTCTTGATAGGAAGGTATGGAGGTCGAGCATTAGAGTTGTAGGTTAAAGGGTAGTCGAGCAATTTTCTCCTTTGTCCCGATTTCCCTCTTTGTACCGACGAGTATGATAGTATTTTGTCTAGCCCTGCTAGCAATTTATGTTGTCTTTCACACTTTTGCCTCACATTTGTGTTACTGCTTTTCCATTTATTTGTTATGTCTCTCACATTAATGATATTATTTTTCGAATCTTGTTGTCACAGATCTATTGTCTCTGAACCGAGAATCTTCTGGAAACAGCCTCTCTATCCCCCCCCCCCCCCCCGGGTTAGGGGTAAGGTCTGCGCACATTGTACCCTCCACAGACCCAACTAGTGAGATTTTACTGAGTTATTGTTATTGTTGGAAATTTGAGGTAGTTCTTCCCATTTTTACATGAAAGTAAATTCATGAAGATAAAATTTACTCATGTTAGACAAAGAAAGTAATCAATAATTCAAATTACTTGGACAAGATATATTCAGACCTACGCAAATATTTTTGTATGAAGAAAGCAATAGTACCAAAAAAGAGACGGAGGAGACGTCATTAGAGTGAAATAGTAATGTTTAGCTCAACAATTTTCAAATCTATTTAAATCCATTCATACATAATACAGCTAATATATTACCCTAAATATTAATAAGAACATGCTGAAAGTTCTAAACATTATTTTAACTACAGTTCGCCTCTCTAACATCAGAAGATGCAGCACAATGGGTTTTGGGACTGGGAGCTCGCATCCTACAGGGAAGAAACTATGAAGGAACCATTTATTGCATAATAGAACATTGAGGAGAAAGAAGGTTCAATTCGTTGTCAAATCATATATATGATTATTATATGAAACTGTGGTTAGCATGACCACCGTGAAGAATGAAGAAATGAGTGTTTTGGAATGCAACCAATGACAACCGGGCAAAACTTAGACTGAGGTTCAAGTCACAAGAACCTTACAAGTATTATCATACTAACACCTTAATATATATACCCAACTCAACGCTAATAATAAACATCATACAGACAACTTACTCAGTATAAGCTTTTAGCAAGCAAATATTTCCCACTGCAATGGCAAATATTCAAAATTTCAACTTCCCCTATTTCCCCCAATTCCCACCTCATAACTATCCATTTCCTCCAGCAACCCCTCACCCTCCTCCACAAAGTGTGTCACCACCACCCCACCAACCAAATACACCTCCAAAAGTGGCACCACCACATCCGCCGGTTACACCGTCACCGCCAAAAGTGGCACCACCACATCCACCGGTTACACCGTCACCACCACATCATTATCCTAGTCCACCACCTCCAGCTGCAAAGCCACCGAGTCAATCAATACCACCCCCAACACCAATTAAGCCACCACCCCGTCCCTTCTATCCTCCACCTCCACCGCACGTTGTTCCAACCCCACCTCCACCTCCACCCGGACATCATTCTCATACCATCATCATTATATTCGTCTCGCTTGGTGGTCTATTCTTCCTGGCATTTCTCTCAATTGCTCTGTGTTGCTTCCTTAAGAAGAGAAAGAAGAAAACCTTTCAGGAAATTGATATAGTGAAAGTGGATGAACATATGAAGGTCCACGAAGACATTGTAACCCGTCCAGATGGAACAAAAGCTGTCATTCTGACAATTGATGAAGATATACATATTGATGAAGAAATCGTGAAAAAGGAAAAGGTGGAGAAGGATTCACTAGGCCAACTGGGAGGCGAAAATCTTGAGGCTACAAGCACAACGGCATCATCTTCTAGTATCAATCAACACTACCATGACCATAAAGGCTGATAAGATTTGCAAAAGACAATCTGCATTCATATTTTTCTTTGTATCAATGACGTAATAATAATCATCATATTAACGATAAGGGCAAAATGTTAAAGGAACATTACCAAAAGAGTGCAAAAAAGTTAATCAACTGTATGTTTGTTAAATAACCAAGTCATGCCTGTAATTTCTTCAAATGCTTTTCTATATCTGGTGAATGTTTATACATTTCCAGCATTCGTATCTGCAACCCTTCCTCCTCATGATGACTGTTTTACTGAGAAACTCTAGTCATATAATCTGATTCAGACAGCTCCACTATGACTCTAAAGACATTCAGCAATTCAAAGAAGAAAAGGACAAAAGAAAAACAAACAAACAAAACAAAAAGAAAACAAATTAATGCACGGAGGACCGTAAGTAGTCTTCCCTTACATTTCTGCAAGAGGCTATTTTCGTGGCTTGAATCTTTGACCACCTAGTCTCAAGGTGACAAGTTTTATTGTTGCGTCTAGGCTCCCCTTCAGATACACACAGAAAATGACAAGAAAAAGGACTCTTTGACCGTCTGACCTTAGCAAACATGCTAGTACCAAAGAACCCATTTAGTAAAAGAGTCAAAAGGATAAAATCTAATGTAGTAGCTCAGGACATGGAAGCTGGTCTAAACAAAGGATATAGGAGGAATCAGCAAGTATTTGATGGGATAATCAACCAGAAATGTGTCCTAGAAGCTCAGCACAGAGCCAAAATTGGTAGCACCAGGAGTACATCTGGTCACAGATCCATCATAAGTACCTGCTATATTTCATCATTTTCCACTATATCCATTGTCCAGATTAATTAATACTACAAGATTATAATCATTTATTAGGGGTAACAGTGAGTGGCCAAAAAACAAAAAGATCGCTCTTTTTACCACAACCATACACTCACTCATTCACAGCCAAAGCCTGGCTTCCTAAGATCGATAAAAATTCACCAAGAAATCAGCAATTGAACCTCACTACAACCCCTCGTTAGGGCAGAAACAGAAATAAAACTCCAGAACAGGAATATAACAGAGGAGAAGCAGAGCAGAAAGAAGAAGTATACCAGGAGACTGGACGGGAGACGCGCAGCCTCTGCAGCCAGAGTCCCAATCATGATTGAAACCCTAATCTGCCTATAAATTAAGGTGAAATGTCCCTAATTTGACCCTCAACTAGCACTACCGTTTTTAACTTTGCTTTCTTTGTCAAACCAAAATATGGAGTACGAAACTTTTTTGATGCTTCTTTGGAAAAAAAGAGTATTTTGTTGTGTTAAAAAAAAGTTACACAAACAAGTATTTTGCAGTAATATACTGTGAATTACTTTAACGAAAATTACTTAAAAGCAGTATGGTATTGCAAATTACTGAAGGATTCCTGTAACACAGTACTCCCTCCAGTTCAAAATAAGTAATTTTTTTGGTTGTTTTCACACGTATTAAGAAATTCACCTTTTAGCATTAATTAGCAATAGAATTGACCATATTAACCTTTACTATCACTCAGAAATACTCTTACCATATATTCCAATACTATTTACTCCAAGGACAATGTAGGAAAGAAATAGTTAATTCATTCTTGAAATCTGGAAAAATCACTTATTTTGGACCACAAAAAAGGCCAAAAAATTATTTATTTTGGACCAGAGGGAGTATTATACTGCGAAGTAGACTGAAATGTATAATTTAACTATTCTTACTCTGATGTTTTGGCCCACCAATAATTTAACTGACATAATAATAATTCAAATACATAAAACGCAGTATTGTACTATGAATTCCTTTAAAAAATTCTACACCCCAAGCTCGGACTTGCCTTATTTATGGGCGTTTCGATTTTATGAAAATTCATTCAATACTTAACTTCAAACATGCATTCATACTTCTCTCTTCTTCTTATTAATTATTTTTTTACAATGTCTGAAGTGCCAAAAATAAAGGGTTTCACTATATTGGGGGTGGGGAGGGGGTGAGGTTGTGCTTGAGAATAACTCTGTAAGGTATAGCTCACCTTTATAGTGTAATGTTAAATTGCCGCTTACTATGGAGCACACCACATTGGTATCGTTGTTACGTAAAAAAAATGAGTGAGAGAATGCGTTCGGTTAACCTTAAAGTAACCGGTAGATTTCCATATTCAGTGACTCTGTATGGGTTTGCTTATTATTCTTAGTTTAACATCCAGGATGATAAAACTCTTAGATATTTTTGCGGATTCAGGATGAATACAGGGAATTTATTGTAATAAAATTACTGAAAATATACGTCAAGGTGAAAGACGTCCCAGTAATGAGGGCGTGCATAGCAGGGATAACCCCAAGTCATCGGGTGGTTATTCTGGAGCAGTTTTGCCGGACAGATTGTTGATGAAAGAACTTGCCTTGATTTAAACTTGTCACCATCGGTGAATTAGCAGCTACAAAATAATTTTTTGACTTTATATAATCAATAAGACGACTGGTAAACTTTAATTGTACTACGCTTTAGCGATGTTTATTTTGTGTTTTTATTGGATTGGTATTAACACTCACATTTTTCATAGGGGTACCGTCCGGATATGAATTTTACAAGTTATGACCTCGCCACTTCTTGTAATATGCGTAGTTCTGGAGTATTGTACCATGGTGGTCCATCCGAGAGTCAGCACCAACAAGAAAATATCCATCATGAAACATCAAGACAATACGACTTGTAAGTAAAGTGATAGAGTTTTGGGTAACTTATCTTTTTGTTCTTTTTGTGCAGTGAAAACTAGCTTCTTGAAGCTCCTGACCTCACACAGTTGCCCATAGACGACGTATTTACTCGTGATTTGGCAGATGCGCACAGTCACGAAGATGATAGTGATTATGACAACAATGCAGATGCGTCTGAGGATGACATGCCCTTCCATAATGAGGGTGATGATGAGGAGGAGGAAGTGAATGTTGAACCTGAGCTGATGAGGAAGCATGTTCATCCACCTCCCGCTAGACCAAGAGTGTACGAGTCCCACGTGCCATTTCATGAGCGGAATATTCTCTACCTTGATAATTTTCCAAGCAAGCCGAAAGTGGATTCCTTACAAGGGAAGATGATGAATTTCGGTTAGCGATGTGGGATGAGTCTAGACCAGTTGTTCTGACAAAGGGCATGTATTTCTCCGATAAAGAGCGCCTAACTAGGGTTGTAAAAATCTACAGTATAAGAGAGTGCCGTGAGATGACTGTAAGTAAGTCAACTACGGAGAAATATAAGGCTGTATGACGTAGGTGGTTTATGGATTGTCATTGGATATTGCGTGCCACTAAGAAGAAATCAGGTTTGTGGAAAGTTAGTAAATTTATTAGCGAGCACAAATGTGAAATGGACACATACAATGAGAATCGCTTCAACTTGGACGTGGACTTGATTTTTCTTGTCTTGATTCCATATTTGGAAGCATCCATTAGATTCAAGATTAAAGAGTGTATTATAGCAGTCCACTAGGAGTATGCTTGTACTATAACCAAAAGAAAGTCATATCTCGATCGCAAACGTGCCTTTGAACTTATTTATGGCGACTGGGATAAGTCTTTTTCTAATTTTCTTAGGTACATGGCTGCACTGCAACACTTTAACACCAAAACTATTGTTTAATGGATGCGTGAGCGGACCGGACAGAACCAAATATATTTTTAACTATGTGTTCTGGTCATTTAAACTATTAATTGATAGTTTTGTGCATTGTCATTGTGTTATTTTCATAGACGGTACTCATATCTATGGAAAGTATGATATTAAGCTTTTGATTGCAGTTCCAGTAGATGCCAACGGGCAAATATTTCTATTAGCTTTTTCCATATGTGCCAATGAAAGCGAAGAGACGTTGGCGCTTTTTTTGAACCACTTGAAGCAGCAGGTTGTCAAAGAGCATTCAGGTATTTGTCTAATATCTTATCGCCATGGTGGTATTTAAAGTTCTGTAGTGGGGTAAATCATTGAGCTGCTGAAGATGATAAAGAAAGTGCATACTCACTTTACTCCACGAAGTGTTCGGGAACAAAACACACCTGAAAAACAGGAGCAGCGCCAACCGCGTGTACCTCTCAATCAAAAGACCACGTCTCGCCGGTAATGTCTAGGTGCAAAAAGCCCATCATATCTCTAATGGCTGACAATGCAATGGGTCTGCCCCCAGTGTCACCCTGAGGTCTATATCCAGTAAACTGCCCCATTATATCAAAATCTGTGCACACGTTATGCCTCTAATGTACTGGGGCAGTGCCACGGCCCGTCCATCAACGCCCAGGCCGCATAAAACCTGAACATCCTCCAGCATGATGATGGAATCTCCAGTCGGCAAGTGAAAAGTATGTGTCTCCGGTCGCCACCACTCTACCAAGGCCGTGATGAGAGACCAATCAAGTTGCATCCATCCAAGCTCAAAAATTGTATAGAAGCCCTAAGCTTGTAGGCGCTCGACTACACGGCCATGGAAAGGATGCTCCGCGATGAACTCCCACAAATCGCCAGGTCTTCTAGGGCGGAGAGGCTGATCCGATAGTTGTCTCTCCCATACGAAGAAGGACCTATGGTTGCCCTGCAACACTAATAGCTAATCCTCGGCATGTCCAGGATGCGTAGACGGAGGAAAGGTTATGTCATCTACTATAATTTAAATAGAATTAATTGTGTGTGTTAGTTTAATAAATTAAATAATGATTTTTAATATTGGGCTGAGTAAATATCTGTAGGTTCGAGGCTCGATATTTGAGGCCCGGTAGCACCAAACTATCCTTTATTATTATGTGTGTCATTTTCAAGATTTTTAGGAAATTTGTTAGTTTAATAAATTAAATTAAAATTTCTTGATTTTGACTTACTAGTTATGTATGTCTTCCAGGCTTGATTTTTGAGGCCCGGTAGCATCGACTTATCCTTAATTATTATGCGTGTTTCAGGACCCCAGTTCACCCTCCGTGAACATGTCGTGACGACACCTAGTCCCTACCACTAGGTAAGCCTAACAATGCGGAAAATGAACCATAAATTGTGGAAGTATAATTAAAACTGAACTAGTAGAATAAATCAGTGTTGAAGGTGCCGCCTGTCACATACATTAACAACTCTCAAAGCTAACAAAAATTCCCAAAATCCGGAATCTCACAAATCACAAGCTAAGGGATACATAAGAGGCTCTGAACCAAGAATATCTATAAAAAGGAAAAATACTAAAAAAATATACTTATTACAGAAAGTTGGAAAGGGACTCCTCGGTCTATGGACGTAGCAGATATACCTCGAAGTCTCCACCGATACCCCTCCTTCCAAGGCCGACAGAACTGAATGGGAGCATCTATATCTGCACAACAAAAAGTGTGCAGAAGAATAGCATGAGCACACCACGACGGTGCCCAGTAAGTATCAAGACTAACCTCGGTGGAGTAGTGACGAGGAACTGTTAAGACATCTACCGGTCAATAAAAAGTATAATCATATGAATAATGGGATCGATTTATAAATATGTAAAGACTGCATGAATGACTAAATGCTACAACTCACAATGAAGGAAAACGGCAACAAGTAACAACAAGAATATAATAAATGATGATACGAAATGACTGCAGAATCATAATTCAAATTCTAAGGTCATAACACAACAAGGACAAACAAGTCACTAACTCATTATATGCTTACATAAGGTCTTTTTAACTCTTTCCACAATTTTACCAAAAATCTCGGACCAGCCACAACTCATGAAAACCCAGCATCTGAAGTTGAACACTTGGCATCTTGTGCCCCATCAATCACACGGTCATGCTGACAACTAACTAGTAAACTAGGGCCACTCTCACATATTTAATAGGTAAACGAGGGCGTATCTCCACCCCTTGCCAAATCAGGAAGAATTTATCTCTAATAGGAGTGCCCAACTACGTGTATGCTTGTGCAAGTGTAATTAACAAGAATTCTACCAACTAGTAAGTATAAGAAATGGAATGACCAGCACCCGAATATTTGCACCCGGATAGAACCCATGAAAATATGAGTTCAGAACACAATGAGTTTAACGGGGGTCTCTCAGGATATCGTCCTGTAGTTTCAAAAATAGATATGTGTGCTAGGGATCTTTTGGTATCCTCAATAGATGTACTAGGGATCTCTTGGTATCCCGAGGATCACTTGGTATCCTCAATATATGTGCTGGGGATACCTTGGTATCCCAAGGATCTCCTGTTATCCCTGCAAAGAAGTCGACAATGGAAGACAATAACATCCCAACAAGGGAATCATCAACAGAAACAATAACGTCCCGACAAGGGAATCAACATCAGAAACAATAACGTCCCATCAAGGGAATAAATAATAGAAACAATAACGTCCCGGAAAGGGAATCAACAATAGAAACAATCACGTCCCGGCATGAGAATCAACAATACCTAATAAGGTCACGGAACACCAAGGAAAAACACAATAACCTCAATGACAAAACAAGACATAATAAGTGGGTAACAACTAAACTGATACCACAACAGTTTGACATGTAATATATTTGCACGAAGTCACAGATGAACTTACAATCAAAGAGTATCCAAAGGAAGTTAACATGAATCAAATAATTATAATTTAAGGAAATATCAACTAATAATAAGATATCTATCTTCTTTCCAATTAAGACTGATTAGTTACATGAGATATAAGATTTATGATTTCCAATTAAAGACGAGCAGTTAGGATGGATAATCTGACTATAAATGGGGAATTGTCTTCACTTAAACATGTAAAAGTCAATTAAACAAAAAGAATAAATCAAGAAGGGCAAACAAATACCAAGTAAGATATGTAGAGGTGAAACTAATAACAGGAAACTCAATCGTATCAATATCATCTTCACACTCAGGGATTTCAAGGGTCTAAAAGCCTAAAAGGGACAATTTACCACAAATAAATCCGAGCACGCACTCGTCACCTCGCGTACACGGAATACAATCAACAGAGAAGACTCAAATCCTAAGGGGAAGTCCCCCACAAAAAGTTAGGCAAGATACTTACCTCAAAGCGGCTAAAATCAACTAGCAACCGTGTTCTTGCCACGAGTACTCTAATCCAAATGGCCCAAATCTACTTAATTAAATCACACATTGTAAATAACATATCAAGAAACTAATTCTACTTTTTAGTTCAAAGCTAAAGCGCGAAATTAGGTAAAATGACCAAAATTCCCCTCAGGCCACCGTCTCAGAATCGGATAATTTTTATATTTTCAGAACACCCGTACTCTCATGACTCTCGCCATATAAAAATCTCCCAATTCGGAGGTCAAATGCCCACTGAAAACTCAATAGTTTGGTCTATGATGTTCTACCCAATTTTTATTAAAAATTTGAAATTAAAGGATGAAATTAAGAGGAGATTCATGGAAATTGGTCTAAATCGACTGAGAAACACTTAACCAAGTCGCCAAGGTAAAAATCCCTTCAAAAATTACCAAGAACCGAGCTATAGAAGTCAAAATGTGAATAAAAGATGAAACCCTCGAATTTTGAATTTAATCTGTCTGCCCAGTGATTTGTGTTATGCGATCACGCCCAAGCAATGCGATCAGAACGAAGGAAAATATTGAGGTCCAAATTTGTGCTATGCGATCGCGGCCAAGAAATGCGATCGCATAGAAGGAAAATATTGAGGTCCACATTTGTGTTATGCGATCGTGGCCAAGCAATGCGATCGCATAGAAGGAAAATATTGTGGTCCAAACTTGTTCTATGCGAACGTAGCCAAGCAATGCGAACGCATTGAAGGGAATACCAGATAGCAGAACAACAGTTCAAACATAGGGAAAAATGACCCTAGCCCATCTGAAACACACCCGAGGCTCCCAGGACCCCATCTAATCGCACACACAAGCCATATAACCTAACACAGACTTGTTCGAAGTCCCAAATCCCATAACACAACATCGAAATGACGAATCAAACCAAAAATCAAGCTTCTGAACTTCCAAATCTTCAAATAATGGATCTCATGCCGAAACCTATCAATTCAACTCGGAATGACACCAAAATTTGCAGACAAGTCTGAAATAACATAACAGAGCTATTTCAACTCTCGGAATAACATTCCGACCTGATATCCCAAAAGTAAACTATGGGTCAAACTTCTTCATTTTCCAACCTCAACTTTAGCCGAAATGCCTCAATTCACCCTATGCGCGCCTAAGTCCAATATCACCATACGAAGCTGTTGAGATCATCCATGACCCATTTCGGGGTCGTTTACAGAAAAGTTCAATTCAGGTCATCTTTTCACCGTTCCAACTTCCAAAACAAGGTTCCTTCTTCCAATTTGACTCAAAACTATCCGAAAGCCAAACTCTACCATGCACGCAAGTCGATACTCATATTCTGAAGCTATTCTAGACCTTAGCCGCTGAATGGAGCTTAAATTTTCAAAATGACCGGTCTGGTCGTTACATCCTCCCCCTCTTAAAACCGACGTTCGCCCTCGAACGTGTTTAGATTCGCCTCGAAGTCCTCAAGTCACTGAGTGCGCACTTCCAACATACACTCGCGGGTGATTCCATGTCACCCCAATCCATTTTGGGCGTGACGACACCATCTCAACTGAAATTTAGCCTTTCTAGCAGTACCAATAAGCCTTCAAGCCAAAAACATTTCACCTTCCATCCGTCTCCAAAAGAGCCAATTCTAAATCCATATCCGATATCGGTATTAACCCGCTAATTCAATACAATCCAGCACACACAGGGTACAACCACACAACATGACATACCGCACAAAGGCCCACAATAAAATTTCTGATAGCAATACTTTCTTGAGATCAAATCTGTACCGGCCATAAGCCTCATATTCAATAGGAACTCTTTTCAAACCTCCACAACACTGGCGATGATACAATAACCACAAAAGCCACATGACAAAACACCCGATTAACCAAATCTCAGCCAACTACAACGGGTACGCACCCTACAAACTAAAACTCTAGAAGCACAGAACGAAAATGAATGAATATGGGAAAGGAAAACACATAAGGGAACTAACAAACAAATTAAACTAGCATAAATTCTTCTGTAACACAAATCTACAAGAAATATAACAAGAGAGAAATAAAGCATATAAAGGACTTACAAGGATATTATACTGATATAATTCTCATCCCAGTACACAACTCGGTCTCAACATATCAAATCACCTGAAAATCACAAGGGTCCCGCCCTCAGCACTAGATCATAAGTAGGGTACACATCAACCCATCTAGAGACTCTCACCAGATCAATTCTGTCTACAAATTATAATACAAACTGGCTCCCACACCGGTGGAGCCTAAGAATCACAGCTTGTAACCAAGAATACTCAGAGATCATATCAAACCTACCGAAAAAGACAACATGAATTTACTACTAGACTCATAACTCTCGACAACGGCTAGAAACAGACGATAGACACGACAATCACTCATAAATCCTCCCAACATGATAATCACATAGACAGAATGCAAATCATGAAGCGCTCCCATAAATGAAACAACAACAAGGAAACTCACCCCAATAAGTAGAACTGTGATGTATTACAAATATTGCCCTCTATAACAAACTGGAACTCGTACCTGAATGACATTAGCTGGCGCTCTGGCCTCAAACCTACTATATGAAACACATCAGTGAGTCGGGCCTCCCCCTCTTAGGCGCCCTCTACCTGCCTGAATACCTCGCTATGATACATCGGTCCAAAGTCTGGGACAATCTCTCACCATGTGGCTAGTATCTACACACTCAAAGCACCCTCTCTGCTGATGAGGAGGTGGGAACTGCGCGGTACGGGTACTACGAGACTTCTTAACACCTGAATTACCATGCATAGCCTGAAACGCGAACTGAACTGGCTGACCCGTAAAACTCCTACCATGACGTACCCTGCCTCCTAAACAAAGACAAGTTTATCTCACCGGTCTACGAGGCCTCCTTGCCTCCTCAGATATCTCTCCTGATATCGTCTACCCTTTCTCTCATGTTCCTGCATGCCCTCTCTCTTTGGCATGCCTACCCTCTATCCACTTAGGAATGTTTATCACCTGCTGATATGGAATGTCCATCTCTAACTCACGAGCCATATTGGACCTGATTCTGGGAAGAAGTCCCTCAATAAACCGGTGAACCTTCTCGCAAACACTAAAAACCAAGGATGAGGCATGTCCAGCCAAACTGGTGTATCGAATAGCATACTCTGAGACGCTCATAGCACCCTGACGCAAATGCTCAAACTTCGCGCACCATGCATCCCTGAGGATCTTAGGAATAAACTCTCGGAAGAACATATCTTAAAATCGGGCCCAAGTCAGTGAAGCTGTCTCGTCTGGGCTGTCTAACTCATAGGTGCATCACCAGTACTAGGCGGCTCCTCGAAGCTAGAAAGTAGTGAAAAGGAACCCCACTCAATCCAAAATACCCATAGTATGGAGAATGCAATAACACTCCTCAGGAAATTTCAGGACATCCTCCGATGCTAAACCACTAAACTCAAGAGGCTTAAACCTCTTAAATCTCTCAAGTCTCATATGCTCCTGCTCGGAAGCCGCTGCCATGCCCTAGGGCCGAACTGGTGCTTTAGGAAGCGCATGAATAATCTCACGGACCTGCTCAATATGCGCTCACTGCTCAGGAGTGCGGGCGGCGGTAGTCTGTGCTCCTCACCCCGCCTGGGGTGTAGTTGCAGTAAGTGGAAGCAGTCCTACCTGAGCCAAAATGGTGTACGTACTCATAAACTGTGCCAAAGTCGCCTGAAGGGCTGGAATAGTAGTAGCTGTAGGCGTGTCAGATGCTCAGTATCCAGCTGGATCTGCTGGTGGTACCTCGCTGGCCATTTCCGCAGGTGCTCTCGCTAAACCACGTGTGCATCGTCGAACTCTAGCCCGTACCCGACCTCCGACGGCTGCAGCAAGGGGCACGGGTGCCTGATCACCCCAGGCAGTATGTTTCCTCACCATCGGTGAGAGAGTGGAAGGCAGATGTTTAGGATTGTGAATGCCAAAATCTCGCACGAGAGGGTAAATCAAATGAAGTGGAATTTTTCCTATCGGTTACATAGCCTCTCGCAGATAAGTACAGATATTTCTGTATCGATCCATGAGACTCTAATAAACCGGCTTGTGATTGGTGACTCCTGTGAACCTATAGCTCTGATACCAACTTATCACGATCCCCGTTCGCCCTCCGTGAACATATCGTGATGGCACCTAGTCCCTACGACT
The DNA here is from genome assembly GCA_034376525.1 of Nicotiana benthamiana. NCBI lineage: Eukaryota > Viridiplantae > Streptophyta > Magnoliopsida > Solanales > Solanaceae > Nicotiana > Nicotiana benthamiana. The sequence continues at coordinate 22,667,009 of CM067337.1, read as the reverse complement.
AGGTAAGCCTAACAATACAAATAAACAGAACTAGTAGAATAAATCAGTGTTAAGGTGCCGCCTGGCACATACAATAACAACTCTCGAAGCTAACAAAACTTCCCAAAATCCAAAATCTCACAAATCACAAGCTAAGGGATATATAAGAGGCTCTGACTCAAGAATATCTATACAAAGGAAAAATACTAAAAAGAACTATACTTATTACAGAAAGATGGAAAGGGACTCCTCGATCTTCGGACATAGCAGATATACCACGAAGTCTCCACCGATACGCCTCCTTGCAAGGTCGAAAGAACTGAATGGGAGTACCAATACCTGAACAACAAAAAGTGTGCAGAAGAGTAGCATGATCACACCACGGTGGTGCCCAGTAAGTATCAAGACTAACCTCAATGGAGTAGTAATGAGAAACATTCAAGACACCTACTAGTCAATAAATAGTATAATCATAGGAATAATAGGATCGATTTATAAATATGTAAAGACTGCATGAATGAGCAAATGCTAAAACTCAGAATGAAGGAAAAGGGCAACAAGTAACAACAAGATATAATAAATGATTATACGAAATGACTGCAAAATCATAATCCAAATCCTAAGGTCACAACACAGCAAGGACAAACAAGTCACTAACTCATTATTCTGCAATGATGCTTACATAAGGCCTTTTCAACTCTTTCCACAATTTTACCAAAAATCTCGGACCAGCCACAACTCATGAAAACCCAGCATATGAAGCCAAACACTTGGAATCTTGTGCCCCATCAATCACACGGTCATGCTGACAACTAGTTAGTAAACTAGGGCCACTCTCACATATTTAATAGGTAAACGAGGGCGTATCTCCACCCCTAGCCAAATCAGGAAGAATTCATCTCTAATAGAAGTGCCCAACTACGTGTATGCTTGTGCAAGTGTAATTAACAAGAATTCTACCAACTAGTAAGTATGAGAAATGGAATGACCAGCACCCGAATTATTCGCACCGTATAGAACCAATGAAAATATGAGTTCAGAACACAATGAGTTTAACGGAGGTCTCTCAGGATATCGTTCTGTAATCTCAAAAATATATATGTGTGCTAGGGATCTTTTGGTATCCTCAATAGATGTACTAGGGATCTCTTGGTATCCCCAGGATCACTTGGTATCCTCAATATATGTGCTGGGGATCTCTTGGTATCCCGAGGATCTCCTGGTATCCTCAATATATATACTAGGGATCTCTTGGTATCCCGAGGATCTCTTGTTATCCTCAATAGATGTACCGGGGAACTTTTATGAGTTTAGAACACAATGAGTTTAACGGAGTTTCTCAGGATATCGTCCTGTAGTCTCAAAAATAGATATGTGTGCTAGGGATCTTTTGGTATCCTCAATAGATGTACTAGGGATCTCTTGGTATCCCCAGGATCACTTGGTATCCTCAATATATGTGCTAGGGATCTCTTGGTATCTTGAGGATCTCCTGGTATCCTCAATATATATACTAGGGATCTCTTGGTATCCCGAGGATCTCTTGTTATCATCAATTGATGTACCGGGGATCTCTTGGTATCCCAAGGATCCCTAGTATCCTTAATATATGTGCTAGGGATCTCCTGGTATCCCGCACTACAACACCATCAACATAGATGTACAACCCAAATAATAGAATAGCAATAACCGGCAAGGGAGTCGACAATTGAAGATAATAACATCCTGGCAAGGGACTCAACAATAGAAACAATAACGTCCCGGCAAGGGAATCAACAATACCTAATAAGGTCACGGAACACCTAGGAAAAAGACAATAACCTCAACGACAAAAGAAGACATAATAAGTGCATAATAACTAAACTGATACCACAATATTAAAACATGTAATATGTTTGCACGAAGTCACAGATGAACTTACAATCAAGGAATATCCAAGCAGTAAGGAAGTTAACACGAATCAAATAGTAACAATTTAAGGAAATATCAACTAATCATAAGATATCTATCTTCTTTCCAATTAATACGGATTAAATACATGAGATATAATATTTATGATTTTCAATTAAAGGCAAGCAGCTAGGACGGATAATATGACTATAGAAGGGTAATTGTCTTTAGTTAAACACAAAAAATCAATTAAACAACAATAATAAATCAAGAAGGTCAAACAAATACCAAGTAAGATATGTAGAGGTGAAACTAATAACAGGGAACTCAATCATATCAATATCATCTTCACGCTCGGGGTTTTCAAGGGTCTAAGAGCCTGAAAGGGATAATTTACCACAAATAAATCCGAGCACGCACTCGTCACCTCGCGTACACGGAATACAATCAACAAAAAAGACCCAAATGCTAAGGGGAAGTCCCCCCCCCCCCCACAAAGTTAGGCAAGTACTTACCTCAAACCTGCTAAAATCAACTAGCAACCGCGTTCTTGCCACGAGTACTCGACTTAAAATGGCACAAATCTATTTAATTAAATCACACATTATAAATAACATCTCAAAAAACTAATTCTAGTTTTTAATTCAAAGCTAAAGCGCGAAATTAGGTAAAATTACAAAAATTCCCCTCATGCCAACGTCTTAGAATCAAATAATGTTCACATTTTTAGAACCCTCGTACTCTCACGAGTCTAACCATATAAAAATCTATCAATTCAAAGGTTACAAGCCGACTCAAAACTCAATAGTTTGATCTATGAAGTTCTACCTATTTTTCATTAAAAATCTGAAATTAAAGGATGAAATTAAGAGGAGATTCATGTAAATAGGTCTAAATTGAGTGAGAAACACTTACCCAAGTCGCCCAGGTAAAATTCCTTAAAATGGCCAAGAATCGAGCTCTAGAAGTCAAAATGTGAATAAAACTTGAAACCCTCGAATTTGGGATTTAATCTGTCTGCCCAGTGATTTGTGTTATGCGATTGCGGCCAAACAGTGCGATCGCATAGAAGGAAAAAATATTGCTGCCAAATTTTTCTATGCGATCGCGGCCAAGCAATGCGATCGCATAGAAAAAAATATTGAGGTCCAAATTTGTGTTATGCGATCACGGCCAAGCAATGCGATTGAATAGAAGGAAAATATTGAGGTCCAAATTTGTGCTATGCAATCGCGACCAAGCAATGCGATCACATAGAAGGAAAATATTGAGGTCCAAATTTGTTCTATGCAATCGCGACCAAGCAATACGATCGCATAGAAGGAAATACCAGATAGCAGAACAACAATTCAAACATAGGGAAAAATGACCCGTAGCCCATCCGAAACACACCCAAGGCTCCCGGGACCCCGTCTAATCACATACACAAGTCATATAACCTAACAGGACTCGTTTGAAGTCTCAAATCACATAAAACGACTTCGAAACGATGAATCAAACCAAAAATCACGCTTATGAACTTCCAAATCTTCAAATAACCAATCTCATGCCGAAACCTATCAATTCAACTCGGAATGATGCCAAATTTTGCATACAAGTTTGAAATAACATAATGGAGCTATTTCAACTCTCGGAATCTCATTCCTACCCCAATATCCCAAAAGTCAACTATGGGTCACACTTCTTTATTTTCCTACTTCAACTTTCGCCGAAATGCCTCAATTCAACCTACAGACCTCCAAATCTGAATCCGGATGCGCGCTTAAGTCCAAAATATCATACGAAGTTGTAGGGATTATCTACGGCCCATTTCAGGGTTTTTTACATAAAAGTTCAATTCCGATCAACTTTTCACCGTTCCAACTTCCAAAACAAGGTTCCTTTTTCCAGTTTGACTGTAAACCATCCGAAAGCCGAACTCCACCATGCACGCAAGTCGATACACGTATTGTGAAGCTGTTCTAGACCTTATGCCACTGAACAGAGCTTAAATTCTCAAAACGATCGGTCGGGTCGTTACATCGTGTCAATTTCAATACTTTTAGAATTTTATTATCTTAATAAATTAAATAATTAATTATATTTAGTATTGGACTAAATAATTGTGTATGGGTTCCAGGCTAGCTTTTTATGGCCCGGTAGCACCGAGTTATCCTTAATTATTATGTGTGTCAATTTTAATATTTTTACAATTTTGTTAGCTTAATAAATTAAATAATTAATTACGTTTAATATTGGACTGAATAATTATGTATGAGTTCCAGGCTTCATTTTTGAGGACTGGTAGCAACAACTTATGCTTAATTATTATGTGTGTCAATTTCAATATTTTTAGAATTTTATTATCTTAATAAATTAAATAATTAGTTATGTTTAATATTGGACTGAATAATTATGTATGGGTTCCAGGCTTGAATTTTGAGTCTCGGTAGCATTGAGTTATCCTTAATTATTATGCGTGTTAATTTGAATAATTTTAGATTTTTATTAGCTTAAGGAATTAAATATATAATTATGTTTAATATTGGACTGAATAATTATGTATGAGCTCATGTCTTGATTTTTGAGGCCCGGTAGCACCTACTGGACCTTAACTAATAGTCTCTATATTTTACTATGCTAAAAGGCTCTATATTTTACTACACAAAAAGCCCTAACTTTTACTTCGCTAAAAGACTATTTATTTTACTACGATAAAACACTATTACATATAAAAAAACTAACATAAAATATAAATATGAACAACAAACTAAATAAATAATATAAATTTTTTATTTAACCAAATACAAACATAACATTAACAATACAAATAATTTATCAAATTTTAATAATTTGTTTTTACCAAAGCTAATAAATCGATTCGGGCATAAATAAGATACAAATTTAAACACGAATTAACATGGAAATGCATTCAACAATACAAATGTACTTGTACTATACGAGTTTCGAAATAAATAAAATTGAAATACCTCGATTTAAGTTTTTTGAATATGATTGAAATCAAAATTTTGCACCCGATAGAGGGAATCCGAAGGTTCTTTTGTGTGTGGGACCTAAGCTCCTTGCTCTTTAGCTGATAGGTGGGGCCGAATTTTTTTAAATTGACGAGGGAGGAGGGGACCAGAATGGGGGCGGGGAAGTTCTCTCGTTGTCTCGGGGAAGAAGACTAGTTTTATTTTATTAATGCAAAACTAGTCTCCGTCCTCATAAATGAAATACAGTACTATGTTGCATTTAAGTAATTTACAGTATAGTTCTGCGAATTAGTTTTAAAAAAATAATTTTCAAATAAATAGAAGTACTATACTGCGAATCACTTTAACAGTCAAATTTCCATTAAAGTAATTCGCAGTATATTATCGCATTTTACCTATTTATGTAACTTTTTTAGCATTAAAAAGGTGTTTTTTGTCAAAAAAAATCATCAATTAAGTTTCGGGCACGCATAGGCAACCCCCTCCCCCACCCCCACCCCCAAATACTTTTAAATAGAATAAATTCACCCTTGAAATACAACAACTAAGTAAGCGTTTGGGCATAGATTTAGTTGAAACTTGAAAAAAATAAATTTTGATGTAGTTTTGAAAAATAATTTTTGAAAGTTGAAATTATGTTTGGACATGCATTTTATTTGAAAAGAATTTGAAGTTTTGTGAGTGGGAGAATAAATTTCACCAAAAATCTACCCTAATCTAGATTTTGGGAACTTGAAAAACAATTTCAAATTTCTTTAAAAATAAATCATTAATCTATGAACAAACAATATTTTCAAAAAGATATATGTGTGTGTGTGTGTGTGCGTGTGTGGGCGTGCGCGCATGCGCGCACGTGAAATTACTCCAAAAATCGCTAATTTGCTTCTATTCTTGGTTGAGGAATTTTAGATGGTGGATATTTCTAGCAATTATGGGTAGCGTAAAAATACTGGTCGATAGAATTTTAAGGGCTCTTTTTTTTTCGCGCGATTTTTTTCGGTGGCAGATTTTTTCACCCGAATCTGAGTATTTTTTTTACATACTGGGAGATTGGGGATCGGCTGAAACACTCGAAGATGCACATTTGGGGATTCGACGATAAAGATCGAACAACGATCTCACTTTCTTTCTCATATTCGGTTTGACTTATGTTCTATAAATTTTTTGTGAAAGTATGATTTATGAGTGGGAGGAAGAGAAAAGAAAGAAAGAATATAAGCTGAAAAATGATGGTCGTCGGAATTTCAAGGACTCCAATATTTCTAGTGCAATATTTTTTTCTTGGGTGACAAATGTTTTTGTCCAAATCTGAATGTATTTTGCTTTATATATGCATATTTTTCTTGAAAGTGTGATTATATATAGGAGAAAGAAAACTTAAAAAAGAAGTATATAAAATGAAAAATGAAAGAATAAATGCCAAAAGACATCGTCCGCTGATGTTCTATTCGAAGGAACCTGATGTAAAGAAGAGAAGAAAAGAATATTATAAAAAAAGACAAAGAAAAAAATAAAAATAGTAAGGAAGTGTTTTAATTAATATCATTTGCTCCTCACTGTCTGAGAAAGCGAAATACACATACACTGCCATATATGTCTTTAGGATGGAAATAATTTCACTTAAATTATTTAGGGGATAATAGGATCCCGCAAAGGAAAAGTGTGTAATTGAAAATATAATCATAGGTCATGAGGGTACTTATGTACTTTTCCTATCATTTTTTGTCCAGTACTTATGCTGGCACTATTCTTCAAGCCACACGGACTTACACACTAGCAAGCCCCAAATGAGCTTTAACTCGACGTGGTATAACAAATTTTTTGCAAGAGCTTCATCAAAAATTTTGGATTCTCTTTTATGTGCTCAATTTGGATGTTAAATTTGACATGCAAATTGTGTGAGAGAGAGATTCTTAGAGAGAGAGAGAATTGAGATGAGATGAGATGATGAAGAAGGTAACTGTTTCATTCGATCAAATCTAGGTTGATACACATCCTTTATACAATACTCACGTGAAGATCACGTGACTTCATTTAACTAACTTCTAAAGGGATTTAACAAACAACTAATAAAGCTCATCTCAGCTAATCACGGTTAATGTTAAAACTAACTAAAGAACAGCTACTAATTCAGCTTCTTCTTCTCTTTTAATTACCCCCTCAAGGTGAAGGGTGAAAGACGTCGAGCACTCCTAGCTTGGACATAAGAAGATGGTGTTTAATGAGTACAAGACCTTTGGTGAGAGATCTATGAGCTGAGATTGTGTGAAAATATAGTTAGTCTCAATAAGGTCTTCTTTAATATTTCCTCGGACAAAATGACAATCAATCTCTATATGCTTGGTACGTTAGTGAAAGGTGGGATTTGCAGCTATCTTGATGGCTGCTTCGCTATCACAATTGAGTTGAACTGGCTTGGAAATCATCACATTTATGTCCTGCAGTAATCCAACTAGCCATACAATTTTTGCAACACTCGTTGCGATGCTTCTATATTCAGTTTCAGCTGAACTTCTGCTGATTGTGTGTTGTTTTTTTGTTTTCCATGAGACCAAAGAATCTCCCAGTTTAATCATATAACCTGTAACTGATCGTATAGTATTGGGACATTTTGCCCAATCTGAGTCGAATATGCAGTCAATTGAGTGACTGGTGTGTGGCTGAGAATTATTCCCAAACCTGAGCTGCCTTTAACATATCTCAACACTCTGTAAGCTGCTTCCCAATGTGATCTTTTGGGCTGCTGCATAAATTGGCTAAGGACCTGGACTGGGAAGCAAATATCTAGGCGTGTGATAGTAAGATAAATCAACTTACCCACCAATTATTTTATAACCAGACACTTCTTCAAGTATGGGATCATCAGCTGCTCCAGACAATGTGTCTAATTCAATAGTTGTGAATTTGATGTTTGCTTCAATTGGTGTGGAGGCTGGTTTTGCACCACTAAGTCCAACATCTGAGATCAGTTCTAAAGCATACTTCCTCTAATTGAGAAGTATGCCTCGTTTGGATCTTAGCACCTCAATCCCTAGAAAGTTCTTGAGTTCTCCCAGATCTTTGACTTTGAATTTATTGTGTAAAGTTTGTTTTGCTTCTTCAATGAGATGTATATTATCTCCAGTAATGAGAAGATCATCAACATAGATGAGGATGATTACTATGTTGTCTCCTTTCTTCATAGTAAACAAAGAATGATCATGAGGACTTTGACAGTATCCTGCCTCCACTAGAACAGAAGTTAGTTTGATATTCCATTGCCCCGAAGCCTGCTTGAGACCATATAAGGATTTCAAAATCTTGCACACCCTATACTCCCCCTGCTGGTGAAATCCTTGGGGCAAGTACATATAGACTTCTTCATACAAATACTATTGAAGAAAAGTTCACATCCATTTGATATAAACACCAGTTCTTGGATGCAACCACAGTGATGACTGTTGGAACAATGACCATCTTTGCCACAGGAGAAAAGGTCTTATGGTAGTCTAGACCTTCTCTTTGTGTATATCCTTTAGCTACTAGTCGTGCCTTGTACTTTTCAATTTCACCAGAAGCTTTGCTCTTGATCTTATAGATCTATTTTGAACATATAGTTTTCTTTTCTTTGGGTAGTGAAACTAATTCCAAAGTCTTGTTTGCTTCCAATGCATCAATCTTATGTTGCGTAGATAAGATCCAATTTGGATCGAGGGAAGCTTCTTTGAATGACTTAGGTTCAGTTGATGTAGAGAAAGAACCTAGGTAGGCTTGGTAATTGGGATGAAGGTGGGAAGAGTTAACATGTTTGGATATGGGAATGAACAATGGGTTTTTTGTTTTCCAGCAGTGATGTAGTCACTAAGCCAAATAGGTGGCCTAGTTGTTCTGCTTGGTCTCCCATGAGCTATTTCATTTCCTTAAATTGTTGGACTGCTTCTGGTGGTGAGTCTTCCTCAATAGCAGTTTGTGCTGATTCACTAGGAATTTCCAGATCTTTTTGAGAGTCCTCCTCAACAACAATTTCCAATATGGCTTCTAATGCTAATGAACTATCCTCTGCAGGTATAATGTCTGCAGCTTCAAATTGTGGTTCTGCATTATGCTGAAGTTGATCATGCATTTCTCCTCCCTATGGCTGAATGATTCCTGCAGGTGTAGGGTTATTGAACAAAGAATAATCACACAAATTGTCAGCAGCTTCAGTTTTAAAAAAGAAATACAGATTCCTTGAATTGCACATCTCTCCTAATGAATATTTGATGGTCTTCAAGATCATATAGTTTGTACCCCTTTTGCGTTTCTGAATAACCTATAACGGCTGTCTTTCTGGCCCTTAGAGTAAATTTATCACCTTTAGGCAGTCTGCTGGCATAGCAAAGGCATCCAAACACCTTCAGATGAGACATTTGAGGCAACCACCCATGTAGTAGCTCAAATGATGTTTTTCCTTGTAGCATTGTAGACGGTAGTAGATTGATTAAGTACACAGTTGTCCTCACACAATCTCCCCAGAACCTTATAGGCACTGAACTCTGAAATGCCAAGGCTTTAGCCACTTCTAGTACGTTCCTATGCTTCCTCTCCACAACCTCATTTTGTTGTGGAGTGTATGGAATATGAGGACAAAAGTTCATTACATTTTGAGTTAAAAAACTCACTTCCATTGTCTGACCTCAGGATCTTAACAATTGCATTAAATTGGTTTTACCAAAGAACAAAGCCACACAACAAAGCTGTTTGGTTATCTTAGCACTGAAAGTAAATTAAACTTGAAATCTGGCACATGAAGTACATTCTCAAGTTTTGTAGCTTCAAAAAATCACTACATCTCCTACATTTGTGATCTCCACCTTACCACATGTAGGCACCTGCGCTTTACTGTTATTTTGATTCCTTAAAGTCCTGAAGGTAGTTAATAACTCCTTGTATGGTGTAATGAGATGTGATGCCCCTGTATCTATTATCCATTCACAATCTAAGTCTTTGGATAACAGTGAGGTCATACCTGCCATGTTACCTGTTATGGTATCTGATTCATCACTGACTATTGATTTGTTCAGCATACTCAATATCTATTTGTATTGTTGTTCAGTGAAGAAATGCCCCTATGTATCAGATGATTTTGTGCTTTCTCCTGCTACTGTGGAATTAGAATAAGGTCAGAATCCACTCGCTTGTGATCCTTTCTTCTTGCTCTTAAGGTCTTGGGGATAAACCAACAATTTAGTAATAATTTTCTTTCAAATATCCCTTATAGCCACAATTTTCAAAGATTATGCCAACTCAAGCTCTTTTTGGTTTAGACCCTTGGTAATGTTCCTTATTAACATGCACTACCCCTAATAGACTTTGACTATCCTCCTGAGATACAATTGCATATGCTTCATTTACAAATACTACAGGTCTCCTTGCAAGTAGATTGCTTCTTAGATTACTGTAGGATTCATTCAGTCCCATGAGAAATTGCAGTAATCTCTATGACTTCAAATGAACCACATAAAGTAGGGATTCCTCGCAATCACAGTAGGGAAGTGGAGCCAAAACATCTAATTCATCCCAACAATCTTTCATTTTAGAGTAATATGAAGTAACAGACTCAGTTCCTTGCCTTAAGGTGGCAATTTCAGTCCACAAGTGAAGAATTCTAGATAAGTTCGATATATCAAATCTCTAATTCTCGCCATACCTTCTTAGAATTAGACGCGTATATGATATCGGCCATTATCTCCTCTGCCACAGTGCTTCCTATCCACGATAGACAATAGCGTTGCATTTCTTCCATTGCTCCGCCAATTCGCCCTTGTACATACTCTTAACACACGTTCCTTCCACGAAACCTAGTTTTCCTTTGTCTCGTAGAGCTAATTTCATGGCTTTGCTCCACAAAGCATAATTGTTTGGTTCTGTGAGCTTCAGTTGTATAAGAAAGAGTCCAAGCAATTCTCCAGGTTGAAGATATAGCAGACGGTTATGATTCAAGGAGGTAACTTCATTTCTAGCCATTTTTGTCAGAGAATTGAACTCGATGATCTTCTACAATTAGATGAAAATTGCACAGAGTGTGCTTTGTGATGTTCTCTATCTATATGGATCTACTTCACCGCTAGAGCATTCTTCAATTCACCTGATCTGATACCATTTTAAATTTGACATGCAATTCGTGTGAGAGAGAGATTCTTAGAAAGAGATAATTGAGAGAGATTTGATTTGCTAGTGCAATAAAAATATTATTTTAATTATATGTATACTCTCATAAGAAATCAGCAAAAAAATAACACAGGAGGTCTCCAAGCAAAACATAAGAAATATTTGTAGGATCATTTTCTCTATATAAATAGTATGTGAATATAGAATATCATCTCCTTACGGTACAATTCGATGCAAAAACAAAGTAGGTTTTGAATTTGAACACAGTTCAAAATTTTGAAGTAATTATTGAAATAGTTCAAATTTCTTACAATTTTCGTCAGATCTTGATATAGCCATATTGGGCATTGAACATCTTAGTTCGCTGAAGTGGGACTATTTTAAGGCTCTAGTTAGTATGGCCAGATAGCAAAATAGTTTTGCCTGGATTTTAGAGGCTCTTTCTTTCTTTCTCTCTCTCTCTTTCTCTCTCTCTCTCTCTCTATATATATATATATATATATATATATATATATATATATATATATATATATATGTAAATAACTACACAGTTATCTCCAAAGATGCTCTCCATTTATACCTGAGGGTCTATCGAAAATGTTCTCTCTACTTCACACAAGCTAAGAATAAGGTCTGCATATACTCCATTCTCTATACCCTTATTGTTGGAAAAATTGTCACAACCCAAAATCTACCAGTCATGATGGCACCTAACCTAACCTACTATGTAAGCCAACTAATAACTATCCAATTCCATCAGTATTAAATAAACAATTAAAAATAGGAGTTATCTGGATCTTATACAATTTTCAAGGACTAATAGTACAAATCATGAGCTTCTAAGAATAGAGTTTACAAAACTGATATGAAATAAATACATCTTTTGTTTGAAAAGTACATAAAACAAAGTTTTATAAATCTACGAATACCATTAACAAGAGGCAGCCATATCCGGAATGCAGGAACTTCTTCTGATTCAGCTCTCATTGAACATAGCAACATCGGCATCTTAAATTAGCATGAAAAATGTGCAGGAAGTGTACTATGAGTACAACTGACTCCATTTATTCAATAAGTAACAAACCTAAACTTAGGTTGAAAGTAGTGAAGAGCTGGAACATGGTCGGTTCCAACACCAATAACTAATAGCAGTTGATAACAGTGTAAAACAAGTACATAAAGAAGTAGCTCAGAGATAAAAGACTCGGTCTTTTCATAGTTTTCTGATACAGTTCTGCTTTTCAAGTATATCAGTGAAAAATCTAAATCCTTTACTGAAATTGTCAAATATAAGAGTAAGTTAGAAAACTGTAACTTTTGTCCAAAAGCTTTTCATCAGGTAATTGTTTCATTTTCTGATAGCATGAGGAAAGTACATTTTTATGCCTACATGTCAAGATACATGTAAAAATCATGAATGTCACCAAAACCGGGAAGCAAAAGGAAATACATTGTTGATACCCAATTTTCCCTATATATTTTTGCACCCAAAATACCTTTAGAATAGTATATGTATGCATATATAAGCATGACTGGATGTTTTGGTATTTTTCCTTAATTTTTAAAATATTTTTAAAAGTCAATTTACTGCCTATTTTTAACAATATATAGGCCAAAACTATTTCCAAATTATTATTTTTGGTGAATAATGTGTCTCATTCTCATATTTACAACAAAATATAATTTATGTAATTTTTACACATTTTTTGCAGATTTATTTGAAACTTTTCAAAGCTAATTGCACAAAATTGCAGTTATGGATTATTTTGTAATTAACTATATTTCGTAGTTATAAAAATATTTTTAATATTTTTAGATCAATATTTATATGTTATTTAAGTAGTTCTATGCTTTCAATTTTGCTTTTTAAATTATTTTAACTATTTTATAAAATTAATTGGGAAGAATGGGCTATTTAAATTATGGCAAGATTTTATTTGAAATGTAGCCCAAATTCCACCACTATGTCAGCCCCATTTTGGAACCCAATTAGATGACCGAATTTGTAGAATAACCCAACCCAATACCCATCAATTTACCCGACCCAGCCTACATTTGATCTGAGTCGTTGATCAAACGAGATCAACGACCCAGATTTAATTTCCATAATTAAAACCTTATTACCCTAACCCCTCCCCTCATTGTGCCGAGACCGGTCTCTCTCTCTCTAACCATTTGTCTCTGAGTTCTCTCCAGAATCTTCTGTTTCTCCCTCTTCTCTGATGGCTTTCATCGCCGTTCCAGCCACCTCCACCCTCATTCCTCTCGACCACCATTCACCATGATACCTTATCTCACTATTTCTCTCTCAAACTCGAAGTCCAGAAGCTTCCTCCATGGAAGACGGTCGATTGAAGCTCGCCTGAGTCTGTGCCAGCGTTTCTCCGGTGGTTTTTACATGATAATGCTCTCTATGGCATTATTGATGAGTTTCACGGCCAGGTTCCTCCTTTCTTTAACTTGTCTGCAAACCCTTTTTTTTACTCAAATCTCTTTAGTTATTGTGCTTTTAAAATGATTTTCAGTTTGATTCTTTATTTTCTACTCTAATTTTCACTCAATATCTCTGATTATCTCAAGTTTTCCGATGCTTTTTTCTTTTTTTCAAAATTAGGGTATCTGACCCCTTTGTCAAAATCGCTTCTTCTACTTTTCTGGAGTATTATGTGTTTGTTTGTGTTTGTCCGTGTTGCGAGTTGTTTGGTTTCCTTGTTAATTTGAGTTCCATGCTTGAATTTTCTTGCTAGGGTTCCGACCCTTTGTTGCTTCCATGTTTACTTGCTTAGGGTTCTCAGAACTCCATGTCTATTATGCTTTATAGGACTAAATGTTCATTGTTCGTGCAATATTCTATTGATCTTGTACATCTTTGTGAATCTTTGATTTGTATGTGACTTTCCTTAGACGTTTTACTGATTTCTTTTGAAATTACTTCCTTATTTGGGTATGCTTTTCTTACTTAGAAACAATTTCCACTGATTTTGGTCTTGTCCAAGATTCTTTAACTAATTGTTTGAATTGGCTTGTATTTCCTTACCATATTTGTGCATAAACAATTTTTCAATATCGTCAGTATATTTTCCTTAATTGATTTACCATGTATCTTGCCCCAATTGCATATTATGTGCTTTGCTACTTTCACTAGGGTAAACACAACAATTAATTGATTCCTTTCCTTTTGAAACCAATGCTTGTTACCATTTGTCCTTGACTCCTTAGTTAAAGGGGAGTCCTGATACTAATTGGATTTTGATTGATACTGGTTCCTTAATTAAAGATTGCTGCTTGTTTGTGAACTCGTTTCTAGTACTATAAGTACCCTCCCCCATTCTCTTTGAAAGACACCAACACACACTGCATATTTCTCACAATTTCAAACTCTCTGAATACTTTCTTTACTATTTCATACTCTCTCATTCTCTTATTTGAACACTCAATCGACTAAAAGCCAAGATTGAGTAAACTTGGGTTTGTTTTACTGCACTATTGGGATTCTACTGCATTTCTTACTTGGGTTTGTTGTTCTCACACTGCAATTCTCACACGGCCGCTCACGTCCTCTGCTCACTATGCTCTTCTTGTTCATTATTGCTCTTTATGTTCTATTTTCCTGAAACTGCTATGTTACTTATCTATTATACGGTTTCCAAAACAGTATGCTTTTATTAGTCCTGCATTTCATCTTGTTCCTTGTGTGCTTTTATCTATGGTTCTGTTATTCTTATTGTCACTAGCATGCACTTACTAGTCTACTTAGTTTAGCTTATCATGTTCCCCTTACCCCATTCTTTGGCTCAATGGATGTTTACTTTTCCTTGTGTGTTAATGCCATGTATCTAGGTCTGCTTGCTATTTGATTAGCCTAAAAACCTCTTCCTGAGGTTTATTGCATTGGGGTTTGGTGCAGTAAGAGCTGAACCCCTGTTTCCAACCATGTCTGATTACTTTTTTTCAATATGTTGTCTGTGTAGTTCACTTTACTTATTTGTTCCCTTCCCCTTTTCCCCTGTTTGTGTGATGCTCTGTTTAGAACTGGTTAGTTCTAAATGATTTCAAAGGAACTCTTTCAACTTTTTCAATCATTTCTATTGTTTGCTCAAACTCTCTCTCAAATCTTTCTACTGTTTTCTTAAACTGACTCTCAATTGTTTTAAACTCTCTCAATCCTATCATAATTTCATTATTCTTAGAACATTAGGTTCTGCCCCCTTAGTGTAAGCATTGCCTTGGGATCCCTTGAGCACCCGTTGAACTTTGATGCACAAGACTGGCACTTCCACACTTGCACTTGTCAAATAATGATATTTTGGGTGCTTGGTATTGGCCAGGGGTTCAAACAAATCATTAAGGAACCTTTCCGCACCCAAGCCTTGGTAATGGTTGTGAAACTCGAAAGAAGTGAAGTTGGAGATGTTTGGCCTGGCTGAAGGCTCTTAGAGTAACTTCTTATTTTCTTTTATCACTGTTGTACTTTATTGATTTGGACTGTAATAATTTGTACGAATAATGGGGTATATAGTGAATATTGCGGGAGGCTATGCATGTTTAGTTAAGGGAATGGGTAGAAAACATGCCTATAGGCCTTTATTTACTTATTTGTGCAATACTTATCATGTTTAGGACATGCATATTTGCATATAAAAATCATGTTCTTAGGTCATTCACTTTCAGTTTGTTATTCTGTGTATTCTCACAACCATAACTAATCAATAATCACTGAGTCATTACCATCACATGTATATACCATATTTCTAGGACCTTTTGTGCATTGGATACCATGCCTTTAGGACTTTACTTGCAACTGTTTAAACACTTCGTTAATCTGGGTTAAAAATGGTTAATAACTCCTCGTTAATACTAGAAACATTGTATGCTCACCATTTTAATAACGCCTAGGCAATCCTTAGGTCGGATAAAAACTGGCTAATCACCTTTAAGTTATGTTCAAATTAATCCGCCTCTGTCTGAACTCGTTTATATCTGAATCTTTCTAATGTTTATATAAACTTCTGCCCTATTTTCAAACTATCTATGCATATGCTTCTACTGTATTTTTGTCCAGAACTGGATTACTATTTTTAAAAATTGTCTGAATACTGTATAAATTTCGAAAGCCAATAACATTCACTATTTTCTTTACACTTCTGAAATTTTTCATATCTGTTCTTTTGCTCTTCCTATCTGTAAACTGTTTAACAAGGCATTCCATAACTGTTTCTAAAACGATTTCCGCAGTTTTTTCTAAAAAATGCTACTGCTTTTTATTTCTTAAGGTCTGAACGCTTTTCTCACAACTCTTTTCTGCAAACTCTTTTGCTTCTGTTTTAACTTATTCTCCAGCTTTTTAAAAAAAAAACTCTCTTCCTTAGATATTAAATGTGTTTGAGACGTGCTAATTATGTGTTCGCTTATAGAGGAATATTTGAGCCTTTTCTATGTTTTACGTGATTCCCTTATGTGGAAGTGCTATTTGTTCTTGTATGTCGCTTAGTATTTTAGCCTTTATACATAAGGGTTCAGCCTAGTTCCTACCTTATAGAAATAGTGATCCTAAATGCCCTCTAGAATCTATAGAATGGGACGGGTAATAGCATGCAATAAGTATTCGTGACCAATCCACACACTTAAATAACCTCTACGGGGTGGGAAGGGTAGAATATGGAGATTATGGCCGGTGCACTAATATCATAGGCGACCCCTCTTTGAGGAGTGTATGCGGGGTATTGTACCGATGTTGTCCATATTATCGTCAAACCTAGGACCTCTTTATCTTTTTCTTATTTTTTGCATAAATGTTTTCTTAAAGTAATGATTTCCCTCAAATGATTTCTCCCTTACCTTTGCTTTAAATCCTTTATGCCCTTCCCATTTTTTAAAAAATACTCTCAAGTTATTTGAATTCCTTATATGTGAGCCTTGTTTGTCTATTTGCCTCTATTCTTATTAAATTCACAATTAAGCACGGCCGGAAACCATACTAGTGGATCTTGAGGGGTGCCTAACACCTTCCTCTCGAGATCATCTCAAGCCCTTACCCGAACTCTGGTTTTTCTTTCAAAATACCCTCTTCCTCTTCAAAGTGTCATAATGCACTATAATCATTAGGTGGCGACTCTTCAAATACTGTAACCCAATTCCCAAACGGAAATAAAGAGTTGTTTTGCCTATAGTGTCGTAAACCCGATTTCGCTTTGGAAAAAGGGGGCTTCGGCATACATCTCTATGTATGTATATCAAGTACGCATGTTAAACGCAATGCCTCTCAGTGATGAACTCATATACTCACACTCTCAGAGTACTCAACATCAGTATCTCACATTATCTCTTACCGTGCTCAATACTCATCACACTCAATTATTCAACATTGTACAATACTCATTGTAGCGTGCAACCCGATCTATATACATATTTATAAGGCTCGTTACGGCATGCAACTCGATCCATATACATATATATAGTCGACTGCGCTCACTGGGAGTGTATAAACTCCGGAGGGCTCCTTCATCCCAAGCGCTATATTATGCGGCGTGCAGACCGATCCTAAATGTGTAATCAATATAACATGTTGTGGTATGCAGCCCGATCGCAAAATATTACTCTCACTCAGGCCCTCAGCCTCACTCAGTCATCAATCTCTCAATCTCATTCACGAGCTCACCATGTCATGAAACTAGCCCGACAATAATAATATGATGTATCAATAAACAACATTTGAGACTGAGATATGATATGAATGCATGAATATGACTGAGTACGAAATATCAATAAAATTACTGAGATGACACCAAGAAACGACCACTATGGGTCCTAACGTTATCAACACAAAGCCTACACATGATATCTAGCTTGATTGACAACTTAGTTACTAATTCACATAGTAAAAACACAGATATCAACAAAATAGGGTCACTATTCAGTGCCTTGGAAATAATAGTCATAATTCACAGGGTGCACGCCCAAACGCTTGTCGCCTAGCATGTGTGTCACCTCAACATCAATTACATAACACATAATTTAGGGTTTATATCCTCGGAACTAAGTCTAGAGAAGTTACTTATCTCAAACAAGCCAATTTCAAATACCGAGCAAGTCAAGAGATGCTCCATGAATGCCATATCACACGTAGTAACATCCGAACGGCTCAAAACTAGTCAAAAGCAACTCAAATACATTAGATAAAGCCCAAGAAAGTAATTACAAATGATTAAGATCGAATCCTAAATCCGGCCAAAAATCGCACTTGGGCCTGCACCCTCGAACCCACCAAAACTCAAAAAATCCGACAACCCATTCAATTACGAATCCAACCATACTAGTTTTACTCAATCCGACTTCGAATCGACACTTAAATTCCAAAAATTTATTTTATATATTTTTTAAATTTTTTTCCAAATTTCCATCTCAAATTACTAATCGGATGATGAAATCAATGATATATCATGAAAATTAACCAATCTGAGTTAGAATCACTTACCCCGATGAAAATCTTGAAAACCCATGAAAAATCGCCAAAAACTGAGCTCCCATGATCCAAAATGTGTAACAAAACCCTAAGCCTCGCTTATATAGTACTTCTTCTAAACCTCATTGTGCAGTTCGCACAAATCCAAGTGCGGCTCACACGGCCCAAATCCTGTGGTCGCACAAAAGTCGTGCAGCCGCACACCATAGTTTCCTTCAAACTAGGTTTTTGTAGTTTGATCTTAACATTTTCTACAAATGTCCAAATTATGACTTCTTTATCTTTCTAGAAACTAGACACTAAGGGTTACAATTTGTTTTAGAATCGTCTCAAAATTCCTAGTATATCAAAAGATATAAGCTTTCGAAATCGGACAATCGTGTCTGTAGATCTTCCTCGAGTGCAGTCGTAGACAAAGTTATGCGGTCCACACTTCTCCTCCGATGTATGCATTTTCTGTTTTCCTTTCCACCTCTCCTTTACCTCAGTACCCCAAAATGTGCGGACCTCACCCCCAAAAGTTCTAGAACAATATGAGAGTACCGAAATACCCAGACTCACTTAAAACTCACCTCCGAACACACCCGAGGCCTCCGGGACCTCAACCAAAGGTACCATCAAGTCCTAAAAATACCATGAAAACTTATTCGAGCCCTCAAATCACATCAATCAACAACAAAATATGAACCGCACACCAATTCAAGATTAATGAACTTGAAACTTCCAACTTATATAACCGATGTCGAAACCTATCAAATCACGTCTGTTTGACCCCAAGTTTTGCACACAAGTTTTAAATGACATAATGGAGCTTCCAATTTCAAAAATTGGATTTCGATCCCGATATCAATAATCAAATCCCTTATCAAGCTTCCAAACTTAAATTTTCTAATAACCTAATCCAAAACCAACGATTCACATAAGTCATAATATATCATACAGAGCTACTCATGCCCTCAAACAACCGAGAAAAGTGTAAATGCTCAAAATGAGCGGTCAGGTGGTTATAAGAATATATCCTCACAGAAATAATATTTATGGTATATGACTGTAATAAATGTGCATTACTAAAATACGGTAAACAATGGCAATAATGAGAAAAATAAGGACATCAAGATTTTTACGTAGAAAAAAGAAAAAATTCACGGCCCAAGAGAAACAACTAATTTTCCTATAGAAAAGATTTTATAATTTATGGTATCGAGTAAAATATGCTATGACCACTACATACTCAAAATAAATAACCCTCTTTTAATTTTTTACCTCAATACAATACCGCTCAAACTCTTTATTTTTCCTTACAAAGTGTTTTACCTCTGATGTGTTTTACAAATGAAGCAAGTGCTATTTATATATAGACGTCCAATACTCCTTGCTTGCATCATGGATGAGATAATCATAATGCAAATGCCAAAACTTCACTTTGTGAAAGCAATAAAGAATCCGGCAACCCAGATCTCAGTTGCTGTAGATTTGGCAGTTCATGGGATGGACCCCAAAAAATTTTCCCTCCAGTTCCATGCCTCGGAAGGAGATATCTCTAGTTTATCATTTAGAGCTCATGCTAACAAATTCTTTGCATAGCTCAAACTTGTTTTTCGCTATTATATTGGCTAACATATCCACATGGTTTTTAGTTGTGTGAATCTTCGTGACCTACAAAGATTCGTTCTCCACTTGCTCGTGAATTCAATGTTATCTCACGTTGATATGCTTTGTTTTTTCATGGTATACAAAGTTCATGATCAAGTCTATTGTACTTTGACAGTTACAATAGACAACATACTCTTTGTTGTTACCCAATTTCCCCCCCATATTTTCTCAAATAGTATATATACTTTCAAAATATTATTTTTTGAATCATTATTTGGCTTACAAGCCTATATGAGCATATTCTATAATTTTTCATAATTTTAGAGCTTTTAAATTGATTTTCCTGCATTTAAATTACTTGAATAATTATTAATTACTCCTTCCAACTATTTTTGTGATGTAGTTACCTAAAAATATTATTTGCACCTATTATATAATTGAATTTGCATTTTGTAAAGGTATTTGCATATTTTTACAGTAGTAGCATATACTCATATAGAAATGCTCTCTATTTATATCATTTGTGTTAAAATAGCATTTTAAATATTAAGTTATCATTTTAAAGCATTGTAGTGTATAAATAATATTTTTACTTATTTATCAAGAATTTTATATATTATTTTTGTGTATTTAAATAATAGCTTAGATTTAAACTATTTTTTAGATCAGATTGACCAATATCCTTAGCCCAATAGACCCCAAGCCCAAATCAGGCGACCCTTGTATAATACCCAATCAATACCTATTTTTCTGACCTGTCCCGTTTGTTTTTGAATCCCAGCCATTGATCTCTCAAGATTAACAACCCTCGTTCACTCTCCTCTTTAATTAATCAAACCCGCCCAAACCTTATCATTTTCTCTTAACCTGCCACCCCCAAATCCTCTTTACTCTATCTTCTTCTTTGAGAAACCCTAGCCGTTGTATCTCTCAACCTCTCCAAATATTTCTCTAAAATGTATTCAATCATTGATGATTCACTTACCTTATTGGTCTGCTATCACTCCTTATCGTCCATTTGTGGTGTTACTAGATGCTTGCCTAAGTTTGGCAAGTGATATCTTTTGAGATCGGACTAAAGTAGCTTGAACCTTTGATTTGAGAACTATTTCATCTGAGATCGGACTAAAGTGGATAGAACCTTTGATTAGAGCACTATTTCGTCTATGTACACTCAGTGCCATGCTATGTGAGTCCTATTTTGTGAGATCTCTATCGATTTGTGTTTCCTTGTTTGTTTATACAATTTTACTGCTATATAAAACCCTCCCCGTTCCCCTTTGAGACAGACCTGAATCGATATTTTCACTAATAAGTTGGTGCGTTGTTCTGTTATTCTCTTGTTCTGTACTTTGTTATGGCCGACCTAATGCCAAGGCCACTATGATTGTATTATTTGACATTTTCTTGGTGCGAGCATTTCCCGGGATTCCATTGAAGCTTTTGGGAACTTTGACACATTAAGACTCTGGGTTCTTGTGGAATTTTTGTTCTTTCTTACTGTCCGTTTAACTGGTAAGACACTTTCCTTTGCAATTTTGTTCTTATGTGCCTGTGATTTGATTATATTTTCATTTCTGAAATTCATGGTTTAATGTATTTATGGGTTACTTTTCTTGTGCAACTCTGTTAGCTTTAATCTTGTTCTAAAATATGCTTATGCCTAATTTGAATAATCTAGATTCGTTCAAGCCAATGTGTTTTGGGCTACTTTTGTGTGTGAGCTTGTCAGCTCTACACTTGTTTGAACCTCTTTAGTATTTAATTTTATCTAAAATATGTCAATTATATTATTTGAATGTGCTTCATTTAAATAATTTGAACCCTCTTAAGTTCATTTAGCTAATGTATTCTCGGCTACTCTTGCATGCAACTTTGGTAGTTTTGCACTTGCATCGAACCTTCTTTAGTTAATTAATCTACTGTGTCAATACCTAAATGCCTACATTTGTTATTTGATATGAGTTTACTTTCCCACTCAGTTCTGAATCTATGTAATGATAGTCTTGCATATATAATATGTTCTAATATGTGTTAAGACCTTTTCTATCAACTATGATCTACTTCCCTGTTAGTGTGTCTTGTAGTATATCCCTATCTTGCTTAGTCCTATATCGTTAGTAACATTTTGAAACCTTTAGAATGGCCATCTTAGTTTGTGTTTCCATACCATGTTTGATACTATTCTGCTTCATGATACAAGTTAACATGGCTATCTTATGACATTCTGATGAATCCTTAGCAAAATTAGGACATTTAGGCTTCAAACATCTAAGTCAGTGCCTTACTCAAACTTGTTTGGTATTATGCACCTGTGTATGATAATCTTTGTCAATCCTGCAAACTTGCCGCCACCCTTGAACACTTTCAATATGTGGCAGCCTATGTGTTATTTTGCTATGTGTTGAACCTGCTTCTAATTCTTGCTAAACCTACTTCTAAGTCTTATGACCTGTTTGATTAGCTGCTATTTGTTCTCAACTTTTCTATGTCAAATTTAAACTATAAGTGTATTTCCTCAAATCTATCCCTGAAACCATTGTCTACTCTCTTTCATTTGTTACCTATGCTATTCTGAACCTATCATTCTTGGCTGGTTGAAAGCCAAGGACACCAAGACTCTTAATACTGACCTCATTAGTGTGAGTACTGCTCGGGGGTCTATTTGAGACCCTTGTGAACTTTGACACACTAGGGTTTCAGGTCTTTTAGCCACTCCCTTTATTAATGAGACTTGAACTATCCCACTCAATTACTTCTTCCTCAATCCTAATAAACATGTAAGCTGGTTGGTTTAAGTGACTTGATGTTTGGGAATATGGTCAATCTATGGTTGTGTTATTTGATTTTGAGCTCTTCTATGGATTCTAGGTTGTGCTGATAAATATGGTTCCTTGTTGGAATCTAGGTATGCTACGTGAGAATTGTTTAAGACCCAAACAGTGTTGGGTGTTTCTTTTGGGCCTGATGTGGGTTTGATGTGGGCCTACTGTCATTATTTGTATAATATTTGTAATCATATTAATTATTGGGCCTGTAATAACATTGTAATAAATACTTGGGATGTTAGTAAAAATAGTAAATGGGTAGATTCTGAAATTTGCATGCAAAGGTAGAATACATGCTCATAGTATTCATGTGACCAACCTTTTATATATGCCATTCAATTTATATGTGCAGCGTTCAAATCTTTTCCTTGTGAGACATCATGCCTATAAGATTTCAATTATTCCATTTGTTGGTATCATTCTGTTCATCTAAAAAATATGTCTATAGGAGCTAAACTTAATAAAATTGGTTCCAAGTTCTAATCTCTAGAGATCCTGCCTATAGGGTACTCCTTGTTCTAAAATGCTAATGTTGAACTTCCCAAACACTATTTACTGCTTATTTATACCGCTCTCAGAAAGCATGAGTAATTCTGGGTTTTTCCCAAAAGATTTCGTTGTCCCTTTGTGTGTAAATCACTTAGATACAATATCTATAGGTTTAATTAATGAAAATCTGTAATATCAAATCTGCATGCAAAAAACATATAATTAGCTAGAGATAAGCAACGCCTTGTAGCTGAAACTGCCTATATGTTTTAATGCTTACTCACTATAAATCATGTCTATAAAGAATAAGATTTTTAATTCTAAAACTACCTAGTATGAAAACCTGTTTGGCGTGCATTTGTTGCTTAAGTGTGGAGGCTAACTTGAGTCCTTAGTTGCTCATATATAAAGTCCAATGTGTTTTTGCATGTCACCTAGTTTTAACGTTTCTGAGAAGCCTTAGTAATGTTTAGACCACCCAAATAGAGGTCCAATACCTCCTAGGTCATAGGTATGGGACGGGTAGTGCACACATAGAGAACGACTTATAATTGAATTAACGAACTTTAAGTAAACAACTTTAATATAATAATCGGGTAACAGGAGATGATAGTCTATGCTTGCTAAATAATATGAGTAACTCCCTACCTCAAGAGAGTTGAAAAGTATTATTTATGTTGCACGAGGTGATCCCTTAGGCTAAAATGAGTTAGGAACCCCCTCCTTTATATGTCTGTATTAGATTTAAATAGTTGTATTCCTATATTCATACTAAGATCTGTACTAATCATGTTGTAATAAAATTCATTGACCTTTATATTCCCTTTGTCTATTTGATCACTTAGCCTAATTGTAATCCACATAATCTTAAGTTTGATCGCGACCTACAGTTATGGACCTCGAGGAGTGCCTAACACCTTCTCTTTGAGGTAATTTGAGACCTTACCCGATCTTTGGTGGCGTTGACTTGTCAAATAGGGTTATATGCATAATAGCTGCCCTAACACACCTTTAAAATCATTAGGTGGTGAATCTTCTCCTTTAGAGCTCTATCTCTCATCCAAAAGGAGTTGTCACGATGTCAAACCTGATTTCGAGAGAAAACGGAGCATGACACTCTTTTTTATGCAATTCAAGCTTCCGAAGAAAATGCTTGAGCCATACCATTTTGTAGTTGGCTTCTATAGAGGCAATGTACTCCAATTCAATTGTTGAAAGTGCAAAGAACTTATGCAATTTAGACTGCCATGATATGGCATCCCCTAAAAAAGTAAATAAATATCTAGAAGTGGATTTTTATTATCAGGATCATGCCATATCAGCATTTGTATAGACCTTCAAGACTAGATCGGTGGTGTTTGTAAATAAATGTATATTTTTAGTGCATTGCTTACCTTATATTTTAATGTTTTAATGATTAAATGTGGGACATTTGGGCTTAATTGTGTCATTTTTTGTGTAGGAGCATTGGATGATGGAAATCCATAAAGTTTGCATAGAAGGATGTAAAGATATACAAAAAAGTACGAAAAGGCAAAAATCGGGCAGACTCCATAACCAGGTGCCAGGCCAGGCGACGCTTGGTCCTGGGCACGATACACTAGGGACTGTAGTAGGTTAAGCCTACTCTGAGGCCAGGCGACGCTTGGTCCGTGCATTAGACATTTTTTACTTAGGTTTGGGATTAAGAACTCTGATCCTAACCTATAAATACCCCATTAAACATGATTTATGAGGGCTTGGTCAAATTTGGAGGCAAGCAAAGGAAAAGAAACACAAATGAAGCACGTAATTAATCAATCTTCTATTTTCCATCTAGTATTCATAGCTTTTATGTTTAAAAATAATATTTTAAATATTGTCATGAACATGAGTGGCTAAGAACCTCATTATTCTAGGGTTATGGGTTGTTATTGACTATCGTAGTTTGACGATTGATAATATTGCTTGATTTTATCATATTAATTTATTTATTCAATCTTGCACTTAATTATCCTATTACGAAGCTAACAATACAATACTATCTATGAATATATAGTTGAACTTAAAAGTGGGAACTATAGATTGTATATAAGATTAAATATAGTAAGTTCTTGAATTCAGGCATATGATAATAGATTCGCGATTAGGATAGACATATTCTAGTTGCCTTACTTGGTTATTTTGCAGGAAATATACATGCTAATAACATCAAGGACACGGATACAATTAAAGACAATGATAGAGTTTTGGAAGCTCCAAGGTCATTTACTAGATCACAAGCTAAAGAGTTGCAAACAAAGGTTGCTGCACTTCAATGGCAAATAAAGAACTTTTAATTGTTGAGGAAGAGCTCAAGCCCAAAGAAGATGAATTATCCAAGTTTTAAAATTATTTGGTGGTCCAAATTGAAGTCTAAGATGACGAAGATTATGTCACCAAATCAGCCCTTCAAGTCCACCAAAAGGGCTCAAAATGACCTCAAAAGAGGTCCTAAAGGGGGTCTTTCAAAAGGAGTCCAAATCAATGGCCCAAACTAGTAGTTTGAAGGACCAAATCTTTCCCAAAAGGATTTGACCGCCCCCACCTAATTTTGATGGCTTATGTTACCCCTTAGGAGCCACCTACCTAAGTTTGATGGCTATTGTGACCCCTAGCAGCCCCCTACCTAATTTAGATGACTTTTTAGCAACCCCCTACATTATTTTAAGGGGTTTTCACTCCTATAAATAAGGTGTTCTCATTCATAGAATACAACATTATTGATTAAGTGTATCATACCTTGAGAGTTCTTTTGAACCTTTGTTACTTGTGCTTTGAGATTTATCTTTTAACCTTTACTAGTTTATTGTTCAAAGGTAGTAAGATTCTTCCCTTTTATGATATCTTTGATTCCTTTGTGGTATTTTAGAAGGCGATTAATACTAGTTATTAATTGTTGTCTCAAGTTACTCGTAATGTGGTCAACATCCGAATCTATTGTCTTGATTTGCTTTTTAAGTAAAGGCGTTTGATTTCTTCAATAAATCAAGACGTTGTTACTTTGATCTTGTCAAGGCTATAGAACTTGTGTTCTTGGAAGTTCTAAGAATACTTTCCCTGAATTTTCCCATATTCTTTATTTTTATCTATTTAATTCTAGTTGTTCAATTCCTTGTTGTTATTTCTTCAACATTTACTTCTCAAATTCTTACTCTAGTTTGGATTCCCGACCTAGTTGTTACCAAGTGGTATCAGAGTGGTTTCAAGATTTTGTTCTTGGTAATTTCTGGGATTTCTTGAATATTAAGAGCAAAGAAAAGAAAACAAAGAATTTTTCAAAAAAAAGAATAGAAAAAACGAAAATCAACTTAAAAAAAATTAGTTGCTTGCTCTCAAAAATAAATTTCTTTGTATATAATTTGTTATCAAAAGTTAACAAAGGAAACAAGAAGAGGGGATCCTATATTTTCTTGCTCATTCTAATATACATATTTATATCCTTCCCTTTTTGTTCACGTCTTGTTTCAAGTAAGCCTAATAGTTCTAGTATTTGGTTTTTCTTTCATTAGTTTCCAAAAAATAATTTGAATTTTACAACTAAGAACTTCATATAAGTTGGGTTTAACTATAAATCTACAAAGTATTTTGTTCAAAAGTTATTCCGAGAGAAAGAAAAAAAGAAGAAGCTAATTTGTGTGATATAGTTTATTGTTTTTAGAAAGGATGTAGCATACATGTAGTGATGATGAACGAAGGGTTCTCTAAGAAGCCGAAATCAAAGCAAGAAACAATTTTATATTGCAAGCTATGCATCAATAATTTGAAAGGCTGAATTTGCAACTCCAAGAAATGAGAGACACAATTGCCGATCAAAATGGTACAACCGCTGAACATAGGAGGGAAAATAATGTTAGGCCCCAAGATAGGAGAAATGTACCCCATGCTCCCATTGTAAATCAAGAAAACTTTATAAATGATTTTAATGATATTGATTTTGATATGGTGGGAAGAGATAGGATGGGACATAAAGGTGGAGTAGAATATGATAGTATAAGTAGTATAAAGATGAAGATGCCATCTTTCAAGAGAACAAGTGATCTAGAATTGTATCTTGATTGGGAGAGAAAAGTTGAAGCCATCTTTGACTATCACAACTACTCTAAAAGTAAGAAGGTTAAACTTGCTGTTGTTGAGTTTTCTGACTATGCTACTATTTGGTGGAAAAAGCATACTAGGGATAGATTCCTAGAAGGACAAGCACCAGTTGCTACTTGGGCTGAGATGAATAGGGTGATGAGGAAGAGATTCGTGCCATCACACTTTCAAAGAGAGCTACAACAACTTCTTCAAACATTGAATCAAGGGTCCATGTCCGTGGATGAGTACATTAAGGCTATGGATATAGCTATGATCCAAGCTAATTGTACAGAGGAAGAAGAGGCTACAATGGCTAGGTTTTTAAATGGTATAAATAAGGAAATAGCCGATGTAGTAGAATTACAACAATATGTAACAATAAATGAGTTAGTTGATTTGTGTGTAAAAGTAGAAATCAAAATAAAAGAAAGTAGGCTAGCTTGTGGAATGTTCGGACAGGCACCATGGCCAAGAAGCCATGGCCTAATCATGAGATGAAGAGTTCTTCTAAACCTCAAGAAGACAAGGGTAAAGGTAAATTTGAGAACAAAGAGTGAGCCTTTAACCCTAAACCTTTTACACCTTCTAGTTCTATTCAATGTCATAAATGTAAAGGAAGGGGACATATAATGCATGAATGTACAAGTAGAAGAAACATCATTCTTAGAGAAGATGGAGGATATGAGAGTGAAAAAAAGTGAGGGAGAAGAAGAGGGAGAGGTGAGTGATGAAGATGATGTAGAACTACCTAATGATGGAATGGTTGGGGTAGTTATGAGGATTATGAGTATCAATTTGGGAAGCAATAGTGAAGCACAAAGAGAGAACATATTCCATACTAGGTGTGGGATAAAGGGAAAAACTTGTTCTATGATTCTTGATAGTGGTAGTTGTGCTAATGTGGTGAGTTCATACTTTGTGAAAAAACTGGGACTTGCATGCATGAAACACCTACTCCCTATAGACTCTAATGGTTAAATGATAGTAGTGAACTAAAGGTGAAAAACCAATGCATGATTTCATTTAATGTTGGTAGATATGAGGATGATATTATTTGTGACATAGTACCTATGCGAGCTTTTCATATTTTACTCGGTCTCCCTTGGCCGTATGACACGAATGTTTTTCATTATGGAAGAAAGAATAGATATTCTTTGAATTAAATGGCAGGGAGTTTACTCTTGCACCTTTATCTCCTTCTCAAGTGTTTGAAGATCAAAAGAGATTGAGGGAAACAATGGGAAGGCCAAGGGGAGGGATAAATAGTGAGCTTGAGGAAAAAGAAAATAAAGCTGGCTAAGAATTAGAAAAAAGAGAGATGGCCGAGGGAAACAGAGAGAGAGAGAGTAGCAATTTGAGAAAAGAGATAAAAGGGGGTTTGAGTGAAAAAAAGAAGGTCTTGGTGAGTGGAAAGAGGCTAAGGAAAGGAAAAAAGAGAGTTTCTATATAAAAGCCAAAGAGTGTTTAAATGCAAGAAAAGAGGGGTTGCCCGTAATACTACTTACTTACAAAGAAGCTTTGATTAATTCTGAGTTACTAACTTCTTCATTGCCAAGTAGCATTTCGTCTCTTTTGTAGGATTTTGAATATGTCTTTCCTGACGATATTCCTAATGGATTGCCACTTTTACATGGCATTGAGCATCAAATTGCTTTTGTGCCTGGATCACAAATCCCAAATATGCCTGCTTATAGGAGTAATCCAGAAGAGACAAAAGAGCTTCAAAGGCAAGTTGAGGAGTTGCTTGAGAAAGGCTTTGTGAGAGAGAGCATGAGCCCTTGCTCTGTCCCCGTCCTATTGGTACCCAAAAAGGATGGAACTTGGAGGATGTGCATGGATTGTAGAGAAATCAACAAGATAATGGTAAAGTATTGCCATCCTATTCCTCGTCTTGATGACATATTGGATCAATTACATGGATCCAAAATCTTTTCTAAAATTGATCTGAAAAGTGGTTACCATCAGATTCGAATGAATCCAGGAGATGAATGGAAAACTGCTTTTAAGACCAAATATGGGCTTTATGACTGGTTAGTTATGCCTTCTGGATTGACTTGCACCTAGCACTTTCATGAGATTAATGAATCATATATTTAAGGATTTTCATGGGAAATTTGTTTTGGTGTACTTTGATGATATCTTGATCTTTTCTAACACTTTAGAGGAGCATGTAAAACACATAAAACAAGTTTTGAAGTTCTTAGAATGCAACTTTTATTTGTTATTCTTAAAAAGTGTACTTTTCGTGTGGATCGTGTGATTTTATTAGGTTTTATAGTTAGTTCTAAAGGATTTGATGTTGATGAAAAGAAAATCAAAGCAATAAAGAATGGCCTAAACCCAAGAGTGTAACCGAAGTTAGGAGTTTTCATGGACTTGCTAGTTTTTATAAGAGGTTTGTGAGAGACTTTAGCACCATTGCTTCTCCTTTCACTTAAGTTATTAAAAAGGATAACAATTTTAAATGGGCAAAAGAACAAGATGATGCTTTTAACTTTTTGAAAGAAAAGTTATGTTCTGCTCTGTTGTTACAATTGCCTAATATTTCTAAATCTTTTGAAATTGAATATGATGCTACTGTCAAAGGAATATGTGTTGTTTTGATGCAAGATTCTAAGCCTATTTCATACTTTAGTGAAAAGTTTAGTGGAACCACATTGAACTATTCCACTTATGATAAAGAGCTATATGCTTTGGTAAGGGCTTTAGCCACATGTCAACATTACTTGTGGCCAAGAGAATTTGTGATTAAGACAGACCATGAATCCTTAAAATACTTAAAGAGTCAAGGTAAGCTTAGCATAAGACATGCTAAGTGGGTCGAATTCATTGAAACTTTCCCTTATGTAATTTCTTACAAACAAGGGAAAGAAAATGTTGTTGCTGATGCACTTTCAAAAACGCATGTCTTAGTTTCTACCGTGACTTCTAAATTGATGAGTTTTGATCAAATCAAGGGACTTTATGCTAATGATGTTGACTTTAGCAATTTTTTTGCAGATTGTAAGTTGGGTCCTTTTGAGAGGTTTAACCTCCAAGATGGGTTTTTCTTTAAGGAAAATAAGTTGTGTATCCCTAATTTCTCTTTACGTGAAGTAATTGTAAGGGAAGCACATTGTGGAGGCCTTATGGGGAGCTTTAGAGTCCCAAGGACAATAGACATACTTGCTGAAAATTTCTTTTGGCCTAGAATGAGAAAGACAATGAAAGGATGTGCACAAAATGTTTTGAATGTAAACAAGCTAAATATAAAGTGCTACCACATGGTCTTTACATGCCATTACCTGTTCCTACTTTGCCTTGGATTGATATTTCAATGGATATTGTGTTAGGGTTTCCTAGAATAAGGTATGGTAAGAATACTGTATTTGTTGTGGTAGATAGGTTCTCCAAAATGGCTCATTTTATTCCTTGTTTAAGGACTAATAATGCTTCACATGTTGCTAATATTTTTGTAAAAAACGTTGTCAAATTGCATGGTATACTTAGAACTATTGTTAGTGATCGGGATGCTAAGTTTTTGAGCCAGTTTTGGCGTGAATTTTGGGGGAAGTTAGGCACTAAATAGTTGTTTTCTACTTCTTGTCACCCACAAACTGATGGAAAAACTGAAGTAGTTAATAGAGCCTTAGGAAACATGTTGAGGGCTGTTTATAAAGGTAAATTAACTTCATGGGAAGATCACTTACCTATGATTGAATTTGCTTACAATAGAACTATCCATTATTCTACATGTATGTCTCCTTTTGAGGTTGTTTATGGATTTAATCCCTTTACTCCACGTGAGCCTTTAAGCAATTTTATTGCCCGCCCAACATATTGAGAGCTAAGACACATGTTATGTCGTGTCAATTCTATGGTCGCCTGGGTCCGTAACAAGAAGACCGGCCGCCACAAAAAATTCCTAAAGAAGAAGAATGAAAATATAGGCACATGTTTGGTTGAAGTTGATTAACATTTGATTGTTTCCATGCAATTATGACACTTTTATCAAGAGAGATAGGATGTGCTTGTTGTATTTTCTGATGACCGGCTAAAATATTTATGTGGGCCAGTTGATACGTCACCAAATTACGCTTGTGAGAAAGACTCAGAGGGTTAATAAACTGTTCTTTGGAAATATGTTGACTCAATATATGGAGAAGGAAGAGGTACAAGTGTAGAAAGAATTTGATATAATTATCCCAATACACCTCGGTGGGACAGACACCACTAGCATCCATCTGAAGAAGGAGGCTGATGTGGCTGCACTCACTAGTTCTGAGTAATATACTCGAGATGATAGTTTTAGTACCTATTTTTATGGGATGCTAGACATACAACTTCAGTTTGGGGATGGCTAACCACTCAGGAAGAGATACATCACTGGCATGCGTGATACCCGCTCAATTCCCATGCAGAGCATCTGGTGGGGTTGGCTAGCGTTCGATCCTGTGTGAGGATGAATATGTTAACATGCCCGAGTGTTCTGTGGTTGAGCTCGAGCAGTCTGCTGATGACGCTGATAAGGATAATGAGCTAGTGATGATGATGTAGACTGGGCAGCTTCAAACATGCCTTCTATGATTAGGGCGATGACAAGGAGTGACCAATGAGTTTTCTTTCCACCTCACTCGATTTTATTGTTTTATATACATTGAGGACACTTCATAAAATTGAGTTCGGGGTAGGAATTCTCTGGATAATGTATATAGTAGGTTAGTGGTAGGACTTATTTTTAGTTTAGTAATATTTTTCTTAGCTTATTTTTTAAGTTGTAGTTAGCCTAATGAAAAAAATACAGAAAACAAAAAAAACTATTAATATTAGAAAACTTAAACTTTTTTCGACGATGGATCACTTAGACTGTTTTCTTGAGGGATTAAAATGTAACAAAAAAAATTTAAAAAATGAAAAGATCTAAAAACATGTCTTTTATTTTCCTTTAGATAGTAATAATCCCCTGTGATATTTCTTTGTGCCTCGGTTCTTTTTCATGAGATGTGGTTTGAATCGTGTAGTAGTTTTTTTTAGAGCAGATTAATATTTAGGGAATATATGGAGGAAGAATGATGTAATCTCTAGGCACCCTTGACTTATTTGATAGTAACATACTTAGGTTTTTCCATGTGAAATATCTTCCCTATGTTTTGAAATTGAGCATGATACCTTAATATATTGGATAGAATGTCTTGTGACACGCACATCTCATTTAGTTGACTATTATTCACTTTGTACTTAATATTTAATATCTTGTGGCTCTATGAATACTTGCATTATTTAAGAGTCAGAATGAGACCTTCCTTAGTGAGTCATGTGTCATGTCTAAAGTGAGATCTTATGTAACAACCCGACTGGTCGTTTTATTATTTAGAACCCCGTTTCCTTAAATATAACTTTTCACATCTGCTTTAGCTAATTTATGACTTCGGGGGCGGTTGGCTCGGAAGTTGGAAGATTTTTGAGTAAGAATATGTCTATTTGTTTCTTTAAAATTTCCTTAAAAGGCCAAGTTTGACTTTGGTCAACTTTGTGAGGAAACAGATCTAGATTTGAGATTTGATGGTCTTGGAGGGTCCGTGGAAAAGTATGAGACCTGGCGTATGTCCAGAAATGAATTCTGAGGTCACTAGCCCGAGTAATGAATTTTTATGTTAAATAGTTAAATTGATTTTTAAAGAATTAACTAAAATAAGTATTTATTGATTTCCTAGGTATCGGTTAAGAGTTACCCGTATAATTTGGTGTCAATCCGACTATTTTAAGGGCGTTTTGACCCGTTAGAAGAAAATTAAGAACTTAGGGTTCAATAGATAGATTCATTTGGTTTTAGGATGAGATTCCTAGATTTAACATTGTTTTGAATGATCCGATAGATCGAGTAGGTCTGCCCCATGATTTCGGACTTCTCGGTATGTTCGGGCAGGGCACAGGAACCCCGAGCATCAAATGATCGAGGCTCGAGTGAAGTTAAAAGTTGAAGAAAAGGTTGAAGGTTGTTGCTTCTATCATAACCGCATCTGCAGTACTTGGACCGCAAATGCGGTCAATCAACCACAGAAGCAAAAAGGGGCCATGCCAGGGAAACCGCAGAAGCGGTCATGGAATCGCTGAAGCGGTTCTTCTTAAGCGGAAGTCCGACTGCAGAAGCGGTCAAGTCCAATTGGCCCAGGACCATAGAAGCGACCTAGAATCCGCATAAGCGGTTCCGCTTATGCGATACCTAGACCGCAGATGCGGTCCAATCCCTTATTGCCGTAGCCACAGAAGTGGCTGAAAACCACATAAGCGGTTTCCGCATAAGCAGAAAGGGTGCCGCAGAAGCGGAAATAGCTAGGGGCAGAGAGTTCATTTAACTCGAATTCAAAGCCATTTTTATCATTTTCACTCCACACTTGGGCGATTTGGGTGCTTCCAAAGAGAAGGTTTCAACATAACTTTGTAACGTAAGTAATTCCTCTTCATCGTTAGCTTAAATACATGTACATTAGGTAGATTAAACACTAAAAACTAAGTAAAAATACAGGGTTAAAGGTAGACATATGATTTTAATAAAAGTAAGTTTTAATCATGTAATTTGCTATAAAATGAACTAGAAATCATATATTAGAGATCCTTAGGTTATGGAGAACCTCTTCCTTCGAAAAATCTCGGAATCCGGGCACGTGGGTCTGGGGTCAAAATTTAGGAAATTTGTGAAAAGTGTTGAGAAATGGCTTAAATAGCTAGAACTCAATCTTGTAAGCTTATATTGACTAGTTCGTATTTCCTTTAACTAGCTTGTGATCAATTTTCTCCGAATTAAGGGCTTGGATTCGTTCTTGGTATTTGAAAGTGAATTTTGGAGCGAGGTGAGTCTCTTTTCTAACTTTGCAAGAGGAAAAATTCCACATATGTATAATAAATGACTAAATTGCTTTTATATGCGGGGGCTACGTATGTACTAGATGACGAGATTCTGTGCGTAGCGACTTATATGACAGTCCAGGTAGTCTAGGACCCTAAATCATGCTATACTTGGAATATCAATAATGTTGTTGGCAGTTGAATTGCTTTGATACTATCGAGTTGGCAAATAAATTTCTAAAAGGATTTAACTTCGTTTTCTTAAATTATTAAATAAGGATTGGCTTGTATTTTGAAGAATGTGTTTTTCGAAATATCCTTAATTGGGTGTTTGAGCATGTATTTCCATGTGTATCTGTGTCGCATGTATGATTCACGAGCAGGGTGATTGTTTATTTAAATATTTTGCCATGCCGCATAATGATTCGCAAGTAGGGTAATAGATGCATCTATGGTTCAAGCCATTTGACCCTCGGCAGTGCACGTCTATTTTTATGTTGGATCGGGCCATGCATTCCTTAGTGATTATCTGTGCACGATTTATCTATATTTTCACTTGTGGATTTGACTTCAAAATTGTTTAATTATATGTCAACACATACTTTTAAGGTTAAAGGAAGAATTTATGTAGCATACTTTTTATTCTTATGACTTGAGTTATTCTTGCTTATTATAAATTCTTCTCATTTTACTTGACCTTAGTAAGTATCAAGTCTACCTCTCGTCTCTACTCCTTCGAGATTAGACAGGATACTTATTAGGTACATGTTGTTTATGAACTCACGCTACGCTTCTGAACTTAAATGTACAGGATCTGAGGCAGGTGGATCTGGATATTATTCTGGTGTGCGCACCAGTGAGCACATTTTGGACTTCTACGGTGAGTTACTTCTCCTTCATGCGGATCCACAGCCTATGAAGTCTTTCTTTGTACCTTTGTTTCTGTCTATCCTTATTCTGACAGTAGGATAGTGTATTATTTCTTTTTGTATACTCTACTAGTCGCCCATATCTTGTGACACCAGGTTCTGGCACACACATTAGTAGACATTTATTTTTGGATTGTATAACCATTTTATACATTATTGATCGTTTCTGGCCTTAACTTTAATATTAGAAATTGTTATATTTATATTGGTAAAAGTAAAATGAGAACTTGATTATATTTTCGCGTTGGCTGGCCTGAAAATGGTGTTGGGTGCCATCATGACCTATTATGGAAAATGGGTAATGACATTTTATATAGTCCATGTTATTGGGTTTGAGTCTACAACTTTCCCGGTATGTGAGTTGAAGCGAAATTTTAGATGATACTCGATTTGAAAAAAATGATGTTAGGCCTTCTTTGATCTCCTTTTGATCTTAATTGCTTATCACAAATAAAATATATCCCTAATAAACCTTTTTGATCGTATAGACTTTTATTTAGCACCCACATTACATTGGCCAATACTATTTTTATTCTTAATTGATATTATTTTGATCATTTTGCCTCTTAAAGCACTTTAATAGTACAATTGTAACGATCCGGTCGGTCATTTCGAGAATATAAGCTTCGTTCGAAAGCGAAAGATCTTGAACAACGTCATATTATGTATATTATCTTGCATACATGGTTGAATTTAGTTACGGGGTGCTTCAGAGTCTAAAAGCCCAAATACGCATTTAGTATATGCTGATCAAACCTCACTTTGAAGTTGCGTGGTTCGGTCACCTTTGTCCCTTTCTTTATATGAGCCACATTGGCATATAATTCACTAACTAGGTATTCTTTGGCATCCTTACTCTCTCGGTGAACCACATCCACCCCTTGCTGCCCTAAACTTTCTCAGCATAGCAAGGTTATATTTCTCCAAGTCCTTTAATAGAAATTGTAGCTCAAGAGTTAGCGACCTCACTAGCCACCACTTACAGAAATTGGTGAAGGTGGCCAGGCTAACAAAGAGATCCTCCCAAACCTCTTTATTTTTTTTATCTTTCAAGGCTTGCATCTATGCATCTCCCCATCTTCCATCATCAGAAATGTCATGTACAACAGGAGCCTGAGGGACTGATAAATCTGATGGCTCAGAAGCCTGGATAGCACTCTTCGACACCTCGGAGGTGCTGTGAGATGATGATGGCTCATCCCTGAGCTGGTATCTCCCCTGCTGCCTTGACTGTGTGGCCGTTTGCTCCTCCTAGATAGACGTTGAGTTTCCCTCTGACACTTCCCTAGATGGCATGTAGGAGCTAGACGTGGAGAGGTTTTTACCTCTCCCTCTATTAACTGTTGTTTTCTTTCTTATTGTCTTAGGCTGTCCAAGGGGCTAGGAACTCTTGCCTCGACCACGAGAAGATTCACCTCGCCCATTTGAAGTGTCTCTTCGTCCTTTTAATCAAACCATTATCTATATCAAGCATAAGAGATTGTTAGTTACAATTCAATATTCAAACACATACATGAGACACATAGTTAAGGGAGAAACCATATGACATAGTGGGGTTGTACTGTTGAGTTATGCCTGCAGGATAAGGGATTTGCAATCTACACAATTTGTCTTGTTGCCGCATATGGGAAGTGTGGTCTGCACATATGAGATTGCGGATGCACTTCTGATTCCCTAAAAATGTGAACTCTCTGATGAAAGAAAAATGGTCGATCTGCAGCGACTGGAATAAATCTGCGGTTTGCACAATTTGACTTGCGGCCGCACCTTGGAGTCTCAAAAATTAAGACTCTCTGATATAAGAGGAAAGCCTAATCTCTAGTCACAAGAGGAAATATTCGGCCCGCACAATTTGACCCCCGTCTGTAGATTCCTATCTCACATAAGTGTCCAAAAATCTATTTATGCAGACTGCACAATTCAAGTGTGGCCGCAAAAATTTTAAAAATCACAAATGGAAAAATTTTAATTCTAGGATTTTTCAATTTCTTACATAAATAGGCACGGAAACATTGTAAAAGCATTAAATTTGACTAACCAAGTCCCCTTAGAGTATGTATCAAGTTAATCTAGTTCAAATCTACCTCACATGGACACACAGTGGAACTCTAATAACAGATGTCCTAAAAATAAGTAAAAAAAAAACAACAAATTAAACTAACTTAAAAATTAATATGAAATTGAAGCATACTGGAGAGAGTGAATGCACTGAGTGAGTAATTTAGGTGACTTTGTATGTGCACAGTTGAAATCTCCAAGAAAACTTAGCAGGGAAACATTTTTTGTTCAAAGTGGGAAAAATGTAAAATGAGCCCTACTATTCTATTTATACTATTCACAAGGAGAAGGGATAAGAGACGAGTGCGATCCGCACTCTTTTAACTTGGGTGATCAATCTTAGAAACCAATCTTCGATCTGCAAATTTACAGGTGCGGCCACAGATTTCACGTGCGGTCGCAGATTAACCTCTGCACTAACATGATTAAAATTCAGAGAGTTTGTATTTTTAATGTTTCAAATGTGTGGTCCAAAAGCAAAATGTGCACCTGCAATGCCCATCTGGGATGGAACCCAAAAATGTGCGGTCCTCCCAAATAAAGTGTGGTACGCACTCTCTTGAACACTTAGCCATATTTTTGTCCACAATTCTTGTATGTCATATTCACCCCTGTAGCACGCTTCAAATCAAGTTGTAACTACAAAAATAAAAAGGAAAAGAATCATGGGTTATCTCCCAAGAAGCGCCTGATGCACGACGCAGAATACCCTTAAGTGAAATGAATGACCGCCACATTGTGGCTATCTCCAACCTTTCCCAAGTAGTGCTTCACCCAGTGACCATTTACTCGGAATACTTCATTATTTTTTCTCTACAAGTCTAATGCACCAAAAGGTGTCACACCAACAATTTCAAATGGACCACTCCATTTGGCTTTTAGCTTCCCGAGAAACATCCTCAACCTTGAGTTAAACAACAATAAAAGATCGCCCGCCTTGAACTCTTTGTTCCAAATGTATTTGTCATGAAGATATTTCATCTTTTATTTGCATAAGGACGAACGTGCATAAGCATAGTACCAAAACTCATCTAATTCCTTCAAATGTACAACCCTCAAGTTAGCGGCTACATCACAGTCAAGATTAAATTTCTTTAGAGACAACATGGACTTGTGCTCTAACTATACCGAGAGATGACAACCTTTCCCGAACACCAACTGGGTGTGGCAATATTCTGATAGGTGTTTTGTAAGTTGTTCGATAAGCCCGTAATGCATCATCAAGTTTCTTGGACCAATATGCCAGATGAGCGTTCACCGTTTTAGACAAGATACTATTTATATCCCGATTGGATACTTCCACTTGCCCACTAGATTGTGGGTGACAGGGAGTCATGACTTTGTAACTAACACCACACTTGCTAAGTAAAGTGTCAAAAACCCTGTCACAAAAATGTGACCCCTCATTGCTTATAATTTCACGTGGAATACCAAACATTGTGAAAATATTCTTCTTCAAGAAAGCCACCGCATTTTTTGCCTCGTTGTTGGGTAAACCAACAACCTCAACCCATTTGGGCACCTAATCCATCGGGATCAAGATGTAGGTATTTCCACAAGAACTCATAAAAGGGCCCATGAAGTCAATATCTCACACATCGAAAATATCAATCTCCAAAATAGTTGTGAGAGGAATTTTATTATTCCTTGAGATTCCACTAGCCCATTGACATCCATCACATGTTTTCACTAACTCTCTAGCATCTTTGTAAATAGTAGGCCAATAGAAACTGCAACTAAGCACTTTGACTGTCGTTCTTGCTCCACCATGATGACCACCATATGGCGAAGAATTATAAAGCCCAAGAATTTCACCAAACTCTTCTTCCGGTATACATCTTCTAGTCACCCTATCCGTTCAAATCAAGAGAAGATATGGTTCATCCCAATAACAATCTTGACAACCCCGTTTGATCTTCTTCCTTAGGACTCATCTGGAAAGATTCCGCACACAAGAAAATTTGCTAAATTTGCAAACCATGGCACCTCTTTCTTTGAAATTGCCAAGAGTTACTCATCAGGGAAGGAGTCAATGATTTCAAAGTCATCATGCGGCCTCCCATCCTCCTCCTCCAAACGACACTAGTAGTCCACCACTTGGTTTTCACTACCTTTTCTATCTTGGATGTCAATATCAAATTCTTGCAACAAGAGCACCCATATCAACAACCAATATTTGGAGTCCTTTTTGCTCATAAGAATGAAGCGACGCATGATCTGTGTGGACAATGACTTTTGCACCAATCAAATATGGGCAGAACTTCTCAATTGTAAACACAATAGCAATGAGATCTTTTTTCATAATGGTATAGTTTAATTGGGCACTAATCGTGATCTTACTAGCATAGTAGATGTGTTGCCCCAAAACAGACCCAACCGCAACGTCACTTGCATCACACATGAGTTCAAAAAGCACACTCCAATTTGGAGAGGTGATGATGGGGTAGTTGTCAACTTGGCCTTCAACAATTCGAAAGCCTCATGCACTCATCATTGAAGTTAAAGTTAGCATCCTTCTCAAGAAGCTTGCACAATGGTTTCACAACCTTAGAGAATTCTTTGATGAAATATCGGTAAAAACTTACATGGCCTAAGAAACCGCACACCCTCCAACCACAGAGAAGTCATCCATGAAAACTTCAAGGTAGTCCTCCATCATGTCCGTGAAAATAGCCATCATACACCTTTGAAAGTCACCGGCGCATTTCACAAATCAAATGGAATCTGCTTGTAATCAAAAGTATCATAGGGATATGTAAATTTTGTTTTCTCTTGATCTTGCGAAGCAATGAGATTTTGGTTGTAGCTAGAGTAGCGATCAAGAAAGCAATAGAAGGCATGACCGGCCAATCTGTTGAGCATTTTATCAAAGAAATAAAGTGGAAGTGATACTTCCTTGTGACTTTGTTGAGCTTACGATAGTCCATACACACCCTTCAACCAGTCACAGTTCTAGTAGTAATCAACTCATTCTTGTCATTGGTGACCACTGTCATGCCCCCTTCTTTGGGACACATTGAACTGTAGAAGTCCATGAACTATAAAAAATACGTAAACAATCCCGACATCCAACCACTTGATAATATCTTCCCTGACAACTTCTTGCATAGCCTCATTGAGTCTCATTTTGATTTCCAATGCATGGTTTGGCACCATCATCCAAATTTATCTTGTGCATGCAAAAGGCTGGGCTTATCCCCCGGATATCTATCAAGGTCCACCCAATAACCTTCTTCCTCATTTGTAGTACCGCCAATGTGGATTCTACCTACCGTTATTCAAACAAGAGGAAAGAATAACCGGTAAAGTAGAACAAGGACCAAGAAATTCATGTCGAAGATATGGAGGAAATAGCTTCCACTCCAAGGTAGGAGACTCTTCAATAACAAGCTTTGTAGGAGGAATTTTCCTATTTTCAAGATCAAAGGACAATTTTTGAGATGCATAGTTAAATGACCCCATTATTTGCAAAGAATTCACACATTCAATGAAGCCATCCATCTCGTCATCATGAAAGTTGAGCAAGACGGCCTCCAACACATCACCAACATTGATTGTAGAACTTGTTTCATCAACAATAACATCGGTTACCAAGTCAACATAAGAACATACCTCATTGCTATTAAGTTGTTGCATGGACTTGCACAAATGGAATACCAATTTTTCATCACCAACCTGAAAAGTAAGTTCTCCAGCTTCAA
The DNA here is from genome assembly GCA_034376525.1 of Nicotiana benthamiana. Taxonomy (NCBI): domain Eukaryota; kingdom Viridiplantae; phylum Streptophyta; class Magnoliopsida; order Solanales; family Solanaceae; genus Nicotiana; species Nicotiana benthamiana. Next base: position 22,626,053 of record CM067337.1, on the reverse strand, counting down.
CATCACAAAGAGCCTTGCTCGTAGCAAGGAAAGGTATCCCAGGAATAGTCAGCACTTCGTAATCAACCTCACAATCTAAAATGACAAAATTCGCGGAAGATCAAATTTGTCAATGATAACCAGGGATTATGATGAATTTTACACTCTTTCTAGCTTGAATGTTGATTACAAATGTGTACAAAATAATCCCAAAGGCTTACATGTTGTACTTGTTTGCAGGGTTTGGTCAACAAGGTGAAAATTCGTCAAAACCAGCTCAAAAAAGGAGTGAAACATGCAAAAGTACCAAGAACCAGTCCAAGCACAGTGCAACAGGTCCAATACGGCCGCACTCCATTTTGTGCGGCCCGCAGTGAGTAAGTTAAGAGAAGTGCCCATTTTAAATACTCAAGAAATGTGGTCGCAAAGCAGTTTGTGCGGACCGCATTGGCTTTATCGTGGCCACACTAGATATTGTGCGGTCCGCAAAGCTGGAGTTCAGAGAGTTACCAATTTGGGGAATCATTGCCAATGGGGTCTGGGGTCATTTTTGTGCGGACCGCAATAGAAGCATCGCGGCCGCGGTGCATTTGTGTGGCCCACGGTGGCAAAGTTTAGAGACCAGACGTTTAAACCAAGAAGACTCATAGCGGCCGCACTCGATTTTATGCGGTCCGCATTAGCACTGCACGGTATTTTTGTCTAGAAAATTCGGCCTAGTATAAATAGTTTCTTTTTTCATTTTTAGGTCATCAGTTGTATTTTAACTAGCAGTTGCGCTCGTGAATTCCTTATCCAATTTTAGAGTACATTTATCATTGAATCATCAAGTGTTAGCTTAAAATTAAATATTATGGGATTTTCTTCATCTATTTATCAATTTTCTTCTATTGTCATGAGTAGCTAGACCCATTAACTAGGGTTGTGGCTCAATCCTAGTGTAGGTATTTGATGAGTCTTATGTTTTCATGCTTCAATTCCTATGGGTGTTTGATATTTGGACTAATTTATAGTTTTAATGTTGAATTGGTGGTTGCATACACTAATTTATGCCTATTTTACTTGGGTTCTTGTTGAAAAGGAGAACTTAAGTCTAGGAAAATTAGTCCAACATGAAATTGGGGCGTAGTCAAGAGATTGATAGCCCCAATTAAAGGGTTAAACCTAGAGATAGTATACCCGACTTGAACCTAAATTGCTTGCACAAATTATCATACCCAATTAGTCTTGAGAAAGTCAATTAGGGCAAAATCACTCAAACTACCGAGAGGTATAGAGTGAGAAGTATCATGCAATGGTTATATCTTAATCCCCAAATATGATAACCTAGCCTTAGACTCGAGAACCCGTAAGTATCCACATAGGAGAAAGTCATTTCCCTAGTGCCTTCTTAACTATTTAGTCAACCTTTATGTATTTCACTCTTAGCTTAATTTAGTATTTAATTAGCATAAATTAGAAGTAATCAAAAGACCAATTAAAATTTCAATTTAGATAGAAACTCAATTTCCAATTCTAGCTCCGTGTGGAAATTGATCCCGACCTTTTCGGGTAAACGCTGCTTCGACCAATCTCGCTACTTTATAGTGGTGCAGGGTTGGCCTCGGTCACTTTCTGGCGCCGTTATCGGGGAGCTAATGGTTTTGGATATCTATTTAAATAGCTTTGTGTGTTGTTCATCTTTCCTTCTATGTTACTAATTTGTGTGTGTCGGAACTTCAGGAAAAATTGGCAACAAACAACGCACCTCTTGGAGATCTTCCGCTTGGGAAGGAGGTGGATAAAAATATTGATGATGAGGTTGTTGTAGTACCTCAAGCTCAAAGGAGAGGCCAACATGCCAATGATAATATTCCAAACTCTCCCCCGCCACCTCCAAGAGTGTGTCCTCGAATGCTTCCAAACCAAAGCAATGCAAGGGAAATTGTCCCACCCTGGATCTGGGTGGGTAATTTTCAAATTAATAATGTGATGCTAAAATTAGTGGAGCAGCATAGGTATTTCACAAGCGGTGCCAATCAGAATTCCTACAAATATCTCAAGGGTTTCGTAGATACCTGTTGGGGGAGTAAGCAAACTAATGTGTCGGGGGATGCACTTCAATTGAGACTCTTCCCATTCTTACTTAGAGGGAAGGCAGTGGATTGGCTTGAGTGACTTCCCAACCATTCCATCACTACCTGGGGTGAGTTGGTGGATAAGTTCATTGCAAAGTTTTCCTCACGGAGGCACATGGCAGCATTGAGAGATGAGACCATTCCATCACTACATGGGATGAGTTTGTGGATAAGTTCATTGCAAAGTTTTCCTCACGGGGGCACATGGCAGCATTAAGAGATGAGATCTTAGCCTTCAAGCAAGAGACCACTGAACCACTACATGAGATTTGAGAGCAATATAGAACAATGGTAAAGGAATTCCCCAACAATTATATGACTGAGACAATGATGTAATAGACTTTCTACTGGACATTAACACAACAAACCAGTGCATAGTGATCCAACTTGTTGGGGGTAATTTCATGAAACTGTCTTACAATGAGGCTTGTGACATTCTTGACTAGATGGATAACACTTCCTCCGCTTGGTAAAGAAGAATGTGCCCCAGTTACAACAGGTTCAAAATTTGTGCCAAGTGAATGGTATGAAGGGTGTCAACATGCTAGTTAACAAAAAAAAGACAAAGAGGTCAACAGAACTAAGGGAGTTCGGATCAATTTGACAATGATTGTGGTGGATTCCAAGATTATGGTTATGATGGAAAGAATGAAGAAGTGCAATACGTGAACAATTATCAAAGCCAAAGGGGCAATTCTTCCAACCAACAACAATGGAGATCCCAAGAAAATTGGGGGAATCAACAACAACAAGGCAATAGTAACTGGGGGAACAACAACAAAAATTACAATTTGGGAAATTAGAACATAATTAGAACAATCAAGATAATTTGAATGGCAACAACAACAACCGATTTAGTAACAACAATTAGGGTGGATGAACAATGGTAATCAAGAAAATCGAGGGCAAGGTTTTCAAAGGCCCCCAATGTATCAACAACCAAACAATCCACCCTGATTTCCATCCCAAGGTCCTAGTTCTTCCAACAACAAAATGGGCAGAATTGAAATGGTGTTTGAACAGATGATGAAAAGGAATGCGGACTCTGATGCTCAGTTGGCTTCCCATAATACCTCAATTAGAAACTTGGAGGTTCAATCAGGCCAAATCTCACAATACTTGTATGCTTGTCCTATGGGGGCTCTACCAAATTATATGGTAGCTAACCCAAAGGGTGGGAAAAATCATGTTATGGAAGTAACTACAAGAAGTGGGAGAGGTTGTGATGTGAATTCCTCCAAGCAAAAGGAAATTTTGAGTGATGAAGTTGAGTTGCAAGACGATGAGATTCCTTTTGTGGTTGAACATGCGAATTAAGAAGTGAGGATTGACATTCAAGATGCCAAGGTGGAGACTTAGAATGATGTGAACCTGTCTAGGGAACACGTAATAGATATGCTGGAGCTGGTTGTGCCTAAATCCAAGGCTCCTTTGCCAAGGCCACCTCCACCTTATCATCAAAGGTTCGCGAAGCAAAAAATGAGAATTAGTTTATAATTTTTATTGATATGATGAAGAGATTATCCATTAACGTGCCTTTAGTGGAGGCTCATGAACAAATGCTAGGCTATGCTAAATTCATGAAGGACTTTGTGACAAATAAAAGATCCATGGACTGTGAAACTATCAAGATGACCCACCAAGTTAGTGCAATAGTGCACTCAATAGATCCAAAAATAGAAGATCCCGGTGCTTTCACTATTCCTTGCACCATTGGGAGTGTGGACTTTGCTAAAGCTCTATGTGTTTTAGGGGCAAGTATCAACTTGATGCCCTACTCAATTTTCAAGACTTTGGGTATTGGGCAACCGAGGTAGACTTCCGTGAGACTGCAAATGGCAGATAGAACTATGAAGAGACCATTGGGTATTTTTGATGATGTTCTTGTCCGGGTGAACAAATTTATCTTGCCAGCTGTTTTTATGATCTTGGATTATGAGGTAAATTATGAAGTTCCAGTCATATTGGGAAACCTTTCCTTGCTACTGGGAAGACCTTAGCAGATGTCAAAGCAGGGGAACTCATTTTCCGTGTGGGTGATGAGAAAGGGGTCTTTCATGTGTACAAGTCAATAAAGCAGCCCAACAGTTTTGTGGACCTTGTCACGGCAGTGATAGTTGATGATACAAGTGCAATGATCAAAGTGAAGGACCCTCTAGAGGCCGTTTTGTTGAATCTTGATGTAAATGATGATGAAGGCCGACTGGAGTGTGTGAATGATTTATATGGAATGGGCTCTTACTCTTATGAGCCTAGGAAAATCTCTTTGGATCTCGAGAATAGAAAGACTCCACCAACAAAACCTTCAATTGAGGAACCTCTGGTATTGGAGTTGAAGTCGTTGCCTCCATACCTTAAGTATGAGTTCTTAGGCTCTATTTCAACTTTTCCAGTTATTCTTTCCTCTTATCTTACTAACAATGCAGGTTGATGCCACGTTGGCGGTGCTACAAAAGTAGAAGAAGGCAATTGGATGGACTCTAGCTGATATTCGGGGGATAAGCCCCGCATTTTATATGCACAAGATTATTCTGGAACTGATGCAAAGTCCTCCTTAGAACATCAAAGAATGTTGAAAGATTCTATGCAAGAAGTTGTAAAAAAGGAGGTGATCAAGTGGTTGGATGTCGGGGTTGTGTACCCCATCTCTGATGGTTCTTAGATTTCTAGGTGCAATGTGTGCCTGAGAAGGGTGGCATGACCATGGTTGCAAATTTTCAATAGAGTTGATTCTTACCAGAACCTTCACCGGTTGGAGGATATGCATGGACTACCGCAAGTTGAATAAAGTAAGCCACAAGGATAAATTTCCATTGCATTTTCTTGATCAGATGTTAGATCGACTTGCTGGGCATGCCTTCTATTGTTTCTTGGATAGGTATTCTGGTTACAACAAAATCTTGATTGATCCGGAAGATCAGGAGAAGACCACATTCACTTGTCGATATGGCACCTTTGCCTTTTTCCAGGATGCCTTTTGGATTGTGTAATGCACCGGCTACATTCCAGCGGTGTATGATGGCCATTTTCACTGATATGGTGGAAGATATTTTGGAGGTGTTCATGGACGACTTTAATGTTGTAGGTGATTCAATTGAGAAATATTTGAAAAATCTTGATAGATTGTTGGTCCGATGTGAAGAAACCAATCTTGTTCTTAATTGGGAGAAGTGCCACTTCATGGAGGAAGAGGGCACTGTCCTTGAGCATAAAATTTCAATGCATGGTATAGAGGTGGACAAAGCAAAAATTGATGTGATTTCAAGTCTCCCTCCCCCAACCTCAGTCAAGAAATTTAGAAGTATTCTTGGACATGCGGGGTTCTACCAGATATTTATCAAAGACTTTTTGAAGGTAGTGAATCCCTTATGCAAGTTATTGGAAAAAGATGCCAAGATTGTGTTCGATAAGAGATGTATGCAAGCCTTTTAACTTCTCAAGCACAAGTTGTCCACCACTCCTATTATCACCGTACCTAATTGGTGCTTGCGCATCGAGCTCATGTGTGATACGAGTAATGTTGCGGTTGGGGCGGTTTTGGGTCAAAGAGTGAACAAAATATTTCATCTAGTGTAGTATGCGAGCAAGATAATGAATGATGCTCAAGTGAACTACACGGTGATCGAGAGAGAACTTTTGGTTATTGTGTTCGCAATGGAGAAATTTTGGTAGTATATTATGTTGGACAATACGCTTTACGCTAGAGGGGGGGGGGGTGAATAGCGTTTTTAAAAATATTAAGCGTTTTAGTGCGGAATTTAAAAACTTTGCAGAAATTAAAACAAGTGCAGTAGAATAAACTTACACAATGATGTATCCTGGTTGGCCACAAACGTGGTTAGTCCAGTCCCCGAGAGACTCTCTCGAGATTTCCAGTAAACTTGTCAAGCTTACGGGTGCTTAACAAACCGTTACAGCTGAGGACACAAGCCTCACCCAGGTGCTCGGGGATCACAATCCCAAAGACTTCAATTGCTCGGGGATACCAATCCCAAAGACTTCAATTGCTCGGGGATAACAATCCCAAAGACTTCAACTGCTCGGGGATAACAATCCCAAAGACTTCACTTGCTCGGGGATAACAATCCCAAAGACTTCAACTGCTCGGGGATAACAATCCCAAAGACTTCAACTGCTCGGGGATAACAATCCCAAAGACTTCAACTGCTCGGGGATAACAATCCCAAAGACTTCAACCGAGGAATCACAAGTTCCTCAACAAACGAGAATCGCAATTCTCTTACAAACACAAAACACACTCACTTTACAAAGCACTCCTTAATGAGTAGATATGAGTAGAAATAGTACGCTCAAGATCACAACAACTTAGCTCAATAGAATGGCTCTTCAAAAAGCTTTATGGATGAATGGAAAATGATGATCAATGTAAGAAAGCTTTTAGCAATGAAAATACTCAAAGTGTATATGTTATTGTTGTGAAAACACTGAGTTGAAGCTGTATTTATAGGTGAAAAACTCAGTCTTACCGTTGTCTAATTGCCAATTAAGGATTGCTGAAATTACTCAGTGACAATCGATTGTCAAGACTAAACAATCGATTGTTTGCCTATCAGATTAAAAATTCAATCCCAGATTTTACGTCAACAATCGATTACTTCAAATCAATAATCGATTATTTATAACGTTAAGAAATCCTTTCCAATTTTTGGCATAAAACATCGATTGTCCAGAAATCAACAATCGATTATTTTAACAACGTTCAGAAAATCTTTTCCAGATTTTAAGCAAAACATCGATTGTTAAATATCAACAATCGATTACCTGAAGGTAATTGAAAATATATGACAACGGTCAGCTTCAACAATCGATTATCAAATGGAATAATCGATTATTAATTAATTTCAAAACTCTCTGTCTCATATATAATCGATTATCAAAAGCCACAATCGATTATCATTTTATTTAAAATCACTGGGAGACATTTTTCTCATTCTAATCGATTACCATTAGTTCATAATCGATTTTTATGAGTTTTGAAAACTTTGCCTCAGTTAACAATCGATTATCATAAGTACACAATCGATTGTTATGCAGTTTGCAAAAACCTGATGTTAACTGACTTACTCACAATCGATTATCATTAATTCACAATCGATTGTCATGCAGTCTTGGCTTAGAGATACTCGATTATCATAAGTACATAATCGATTATCTTAGCCCAGATTTTTGAGGCATGCTTGGAAAACATTTTAACAAATGTAAATATGCATAGTTTAAAATCATTTGACACTTAATTTAAATATGCATGATTTTGGAAAAATAATTTTAGTAGAGAAGCCATGTTATGAGCCAAGTTGAGGAATCAAGATCACAATTAATATTGACTCAATTATAACATTTCTAAACTTTGTCTTGAGCTTCTTGTAATGCATCCATTTTGTGCTTGTCCTTGAGTACTGCTATATATCGCTTTTTGCTTTGTTTGACATTCATCAAAACCTACAAAAGAACACACGTTTAGTATATTGCATTTGAAACGTGTTTCCAACATATTATGAGTGCCAAGGTCATAGTCCATAACGATCATGGCGCACTTCGGTACTTGATAACGAAGAAGGATTCCGAAGATAGACTGAAGCGATGGGTATTGTTACTTCAAGAGTTTAATTTGGATATTGTGGACCGAAAGGGTAGTGTAAACCAAGTGACAGACCACTTGTCCCGCTTGGAGGAGGAAGGGAGGCCTCATGATGACCTAGAGATTAATGATTCATTTCCCGACGAAAAACTCCTTTCGGTGTCGATGAATGGTATTCCATGGTTTGCGGACGTTGCTAATTTCCTTGTGACTGGTATATCTCGTGTAAGCTCTCTCCTAACCAATGGAAGAAGCTCAAGCGGGATAGTTTGGATTTTGATTAGGATAAGCAGTACTTTTTAAGGATTGCACGGGTGGTGTAATCCGAAGGAGTGCCCCGGAGGAGGTGCAATTGACTATCTTAGAGGCTTGTCATTCCGCTCCCTATGGTGGAAGTCATGGCGGAGCGAGGACGACTTCATAGTTGTAGGTTTTATTGGCCAACTTTGTTCAAAGATGCAAGTGAACTTGTGAAGTGGTGTGACGAATATCAAAGAGCAAGTGGAATTTCGAAGAAAGATGAGATGCCTCTCAATACCATTCTTGAAGTTGATATTTTTTGTGTATGGGTCATTGATTTTATGGGCCCGTTTGTTAGCTCGTGTGGGAACACCTACATCCTTGTGGCGATTGAATATGTTTCGATGTGGGTTAAAGCCATAACTTTACCCAACAATGAGGCCCGGAGTGTTGTTGCATTTCTCAAGAAGAGCATTTTTACAAGGTTTGGCACTCCTCGTGCAATCATAAGTGATTGGGGGGTCTCATTTTTATGATAGAGATTTTTTCACTTTTCTTGCAAAGTATGGTGTCAACCACAAACTTTCTACTCCCTATCATCCTCAAGCGAGTAGCCAAGTTGAAGTCTCAAACAGGGAAATCAAGAATATATTGTCAAAGATGGTCAATGCAAATAGGACCGGTTGGTCAAAGAAGTTGGATGATGCTCTATGGGCTTATGGGACTGCTTACAAGACTCTGATTAGTATGTCTCCGTATTGGTTGTGTTTGGAAAAGCTTGCCATCTACCGCTTGAGTTAGAGCACAAGGCCATGTGGGATTTTAGGAACCTGAATCTTGCATGGGATGAGGAAGCAAATCTTCGTGTGGAGTAGCTTAACAAACTTGTTGAATTCTGATTCCATACCTACTCTAGTTAGTCCTTGTACAAGGACAAGATGAAGTACTTTCATGATAAATATGCTCGTGGCAAAGAGTTTAAAGTGGGTGATTTGGTTCTCTTGTTCAACTCTCGGTTACATCTGTTTCCGAGAAAGCTTAAGTCAAAATGGAGCAGACCTTTTGAAGTGGTGTTTGTTACTCTGTTTGGTACACTTGACTCGAAGAACAAAAAAGGGAAGGTTTTCAAAGTTAATGGGCACAGGGTCTAGTACTACCTGGTCAAGAGATTGATGACAGCCACATGGTGGCCCTTCTTCATCTAAAATAATTTGATGGCAACCTGCGTCGTGCCGCGATGTTAAATCAGGCGCTTTTTTGGAGGCAACCCATGTGTATTTCTTTTGGTTTTTCTTCGATTTTCTTTGTATTGTAGGATTTATTTTTGGACTGACTGGTTGTGAGATGTTGTAGGATTGTGTTGATGCAGTGCAGGACCAAGTTTTGGAAAAATGATCACTCTCTAAAGTTTGTAATATGGACCACACTTCATTTTGTGAGACCGCAAAAGCCTTTGTGCGGGGGGCAAGAATTCAATGCGGACCACAGAGTGATTTATCAAAAGTGAGGAGTCTCAAATGTTTTCCACCGCGGCCGCACTGCATTTTGTGCGGTCCGCAGTGGACCACTGTGGCCACACTAGATTTCTTGCGGTCTCTAATGCCCAACCTCCCAGTGATTCATGTTTCTAAGCACCACGAACCGCGATGCCATTCTGTGCGGTCCGTGGTGGGTAGGTGAGATGGGCCCTAGGTCCTTTGTCTATAAATAGGACCCGAGGCCCTCAATTTAAACTTTTCGACCTTTTACTCTCAAAAGCTTCAAAATTACTTTTCATCCCTCTAATATCACAAATTTAACTACTAAGGCTCGTTAAACAAGATTGCATCTCACTTCTAGTAACTTTAGCTCTTTCTTAGTTGTTTAATTTTGTCATTTTCTTTTAACTTTTTATTTTTTGTTCGTAGTTCTTCTTTTTTTCCGTTTTTCTTTCAAATATATAGCATAGGTTAGTTTAATATTTTTTTAATTAGGACTAATTAGTTTAAACATTAATTCAACACCTAGGGAATCAATAATAGGTGAGAATTTGGACAAAAAATGTGAAAAAATTGAACCCTAGGTTGGTATTGCAGCTGGGTACTCATCACAGACTGCGATGCCTCTGTGTGGTCCGGAATACTATTTTGTGCAGACCACGATGGTAAAAGTTCAAAAAGCTGACAGTTGAGGACCGCGGCCGTAATGATTTGGTGCAATTTGCGGTGCCTCAATACGGACCGCAATGGATGTTGTGCGGTCTGGGGTGCATAGATTTAGAGAGTGGGTAGTTTGAGCCCCACCTCCATGAGAACCACAGTGCATTTTCTGCGGTCGGTAGTAGATTCTTTGCGGACGCACCTCACTTTGTGCGGTTCGCGGTCTGCATTTTTTGAATGTCTATATTTCTTCTGAAATGTTTCACTAACTCTGCTGATACTAAGAAAGTTTATCTGTATTTTCTTTGAAGATTATGGTGAAATCATGAGGAAAAGGTGATAAGCAATCAGGAAGAGGAGAGTCCTCCCGGGGTAGAGGAAAGAGTATGATCAAATTTACCCCGCAAGCCCGGCAAAACATCAAAAACACCAGAAGGCTCATTAAGGCTGCTGATAGAGCCATTGAAATATCCGAGAATGAATATGAACCTTCCTAGGATGCATCGTCAGACTCCGTGCCAGAGTATGTTCCTCACTGGCCGGAGGAACAACTTCAGTAATACACCCCTGGTCTCTCCCACTGCTCAAGCATCAGTGCACATATCTTCTGAGTCATCTGAGGACTCAAGTGCAGGTAGTGGCAATGAAGATTCCACCTCTCTTACACCTTCACTATCCGGGGAGGGGCCCGTAGAAGAAGAAGGGGAAGAAGTAGGAGGGAGTGAGCCCCAAGTAGGAGGGGTTAAGAGAACCAGAAATCCAGAGACATAGCAGGACAGGTTGTTGAGTGAGGTTGCCTATTACAAGTTCAGAGAGTGGTGGCCTGAGAGGAGGCTAATACCTGAGTGTAAATTCATCACCCGGGACCATTTGCCTCACAACCTCAATGTGTTAAGGCAGTTCAAAGAGAGAGCTGACTGGGATTATTTCATAGGCCATGCGGAGGATGCCAATAAGCACCAAGACAAGGAGTTCTACACCAATGTTACCCACATATAAAAGGGCACTACGGTGACTAAGGTGTGGAACGTAAAAGTGAAATTTTATGGCGAAATAGTAAATAATTATTTAGGTTTCCCGGAGATGGATGAGACATTGATTTAGAAAAGATGGCATTAGGTGAGGTTGCTCGTCCTTGGTTGGCAGACTACCTTGTAATCCCAGGTACCACCCCAGATTGGTTGACTGTGGGGGTGATGATTCTGAGGAGAACATTAAACTTTGAAGCTAAAGGGTGGTTAACATTTGTGTGTAGCAGGCTAGACCCCACCCCACACGATAACTCACTCCTTATCCCCCGAGCTATATTGATGGCATCGATCATGGCGGGATACCCGATTTATATTGGTAATGTGATGTCCTAGATAGTTACTAGAGTGGTGAACGAGAGTGACAGATCCTATCATTTTCCCAATTTCCTGAATATGTAACTTGAGGACTTAGATGTGAAGAAGCGGAGATTCAATGTAAAACTGAAAGCGAAGGCACCGTTTTTCTGGTACAACCTACAGGGTGATGAAAACCCTAAAGGAAAGAACTATAAGGGAAAATCCACTACTTCTACTAGCCAGTATGAAGAGCTAGTAGCAGTAGTAGTGGCTCCTACTCATCCTCCTTCCACCATAGCAGACATGGCTCAAGACCATCGACATCTTCCGCTCCATAGATTCCATCATCCACTACTTACCCATTGACTGGCCACCGCCTGAGCCAGAACCTCGCTAGCATCAACATCTAGATGCAGACAACTACTTCTAAGTTGTCTGTACTATATACTACGGAGGGAGTCAAATCAGCCCTCCTCCACCACTTAGGTTCCACAGTCCGTTGAGGACACTCTCAAGGAGATTTTGGTAAACCAAAGGAAGCTCCTAGAGAACAAGAAATTAATTATGGACACTATTGATTCGCATGGAAAGGCACTAAAGGAGCTTGCTATGGAGGCAAAGAAAATAAGGAAGACTCGGGCTTCAAAGGAGTTAGTGAAGGAGCTAAGGGTAGAGGTAGAAAGGTTGAAGGAAGATCACTTGTATTTGGATCTTTTATTGTATGAACCGGCGCCAGCAGCCCAGCCCTAGCCAGAGCAGGAGTCAGAGAGGTCGCCCAAGGGGAAGAGGATTATTCCACGTACTGACGATGCATTCACAGAGTTGGAGGACCCACAAGGAGGTTTCTCCAGCTATCCCCAGATTCCAATACATGCCCAGGATTCAATCAAGGTCCTGGCCCAGGTCCTAGTGGAGCCATAGATCACAAGGAGCTAGTAACAGGTTCCCGAACAGACAGAGGACCCAGGGACCAGACTCAGGATCCTATGCAGATGAAGGGCCCATAGGGAGTTTCTTTTTCCTCTCTTCCTTATTTTGTGCTTATTTTGGTTAGTTGTCATTGAGGACAATGTCAGCTTTCATTTAAGGGGGTATCCCTATTTGGATGACTATATATATGACAATATTGTTTTTCTTTATGTGTTCTTTTTACCTTTGACATGTATATAATTTTATCATTTTTTGTTGCACTTTTCATACTTTTACTTTTGATCTGTATATAAAGTTACGTTCTTATGTATATATTCATTCTCCCTACTGTATATTCGACTAAATCCCCTTTGTACATATTCATTTTACTTCCCACATTTTTCCTTTTATAGCTTCTTATTTTATGTTCGTAGCTTCTTTTTTTGAGTTTTTGCAATAAGCCTTTGGTTTTCTTAATGTCACAGTTCTTTCCAAATGTGGAATTTGTTTGAACCGGATGGCTCTTCCCGATAATGGATGGCATGACAACCTTATTAGGAGTTTGAGTCTTTTTTCTTTTTGTTTTCTAGTAGATAGTTAAGGGTGCCTCAAAAAAATCTTCACTTGGGCCTAACATATTTGCCTTTGATTCTACGGTCAAAAATAAATCGTTGTTTATATGATGGTGAAAGTTGTGACCTTGAGACTCTTATGTTGGCCGATAATCATCAAGTGGTTTTTAAGGGCCATTGTGTTGCTCAAACCATAACTAAGGTTGTTATGGGCCCCCGACTCTGTCTTGTTAGCAATCCCAAAGCTTGTGTGGTGAGAATTTGAATTGCAAGTCCAAGTCCCTAGCCATTGGTCTAGAACGTGCCGTGAATGTTTGTCTAGGAGAAATCCTAAGTGCAATTTGATTTTGAGATGTGATTATAGGCCTTCCTTGATCCAAATGATATCTTGAATACTTTGATAAGCCTACCAATGATAATATCCCAAGACAACCCTTTTGAGCCTTAGCCATTTTTCTTTGAAAAACCACGATACAAGCATTTACCCATTCTAAAGATACCCTCCCGTGGCAACCAATCTTTCCTTAGCACAAGTCAAAAGCATAAGTTTGGGAGGAGAGACGAAGAATGCAACAAAGTCGTAAAAGGTAAAAAATGAAGAAAAGGAAAGGCAACAAAAAAGAAAGAAAATTAAAAAGACAAAACGAATGAGCAATGTAGAAAAGAATGAAGGGATTCAATAAAAGTAAAGAGATGAAAGGTGTGGAATGTTGAGAAAGGAGAAAAAGATTTGAAATAAAAAAGAAAGAGTGATCGTGTGTCTCTCTAACCCCTTAGAAAGAATTTAAATATCTTAAAAAGTCAAGAGAATATGTGCCAAAATAAAGCAAAAGAAATGCTAAAGGGAGGATGGAACCTACTTACACCAAACATTTCCTACCCTGAACCAAAAGTCTTCATTATATCTCCACAAAAGCCCTATATGATCTTGAGTTGAATGAAGCTTACATTAGTGGCGACTTACATAAGGAGAAAGACTATGTTACTTAGAGCCGGACTGATGACTTTTTTAGAGAGATGAGTGTATTTCCATTAACCTCGTTCTGAGTGCTACAATATTAAAGGTGAGGTTTACTTAGGGAGAGTTGAGGATGTGCGAGTTTGGGTTCCACAATGACCAAGGTAGTAAAAAGATTTTTTTTGATGTGTTGAGTCAACTCTTGATGCTTTTGTGTCGCATTAGATACATGGTGCTTAAAAGGTTGAATGTTGTTAATGATTCAATTGAATTGAGGGCAATTATTAGTCCTAATTGAGATTAGATGAGGTCACTTTAGGTCAATTAAATTTTCTTGGATATACTATTAAGGGGTGGTCTTATTTTGTTTGCTTGAGGACAAGCAAAAGCTTAAGTTAGGGGGAGTTTATAACTAGGGATTATGATGAATTTTACACTCATTCTTACATGAGTTTTGATTTAAAATGTGTACAAAATAGTCTCAAATGCTTAAATGTTGTACTTATTTGCAGGGTTTGGTCAACAAGGTGACAATTCATCAAAACCAGATAAAAAAGGAGTAAAAAATGCACAAGTACCAAGCACAATGCAGCAGGTCCAATGCGGCCACACTCCATTCTGTGCGGTCAATAGTGAGGATGTTCAGACAAGTGCCCATTTCAGATACTCAAGCAATGTGGCTGTAATGCAGTTTGTGCGGACCGCATTGGATTCATCATGGGCGCACTCGATATTGTGCGGTTTGCAAAGTTGGAGTTTAGAGAGTTGCTAATTCGGGGAATCATTGTCAATGTGGTCCGCGGTCCGTTTTTTGAGGACCGCAACAGAAGCCACCACAGCCGCGGTGCATTTTGCGCAGCCCACGGTGGCGAAGTTCAGAGAGAAGACTTTTAAACCAAGAAGCCTCATTGCATCCGCACTCGATTTTGTGCGGTCCGCACTACCCCCTCAAGGGTATTTTTGTTCAGAAAATTTGATCCAGTATAAATAGTTTCTTTTCCCATTTTTAGGTCATCAGTTGTAGTTTAACAAGCAGTTGTGCTCGTAAACAGTGCTCTTTATCCATTTTGAGTAATATTAGAGTACTTTTATCATTTAGTCTTCAAGTATTAGCTTATAATTAAATATTATGGGATTTTCTTCATCTACTTATCAGTTTTCTTCTATTGTCATGAGTAGCTAGACCCATTAGCTAGCGTTGTGGTTCAACCCTAGTGTGGGTGTTTGATGGGTCTTATGTTTTAAGGATTGAATGTTTATGGATTCTTGATATTTGGACTAATTTATGGTTTTAATGTTGACTTAGTGGTTGCAAATACTAATTTGTGCCTATTTGACTTGAGTTCTTCTTGAGAACTAGAACTTGAGTTTAGGAAAATTATTTCAACAAGGAATTGGGGCGTATTCAAGAGATCGATAGCCTCACTTAAAGGGTTAAAATTAGAGATAGTAATACCCAACTTGAACCAAAATTGCTTGCACAAATTATCATACCAATTGGCATTGAGAAAGTCAATTAGGGAAAAAACACTCAAACTACCGAGAGGTATAGGGTGAGAAGTATCATGCAATGGTTATATTGTAATCCCAAAATATGATAACCAAACCTTAGACTCAAGAACCCATCAAGTATCAACTTAGGAGAACGTCACTTCCCTAGTGCCTTCTTAACTATTTAGTCAACCTTTAAGTATTTCACTCTTAGTTTAATTTAGTTTCTTATTAGCCTTATACTATTATGATTGGAAGTGCAATTGGGAGAAAATACGCATCTCTAATTTAGATAGAAACTCAATTCCCAATTCTAGCTCCCTGTGGAAATCGATCCTGACCTTCTTGGGTAAAAGCTGCTTCGACCACTCTCGCTGCTTTATAGTGGT
Organism: Nicotiana benthamiana; assembly: GCA_034376525.1. NCBI lineage: Eukaryota > Viridiplantae > Streptophyta > Magnoliopsida > Solanales > Solanaceae > Nicotiana > Nicotiana benthamiana. The sequence goes on along the minus strand of CM067337.1, from coordinate 22,610,333 downwards.
TCAGGGTTGGCCTCGATTAATCAACACGAACAAAAACATCTTCGACCACTCCCAAAGCCCTCTTCATTGTAGGGTCGGCCATTTGAAATCTCATAGAGGTGGGTCTTGGTTGCCCAATTCCCAAAATCTTGAAAATCCAATAGGGCATCAAGTTGATACTTGCCCCAAGATCAGAAAGAGCTTTAGCAAACTCGGCACTTCAAATGGTACAAGGAATCATGAAAGCACCGGGATCCTCTAAATTAGGAGCCATTTAATGGAAAATTTCACTCACTTGATGAGTGATTTTGATGGTCTCTAAATACATTGACCGCTTATTTGTTACAAGATCTTTCATAAATTTTGCATAGCCGGGTATTTGTTTCAAAGCTTCAACAAATGGGCAATTGAATGAGAGACTCTTCATCATTTGAATGAACTTATTGAATTGATTCTCACCATTTTTCTTGGCAATCCTTTGAGGGTATTGAGATGGAGGCTTAGGCAATAGTGCCTTAGCCTTTTGCCCTACCTGCTTCGATATGTCAATAATGTGTTTCCTAGATGAGTTCACCTCCTCTTGAGTCTCTTCCATTCTATTACTGATATCAATCCGAGCTTCATCATTTGGTTGCATCATCTTTTTTGAGAACTCTTCTTCTTCCATTACTTGATCATAATTAACAAGTTGTGTTCCACTTGAGGTGGGTGCAATCCTGCCTTCTCCACTTCTTGTGATAATCGCCATTGCATGCCCCGTGTTTTTACCACCCTTTGGGCTTACCACCTTGTCACTTGGTAGTGCCCCCTTAGAGAAAGAATTTAAAGCTTGAGAGATTTTCCCAATTTGGACTACTAGGTTGCGGATTGATGTGATGTGTGAGGAAAGTTGGGCATCCGAGTTGGCATTATTTTCCATCATTTACTTGAACATATTTTAAATATACCCCATCTATGTGTTTGAAGAACTCGAACCATGGAAGGATAAGGATGTGGTTTGTTTAGTTGTTGGTACATTGGAGACCTTTGAAAATCCGACCCCTCATTGCCTTGATTGTTGTTCCATCTGCCTTGATTGTTACCTCCCCAATTTCCTTGGTTTTTTCTGCCCCAATTTCCTTGAATAGTGTTGTTATGCCAATTCCCTTTATTATTGCATCCAATCCATATTCCTTGATTGCCAGAATTCAAATTAACTTATTTTTTTGATGTTGCCATTATTGTTGGCTTGGGCCTTGGAAGTTGTTTAATTGCTCTTGAAAATTATTCACATATTGCACTTCCTCTTCTTGTTCATTATAGGAATCATCTTGCACAAAACTACCATTTTCTTCACATAGTTCTCCACTCGATTTTATATTTGTTGACCCTTGGTACTCCTCTTGTTCACCATCATGTTCACTACTTCCATAGCATTGACTTTCTTCAGAGTTTGTTCTTGATTTAGTCAGTCCTTTGCTAGTTGAGTCATGGTAGTTGTTAATTTGGCAATGGCTTGCGCATGGTCTTGCAATTCTTTGTGAAGGTGGATCATATTCGTGTCACCTTGTGGAACATTCGCCTGAGATTGCCTAGATGATAACATATCTACCATCTCATCCAAAATCCCACATGCCTACGCATAAGGCGTAGTCATAAGTTCCCACAGGAAGTTGATTCATTACATATTGGTTGGTTGTGTTAATCCCACGACAGAAGGTTTATTGAATCATGTTTTTCAGCATATTATTGTTGGGACATTCCTTAACCATTGTTCTATAGAGCTCTCATATCTCGTGTAGTGGTTACTTCAGCTCTAGATTGAATGCCAAAATCTCATCTCGAAGTGTAGCCATGTGCCCGGGAGAGAAGAACTTAGCAATCAACATTTCCGCTAACTCATCCCAAGTGTGAATTAAATGGTTCGACAATCATTCCAACAGATCTAAAGCTTTCCCCCAATAGATAAAAGGTAAAAATCCTTAGCCTCAATGCGTTTTCGGAGACATTTGTTTGCTTGCTCTCCAACAAGTGTCCACAAACTCCTTCAAATGTTTATAAGCATTTTGTGTTGGAGCAAAAGTGAAGAAACCCCATTTCTCAAGCAAAGTGTGCATCTCATTGGTGATTTATAAGGTGCCCACCCTAATATGGGAGGGACTATTACACTAGCATGACCTTAGTTGGGCACAATCATAAACAAGCATTAAATCAAATACCCATAAGTTTTACACTCATAATCTAAGAGTAAAATGATATACTATAATATTTAAATACTAAAATAGACACAAACTTCCTAAAATGGCAAAATGTAATGGCTACAGTAGCTCAAACTTTGAAACATGACCTAAAACATGAAACGCGTCTTTATAGTGGCCCAAAACTCACTAACAAAAATACTCCTCAGAAGGTTTTGTGGCTGCACAATTCCATGTGCAGTCCGCAGATTTCTTCAGTTAAAAGATCTTGGATTTTGCATCTGCACAATTCTGGATAACGACTGCGAAATAATTCTTTGACCGTACACTTCAGCGAGGCTTCAGGTCTTGGTCTTTTGCACACTCTCTGAACTTGGAATCATTTGTCAGTGCAGAACTCGTTCTGCAGCCACATATGGAATTTTGTGGTCTGCACTTTCTTCTGCGGCCAAAGAAACCCTTCTGTAGACCACACTTCAATAGTTTTATGCCCTTTCTTGTCTTATTATTCGGAATACTCCTTTTTAGTAAGATTTTATCATAAGAGACCAAACTTCTAACATTCCTGCAATTTGCACACTTTCTCAGTTTTCGGAAACATATATCACTACTTTCAGACTAAAACAAAAGCAAAAAAGTGCTAATAATTAGTCAAAATCCCGAATTACCAGGAAACAGCTTTTGAGGGGGAGTAGCTCGGGCTCGAGAGGTACAAAAAGTACCAGCCTCCTACTTTCAGCAGATTGGCTTCAGAGTATGCCTAAGGTTTTCTTGAGGAGTGCCACAATATCCTTCGTACTATGGGAAGTGTGGAGTCGAGTGGGGTTGCATTCACTACGTTCCAGCTTAAGGGAGTGGTTTATTAGTGGTGGCAAGCATACGAGTTAGGTAGTCTGGCCGAGGAAGCTTCACTCACTTGGGATCAGCTCTCAAATATGTGTATAAGGAAGTTTGTTCCCTAGAGTCTTAGAGATGCATGGGGCACATATTAAATAATTGCGTCCGGGTGCTATAACCATATCAGAGTATGTAGTCTGTTTTAGTGATTTGTCAAGGCAAGTACCAACTTTGGTTTCTATTGTTAGAGAGCAAGTTCATCGATTTATCGAGGGGCTTAACCTTGGTATCAGATTCAGCATGTCCCGAGAGTTGGAGATAGACATCCTATACATGCAGGTAGTGGAGATCGCTAGGAGATTTGAAGGGATGTGAGACCGGGAGAGAGAAGAGATAGAGGTCAAGAGGCCTCAATATTCTAGCACATATAGTGGTGCACGTGCTCCAGTTGCAGCCCATCATGATAGAGGTTATGTGAGCCTCCATGTTTATTCAGCATTTCCAGCGGTATTCCAGCCACTCCTAGGCCCCAAGTTCCCCATTATGCACCGCCATCGTCTATTGTATCTCCTACATAGGGTGCTTTCAGCGATAAGTCTAGACGACCAAGCCAAAGCTAGTCCCAGCAGCCACTTCCTCTGAGAGCTTGTTGTGAGTGTAGTGACAGTTGTCATATAGTGAGGGACTACCCCAGACCCAAGAGGGGTGCACCTCCATAAACTACTCAGGCCCTCGTATGCCATAAGGCCCTCAGGCTTCTTAGGTCATGGTTATTGCACCAGTTGCCACTCCACCTGCATAGCTAGCCAAGGGTGGAGATTGGTCAGGTAGATGCCACCCCAGATGGGGGGGCAGGCTAGATATTATGCTCTTCCTACTAGGATGGAGGCATATTGCATCCAACTCAGTTATCATAGGTATTGTTCTAGTTTGTCATAGAGATGCATCAGTCTTATTTGATTCAGAATCCAATTATTCCTATCTATCACCTTATTTTTCTCTGTATCAGGGTATATCTTATGATTCTTTGAGTTCTCATATATATGTGTCCATGCCTGTGGGAGATTCTATTGTTGTTGTCTGTGTGTATCGGTCGTGTTTAGTTGTTCTTGGTTGTTTTATTACCAGAGCTGGTCTATTGTTGCTCAGTATAGTACATTTTGATATTATTTTGGGCATAGACTGGTTTTCTCCCTTTCATTCTATCCTTGATTGCCACGCCAAAACGGTGATGTTGGCTCTGCTAGGTTTCCACGGTTAGAGTGGAGAGGTACTTTGAATTATGTTCCTAGCAGGATGATGTATTCCCTTTAAGCACAATGCATGGTTGGAATGGGATGTGATGTGTATGTAGCATATGTGAGGGATTCAGTGTTGATACTCCTACCATTGAGTAAGTTCCAATAGTGCGGGATTATCCAGATGTATTTCTGGCGGATCTTCTGGACATTCCGCCTGATAGGGATATCAATTTTGGTATTGATTTGTTATTGGACACTCATCCCATTTCTATTCCACCATATCGTATGGCCCCACAGAGTTGTAGGAGTCAAAGGAGTAGTTGGAGGAGTTTCTTGATAAGGGTTTCACTCGGCTCAGTGTATCACATTGGGGTGATCCGGTCTTGTTTGTTAAGAAGAAAGATGGTTCTATGCACATGTGTATTTATTATCGCTAATTGCGTCCGGGTGCTATAACCATACCAGAGTATGTAGTCCGGTTAGTGATTTGTCAAGGCAAGTACCAACTTTGGTTTCTATTGTTAGAGAGCAAGTTCATCGATTTATCGAGGGGCTTAACCTTGGTATCAGATTCAGCATGTCCCGAGAGTTGGAGATTGACATCCTATTCATGCAGGTAGTGAAGATCGCTAGGAGATTTGAAGGGATGTGAGACCGGGAGAAAGAAGGGATAGAGGTCAAGAGGCCTCAATATTCTAGCACATATAGTGGTGCACGTGCTCCAGTTGCAGCCCATCATGGTAGAGGTTATGTGAGCCTCCATGTTTATTCAGCATTTCCAGCGGTATTCCAGCCACTCCTAGGCCCCAAGTTCCCCATTATGCACCGCCATCGTCTATTGTATCTCCTACATAGGGTGCTTTCAGCGATAAGTCTAGAGGACCAAGCCGAAGCTAGTCCCAGCAGCCACTTCCTCTGAGAGCTTGTTGTGAGTGTGGTGACAGTTGTCATATAGTGAGGGACTACCCCACACCCAAGAGGGGTGCACCTCAACAAACTACTCAGGCCCTCGTATGCCATAGGGCCCTCAGGCTTCTTAGGTCATGGTTACTGCACCAGTTGCCACTCCACCTGCATAGCCAGCCAAGGGTGGAGATTGGTCAGGTAGATGCCACCCCAGATGGGGGGGGGGGGGCAGGCTAGATATTATGCTCTTCCTACTAGGATGGAGGCATATTGCATCCAACTCAGTTATCATAGGTATTGTTCTAGTTTGTCATAGAGATGTATCAGTCTTATTTGATTCAGAATCCAATTATTCCTATCTATCACCTTATTTTTCTCTTTATCAGGGTATATCTCATGATTCTTTGAGTTCTCATGTCTATGTGTCCATGCCTGTGGGAGATTCTATTGTTGTTGTCTGTGTGTATCGGTCGTGTTTAGTTGTTCTTCGTTGTTTTAAGACCAGAGCTGGTCTATTGTTGCTCAGTATGGTACATTTTGATATTATTTTGGGCATAGACTGGTTTTCTCCCTTTCATTCTGTCCTTGATTGTCACGCCAAAATGGTGATGTTGGCTCTGCCAGGTTTCCACGGTTAGAGTTGAGAGGTACGTTGGATTATGTTGCTAGCAGGATGATATCTTCCCTTTAGGCACAATGCATAGTTGGAATGGGATGTGATGTGTCTCTAGCATATGTGAGGGATTCAGTGTTGATACTCCTACCATTGAGTAAGTTCCAATAGTGCGGGATTATCCAGATGTATTTCTGGCGGATCTTCTGGACATTCCGTCTGATAGGGATATCAATTTTGGTATTGATTTGTTATTGGACACTCATCCCATTTCTATTCCACCATATCGTATGGCCCCATAGAGTTGTAGGAGTCAAAGGAGTAGTTGGAGGAGTTTCTTGATTAGGGTTTCACTCGGCCCAGTGTATCACCTTGGGGTGATCCGGTCTTGTTTGTTAAGAAGAAAGATGGTTCTATGCACATGTGTATTGATTATCGCTAGTTGTAAAAGGTTACAGTGAAGAATATATATCCATTTCCGCACATTCATGACTTATTTGGTTAGCTACATGGTACCAGGGTGTTATCCAAGATTAAGTTGCATTCAGGATATCATCAATTGAAGATTCGGGAGCAAGATATCCCAAAGATTTCCTTTAGGACTCGGTATGGTCATTATGAGTTCCTTGTTTGTCTTTTGAGCTGACCAATGCCCCACCAATCATGTACTTGATGAATAGTGCACTCCAGCCCTATCTTGACTCATTTGTCATTGTGTTTATTGACGACATTCTGGTGTACTCTTGGAGGTGGGAAAATCATGAGCAACACTTGAGGACTGTGATTCAGACCTTTAGAGAAAAAAAGTTGTATGCAAAAGTTTCGAAGTGTGAATTTTGGCCTGATTCGGTGGAAGTTTTGGGTCATGTAGTGTCGCGTAAGGGGATCGACGTAGATCCAAAAAATATAAGGTAGTGCAGAGTTTGCTCAGACCGTCTTCAGCTACTGAGGTCTGGAGTTTTATTTGTCTGGCCGGGTATTACCGTTGTTCGTAAAGGGATTCTCATCTATTGCTCACCTATGACCATATTGACCTAGAAGGGTGCTCCATTCAGGTGGACCTAGGAGTGTGAGGAGAGCTTTCAAAAGCTCAAGATTTCTTTGACTATGTCCCCAGTGTTGGTGTAGCCTACGGGTTCTCGGTCTCATACTTTGTACTGTGATGCGTCACAAATTGGTCTCGGTGCAGTGTTGATGCGAGACGGTAGGGTGATTGCCTACGCGTCTATACAATTGAAGGCACATGAGAAGAACTATCATATCCATGACCTCGAGTTAGCAGCCATTGTTCATTTCTTGAAGATTTGGCTACACTATTTGTATGGTGTCCCTTGTGAGGTCAATATCGACCACTAGTGTTTATAACATCTATTCAAATAGAAGGATTTTAACTTGCTTTAATGGAGGTGGTTAGAGTTGCTTAAGGAGTATGATATCACTATTCTATATCATCCCGAGAAGGCAAATGTGGTGGCCAATTCCTTAAGTCATAAGGCGGAGAGCTTAGGTAGTTTAGCATATCTACCATCAGCAGAGAGGCCATTAACATTGGATGTTCAGGCCTTGGCCAACAAATTTGCTAGATTGGATATTTTGAAGCCGGTTGGAGCTTTGGCTTGTATGGTTTTTTGGTCTTCTCTTATGATCGTATCAGAGAGTGCTAGTATGATGACCCCCATTTGCTTGCTCAAGGACATGATTCAGCATACTGATGCCAAGGAGGTTACTATCAGGTATAAAAGTGTGTTATGAGTGCAAGACAAGCTATGTGTGCCCAATGTAGATAGTTTGCATAGCTGATTCTTCATAAGGCCCACAGTTTGCGGTACTCCATTCATCTAGGTTCCGCCAGGATGTATCTGGACTTGAGGCAGCACTATTGGTGGAGGCGGATGAAGAAGGACATAGTGGAATATGTATCTTGGTGCCTAAACTGTCAGCAAGTGAAGTATGACCATCAGCGGTCAGACGAATTGCTTCAGCGGCTAGAGATTCCAGAGTGGAAATGGGAGCGGGTTACTATGGATTTTGTTGTTGGGCACCCATGGACTCAGAGGAAGTTTGATGCAGTTCGGGTGATAGTGGAGAGGTTGACCAAGTCCGCTAATTTTATTCCACTGGTGATTACTTATTCTTTAGAGCAGCTGGCTCAGGTTTATATTCGCGAGATTGTCAGACTTCATGGCATACCTGTATCCATCATCTCTGACTGGGGTACGCCGTGTATATTGTATTTCTTGAGGGGGGCACAACATGAGCTAGGCACACAAGTGGAGTTGAAGACTACATTTCATCCTCAGACAAGCGGATAGTCCAAGCGTGATATTCAGATACTGGAGGATATGCTTCATGCGTGTGTGATGGAGTTTGGCGGTTCTTGGAATCCGTTCTTGCCACTTGAAGAGTTTTTCTACAACAACTGCTACCAGTCGAGCATTCAAATGGCTCCGTATGAGGATTTGTATGGGAGGCGGTGCCAATCTCCGGTGCGTTGGTTCGAGCCGGGTGAGGCTAGGCTATTGGGTATAGACTTGGTTCAGGATGCAAAATGGAAGGTTCACGACATTGCATTCATGTTTAGGGAGTGGGTCTTGCTACGGGTTTCATCCATGAAGGGAGTTATGAGGCTCATGAAGAAGGGCAATTTGAGCCCTAGGTATATCGGGCCTTTTAAGATTCTTGAGAGGATTGGAGAGTTGGTCTACAAGCTTGTACTGCCACCTAGTCTAGCTGTAGTTCATCCAATATTCCATGTTTCAACTTTGAAAGTATCAGGATGATCCCATGTCATGTGTTGGATTTCAGGTCAGTCCAGGTAGACAAGGATTTGTTGTATGTTGAGGAGTCGATAGCCATTTTGGACAGATAGGTCCGAAAGTTATGGTCGAAGAACATTGATTTATTGAAGGTGCAGTGGAAGGGTCAACTAATCGAGGATGAGACTTGTGAGACCGAGCATGATATGGGTATCCGATATCGTCATCTTTTCACCACTTCAGGTATGTCTCTAAACTCGTTCGAGGATGAAGGTGTGTTTCAGAGGGGGAGGATTTAATGACCTGGCCGGATGTTTTGAGTGTTTTAGACCCATTCCCCTATTTATCAACTCCTTTATGCTATATTGTGATTAAGTAACTTATTGGGGTTAGTTCCGAAGTGAAACAGGACTCATAGTCCCTAAGTTAGAGGTTTAAATTGTTAGAGTTGACCGTAGTTTTACTTTTATGAAGACGACTCTGAAATAGTGTTTTGATGGTTCAAATAGCTCTGTATGGTGATTTTTGACTTAGGAGCATGTCCGGATGTTGATTGGATGTCCGTAGGTTGTTTCGGCGAGAATTAGCGAAAGCTGGAAAGTTGAAGGTTTGGAAGGTTGGAAAGTTTGACTGGGAGTTGACTTTATTGATATCAGGACCGGAATCTGATTTTGGAAGAAGGGATAGGTCTGTCATGTTAATTATGACATATGTGCAAAATTTAAAGTCAATCAGAGTTGTTTTGGTATGAAACAACATTAGTTTTGGAATTCGGAAGTTCATAAGCTCCTTAGGCTTTAATCGATGCGAGATTTGTGATTCTAGTGTCATTTGATGTGATTTTATGCTTTGAGGGTGTTCTTATTATGTTATAGGACTTTTAGATCTGATAGGTTAAGGTACAGGGGCCTCGGGTGTAATTCAGACCATGTTCGGCACATTTCAAAACATTGAAGATTGTTGAATTTGGTGCTTCTGGTTTTCTTATATGCGATCGCGAGTGGATTAATGCGATTGCGAAGAGTAGTCTAGAACTTAGGAAATTTTTCTCTACGTGATCACGAGAAGGGGTATGCGATTGCAGAAGGTTGCTTTTTAGTAAACCACAAACGCATGATGGAACGCTTGTTTGCGTAGAAGGATTTGGGGGCTGCAGGTCCGTGTGTTTTGTTCATCATGGTCATGTGGTGTGTTCCGCAATCGTGTAGCTTGATAAGCAGTGTTTCACGTTCGCTGTGGTCTTCGCTTCGTGAACGCGAGGCATTTTTCACGTTTGCGGGGAAGAAAACACTAGACAACAAACATAAATTTCAAAACGAGGGTTTTATCCCTTATTTTATAATTTGGACTCATAGAGATCGGTGTGAGGTGAACTTTTGGGAAATTCTCAGAGAGATTATTGGGGTAGGAATTCCTAACTCAGTTTTGGTTAAATTACATGAATCTATTGTTGCTTTTTTCATCTAATTAGGGATTTGAGTTAGAAATTTGTGAATGGTAGACACTTCCTAGACAACATTTTATAGTTTTGAAAGGCAATTTAAGGACGAATTTCACTAATTCTTTTATGGTTGGACTCGTCATCGAATGAGAGTTTGGATTTTGTTAATTTGGTCAGGTTTCGAGGCGCGACCTTGGGTTGACTTTTTGAGTTGACTTTTTTATTTATTTGCAAAAATCGTAACTTTATTAATTGGATTAGTTTCCTATAGTTTAAATTTATAGAATGAAGACATTTTCCCAGATTCAATCTGTTCAGAGTTGGATAATCGATGGAAAAGCCTACTAGTGGATTGATTTACCGTGATTTGAGGTAAGTGACTTGCCTAACATTATGTGGGGAAATTTCCTCCCAGGATTGTTGTTGTTTGTGATAATTGTTGTGTGGAATTGGTGTACGCAAGGAGACGAGAATGTACACCAGCAAAATGTGGAAATTATCGGTTTTATTTGTATCGATTCCTTTCATGCCGTAATTGAGGTACCTTAACATGTTATAGTGATCAATTCTAGTATATTTTCACATGTCTACTTGTCTTATTCTCATACATGTTGATTGCCCTATATGTTTAATTGAATTTCTTGTTTCCTTTTTTTGTATTCATTATTTGATCGTTGAACCCTTTACTTGAAGTTATTTAATTGTGGAATATCTGGTTGTTGAAACTGGTATTGAGATATAAAGCTATGATTCACACTGAGGCAAACTGTTAAGTTGTGAAATACAAATCTACGGAGTTATTCCTTTCTGATTGTTATTGTTGAGATTCTTATGTACGTTGTGCTTGGGCCATGGGCTCTTTACTGTGAAATACTGTTATTGTTTGGTTTTTCTACCAAGTTGTGATATTAGGCACTTGAGGTGCCCTTTATGATACGTTGTGATTTTGACATGCATGTGGTGGTATAAGGTTTTGGGGTTGCAACACATGCGATGAGATAAGATGGGCTTGACACACATGGCTAGTAGAGGAACTACTATGTGACGACCCAAAGGGTCATCACCGTAATTCTCCCTTTATCCATGCTTCTGAGGCCTTGAAAACCTCACTTTTAGTTACCTCGATTTACAATCACAATCTTGGCGTGAAATCGGAAAAATTTTATGTTAAAATATGTGAATTGTGTGGAAAATTTGAAGAATTTTGATATTAATGTTGATATAGTTGTCTTTGGTCAATATTTTGGACAAACAGACCCGGACCCGTTATGTGACTCTCACAGAAGGTCCATAGAAAAATATTGAACTCGGGCGTATTCTCGGAATCAAAATTCGAGGTCCCTAGCCCGAATATATAATTTTTGAATGAAATTGTTTTCTCAAAATGATATGAAAAATTGAAATGGAAATGAGTTAGAAAATATAGGTACCGGGCTCGTATTTTGGTTCTGATGCCTGGTACATGTCTCAAATTAGCGTTAAGCGCTTTCTCTGAAGTTTTGTAAAAATCGGACGTCGATTGACATGTTTCGGACCCAAATAACTAAAGTTAGAAGTTGATGAACTTTGAAATAAAAATTGGTGATTTAGGGGATTAAATTTTTGATTTTGATGCTAATTTGGCGATTTGATCGCTCGACTTAGTTCGTAGGATGTATTTGAGTTAGTGTGTGTTGGTATGGGGCCCAGAGGGCTCGAGAGTGATTTTGGGGGTTGTTCGAGATGATTTTAGACTTTGAAACACATCAGAAAATTCAAAGTGTTGTAGACCAACTTTTACCCTTCGCGTTCGCATTCCCCCAGTCGCGTTCGCATAGCCTTGTTTTCTCCCCTTCCCCTTCGCATTGTTCCAGTTGCATTCGCATGTATCCAATTCAAAATGCATACGCCAATGCTTGACCCCCCCTCCCCCCCCCCAACCTGCCCTTCTACGCGTTCACGTTAAGCCATTACGAATGCGATGCTTCCGTCCAGTTCCCTTCGCGAACGCAACCTGCATGTAGGGAACGCATAGTGCATTTTTCCTACAGTGAATTAATTCAAAACAGAACTTCAAACACGGATTTTATCACTTTGTCTCACACGGGCTCTTCTCCTTCACCCTCTATAGACGAAAACCAAGCTCTCCTTCCTCCTAACTCCTTGGGTAAGTAATCTTAACATCATTCCCTCATTATCTCTTCATCTAATTACTAAATTCCTATCCCTAAATCATGAATTCAATGTAGAAAATGGGGAAATTGGGTAGAACTAGGGGTTTTGGGATTTTGGGAAATTCAACCTCAATTTGGAGTCAAATCTTAAAATAAATATATTTGAACTTGTGGGGTTATAGGTGATTGGGTCTTGGTCCGAGCCTCGAGTTTGGACCATGTGGGCCCAGGGCCGAATTTTGGTTTTTTTATGAAGAATGATAAGAAATTCATTTCTTGGCTATGTAATTGTGTCCTTGAGCCATTATTGATAATGTTGAACTAAATTGTGCCTAGATATCATTGTTACAGAGTTGGATTCTAGATGAAAGGCGGTGTTAGAGACTTGATTGCTATTTTTGGACCGAGGTAAGTATTTGTTCTAACTTTGGCTTGAGGGATTAAGATTAGGATTTTATTTTCTACGTGCTATCTTAGTTTGGCAATGTAATGAGTGATTTTTATCGGATGACTTCCTAAGGGGTTTGGTATTTCTTTGTTGCTTCTTAGACCCTTTTCCAGTGAGGATGAGTGTTGGTATGATTCAACCTCGCCCATTCTTTTGGCCATTTTCTCTTGGGATACACTATTTTTTCTTCCCTGGATAAAATAGACACAGAAAATTTCCACCAGAATGATACTTCTGCTTGCGCCTGGACCTTTCCATTAATAATCTTCAATGGTCTATGGAACATGAGTACCTTTACTTTGTAGGAATAATTGAAACATTGTATCCAATATCTTTGAGGCTTGAACCGTAGTAGAAATACTTTAAGAGCTGGTTCATTGTTATCAAAATTGAAGACGTTGCACTTGAATTCAAAAAATATATACTTATAGCATAAGTACCAGAAAAACTATGAATATATGACATAATGGATATTCTGGATTGACCCTGTAAGGCTTAAGAATGTATCCTCTATGTTACAGGAAATAGTAAATTCTTCTTTATATTATAATTGATGGAAAAAAGGGATCGATGCTGTTGAATAACTCCGGTGGATGATCCGTTGACTTCAATGAACTTGTTCCTGGTATATTTGAAAACATGAAGATGTGGTTGGTTAACTGTTGTTTTGACCTCATCTTCTATGGGAAAAATCTCTTGGAGAATTCTTTAGGTCGACATAGAAAATATGCGAGGATATTATCATTTCTTTTTAGGTGCTTGACTTGAAACTTGCATGAAGAGAACCATTGGTGTCATCTGAGAATCTTACAATTGGGAATAATTTTTGCAGTTATCTGTATCATCTTTGGAAAGGCCTTCATATCCATTTCTATCAGAAATTCTGTATAAATCGGGAAAAAAATTGAATTTCTTGGTTCATTCTTTACTCAAGAATTTCCTTGAAAGTACAGTAATAATATTGCTCAAGTCTTTGAACTGTCCGCTGGAATATCTGCATATTTTCCTCTGGCCATCTTCTTCTTCAAATAGAACAGCACTCCAATATTCATTGCTGGCATCACTTTGCTATATTTTTCTTATCTTTTGTATGGATGTAGAGAGAATTGGCCTCTTTAGATATATCCTTTATTTTCATGACTACTTTATCTTGTTCCTTTCCCCATGATGGAGTATTTTTCTTGAGCATTTTTGTGAGCGGAGAAATATATATATAAAGATATTTGGGATGAAATTTCTTACATAATTTACTACACCCAAGAATGGTTGGATTTGCTTTGTTATGTGGCTAGAATATAGAAATTTGAGCAGTTCCTGACATATATGTGGTCATGAGCTATATGGCCATAGACAAAATGCATTCCGATAAAATCAATCTCCTTGAGCAAGAACCATCTTTTTGCTGAAAGCATGATCTCTTATTGTGTTTCCAATGCCTAATATTGACGCAGCAAGTTGATATGTTCCTCCAATGTATTGCTAAATAACATAATGTAATTAATGTAAACCAAAAACGTATGGAGGATGGGCTGGAATATTTTTATCATGGCTTCTTGAAAAAGGAGGGTGCAGTTTTTAATCCAAAGGGCAAGATTTTCCATTGGAATGATGATCAGGGATGCAAAATCTCGTTTTGGCTCTTTCTTTGGAGTGTATCCCCAATTACAAAAACATACGATCAAACTTGGAAAAATAGTTGGCCTTGGCTAAGTTGGAGAAAAGGGTGAGTTTATTGGGGATAGGAATTTGTCATCTTGGAGGAAATGATTAAGAAGATGATAGTTAATAACTAACCTGAGTTCTCCTCTTGTTTGTTCAGCTCTTTTACGACATAAAATTCTTCGCTGGCCCATTGTGAATCGGATCGCTCAATTAGATAAAATTCCAAGAGTTCTTTGCACTCCTTTTTTGCGAGCTTAAGATGATATGGGTTCATGCCTGAATGACTGGATTTTGTTGGATTGATGTTTTCATTACTCTTGAAAGGAATCTAGACAAAAATCTCTTTGTTCTTCCATAATGGGCTTTTGCCTTTATTCATAAAATCCTTGTGGGGTTCAGCATATGAATGTTCAATGAGATTTTGTTCAATCTTCTTGATTTGTTCATTGTTGGCGATTTGGAATAGCCTTAGAATTTCATAATAAGGTTTGAATTGCTTCTTTAAGGTTATCCTGTTAGCCTTGATTTGGAGTTGATATGTTAATTGTGTGAAAATGTTTAATACCACAATAAAGTTTTTTACAGGTACATCGGACCGTATTAGCTTGGTTGTATACTTCAATCCTAAAAAAATCAATTGTGACTGGGTGTTTTGTGATGACCGTGGTTGTCAGGATCCTATTTGATGCAGTATTGAAATCCTTGAAGTGCGGCACCGATTGATCTTCATGGAGAAAAACCGGAGTCATGAGTGAACAAGCAGCTCTGATGTCAATGAAACCAACGACTTGAGTTGGTTTATCACATTTGGATGGATAAACCTTGAGTTCCATATGAGGGATGACTATGAGAGCGTTGATATCCTCTCGGGATTTAGTTATTGGTTCTGAAATTTTGTAGTGGCCATCACAATGATCTTCGTATATATCAAGAGAAAACTAAGTTTTTTCGGTGGCTTCATCATCCATAGAGAATATGGATTCGAGGTCCTCTTATTCTTCAAATCATATACTAGTGTAATCTTCAATTTATTCAAGAAGTTTGACAGATATTCTCAATTGGGAACAATTTCTTGCGTAGTGTCCAATATTGTATCAAATTAAGCATCGTTTATTTTCGTTAAATTTTCTGGCCTCCTCCCTCTGAAATATTTTGTATGTTGCTAAGTAATTTAGGATTGTGTAGTGTCACACAGGCTTATTATAATATCTTTATATACTATTAACACGGTGGTCATCAATTAGACTTGGTAAATATGATAATAAGTCTTATGGTAAGTGATGTGAGGTCCAAATGGAAGCCTAAGTGTATGTCAAATGGGAAAATTTTTGAAATAGGCTAAAATTCCAAATGGATTCGCACAAGGCTCCACTTCAAAAGAGCATATATAATTATCTATTAGTTTTTATGTGGTAAATAGCATATAAAATTAAAGTTCTTTGATTCTAGTTTCCAAAGCTTCAAACCGTTCATCATTTGGACATTCCTACACAAAGTTATGATCAAATTACCAAAGGCTGGATAATACGATCCTATGTCATGTCAAATCTGCGGTCCGCATTTTCGTTCTACGGTCCGCATTTTGAGCGAAGATTGAACCAGTGTATCTCATTTTTGGGCACCGATTTTATGGTGCATTCTGTGGCCCCCATGTCCATTCCGGTGCATTGTGTTATAGCATAATTGACATCGGAGGGTCAAATTTTTAATTTTTATAACCCGACCCCATTTTTATGTATAACCTTTGGAGTTTCATTTGGGGTCATTTCCTACTAATTTTATAGAGATGTGAGAGTATTTTAGAGATATAAGGAGGAACCAAACATCTAAATCATCCAAATGTTGCATCAATCTTCAAGAATCAAAGAACCCAATTGCAAGTTCTTCATCTAAGAGGTAAGATTCTATGCCCTAGGTTTTAATTTCGAGTTTAATGTATAAGATGGGTTATTGAGGTATGATTCTTGGGTATTTTAGTATATTGTATGCATACATGTGCAACTTAGGCTTATCGGAAGGTTGTTTAACATAGATTAGTAAAGATTGGATTAGGGAATGAACGAAATCTTTAAAAGGGGATTTGAAATCAAGATGCTCAACTAGTGGTTGATAAAATGCTCAAATGAGCTAGTTTCATGAATATCTTTCTAATATGTGTTTAATTTTGCTATGTCTCATAATAGATTGGAATTGATAGAGTCTTTGGATGTTGTAGTAACTTAAGAAAACCTCAATCATGGTATGATTGGCTAACTTTGATCTTTGTGTTGGTATGTTATACTTGTGAAGTTCTTGTGATTGGTTTGCTTAAGTGCTATGTGGTATGAGTTGAGAAACAAATGATAGAAGGAAATCGTAAATGATGCAATTAGAACAACTGTGGTAATAACATTTTGGCTTCTTGTGGGTAATAATTGCGATGGCTTGAGTTGCTTATGAACTGTTGAATATAATGGAATTGGTACTGCTGGCTATGGAAACACTCGTAACATTGTTGTGCCTGTGTCTTGAGTAGTATTGTTGTTGCTCTTCTTGTTTGTGAATTGATTGTTGTTTATCTTTAAGATTTGTTGTTTGGTTGTAATTGTTGTGAACTGAAACTGTACGGCGGGGTCGGGTTGCGCACCACAACACGGTGTTATAAGGTGGTGGGTTGTGGTGATAAGGGTGGCCGAGGTAATAAGGGTGGAAAAGTGATCGAAATCACTATTGAAATATACAGTTGAACAACAATTGTGAAATCATTGATGTGAAATTGTGAAAGGAGACATCAGGAAAGTTTGTGACCTGTGGGGCACTGATTGCCCCTTTGTTTGGCTAATTGTACCTTCTTTGTGTGTTTGGTTGTTGCTTCTATTGATGTTTTCTACTTTTGTATGGTTTGACTTTGCTTGGAATAAAGTTAGATGTTGAAAACTTGTTTTGCTTGATTGCTCCTTTGCTTGCGCATTTGATTGGTGTTTCTATTACTGCTATCTACTTGTGTATGGCTTGAGTTATGTGGGACAAAGTTTTTTCATACATACCAGTATAATTCAAATGTACTGACGTCCCTTTTGCTGGGGGCGCTACATTCTTGTTATGATTTTAGGTGGATCAATAGCAGATACTGCAATCTGCCGACCATAGCTCCTCATCATTTCCCGTCAGCTGATTCGGCACCCCCTTTCCATTCGGGTCCCTATGTGGCTCACGCCACTTTCTATTTTGGGATCTTGTTTTTGATGTTGTATAAGGTATAGTCGGAGCCTTGTTGCCGTCATTCCCATATTATTCTTCAATTGTATTTAGAGGCTCTGTACACAAGTTGTGGGTAGTGTCGGGCATGGTAATTTAAAAGATAAATAATGATGTATGTCAAAGATGTATAAAATTGGAATACCTTTATTATGGTGAATGAAGTTGCTAATGGAAATTGTTATTGTTATGTTTATAAAATTTGTTTAATGAAGTCCATATCCTATAAATGGCTATTTCACTTGGTTATTAGGTAATAAGAATGAGGACTAACATGTGGGATAGTAAAGGCACCCAGGTCCGCTTGACTGGGGATACCCGGTCGGTCGCCGATCATGTTCCTCGAATTTTGGGGCGTGACACTTTCCTAGACCCTCTTCTCCCATCTGGAATTCTTGGCCATCTGAACCTCCTGATTTCTTTCAGTCGCCTAGGTGTGTGGCAAGAACATCCTTCTTTGATTATTAGATAGGATCTGCGGCATGCTTTCCAAGTGCTGGATTGTGTTGGATACTTTGTTTCAGGAGAGCATTTTGTACAAATATCCTCCAATCCGTTGAAAATAGCTTTTCTGATGAAGCCGACTTGTGGGATTCTTATTGACTGAAACTTTCTTAAATGATGGTCATGGTTCGGCTTGCTAATAATTTTCGAAGGGAAGAGACAAAGGCTTGATTCAGGTTGATGTCTCAGGCAATCTCAAAGTATATCTTTGCCATTTTTTGGAAATGCTTGTGAATGTCATTTTTGTCGAATGATACATATTCATCTCGAAGAGTTGTCTTCTCATATTTTCTGGTCCTTGGCCAATATCTCCACAAAAAACTTCATGAAGGATTTTGATTTTTAAGGCAAAATCATGGGAAGTAATGAAAGTATTTTTGTCTTGAATTCCAAGTGAGTTCCACTAGTGTCTGAGGATTCCTGAGTACCGTGAAGTGAGTTCTGATAGGATGATATACTTTTCTCGTTCCGCCAAATTTTTGGTCACCATCCAAGTATAGAAGTCTTGGATTTTTTTAGGCCATTTTGAAACCTTGACGTTATCCAAGGTAAAAGTGTGGAAACAAGTTCCAACTAGTTTTAATGTCATGGGCTCATGTTTTCTTTTTGGGATTGGTTCATTTGTCATGCCTTCTTGATCTTCATCTACCTTAGATATTTTGGGTCTCTAGGTTGGTTTACTAATATTGGGGGATAGTCTTCTTCAGAGGAGTTGGTTGTGGATTCATTGCTTGATCGAGAGATATCTTCCATTATATCATTATCTGATGAATTTTTTGATTTGATCATGTGGTATCCCCTTCTAACATATTTCTTGGTTGGGAGACATAGAACTGTGTAGCCATATGATAAAAAATGATCAGATTTTTTAGATTGGACCCTTTTGAACTCTCTCCATTGTCTCGCCTTTTCTTAGGTTGATTTTTTGCTGCAAGAGCATCTTTATTTTTCCAAACCATTTTTGTTATATTAAATTTATGTACTTTATTTAAGGGTTGGGTGAAAGAAATAGAATTTTGTGAGGTAGTAGGAAAAGTAGAAAAGGTATAGTCTAATTTAGGTGGTCATTATGCTTGTGACAACATAGGGAAGAAGGTAGGCTTCGAAGAAAAACCTGGGGGTTTTTGTGACTCAAAGCATTCATTTCACAAAGTTAAATTTGTTCTCTAATGGACATCGTCTCCTTTGGTTGTTGTTGGAAGAATTGGAAAAGTGATGTTCCTGGAGGACAAATCTCATATTGTAAATTTTTCAACCTCTTTTCCAGGGCTTTGATTAGTCCTGTATGGTGAGACGATATTTGCTCCACCTTTTTCTCAATTGTTTTCACTTTTCTCATCATTTTGTTTTGTGTGTGGGCCAATTTTTTATGGTGTTGCCGATATTTTTCAGCACTTTATTTTGGCAGATGGAATTTTCTGATTGCCAGTTCATTGTTTCTTCGATATCATTTGTTATGATTTTCTTCAAGTAGGTAGCACTATATTTTTCTTGGGAGTTTTTGAAGCATAGCTGATATCCTTTTTCAAAAGGTTGAAGTGAAGAAAAATCTTGGGTGTTGGTGAATCTTGAAGGGTTGTCATGACCCAAACCCTGCTCCGGTGGTGATGGCGCCTCTAGTAAAGACAAGGCCAGCCAGAACATTAAAAATCACCTCTCTTAAACAACTAAACAATTCATAAGCAGTTTAAATATAATTTCATGATATTAATTAGCAGAAGTATAACCTAACGCATCCCTAATCGGGGTGTCACAAGTCACGAGCATCTATTAGAGTGCAAATACAACTACAAGGTCTAAGAAAATACACTGAAAAAATACTGAACAAGATAAAGAGAAGCGGTACTGCGAACGCTGGCAGTCACCTCGCTAGACTCCAATAGCTCTGCCTCCAATCAGCCAAAATTCGCTATCGGGTAAATAAATACATGCATCTGCACACAAGGTGCAGGTAGTAAAGTGAGTACTCCAAGCCAGTGAGTAATAAAGGTAAATAACAACTGAGCAGTAATAAATCACGTATAACAAATCATCATGTTGTATAGAAGCAGTGTAAACCCTTTTTAGTAAACAATGAAGCTGTGAAATCTTTACAGAAACATCTTAGCTCAGATTAAACCTCTTTTGAAAATGACTTTTTCAGCGGTTATGCAAATGAATGCAAAACAAATAGTGCAGATAAGCACAGAACTTCCGTCCCTTGGGCACAACACTCAGTTATCAGATAATGCAGAATATCATGTAAATATTGCAAGAAGTAGCACAAACAACAGATAATGGCCGACAAATGAAATAAAGTAAACACATAGAATATTTACCATTACCGTTGCAGCGTGCAGCCCAATCCACGTATACCTGCGGTGTCCAGCCCGATCCATTTAACGTCGACGGCACTCAGTGGGGGTGTACAAACTTGGAAGGGGCCCCTTACAACCCAAGTGCTATATCAAGTCGTCTCGTGGCATCAAGTCTAGGCCTTCGATCTCATATCAGTATCAGTATAACATTGTTGCGGCATGCAACCTGATCCAAAAGTATCCTCAAAACTAAGGCTCTCGGCCTTACTGAGTCAAAAATAAAATAAGCCTCTCGGGCAATAGTAATGTATGATGTTCAGCCCAAAAGTAGTATTGGAAATATCATTTCTAGTGTTAATGCAAAATAAACTTGGGTGAGTTTTGAAAATAGTGGGAAATGCATGACTGAGTTCAAGTATAAACATCAACGTAGTGAGTAAATATCAACAACCATCCCCGAAGGGGTTCAAATAATTGGAACGAAGCCCAAATATGGCAATAAGCCCAAATAATGATGATAACAAATAAGTTTCAGTCAAATACGCGGTAAAATCATCAATTGGGATTACCAAGTCCAAATCCCCAGTAGTAAAAGACCCCATGCTCATCATCCAGTGTGTGTCTCACCTCAATATAGCATTACGATGTGCAATCAGGGGTTTCAAACCCTCAGGATATCATTTACAATCATAACTCACCTCGAATCAGTGAAATCACTGGCTCGCGACACCTAAAATCGGAACGAATACATCACAATATGCTAAGGGAACAAAACCCAAGTGAAAATAATCAATTACAGGCACAAATCACGAAATTAGCAAAACCCGAGCCCCAGGACCACTTCTCGAAACTCAAAATTTCTTACATCAACTGGTTTCTTATCTCGCCACGAGTCCATACATATCCAGAACACTTAAATCGAGCTCAAATGACCCATCAAAATCCAATTTAAAATATTCAATTTCCAAGCCCTAGTTCATCTACTTTTTGCAATGTTTTCATGAATTTCTAGGATGATTCTACAATTAAATCATGCTTTTAGTTCATAGAACTTACCTCCAATCAATCCTCTTCGAAACCCTCTTCAATTCCCGTCAAAAAGCTCTCAAAGATGCCCAACAATGGGGAAAAAAAACTTAGACTCGCGGAGAAAATGTTTTTAAAAACCATTCTGCCCAGGTGACTTTTACTCTATGCGAACACGAGGGTTTTCCAGCATTCGCGATGAACAATACTTGCCTCTGACCAAAATACCCTTCTCGAACGCTGTACCCCGATTGCGAATGCGATGCTTTAACTGATACCATTATGCGAATGTGAACCTTAGGCCGTGAACGCAAAGAACAATTCATACGGAGCCTCAATTTCCTTATACGCGAATGCGACACACCTCATGAAAACGCGATGCACACTTCCAGGGCCCTCCACAAACGCAATGTCCAAGACGCGAATGCGAAGAACAGATACTCAGGTTCCAAATTTCTTCTATGTGGACACAAAATCCTCACCGCGAACGCGAATCTTCGAAACTTAACCTTCCGCGAACATGAGCCTGCATTCACGAACGCGAAGGCCAAATCAAGGTTGCACTGCTGCTGCATTTCCAAGCCCAAAACTCTCTGTTAGCTATCCGAAATAACCCCGAGGCCCCCGAGAACTCAACCAAAAACACCAATGCATTACATAAAATCACCCAAACTTTTTCCAATCATCAAAACACCTCAAACAACGCTAAACCCATCAATTCTCAACGAGTTCAAGCTTAAGTTCTTCAATAAACTTCCTAAACACGCATTTGATTAAAAAACCCAACAAAATCACCTCCTAATGACACAAATTGGACACACATCCCAAATCACATAAAGAAGCTACTGCAACTCTCCGAATTTCATTCCGATATTCGGATCAAAATCTCACCCACCAACCGGAAAACGCCAAAATACTAACTTTGCGAAAACAAGCTAATTTCTACACTAGACCTCCAAAACCAAGTACGATCACGCTCCAAAGTCATAAATCTCCCAACGAAGCTAACTAAATCATAGAAACTCAAATCTGCGCTCATATACAAATAAGTCAACTCTTGGTCAACCATTTCAAATTCAAAGCTTTCAATTGAGACTTTTCTTTCAAATTCATTCCGATTTTCCTGCAAACCAAAAACCGATGATCTAGATCAGTAATAATGCATAACACGGGGCAAGTCATTCCTGAGAACGGGCGATCAAAGTGCAAAATCTCAAAAGGACCGTTCGGTCGTGACATCCTCCCCCACTTAAACACACGTTCGTCCTCGAACATTTTCCCGAGTTGCTCTAGAAGCCAACCAATAGCTAAATAACCTTACCAAGAATATATCGGGGGGTGATCTCATGTCACTTTATCACTTATAGGCCCGATAACACATAGAAATTGAAATTACATAATCCATCCTAGTCCATAAACCATTGGAGCCACATTTCCACTACCGAAATCATCCACAAGATCAAAATCTCACATCTATACTATGAATAAACCCGTAACATCTGTAATAACGCATATCTACAACCTCGGTGCCATTACATGATAAATCCCATAACTCTAACGCTCGTAGCAATAACTTCTATTCACAGCAGATGTCCATGATAACCGAGTACTGGTAGAAAACCTACTATCATCTAATATCTCATCCCAACACTATCATATACTACCAATGATAAATGAAACACTTAATACACCACAACCATTCCTGAAGCCATTTTTCTCTAACAAATACATAGCAAGATTTTCGAGCCGAACCTCAAAATTAACCTGCCAACATGCTGGAATCGAATCTATTCACATCCATTAATGATCCCAACGATCTCCTCTAATTCAACACACCACTCTGGTGACATGACACATCCATAGAGGCTTAATCTATTACTAGCACAATACGCCCACCAATAAGCAACGGTCCGAACATACCCAATCATGGAAATGACTCAGATGAAACAGTTGTATCTCAAGCTCCCCATTACCAGCACAACACAAGGCTGAGAACCTGTCTCACATCATAGAATATAATACGCGAATATAACCCACAAGGTCATATCCCCACATAGCTTCGTATGTAATGCGCGATCCTATCCAAACAGTTCCCCACATGAGACACCTCAAGTCACAATGCTCGAAATTGAGAACCACGCACAATTTTGATGTCTGAATCCAAAGCAAATCATATCACCCGCGGCGAAATAAGTAACATTTACCACGCAAACCCGATAGGACATAACCAATATGCCATTCACTAAGCAACACCTAATTACTCTTCCCGCTAAACTTCTACTATGAACCCCAATAGAACTGCATTATATGTGCTCATAACCAACAAATCATACGTCTCGCAAAATAGAAGGCAAATCACAGACTTCCCCGATCACTAATAAGCTCAATAAAGGTCGAATCAACCAAATCCCTCGACAATACAATTCGGCCAACAAAGCCGACTTAAGCTAGAACACACATCCACATTGGCCTGTCAACGAACCCCTTACCAAGGAAACCTGAAGTTTTTCCTTTCCACTTCTATAACTCTTGTCGGTGCCATTCAATACGGTGTCTGACACCAAATCAATATCAAAATTGACAACCTCGCCCGGTGACATGCCTGGGCACAAGAAACATATCCAAAAGGTCCCTCACCATCGAACTAAATCAATATGAGGAGCCTCAGCACTGTCACTCATCACAAGAGCCCAAATAAGAAAGACAATCCTTCCCAACTGCCCCTTGGGTCTTCGAAATATAAAACCACTCCCATAGGACATAATCTGTCGAGCATCTCCACTAAATCCGTAGCATTTACAACATAGCCAACAATGCCGCATTAGCGCAAACCAGAATAATACAACACGGAGACAACGAGTCTTAACCCAACATCACTTCCAAATCGAACATACCAAGCAACGAAAAGAATCGTTTGGGTCCCCAAACCTCCCAATAGCTACTAAATCGCGCTGACACACAATCTACAATCACAACATAGCCTGAAGAGAACTTCCGTCTCCAAATCCACACGGAACATAAATCACCATATCCTATACGAATTTCGTCGTCTGAATATATGCCTCACCTCGAATACCTGATCATTCCGCGATAGATACTCAAAAAACTTCCTATGATACTAAGCAAACCCTAATATCACCGGTCGATCTAACAAAAAAGTACCGCAATACCACCGAAGTGCCATCAACTTAATCACATTACCCTTTCCCTGAACATATACCATTGTCAAATCACTTCCAATTAGAAATATCATTCCCTTAACTATCTGAGCCTACCTGCTGCTTAAGAGTTTTATCGACTCCCCTTCAAGAACTGATCTGTAACTTATCTAGCCAAGAACTTCCATTGATCCCATCTAGAAGAAAATCATTATACTTCCCATGCCTCTCACATCCCTAGAAAATGCACCTCCTCAATCACGGCAAAAATCAACAAGAACTCTCCCAATTCCACTACCACAAACTAAACCCCTAGGACTAAATCATTATAACTATACCAAGCTAAGCAAGCCATCAAAACCCAAAAGCATTTCTGCAAAATACCTGCATGAATTCATTACCTTGAACACACATAAAGATTTAATCACATCCTTACATACTGATCCAGTCTACTATCAAGCTACTCCATCCATCTAAATTTCCTTCTGATTCATCTTCAACTTGATATTCCTTCTTGCTCTAGAACCACAATTTCGCAACCCGAGGTCTACCACACGAGACCCAAGTGTAAAACCACACTGTCGGAAACTCATAAACCGCTAAATACTCCCTTAAATATTACCCAAAACACCACACTCCAGACTGCTTTATTCTGCAGAACTTCTTGCGAATCTAAATCCATTATTACTTTCCTTATACTGATACATAAAATCCTATAATTCACGTATAAATACCACAAGTCTTGACATCTTCCAACTAAAACAACAATTTTTAACCATATATGCAACTTTATAGCACTCAATAATTGTAGACAGACTCTTGAGCAGATTAGAACTATTCTCGAAAGTCATTCACTCTTATTCAAGCTGTAATTTAACTGACCCAACGAATAAAACCACTTGTGCCTTATTGCCACTCCGACATCCAGAATGAAATCCTCATCCCAGTACAACCCAGCAACCTCCTGTTCTATGTATCGAGCATTCTTTACCAACGACAACTGAAGACATCGTATGACTCTCATTCCCCATGAAGCATAATATAACCTTTGTCGAAATCTTCCTTTCCTCGAGCCATTCTCGGTCTCAATTTTCGCAAGTCATAGCTAATTCACTCGCACGCCTCAAAATGGAACCAACATAGCACATAACCATGGAATCAGCTGCTCATAGAAGACTCCCCCACTTGGCTCAAAGCCATAGATCAAGATACACTCAATAACTCATAACACTTTTACTCTATTGATGTCACAATGCCATAGTGAGATTAAACTTAAATCATTTGTAAGCTTGTGAAAACACAGATCATCTAGCATTTATAATCTTCTGCAAATCTCGCATTCATCCCCACAACAGCTAAGCCCGCTCTCTAGGCGACCTAAAATCTCAAATTCCAACACATACTCTTCAATTACACTTGAGATCTTCTAACATACACATAGGGATCACATCACTTTAGAACACTCGGTAAGAAATAACCCACCTGCTTTGCCTCAATATAATATTTCTGTATACCCTCCATGATGATAAACTATCCACAGTCACTTATTCTTCCTTAGTCTGAACTCATCCCGCAACATGGATTTCACTTCACTCACAACTGGAAAACATGAAAGATCCCTCGCGTGCCCATAACTCAAGCTACACATCAAATCACATTGGAAATCAAATACTTATTAGTTCATCTATCATCCGGCAGACCTTCGTCGTCACTTCCAATTCACATAAATAAATCTTGCAGTACTGACATAATAATGACATAGCTATCCAACCGTCATTCCCATTAATAGGGACAATACCGAACATATAAGGTCAAAACAATTGCTCATACAATCAGCACCTTGGTGCTTAAGCCATAGGCAAAGATCCGGCCTCAAGTCCTCCAAACTGGCCCAACATCACTTCACAGAGATCACATCTCGCCCGTCTATCAGGGAATCACAAGCCATCAAGGAACATCTGATACTGATCACTCATGCAAGCATACGAACGCGTGCAAGGAATTCAAGAGTTACCTTTCAAGCAAAATCATGGACGCACGAAAAAATAATTCAAGAAAGTGAAGTTATTCCTAAAGGTTCTGCAGCCTCTCGAGGATATATACAGACGTCTCTGCACCGTTCTCTGGGACTCTACTAAACATGCTCATGACTCGTGAGAGTTATGTAACCTAGGCTTTGATACCAACTTTTCCCGACCCAAACCCTGCTCCGATCGTGAAGGCCGGCCAGACCATTACAAATCACCTCTCTTAAGTAATTAAACAATTCATAAGCAGTTTAAATATAATTTCATGATACTAATTAGCGGAAGTATAACCCAACACAGCCCTAATCGGGGTGTCACAAGTCACAAGCATCTATTAGAAAGAAATTATAACTAAAAGGACAAAAAAAATACCCTGAACAACAAAAAGAGAAGCGGTGCTGCGAAAGCACACTTCGCTAGACTCTTATAGCTGCCACCAATCAGCCAAAACCCACTACCAGGTAAATAAATACCTGCGTCTGCACATGAGGTGCACGGAGTAAAGTGAGTACTCCAACTCAGTGAGTAATAAAGGTCAATAACACTTGAGCATTAAGAAATCACGTATAACAAATCATCATGTTGTATAGAAGCAGTGTAAACCCTTATTAGAAAACAAAGAAGCTGTGAAATCTTTAGGGAAACATCTTAGCTCAGTTTAAACCTCTTTTGAAAATGACTTTTTCAGAGGTTATGAAAATAAATGCAAAACAAATAGTACAAATTAGCACAGAATTTCCGCCCCTTGGGCACAACACTCAATTATTAGATAATGCCAGAATATCAGGTAAATATTCCAAGAAGTAGCACAAACAACAGATAATGGTCGAAAAATGAATTAAAGTAAACACATAAAACAATACCAGTACCGCTGTGGCATGCAGCCCGATCCACATATCACTGTGGCATGCAGCCCAAACCATTTAACATCGATGACGCTTACTGGGGGTGTGATGACTCCGAGAGGGGGCCCTTATGGCCCAAAAGAAATATCAAGTCATCTACTGGCATCAAGTTTAGGCACTCGGCCTTATATCAGTATCAGTATAACACTATTGTGGCGTGCAGCCCGATCCAAAAGTATCTTCATGACTCAGGCCCTCGGCCTTACTCAGTCAAAAATCACATATGCCCCTCGGGCAATAGTAAAACATGATGCTCGGCCAAAAAGTAGTATAAACTTGGCTGCGTTCTGAAAACAGTGGAAAATACATGATTGAGTTCAAGTATAAATATCAAAAATATTAGTAAATATCAACAACCATCCCTAAAGGGATTCAAATAATTGGCATGAAGCCCAACTATGGAAATCATTCCAAATCATGATGATAACAGTAAGTTTCAGTCAAAATACACGGTAAAATCATCAATCGGGACTGACCAAGTCAAACTTCCCAGTAGTAAAAGACCCCACGCTCATCGTCCAGTATGTGTCTCACCTCAATATAGCACTACGATGTGCAATACGGGGTTTAAAACCCTCAGGATATCATTTATAATTATTACTCATCTCGGACCGGTAAAATCTCTAGCTCGCGATGCCTTTGCCCCTCAAATCGGCCTCCGCGCGCATCGAATATATCCAAAATCAGAACAAATATATTACAATATGCTAACTGAACAAAACCCAAGCAAAAATAATCAATTACAGTCATAAATCATGAAATTAGCAAAACTTGAGCCCCATGCCCACTTCTCGAAACTCAAAAGTTTTACATCAACGGGTTTCTTATATCGTCACGAATCCATACATATCCAGAACACTAAAATCTGAGCTCAATTGGCCCATCAAAATCCAATTTAAAATATCCAATTTCAAAGCCCTAGTTCTTCTCCTTTTTGCTATGTTTTCATGAATTTCTAGGATGATTCTACAGTTTAATCGTGCTTTTAGTTCATAGAACTTACCTCAAATCAATCCTCTTCGAAACCCTCTTCAATTCCCGTCAAAAAGCTCTCAAATATACTCATCAATGGTGAAAAATAACTTAGACTCATGGAGGAAATTTTTTTAAAAATCATTCTGCCCGGGTAACTTTACTCTATGCGAACACGAGGGCTCTCTCGCGTTCACGATGAACAATCCTTGTCTCAGACCAAAATACCCTTTGTGAATGCGGTGTCCCAACCGCGAACGCGATGCTTTAACTAATACTATGTGAATGCAAGCCTTAGGTCATGAACGTGAAGAACAATTCATATGGAGCCTCAATTTCCTCATATGCGAACGCGATACACCTCACGCGAACATGATGCACAATTTCAAGATCCTCCGCGAATGCGATGCCCATGATGCGAACGCG
Source organism: Nicotiana benthamiana (assembly GCA_034376525.1). Classification (NCBI taxonomy): domain Eukaryota; kingdom Viridiplantae; phylum Streptophyta; class Magnoliopsida; order Solanales; family Solanaceae; genus Nicotiana; species Nicotiana benthamiana. The sequence continues at coordinate 22,581,568 of CM067337.1, read as the reverse complement.
AAGAACAAATACTCAAGGGCCCAACTTTCTTCTACATGAATGTGGGATCCTCACTGCAAATGCAAAGCATTAGAAGTTAACCTTCCGCAAAAGTGGGCCTCCCTTCGCGAGCGCAAAGGCCAAATCAAGCATGCACTGCTGCTGCACTTTTCTACTGCATTTCCAAGTCCAAAACTCTTCGTTAGCTATCTGAAATCCCCCCCAGGCCCTCGGGAACTCAACCAAAAAATCCAACACATCCTATAACATCACCCAAACTTGTTACAATCATCAAAACACCTCAAACAATGCTCAAATCATCAATTCTCATCGAATTCAAGCTTAAGTTCTTCAAAAACTTCCGAAACACGCAATTGATAAATACCCAACCAAATCGCCTCCGAAAAACATGAAATTTTGCACACACATCCCAAATCGTATATCGAAGCTACTGTAAATCTCGGAATTTCATTCCGATCCTCGGATCAAAATCGCATCTCTTAACTATAAATCGCCAAAATACTAACTTCTCCAAAACAAGCTAATTTCTACATCGGACCTCCAAAACCAATTTCGATCACGCTCCTAAGTCCTAAATCATCCAACGATACTAAACATATCATAAAAAATCCTATGCGCACTCATATACAAATAAGTCAACTCTTGGTCATCCATATTAAATTCAAAGCTTTCGATTGAGATTCTTCTTTCAAATTCATTTCGATTTTTCTGAAAATCAAAACAAATGATCCACATCAGTCATAGTGCATAACATAGGGAAAGTCATGCCCGATAACCAGCAATCAAAGTGAGAAAGCTTAAAATGACCAATCGGGTCGTTACAAGGGTTTAGCATGAATATATGTGGTTGTGTGGACTTTGGTATATTTAGAATTAACGAAGTTTTAGGTTTATGTGGATTTTTGGACTATGGGTATGAGCTGATGAATTTGGGTGTTATTTCACTTTCTCCCCAGCTTGGAGTGAATTTTTATGGTAATTTTGGCATTTCATGGGGTATGTATCTGACAAGAAATTCATATTTACCTGGACGACTTAATGAGCCAATTGAAGGATCTTTGTTTTCATATCTGACTTGAAATTTCTTTTCAGTGGTTTTCCCTTTTTTTGGTTTAGGTTTTGGTCATGTCGAGGCCAAATATATTCCAATGAGGCAAGTAGTGCTCATCAAAGTCTCCAATTGGTTTTTAAAATAGTCTTGTTAGTCGTAACCAAGATCACATGGGCACTGTATCGTAAAGGGGCATTTCAACCACCAAACTCCTTTACCCCTTTTGTCCAAATGTTGGATCTAGTCATGTTCTTCCATGATAGTTTTTATATTCCAGAAGGCTTCTCTTTCAGAGTCGGGGTCTGTATCTTTAGGTTGAATTATTTGGCAAGAAAATATGGATTTATTGAATTTTTAAAGATGGGAATGGTCAAATCTTATGGATACGAATTTGTTAGTTCTTTTGGTAAAATTGGGCTCACCAAATTGCCGAGATTCCTCTAGTTCTCTTAACTTTTCATAATTTGTGATCCAGGAATTAGGAAGGATTTTGACAAGCTCAACTCTGAAAATTTGCATGGATATTTGAGCACACATGGTATTTCCTTTGACAGCATCATTATTTAAGAGTAAAACATTTTCTCCCCTGGAAAGGTAAAGATCCATAACATAATTTTGGACCTACCACGCCATTTGATGATGTAGAGTGGCTTGGATAACATCTTTGTCTTGTGGGGATCCTTGGATTTGAACTTGAATTTTTAATGCTTCATTTAAGTATTGATCATAAAGGGACATAATGAAATTTAGAAAGATAACTATGAAGTCCATCCTAGCATTTAAGTTAATCCTATAGTACCCATATTTTCATGTCAGTACTCATAGCATCCTGTATCCAGAAGAGAGGGGTGAGAAAAAATAGGTTGACCTTTTCTTTTATGATATATCGAAGCGATTCGGTTAGCACCAAAATGGTTATGGGTAAAATAATGATTTCTCCATTTTTCTAAAAATCATCTAAGATTTGACAGGTGATGAATTGTTCCTCTCTAGTTGTAAGAATAGGATGCTGGTCAAGTTTTGAGGCATCAATATATTCTTTCACGCCTTTTGGTCTGTGTTGGACTAGTAACAAATTTGGGAGCATGGTGAAAATAATTTTTGGCAAAAATTAAGTAAGGGTTTATGAGAGATAATTCAGTGGAGGTTACTTTTTATTCATCAGGTAAGATATGTAGATCATATAGGTAATTATATTTTTTGGACAGGGTTTTATGCATACTTCAGGACATATTCATCTTTTTCAAGGGAAGAGGATGATGGAAATAACTCTGACATATTTATTAAATGGTTCCTCTCTCCAATAGGATAACCTGGCTCTGATACAACAGTATAAGAACAAAGTAATAGACTCCAAGGAAAGAAAATACCATAGTACAAGAACAAAGTAAGAGACTCCAAATAAAGCAAACTTAATTATATCTAACCCTTATTGGATGAGTAAAACTTTCATCCTTCTTTTCGTATGGGAATACAGTCATTACCTTTGAATCTTTTTACTTTACATTTTACTCCTGATAATTTCTTGTCACAAAATCGACTGTAAATAATGTTTGAAAGAATTACATGAAAATACAGCTGACCCAAAATCATGACAAAAGTTGGCCAAATTTTACTTGTTAGCCTACGTTGTATATATCTTGATAGTGATTCCACAACCACCAACAAACAAACTCGTTTAGGTTGAAAACACAAGCAGACACCTGGTCTGTTTTCCTTTCTTTTCTTTTCACTTCTGCTAGAGGAATCATAAAATTTTGGTGAGATCCAATTTGTTTGACTGAAAATTAAGTTATTGATGTTGTACGAGTTTGCTCCATTATTGTTCGTCGAGAAATTTTGGGTCGATTGCAACATTTGGGTTCTTTAGGTGTTCGAACTCGGACATTAAATTTTTTATTTTGAGAATAATTTGAAGATTGAACATGGTTTTGAATTAATATTCTAAGATACAAATAGTGATTGAGACACCTTTTTTGTAGAGTGAATTAGAAGAAAGAGTTTATGCAAATTGTGTTTCAGATCTTAAATTTTATTTAAGAAACCAAATGGTTGTTGATTAATATTGGTGAAATTATTCGGGTGAAGCAAATCCTAGAATTTGAGATCCATTTGATGATTTCTTTATCCCATTTTGAATAGAATTTTGTGAGCTGAAATTCAAAAGAAATGAAGTCAATTTTTTTGTATAAAACATTATAAAATATTATACAAACTTATACAGCAGTATAATAATTGTATAATATTGTATACTTGGGTATTAACATTATTGTGAAAATATAATTGGCTATGTGAGTGTAAGCTTAAAAACATAGCTATGTAAGTGTAGTATAGTGTGTTGGGTTGTACTTTTGTTTAAATGTAATTATGTGTAACGGCCCGACCGGTGATTTTGAATTTTTGCACTTTGATCATAGGTTTTTGGGCATGGCTTGCCCCATATGATGTATTATGACTTAGGTAAATCGTTGGTTTTGGGTTTTTCAAAAATCGGAATGAATTTGGAAGAACAACTCTCAACTTGAAGCTTTAAATTTGAAAAGTTTGACCAAGATTTGACTTGATTGTATATGATCTCGGATCAGAATTTTTATGATTTGGTTAGCTCCATTAGGTGATTTTGGACTTATGAGCGTGATCAGAATGCATTTTGGAAGTCCGTGGAAGGTTTAGGTTTGAATTGGTGAATTTGAGATTTTAGCATTTTTCGGTTGATAGGTGAGATTTCGATATAGAGGTCGGAATGATATTCTAAGAGTTGCAGCAGTTTTGTTGTGTAATTTGGGATTGTGTCTAAAATTTTAGGTCATTCGGACGTGGTTTGGTTGGGATTTTTATCAAAAGCGTATTTTGGAAGATTTTAGAAACTTAAGCTTGAATCTGATGTGTTTTGAGATATTTGATGTTGTTTGAGGTGTTTTGATGATTGGAACAAGTTTAAAGAATGTTTTAGGATGTGTAGGTGCCTTTGGTTGAGGTTTCGAGGGCCTCAGGTGAGTTTAGGGTGGTTAATCGGATCATTTCTAAGTTAGAAATATTACATATTTTGGGATCAGCTGTTGCAGAAAATTAACCCTTCGTGATCGCTTAGGGTGTGTCGTGATCATATAGAAGGAATTGAGAAAGTCCAGATTTAGGCCTACGCATTCTCTTGAGAGTCTTCGCATTTGCACAAGGTTGGGATCCCGTGCTTCACGTTCGCGTGAAGTGGTCTGCGATCGCGTCTAAGGAATGGGGTCAGAAGGGTCCAAGGGGACTTGTTCTTCACGTTCGCATTTCGTAGCTCACATTAGCGTAAGTGTAGAAGGTGAAAGCATCACGTTTGCAGGGTCCTTGTCGCGTCCACATAGAGTTATTTTTGGGATCTTAAAATTTGTGCTTCGCGATCGTGAGGCTTGTGTCGCGATCGCGATGAAGGAAAGGCAGAACTTGGCAGAATGTATTAAGTCATTTCATCCGCGATTTTGGGGCTCATTTCCTCCATAGTTAATCATTTTAATAGCTTTTTGAAGGATATTAAAGAGGGATTCAAGGAGAAACGTTTGGAGGTAAGAATTTCGGACCTAAAACTCGATTCTATTGTGAAATATACCTAGAAAATCATGGAACTTAAGCTAAAATGGAAGAACTAGGGCTTCGAGTTTTTTACTTGTGTATTGGGATATAAAGGACCATTTGGGGTCGGATTTGGGAACATTTGATATGTATAATCTCGTGGCGAGATAAGGAACCCGTTGATGTATAAAAAATTGAGTTTTGAGAAGTGGGTCGGGGGCTCCGATTTTACTAATATTTGGAATTTTTGATATTTTTTATTATTATCGCTTGGGCTTTGTTCCCTTGGCATATCATGACGTATTCGTTATGATTTTGGATAGATTCGACAAGCGTGGAGGCCGATTCAAGGGGAAAAGGCATTGTGAGCTAGAGATTTAGCTGGTTCGAGGTGAGTAATTATTGTAAATGATACTCTAATGGTTTGAAATCCCAGATTTGCACATCGTAGTGCTATATTGAGGTGAGGCACACATTTGATCACGAGCGTGGGGTCGTGTACTATTGGGGATTGTGACTTGGTCCATCCCAATTAACGATTTTTACTGCATATTTGAATGAAACTTATTTGTTATCATCATAATTAGGGTTGATTGTCATATTTGGGCTTCGTGCCAACTATTTGAACCATTCAAGGATTTTTATTACTATTTTCTCATTGTTTTGACTTATTAGCCGAACTCAGTTATATTATTTTCCACTATTTTTACTACTCAGTCATTTTTACTCAGTTTTGAGACTTTAATGATATTTTTAAATGATGCTTTGGGTTAAGAAATATTTTTTAAATAATGTCTGAGGGGCTTGTGAGTATTTTTGAGTGTCTAGTTGTGAGGAAATACTGATATTGATTTTAGGCCGAGGGCCTGAGATATGTACACCACGAGGGGCTGGTATTGTTCTATGTGATTGCCCGAGGGGCTGGTACCGTTCCATGTGATTGTCCGAGGGGCTGGAATTGTTCTGAGATATTGCATGAGAGAAAGAGATTTTAACATTGTGCCCGAGGGGCTAACCTTTATGTGTTTATCTTTCCTATTTACTTGTCACTTTACTTGTTAAACTATAGTATTTGTGCCCGAGGGGCGGATTATTTGTGTTTATCTACACTAACTGCTTCGCATTAATTTGCATAACTGTTGAAAAGTCATTTTTCAAAAAAGGTTTGAACTCCACTAAGATATTTTTAAAGAGATTTCACAGCTTCACAACTTTTCTAAAGGATTTTATATTGCCTCTATACAGCATGTTGATTTGCTAAACGTAATTTCTTAGTGATCAGTTGTTATTTACCTTTAGTACTCACTAGGTTGTACTCATATTACTCCCTGCACCTTGTGCACAGATTCAAGTATTTATACACTCGGTAGCGGGTTTTGGCTGATCGGAGGCAGAGTCATTGAAGTTCATCAAGGTGGTTGCCGGCGTCCGTAGCACTGCTTTTCTCCCTCTTCATTTCATTTATCTGCACTCAGTACATTTTAGACTTTTTCGATGTAGTTAGACTCTAGTAGACGCTCGTGACTTATGACACCCTGATGGTGGGCTGTAGTTGTTTCTGCACTGTTTTAATAAACTCATATTATGAAATATCTAATTAATTGAAAGGGCATTAAAATGATTCATTTAATTGATTGAGTTGAATTGGGAATTGTGTTGGCTGACCTTGTCTTCACGAGAGGCTCCATCATGGCCGGGTTTGATTTGGGGTCGTGACAAGTTGGTATCAGACCCTAGGTTACATAGGTCTCATGAGTCATGAGCGGGTTTAGTAGAGTCTCGCTGATAGGTACGAAGACGTCTGTATTTTTCCTCGAGAGGCTGCAGAACCAGTAGGAAAAACTTCACATTCTTGAAGCGTTCTTTGATTTAGCTTGAAATGTAACTCTTGAAATTCCTTCCACGTGTTCGTATGCACGCATGACCGCTCAGTATCATATATCCATCAATTGCTTGTGATTCCCTAATCGATGGGTGAGATTTGATCTCTGTGAGTTGATGTTGGGCCAGTCTAGAGGACTTGAGCCTGGATCTTTGCCTATGGCTTAAGCATAGAGGTGCTGATTTTGTGAGCAAGTATTTTTGAACTTATATGTTCGGTATTGTCCCTATTAGTAGATGTGATGGCTGGATAAATATGCGATGAGTATGTTGGTACTGCGAGATGTATCCATATGAATTCGAAGCAACGAGAAGGGTCTATTTGAGGCTAGAAGAACTAGTAGGTGTGTGAATTCCATCTTGATTCACGGCATAGCCCCGAGTTATGGGCATGTGAAGAATCTTTTCGTATTCCCCAGTTGTGAGTGAACTAAATTTCATGTTGCGATATGATTTCAGACTCAGGAACTAAGTGACTCCATAATATTTGTGACGGTGGAAGGCATACAGAAATGTTAGTTGGATGCAAAGCAGGTGGGTTACCCCCTGCGGAGTGTTCTAAGGTGGTGTGATCCTTATGTTTTCTATTAGAAGATCTCATTTACAAGTGAAGAATATGTGTTGAAATCTAAATTGGGTCGCTTAGAGTGTGGGTGTAACTATTGCAAAAGTGAATGTGAGATTTGCGGAAGAGTCAAATTCTAGATAATCTATGTTTTCATAAGCTTATAAAGAATTTGAGTTTAATCTCACTATGGTATAATGGCATCAATAGAGTATAAGAGTTATGAGTTATTGGGTGTGTCTTGATCTATGGCTTTGAGCCAAGCAGGGAGTCTGCTATTGGTTAGGCGATTGCACGATTAGGTGCTATGTTGCTTCCAATTGAAGGCGTGTTGGTAAGCCAATTATGGCTTACGGAGATTGAGGTCGAAGATGGCTCGAGTGAAGGAACATTTTGACAAAGGTATTATGCTTCGTGGGTGTGTGAGAATCACGAGATGTCTTAGGTTGTTGTTGGTAAAGAATGCTCAGAACATAGAGCATGAAGTTGCTTGGTTGTATTGGGATGAGGATTACATTCTGCGGTGTTGGTCTGCCAATGAGGCATGCGTGGTTCTATTCAATTGGTCAGGGTAATTGCAGTTTGAATAAGAGTGAAAGATTCTTGAGAATTGTTCTAATGTGTTCAAGATCCTACATGGAACAATCAGGTATTTTAAAGTTGTATATGTGGTTAGAAATTGATTTTTCATTGGAAGATATCAAGACGGGTTGTGTTTTCTATGTTAATTATGGGATTCTATGTATCAATATCATAAAGGTAAAGGTAACGGATTTAGAATTGTAGGAAATCTCTTCAGAGTAAAGCATTTTGAACGTGGTTCTTATGGGGATGTCTAAGAAAGTATTCAGCGGCTTATGAGCCTTAGACGGTGTGGCTTTATGATGAGGGATTGGGATGTTATAGTAAGAAAGAGTATCAAGTTGCAGGTAAATCAGAAGGAAACTCAGATAGATGGTATTGCTTGGCAGTGGGTCGGATCGGTATGGTAAGGTTATGATTAGCTCTTTGGATGCTTACGGGGTAATGAGTCTTTGTAGGTGTTTCATGGAAATTCTTTTGGGTTTTAGTGATATGCATAACTAGGTTGAGTTAGAAGGATTAAGTCCTGATGAGTTAGTGTTGTGCAAATGGAATTGGGAAGTCCTTGGCTAGTGCAATGCATAGTTGCTTGCGGTTCGAAATGGATATGAAGTTCTCATGTATATCCGAGGATGGCATGGGTTTGCGGTATGTTGTAAATGATTAAGAATTACGTGTGTAAGGCTACGGTTTGGTTCTGAAAGGAAGGTCATAATATTCTTAGACAACACGAGCAGTTTCAAATGATTAGAGGAATAATCTTCAGATGATTGAGGAAATGGTATTGCTAACTGGAGTGATTTGATGAGGGTATATGCTTCTGGAAAGGCAATGTGGTTAACTTGATGGTACTTTGGTAGTATTGCATCGCTTTCTTGTTAGATCGATTGTTGATATACGAGTTTGCTTGGTAGCACAGGGGAATTTTAGAATATCTTTCATGAAATGATTGGGTATTTGAGGTGTGAAATGCATTCGGGCAGCGGATTTGGGATCATATATGTTGATCCATATGCCATAGAGATTTAGAGACAGGGAAATTCTCACATTCAGGCTATGTCGTGGTTGTGAGCCATGTGTATCGGCACTGTGTAGTGACTATCAGGGTTTGGAGACTTGAGCGGATCTTGTGTGCTTGGTATGTTAGATTTTGGATGTGATATTGGGTTCAGATTGGTTGTCTCTATGTTCTGTCATTCTGAACTATTGCGCAAAGACGGCGCCGCTGGCTATGCCATAAATTCCATGGTTTGAGTGGCGAGGTGTGGTGGATTATATCATCGTGGTTTTATATTTCGAAGACCCATCGGGCGGCTGAGAAGGGTTGTCTTTCTTATTTTGACCTTCGTGATGAATGTCAGTACATAGGCTTCTACCATTGATTCAGTTTCGGTGGTGAGCAATTTTTCGGATGTGTTTCCTATGGCCCAACATGTCGTCGAGCAAGGTTGTTTAATTCGGTATTGATTCGATTCCGAACATCATATCGTATGGCACTGGCGGAGTTATAGGAATGAAAGGAGCAGCTTTAGGTTTCTTTGATAAAGAGTTTGTTGGAAAGCCAATGTGGATGCGTGTTCTAGCTTGAGTCGGCTTGGTTGGCCTCGAATTGTATTGTTGAGGGATGTGTTGATTCGACCATTATTGAGCTTATTAGTGACCTGGGGAGATCTATGAGTTACCATTATGTGTTGCGAGACGTTATGATATGTTGGTTATGGGCACATATGGTGCAGTTCATTTGGGGTCTCATAGCGGAAGTCGAGCGGGAAGAGTAATTGGCTGTTGCTCAGTGAATGGCGTATCGTTTATGTCTTATCGGGTTTGTCTAGTATGTGTTATTTGTTTCACGTGGGTGTACTAATTTTCTTTGCTATCATACATCAAATTGAGTGTAGTTGTCGATTTTGACTTGAGGTGTTCCATGCGGAGCAGTATTTGGATAGGATCGCGCATTGCAGCGAAGCTAAATGGTGATATGACCTTGCGGGTTGGATTCATGTGTTATATTTCTATTATGTGATACGGTTTCTTAGCTTTGTGTTATGATGGTTCTGGCAAGCTTGAGGAATAGCTCTTTCATTAGAGTCATTTTCATGGTTTGAGTATGTACGGACCATTGCTTATTGATGCGCATATTATGCCGGTTGTGGCTTAGGCCTATATTGATGTATCATGTCACCAGAGTAGTATGTTGGATCAGAAGAGATCGTTGGGATCATTAATGAATACGAATGGATTCCATTTCAGCAATATCGAGGGTCGGCTCGATAAGAAAAAATTGCTATGGTAATCGCCAAGGAGAAATGGCTTCATGAATGGTTGATCATAGAAATGGCTATGGCTTACTGCGTGTTATAGTTATCGTTGGCGGTATGTATGTATATATGTATGTATGTATGTATGTATGTATGTATGTATGTACGTACGTATGTATGTATGTATGTATGTATGTAGGTACGTACGTATGTATGTATGTACGTACGTATGTATGTATGTATGTATGTATGTATGTATATTTATATATATATATATATATATATATATATATATATATATATATATATATATATATATATATAAAAAGTGTTGGAATGAAACTTTAGTTGATAAGAGGTTTTTTACCGGTATTCGGCTGTTGTGTGCAGCTGTTGTGAATGGAATTTATCTCTACATATGTTTGAGTTATGTGGTATATCATATAATTGAACCTGAGGTTGCAGGCACAAGTCACTACAGCTGGTTCGGGCCTATTCAGCGTATAGGTGTGAGATTCTTATCATATTAATGTTTTTAGAAGTAGAAATGTGGTTCTATCATTTATAGACTGGGATGGATTGTATGATTTAAGTTACATTGTGTTATAGGGCCTATATGAGATAGGGTGATGTGGGATCACCCCCGGCTATGTTCATGGTGAGGTTATTCAGCAATTGATTGACTTTTGGAATAACTCTGGGCACGTTAGAGGACGAACATATGTTTAAGTGGGGAAGGATGTGATGGCCCGACCGGTCCTTTTGAAATTTTGCATTTTTATCATCAGTTCTATGGCATGACATTCCCCGTGTGATGTATTATAACTTATGTAAATCATTGGTTTTGGGTTTCAGGGAAATCGGAATGAATTTGGAAAAACAATTCTCAGTTTAAAGTTTAAAATTTGAAAGGTTTGATCAAGATTTGACTTGGTTGTATATGATCTTGGATTGGAATTTTTATGATTTGGTTAGCTCCGGGTGATTTGGAACTTAGGAGCGTGATCAGAATGCCTTTTTAAAGTCCGTGAAAGGTTTAGGCTTGAATAGGCGAAATTGAGATTTCGGCATTTTTCGGTTGATAGGTGAGATTTTTATATAGAGGTCGAAATGAAATTTCGATAGTTGCAGCAACTTCGTTGTGTCATTTGGGATGCGTGTTTAAAATTTCATGTCATTTGGATGTGGCTTGGTTGGGTTTTTTTATCAAAAACGTATTTCGAAGATTTTAGAAACTTAAGCTTGAATCCGATGTGTTTTGAGAGATTTGATGTTTTTAAAGGTGTTTTGATGATAACAACGAGTGAGTTTCGAGTGGTCAATTGGACCATTTCTAATATGAAAATATTGTAGATTTTGGGATCAGTTAGGCCTACGCGTTCGCATAAGAGTCTTTGAATTCGCGGAAGACTGGGATCCTGTGCTTCACGTTCGCGTGAAGTGGTTCGCGGTCCCGTATAAGGAATGGGGTCAGAAAGGTCCAAGGGGACTTGTTCTTCGCGTTCGCATTTCGTAGTTCGCGTTCGCAGAAGGGTAGAAGGCGAAAGCATCGCGTTCTTGCAAGGTCCTTGTCGCGTTCGCATAGATTTATTTTTGGGTTCTTAAAATTTGTGCTTCGCTATCGCGATGAAGGAAAGGGGAGAACTGTGCAGAATGTTTCAAGTCATTTCATCCACGATTTTGGGGCTCATTTCCTCCATAGTTGATCATTTTAAGAGCTTTTTGAAGGAGATTAAATAGGGATTCAAGGAGAAACATTTGGAGGTAAGAATTTTGGACCTAAAACTCGATTCTATTGTGAAATCTACCTAGAAAATCGTGGAATTTAAGCTAAAAATGGAAGAATTAGGGCTTGAAAGTTTGGACTTTTTAATTGGGATTTGAAGGATCATATGGGGTCAAATTTGGGAACTTTTGATATGTATGAACTCATGGCGAGATAAGGAACCCATTGATGTAAAAAATTTGAGTTTTGAGAAGTGGGCCCGGGGCTCACGTTTTGCTAATTTTGGGATTTCTTGGTTTTTGATTGTTTTTGCTTGGACTTTGTTCTCTTAGCATATCATGACGAATTCGTTCTGATTTTGGATAGATTCGACGCACGTGGAGGCCGATTCAAGAGGCAAAGGCATCGTGAGATAGAGATTTAGCCGGCTCTAGGTGAGTAATGATTGTAAATGATACTTTGAGGGTTTAAAACCCCAAATTTGCACATTGTATTGCTATATTGAGGTGAGGCACATGCTTAATAATGAGCGTGGGGTCGTGTACAATTGGGGACTGTGACTTGATCCATCCCGATTGATGATTTTATTACATATTTGAATGAAAATTATTTGTTATCATCGTAATTTGGGTTGATTGCCATATTTGAGCTTTGTGTCAACAATTTGAACCCTTCGAGGATTTTTATTACTATTTCCTCACTATTTAACTTATTAATTGAACTCGGTCATATTATTTTCCAGTGTTTTTACTACTCAACCATTTTTACTCGGTTTTGGGACTTAAATGATATTTTTAAATGATGTTTTGGGCTGAGAAATATTGTTTTACTAATGCCTGAGGGGCTTATAAGTATTTTTTTTCCTGAGTAAGGCTGAGGGCCTAGTTGTGAGGAAACACTGATATTGATTTGAGGCCGAGGGCCTGAGATATGTACGCCATGAGGTGGCTTGTTGATATTGTTTATGAGGCCGAGGGCCTGAGATATATACGCCACGAGGTGGCTTGACTGATATGAGGCCGACGACTTATATGTGATGCCACGAGATGGCTTGATATTTCGCTTGGGCTGTAAGGGGCCCCTCCCGGAGTCTATACACCCCCAGTAAGCGCGGGTACCCATTGTGATGTGAAATATAGCCCAAGGGGCTGATATTGTACTTTGTGATAGCCCGAGGGGCTGGCATAGTTCTATGTGATTGCCCGGGGGCTGGTACCGTTCTATGTGATTGCCCGAGGGGATGGCATTGTTCTGAGATATTGCCCGAGGGGCGGAGTTGTTGACATTGTGCCCGAGGGGCGAACCTTTATGTGTTTATCTTTCCTATTTACTTGTCATTTTACTCGTTAAACTATGGTATTTGTGCCCGAGGGGTAGATACTTTGTGTTTATCTGCACTAACTGCTTCGCATTCATTTACTTAACTGTTGAAAAGTCATTTTCCAAAAGAGGTTTGAACTGAGCTAAGATATTTTTAAAGAGATGTCACAGCTTCACTGCTTTCCTAAAGGGTTTTATACTGCCTTTATACAGCATATTGATTTGCTTTACGTGATTTCTTACTGCTCAGTTATTATTTACCTTTATTACTCACTGAGTTGGTGTACTCACTTTACTTCCTGCACCTTGTGTGCATATTCAGGTATTTATACACCCGATAGCGGGTTTTGGCTGATCAGAGGCAGAGTCATTGGAGTTTAGGAAGGTGGCTGTCGGCGGCCGCAGCACTGCTTTTCTCCCTCTTTATTTCATTTAATCATACTCAGTACATTTTAGACTTTTTCGTTGTAGTTAGACTCTAGTAGACGCTCGTGACATGTGACACACCGATGTCGGGTTTTATTTGTTTCCGCAATGTTTATAAAATATCTGATTAATTTAAAAGGATTAAACTGGCTCATTTAAATGATTGAGCTGAATTGGGAATTGTATCGGTTGGCCTTATCTTCACTAGAGGCGCCATCATGGACGGGTCCAGTTTGGGATCGTGACATTATGTATTTTTCAGTGTATGAGAATGTATATACATTATCATTATATAAGAGGACTCCATGGAAGTGTGACACTTTCTTCTCTTCGTTTTCTTTCTCTTATTTTTCTGATACACATTATAATACATTTCATATACAAGTTTATATATAGTTATACATTATTATACATATACTGCGCATACATAATGAAATTAAGTTCTTGTATGTTTTCTCGAATAATCCATATATAAATCTACTTTTCTTGTTGATTTCTCTGCCAGATTACGAACTTGCGGGAACTTCTTTCAATTTTACCATATAAGTTGAATCAACAAAAAAGGAAAAAAGTAAGCTACTCAGTATTTAATCTTGTTTACCGGTTGTGAGAAAGAATCCTTTAGAACAATTAAAAACTTGTCTATGCTCACAATTTGTAATGATTTTTACCATCATGTGTAGGGTATTTTAGCTCAAACTCTATAGTATAGTTATATAATTGCAATTATCACAAGCAACTTAGGTAGTTTTTTATTTTGATTTTTAGATAATATAACAAGTGAAGACAAATTGGGGAAGAAAGATCAAAAACAGAAGAATTAAAAAATCCCAAGGCTTCATTAGAATCATATAATTGTCCTTAATGAAACTCCTCTGTAGAACAAAACACCTGAAAATTGTTCTTTTTCGAACCTTGGCCTCTTATTTTTGGGCTAGATATTTGTAAAGTTGTGAATGGGCTAATTATATTGCAATGTATGGGTCTGGACTGTACTTATGTGTAATTCTCTCATAAAATTTTTGGAAATGAGCAAAACATGTACTCTGATATCAATTGTTGGGAAAATATACCCCAACAAAGATGGTAATAAATGTGTATTACTAAAAGATGATTATCAACGATAATAATAAGAGAAATATGGCAACCGAGATTACATGTAAAACCCTTCTGAATAAGAAAAAAATATGGTCTGAAAAGAACAACTAATTTTACTATAGCAAGGACTTTATAATTTGTGGTACCGAATAAAATACTCCAAGGACACTATACACTCAACGGAAATAATCCTCTTTTGATTTTTTTCACTCACTACAACACCTCTCAAACTTTCTATTTTTCTATACAAGATATTTTTCTTCTTACTCTATGAATTGCGCTCTTACTCTCTCTATTTTGGTATGTCTTATAAAGAGCAAGGAGCTATCTATTTATAGACATCTAATACTCCTTGATTGAATCATGGATAACATTATTACAATGCAAATGTCAAAACTTCACCTTATGAAAGCAACAAAGAATTTGATAAACCCAAATTACAATTATTGTAGATTTGGCAGCATGGCATTTTACGCCAAAAGGTGTCATGGGCGGCTTTCGAGCCATGCTCTATGACCCATTGGACTCATCCCATAGCATCCTGGAAAGCCTACCAATGCCCAATGCCATGGACGACCTCGTGGTCTTGGCACGCCAAGTGACAAGCGCGCATGTGCCTATGTTTTCCCACCGATAGTCCTCGCTAGTGCTCGACCACAGGCATGTGCCATCAGCACTGCATGTACAAACTCTAATGCTAAAGACAAGGTTGCTGCCAAACATGCTTCTACCTTGTAGGAATCTAAGTTCTTTTCATTGTAAATATAGAGTAGTTTTACTTCCTGTGTTTTCATTATGTTTCTCTAGCTTAGTTAGGTCAAGTCTTGTAGCTTCTTTTTTTTTAAGCATTATTATGGGGGATCAAGCAATAAAGCTTTCAAGAAAGCAAATATTTGTCTGTACTGGTGTCTCTCCCCCTCGACATTGTATTGCCTTTTTGTAATAGATTTTATTAATGCAATCAAGTTTTCTCTCGTTCTCATTCTATTTTTTGTTCTCTCAATTGCTCTTGACATTAGTTTTCTCGTACTACACTGACAATCTCATCTAGTGTAAGGAGGGGACCCTAATTGGCAAATAGTAACTGCACAGACATCGGCTTTTTAGCCTTATGCATCCCTTCCAAGGAATCTCAGGAAGGCGCTGTGTAACAGTTGGCATCAAAGACTAGGGTCGACATCAGACGAGGGAACACATTTCTATTACCACCATTTCTAACCATGGTGAATCATGGGGACTGCATTGCGGCCCTTGAAGAGATGGTTAACATATTACAACCTATCACTAATACGGTGCTTGATCTAAGAACCATCTTATTGCAAAGGTTAGACCACCTGGAACATAAAATGTGGTAGGACGAAGGCGACATCACGAACCCTAATCGCAACTCTGAAGAAGACCGGCAAATGGCAGCCACAGAGGCTGCCAAACTTTTCAGCAAATTTGAGTGCCTCCAACAGGAAAACCGAGGATTTAGCCTACGGGGCACCAGATCCAAACAGGGTGAATGTCGTGCAGGAAACTATAAGACAAATTAATGGGCCAACTTAATGTTGTCAATGCTGCATTACAAAGCCTATTTCAAGGAGGCGTACACTAGATTAGGGGTGTGTAAACCTTGCCCCTGTGCCACAAAAGGTTAATATTCCTTAGCCAAAACCATACAATGGGGCTCGAAATGCCAAGGAAGTGGAGAACTACATCTTCGATATCAAAAAGTACTTCGATGCCATGGGGGAGCTAGAAGAAGCAAATAAGGTAGCAATTGTTGCCATGTATCTACATGGTAAGGCTAAATTATGGTAATGGGAGAAATACAAAGCCATCGTGGCTGGTGAAGATACTCTCGAGACATGGGCAGACCTGAAGGTAGCCATACGCTTACAGTTCTTCTCCGAAAATGTTAAATACAATGCACAGAGAAGGCTACGAGAGCTCTGCTAGACCAAGTTAGTGCGGGATTACGTGCAGAAATTCTCTATGCTCATGTTGAAAATATGGGATGTGGCAGGGGGTGGGGAATACTCTTCACATTCCTGGAAGGTTTGAAGCCTTATGCCTGCATGGAGCTGCAAAGACAAATGGTAGATACTTTACCTAAGGTGATCCAAGCAGTGGAATGCCTTTGGGACAATCAAGTGGAAGTTCGGAAGTATAGGCCGCAACCGCATGTCTGAGGAGGATACGAATGGGTCCAGCCTAGCAATGGTGGCCTTAGCATAAGTGGAGGATATAGGAGTGCAAATCTAAGACTCCTTCCTTAGGTAGCAATAGTGATGCATCTCACAACAGCGATCGAGGGAGGAATCCCCCTTCAGGATGCCGTCATTGCGGTAGGCCATATTGGAGAATGAATGCCCATCAAACTTTTGATGAAGGGATGGATGATGACGCAAATGATGCTGACCAGACAGAACCAATAGGTGCCTTCAATGTACATGTTTTTTTATTTCTAAGGCCTTACCAGGAACCAATACCGGAATCCATAAGAAGAAGGACCCATGTCGAACCCCTAAGAAAGGAAACAAGAAGGTGGATAAGGGGCCTCCTATTAACCTAGAGAAGATCCTGATGTTCGTTGAGAGGAAAGTTAATGGCAAGCCTATTGGGTAATGATAGACACTGGCACTACTCACAACTACTTAGCCTCAACTCAGGTAGAACGCCTTGTTCTAGTCATGGGAAAGGTCATAGGTCGTGTCAAGGCTATCAACTCATTGCACCAGCCGGTGGGTGGAATAGCCAAAGGAGTTCTAGTGAAGCTTGGTCCTTATGAAGGAAATTTTAACTTACACGTGGTGATCATAGATAACTTCGAGTTGACAGTTGGACTGGAATTGATGAGTCAAACCAACACCATTCTGGTACCTTATGCCAATATGCTACAAATGATGGGAGCCAATGGGGCCAAATCCTTCATCCCCTGTACAACCATAAAGATGGCCGCGGAGAACATCCCGGCGTTGTAGTTGAAGAAAAGAGTCAAAAGCATACCTACGTTCATGGATACCTTTTGAATTGAAGATATTGAATGATCTTCAGGTCCCATTCTTGCACACGTGAAGAAGATGTTAAAGGATTTTGAAGACATTATGCCATAGGACATGCCAAAGCGACTCCAGCTTCGGAGCACTATGGACCATAAGATTGAGTTGGTGCTGGGTGTGAAGCAACCGCCCAAGCACCTTACATAATGTCATAACCTAAACTCGCCGATCTTTGGAGATAGTTGAAAGAAATTCTATACACGGGGATCATTGTGCCCTCCAATTCCCCTTATGGGTCCCCTATGTCATTCCAAAAGATAAAGGATGGCACCCTACGATTCTTTGTGGATTATCGGGCCCTAAATAAAATCACCGTGAAGAAAAAGTACCCTATACCACTAATGGAAGACTTGTTTTATATACTGGGTGGTGCTATATTTCATCAAAACAAACCTAAATACAGGTAACGGATAAGTCCGGATTGCTAAGGGAGATGAACACAAGATGTCTGATGTGACAAGATATGGGTTGTACGACTTCCTATTCATGTTGTTCGGCTTGACTAGTTCTCCAGCAATATTTTGCACTGTGATGAACCAGGTCTTTCGGGAGTACATTAATGAATCTATAGTGGTCAACTTGGACGATATTGTGGTATATAGCAAAACATTGGCGGGACACCTAGAGCGCTTGCGGAAAGTCCTTGCCCGATTGCAGGAGAACGAATTATATGTGAAGCTATCCAAGTGCTCATTCGCCTAAAAATATATTGAATTCCTCGGAGATGTCATCGAGGAAGGGTGAATTAAGATGGACCAACAGAAAATTCAGATTGTTATAGATTGGTAGTCGCCTAAGGATATCTATACCTTGAGGGAGTTCCTTGGCCTATGCAACTTCCATCGGGCGTTTGTGAAAAGTTACTCCCCCATCTCAGTGTCCTTGACCGAACTCCTAATGAAAGTCACACCTTCGATTTGGGGTCCCAAGCGAGCGGATGCCTTCAACGCTTTGAAAGAGGCTCTATCTAGTAGCCCCGTCTTGGCCCTTCCTAATTTGGCCAAGACATTCGAAGTATAGACGAATGCCTCTAATTATGATCTGGGTGGAGTCTTGCTACAGGAGGGTCATCCAGTTGCGTATGAGAGCTAGAAGTTAAAGGATGAAGAATGGCGCTATGCGGACCATGAAAAAGAATTATTGGTTGACGTTCATTGCATATGCCTTTGGAAGCACTATCTGCTGGGAACCCCGTTTGTGGTCAAGACTAACAACATGACCGTTAGTCATTTCATGAACCAGCCAAAGTTGAATGGCCAATACACCAGGTGGCAGGAACTCCTAATGGAATTTTACTTTAACCTGGAGTACCGAAGTAGGAAGACCAACCAAGTTGCTAATGCGCTTAGTCATAGAGATGGCCTATCATCAGTATACCTACTCGCCACCCTAAGGGGGAGCGAAGTGGCCACCATTATAAAAGATCATATACAGGATCTACTCACCAAGAATCCTACTACACAGTATTTGGTCTATTTGGTAGGAGTAGGCAAGACTCTCTAGTTCTACATGGAAGATGGGCTTCTGAAGGTGAAGGGAACAGCCTTTATGTTCTTAAAAGAGGAGTTCTGTGAAGGACTCTTATGATGGAATGCCATGATACTTTGTGAGTCATCCACCCAGGTGAAGAACGCACCACGGTGTTGTTGCATCGTGCTTATTATTGGCCTCAAGTGGTTGATGGCGTTGCTTAATATATGAAGTCTTGCTTGGTGTGCTAGAAAGACAACTCGTGCCTCTTGACACAAGCGTGACTTTTGGACCCATTGTCTATTCCAAAGACCTTGGAAAAGCCTGCTACTAGATTTCATTGTCGGATTTCCAAAGTCAGAGATCTTAAAACTATCTTGGTTGTGATGGATCGGGTTTTCAAATATGCTTCACTTATAGTAGCCCAAAATATATATCAGCAGAAGATACAACTCAATTTTTCTTCTCTCATGTTGTCAAATATTGGGCTTGCCAAAATACATCGTTAGTGATCGCGACTCTCTCTTCACTAGAAACTTTTGGACTCAGCTCTTCAGGTTCCTCGGATCCAAATAAGCCACAGTTCAAGTTTCCATCTGTAACATGATGGCCAGATAGCATGGTTCAATGGCATGGTGGAGAAATATCTTCGTCATTTGGTTACTGGATCATAGAAGAACTGGGTGAAGCTTCTGGATGTTGCCCAACTGTGTTTCAATTCACAAAAGAGCTCTAGTACAAACGGAAGTGCTTTTGAAATTGTTACCAGACAGCAACCGTTACTCCCACACACTATGAATGCCCCAAACATGTCAAAATCTCCTTGAGCTGCTAGCTTTTCAAAGGAATAGAAATAAATTTGCAGATAGTGCGGAGCTATCTTGTCAAAGCCCAAAAGCGGATGAAAAAGCATGCTAATCAAAATCGTCGCTTTGTTGAATATTAAGTAGGAGACAAAGTGATGGTGAAAATTCAAAAATGGTACTTGCTTGCAGGGTTCCATGACTCTCGCCTATTGCAAAAGTACATTGGACCCTTGTCCATTGAGAAGCCATTGGGAAAGTTGCATACGGGTGGATACCCCAGCCTGGTAGAAGATTCATCCAGTCTTCTGTGTCAGTCTTCTGAATCCTTTTCGGGAAGACATAGAGGATCATTCGCGGATCCAACTCACAATACCCCATATTAGAGGCCTTAATTCAATCGAAAAAGGGCGGGTAAAAGCTATTCTCGATGATCGAGTGATTCATGCTTCAAGGAAGGATCACCAAGAGTTCTTGGTGAAATGGCAGGGTTGTGATAAAGAGGAGAATACTTGGGAGAATAGAACAGACAACAAAGCCTACCAGAGCTTGATTGAAGATTATCTTGCAAGTAAGGTGCCGAGGATGTTGCCAACTCTGGTGGGGGAGAATGTCATGGGCGGCTTTTCCATGCCCCATAATCTCTTGGACGCGCCCCATAGCGTCCTGGCAAGCCTCCCAATGCCTAGCGCCATGAATGGCCTCGTGGTCTTGGCCGCGCTAAGTGAAAAGAGCTTGTGCTTATGTCGCCCCACCGATAGCCCTCGTCAGCACCCAGTCGCAGGCAGATGCAATTATCCGAGCGCACAAATGTTAATGCTAAAGACAAGGTTGTTGTCATTGTAAATATATAGTAGTTTTATTTTCTGTATTTCCATTATGTCTCCTAGCTTAGTTAGACCAAGTCATGTAACTTTGATTTATTTTATTAAGCATTATTAAGGGGATCAAGCAATCAAACTTTTAAGCAAGCAAACAATTCTCTGTATTGGTGTCTCTCCCCCTTGACACTGTGTTGCCTTTCTATAATAGCTTTCATTAATGCAATCAAGCTTTCTCTTATTCTTATTCTCTTTTTTATTCTCTCAATTGCTCTTGACATTGATTTTTCTGTACGACCCTAACAATTTCGTCTAGCATACGGAGGGGACCCCAGTTGGCGAATAGTAACAGCATGGACATCGATTATTTAGCCTTACGTCGCCCTTCTAAAGAATCTTAGGAAGGCATCACGTAATAGGAAGGTTGTCTGCCTTTCACATTCATGGGATGGACCCCGCACTTATGAATTACACAATGGATTGCACAAGGTATATTGTTGTTATATACTCTCCAATTATACATTATTTTTCCTTTTCAATTGTGCCTTCGTTAATTTACCCGTTTATCCTCAATGAAAGGTGGAAAAGACTCTTACACTTTGGAGTTTTCAGATAATGTCACCTAGGACGTGGCATAACCAAAACCTCTGGACACCTCCTCATTGATTTCCTTTTTCTTTTATGCCTGAGGAAATTAGTTCATTCGGGTCACTTCATTCTCAAAACACTAAAAAGAAACAAAAGATGCAGGCTGTTATGAATTTCTTCATGAGGCTAGCTTTCTTTCTGATCCTCGTTTCTAAATTAAGCAATGGGTATTCGACAAACAACTTGCAGCCAGTGAAGTTGGATTTCTATCCCCCAAGCTGTAACCGAATTGAGTGCCCAAATTATGACTTGATTCAATCTGGGAAAGACTATGAAATTCGTCGTTATAATTCATCCATGTGGATGTCTACTGCACCCATTGATGATATTAACCTTTATTCCGCCACCAGAACTGGTTTCCTCAGGTTAATATTATATTCCCTCTTTCTCCTACTTCCTTTTTACAAAATTTATCTGTATCTATTTTTTTCTTTTTTTTTCAATTCCTTTCTATTTGTTGCATTTTTGGGTAAGTTAGCTACACTGTGCAATACCAACTAAAGCATGTGCATTTGCTTTCCAGGATTCCTCAGAAAAAAACAAGGAACTTAATTAAAGGTTTACTTACATCTCAATCAATTGAAATTTATCGACTATTAAAAGGAAAAAAGAATTATGTCTTGGCAGGTTACATTGAAGCAGATTGCTGCCAGTTACCAATTCACAATTATATTGTTAGTTATCTGTAATTGATTTTATTTATATGTACTGAAAATGCAAAGTATTTCATCTAGATTGTCAAAGCAAATACCTGCCTCATTTAACAAGTTACAAATCTCCCTTTCTGCGGTTATAACAACAACCCAGTATAATCTCACTTAGTGGGGTCTGGGTAGGGTAGTGTGTACGCAGACATTAATCTTAGAGAGGTTGTTTCCAAATAGACCCCGGCATCCTTCCCTCCAAGAACTTTCCACCTTGCTCTTGGGGAGACTTGAACTCACAACCTCTCGGTTGGAAGTGGGGTTTGCTTACCATCAGAGCAACCCCTCTTTTCTTTCCCTTTCTACGGTTAGTTATCATGTTATTTAGTTGAGCTGATAGTGTAAAAGTCTTTTCCACTGTCAGTATTTAGAAGTTATTTTATGTGAACTTAATCTTTATACTTAAGATGTTAGTGTATCCATTTGCAAAACATAAAAAAGAGTTGTTGTGAACTTTTCCTTGGCAGGCTATTCGATTACATTCAAGGGAAGAACGGTTACCAGGAGAAAATAGAGATGACAGCTCCAGTTATCACTGAAGTAAAACCAAGTGATGGACCATTTTGTGCATCTTCATTTGTTGTGAGCTTCTACGTACCAAAGAAGAACCAACCAAATCCTCCTCCAGCTAAAGGCCTTCACGTCCAAAAATGGAGCAATACTTATGTCGCTGTCAGGCAGTTCGGCGGATTTGTAGCTGATGTTGATGTTGCAAAAGAAGCTGCTGCTTTGAGTGCTAGTATTGCTGACACTAAATGGGCAGCAGCTGTTGAAAAAAGCCATGCTGCTGATAACACTACCATGTATACAGTAGCGGGATACAACTCTCCTTTTGAGTTCAAGGACAGAGTTAATGAGATTTGGTTTACTTTTGATTTGGAGAAAGCATCAGCCATTTGATTCTGGACTCTTTAACATTTCAGGAGACATGAAACTATCTCATTTTCTTGGTTTGTATTATTAAACTACAGTTTTGTGTGACCACAATGCTACATTATATATATAGCAAATAAGATAGGTTGTACAATGCGATCTGATTCTGAGGATTTAATGGTTAGTACCTCTTTCAAAATAATCCAATATATATGGAAACGGGCTACACCATATTGAGTTTATTATATGTAGTTTTACCTTACATATCGATAAGATGTTTCCATAACTTGATCTTGTAACCTCATGGTATCATATCAACTAGTCGTAGCAACTCGCTAAAGTTCCACTTCATCGCAAAGAACAAACAAAATGTATTTAAAAACCACATACAACAATAGAAATTTCAACTTCTAGAAGAGCTATCAGAAATTTGCATACTGCTTGTTACTTTTTCACTGTTTCTTGAGTTGAAGGTCTATTGGAAATAGCTTCTCTACCTCTACAAGATAGAGGTAAGATCTGCGTATATACTACTCTCCCCAAGCCCCACATGTGAGACTACACTAAGTTTGTTGTTGTAGAAGAGCTCATTAACAAGTAGGTACCGATAATTAAGGTAGTGATACTGTTTAGGAAATAGTCTCTTTCCTTTACCTGTTATTCTTTTTGGTTTCTGGGAGGGGAAGGCTGCAACTATGCAGATTATTTAACGCACAAGTGTGTAAGAACTTGGATACCAAGCATATTTACAACTAAGAACTAAGAGCAAGGACTACTTGTTTTCTTGAACT
Source organism: Nicotiana benthamiana (assembly GCA_034376525.1). Taxonomy (NCBI): domain Eukaryota; kingdom Viridiplantae; phylum Streptophyta; class Magnoliopsida; order Solanales; family Solanaceae; genus Nicotiana; species Nicotiana benthamiana. The sequence goes on along the minus strand of CM067337.1, from coordinate 22,557,949 downwards.
GACAAATGATTGATGTGCTCCATTCAATAAAATATTGATCGGCAAAATAGAAGCACAACTTGTACCTAGCTAATTCGACATATAATGCCTTGGAATTCCAAGAAATTAAACATTAGATGGAAAGTAAGTTTGATGAGGTCCAAATCTAGGCTCACTACCATATTTTACATTTACACCAGTACTACTATCACTATGAAAACCTTCAGGAGGAAGAGTAACCTGTCTTGGAACTCTAGCCTCGTGCACTCGATCAAGGCGTCCGGCAGCCACACTTGAATCCAAAACAGAACCCTTCCTATCTGAAAAGAATCTTGTATGTGGTTTACTACTCGAAAACATACTACACGCAACAGTTCTGTTAGAGGAACGGTCTGATGCGCATAAGCTGTTGATGATTGAAGAGAATGGATCAGTAGCGCTTGCATCCGCATAATCAACAGTGCTAAAAGAGTCTCTGGTACTCTCAGTTGTAAATGATGCTTCATCTGAGCTTGTAAAGAGGGACCAGTCACTTGATGTAGCATCTGAAAACTCTGTGGTCATTGACTCCGTGTAAGTTCCCACAACCGGCGGTCTATTTCTATTGGCATTCCTTACGATTCCACCGGAGGTGCAATCAATGATGTTGCCGTTCAGTTCCGGCCTGTGATTCGTATAAGGATCCACACCAACAAAATGATGCTCTGCTTTAATCTGCTCTGGCCTAGAAATCTTTGTTGATTTTGGTGGGCAGTGCTTTAAAATCCCAGGAGCTTGTCTTCGGCTAATCCTTCTAGCTGGCCGTGGATATGATCTACAAAATTTTATACTGTTTCAATAAAGGGATCTTTACCTCAGAAAGATTGTGTGGACAAAAACCAGCATCCAATGAAAAATATGAATTGGCCAAATTGATCTCCAGAGTTAATTCCTACAGTGCCTTTCTAACGTCAAAGCTCTGCAGTGCTTTACCTCTTATAAAATAAGATATATGCTCCTTCCGACATCACCTGGCTCATGGATACAGGCTGGACCTGGTATCAGGATATGCAACTTGTGAGAAAAATATGACAAGATACTAAAGTAAAGACATGTAACAAGCACAAAAAGTCATAAAATCCAGCATTTACACAGTTACCTACTAGCATTAATTCCTTAAACAAGAAAGTGGAATAAAAAGAAATCAGCAAGCACAAATGAAACTTTAACATTCATCATTACTAGGATGGTTACCCAAAGTGCACAGTCAATCACCAAACTGCTGTATATATACTAAAATTCAGCTTTCCCATTATTGCAGGTAAAGCAGAGTGTCAAGAAACTAGAAAGGCAACTGGTGTATCGTGCATTACAATCAGGTCAACCAGAAGACCAAATAATCTAATAGCATGGATGTCCTCATCACAACACAGGTTATTCAAGAATACACAAGCAGATATCTACTATTCCTCAAAAAACACTTAAATGCCTCTTTCTCCAATATCTTTTTGATAAGTAAAGACGATTTTTGCTCTGAGATGTCTGAAATAGTGGTGCCTCTTGCTTTAATACCTATATTTCTCAAGGCGTGGCCGGCCAAGAAACATAAAACTAACCATTGGAAATTCGATTATCGTTAACCATTGGGTCTGAATGACCTGACCCATATGAAGGAAAAAGAAACACTTCCAAAGAGAGGAAAAAATATCATCAATCACATCCTGACTCCAATTAATGTGGACGCGCACAAGTTTCTCAGATATTTATCCGCATTCCATGCTAGCAACCTCCTACCAGTTCAATGAGACAGAATTTGCAGGCTTGCAAGATTAGTTTTGGAACGACAAAACTCTATTTTCCTCGCTATATTTCCCATCTCTTGCAACCATGGAAAACGAAACACGGAAAACTAGTTCAAGAAAAAGAAAATGTGGAAACATGAAAAAGCAAAAGATTTCCAATTTTTTCCCACATAAACATTTCTTCTTTAATGATTGAAGAGTGAGATTAAATGGTTAACCATGTTGTAAGTGATTAAGTTCATTTTCATCGCTATTGCGTATAATCTACACAAGTATCCATTTTTTTTTCGGGCACAAGCATAATAAAAACATCTGAATCTCAGAAACTCAGGCTTCAAACTACCTCAGTATCGTCAATCCTGAACCAATTGCCTTGTCGTTGTAGATCCTTCACGTAGGATATGTAATGCCCAGAAAATGATGCATTTAAGGTATCCAAGTGCACAACAACAGCATAAAGCATGTAAAGTGGAGGAATGTCATCTGTCCCAGTCATAAATGGTATCATATCCAGCATATCCGGAAAAGTGATGCACTTATTTATCTTCCCATAACTTCCTTTCTGATAATTATAGAAGAGAGGTTAAACAACAGCTGAGAATAAAAACATTTAAAACGGCAAAATATAGACTGTAGGACTTTTAAGTGCCTAGAAGTTAAGGAAAGTTACATCATGACTGAAACTTTTCTTTGCCTTAATGAGACATAAACGGTAGTTCCGACGGTACTAGAAACTGGGCTTTTTGGACTAGAGGTATATAGTTAAAAGATTTGTTGGACATTTAGGATGGTGTCGGCATCGTCTTCTAATACTCTCAGATAACCAGCAAAAATCATAGAGGAAGTAACTAGTAGTGGAAACAGAGAACTACACTACTTCTTGGTTTAAAAGAAATGGAGCAACCTTCCTGATAAAAACAAATGCCTAATAAGTGACATCTGTAAAAAGCAGTACCTGAAATCTCTTCAAGACAATAGTCAAGATATTTGGAGCCTCCTGTATGCTCAACTGTTTTTGTGCACGAACATAACAACCGCACCTTTTAAGGAAATATGAGCAGAAAAGTCTTTTCAGTTTCAAGAAGTAATATGCATGTCCGTAAGCAATCTACATGTGGGATTTAGTAAAGCAAGTTCACATACCTTCCGCATCTATACATGTTTTCCCCATCAAGATCTTCGGGACTTGTAAACTGTGTCAATGCATCTTCAAGTGACTCAACCCAACCAAAGATCTCCAGTGAGAGATCCATGATATTTTCATAGCACTCCGACTCGTGGTGGCATCTCAAACATTTGACCTGGCATCATAAGACATAAAGCTACTAGGTAAAATTACAAAAGAAAGCATAAAGTTCTTTTAATTTTCCAATTTGAAATAAGTCAATGAGACTAGAAATCTTAGACCTTAGATCTAAGCCGCCCTCCAAAAGTTTGTTGTATAAAGGTCGTTTCCTGCAATCTTGGATCGACAGCATTTTCTCCACCCAATGCCTCCAAGCATATAGATTGCATAGAAGCAACAAGAAGCCTGCACACATATTGAACAAATACTGAGACACAAATAGGTAAAAAAGAAAAAATCAAGCTTCCACTAAAGTCATTAGAAAAAAATACTTCATTATTACGTTTCCAAGAATTACAAAACAACATGTCTGCATAGGTATTTGTTTTCATCATTAAGATTGGACAAGAAAGACAAAAATGTAATTTCATATAGACCTTAAAAACTCATGAGCATCTTCCTGACTGCCATGGCCAATTTGACCATTTATGCTCCGCATATGCAAAAGAATCCTGCTTGCTGATAGAGGACCTCCACTTTCTCTTAACATCATCACATGTTGCTCAAGTTCACACATAAGGCACCAATCTCTCCTGCAGTCTGATGTACATGTAATAGATGAATTTTGCAATTCATTTAAAAAAGAAACAGAACAGAAGTAAAGGAGGTGAAAAGGGCGAAATTACAAGTTCTAGAGTGTGATCTGCGAAGTAGGTAGATTGTTAAAGGTTTTGTGAAAGTCAGACACTGCAAGACAGCATTGGCATAACAGCTGCAAAATGAATGAACAACTGATGTAATTGACTTGCAAATGTTCAGGCAAAATTACCAATTGGACTAATTTCTGTTTAGGTTGTATTCAACTTTTAAATAAACAATAAAATAAATTAGCATAAGGGTAAAGATGTCTGAAACATTACCTATTCCCGCAATTTATGATACCTCTAGGCAACAAAGTGAAGTCTTCATATTCAAATAACTTCAAAAATTCTTCATAAGGAAACAGCATCTGTTCATTAGACGATTATTAATGGCTCATGTCAAATCCCACAGCAAACCAATGACATCATGAATCAAGTGCAACTTAGATTTCTCAAGAACACCCAGCCAATCAGGCTTTATTGATAATCTATTAAAAGAGTTTCTCCGAACCTAGGTGATTCTCAACAAAAAAATTTAATTGTTAAAGTTAGTCTATTGGATGAAAACTGACCTTTAGTGTCTTGTGTTTGTCAGCCCTGGATTCTACAGATTGATGTCTATCAACTTTTGATGATTTAACCAGACCAAACATTCTCATAATGTTCATGTTTGCAACCCCACCGCCAGCTTGTGGAGGGACGGCATCCTTTCTTCTAGAATTTTCTGCATTGTGAGGACTCAGTAAAATAAAAGAGCAACATGCAGCTATTAGCATATCATAATCGTCAAGGTAACATACTTGACTCGTCGATATTCTGGCTCTTCCCTTCCAAACCTGAACACATTTCTTCTCTTGGTGTTTTTGGCGTTTTATTGCACTTTGTTCCTTGAGAATGTGATGCACTTTTAGCTCTACTGCTTCTCCGTGTTGAAGTCTTTCCAGAAGCGCAAGTCAATGGAATTGCCTGAGTGCTGGTAATGATGCCTTCTCGTATAAGACTTTCTTCATCAATCAACTCCTTCTGATTATTGCATGCACTCATTTCATGGCCTTCTAGATTCGATGAACTCGAAATGTGACGATGATTTCTTGAGATGTGTTCTCTCTGCTTTTGCAACATATGGCGTTCTCCCATTGTACTCATCAAATCAGCTTGTTCACTATTGAATCCATCCGCGATGCTATCATGTTCCAAAAACTTGGACTCACTCTCTCTTGACTGCAACAAAAGAGAACTCAGCTTAGGCAAATTAAGAAGCAAACAAAAACTTTTTTGCACTTTCTATTGGAAAAGAGATAACCTTCTGGTTCATAGAACGTTCTGTTGAAGAGGTAGCACATGAAGGGGACGTACTAACCCAAGATTGAGAGGCTAGCTCAGAACTCTCGGACATGGTTCCTTCCCCTCTTCTTAATATATCTCTGTTGCCTTTATGTAGTCTCTTGTCTACAGATCGTCTCCCAACTTTTGGAGCTACTGATGTATCCATTGCCATACTAACAGCAGTAGGGGCGAGTGATGTGATAATGGGTGTTTCAGAGACACCGTCTGGAGGAGCTTTGCCAAGCCATGACTTATTAATGTTGCTGTCATTGTACTGCGCTTCAACACGGTTATCAAATGACACACGTCCAGGGAATTCATCAGTCCACGCAGACTTAGAGAATGAGATGTTGCAGTTGTTACCCAATTGATGACACTCTAGCTTGTGAACCTGTCTCCAGTGGAGAATCTGACACTTCCCTGAGCTGCACAATTTTTATCATAAGATAAGAAAACAGTTGGCTCACAAAATCTTATGAAACAATACAAAAAAAAAACATAAGCATTAGATAAATTTTATTGTGCCAATCCAAATGCTGCTAAGGATCAGCTTTTTTATGTCAAGAAAAATATATCACGGGTTTACGTGAACTATCACAATATTACAGCCTTATCTAATCCTTTTCTATTCACACACCCAAAACTCAACCAAACGTCTTGCAACCATTTCCCCCCTTTACCTACTTGTTTCCTTACTGCTTCTTTCATTTTTGCTGAATCTCTCTTTAACAAGGGAGGAGGTTTGTGCTCATTATTAATTCTTCCAAGATGGGTTGACTGCTCCTGACGTGGACAATTTAGAAACAAGATAATCTTATCTCTATCATATGCTTCTTACACTCACTAGTTTAGTCGAGTCAAAGGGCTGATGTGTCTCAAGAACCTGTCCTCGTACCCAAGAGAGATTGTGTTTCCATGGAAAATTTCAATACCTTAATAACAGAATACAAGAGGATGACTCAGTATCTTTAGAACTTGCAATAGATGTAGGTATGGGCTTTTAATTTGGGGTAAGACTGCGGTTCTCCCCCTTATTTGTTTGGGACCAAAGGCACAAATGCTGAGGAAGTGGACAACGGAAGGAGTTCATGAAGTAATTGAGAAAAGGATGCCCATCAAAGAAAAGGCACTTTGATAAGTTGGTCAGTTGACACTCATTAAGAAAACTACATCTGTAGCACCAAGTTGTTACATCTCACCGTTCTGAGGTCCATCTCTACGTCGATTGAATACGGTATTCAGAAGCTATGGAGTTCTAACAGGAAATTTCCATCTCCCTTGTGCATTTTGTGGGTTCTCGTCTAAATGAAGGAATTTAAAAAATTCTTATATCTGCCATACTGGATATATGAAGGATAAATAACATCATGGGTATACTATTTTCTGCTTGGGGCTGAGACCAAATATATAGCTATAAAGTTACAAGACAAGCCATTTAACCTATCCAAGACGAAAAAAAGAGAATTAAAAATAGAATCGGAGAAGAGACTGAGAGAGCTGAGATGGGCCATTTCACACTCTTAGACAAGAAAATAATCTTATTTGTGGTACGTCCTGCCTTCCACTGTTTACTAATTCTGTAGAAAACTTCACACAGTTAGAACAACAACAACAACAACCCAGTATAATCCCACTTGGTGGGGTCTGGGGAGGGTAGTGTGTACGCAGACCTTACCCCTACCCTGGGGTAGAGAGGCTGTTTCCAAATAGACCCCCGGCATCCTTCCCTCCAAGAACTTCCCACCTTGCTCTTGGGGAGACTCGAACTCACAACCTCTCGGTTGGAAGTGGGGGTTGCTTACCATCAGAACAACCCCTCTTGTCTTCACACAGTTAGAACACAAGTACACAAAGAGAACTTGGCCATACCAATATCGAACAGATTTGCATTGAGAGCACCGAGTTGTGGCTGGACTATGGCATCTTGCACATTGATGAATTACACTGCTTGGCAAAGGCACAAGAGGGGTAGGGATAATACTTACAGCAGGCACAGTTTCTGACTTAAACGCTTCTTCAGCAGCCTGTTGAGCCAGCAAACCGATCCTCTCTTTCTTTTTGGCTGCCTCATTCCATTTGCCTAGAAGGATATAAGAAACCAGGGGAAGCACAACCAAGACCAAGAATAAAGCAGGAATGTCGGTTTCCCTTGGCTGAAGCATGTTCTCACCAGCAAATTCATGTCCAACTATCTTGCTAAACCTTTTGTAGCTAGCCTGATCTACCTAGCTACAAAAGCCCAAGTAAACCAGCAGCAAATTTTTGCAATGTTCTTGTTAGATGATTCCAGCAGCACATTATCTGTGAAATCAAGCAGGTGCTAATCATTGTAAACAACTCGACTACGAAAAGCAAATAATCCAAATGTATAGCAACAAAAATGTAGCAACCTTGATTAACCCCATTTCCCTTTCAGGAAGCAGTATCGAACTTTCGATATTCTAGTAGCAACAATCTTGCAAAATGATTCTTCATCTAATAAACCTTAGAAAATAAAAGGGCAGCCCAGTGCACAAAGAACCCCGTGTTCATGCAGAGTCTGGGGAAGGGCCACACGCTAAGGGGTGTGATGTAGACATCCTAACCTAATGCAAGAATTAATGGCTGCTTCAACGGCTCGAACCCATAACCTATAGGTCACACGGAGACAACTTTCCCGTTGCTCCACGGCTCCCCTTCTCGGAGAATAAATGACTACAACAAAAAAAATACAACTATCCAAACATGCTTTTGTTGTATAGCGAACTTCTCCCAGAACATTCCAAAAAATCTGTTTAAAAACCGCCTTCTAATTTTGCTTATTTTTAATACATTCTTAGATGGACCAGCTATGTAGAGGTTATTAGAAGGTCACACTAGAGCGTCACCTCGGGAAGCTATAAGATAATCACAATCACAGGCTATTTAAATGCATTTAGGTGTAGACAGCTTTACGCTTATCCATATCAACACTTTGAAACAAAAAATGCAGAGGTGCCCCGTGAAGAGAGGTTTATATAACCAAAAGTGCCTCAAAACCTTGACCTAATTTTTTCTTCCTGAGCTTGAAATTATATCGCATAAAACTCATGGTGTTTCTTCACCCTGGTTGTGTATTCATCAAAACATAAAGTTTTTCTTTTTCAGAATATTCTAATAATTCAGAATCCAAGCAAAATCATGAGTTTCTTGGTGCTGGTCACATATATAAGATGCTCAAGTAGAGCAACAGGTACTCAGTTTTTAGGTATGAACTAAATCAAATAGCTCAAGTTCGTTTTACTTGTCATAACTTAAAAGATATCTGAGCTTCAGAGCTAACACAAAATCACATAAGTTTCATGGTTGTGATCATGTAAATTTGATTATCATGACCAACTATGTTGTCTTTGAGACAGGAGGAAACATACTTAGTTTCCATTTCTCAACTTAGTACCCTGACGGGAAAACTAAAGTTCGCCATCAATATTGTGCTTGTCTTGCTAAAGCTTCTTTTGTATCAAATACTACAAATATGGGGCTTTGTTACAATCCCACTTATAAGATTATCTGACAGCCCAGTCGGGAATAATTTTCAGATTTCAAATTTTTACACATTAAATGAACCCCACATAACAATTACGAGAACAACGTGCCTCTGTCTCAAATAAGTTGTGGTCCGCTATATGAATCCTCACTGACCACGTTACTCCATTTAAGCTCATCTCATGCCAGTATTATGCATATACAAGTAAGAAGTATTAGACGTTCGAACTCCACAAAACAATTACACATAAACTTATAGAACATATAGCGCACTGAACAATTAAGAACTTTGCAATTTTCAAGTTTAGTGAAGACACAGAATAGCTTTAGTTTTACACATTAACATAGTAAGCACTGTGAGATAAATGAAAAGGCAATTTTTTTCTAAAAGACAAAAGGCTAGCTATGTTAAACCCAAAGTTGATTAATCTTTGACCTATTAACATCGTGTATCTATCAAACATGTCTCCAAAGATTTCATCCTTCTCTCCCAAACGTGCCATTCTCCTTATGTTACTCAACACAAGAGTTTCAAATGCACGATGGAAAGAACCAATACACATTTCTAGCAACTTCGAAGCACTGTTACTTTCAGCAAGTTTTTAGCTGATGAGTTTTGTTCATAACTACATTGGAAGCAAGCATAAACTAGTAAACTATTCTCCCTCTTGAAAAACCCCCACAACCCACCCCAACCTTGTCTCCCCTTTCCTCAATTTTCATTAACTTCAAAATGCATTAGTATATTTGCACTTGAATGTTCTATTTACTATTATGTTCAATTAACTTCAAGTTGATTAGGCTAGTAACATAAATTCTACTAAGATGCACACAACCAGCCAGATAATAATGTGCATAATGAGGGGTAGGTAGGAGGGGGGGTATGTTTTCATCTTTGGATCCAATATTATAACCAGAATTTTTGTCATAGCTCATGAAATAGGAATTATTTCAAACTAACCATACAAACTAGTCTTTCACTCAGACAATAAATGGCTAAATGACACTTTTATTACAATCATTAGGACGATACACTATAAGTTCACAAATTTCAGCTACTTCCTCTATATACCGACTAATATGTGCAAACAGCAACACCAAGAATGGAGACAAATTAGACAAGCAGCACCAAAGTAAACAACTTCTTAGCAGCTTAATTAGCTAATTTATACATAACATCCAAAAATAAGGGTAACAATCTAAATCAAGAAAAGGGATTGCAAAAGATAAGTCACATTCTTTAGCAACCAATAACTCAAACTCCAAAGATCAAAGCTCAGCTTTTTCAAATCCATATTAGTACTAACATAAATGCTATGGTTAGAGAAACCCCAAAAGAGGGCATTCTGAAAATAAAATGTGCACAGTTTTTCACTCTCAAAAAATCCAATCTTTCTCAACATCATGCCTTAAAAATCGAATCTTTAACTCATTTTCATTAACAAAAAGTAAAAACCACATGAAAAAATGAGGATTTAGGTAAAAACAAACATATGAAACAATGTAAAAATCAAAGAAAGATTTGATTAGGTAACTCAAAAATACCTTTTTTTCTTGGAAGCATAAAATCTAAGGTAAAGATTTTGAAGACCCGTTTGACCAGTTGTCACTCTCTTGTTCGACCCTTGTAGTTATAGCTATAGGTCTTATTTCTTCTTCTTCCGCTACAAGTCTAAACCCAGCAAAGAGACTTTGATTCCTTAGTTGGTAATATCATACACACAGACACACAGTAGCTCATGCTCTACATTTGCCTCGCTTCTGGCATTCTCACACTTTTAAGACTAGGGGAAAATTAATGTATGACCACTCATATCTAATTCTCAGTACGTTTGCACACGTGTCCATCCACCAATGGCTGGGTTAGGAATTAGGTTGGACCCACTACAGATCTAGAAGATCACAGCCGTATAGAGGAAGTCAAAAATTAATACAATCAAGAGGACAAAGAGGAACGAAAAAGGGGAACATTAACAAATGATGTTTTTTAATGTATAGGGTTAAAAGAAAGAGTGGGGCCTAGTAGATGTGTTTGAGTTTCCAATAATGTAAAGAGGTGCCACGTGGACGGGTATGATTAGGCAATGAAATGGAAGTTTGTAATAAGGAATTGGGAATTTTCTTGTTATGAAGTGTTAGGCCATGTAAAGAAAGGGAAAGAAAACATACAAAGAGAATTCAACATTTATATGCTTATAAAAAATAGAGGAGAAAGCGAAATGAGATTAGGTTTCATTTTAGGATAGATAAAGACCAATTAAATTATAATAAAACAGGTTTAACTTTGGCCAAATACCTAATAGCCCCTTAAAGTTATCACAATTTGTCACTTAACCATTCAAACTTAGTCCATGGCCATTTTAATTCTGGTTATAATATTGGATCCAAAGATGAAAACATACCCCCCCTCCTACCTACCCCTCATTATGCACATTATTATCTGGCTGGTTGTGTGCATCTTAGTAGAATTTATGTTACTAGCCTAATCAACTTGAAGTTAATTGAACATAATAGTAAATAGAACATTCAAGTGCAAATATACTAATGCATTTTGAAGTTAATGAAAATTGAGGAAAGGGGAGACAAGGTTGAGAAAAATGCTCTCCATCCTTCAAAGCTTCCGTTTCTAATGGCATATTTAAATCAGGAATATTTTTATTTTTTTAAATTTTTTGTACTAATTTAATATTTTCTGTGTTGAAATGTTTTTGTCCTGTAGAGCATATCTTAGCATATAATGATCCTGCTGTTTTTCCTAAGTCTTTTATAAAGTTTCTTGCATAATTTACTATTCTTAAATACTTTTATAGTTCTTTAGTATAGTCTAACTTATCTGGGGTGTGTATATATATATATATATATATATATATATATATATATATTACTAGAACATACGTTGGCAGTCGTCGGCCCATGCAGGCCAGAGAAATGGAGTCCATTAAAACATAACACTAACACAAAACCTATAAATACAGATCAAATCCCCTCTCTTCTATCTATTTCTACCTTAACATTCTCAATCTGAATTGCTGTTCCTTTCTCGTTATTTTTCTTCTCTCCTTTTAGTGTTGAGGAGGCCTAATATTGCAATTCTTTGATCGTATGCTATTGAAGAATGGATCAAGGGATCTATCATTAGGCTATACGAAAATACTGCATATTTTTCGATTTTTATTTTTTATTTTCAAATATCGAAACATTGGGTATTTTTCGATTATGATGTGATGAGAGGGGCTTGCTTTGATGGTAAGCAACCCCCACTTCCAACCAAGAGGTTGTGAGTTCGAGTCTCCCCAAGAGCAAAGGTGGAAAGTTCTTGGAGGGAATAATGCCGAGGGTCTATTTGGAAACAGCCTATCTATACCAGGGTAGGGGTAAGGTCTGCGTACATACTACCCTCCCCAGACCCTACATACTATCCTTCCCAGACCCTACTAAGTGAGATTATACTGGATTGTACTTTTATGTGTAAGGATGATGAAGAAATCATTCGGATTCCCACTGAATGTACGTACTGTGATAACTACAACCAGCTACTTCTGACTTCCTCATCGTAATCGAATCCCTATTTTTCTTTTTATCCAATTAGTTTTTTTTATGGATTTTAATTGTTGAGTTTTTTATACGAAATGGCCGGTGATATTAAAAAGATATTTGCTACTCTTGATGGGGATTTACAAAATTTTCATCTGATGATTCCTTATCCACAAAGATGTCTGAGGCCTTCATTTTTCTTTATTTTGTTTATATGAACTCGTTTGAAAATTCTTTTGCAAAGTGTTTTTCGGTTGTTTCAACTTTTCTTTTTTGTCAAAAAATAAATTTTATTTTTTTGAGGAAATTTGCTAGCATTGAGAATTTTTGTTAAAGGCTTTGTTAATTTCTTGGATATTAGAAGAAATTTATTGAATATCCTGGTGTGGTAGTCTCCAGTTGTTGAGCATTCTCTTACTGATATTGAATGAGATATTGCATGTTGTCGTGTTTATCTCTTTGATAGAATTTTAAGAATGGTTTTAGTGGTGTGTTGGTGAAGAAACCATTTGCTTCCGTGCCACTATATCAATGTGTTGTCAAAATAGGCTTCTATAATACATATTCAATTATTCAAATAGGTCGATAAGCCGCCCCCTAATAGCTAAGTCTATATCAATCTCCCCAATATCTTATCGGGTGGCTAACAGATTATTATATTTAAAAGTCGAAAACTAAAAAGTGTAAATAACCGTCCGATAAGCAATTCTAATTTTAACACTTTCACTTGACATAAATAAGTTTCTTGAACACTTGTATTCGCGAGATCATTTGCATGAATCTTACTCGATGTTGACATGTCAAATAAATTAATGTTTCTAGAGTTTATTTTTTAGTAACTATTACCTAATAACTATACTCCGTCGATAAAAAAAAATTTACTTGATTCGTAAGAAAAGCCAAATAATTTTTTATGCATCCAATATCCAAAATCGATTGCTCCAACTACTCTGAATATGCATCATGTAAGGTCCACTAATGTAGGAAGACCTCTACCAAAACTTCTTTATTTTCAGTGTTCCACTTTGCAATATCTTTTTGAGGATAGATGGATTCTTTCTATTCTACACATTTTTTTTGTCAAACTAGAACTAGTATAACGTATACAAATGATGAAAATAAAGCCAGTAATAAGATGTGCACTGGCATATTCTGCAATAATATTCTGACTTGTGACTGTGTTTTCCTAGAAATGCAGCTGAAATGCTCACAAATACTGCCATCGTAGTTTGGGGGCATCTCGCCTTTCATATTTGGATGGGGATTATCGGTTATGAGAGCCTGAGGAGCAGTGGGAACATGAGCATTATGTGGTTGACGATGCAGAATATATAAGGAAAGCTGTGAGAGAGGTGTTAGGGGTCTTGAGGGGCTACTCTGCCGAGCACAAAGACGACCGGTGGTAGAATGAAGTGGTCCAAAATAAAGTGGAAGAGAAGAAGGCGGTGTTCCAGAAGTTAGCGGAGAGCACATGTAAGAAGGAGAGGAGAGCGTGCTGGGAGAGGTATAAGGTAGCTAGGAAGAAGGCTAAGTTGGCGGTCACGGAGGCTAAGACTGCTGCTTTTGGTCATATGCATAGGGAACTGGGGGACAAGGGGGAGAAAAAGTTATTCCGGCTAGCCAAGGCGAGAGAGAGGAAGGCTCAGGATTTCGACCAAGTGAGATGCATTAAAGACGAGGATGGTAGAGTATTTATGGGAGAGGCCCAAATTAAGTGGAGATGGCAAACTTACTTTCATAAATTTTTTAATGAAGACGGTGATCGGATTATTGTGATAGGTGAATTGGAGCATTTCGAGAGTCACCGTGACTTTAGGTGTTGTAGGCACATCAAGGTTGAGGAAGTCATGAGAGCTATGTGTAGATGAGTAGGGGTAGAGCGAACGGGACAACGAAATTCCGGTTGAACTATAGAGGTGTGTGGGAAGAGCAGGCTTGAAGTAGCTGACCGAGCTATTTAATGTTATTTTAGGACGTAGATGATGCCGGATGAGTGGGGGTGGAGTGTGGTGGTTCTGTTGTATAATAAAAAAGGTGATATCCAGAGTTGTAGGGATATCAAATAATTAAGTAATACCACAAAAGTTTGGGAGAGGGTGGTAAAAGCGAGGGTGAGGAGGACGATGTCTGTATATGACAACCAGCCCAATCTCATGGTGGTTCTTTCTACACGGAAGCTATCCATCTTATCAGGAGCCTGGTGGAACAGTACAACGATAGGAAGAAGGATCTGTGCATGGTGTTTATTGATCTGAAGAAAGCGTATAACAAGGTTCCTAGAGAGGTTCTCTAGAGATGCTTAAAGGCAAAATGTGTGTCGTTTGCCTACATTAGGGCGTATTGATACCTAATTTTTCTCTCATATTTTTAAATAGTATTGTAGACAATAAATTACGTCAAGAAAATAAAGTCAAGACCAAAAATATCACAACAATCGTAGTATTTTATTTTGAATATTTGAGTGTTGCAATCTCTATGAATCCTCTTATTCTTCTTTTCAATAGCAAATAAATTCAAGGGCATTCGAGCTTGATCTTGAATCTATGTTTGTTGCCATGAACGGTGATCGTGTTCTTGAGCTTGAGCTTGATTGCTTGGACTTGAACTTGATTTGGTCTTCGTTCTTGAGCTTGAACTTGATTTGTTCATCGTTCTTAAGTTTGAACTTGATTTCTTGAGATTGAACTTGAAGCTTGAAACTTGTGGAGGAATTTGGAGTGTTTGATCTACGAGCTCTTTCTTGCTTCTTGTTATAACTTCTCGTGTCTTTTCTGAGTTATGAAGACCCATGTTTATAGTTGTGGAAGGGAGGAATCATGATAACAACAAACTCTTTCCGACCAATCAAATTGAAGTATGACAGGGCCGCACTTGATTGGCTAGAACATGTCACTTGCATACGTAGCACGATTTCATTGGCCTTTTAGTGTGACTTGGCATGCCTTGTCATTGTGACACATGACATGTCTTATTGGCTCTTCTGCTTGATTAAGACTTATTTATTTAATCCATATATGTTGAACCTATATAATTAATTCAATTATATTAGCTCATAATATTTATTTGGACTAGTATATTTAAAATATAATCCAAATTATTTATTGGATTTAAATCCAATAAATTTTACATGCTTACAGGTATATATATATATATATATATATATATATATATATATATATATATATATATATATATATATATATATATATATATATATATATATATATATATATATATATGTATGTATATACTTTCAAAATAGTATATGTGCATCACCATTTGGTTTATAAACCTACACAGGCAAATTTTATTTTTATACTTTTTCATAACTTTTAGAGCTTTAAATTGATTTTTCTGCAATTAAATTACTTGAATAATTATTAATTATTCCTTCAAATTATGTTGTGATGACTTAATCATCCAAATTACTATTTTTGCATCCTCATATATGTTTCATAATATTTGTTTTCTTTATTTTGTGTAATTATGTTTGCAGTTTTAAGCTATTTACCAAATTTTACAATAATAGCATGTATTCACATATAATTGCCTTTTATCTATACTATCTGTGTTATAATAGTCTTTTATATTTTTATAATACTAAATTATCATTATTAGTTATTTTATTGCATAAATAATATTTTTATTTATTTATTAAGCATTTTTATAAATTATTTTGTGGATTTTGAGTAGTTAAATAATAGTCCATTCTTAAAACCAAAATTGGACCAAAATCAACCCAATTACCCCTGGCCCAAGACCAATTAACCCAACCCCACACCCGATCGTGGCCCGTTTGACTACACGACCCAAAACCCCTTTACAATCATGGTCGTTGACCTTTGATATCAACAGCGCACATCACAAACTCCCTTTTAGTTATATCCAAACCCCCTAACCCTAAATCATTCTCACCCGTCTAGTGCCCTTGAATCGTCTTATCTCTCATCTCTCAAACCCTAGCCGTCTTTCCCCCAAAATCCCTCTCCTAATCCCGCCTAAAATGGGATTCCATGGCCGATTCATGCCATATATAACCTCTCCCTGGTACCGGGCCCTTATCTATACTGCTTGCCTAAACATGGCAAGCAGATCTTGTAAGAATCGAACCAAATTTGGTTCAAATCCTTGACTTTTCTGGTTATTCTGTCTATGTTCACCATTCGATGTTTGTAGGTATGAATATTTTCTGTATCTTTTGTTGATTCTTACTTACCCTAAATTAAGGTTTTCATACCTCTTTTAATCGAACCAAAATGGGTTCAATTCTATGATTTTAAGTGATATTCTGTCTATATTCATCATATTTTGTGTGCTGTTTGATTTTTATTTTTTAGATTCTGTTGATTTTACAAGTTTCCTAAAATTATTGCATGTAATGATTCTTTCCTTTATCGTGTTTTATTGATAATTTTTCTTGTTTGGATGTTAATTTCTACTATTATATAAGCCCCTCCCTATTCCCCTTTGAGACAGACTAGAATCATTAAGAGATTTACTAAAAAACTGAAGCTACTACTTTTTTTTCTTCTCACACTCTTGTTATTTACTCTTGTTTTTGGCCGACTGAAAGCTAATACCAGAAATTCTGGGTTCTCGCTACTGTGGAGTTTGTTCTTTTTTTTACTTAATTGGTGAGTTATTGGACATTTGCAATTCCGTTCTTATGTATCTGCAACTTGAATTTATTTTCACTTCTAAAGTTTATATCTTAAGTGTTGCTGGGTTACTCTTGTGTGCAATTCTACTTGGTTTACCTCAGTTTTAGGTTTCTTTAGCAATTGACTTCTTAATGTTGCTGGTTTGAAACATGCCTAAGCCTAACTCGAGTATCAAGATTATTTAATTTCGTTTAGCTAATGTGTTATGAACTACTGATGTATGTGACCCTTGTACTTGTTAGCATCCCTTTGGTGTTTAACTCCGCTTAAGGTTGTCCATTTTGTTATTTGAATATGCTCCACTACATAAATTAAATTTTCTTTAGTTAATTGGTCTATTAGGTCATACTCGAATGCTTACACTTACTGTATGACATGAGTTTATCTTCCCCTTCCTGTTTTGAATCTCTATAATGGACATCTTGCATAGATAGTATGTTTTAATTCTCTGTCAAGATCCTGTTCTATCAACCATGGCTAGTTCTAAGTTAATATACTCAGCGACATGTTTTGGCTCACTTGATTTACTAGTATGTTGTCATAGTCTGTGTTTCCCTACTATGTCTAAATGTTGTATTATTTCCTGATGCGAAGTTAAAATAGTTATCTTATGACACTGGGACCTATACCTAACATAATTTGAACCTTTTTCTTTATTCTAAGTATGTGTATACCAATTAATACTGCAAATCTGTTTGTTAATGTATGACTACTTATGCATTAGTTGTTGAACTTGTTCTTCTGAATCTTTGCTAAGTCTGTTCTTAAAATCTAAAGCCTGCTTAATTATTTGCTCTATGTTCTCAACTTGATTATGTTTTTCCCCATTCAGCTTTGTCTCTCAACTTTTTCCATTCTCCCTCATTACCACTTATGCTATTCTGAATTCCTTACTCTTCGCCAGCTGAAAGTCAATGCTATCAAGGCTGTTGCTACTGCCGTCCTAGTGTGAGCACTAAGGTCCATTTAAGGTCTTTGTAAACTCTGACACACTAGGATTTGGGTCCTTGATCATTCCTCTAATACTAAAACTTGCAATTTGGGTCCTTGATCATTCCTCTAATACTAAAACTTGCACTATCTCTGAATCTCCTTTATTAACCTCCATAGTGAGCACTACCCTAGGTTCTTGAAGCCTTTGGGAACTCTGAAACACTAGGGTCCAAGGTCCTTTGCCTTTGTCCTAATTGCTCAATTTTGTTCCATTTCACTTGCTGAATAAGCCAATGGGCTTGTGTACATGGCTGTTTCTGAATCTTTGATGGTCACTAGATTCTGGCTATGACTTGTTGGCTGTTGTGAACTATGTGGGCTTGAAATAGAAGTCCTGATTGGGTGTACTTCAGGCCTGTCTTAGGCCCACTGTAATTTATTTTATTTATTGGGAATGTAATAATGATGTAATAACAATTGGGGTATTAGTAAAATTGAAAAACTGGGATTATTATTGCATGAAACATGTAGAAATCTCGCCTATAGGTGTTTAATTTGCTCAAATATATTCTGCCTCTACATGTTTGATAAATAACCTACCTATAGGTGTTCAATTCGCGAAATATATTATACTTCCATATGTTTGTTGGATAATCATATCTATAGGAAATAAAATGATCGATCATTTAATTACAGCATGTTCACATAGACTCCATGCCTATAGGATTTCATTGATTCACAAATACATGCTCTTTACAATGTTCACGCAGATATCATGCCTATAGGAACATAATCAGATTAGTGACATTTATGTTATTCTCATTATATTGTCACCCGCCTAGAAAGCATGCCTATAAGGATAAAATGTTATAAAATCAAGTATAATTGTTAATTTCTAGAAATCCTACCTATAGAGTGTTCTATTAATGTTGCTAACCTTATGTCTTCAAACAACTTTACTGCATAATCACACAACGACTAGATACTGTGACGGCTCGACCCGTCTTCTCATGAGTTACTAATTCATTCTTCCCATTTTTTGCTTTCTTATGTTTCATTACCTGTATGGGGTGTGTTAGAATTGATTTGGAATGATTTTGATAAGAAATGAGACACTTAGTCTCTTTTAGGGAAGCTTAAGTTGGAAAAGTCAACTGGATATTGACTTATGTATTAGATCACTAGAAATGCAAATTTTATAGTTTGAATAGCTTCGTTAGGTGATTTGGGACTTGGGAGTGTGTCCGGAATATTTTTTGTGATGACCGGTGTAAAATTTAAACTTGAATCGGCAAAGTTAGTATTTTGGCGAATTCCGATTGATGGGTAAGATTTTGATCCGAGGTTCGGAATGAAATTCCAAGAGTTGTTGTAGTTGCGTTATATCATTTCGGACTTGTCTGCAAAATTTGAGATCATTCGGACTAGTTTTGACTTGTTTCGATATCAGATGTGAAAATCAGAAGTTTCATAGTTCATAGGCTTGAATCCGAGGTGAATTAGTATTTTTGCATTGTTTTTGGTGATTCGAAGGAACAACTAAGTTTGTGTCATATTATGGGACTTTTTAGTATACTTTTTTGGTATCCCATGAGGCTCGGACAAATTTTGGAAGAGTTACTGGGAGATTTTATATGTGTGGCATGTGATCATTTGATTGAATAAAGATGTAAACTAAGTAGGAAGTTTGTGGTGGTGTCATTAAATTAAAGATTCATGCCTGGAGGGCACTTGGTATATTGGGTTGTGAACTGGGAAGGATTACTCCGATTGTGATGGTTGTTCTTGTGTTTTTAGAATAAACTTGAAGTTATTATGGACCTTTGAAAGGTTATCAGACTAGTCCAATGTGATCAGAATCGGCTTGAAGTCGATAAATAGATTTAATGTGAATAATTGCTCTATATCATGCAAGATGTGTGAATTTTAGTGACGCAGTCTTCATGGAGGAGTAGTTAGGTTGATGTTTCATTGTCGGATACTTCGCATAGTAATGCATTGCATCGTGTGAGTTGTAAGGCGATTTGACAAATTGCTATGTGTTGAGATTATGTGTTGGAATGACGCTATATGAGCATGCTGGCTCTTGAAAATTCAGATTTGTACATCGCACCTCAGTTGTGCTTGAGTTTTGTAATTCATAATGCTATAAGTCCCTCAGAGATATTATTATGCACTTAGCATGCTTATGACCGATACTCGGTATCTTATTGTAATGAGCAAACTTGGCTCGATGTGCATCTCTTTATGTGAGATCTATATGTGGATCGGGTGGCACGCCGCCATGGGTACATTATCCGGATCAGGTTGCATGCCGCAACAGTGTGAAATCGAGTATAGTTTTTCTATATGCTATCTTTGTATGGCTTGCTTCCTGTTTTCTAAGAAAGTCTGTATTAGGGCGTAGGATTTGGTAATTCCTTCCAGAGCTCATTTTATTTTGTATTGCATTCGAACTGGTAGCCTATTGGCACATTGGGGCATCATATGCGACTTTTCTTATGTCTTGAGTGGCTTATGTTAGAAAATACGCTTAACGCTAGAGGGGGGGTGAATAGCGTTATAATAAAATTTAGCGTAAACTTGCGGAAATTAAAATTTGCAGGAAGCAAATAAGTGCGATGAATAATAACTTACACACAGATATATCCTGGTTTACCACAACGTGTGGCTAGTCCAGTCCCCGAGAGACTCTCTTGAGATTTTCCACTAACTTGTCAAGCTTCCGGGTGCTTAACAAACCTTTACAACTTGAGGACGCAAGCCTCAACACCTTTGCTCGGAGTTACAACACTCCAAGACTTCAACCAAGAAAACACAAGTTCCTTACAACAAGAGAATCACAATTCTCTTCCAAGTGTACAAACACTAAAACACTTAAACAATATACTCCTTTTTGAGTAGGTATGAGTAAAAAGAAATAAGCTCTAGATCACAACAACTTTGGACAAGAATATGGCTCTCAAAAGCTTTATGAAATTGAATATAAAATGAAAAACAAAAGTATGCAAGCTTGTAGCAATGTAATGATCAGTTGTAGTATGTTGTTGTGTTTAAAACACTGAAATGAAGCTGTATTTATAGTTGAAAAACTTGGCATTACCGTTGCCTAATTGCCAATTAAGAGTTGCTGATTTTACTCACTGACAATCAATTGTCAAACCCCAACAATCGATTGTCTGCCAGTCAGACCAAAATTCAATCCCAGATTTTACGCTTGATAATCGATTACTTACAATCCATAATCGATTACTGGCAACGTTCAAAAAATCCTTTCCAGATTTTACCACAAACAATCGATTGTCCAGAATCAACAATCGATTACTCAGCAACGTTCAAAAAATCTTTTTCGGATTTTAATCAAAACAATCGATTATACAAAATCAATAATCGATTACCCAATAACGTTCAAAAAATCTTTTCCGGATTTTAATCAAAACAATCGATTATACAGAATCAATAATCGATTACCTGACGGTATTTGAAAACTTTACGACAACGGTCAGCTTCACAATCGATTGCACAAAGTCAACAATCGATTACTTATCAGTTTTTGAAAAACAGTTTAGACACTGTCTCTTTGACAATCGATTGTCCAATATAACAATCGATTATTTAATAAATTTGAAAATCACTGGATGACACTGTCTCAACATAATCGATTACCATTAGTTCATAATCGATTATTCTGAGTTTTGAAAAACTTTGATGGACACTGCCTCAGTCACAATCGATTGTCATTAGTTCACAATCGATTGTCATGCAGGTTTGAAAAACCTGATGCTCACTGTCTTACTCACAATCAATTGTCATTAGTTCACAATCGATTGTCATGCAGTCTTGGCTTAAAACAATCGATTATCATAAGCACATAATCGATTATCTTAGTCCAGATTTTTAAGGCATGTCTAAAAATTATTTTGACTACTGTAAATATGCATGATTTAAAATCATTTGACATTAAATTAAATATGCATGATTTTGGAAAATAGTTTTATGAGAGAAGCCATGTTACGAGTCAAGTTGTAGGATCAAGATCACAATTAAGAATGACTCAATTAAACTATAAAACTTTGTCTTGAGCTTGAATCTCGTTGTATATCAATTGTGCGCTTGTTTCTTGAACTTCGTCATATATCAGTTTTCGCTTCGTTTGTCATTCATCAAAACCTATACAAAAGAACACACGTTTTAGTATATTGCATCGAGAACGTGTTTCCAACAATTTCCCCCTTTTTTATAATTGCAAACATTAAGCGGGATATGCAAGACAAGCAATTTATATTGACGATTCATGACAAGTATATACATGCAACAAGTATGTAATTTGTTCCCCCTCAATTTGAGAATTCCCCCTCAATTTAGGCTTATAATTTGAGAGTGCATCATACCCGTTATCTTCCCCCTTTTGCCATTAGCAAAAATAATAATAAGATGCCAAAGATGAAATAAACCTTGTTTATTTATTTAGAGAATTACAGCAACAGGGAAGACAATACAACATATAAAAACAAACTTAAAAAAACTACAATTATTCATTCATCATCTTCCGCCTCATCATCCGGCGCTGCTTCATATGGAACAAGACCCGCATATGGATAATGAACGTGGTCAAAATACCCATGGATCTCGTGAGTTAATTGACCGAAAGAAGAGGTCAATGAAGCAATTTGGTCGGAAATGAATTGGAGGGAAGGCTCTTGAGGCGGAGGAGCACGACGGGTTGGAGGAGGAGCAGGCGCTACATGATCACCGTCATGATGAAAGGAGGATTTCGAAATTTCCCACTTTTTGGTACTCTTTTTGAGAGGACCATTTCCAGTGACGAATCCGGTGGCTTCAAGAAAGTTCATGATGAGGAGAGCATAAGGAAGAGGCCTATCATCTCCGATAGCGTCACGCATGTGAATTTTGATAAGCCGACACCAATTGATGTTAGCTCCGGTAACTATGGCATGCATGAGCTTGGTGTCCCCTTGGGAAATGGTGGTATGGTTGTGCTTACGAGGCTTGAGGACTCGGGTGACGAAATAGAAAATTAACCGGTAATTTGGATCCATTCCCGTAATTGTAGGACGACGGGAGGAGAGATTTGGATCATAAGAAGTAAGACCGATTTGGTGTAAGAGGGATGTTTCATCAAAAAGGGCTCCGGCCTCTCCGGTGTACCGAAAAATGTCTTCACCATTATGAGGAAGACGGGCAATGGTATGAAGATTTTCATCAGAAAGAAGAATTTGAACACCATTAATGTTGGTGACAAGCTCACCATCATCATCCTCATGGAGGTTGGAATAAAATGCTTGAACCAATGTAGTATTGATGTAAGGATGGGTAAGGAGTAAAAAGTCAAGAAGTTGAGAATTTTTGAGCATATTTGCAGCAGGCCCAAATGATTCAAGATACTTGTGGGTTGAAAAGTGGGGTGGAAGAATGTCGTGCTTTTCAAATTTGGTTAAGAATCGAGTAAGCTCGATGTCGGAATTAAAATATAGAACGGAACCATCATGATAGGGATAGTTCGGACGAGGAGGGGCAGCAGAGGCGGATGCGCCGTGCCTAGCAGAACGGGAACGTTTTGAGTGACGGCCCGACATTTTTAATGAAAGCTGCTGGATTTTGCAAAGGATTAGAGGGAATTTGATATTTTGAAAGCTAAAATTGATGCTTGAGTGAATGAATATGAACATATATGAAGCCTATTTATAGAGGGGAGAGTGGCTTATCATTTATGGAAGAAATCTGCTGAGAATTTAAAGCCAAATCAGTCAGAAACGGTAAAATAAATTCACTGACCGTTAGACAATCGATTGTTGAGATGCAATAATCGATTGTTGAAGAGTTATGACCTGACTTGGAACTGACACAAATCGATTGAGGAGCCAAATGGTAACAAGAGTTTAAATTTCTGACATGAAATAATCGGGTGTCAAATGTGGAATAATCGATTGTTTTGGAACAGCATTGTTGAATGGCTGAGACAGAAATCGATTATGCAATTTAAGGAATCAATTATTAAACAAAAATGCATAATGAACATAAACCATAAACAATCGATTAGTGATACTGCTAATCGATTTTCAGCACAGTAAAATAATCGATTATTTTCTTGGAACAATCGATTGTTCTGTGCCAAAACTTTATAATTCACCCTATCTTTTAGGGCGATACCTGCAAAATAGAATTAACGTCTCCGACGCTCAAGTCAGTAATTTGTAAAGAAGTAATGACTTAAACTAGTGTTGCCAAGTGAGAACGTGAGCTCTTAAGAAGTGTGTCCTAAAGTGTTCTTAAGAGAGTTTCGGGTACTTACCTTTCCTCCGACGTCTCCAATTACCTGTTCAAGAGGGTGATCTTTGATCGTCCTCCACTCATTTGGCACTTTTGTTTCTTTTTCCAATTGTGGCGCTTCTTCCGTTGGTTGTTCCTCAATGTCATCTTTATTTTCCTTGGGTGGTTCCTCTTGTATTTTGTCTTTCAAGCTATCTAAGATACCTGCAAGATCAAAACCGGAATCCTTTCTCGCCAAGCGAGCATTATTTTCCGAAAATACAACATGAGGGGAGTCCTCCACAATTTGGGTTCTTTTATTAAAGACCCTATATGCTTTACTACGTGAGGAATATCCAATGAAAATACCTTCATCCGACTTAGCATCAAATTTACCCAATTGGTCTTTGCCATTGTTATGAACAAAACATTTGCAACCAAAAACTCTAAAATGGGAAATATTTGGTTTTCTACCCTTATAAAGTTCATAGGGGGTTTTCATGAGTATCGGCCGAATTACTACTCTATTTAGAACATAGCAAGCGGTACTCACGGCGTCCGCCCAAAAATGTTTGGGTATCTTAGCTTCGTCGAGCATGGTTCTAGCCATCTCTTCGAGACACCTATTTTTCCTTTCCACCACCCCATTTTGTTGTGGTGTACGTGGAGCTAAAAAAGTATGCTCGATTCCGAGTTCGTCACAAAAGTCCGCAAAGAGATTGTGATCAAACTCTCCCCCATGATCACTTCTAATTGAAGTGACGGTTGTTTCTTTCTCATTTTGAACACGCTTAAGAAAATATTTAAAATTTTGAAAAGCATCACTTTTATTGGCAAGAAATAAAGTCCAAGTAAATCTCGAGTAATCATCAACAATCACAAAAGCATATCTATTTCTTCCTAGACTTTCAATGCGAGAAGGACCAAATAAATCCATATGAAGCAATTGCAATGGTCTAGAAGTTGAAATAATGTTTTTAGATTTGAAAGATGCTTTTGTTTGCTTCCCCTTTTGACACGAGTCACAAATAGAGTCACTTTCAAATTTTAAATTGGGAAGACCAACAACTAAGTTTTGAGAAATCAATTTGTTCAAAAGATGCATATTGATATGCGCTACTCTACGATGCCATAGCCAAGTATCATCCTCTTTACTCATTAGACAATCAACATAATCGGGTGAGGATTTAGCAAGATCAACCATATAAATGTTATCCACTCTAAAACCACGGAGGATAATTTTGAAATCACTACGTCTGAACACTAAGCATTCATCCGAATCAAATAAAGCAAGATTTCCCTTGTCACACAATTGGCTTATGCTCAAGAGATTATGCTTTAATCCTTTAACAAGTAATATATGCTTAATAGAGGATTTTTCATCCTTACCGACCGAGCCGATGCCGATGATCTTTCCTTTATTGTTATCACCGAAGATAACACTTCCTCCTTCTTTGTGCTCTAATTGAAGGAATTTGGATTCATCTCCCGTCATATGCTTGGAGCATCCACTATCAAGGTACCATAGTACACTTGATCCCTTCAAGCACACCTACAAAACAAATTAATGTTCTTTAGGTACCCATGCCATCTTGGGTCCTTGGGGGTTAGGCATATTATAATGATGCGATTGAGTAATATGTCTATGACGTGTAAAGCATGCCGGAGCAATATGACCAATACATTTACAATAATGACAAGTCACATTTGGGTTATGCATCCTTCTAGGTTCATAGTAACTAGACGGATGAAAATTTCTTACTCTATTTTGAACATTATGACTATTTCGCATTTCATGAGAGTTATTTCTCCTACTATGAGCTCTAGGATAGGCAGCATTTCTAGAGTGATTGTTTCTCGGTTGAGGGCCATTGCTAGGTCTTCTAAGGGGTGTTCAAAATTTGGCCTAAAGTATGCATCATTTCTAGGGTGACTATTTCTAGGTGGTAAGTCATTCCTAGGTCTTCTAAAATGTTCAGCATTTTGTCTAGCGTGCATATTGGCTCTAGAGTTGTTGTTGCTAGGATAAGCATTTCTATTGTTAATCCTAGGTTGAGCTTTAGGTTGTTGGGGTTTAGCTTCAACCTTTTCTTCATTCTTAAAGCCTATTCCATGCTTGGTTGATTTCAAGTTAACAAGAACATCATTCAAGTTTTTGTGCGAAGAATTAAACTTATCTAATGTGCCTTTAAGCCTACTTACTTCATTCTTAAGATGCAAACAAGAAGTGCAATTTCTAGTAGAGCTTTCGGGCTTATCGGAACTTCTTTTTCCAAAAAACTTGTTTTCCTCTTTCAGCTTCTCATTTTCTAAAACCAGTTTTTCTAAATCCTTTTCTTTTAAAGAAAGCTATTTTTGAAAATCTTTTTCTTTTAGAGAAGCATTTTCTTTTACGCTTTTGACTGTTTTTGAAGCTTTAATAAATTCAGTATATAATTCATCAAAAGCAGTTCGCATTTCATCAAGAGTAAAGGAGTTTTGAGACGAAATTTGACATACCTCGTCTTTGTTATCTTCTTGTGCCATGAGGCAAAGATTTGCTGCTTCGTCTTCTTCTCCTTCGCTTGACTCATCTCCGGAGTCACCTCCCCAAGAAATATATGCGCGTTGCTTTTTAAAAGGTTTCTTTTCCTTTTTGAGGTTTGGGCAATTTGACTTAATGTGCCCGGTTTCTCCGCATTCGTAGCATTTTATTTCTCCTTGCTTTTTCCCTTTGCGTTCATACTCCTTGCGCATGAACTTTTGAAATCTTTTGATAACGAGTCCAAACTCGTTGTCTCCTTCCTCATCAATTTGCGGTTGACTTGTGCTCGCCTTTAGAGCTATTCTTTGCCTCCTTTGATCATCAACAAGAGGGTTAAGAATAGTAGATTCATAGGTCTTGAGATTACCTCTTAATGCGTCAATTGTGACATTTGAGACGCCGATGGATTCTTGGATTGCGTCGGCCTTTGATCGCCATGCCGGAGTGAGACTTCTAAGGATCTTCCGTACAAGTTCTCTATCTGTGAATGTCTTTTTGAGGGCATGTAGATCATTTACGATTATTGAAAATCGTTCAAACATTTCGTCCACCTTTTCTCCTTCCTTCATGTGAAATAATTCATAAGCATGGGTTAGGAAATCAATTTTTGCTTCCCTTACCTGATCCGTTCCTTCGTATGTAACTTCTAGCTTGTCCCACATCTCCTTTGCTGTTGTGCAACACGATATTTTCCTGTAATCGTCAGCATTAACAGCACAATATAATAAGTTTATTGCTTTAGCATTATTTTGGACTTTTCGGATGTCATCCGCGTCATACTCATCCTCGGACTTGGGAACCCATTCATTTTCCACCTTCTTGGTTGGAATTTGATTTCCCTTTGTAAACACCTTCCAAAGGTGAAAACTGTTGGATTGAACGAAGATCATCATCCTCTCCTTCCAGTACGTGTAATTTGTACCATTGAATAGAGGTGGTCGTGTGGAGCACTGTCCTTCATCAATTCCTGCAAAAGAGTCACGAGTAGAAGCCATGGATGGTTCTCTCAAACTGTTAAGTCTTCAGAGAGTATGGCTCTGATACCAATTGTTAGAAAATACGCTTAACGCTAGAGGGGGGTGAATAGTAAAATTTAGCGTAAACTTGCGGAAATTAAAATTTGCAGAAAGTAAATAAGTGCGATGAATAATAACTTACACACAGATATATCCTGGTTTACCACAACGTGTGGCTAGTCCAGTCCCCGAGAGACTCTCTCGAGATTTTCCACTAACTTGTCAAGCTTCCGGGTGCTTAACAAACCTTTACAACTTGAGGACGCAAGCCTCAACACCTTTGCTCGGAGTTACAACACTCCAAGACTTCAACCAAGGAAACACAAGTTCCTTACAACAAGAGAATCACAATTCTCTTCCAAGTGTACAAACACTTAAACAATATACTCCTTTATGAGTAGGTATGAGTAAAAAGAAATAAGCTCTAGATCACAACAACTTTGGACAAGAATATGGCTCTCAAAAGCTTTATGAAATTGAATATAAAATGATAAACAAAAGTATGCAAGCTTGTAGCAATGTAATGATCAGTTGTAGTATGTTGTTGTGTTTAAAACACTGAAATGAAGCTGTATTTATAGTTGAAAAACTTGGCATTACCGTTGCCTAATTGCCAATTAAGAGTTGCTGATTTTACTCACTGACAATCGATTGTCAACCCCAACAATCGATTGTCTGCCAGTCAGACCAAAATTCAATCCCAGATTTTACGCTTGATAATCGATTACTTACAATCCATAATCGATTACTGGCAACGTTCAAAAAATCCTTTCCAGATTTTACCACAAACAATCGATTGTCCAGAATCAACAATCGATTACTCAGCAACGTTCAGAAAATCTTTTCCGGATTTTAATCAAAACAATCGATTATACAAAATCAATAATCGATTACCCAATAACGTTCAAAAAATCTTTTCCGGATTTTAATCAAAACAATCGATTATACAGAATCAATAATCGATTACCTGACGGTATTTGAAAACTTTACGACAACGGTCAGCTTCACAATCGATTGCACAAAGTCAACAATCGATTACTTTTCAGTTTTTGAAAAACATTTTAGACACTGTCTCTTTGACAATCGATTGTCCAATGTAACAATCGATTATTTAATAAATTTGAAAATCACTGGAAGACACTGTCTCAACATAATCGATTACCATTAGTTCATAATCGATTATTCTGAGTTTTGAAAAACTTTTATGGACACTGCCTCAGTCACAATCGATTGTCATTAGTTCACAATCGATTGTCATGCAGGTTTGAAAAAACTGATGCTCACTGTCTTACTCACAATCGATTGGCATTAGTTCACAATCGATTGTCATGCAGTCTTGGATTAAAACAATCGATTATCATAAGTACATAATCGATTATCTTAGTCCAGATTTTTAAGGCATGTCTAAAAATTATTTTGACTACTGTAAATATGCATGATTTAAAATTATTTGACATTAAATTAAATATGCATGATTTTGGAAAATAGTTTTATGAGAGAAGCCATGTTACGAGTCAAGTTGTAGGATCAAGATCACAATTAAGAATGACTCAATTAAACTATAAAACTTTGTCTTGAGCTTGAATCTCGTTGTATATCAATTGTGCGCTTGTTTCTTGAATTTCGTCATATATCAATTTTCGCTTCGTTTGTCAAACATCAAAACCTATACAAAAGAACACACGTTTTAGTATATTGCATTGAGAACGTGTTTCCAACAGCTTATTGCCCGAGCATTTCATGCTGGGCGAGGCTAGATCATTGAATTTGAGATCAGTGCAATCTAAGTATGTGAAGTAAATTAATGAGCTACGACCATTGTTTGGCTCAGAATGAGGTGATAGTTCTTGCCAATAGTATATAACTAATGAATTGTTGTTTTGATAGTAGTTATGAATGTGTACAGGTCTCATCCATCGTGTTAGTATTGAAAGAATTTGAACAAGACCTGTGTATGTCATGCAGAGCATGGGACGTGTAGCGATTCCTCCTAAGTGATTAGATAAATGATCTTTGGATGATTTGGGAAAACGATATTGCTAAGTGAAAGTGATTTGATGAGAGTATATGTCTTAGAAAAAGGTAATGTGATTAAACTTATTATATTTCAGTAGTATTGTGGGATGTTCTTGTTGGGTCCACTGGTGGTATTCGGGTTTGCTCGGAAGAACAGGTAAGTATCTAGTATCTGTCATAGAATGAATGAGTATCAAATGTGTGCATGTATTGCACGGTGGAAACAGGGATCAGGTATGATGATTTGTGTGCTATATGGAGTTCTGATGTACATGATATATGGTGGCTGGTGGATCTTTATTCGCTGGTGTGTTGTATTTTGGATGTGATGTTGAAATTCAGACTGGTTGTTTTAGTGTTGGGTGATTTTGAACTACTGCATTAGGGGCTATGCCGGAAATGTCACGAGTTATGTGGTGAAGCGCGTTAGAATATGTTTTAGCAGAATGATTTATATTTCAAGGAACAAGCGGATAGCTGGGAAAGATTGCTTCTTAATTGGGCCTTCGTGGCGGATGTCAGCGCAGAGGTTTTTCACGTGGAATAAGTATTTGGATGGGATCGCGCGTGCAACAAAGTAGTGTGGAAACATGACCTTGGGGGTCAAATTTGTGTGTCCTGTTTCTATGATATGAGATAGGGTCTCATCCTTGTGTTGTGGCAGTACTAGTGAATTTGAGGCACAATTCTCTCAGTTGAATTATTTTCTTGCTTTGAGTATGTTCAGACCATTTATTATTGGGCACATATAATGCAAGTTGAGGCTTAAGCCTATTTTGAGGTGTCATATCACCAAAGTGGTGTATTGGATTTGAGGTGATCGTTGGGATCATTGACAAATATGAACAAATTTGATTTAGGCTCGTTAGAAGGATAATATCGAGGTTCGGTTCGGAAATCTGTTGTGGTATTAGTCAAAAGGGGAGTGGCTTCATAAATGGTTGATCTGAGATATGGTTATGGTTTGCTGCGAGTCTCAGTTATCGTTGGCAGCATATGAAAGTGTTGGCATAAGAATTTAGCTGATAAGGGATTTTCTATCGATATTTTGTGGTTGTGGGCAACTACTGTGAATAGAAGTTATCGTTTCGAGTGCTTGGATTACGTGGTAGAACCTATGATTTCACCCGAGGGTACATGTATGGTTTATCACAACTGGTTCGGGACTATTCAAAGTGTAGGTGTGAGGTTTTGATCATATCAATGGTTTCAGAAGTAAAAAGGTAGTTCTATGATTTATGGGCGTTTGGAACAACTTTGGGCACGTTCAAGGACGAACGTTTGTTTAAGTTGGGGAGAATGTGACGACCCGACCCGTTGTCTCATGAGTTACTACCCCGTTCTTCCCATTTTCTACTTTCTTATGTTTCATTACTGGTATGGGGTGCATTAGAATTGATTTGGAATGATTTTGATAAGAAATGAGACACTTAGTCTCTTTTAAGGAAGCTTAAGTTGGAAAAGTCAACCGGATATTGACTTATGTGTTAGAGCGCTCGAAATATGAATTTTATGGTTTGAATAGTTTCGCTAGGTTATCTAGGACTTAGGAGTGTGTCTGAATATTTTTTGTGATGACCGGTGTAGAATTAAGCTTGAATCGGAAAAGTTAGTATTTTGGCGAATTCCGGTTGATGGGTAAGATTTTGATCCGAGGCTCGAAATAGAATTTAGAGAGTTTTTGTAGCTTTGTTATGTCATTTTGGACTTATCTGTGAAATTTGAGATCATTCAGACTAGTTTTGACGTGTTTCGACATCGGATGTGAAAATTAGAAGTTTCAAAGTTCATAGGTTTGAATCCGAGGTGAATTTAGTATTTTTGCATTGTTTTTGGTGATTCGAAGGAACAACTAAGTTTGTGTCATATTATGGGACTTGTTAGTATACTTTTTTGGGATCCCATGAGGCTCGGATAAATTTTGGAAGAGTTTTTGGAAGTTTTTGCTGTTTTGGGCATAAATGTAATGATTTAAAGGTTTACTTTTTGTTCTAGAGATCCAAATTTGATTCCGAGACTTTTGCAATTTGGATAATGAATTATAGGACTGATCTGGAAATTTTGGTCTAATTTTATCAAGTCGCGAATAGGTATTTGACGTGAAACATGAGTTAATTGTCTAACGAGCGAAATGGATATTGAACTGATAAACGAGCTCCTAATTGAGTTTCGATTGAAGGGTTTTGTTCGTATTATTATTTTTGACTCATTGGAATAAGAATCGTCTAATTCCGAGTTTGTATGAAGGGGTTAGAGCCCTTTTTAGTGAAACTAAAGAGTGCTGGTACATCAAGTCTGGTGTGGCACTTTTAGCGACCAGTTTTGGGTCTTTAGCGACCAGAGTAGCTGATAAAGCTGCTGCAATTTTCTGCTCTTTCTTTTTCACCTATTTTCTCGCGAAGTAACACGGGTTGGGGTGATTTTTGAGAAAGAAATCATGGAAAATCTTGCGGTAAGTCACTCGTAATTATTTCTACTCCATAATATTGAATTATCATCGAATAATCCGGCTAGGTTACATGTTTTTGAGGTGTAAATTGGGAATTTTGGACCTAGGAATTTGAAAATAAGATTTGAAGATTTGAGGGGTCATTTGAACTCCGAATTTGGTAAATTTTATATGTACAGACTCGTGGCTAGACGAGGAATCTGGTGATGTAACTTTCGTAATTTTTCGATAAGTGGGCCCAGGGCTCAGATTTTGTCAACTTCGTGATTTTTAGTGTTTTTCGATTCTTTTCGATTGGGAATTGTTCCCTTAGCATATTGTGATATATTCGCTATGATTTTTGTTAGATTCGACGCGCGTGGAGGTAAGTTTGATGGGAAAACGTGTCGCGGCTAGAGATTTCACCGGTTCGAGGTGAGTAATACTTGTAAATGATATCATGAGGGTTTGAAACCACGGATTTGCACATCATAGTGTTGTATTGAGTGTTAGAATATACGCTTAACGCTAGAGGGGGGGATGAATAGCGTTATAATAAAAAACAATATAAACTTGCGGAATTAAAAATTGCAGGATTGAAATAAGTGCGGTAAGTAAATAATAAGGAACGAACGCACCGAAATTATCCTGGTTCACCACAACCTGTGGCTAGTCCAGTCCCCGAGAGACTCTCTCGAGATTCCACTAACTTCGTTAAGCTTATGGGTGCTTAACAAACCGTTACAAACTGAGAACTTGAGTCACACAAGCCTCAACAACCTTTGCTCGAAGATACCACACTTCAAGACTTCAACCGAAGGAATGAAAACGTTCCTTCTTACAACCACAAGGGATTAACACTTCCCTTCAAGTGTATACAAACACTTAGCACTCAAGACAAGACTCTCTTTAAGAGTAGATATGAGTAAAATAAATACGCTCAAGAACACAACAACTTTCGTCAAGAGTTTGGCTCTCAAAAACTTAATAATATGAATATGAGAGTATGCAAGCTTTAGCAAGAATATAATCAGTTGTTGTACTTAGAAGACTGATTTTGAGTTGTATTTATAGTGTTCAAAACCCCCACAACCGTTGCCTAATTGCCAATCAAGAATTGCTGATTTTGTGCTAAGATAATCGATTATCTGATTTGCATAATCGATTATTTTCCAATCGTTCAAAAATCATTCCCAGATTTTAAGCAGCATAATCGATTATCCAAATCGTATAATCGATTACCTGACAACGTTCAAAAAATTATATTCAGATTTTACTTAGCATAATCGATTATCAGATTGTGTATAATCGATTACCTGACAACGTTCAAAAAATCATATGCAGATTTTACTTAGCATAATCGATTATCTTTCAGAGTTTAAAAATACTTTGGCAACGGTCATTTGCATAATCGATTATGCTATAAGGATAATCGATTATCTTTTATATTTTGAAAACTTCGGACTATACTGTCTTAACATAATCGATTATCATAAAGTACATAATCGATTATTTTTCAGTCTTGTAAAATTTGATAGACACTGCCTCAACATAATCGATTATTGTGCATAATCGATTATTTTATAGCTTTGAAAAATCTGATGGACACTGCCTCAACATAATCGATTATCATAAGGTACATAATCGATTATCTTGTAGCTTTGAAAAATCTAATGTACACTGCCTTAACATAATCGATTATCATAAGGTACATAATCGATTATTGTTCAGCTTTGTAAATCTGGTGTACATTGTCTTAACATAATCGATTATCATAAAGTACATAATCGATTATCTTTGTCCAGATTTGAGAGGCATGTTTAAAAATTATTTTGGCTAAAATAAAATGTTTGAAAATCATTTTGCTTTAAATTAAATATGCATGATTTGATAAAAATGATTTTACGAGAGAAGCCAAGTCTTGAGTTAATTGTCGGATCAAGATCACAATTAAAGAACGACTCATGTATAACTTTATTTCTTTGCTTGATCATGATCTTTGTTCGTCTTGTGCTTGAACCTCGTTATGTGTCAATTGCGCGCTTGCGCTTGGACCTCGTCATATGTCAATTGCGCGTCGTTTGTCATTTATCAAAACCTACAAATATGAACACACGTTTAGTTTAGTGCCTTGAGAACGTGTTTCAACATTGAGGTGACTTGCTCGCCGGATATTATAGTGGGGTAAAGCACCGTTGGGGATTTGTGACTTGGTCCGTCCCCGTTGTTGATTTTATTGCGTATTTGACTGAAATTACTTGTTATCATCTTAATTTGGGCTGATTGCCATGCTTGGGGCCTTGTGCCGACATGTAAAATCCTTCGAGGATTGATACTACTACTTAGCATGATTCGCATATCGTCTAACTTCAGTCCAAGGTTTTAAATATTGTTTTGCAAACCCAGCCGTATTTCTAAGTTTTGAAAACTTAAACGACATTTTAAATGCATTTCGGGCTGGAAACTTTGATTTTATAAATGCCCAAGGGGCTTACTATATTATTTTCTTGACTGATAATAAGGTGATTGAAACACTGGTAACAATTACACTGTAATATATACTTGAAACAGTGGTAACAATGATACTGTATGTTATACTTGAAACAGTGGTAACTATGACACTGAAATATATACTTGGAACAGTGGCAACAATGGCACTGTATGATATAAATTGGTCAGGTAACATTGGCTGATCGGTCAGGTAATATTGACTGACCAGTATATTGCGCTTGGGCTGTAAGATCCCCTTCGGAGTCTGTACACACCCCAGTGAGCACCGTCGATGATAAATAAATATGGATGTCTCGGGATGCACGCCGCAGTGGGTACTGGAATGTATCATCATATGCATTGCATTGCATTCATGCATTTTTTCATCATTTGTTGTTGTGATATTTCTGAAGATATTTATCTGCTTTTGCTGGTGCTATCTGATCCTTGAGTGTTGGGGCCCGAGTGGCTGACCAGGAATGAAGATATTGCCCGAGGTGCGGGTTTCTATGCATAGTGACACTGATGGCTGGAATTATTTTGCAACTGTTAAAAAGATTATTTTCAAAAAAGATTTAAAACTGAGTCAGATATTTTATAAAGGATTTTCATGGAATTACTGTTTTCAAAAAGGGTTGTACCGTCTTAGATAGCATGATAAAGTGTTCTTACGTGATTTCTTATTGCTCAGTTATTATTTACTCTTATTACCACTTAGTTGGAAGTACTCACTTTACTCCATGCACCTCACGTGCAGTTGTAGGTACTGTTTACCCGGTAGCGGGTTATTAGCAGACTGAAGGTGTAATATTGTAGCTGAGCAAGGTGACCGTCAGCGTTCACAGTACTGTATTTCTTCATTGATTCTAAATTCCATTATGTATATTGATGGTCTTGTATTAGTGTTTAGATTCTTTAGATGCTCGTAGGTTGTGACACCCCGATTTTGGGCTGAGTCGGGATGGTTTCCATTATTCTATCATGTTTACTTCGTACTTGTTATTATATTATCTTGAATTAGACTTATTCCTGCTAAGTAATTATAAAGAGATGTATTGTTTTGTTGTTGGTTGGCATTGTCCCCACGAGAGGCGCCGTCACGACCGGGTTGGGATTCTGGGTCGTGACAGATACCTAATACGTCAAAATTACCGTATTACCTTTATAATGCTGGAATCTAGAATCATTTAGCAATCATGTCTATAGGATCAATAACTTATCTCAATAATAAGCATGCAATATCAGAATTAATTCCCTAAACTGTGCACCTGTTCATAAATCACGTCTATAAGATTACATTTTACACTGATGCATGTTTCAAAATCTAAGGTCACATAAAAATCATGTCTATTGGGGTTAATGATTTTAACTCTTCTGAATTCTGAAACTGTCAAATGCCCAATGTGTTAGCGTGCATTCTTTGTCAAAGTGTGGAGGCTAACTTGAGCCCTTAACTGCTTTTATATGAATTCCAACTTGTTTTGCATATATATTAGTTTTATCATTTTGAGTGGCCTAAATGAAGTCTAGAACTACCTAAATAGAGGTCCAAATCCTCCTGGATCATAGGCATATGACGGGCAGTGCATGCATAAGGCACTATTTAAAATCAACTAGTGCACTTTAGTAACAACTTAAAGATATTAATCGGGTAGCAAGATGATAGTCTGTGCCTGGT
The DNA here is from genome assembly GCA_034376525.1 of Nicotiana benthamiana. NCBI lineage: Eukaryota > Viridiplantae > Streptophyta > Magnoliopsida > Solanales > Solanaceae > Nicotiana > Nicotiana benthamiana. Next base: position 22,521,883 of record CM067337.1, on the reverse strand, counting down.
GAATAATATGAGTAACACCCTATCTTGATGGAGTTACAAAGTATTATTAATGTTGCATGGGGTAATCTTTTAGGCTAAAAAATTTAGAACCCCCATCTTGTATTTAAATAAATTATTTGTGTTTAATAATGAACTTCCCAAATTCATTATTTTCTTGTCTTTGATCATATAGACTAATTCATATAATTGAGTTCGACTGGGACCCACGGTTGTGAACCTTTAAGAGTGCCTAACACCTTCTCTTTGAGGTAATTTCGAGCCCTTGCATGATCTTTGGTGATACAAACTAATCCAAACAGAGTTATCTGCAAAATAGGTTCCCTAATGCACCTCAAACTCGTTAGGTGGCGACTCTATCTTTTAACACCTTTTTTAAAAAGAGTTGTCATGTATCGAAACCGATTTTTTCAATAAAAAGGGGCGTGATGGGACGATTAAGGACATGCATAATGGAGATAAGACTCAGGTTAGGACAGTATGAGGCGGCTTAGGACATTTTCTGGTTCTTATGGAGTAATACCAATTATCTGTGCTCAGCCTGTTATTATTTGCCCTCATGATGGATGTACTAACATACCATATTCAAGGGGAGGTTCCATGATGTTTGTTATTCACTAATGACATAGTTCTGATTGATGAAACTCGACCCAATGTTAACGAGAGGATGGAGGTTTGGAGATAGGCCCTTGAGTCTAAGGGTTTCAAGCTGAGCAGGACTAAGACAGAATACTTAGAGTTCAAGTTCAGTGCAGAGCCTAGGGAAGCGGGCGTGGATGTGAGGCTTGAATCATAGGTCATTCCAAGTAGGGGCAATTTCAAGTACCTTGGTTCAGTTATCCAGGGGAGTAGAGACATCGAAGAGGATATCACAAATCATATTGGGGTGTGGTAGATGAACTGGAGGTTAACATCTAGAGTCCTTTGTGACAAGAGAGTGCCACTGATACTCAAATGTAAGTTATATAGAGCGGTGGTTTGATCGGCCATGATGTATGGGGCTGATTGTTGGCCAGTTAAGAATTTTCATGTCTAGAAGATGAAAGTAGCATAAACGAGAATGTTGAGGTGAATGTTCGGGCACACTAAAATGGATAAGATTAGGAATGATGATATTCGGGAGGAGGTGTGGCAAGATGCGGAAGCAACGCTTAGATGGTTCGGACACGTACAAAGGAGAAGCCCAAATGAACTGGTAAGGAGGTGTGAGCGGCTGGCTTTAGAAGGTACGAGAAGAGGTAGATAGTGACCTAATAAGTATTGAAGAAAGATGATCAGGCAGGATATGGTATGGCTTTAGATTTCCGAGGACATGACCCTTGATAGGAAGCTGTGGAGTTGGAGTATTAGGACATGACTCGGTATTCTTTGTTTTTTCATAGTGCTGAGTTTATTTACTCGCTATTGCTTTTGCTTTTCATCTATTTTCTGATCTTTATGATGTTGTTATTTCTTTGGTATCTGTTGATGGTACTGATATATTGTCTCTTTTCGTCTTCTTGAGCCGAGGATCTTTCCGGAACTACATCTCTACTTCCTTGGGGTAGAAGTAAGGTTTACATACACACTATTCTTTCTAGACATTATTAATGAGATTTTACTAGGTCGTTATTATCGTTGTTGCAGTACTTTTTACATCTTTATATTTCAATGTATGGACAGTTTCGTGGATTTAGAGATTATTTTGTTAGTTGAAATGAGATTTTATCGTTGAGAACAAAACTTAAATGATTGCATATTTGGACAACTTTAGGTTTAAAACATAGAACCCTCTGAAATGTTGGTTGGAGTGTAGGATTGTATCACAAATGTTCAAGGGGTTATGTATGAAATGGACTAAGTATTTCGTGGCTACTTGAGGATGATTACAAACTACCGAGTATAGTGGATGAAGTACACAAAAATTGTCTTGATTTATCCCCGCTTGCCCCTGTGCAAATTTTAAAATTTAACAAAGTGTTATTTTTTGCTTGCCTTATGCGTAACACTTTTAATTTTTGACTTTAAAATTTTGACTATGAGATATGTGAGGATCAAAAGTTAAAAATCACCCTAAAAAGCAGGGGTTTATATATATATATTAGGTTGGTTCGAATTTTTCAATTCCCAAATCAAATAAATTATATCAGGTAATTAAATCTATATACCAAGCCGAACCAATAAAAGTCGGTTTTTTTAATCTCGATGTATCTCATATTTTTCGAGTTTTCGGGTTTACTCGATTTTTTCCTCCATAAAGTCTTTATAGGATTAAATATAGAATTTGTGCTCCAAATATTTTTTTAATCTTAGTAAGACAGAACTGTATAAGGTATTTTCAAAAAAATAACATAAAATATAAGATGAGTCATGACGCACTAAAATATTCAACAATAAAGATAATAAAATCGCATAAAATAAATATTATAGTATTAATAAGCCATAATAAAAATGAACATGATCTAAAATTACGACTAATAAGTGCTATTATTTACATGGTTAAACACTAAAAAAATAAGTTATACATTTTATCTAAACCATACAAAATAAAATAAAAATAGATATCCAACACTATTCTCATTTCTAGTACAATTAAATTGAATGTCTTTATTGGCATTAATATTGATTTGATTCTGGTTTAGAATTTCTTTGAGTTATGTAATATTTATGGACTATAAAACTTATTGGAGCATTCAAAAGTTATAAATCCAAGCTTGAAATAATGTGCTAAAAGATTAAAAAATGAAAATTTTAAGAAATATTTATAAACCACGTTACAATAAATATTTTTATGCATAAAAATTATTAGAAACTTCTATAGATGTAATGCAGGGTTGATTTGGTTTCGGTTAACTTTTTTTAGTTAAAACTAAACTAAATCAATTTTAATTGATTTTTTCCCAACACTAAACCAAACTAAACTGAACCATAATTTGATTTTTTTTCTCAGCTTGACTCGAATTAATAATTTGGTGTGATTTGCTGATTTCTTGTACTCTCCTACTAAAAAGTGTCATATTTGTGCAATTTTTAGAGTATGCTTGTTGGACTGGATCAATGGGCTCAGATTGCAAGACTTCTTATGAATTTCAACTTGGTTTGCACTAGTACCCTATTTTAAGGGCACCGTTTAAGCTATATTCAGTTTTTAAAATTAAACCTGTAACCAATCTGTCATAACTGATTAATATCTGGACAATAATACCCTTTAAGAAATTGAACATGAATATTTGCCTGATACTAACATCAACCAAAACAAGAAGGAAGAGCTATCCAGCAACTATAGTCAACCAAAACATAAGTAAGAATTGGCATAACCAAATTATTAAATATATCCGTAAATTAAATATACCGGAAAAGAGAAGGAAATCTAAATTTGATGAAAAAAATAATAAAAAATGACATACAACGAGGAGAGAAAAAGATAAAAAGAAAAACTTTTGATATATTGCTACGAACTTCAGTGTTAGTGTAGAATTTTAGATATTTTTGTTAGAAACTTCAGTTGTTGAGATATGAATTTCAGGCATTTTGATATGCACTTAAGATATTTTTTTATTAACTTCAGTCATTTTGATATAAACTTCAAATATTTTGATATAAACTTCAGACATTTGGATATGAACTTCAGATATTTGGCTAAGACCGTCAAATATATAAAATATATACTTCAAATACTAAAGTATAAACGTCAGACTACTGTCTGAAGTTTGGAGCGAATTTCAGATGCCCAAGTCTGGAGTTATTTTTAATAATTCCGGTCCGGCGAGTATGCGGGCAAAAGAGAAATGTAGCACTACCAATGAAACCATGTATTACAACCCAAAAACATGAGCCAAACAGTCAAATTCATAAAATGTAAAACTATTATTAAGTTAAAGGATGTGACACCAATTAAATTAGTGGATCCAAATCACGAACTGAAAAACTAAACTGCCAAATAGTGGGCATGGATATGTTTGCCAAGGATTATTAGGTGAAATCTTAGGATTTTGTGGACAAAACGTTGTCTTACAGTAAGATAAAGGAAAAAGGGGAGAAAACATAAAAGGAGGGTCGTGGAAGATCAGGGCTATGGAGGGCGTTTCAACGCTATATTTTGCAAATTCTTGAACTTGAATGGATTGTGTAGCATGCATGTTTCTCATGCTTATGGCCGTTCCGATAGGGGCAGATCTAGCCTAAGATTTATGAGTTTCCGTGAACCCAGTAGCTTTTGTCCAAACAGTATAAATGTGTTTTAAAAATTCATTAAATATTTATGTTTGAACTTAGTTACTATTAAAAATTTACTTATAAAAATTTATAAACATTAAATTCTGCATATGCCTCTGTGTTCTCATGCTTGTTAGGCATACTATGTGAAGGAATATTAATTACTTTGAGTTTTGGTTGGATCAAATTCCTTGTTTTCTTGTTCACCGTCATTATTTCATCAATTGGGGTAGCATTTTTATTTATCTATAATGCTGAGGTATTTTTATAAAGAGTGGTCAATATCCTATACATGGAAAAAGGGTTAGCATTTATACGTCACAAGCCAATAATTAATAAACCTTATTTATCCACACATAATTAACGTTGGATTTTTCTTTACTTAACCAGATAAAGTTTTGCACTCTTCTGTCACTCATTTTGTAACTAATAGTAGTACTTTTTATGCACATGCAATATTGTCCTTGTTCCAATAGTTTGCTTTTCTTTCTTCATACATTTTTTTTTGTTGAAATCTTTCACTATTGAGGTCATTGCTGAAAGCCTAAAACTCACGTGATAGAGGAAAATCGGCTCAAATAAATTGGATTAGACAATACTTTCTCTACATTTGGTATATTTCACAGAAATTCAATTAGATTTATCTTCCTTTTCTATAAAAAACCCATTGATGGCCTTCATTTTCATAGTTTACCAGTTATCAAATTCTAATTGATTTGATTGAACGGTTTACTATAATTATCAAATTATTACTGATGTTCTTTTTGTTTCATATATTGTTGATGCCATGTAATATGTGAGAAGCATGACGACAATATCATTCTGTGTGAAAATTTTGGAATAATGTGTGAGGTTTCGGTAACCAATTGGTTGATAGTACATGATAAGAGTGGACCTTTGGCCTAACTCAACCCCAAAAGCTAGCTTATGAGGTGAAGGGACCTCAAATCCCTCCGATGTGGGACAACTCAACAGTACATGCTATCACAACCTTTTTTACAAGTTCCGACATATAACCCTATCCCGAAATCTCCCTTTCAGTAGTTGTTGTACACAAACTTTCAAGTCTGAAATAAAGTAATTATATTGGATGTTAGAATTTTCAAAAAAATAATGAGGATATATAGAAAGTTATAATTTTCAAAAATTAATGGGGGTCAAATTTTCTGTACTATGTTTACTTTAAAATTCCAAAGAGTATCATCTGGTTTTTTTTTTTTGTTCAGATATATCGATTTAATAATTTGATAGCTTGGTCTCGAATTTGTATTATTCTTTCGCGAACGCTTGAATAGTATCCACAAGCAATAATTCTAGATTTAAGATCCACGAACTAAAAGCTTGATCAAGGTCACGATCAAAATTGATCTATATCTTGAATTTGAATAATAGTTAATTGTGGTCATTTCAATTACCGTGCACAAACAAGGGTTCTACCCACGAGTCACGAACATCTTTATGTTAGTTATGCTCGAGCAAAATGAATCTTTTCTTGCTTGACTTTGAAATTGCATACTTCGAAGATTCATAGAGATCTACTTTGCATACTCTACAACGATGTTTGAGGTAGATGTGCGGGTACACTAGGATGAATAAGATTAGGGATGATGATATTCGGGAGAAAGTGGGCGTTACTCCCATTGATGACAAGATACTGGAAGCAAGGCTCAAATGGTTCGGGCATGTACAGAGGAAAAGCCTAAATATTCCATAAGGAGGTGTGAGCGGATGGCTGAGGGCACAAGAAGAGGTAGATGACGGCCTAGATGTATTGAGGAAAGGTGATCAGGCAGGATATTGTGAGACTTCAGATTTTCGAGGACATGACCCTTGATAGGAAGTTGTGAAGGATGAGTATAAGGTAAGTTAGGAGGTAGTCGAGGCTTTCCTTACTTCGTACCTTTATGAGGATAGTCCGTTAGGGTTTTTGTCTAAGATAGCTAGTGGCATTGTTGTGTCTTACTACCCCGTCTAAATAAATAATATAACTTTAAATAATTATGCAAATATTTTATTAAAATTATGTTTGAGTAATAACAAATAAAGTGTAAGTTTTTGAAATTGAGAAATATTAATTCCGCGTACCTAACTAAATAAAGGGAAGAAATTGCTATATAAAAGTTATCAATCGTCGTCATATTAAAAATATAAGCCAATATACAAATACTGAAAAGGTTTAAAGAAACCAAACGATCATCATTTATAAAAAGAATAATTGTTCAAAAATTTTTGTTTGTGGGGGGAGGGGGGGAGGGGGGTGTAATTACTATTTTTTTTTAAACTTATATTTTCTATCATGAAGTTTTATCTCTAGATTACCCATCAATAGTTTTTCAATTTTAGTGAACATATTCACATGATAAATATGGAAAACTATTTTTTCATTAATATATTTCTAAATATATCTAAATGAGTGGATAAAAGATTAATTTTTTGTATATCTATAAATTTTTTGGCTTTCAATATTATTTATTTAGCCTCCTTTCTATCTCTTTATTTTTTAAAAATAGGTCAAAATTGTAATCCTTAGACGTGTTCTTTGGATCTACGCAAGATTATATATTATTTTTTCATTGATTTCAATTGGCCTAACACAATGGTATTTAAATAACTTTATTTAACTCCAAAATATGTGTGGAGAAAAGGGACTCATGAATCGAAAATGACTTAAATTTGGGCGAAGGTTATAATGTGATTCTCATGTGTTATTATACTTCTTTTATAAATTTTTTATTACATAGTTCAAATAAGGAAAGATTTATGACACACAATCTAGTTGATTTGGAATTTCAAAATATTCGAAAAATAATGAATTTGTTCTTTCCTAAATATTAGGAGATTAATTAAATGACTATTTTGTCTAGTGTGAAAGTAATTTTTCAAAGGATAAAAAAGGCTTACGATATTTCGATAGGGCATTCGTGATTTTAATATAGTATATATACATATATAGTTTCCTCATATGTAGGTCAGTTGACCAAACCATATTAAAATATTCTCTTTTATTATATTTTTGTGCCGTCTAATTTATTGTCACCAAAGTTTACTTTTTTAGCTGCCGCATGACGCTTTATTATTTTCGACCCAACAAGTGGTATCATAGCCAATGGTTCAGAGTAAGGTCGAAGACAGGTTCGAGGCGGGTTCAGATCAAACTATCGCCAATTGATGATAATAACATTTTTAACAAAATAAAAGAATTGTCGAGAGTATTATATATGGAGATAAAGTTTTATCTATATTTTTTAAAAATCCCGTTATTGTTATGAAATAATATAAGAACAAGAAAAATAGAGAGAAAAGTAGAGAGAGAAGTATTCCTATTGATACTTTGGGATGGTTTACAATGGGGTAAGACCCCTCTATTTATAGGAAGATAAATGACTTAGCCTCAAAGTAAAACTCTTCTATAAGATAGACATTCACTCTAATTAGAGTTCTATTTATAACACTCCCCCTTGAATGTCTACTCAATAAAAATAATGTGCCTCGTTAAAACCTTAACTAAAATAAAACCCAATGGGAAAAAATTCTAGAAAAGGAAAAAGAGTACACATATCTAGAAATGCGCCTATTGGTTGCCTCGTTAAAAACCTTGCAAGGAAAACCCAGTGGGACAAAACCTTGTAAGGGAAAAGAGTGCAACGCGCATTAACTCCCCCTGAAAAGAGCATCAATTCGCATCCTTGAGCATTTGCATTCCAATCTTGTGCAGCATCTTCAAAACGATCTTTTGTAGAGATTTGATAAATAACTCAGCCATATTGATTTGAATAAATATTCCGTACCTTGAAATTATCATTCTTGATAGATATGAACATCTTCATATAATATCGTGGAATGACTCTTCAATATCTCCATAGAGGTATTCTCGATGCCATCATGCTTATAGTTATAGCAAGATACACATGTACACAAGTTGCACTTAGGATGTGGTACTTCAGGACCAAGAATTGTATATGCTTCAAGCAACTTCAATCTTTCATGGATTGACATATAAGTTAAGTCATATAAGTCATATAATAGACTTTAGATGCATATCAAGTTTTCATGTCATGCCAAACAAATAGATATCGAAAACTGATTGCACATACCATTGACTTTATACTTTCAAGTATTTGAACTACATGCCCAAAACTACATGTCTTTCATATGGAGTCAATTCTACTTGAATTGTATCTCTTCCATTTAGTCAATATTTTGTCTGTATTCGACAAACATAAGATCCTCATCGATATTTAGCGCTATCATAGATGTCGTCGACGAACATTTTATATCGGTTCCAGTAAATTTCCATAAAGACATAACATGGAGATCTCTTTATTCATATATTCAGGTACCTGAATCTCTCATGAGATTTTATGAAGTGTTATGTCATGTGATCTTCTAGATCACTTGATCATTTGCTCATCTTCTTTATTAAGAAGTTATTTTGAAACCGATTTGTCTATACGCTTTAAGCGTATCAAAGACTTTGTCCTTCTGGGACTTAATATGAGCATTTGCAGTGAGAATATAGTTACTTTCTTTGGGTCAGCAAATGCATATAGCATGCTTTGCAATATGTTGCAATTGAATTATCCTTTTATGAACTTCAGGTTCAAATTATGATATTCGAGGATCTATATATACAAATGATAATTCATCCCATGTAACCTTTTCTCAAGTGTTTATCATGTCTCCCCCTCATGTTAGAAAAGCTAACTTGTTTCTTCTACTTTGAGAGTCCATCTTTGTGCATTACGGTGTTAATGAAAATATACACCGCACATCAATGATAATAAGATGAAATTATTTGGTTCCTGACCCTGAACCACTTGTGAGGGGAGAATATAATATACTCTCGTATACAACGTATATCAAACTGATATATATAACTGTTCTCATAAGAAACAGTTTAGCTATTAAGTGGAGGCACTGAATAATTATCTTGCTAAACCAACTATGATATAAACCAACTTATCAAGATGAACTATCTTGAATAGAAAATCTGGAAATTATGCTCGAAGTTAGATTACTGAGCAATTTACCTCGCAAGCACCGGCCAGGCGGCAGGTTAATAACAATCGCGCATGTAACCATATCATAGATGCATCATATGTGGTATACATGGCAGGTGAATGGGCCCATATTCACCTTTGATATTTCCAGAATTTATGGGATTCAACCCGAACTCTTTAGTTGGTCAATCAATTAATGAGAACAAGTAATATAAGAGAATTCGTAAAGAATTTTCTAGTTCTTTAATATTTACCCATGTGAATTCTCTATTACTGCACATCATACTTAAAATGAGATGGCTAACCCGAATGCCAACTGAATAAATTATCAATATTGATAAACTTCAAATTACACCATGACATGTGCAATTATCAATAAACTTCAAGTTTATTATGGTATGAGTTTTTATAACAATAAATATCCACTTTATTGTGGCATTCTTTTGTTTGTGTAGTACAAACTGGAGAATAAAGTGTTAGATAATACGCTTAACGCTAGAGGGGGGTGAATAGCGTTATAATAAAAATTAGCATAAACTTGCGAAATTTAAAAATTGCAGGAAATAAATAAGTGCGATAAGTAAATAAATTAGAACAAACGCACCGATGTATCCTGGTTCACCACAACCCGTGGCTAGTCCAGTCCCCGAGAGACTCTCTCGAGATTTCCACTAACTTGTTAAGCTTACGGGTGCTCAACAAACCGTTACAACTTGAGGACACAAGCCTCAACAACCTTTGCTCGGAGATACAACACTCCAAGACTTCAACCAAGGAAACACAAGTTCCTTGGTTGTTATGAATAAAACATTTACAGCCGAATACTCTAAAATGGGAGATATTTGGTTTCCTTCCCTTGTAGAGTTCATAAGGGGTTTTCATGAGTAATGGCCTTATGACTCTACTCTATTTAAAACGTAGCATGCGGTACTCACGGCATCCGCCCAAAAATGTTTGGGAATCTTAGCCTCTTCGAGCATGGTTCTAGCCATCTCTTCGAGACACCTATTTTTCCTTTCCACCACCCCATTTTGTTGTGGTGTTCGTGGAGCGGAAAAGGTATGCTCGATACCGAGTTCATCACAAAAGTCCGCAAAGAGATTGTGATCAAACTCTCCCCCATGATCACTTCTAATTGAAGTGACGGTTGTTTCCTTTTCGTTTTGAACACGTTTAAGAAAATATTTAAAATTCTGAAAAGCATCACTTTTATGGGCAAGAAATAAAGTCCAAGTAAATCTGGAATAATCATCAACAATAACAAAAGCATAACGATTTCTACCAAGACTTTCAATGCGAGATGGTCCAAACAAATCCATGTGAAGCAATTGCAATGGTCTAGTAGTTGAAACAGTATTTTTTGATTTAAAAGATGATTTTGTTTGCTTCCCTTTTTGACAAGAATCACAAATAGAGTCATTTTCAAATTTCAAATTTTGAAGACCAACAACTAAATTTTGTGAAATCCATTTGTTCAAAAGATGCATGTTGATGTGAGCTACTCTACGATGCCATAACCAAGAATCATCCTCTTTGCTCATTAAGCAATTCATATATTCGGGTGAAAAATTTGCAAGATCAACCATATAAATGTTATCCATTCTAAAATCACGAAGGATAATTTTAAAATCGCTACGTCTAAAAACTAAGCATTCATCCGAATCAAATAAAACAAGATTTCCCTTGTCATATAATTGACTTATGCTCAAGAGATTGTGTTTTAAACCTTTCACAAGTAATATATGCTTAATGGAAGAAATTTCATCCTTACTGACCGATCCGATGCCGATAATCTTTCCTTTGTTGTTATCACCAAAAATAACACTTCCCCCTTCCTTGTGTTCTAGTTGAGGAATTTGGATTCGTCTCCCGTCATGTGCTTGGAGCATCCACTATCAAGGTACCATAGTACACTTGATCCCTTCAAACATACCTACAAAACAGATTAATGAGTTTTAGGTAGCCATGCCATTTTGGGTCATTGGGGGTTAGGCAAATCATAGTGATGTGATTGAGTGTTATGTCTATGTCGTGTAAAACAAGCAGGAGCAATATGTCCAATTCGTCTACAATAATGACAAGTCACCTTAGGATTATGCATCCTTCTAGGTTGATAGTAGATGGACGGACGAAATTCATTTACTCTATTCTTGACAATATAACTATTGCGCAAATCATGAAAGTCATTTCTCCTACCATTTGTTCTAGGATATGCATCATTTCTAGAATCGTTGTTTCTAGGTTGGAAGTCATTTCTAGGTGTTCTAAAAGGTTCAAAATTCCTTCTAGTGTTTGGCCTAGAATGAGCATTATTTCTAGCATGATTATTTCTAGGTTGCGATTGATGAAAACCATTTCTAGGTTTGTTGTATCTTGGATGAACATTTGTTTTATTTATCCTAGGTTGAGCCTTAGGTGGTTGGGGGTTGGCTTCAACTTTCTCTTTAGGCTCGTTTCTAAAACCTATGCCATGCTTGGTCAACTTCAAATTAACAAGCACTTCGTTCAAATTTTTATGAGAAGAGTTAAACTTATCTAAGGTGCCCTTAAGCCTTTCTACTTCATTTTTGAGATGCATGCAAGAAGTACAATTTCTAGAACTCTCGGGCTTGTCGGCGCTTCTCTTGCCAAAAAGTTTGTTTTCCTCTTTCAACTTCTCATTTTCTAAAATCAGTTTTTCCAATTCCTTTTCTTTAAAAGAGAGTTGTTTTTGAAAATCTTTTTCTTTTAAAGAAGCATTTTCTTTTATACTCTTAACAGTTTTTGAAGCTTTAATAAATTCGCTATACAACTCATCAAAAGCATTATGCATTTCTTCAAGGGAAAAGAAGTTTTTGGAAGAAATTTGACATACCTCTTCTTTGTTGTCTTCTTGTGCCATAAGACAAAGATTTGCGGCTTCGTCTTCTTCTTCCTCACTTGACTCGTCACCGGAGTCGCCTCCCCAAGATATGTATGCTCGTTGCTCTTGAAGGGTTTCTTCTCCTTTTTAGCATTTGGGCAATTTGATTTAATGTGCCCGGTTTCTCCGCACTTATAGCACTTTATTTGATCTCCTTGCTTTTTGCCCTTTCGTTCATACTCTTTTCACATGAACTTTTGAAATCTCTTGATAACGAGTCCGAACTCGTTGTCTCCGTCCTCATCATTTTGAGGTTGGCTTGTGCTTGCCTTGAGAGCGATTCTTTGCTTCCTTTGATCATCAACAAGAGGGTTAAGTATAGTAGATTCATGAGTTTTAAGATTACCTCTTAATGCGTCGATGGTGACATTTGAAATGCCAATGGATTCTTGAATCGCGTCGGCCTTGGATCGCCATTCCGGAGTGAGACTTCGGAGAACTTTTCGGACAAGTTCCTTATCCGTGAAGGTCTTCTTAAGAGCATGTAAATCATTTACGATTTTTGAAAATTGTTCAAACATCTCATCGACCTTTTCGCCTTCCTTCATGTGAAACAATTCATATGCATGGGTTAGGAAATTAATTTTGGCTTCCCTTACCTGGTCCGTACCTTCGTACGTAATTTCCAGCTTGTCCCACATTTGCTTCGCCGTTGTGCAACAAGATATCTTCCTGTAATCATCAGCATTTACAGCACAATATAATAAATTAATAGCTTTAGCATTATTTTGCACCTTTCGGATATCATCCGCATCGTATTCATCTTCGGACTTTGGGACCCATTCATTTTCAACCTTCTTGGTTGGAATTTGTTCTCCATTCATTATGACCTTCCAAAGATGAAAACTATTTGATTGTACAAATATTCTCATCCTCTCCTTCCAGTATGTATAATTTGTACCATCGAATAGCGGTGGTCGGGTGGAGCATTGTCCTTCACCTATTCCTGCAAAAGAATCACGAGTAGAAGCCATGGATGTTTCTCTCAAATGGTTAAGTCTTCAGAGAGTTGGGCTCTGATACCAATTGTTAGATAATACGCTTAACGCTAGAGGGGAGGTGAATAGCGTTATAATAAAAATTAGCGTAAACTTGCGGAATTTAAAAATTGCAGGAAATAAATAAGTGCGATAAGTAAATAAATTAGAACAAACGCACCGATGTATCCTGGTTCACCACAACCCGTGGCTAGTCCAGTCCCTGAGAGACTCTCTCGAGATTTCCACTAACTTGTTAAGCTTACGGGTGCTCAACAAACCGTTACAACTTGAGGACACAAGCCTCAATAACCTTTGCTCGGAGATACAACACTCCAAGACTTCAACCAAGGAAACACAAGTTCCTTCTTACAACACAAGGGACTAACACTTCCCTTCAAGTGTACAAAAACACTTAGCACTCAAACAAGACACTCCTTTAAGAGTAGATATGAGTAAAAAGAATACGCTCAAGATCGCAACAACTTTCGACAAGAATTTGGCTCTCAAAAGCTTATGTAATGAATATAAAATGATAAGCAATAAAGTATGCAAGCTTTAGCAATTGTATGATCAGTTGTTGTATGTTGTTGTACTTAAAAGACTGAATTGAAGCTGTATTTATAGTTGAAAAACTTTGTATTACCGTTGCCTAATTGCCAATTAAGAGTTGCTGATTTTACTCTGTGACAATCGATTGTCAAATTACCACAATCGATTGTTTGCCAGTTCTTCCAAAAATCAATCCCAGATTTTACGCATAACAATCGATTATCTAAGATCAATAATCGATTACTGGCAACGTTCAAAAAATCATTTCCAGATTTTAATTAAAACAATCGATTGTCAGAAATCTACAATCGATTACCCAGCAACGTTCAAAAAATCCTATCAAGATTTTAATTAAAACAATCGATTATAGGAAATCAATAATCGATTACTCAGCAACGTTCAAAAAATCCTTTCCAGATTTTAATACAAACAATCGATTATAGGAAATCAATAATCGATTACCTGACGGTATTTGAAAATATTTTGGCAACGGTCAGTTATACAATCGATTATATTAAGTTAACAATCGATTATATATCAGTCTTGAAAAATCAATTTAGACACTGCCTCTTGACAATCGATTATTATAGGTTCACAATCAATTATTTAATAACTTTAAAAAAGTCTGGAAGACACTGCCTCAACACAATCAATTGTCATAAGTTCACAATCGATTATTTTGTGACTTTGAAAAATCTGATGGACACTGTCTCTTCACAATCGATTGTCATTAGCTTCACAATCGATTATTTTGAGCTTTGAAAAACTTTGATGGACACTGCCTCATCACAATCGATTGTCATAAGGTTCACAATCGATTGTCATGCAGATTTGAAAAATCTGATGCTCACTGCCTTAACACAATCGATTGTCATAAGTTCACAATCGATTGTCAAGCAGCTGACTTAAACATAATCGATTATCATAAGTACATAATCGATTATCTTAGTCCAGATTTTAGAGGCATGTTTAAAAATCATTTTGACTAAAGTAAATATGCATTATTTAAAATCATTTTGCTCTAAATTAAATATGCATGATTTGTTAAAAATATTTTTACGAGAGAAGCCAAGTCTTGAGTTTAAGTTGTCGGATCAAGATCACAATTAAATACCGACTCATATAAAACTTAATCTCGATCTTTGTCTTGTGCTTGAATCTCGTTATATATCAATTTTGCGCTTGTGCTTGGACCTCGTCATATGTCAATTTGCGCATAGTTTGTCATTCATCAAACCCTACAAATATGAACACACGTTTAGTATAATGCCTTGAGAACGTGTTTCCAACATAAAGCGGGTAGCTTTTCATATACAAATTATCCCGCTACAAGTTGTAGTAATAGAAGATATCAAATCTTTCCTTTATTTATAGTCTCAATATAATCAATCGCTTTCGCATATACTTTGGAAACTGAATAAGTTTCTTTCAGACTTACTACAACAAAATACCTTATTGGTAATCAATTGTGTTTCTCCAACATAGTAATAATTGGCTTTTCTAGAGCTCTCAATTAATTTTGTACTACCACAGATTCACCAACATCCATGTGGTGAATATCTCTTTTAAAGAGAAATTTATACCATTATGGTCATGGTCAAAATTATATGCAAGATATGTTTCTTGCATTATCGTTGTCCTTTAATAGTCATATTTCCAAAATATTTTGGTGTACAATAGGTACGTGACCAACGATCATTCATGCCATAATAATGACATTATTTTCATATATCATCTCAAACCTCCTTCTAGGGGTGAGTGTGGTATATTCAATACCAATTTTATGTTCATATTCTTCCAATAATGAATATGTACTCGTGAATCAGATGTTGTTACATTCACTGCGGGGATATGTGATTTTGTTATCCTTTTCAAATCTGTAAATGCGTCTGGCATTCGATTTGCTATTCTTTGCAAATGGATAATATTTTGCACCTCTTTTTCACAAATAGAGGTATGTGGATCAAGATGAGATAATGATGCATTTTTCCACAAAATTTCCCGTTTGGTTTCACCAACTTCTCCCCCTAATTTTGGGAAAAGTGCCTCATCGAATTGACAGTATCGTGCAGTGAACAAATCCCCTGTCAATGTTTCGAGGTAGCGAATAATGGAGGGCGATTCAAACTCAACATATATTCCTAACCTTCTTTGCAGATCCATTTTGGTGCCATATGGCGGTGCTACAGGCACATCTATTGCACATCCAAAAATTCTTAAATGGGATATATTAGGTTCATGACCCAAAACTAATTGCAACGGGGAATATTTGTGACAATTCGTAAGTCAGAGACGAACTAGCATTGCTGCATGCAAAATGGCGTGACCCCAAACCGAAGTGGGCAGCCGACGAACTAGCATTGCTGCATGCAAAATGGTGTGACCCCAAACCGAAGTGGGCAGCCTCGTTTTCATGAGTAAATGAGGTATTCAAGATTATACTCATGTATTGTCTCAATCTGATATCCATTTTGAATGATATCTTTAAAACTCAACAAGTTTCTCTTGGACTTGGAGGAGAACATTGCATTCTCTATGATAAATATTGTTCCTTTAGGCAGAGTTATAGTTGCTCTTCCGGAGCCTTCAATCAATTTACTACTATCAGAAATTGTAGTAACATCTGCCTTACACATACTTAAATGAGAGAAATATTTCT
Source organism: Nicotiana benthamiana (assembly GCA_034376525.1). Classification (NCBI taxonomy): domain Eukaryota; kingdom Viridiplantae; phylum Streptophyta; class Magnoliopsida; order Solanales; family Solanaceae; genus Nicotiana; species Nicotiana benthamiana. The sequence goes on along the minus strand of CM067337.1, from coordinate 22,505,602 downwards.
TCTCTTTGAATATCGTATGTGTGGTACATGAATCAATTAATCAAAAGAGATACACGAACATGAGAATAAACAAATTTAATCAGTTGCTTCATAATTAAACAATATTTTCAAAATCTGTTGAGGTTATTCGAATAACTGAGTTGATAGTCGACTATCTTGGGAAGCAGTCATTAGGTTATTCGAATAACTAAACCTGATATTCGACTAACTAGCCTTGCGGAAAAATCCAGTTTTAATGCGAAATATTGGTTAGTCAAATAACTAATTAGTTATTCGACTATCTTAGTAAACAGTCATCAGGTTAGTCGACTATCTGATTTAGATAGTCGACTAACTTAGCCTGCGGAAAAATCCAGTTTTAATGCGAAATATTAGATAATCGACTAACTGTTAGGTTAGTCGATTAACTCTACTGGAAAATAAAAATATCTTTGAAATTTAAGCATATTGAAACATTCTAAAGAAGTAATACTGATATTATATCATAAGCTAACTAATACGAGCTGATACTAATGACTATTAGTTTATTCACTAACTAATACAAATAAGTAAAATAAAATCAAACAATTCCATCTTCCTTCATCACAGATCCATCACCAATTAAGTGGTCTATTTTCCCCTCAGGGTGCTCAAAGAAGTCTGCCACATCCAAGTGGTTGATGTCAAAATTATCGTTAGAGACAGAATTGGTTTCAGGGCATTTGCCTTTTAGAGATGCTTGATAAAGCTCAACCAAATGTCTTGGTACATGGCAAATTTTCGCCCAGTGCCCTTTTCCACCGCAACGATAATATATAGTTTATGAACTATTTGCTTTTGGATTCTCATCGCATCGTGCTTGTGGCAGAGTGACCAACTTCAGGTTGTCATATCTCTCCTTTAAGCCATTCCACAAGATAGTGGATCTTTGACTGTGATATATTCAATTTTCAAACCTTCATCAAGGTGATGGCGCAAGAAAATCAAGGCCTTAGCACAGTTTCAAACCTTCATCAAGGTGATGGCGCAAGAAAATCAAGGCCTTAGCACAGTTTTGGGTGGATGCATTATTTCTGTCTTTAATGGCGTCTCCAGGACCCATTGCATCCAAATGGATTTCAGCATCCAACACCCATGTCATATAGTTCTTTTCATAATGTCAGACATAAAACAAAATTACATCAAGAGCGTGTCCATACTTACGGGCTTTATTACAATTATCACATTCACTTCAGGGAATGGATCATAATCATCTGTATGTGCTATATACAATCTCATGTCAAATATTACTTTCATAAAGTGAAAGATTATTTTGAGAATCTTTATTATTCTCATTATCACAATGATGACGATTATAATTCCGTCTATTGCCACGTCCACATTCATTGATACCTTCATGGTAATATTGTCTTCTTTCAGACTTATCACATGCTGCTACCACATTCTCTAAAGGGAATGGCGCAAATTCAATGGGACGGATTTTTAATTCTTTGCCCACAATCATACATGAATTTAATCAAGACATAGAACTTTTACCACTTCATGTGAGTGTAATTTCTTACAAACTCCATTAGAGTTATAATCAAACTTTGTTGTCTTTGTTTGTATATGAAATCAAATCGTAGAATTTCAAGAATTTGAAAGAGAAAAGTAAATTACTTACCTTTAAGGTATACCAATAAATGTTGTGATATCAAATATACCTCTTGAGTTTCCATCCCGTTGCATTGCTTTATGAAGATACCATCTCTTCTATTTTTCCGTATAGAAATTCTCATATGGAGCAGTAGCAATCGTTATTACACTCTTTTGTTGGAAATTCACACGGTAAATAGATATTGGCGACGAAGGCTTCGACACAGCAAATTCACCTAAGCTTTTCTTTTCTTCTTAATTTTTTTTTTCGTATAGAAATTCTGTAGGAGGAAGAAATCAAATTCAATTGGTTAGAGACTCGTGCTGATAACGTGTTATGAAATAATATAAGAACAAGAACAATAGAGAGAAAAGTAGAGAGAGGAGTATTCTTATTGATACTTTGGAATGGTTTACAATGGGGTAAGACCCCTCTATTTATAGGAAGATAAATGACTTAGCCTCAAAGTAAAACTCTTCTATAAGATAGACATTCACTCTAATTAGAGTTCTATTTATAACAGTTATTGCATAATACAAAGTCAAAAACCATTTTTAACTCATGCTTATGAGCTCCAATCTTCAATTCATGCTTACATTTAATGCGTGGGTTCACCACTTTTGACTTTGTTCATGACTTTTAACACAAGGCTTCAATATTTTTAACCCATGCTCATTTTTAACGTATGGAATCCGCTTAACCATGTTCATTTTTGACATAAGGCTCCAATATTTTTTTAACCCATATTCAATTTCAACGCACGAGACTCCAATTTCTAACCCATATATCTTTTTAACCTTGACAAGCAGCAATTTATCAAGAAAATTCAGATTAAAGAGGAGAATTGCCATAATTTTCTTGCCTTATTTGGATTTTACCTTTTCTTGAAGGAAGGAAAAGAGTATACCCTTATTGATTTTATTTTTCCTAAAAAGAAAATATAGATCTCTTCCTTATTTGATAGATCTCTTTTTTGGAGAAAAATGTTGTGAGCTCTATAAATTGAGGATTCCTCATTCATAGAAAAATTATATAGAATCCACAATATAGTTTTTACGAAGGTTTTATTTTGGGGGAGATTTTCTCTCTATAGTTTTATATATTTTTAGATATTAGTTTCCTTATAGTAGGTCAGTTGACCACGCCATATTCAAATAGTATGTCTTTTTTATTTTATTTTTTGTGTCGTGTGATTTATCATTATCAAAGTTTACTTTATTTACTTTCGCATGACACCAATATTCGATCTCAACAATTCATACAAGACATGATAGGATAGATAACATTCAAATGGACATTGAAGTAGAAACAAATGAAGTAAATGATTTGAGAAGCTCAACTACATATTATTTCATGATACGGTTTATCTATATACCATACTAAAAGCACGAAGGTCGTTAGTGAAATGTCGTTCATTCTTTTTATCCTTAAAAAATAATTTTATATTGGACAAATCTGTAATTTTATTATTTTCCTAATATTATTTAACCTTTCTTTAATTGACCATGTTGGCTATCCTAATATTTATGACTTTAAAATCATAAGTATTTTACCGTATAAATATTTTAATTCCAACTATGTAATAAACTAAGAGTTACCTTATTTAAATTATACTAAAATATTAAAACAGAACCCTTCCTCTCCACGTTCTTGTATAAGTTAGCTATCCAGAGAGGCAAACTTCTTTTCTATTCTTTATTTGTGCAGTCATAGTAAGGTTCTTTGCTTTTCTATTTTGATGTTGAATATATCCTATATGCGCTTTAAATTTTTTTTGTGCCTCTTTTAATTTCTTCTTTAAATTTGTAAAGAGATTACGATTAGAGTTTTTGTTCTTCACTGAATATGAATTGGAGTTGGAACATGCACTTGCGAAGAGGTGGTCAGTAGAGATTCGATTGGGAGGAGAATAAAAAATAGCCCTGAAAATGTCAAGCCAATATAAATTAAGGTATGGAATTGAATTGATATATAAATTCTTTTTGTAACTGAATAATTGTATAAAATAAGCCATGTTAAAAGTTAAAATTTTCAGTTTATAATTATTTAAAAGTATGAAATATGAAGCATGTTAAAAATTAAGTTAGACATTAAACTCTTTGCCCACGAGACTTTTTAGCTCAACTCATATTATGCATCTTAAAATTGATTTGTGGTTTTTTAATTTATCGATAGTAACCAGTGTTTTAAAAGGTGCGGCGTAAGGCGAGGCGTTCCGCATATGCCTTAGCGGGAAGCCCCATGAATATTTAATTTTTTATATTTTACAAGATAATATAATTATAAAAAATATTATTAAAATAGGTAAAATTACATATTATCTAATGAAATTATAAATCCCAAATAAATAAATAAAATTATATATGAATTCAATCAATACATATAAAAGCACGCATACATATAATCTCATATTATATTTTGAAAAAGAGCAAGAGAAGCACTGAACTTAAAAAACTAATTACATACATATTTACAAACTAACAGTGAAATATAAAAAGAGAGGAAAGTAATGAGTTCAAAATAATAAAGTTTTTATATGGAGGAAGGAAAAAACCTGTTGAATTTGACATACGAAAAAGAATGAAATTTGCAAAAAAGTGATAAATCGTTGCTCTTGGTGGAGTCAGACTAGCGGAAAGAACTGTGAAAGACTTCTAATTTAGGACTTTTAGTAATATTAAAAAGTTTACTTTTAAGGAATGAGCCTTGTTTAAACAGGAAGCAACAACTGGAGGTTGTAATACCTTTTACAAGTGAGGATGTGCATGAAGCTCTCAATAGTATAGATGATATGAAGGCCCCTGGGGGAGATGGGTTCAATGCATACTTTTTCAAAAAGACATGACATCTGAATGGAGATGAGATAACAAAAGCAGTCTTACAGTTTTTTTAGCACCGGGAAGATGTTCAAGCTAATAAACTGCACAACCGTAACACTTATTCCCAAAGTAAAGAACCCAACTTCAATCAAAGAATTCCGACCAATTTCTTGGTGCACTATCCTATACAAGATCATATCAAAAATGATAACAAGCAGGCTGAGGAGAGTCATGAACACACTGGTAGATGAAAGCCAAGCAACTTTTGTTCTTGGGAGAGGGTTGATGGATAATGTCTTACTTAGTCATGACTTGATAAAAGGATATGAGAGGAAATAAGTCTCACCTAGATACATGATCAAGATTGACATTCAGAAGGCGCATGACCCATTGGAATGGAGGTACTTGGAGCAGGCATTTGATGGTCTATGTTTTCCTAAAGAATTTGTAGGTTGGGTTATGGAGTGCATTAAAACAGTGTCATATTCTATCAATATAAATGGTAGTCCTACTGTTCCTTTTGATGCTAAAAGAGGGGTGAGACATGGAGACCCTATGTCTCCTCTTCTATTTGTTTTAGCAATGGAGTACTTAACCAGAAGCTTGAAGAACTTGAAAGAGCAGCATGATTTCAACTATCATCCAAGATGTAAAAGATTGAACATTACACAACTTAGCTTTGCTGACCTGTTGCTGTTCTGCAGGGGAGATAGGATGTCTGTGCAAATGCTTTATAACTGCTTCAATAGTTTCTCACATGCTTCAGTGGAAAATCAAAACAAAAGCAACATTTATTTTGCAGGTGTTCCAAGTGTAATACAACAGGAAACTACTCAGTTCACTGTCTTTAGCATGTGAGAGCTACCTTTTAGATATCTGGGGGTGCCACTAAGTTAAAAAAAACTATCTATAAGCCAATGTAACCGTTGATTGAAAAAATGTTGGGGAGGATTAAAAAGTGGACAGTGAAGTTCTTGAGTTATGCAGGAACACTACAACTAATCAAGAGTGTGTTGATTGCTATACACTCTTTCTAGTCACAGATCTTTCCTTTGCCAAAGAAGATCATTCAGCAGGTGGAATCAATATGTAAGAAATTCCTATGGACTGGTGATTCTAATCCAAGTAAGAAGGCTTTAGTGGCATGAAACAGGTTATGCAGACCTAAAACTAAAGGAGGATTGAATATTACTGATCTAAGTACATGGAATAGGGCAGCCTTACTGAAACACCTATGGAACTTAGGCAAGAAGAAAGATAAATTCTGAGTTAAATGGGTGCATGCATACTACATAAAAGGAAGGGAGCCATGAGAAGTGGAGGCCAAACAAGCTTCCTGGATAATAAGGAAGATATTACATGCAGGGAAATATTTGATTGAAGCAGAGCTGGACATAGGGAGAGCAATGCAAGCAGAATCATACTCCATAAGAGAAATGTACAAGCAGTTAAGAGGTGAATTCCTGAAGGTGAGCTAGAGTCGAATACTGTGCAACTATAAAAGCTGTCCTAAATGGAAGTTTATTTTATACCTAGCGGTGCAGGAGAAGCTGTACACAAAAGACAGGCTAATATGATGGGGAATGCAAGTAAACTCAGATTGTCTACTATGTGAAAATGGGATGGAAAGTCACAGACATATATTTTTTATATGCATATTCTCAGATGAGGTGTGTATAAGATTACTAAAATGAATGAACATTATCAAAGAACCAAAAGGATGGGGGAGGAGATCAAATGGGCATCGGGACAGGTGTATGGAAAGGGAGCCAAAACTGTACTGTACTGGCTATGTCTAACAGGAGCAGTATACCATATATGGCTAGAAAGGAACAAGCGAATCTTTCAGAAGATTAAGAGAAGTAGTGTAGATATAGCTAGACAAGTAGTTAGAGACATACATTGTATATTATATAGTTAAAGTAGATTAAGAATTTATCTGCAGAATCTCAACTTCTATCCTTAGAGTAGACAAGGAGTAGAGAGGTTGCTAAGTTTGGGGCTGCATGTCCAAACTTAAGGGTTACTCATGTATATATTTACTTCGTAATAAAGAAAGTTAATTACCAAAAAAGAAATTACTTTTAAATTTAATATTTTTAAATTCCTTTTTAAAAAGATGACTCTTGGGCTTACGCCTCAACCAAAAAACTCGCACGGGCGTACGTCTCGAATTTCTGGGCATACTCCTTACGGGACTTTCACTCCCCACCATTGTCCCGGGGCGTTTTTGGTACGACTCGCCCCAGGGCTCGCCTCAGGAACACCTTTTAAAACACTGATAGTAACTTATTCTTCATAGATCAGCATCTATTTTTTGTAATATATTTTTTCTGGAATGCATATAAATGCCGTTTATAGAAAGAAAAAAGAATATAGTAACTTATTCTTCGGACAAAATTCATATAGTAATTCTTATTGATTAAAAAATAAAACGATTTGTATTTTGTCCGCTAGAAAGAAAAAATAATTGTCTTAATTTAGTTACTTCATACTGTTTGGATCTTATAAAATGAACTTGAAAATTGACTTAAAAAAATGAAAAATTGGGCCAACTTGAAAAGAGCTTTTAAAAAACAAAATGAAGGCCTTTAAAACTTCAAAAGTTATGAAGGTGGAGAAATTATAACATTATAACTATGTTTAAGTTAAATATATGGAATGATGAATGAGTTTCTTCATTTATTAACTTAGCTATGTAGGTATAATATTCATCAAATTCAGGACCTTAATTTTTATTTTATAAATCAAACTCTATTTTGATATAATATCTATGTTATTTTAAAATTTTTTTTTTTATTAAGATTGGGTATCCGCGCAATGCGTGTATTCGAAGACTAATTTTTCTAAAATCCATGTAGTTAGACTCGTTTAGCATATCCGACTCCTTATTGACCCACAAACTCTGATTTGAATCTATATATCTTGAATTTAGATCTTGCTCCAAATTTTGCATGGCTTTATATAATCCAATGAAGTTCTCATTTTCCTAGATTTAAATCAATGTGTATTGGATTTTAGATGAGCAGACCTCTTATCCTCTTTTTCAGTTTGGCTGGTTGTTTCAATTTGAGATACAGAATTGCATTTCCTGTTAATTACTCTATTCAGATGCTAAAAGAAGTTCAAATAGAGGTTTGTGTTTGTTGTACACCCTTCCTTGCATAAACGTGCATGCTTGCCTTTGAATCGTTTTCCGGAGTTCATTACTTAAAGGGTCATTTGGGTCGTTTAGTTGTAAAATTATCTTTCTTTCTATTGTAACAGAAAAGTTACTTAATCATGCATATAACACTCAAAAAAACTCAATCAAATTTCTCAAACTTTTGATTGTCAAATACCTATTGTACCCTCCAAATTTTTATCTTTTTTTTTAAAAAAACTTTTTAAATATTATAGTTTTTTCTCTTTTAACCAACAATACGGACTTCCTTAGAACAAATAAATTTTATTAAAAAATAAAATAAATAATATTTTTCTAGCATATATAATGTCAGAATAATAATATATTGAGCGTAATGTAAAGATATAGAATGTATATAATAAAAATATTGTTATTTTAAATAATTATTTTCAATAGTACATGTATGGAATATATATTTTAAAAAATTTATTTTCTTTCTTTCTCAATTGTGCAAATAAATTTGAGTTTTGGTTGTCAATATCAAAATTATTATTACTAACAAATTGTTCTAATTAACTTTCTACTATGCTCAATATTTTATTATTCCAATATTAATATGCTTAAATAATTTTTTTTATTTTTTTAATCTTATAAAATTTATCTATTCTAAGGTTAGTCCATAATACAAATTAAAAAGAGAAAACAGATTATAATATTAAAAAGCTAAAAAAATTAAGGTTAATAATTTAGAGGGAAAAATAGGCATTTGACTATTAAATTTTGAGAAATATAGTTGAGTGACCTCGTGAGTGCTATAAAAAGTAGTTATGTGACTTTACATTATAAACAAAAGAAAGATGACTTTAGTAGATAATTTCGGATAGTTGAGTAACCATTTAAGTAATGAACTCTCGTTTCCTGCATAGTACTTTTTTTCAAAATTAAAGCATGTTTATGCATCAACCTTGTTATCATAACTAAATTATTGTCCCTAGGATAATTTCAACTATATAGTCCCTACGATAGCCAAACGTAGCAAATGCGGAGCATACAAATACGTTTCATCTTTTCAACAAATTATTGGTAGTTTCAAGAGTACTGGTTGATGATAATTATGACTTTTGAGCTTCTATTACATATAAACACAAGACTGACTACAGAAGTTTGAGAGAATAAAGCAAAGCAAAACGAAGAAGAAGATAAAAGAGAAAATATAGTATAGAAAGTTTCTATATATGGAAAATCCAATCAACTCCCTTTAGACCAACAGGGCGGGTCTTAATAAGAAAAAAATATTATTTGGACGCAATTTTCTCAAATAGAACCAACCTATTATCGGCCAGTCTAGTTTTATAGGCACATTTTTTGTACTCAAACCACGTAAACTCTTTGTACAAGATTTCTTCCCCTTCCATTAATGATGCCAAAGGTGCTATCTTTTGACTCAATGGCGGTCCTCCAAAATATATCATTGATAGCCTTGATTTTACACTGTTCGCCAATACCCTGTGCCTTACACTCTTAAACCTCCCGTTAGTCATGACCTGAAATCAAAATATATTTCAGTTACTTATATTGTATTGTACTCAAGAAGAAGCTACTAAAACACCAAAACAACGTTGGTTAGTTTTGTTGTGTACCTGCAACGAATCACCAACATTAATGAAGAAAGAATTTGGATCAGGTGGGACAGAAATCCAGTCTCCATTTTTGAGTAATATTTGAAGTCCTGAAGTGTTGTTGGATCTCAATACTGATATGATTTGCGGGTCAGTATGCTCACCAAATCCAATCAAATTATTGTCACTCAATTGTTGAATCTCAGGACAAGGGGGATAGTGATTGATCCTGAAAACAGAGTCACTCTTCTCGTCCATTAGAAGCTTACTGAAAACATTCGGGGGATGAATATTTATTCCCTCTGCTAAAATTTCAAGAATCTCACATGCCATTTTCTTAACCGCTGACAAATAATCATTTACTGCAGCCCTGCAATGAGAATGAAAGATTTAAGAAGACTTAAACGTATATAGCCCTTATATATGATATGCTCTGTTTCTAAATTCTACGGAGTATATTTTACCGAATTGTTTCTGGGTTTACACCTAATATAGATGCAAACTTGTGGTAATTGAATTCAGAGTTAGTTGAGAGGAGAATGTATTCGACCCAACCAACATCGCCATTGGGTCCAATCTTCTTGTTTCCATAGCCAAAAGGATCAGCAGGCCCTGCTTTCTGTTTCTCATGAAGCGGAGAGGAGAAGAATTTGATGGCTTCAGATTCAAGTTTAGTTATGAATTCCGTAGGGACGCTATGGTTAATAACTTTGAAAAATCCAAATTCATCACAAGCCTTAACAATGAGGTTTATAGAGTCAGGTTTCGAGAGGTCTATCAATGGAACACCATTGAAGAACGAGGTTGGTTTGCAGTTGTTCACTTTGGACAAGTGCTCTATGGCTGGCTTGGACAAGACTACCATGTTTGCTTGTTGAAGTTTACATGACAGATGCTAGTAGAAAACAATATTTTACAAGGAAATGGAACGATCAAAACTTTTTGACTGGTGTTATTATCCAAGACAAGTATTTGCCGTATTTCTTGTTTTCGCTACATGAGCACCATGTAGTAATGAACGTTTGAAGATGTGCAAGCCCTTCTTCGCTATTTAACTAGTACTCTGTAATGACCCGACCAGTTATTTCTTGTATTTCAGTCCCGACATCCCCGTAATATGTTTCCCCGTATGTTGGTATATGTGTTTGGTGAGTTTGAGATGTGTTGGATTGAATTTGGTTAGAAATGAGACCAATAGTCTCTTTAAGGAAAGCTTAAGTTGGAAAAGTCAACCGGACGTTGACTTGTGAGTTAGAGGGATCGGAATGGATTTCCGACGATTCGACTAGTTTCGTATGGTGATATATGACTTGGGAGAGAAATCGGAAGTTAATTCGGAGGTTCGGTGTGGAATTAGGCTTGAATTGGCTAAGTTGAATATCGGCGAATTTCGGTTGATAGGTGAGATTTTGATCCGGGGGTCGGAATGGAATTCCGAAAGTTGTAGTAGCTTCGTTAGGTGATTTTGGATAGGTCTGCAAAATTTCAGGTCATTCAGACGTCGTCTGGTTGAGTTTTGATCGAATGTTATTTTTGGAAGTTAAGGTTGAACTTAGGCTTGAATCCGCTTCGATTTGATGATTTTTTTGTGTTTAAGGACGTGTTTTTATGATTTGAACTAGTTCATATGATGTTTTGGAGTAGGTTGGTGGTTTTGGTTGGGTCTCGGGGGCCCTGGGGTGATTCCGGATGATGAAACGAAAAAGTTTTGAATTGCATCACATTTTGGGATCTGCCTTCTGGTATTTTCGCTTTTGCGGAAAGGGAGCCGCTTAAGCGGTGACCGCGGAAGCGGCTAGGAAGCCGCGTAAGAGGAAGTGGGACCGCTGGAGCGGCCAAGTGATCGCAAAAGCGAAGTAGCGGAAGCGGTCGCTGGAAATTCGAGAAAACAGCAGAAGCGGTCGAAATGTCGCAGAAGCAGGATCGCAGAAGCGAAAAACGGCCTGGATTTAATGAAATAGTAGGTTCCGAAAATTCAAAAGAGAAGAACATTTGGACTTCGAGCTAAGGCGATTGTGGACGATTTTCGGAGAGGTTTTTGAGGAGATTCATCAGGTAAGAACTCTTGGACCTATAGTATGTCAATATATTGTAAAATCATGGATTAAACAAAAAGAAATCAAGGTTTTTAATGTCAAAAATGGTGGTTAGAGCTCGAAACCCAAGTGAATCTTAAAGTGTTGATTTGAAGGGTCAAGGGGACTCCGATTCTTGTAAATTTGATATGTATGGACTCGTGGCGTGACGAGAATTCTGAAAATGTAAATTTTGTAATTTTTCGAGAAGTGGGCCTGAGGCTCGAATTTTGCCAACTTTGTGTTTTTGGTTGTATTTCGAGTTATTTTGATTGGGTTGCATTCCATTAGCCTATTTTGACGTATTCCTATTGGTTTTGATCAGATTTGGCATCCGGGGAAGCGGATTCTCGAGGGAAAGGCATTTCGAGCTAGTCTACGGCCGGCTAGAGGTGAGTAATGCAAGTAAATGCTGTTTTGAGGGTTTGAAACACCGGACTTTTACATCGTAACGCTATGTTGAGACGTGACACGCACTACACGATAAGTGCGGGGTCGGATACTATTGGGGGATTGTGATTTGGTCCATTCCGAGTAAGATTTATACTATATTGGCGTATGATACGCACACTGTGATTACCATTATTTGGCTTTATGCCGTATTTGGGGCCTAGTGCTGACATGTGATATCCTTCGGGAGTTGGTATTACTGTTGTAGCATGATTGCATATAATTTATTATAAGTCCATGGTTTCAAAACATTGTTTTCAAAACCCAGCCGTGTTTCAAATGTTCAGAACTCATATGCTATCTTTTAAATGTATTTCGGCTAAGGATTATTGTTTATAACTGCCTAAGGGGCTTATGATATATTTTTTGTATTTATGCCCGTCACTAGAGGGGGGGGGGGGGGAGGCGAATAGTGAGGCACGAGAATGTTTGTAAATTTTGCGGAATTAAAATCGCAGTAATAAAATAAGAGCAGTAATTAAAAGTGTAAGGAAAGAACACACTGAATTTATACTGGTTCGCCACAACGTGTGGTTAGTCCAGTCTCCCGAGAGACTCTCTTGAGTATACACTAATTCCGTTACTCTTGCGGGTGCCTAACAACCCGTTACACTTGCTCGTAGATGTACGCTCTACAGGACTTCAACTTGCTCGAGGATACCTTACCTCAAGACTTCACAATGCTCGTGGATACCGCACCACAAGACTTCACACACTAAGATTGAATGTACTTAGCAAACCCAATGCTCAATGAGAAGAATTGGTCTTCTCAAGAACTTCTCCCTTTTACAATGAAGACTCTCTAAGAAGAGTAGATAAGGAGATACAATATAAGCTCTATGAACAACACAAAGTTGTCTCTCAAATGACTCAACAAAAGCTCTAAAAATGATGCAAGAATATTTTCAATATCTTCAAGAATAATGAGAGATGTTGTTCTTTCCAAATGAGTTCAAATGACCTCTATTTATAGAGTTTAGAGGTGATATGTCCGTTGCTCAATAGTTAAACAATAAATATGATTTTCCAACAGAATAATCGACTATTGTATTTACATAATCGATTATGTGACTTTAACGTTCAAAAAAACTAGTCGTTGGAAGGCAACGGATATGAGATAATCGATTACTGAAATATGATAATCAATTATCTTACTTCTCTGGAATTTCCAGCAAAGCTGGAATTTTCCTAGAATAATCGATTATTGCAATGAGCATAATCGATTATTTGGAAAATAATCGATTATTACCTATTGCATAATCGATTATTGAGGCTCTCTGGAATTTCCAGCTTTGCTGGAAATATTAGGATAATCGATTATCAGTTTGGATAATCGATTATCTGGCCATTCTGTCCAGAAGTGAAAACTTACTTCAAAAACCATTTTGTTTAAAGTGAAAACGTTAAAATCATTTTGTTTGAAGTATATTAAAAATGTTTATGATATATATGATTTAATAAAATGATTTTATGCATATTAATGATGACCTATGTTGAGCCAAAAGACGAGATAACTTAAATGTTGCTCTTACATTGGTTCTACCTAACGACCTACGCCTTGGGTCTTCGGTCTTGAACTTTTTAAGCTCGTCTTGGCTTGTCTAAGCAATCCCTTCATCAATATGCTTCTTGGCATCCAATCTTGATTGTTTGATTCATCTTCATTGATTCGTCAACCATCTCAATTGTTTGCTAATGCATCTTCATCGTTTGTCATACAATATCGTTGTTTGACAATTGACTTCATTGTTTGTCATTCATCAAAACCTATATATATAGTTGTTCAATTGCAGGTACTGTTATACACTGTTTTAGCTTACTTTGTGTAATTATTTGGTTTTCTTGCTTTCGGAGCTTTATTTACTGTTATTACTCACCGGGTCAGAGTACTCACATTACTCCCTGCACCTCGCGTGCAGATCCAGGGCAGTCTCAGGCAGAGTAGATCCAGCGGTGGTCAGCTTTCAGCTTTTCGGAGTGTCGAGATAGCTGCACGGCGTTCGCAGCCATTGACTCTCTTTCCCCTATCTTTATTTTCCTGTCTTTCCTTTGTACTTCCAAGTACAAACAGACTTGTATCAGATTGGGGTTTACATGTTAGAGGCTCTGACTTGTGATATCTGTTCCTAGGTGGTTTATTGTTGGTTTTAGTATATTCTGCTCTATTTTGGGTTTTAAATCTCTTTCATTTCTGAGTTTATCATTTCTTTATTATCTTTTTTGTGGGATTATTGATATTGAGGTCGGGCTTGCCTAGCCTTACGGCCGGGCGCCACCACGACCTGGTTTGGGTCGTGACATACTCCCTCCGTTCTAGTTTATGTGAACCTATTTCCTTTTTGGTCCGTTCCAAAAAGAATGAACCCTTTCTAAATTTGATAACAATTTTGGTTAAAGTTACAACTCTACCCTTAATGAGAAGATTTTACAATCACAAAAATACTCTGGGCTCATCTGAACTTGTTTAGGACCACAAATTCCAAAAGTCTTTATTTTTTTCTTAAACTTCGTGCCCAATCAAATAAGTTCACATAAATTGAAACGGAGGGAGTAGTAGAATTTCCCCACCTCCCAACCAGCCCTCCACCCTATCCCCCAAATAATTTAGACAACATGAATGACTGCTTTAACCAATCTCTGTGATATATAATTAATTTGTACAGTGAGCTTAAGATAATTTGACATACATGTTATATCACTGAAGATAACAGAAATGTGTAATTACTAGCTGAAAGTTTGTTTGATCAAGAAAAAAGTCACAAAATGTCTTGAACTTGACTAGTTAAGAGTATGAATTATTGATAGTGGTGAAAATTGTTTAGGAATAGATTAATTATATAATATTGTTATAAGTTCAAAATAAGAAGTGTCATAAAAACTACTCACATTAGTCAAGAGGAACGACTCGTTAATATACTCACATAAGCACGACTTTTGAACTAAATCATAGCAACGTATGGGAAGTAGTTAGTAAATTCCAGAACATTAATAAAAAGGAGATTAGGGTATGCATAAACAAGTTTGAACGAAGAAGGATATGGATAATACAGAACAAATTTGCTTTCTCAATCTTCTACTACTATACGCGGGTGGTTGAAATGAACTGTGGACCTAGCTATTACCTAGGATTGACAATATTGTATACAATGTACCAAGATTAAGTACGGTTTTTTACCCATATTTCTCGTAATACTTTTTCCTTTCCTGAGTCGCTATTACCACATAAAATTATCCTCACGATCGGTTGGAACCAGAAAGAGGCCGGTAACCTTTCCCCTCAAGATATTTGAGTATGAACAAACTGTGATTTTTGTGTGGTTGTTTGACTCAAAAGATATTGAATTCTTTTTGAATAAATCAATTAAAAAAATAAAGGGGTAAATTATATTCGTCAATGGTCACGGTCGTCCAAATTTAGACTCATACAGTTAGTCCCTCCGCTTGTTGAGGTTGCAACCTGGTACGTCCTTTATCAGAGGACATCACCCACTCTTGTGGATAAATTTGGTTTTGCGAAGCGTTAGGGCTTAAACAACAACGGGAGGTTAGCCTGCTTAACAAGACACCAGATATTGTATCTTATCGGGAAATGACAGCATCTCCACGTGCGTCATCATTATGCGTGTTTTCGAGAGAGGGGTTGAGGGCTTGTCGCTTCGGTTCGATGCCACTCTGCAGCCTTCCGCTTCGATTTTGGTGCCACCCAATCCTATTAATAGGGGGAGGGTTTGTTTTTTTTTTCAAAAACTCTTGCCATTTCATTTCTAGTTATCCTTTCTCATCCCTCCGGCGTTTGTTCCAACAATTTTCTACTTCCTCTTCTCCCATTCTTCATTCACATCTTTCTGTGCTATTTTAACACCTTTTCATCGAAGAGCTGCCTAGAACACATCGATCTCGTAAGGGGTTTTCTGGTGCAACCCCATTATCCGTGGTGCTCCCCTCTGGCGGTGAGGATATGACGGTGGAAGAGGGGGACAACTTTCCGACCGTGGAGGAGTTGCTGCCGAGACACCCCATGTCTCGAAGCGACTTTCTCAATCCTCCTCCTACTCCTATCCCCATGCTCTCTCAAACGAAACAAGTTCATATTGATGCTCTCCATACAAAGTATAACATCCCCACTCATGTTGATATGGTTCCAGCGGGAAGGGACTTTGTAGAAGTACATAGGCCTGGGTACTGCACTTTTTATGAGTACCCCTTCATGATCGGCTATTCTTTCCCCCTTCTTCCATTAGCAGAAGAGTTCTATCAATTCAATCAGGTTTGGTCGGCGTAACTTTCCCCATACACGCTTAAAATACTTATGCCGTTGTCAAAGTACGTGGAGTTGGATAGGTGCGAGGTTACCATTCACCACCTTCTGCACTTGTTCTCACCGAGCTTTCATAAGGGCACTATGGTGCATTTGAGACATCGTGGGACAAAAGGGCTAGTAGTTAGGACTGACGACCGAGGAAGTCATAAATTTTGGCATAAGTACTTCTTTGTCAAAATCGAACACATTGTGTCTGACCCTACTAGGTTCCTGGAGCAGTGGAACAAAAAATCATTAGTGTCACCATTTTTTTACTCTTTCTTTTCTTCTTCACTCATTATATTGTTTGTTTGGTTCTGTTTTGCAGCTATAGGGCATCCACCCCACCTTATCGCAGGTATAAGGGATTGGATAACCCGTTTGTTTCCCTATGCAGCGAAGACCCGAGATCCACCCGCTTTCATAAAAAGTTTTGGGCTGAGATTTTCATCTAGCAAAATATCTTCCCATATATCACTTTGTTGGTTATACACCGTTGTCTATTGATATGACTCTCCATGATGATAGGTCAACGAGCTTTTAGCCGGAGGGCTCCAGTCCCTGCATTTCGACAGGCTGTCGCTGCAGGAATGCAATTTACCTTACGTGAGTCCGTCCGGGAAGGTTGGTATCAACCGATACAGATGGGGATTCTTCTCGCGATATGGTTGTGAGGCAAGAGATCTCTTCCATAACGACCCGTCACCTTTGAATGAATCCTCTAATGGGGATGATTCGTTACTGAGGAAAAGGAAGAGGGTTGATCTTGGGAAGGATGTGGTCGTGGATACTGGTAAAAATAGGACGGGTGTGTCACAAAAGGTTCCTTTGCCTACGTTTATGCCGACGCCATCTTGGCGGGGAGGTCCCCCCAAACGGAAGGGGTTGATCCAGGAGGTGGTTTCGTGCCCTCAATTGAGGGTGGTGCATCGTCTAACACCGAAGGGAGCCTACGTGTCGAGGGCCAAGGCTCCAGTTCAGATGTCCACCTGAAGGATATTTGTGAGGTATTAGAACGCTATACCCATATGGAGGTTAGAGTGGAGGGTTCTGATCGGGTTATAGTTGTCAGAGGGGACTACAACCTATTGTCCAACTATGATCAGGTGGTGTCTGCTTTACACCTTTTATATGCTGCCCCCGAGAGTGAGGTGCTTAGAGCTATAAACGACATGGATTTTTCTTGGAAAGTCGCCGGCATGGCCTTGTAGGTAGATGTCTGATATTTTATACTTCAATATCACACAAGAGGTGGGGGGGGGGGGGTATTTTGTGTGGTACCCAATTTTTGCTTATCTGAACTATAGAACGACCTGGTTCTTCTATGTGTTCTAACTACTACTATTTGCGGAATAATCAATAAAGAAAATAAAAAACACAGAGATTTTTACTTGGAAAATACCTTGCTCAAAAGGTGAAAAAACCACGACCTACTACTCAATAGAATTTTCCCAAAAAATTCTACTAAAATCACTGAGCTAAGATTTGTATTTACAAAAACTCTTTTGTAAACCTAGGATTAACTCTAGTCTCGTTGTGGCACACAACCCCAACTGTTTCCACAATTTCAAGTAAACTCTTAACTTGAAAACACTAACTACCTAATAAAATTTCTTCTATAAAAGTTGAAAGGTACGATGTAAAAACACCTACTACAATTGAACTAGAATAAAAGATAGACACTTGGAACTGGTTCTTATATCTCGTTCAAGTTGCTTCAGGATTGCACTCTTGAATCACACATAAATTGCTTGTAAAATCGCCTTGCTCTTTTGCTCTCAAGTTAAGTTTAACTTCTGCTTATCTTCATTACCTATAAAAGAGAATAACACTGATATTTAATGGGTTGGTAATTAGAGATTGAATGTTATACATATGCTACTCTTCTATTGTAGAAGAGTTCAAGTTGATCTCAAACTCTAACACTATTCTCTTCCTAAACTATATTCTCTTCATGTATGGAGTCTTTATCTCCTTATCAAATATGAATCCCTTTTTATCGGATATGAAGATATTACTTCTGATAAGTTAGATTTATCTCTTTCACATGCATCTCACATGTTTGGGTTGATCTTGACTGTGCTTCACAAGATGGCTCTGGTCCATGTCTAAGTTCTTTTGTCATTCTTTAAAATTTCACCTATTCTTGGGCCAACAATTTCCCCCTTTTGATGATGACAAGCTCTGTGCTTTTTACTTACTTCGATCCTGTACGAGCTTAGCTTAACAATCAATACAAAGTTTATAAAATTCACTTATCATCAATATCAAGTTAATTAGGTTATAAATATCACTTATTAAAGCACAATATCTCTTCCCTCTTTTGGCATCATATAAAAGTTGTATACAAAGTGTGAGTCCCAAATTTTAATAAGTACTCATGGCTAATAGGGCAATTGCAAGTGCAATCATGGATCATTCATCAGTAATCAAGCAAACATATTTAAGCTATCAAGGAATGATTAATATTGAATAAGAGCAAAAACAGTAGATATCATTGATAGAAGATATGTTTCTACCACATCCGACAACCAGAAAGCAAAAACATTCAAAACATGAGCAAAAAAGAAAGAAAAATCCCTAATACGGGTCACTGAAGGTACTAGATAGGTTCAAGAGGTCTAGAATTCCTAAGGCTTGGGAGAGCTAGAGGGTTGGTTTTGGGCTTAGAGAAGATTCAATATATTGTGAAGAATTCCATAATTCTTCTCCTTTTCCTAGGTAAGCTCAGTTCTGAGAGCATATCTCTCTGATTCCATCTTTGCCACACGAGCCTTTAGCCTAGCTATCTCAACATCATTGACTTCACTTTCCTGAATAAGAGCCCTGCCTTTATTGTTGATAGGAGTCTTCTTGGATAAACCATGTTCATCTGGGATGGTCTCGACTAAGTAGTCACAACCAAGTAGAGTATTAATGCCAAAGTAGTCCTTTCTTGAGGCCATTTCCCATTTTTTCAGAGGCACATTGCACCTATCCAGAACCGTTGTGAGAATAAAGCCATAGGGTGTGGCATGAGACGTGGAGCCATTGATGACCCTGCCAAATAGCTCGATGATGAATGCATGCCAATTAATTTTCCTTCCACTTTCCAAGAATACCATCAGAATTAAGTCCATATAATTTGCAATATACCTTCTCTCATGCCTAGGCAGTATGCACTTGTTGACAAACTCAAAAATGACTTTGTGTTGTGGTCTCATTTCACTGCTCTAAATAGCCTACCCTCATTCATATTTGCAACATCACAGAAGCTCCTGGTAATTTTAAGGGCAATAGGATTGGAGTCCAGACATGGACATCTTTGCCATGTATTGTCATCAAACCCTTTAGAGGGTATGCCAAGGATCTCACCAAGCTTCTTTGCATCAAAGGTCACTTGAACTCCTTTCACCAGGCTACTAACTCTACCATCCTTAGCCTCTCCATTTGCCATGAACTTAATGATCTCATTCCTGGCTAGCCTTCCATCCATCTAAAGGACCAAGTCCTTCTATCCCTGAGCAGCTAAAGCATCCACGAGTCTCATAATTTCTGGTTCCACCAGGTCTTTCAGCAATCTACCCCTCAAAATTTCTCTTGCCAAACTTGGCCAGCTTGTCTTGTTCACCAACAGACTCACTTTCTTCTTATCACTCCATTCCTCCCCTTCAATACTTATTTACTTTTTATCGCAGACCTTATCCTCTTGGCCAATGAGGGTTCAGCAACATCAAACACAAAGGAAGACTTCTTGGAAGAAGTCTTGGGCTTGGGGGTCTGAATCTCCACTTTTTAAACTTTCTCCTGACGGACCAATTCATCACCTTAATATCAACAACTTCCGAGGACTTTGCAAACTTACTTTTTCCTTTAGCCATCCTTTTCTTCTTACTCTCAGCCAGAGCCTTTTATAGATCACTCTCACTCTGTTTTACCCTGCTTCTTGTGGATCTTCCCTTTGGCAAGGAAGTTTTAGTAGTTATTGGGGATGTAGACTTTCATTTCATGGAGGGCAGAGGAGCACCGGGGGCTTTGCGTGAGAGTTATTCTTTTCTTTGGATCATAACTTGCCCTAAACATTTCAACAGGTCTTCTAGGATCTCTTTAGTTGATAAACCAGGTCCATCTCCATGTGCGCTTAGATTAACTAACCCTTCAACAGCTTTACCAGAACCACTTTCCCCTGGCTTCTTGCCAGTCTCTTGAATATTTTCTTGTTCAACCCCACAAATAGCAGGTACACACAAATCAGTAGTGGGTGAATGATCCACTCTCTTACCTTTTCCCCTTCGTCACCATATTCACTTTCTATCTCCTTTTATTTTTTAGATATCTTTTTTCCTCTACTCCTTCTTACCTCAGGTAATTCCACATCCCTGATAGGCCCAACCAAAATAAACATATTTTCTAAATTCTCAGTCAAAGAAGAACTTACCTTAGAAGGGGATTCTTGAGCCTTCTCCGAGTTAGAAGACCAGGCCCTTCCCCTTACTAGCAGCCTTGTACAACTCAGGATAAAATTTAAAATAAGAGTTTTGAGCGTGACTTGCCTTTAATTGCTAGTTTAATTTCCTTGAGAGAGCCCCAAAAGCTACTATTTTTCGAGCACACATTTTTACCCTTCTTAGTCTGGGTTTAGGAGTCGTGCTAGGTGGAGGAGAGATAGATGAATCAAAGGGAGTGAGTTGTCGAGCAGTTCCAGGCTTGTCTTGTGGGTTTGTCATTATAGCTAATTTCTTGAGAGAATTGGTAAGTTAGAACTTTGGAGAAGAAAGCAAATAAAAATGAACAAGGGTTTTTGACTGTTTAGAATTATGAAGATGTCATGAGGTAATGATGCATATTTACAGACAAATATACATTTGATATATAATGGCAGCTTTTGCAGTGGCCAATTAAAATTCTAATCAACCTAAAATTCCATGTTTGAATGAATGGTTAAGCTTCCCTAGACTTTAGGCAAATTGCGTGGTTTAAAGTTTTAATGCTGACGGAACTGGTTTAAAACAAATTGATAAAATTTCTGCTCATGATTTAAATATTTATATTTCTAATTTTGCAGAGTATAGAAAACATACCTTGGCATTCAGATGAATCAATACTGATGAACCAGGTTCTTCATGTAGAATTACCTTGACCATGCCCCAATATACCATAGTAGAGAAACTTTTGTAACAGATCGATGAGTCATATTAACACATGTTACATGAGTATATTAATTACAATATGAAGTTGAGTAAAAATTAATCTGGATATATACACAAGTTCAGATTTCCTAGCCAATTGATTTTTCAATTTATTTTTATTGTGCATTCTGAGCTGGTCCTATTAGGTGATCTTAATCATCCCTAATTCTAACATGTTCCTTCCAACATTTTCTCTATCCAGTGCTTTAGTAAAGATCAACAATTTATCTATCAGTATCATAGAATTCTATGGTCATCAATCCTTTCTTATAGTTACCTCTTAAGAAATGGTGTCTAACATCTATGTGCTTAGTCCTCTTATGATGAACATGGTTCTTTGTCATACTTATAGCACTAGTGTCATCAGAGAAGTTTGGAATGCAACCAACTTCAACCCCAAAATCTATCAGCTGTTGTTTAATCCATAGTAATTGAGCACAACAAGAGGAAGAAACAACATATCCACCCTCAACAGTAGATAAGACCACTGAATTCTATTTTTAGTGGCCCATGATACAAGGCATGAATCAAGAAAATGAGCCATACATGAGGTGCTTTTCCTATCCATTAGGAAACCTGCATAGTCAGCATCAACGTACCCTACTAGATTGAAATTACTACCTTTAGGGTACCAAAGACACATATGAGTAGTACCTTTCAAATATCTCAGTATCCTCTTGACATCAGTCAAGTGAAATTCCATTGGATTAGCCTTAAAACGAACACAAAGCCTTACACTGAAAACTATGTCAGGTCTGCTGGCCGTAAGATACAAAAGTGAACCAATCATACCCCTATACAACCTCTGATCAACAGATGAACCAGGTTCATATATGTATTCTTTAGTAGCAGTTGTAATGGAAATGTCTATTGCCTTTGATTCATCAATTAAACTTTTTGATAAACTCTTTTGCATATTTCTATTGATGGATCATGGTTCCATTTGGTTTTTTTTTTATATGTAAGCCTAAGAAAAAGTTAGGTCACCCATCATACTCATTTCAAACTCACTCCCCAATAATTTGGCAAAATCTTTACTTAGTTTGTCAATGGTTGCCCCAAAATTTATATCATCAACATATATTTGTACCACAAGAACATCTTTACCTTTTTCCCTCAGGAATAAAGTGCTATCAATTTTACCTTTTTTGTGGCCATGTTCAAGCATTAATTTGGAAAATAGTTCATACTATTCTCTAGGAGCCTGCTTGAGTCCATAGAGAGCCTTGTCTAATTTGTATACATGTTTCGGACACTCCTTTCTCTCAAACCCTGGAGGTTGTTTAACAAACACTTCTTTTAGGTATCCATTCAGAAAGGCATGTTTGATATCTATTTGATGAAGAGTGAATTCCATGTGTGCTGCAAAATCTATAATGAGTCTTATTGCCTCCAGTCTTGCAACTGGAGCAAAGGTTTCATCATAATCTATACCCTCCTATTGGCTATAACCTTGGACCACGAATCGTGCCTTGTTTCTTGTAACTGTTCCATCTTCATCAAGCTTGTTTCTGAAGATTCATTTAGTGCCAATTACTGGTCTGTCCTTGGGTCTTGGCACTAGATGCCAAACTTGACTTCTCTCAAACTGATTGAGTTCATCTTGCATTGCATTTACCAGTCTGCATCCTGCAAAGCCTCAACATCATTTTTTTAGGTTCAATAAGAGACATGAAAGCATCAAAAGCACACATATTCTTTAATTGTGATCTACTTTTAACTCCATAGGTTGGATTATATTCTCAATGGGATGTGAAATTTGATTCTTGTGAGGTTTCACAGCCAATTGATTTCCGCTTGATGTTTCTCCCATGTTTTGTTGCTGAGGAATAGGGTCATGAACAAGTTTCTTTAGGTGATTGGTTTCAGTTCCTCTTTGTTCAGTTCCCCCTGTCAGGTTTCCCTAGATAGAGGAACCTGTTCCATCACCTGTTACTTCTTTTGGTGCAACTTTAGCTTGAGCTGATACTTCACTCAAATCTTTTACCAGCCCAATAGCTTCATCTTCATGTTCCTATGTATCAGAAAGAATGTTAGTTTCATCAAAAATACATGCACGGTTTCTTCTACGCACAACGTTATTTTATGGAACACTTTATAAGCTTTGTCATATGAAGAATATCCCAAGAATACTCCCTCATAACTTCTGGGATCAAACATACCTAGGGAGTCCTTTCCATTATTCTGCACGAAGCACTTGCATCCAAATGCCCTATGATGAGATATATTTTGTATTCTCCCTTTAAGTAACTCATAGGGAGTCTTCTTTATAAGAGGTTTAGTCATGTACCTATTAATGATGTAGTATGCAGTATTTACAGTCTCTACCCTCAAACTATGGGGAAGTTTACTAGAAAGAAGCATAGTCTTAGCCATATCTTTAAGAGTCCTATTTTTTCTTTCAACTACTCCATATTGTTCAGGAGTACTAGGGGCAAAGAATTATGATCTATACCATGTTCATCAAAAAATTCATCAAACTTAGCATTTTCAAATTCAGTTCCATGATTAGACCTAATTGACGCAAGTTGATTACCTAGTTATTTATGAGTTTTTCTAACAAAAGCAGTAAACATGTCAAATGCTTCATCCTTAGATGTTAAGAACAGTACCCAGGTAAACCTAGAATAATCATCAACAAGTACCATCATATATTTCTTACCACCTCTACTCAAAGTTCTCACTAGACCACAAAAATACATATGAACCAGTTCCATTGTCCTAATTGTGCTAACCTTTTTTTGCTTTTAAAGGATGATCTTACCTGCTTCTCCCTTGCACAGGCCTCACAAAATTTATCTTCCTTGAACTTGATGTTAGGTAGCCCTATCACCAGGTCCTTGGAGACTAATTAATTGAGTTGATTCAGACTTTCATGACCAAGTCTTTTGTTCCACAAGATGGGATCATTCTCCAATACACTCAGGCAAGTGAGTTCATTTTATGAAAGAGTGGAAAAATCTACATTGTAAATATTGTTAACTCATTTTTCATGCAAAAAAATTTTATCAGTGGTAAGATTAATCATAAAGCATTTGGTAGAGGTAAAAACTACAAGGTTACCTCTATCACACAGTTGTAATACACTGATTAGGATATATAGCAAGCCATCTATCAAGTAGAAATTCTTAATGAAATGTGAGTTTGTCTTATCTACCTTTCCAAACCCCAATAATCTCACATTTATTCCCATTTCCAAAGGAGATATTACCTCCTTTTAATTACTCAAGTGAAAGGAACAGGTTCTTGCTTCCAGTCATATGTTTTGAGCAGCCACTATCCATGTACCATATTTGGCTACTTCCCTTCACCTAAACCTGCAAAAAGAAATCAGGGGTTAGTCTTAGGATCTCAAACTAGTGTGGGTCCCTTTCTATAGGCTAAAGGTGTAAATTAAATTCCTTTTAAATCACCTAGGCAGCCTATTTTTTCTCTTGAACAAAGGTTTTGTTCTTTTGACTCTTCTTTTCTTTTGCATTCATTTTTGTAATGACCAGTATTGCCATAGTGTATGCAGATTTTGTTTTCAAAAAGAGTGGTGCACTTGTTTTTGGAGTCCCACTTAGGTGCTTGGGTCCCATAGCCAAATTCTCTATTATTGCTACTGTAATGTTCTTGTAGCTAGGATAATGCATCAGAAGCCTTATTCCATTTGTAAATTCTGTCTAGTTCATGCTTTACCTTCCCTAGGTCTTCTTTTAAGACTCTTATTTGCTCATGTTTCTTGTACACCTCATCCTTCATATTTTCTAGGATTTTTTCTAAGGTAAGATGTGTGTGATCAGCTTTCTTCTTACCTCTTCCTAATTTCAGTTTTAAATTTTCATTCAAAAACCCGGTTCTTCAACTCAGCATTTTTACTATCACTCTCATTAGCCCTAGATTCTAGATTTTTTTACTTGGATTTTAAGGTCACACACTCCCTAGACAGATGTTACTTCTTATTGTTAATTATCTCAGACTCATCAGTGAAGTCTATCAATAGTTGAGATAACCTTTCTTTAGATAGAAATTTAATATTTTCTTTGATATGAATCACACTTACCTCTTGTTCATCATCTGCTTCTCCGATGACCATAAGTGATTGTTCATCTCTAGCTTCATCTTCTGAATCCTCATCAGATGTTTCTCCCCAAGCAGCAACCATAGCCTTTGTTGATCCTTTGTTCCTTTTGGGTTGAACCTGTTCCTTCTTCCTATTCCTTCGTTTAGCCCTTTCCTTCTTCTATTCAGTTTCCCACTGAGGACAGTCTTGATCATGTGATCAGTCTTGCCACATTTGTAACAACCCTCGTTGGTCTGTTTCTTAGGATATCTTGGTTTGTTGAAGGTTGTACCTCTTGAAGGACCCTTTCCTCTCATTCGGTACTTTTTGAAATCCCTTGTGATCATGGCCATTTCATCATCCTCCAGATCTGCACCTTCAACTATTCTGAGAGCCAGACTCCTTCCTATCCATTTTCATTGTTTGCCTTCTCAGTTCATAGGCAATAGTATTTCTAATTAGTCCATCCAACTTGAGAGTAGAAATGTTCTTTAATTCTAGAATAGTAGTGATTTTGCTTTCCCAAGTCACTAGTAAGACCATTGTCAAGATCTTATCAACTTGTCTTCTTGAAGGATAATTCTCCCAAGAGATTTAAGTTCAATTGTTAGTGTTGTGAACCTTGTGTACACCTCTTGGATAGTTTCTCCTTCCTTCATAGTGAAATTCTCATACTAGGAATAATAGCAGTGTTCCTCTTGATCTCTTTACTTGAGGAGTTCGTTCATGATCCACTTGTAAAGTGTCCCATACCTCCTTAGCACTGGTATAACTTTGAATCCTGATGTACTCGTCTGGACCCAGTCCACATGCAAGCCATTTCTTGGCCTTGGCATTCTTTTCCCATTTCTTCAAATCTTCAAGAGTGCAATCAACTTTTGTCTTTGACATGTCCACTCCTTCTACATTCTTCTTTCTAGTAGCCAGGGGACCATCAGTGACTATGCCCCAGAGTTCATAGTCTTCTCTTATGATGTGATCTCTTATCCCGTTCTTCCACCAAGAACAGTACTAACCATGAAAGAGTAGAGTAGCAGTGGATTGCCCTTCCCAGTTTTCAGGTGGTGCACTCATCTTGATCTTTTCCTAAGGTGTTAACCTCTTCAAGGATAACCCGCTCTAATACCAATTGATATTTTATACTTCAATACCTCACAAAAGAAGGGGGGGGGAGTGATTTGTGTGGTACCCAATTATTGCTTAACTGAACTATAGAAGGACATGGTTCTTGTATGGTTTTCAACTACTACTGTTTGCGGAATAATAAGTAAAGACAATAAAGAAGACAAAGATTTTTATGTGAAAAATACATGGCTCTAAAGGTGAAAACCCCACGTCCTACTACTTAGTAGGATTTCCCGAACTTCCACAAAAATGACCGAGCGAAAAACTGCATTTCAAAAAACTCTTTATTTAACCTAGAATTAACTCTAATCCCGTTGTTACACACAGCCTCAACTGTTGCAACAATTTAAAGTTAACTCTAACTTGAAAACTCTAAGTACCTAATGCAATTGCTTCTATAAAGTTTGAAAGGTACAATGTAAAATCACCTACTACAATTTAACTATAATAAAAGATAGACACTTGGAATTGGTTCTTCTATCTCGTTCAAGTAGCTTCAGGATTGTACACTTGAATCACACATAAATTGCTTGCAAAATCGCCTTGCTCTTTTGCTATCAATTTAAGTTTAACTTTTTCTTATGTGCATTAAGTTTAACAGATGATACTCTTCTATCATAGAATAGTTCAAGTTGATCTCAAACTCTAACACTATCCTCTTCCTAAACTGTGTTCTTTTCATGTAAGGAGTCTTTCTCTCCTTATCTAATATGCTACCTTTTTGATTAGATCAGGAGATATTACTTCTAATAAGTTATATATCTCTTTCCTGTGCATCTGACATGTTTGGGTTTATCTTTACTGTGCTTCACAAGATGGACCTAGTCCATGTCTGAGTTCTTTTTTCACATGTTCTTGGGCCAATAATGTCTTACTTTTCCTTTTTATCGTTGGGTTTGCGTTGTTATTGTCGACCTGTCTTTTCATTTTAATTTCTTTCTTGTTGTGCTAGACCCTTATCAAGAAGACCAAGTGCGAGCTCCTGGAAAGGAAGAGGACAACCATCTATGGGAAGATTTCTTCTATATATCAAGAATACCGCACTAAGCAGCGTGTGATGGCTGACATCTACAACCAGGACCCTGACTTCCAACTTTTCCGCGAAGGGCCAAAACAGAGGGAGGATCAATTGGCGCACAAGGTTGAGGAGTTGAGGGAGTGGGACGAGGACCTTATGAAGGCCGTCGCCTGCAACAGTGAACTTGAGTCATTCCTTAAGGTGAAGGACGATGAGCTCGAGTGAAGTAGAGGGGTGATGGTATAGAACGTCAACTTACAAGCAAAGATGGCAAGCTTGACTGCCGAATTGGGTATGAAGGCGGCAGAAATTCCTGGGCTTAAGGGTGAGTCGAGTGTGAGTGCCGATAAGTTGGCGACTGCTATTTCTATAGTGGCGGTCTTGGAAAATACCCTTTGTGTCCGTAGGTCGGATCTAATAAAGGAGAAGGAGGCATCCGCGCTTAAGATAGCGGGGATTGAGGGGCGTGTTAAGGAGTTGGAAGTAGAGTTATTCGCATTGACTCGACAAGTGGCATCGTTGCGGTCGGAGGACGCGCGTCGAGACTGGCAATCTTCTGCGTCTCATTCCTTGGCTGATCCCATCATTCCCCATCATTTATACAAGTTGTGGGTTCACGCTGAGGCCTAACTCGATGTGTAAAAGACTGTTCACGCCGACAGGAGGGCATCTGCAGTTGAGCTTCATCATATGCCTTCCTAAGCCCGGGCAGCTCGTGAGGCATGCGGATATGATCCGCTTACACCTAACGGAGATAATATCAACTCTGATGATGCAAACCGTCTTAGCTCTAACTCTTTGTACGAAGATTTGTATGGTAACATGGAGAATGTGTAATGTTTGGTTTGTACTTACTTTTGCTTCATGATTTTTTTAAGGGAGTCTTTGAGCCCATTGTAAAGATAGGGGCTGGCAATATTTTTGTTGTAATGAAAAAAATTGTTTTGTAGATTCGGTGGCAATATATATTTTTATTGATTTTTGTGATGTCGGGCCCTTTTCTTTGTGATGGTCTTAGCTTTTGGGATGTTATCTTCGAGCGGATATCGAGGTAATATCCCTAGTAATTTGAGTGAAGTCAAACTTCTATCTTTGTTGATGGCCTTAGCCATCGAGATGCTACTTTCGATCTGGCATCAAAGTAATATCCCATCGTAGTTCGAGTGAGTCGAACTCATATTTTTGTCGATGACCTTGGCCCTTAGGATGTTACTTTCAACCTTGCATCAAAGTAATATCCCTTCGTAGTTCGAGTGAGGTCGAACTCATATTTTTATCGATTACCTTGGGCATTGGAATGTTACTTTCAAGCTGGAGTTGAGGTAGTATCCCGTCATAGTTCGAGTGAGGTTGAACTCATTGTTTTGCCGATGGCCTTGGACATTGGGATGTTACTTTCGAGTTGGCATCGAAGTAGTATCCTGTCGTAGTTCGAGTGAGGTCGAACACATCAGCTGGTCAATGGACTTGGCCATTGGGATGTTACTTTTGAGCTGGTATCAAAGTAGTATCCTATCATAGTTGGAGTAAGGTCGAACTCATAGTTTTATCGATGGGCTTGGCATTAGGATGTTACTTTCGAGCTGGTGTCGAAGTAGTATTCCATCTTAGTACGAGTGAGTTCAAACTCATCTTTTTGCTGATGGCCTTGGCCATTAGGATGTTACTTTCGAGCATGCATCAAAGTAGTATTCCATCGTGTTTCGAGTGAGGTCAAACTCATCTATATGTCGATGGCCTTGGCCCTTGGGATATTACTTTCGAGCTGGCGTCAAAGTAGTATCCCATCGTATTTTGAGTGAGGTCGAAACTTATCTTTTGGTCGATGGCCATTGGGATGTTACTTTGAGCTGGCGTCGAAGTAGTATCCCATCGTAGTTCGAGTGAGATCGAACTCATCTTTTTTTTGATGGCCTTGGCCATTGGGATGTTACTTTCGTGCTGGCGTCGAAGTAGTATCCCGTCGTAATTCAGTCGAACTCTTCTTTTTGTTGATGGCTTTGGCCATTGGATGTTACTTTTGAAATAGCATCGAAGTAGTATCCCGTCGTAGTTCGAGTGAGGTCAAACTTATATTATTTTTGATGGCCTTGTCCATTGGGATGTTACATTCATACATTGGAGATTTGATTATGTTCCTGTAGGAAATACATGTTGATTTTGTAAATATAATGGAGATTTGGATATCCATAGCTAGTCCCTTCATTACTCGACCTGGATATCATGTCGATGGGCGGGGTAATAAACAACACTTCAGACATCGAGAAGTATCCCTTGCCACCTTAATAAAAGTTTCTCCGACAAAGCCCGATTGGGACAAAGCACGAATGAGGGAAAAAGATTACGACTTAGGAGGCGCCTCTTTTCAGAAGTGGAAGTATTTGATATGGGCAACATTCTAATTACTTTGGAGCAATTTTCCTTGCATTGTATCTAACTTGAATGTTCCTTTGTTTGCTGCTTCCATGAATTTGTATGGCCCGTCCTAGTTTGTTCCCAGTTTTCCCTCATTAGGGTCTTTCGCTGCTTGTGTTTTAGCTTTGAGGACGTAGTCTCCGACCTTGAGTGGTTGTACTTTGGCCTTCTTGTTATAGTACCTTTCTGCTTATTGCTTTTGGGATACCATTCTTACGTGGGCCATATCTCTTCGTTCTTCAACTTCATCCAGGTCTTATAGCCTACTTTTGTCCTTACTTGGCCCGCTTTCACTGGAGTATCTCAGGCTAGGTTCTCCGACTTCGATGGGTATAACCATGTTAGTCCCGTAGACTAGTGAATATGGTGTCTCGCTTGTGCTGGGTTTAGGAGTGGTGCAGTACGCTCGTAGTACTTCTGGCAGCAGTTCATGCCATATACTCTTGGTGACCTCGAGCTTCTTTTTCAATATATTTAAGATCATTTTATTGGAGTATTCAGTTTGGTCATTGCCGGCTGGATGATATGGGGTGGAGAGTATTCACTTGATGTGGCATTTTTTGAAAAACTCGGTTGTTTTCTTTCCGACAAACTGAGGTCCATAGTCACATATGATTTCTTTGGGAATGCCAAAGAGACATATTGTATTTTTCCATATGAATGCATTAACTTCTTGCTTACATATTTTAGCGTATGCACCTGCTTCCACCTATTTAGAAAAATAGTCCGTTAAAACCAAAAGGAGGTGTACCTTACCTCGTCCTGCTGGGAGGAGTCTGACGATATCCACCCCCCACTTTATGAATGGCCATGCTAATGTAATGGGATGTAGGAGTTCTCTTGATT
Source organism: Nicotiana benthamiana (assembly GCA_034376525.1). NCBI lineage: Eukaryota > Viridiplantae > Streptophyta > Magnoliopsida > Solanales > Solanaceae > Nicotiana > Nicotiana benthamiana. The sequence goes on along the minus strand of CM067337.1, from coordinate 22,474,983 downwards.
GGTGTATTATAGGGGCATAGTTTTGGCACTGTCCACATTTCTTGACGCAATCTACCGCTTCTTTTTTCATGGTAGGTCAGTAGTATCCTACGCGGCTAAGGCATCTGACGAGGGCATAGTTTCCTGTATGGGAACTGCACTTCCCCTTGTGTATTTTTTCTAGTACCTGCCTTGTTTGATTTGGCCCAAGACATTTGTCCAGGGGACCGCCGAGCGTCCTTTTGTAAAGATCATTGTTTACGTGGCTGTATCTGGCCTCCTATATTCAGAGCATTTTAGCTTCTTTCTTATTTTGTATGAGTGTCCCTTCCTGTAAATATGGTACGATATTGTTGTTCTAGTCCCAAGTTAGGTTAATAGAATGTACCTTGACCTGGTCTATTGAGGAATGGAGAAGGGTGACCATATTTTGCTTGTTGATATTTTTGGTGGCTGCTGCTAGTTTGCCGAGACCGCCAGCTTCAATATTCTATGCCCTAGGTATCTGGTCAAGGAGGCATTCATCAAATTCTGGTAGTAGTTAATGAATTTTTGACTGGTACTTCTTTATTCTCTGTTCTTTGATTTGGAAAGTCCCAGTGACTTGATTCACCACGAGTTGGGACTCACAATGGAGGATGAGCCGTCGAGCGCCATATTTGAGAGCCAATTTCAATCCTGCAATCACATCTTCATACTCGGCCTCGTTGTTAGTCATCTCGGGGAACCGTATGGACTGGAAAATTACTTTGCATGTAGAGACTTTGAGGACGAGTCTCGATCCTGATGCATTAGATGCACCATCGGTGTAGATGACCCAAAGGTCGGAATGTGCTGAAGCACAAAGCGCCTCATGCTATACTTCAGGAAATACTTCCGTACTGAAAATCGGCGAGCACTTGCAACTTTATGGTAGTTCGGTGTTGGTATGTTATGTCATGCTCGCTTAATTCTATGATCAATTTGGCCAACCTACCCGATAGTTTGAGTTTTTGTAGGATGCCCTTGAGGGGGGAAGGTTTTTACCACCTTTATGGGGTGACATTGAATATATGGTCTAAGTTTTCGTGAAGCTACGAATAATGCCAAAGCTAGTTTCTCAAGGTGGGGGTACCTTGTTTCGGCATTAGTTAAGGTTTTGCTGATATAATAAATTGGAGATTGCGTAGCTTTGTTTTTACAGACTAAAATTGCACTTACTACAACTTCGGAGACTGCTAGGTATACCAGGAGGCATTCGCCCGGGTATGCCTTGACGAGTAGTGGTGGCGAGGACATGTACGCTTTCAGTTTTCTCAAGGCCTCAACTGCATTCTGAATTCTACTGCAGCCCATGATCCTTCCTTAGTACATTGAAAAATTTATGGCATATGTCTGATGATCGTGAAATGAACCTCGACAGGGCGGCTATTCATCTTGTCTATTTCTGTTCCTACTTGTTGCCGGTTAATGTCTCCGGTATTCCTTTGATTGTCCTGATTTGATTCGGGTTAACGTCGATACCCCTTTGCTAAACTAAAAAACCAAGGAACTTTCCTAAGGTTACGCCAAAGGCGCATTTTTTTGGGATTCCGTTTCATTCCGTATCACTTTAATATTTCGAAGTCTTACTTCAGATAACCAATGTGATCCTCATTCCTTTTCGACTTCACTAGCATGTCGTTGATGTAGACCTCCATTGTATTTTCAAGTTGTTTTAGAACATCGTGCTGACTAACTTTTGATACGTTGCCCTTGAGTTTTTGAGTCCGAACGACATGATTCTGTAGCAGTACAATACTTGGTGAGTGATAAAAGTAGTCTTTTCTAGGCCTTCTTCTGCCATTAGAATGGTTGTAACCAACATAGGTGTCTAAGAAGCTTAATAGTTTGTGACCCGCTGTTGCATCGATGAGCTAGTCGATATGTAGTAACCGAAAGGAATCTTTTGGGCATGCTTTGTTCAGGCCGGTGAAGTCGACAGACATCTTCCTCTTCCTGTTCTTCTTTTTTACCATGACCACATTGGCGACCCACTAAGGATACCTTGATTCTCGGACGGAACCATTAGCGAGCAATTTATCAACTTCTTTGTTGACTGCCTCATTGATTGCGATATTGAACTTTCTACTCATTTGCCGTACTGGCGGGTAAAGAGGGTTGACATACAGCATGCGTGTGGAGATGTCCCTTGGGATTCCCGGCATATCTGAATGGGAAAAGGCAAACTAATCAGCATTATTAATTAATAACTTATGGACTTACCTGGTTTTGAGAGGTTATGTCAGATATAAGATTTTTTCGTGTTGTCGGTGCTGTCCAATTGAAGGGGTCGAGGTCTTCTATGGTTGTCTTGGAGGCTTTCATGACATCTGGGTCTCTGATGTCCTCTATTTGTATGTCGGGTTTGGTTCCCCTATGCTTCCGCACTTGCCCCCTTTAGTTTTTGGGTGTGTATGCAATCTTGGGCAATTCCTGGTTCATGACGTGAAATGTCATTTCTAGAGTGACTCCTCCTGCCAGAACGGGTAGCACTATCTGTCTAGAGGTTTGTTCCACTGCATTATTAAAACCCGTTAGCATTATGCAGCATGGTACTATCGTATCCTCGAGTCTCATCTATATGAGGACTCGTGGATGAATAATACACGTGCCACTTCAGTCATCCACCATTACTTTTTTTACATCGATATCCATGATACGTAAAATTATTACCAAAGCATCATAGTGAGGGAAAGACAAACCATTGATATCTGACTTATCGAAGATGATACTATCTTCGAGGTCGGCATACCGTTCGTGAGCGACTGTCCGATTGAGTTTGTGCGCGGTGATGGATTTAACATGGTTGATTACTTTATCATCGCTGCCGCCAATGATCATTTATATGGTACGCGCTGGTGAAGGTGGTTTTGGGTGTCCTTGAGGTTGATCGCGTCCGCGAGCGAAGTTAATCCGTCCTCGATCGCTCAACAGTTCTTTCAAGTGTCCTTGGTTTAGCATTCTTACCACCTCTTGTCACAGACCTATGCAGTTTTCGATCTTGTGTCCCCTTTCCTGGTGGAATTCACACGGAACGTTTGATCTTCGAGTGCTCGAATCTGACTTCATCTTTTGCAGCGACTACACTTTTGTGCCGAGCTTTTTTCCAGGGCATATACTATTTCTCAAGGAGAAACAAAAAATTTATGAGCAGATAACAGTGGAGGCATACCTCTTTTGTTTCAATGTGGCACGGAGTGTCGAGGCGTGACATCTGCATATCGTGGAGAAGGTGGGATGGATATCCGGATGTAGGGTTGATGCCTTTCTCGATTGAAACAGGATAGTTGATCCCTCCAACCATTGTTGAGACGATCTCTACTATTTAGTTTTGGACCGATGTTAGCCGTTTAATCGGACCATTTAGGTCGTCCTCTTCTGCCCTTGCTTTGGCGCAATAGGCATTATGGTTTCTTCCCACGTGGTGGGAGGGTAGTTCATGAGTCCACTTAGCATCTTTTTGGTTAGTTTTGACCCGTTTCTATTTAACCTATTTTGGAAGGATGTTGCCGCCATCCCTTCTGATACATTTGGTAAGCTCATTCTTACCCTATTGAATCGGGCTAGGAAATCTCAAAGTCCTTCGCCTGTCGTCTACCGAACGGCGAAGAAGTCATGTACCCTGGCTTCTACCTTTTTCGCTCCTGCGTGAGTGGTGATGAATTTATCTGCCATTTCTTCGAACATTGAAATTGACCGTGCCGATAGTTGTAAATAACACGTCAATGGCCCCTATCAGGGTTTCGCCAAAACATTTTCAGCAGCACCGATGATTAATGTTCTTTTGACAGATTGTTGCCTTTTATTGCAATGATGTAGTGGATTATGTGATCTTCCGGGTCCATGGTGCCATCATATATTTTCAAGTATGGTGGCATTTTGAAGGTTTTTGGAATAGAGTGGGGAGGTACCCCTTCACTGTATGGTTGTTCGACGAATCGGCTTACGTCACATTTTGCTAGGAACTTCGGAGCGCCCGGTATTTTATCGACCCTTTCCTGATTCTCCTTCATCTGAACACAAATACTTTCGTTGTCGTTTTCCATTTCTTTCATTTTCTTTAAAATGGCTACAAGTTCATCATTACCTACATCAATGATAGTATGAGTGTTACTTATGCGAGGAGTTTCTGGCTCATCCGCGACAGTTGCGCTTTCTGCATGTATTATGCCTCCAATATCCCTTTAAACGGGTTTGTCAAGTATGTTTCTCAACCATTCTTCTAACAGCGTTTTCACAGCCAGTGGTACTTCTCCTGCTGTGGATGTTGAGGTTTCCCTCCCGCACTAGATAATCACGCTTTGGTTCGGCGTAAACGGGGGGGGGGGGGGGGGGGGTGGTTGCACCCACAAGTGTAGCGCTTGGCGTTGTGTTTTAATTATCTTCCCTTCCGGCTTCGTTGATGGAATCCAGAAGGTTATTTGTAACACCTGCTATTTCCTTTAATCTTGCTTCTCCCTTTCCTGTCATTGTTGCTCTTTGCGAGGCTAAGAAGAGGTGATTATCCCTTTCAAGGATCTAGACGAAACTAAAATCTTAGCTATAGAAATCCCCACTGAAGACACCAAATTGTTTGACTCAAAAGATGTTGGAATCTTTTTGAATAAATCAATTAAAGAAAATGAAGGAGTAAATCTTAGCTAAGTATAATAATCTCTAGAACAAAAGGTATAAAAGATGAACTCAGTAGATAATATTTCTTGATCTTGTGAATATGGGTGATCAAACATTAAGGATGCCAATTGTTTATGTAGAAAAGTATTACAATCAGTGTTCTTAACTAGAAAAGTTAAAAAGCCCCCCTTGCAAGGTTGTTTTCCTGCTATATATAAGGGACAATCCCTTCTGAATCCTAAAAGACATATCATGGGAAATATTCCGAAGAATATTGCTAATGCCTCTGTTGGGCCTACACTATTGTAAAGGTCATGCAGTCTCTGTTCGCTTGTCTGTCGTCCTCCATAGGACGTCGAGCTACGGAGATCACATCGTTTGTCGTATTCGTCAATTGTCGTGGTCGTCCAAATTTGAACTCATACAATGGCACTCTTTGGTTGAACAAATACTGCATAGTGCTCAAGAAAATTAGTTTTTATGTAATATCTTAAGCGAATTTCGTATCGCCAAAATACAAAAAGGATGTTGGGTATATGAGAAAAGTAATGGTGGAATCAAAATTTATAGAATAGGACTCAAGAAAATTCTAGGATTTCACAGGATTTGAATTTATGACTTAAAGTAATTTTTGAACTCCCATTACTACATTAGTTGAATTTTTTTTATGTTAAGCAGCTTCAAAATCTCACATATAAAGAAAATATCATGTTTACCCTATTTGTACGATATTTTCGATGAAGAGAGCTCGATCCCCTTTCATTTCACTAAAGGAATGAAGCATGCCTGAGATTCAAATGATGTATTTTATAGTCATACGAGCTTAAGTTCAAAACGAACAATATTATTAGTATAGTGGTTATTACACCTTGTTTATAGTATATTTGACTAAGCTTCTCCAAACGCCAAAAGTATTTTTTCCTCCCAACTTAAAGTGTTTGACCAAATTTTTTGTTTGAAAATAATACTTTGGAGAATAGCAGCAGTAATATTTGAGAAATCGAGAAAAGTAACTTTTTATTTGAAGCAAAAGCAACATCATTTTTGACTTTTCTTTTTATCAAAAATACCCGTAATAGAATATAGTATATACCAAAAATAACCTTACTTCTTTTTAGACCTAATACTTAGGATATTAATGATAAGTGTTTCTTCCTATTTTTATAATAGCTTTCTAATATATACTGACTTTAAAGGTAAATTCTTTTATATTTGTTGAATAATTTTGTAATATATTTAAATCATCTTAAAGAGAATTAAAGTAATTTTTAATTTTTATTTTCATATTCTATTTAAAGAAAATGAAAAGCTTTAATTAAAAAAGTTGATGTTATTTATTTACTTATAACATTAACTAGTAAGTAAATCTGTTCATGTTTTTATTTGTAATTTGATAATTAAAAGAACAGTTTGAAAAGCTTGGAAAAATACAAATTATTGCTTTAAAGTACTTTCAAATTGATTAGCCAAACACAAATTATTTTTTTCAAAAATATTATTTCGAAAATCACTTTTAAAAATTATTTTTTATAATAAGGTGATTTTTTCAGTTTGGTTTGATTGTACTTCGAATATACTCTTTTGAAACATAATGAACTCTCTGAAGGAGTTAACTTAGGTATATCTAAGGTGGAATATTCTCTATGACATTCTTATTTTCTACGTATCTTTATTGTCATACACACGTTTACTCATATTAAAAGTAACAGCAGAATTTAACGTACAAAGAAAATACACCGAGATCGTGGTGTAAATCAAACATCGATTTCTTAATTTTTAAAACTAAAATATACTTTATTCAGAAACTGACTGAAGAGTTGCATTATAAGTAAAATTTTGCATAAGTATTTATAAAAAAAAGTGAAAAACACATTGTTCTACTCTCCAAATTAGATTAATAATGTTCAAGAGTGATGAGATTAATAGTATTATAAAGATAACATTTTAAAATAGAAGAACTAATATTATATTTCGAAACAAATTTATTTTACATCCATTTTTTTATATTTTCCAGCTAAGAGTACGAAAGTTAAATTATGTAATTTCAGCCTTTTGTTATTGTGCTCATCGCTTTCTCGACAGCTTTTATTTGCCCTAGTTATTTGAATATCAAAATCTTTTGCTTCGAGAACTTGTTCGAAGCTGATTGACAAGAACAATCAGGATGTAATGGAATGACCATTGAAATGATTGTTACAAGATTAATCACAAACCTTGGACTTGAAATTTGACGTGACTTATTTTTCGACACTGGTAGGTCACTGGAAAGGGAAACATTGAAAGAGATGGACCACCAAAGAATGTTGATAAAGGTGCTTCTCACTCCACCAGAGGTCTCGTGTTCGATTCTTAGATACGAAATAATTTTTGGTAGGTAGCAGTATCTATCGAATAGAGACTTACCAAACGCGAATCCGAATATAATCGGGTTCTAATGCGAATATCGAATACCGAATAAAAAATAAAAAAATATTAATAAAGATTATTTTAACGAAAACGCGATCTTTTCCCAAATCCTACACGAATGCAATCGTACTATCCTTTTCGTCGTAAAAGAAATACTTCAAAGGTAATTTTCACGTCAACTAGCTGTAATTTGATTTCATGTTAGCTGTATCACGTAAATTGAATAGGTTGAAATGTGATTTAGGATTGGAAAATAAGTGGAGAATAATACGGTATGAACTTTTTTTTTTTGGGTCCATTAGGCAAATGCCTAGGATTAATTTTCATAACATAAATAAAAATAAGATTATAACAAATAGAAAAAATAAAATAAGGCGAGTTATGCTGACAATGTTACCCATATAACACAACCGACATAGACCTTACCTTTGCTATCCTATTAAGTCCATACCCATATAGGGTATGAACTTATGAAGTAAATTAAGGAAAAAGCAGTGGCCGCCGTACTAAGGAGGAGGAGTTTTCAACGACAGACTGACTAGTAGTCGTACTTACACTTTTTGAAAGCTGGCAATGTCCTGGTCCTCCCCCCCCCCCATTCGTAAATGATTTTTTTTGGGATGATATTTTCTTCGTCATGTGATCTTGTAGTTTTCATATGTTGAAGGACATGACTATATAAACATTTTCTAAACAAATTTATAATCTCAACCAATTTCAAAGTTTGGGTTGAATGCTCTAGTTCTTTTCTTTTAATACGGAATAACATCAATGTGGGCTAAACATGTTATTTCAACCATTATATTTACCTATTTTTATCTCTCGAGTTCGATCCGCTAAATTAACTTATTTCAATCACAAAGGATACTGATTAATGTAGGTTCATTTGAACCAATAAGTTTTAGCTTAAACTTGAACTAAACTTGAATTTTTCTATGTAAAATATACTGGAATTACTAAAACACTAAACTATGATCTCAAAACCAAAACAAGATTATAATTTTAGTGGTTAAAACCCGAATCCTGTATTTATAGAATTAAAATTTTGACTATCCGAGGACACACTTCATTTGCGCCTTTACTAATCCACTAGCTAGTACTCATATCAGGGCAAAGAGAATGCAAAAAAGCAAAGCTAGCTCAAAATAGCATAATTAATACTACTAAGCTTTTATTGGTACGTAATAATAGACTAACGATGCTTGAGGAACATCCCCGAGGAGGGAGAGCCTATGGGTGGAAAAATCACATGTTACGATCCCAAATTCTCTCCGAAAGATGTCGTGATAATATCTAGTCTCTACGACTAGGTAAGTCTAATGAATAACAATTACTGAATAAATATATAAATACAAAATACTGAAAGTGACTAAATAATGGATAAAACCGCATGTGAATAGAATCTCACGATTTTACGCCCCAAAACCGGTGAAACTGAGTCAAAAGCTCTATAGAATGCTACTAGAGTGCTATCACACCACTGTTCGAAAAGAATGTACAACAATAATGAAAATAAAGGAAGGTGACTTCGAGGCCCGGACGCCAAGCAGTCATACCTTTAAGTCTTCGGTAAAAGTAGCTAGCAAGACTCTCTATCTACCGACAGGAGCAGCTATACCTGGATCTGTACAAAAAGATGTGTAGAAGCATAATATGAGTACACCATAATGGTACGCATTTAGTATCAAGTCTAACCTCAGAAAAGTAGCAACGAGGTTAGGTGAAGACACTTACTAGAATATGAAATAGACAATATAAAATGAAATATGGATATAAAATGGAAAGTAAGAAAGAACCTGCTACAGAATAAGATAATAGTATGATTTAAAACTAGGAAAATCAACGGTAGAAATAACATGAAAGGAGCAACTAAAGTGATACAAAGGTCATGTACAAACTACAACTACTAGGATGATAACGAATGGAGCGATCAACAAATATTTCCTTCCAGGCACTTGCAACATGCAACAACAACAAGAAACACAACGAGTGTTAGGATTTGTCTTAAATTTTTAATCTATTAGGACTCTTTTTTTTTTGGAGAAATGGAAAAAGACTCCTAAAAGGACTAATTTTTGTTAATACGTCTTATACTTTTCATGAAAGACAAGTTTTGCACATCTATAAACTAAGGATCCCTACTTCTTACAAGAGCACAACAATAAAAAATATCCACAATGTAGTTATTAAAGAGTTTTGTTTAGGAGAGGATTTTCTCTCGATAGTTTTTCTTCTTTTATATTAGTTTTATCATATGTAGATCAATTACACAAACCATTATTAAACTATTATGCTTAGTTTAGTATATTTTTTGTCATATGTTTATCGTTCACCAAACTTTGTAATGTTAGCTTCCGCATGCACCATATTATTTCGATCCCAACAAATGGTATTAGAGCCAACGATTCAGAGTTAATGGTTGAAAGAGGTTGAAGACAAATTCAATGTGTGTTTAGATCCAGACGATAATGAAGATTTATTCAAAAAAAATTCAATATGATGCTACATGTGGAGATAAATTTACAATCACAATTGTATTCAAGATGCCTGCTGCATCTTTATTGGAATAAAAATTCTTTTAACCCATATTTTGGCCACTTTTAACCAATGCTAGTTTTAAGTCATGCATACTTGCAACGCATGAGTTCCACTGCCAGTTTTAACTCACGCTTCTTATTAATGCATGAGCTTCTTTTGCTCCATATTTATTCTTAACACGTGGGCTCCTTTTAATCCATACTTGGGCTTCTTTTAACCAATACCAAGATTTTCAACATATACTGCTTTTTAATCATGAAAAGCCGCAGTTATGAAGATTATTTGAAGAAGGTGAATCAATGTTGTCTGAAAATTCAGGCCAAGAGGATATTGTTAGGATTTGCCCTGAATTTCTAATCTATTAGAACTCTCTTTCTAGAAGGAATGGAAAAAGACTCCTAAATGGACTAAATTTTCTTATGTCTTATCCTTTTCTTGGAAGACAAGTTTTGCACATATATAAATTAAGAATATCTACAGCACAACAACAAAAAATATCCTCAATGTAGTCATTAAAGAGTTTTGTTTAGAGAGAGATTTTTTTCTCGATAGTTTTTCTTCTTTTATATTAGTTTTATCATATGTAGATCAATTATCCAAACCATTATTTAACTATTACGCTTAGTTTAATATATTTTTCTTTTTGTCGTCTATTTATCGTTCACCAAACTTTGTATTGTTAGCTTCCGCATGCACCATATTATTTCAATCTCAACAACTAGGTACCACCTCGTATATAATAAAATAAAATCGAGGTACCTCATCGTATAATCAAGAATAACAAACTAGGTACCGCCTCGTATTCACATTTCTTAATTTCAATCATAATACTTCCTTATGCCGCCGCGATATCCTTACATTAGAAAAATAGGTTATGAAAATAATTTTTCCAAAGTAGCCACACACACTTTAGCCCACCTTATGACACCGCGTGGCTTAACGTAGTTCGTCTACAAGCAACACGTACATATATCCTACCTTATACCGTCGCATGCACATCAACCCAACCCTTATACTGCTGCATGCGCATAAATATCATATTACAATAACAACTTGCACCATAACTGACCACATATAATAACTTGCCAACAACAACAATAACAATATTTCCACAATATAGCCTATGGCTCCAACACAATGTAAACAAGTTTATCAACAACAATAATGGATAGAAGAACTGCTCAATAGGAGATATGTTTCAACGATAACTAACATCTCCTCAACATATTAACTTCCACAACCCAAACATGAAATAACTCAACAATGAAAAAAGCAACATGTAACCACGATAGTGGATAAGACTAACTCACAATAAAGAAAATAATCTTCAACAATGAGTATCAAATAACAAAACTCAACAAGTAAAGGGGAAATATGAACAATTAATTCAACGATGATAATAAGCATTGAAGGGGTAACGTATGACAATTAAGAGGGTAATAAGTTCAGCTAAAGCATAGAAGCAATTTAGCAAGTGAGATGTAAAATAATTACTAAACAAGTCAACTACGACATTTAAGGATAGTCTAACACAATCAAGGATAATTTAACTACAAAAATTTCGAATATAATATGACATTTCAATTAAAGCATGAAAATAGCGTAAGTATCCTAAACCGGACAAATACTATGTATAAACCATGTACCTACTAGCCATCTTGCGTTCATAGATTTCACTTAGCAGAATAAAATCAAACAATACCAATCTTAAGGGATAGTTACCCCACACGAAGTTAGACAAGATACTTACCATAAATAGACAATTCACAACTCAAAAATAGCTTTTGCCTTAAAGTCCGCCTCCACACGGCTCAAATCTAACCAAGATTGGCTCAATAAAATCAAACAATGCTTGGGAATTCACTTGAAATAGATAGAGTTAAGATTTTTATATTTATTGTTTTCAAAAGTCAACAAAAGTAAACACGAGGCTCCGCCCGGTCAAAACCCGGATCCAATGGTAGATTCCATCTATCTATGACCCCACAGTTCATATATGTGATTAGTTTCAAAATGCAAGTCCAAATCGACTCACAAAACTCAATTTTTTTATATTTCAAAAACTTGGCAAAGTTTCCTAAATTTCTACTTTGACTCACATATTTTTAATGTTAAAATATAAGATAACTTGATGGGATATGATTAGAAATAGATTAGGATCACTTACCCAATGTGTGTAAGTAAACATCCCAACCCCAAGTCGCCTCATACCGAGTCTAGGGGTTCAAGAATGAGAAAATGAACTCCTATCATCCCTTATCTATTTGTCAAGTCACGGATGTCGCATTTGCGACCTGGGTTCGCCTGCAAATGCGAAGAGCCACTCACAAATGTGATGTCCTTCCATATCTGATATCCTCACAATTGTGATGAAGAGTTCGAAAAATCAATCTGTGGACCCTTCGCAAATGCGAATATGATGATCGTAAAGAAGCTCTCCCCGGGTGCACTTTGCAAATACAAACATTGGGTTCGCAATTGTGAGCTCAACAGACTTGGAAATCTTTGCAAGTGCAAACTCAGACCTTGCAATTGCGAGATATGAGGCCTGCACGAAAAACAGATGCACCATATGTTTCCTACATCCAAAAATCACTCTAAAACTCACCCGATCCCTCGGGGCCAAACTGAACATGAACACGGGTCTAAAAATATCATGCGAACTCACTCACGTGATCAAAATACGAAAATAACATTTAAAACTATGAATTAGACTCTAAACACATGATTTTCAAAGAAAATTTCAAGAGCTTCTATAATTACAACTATGCGTGTGATTCCTATTAATTCAACTCCGAATAAAGCCAAATTTTGCGAACTAGTTATAAATGCCATGGCGGACCTATTCCTGTACCAAAATAGATTTTCGAGCTCAATAGATAAATCTCAACCTTCGGCCAAACTTTTCAACTTAAAATTCTTGAATTTTGGCGAATCAACACAAATCAACCTACGGACTTCCAAAATAAATTCCTACATATGCCCAATTCAGAAATCAAATACGAAACTATCAGAGTTGCAAAAATACAGTTCCAGATCGTTTTCATAAAAGTCAATGTTTGGTTAGTATTTTCAAATTAAAGCTTCTAAGTTTAGAATCAATGGTCCAAATCAACCCGAAAGCCCCACGAAATAAAACTAATCAACCTCGAAAGTCATAAAATCATAAGCTCACATATGTGAAGCAATAAATGGGGTAACATGGTGCAACTACAAAAAATGACTGACCGGGTTGTTACATTCCCTCTTAAAACAGACGTTCGTCCTCGAACGTGCATAAGTATATAGGTGAATAGATGAGGATAACGATCCACATATCGTGCTTGATCTTCCAAGTCTCCTGCTAGACCGGATGATCTCTCCATAGAACCTTCACTAACGCAATATCCTTTGGCCTTAACTTCCGGATCTACCGGTCCACAATGGCCACGGGCTCCTCAACATAAGACAAAGCCTTGTCCAACTAGACTGAGACGAAGTCTAACACATGAGACGGATCATCGTGATACTTTCAGAGCATGGAGACATGGAATACTGGATGGACTGCTGATAAACTAGGTAGCAAGGCGAGCTTGTAGGCCATATCCCAATCCTTTGAATCTCAAAAGGTCCGATATAACTAGGGCTCAACTTGCCTTTCTTTCCAAATCTTATATAACCCGTAATGGGTGAAACTCGGAGCAAGACCCGCTATCCAACCATGAATTCAAGATCACAAACTCTACGGTTGGTATAATTCTTCTGCCTAGAATGAGTGCTGGGAAGTCAATACTGAATAAACTTGACCTTTTCCAAAGCATCTTATACTAAACCTGTACCCAACAACCGAACCTCCCTCGGCTCAAACCATACGATTGAAGAACAGCTCCGCCTCCCGTATAATGCCTCATAGGGGCCATCTGTATGCTAGAATAATTGGTGTTGTTGTAGAAAAACTATGTCAGCAACAAACACTGAACACAAGAACCCCCTAAATCCTAACACATACATAAAACATATCCTCCAATATCTAAATAGTGCCCTCGGACTCTTTGTCCATGTGGGGATGAAATGTTGTACTTAACTCCACCCGCGTGCTAACTCATGTGGAACAACCCTTCAGAACCTCGATATAAACAACGTTACTCGGTCAAATATGATAGACATTGGTCAAACATGATAGACAATGGCATGCCATGACGCCTGACAATATCCCGAATATAAACCCGAGCTAGCTGCTATGAAGAATAAGTAGTCACCACTGGAATGAAATGAGCTGACTAGGTCAACCTATCCATAATCACCCAAAATACATCGAACTTCCTCTAAGTCAGCGGGAGCCTAACAACAAAATCCATAGTAATCCTATCCCATTTCCACTTTGGGATCTCTAACCTCTGAAACAATCCACTAGGCCGATATTGTTCGTACTTTACTTGTTGATAGTTTAGACATCGAGCTACCTATTCAACTATGTTCTTCTTCATCTGCCTCTACCAATAATGCTGCCTCAAGTCCTGGTACATCTTGGCGGCACTCAGATGAATGGAGTACCGCAAACTGTGAGCCTCCTGGAGAATCAACTCATACAAGCCATCTACATTGGGCATACATAGCCTGCCCTGCATCCATAACACACCCTCATCTCCAATAGTGAACTCCTTGGAATTGCCATACAGAACCGTGTCCTTGAGGACAAGCAGACGGGGGTCGTGAGACAGATGCTCTCTTATGCGATCAAATAGAGAATACCGAGAAACCACACAAGCCAAAACTTGACTCGGATCCGAAATATCCAATCTAAAAAACTTGTTAGCCAAGGCTTGAGCCTCTAAAGCTAATGGCCTCTCTGTTACCGGTAGATATGGTAAACTACCCAAACTCTCTGCCTTTTGGTTCAAGACATCGGTCACTATATTTGCCTTTTGGGTATGATATAGAATGGTGATATCATAGTCTTAAGCAACTCTAGCCACCTCCGCTGCAACAATTTAAAATCCTTCTATTTGTACAAATACTGTAGACTCCGATGGTTGGCATAGATCTCACAATAGACATCATACAAATAGTGTCGTTACATCTTCAAGTCATGAACAATAACTCCTAACTCAAGGTCGTGGGCATGATAGTTCTTCTCATGCACCTTCAGTTGTTTAGACGCGTAGGTAATCACCATACTGTCCCACATAAGCACCATGCCGAGAGCTACACGATGCATCACAGTACACAATATAAGACCCCAAAGCTGAAGGCAACTCTAATACTAGGGTTATAGTCAAAGTAATCTTGAGCTTTTAAAAGTTGATATCTCTGTCGGGCAGCATGCCCGGAAGGTCTATCGCGAATACATATGGATAATCCTTCACTATCGGAATTGACTCGAAAGTAGAAGAATTAAAGCTGACATCTCTTACATATGTCAGATGCGCATCACACCCCTTCTCAAACATCCATTGAGCCTTTAGGAATGAGATAACCTCGTTAGGAACATAATCTAAAGTACCTATCCGCTCTAACCATGGTAAGCCCGGCATAGCAGCGTCACAGCCTTGGCGTGACAATTAAGAATAGCATGATAGGATGAAAACCAGTCCATGCCCAAAATAACATCAAAGTCTACTATATTGAGCAACAACAAATCGGATCTTGTATCAAAATACTAAGAACAACCAAACACGATCGATACACACAGTCAACAACAAGGGAATCTCCCACAAGTGTGGAGACATAGATGGGGGAACTCAAGGAATCACGGGATACACCCAAATATGGAGTAAAGTAAGATGAGACATAGGAATAAGTGGAGCCTGGATCAAACAAGATTGATTCATCTCTGTGACTGACCGGAACAATACTTGTAATGGCTGAGTCTGAAGCAACTGCCTCTGTCCTAGTAGGAAGAGCATACTATCTAGCCTGGCTTCCCCTCTAGGGCAACCTGTACCTTCCCAACCCCTACCTCTAGCTAGATGAGCAGGTGAAGCAGTAATTGAGGTAGCAATTATGGCCTAGAAGTGTATGGACCCAACTGAATTTGTGGAGTATAACTAGTTTGGAAAGGTGCACCCTTACCGAGTCTAGGGAATCTCTGACCATGTGGCGGGTATCTCCATACTCAAAACAATCTCTTAGAGGACGTGGAGGCTGAGACTGGCTCGGGTTTGTTCGGATGGACTGATCGTTGAAGGCATCTCGTGGTGGAGGTGCACTACAAAGTTGCTTAACAAAGTGTGCAACCTGGGACCTCGATACAACTGGAGCACCTCTAGAATCTAGAAGTGCGAAATGAACTGGGTTGATAACATAGCCCCTACCATGAGGGGCTAAAGCTGCAACATGACCACCACTAAACCCCCCTGTTCCACGAGGCCTCTTGGCCTCCCGATCCTCTCTATCATAGTATCACATTCCCTCTAACCTCCGTGCAATATCAACCAGAGCATTAGATACAACATTGCCAGGGAGTTGAAGTCAGACACTCCTATCGGACTCGCTCCCTGGCTGTGACAACCAAGACTGGTGCATGCTTGGACAAATCATTAAATCGGACAGCATACTCCGACACTAACATGGTACCCTAGTACAAGAGCTCAAACTCCATGAGCCAAGCATCAACTCTCTCAAGAAGAACTCTGATCCCATGTTAGTGAAGCTGCCTCTGCTGGGCTGCCCACCTCATACACCCTCCACAGCTGATATGTCGTCCCCTTTAGCTGGGACGTAGTAAAGGCAACTCCACTTGTTTCCATAATGCCCATAGTGCGTTGAATGCGGTGAAACTAAGCTAATCCTCCTTAATTATTGATGCCCTAACCATGAGCTGAACTGGAGCATCAGGCTATACTGATATGACCTTCGGGACCTGATCAACCTAGACCCGCTGCTCTAGGGTACTGGTTTTGGGAGTTTGTGCTCCTCCCCACCCTAAGATCTGGCTGGTGAGAGTGGGATCAACCTCTCCAGAGCTAAGGTGCTGGACATACTCATGAACTCTGCGATGGTCTCCTGAAGTGCTGGGGTGGCAATAGGCACCTCGTGTGTCTTGACCCCCGATTGGAGCTAGTGGTGGCTTATTTGTTGCAGCTCGAGCATGCTATCTAGCTGCACCCCGGCCCTTGCCTCTCACGGTTCTAGCAAGAAGTGCGGGTGCATGATCATCGGATTCTGCGTTGTGTGTCCTCACAATCTGTGAGAGAATTGAAAGTCAAAGATTTAGTTTTCTACATCAACCAATTCGCACGATAGGGAATCAAAGAAGTGAAATTTTCCTAACGGTTTTGTAGCCTCTCGAAGATAAGTACAGACGTCCCCGTACCGATCCGCAAGACTCTAATAAACATGTTTATGACTCGTAATACCTATTAACCTAGTGCTTTGATATCAGCTTGTCACGATCCAAATTTTCTCCAAAGGATATCGTGATGGTACTTAGTCTTACGACTAGGTACGCCTAAAGTAGCAACCACTGAACAGATATATAAATACAAGATATATATAGTGACTAACTAATGAATAAAGCCGTCTGTAAATAGAATCTCACAATTTCAAAACCCAAAAACCGGTGGAACCGAGTTATATGCTATATACAATATTACTAGAATTCTACCACATCACTGTCCGTAATTAAAATACAACAGTAAAGAAAATAAGGGTGTATGATTTCGAGGCATGGGAACGCCGAACATGCATACCTTGAAGTCTCCGGCAATAGCAGGTAGCAAGACTATCTATCTACCTGCATGAGCAGACGTACCTGGATCTGCACAAAAGATGTGTAGAAGCATAGTATGAGTACACCACAACGCTACCTAACAAGTATCAAGCCTAACCTTAGTAAAGTAGTGATGAGGCCAGGTCAAGACACCTACTAGGATATGAAATAGACAGTATGAAATAAAATATGGATATAAAATGGGATGTAAGAAAGCAACTGATACAGAATAAGATAATAACATGATCCAAAACCAGGAAAATTAACACTAGAAATAACATGAAAGAAACAACTAAAGTGATACAAAGGTCATGTACGGACTATAACTACTAGGATGATAACGAATGGAGCAATCAAGAAATATTTCCTTCCATGACACTTGCAACATGCAATAACAGCAAGAAACACAACGAGGTACCGCTCGTGTATTATGAAATCAAACCTAGGTAGCGCCTCGTATAATCAAGAATAAAAATCGAGGTGTCGTCTCCTATTCACATTCATCAATTTCAATTACAATCCTTCCTTATGCCGCCGCATGATCCTTACATTAGAAAAACAGGTTTTGAAAATAATTTTTTCGAAATAGCCACACATACTTTAGCCCGCCCTTATGACACCGCGTGGCTTCACGTAGATTCCATGGAAGCAATACATACAAATACATACATAAATCAAACAATACCAATCCTAAGGGATAGTTTCCCTACACGATGTTAGGCAAGACACTTACCTCAAATGGGAAATTCACAAATCGGAAATAGCTTTATCCATAAAGCCCGCCTCCACACAGCTCAAATTGAACCAAAATCAACTCAATTACATCAAACAATGCTAGGGAATTCAATTGTAATATGTATTTAAGATTATCCAAGTTGTGGCTAAGCCATTAAAGCTAGAACTTGTGAAATATATATCGAAAGGCTTGGTAATAATGTTATCGGTTAGTGGACTATTTTTGAAGACTCAATATGATTATTATTGATTTTTTTGGGCTGTGTTTTATTGTTTTGAATGGTGTGAAGTCATAAATATAGGGTATGTGCTGTCCGTTTATCATAAAATAGGTTGTGGTCGATACACAATGGCTATGACACTTATAATAACAATAGTATCGTTTCTCTTATTGTAGACTAAGGAGTGTGACAATTGCATAGCTTGAGATTTGTGAAATATATACTAGGTAGGTGAGGCTATACCTTTTCTTCTTTGCACGACTCCGATTATACATAATGTAATGAATGAACTTCCAAAGATACTCTACTCTTAGAAGCTAGCAGTACTTACATTGTTTCCCCTCCTATGGAATGATTAATGTCAATGTTGCTTCTCTTATTCTTATGTTATCAATGTTGTTGGTACTTCCTAATTCTTATATGGTTCATAGTGAAGATTTAGTACTAATAACGTGTAGAGAGGATACCGACCTTACGTCACTCCAAAAGGTTTAGAACGTGATTCTATGAGTCGATCATGCATTATATATATGTATCTAGTTTACTCTATCGAGCCGCGCTATAGTCGGCCGGGTACGACACTTACTGTGCAACCACTAATTAGTTGGGTTTTACCGAGCTCCATGTGGCCGGGTACGATCTACCGAGCCTTATGATGGCCGAGTACGTTATTACCGAGCCTATTACGATCGGGTACGATATGATGATGATGATGCCCACAGAAGCATATGTTTTAAAAGGTTTATGTATTTATACATATGTAACATGCATTTCATGTCAGTAGCCCTCAGAGGTACTCAGATGTTATAGGTTGTATATTCTCTATCCATGTTTACATTACTGTTCGTATTTATGGTTCCCTGCCTTACATACTCGGTACATTATTCGTACTGACGTCCTTTTATTTGTAGGCGCAACATGTTGTGCTGCAAGTACTGATAGACGGCAGGTACAACTCCCCCACCACTAGGCTGTCCAGTTTAGCGGTGATTAGAGAGATCCCTTCTCTGGACTTGCCTTGGTCTTGGTATGCATTTTTGTTGTAGACATTATGGGTATGTCGGGGCCATGTTCCAGCTATGTTGCAGCACTTATGTTCCTTTAGAGGCTCATAGAGAGGTGTCGATTCATGCATGGTATGCCTTGTCGGCTGGTTGTTGTTATATAGCCTTTCATGATAGCGTGGTAGCTCGTACCATATATATATATATATATATATATATATATATATATATATATATATATATATATATAGTTTGTCGAATGTCAGGTCATCCCAGGTTACAAAGGTTCATGCCATCATATTTTGTTGTTGGTTGTCCATGATCCATGTCTACCATTTATATTGATCTTCTCATCCCTAAGAGATAATAAAGAAGGTTTGATAAAATGTACGTTGGTGCTCGGAAAGTATGGTCAGGTGCTAGTCATGGCCCTCTAGTTTGGGTCGTGACAAACTTGGTAGAAGAGCAAGTCTGTCCTAGGGATTGTCTATGAGCTGTGTATAGTAGAGTCTTGATTACGGATGTGTATCACACCACATTTAAATCAGGAGGCTATATGACATCTAGGGTTGTTACCTTCTTCCTTAATCAAGATCGTGCGTAGAGTTGAGTCATAAGTGTTCCTCAATAATATTAACCTTGTTTTCTTTCAGAGATTCCTTCGACCAGGAAGCAAACAATTAGTAGACGGCTTGATACAGTTGCGGGAGAGGGTACCAGTCAAGTGCCCCAATCCAGAGAAGGCCAAAGTGAGGCTTAGAGCGAGATGCCGTTTCATACCTCATCTACTCCGTCTCCTCCAGGGGATATTAGGAGACACCTAGCACCTCCAGTTCCTCCGTCTCGCACTACAGATCAGGATATGCGGAGTACTTGCAGTTATTGACCAGCTTGGTGGCTGCTCAGGCTCAGAGGCAGAATATAGGTGCTGCTGATAAACCAGTTAGTACGAGAGTTCGTGATTTTATTAATTTTCACCCCCTAGTGTTTACCGGATCAGACCCCAAGGAGGACCCGCAGACTTTTATTGACCAGGTTCATCGTACACTGTGGGTTATGTATGTTTGTGATACAGAGGCAGTAGAGTTGGCTTCTTATCGGCTACGTGATTTAGCGGTTCTCTGGTGTGATAGTTGGGAGAGATCCAGGGATTCGAACTCTCCTCCAGTAGTGTGAAAGGAATTTTCTGAGGCCTTTCTTCGTCACTACTTGCCAGTTGAGTTACAACGATCTAGAGCTGATAACTTCTTGAACCTTACCCAAGGTAATATGAATGTGCGAGAGTACAAGATGAAGTTAGATTCTTTAGCAAGGTATGATCCCCATATGGTGGCTGATATGAGTGATAGGGTGCAATTGTTCGTAACGAGTTGGGACCACATCTGATAAATGAGTTCATGAGCGTCCTTGGTAGAGGGCATGGATATTTCTCGTATTCAGGCTTACGCCCAAACAGTAGAGGATCGTAAGCGCCAGTAGAGGGCAGATAGGGAGCAGGATAGGGTCCAACATAAAAAGGCGAGATTTGCAAGGTATTCTGATGAATTCAAAGGCAGTGTCAGGCCCCAGCCTTCGAAGAGTTTAACGCCATCTGTTGCTAGTGCTCCTCCAAAGTTTCAGAGGCCTCGATATGTTCGATACTATTCTGGTCCAGGTAAGAGTTCGCGGGCATCTGGCTCGCAACAACACAGGGATACTAGTAAGACGAGACCCCCAACACCACGTTGTGATCAGTGCGGCAAGGCCCACTTTTGACTGTGCAGTCGAGGTTTTGATGCATTCTATTCGTGTGGACAGCCTGGCCATATGATGTGGGATTGTCCTAACAGGGGAGATGATAGTATGGCTCAGCTGACTGGATTTATTTCTGGTTCTTCCTCATCAGTTCGACCTCCAGCACGGGGTTTTCAGCAGTTGACTGGTCGTGGTAGAGTTAGAGGTGCAGTGCCGAGTTTGAGTGGTGCTCAAAATCGAACCTATGCTCTAGTAGGTCGACAGGATCTCGAGTTATCTCCAGATGTTGTTACAGGTATATTGTCTATGTTTTCTTATGATGTATATGCGTTGATTGATCTGCGATCTACATTATCATATGTTACACCCTTTATGGCTAATAAGTTTGGCATTGAACCTGAATTGATAAGCAAACCCCTTGCAGTGTCTACTCCGATAGGAGATTCTGTGATTGTTAGAAGAGTAAATAGAGGTTGCACTGTTATAATTTATAGTCGTCAAACCTCGGCAAATTTATTTGAGTTAGAAATTGTTGATTTTGATGTGATAATGGGAATGGACTGGTTGGCCTCATGCTATGCAAATGTTGACTGTCGCACGAAGATGGTTAGGTTTCAATTTTCGGGAGAACTTGTCATTGAATGGAAGGGGAATATTGCTACACCAAAAGGTAGGTTTATTTCCTGTCTTAAGGCAAGGAAAATGATATCAAAAGGTTACATTTATCATCTCATTTGCGTTACGGATGCGGAGGCGAAGCCGCCTACTCTACAATCAATCCTCGTGGTCAATGAATTTCCAGATGTTTTCCTAGATGAACTCACAGGCCTTCCTCCTGAAAGGGAGATTAAGTTTAGAATTGATGTGTTGCCTGACACTCAACCGATCTCTATCCCTCCATACAGAATGGCCCTGGCAGAGTTGCGAGAGTTGAAGGCCCAGTTAAAGGACCTGCTGGATAAGGGCTTTATTAGGCCTAGCACTTCACCTTGGGGTGCGCCAGTCCTATTTGTGCGGAAGAATTATGGATGTTTATAGACTATCGACAGTTGAATAAGGTTACTATAAAGAACAAGTATCCACTTTCAAGAATTGATGACTTGTTTGACCAACTCCAGGGTGCCAAGTATTTCTCCAGGATTGACTTACGTTCAGGGTATAATCAGGTGAGGGTTAAGGAGAAGGATATTCCAAAGACGGCCTTCCGAACAAGATATGGGCATTTTGAGTTCTTGGTGATGTCGTTCGGGCTAACAAATGCCCCAGCTGCTTTTATAGATCTCATGAATACTGTATTCAGGCCCTATCTTGATGTGTTCGTGATTGTATTCATTGATGAAATTCTGGTGTATTCTCGTTTGGAGGCGGAACATGCGGGCCACTTGCAAATAGTATTACAGATGCTTCACGATCATATGTTATATGCTAAGATTCCCAAATGTGAATTCTGGCTGAACTGAGTAGCATTCCTTGGCCATGTGATATCTGAGGAAGGTATTAGTGTTGACACTCAGAAGATCGATGCAGTAAAGAATTGGCCGAGACCTACAACACCATCAGAATTCTGCAGCTTCCTAGGGTTAGCAGGATATTATAGGCGGTTTGTAGAAGGGTTTTCCTCTATATCAGCACCACTGACTATGTTAACACAGAAATCTACCAAATTCCAGTGGTCTGACACTTGTGAACGTAGTTTTCAGGAGGTGAAGAATCGATTGACATCCGCACAAGTGCTCACTCTCCCTGAAGGAATAGAAGGTTATGTGGTATATTGTGATGCCTCAGGTATAGGTTTGGGGTGCATATTGATGCAGCTGGGAAGGTGATTGCTTATGCATCAAGACAATTGAAGAAGCATGAAAAGAAATATCCAACCCATGATTTGGAATTGGCTGCAGTAGTATATGCTTCGAAGATATGGCGGCACTACTTATACGCCGTCCATGTTGACATCTACACAGATCATAAGAGTTTACAATACATCTTCAAGCAGAAGGAGTTGAATTTCAGGCAGCGTATGTGGCTTGAATTACTGAAAGACTATGACGTCGAGAAATTATATCATCCCGGTAAAGCCAATGTTGTGGAAGACTCTCTAAGCCGTAATTCAATGGGAAGTTTAGTAAATATTGATACAGGTAGATGGGGGTTGACTAAAGAGATTCATCAACTAGCCAATATGAGAATCAAATTGTTAGACTCTGATGACGGAGGTGTTACTATACAGAATACTTCAGAATCATCTTTTGTAGCCAAGGTAAAATCACGGCGATATGAAGATCCTATATTAGTACGATTGAGAAAGAGCATTCAGCAGTGTAAAATTATGGCTTTTGAGATCGGAGGAGATGGGGCATTGAGATACCAAGGCCGATTAAGTGTGCCTATTGTGGCAGGGTTGCGAGAGAAGATTCTGAATGAGATTCATCAATCTCAGTATTCCATCCATCCTAGCTCGACAAAGATGTATCATGATGTCAATGAGCAGTATTGGTGGGATAACATGAAGAAGTCTATTGCAGAATTTGTAGCCCAGTGTCCCAATTGTCAAAAAGTAAAGATAGAAAATCAGAACCCGGTGGATTGCTTCAGAATATAGAGATTCCAACTTGGAGGTGGGAAGTGATTAATGTGGACTTTGTTATTGGATTACCTCGCACTTATCATAAGTTTGACTCCATCTGGGTTATAGTTGATAGACTAACAAAATGTTCCCATTTTCTGCTAGTTAAGACAACTTACACATCTGAAGATTATGCAAGGTTGTATATCAAGGAAATTTTTAGGCTTCATTGTGTGAAAGTATCTATTATATTAGACCGAGGAGCTCAATTTATAGCTAACTTTTGGAGGTCTTTTCAAAAGGGTTTAGGCACAAAAGTGAATCTCAGCACCACATTTCATCCACAGATAGACGGACAGGCTGAACGTACCATTCAGACACTGGAAGATATGCTACGAGCATGCGTTCTAGATTTTAAGGGGAATTGGGATGACAATCTTCCACTCATAGAATTCACCTACAGTAATAGCTACCATTCTAGTATTAAAATGTCCCCATACAAAGCACTATACGGGAGGAGATATAGATCACCAGTTAGATGGTTCGAAATCGGTAAAACAGAGTTATATGGGCCAGATTTGATTCACCTAGCCATTGATAAGGTGAAAGTGATACAGGAGCGATTGAGGACAGCACAAAGCAGGCAAAAGTCTTATTTCGATGTCCGACATCGTGATCTGGACTTTGAGGTTAGTGATTGGGTTTTCCCGAGAATCTCACAAATGAAGGGTGTTATGCGTTTTGGGAAAAAGGTAAGCTAATTACAAGGTATATCGGGCCGTATAAAATTCTTCTACGAGTTTGACAGGCTGCTTATGAGTTATAATTGCCATCCGAATTGTAATTTGTTCATCCGATATTTCATGTATCTATGTTAAGGAAATGCATTGGAGACCCTTCTTGGGTCGTCCCTATTAAATATATACAAGTTACCGAGGACCTATCATATGAAGAAGTGCCTGTGGCTATATTGGATCGACAAGTCCGCAAGCTGAGAATAAAAGATGTAGTTTCCGTCAAAGTATTCTGGAGGAACAAAAATGTAGAAGAGATGACATGGGAAGAAGAAGAGGAGATGAAGTCTAATTACCCTTATCTATTCCAAAATTAAGATAACAAGGATGCTGGTGGAACAAAGGATACATTGGAAAGTAAAATGGCTATATGAGGTAAGCAATAACTTGAGAATGCTCTTCCTTAATACAAAATAGGGATATGCAAATATAAATATCCATAATGCTTTGTGTAGCCGACCATATGTTGGGCTTAAGTGCTTGCAAGTTTGGCTAGTGACAATTTTATCAGGGGAAATTGATCAAAAATTTCCGTTGGAATCCACGATGATTTGGACTCCCCATAGACCCTTTCATCCGAGGACGAATGTTCCTAAGGAGGGGAGCGTATTATACCTCATATTCACGTATGTTAGCTCATGCCATGAGGTAATCAACATAAATACATGAAAGGATTATCTTTAAGATGATAATAAGTTAATTCAATTGGTCTTAAATGATACAAAGGTGTATATGGGTGGATAACAAGTACTAGAAGTTAAACGAATCAAAGATGTTGTCAGGCATATTTTCTGATAAACCTAGAGGTTCTTAATACAATCAAGAGGTAGTATTTTAAGGTGTTTTAATCATATAATATCTGTATTATAAGTCTTGAAGTCAAATAATTTATGAGACAAAAGTCGACAAAAGTTGTGGCAACTTAGGTTCATAATTTTACTTAAACATTAGATCAAATGTTACTACGATTTTCTCCCAATTTACTAATTGATCCAACCCCCTAATTGAAGAACCATGAGTCTAATTTCTAACTCATTAAACCGTTCGTTGATATGATCTTGGAGTAGAGAGATATTCGCGTTTTTGCGAGACTGTGCCAATCACCTCTCCATGGGGCCCACTAAGGAGGTTTAAGAAATTTGGGCCTATATATGCCACTTCCAACCCGTTTTAGGTCATTTGTTTCACTAGTTTCAGATCTTAGAACTCTAGGAACATCCTCTCAAGGTTCAAGACCCAAACAAAGGGCAAACAGCACAAATCAAGTGTCGGGAATTTCGTGGCGCTAGTAAGTCTCTTGTTCTTCTTGTTGTTGCTCATTTTTGTGTTGTTCCAGCTCGTGTGGGAGGTTGTTTTAGAGGGTTTATGTTCTGTAAATTCTCCCTCATGTTATTAACATCAACCCTAGGTTATTTCAAGCCTCCTAAAGTAATTCTAGTGCCGCAAAATTCTAATTGACCGCTAGTTTTACTTTCTTGTTGTTGTGGCAGCATTGGAGGTATATTTCATGGAAATTTAAGGTCAAATTGGAGTTTTTCTTTCTGTATAAAGGTAATGAACCTCTTACTCTATATTTATTTAATATTATCCAAGTTGTGGCTAAGCCATTGAAGCTAGAACTTGTGAAATATATATCGAAAGGCTTGGTAGTAATGTTATCGGTTGGTGGATTGTTTTGGAAGAGTCAATATGATTATTATTGATGTTGTTTGGGCTGTTTGGTGATTGATTTGAATGTTTGAAGAAATAAATATAGGGGAGGTGCTGTCTATTTATCGTAAAATAGGTTGTGGTCGATACACAATGGCTATGACGCTTATATGATAACGATAGTATCGTTCCTCTTATTGTAGACTAAGGGGTGTGACAATTGCATAACTTGAGATTTGGGCAATATATACAAGGTATGTGAGGCTATACCTTCCCTTCTTTTGCACGACTCCGATTATACATAATGTAATGAATGAGCTTCAAAAGATACTCTACTCTTAGAAGCTAGCAATACTTACATTGTTTCCCCTCTTATGGAACGATTGATGTTAATGTTGCTTATGTTATTCTTATGTTATCAATGTTGTTGGTACTTGCTGATTCTTATAAGGTTTATAGTGAAGAGTTAGTCCTAATAACGTGTACAGAGGATACCGACGTTATGTCATTCCAAAAGGTTTAGAACGTGATTCCATGAGTCGAGCATGCATTATATATATGTATCCATTTTACTCTACCGAGCCGCGCAATAGTCAGCCGGGTACGAAACCTACTGTGCAACCACTAATCAGTTGGATTTTACCGAGCTCCACGTAGCGGGGTATGAACTGCCGAGCTTATGATGGCCGAGTACATTTTTACCGAGCCTCTTACAGTCAGGTACGATATGATGATGATGATGTTGCCCACAGAGGCGTATGTTTTAAAAAGTTTATGTGTTTATACATATGTATCATGCATTTCATGTCACTAGCCCTCAGAGGTACTCAGGTGTTACAAGTTGTATATTCTCTATCCATGTTTACATTATTGTTTGTATTTATGGTTCCCTGCCTTATATACTCAGTACATTATTTGTACTAACGTCCTTTTATTTGTGGGCGCTGCATGTTGTGCTGCCGGTCCTAATAGACAGGCAGGTACAACTCCCCCACAATAGTAGGCTGTCCAGTTCAGCGGTTATTGGCGAGATCCCTTCTCCGGAATTGCCTTGGTCTTGGTATGCATTTGTGTAATAGACATATGGGTATGTTGAGGCCCTGTTCCGACTATGTTGCAGCACTTATGTTCCTTTAGAGGCTCGTAGACAGGTGTCGACTAATGTATAGTTTGGTATGCCTTGTCGGCTGGTTGTTGTTGTATATCCTTTCATGATAGCGTGGTAGCTCGTACTATATATATATATATATATATATATGTATATATATATATATATATATATATAGTTTGTTGAGTTCTGGTCAGCCCAGGTTATGTAGGTTCATGCTATCATATTTTATTATTTGTTGTCCTTGATCCATGTCTACCCCTTATATTGATCTCCATAGTCCTAAGAGATAATAAAGAAGGTTAGATAAAATGTACGTTGGTGCTCGGCAAGTATGGTCGGGTGCTAGTCATGGCCCTTCAGTTTGGGTCGTGACATGAACAATCATGTGTTATATTAGTTATTGGATGAGGATATGCTTACGCATTGGCTATGATTTGAGAAAGACTTAATCAGGGGTGATTTAGAGCAAGGTGGATGACTTTCAAAAAGATTCTGTTGAGTTTGACACTCATAGGTGATATTTAAGGATTTATTAGATTTGTGTATGGCTAGGACTTGAGATCTGTATTAGATGGTGGCTAGACTTGCGGTGCTTCTATATAAAGAATATTTCTACATAACAATATTAGAGAGATGCAAGAAATGACTTTTGGTTCACAGAAGGTTCCTTCAGAGCGAGCAATTAAAATTGAGTTACTCCAGGGTTTGGCACTTGACCTCATCCAAGTCAAACCTCTATTTGCGGTCGATTGCAATAATAATACCAATAAGGAGTCGGGATCGAATCCATAGGGAGTTGAGATGGGAATTAGTAGTATATATTTGGATTGAGCACGTAAAGTATCTAGATTGAATTTCCACATATATGATTTTAGTTTTACTTCTAAAATTATGCTAAGGACTACAATTCTAAAGTTATAAACTAGGGAATATTATTTTTGGATGTTTTTCAAAGATAATAAAAGGCCTAGGGCTAGGAACTTCACCTAGGTGTTTGCCTAATCGATTGTAAACTTTAACGCTTATTTCGTTTGTCGGGGTGCATTATAGTGATCAACACTTAAGTACCTACTCAATATCTTTCGGTAAGCGAGTGATTTTGCACAATTTTGTTTTCTCAAGTCTAAATGGGTATTGAACAAAGCAGTTGCTAAAATACTCAAGTTAGATTTTACTGTCTGTAAGTTCATCCCTTCAATTGGGACTATCAATATCTTTATTTTATCCCAAATTCTTGTTAACCAAGTTTTCCTAGACCAAGTCTCTCTTTATCAAGTAGAGACCAAGTCAAATAGGCATGAACTAATATTTGCAACCATTAATTCTATAATTAAAAGCAGAATAAGGCTAAATAATAAACACCCAACCATAAAAAAGCCTTAAATCAAGCACCCATTAGGTTTACATACAAGGGTTGGGTCACAACTCTAGTTAAAAATCTAGTTACTTATAATGGGTATAGAAGAAAACACGGAAGAAAAGATGATAAAACTCATATTGAAAGATTAAAAGATAAAAATCCAATGTTAAATCACCAAAGTAATCTAAATTTGCTAAAAAAGCAAGTAAAAACGTCTACAAGACTTTCAATATTCAAAACTTGACCTAAATTCGTGAAACCACTCTATTTATACAAGATGGAAATTTCAGATAAAAATGCCTTTTCAGAGATTCTGCGACCGCACAATTTTATATGCGGGCCGCACTTTGCTTTAGTCTTGGCAGGAGTTTAATTTTGCGGTCACACAATTTAGAATCCAACCACATCTATTATATTCTGCGGTCCACACAATTCTTGGTGCGGCTGCACAAAGTTCTTTTGCGGATCGCACATTTCTAAGTGTGGCTGCGTGGCTGACTTCTGCGACCACACAATAATTGTGTGGTTCGCACTTCCTTTGAACTTGATATACACTCTCTTTGAACGTGTGATCTTGGGTAGCTTCTCATTATAAATGTGTGATCCGAACGTTGTACTACTCCTCTAACAGACTTTCCTTAACATTCTCCGGCCGCAGATGAAAATTTGCGATCCACACTTTAATCCTTTGTGCATGATTTTTGTCCTTGAGTTCAGATCACTTCTTTTTGAGTTGGATTTCATCTTTGTGGCTTGATTTTCAATACAATTTCAAATTCACTTATTTTATCAATTTTGGGAAATGCAATTGAACACTTTTAGACTAAAAATTAAGGCTAAAGGGCGCTAATAAGTAGTCAAAATCCCCACTTATCAACTCCCTTAAACTTATGATTTTGCTTGTCCTCAAGAAAATTGTTAGAAACAAAGCGTCCATCAGAGTGTATAGAGAACCGGGTTCTCTATGAGTTTCGACTGAAGATACTAATGACCAAATTGTATATCGATCTGGTCCTATGTCAGTTCCCATAGTGCTAACTACTGAACTAGTAAGTAAATGAGACACAAGATAAGTTCCTACTGTATAGAGAACTAGTTTCTCTATCAGCTCCCACTATAAGCAACAGACTGTAAAACCAACCAGCATAGAGAATCAGGTTCTTTAACTGTTCCACTGTAGAATTTTAGTAAGTCAAGAAAATAGAGGATTTTTACGAGGAAAAATCTCAACTTAAGGGGACAAAAATCACGACCTACACTTTTAGGCTTTCAACTTCACTAACTTGTAAACACATATTACAAGCCACATTGTGACTCTATTACAAAGAATTCAACTAACTTGTGGTAATCTTACCACCAGCCACTTTGTGAGCCCCTAGTTACAAAGAGCATAACTAACTTGTGATGCTCTCACCACAAACCACTTTGTCACTCTACAATTATAAAGGCTTTTACTCATTCTTACTTGTAGTAACACTTATTACAAGGCACTTTGCAACTCTCTAGTTATAAAGACTTTAACTTATGACTAAACCTAGTCGCAATATAAATTGAAGAGTTTACGAATTTTGGGTTTCCTAGCAACAGCTTCTAAGAAAGCAACATAGGAGTTATAATGAAGAAGAACTAACAAAGACTCAACAAACCTAAGGACATAAGGTATTTTCGATCTTGGATCAAGTCCTTAAGGTTGCAACAACTTTTTTCTTGAGAGAGGTTGTTGCAAGTCTTGAGAGAGGATTTTCATTTCTGATTTTGCAAGTCTTGGAACCTGAATCTTGTGCCTTGCATAAGGTTTATACAACACAATACAGTACTTTAGTGATATCCAATCTGAATGGGAAGTGACTGATGCACTGTCTGCTGCACTATTTGCAGGCAGTCACTTTTTGCAGTTGCTTTCCAGCTAAACAATTGACTTATAAATTTTGTCAGGGGAGTACCAAGGTATATGGTCCCGAATCTGGTTCCTGTTAATCTAAAGCACATTGTCTAGATTATCTTGGGTCGATTAACTTGAAGGATTGTACTAGAAATGCTTCAGGTCCTTTATCTGGTTCTCTCATGAAGTAAGTTATTTAACCTTCCTTGATTATATTTATACATGTGTGACATTACTTATAATGATGTAAGCAAGGTAGGAAAAAGCCTTCTACATATTCCCCATGAAAACCGGCTCTCCATATTGTTCCCCGCACGAATCAGCCATATTCCCCATAAAAATCGAACCCAAGGAGCTGATCACAACTGGTTCCTCAATACTATTTGGTAACTTATCAAAACTTAACGTTCCATAACTTAGCCATTTTCCCCTTTTTGGTGATGACAGACCCAGAATAATATTTCTCTTGAGAACCAAATTCCATATATGTTTCCTACAGATCAGACCTATATCAATATATTAGAAGCAGCGTTCCCCCTACGAATGCAGAGCTTACTCTTGGGAATGGGAGAACCAGATTCCTCATATGTTTCCCTGCATTATCAACAACGTTCCCCTTGCGAAGAAGATCCATCTTTCATATGCAACATTCGATTATGTTTCTCCCATGTTAACACCTATATAACTTCCCCCTTTTGTCATCATCGGAAAGAATAAAAGAAGAAGTACTACCAAAAAAAAAAAATCAACAACATTAACTTAGGCCCTTTGGACAACACAATATAAATGATAACAAGAACAACAAGTGAATGTTAGTGCACAACATTGGGTGATTGCCCATAGTGAATTAATGATAATAACAACACACTAGCTTCAACAATACATAATATGACAATTTAAACAACTGAAGTACCAATGTCATCAAATATAGGGATCAAAAGAAGATAAGAATTCAAGGGAATTTGGAAGAGTGGAAGTCATGGATCACTGGGCAGGAAGAATGGTAAGGGGATAAATCCTTGATGAGCTTGTCCATTCATTCATTTACTCTTCTTTGATCATGGATCATCGGCTCTCTTAGTTCCTCCACTTGTTTCCTCAATCTTTCATTCTCACCCTTCAAATTTGCATTCTATTCTGCCAAGGGTCTTCGAGGACCAGGTTGTTAACCTATCTGTGTTGGTTGAACAATCAATCGGATCACCAAGAATCTCCCTAAGCTTCATTTAATCAATATGAAATTCAGTCCCATGCACATATAGCATCATAGTAGCACATAAAGCATAGTAGTTTTTAATTCTTCTTTAGAAACATTGGGAATTGGAGGAACAAAGATGTTATTCCATTTTGGAACTCAACAATGTCAAGAAGTTCCTCCATCAAAGTCAGCTGTCGAAGCCCCCTTTATCCATCGCGGACGGAAGTCTGAAATTCGGGTATGCAACATTATGGGAGGATAACTCTTATTCCCTTGCAAGAATTGGGTTTTTGGGATTTGGAGAGTCGTCACCTAATGATTATAGTACACTAGGACACTTTTAAATGGAACGAATTTGAGAGGAAAGAACCATAGTTTGGGTAAGGGCTTTGAATTATCTCGATGGAAAGGTGTTAGGCACCACTCAAGATCCACTAGTGTGGTTCCCGGCCATTCTATTATTGTGACTTTAGAAGGTAGAAGAAATAAATAATGTTTTCACATAATAACTGCAAAGAAGTTCAAAGTTATAAAAAGAGATGAAGAAAACGAGAGATTTTAGAAAGTTAATTCAAAAGAAAGAAAACTTAAGAAGAAACATAGCAAATAAAGGGAAAAGGGGTTCCTAGGTTTATACAAAATATGGATCATATCAATGCAATATCCATCAATAACTCCTCAGAAG
This sequence comes from Nicotiana benthamiana, assembly GCA_034376525.1. Classification (NCBI taxonomy): domain Eukaryota; kingdom Viridiplantae; phylum Streptophyta; class Magnoliopsida; order Solanales; family Solanaceae; genus Nicotiana; species Nicotiana benthamiana. The sequence continues at coordinate 22,442,798 of CM067337.1, read as the reverse complement.
AGGGGTCGCACGTGACATTAGCGCACCGATCATCATATCCATATTCTACCCTTCCCATCCCGTTAAGATGTTAAAGCGCGATTAGTCTTATTTATTTATTGCATGCTAATACCCGTCTAAGTCTTATTAGTCCCGGGGTATTACAACTTCTAATCCTAAAAAAGGAAGAAAGGGATGGGGGCCTTTATGGAGTTTAAAGGATAAAATTCTAGTTCGATATTCAAAACATTTATTAAATAAAGGGAAGAACAAGTAAGTAAATAAGGCTCAAATAAACCCCTGAAATCAAATAATCATATAATTTAGCATGTCATTACAAATACTGATTTGGTCTTAGAATAAAATTAAGCAGTGAGCGGACTGGTTCAACACATATATTTAGCCAGAAAGTTTGCGTTAGGCCACTCGGATACAGATGTTAGAGATTAAGGCACTGAATTAACGCGAGGTGATTTAAGAAAGTATTGATTTTAGAAGATGACTATGCAGAAAAGTTTTGAAGGTATGCTGCAGACGTTTGGAAGCTAATCCAAAAAGGAAAACAAACTGCTTAACTGCGGGTAAACATGAAAGGAAAAGTTTTGAAAATTCCAGAAGAGATAGGGTTATCTAAATAAAAGAGTGAGTTGCAGAACTAATTTAAAATGACAAGTTAAAAAGAGAAGAATTGAATTGGAAAACACGTTTAAGTAGAATATTAGTCAGAAGCTGTTTCAAAAACGATATATCAGTTAAAGAAATAAATTTTTAGGGAAAAGTATACACTGATTTGAGACAAGCTTTATTAGTGATTACGTTTTAGAAAACATATACTGACTTAGGCGTATAAGAACTAGTTAATCCATTGTTATTTCTTATAAACATGTGTAGTGAATTTGATTCAAAATCCTATAGGTTTGATATCTACAAGTTACTGATTGCAGAACTTGTTAAAACTTGTGGATGGATGCTTGTTTAATTAATCCTAAAGTTTGCCTAAATGTCATGAATATGCACATCCTATAGGCATAATATCTATAAATTTGCAGAAAATTAACTCCTATTGGTAGGATTTCTATATGCGTAATTACAGAAAGTGAGCGTTAAGTCCTGTAAAAATGATTTCTATCTGATTGAATCAACATTAAATGACCCTCTAAGTAGGATTACTACCTGATTAACAGTAAAATCCTAAAGTCATTATTTCTACCCTTTTTGATGCAAGAAAGTAAATACCCCCACCATTTCACTATGTTCCTCGAGTTTATATAAGTTATTACAAACCAGAAAAAATATAGAAATACATTACTAACAGCTAGACCGAGCAACCTAATTCATCTTTAATGTCTAATAATATGCGATAAAACTACTTCCGAGAACCAGATTTCCAAAGCCTTTTCTTTATCCAAGGTATTTCAAAGTTCCGAGGAATCTTATGGATTCCCGGCATTACTTACACCCAAGATACCATTAGAATAGAAATAGTGCAGCGTGGAAGAGCCAGCTCTTAGGCATACAACTTTATAAGGAGCTTAGGGGATCCCAAAGCATGGCTTGCGATAGAGGGGCAGAACTTAATAGGTAAGAGTAACTACAAAGTGAAAGGGGAATTGGGGACCCATGGCAGGTGGTGGTCATACCTAGCCAAAAAGTAGGATGGCACACCCCTGACCACCTGCTTGGTTAAACACATTAAGAGTAGACACTTGAAGGTCAGACCAGGGTCTGGAAAGTGATTAGGGAACTGACTAACCCAAGTCTAAAGCTCAAAATAACATAAAGGGGAAAGGGAATGGGAAATGATTAAGTTTAGGATTCAAAGAATCCAATCCAGAAGCATGGACAACAATATTAAAGTATTTTATGCCTTGAACCATAACTCACATATAAAGGGGGTAGGGGATAAAGGATTCACCTAAGAATAAGAGTGATAACATTGCAGAAAGTAGTAAACATGAATTACAAGCAGAACTGAAGTATAAAACACATACGAGAAGAGTAATATTTAAAATAGGATAGATATACCAATTGCAAAGTAATAGAAAAAAGACAAATAAAGCACTTGCAGCCACAACACATAGCAGAACCAACTCAATACTTCAGAGCACTAAGCCCTTTATATAATTTTTTGGAAATAAGTGAAATAGGCAAATAGTGCACAATTATAGAAATTCAATCAATTAGCATCAATTAGGACAACCAGACTCCTTTAATTAAGGGGTCTAGTTCAAAAGACTAGTCATGCTAGAATAAGGAAGAAAGAATCAGTTTGCTTAGGCTTATTAGGGTAAAGAGACCATATAGTACACAAAATAAGGTCACATACAAAATTAGTATTTAAGGAAAGAGGGTACAATAGTGTGAAAAATAAAGTATAAGTTTGAAAATCAGTTAAAGAATATCAGATCCAATTGCAAAATCACAAAATCTAAAGTAATTAAGGAAATAAATAATTCAAATGTTGGTACAAAATCACATAGGATACAAGATCAATTATTTAAGGAAAACATCACAAGTCTGGGATTTGTATGCAAGAGATCAAAATAAACAAGCCAGTAGGGCAAAGAGATTCAATCAAAAGGAATCGGTGCTGAATCACTTAGCATGATTAAAGGGATTTCAAAAAATAAATCATGGAAAGGGAAGTCTTTTCTTCATATATAAAGCGTACAGTTCAAAACAAAGAAGAGCCTTATAATGAGAAATCTCAGAGCGAAAGGCAATTAGGACTTCGAGTTTGATTACAGGCTCTTCGTGAGCCTGTAAAACAAGGGTTTCACAAAGAAACCCTAATTCACTTTACTCGCAGGATAAACCCTCAAAATTTAGGGTTTTTAATGGAATCATAGATGAGGAGATCGCAGACATACACAAGTAGAATAAATGAAACTATGAGTTTTATGAAAAAGGCAGGCAAGAAAAATGATCAACACAAGTTAGAACCATAAATTAAAGCATGCGCATGAACACATAGAGAAAAGAATGAGAATCAAACCTAGGCTAGCATGTGAACAAAGAATAGAGTGAATCTCTATAGCAATCAGGTATGAAACAAGAAAACAGACTTGAACATAATAGGAAGTAGAAAACGAGCATAAGCACATATAAAAGGGAGTAAAAGAATCAGAAAACATCTTAGGAACCATTTCCAGAAAAACCTAAAATTGATTTGAACTGTTTTGAAAAGGGAAAATTGGGAAAAAACTCTAAATCGTTACAAACAGCATAGATCTAGAATAGATCTAGAAGAATAGAACGAAAAAGAACCTCGAATAGTCTAGGGTTTTTGGAACCCTAAAGGACGAGAAAGGCTTGGAAGTCACGAGTCTAGCCAAAATATCTCGAATTGACTAAGGTTTGGATGAAGACCCTCGATGTCTAGCCTCAAATCTCCAGTGAGCAGGCGCGTGGGAATTGTAGATGGTGAGTAGAGGTCGTCCATGGTTAGATTAGCCCTGGATTCCTGTGATTTGAGGTTGAAGAGGGGGTAGGCGATCATTAGGGTTTTAGGTGGCTGAGAGCGTTTGAGACCGATGAGAGAAACCAAAGGAGGCAAATTTGAGAGAATGGGGATAGGGTTGGGATCGTTTAGAATTAAAAATGGTATGGGCAAGCCTGGGCCGTTGATCAAAATGATCAACGACTCAGATTTAACGGAGATATGGGCCAGTTCGGGTGATTGGGTGTTGGGTCGGGTAGATTAGGAAATTGGGTTAGGGAATCTGGTTTAATTTGGGGGCTGAGATTGGGCTCAATTCTTGTTAAAATTGAGATGCAAAAGGGCTTAATGATAGCGAAATACTTTCTGGAGATAAATCAAATGTTCTAAAATCATTAATAATACATAATTATAAAATTAAAAATTCTTGAGTCAATTTTATAAATATAATTACAATTAAATCTTAAAAGAGACTAATATTGTAATCATGTGCAATTTAGTTTTAAAAATACTAAATAAATTTGTAAAAATATGCAAAAATCATGTTAGCCATATTTTAGGGTAAATATGAGAATAAAAAAAAGTTATCCACCAAAATAATAATTTTTAAATAATTATTGGATTATATGTTATAAAATATATGCAATAAATTGGTCTAAAAATTATTAAAATTCCAAAACCATTTTGTGTGCTTATATATGCTCATATACATATATATATATATATGTATATATATATACATATATATATATATGTATATATATATACATATACATATATGTCATATATGTTAGCCATATTTGACCAGAAGTGGCGATTGAAAAGAACTTTGGCCGAGCTCTGGTTTCCGGGTTGCCTACATATCCCTGGTATTATAGTAATCACGCCATAAGTAGTTGAGGAACCAATGAAGGAATGTGCCGATGGAGATTCGAAAAGAATGGAAGCGATGCTTAGATTCGAAAAGGGTGTTTGGAGTCGGATATGTTTGCAGAAACTTGAGGGGGATTGCTCCTACTGAGATGACCATTGGCTAGCCGGTGTTCCTGAAAGTAAGCAACGTGGCATCTTGTCTTTGAACGGTTAGGATGACGTCCTCAGACTATGATGTACTGGGACATGGAGAGCATAAATAAAAAGTTACAAGCCATGAAATGGTGTTCTCAGGCTACGCAGATGGTGCCTCCGAACTATGACGCCTTTGAATAAGTTGGCGATCTTTCAACCCATGAGAAGGTGGAAATCTTTCAGCCGATGAATGCAAAGGGTGGCGATCTTTCATCCAATGTGAGAATTTAAATGTAGGTGGATATTGCAGCCATGCAGGATGGAGATAATACTTAGTCTCGAAAGACATATAAGTAGCCTTATAAAGGGTGGAAGTAGAGCTAATCCTTGGAAGGCAGATAAGTAGCCTTACGCAGATGGAGATGGAGACAATGCTTAGTCTCGAAAGGCAGATAAGCAGCCTTATGTAGATGGAGGTAGAGCTTATCCTGGAAGGCTGATAAGTATCCTTATGAAGGATGCAGATGGAGACAATGATTAGTCTCAAAAGGCAGATAAGTAGCCTCAAGCATATGGAGGTAGAGCGTAACCTCGGAAGCCATATAAGTAGCCTTATGCAAAATGCAGATGGAGACAATGCTTAGTCTCTAAAGGCAGATACGTAACCTTATGTAGATGGAGGTAGAGCTTAACCTCGGAAGGCAGATAAGTAGCCTTATGCAGATGTAGATCTTAACCTCAGTAGGCAGATAAGTAGCCTTATGTAGTGCAAAATGTAAAAGGGCGAATAGTAGTAGGATCTCTTAGCTAATAGTCGATTACGATATCATGAATGTTGGGAAGTTGCACATGGATAACGAGTGTGAATAAATAATTTCTGCAAGTTTCACTCCTGAAAAGCACTATTTTATGAATGTATTCAATGATTTGCGACTTGGGTGCCTACATTCAAAGAAAAATCGGGTTCTGTAGAGGTGGAAAGGTTAGTTCATATTCCCGTGGCTCGTGGCTCACGTATCATTGATGTAACGTTGGTAAACGACAGTGATTCAAATGATAGTTATGCATGATTCAGTAAATATAACATAAGTATATAGTCAAAAATAATTTCTTTTGAATGAACCTACGACTGAAACGTGATTTATGACATTGCAACCTCGCTTGCTCCAAAATTTTGAGGGTTCTCCTCAAAATTATGCCCCAGTTTTGGCCCAGTTTACTGAGTCGACGCTTCTGGCAATAAAAAGGCTGAAAACTGACTTCGGAATTTCTAGGGTCCTCCTCAAAATTCTGCCCCAGTTCCAATAGCGTGGGGGGGGGAGGGGGTGGGAATTAGATTTTTATTAAATTATGACCGAACACATAGGGATGCCTACATATCCCGTCTTAAACGAGAATCAGGTCAGGCGTAGTTCAAATTACAACATGAAGAGAAATCATATGATTACACATGGTATCTTTTCACTACATCAGAATTGATTGGCTTCGATGAGACTTCTCCGTCCATTTATACAATAATAAGGGCTCGTCTAGTTAGAACCGGGGGAACCATGTACGGACCCTGCCAATAAGGAGAGAATTTCCCCTTGGATTCATCTTGATGTTGAAATATTTTCTTCAACACCAGCTGCCCTAGTGTTAACTTCCTTGATTTAACTCTTTTGTTGAAAGCTCTAAACATTCTGTTCTGATACAACTGACCATTGCATACTGCATTCATTCTCTTCCCGTCTATAAGGGCTAACTGCTCATAGACCTTTCACCCATTTTGCGTCATCCAACTCTACTTCTTGTATGATCCTTAAAGAGGGAATTTCTACCTCGGCGGGACTGACCGCCTCTGTACCATGAACCATCATGTAGGGAGTTTCCCCAGTTGATGTGCGGACTATGGTGCGGTATCCCAATAAGGCGAACAACAACTTTTCGTGCCATTTCTCATGCCTTTCGATCATCTTCCTTAGTATCTTCTTGATATTCTTATTGGCTGCTTACACAGCTCCATTCATCTGAGATCTCTTGGCTGTCGAGTTCTTGTGTTTGATTTTGAATGTTTCACACATTTCTTTCATTAGGTCGCTATTGATATTGGAACCATTATCAGTGATGATTTACTCAAGAATTCTGAACCGACAAAAGATACGGTCGTGGATGAAATCTGCCACAACTTTCTTAGTCACTGCTTTGTATGGCACTGCTTTAACCCATTTGGTAAAATAATCAATTGCTACTAAGATAAACCTGTGTCCATTTAATGCGGTAGGCTCGATTAGTGCGATAACATGAATTCCCCAAGTGACGAATAGCCACGGTGAGCTCGTTGCAGTAAGCTCATTTGAAGGCACCTTTATCATGTTTGCATGTTTTTGACCGCAATAGCATTTGCGAACATACTAGATACAGTCTGTTTCCATAGACATCCAAAAATATTTTACCCGGAGTATCTTTTTTGCTAAAACAAAACCACTCATGTGCGGTCTGCAGGTCCCTGTGTGCACTTCATCCAATAGTTTGGTTGCTTTTATTGCATCGACAAACAATAGTAATCCAAATCGGGAGTCCTCCTGTACAGGATCCCTCTGCTGTGAAATAAGTTGTTAGCTAACCTTCGAAGTGTAAGCCTCTGAGTAGCCTTGGCAAGCTCTGGGTATTCTCATGTGGTGAAGTACTCATTATGTCATGGAACAATGGTTTCCCATCGCCTTCTTCCTCAATGTGAGCACAATAAGCTGGTTGGTCATAAATTTTAACCTGGATAGGATCAATGAAATTTGTATTTGGATGGTGGATCATGGATGAAAAAGTAGCTAGTGCGTCACCGAACTCGTTCTGGACTCTAGGAACATGCTGAAATTCGGTCGTTGTGAATCTCTTCCTCAACTCCTGTATGTGATACAGATAAGGGAGTTTCTTAGAATTCTGGGTCGCCCACTCTTCTTTAATCCCCAAGATACAATCGTTGTACTCGGCCATGTTGTTAGTGCATGGGAATCTGATCTTGGCAGATACCGGGTAATGCTAACCAATTTCAAATACTAGGACTGCTCCTACGCCAACTCCATTGAAATTCGTGGCTCCATAAAAAAACATCCTCCAACCATCATAGGATTCTATGATATCCTCTCTCATGAAAGATACCTTTTCATCAGGAAAATACATTTTTAGAGGCTCGTACTCTTTTCCCACGGTTCTTAGAGAGGTTATCTGCCAAATTAATGATCTCAGTTATTCCAAGTTGGATTTAGGCCTATTCTCAAAGTTCTCGGCCTCTGTGACAACCTCTTCTGGTATATAATCCTCCTTTGAATCTATATCCTTTTGTTGTATTGTCTTGTTGCAAGTCACAATCGTTGGTTCATCCTCAAGATAGGTAATAGTAATGCTGTATAAATAAAGTAAGTGGTAGAGAAAATAATAAGAGCAAGATACATAATAAACGAAAAATTCTTTGATTAAATTCATAATTGTTTGGAACATCGGAGCTCTTTTAGAAAGTAAAGACAGTGAGCAAAAAAAAAATCAACTAGTAAAAGTAAAGATGTGATGCATGGTGCTTTGTTTAGCCTTGGTACCTCGAAGCTTTCCGAGCCCTGGTGGTCCTGATCGACCAATTATTTAGGCGTTCCCCACGATTCAAAGCTTGTATGGAAGGTCCTTCTTCCCCCTGATCCTCGAAGATAACACAAAAATCCATATCATCTTCCAGAATGGTTTTTCATCGCCGCTAATGCCGCATCTTCCTGTGAACCATACATGACGTCTCCCAGTTGAAAGGTCTGCTGTAGACGAGGTATAGGGTGCTCCAGTGGATAGTATGGGCTACGCCATGGTGGTGACCAATCATCAAACTCCTTCCATGAACATTCATACCCCATGCCAAAAGTAGTACCGTGTTTCTTTAGCTTGATGGTCTTGGTGGTACCCCAGAGACTCTTCCCAAGTCCCTTTCCGGGCTTATACCCGTACCAGTTCAGGATGCTCTCAATTTTGTTGTCCCACCATTTATCTTTGTCCACAATGTTGACCCGCTTGATGTGGTGGTATGTTTCTCCACATATTATGCTTCCGCCTCCATCATTGGGATGGTCTGGCGACTGTATTTGGTGTTGGTACTGTCTCCATAAATGATCATATCTTGCTAATTTTATTCAAACTTTACTGCCAGATGCAGGGTTGATGCTATAACTCCAACGGTGTGGATCTGGGCTCGTCTTAACAACAAGTTGTATGATGCTGGGACGTCTATCACTTGAAAATCAACATCAAACCAGGTTGTTCCCATTTGCAAGCACAGGCTGATTTCACCAATGGTGGATCTTTGGGACCCATCGAATTCTATAACATTGATAACCCCATATTTGATCTCATGCAAAACTTTCCCCAATTTTTTGAGAGTTATCAGCGGACAAATATTAAGGCTGGATCCTCTGTCTACCAGATTCTAGTGATGAAGTAATCTTTGCATTGCATGGTGATGTGCAACGCCTTGTTATGACTTAGTCCTTCGTAGCTCATCTTCGTGGAAAGTAATCTTGTGACTTTCCAACACTTGTCCTTCCATATTTTCTATTTTGCCTCCAGTTATGTTGCTCGGAACATAAGCTTCACTAAATATTTTCATCAGAGCATTTTTGTATGCCTCTGAGCTTTGTAGAAGAGGCAGGATGGAAATCTGCGCTGGTGTTTTGCTCAACTTCTCGGCGACCAAGTATTCTTTAGCCTGTATCTTTCTCCAAAGAGCACCGGGTCTAGTTTTAATATGACGTACAGAGGCTTTCCTATTGTATTCAGCTACGTGTTCTGGCGTGTGTACTCTGCCTGTTCTGGTCATGCCCTGTGCAACGATTGCTTCTCCGATTTTTGTTTTCCCTTTTCTCTTAGCTTCAGATGTGTAATCCTAGGGTATGGAGTTTAAGTTGAACGGGGTGATGTCTGTCATCTTAACTGGAATAGGCACCCCTGGAGGTAACACAACTTCAAATGGTGCAGGTGCCTTTGGTATTCCTAACTCTCCCTCAATTGGTCTTGGCGCCTTTACAGAGACACTTCAAACTCGAGCGGTATTGAGATATTCACCTCATCGCCCTCAGAGGACTGGATCTGGAAAACAATAGGGTTCAGGGTGACTGTCAACTTCTTCAGTTCATCCCCTTCGGCAATCAATCCAATTGACTCTTTGGGGTCCTAACCATCCCCAATCTTGGTTATGTGAATGCCTCCACGCTTGTAGTCAGGTAGATGATTGTTGTGGACATTGGGAGCGGTCTCCTTTGATAGGATGACTTTATTATTGATCAAAGCCTAAATCTTGTCTTTCAACAAGCGACACTCGTTGATGGTATGACCTTTCATTTCGGAATGATATGCGCAGGTTTTGTTCGGATTGATCCATTGGGAGAGATTTTCTAGAGTTATGAATAGGATAGGTGTAACATAATCGGCTGCTTTGAATCTTTCGTACGACTTGTCAATTGGTTCGGCGATGGCTGTGTATTGTCTTGGAGGTCTACTGTCCAAATTTGGTCTAGGTCGATGAACGTTTTGGTGTGGTAATTGGAAGTGATTAGGTTGGGAATTGTAAGCTTGGTATATGGGTGCGGGCTGAGAATATCTTGGTGAAGTGGGTTGATATGTGGAAGGTTGAGATGATTGGTAGGTGGGTGGTGGAATTTGATATGTGGGTGAGGGTGCATGGTAATTCAGGGAAGGTTGATATGTGAGTGGAGTTACGGGGTATGTTTGGTATTTCAGTGGAGATTTGGTTCTCTACGCAGTTATTACGGAATTGACATCTTTCTTCTTTGACGTGCCACCCGACTATAAGTGTTTGTTGGTGGCCTGCAATGCCTCAAGATGAGTAACCATACCGGTTTTGATTCATTCTTCAATTCTTTCTCCTAGCTTGATGATGTCGGAGAACTTCTGTCCTTCTATCAGGATTAACCTTTCATAGTTTTATGGATCCTGAGCCCGGACAAAGAATCCGTTCATCTGCTCTTCTTCTAGGGCCGACCTGACCTTAGCAGCATATGACCTCTAACAAGTAGCATTTTCGCGGAAGAACTCTGTGGGTTTCTTTTTCAGATTCTGGATATAGAATACATCCGCTGCGTTCTCTATGTTAAACCAAAATCGGTCCATTAAGTCGGACACCATACTTACCCAGCTTGTCCATATGTTCTAATCGTAGCTGTTGTAGCGAGATAAGGCATCCCCTTTCAGATTCCTCATGAACAACTTCATGCAGATTTTCTCATTCCTTCCAACTCCTACTAGCTTATCACAGTATGTCCATAGATGAACCCTGGGATCACCTGTACCTCCGAACATCTCGAACATGGGAGGTTTGTACCCCTCGGACAGTTCAACATCCCGCTGAATGCAAAGATCTTCATAATTGAGCCCCTCGATGCCTTTGCTACCTTCGACACCCTGGACCTGGCTAGTTAACTTCTGGAGTGGCTAAGTTCGTGATGAGGGAGTCTTTATTGTCTGATTCAGAAGAACTTGAGATTGGTTGACTTTAATGGGGTGTAGTGTCCACAAATATAGGAGTGTTGTGGAGATGGTCGTTTGTAGTTTTTGGTTGTTAGGGAATGAGTAATGGAGCGTTGTTTCATGTGTAGCAGGTTTGAGTCTGAGTGGGTTGCATTTGTGGCTGTTAGGTGTTTTTTGGAGGTACGGGGTACAAATCATGTATCAAATAAAGGGAAAAACAAGTAAGTAAATAAGGCTCAAATAAACCCCTGAAACCAAATAATCATATAGTTTAGCATGTCTTTGCAAATGCTGATTTGGTCTTAGATTAAAATTAAGCAGTGAGTGGACTGGTGCAACACATATGTTTAGACACAAAGTCTGCATTAATCTACTTAGATACAGTTGCAGAGATTAGGGCATTGAATTAACACAAGTTGATTTAAGAAAGTACTGATTTTAGAAGATGACTATGCAGAAGAGTTTTGAAGGTATGCTTCAGACGTTTAGTAACTAGTTCAAAAAGGAAAACAAACTACCTAGATGCAGTTAAACACGAAAGGAAAAGTTTTGAAAATTCCAGAAGAGACAGGGTTATCTAAAGAAAAGAGTGAGTTGCCGAATTGATTTAAAACTACGAGTTCAAAAGACATGAATTGAATTGGAAAACACATTTAGGAAGAATATTAGAAAGAAGCAGTTTCAGAAAAGATATATTAGTTAAAGAAATAAATTTTTTTGGGAAAAGTATACATTATTTGAGAAAAGTTTTATTAGAGATTACGTTTTGGAAAACATGTACTGAGTTAGGAGTATAAGAACCAGTTAATCCATTGTTATTGCTCTTTAAACAGGAGTGTGAATTTGATTCAAAAATCCTATGGGAATGATATCTACAAGTTATTGATTACAGAACTTCTTAATAAACTTGTGGATGGATGCTTGTTTAATTAATACTAAAGTTTGCCTAATTCCCATGAATATGCACATCATATATGCATGATATCTATAAATTTGCAGAAAAATAACTCCAAAAGGCAAGATTTCTATATGCTTAATTATAGAAAGTGAGCGTTAAGTCCTATAGGCAAGGTTTCTATATGATTTAATCAACATTAAACGACCCTATAGGTAGGATTTCTACATGATTAACAGTAAAATCATAAAGTCATGATTTCTACCCTTTTTGATGCAAGAAAGTAATGACCCCCACCCTTTCACTATGTTCCCCTAGTTTATACAAGTTATTACAATAAAAAAAAAATATAGAAATACATTAGAACTAACAGCTAGATCCGAGCATCCTAATTCAACCTTAATGTCTAATAATATGTGATTGAACCACTTATGGTATCCAAGTTTCCAAAGCCTTCTCTTTGTCCAAGGAGTTTCAAAGTTCTAAGGAATCTCAGGGATTCCCGGCATTACTTACACCCAAGACACCATTAGAATAGAAACAATGCAGTGTGCAAGAGCCAGCTATCAAGTATCCAAGTTCAGAGGGAGCTCAGGGGGTCCTAAAGCATGGCTTGCAAAAGAGGGGCAAAACTTAATAGCTTAGAGTAAGTGAAAAGTGAAAGGGGAAATTGGGAGCCCTGGCAGGTGGTGGTCATACCTAGCCACAACGTAGGCTAGCACCCCTCACCACATGTTTAGTTAAACACATTAAGAGCAGACCCTTGAAAGTCAAACCAGGGTCTAGACATTGATTAGGATACTGCCTGAACAAATTCTAAAGCTCAGAAACACAAATAGGGGAAACGGAATGGGAACTGACTGAGTTTGGGATTCAAAGAATCCAATTCAGAAGCATTGACAACAATATTAGAGTGTTATCTTGCCTTGAACCATAACTCACATATAAAAGGGGGTAGGGATAAATAATTTCCATAAGTATAAGAGTGATAGCATTGCAGAAAGCAGTAAATAGGAAGTACAAGCAGAACTGAAAATATAAAACATATAAGAGAAGAGTAGTATTTAAAAATAGGATAGACATACCAATTGCAAAGTAGCAGAAAAAAGAGAAATAGAGCACTTGCAGCCACAACACCTAGTAGAACCAACTCAAGATTTCAGCAGAACACTTGAGAGATTGAGATAAACTTAAAGGTTTTTGAGAAAGAAAAAAGGAGTAGCATCTAGAACTGCCGGTGTATTTGTGAAAAAGAGAGTAATTATTCTCGACTGATTGTCTTGTTGATCAAAAAGAGGAGGGCTAAGCCCTTTATATAGTTTTTTGGAAACAAGTGAAGTAGGCAAAAAGTGCACAATTATATAAATTCAATAAATTAGCATCAATTAGGACAACCAGACTCCTTTAATGAAGGTGTCTAGTTCAAACGACTAGTCATGCTAGAATAAGGAAGAAAGATTCAGTGTATTTTGGCTGATTCGGGTAAAGAGACCATATAGTGCACAAAATATGGTCAAATACAAAATTGGTATTTAAGGAAAGAGGGTACAATAGTGTGAAAAATAAAGTTTAAGTTTGAAATTCAGTCAAAGGATATCAGATCCAATTGCAAAATCATAAAACCTAAAGTAACTAATAATATAAATAATTCAAATGTTGGTACAAAATCACATAGGATACAAGATCAATTATTTAAGGAAAACATCACAAGTCCGGGATTTGTATGCAAAAGATCAAAATAAACAAACCAGTAGGAAAAAGAGATTTAATCAAAAGGAATCAGTGTTGAATCACTTAGTATGGTTAAAGGGATTTCAAAAAAAATAAATCATGGAAAGGGATTGTTTTCTTCATACATAAAGCATATAGTTCAAAACAAAGAAGAGCCTTACAATGAGAAATCTTAGAGCCAAAGACAATTACGACTTCAAGTTTGATTACAGGCTCTTCGTGAGCCTATAAAACTAGGGTTTTAAGTGAAACCCTAGTGCACTCTACTCGCAGAAAAACCCTCAAAATTTAGGTTTTCTCATGGGATTAGAGATGAGAAGATCGCAGACATACACTAGAAGCAAAGAAACTATGAGTTTTAAGACAAAGGTAGGCAATAAAAATAATCAACAGAACTTAGAACCAGAAATTTATGCATGAGTTTGAACACATATAGCAAAGAATGAGAATCAAACCTAGGGTAGCACGTGAACAAAGAATATAGTGAATCTCTATAGCAATCAGGTAAGAAACAAGAAACTAGACTTGAACATAATAGGAAATAGAACAAACGAGCATAACCACACATAAATGAGATTAAAAGAATCAGAAGAAATATTAGGAGCATTTTTCAGAAAACCCATAGTTCTGAAAAGGGAAAATTGAGGAAAAACACTAAAACGTTACAAATATAATATATCTAGCATATCTAGAAGAATAGAACGAAAAGGAACCTCAAATTGGTTAGGGTTTTTGCGAACCCTAAAGGACGAGAAAAGCTTGGAAGTCACGAGAATGGATATGAGTCAATATGGTCGAATCCAGGCTTATGAGGCTACAGCACGCCGGAGCAAGGCCGGAAACGGAGAAATAATCTCGAATCGACTAAGGTCTTGATGAAAACCCTCGAGGTATAGCCTCGAATCTCCAGTGGACAGGTGTGTGGGAGCAGTAGATGGTTAGTAGAGGCTGTCCATGTTTAAATTACCCATGGATTCCGGTGATTTGAGGTCAAATAGGGAGTAGGCGGCCATTAGGATTTCAAGTGGGTTAGAGCGTTTGAGAGATACAAGAGAAACCAAAGGCGATGGGTTTGAGAGAATAGGGATATGGTTGGGGTTGTTTAGAATTAAAATTGGTAAGGGCGAGCCTAGGCCATTGATCAAAATGATTAACGACTCAGATTAAAAGGAGACATGGGCCGGTTTGGGTGTTGGGTCGGGTAGATTAGGAAATTGAGTTAGGGTATTGGGTTTAATTTGGGGGCTGAGATTTGGGCTTAATTCTGGTTAAAATTGAGATTTAACTAACAACTTTCCCCAGTTTAATTTATAAAAAATAGCGATAATTTCTGGAAATAAATCAAATGTGTTAAAATAATTATTAATCGATAATTATAAAATTAAAAATGACGGAGTACATTTTATAAATAACATTATAATTAAATCTTAAAAGAGGCTAATATTGTAATTATGTTCAATTTAGTTTTAAAAATACTAAATAAATTTGTAAAAATATGCAAAAATCATGTTAGCCATATTTTGGATAAATATGAGAATAAAAATAAGTTATCCATCAAAATGATAATTTTGGGAATAGTTATTAAATTTTATGTTATAAAAAATAGGCAATAAATTGGTTTAAAAATCGTTAAAATGCCAAAACCCTTTGACGTACTTATATATGCACATATATGCTATTTTAGAAGTATTTTTGGTACAAAATTAAATAGAAAAAATTTGATATCAACATCAGCACTCTGCCTTACAACACTTTTTGAGACTTCAAAGTTTTCTCTCTCCAAACCTAATGATTCAACGTTTTGCTTCCGTAAGGACCAGGTTCCTCACTTACACTATACTTTCTATCCATGATAGCCATGTCTCCCTCTTTTTCTTGTCAATCTATTTACCCTTAATATTTTTTGCATCTCTCTCAGCCAACTTTCTTTTCTCCAATATTATTTTTAAAAGTCTTTCCCACAAATGGAGATTTTTTCGCTTTATTCTCTCTTCCACAGTCACCACATCAACAGGTCACACCACTTCATCATCAACCAACCTACTTTTCTCAATCCTCTTTACTGGATCGGAAGTTTGCTTAAATAGAGAAGTCAAGAAGAAAAAGATCATCATTAAAATTGACTTCATGAGAAGGACTTGAGGGATTAGGTCCCTTATTCAGCCCTCACATTTACCAATTTCTACATCCTTCAAGGCTTCCACAAATCCAGCAGCAACTTCAGCCTCACGCTCTTAGAATATTAGATTTACCCTGTTCCCTTTTAGTTAAACTTCCATCAAAATCTATCAAATATTTCCTGGAGTTTTGATTCTAACGGAGTTAGGTTTTTGGAAAGTGAGAGAGTTGGGTTTAGTTTTGGATTATTTGGAAAGAAGAATTATTTTGAGACAAGTTTGATTTTTGTTTTGAAGAAAAGAATAAGTTTAATTTGGGTGTAAGATAGAGAAGTGCGTTTTTGGGGTAATGGGCCAGTTCAGAAAAGGTTTAATATTTTGGACTTCAAAAGTTAGGAAGAGAGGCAGGAGAAATACAGAAACAAATTAATGACATGCCACTTTAGCAACTTAAAAAGGCGTATAAGTATCGAAGAGACTACTAAACTGAGTCATAGGAATCAGGTTACTTGACGGTTTTTGAAAATTTTGAGCAAAGACTCCTAGAAATGCAATGTCACTCTTACTTATTTTTGTCCATAGACTGCCATAAATTTATACATGTAAGAATATAGATTTGTGTTAAATGTCACGGAAATACACTTTTTAGCATTGTACCTTTCCTTTTTAACATAGCCAATCATCGAGGGACCAGGTCCTTAGTTGAGCTTTATCAACCCCAATTCCAGAAAATTTCTTTCATTATGTTCCCTAATAAGTGCCTTGGTGAAGATGTCTGCTTCCCGATCCTTCGTCTTCTAGAACTTCATACAAATTAGAATCTTTTCAAAATTGTCCTTGAGAAAATGGTGTCTGGCATCAATGTGTTTGGTTCTCTTGTGTTGAATCTGGTTCAAGGTGTGAATACACCAAAATCCTCAAGATGTTGCTTGATCTATAATATTTGAACCCAACAAGAAGCAGTAACCACGTATTCAACTTAAGCAGTAGGAAGAGCCATACAGTTTGTTTCATTTTACCCCACGAGATCAAGCATGACCCTAGAAAATATGCCTTTCCAGATGTGCTTTTTCTGTCCACCAGATTTGCATAATCAGCATCAGCATAAAAAATATGATTCAAACTGTCACCTGTAGGATAGTACAGAACCAGGTTCTCCATCCTCTTAAAATATCTCAGAATTCTCTTTGTAGCATTCAGATGAGATTCCTTAGAATTTGATTTGAATATTTCATATAATCCCTCACTAAATAAAATATCTGATGTGCTGGCAGTAAGGTAGAGTAGAGATCCAATGATTCCCCATTTGATGCTTCCATATCAAACATTTTCAAGAGTTATTTTATGTATTTTTGCTCACTGATGCACGTTCCCTTTATGGACTGGCACTTGAAGACCATGAAGACATTCAGTTCCTCCATTATACTCGTTTCAAACTCACTTCCCATTAGTTTAGCAAATTTTTCACATAATGAGTAAGTTGTAGCTCCAAATATGATGTCGTCCACATAAATCTAAACAATGAGTAGGTTCCTTCTTGATTTCTTCAGAAAAAGAGTTGTCAATTTTCCCTCTTGTAAAGCCATTTTCTAAAAGGAATTTTGACAACCTTCCACACCATGCATGGGGAGCCTGACTCCTATAACAGTTTTGTTAGTAGGTCTTGGAACCAGGTTGCTCACACTTTTCCTTTCAACTTGATGGAACTCTTCTTGCATAGCAGCAATCTAGTCAGTGTCTTTCAATGCTTCCTTGATATTCTTTGGATCTATTTGAGAGAGAAAGGCTTAGAAGGAAAGTGAGTTTCTTGTCTTTGATATGGTTTTAATTTCTCACCAGCTGGAGTTTCATGTACAACATCCACACATTTTTTTCTGCTTCAAATATTGTGATCGAGGGACCAGGTTCCTCTATGTCGATTGGAGTCTCATCTTTAGTTCTGAGGAACAAGTTCCATGTAAATTTGGAGTATTCATCCATACTGACGAGAATATGCACCTCTTTCCTCCTATTTGGGATCCTCATAGGTCCACACAGATCTATATGGAGGAGATCACATGGCCATGAGATACTAACTTCCTTTTAGGGCTTGAAAAAGGATCTGGCTTGCATTTATTTTACACATGCATCACACACCCTGTGATCCTTGAAGCCTCATTTGAGCAAGCCATGAACCATGTCCTTCTTGACTAATTTGTTCAACAACGTGAAACTTGTATAACCGAGCCTTACTATTCCGTAGCTCAGCATTATCATTAACAACACTCTGACATCCAGGATTCCCTTGTCAGAAATTTGGGAAATACCAAGCAGAACCTCTTAGAGGACCAGATAGATACTATTCAATGACTCATACTATTTCCGATACTTCCAACTCCCAGAATATATCCCTTCTTGCCATTTTCAAAGGATACACTTCTTATCTGTACGACCTTCAGTAAAATAAAATCATTTGTTCTTCAGTTATGAGCTTCAAGCAGTCGCTATCCATGTGCCACTGTTGACTGCTCCCTTTCACTGTTTCCTCCACACTTAAGTCAATGATTAGACTTAGGAACCCAAGCCAGCTGGGGTCCTTTATAATGATATAACAGGCGGATCAAACTTCTTTTTGCCCATGCATGCATCTCTTTTTAGGGAACCAGGTTCCTCATCAGTATGCCTTTTTTCAACAAAAACATTGTTTCTCTGCAAAGACTAATTTTTAACTTTAAAAGAGTTCTTGTAATGACCAGTTTGACCACAGTGAGTTAACAACCTATTATCAACCAAAGATACATACATCATATGGGGATTATAGGAGGTTTTAACCTTTTGGAACCCGATGCCTTGCCTGTTTCATCATTATTCCTGTACATAGATTTTGTTACATCAAAGGATCAATTCCATTTAATTGACTTATCAATATCATTTTTAACCCTTTTTAAATTCTCCTGATGTTGTCTATTCTTCTCAAGCTCAGTAACAAGACTTGTTTTAACTTTCTTAAGCTCACTATCAAGCTCAAGTTGAACCTTTCTAGCCACTACCTCTCTCTCAGTGTTGTCTGTCCATTTTTTTTTGCTTTTTCAACAAGTTAGTTTATCTAGTTACTTCTTCAACTTGTTTCGTGAATTCTTCAATGGAAACTATTGTATCATCTATTGCTTGCTGAGTAGCTGCAATATTCACTACTAGAGTATTCTTTTCTTTGCTAAGGTTCTCTATGGTTACCTTGAAGTCAACAACCACTACCATACAATCATCTCTACATTGTTCAGCATCTCCTAGCTCTATGATTAGGGCATCGTTATCTTTTACAAAACTATAATATATATCAATTAGAGCATTTTCTAATGACATCAATTTCTTCGAAGAGTAGGACTTCAGATTTTTCTGAACATCGCTGAAATTTACCTCATCATTGTCATCTTCTTCATCCTTATCGGACTGAGCCATAAATGCAAACAATGAAGCATATACCTTTGGTTCATTTTAAACTGCCATCATGAAGCTTCTTTATGCATCTGGTTCCTCTTCTGATTTACTGGAGGAGTTTCCCCATGTAGTAAGAACATGTTTTCAACATTGTCAGCTGCAATTTTCCAGCTGAATAATATGTCAAGAATCGGGTCCCTTTTTGTTACTTTTTCAGCATTGTGTTTGCAATGCTCTTGTTTTATAAATGGGCAGTCTTTAATGAAATGCCCTGGTTTTCCGCACTTGTGATATTTATCATTTCCTTTGAAATTCGTAGTGGAACTTCCTTTCTTTTGGATACCACTATTTTTGCGAACCATCTTCTGAAATCTTTGTGGTCTATTGGTTGATTGAATTTCCTCAAAGTTTGGTGGAGCAGCCATGTAGATACGTTCTAGGTGTTAACCTTTTCGAAAGAAGCTGCTCTGATACCAATTGTTAGAAACTAAGCATCCACCAGACTGTATAGAGAACGAAGTTCTCTATGAGTCCACTGAAGATACTAATGACCCGAACTGTATAGTGATCTAGTCCTATATTAGTTCCCATAGTTATAACTAGTAAACCGGTGTGTAAATGAGACACAAGATAAATTCCTACAGTATAGAGAACCAGATTCTCTATCAACTCCCACTATAAGCAACAGACTGTAGAACCAACCAGTATAGGAAATCAGGTTCTCTAATTGTTCAATAGTAGCATGGCATTAAGTAAGGAACACAAAGGATTTTTACGTGGAAAAATCCCAACTCAAGGGGACAAAAACCACGACCTATATTTGTAGGTTTTCAACTTCACTGACTTGTAAACAACTATTACTAGCCACTTTGTAATGACTCTATTACAAAGAATTCAACTAAGTTGTGGTACTCTTACCATAAGCAACTTTGTGACTTCCTAGTTATAAAGAATTTAGCTAGTGATGTTTTCACCACAAGCCACTTTATCACTATATAGTTTCAAAGGGTTTTACTCACTCTAACTAGTAATAACACTTATTACAAGCAACTTTGCAACTCTCTAGTTACAAAGACTTTAACTTATCACTAAACCTAGTCACAACATAAACTGAAAAGTTTACAGATTTTGGGTTTTCGAAAGATAGCTTCTAAGAAAGCAAGATAGGAGTGATAGGAGTAACAATAAAGAACAAATAACAAAGACTCAACCAACCTAAGGACTTTAGATAACTTTGATCTTGAATCAAGTCATTGAGGTTGCAACATCTTTGTTCTTGAGTGAGGTATTGCAAGTCTTGAGCGAGGATTTTTGTTTATGATTTTGCAAGTCGTGGAACTTGAATCTTGTGCCTTGCATAAGGTTTATACTACAAAATACATTACCTTAGTTGTCCAATCTCAATAAGAAGTGACTGTTGCACTGTTGTAGGCAGTCACTTTCTATAGTTGCTTTCCAACTATACAGTTGACTTATAGTTCTGTCAGGGGAACGCCAAGGTATCAAGTCCCTAATCTTGTTATGTGAATCTAAAGCACACTACCCAGATTATCTTGAGTCGATTAACTTGAATGATTGTACCAAACATACTTCAGGTCCTTTATCTGGTTCGCTCATGAAGAAAGTCATTTTACTGTCCTTGATTGTATTTATACGTGTGTGAAATTACTTACAATGATATAAGTAAGGTAGGTAAAAATCCGTGTACAGAAATTTGACAGTTGCACTGTTCTTGTACAATAGCGCGTGCAGGCAGCAACTTTCCTACTGGAGAGTTGCCTTCATGCAGTCTCCTCAGGAACTAGTAGGGACCTATTCCTAAAGTTGTTTCTTTTAGTCTTCCTCACTTGAGTCATTGCAATCAGCTTTGAGTACCGGGTTCTTTTCTTTCTTTGGTTCTCTTCTTTCACTGTCTATCTTCCTCTTCATCTCGTAGGAACCAGGTCTTCTATGGTCAGCTCCTTTGGTTCAGTAATGGCATTCACCTTGCTTTTCCAAGGGCTAGATCCCTTCCTGGAACTTTGTGATCTCAAGGTGTTGTAGACGTGTAACGGGTACCTTGTTTAGTTCTGAATGGTAAGTTTATTAGATGATGAAAACATAAAATAAAGTACTTGTGCCCTAGGTACTTGTAACCTATCACAAATGAAGTAATTCCCACCTCCACAAGTTAAGAGGTATTCAAGCTAATCTAAGATGCATCAATCACCCGTTAATTGGAACCAACAATTAGCCACAACACATATGAATTATCAACAAGACAATGATTTGTGTTTTTAAGCACAAATAGTTTTAATGTGACACTTGAGCATTGAGAGTTGACTTTATTCATCTAGGAAGATCGCTCTTTCATGTAGGTCATTGTGGATCTCAAACTTCTCCTCGTCTACTCTCCGTTAGCATATCTCACTTAAGAATGTAGCACTTAATTCAAGGATTATTGAAAAGGTCGATCATCTCTCTCAAAAGAAGGTCACAAGTATGCTTTAAGTACCATATCCTTGCCCGTCATGTAAATCACCACTAATGTTAGTTCACTCGGCTTGAAATCACTCATGGATTGTCAAAATGTAATGAAGGATTTAGTACTAAGGTAGGAAATGTTGGAATAGAACGAGTTCATCTATCCTTAAGCACTCCATTTTGTCTTTTTGGCTCATGTTTTGGCGACTCTTTTACGCATTTTCTTTTTCCTTAGGGAATTAGAGAGACTTAACATCACCCTTTATCGGTCACGATATTCATTTTATCCTTCTTTGTTTTCTACATGCTTTGCATCGTTGCTTTTTCTTTGAATACCTTCAACTCTTCAACTTATTTAATCTCTTTTTCTATTTTTCTTTTGTTCTCTCTTTCTTTATTTCTTTCTTTCTTTTTCTTTGCCTTTCCTTTTGTTAAATTATTTTCTCTTTTTTTGTACCTTGATACCACTTTCAAACTCCTCGTATCTCCCTTAAACTTATGTTTTTGCCAATTATTTCTCAAGAGAGTTAAGGAGAGCTTGGGTGCCAAGAGAGATCACTACAAAATGAGTAAAGGCTTATAACGAGGTTTTCAAATAAGAAAAGGTCTTAGGCTCAAATGGGTTGACTAGTAATAGCAACACTGGTGGGACATGGAAATTTTCAAGCGGGTAAAGGAGAGCCTACAATCACTTCTCAAGCCAAGAAAAACTTAGAATTTTGCCAAGAAACACATTTGAGGCAAGTTTTAGACCATTCACATGAGTACTTGGACTTACAACAGAACCTCTCACCTCACACAGCTAAGTTTTTAAAGAGGATAGAGTCAAGGGCCCACAATAGTTCGACTAAACCACTCGATGATTGCTTAAGTCAACACAAGAATCAAAATGTTAGGTATCTTTCCAAGAACTTGTTTTTAATCATAAGCATGTAGTAAAGTGTGTTAGTGCCAAGGGAAGTATGTTTGACTCTTCTAGTTTTACTAAATTATGTCCTCTTATTCATTATTACTGCTATTCTTACCTAAACATAAAAAATGGACTCAGTCCCTTATGAAGGTTTTCACGCTATCCATCATTAAGAAGAGTCACTCGGTTCATAGAAAAACCACCTTTGGATAAAACTGTGGCATTAGAAAAACCAAAGGCTTATTGATCACAGAAACATGACAAGAAACTAATAAACTAGGAAGAAGCTATTAATGTAAATAAGAAGCTATTACACTAAACATTGACTACTGAGAAAACAAAATAAAGACACTTCAATGTAAACTAGTGAAAGCATAAACAAATATACATGATGAGAGAGGGGGAAATAAAATATATACATCAATATAGAGAGAATACGTACATAAATAAAATGGAATTGAAAATGTTCTCAGTTGTTACAGGACAATGTAAAATATCATCAAATAAACTCCACCCCTTAATGTCACCAATGCTTAACAAAATAAAAACAAGAAAGGGAAAGAGTAGAGTGGACTCCCTATGTGGTTTTGGACATCTTTGTGTACATAGAAATGTCACCACTTTCAGGCTACTCCAACTGGATCTCATTATCCTCTACTCGGGGAGTAGCTTGGTTGGCGAACATCTGTCGTACCACCTCAGTAGTGTGAGTAACGAGGTCTGGCTTCTCAGACTGGCTAGTTGGTGCCACTGATACTGATGGTGCTACTGGGTCTACTTGTTGCTTTTAGATCTATCTCCATCAGCAAATCAAATGGAAGGTCCCCAACGGTTGCTATCTTGGTCAACCTGTCCATTGATTTCTTTAAAGCATGGGATTTTCTCATTTTCTTCACCTGTTTCCCAAGGTCCTCAATTGATCCCCATGTGCCATCAAAGTGTTCATGATGGTATTCTGGTTCTCCAATATCTTTTACAAAGTGTCCTCCACTGTGAATGTGATCTAGGGTGCTGGGGTAGAAGTGTGTGCTGCAACAATACTGGATATGTCAGACAGCTTTGCAGTAGCTGTTTGCATCAAGTTGTTGAGACTAAGAGTGTTTGGGAGACTCACAATGCAGAAAGTGGATAAGTAGAAGAGGAAGGAAGTGATTCTTATAGCCCTGAAGATGGAGGTGGTGGCATGACAACTGTAGTGGTGGAAGGCCCAGCTGCTATGGAAGGCACGACTGCTGAATCAACAACTACCACTGATGGCTCATTTGACTGGCCTATGGTAGTAGTGGACTTACCCTTGTTCTTCGGGTTCCTTGGGTCCTTTCGAGAGTACCTACTGAAAGGCTTCTTAGCCTGAACCTTCGTGTCAAGCTCTTGGACTCCACCTCTGCATCCATAAGATACTCCGTGATAGTGTTTGGATACGGGTAGGAGCCATCACTATTGATACCAAATTTTGCCCTAATATTTTGTCAAATAGTATATATATTTTCCAAATGTCATTTTGCATTTGTGTTTAATTTACAAGAATTATACATGTATTTTTCATAATTTTCTGTTATTTTTAGAGCTTTAAAATCAATTTTCTCGCATTTAAATTACTTAAATATTTATGAATTATCCCTTTAAATTATGCATGATGATTTGAACATCCAAATTTGTTATTTATACCCACATACATGTTTTAAAATATTTTTACTTTATTTTACATAATTGAATTTATATTTTTAAGATATTAAATAATCTTTCAGTGAAAATCTATATTCTGGACATATTTGTATTCATTTATTATATATACTAAAATATTCTTTATTATATCGTATTATATGAAGCTACTATTTTAAAGTATTTTACAACATAAATAATATTTTTATCATTTAAGAATCATTTATAAAATTTATATTTGATAAATTTGATGTTTAAATTATGGCCCATTTATAAGACAATTTCAGACCATATTAGTGGCCCGAACACCCCAAAAATTCCTGGCACAACCTTCCAACCCAAATGAAATGACCTGTTAATCTCAACCCGGGCACGGCCCAACCCGCCCTACACGATTTTTAATCTTGACCGTTGATCTCTCAATATCATAGACCCACAAATACCCTACCTCTTTAATCCCACAGATAATGGGATTCCACCATTAGTTACTTACTATATCTGTACTAGTCACACGTTATGGAATTACTTAGGTAGTTGTCCAATTTTGGCAAGCACTCGGTCTTTATCAGACTAGAATCGACCTCAACCTTGGAGATTTGGACGATATCTCATACATATACACGAAGAGTGGCCTGATTCTTCATGCTAATTAACCGATTTCTAAGTATATAACCCTAATTAGGGTTTGGAATTCGATTTCTTTCCTTTTCGATTACCACACTGATTGCAGGTGATATTTCTTCCTTTCTTACTTTTGACTAATGATTTTCCTTATTTATTCATTTGAATCTGCTACTATGTAAACCCCTCCCCAGTTCCCCATCTGGGGATCAAACTATCAGTGATATTGCACTCACTATATATTGCCTCACTTTTTCGCTCCCATAAAAATACTTGGGTCTGTGGCCGGTTGAAATCCAACACCCTAATATTATCAACCTCCTTCGGTGCAAGCACTTTTTGGAGACCTTTCGAGGCTCTTGCAAACCCTGAAGCATCGAGGATCTAGGGTTCTTACTACTAGTACTCTAAAATCCTTATTCTTTTGCTCATTTAAATTTTCTACTGATTTAACTCTTGCAATGTTAACTATTTTTCTTTTGTATATCTATATGTGTTATATGTCTTAGTAATATTTAAATTTTGTAATCATGTTTCAGTTTCTTTGTTATTTATGAATCTCTGATATTGTATTACCGTGATATTGCTTTATAAATTCCATTTTCTTTGTTAGTTCAACTCATTAAGTTTCAGCACCTATGAGATGCTCGCATTATTAGGATAGATTCAGCTTTTCTTAGTTTGTTTTCGACTAACGTGTGTTCTCTACTATATCCTACACTTCTATGTTGGTATTCTAGACTTTGTGAACTTCTTCTTATCTAATATTATAGACCTCTAAGGCTGTATTGATTAGCTGAAGCATGTTTCTCTTTAGGCTCTATTGAGTGTTTGTTTTAGGATAAATTCTAGAATAAAATTGCGATATTATTTCTCCCTGCTATCTTGGTAATTAAGTGAAATGGTTATGCTTGCTTGTCTCATTCTCCTTTAAGTGCTGCATGATCTCATGAGCGAGGACACTGCTGAGGGTTATAGTAGGCTATTTCAATAGGTGTTTCCATGATTCTTGTTGTTACCTTCATATGGAACTTCATATCTCTCTGACAATAACTACTTAGAATAAGACTCACTTGTTTAAAATCTATATCTGACCATGTTGGTTAATGTCTTGATTGCTGAGAATTAGTATGTGTGTGTTTGTCCTGTAAACTTGCCTTCCTCAACCTTCTTAATGTGTTCAACATGCTACACCCTCTCCTCTATTGAATAATTACTCAAGCATGAACCTATGTCGTTAATTTTCTATGTCAAACTAATCATGTTAAAGAGCTCTAATGATTCTCCTAGTTTTCATATTCAAAGCCCTATTTGTTTCTAAATTGCAAGTTTCAATATGCCTTATGTGAGTCATGTCACTATGTTTATGATTCTATATCTATATCCTAGTGAGAAGTGCTATTAGTTAACTTTAGTGCTATTTTATTAGTTGTCATGTATAGTTTTTAAATTTTTGTGGTTAAGTTGTTCAAATGCTATTGCTGGGTAAGAATGTCTTCCTTTGGGCCTAGTGTGGATCCTTGTGTGAGTTTGAGTTGAGCAACTGATATACTCCAAGGTTTGGGGTATATTTGGATTTGGTTTTGCTGTATGCATGAAGAATGAGCCTGCTGAAGGCCCAGGCTCCACTAGGTTATAGCCTTTTGGGCTTGCTATGCGTATGGGGCCTGTGACCATTTAATATGTAAAATTCGCACTTATATTTGTTATTTCTTGGACTATAATAATTTGTAAACTAAAGAGATCGGGGAAATTAGTAAAAAGGGTAGGGATTCCAATTCTCATACAAATGGTAGAAAGCATGCCTGTAGGATCTACTTGCTCTACTTGCTACTTTGTTCAATGTGGTTTATACACTAGTAGAAATTATGCCCATAGGAAATTGCACACTCCACTCAACTAGTCTAATACATGTATACTATCCAAAGTATGTTAGTTTAAGTAAATATTGTACGTGTTTCCATGTCTATTACTGTGCGCTATTAGACAACATGTCTATAGAAATTGACGCCAACAATTACTTGTTTAATTATTAGACAACTTGCATATAAGATATAATAATACATGTCTTTGCTATTGTTCATCTAGACAACTTGCCTATAAGATATAATAATACATGTCTTTGCTATTGTTCATCTAGATACCATGTCTATAGGATTTAACCAATTAATTAGCTGCTTATGTTATATTCATTATACTGTCCTACCTAGATGACTTGCCTATAGGGAATAAAGTATTATAAAATCAAGTTAGAATGCCAACTGTTAAAAGTCCTGCATATAGGATACTCTCACTCGCCTATAAACCTGTCTATAAAATCAACGCTGCTAATTTTGAATTTTTAAAACAATTGTATTGCCTCATTGTGCAAATAATTAGAGATCATGCCTATAAGATTTGCGATGCCCATAATCTGAAACTTTCTTACTCCAAAGTTACAGTACTGCTTGTACCATACTAGAAATCAGAATTATAGAAACTATGCTTATAGGACTTAACGACTCTAATGTATCTTAACTCTAAAATTGTATGCTGCCTAATTTGCTCGCGTGCATTCGTTGTTTGCTTGTGGAGGCTAACTTGGGCCTCTAATTGTTTTTACATGTAGTACTTTTTATTTTCAACATCGCCTTATATAATCATTTAAGCAGCCTAAGTAAGTCTAGAACCACCTAAATAGAGGTCTAAAGCCTCCTGAACCATAGGCATGGGACAGATAGTGCGTGCATATGGTACGATATAGAATTGAATTAGAGAACCTTTACATAAAACAATTTAACATAGTAATTGCGTAAGAGGAGATGATAGTCTGTGCCCGCTGAATAATATGAGAAACCCCTACCTTAAGGGAGTTGCGAAGTATTATTTATGTTGCCCGGGGTGATTCTTTAGGCTAAAAAACTTAGGATCCCCCTTTTTCCTTGTTATCTACACTTAGTTGTTTAATATAAACTAATGTAGTTATATCATATGTAGTCATTATGATTTGTACCAATTCCCGTGTGTTATACTTGTCGATGCCCGTTTTCCATTCGGGCGGAGAATCCGAAAATCTGGTATACAATATTATGGGAGGACAACTCTTTATTCTCTTGCGAGAATTGAGTTTTTGATTTGGAGAGTCGCCACCTAATAATTATAGTGCATTAGGACACTTTAAGGAGATCAAGAATTTGAGAAGAAGGTAAACCAGAATTCAGATAAGGGCTTAGAGATTATCTCCAAGGGAAGGTGTTAGGCATCCCTCAAGATCCACTAGTCCTATAGGCAGGATATCTAATGGTTCGCAATATGATTAACACTAAACCCTATTGGCATGGTATGTGGCATAACTAAACATTTAACCCTATGGACAAGATATCTAGATGGCTTTAAAAATTTAACCCTATAGTCATGGTATCTAGCATAATTAAACATTAAACCCTACAGAGATGATATCTAGATGTCTTTAAACATTAAACCCTATAGGCATGTTATCTACCATTTATTGATGCAAGAAAGTAAAACCTCTCCCACATCCTTTTATTATATTCCCCAAAAGTTCTTTTGTACAAATTATTATAAAACCAGAGTAGAGGAAAGAAAATACAAAATTTCATCAAACCCAACAGCTTGATCCGAGAAGCCTAATTCAATCTTAAAGTTCAATAACATGGGATTAACCAACTTCCGAAATCCAGATTTTCAAAGCCTTCTCTTATCCAAAGTGTTTCAAAGTTCCAAGGAATCTTATGGATTCCCGGTAGTGCTTACACTCAGGATACATGTCACGCCCCAAGATCCAAGGAGCACGACTGGCACTCAACTGAGTAAACCCGACCGAGCAAGCCTGTTAGGTCTCATTCTACCCGAAATAACTCATGAATAAATAGGAGGTGGACTCCACTAATCAATTCCTGTAAACATATAATTAACAATTTCTATCCCATTTTCATTAGTAACTTCATTTGCCACTATAAAGATATTGCAAATTTTCTACACCATTTCCAAACATCAACATTTCTAGTTTAGTTTCCAATACCAACACTACCCACAACATGTCTACGGAGCCTCTAAATACAACCAATGAAAAATATGGAAATGCCGTCAACAAGGCTCCGGCTATACCTTATACAAATATGAAAATAGACTCCGGAATAAAAGTGACATGAGCCATGCAGTGCCCTGAGAGGAAAGGGGCTCACCACTGCAGCTGTCGGAAGTGGCGGAGGTGCTACTGTCGGAGGACTAGAGTACCTGCTATGGAACCACCTACAATCATAATACGAATGTAGCGCCCCCGGCAAAAGGGACGTTGGTGCCATTGAATAGCACTAGAATGTATAACTAAACACCGGCTAATTAGAAAGAACTATCAAATAAGAATAAAGAAATCACAAGTAAAACTCAAACACTTTATAAATGATCACAACGTTTTCAAATAAAAGGGATCACATAGATTCCACATAAATTTCCATACCTCTAGGTTGTGTTTCATAGCCCGTCCAATGATTTCACGTATAACATTATACACCTAGGCATTTCATAGAACGTCCATAGGGTTCACGCACCAATTATATTATACACCTATGCGTTTCGTAGCCCGTCCATAGGTCCCACATGTTACAACACACACCTATACGTTTCATAGCCCGTCCATAGGTCCCACATATTACAGTACACACCGATGCATTTCATAGCCAGTCCATTGGTCCCACACATTACACAGTACATACCTATGCGTTTCATAGCCCGTCCATAGGTTCCACACATTACAGTACACACCTATGCGTTTCATAGTCTGTCCATAGGTCCCGCATGTTACAGTACACACCTATGCGTTTCATAGTCCGTCCATAGGTCTAGCATGTTACAGTATACACCTATGCGTTTCATAGTCCGTCCAAAGGTCCAACAATAAAACACATCAAAGGCATCACCAAGTATATTTATAATTCAAGTTCTCAAGAATAGAACATTTATCAAGTTGGAATGTATCTACCACAAACATAGGTCCACAATACCAATTCATGTAAAGTATCAACCAAAGCAAGAATCCAAAGTTGAGTCTTACCACATTTACATAAGCATCGATAGAGCTCAATTTCTAAAAGACGGGGTTTTAGCCATACATACCTCGATTGAGCTTTCCTTAAGTTACTAAAACACTCCAAAACTCTAGAAATTCCAATCTATTATGAGACATAACAATATTAAACACATATTAGAAATATATTTGTGAAACTAGCTCATTTGAGCATTTTATCAAACACTAGTTGAGCATCTTGGTTACAAATTCCCTTTTCAAGGGTATCCTCCATTCCCCAACCAAACCTTCACTTAATTAGGTTCAATAATCTTCCCATAAACCTAAGTTGACATGTAAGTAAGGAATCCACTCTTATACACATGAATCACCTCTCTAATTACTCCTTATAACTAAGAATGGATATAAGAGCTAGGGTGATGAAAGATTACCTCTTTGGACGAAGATATTGGGCCTTCACTTGATTATCTTCAAGGAATTAACATGATTTTGTGGAGAAATTTGATAGGAGAAACTCTTACTCTCTCTAAAAAACCCCTCTCTCACTCTAGATATACTCAGAAAAATGCTCAAAATGAGTTATGGGGTAAAATATAACGAAAAGGGGTTGGGTTTAGAAATAAAAAAAAATAACCCCACGATGTCGATTCTGTTGTGGCAGAACAGACTGTAGAATCGACATGCGGTCCGGAGAATCGACATGCGGTCTGCAGAATGGACGCCCAAAACTAGGCTTCTCTGGACCATTATGCGGCCAAAATGCGACCGTAAAGTGCATTTTCCGGTCCAATATGCGGTCCGCAGAATTGACACAGGACGTCAATTTCCATCCTTTGGTAATTTGATCATAATTTCACGTAGGAAAGTCCAAATGACGAACGGTTTGAAGCGTTGAAAACTAGACTCAAAGACGTTATATATGATATGCTATTCACCATATAAAACCACATACATAATTAGATATGATAGTTTAAAGTGAGCCTTGTGCGAATCGATTTGGAATTTTTTCCTATTATGAAACTTTTTTCCCATTTGGCATACACTTAGGCTTTCATTTTGGACCGCATATCACTTAACATGTGGATTATACTCCTATTTACCTAGTCTATTTTCTGTCCACCATGTTAGTA
Organism: Nicotiana benthamiana; assembly: GCA_034376525.1. NCBI lineage: Eukaryota > Viridiplantae > Streptophyta > Magnoliopsida > Solanales > Solanaceae > Nicotiana > Nicotiana benthamiana. The sequence continues at coordinate 22,411,902 of CM067337.1, read as the reverse complement.
GAACATAAAGATGTTATAATAATGCTGTGTGACACTACCTAATCTTAAATTACATAGCAAAATTTTCCGTGGCCTTACATTCTCCCCCCCCCCCCCTTAGGATCATTCATCCTTGAATGAGGAGTAGAGAATTGTTCGAACACATTAAAACACTCATCTATTTTCCAACCTACCTCAAGTCTTTAAATTTTCACTAACTCCCTAATTTTTCAGAAATTTCGGCAGAGTCTCTGTTGTAACTAGGCCTATCCACCTGCCAGAGAAACACCAAATTAGTCTCATCGACACATCCACAACTGTACCTAGCACCACAATGTATATATCCCCAATCCTAATCCAGTATTACAAGCACTACCTTATCATAAGGATACCAGAACATGGAGTGCATAGTTTTATCAAACACCTATATGGTACATTCCAAGTCAAAAACTAACGGGTATTCAATCAAGAAAATATACTTTCCTTCCACGACACATTTAGCCTTCCAGATGACATTATCTACTTACAAGCTTTGTCATGACACCTTCTTGAAAATAACATCAACTCCCAAACATACATAACAATGATGACAGATAAACATCTTGCATGAGATAACTATCCATTTACTTTACCTTTTAACAATTTCCACTGTACAATTTACATTTACCGGATATTGCAATTCATGGTAACAACATCAACCCACAATTACCTCACATGGCATCATACCATCAAGAATGTCATTTCATAGTAAAAAGACAATCATGTGTTCATAGTAGTCCTTACCAGCCATTAATGTAATCAAAAAAGTGTTCATCAACAAGAATATAATTTCACATCAGTCAACAGTCCATATGAAATCAAGCCATCACGATTCCTTCTAGTAATGCATCATGTAGGATATTACCACGATCATATAGTTCGTTCAAACCAATTCATTACCTTGTTAAACATAATATATGGAAACACAAAGTACATGAGAAACAGTTACAGGGGATATCATACTCCTATTGCAACATAATCTGTAATACAGTCATGTTACCTTTATTATCAACTCACATATCATTTTTAGGGGTACACTCACACTAAACCCTTGATGAACCTTAATAGTTACTCTAAGATATGAATACCATAAACTGACCATAAAATTATCTATCCAATATATATATATATATATATATATACATATATATATATACATATATATATATATATATATATATATATATATATATATATATATATATATATATATATATATATATACATATATATATATACATATACATATATATATATATATATATATATACATATACATATATATATATATACATATTTATTTATATATGACCACACTATGAAGCTTTATCCTTGACTTTCTTGATCTTACGGTGCCCAATGGATCTAATACAATATGAAACAATAGAGATCAAGATCCGGCCGGAGTTATTCAGGAGTCCATTAATGCGCTGAGTAGGGCATTCCATGAAGTTACATGTTAAAAGACAAGAGGATTTCTATTCGTGATGCTAATGTGGTTTATCATTGTGATGCCATCAACTATTAGGCAATTAAGGCATCGGGGTAACTCGTACATTGGAAATAGGAACCATTAAGGAGAAGTACCCAAGTATGTGAACCACTTGTTTCCTAGAGTGAAGGGTAATTTCGTTTTTCAAGAATAAGTACTCTAGCACCTTGAATACGATATGTTTTTCAAAATACATTAAGTTGAATAACACTCTTAACGTTATTTGGCAAATGGAATCTATGCCACAAGACCATGAGGATGGAAATAAGTTGAACGCTTATGAGATTATCATATTTCAGACAGCTTAACCCTTTCTGATGATTAATCATATACAAGGGAACTACAGATACAACCACTTGTCATTCAAATCAATATGCTCAGGATATTTGCAAATAATCATGGAGGGTTTGTAGATGTTCTTGATGAATTCTCCATAGATTTTGACTGGAGAAAAGGAGTGTCACAGTGAAACATTGAATGGGCATGTTCTCTCATGGTTATTGAGTAGGTGTTGGATCTAGAACAATGAATTCACTAACCAAGGAAAACAATTAACATGTTGTAGAGGTATAAGGAGAAAATAATCGTTTGATATGATATTGGCATCTCTACTATACTAACTCACAACTGCAATATGCGACCAGGACACGGGCAACCTTAATACTAGAACAATGAGCTACATACATCGGGAGGTACTAAGTGGACACGAAAGTGATAGCAGCACAAAATTGGGATGTGAGTACCCCAATTTTCTGAGAGACTTTATGCACACGGTAACCATTTCGATTTACATGCACTCCTGTATAGGTGTTAAGGTATACCCTTATGTTATTAGGAAGTGGGAAGATTTCATGATGATATTCGCAAGAGAGTAGATTGACCATCCGAACCATTTAATCTATATATGCAACTGAGTAAAACAAAGACTTGAGAAGGATCACAACGTTGGGATACTTTTCACGGGACTTGACACCACATAGGAAAACATGACATGTATAAGCTCAAGCGAGTAAATCTTTTTTCAATTAAATAAAAAGATTTCGTAAAAAAACAATTCATCGGATATAATCCCTTGGTGAAAATTTAGAAAAATCAACTGGGAAATATTAATAGTGTTATAACTCAATTCATGATCGTACTTATAGAGCCCAATTTCATAAGTGGTTGTGAATAATAAAGCTGTGATTGGAAGACTATGTAAATAATACGCCCCATTCAAAGAGTCGATACACGGGATGTTTTGTTATTCAACGCCTTGTTAGGACCATGTTTATGAGAACTCTTCAACATAGATGTACATATACAATGAGTAGAAATTTTGATCTTGACTCACTTAACGACATTGGGTTGGTAGAGAAGTAGCTTAATCGATACCCCACGACTCCACATCTCTAACATACGTAGGTAACATGCTGACATACCACCTACTCAATATAAAAACATCCTTTCTAAGCACTTAACTCGTGTTGTAAGCATGTGTAAACACCTCAAATCCCGTTAACATCTCACCTGATCATTTCTTTATGAGTTAAACTTACTAAGTTTGGACGTCTAAACATGTAAGAAAGTATCACCCCATGGTCAGTCTTTCATGACATAAAATTAAATGGTCATACCTATCCACATACATCATAGAACAAAAGAGGGGTTAAAAGAATTACTTGTTTCTCTTTAGTTGTTGGGGTAGTTCCTTAGCTGATGTCCATTAACTCCCACCCGAAACACTCGTCAGTGCCCTTACGATACACCCGTAGATGATGCCTCCAACACTTAGGGCAACGGGGCTACTGCTGCCTCTGATAGCTCCCATTTGACTGACCTGTTGGTTAGATTTCATGTTGCCTTGGTCTTGCATATTATGGCCACACTGCTACTGATCAAGACATGAGGGTAGCGCCTTCGCTGAGGTCTGAAGGATTGTCTGTGAGGGTTCAGATGACACTCTCCTATGTGATTCTTTCCCACCATAACAATTACCCCCACTGTAGGAGCCTTTATAATTGCTCGCAGATCAGGTCTTTTCTTATACTCTCTCTCCACTCCGTTCTTCAATTTATGACCCTCTGTAGCCTGAGAAAATGCCACCATCTTCCCATAATTCATGTCCGGATTCAATGAACTTGTAGATGCCTCATTAATAGTTAAAGGATTGAGACCCTGAACAAACCGATGCACCCTAGCCCCGATTGTGGGAAACATATGAATAGAATACTTGGACAGGCGAGGAAACTCCATTTGGTACTCCCACCCACTCTTACTACCTTGCTTCAGATTTTCAAACGCTGCTGCATGAGCTGCCCTTATCTCAGCAGGAAGGAAATGATCTAAACAGGCATCAGCGAACTCGGTCCACCTCGTCGGAGGGCTCTCTTCCCCGTGGGAACCTTCCCATAACTCAAATCATGCATAGGCCACCCTTTTTAGACGGTAGGCAGCCAACTCTACTCCCTCTGTCTCCGTCGCATGCATCTACCTAGGGGTCTTGTGCATCTCATCAATAAAGTCCTGAGGGTCTTCTTCTGGATTGGCACTTGTGGATACCAGAGGGTCTAACTGAAGGAATCTGTTAACCCTGGAACTAGTAGAATCTCCTTGCTGGCTGGACGAACTAGGCGAAACATTTGACCTTTGGGCCTGAGAGGCTACCAACGGAGTCAACATCTGAATAGCTCCCCTCAGATCCCCATCGAAAACACCATAACTAGAAGTTGGGGCTGGAGGCGGGAATGAGTATCAGCAGGAGGGATAGTGGAACCCTTAGTGGGTGTAGGAACAGTGGTAGTCTGTCTCGGAATAGAAGGACCCGGCAGAGCAATAGCAGGGCGACTACCCTCACCCGCAACATCAAATAGTGAATCTTTAGCCACTTCTAGGGTGGCATTGCCTTCTTGGAAAATTTTCTCTTTCTTCTTAGGTGACATCTACTGAAAGATAGAATAATGCACTGATAAGAAGGACTCAACTTGAATATCAAAGAAGGGTGTTATTCCTAAATGTCTGAATAGCCTCCAACTTATAGATGTGGTCGACACCACACTGATAAGAAGGACTCAACTTGACACGGCTCCGAGACATCCTAGGACACTTCAAAACCTTAGGCTCTGATACCAAGTTTGTCACGCCCCAAAATTCGAAGAGCGCGACCGGCGCTCAACCGAGTAAACACGACCGAGCAAGCCTGTTAGGTCTCATTCTACCCAAACTAACTCATGAATAAATAGGAGGTGGACTCCACTAATCGATTCCTGTAAACATATATTAACAATTTCCATTCTATTTTCATTAGTAACTTCATTTTCCACTTTAGAGATATTGCAAATTTTGTACATCATTTCCAAACATCAACATTTCTAGTTTAGTTTCCAATACCGACACTACTCACAACATATCTGTGGAGCCTCTAAATACAAGCAAAGAAAAATATGGAAATGTAGGCAAAAAGGCTCCGGCTATACCTAACGCAAATACGAATACAGACTCCGGAATAAAAGTGACACGAGCCATGTTGTGCCATGAGAGGAAAGGGGCTCGCGAATGCAGCTGTCAGAAGTGGAGGAGGTGCTACTGTCGGAGGACTGGAGTACCTGCTATTGAACCACCTACAATCATAATAGTAATGTAGCACCCCCGACAAAAGGGACGTTAGTGCCATTGAATAGCACTAATATGTATAACTAAACACCGGCTAATTAGAAAGAACTATCAAATAAGAATAAAGAAATCACAAGTAAAACTCAAACACTTTATAAATGATCACAACGTTTTCAAATAAAAGGGATCACATAGATTCCACATAAATTTCCATACCTCTAGGTTGTGTTTCATAGCCCGTCCAATGATTTCACGTATAACATTATACACCTAGGCATTTCATAGAACGTCCATAGGGTTCACGCACCAATTATATTATACACCTATGCGTTTCGTAGCCCGTCCATAGGTCCCACATGTTACAACACACACCTATACGTTTCATAGCCCGTCCATAGGTCCCACATATTACAGTACACACCGATGCATTTCATAGCCCGTCCATTGGTCCCACACATTACACAGTACATACCTATGCGTTTCATAGCCCGTCCATAGGTTCCACACATTACAGTACACACCTATGCGTTTCATAGTCTGTCCATAGGTCCCGCATGTTACAGTACACACCTATGCGTTTCATAGTCCGTCCATAGGTCTAGCATGTTACAGTATACACCTATGCGTTTCATAGTCCGTCCAAAGGTCCAACAATAAAACACATCAAAGGCATTACCAAGTACATTTATAATTCAAGTTCTCAAGAATATCACATTGATCAAGTATGAATGTATCTACCATAAACATAGGGTCACAACACCAATTCATGTAAAGTATCAACCAAACCAAGAATCCTATGTTCAGTCTTACTACATTTACAAAAGCATCGATTGAGCTCAATTTCTAAAAGACGGGGTTTTAGCCATACATAACTCGATTGAGTTTTCCTTATGTTATTAAAACACCCCAAAAACTCTAGCAATTCCAATATATTATGAGACATAACAAGAATAAACACACATATTAGAAAGATATTTGTGAAACTAGCTCATTTGAGCATTTTATCAAACACAAGTTGAGCATCTTGATTACAAATTCCTTTTCAAGTGTTTCCTCCATTCCCCAACCAAACCTTCACTTAATTAGGTTCAATAATTTTCCCATCAACCTAAGTTCACATTTATGTAAGGAATCCACTCTTATACTCATGAATTACCTCTCTAATTACTCCTTATAACAAAGAATGTCGATAAGAGTTAGGGTGATGAAAGCTTACCTCTTGGGACAAAGATCTAGGGCCTTTACTTGATTATCTTCATGGAATTAACAAGATTTTGTGGAGAAATTTGATCGGAGAAACATTACCTCTCTAAAAAATGCCTCTCTCACTCTAGAAATACTCAGAAAAATGCTCAAAATGAGTTATGGGGTCAAATATAACAAAAGGGGGTCGGGTTTGGAAATTAAAAAAATTACCCCACGTTGTCAATTCTGCTGTAGTAGAACGGACAGCAGAATTGACATGCGGTCCGCAGAATGCTTCGCAGAATCGACGCCCAAAACTGGGCTTCTCTGGACCATTCTGCGGTCAAAATGCGACAGTAGAGTGGATTTTGCGGTCCAAAATGCGTTCCGTAGAATTGACGCAGGACAACAATTTCCAACCTTTGGTAATTTGATCATAACTTCGCGTAGGAAAGTCTGAATGACGAACGGTTTGAAGCGTTGGAAACTAGACTCAAAGATCTTTCATTTGATATGCTATTAACCATATAAAACCATATACATAATTATATATTCTAGTTTAAAGTGAGACTTGTGTGAATCGATTTGGAATTTCGGCCTATTTCAAAAATGTTTTCCCATTTGGCATACACATAGGCTTCGTTTTGGACCTCATATCACATACCATATGGCTTATACTCCTCTTTACCTAGTCTAATTGCTGTTCACCATGTTAATAGAACATAAAGATGTTATAATAATTATGTGTGACACTACGAAATCCTAAATTACATAGCAAAATTTTCCGGGGCCTTACAATACCATTAGAATTAGAATAGCGCAGTGTGGAATACAGATGAAGATCCGGGGTCCCAAAGCATGGCTTGAAAGAAAGGGGCAAAAATTAATAGTTAAGAGTAAATGCAAAGTGATTAGGGAATCATAACAAATGATTGTCATACCTAGCCATAGGTGTAGACTGATACACCCCTGACCATTTGTTGGTCCAATCAGGTTAAGAGGAGACCATAAAGGTCAGACCTAAGTCTAAATGGTGATTAGATCACCACCAGACCCAATTCAAGCTCAGCACATAAAGGGAAAAGGGAAGTGAGAATTGATTTGAGTAAGGGTTTAAAAGAACCAAGATCAAAGTCATAGGTAGCAGTAACAAAGTATTGTCATGACAGGAACTGCACTCTCATACAAAGGGGTAAAAGGGAAGGGATTCGCATGAGAAAAGAGCATACAAAATTGCAGAAACATGATAGGGGAAGGCATAACAGACTAGAACAAACACATGGTGAAAGAAAGCATAACAAACTAGGGAATAAACACATAGTGAATGGGATTATGACATACCAGATGCAAAGTACTAGAGTAGCAGAACAGCAGAGTAAGCAAACAGCAAAAGATCAGCAGGAGTAGACTTAAGTCTTCAGCAAATACTTGAGAGTTCAAATGGAACTTGTGAATGTTTCAGAAAGTAAAAGGAGAAGAGGAGCAGGGTGCTCAATACTATAAGTGAGCAAAAGTAATTTGATTGTGAGAGAGTGCAAAAAAGTTATATTTTCGAGTGCAGAAGTAATGTAGAGAAAGTATTTAATTTAGAGTGTCTGTGTGTTGAATTCGAAGTGCCTTTAAAAGTGCAGAAGAGTCATGCCCTTTATAGTGTAGAAAGCAAGTAAAAATTGGTAAGAAAAAAAATACAGAAATCAATCATACAAGATTCCCTTCAATTAAGGGATTCTTATTTCAAACGAGTAAATGATAATTAAGGAAAGAATTTGATCAAAATCTTTTCCAAAAGTAGCATAAAAGGGGTAAATACATAGAAGTCTATTTAATGAAGAAATCCAGTGACACATAGTTTGTAAGAATAAGGAAATGGAATCATGAACCAAGACAGGAAAATTGACGAGATGGTATTACTTGAGGAAAATCAATGAAAATCAATTAAAACCCAAAGAGATTCTGAATCCAATCATGAGTGGGAAAACACTTTTTTCAAAGAAAAATTCCTCTTATATAAAGCACAGAGGCATGTCAAACAAGAACGAATTTTTACGCTAATGAGAAAAGCCTAGCATAGAAAAGTTTAGAGTCAAAGAAGAGTACAAAGACTTAGACGATTTTGAGAAACCTAGAGTTCAAAATATGAACCTTAGTTCCAAACACAAGATCCAAGATTGTCAAAACCCCCAAAATCCTAGGGTTTTCGACTTGAGTATGATGCAGAGACGAAAAGCAAATAATTGAAACAGGCTCAGAGACTCGCAATAAAACGAAAAAATAGTAGGTTCAAGGAAAATATAACTGATATGAAACATAGTAAGAGTAGCAAGAATGCGTTTTAAGGAACTTGGATCTTAAACAAGTTTAGAAGAAGGCAGATAAAGAAGTGACGCTTAGTAGAAAAAATACAATAAAGGAACACATGGGTAAATGAACATATAAGATAAACATGTGAAATCATGCTATAGAAACTAGTAGAAGAAAGAACAGAGAACATGCATAATAAGGAAAACACAAAAACATGGGAGAAGAACATGCAGGGAAAGAACATAAGAACACAAGCGAAAAACTCATAAGAACATGGCATATACAGATAGATTCACACAAAGAAAAGACAGAAGTCATTTTAAGATTTTCAGAAAACCCTAAATTGAAACAGGCTAAATTTGAAAAAGAAAAATTTGGGAAAAGCTTCAAAACGTTAAATACAACATAGATTCATCACAGATCAATGAAAATAACAGAAGAAGAAACCTCGAAATAGCTTTAGGGTTTCTTAAAAACCCTAGAAATGAGAAGCCCTAGAAAAGGTCTGGTTTCGAACAGGCCTGAGCTGTAGCTAGGTTCTTAAGGCTTAAACACTTCGGTAAAGAACCGAAGAGGCCATAGGAGGACAGATAGGCGGAGGATCTGAACATGCATCGTTGAGGTCGGACCTCAAAGCCTTCAAAAACCAGGTCCTGGAGGTTAAAGTAGGTGAGAAAAGGCAGTCCATGGATTGAGAAGCCATGGACTTCGATAAACATTTATCGAAGAAGATGAGGGAGATGATTAGGGTTTCAAGGTCTTGAGAGCATTTTAGAGGAGTAGAGGTCTAAGGCGGCTGTTTGAGAGAAATGGGATTAGGGTTGGGGGGATGGTAGCATTAAAAAGGTAAGCATCAATTGTGGCCGTTGATCTGAAGATCAACGCCCTGGATTAAGAGGTCCCGGGCGGGTTTAGTTAATGGGTCATGGATCAGAGTAAACTTGAATTGGGCTAGTCTAATTTGGGCTTGGAATTGGTTGAAATTGAAATAGAATTGTGGTTAAAGTTGAAACGAATTGAAGCTAAAATTAATAACAGTAAAAAATGTATCAAAAGAAAATTAAAGGTATCTAATCATATAAGACTATGAGAATACTAATTAAAAAATATTAGGATTGGTTTTATAATTATAAAATACTATTAAAGCTTAAAGAGGCTAGTATTGTAATGTCATGCAATTTAGTTTTTTAAAATACTAGAAGAATTTGTAAAAATATGCAAAAAATCATGTTATCTATAATTTGATGTAAGTATGAGAATAATATAAATTATTCTCCAAAATGGAAAGTATTGGAAATAATTATTGAATTTTATGGTGTAAAAATAGTCCATAAATTGGTTCAAAAATCATTAAAAATGCCCAAACCCTTTGGTGTACTTATATATGCACATAGATGCTATTTTGGAAGTATTTAGGGTGAAAAAATACATAAAACAAATTGGGTATCAACAATACTAAAATCGTTCAACTTTTATATTCTTTGTTATATGATCACTTATCCTAATAACATAATCCACATAGTGTTAAGTTCGGCCGAGACCCACAGTTGTGGGCCTCGAAGAGTTCTTAACAACTTATCTTTGAGGTAATTTGAGCCCTTACCCGAACTTTGATTTACTTGACTAGTCAAAGAGAGTTATTTGCAAAAGGTTTCCCTAATGCATCTTAATAAATCGTTAAGTGGCTACTCTTCCCTTTTAATACCTATCCTCCATTTAAAAGAGTTGTCACTTTTCGCAACCCCCTTTCGCAAGAAAAAAAGGTGCGACAACATATTGACTCTACTGGGGATTTACACTTAGGCTCTTACTATAATGAACTTGGTTGATATGGATTGCTTTCTTTGTTACATGCACACCCTTCCCTTTCTCACCTTTATTGGTTTAAATAAGCTATGATATGCACATCCCTTCCTCTAGCAACCTTTATTTGTTAAAATTTCTATGATATGCACGTCCATTCCCCTACTCACCTTTATTTGCTACGACATGCACATCTCTTCCGTATTTACCTTTATTTGTTGTGACCGCTCTTCATCATGTCAAAATTGCTATGCCTACTTCCTTATCCACTTTATTCCATTCCTGCATATATTCCACAAACGAAACTGACTTCTTCCTTTTTGTCATTCTTTTTTACACTTTGCATGTTTACTTTACAATTGTATTTTCTCATTTTACATATTTTATCACGATAATACTTGGCAACGTATTATTATATTTGCAAATTACATGCTCCACATCATACTCCACTCATGTCACGTATCAATATAACAGCGCTTGATGAGTGGCCGCGCTATTCCAAAACTACCTTTTTAAATTGGAAAGGCTCATTAGCGGTAGACTAGTTGATCAACATTATAATCGAAGGTCCCGTGCCTTTATCTCTCAAGTTATCTACTTGAGAGTACCAGTCTAGACCATTCTAGATACCTTACTCCAACTTGAAATGTACATAAATCATGCTAAACCTGGTATGGGTTAGAACGTTATTAACGAAATAGCCCACTAACATAAACTTTTTCCAAAGTCCGACGGGATTTCCACAATCCTAGTAGACACTATCATGTTATGTGCCCTACTTGGAGAAATATGCCAATGTGTTGATAATTATTATATAAATAGTCAAATATGGAGGGGGAATGGGGCTAACGTTTGTTACTTTGCAGAAAGTGATGCACGAAGTTCCGAGGTTCGGCATGGTCCAAAATATCCCACCGTTGCTACTTGACTAGTGAAAAGACCTTGCACCTTGCGGCGAGAATCATGTGAGAAGATTACTTGGTGACCTGCCATCCTTGCTTAACATCCTACCAAATAGGGCATTTACTGAGCCCACTACTATGATCTAGAATGAGAAAAGAGCTGTCTTCCAATTTGGTAACATAAAAATGACTCATCTCCTAGAAGAAATAGGAGGCTTCGCTAAATTTCCATGGGATGGTATGGGATTACTAGTACTAGAGAATCGCACCCGTAGCGATTTTCTAAAGATGTTGGGTATTCATAAAAATGATGATTTACTCTGTTTAAAGAAATCATACATCCATTTTGAATTTCTTTACGAGCGTTATGGGCATAGTAAGCCATATCGTCTTCATCATGATGAACTCGTCATTACTTCCTTGGGTTGGACGCCCCATTGAGTTTATGCATTCATCGTCTGCTTCTTGGGCTTGCTGATATTTCCAATGAAAGGGGAAGAATTCATACCCAGGACATTAATGGAAGGCATCAAGGGACAAACTTATACCATCATACCTATTATTTTAGCTGAAATGTATCGTGCTCTAGATTAGTGCAAGCAGGGATTCTGACACTTCAAAAGTTTATTCTTTAATCACAAGTCTGGCTGTTGGAACACATTCATAGGGGAGAATATCATCAAGATCTTCTGCGATAGTCATTGAATGACTACATAGCTTACCATTACCTAAAGAAAATGAGGTTTATCCCAGACTGGTGTGGACAACCTAGAAATGCTGTAAGTTGGATGCGTTTTTTCAACAATCTGATAGACGAGAAGGTACATTGGATATTTGAATGGTTCCCTATCAGTGAGTTCATTATCGGGTCAAGAGATACTACTCATCTGATACTAATCGGCTTGTGAGGATCTATCATTATCCTCCTATAAGGGTAATAAGAGAAGCGGGAAGAAAACAGTTCATAACTTGGATTTCCAACAGAGTCTAGTAGAAGGATGATTTCAAAGGAGACGACATTCCATTCAAGTTCGAGGCACAACATACGTGGAAGCAGAAGATCATTATGGAAAAAGAAACCATTGAGCCAGAGAGGTATCATGACCGTCATGTGTACTCCTACCCATAATGGTTAGAAGATGATATAGAGAGAGACATTGAGCCAGGAGTGGATATGAAAAATAGTATCATAGATGTTCATGCAAAGGCACATGTTAAGTAAAGAAGGATACGTAAAAGGGTTTTCAAGTCTAAAGCTAGACATTTGGAAAAAAAGAAAATGGAAATAGAGGCAATAAAAGATGGAAGGAAATTGCCACTACGTCAACAGAGAAATTGGAATACTTGGAACATGGATAGATGGAGCTTGAGGGAATGATGAGAGATAGACTTTCGAATTGTCAAAACACGAATGGCCGTGAAGGGGGGCATCTAGCAATGGCTTACTTGTTATTGGATATGCGATTTGGTGAACATGATTGATGAAGTCAAAAGGGCCAAGCACATAGAAGGTCCTTCAGGGACCAAGTAGATTAAGAATTGATACTCTTTACTATTTTCTAGCTTAGTTTTAGATTTCAATTATAATAAAGATAAATGCCATTACTAACTTTATTTTTTTTGTCGATTTAGTAAGAGTTTGAATTTTTTTCGCATTAAAAAAATGACACAATGATTAACATCGATTTTCTGTAAGTCTATGTGTCGCTTAGCCTACCTCAGGAACAATGAGGTCCTCGAAATTAGGAAGCAAATTATTGCATGACTTTGCAAAACGTGTTTAATACTGAAAGCATCCTTTAATATCCCTTACTAACTTGGTTACCTTTTTGCTTTTTCTTTATTTTTGTTATTCCCCTTCCCCAAGGATGATTTGTGCATACTGGTATCGTCGGCATATCACACTAGATCCAGTGGTCCTCCACCTCCTCCTCCACCAAATGATCCTAAAGGAAAAAGAAAAGGGAAAGGGAAAATTAATGATTTGAGTGATATCAGGAAGAACAATGCTACCATTGCAGAAAACCTCAAAACTTCAGATGGCTGAAGTACTATGGCATTAAATAAATTGGTCTTACGTATAAAACAAAAATCCTAGAACTACTCGGGGAACTTGAGCAGGTCCAAAATTTGGAAAACCTTTCCCTCACCCTGAATGTACCTGATATTAACTAGTAAAATTCGACTACCCAGAACAAAACACCAGCATAAAACACACAAACCCAAAACCCACAACCAAATCCTCCTACACCACAGTAGAACCACATTTCCTCAGAACCTTAACCCTTTACCAGTACTGGCTCCTCAACAAAACCACCATCATCCAACGCAATACCCATAAAACACCACTCACACTCTCCAGAACGCACCATCACCTATTCCTGATCCCCAAAACACAACCAATGACCACCCTTATACCCAAATTCCGAGAGTTCATCAAAGCAATCCAATATATGTGGAAACCTTACCCCATACCTTCAACAAACCCTATACATGTCTAAATTGATCGATAAAGATCTTCTCATTAAGAACATTAGGGAGGAACTCAAGAAGCTCACTGGCAGATTTCAGAGTGTCGAAGGTAGTAAATCCATAGAAGGTATAAACTATGAGGACTTGTGCATTAAGCCAGATGTGGAATGGCCAGAGGGTTACAAATATCCCAAGTTCAAAATGTTCGATGGAACTAGTGATTTGAAAGTGCATTTGAGGGCGTATTTTGACATACTTGAAGGAGTGGGCAAAACTGAACAAATCAGCATGAAACTGTTCATGCGAATCCTCACATGAGATGCGTTGTCTTACTATATCAGTCATAACCCAAAGAAGTAATAACCCAAACCGTCGTCACAAGAATTACCGCCTGATTTTTCCCATTTTATGCTTTTATATGTTCCATTATATGTGTTTGGAGAGCTTAATGTCATTCGGATGGAGTTTAGGTAGAAATGAGACAATTAGTCTCTTTATGAGAAGGTTAGTTTTAAAAGTTCAACTAAATGTTGACTTACGAGTTAGAGAGCTCGGAATGGAATTTTGACGACTCGATTAGTGAATTTGGGGAGCAATTGGAACTGAATTTGGAGGTCCGTTGTAGAAGTAGGCTTGAATTAGCTAAGTTAGAATTTTGGCGACGTCCGGTTGATAGGTAAGATTTTGATCCAGGGGTCGGAATGGAATTGTGACAGTTGCAGTAGCTCCGTTTGGTGATTTTGGATATTCGTGAAATTGTTTGTACTATTCAGAGGCGTTGAGGTCAGGTTTTAGCTCAAAGGCAAGTTTCGAAAGTTTTAGTTTAACTTAGGCTTGAATCCGTGGTAAATTGATGATGTTTATGTTTATGATGGTGTTTTTATGTTACGAGCAAGTTTGAATGAAGTAATAGAACATATGTGTGCTTTTGGTTGAGGTCCCGAGGGACGCGGGGTGGTTTTGGATGGCTAACGGAGAGTTTAACTTTGAAAGTTGTAGTAGAAAAGTGCAGCAACAATGCAAGCCTGTTTTGGCCTACACGTTCGCGAAGAAAGGCTCTTGTTCACATAGAGTGGATGGCCTGGAGCATCGCATATAGCTGATCACGTTCGCGTTGTGTTAGCAGTTGAAGCATCGCAGTTTCATGGGAGGTAACACGTTCGCGTAGAAGGCCTGGGGCCCTGCCTGATTTTATTCAATGCGTTCGCGGTGAGGGGGTCACGTTTGCGTAGTGCGAGGACTCAGAGCATCATGATCGCGATGGTGTTGCCGCGTCAGCGAAGGGTAAATGGCGGGTTAGCGGAATTTTTTCATCGCGAACGCGTGGCTTGGACCACATTCGTGTATGGCTAAATCTGGGTGATAAAAGGGTTTTTATATGTTATTTTATCCGCGAACCAAACATAATTTCCTCCATTGTTAAGCAACCAAGAGCGTTTTTTGAGCGATTTGAACCGTTCTTTCAACGGATATTGATTGGAGGTAAGTCGTTTGACTTAAAATCACCATTTTTAGGAAGAATAAACCCTTAATTCCTTTAAATTGTGTAGAAAATTTGCAGAACTAGGGCTTAGTTTTTATAAACGAATTTTGGGAATTAGAAAGGCTATTTGAACTACGTTTTTTGTAAACTTTATATGTACGGAGTTGTAGCGAGATGGGGAGTCCAAAGATTTGATTTTTCAGAATTTTTTGAGACGTGGGCCCAGGGCTCGGGTTTTACCAACTTCATGATTTTAGCATTTTTTGAATAATTTAAGTTGGGTTATATTTATTTAACCTGTAATAACATATTCGTTGTGGTTTTGACTAGATTCGACGCGCGTAGATGGAGATTCAAAGTGAAAAGGCATTTCGGACCAATCTACGAACGGTTAGAGGTGAGTAGTTTGTATACATGATTGACTGAGGGTTTGAAACCCCGGTTTATCAAATCGTGACTCTATGTTAGGTGAATCGCACCCCATGGGAGGTTCGGGATGGTAAATGATTGGGGATTGTGACTTGGTACTGAGAGCTAAATATAATGATTTGTGGCTGTGACACAGATTGTATTGTTGATAGTTGGGCTTATTGCCATGTTTGAGGCCTTGTGCCGATCTGTAGCATCCGTATAGGCTCAATATCTGTGTGATAACATGATTTGAATAATCATTGATCTCAGTCCTGTGCTTAATCACTGTTATTAAATGCTAAGTCACCTTTTTCCTGAAATAAATTAACTAAATTATATTCACCTTAATAATTGGAAAAAATGGGAAATTAGATTGAATCTGTTATGTGACTCATATGCATATTGTGGACTAAGCATAGGTCGGGCTACACGCCGCAACGGTGATATAATGATATTGCGCTTGGGCTGAAGGAGCCCCTCCGGAGTCTGTACATACCCCAGTGAGTGCCATCAACGTTAAATGGATCGGGCTGCACGCCGCAGCGAATTCATGTGCATTGCGTTGCATCTTTACCTGATACTTGACTGCTATATTTGATGTTGCTTCACTGTTAGCTCGTAGTTAAGGTATATGACTATTAGTTTTAGCTTTGATTTGTGGCATTTCGTGGATTTCTTATCTTCATATTATATTTGCTTATTACTCACTAAGCCGGTAGTACTCACCCCTACTCCCTACACCTTGTGTGCAGATTCAGGTGCACCGGAGGCTTAGCTGACGCTCATAGTCTCAAGATAACTTCTAGGGTCATTGAGGTAGATGTTTGACGTCCACAGCACCTGGCTGCTCTTCATATTCCAATTCATTATTATTATATACATTTCTAGAATTTTTATATTTTCCTTCAGATATTATTATCTAGTTTTCTTTAGAGGACCTACACCCGTGACCCCAGATGTTATGGGTATCTTTATCGGTTTTCATATTCATCCGTATCACTCTATTTGTATCTAAAATTTCAATAATATTCTTAAATTGTCGGTTTTGAGATTTAATGTTAAATCGAAAGCGGTTGTTAGTGAAGCTTGCCTAGCTTTAGGGTTGGGCGCCATCACGACCGGGTGTGGGTCGTGACAAGTTGGTATCAGATTGTAGGTTACTAGGCCTCGTGAGTCATGAGCCGCTTTAGTAGAGTCTCGCATATTGGTATGTAGATGTCTATATCTATCCTCGGGAGGCTACAGAAATTTTAGGAAACACATCACTTTCTTGAAATTCATATCGTGCGATTTGTTAAAGTGAAAAAACTAAATCTCTATATTCTATTCTCTCATAGATGGCGAGAACCCATGATAAAGGACGTGGAGGATGACCCTCAATACCACCTGATAGAGGCTGTGGACACGGTCGTGGTGCTTGACGAAGCAGACCAGCAGGGGCACCACCTGCAGACCCACTGGCTGCCCAGGTCCATGATCACCATGCAGCTGTGGATGCTCTAGCAGCACCTACTCATGCACCGGCAGTGCCTATCGTGATTCCTGGTCTTCAGGAGGCTTTGGCTCAGATTTTGTTTGTCTGCACTGGTCTGGCTCAGGCAATTTTCGCCACCACAGCAGCGACTACTTCTCATAAAGGGGGTTGTCATCAGACCCCCGATGCTCGCACACCCGAGCAGGTTGTTCAGGGCTTGTAGAGACCTGAGGCAGCTACCCTTCAGCCAGTTTAGCCAGTTCATATAGTTCAGCCTGTTCAGCCAATTCAGCCATTGGCACTAGTTGCACCGGTTGCTCCAGTTGTGCTAGTCGCACTGGCCTGGGCTCATGTGTTTCCATTTATGCCGGACGATGAGCAGCGGCGTTTGGAGAGGTTCGGTAGGCTTCAGCCTTCGGCATTCAGTGGTGCTGAGGGCGAGGATGCCTAGGGTTTTCTAGATAAATGCCAGCGTATGCTTCGTACTGCGGGTATTCTGGAGTCTAGTGGAGTGGCTTTACCACCTTCCAGTTCACAGGAGCCGCATTTACTTGGTGGGAAGATTTCGAGAGGCATAGGCCTATTGGGGCAGCGCCCCTCACTTGGCAGCAGTTCTTCACTGTATTTTTGGAGATGTATCTGCCCCAGTCTAATAGGGAGGAGTTGAGTCGTCAGTTCGAGTGGTTGACTCAGGGATGTATGATAGTGACTCAGTATGAGGTGCAGTTTACACAGCTGGCTAGGTATGCTATGTGGATGATCTCGGCAGGTAGAGAGAGGATTAGGAGGTTTAT
Organism: Nicotiana benthamiana; assembly: GCA_034376525.1. Lineage (NCBI taxonomy): Eukaryota > Viridiplantae > Streptophyta > Magnoliopsida > Solanales > Solanaceae > Nicotiana > Nicotiana benthamiana. The sequence continues at coordinate 22,393,976 of CM067337.1, read as the reverse complement.
AGATTGCCTCAACTATCCAATCCGTATATTAATGAATAGAGAGAGGGCTACGACAGCTACATTTGAGGAGGTTGTTGATGCGGCTCGACTGATTGAGATAGATAGCTATCGGGAGAAAATAGACAGGGAGGCCAAGAGGCCTCGAGGTTCCGGTAATTTCAGCAGCGCTCCGTCTAGGGGCCAGTTCCAACAGGGTAGAGGTCGTTCTTTCAGGCCTCCTCAGTCCGGACGCACAGAGTCCAGTGGAGACTCTTCATGTCGGGGCCATCAGAGTCATCAGCATAGTCACCCTACGCTGCTTGCTCTTCTAGCTCAGAGCTCTGATCCTGCTCCTTCAGCTTAGGGTTCGTCTACAACGAGGGGTTCTCATCATTCCCCTTCTCTAGCTTCAGTCTGTTGCTGTGAGTGCGGTCAGTTGGGTCTCATGAGGAGACATGTCCTAGACCTAGCTGTAGGCAGTCTCAGCAGAGGGATTTGCCCTAGTCTTCTGCTCAGGTTTCTTCGGCTCCAACTCAGTTAGCTAGGGGTGAAGTCCAAGTAGCCAGAGGTTGCCTATGGGTGAGGACCGTATTGGCGGTGGCCAGGCTCATTTCTATGCCCTTTCAGATAGGAGGGACGCTATTGCCTCGGATGTAGTCATCAACGGTATTATCTCAGTCTGCCACATGAATGCTTCCATTTTATTTTATCCCGGATCCACATATTCATATGTATCTTCCAATTTTGCTCATCATTTGTTTACGACCCGTGGTTGTCTTGCCTTGCCCGTGTACGTATTTACCCTGGTGGGTGATACTATTATGATGGATAATGTCTATCTATCCTGTCTAGTGACTATTGGGGGTCTGGAGACCCGAGTTGACCTGTTATTGTTTGGCATGGTAGATTTTGACAAGATTCTGGGCCTTGCTATTATGGACTGTCATGCTAAGATAGTTACACTAGCTATTCCAAGTATTCCGAGGATCAAGTGGCGAGGCGTGACTGATTATGTACCTAACAGGGTTATTTCTTTCCTAAAATCCCAACGGATGGTTGGGAAGGGTTGTCTATCGTATATGGCTTTCGTGAGGGATATGGAAGCTGAGGCTCATAGTCTTGATTCTGTTCCCATTATAAGGTATTTCCCAAATGTGTTTCCAGCGTACTTGCCGGGCATGCCGCCGGATATTGACAATGGTTTTTGTATTGATCTAGTGCCGGGCACTCACCCCATCTCTATTCCTCCCTATCGTATGGCACAAGCAGAACTAAAGGAGTTGAAAGAACAGCTTCAGGAACTACTAGATAAGGGGTTCATTCGCTCAAGTGTGTCACCTTGGGCTGCACCAGTATTATTTGTCAAGAAGAAGGATGACACAATGAGAATGTTCATTGACTACAAGAAGTTTGGATCAGTTGTGTATTGATGCAGGAGTGTAAAGTTAATGCTTATGCTTCTCGTCAGCTAAAGCCCCATGAGAAGAACTTTCCTGTTCATGATTTGGAGTTAGCTGCAATTGTTCATGCCTTGAGGATTTGGAGACATTATCTTTATGGTGTATCTTGTGAGGTATATATGGACCATCGCATTATATAACACTTATTTAAGCAGAAGGATCTTTATCTGAGACAGCGGAGATGTCTTGAGTTACTCAAAGACTATGATTTTACTATTATGTATCATCCTAGGAAGGCCAATGTAGTGGCCGATGCTTTTAGCCGGAAGGCTATTAGCATGGGTATTCTGGCGTACATTCCAGTTAGGGAGAGTCCCCTTGCGGTTGATGTTAAGGCCTTGACCAATCAGATGTTGAGGTTAGATATTTTTGAGTCCAGTCGGGTGTTGGAAAGTGTAGTTTCCCGATCTTCTTTGTATGATTGCATCAGAGAGCGCTAGTATGATGACCCTTATTTGCTTGTCCTAAAGGACAGCGTCCAGCATGATGATGCAAGAGATGTTACCATTGGTGCTGATGGTGTGATGCGGATGCAGGGCCGGGTATGCGTTCCCAATGTGGATGGTCTCCGGGAGTTGATATTAGAGGAGGCTCACTTCTCCCGGTATTCGATTTATCCCGGTGCCGCGAAGATGTACTAGGATTTTAGACAACATTACTGGTGGAGGAGAATGAAAAAGGATATTGTGAATTATGTGGCTCGGTGTCTCAACTGTCAGCAAGTCAAATATGAGCGCCAAAGGCCTAGTGGTGTACTCCAGCGGATGGGTATTCCGGAGTGGAAATGGGAGAATATTACTATGGATTTTGTGAGTGGTCTTCCTCGTACCTCGAAGAAGTTCGATTCGATTTGGTTGATTGTCGATAGACTGACCAAGTCCGCACACTTCATTCTTAGTATGTACTACATATTATGCGGAGAAGTTAGCAGAGATTTACATCCGAGATATTGTACGGTTGCATGGGGTTCCAGTTTCCATTGTATCAGATAGGGGTACCGTGTTTACTTCCCAGTTTTGGAGGACATTTCACCGGGAGTTGGGCATGCAGGTACAGTTGAGCACAACATTTAATCAATAGACGGACGGGCAGTCCGAGCTTACTATCCAGATATTGGAGGACATGTTGCGCGCCTGTGCTATTTATTTTGGAGGTTCTTGGGCTGAGTTCATTCCACTTGCGGAGTTTGCGTATAATAACAACTATCAATCTAGCATCCAGATGGTTCCGTATGAGGCCTTATACGGGAGACGGTGTAGATCTCTAGTTGGTTGGTTTGAGCCCGGCGAGGCAAGATTTTGGGGACAGAGTTAGTTTAGGATGCTTTAGAGAAGGTAAAAGTGATCCATGAGAGACTTCATACAACTAAGTCGCGTCAGAAGAGTTATGCGGACCGGAAGGTTAGAGATGTATCTTATGAAGTGGGCGAGAATGTCTTGTTGAAGGTTTCACCTATGAAAGGCACTATGACGTTTGGAAAGAAAGGAAAGCTGAGTCCAAGTTCCATTGGACCATTTGAGAAACTTAGGAGAATTGACGAGGTGACATATATGCTCGCTTTGCCACCTAGCTTGTCCGAAGTTCATCCGGTGTTCCATGTGTCTATGCTCTGGAAGTATGTTAGGGACCTATCTCATGTGTTAGACTTCAGCACGCTCCAGTTGGATGAAGACTTGACCTATGATGTGGAGCCAGTGGCTATTTTGGGTCGCCAGATTCGAAAGCTGAGAACTAAGGACATAGCGTCGGTGAAGGTCAAGTGGAGAGGTGAGCCAGTAGAGGAAGCAACCTTGGAGACATAGCGCAGGAGATGCGCAGCAAATATCCTCACTTGTTTGATACTCTAGGTATGTTTATTGACCCGCTCGAGGACGAGCGTTTGTTTAAGTTGGGGAGGATATAATGACCCGAACCGTTTTCAGGTGAGTTACGTCCCCATTTTCTCCATTTTATGCTTTTTTATGTTCCATTATATGTGTTTTGAGAGTTTGAGGTAATTCGGGTGGAGTTTGGGTAGAAATGAGACAATTAGCCTCTTTATGAGAATATTAGTTTGAAAACGTCAACCGAATATCGACTTATGAGTTTGAGGGCTCGAAATGGATTTCCGATGATTCGACTAGTTTTGGGTGGTGATTTATGACTTAGGAGAGCAGTCAGAACTAAATTCGGATATCCGGTGTAGAATAAGGCTTGAATTGGCTAAGTTAGAATTTTGGCGAAGTACGGTTGACAGGTGAGATTTTGATCCAGGGGTCGGAGTGGAATTTTAATAGTTGCAGTATCTCTTAGGTGGTTTTTGATATGCGTGCATATTTTCAGACCAGTCGGAGGCATTTAGGTCGGGTTTTGGATCAAATGGAAGTTTCAAAAATTCTAGTAAGCTTCGAAAGTAATCTCAGCACTTGAAGAAGAACAAATCAACAAGTTCTTTGTTAGGGCTCAAGACCCGCAGTATTATGAAAGGTTGATGGTTATTAAAAATCACAAATTCTCTGACATCATCAAGCTAGGAGAAAGGATAGAAGAAAGGATTAAGAATGGGATGGTGTTACACCCCATGTTTTTGTACGTCAAAATATGCCATAAGTAAATTGATGAAAGCTTGGAAATGAGATACCACATCTTGCATTTTCGTACAAGTTTCGTCGTAAGATAATCAATGTATGTTTGGGAATGAGATTATTTTGGGATTATAAGTATTATGCTATTTCAAACAAGTGACTGGTAAATTTTTGAAGGTGTGATCGGTAAAGTTTTGAAGGTATGAGGGTAAGCAAATCGAAAAAGATGAGTTCCATCGAAATTTGATATTTGGGACAACATACGGTCCTAGACACCTTATTTCATAGACTAGTACCATATAGGATACCACATAACCATGCTAGTAAGATGTATAAAGTGTATTAACAATCAGTAGAAATTTAAATAATTTAACACAATTTTTAATTATATGAATAATTGAGTAATTATGAATTTTTAAGTGGGAGATTAACTTGTAAATTGAATTTTGTGGATAACTATTATGTGACATTTTGGATAATCATCAGGGGAAACTACTTCTATGTGGGATGGTATAATTATGGTGAAAAATTTCCACCTAATTAGGTTCTTAAGGAGGTGGTGGCAAAACTTTAATGTTATGGGCAACTTTTCTAACTCTTGTTTGAGAATTATATTAAAAGACATCTCTTTAAGCCACAAAATGGAAGGGATATGTTTTATAGATACTATGTAATGGATGGAGCTTCAACAAGATATTCATATTAAATTATCACGTAATAGCAACATGAATTTTGATTCTAAGAGAGAACGGTAAAATCTTTCTCAAGAATATCATACAGGTTTTTCTTACATCGATCCGCCATTACATGTTTTGTCGTGTTAGCGTGTGATAGAGAGATTTCCAAGAGAATCATCTCCGGTATGTTAAGGATATCCCTTCTTTCTTTTTGGCATAATCTACACAACACGAACGGAACGAGCCAATGCATAACTTCCATAAATGACTCTATTCACAAAAATACAAGAGATTCTTATGATTTTGATTCCCCGTGTCTCATTATTCTATCATCTGTTCATAAGTCTCAAAAATACGTAAGTGGGTAAAGTTTATTTCATGATATTAATCAGCGGAATAATGGTCTTATAAAGTAAATGTATTTCATATTCATTTCATGCATTTATACATTCACATTGACCCATGACTAGACCATGTTATACACACACACACACACACAGACATATATATATATATATATATATATATATATATATATGTATATGTGTGTGTGTGTGTGTGTGTGGGATATGGGAAAGGTTATAACGTTATATACACACCACCACCTGATCAGCTGGTATATGTTGATGATTTTGCCCACAATGGACGAGATGACATGATGGGATGCCCTCAGAGGCATGATTAAATTATGAAGCATGTACTTATGCACAACATGACATTCATATGCATATACATGACACTATAATTATTTTATAATTTATAGTGTTATCCAGACTTACAAGTTGAGTCATTTACTATGTATTTCTTCCATGTCTATTATGTACATATTTATGTGCCTTACATACATGGTACATTATTCGTACTGGTGTCCATTTTTATTGGGGACGCTACATTTCATGCTCGGAGTCCTGATAGACAGGTCGAGAGTCATCCAAGTAGGCTATCAGCTCAGTGGAAGATGTTGGTGCGCTCCATTTGTTCCGAAGTTGCTTGGCTGGTGAGTATGATTTAGATGCATATTATTTGGTATGGAGGGGCCCTATCCGACCTTTATGTTAAGTATCTACTCTTAGAGGTTTGTAGACAGATGTCATGTATACGGGTGCTTGCATGACCTTTCCGACATATATTTTGAGTTAACAAATGATCATGTTGGCTTTATAGGCATGTATATCACGTGTATAAGTTTTTATATTAGGTTAGGTCATCCTATATATTGGTGTTACCCTATGTTTATTCTGTTTAGCCCAAGACGGCTCGTTTGGCCCATTTTCTAATAAAAGTACAATAAGAAAGATATGTTATATTGGTACCCGGTTAAGTAAGGTACCAGGTGCTTATTGTGGCCCATAGGTTTGGGTCGTGAGAAAAGTGGTATCGGAGCAGTTTTGTTCTAGGGAGTGTACAAGCCATGTCTAGTAGTGTCTTATTTATGGGTGTGTTTTGCATAGCACTTATAAGTAGGAGGCAATAGGGTACTTAGGATTGTCACACTTTCTTCTTATTCTAGATCGTGTGTTAGAGCTCAGTCATAGGAATTAAAATTCCAAAATTCTATTTGTAATAAAATGATACCTACATTTAAAAACTCAGTTTGTAAAAGATATAGCTGTGGAAGAGTTGTGTAAGAGGAACACAATTTGGCGTGATGCTTTTGATGAGTAAATGTAAGGTCTTCAACAGATCATGTGTGTACTAAGAGGTGTAAGCCTCTTGATAAGGAGCCTTAAGGAAAGAATATCTATCTCTATGGTGAATGGCAATGAGAGATTCAGAAGATAGATACAAGTTTCAACAAGTAAATGAAGCAAGATTAAGAAGGGTACGAGGCACCCCGTTAAACGAAGATTATCAGTATTTACAATTCAGGCGTAGAAATATAAACATTTTCAGTTACATTAAAGTATAACAGAGGTATACACAATTAGCCACACCCATCTTATTTATAACCTATGAGAGCTAACAGGTGTAGTTTAAGAAAAAGACGAGATATCGGGATCTGGCTGGGGTTACAGTAACCCCAAATGATGAATGGATTGTTTGTGCTAGTCAACATTTCCGAAGGATATTACAAAGGTGATAATAGATCCCTTTGTGAGACATCCAGATGGTGCACTCTAGAATAGTACAAGTAGATATGAGTAATAAAACGATAAGCATTGAAAGCCTAGAAGTGATAAATATTATCTTAGTATGGCATAATGTGAAGCCAACCTAGGAATGGAAAACTGATGGTTTCGTTAGCTCCGTTAGGTGATTTCGGGGTTGGGAGCATGCTAGGAATGTAGTTTGAAAGTCCATAGCTCATTTAGGCTTGAAATGCCGAAGTTTGTATATTTGAAGTTTCCGGTCCGAGACTCAGTTTTTGATCCAACGGTCAGAATGGAATTCTGAAAGTTTCAGTAGCTTCATCATGTCATTTCGGATGTGTGTGCAAAGCTTCAGGTCATTCGGCGTGTTTTGGTTAGGTTATTGATCGGAAGCGTATTTGGAAGAAATTTAAAGTTCTTAGGCTTGGATCATTGATTAAATCGGGTTTCCGGTGTTTTTAAGGTATTTTTATGGATTTGTACAAGTTTGAAAGATATTATGGGACGTGTCCGTACGTTTTTTTGTGGTCCCAGGGGCCTCGGGTGTGTTTCAGATGCTCAACGGAGCATGTTTGGAGTTGGAAAAATTGTGCAGCAGTTGAAAGCTTTTCTTCTGGTATTTTTGCTTCTACGACTTGGGAACTGCAGAAGTGGAGCCACAGAAGCGGCTCTGGTCATCGCAGAAGCATAGTCGGCATAGCCCACTGGAACCGTAGAAGCGGTCTTAGTCCCACAAAAGCAGAACCGCATGTGCGGTTGTTTGCCCGCCAAAGAGGAAGTTGTGAAATAATGAACTTGCAGAAGTTGTCCCATTTCAGCGTAAGGGGAACTCCAAATGCGGTCCATTTTCCGCAGAAGCGAAAATGACTGTTCAGAAATAGTAAAATCTAGGGTTAAGTTTCATAAGTTGGAAAATCAAATTTGTGCTTGGGAAAGGGCAATTTTATGAGGGTGTTGAAGAGGAGATTATTAGGTAACGTTTCTTTGATCCCTTCTTGTTATATTTCATCCTTTTGTATGTAAATACATCATTAGATTTCGAATTTAGGATAAAAATTTGATAGTTTGGGTAAAACTTTATTGGCTAAACTACTGAGTTTGAGGGGCATTTGACCACTAAATTTGGGAGATTTTATACGGTTAGACTCGTGAGAGTATGAGGGGTCTTAAAATCTTAAAATTATTCGATTATGAGACGTTGTCCTGAGGGCGTGTTTGGTCATTTTACCTATTTTCGCGCCCTAGCTTAAAGTTAATAGTGAAATCAGTTGTTTGAAATATTATTTACGATATGTAATTGAGTTGAATATGTTTGAGCCATTTGGAGTTGGATACTCGTGGAAAGGCGTGGTTCCTAATTGATTATTGAGCTGGCTTGAGGTAAGTGGCTTGTCTAACTTTGTGTGTGGGACCTCCTCCCCTTAGGACTTGTTATTTGATGATTGAGTGCCTCGTACGTGAGGCGACGAGTACTTACTTGTGATAATTGTTTAACACCCCGTTTTTACTTAAAATGATCAAGTTGCTATTCCTTTCTTACTCGCTTTGTTACTTGCCATATAGCATGTGATAGCCTAGAAAAGCATTCTAGCTAACTTAATTGGTTTAATTGCTTAATTAACCTTGTTGCATTACGTGAAATATGTTAGGCTAGATTGCATGTTGCCTTGGTGATTTATTCCGTTTCGGATTATTTTATGGTTGTGGTTGCGTATTTATATTTGGGGCTGCGGATGTGTGATTTTGGTAGCTCCTCCCTTGTTTGATTACTTTGGGACTTTGGGTTCGATTCCCGATTGATCCCGCTGCACATTTACTTTGGGACAATGGGTTAGATTCCCGGTAGATCCCCCTGCACATTGATTGTGGGAACGGTATCCCGGGAGATCCTTCAGACATACTTATATGATGGACTACGAGAGAGTATCCCGGGAGATCCACTAGACAGTTGAGGAAGTACTACAAGACGGTATCTTGGGACATCCTCATGGCATCATTGATATTGAGCTGTACTTTTTCTTTTTTATTCCTTATTCGGTTATTTGTTGATGACTTGTAGATTCTGTCTTATTTCACTGTTGTTTCCATTATTCTACCTATTTTATGGAAAGCGTATTTGATGTTCTTAGGCTTGAATCATTGATTAAATCGGGTTTCCAGTGTTTTTTAGGTGTTTTAATGATTGGTACAAGTTTGAGCGATGTTATGGGACGTGTTCATAGGTTTGGTTGAGGTCACAGAAGCCTCGGGTGTGTTTCGGATGCTCAACGTGGCATTTTTTGTATTAGAAAAGTTTTCCAGCAGCTGAAAGCTTCTGTCTTCTAGTATTTCCGTTTCTGCGGCTTGGGAACCGTAGAAGCTGCTTTAGTCATCGCAAAAGCGTAGAAGGCATAGCCTTTAGGAATCGTAGAAGCGGTCTTAACACCGCAAAAGTGGAATCGCATATGCGGGTGTTTGCCCGCATAAGCGGAAGATGCGAAATTTAAAGAAGTCGCAAAAGCGTTCCTATTTCCGCATAAGCGGTACCGCAGGTGCAATCCCTTGTTTGTAGAAGCGGAAATGACTATTCAGAAATAGTAAATTCGAGGGTTAAGTTTCAAAAGTTGGAAAATCAAATTTGAGCTCGGGAAAGGGCAATTTTGAGAGGGTTTTGAAGAGGGGATTATTGCGTAACATTTCTTTGATCCCTTCTAGATATATTTAATCATTTTGTTGTTAAATTCATTATTAGAATTCGAAATTAGGATCAAATATTGGATAATTTGGGTAAAACTTCATTGGCTAAACTATTGAGTTTTGAATTGGCATTTGACCTCCGATTTGGGAGATTTTTATATTGTTAGACTCGTGAGAGTACGAGGGTTCTGAAATTTGAATATTATTCGATTTTGTGACGTCATCTTGAGGTGCATTTTTGTCATTTTACCTATTTTTGTGCCCTACTTTTAAATTTAATAGTGGAATTAGTTGTTTGCAATTATTTACGATATGTAATTGAATTGAATAGATTTTGGCCATTTGGAGTTGGATACTTGTGGCAAAAGCATGGTTCCTAGTTGATTATTGAGTCGGTTCGAGGTTATTGGCTTGTCTAAATTTGTGTGAGGGACCTCCCCCCCTTAAGACCTGTTATTTGATGATTGAGTGCCTTGTACGTGAGGTGACGAGCGCGTACTTGTGCTAATTGTTGAACACCCAGTTTTTACTTAAAATGATCAAGTTTCTATTCCTTTCTTACTTGCTTTGTTACTTGCCATATAGCCTGTGATAGCCTAGAAAAGCATGTTAGCTGACTTAATTCATTTAATTGCTTAATTTGCCTTGGTGCATTACGTAAATCATGTTAGGCTAGATTCCCTATTTCCTTGGTGTTTAATTCCGTTTTCCATTATTATCTGGATGTCGTTGCATATTTATATTTGGGACTACGAATATGGGATTCCGGTAGCTTCCCCCTTGTTTGTTTACTTTGGGACTGCGGGTTCGATTCCCGGTATATCCCCCTGCACATTGATAGTTGGACTACGTGACAGTATCCCCGGATATCCTTCGGACATACTTATATGATGGACTACGAGACAGTATCCCGAGATACCCACTAGACAGTTGAGAAAGGACTACAGGACGGTATCTTGGGACATCCTCATGGCATTATTGATATTGAGCGTTACTTTTTCGTGTTTATTTCTTATTCGGTAATTTGTTGCTGACTTTTAGATTATGTCTTATTTGACTGCTGTTTCCATTATTCTACATATTTTCATACCCCATATTATTATGTTTATCTAAGTAGGGCCCTGACATTCCTCGTCACTACCCGACTGAGTTTAGGCTCGACACTTACTGAGTACCGCTCTGGTGTACTCACGCCTCTTCTACGCATATTTTCCATGTGCAAATCCAGGTACCCCCACTCACGCGCCCTATCAGTGAGGCAGGAGGACTACGAAGACTTCGAGGTAGACCTTCTACGTTCGCCGACTGAATAGTCTCCCTTTTTAATCTATCTTTAGTACTTAGTTTTTCTTTTCTTCCTGTCGTTAGACATTCTGGAGTTTGGAGCCTTTATTATATACTTCAATAGCCTGTGTTGCCAGACAGTTTCCGAGTTTTGGGATTTATTTTAGACTTGTGATGTTGAGTTGTATATACCGAATGACATTTATTACAATCTCCTTTCTAGATATTAAATTTGGGTTTTCTCTATTTTTCCTCAGTTACATTATTTCCTCAAATGTTAGGCTTACCTAGTCGTGAGTACTAGGTGGCGTCATGACATGTTCACGGTTTGTGAACTAGGGTCATGACAAGAATCTATAGTCAAATGATGAAAAAGACGAGAGATGACATGCCTTGAGACAACAAAAGAGTATGGGTCATAAAGTCATATCCTTATTTCAAGAAATAAGTGAGTGACTCTAACGCGATTCATAGAAGGAAATGTGACACCCTTGAGTAATAGAAATCAATATGGATTGGTGACCAAGATAAACTGGTGGGAAAAGGAGAGAAGAGCCGCATGGGCGCACTTACAAAGTCAGAGTCATGTAGGCTACATGGAATGAGTTAGAAACAATTATGAGATTGGAAAGATTTTGACCACATGTCATGGTACGAGAAAGAGGACTAAAGGGGGGAATACCCTTGACTTTGGATTTATTCAAAGAATAATTGCCTACATGGCTAGAAAAGTACTATAGTTTTTGCAAGAGCTCTAAATTATGAGAATGGTGAGTGCATTAGTCAACATTCGAGGACGAATGTTAAGTGGGAAATGATGTTACACCCTATGTTGTCGTACGTAAAAATACGCCATAAGTAAATTGATAAAGCTCGGAAATAAGATATTACATCACGCAATTTCGTACAAGTTTCGTCGTAGTCTAATAAATGTAAGTTCGGGAATGAAATTATTTTGAGATTATAAGTATTACGCTATTTCAAACAAGTGATAAGTTAAAACGTAAAGGTGAGAGGGTAAGAAAATTGAAGAAGATGAGTTCAAAATTTGACATTTTGGGATACAATACGGTCTAAGATATCGTATTTATGGACTAGTACCATACAAAGTACCACATGAGCATGAAAGTAAAATGTATAAAGTATGTTAAAGGCATCACCTTATCGCATTCTTGTTGGAGAATTATATTAAAAGACCATTCTTTAAGCCACTAAATGGAAGGGAGGTGTATTATATCTACTATGTAACGAATGCAATTTTAGATAGAAATTCATATGAAATTATCTCGTAATAGCAACATGAATTGTGATTCTAAGAGAGCATAGTACAATCTTTCTCAAGAATATCATACGAATCTTTTCCTACTTCGATCCGCATTTACATGTTTTGTCGAAGTTAACGTGTGTTAGAGGGATTGTCAAGAGAATTGACTAATGTGTTTTAAGGCTATCCCTTATTTCTTTTTGGTAATATCTATATGACACGAATGAAACGAGCAAATACACAACTTCTATAAATGACTCAATTCTTTGAAATACTGGAGATACTTATGTTCTTCATTCCCCATGTGTCATATTATTCTATCATCTGTTCATGGGTCCAAAAAATAACATAATTTGGTAAAGTTAATTTCATGATATAGATCAAATTTCACGCAACACATCAACGAGTGGAACATTTAATTGAACCTGGCTCAACATAGAGAGAAATTTGCTGAACATGCGATCATCATTCTTTTTCTGTAATCTCTAGGGGAAAGGTGGTGGTGGCCTTGGGGCCTCCAGTGGCTCTTGAATGGCATCACTATGTCACACCCCAAAGCCGAGGGGCATGACCAGCCCAACCGGGTAGTCCCCGTCGAGCGGACCTGGGTGCCTTTCCTATTCCCCACGCGTTACCCCACATTGTTCCTTGTTGATTATCCAAAAGATACCAAATTGCAATGGGAAGTAAACATGAATTCTCTTTGATAAGCACACATTATGAAGTACAAGGAATGTGGTGTACCAACTTCAGCGTCCAAAACGTACACCTATATACATAAGTTCTAACCCATATAACACATTCTATGGAGCCTCTAAGATAAATATAATACAATACTTGCCGGCGACGAGGCCACGACTATTCCATTACAAAAAGACACAACACTCCAAAATACAACATGGGTGGCATGAGCCACACAAGGCTCCGGAAGGAAAGGGGCACACCAAATACGAATACCACTGATACAGAGGGAGGAGGAGCAACGAACGGTGGACTGGAGTGCATGCTGCAAATCCACCTACAGTCATAACACGAATGAAGTGCCCCCGGAAAAAAAGGGACGTCAATACATTTGAATTGTACTGGCATGTATGAACAAACTCTGTCCCAAGTAAACTCAAGCCAAAAATGCATATACAAGTGTAATGCTGAACAACAATTGTATAACCATGGAGCAAAAACCAAACATTTCCCAGCAAATGATACAGTTAGTCAAACAAAGGGGATATCAGTGACCACAGGTTACAAACTCTCCTGATGTCTCCTTTCACAATTCCACATTTATCATTTCAAGATTTATATTCACGTCAATAGAGATATTGGATCACATTTTCCACCCTTATTACCTCTTCCACCCTTATTACCTCGGCCACCCTTATCACCCCAACCCACACCTTATTTCACCGTGTTGCGGCGTGCAAACCGACCTCGCCTGACAATTTCAGTTCACAAACAACATACAACACAACAGCAAATACAAGAAACCAACTATAGCACATTGTTAAGATAGAACCACAACAAGGGTACTGTATTTTCCACAACTAGAAACAACAGCTTCCTCATATTCATCAATTCGTACACAATTTGGGTTACCACAACAGTTGTTCACAACAAATCATACACGTTGTTCCACAATATTTCAATTTCCACCATTTCCAAACTCTTTCAATTACTAGTTTCTCAACTTCCACCATAAGGTGTTACCACAAAAGTATACATAACAAGAGTTTCACAATGATCCCTACATCAATATCAATTGTCAAGCAATTTCCCAAACTAACACAGGGCGATTTCACAAGGATTACAGTTAGCCATACATACCTGGAATTGAATATCTCTTTACAACTTCCACTCCAATTCACCAAGAAATCAAGATGTCAATCTAGTTCATACTCAACACTTAGGTTTTAGAAATTTAAACTCATAGTTACTACCCAATCCCCTTTTTACAAGATTCTAGGGTTTCGAAGACATGCATGAAGGTTTTATAAAGAACTTCAAAACAAGTGTATGGGTTTCCCATCCCGAGCTTAATTTTCAAAATTTAGAGGAAACGGTTTAGGGATTTTACATGAGATGTCACTACAGAAGACAATTCACTAAGAATTTTCCAAACTCCAATGGTTTTGAAAGACTAGATGATGAAGATTTAGCTTTCTGTCTCAAGAACTCTCTCTCTCTATATATATCTTATTATGATCAGAAATATGTTAAAAATGAGGGAGAATTTGTTTTAATAATAGGTGGGTCGGGTCTAAAAATTTAGAAAAATACTAGGCGAGCACGATCTGCGATGCAATCTGCTATCGCAGAACTGACATGCGGTTCGCAGAATGGACCGCAGAAATGGCTCAAGTTTCAGACCTCTCTGGTTGGGAATGCAATAGATATGCGGTCCACATTCCTGTTCTGCGGTCGTAGAATGCACCGTAGAACTGACCTTCGAATTTCTTTAGGGACCATATGCGATCAATCTACGTCCGCATATTGATTATGCGACCGCAGATCCGACCGCATTTTTAACATAAAAAATTTGTTGCTCTCTGATTCGTTTTGCGGTGGGAATGCGGTCTGCATAGCTGATCTACGACCGCATTCTGGACCGCATTTTGACAATTTTCTGGAAAAATTTGGATTTCACATTTTTAAGTGCAAATCAGTAAAAAGAACCTGATCCTCGTAGGTAGACTCTACTCTATGAGCTGCTAATATCTGAGCAATCATTTCCACGGGGCCTTACATCCTTCCCCCTTAAGATCATTCGTCCTCGAATGAGGACTTGGGAACCAAATGAGTATGAAAACATGATATGCAAGTTCCTACACTTTTATTAACTTTCAAGTTTGTTTTATAAAAATTTTTCTAGAGTATCCTTTGTAATATGGACATAGCCACCTGTCAAAGAGCCCCCAAAACATATTTCCAAGCGCTATTACACAAAATTTCTACCTTTACAAAAGTTGTAAAATGCATAATCCTCATACTTTCACATATTCAACCTCTCGATACACTTTTTTTTAACTCTTTTGGCACACTACATGTAATATAATTAAGCATTAATTATTTGCACGATTAAAGTCATTTACCTATCACAAGAGTACGACACAGTTATTTATTTCAATATGATTCCTCCATTCAAAACTAATCATTACACAATTAGAACGCTTTGATACACACTCTCCGTGCAAAATTAATTATTACTTCCATACATCACCCTATCATGGGAGCACAAAACTTTCATTACCAAAAAGGACTGCACATTGCTTAAATGACCACAACACCTAAATTTTGGTGACATCACTTGGAGAAGCTACAATAGTGAGGCACTTGGAAAGAGAATGGATGTTCCTTACACCTAATAGGACACAACACTAGTTCTCCTAGGGACAAGATTCGCACAATCATTCCTAAACTTTCTCAAATAGATGGGGGTATTTTATCTTAGTCTCATCTTCCGCTTCCCACGTGGCTTCCTCGACTTGTTGGTTTCGCCACAACACCTTAACTGGAGCAATCTCCTTGTTATGCAACTTTTGGACCTGCCTATCCAGAATAGCAACCAGAATCTCCTCATATGATAACTCTTCTGTAACCTTGATTTCTTCAACTGGAACGATTTTAGAAAGATCACCCAAAACTTTCCTCAACATGGATACATGAAACATCGGGTGCACCAAGGATATTTCAAGGGGCAATTCCAACCTTTACGCAACTTGACCGATCCTTTGAGTGACTTGATAAGGCCTGACGTACCTAGTACTTAGTTTTCCCTTCTTCCCATAGCGCATAATACCCTTCATACGGGGACACCCTCAAGAATACCCAATCTCCTTCTTGAAACTTCAATTATCTTCGACGCACGTCCGTATAGGATTTCTGGCGACTCTGAGCAGTCTTCATTCTATCTCTTACCACCATGGCCTGATGCACTAGATCTGGCCCTATTAATGCAGATTCACCAACCTCGAACCACCCGATCGTGGACCTACACCTTCTTCCGTACAATGCTTCAAATTTGGCCATCTGGATGCTAGCATGGAAGCTGTTGTTATAAGCAAATTCTAAATGGGGCAGGTGATCATCCCAATTAACTTTGAAATCATAGACAAATGCCCGCAACATATCCTCGAGCGTCTGAATAATCCGCTATGCTTGACCATCCGTCTGTGGATGAAAAGTTGTGCTGAGATTCACTTGAGTACCCAAACCTTGCTGAAATTTCCTCTAGAAGTTAGCTCACTATCTCCTTGATAGACATATGAGCATATTGTTCCACAATATCGGTGGACTTGACTGGCAAAAAGTGAGCTGATTTGGTAAGCCTATCCAGAATTACCCAAATTGAGTCGAACTTGTGCTAAGTACGAGGTAGTCTTGTCACAAAATCCATATTGATCATTTCCCATTTCTACATCGGTATTTCTATGAGCTGAGTCAACCTTCCCGGCCACTGATGCTCGGCCTACGCTTGCTGGCAATTTAGACACTTAGAGACGAAGTCTTCCACACACTTGTTCATACCGCTCCACAAATAAATTTCCTTGAGAGCGTGATACATCTTTGTAGAGCCTGGGTGCACTGAATACCTGGAATGATGAGTCTCCACCATTACCCTCTCCTGAAGATTATTCATATCCAGGACACATAACCTGTCATGGCACCGTAGCACACCATCATTGCCGCCGAGTGAAATGCCAAAATTTTGTTACTTAGAGCTTCCTCCTTCAATTCTGCCAATGCTGGATCAATAAACTCATTTTCTTTAGCCTCTGCCACGAGCGACGATTCTACTGTATTATGCACCATAAATTCATCCTCATTCGGGGACGAGATACAAACCCCAAGGCTAGACAACTGTTGTACCTCTCGAGCTAGGAGCCTCTGATCCGCTCTCAAGTGAGCCAAGCTACCCATGGATTTACGACTGAGGGCGTCGGCCACCATGTTCGCCATCCCTGGATGGTACAACATGTCCTTATCATAATCCTTATGTAATTCTAACCACCGCCGCTGTCTCAAATTCAACTCCTTATTCTTGAACAAATATTGAAAAATCTTGTGATCTGAAAACACCTATACATGAAACCCAAAAAGATAATGCCGCCATATTTTCAAGGCGAACACAACTACTGCAAGCTCCGAATCATGCGTCAGATAATTCTTCTCGTGATTCTTGAGTTGCCTGTGCTGCATCACAACACACCCTAACCAAACCCTGGAGGTCACATAATAAACCACAAACCCCTCTCTGCCTTCTGGCAAGGCCAATACTGGTGCCGAAGTCAACCTTGCCTTCAATTCCTGGAAACTTTTCTCACAAGCATCTGATCAATAGAACTTGGCTAATTTCTGTGCCAATTTAGTCAAAGGAGAGGTGAGGGTTTAGAATCCCTCTACAAACCTTCAATAATACCCTGCTAACCCCAATAAGCTACGGGTCTCCATCGAGGTCGTGGGCCTAAGCCAATCCTTCACCGCTGCAATATTTTGGGGGTCCACCTGAATCCCCTTACTGGAAAGAACATGTCGTAGAAAAGCGATGGATTCCAACAAAAATTCACTTTTGGAAAACTTGGCATATTATTGGTGCCGATGTAGAGTCTGCAAAACCGCTCTGAGGTTACTGGCCTGATCCTCCCTGCTCCACGAATATACGAGGATGTCGTCAATGAAAATAATCACGAAGAAGTCTAAGAATGACTTGAAGACCCAATTCATAAGATCCATTAAGCTATCGGGGCATTGGTTAGCCCAAAGGACATGACCAAGAATTCAAAGTGGCCATAATGTGTTTTGAAAGCGGTCTTTGGAATATCCTGCTCCCTGATCTTCAATTGGTGGTACCCAAACCGAAAATGAATTTTGGAGAAGAACCTTGCACCCAGCAATTGGTCAAACAAATCATCTATCTGAGGCAAAAGGGTACCTATTCTTGATGGTGACTTTGTTAAGATGCCTATATTCGATGCACATCCGAAGCGACCCATCCTTCTTTCTGTTAAAAAAGAACCGGAGCACCCCAAGGCATCACACTTGGTCAGATAAACCCCTTCTCCAGTAGATCCTTCAACTGCTCTTTTAACTCCCCCAACTCTGTTGCCTCCATTCTGTATGGTGGAATAGATATTGGCTGAGTATCTGGCAATACAAAATCCCGAAATCGGTCTCCCTCTCTGGCAAAATTCGTAGAAGCTCATCTGGAAATACCTCAAGAAACTCATTCACAACTGGCACGGACTCGGGGGTAGGTACCTTTGGAGTAGTGTCCTCCACCTGGACTAAATAATAGATACACCCCTTCCTGATCATCTTCGAAGCCTTAAGGTAGGAAATAAACCTATCATTCGGCACAATGCAATTTCCCTTCCATTCAATAACCGGATCATTAGGGAACTCAAGTCTCATGACTCTCGTCCGGTAATCAAGTTTAGCAAAGCACTAATAGAGCCAATCCATTCCCATGATTATATCAAAATCCACCATCCCAAGCTCGATAAGGTCGGCCGTGGTAACACGACCACCTACCATAGCAACACAATTCCAATAGACCCACGCGACTATAATAGAATCACCAACCGGAGTCGATACAGAGAACGATTCAAGAATCTGCTGGGGTTTCATCCCAAAATGTGAAGCAGCAAATGGAGTCACATAGGACAAAGAAGGCCCCAGATCAATTAGAGCATAGCAATAAATGGTCTGGACAGATAGGATACCTGTGACAACATCTGGGGAAGCCTTAGCACTCTGACGTCAACTCAATGCATCAAACCTGCTGGGTCTGCCCCTACCACGAGCGCCACCTCTGGCTGCACCACGCCATACTAGGGCTGGAGGGCGCACCGATGACATAGCAACTGATGAACTGGATGGCTGAGCAAATCCCCTGCCCGTGCCCTGTCAGGGCGCATGGCAGTCCCGCTGTATGTGACCTCGCACCCCACAATTGAAACAAACTGGAGCATCCAATTAACACGCCTCTGTATGAAATCTCCCACACTTGGGACATATACCTCCCTTTTGCCGAGGTCTCGTTCCCGAATGAATGAACTGGATGGACCTCCTGCTGTCAGAACTTGGCCCCGACGGGCTACTCTACTGGGAACGGTGCAAGGATGGCGATGCACTAGTTGAGGACTGAGCATACGACTGAGATGGTCCTGATGAACCTCTCCCTGGAGGTGAACTCCATGAGCGACCCATAGACCAAGCCCTACTGCTACTCTCCCTATCTTCCTCAATCTTCAACTTCCTGGCCTCAGTGGTCTGAATCCACGATATTCCCATAGTTCATGTATGAATGCAAAGCCGCTGTAGCAGCCTCATTTACCACAAAATGAATGAGACCCTGAACGAATCGCCAAACTCTAGCCTCCATAGTCGACACCAAATGACGAGCATACATGGACAACCTTACGAACTCTATATGATATTCCCACACACTCATACTACCATGCATAAGAACGTCAAACTCGGTGGCCGGGTTGCCATGGTCTCTCCAGGAAAGAAGTGGTCCATGAAGGCATCTACAAACTCATCTCATCTAGCTGGAGGTCTCCCCTCCTCACGGGAATCCTCACACATCTCAAACCACGAACACGCCGTTCCCTTCAACTTGTATGAAGCCAATTCTACCCCCTATACCTCTGTAGCTTTCATCACTATCAGGGTCTTGTAAATCTGATCAACAAAGTCTTTAGGATTGGCCTCTAGGTCTGTGCCAACGAACCCTGGAGGGGACAATCACAGAAACTGACAAACTCTAGAGCTGGAGGAATCTCCCTCTCCGCTGGAAGACACAGGCGCATCATGATATCTCTTCGCCTGGGCGGCCACTAACTGGGTCAACATACGGATAGCTCCCCAAAGGTCTCCATCAGAAATCCCGAGATTAGTAGCTGGAGCAAACGACAGGATTAGTAGCATTGGCAGGAGGGATAGTGGCACCCTCGGCTGCTGCTGGAACATGATTGCTTGGATCAGGAACGGATGGAGCGAGAATATTAAGAACTGGGGAATCACTCCCACCCAGGGCAGTCGGCACATGATCCACAGCTGCACTGGAAGTGGCGCTGGCCCCTTGGCCAAGTCTAGATTTTGCCACTATTGAAAATTTGAACTAGAGCACGAATTAGACACACCATCATTTCACCGCACGAATTTGGAATAACAAAGAAGAGGATACTTTTTCCTAAATGCCCGTGTAGCCCCCAACTTATAGATGTGGTCGACAACACACCGATAAGAAGGTCTCTACTAGGCACGGCTTCGGGACATCCTAGGACTCTTTTAACCTTAGGCTTTGATGCCAAGTTTTTCATGCCCCAAAGCCGAGGGGCATGACCAGGGCCCAACAGAGTAGCCCTGGTCGAGTGGACCTGGGTTCCTTTCCTATTCCCCACACGCTACCTCATATTATTCCTTGTTTATTAGCCACAATATACAATTGCAATTGAAAGTAAACATGGATTCTCTTTCATAAGCACACATTATGATTAACAAGAACGTGGTGTACAAACTTCAGCACCCAAAACATACACCTATATACATAAGCAATAACCCATATAACACTGTCTACGGAGCCTCTATGTACAAGATACTACATCACTTTCTGGCGACAAGGCCCTGGCTATACATTTACAAAAGGACACAAGACTCCAAAATACAACAACATGGGTGGTATGAGCCACACAAGGCCCAATAAGGAAAGGGGCTTACCTAATACGAATACTGCCGATAGAGAGGGAGGAGGATCTACGAACAGTGGACTGGAGTGCCTGCTGCGTATCCACCTACAATCATAACACTAATGTAGCACCCCCGGCAAAAGGGACGTCAATACATTTGCATTGTACTGGCATGTATGAACAAACTCTTTCCCAAGTAAACTCTGTTGGAAACACGTTCTCAAAGCATTATACCAAAACGTGTGTTCATATGTGTAGGTTTTGATGAATGACAAACGATGCGCAAATTGATATATGACGAAGTTCAAGTACAAGCGCACAATTGATATACAACGAGATTCAAGCTCAAGACCAAGTTTCATAGATTTACATGAGTCGTTCTTAACTGTGATCTTGATCCGACAACTTGACTCATGACATGGCTTCTCTCGTAAAATTATTTTTACAGAATCATGCATATTTAATTTAATGCTAAATGATTTTAAATCATGCATATTTACTTTAGTCAAAATGATTTTTAAACATGCCTCTAAAATCTGGACTAAGATAATCGATTATGTTAAGCCAAGACTGCATGACAATCGATTGTGAACTAATGACAATCGATTGTGTTAAGGCAGTGAGCATCAGGTTTTTCAAACCTGCATGACAATCGATTGTGAACCTTATGACAATCGATTGTGATGAGGCAGTGTCCATCAAAGTTTTTCAACGCTCAAAATAATCGATTGTGAAGTTAATGACAATCGATTGTGAAGAGACAGTGTCCATCAGATTTTTCAAAGTCACAAAATAATCGATTGTGAACATATGAAAATCGATTGTGTTGAGATAGTGTCTTCCAGACTTTTTCAAAGTTATTAAATAACCGATTGTGAGTATATAACAATCGATTGTCACGAGGCAGTGTCTAAATTGATTTTTCAAGACTGATATATAATCGATTGTTAACTTAGTATAATCGATTGTATAACTAACCGTTGCCAAAATATATTCAAATACCATCAGGTAATCTATTGTTGATTTTGTATAATCGATTGTTGAAATTAAAATCTGGAAAAGATTTTTTGAACGTTGCTGAATAATCGATTGTTGATTTTGTACAATCGATTGTTGAAATTAAAATCTGAAAACGATTTTTTTAACGTTGTTGAATAATCGATTATTGATTTTGTATAATCGATTGTTTTACGTAAAATTTGGAAATGATTTTTTGAACGTTGCCAATAATCGATTGTTGACCTTAGATAATCGATTGTTAAGCGTAAAATCTGGGATTGATTTTTGGAACGATTGGCAAACAATCGATTGTCACTGAGTAAAATCAGCAGTTCTTAATTGGCAATGAGGCAACGGTAATGCCAAGTTTTTCAACTATAAATACAGCTTAAATTCAGTCTTTTGAGTACACAATAACACATAACAACTGATCATTCAATTGCTAAAGCTTGCATACTCTATTGCTTATTATTTTATATTCATTACATAAGTTTTTGAGAGCCAAAATATTGTTCAAAGTTGTTGTGATCTTGAGCGTATTCTTTTACTCATCTCTACTCATTAAGGAGTGTCTTGTTTGAGTGCTTAGTGTATTGTACACTTGAAGAGAATTGTTATTCTCTTGTTGTAAGAAGGAACTTGTGTTTCCTTGGTTGAAGTCTTGGAGTGTTGTATCTTCGAGCAAAGGTGTTGAGGCTTGTGTCCTCAAGTTGTAAAGGTTTGTTAAGCACCCGGAAGCTTGACAAGTTAGTGGAAATCTCGAGAGAGTCTCTGGGGGACTGGACTAGCCACGGGTTGTGGTGAACCAGAATACTTCGATGTGTTCTTTCTTATTTATCGCACTTATTTATTACCTGCAAATTTTAAATTCCGCAAGTTTACGCTAATTTTTATTATAACGCTATTCACCCCCCCTCTAGCGTTAAGCGTATTATCTAACAATTGGTATCAGAACCAAACTCTCTGAAGACTTAACAGTTTGAGAGAAACTTCCATGGCTTCTACTCGTGACTCTTTTGCAGGAATAGAGGAAGGACAGTGCTCCACCCGACCACCACTATTCAACGGTACAAACTATACGTACTGGAAGGAGAGGATGAAAATCTTCGTTCAAGCAAACAATTTTCATCTTTGGAAGGTGATAACAAAGGGAAATCAAATTCCAACCAAAAAGGTTGAAAACGAATGGGTTCCCAAGTCCGAAGAAGAATATGACGCGGATGATGTCCGAAAGGTGCAAAATAATGCTAAAGCAATTAATTTATTATATTGTGCTGTAAATGCTGACGATTATAGGAAAATATCGTGTTGCACAACGGCGAAGGAAATGTGGGACAAGCTGGAAATTACGTACGATGGTACGAACCAGGTAAGGGAAGCCAAAATTGATTTCCTAACCCATGCTTATGAATTATTTCACATGAAGGAAGGTGAAAAGGTAGATGAAATGTTTGAACGATTTTCAATAATCGTAAATGACCTACATGCTCTCAAGAAGACTTTCACGGATAGGGAACTTGTCCGAAAAATCCATAGAAGTCTCATTCCGGCATGGCGATCAAAGGCCGACGCGATTCAAGAGTCCATTGGCATCTCAAATGTTACCATCGACGCATTAAGAGGTAATCTTAAGACATATGAATCTACTATACTTAACCCTCTTGTTGATGATCAAAGGAGCCAAAGAATCACTCTAAAGGCAAGCACAAGCCAACCGCAAGTTGATGAGGACGGAGACAACGAGATTGGACTCGTTATCAAAAGATTTCAAAAGTTCATGCGAAAAGAGTATGAACGAAAGGGCAAAAAGCAAGGAGAACAAATAAAGTGCTATGAATGCGGAGAAACCGGGCACATCAAATCAAATTGCCCAAACATCAAAAAGGAAAAGAAACCTTTCAAAAAGAAACGTGCATATATATCTTGGGGAGGAGACTCCGGAGATGAGTCAAGCGAAGGAGAAGAAGAGGAAAGCGCAAACCTTTGTCTTATGGCACAAGAAGACAAGCAAGATGAGGTATGTCAAATCTCTTCTAAAAATTTCTTTTCCCTTGAAGAAATGCAAAATGCTTTTGATGAGTTATATAGTGAATTTATTAAAGCTTCAAAAACTGTTAAATGCATAAAGGAAAATGCCTCTTCAAAAGAAAAAGATTTTCAAAAACAACTCTCATTGAAAGAAAAGGATTTGGAAAAACTGGTTTTAGAAAATGAGAAGTTGAAAGAGGAAAACAAGTTTTTCGGAAAAAGAAGCACCGACAAGCCCGAAAGCTCTATTAGAAATTGTACTTCTTGCATGCATCTCAAGAATGAAGTAGAAAGGCTTAAGGGCACCTTAGATAAGTTTAATTCTTCACACAAAAATTTGAATGAGGTCCTTGTTAGTTTGAAGTCAACCAAGCATGGCATAGGTTTTAAGAATGGGCCTAAAGAAAAGGTTGAAGCCAAACCCCAACCACCTAAGGCTCAACCTAGGATTAATAAAACAAATGCTCATCCTAGAAATAACAACCCTAGAACCAATATGCATCCTAGACCAAATGTTGAACACTTTAGAAGACCTAGAAATGACTTACCACCTAGAAATAACTACTCTAGAAATGATGCATATTCTAGGCCACACACTAGAAGGAAGTTTGAACCTTTTAGAACACCTAGAAATGGCCCTCAACCTAGAAACAATTATTCTAGAAATGCTGCTCATAATAGTAGGAATGACTTTCATGAAATGCGCAATAGCCATAGTGTCGAAAATAGAGTGAACAATTTTCGTCCGTCTAATTACTATGAACCTAGAAGGATGCATAATCCCAACGTGACTTGTCATTATTGTAGATGAATTGGTCATATTGCTCCTGCATGTTTTACACGACATAGACATATCACTCAATCGCATCATTATGATATGCCTAACCCTCAAGGACCCAAAATGGCATGGGTACCTAAAACGCATTAATTTGTTTTGTAGGTATGTTTGAAGGGATCAAGTGTACTATGGTACCTTGATAGTGGATGCTCCAAGCACATGACGGGAGACGAATCCAAATTCCTTCAACTAGAACACAAAGAAGGAGGAAGTGTTATTTTTGGTGACAACAATAAAGGAAAGATTATCGGCATCGGTTCGATCGGTAAGGATGAAAATTCTTCTATTAAGCATATATTACTTGTTAAAGGTTTAAAGCATAATCTCTTGAGCAGAAGTCAATTATGTGACAAGGGAAATCTTGCCTTATTTGATTCGGATGAATGCTTAGTATTTAGACGTAGTGATTTCAAAATTATCCTTCGTGGTTTTAGAGTGGATAATATTTATATGGTTGATCTTGCTAATTCCTCACCCGAATATGTGGATTGCCTTATGAGCAAAGAGGATGATACTTGGCTATGGCATCGTAGAGTAGCACATATAAACATGCATCTTTTGAACAAATTGATTTCACAAAACTTAGTTATTGGTCTTCCCAATTTGAGATTTGAAAACGACTCTATTTGTGATTCTTGTCAAAAAGGGAAGCAAACAAAAGCATCTTTCAAATCGAAAAACATTGTTTCAACTACTAGACCATTGCAATTGCTTCACATGGATTTATTTGGACCATCTCGCATTGAAAGTCTAGGAAGAAATCGTTATGCTTTTGTGATTGTTGATGATTATTCTAGATTCACTTGGACTTTATTTCTTGCCCATAAAAGTGATGCTTTTCAGAATTTTAAATATTTCCTTAAACATGTTCAAAACAAAAAGGAAACAACCGTCACTTCAATTAGAAGTGATCATGGGGGAGTGTTTGATCACAATCTCTTTGCGGACTTTTGTGACGAACTCGATATCGAGCATACCTTTTCCGCTCCACGAACACCACAACAAAATGGGGTGGTGGAAAGGAAAAATAGGTGTCTCGAAGAGATGGCTAGAACCATGCTCGAAGAGGCCAAGATTCCCAAACGTTTTTGGGCGGATGCCGTGAGTACCGCATGCTACATCTTAAATAGAGTAGTTATAAGGCCAATACTCATGAAGACCCCTTATGAACTCTACAAGGGAAGGAAACCAAATATCTCCCATCTTAGAGTATTCGGTTGTAAAGTTTTTATTCATAACAACGGAAAAGATCAATTGGGATAATTTGATGCTAAGTCCGATGAGGGAATTTTCATTGGTTATTCTTCACGTAGCAAAGCATATAGGGTTTTTAATAAAAGAACCGAAACTGTGGAGGAATCCCCTCATGTTGTATTTTCCGAAAATAATGCTCGCTTGGTGAGAAAGGATTCCGGTTTTGATCTTGCAGGTATCTTAGATAGCTTGAAAGACAAAATACAAGAGGAAACGCCTAAGGAAAATCAAGATGAAATTTTGGAACAACCAATGGAGGAAGCGCCACAATTGGAGAAAGAAACGAAAATGCCTAACAAGTGGAGAACAATCAAAGATCACCCTCTCGAACAGGTAATTGGCGACGTCGGAGAAAAGGTAAGTACCCGAAACACTCTTAAGAACACCCTAGGACACACTTCTTAAGAGATCACGCTCTCACTTGGCCACACTAGTTCAAGTTACTATTTCTTTACAAATTACTAACTTGAGCGTTGGAGACGTCTAATTCTATTTTGCAGGTATCGCCCTAAAGGTAGGGGGAATTATAAAGAAATGGCATAGAACAATCGATTGTTACAGCAAATAATCGATTACTTCACTGTGCAGAAAATCGATTAGCAAGTATCACTAATCGATTATTTATGGTTTATGCTTATTATGCAGTTTTGTCTAACAATCGATTTTTTAGCTGATTAATCAATTACCGTCTCAGCCATTCAGTACTGCTTTTCTACAACAATCGATTGTTTCATATATATAATCGATTATTTTCCGAGTCAGAAAATCACCGTGCACACTATGGCACAACAATCGATTACAATTTGACAATCGATTATTTCATGTCAGTAATTCAAAAATTTGTTACCGTTTGGCTCTGCAATCAATTTGTGTCAGTTCCGAGATTCAGTCAAATCTCCATAACAATTGATTATTTCATTCCAACAATCGATTGTCTAACGGTCAGTGCAATTTATTTTTACCGTTTCTGACCGTTTTGGCTTTCAATTTTCTGCAGATTTTCACCATCAGTGGAAAGCCACTATCCCCACTATAAATAGGCACCTCATAGCTTCATTTTATTCACTCAAGCATCAATTTTAGCTCTCAAACTATCAAAACTCTCTTAAGTTTCTGGCAAAGCTCATTACTTCCTATTGAAAATGTCGGGCCGCCACTCTAAACGTTCCCGTTCAGCTAGGCACGGTGCATCCTCCTCTGCTGCCCACCTCCTCCAAATTACCCTTATCAAGATGGGTCCATTTTACAATTTAATTCTGACACCGAGCTTACTCGGTTCTTGACAAAATTTGAAAAGCGCGACATTCTTCCTCCCCGCTTTTCAACAAGCAAGTATCTTAAATCATACGCCCCTGCTGCCAATATGCTTAAAGAATGTCAACTTCTTGACTTCTTATTTCTTACCTACCCTTACATTAATCCTCTATTGATTCAAGCGTTTTATTCAAACCTTCATGAGGATGATGATGGTGAGCTTGTGACAAATGTTAATGGTGTTCAAATTCTTTTATCCAATGAAAACCTTCATTCCATTGCCCGTCTTCCTCAAAGTGGTGAAGACATTTTTCGGTACATTACAGAGGCCGGCGCCTTATTTGATGAAAGGCTCTCCTAAACCAAATAGGTATTACATCTTATGATCCTAATCAATCCACTCGGTGTCCTACTATCACGGGAATGCTCCCCGGGTATCGTTTGACTTTCTATTTCATCACCCGAGTCCTCAAACCTCGGAAGCATAATCACACCACTCTTTCCCAAGAAGACGCTAAGCTCATGCATGCAATTATAACCGGAGCTCACATCAATTGGTGTAAGTTCGTCAAGATTCACATGCGTGACGCCATCGGAGATGATAGACCTCTTCCCTATGCCCTCCTTATTATGAATCTTCTTGAAGCTTGCGGATTCAACACTTCCATCGGTCCTCTCAAAAAGAGCACCAAGAAGTGGGAAATTTCATAATCCTCCTTTCCCCATGACGGAGATCATGTAGCTCTTACTCCTCTTCCAACTCGTCGGTCGCGTCAGCCTCAAGAACCTATTCTTCAATCCATTTCCGACCAAATTGCTTCATTGACCACCTCTGTCGGTCAATTGACACATGAGATCCATTGATATTTTGACCATGTTCATTATCCATATGCCGGTCTCGTTCCCTTTGAAGCAGTGCCGGACGATGAGACGGGAAATGATGATGAATAATTTCTTTATTTGTCTTTCCATTTTATTGTTCTATGTTTGCATTGTTCCCATTATGTACCCGTTTTATTTTCAATAAATAAACAAGTTTTTTAATCCTTGCCATCTTATTACACTTTTTTGCTAATGGCAAAAGGGGGAAGATAACGGGTATGCACTCTCAATACTTATCAGCATAAATTGAGGGGGAATTCATATATTGAGAGGGAACAAATTGCATATCCATATACTTGTTGCATATCTTTTCTTGTCTTGAATCGTCATTATGAATTGCTTAATATGCATATCCCGCTTAATGTTTGCCATTATCAAAAAGGGGAAAATTGTTGGAAACACGTTCTCAAAGCATTATACTAAAACGTGTGTTCATATGTGTAGGTTTTGATGAATAACAAACGATGCGCAAATTGATATATGACGAAGTTCAAGTACAAGCGCACAATTGATATACAACGAGATTCAAGCTCAAGACCAAGTTTCATAGTTTTACATGTCGTTCTTAACTGTGATCTTGATCCGACAACTTGACTCATGACATGGCTTCTCTCGTAAAATTATTTTTACAAAATCATGCATATTTAATTTAATGCTAAATGATTTTAAATCATGCATATTTACTTTAGTCAAAATGATTTTTAAACATGCCTCTAAAATCTGGACTAAGATAATCGATTATGTACTTATGATAATCGATTATGTTAAGCCAAGACTGCATGACAATCGATTGTGAACTAATGACAATCGATTGTGTTAAGGCAGTGAGCATCAGGTTTTTCAAACCTTATGACAATCGATTGTGAACCTTATGACAATCGATTGTGATGAGGCAGTGTCCATCAAAGTTTTTCAACGCTCAAAATAATCGATTATAAAGTTAATGACAATCGATTGTGAAGAGACAGTGTCCATCAGATTTTTCAAAGTCACAAAATAATCGATTGTGAACATATGACAATCGATTGTGTTGAGACAGTGTCTTCCAAACTTTTTCAAAGTTATTAAATAATCGATTGTGAGTATATAACAATCGATTGTCACGAGGCAGTGTCTAAATTTATTTTTCAAGACAGATATATAATCGATTGTTAACTTAGTATAATCGATTGTATAACTCACCGTTGCCAAAACATATTCAAATACCGTCAGGTAATCGATTATTAATTTTGTACAATCGATTGTTGAAATTAAAATCTCGAAAAGATTTTTTGAACGTTGCTGAATAATCGATTGTTGATTTTGTACAATCGATTGTTTAAATTAAAATCAGAAAAGGATTTTTTTAACGTTGTTGAATAATCGATTATTGATTTTGTATAATCGATTGTTGACCTTAGATAATCGATTGTTAAGCGTAAAATCTGGGATTGATTTTTGGAACGATTGGCAAACAATCGATTGTGGATTCTTGACAATCGATTGTCACTGAGTAAAATCAGCAGCTCTTAATTGGCAATTAGGCAACGGTAATGCCAAGTTTTCAACTATAAATACAGCTTAAATTCAGTCTTTTGAGTACACAATAACACATAACAACTGATCATTCAATTGCTAAAGCTTGCATACTCTATTGCTTATTATTTTATATTCATTACATAAGTTTTTGAGAGCCAAAATATTGTTCAAAGTTGTTGTGATCTTGAGCGTATTCTTTTACTCATCTCTACTCATTAAGGAGTGTCTTGTTTGGGTGCTTAGTGTATTGTACACTTGAAGAGAATTGTTATTCTCTTGTTGTAAGAAGGAACTTGTGTTTCCTTGGTTGAAGTCTTGGAGTGTTGTATCTCCGAGCAAAGGTGTTGAGGCTTGTGTCCTCAAGTTGTAAAGGTTTGTTAAGCACCCGGAAGCTTGACAAGTTAGTGGAAATCTCGAGAGAGTCTCTGGGGGACTGGACTAGCCACGGGTTGTGGTGAACCAGAATACTTCGGTGTGTTCTTTCTTATTTATCGCACTTATTTATTTCCTGCATATTTTAAATTCCGCAAGTCTATGCTAATTTTTATTATAACGCTATTCACCCCCCCCCCCCTCTAGCGTTAAGCGTATTATCTAACAAACTCAAGCCAAAAATGCATATACAAGTGTCAAGATGAACAACAATAGTACAACCATGGAGCAACAACCAAACATTTCACAGCAAATGATACAATTAGTCAAACAAAGGGGCAATCAGTGCCTTACATGATACAAACTCTCCTGCTGTCTCCTTTCACAAATCCACATTTATCATTTTATTCATATCAATAGCGATATTGGATCACATTTTCCACCCTTATTTCCTCGTCCAGCCTTATTACCTCGGCCATCGTTATCACCCCAACCCACACCTTATTTCACTGTGTTGCGGCGTGTAACCCAACCCCGCCTGGCAGTTTAAGTTCACAAATAACATAGCACATTGTAAAGGTAGGACCACAACAAGGGTAATGTATTTTCCACGACTAGCAACAACAATTTTCTGATATTCATCAATTCGTATACAATTTGGCTTACCACAACAGTTGTTCACAACCAATCATACACGTTGTTCCACAATATTTCAATTTCCACCATTTCCAAACTCTTTCAATTACCAGTTTATCAACTTCCACCACAAGGTGTTACCACACAAGTATACATCACAAGAGTTTTACAATGATCCCCATATGAATATCAATTGTCAAGAAATTTCACAAACTAACACAGGTCGACTTCACAAGGATCACAGTTAGCAATACGTACCTGGAATTGAATATCTTTTTCTCACTTCCACTCCAATTCACCAAGATCTCAAGAAGTCATTCTAGTTCATGATCAACACTTAGGTTTTTGAAATTTAAACTCATAGTTACTAGGTAATTCTCTTTTTACAATATTCTAGGGTTCCGAAGACATTCATGAAGGTTTTATGAAGAATTTAGAAACAAGTGTATGGGGTTTCCGTCCCAAGCTTAATTTTAGAAATTTATGGGAAATAGGTTAGGGATTTTACCTGAGAAATCAGTAGAGAAGACAATATACCAAGAATTTTCCGAGCTCTAATGGTTTTGAAAGACTAGATGATTAAGATTTAGCTTTCTCTCTCAAGAACTCTCTCTCCCTCTATCTTATTTTGATCAGAAATATATTAAAAATAAGGGAGAAGGTGTTTTAATAAAAGGTGGGTCGGGTCTAAAATTTTAGAAAAATACATGGCAAGCATGATCTGCGACGCAATCTTCGGTCGCAAAACTGACATGTGATCCGCATAAATTGGTCAAGTTTCGGACCTTTCTTGTTGGGAATGCGGTAGATATGCGGTCCACATTCTTGTTCTATAGTAGCAGAATGCACTACAGACCTGACCTTCGAATTTCTTTAGGGACCATATGCGATCAATCTATGGTCCGCATATTGATTACGCGACCGCAGTTCTGACCGCATATTTAACATCAAAATTTGGTTTTTCTCGGATTTTATGCGGTGGGAATGCGGTCCGAATTGCTGATCTGCGATTGCATTCTTGACAGCATTTTTTTAATTTTCAAAACAAATTTCGATTTCACATTTTTATGTGCAAAACAGTAAAAAGAATCCAATCCACGTTGGTAGAATCGACTATATAAGCTGCTAATATCTGAGCACTCATTTCCACGGGGCCTTACACCATATTCATTGGTTCATGTGTCGCCTTAGGGATCAACTCTCCCTCAGGTATAGGCTTGTCTTTTCTCTTCTTTGGCACTTCCTCTAGCTTCCTCGCGCCCCTGTTGAGAATTGGGTTTTTGAATTTTTGTAAGAGTCCCCGCCTAATGATTAAAGTGTATTAGGAAACTAGGAAGGGTTTGAGTTGAAGAAATCAGAGTTTGGGTAAGTGCTAGAAATTATCTCGAGTAAAAGGTTTTAGGCACCCCTAAAGATTTACTAGTGTGGTCCCGACCATGTTACAATTGTGACTTTATAAGTATGAAATTAAGGCTCAATTGAATGGAGTTTTCACATAACTATTCTTTGCAAATAGATTATAAGTTTGAAGGGAGGCAGAAATTTTGAGAAAATAATCTTAAACAAATATAAACATGTAAAAGGGTAGGGGGATCCTAGGTTTATGAACAATATGGATCAAATCGATGCAATATCCAGCGATCACTCCTTCGAAGAGGGGTCACAGGTGATATTAGCACACTGGTCATCATATCCATATTTACCCTTCCCAACACGTTAAGGTATTAAAGTGTGGAATAGTATCGTTATTTATTGTAGGCTATTACCCGTTCCAATCTTATCAATCACGGAGGAATATGGGATTACTAATCCTAAAGGGGAGGGAATAGGGGCTTTTGCAGTTTTAAAAGGATAAATTAAAGGCAACATTCAAAACATATACAACAAGTATTAGGAAAGCAAATAAGTAGATTTGGAACAAATAAACCGCCTTAAATCAAAGAAAAGCATATAGTTTGCCTAGGTATTGAATGGAACCTTCATGCATGATATCTATTATCTTCAAAAATAAAGAGGTAAACTTATTGCAGAAAAAGAATTATCATTTACAGGGATATAAGTCCTGCAGGCGTTAAACATTTTTTCCACTGTTTTTAGATTTATAAGCAAGTTGACGGTTCAGGTTTGATTGATAGCTCCTATAAGCATGCTTTCTAGGCATCACTTATTTTAATCGCTGCTATTGTCATGCAGGAATCCTATAGGCAGGTCATCTATATGCAATTAGTTATTTAAATCCTATAAAGAGGTTTGCCTAGTGACAAATGCATATGCAAAATGCAGGAAATCCTATAGGCATATTATCTATATGAAATGCATAATTTTACAAAGAACTTCTATACATGGTATATATACGAAATGCAGAAAGAACCTATATCCATGGTATCTATATGAAATGCAGAAGTATAGTAATTCCCTATGAATATGGTATCTACATGAAATGCAGAATTTCAGAAGTGTAGTAATTCCTTGTGAACATGGTATCGACCCCTTTTTACATGCATGATTGACCCTCTCCCTTTTCACTAACACCCCAGTAGTTTATTACAAGATTATTACAGACCAAAATGAATAAAAAAATTAAAAAATTACATAAAAAATGTCAGGACCCCAACCCGGTCGTGATGGCGCCCAACACACTACTAACCAAGCTCAACCATTTATAACGATAACTCCATTTATTAAACAGATGAAGAAAAAAGCCATTTAAATAAAAGGTCTAATATACTGATAACAGTGCGAAAAAGGAAACAAAATACCAATACAGCCCAACTTGGTTACTGTGTCACGAACATGAGCATCTAAAATGCAGAGTAACATCCTTCTACAAAGTATGTCTAAAACTGATAATGCTAAAATAAAGGATAAGGATATAGGGAAGAATCATCGGCTGTGAACGCCCTACAGCTACCTCAAATACTAACTGAATAAGAACTCTTGATCAGCTGAATCTACTTAGCCTAAGACTGTCGTGGATCTGCACGCAAGGTGCACGGAGTAAAGTGAGTACTCCGACCCAGTGAGTAATAAACATAGCTACAGCCCAAAGGTAAGAAAACAAAGAAAATGTACAAAGTACGCTATATGCAGTAGTTTTTATCGAAATAGTTGAGACAGTATACAACAAGTAATACAGTTAAGATATAATATATGACAGAATGCAACACATATAAAGGTACACTCTACTACCCACTGCGGCGTGCAGCCTGCTCCACTTATTTAACTTGACAGTACTCACTGGGGGTGTGTACTGACTCTGGAAGGACTCCGAATATTGGCATCAAACAGGCTCTCGGCCTATATATATATATATATGTATTTGTGCGGCGTGCAACCCAATCCATATCAAAGGTAATATCCTCACTATCGGGTCCTCGATCCATCTCAGTCAAATAAGTTCACAGGCAATCGAGCGTGACATCCTTTAGGGATCTCAGCCCTCATATCCTTTTTCATTTAATGTTCATGCATAAAATACAGTTATTATATCATTTTTATCAATTGAAAACATGAATGAGAGTATATGTTATGCACAAAAGTGAGGAAAAAGACATAAGGATCCCTTTAGGACTCTACAGGCCGACACAAGGCCCTAAACACAGCATTAAGCCAAATTCACAATGATAAGGTATGCCTTTCAATCGCCAATATAGTATAAATTAACACTCGGGGTTGGCCAAGTCTTAATCCCCAAAAGTAGACGATCCCGCACTCATCGTCGAATATGTGTCACGCCTCGATATCACGTTATGATGTGAAAGTTTGGGGTTTCAAACACTCAAAGCAACATTTACATCCATTACTTACCTCTAGCCAGCCAAAGACTATCTCACAATGCCCTTTCCTCTCGAATCGACCTTCTCGCGCATTGAATTTGGCCAATACCACAACGAATACGTTACAATAGGCTAAAGGAATATAACCTAATCCAAAAGACAAAAAATATCGAAAACCATGAAGTTTGCAAAAACTGAACCCCAGGCCCACTACTCGAAATTCAGAAAACTTTACACCAAAACAATCCTTATCTCACCCCGAGTCTATACATATCAAATTCACAAGAATCACATTCCATTTGGCCCCTCAAATCATCAACTTAAGCTCTCTCAAGTTTCAAGCCCTAACCACCATTTTTAGCATCTAATCCCTTGAATTCAGTGTTTATTCCACGATTTTACAGTATATAAATATAATCCGAGTCCAATATTTCATACCCAATGAAACTCCTTACACTTCTCTCCAAAATCGCCCAAGAATCACCTAATACGATGTCCAAAATATTTCACTTCTCTCTAAAATTCGTGAAACAATATTCACTTAAACCCAAGTCGATTTTCGCTTCTGCGATTAATTTACCGCACCTACGGTCACTGCATATGCGCCCATTGACCGCTTCAGCTGTCTATCTTAGCTCACCAGTGACGGCTTCTGGGGTCACCGCATATGTGGACCCACGTCTGCTTTTGCGGAACACCCAGGTCCTTCAAGGACCGCTTCTGCGGCCACCTAGCCCCATCTGCGAAACCGCCTATGTGGTCCCTTTTCCGCAGATGCAGAAATGACATAACCAACAAATTTCAAACATAGAATAAACTTCAAACTCTACGTTTAACCACCCGAATTCACCCTGAGGCTCCCGAGACCTCAATCAAAAGTAGAGACATGATCATTTACCTTATTCAAACTTGCTCGGACCCTCAAAACATTACCGTTAACACCAAATTCATCAAATTTCACCAAATCAAAACCTAAGTTTATCAAATTCTTCCGAAACTCACATTCAATCAAAAACCTGGCCTAAACACCTCTAATTCAACTTAATGTTTGCACATGAATCATAAATCAGCTAACAAAGCTACTACAACTCTCGAAATTCCATTCCGACCCTCGTATCAAAATCTCACCTATCAACCGGATATCACCAAATACTAACTTAGCCAATTCAAGCCTAATAATACACTGAGCCTTCAAAATTACTTCCAATTGCACTGCTAAGCCTTAAATCATCCCCCGCAGCTTACCGAATTGTTGGAAATCACATCCGAGCTCTGTAACTCACAAGTCAACTCCTGGTTCAGTATTCCAAACCAATCTCTCGTTAAAGAGACTAATTGTCTCTTTACTTATAAAACTCTATCCAAATCACTTCAAATTCACCAAAGACACATAATTAATCATGAAGAAGCAATAAAGGGGGAAATACGGATGAAAATACAAGAGAATACGGATCGGGTCGTCACATCTTCCCAAACTAAAACAAACGCTCGTCCTTGAGCGGGTCAAGAAACATACCTGAAGTCTCAAATAGGCGCGGGTATCTGCTCTGCATCTCCTGCTCGATCTCCCAAGTGTCCTCCTCCACGGGCCGGCCTCTCCAATGAGCATTCACTGAAGCTATCTCTTCTGACATTAATTTCCGAACCCTTCGACCCAAAATAGCCACTAGCTTCACATGATAATTCAAATCCTCACCCAACTTAATTTTGCTAAAGTCCAAGACATGAGACGAATCCCCAACATACTTTCGGAGCACGGAAACATGGAATACCGTATGGACGCTCGAAGAGCTGGATGGCGAAGCAAACACTTAGGCCACCTCCCTAATCGTCATAAGCACCTCAAAAGGTCTGATAAACCGCGGACTCAGCTTCCCTTTCTTTCCAAACCTCATCACACCCTTCGTGGGTTAAAACTTCAGGAAGACCTTTTCACTCACCGAGTAAGATACATGTTGAACCTTCCGGTTTGCATAACTCTTCTGACGCGACTGAGCAGTACGAAGTCTCCTATGAATCACCTTCCCCTTCTCTAAGGCATCCTGGACCAAATTTGTCCCCAATAACCTAGCCTCGGCGAGCTCAAACCAACCGACCATAGATCTACACAATCTCCCATATAAGGCCATACGGCACCATCCGAATGCTAGACTGATAGCTGTTGTTATAGGAAAACTCTGCAAGAGGTAGAAACTCATCCGAAGAACCTCCAAAATCAATCACACATGCACACAACATAACCTCTAATATCTGAATAGTATGCTCGGACTGTCCGTCCGTTTGAGGATGAAATGTTGAACTCAGCTCCACCTAAGTACCCAACTAATGTTGAAAAGTCTTCCAATACTGAGAAGTGAACTGAGTACCTCTATCCCATATAATAGAAGCTATAACACCATGCAATCGAACAATATAACGAATAAAGATCCATGCTACCCGCTCCAAAGAATATGTAGTACACACTGGAATGAAATGCGTGAACTTGGTCATCCGATCCACAATCACCCGAATAAAGTCGAACCTCTTCCTATTTCGAGGAATACCACTTATAAAATCTATTGTAGCTCTCTCCCATTTCCACTCATGAATAACCATTTACTATAGGAAACCGCCCGGTCTCTAATGCTCGTATTTCACCTGGTGACAATTTTGACACCGAGCTACATAACCCACAATATCCTTCTTCATTCTCTTCCACTAGTAATGCAATCGCAAGTCCTTGTACATTTTCACGACACCCAGATGGATGAAGTACCGCGAACTGTGGGCCTCCTCAAGAATCAAATATTTAAGCCTATCTATATTAGGCATACAAATCCGGCCATGCATCCTCAACGCGCCATCATCACCTATAGAGACATCTCTAGCATGTCCGTGCTGAAATCTGTCCTTGAGGACAAGCAAATGCGGATAATCATACTGGCACTATTTGATGCAATCATAAAAACAAGACCGAGAAACCACGCTCTCTAGCACTTGTCTAGGCTCAGAAATATCTAACCGCGCCAACCGATTTGCTGAAGCCTGAACATCTACAGCAAGGGATCTTTCCCCAATTGGAATGTACGCCAAACTCACCGTAATAACTGCCTTTCGGCTCAAAGCATCGGCCAGTACATTGGCCTTTCCCGGATGATACAAAATGATAATATCATTGTCCTTAAGTAACTCCAGCCACCTGCGTTGCCTCAAATTAAGGTCTTTCTGCTTGACCAAACGTTGATGACTGCGATGATCGGTGTACACCTCATAAGATACTCCATATAAATAGTGCCTCCAAATCTTCAAGGCATAAACTATAGTAGCCAACTCTAAGTTATGAATGGGGTAGTCCTTCTCATGGGGCTTCAATTGACGAGAAGCACAAGAAATCACTCTACCTTCCTTCATCAATACACATCTAATCCTAGCTCTCATAGCATCACGATAAACTGTGTAAGAACTTGAAGCTGATGGCAAGACCAATACTGGAGATGTGATCAAAGTTGTCTTGACCTTCTAAAAGCTCTCCTCGCACTCATCTGACCATACAAACGGAGCACCCTTCTGTGTCAACTTTGTCACTGACGAGGCAATAGATGAGAAACCCTGAACGAAACTGTAATAATAACCGCCAAACCGAGGAAACTATTAATCTCTATGGCCGAGGATGGTCAAAGCCAACTATATACCACCTCAATCTTCTTTGGATTAACTTGAATACCATCAATAGACACCAAATGTCCCAAGAAGGCCAGAGAACTAAGCCAAAACTCGCACTTGGGGAACATAGCATACAGTTTCTCCTCCCTCAATCTCTACAATACCATACGTAAATGCTCTGTGTGATCCTCCTGACTACGCGAGTATACCAAGATATCATTCAATGAATACAATAACAACAAGTCCAGATATGACCGTAATACACTGTTTATCAGATGCATGAACGTTGTTGGGCGTTGGTCAGCCCGAAAGACATAACCAGAAACCCATAGTGCCTATATCTAGTCTTGAAGGCAGTCTTAAGAATATCTGACTCCTTGATCTTAATCTGGTGATAACCCGAACACAGAGCAATCTTAAAAAACACCCTCGCTCCCTGAAGGTGGTCGAATAAATCATCGGTTGGAGACATGGGATACTTGTTCTTCACTGTTACTTTGTTCAACTGCATTTAGTTAATACACATTCTCATTGTGCCATCTTTCATCTTCACAAATAACACAGGTGCACTCCACGGTGACACACTAGGCCGAATAAACCCCTTTTCTCGGAGTTCATGAAGCTGATCTTTCAATTCTTTTAACTCCACTGGTGCCATACGATACAATGGAATGGAAATGGGCTTGGTGTCCAGCGCCAGGTCAATACCGAAATCAATGTCCCTGTCGGGGGGCATACCCAGCAAGTCAGCGGGAAATACACCAGGGAAGTCCCTTACAACGGGAACAGAATCTATATTGGGAGCCTCAGCTCCAACATCACAGACGAAGGCTAAATATGATAGACAACCCTTCCCAACCATGCTCTAGGATTTGTTGAAAGATACAACCCTACTAGGGACATAATCAGTCATACCACGCCACTCGATCTTCGGAACACCTGGCAAAACCAAGGTCTAGAATAGCATGACACAGAGAAAACCAGCCATGCCCAGAATAGCATCAAAGTCTATCATGCTCAAAAGCAATAAATTTACACGGGTCCAGGCCCCCAATAGTAACAAGACATGACCGACACACATGGTGTAGAACAATAGTATCGCCCATCGGGGTAGATACGTGCATAGGTAAAACAAGACACCCTCGGGTCATACCCAAATGATGAGAAAAATATGGTGACACATAAGAATAGGTAGACCGGGATAAAATAAGACAAATGCATCTCTATGGCAGACTGAAATAACACCTGTGACAACAAAATCTGATGCCAAGGCACCCGTCCTGCCTGGGATAGTATAAAATATAGCCTGGCTACCGCCGCTTGATCCGTCTTAGACCCTAGGGTCACTTCTTGTTGCCTGCCCTTCGCCCCTCTCTAACTGGGCTGGTGCTAAAGAAACCTAAGCATAAGACGAGGGCTAATCCCTCTGCTGAGTTTGGCTACCACGACATCGAGGACACTGCGTCCTTATACGGCCAAACTCGCCACACTCGAAGCAAACACCAGATGCTGCAGAAGGGGACTGATGGGAACCCCTCACACCAGAATGACCAGCCGATGCGCCTTGCATAGAAGAACCCTGAACTGAATGGGCATATGATGAGCTTTGAGCTAGGAGGCACTAAGTGAAGAATGGCCCTGCTAGAACCCGTGATGACCACGACCTGAAGACGCCCACGATACTCAGGACGAGACGACTGATGAGGCCTGAAAGAACGACCTCTGCTCTATTGAACGTGGCCCATAGAAAGAGCATCACCTGAAGCTACCTGATCCTCTTGGCCTCCCTCTCCTCTCCATCCTAATGGTGAGGCGTCTAAATATCACAAGCAATATCCACTACATACTCAAAGGTATGACTCAGAATCTTCTCTCGGTTCTTCAAAATACGTGATAGATAAGTTCGTCCACAAACCTCCTAATCCTCTCCTAATCAGTCGGGACCATTCATAGAGCATAACAAGCCAGCTCCAAAAATCTCACCTCATACTGTGACACAGTCATATCTCCTTGACGAAGCCACTAAAACTTCCTCCACAGCTCCTTCCTCTGAGAATGTGGTACCCACTTCTCTAGAAACTGAGTGGAGAACACCTGCCAGGACAATGGCGCTACACCTACCGGCCTATGCCGCTCATATGCCTCCCACCAAGTAAAGACTTCTCCTGAGAACTGAAAATTAGTAAATGATACCCCACTCGACTCCAAGATCCCTGCGCTCCGAAGCACACGTCAACACTTGCCGAGAAAACCCTGGGCATCCTCGCTGGGAACACCACTGAAAGTAGGAGGTGAAAGGCTACTGAAGCACACCTGCGCTCCAAAGCACACGTCAACACTTGCCGAGAAAACCCTGGGCATCCTCGCTGGGAACACCACTGAAGGTAGGAGGTGAGAGGCTACTGAATCTCTCAAGACAATGCTGCTTATCGGCTGGCATAGCTGGAATCACATCATCTTGAGCCGGGGCTACCGACTGAACTGGGTAACCTTCTGAATTGGTGGTGCCTCTAGTGTCTTCAAACCCTGCACTACTTGCTCAGGTGTTTGAGCAGCGGGGATCTGATTGCCTCCACAGGCCTGCGAAGTAGCTGCTACCGTAGTGACTTAGAAGGCCTGAGCCAGGCCGGTGCAAACTGATTGAATCTGATCTTGGGTCTCCTGAAACCCCTAAATCACAATAGGCACACCTGGTGCCAGCACAAGTGCTGCTGGAGTCTCTACAACTAGAGCCTGCTACTGAGCTGGGGCAACTGGTGGGTCAACAGGTGCTGCCCCCTCGGCTCTACCTCAACCACGACCACGACATCTTGTGGCCTCAGTAGGTGGTATAGATGGTCTTCCGCCACATCCGGTAGAACGATTTCTAGCCATCTTTGAGTGAATAAAATAATAGAATTTAGTCTCTGATCAATAAAGTCACTCAATAAGAATTCCAAGAATATGAAGTTTCCTAAAGGTTCTCTGGCCTCGTAGTGCAGACGTCTCCGTACCAATCCGCAAGTCTCTACTAAATCGGCTCATGACTTGCGAGACCAAGTACCTAGGCTCTGGTACAAACTTGTCACAACCCCAACCCAATCGTGGAGGCGCACGACACACTACTAGGCAAGCCCAAGTATTTTTAATGATAACTCCATTTATTAAACAGATGAATATAAAAGCCATTTATATCAAAGGTCTAAATTACTGATAATAGTGCGGGAAATTCAACAAAATACCGATACAACCCAACTAGGACCCGGTGTCACGAACATGAGCTTCTAAAATACAGAGTAACATCCTACTATAAAGTTTATCTAAAACTGATAATGCGGAAATAAAGGATAGGGATAGAGGGGAGAATTATCGGCTACGAACGCCCTACAGCTACCTCAAATACTCCCGGAA
Source organism: Nicotiana benthamiana (assembly GCA_034376525.1). Lineage (NCBI taxonomy): Eukaryota > Viridiplantae > Streptophyta > Magnoliopsida > Solanales > Solanaceae > Nicotiana > Nicotiana benthamiana. The sequence continues at coordinate 22,352,706 of CM067337.1, read as the reverse complement.
TAAGAACTCCGGATCAATTGGAACTACTAAGTCTGAGATTGCCCTAGATCTGCACGTAAGGTGCAGGGAGTAAAGTGAGTACTCCGACCTAATGAGGAATAAATGTAACTACATCATGAAGGTAAGAAAACATATAAAATGAACAAAGTACGCGATATATAGCAGTTTATATCCAATTAGATGAGACAATATACAACAAGTAATACAGTTAAGAAATAATGCATGAAATAATGCAACACATATAATGGTACACTCTTGTACCCGCTGTGGCGTGCAGCCCGCTCCACTTATTTAACGTCGACGTCGCTCACTGGGGTGTGTACAAACTTCGGAGGACCTCTTACAGCCCAAGCGCAATGTCAACCAATTATTGGCACCAAACAGTCTGTCGGCCTTGTCGACGCCCCTTTTTTCCTCCTAAAAGAATAGAAATCCGGTTTACGACATTATGGATAAAACAACTCTTATTACATTTTGAGAAATTAGGTTATTGAATTTTGAAGAGTCGCCACCTAATGATTATAGTGCATTAGGACACTTTTGAAGAAAATAAGAAGATTTGTTTTTTTGAAAGAAAACTAGAGTTCGAGTAAGGGCTCGAGATTATCTCGAGGGAAAGGTGTTAGGCATCACTCAAGATCTACTAGTGTTGTTCCCGAACGTGCTTTAATGTGACTTTAAGAAGATTAGAGAGAAACGCATGAAGTTTGCATATGGTTGTTATAAAATTTAAAATTTTAGCAAGGAAAGGAAAGGACATAAATGATTTAAAAGAGAAGGACTAATTGAAAGAGAAAAAAATAAATTTAAGAAAACATTAAACAAATAAAGAAAAGAGGAAAGAGGTCCTGGGTTTAAAAATAATATGGATCACTTTGGTACAATAGCCAACAATCTCTCCTCAAAGAGGGGTCGCATGAGATATTAGCACACCGGTCATCATATCCATATTCTACCCTTCCCGTCCCATAAAAGTCATTTAAACATGTGGATTGATCACAAATATTTATTGCGTGCTATTTACCGTCCCGTCTTATAGGTCCTAGAGGGTATTTAGGATCACTATTCCTATAAGGTAAGGACTAAGCTGAACCGTTAAGTTTAAAGGTCAAAATGCTAAGCGACATACATAACAAATAAGACTACACGAAAAGGAACCATACAAAGAGCATGTAAAAGGTACAAACATCCCTCCATATATAGGAATATAATTAGCACGTCTCAAACACATCGAATGTCTTAAAAATAGAGAATTTAAAAGGAAAGACTGTCGAAGCTAGATTTCCGAATGTTCGGCAGAAAGTAGAAAGTTTGGTCGAAATAATGGCAGTAAGTACATAGCAGTTTTTGAATAAGTAAGAGACACTTTAAAACACACTTGAGAATATATAGTAAAGATGTCAAAGATGTAATAATTTGATAAAAGAAAAATACCACAGTTTCGGACATGAGAGGTAGAAAACAGATGCAAAATTATTCGGAAATTCAGAAGTGTAATTTTAAAAAAAGGAAAGCAGTATGTATATAGGAATTAATATTCAAATATACATTTGAAAATTGTTGTAGAGACATTAAAGATGCAATATTCTGATAAGTTTTAGAAAATAATAGCACAATTCTGGACAGGACAGCAAACCAGTAGAAAAAATATATAGACGCTATTATCTTGAAATAGGGCGGAGTTGTGTAGAAAACCTTCAAAGAAGCAGGATTCACAAAGTTAAGAGGCTAAGTATTCTGAAATGAATGAGAATATGGTTAATCGATTTTATCAAGCCTAAGGCTTTCCTAGGCATTGTTTTTTCATAAAAGAGAGTGTGTATGCATATTTGTTTTCCAATTTTAAGGAAATTGTTAACCAGACTTATATTGTTAAACTAAACTAGTGAGGCGTTTATGTAACTGCAAATCAAGCCCTAAGTACATGATATCTAATGCACATAAGGGTCCTAAAACATGGTATCTGAATGCACTAGAAATAACAGTTACTTGTTAGTTATTAATCGATTCTAATTACAAAGTGAGTAAAATGACAAATTGAAAGTAAAAGAGCCTGAAGCAGAATCTCTAGTCTTGTGAGATGCATGTCCTAGACGGGATGTCTATTTCACAAATAAGAAAAATCCTACGAACAGGTTTTCTACCCGCACCCCTAAACTTAGCATGCATATCCCTCCCATTTTCACTATAAACCCCCATTGTTCATTTCAAGTTATTACATATCAACGTGATTAAATTACAGTAATCAAGAGTAAAATAAGAAGTTAATCTATGGGGAGCCTTCAACCAGGCCCAAATCTCCACCTGCGCTTCTTTCGAGTTTCATTACAAAGTTTTTGGGTGGGGCAAAGCTCCCTAAGGGCCTATTGGGGCCCCTGGCAATTACCAGGTACCCAAATAAATTAATATTGAATCAGTGCAAATGTTGAATTACCAGCCTTGTGCATAAAAGTTCAGTGGGTACTCAAGGTACCCAAGGCAATGCTTACACCAAAGGGTAGAACCTAAATTCTAGGAGTAGTGATATTGTGATAAAGTTTTAAAGAGATTGAGTTGAAAAATAGTTGAAAGAGGATTCACATGAAAATAGTTTTAAGAGAAAAGCAGCAGAAGAGACCATATATGGCTATACAGTTCAGGGAAGACAAACACAAGTAGGGGCAGAGGACATGGGGCACAAGCAACTCACAAGTGAGAACACAGTTAGATATACAAAAAACATCAAACAGAAGCACTTCAAAACTTAAACAATCAAGAAGGTTTCAAACAACATGAGATTGATAGATACTAAACAGATTCAGACATCAGGAAGAGGTTCGAGGTTTTTTAGTAACTAAGTGGGTCCTGGATACATGCTAATAATGTAAGGAGGAACATGCAGGAGACATACAATAAGGAGTAATGGGCATGCCAGATTAAGATATGCATATTTATAAACATAGAGGCATGTTAATTTCAGTAAAACAACAAAACCCTAAATAGAAACATAACAGAAATAAGAGAAAGTGCAATACAAATAGAAACATATTGTCTTGAAGATGTAAATCAAATAAGAGACATACCAGTTGAAGGCAAGGTAATGCATGGCAGTAGTGAATTATAATATGCAAAGTGGTGATCAATAGTGTGCAAGAGAGTGAGCAAAAATACACAGAGAGAGCATCACTAGGAAAATAAATGAGCAGCAATAGTAGAGAAGTGAGCAGGAATAGGAGACCCAAGAAAACAGTAATGTAGGGAGCAATGGAACCGTATGGTAGGCTAATGTTCAGCCTGTGTTTCAAACTAGCTAAGTAAACAGTAGTCGCAAGAGAAGTGAGAGAGATTGTGTAAAAATAAAAGAGAGCACATAATGTATTTTGTGTAAGAGAGAGAGTTCAAAATGAATTCTGTTCGGTTTTTTAGTTATAAGAGAGGAGGATTACATATAATAGTTGAAGGCGGAGCAAATAAAGGTAAATGAAGTCCACTTCCTCAATCCATGAAGCTATAGAATCAATCAGGCAAAAGAAATCAACAAGTCTTCCCCTAATTGACGGGTAATTAGCCTACAGTAAAGAGTATAACCTATTTAACGAAAGCAAATCAAGCAAGACTAGGGCACAGGATGGACAATTAAAGGTAAATACACCAAGGTTTAATTAAGAAAACCAATTAATAAGTCACACGGTTAATCAAAAATAAGATAAGAAAATAATTTAAGGTTGCAAGTACACGGAAATAATTGAGAATCAACACATAGGTGTTACCATAACAATACAGCAAAGCAAAGATTCGAAATGATATTTAACTAAGGAGAATAACAAAGATTTCCATGAATAAGCAAATAAGTCAAATATAAATTGGAAAGAGTCGAATCTGGAATCTTAATAGAGGAATACTAGAGAAAATCACAGGATATTCTAATTAAACAAAGGAGTAATCATGTAAATCAAAGCACATAACATAAGCATATGTCAAATAACACGAATGAGTGCAGAATCGAGACAAAGTTCTAAGATTGGTGGTTTTAGTATAGGAAGAACTCAATAAAATCAGTCAAAACCCATAGGCATACGAGACTAAACACTTAAATCCAGAAAGAGTTTCAAAGAAAAGGATTTTCAGAAACCATAGCTTAGAAAAGGAGAACAAAATGTTGAAAAACCTGAGTAATCGAAAAAATCGAGTAGAGAGTAGTATAAAACACAAAGAATAATTTGAAAATCATTTTAAAAAGTCAGAGATTAGAAGAAGTAGGAAAAATTAGGGTTTTGCAATAAAATCAGTGAGGTATGGAACTTGGCTGCGAAACCCGTTAACAATGAAGTTTAAAGCATCATCAGACAAAAACACATCGGAGAAAGGCCGAAAATGGACCCAGGCGAAGCTTCAATGCTCTTCTTGCATGGTGGAAACTCTTGGAGTTTCAAAAATGGAGGGAGCCGGTGAGATAAGGTTTCACGGCGGCTGATGATCAAAAGAGGCGAGACTGGAGTTGGTCGGAGAGGCGATGAGAGCCATCGGACAAGGTGAACTAGAAGGTTCAAGAGTGAAGGGGGAGGTGTAGAGTTAGAGAGATACCGGTCTCTTCGCAAAATGAGGGTAAGGGGAGGGGGCCGTTAGATTTATTTTAGGCAAACGAATTTGGGTCGTTGATTTCGTTTGATCAACGACTCAAATTGAATGATAGTTGGCTGTGTAAATTAAATGGCTATGGGTATGGTTAATTGGGGTAAAAATAGGGGATAATTTGGTCTGAACGGAGACGCAATTTTGGCTAAAATTGTAATGAAATCTGGCAAAATTTTAAATAGCCAATTTCTCCCTTTTAATTAATTAAAATAGATAAAAGCATTTTAAAAGAAATTAAAATTACTGAACTGATTAATAATTTAAAAATTTTAGGAGCAATTTAATAATTATAAACTTCAATTAATCATAAAAATAGTCTATAATTGCAATTTTATGCAATTTAGCTTTAGAAATTCCAAATAAATTTGTAAAAATATGCAAAAAATATATTAATTATATTTTTTTTTAAATGTGAGAGTAAAATAAATAATTGATAAAAATAATAATTTTGGGAATAATTCTGGATTTTGTACTCATAAAAAATAGAAATTAAATGATTTCAAAAATCTAAGAAAATTGAAAAAAATACCAAAACTTTTGGGCATGCTTATATATGTATACATATGTTATTTTGAAAGTAGTTTGAGTATAAAAACACATAGGGAAAAATTAGGTATCAACAGCTGCCCCTCTTTACCCGAGAAGGATGAAAGAGTTGTTGGGTAAAGATAAGATGGCCAATTTTGACCGAAAATGGCAATTGAAAAGAACTTTGACCGCGCTCTAGTTTCTGTGGTACCTACATATCTCTGGTTTTACAGGGATCATGCCATTTGTAGTTCAGGAACCATTGACAGAGTATGCCGAAGGAGAATTGAAAAGGCGGACGTGAGGGTTAGATTGGAAAAGGTGTTCGGAGTCGAATAGGTTGCAGAGAGCCAGAGCGGGATCCCTCATGCTGAGACAGACGTAGGAAAGCTTGTGTACCTATAAATGAGAAATGCAAAATAATTGTGCATAATTTAATCATGATGGAAGTTCCCGTTAGATCATGGAGGCTGTATTCGGAAGGTTAAGATGACGTCCTTGGACTATGATATCCTAGGCCATGAGGAGTATAAAAAGTAAAGATTCACAAGAAATGAAATGGTGTTCTAAGGCCATGCGGATGGTTCCTCTGAACTATGACGCCTTTGAATAAGTTGGTGATCTTTCAGTTCATGAGAAGGTGGCAATCTTTAAGCCAAATGAATGCAAATGGCGGCGAACTTTCAGCCAGAGCGAGAATTGAAAATGCAGGTGGCGATATTTCAGCCGTTCAATTAATAAAGTGGCGATATTTCAGCCATGTAGGATGGAGACAATGCTTAGTCTCGGTAGTAGATAGGTGTCCTTATGCAATGTAGATGGAGACATAGCTTAGTCTCGAAAGGCAGATAGGTAGCCTTATGTAGGATGGAGTAGAGCTTAACCTCGGAAGGCAGATAAGCCTTATGAAAAAATGCAGATGGAGACAGAGCTTTGTCTCGAAAGGCAGATAAGTAGCCTTATGTAGGATGGAGGTAGAGCTTAACCTCGAAAGGTGGAAAATAGCCTCGTGCAAAAATGCAGATGGAGACAGAGCTTAGTCTCGAAAGACAGATAAGTAGCCTTATGCATGATGGAGGTAGAGCTTAACCTAGGAAGGCAGATAAGTAGCCTTATGCAGGATGGAGGTAGAGCATAACCTTGAAAGGCAGAAGAATAGCCTTATGCAGGATAGAGGTAGAGCTTAACCTCGGAAGGAAGAAAATAGCCTTATGCAAAAATGCAGATGGAGATAGAGCTTATTCTCGAAAGGCAGATAATTATCCTTATGCAGGATGGAGGTAGAGCTTAAGCTCAAAAGATAGATAAGTAGCCTTATGCGGGATGGAGGTAGAGCTTAACCTCGAAAGGCAGAAGAATAGCCTTATGCAATGCAAAAATGTAAAGAAACGAACAGTAGTAAGTTCTCTTGGTTGATAGATGATTGTGATTGTGTCTGCTAAGGAATGTTGGGTGTATATAGTAAGCTTGTGAATGAGCGATCATTTTGAAAGTTTCAACCCTGCAGATTATGAGTGTCTGAATGTATCAAATGATTTGCGACTTGGGTTCCTGCATCCAAAGAAAAATCCTGAGATCTGTAGAGGGGAAAGGTTAGTTCGTTTCCCCTAACTCTTGACGTCGTGTATCATTGGGGGTAGCGTTGCTAAATGATAGCGATGCAAATGATATTTATGCATGATCCAATAATTGTAATGTTTGTATATTTTTAAAAAACTACTTTTTTGGATTAACCAAAAACTGCAACGTAGTTCAAGACATGACAACCTTGCTTGTTTCGGAATTTTGAGGGTCCCCCTAAAAGTTCTGCCTCAGATTACCGCACTGGCGCTACTGACGGTTGTGCTGATTGGCTGAAAACGGATTGATTCCAAAATTTTGTTCCTCAAAATTTTGCCCTAGTCTATTGGGTCGACGAAAAAACCTAAAAGAACGGACTTCGGAATTTTGAGGGTCCTCCTCAAAATTCTGTCCAATTGCGGGGGAAATGGAATTTTTATTAAAATATGACCGAACCCATATGGATGCCTACATATCCCCTCTTAAACGGGAATCGGGTCAAGCGTAGCTCGGATTAAATCATAAAGGGAAAGCATTTGATCAAATATAGTATCATTTGACTGCGTCTAAGTTGATAGGCTTCGTCCAGACTTCTCCGTCCATTTCTGCAATAATGAGGGGTCCTCCAGTTAGAACCCGGTGAACCATTTACAGACCCTTCCAATTGGGAGAGAATTTACCATTGACTTTATCTTCATGTGGAAATATTTTCTTCAACACCAGTTGTGCTTGTGTAAACTTCCTTGGTTTAACTCTTTTGTTGAAGGCTTTTGATATTCTGTTTTGATATAGCTGACCGTGGCAAACTGCATTTATTCTCTTTCTGTATATAAGGGGCTAACCGCTCATAGCGACCTTTTACCCATTCTGCATCATCTAACTCTGCTTCTTGTATGATTCTTAAGGAGGGAATTTCTACTTCGGCGGGAATGAGTGCGTATGTACCATAAAACAACATGTAGTGAGTGGCCCCGGGTGATATACGGACTGTGGTACAATAACCCAATAAGGCGAATGACAATTTCTCGTGTTACTGCTTGTGCCTTTCAATCATCTTTCTTAGTATCTTTTTGATGTTCTTATTTGGGTGCTTCTACAGCTCCATTCAAATGCTATATGTAAGCTATAAAGTTCTTATGTATGATCTTAAAAGTCTCACACATTGCTTTCATCAGGTCGCTGTTAAGATTGGAACCATATTAGTGATGACGGATTCCGGAATTCCGAATTGACAAACAATATGGTTGCGGACGGAATCTATTACAACCTTCTTGGTCATTGATTTGTATGATCCTACTTCAAGCCATTTGGTAAATTAATCAATTGTTACTAAGATAAACCAGTTCCTGTTTGATGCGACAAGCTCGATTGGTCAAATAACATCTATTTCCAAGCGATGAACGACCATGGTGAGCTTGTTGCGGTAAACTAGTTTGGAGGTACTTTTATCACATCTGCATGTATCTGACAGCGATGGCACATTTGGACATACTGGATCCAGTCTGTTTCCATAGTCATTCAAAAACACCCTGCTCAAAGTATCTTCTTTGCTAAAACAAAAACATTTATGTGCGGTTCACAGATCTGTACGGAGACTTCCTCCAATAGTTTGGTTGTTTCTCTTTCCTCGACACACCTTAGTAATCCCAGATCGGGAGTCATCCTATATAGGATTCCTCTGCTGTGAAAGAAGGTTTTGGATAACCTCTGGAGCATGTGTTCTGAGCACCATTGGCAAGCTCTGGGTATTCTCCTGTTGTCAAGTATTCTATGATATCATGGAAACAAGGTTCCCATCGGCTTCATCCTCAAGATGACTACAATAAGCTGGTTGGTCGTGAATCTTAACCTGGATGGGGTCAATAAAGTTTGTACCTGGATGCAGGATCATAGATGACAAAGTGGATAGGGGATCAGCGAACTCATTTTGTATTATGGGAACGTGATGGAATTATGTCTTTCTGAATCTCTTTCTCAACTCCTGTATATCATATAGAAACACGAGTATCATGGAATTCTTAGTTTCTAATTCTTCTCGAACCTGATGTATAAGTAGGTCTGAGTCTCCGATCACTAGTAACTCCTAAATGTTCATGTGGATGGCCAGCTTGAGCCTTAACATGCAGGCTTCGTACTCGGCCATGTCGTTTGTGCATGGGAACCTGAGCTTGGCGGATACCGGGTAATGCTGACCGGTTTCTCATACCAGGACTGCTCCTATACCGACTATTTGAAATTTGCAGCTCCCTCGACAAACATTCTCCAACCATCATAGGATTCTACAATGTGTTCTCCTATGAAAGATACCTCTTCGTCAGGAAAATACGTCATCAGAGGCTCGTATTCTCCTCCCACAGGACTCTCGGCGAGATAATCCTCCAAACTTGTCCTTTGAATGCCTTCTAGGTAATATAAACAATGTCGAACTCTCTTAACAGGATTTTCCATTTAGCGAGCTTGCCGGAAGGCATGGGCTTCAGAAAGATATATTTCAGCGGATACATCCTTGATATGAGATAAGCTGTGTCGGCACAGTAATAATGTCTCAACTTCTGAGCTACCCAGGTCAGAGCACACCATGTGCGTTTTTATAAAAAATACCGAGCCTCGTATAGGGTGACCTTCTTGCTAAGGTAATTGCTTGCTCCTTTCTTCTCGTTTCATCATGTTGTCCCAAAACACAACAAAATGATCCATCCAGAATTGCAAGATAAAGCAAAAGAGGTCTTCTTTAATCTGGCGGAACGAAGACTAGCGGAGTAGACAAGTATTCCTTTATTCTGTCAAAAGCCTATTGATTGTCGTTAGTCCGCTTAGTAGCATCATCCTTCGTTGGCATCTTGAATATAGGTTTGCAAATAACAGTAGACTGATCTATGAATCGGATGATATAGTTGAGCCTCCCAAGCAAACTCAACACATCCTTCTTGTTCTTTGGAGGCGGCAATTCTTGAATAGACTTGAGTTTTGATGGATCCAATTCTATTCCTTGGTGACTTACAATGAAACACAGTAACTTTCCAACAGTAACCCCAAATGCACACTTTCCGGGATTTAGTTTCAAATTGTAGCTCCTCAATCTGTTGATGAACTTTCTCCAATATTCCATATGGTCAGCAGCTTTCCTAGATTTGATGATGACGTCGTCCACATACACCTCAATTTCTTTATGTATCATGTCATGAAAGATATTAGTCATGGCTCTCATGTAGGTGGCACTAGCATTCTTCTAACAAAATGACATCATTCTGTAACAGTACATCCTAATAGCGTGATAAATGCTATTTTCTCTGCATCTTCTTCATCCATTCATATCTGGTGGTATTCAGCAAAACAATTAACGAATGACTACAGCTCATGCTTGGCGTAGTTGTCGATTAGGATGCGTATATTCGGCAGAGGGAAGTCATCTTTGATACTAGCCCATTTGAGATCCTGGTAGTCAACACAGACTCTAACCTTCCCATCCTTCTTCTGTACCGACACGAAGTTGGCTAACCATGTCGAATACTATACCACTCTAAGAACCCTGGCTTTGACTTGCTTGGTAAGTTCTTCTTTAATTTTCAAACTCATGTCTGGTTTGCATTTTTTGAGTTTCTGCTTTACCGGCGGACATGTCAAATCTTTTGGCAAATGGATGTGCTAATACCTGTCATGTCATCATAAGACCATGCAAACATATCCTCATAATCCATTAGGAACTCGGTGTACTCTTTCTTTTCTGATGGCGAGAAATGAACGCTGACACGTGTTTCCTTGACATTCTCGGTGTTACCCAAATTAACAACCTCAGCTTCGTCCAAATTAGACTTAGTCCTATTCTCAAAGTTCTCAACCTCTCTGACAGCCTCTTCTGGTATATCATCCTCTTCTGAAGCTATGTCTGTTTGTTGCTTTGTCTCGTTATAAGTCATAGACGTTGGTTCATAATCAAGATATGTAATAGTAATGATGTGTAAAGTAGAGTAAATGATTGAGAAAAGTAATAAGAGCGAGGTAAATTGAAAAATTCTTTAATTAACTTCATATCTGTTTGAAACATCAGAGTTTTAAAAGTAAAGACAATGTAGAAAAGTAAAATCAATTAGAAAGTAAAATGCGATGCATAGTGCGTCATTTAGCCTTGCTACCCCGAAGATCTCCAGGCACTAGTGGTCTTGACTGACCAATTGGTGAGGCATTCTCCTCGGCTCACAACCTGAATGGAAGGGCCTTCGTCCCCTTCCTCCTCGAAGATAACACAATAGTCCATATCATCTTCCAGAAATAGGTTCTTCATCGCCAGTGTTTTAAAAGGCACGGGCGTAAGGCGAGGCATTTTTCATATGCCTCAGCGGGGCTTAAGCCCCATGAGTATTTAATTTTCAATATTTTATGAAATAATATTAATATAAAAAATATTATTAAATAGGTTAAATTGCATAAAAATTTGGAAAAAATTGTATATATATATATATACACACACACACACCATATTATCTAATAACATTATATAAAAGTCCCAAATAAAGTAAAATTATATAGGTGAAATTACATATAAATTCCAAATAATTATATATAAGTGAAATCCCATATTATGTAATGAAATTATAACTCTCAAAATAAATAAATGAAATTATATATAAATCTAACCAATACATATAAAAGCACGCATACCTATAATCGCATATAATATTTTGAAAGAGAGCAAGAGAAGCACTGGACTTAAAAAACTTATTACATACATATTTGCAAACTAACTACAAAATATATAAATAGAGGAACGTAATGAGTTCAAAATAATAAAGTTATTACATGGAGACAAACCTATTGAATTTGACTTAAAAGGAACAAAACTGTTGAATTTGACTTTCGGAGAAGCATGGCATTTTCTGTTGCAAAAAAGTGATAATCGTTGCTCTTGGTAGAGGCATACTAGCAGAAAGAATTTGAAAGACTTCTAATTTAGGGCTATTAACAATATTAAATAGTTTACTCTTAAATTTAATATTTTTAATTCCCTTTTTTAAAAAGATGTCTCTTGGCTCAGGCCTCAACCAAAAAAACTTGCCTCAACTAAGAAACTCGCCCGCGCGTACGCCTCGAACATCTGAGCATACGCCTTGTGGGAAATTCTCCCACCACCATCGCCCCGGGGCATTTTTGGTACACCTCGCCCCAGGAATGCCTTTTAAAACAATGTTCATTGCCGCTAGTGTTTCGTCCTCCTCTAATCCATATATAACATCAGCTGTCTAAAAGGTCTTCTCCAACAGAAGTATAGGGTGCTGCAACGGATCGTAGGGGCTGCGCCATGGTGGTGACCAATGTTGGAACTCCTCCCAAGTGTATTCATACCCTAAACCAAAAGTTGTGTCATGTTTCTTTAGTTTGATGGGTTGGTGATACCCTGGAGGTTTTTGCCATGTCCCTTTTTAGGCTCATATCCACACCAATTCACGATATACTCAATCTTATTATCCCACCACTTGTCTTTGTCTATCGCATTGACTCGCTCGATATGAAGGTATGCTTCTCCGCCTATTTTCCTCCTGCCTCCGTTCATCGGGATTGTTTGGCGACTATATATAGGGTTACTACCGTCGCCATGAATGATCACTTCCAGATAATTCAATTCAAACTTTGCTGCTTGATTTAGGGTTGACGCCACATGCCCAGTGGCGTGGATCCAGGGTTGTCCCAGCAATAAATTGTAGTATTATGGCACGTCTATGTCTTTGAATTCAACATCAAACCAGGTAGGTCCCATCTGTAAACACAGGCTAATTTCTCCAATGGTAGATCTTTGAGACCCATCAAATGCTTTCACACTGATAGCTCCGTCTTTGATCTCTTGCAGTTCTTTCCCTAATGTCCTAAGGGTTATTAGTGGACAAATGTTAAGGCTCGATCCCCCGTCGACTGGGATCCTGGTAATAAAATAATCTTCATACTGTGCAGTGATGTGTAATTCCTTGTTATGACTAAGAACTTCTGGTGGTAGCTCATCCTAGTGGAAGGTGATCTTTTGACTTTCCAGCACTTATCCTACCATATTTGGCTTTTCTCCTCCCGTTATGTTTATTTATGTGCCTTGAAGCTTTGTAGAAGAGCCGGGATGGAAATTTTTGCTTCTGTTTTGTTCAGATGCTCGACGACCGAGTAATTTTTGTCATGTATCTTTCTCGAAAGGTCATCGGGTACGGCTTCAATAGGTAGCCCAAAGGCTTGCTTGCTGGACTCAACTAGATGTTCTGGGGTATATATCCTGCCTGTTATGGTCATGCGCTGTGCACCGATCGCCTCTCCAGTATGTGCTTTCCCTTTCCTTCTAACCTCAGCTGTGTAATCCCATGGTATGGCGTTTGATTTGAACAAGGTCACGTCTATCATGAAAACAGGAATTGGCATCCTGAGAGGTAACACATCAATTTCGAATGGTGCTGGTGCCTTTGGAATCCCGAAATCAACCTAAATCGATTTTGGCGCCTTTGTAGGAGGTTCTTAGAACTTGAGTGGTACATACAAATTTACCTCATCGCCCTCAGAGGGGTGGATTTGGACAATAATAGGATTGAGGGTGAATGTCGGCTTCTTCGATTCATATCCTTCAGCAATAAATGCGATTATCCCTTAGGGTCACAATTATTCTCAATCTCGATCATATTAATGCCTCCACCCTTGTAGTCAGGTAGAGCGTTGTGCGTACATTGGGAGCGGGTTCCTTCACTATAATGAAGTTATTATCAATCAAAGTCAGAATCTTGTCTTTCAACAAGCAACACTTGTCAATGGTATGGCCTTTCATTCTGGAATGCTATGCACATGTTTTGTTGGGATTGATCTATTCGAAAGGATTTTCCGGAGTAATGGGTTGGATAGGTGAAACATAACTGGTGGCTTTGAGTTTTTCTTACAATTGGTTGATTTGTTCGGCGATGGCAGTATAGTGTCTTGGACGTCTTCGGTCGAAATTTGGTCTGGTTCGAGGAATGTTTTGGCGGGTGGGTGGTGACTAATAGTGTGAAGGTTGGGCATTATAAACTAGGTACACCGGTGCGGGTTGGGAATATCTTGGTTAATTTGGTTGACACATAGATGGTGGAGGTGATTGGTAGGAAGATTGTAGCATTTGGTATGTAGGTGAGGGTGCTTGGTAATTAGGGAAGGTTGATATATGAGTGGAGTTGTGGGATATGTTCGGTATTTCATAGGGGATTTTTTTCGTTGTGCAGCCATTACGAAATTCACGTTCTTCTTCTTTGACGCGCCACCAGACTCTAAAGCCTTGTTGGTGGTATATAATTCTTCGAGATTAGTCACCATACTATTTTTTATACCTTCTTTGATTCTTTCTCCCAACTTGATGATGTCAGAGAACTTTTGACCCTCTATTAGCATCAGCCTTTCATAGTATTGCAGATCCTGAGCTCGGACAATGAACCTGTTCATTTGTTCTTCCACTAAAACTGGCCTGACCTTGGTGGCTTCTGACCTCCAACTAGTAGCATACTCGCAAAAGGTTTCTGTGGGTTTCTTCTTCAAATTCTGAATATACAACACATCCGGTGCATTCTTAGTGTTGAGCCTGAATCGATCCAAAATGTCAGATGCCATACTCACCGAACTTGTCCATTTCTTTGCATCCTGGCTGATATACAAAGATAAGGCATCGCCTTTCAGACCCTCATGAATAGCTTCATGTGGATTTCCTCGTCCATCCCGAATCCTACCAGCTTATCACAATACAGTCTCAGGTGGACCCTGGGATCACCTGTACCGTCAAACATCTCGAACTTGGGAGGTTTGTGCCCCTCTGGGAGTTCAACATCTGGTTGAAAATGAACTTCATACTTCAAGCCCTCAACGCCTTTGCTACCTTCGACACCCCTAGAACCGGCTAGTTAATATCTTAAGTTTAGTTGCCAAATTATGAATGAAGGACTCTAATTCGGGTGCACTTGATATTTGTTGGGTATAGTGGGGTATAGTGTCCACAAAGATGGGATTGTTGTGGATGTGGTCGTTTGGTGGTGTTTTAGGGTCCGGGAATGAGTAATGGAGTGTTGTTGCAGGCTTGGGTATGAGTGGGTTGTATTGGTAGTTGCGGGGTATTTTGTGGAGGTATGGGGTTCTAGACGTTAACATCAGGGATGACAAGAGTGATTGACAGGCTTGCCAGGTTCCGAAGTTGGTCCAATTCTTCTCAAAATATTAGCAAAGTCTGCTCAAGATGAGCAGCGATCTCCTTGGTAATTGAAGTGTTATGAGAAGTTTCCTCAAAGTGCAATCTAGCATTTGCATCTCCCATTTTGCCTTCGTTCCTGCTTCTGGTATGACTCGGATGATGAGGAGGTGGAGGGCCCATGGAGGTTGTTGAGTATGCTGATAGTGCCAGAATGCACGAACTAACCTTTGGGTAGGGGAATAAAAAATAAAAGAAAAGAAAAGGTAAAAAGTTAGTGCGGGTTCCGAGAAAAAATAATATTATAATATATAAACACATTGTGCAGAAATATAAATTGTGTCCTTATTTGGGGTGCCTCATTGTGCCCGAGATAGACCTAGAGACAAATTAAATTTGGAGAACTTATAATGCTAAATGCCTCATTTTATTGATAAAAACAAGACGAGTCTTAAAACAACTGAAAAGAAAAAGATGTCACTAATGGCTAGTGGCCTCATTACATTATGAAAGCAGGAATATCCTAACTACTTGGTCCCAGAAGGACCTTCTTCAGGTTGAATTCTCTCGTTGATCAGATCCTCCAGCTCATGCAGACTTTCTATTAAAAACACCTTCGCCATATGTTCTCTTTCGCCTTCCTCAGCGTTTTGACGATCGGTGAGTCTTTTCCTCACATTTCCTTTTAATTCCAGCAAACTGTACTCCAGGTATTCCAGCTTCTCACTAGCCTGGGTGATCCTATCTATCCATTAATTAATTTGGTCGTTTGATGGGAGATTTCTCCACCAGGTCAGCAAGAGTGAGGGTGCATTGACCATACCAAAGTCGGGGAGCTCGTGCCTCATTTCTGCAAAACAAAGCGTTAGACCCTTACCCCACCAGACTCAACTATTTAAATCAACAATTAGCATAAAGGCATTTAGTTCTCCAAATAAATGCACGTAATGTGGAGGTATCCATTTGGGTTTCGAGAAAAACCCGATGGACTTCGGTTTAGGCTATCAAAATGAGTAATTATGCGAAAAAGATAACTGACTCGGCTAAGTTTGACCATTATTCATGAACAATTTAATAGAATAAGGTTTCTACTTTTTGAAATGCGAGAAAAGATACCCTTGAGCGGACAACTCTCTGAGGTAAAGGCGCGGAATCATCGACTACACCGTTGATCGACTGGTTTTACAGCAAATATGCCTTTGCAACATTTAGGGGGTTATAATATCGGAAGGGCGCAACCACTCATTATAAGCATTTTTCACGACCCCAGTTCACCAATTGTGAAAATGTCCTGAAGGCACCAAGTCTTCATGATGAGGTAAGCCTAACACATTGCAGAATTAACAATCTTGACGAAAACAATAACTGAATACCAAACATCATAAGAAAATGTATAGTTTTGCTGCATGGCACATACACTTCAGTGCAAATTTATTAACATAATCTCCAATACCCGAAAACTTACAGGAAAAACAAGCTATAAGAAATCTTACACTGTCCTAGTCACCAGAATAGTCTAATACAAAGAGGGATTGAAATAACATCTAATAACTATGGATAGAATAAGAAGGAGACTTTGCGGATCCGCGGACGTAGCAGATGTATGCCTCAAGTCTCCAATACGCTCCCTGACAGCTACTGGTAGTACGCCTGCTAAGAAGTACCTGGATCTCCACATGAAAAACATGCGCAGAAGAGGCGTGAGTACACCACAGCGTTACTGAGTAAGTGCCGAGCCTAGCCTCGGTTGGTTAATCACGAGGAAGGTCGAGGCCCCACTGAGATAAACATAAAAAAAAATATGAAATGAATAGACAGTATGAATACAATGTATGTCGAGTGTCAAGCAAAATAATAAGTCAGACGGAAACAAACTACAAATACAATCTACGAATAAAAGAACAATTACTACAAACTATTTATCGACGGGGATATCCTGGTATCCCAAGAATCTCCTTGTATCCTAATCAAATACACGAGGGATCTCCAAGTATCCCGAGGATCTCCTAGTATTCCACATATAATCAGAGGGATCTCCAAGTATCCTGAGGAACTCCTAGTATCCTCCATTTATAATCAATCATGTGCCAGAGATCTCTTTGAATCCCGTTCTTCCAATCTTAGAACACAATACGTATAGGGGAACTCCCGGGATGCCGTCCCGTAGACCCAATCGTAAACACCTCACAACAATTCAATATTTGTACAAAAAGAAGCTAAGTACAAACAAGAGGTAGAATCTAGAGTCTAGCATGCGTCTCGAAAAGCAGATATTGCTATTTAGTCAAATAGAGCAAGTAAGTTAACTAACATGCTTTCCCTACGCTAAAACATTACATTTTTAACAGTTAAATACGTGAATAAACACAGTCTAAATAAGTCAAGTAAGGTGAATTTTCAACAATTAGCACAAGTAAACCCTCGTCACCTCACGCACAAGGCTCTTAAAACAATAGTCAAGATATCCCAAGGGGAGAGGTCCCCCACACAAAGTTAGACAATCCACTTACCTCGAATCGGTATAAAATCACTAAGAAACGATGCCCTTGCCACGAGTATCCGACCCGAGTGGCCCAAATCTATTCAAACCAATTGCATAATGTAAATAACATCGCAAGTGACTAATTACACTATTAGAATTAAAGCTAAGGTGCGAAAATTGGTAAAATAACCAAAACGCCCTCAGTCCAATGCCTGGGAATTGAATAATTTTCACAATTTCAAAAACCTCGTACTTTCACGAGTCTAACCATTTAAAAATCTCCGAAATCGGAGGTCAAATGCCCCCCCTAACTCCAAGAGTTTAATCTATGAACTTTCACCTAAATTCTTCCATTTTTTTGATTCTTAATTCGAATTTAAAAGATGGATTATAGCTAGAAAGGATCATAGAAGTGTTACTCAATAATCTCCTTTTCGAAACCCTCTCAAAATTGCCTTTGCCGGAGCTCAAACATGATTTTTCCAACTTTTGGAATTAAGTCTCAGATAAAACCTTAACATAACAATGATTTCCACATTTACGGTCCAGGGACAACTTCTACGGTCCCGCTTCTGCGGAAAATCTACCGCATTTGTGGTTTCACTAAACAGAGCCGGAGTCCGCTTTTGCATACCTTTCTTTACATGTGCGGTTCCACATGTACGGATAGCTGACCGCTTCTGCGGTCTTAGTGGAAAAGGGCCAACTCGCTTTTGCGGTTCGAAGGCCGCTTATGCTGCGCTGCTTCTGCGGTTCCCAAGCCACAGATGCGAAAACAATAGAAGGCCTGCTGCAAAATTTCCTTCTAACTTCCAAAACTAACCCGTCGAGCATCCGAAACACATCCGAGGCCCCCAGGACCTCAACCAACAACACCAATACCACCTAATACCTTATTGAAACTTACAAAAATCCCTAAAACACCTATTACAATGCCGAAGCCTCGATTAAATCGAATAATCAAGCCTAAGAACATCAAGTTCATCCAAAACACTCTTTCACCCAAAACCTAATCAACACTTCCCCAATTGACATGAAACTTTTCACGCACGTTCAAAATGGCATGACGGTACTATAGCAACTTTTGGAATCTTGTTTCGACCCTCGGATCAAAATTTCACTATCAGACAGGAAATCTGCAAATTCAAACTTTTGGCATTTCTCACCTAAATGAGCTACGGACATTCAAAATATATTCCGAACACGCTCCCAACCCTGAAACCACCTAGCAGAGCTAACAGAACCATCAAATTTCTATTCCAAGGTCGTCTTTATAGTGTTCTGATTACGGACCATTTTCCAACACTTAAGCTCTCATTAAGGGACTAAGTCTCCCAAAAACACTTTGAATTCTACCACCGAACGTCCCGACAAACCAAAAGAGCAGAAATGAACTTAGGGAAAGCAGTTAATAGGGGAACAAGGCATAAATTCCAAAAATGACCGGCCAGGTTGTCACAGCGTTGCTATCGGATTTGTTTTAGCACGATTGGAATTTTGTGTTTAAGGATTCAGTTACAAGAATAAAGCAGATAGCATGTATTTTCACGTTCTTAAAGTAAAAGATTACAATAAATGCTCAAAAATTATAACAGTATAATAATAAGGCAGTAAATGAAGAAATTAAAAGAAAGGGAAAACATCAAGATCCAAGTTAGCATTCATGATGAAATAATTAAAGGCAAGAAAATAAAGGCAATTAAGGAACCAATAAAGTCACACAAAGCATGTAATGGCAAAAGCCTTAAAGAAATCCCCAGCAGAGACACCATGTTTTCGACACCCCCTTTTTCCTACTAAAAGAAGAGAAATCGGGTATATGACATTATGGACAAAACAGCTCTTATTTCTTTTTTAGGAATTGGGTTATGGAATTTGGAAGAGTCGACACCTTGTGATTATAGTGCATTAGGACATTTTAATGAAAAGAAGAATATATTTTTTTATTAAAAGAAAACCAATGTTCGGGTAAAGGCTTGAGATTATCTCGAGGGGAAGGTGTTAGGCACCCCTCAAGATCCACAAGTGTTGTTCCCGGCTGTGCTTAAATGTGACTTTAAGAAGAGTAAAAAGAAACACATAAAGTTTGCATATAGTAGTAACAAAATTAAAAATTTTAGGAAGGAAAGGAAGGACATAAATGATTTAAAAGAGAAGGATTAATTGGAAGAGAGAAAAACAAATTTAAGAAAACATTATACAAATGAAGAAGGGAGGAAAGAGGTCATAGGTTTAAACACAATATGGATCACATTGGTACAATACCCAGCAATCACTCTTCAAAGAGGGGTCGCACAAGATATTAGCGCACCGGTCATCATATCCATATTCTACCCTTCCCGTCCCGTAAAGGTCATTTAAACATCTGGATTGGTCAGGAATGCTTATTGTGTGCTATTAGACATCCCATCTTATAGGTCCTAGAGGGTATTTAGGACCACAATTTCTATAAGGTAAGGACTAAGCTGAACCCTTTGGTTTAAAGGTCAAAATGCTAAGCGACATACATAACAAATAAGACTACACGAAAAGGAACCATACAAAGAGCACGTAAAAGGATCAAACATCCCTCCATAGATAGGCATACAATTAGCACGTCTCAAACACATCGAAGGTCTAAAAAAGAGAATTTAAAAGGCTAGACTTTCGAAGATAGATTTCTGAAAATTGGGCAGAAAGTAGAATGTTTAGTCAAAATAATGGCAGTAAGTACATAGCAATATTTGAATCTGTAAGAGACACTATAAAACACACTTGAGAATATATAGTAAAGGTATCAAAGATGTAGTATTTTGAAAAAAGAAAAATAGCACAGTTTCGAACATGAGAGATAGAAAACGGATGCGAAATTATTCGGAATATCAGAAGTGTAATTTAAAAGAAAAAAGGAGAGCAGCAAGTATATAGGTATTAATATTGAAATCTACCTTTGAAAATTGTAGTAGTGACGTTAAAGATGCAATGTTCTGATAAGTTTTAGAAAATAATATCACAATTATGGACTGAAAGCTAACCAGTAGAAAAAAATATATAGACGCTATTATCTTGAAATAGGGCAGAGTTCAGTAGATAACTTTCCAAGAAGCAGAATTCAGAAAGTTAAGAGGCTGAGTAGTCTGAAAATAATGAGAATATGATTAATTGATTTTATCCGGCCTAAGGCTTGCCTAGGCGTTGTTTGGTCATAAAGAGAGTGGGCATGCATATTTGTTTTCCAATTTTAAGAAAACTATTAACCAGACTTATATTGTGAAACAAAACTAGTGAGGTATTCAACCAATTGCAAACCAAGCCCTAAGTACATGATATCTAATGCACATAAGGGTACTAAAAGATGGTATCTAAATGCAGTAGCAATAACAGTGACTTGTTAGTTATTAACCGATTGTGATTATAAAGTGAGTAAAATGACAAATTGAAAGTAAAACACCCTGAAACAGGATTTCTAGTCGTGTGAGATTCATATCCTAGGAGGGATGTGTAATGCAGAAATAAGAAAAATCCTACGAACAGGTTTTCTACCCGCACCCTCAAAATAAGCATGCATATCCCTCCCATTTTCACTATAAACCCCCAGTGTTCATTACAAGTTATTACAGACTAATGCGATTAAATTACAATAATGAAGAGTAAAATAACAAGTTAATCTATAGGGAGCCTTCAACCAGGCCAAAATCTCCAACCTCGCTTCTTTTGAGTTTCACACTCTTTACGAAGTATTTGGATGCGACAACGCTCCCTAAGTGCTCGTTGGGGCCCCTGGCCAATACCAGGCACCCAAATAAATTAACATTGAATCACTGCAAGTATGGAATTACCAGCCTTGTGCATCAAAGTTCAGTGGGTACTCAAGGTACCCGAAGTAATGCTTACACTAAGCGGGTAGAACATAAATTCTAGGACTAGTGAGATTGTGATAGAGTTTTAAAGAGATTATGTTGAAAACAGTTGAAAGAGGATTCACATGAAAACACTTTTGAGAGAAAAGCAGCAGAAGAGACCATATCAGGCTACAAGGTCCAGGGAAGACAAACAGAAGTAGCGGCAGAGGACATGGGGGAGAAGCAACTCACATATGAGAATATAGTTACACATACACAAACATCAAAGAGAAGCACTTCAGAACTTAAACAATCAAACAGGTTTCAAACAGCATGAGATTGATAGATGCCAAACAAATTTACACATCAAGAAGTGGTTCAGGGTTACTCAGTAACTAAGAGGGTCTGGTATACATGTGAATAATGTAAGGAGGAACATGAAAGAGACAGAAAAAAAGGAGTAATGGGCATGCCAGATTAAGGTAGGCATATTAATCAACATAGACGCATGCTAATTGCAGTAAGAACAACTAAACCCTAAGTAGAAACATACTAGAAATAAGAGAACGTACAAGACAAATAGAAACATATTGTTTTGAAGTTGTAAATCAAGACATACCCGTTGAAGGCAAGGTAATGCAGGGCAGTAGTGAATTATAATATGCCAAGTGGTGAGCAATAGTGTGAAAGAGAGTGAGCAGCAATATGCAGAGAGTATGGAGAGAGAGCAGCAGTAGGCAAATAAGTGCGTTGTAGTAGAGATGTGAGCATCAATAGCATAAAAGTGAGAAAAAATAGCAGACCCAAGCAAACGGCAATGTAGAGAGCAATGGAACAGTATGGTAGTTTAATGTTCAGCCTGGGTTTCAAACCAGCTGAGTAACTCGTAGTCTCAAGAGAAGCGAGAGAAATTAGGTAGAAACAAAAGAGAGAACTTAATATATTTTTTGTAAGAGAGAGAGTTCAGAATGAATTCTGTTGGGTTTTTTCGTAAGAAGAGAGGAGGAGTACTTATAGTAGTTGAAGGAAGAGCAAAATAAGGTAAAGGAAATCAACTTCCTCAAGAAATGAAGCCACAGAATCAATCAGGCAAAAGAAATCAACAAGTCTTCCCCTAATTGAGGGGTAATTAGCCAACGATAAAGAGTATAACCTATTTAAATAAAGAAAATCAGGCAAGGCTTGGGCACAGGGTGAACAATTAAGGGCAAATACACCAAGATTCAACTAAGAAAATCAATCAATAAGTCTCATGGTTAATCAAAAAATAAGGTAAGAAAATAACTTACGGTTGCAAATACACGGAAATAATCGAGAATCAGCACATGGGTGCTACCATAACAATTTAATGAATCAATGATTCTAAATAACACTGTTTTAAGGAGAATAACAAAGATTTTCATGAATAATCAAATAACTCAAATATAAATTGGAAAGAATCGAATCTGAAATCATAATAGAGGCATACTAGGGCAAAATTACAGGATATTAAACTCTTAAATCTAGAAAGCGTTTCAAAAAAAGGGATTTTCAGAAACCCTAGCATAGAAAAGGAGAACAAAATAATGAAAAACATGAGTAATCGAAAAATCGAGTTGAGAGTAGTGTAAAACACAAAGAATAATTTGAAAATCGTTTTAAAAAGTCAGAGATTAGAAGACATCGGCAAAAATTATGGTTTTGCAATAAAATCAATGAGGTAAGGAACCTGGCCGTGAAACCCGTTATTAATAAAGCTTAAAGCATCACCTAACCAAAACCCATCGGAGAAATGCCGAAAACGTACCCAGGTGAGGCTTTAGTTCTGTTCTTGCATGGTGGAAACTCTTGGAGTTTCAAAGATAGAGTAAGCCTGTGAGATAAGGTTTCACGGCAGCTTATGATCGAAAGAGGCGAGGCTGGAGTTGGTAAGAGAGGGGATGAGAGCCATCGGAGAAGGTGAACCAGAAGGTTTCAGAGAGAAGGTGGAGGTGAAGAGTTAGAGAGAGACCGGTCTCTTTGCAAAATGAGGGTAAAAGGAGGGGGTTGTTTGATTTATTTTAGGCAAACGAATCTGGGCCGCTGACCTTGTTTGATCAACGGCTCAGATTGAATAATAGTCGGGTCGTGTATATCAAATGGGTATGGGTATGGTTAATTGGGGTAAAAATAAGGGTTAATTTAGGCTGAATAGAGACACAATTTTGGCTAAAATTGTAATGAAATCTGGCAAATTTTAAATAGCCAATTTCTCCCTTTTAAATTAACTAAATTAGTTAAAAGAAATTTAAAAGAAAATTTAAAATACTATACTGATTAATCATATATAAACAATAATTTGATAATTTTAGGAGCAACTTTATTATATTAAAATGCGTTTAATTATAAAATAAACTGTAATTGTAATTTCAAGCAATTTAGCTTTAGAAATACCAAATAAATTTGTAAAAATATGCAAAAATTATGTTAATTATATTGTATTGTAAATGTGAGAGTAATATAATTTCGGATTTTGTAGTGTAAAAAAAATAAATAATAAATTATTTCAAAAAAATCTAAATAAATTGAGAAAAATACCAAAACTTTTGGGCATGCTATATTCATACATATGCTATTTTGAAAGTAGTATGAGTACAAAAATACATAGAAAAAAATTGGATATCAACAGGCCTCAATATCAATATCAATACTGCTGCGGCATGCAACCCGATCCATATTAAAGGAAATATCCTCACTATCGGGTGCCCGACCCATCTCAGTCAAATAAGTTCATAGCCAATCGTGCGTGACATACTATAGGCATCTCAGCCCTCATATCCTTTTCATTTAATGTTCATGTATAAAATACAGTCATTATATCATTTTTAACAATTGAAAACATGACTGAGAGTATATCTTATGCACACAAGTGTGGAAAAACACATAAGGATCCCTTAAGGACTCTACAGGTCGGAAAAAGGCCCCAAACATGGCAATTGGCCCAATTCACAAGGACAAGGTATTCGTTTCAATTGCTAATATAGTAGAAATTAACACTCAGGGCGGACCAAGTCTCAATTCCCAATAGTAGATGACCCCGGACTCATCAGGGAATGCGTGTCACGCCTCAATATCACGTTACGATATGAAAGTGCGGTGATTCAAACATTCAGAGTAGCATTTACATCCATTACTCACCTCTAGCCGGCCAAAGACTAGCTCGCAATGCCCTTTCCTCTCGAATCGACCTCCTCACGTGTCGAATCTAGCCAAAACCACAATGAATACATTAGAATTGGCTAAGGGAATATAACTCAAACGAAAAGACTTAAAAAACAACAAAAACCACAAAATTTGTAAAACTCGAGCCCAGGTCCTACTTCTCGAAATTCAAAAAACTTTACATCAAAACGATCCTTATCGCGCCACGAGTCTAGACATATCAAATTCACAAGAATCGCAGTTTGTTTGACCCCTCATATCATCAATTTAAGTACTCTTAAGTTTAAAGCCTTAACCCCCATTTCAGCATTTAATCCTTTGAATTTCAGTGGTTTTACACTATGTAAACTTAATTCGAGTCCAATAGTTCATACCTGATGAAACCCTTTTGAATTCTCTCCAAAATTGCCCAGGAATAGACTAAGCCGAAGCCCAAAATATTTTCCTTTTCTTTCAAATTCCTTAAACACTGTTCACTTAAACCCAGGTCAATTTCCCTTTTTGCGGTTAATTTAATGCACCTGCGGTCACCACATGTGCGCCCATTTCACTGCTTGTGGAGTCTAACTTTACTCACTAGGGATCGCTTCTACTGTCGCGACTTATGCGGACCCATGTCCGCTTTTGCGGAGTACCCAGGTCCTTCAAGAACCGCTTCTGCGACCACATAGTCGCATCTAAGGAACCGCCTATGCGGTCCATTTTCTGCAAATGCGGAAATGACAGAACCAGCAAACATCAAACATGCAATAAACTCCAAACTCTCCGTTTAACCACCCGAATTCACCCTGAGGACCCCGGGACTTCAACCAAAAGCACTTACATGATCATTTACCTTATTCAAACTTGCTCAAACCGTCAAAACACTACCGTTAATACCAAATTTATCAAATTTCACCAAATCAAAGCCTAAGTTTATCAAATTCTTCCGAAACTCACATTCAATCAAAAGCCCGACCTAATCACCTCTGATTCAGCTGAAATTTTGCACACACATCATAAATCTCCTAGCGAAGCTACTGCAACTCTCAGAATTCCATTCTGACCCTCGAACCAAAATCTCACCTATCAACCGGATATCACTAAATACTAACTTAGCCAATTCAATCTTAATTCTACAGCAAGCCTCTAAAATTACTTCCGATTGCGCTCCTAAGCCTTAGATCATCCCCCCCCCCCAAGCTAACCGAATTATCAAAAACCACATCCGAGCCCTCTAACTGACAAGTCAATTCCCGGTTGACTGTTCCAAACCAAACTATCCATAAAGAGACTTATATTCTCATTCCTTATCACACTATCCGAATCACTTCAAATTCACCAAACACACATAATTTATCATGGAGAAGTAATAAAGGGGGAAATCGGGATAGAAGACGGGTCGGGTCGCCGCAAGAAATTAATGATTCCAACCAAAGAGAGCCTAATTCAGACCCCTGGTCTGAAATATTAAATAAACCAACTTCCAAAGATCAGATTTCCAAAGCTTTTCTCTTATTTGGGATATGTAAAAATTCCAAGAAGTTTCAAGAGCTTCAGGCAGTGCTTACACCCCAACTATCATTGCAGGATTCGATTATAGTGCTATGTGGAAGGGCCAGTCCTAAAATGTCCAAGTTGAGAGGGAACTCAAGGTCCCAAGGCATGGCTCAAAGGAGGGAGCAGACATAGAGGCTAGTAGTAATTGTAAGTTCAATAGAGGGGAATTAGGGAAATTCCAGGGTAAACTTGTGGTCATACCCAAAAATAAGAAGTGTCGGCGCACCCCAACTAGTCTACTAGGCCACATTTTGGGAGTTAGGATCCATCGAGGATCAGGTTCAGACATGAGCAACAATTGGATACTGCCTGTCCATAAACCTTAACTCAAACACATAGGAGGAGTAGGGGTTGGAAATTCACAACAAACAGCAAATGCAAAGAGAGAGTAGAATATTCGATATAGAACATATACAACAAAATAGACAAGAGTGTCGCAACTATAAAGTAAACACATAGGGACGATACAGGAATCACAACTAGGACATACCAGTTTTAGGAAATCAAATAAGTGAAAACAGAAGTCTTGTAAACCAAGTTGCAAGCAAGTAGTACAAAAGATCTCAGAAGAGAGTAGAGAATTGAAAGAGTATTGTAACTGAGAGTGTGTGTTTGGGAGTATGTGATTCGAAGTGCGTTGAAGTGCATAAGGGTAGTCCCCTTTTACAGTGCATAAAACAAGTAAGAAAAGGTAAGGAAATAGTTTGCAATCAATCACATAAAGTCTCCCTTTTGTTAGAGGATTCTAATTTCGAATGGGCATATGACAATTAAGGAAAGAATTTGATTAAAATATTTTCCAAGTGGCATAATAAGGGTAAATACACATGGTTTGTTTAAGGAAAAGGTTCAATGGCACATGGTATATGAAAAATAAGGAAAGGGAATAAATCAAACAACCAATAAAAATCAAAGTTGCGAGCTTTGTTCGAATAAACTGTATCGGGAAAAGAGTAAAGAAAGGTTCAATTTGGGAAAATCAGTAACAACCAAGTAAACACCATGAAAGGAAGTCGGAATCAGTTAGTAGTTGGCAAATCCTTTATAAAGAAGAGCTCTCATATATAAAGCACGCAAACATGTGAATCAAGAATAGACTATTAAATTATTTGGAAGAGAGTTTAATCGAAGTAAAGTTCAAAATCATAAGCAAAGAGATACATGTTCAATTTGCAGACTCATAGCGAGTCTGAGAATCCAGGGTCCCAAAGTGGAGCCTTAACTCGAACAAAAAAAATCAAAATCATCAAAGGAAACCCCAAATCCTAGGGTTTCAAAATTGAATCAGATATGAAAATGAGAAAGCCATCCATTTGTATCAGAGTCAAAATAGATATGACAGCATGTTTGAATGAAAAAGGAAGAAAAATCATAAAGAACATATTTGAGAAAACTCAGAATCTAAACATGTTCAGAAGAAAGAGATAATACAAGTGTGAAGCATGTAGGAACATGAACAGAGTCCAGTAAATAAAAATAAAATAACTTAGCAATAGACACATATAGTAAAAGAGTAAAGAAAACATAACAAAGATTAACATGAGTAATATGCATAGTAGAATAGAAAGGTAGAAGACAGTGTGAGCACGTGATTTTTTCCCTATATATGAATTATTCCCAAAAAATTAAACAAAATGATTTTTCTTTATGTTTACAATTTTGTGTCATTTTTCTGTTAGTTGTTTGCATTTTTTATTTGTGCATTTTTATTCATATGAAAAATACAAAAATACTTGGCACATGAATTTAGGATTTAATTTCATACTTTTAATATTAATCAGTAGTAAAATAGTTCAAAAATAGTTCATTTTGGCATTCTAGTTGTTTTAATTGTGAATTCATAACGAAATAGTTTAGACAAATTTAGGAGTTAATTAGTTTAAATTTGAATTACATTAAGTCTTTGTTTTAATTCTAACATTTTTATAAAACCAAGAAAATATAAATACAAATGAGACCATTGAGAAATAAAAGGAAAAAAATTAGAAAGAAAATTAAAAAAAAAGGAAATAAAAGGAAAACCAATTTAAGAAATGTGCCTTAATTAGAAAATATATTTGAGCCATTTTTTCTTTACTTCCGATTGGTCCACCCTAATCGTTGCCCCAAGCCCAATGCTCACCCAATCCGGTGCAAGACCCCACTCAAAAACGACGTTGTTCCGTTCGATGAATCCCTGCCCTTGATCTCTTTTAATCTAATGGATGAGACCCCATTTCCACTTAACATAATAGTGTCCGAATTAGCCCAAAACCCTACAGACAACCCTCATCCTCCTCGTATCGCCGATGTCGCCGCTGCTGGCAAACACTAACTACGCCGATGACCACCTAAAAAACACCAACGAAACTCCTCATTCCCCTATTTTCAACCCTCTACTCAACTCCCTTCGAATCAATGATAAGCTTGTCGAATCTTCCTATAATGATTTTTTGGCCATGACACTAGATACGCTAAACGGTCCCAAATTAACACTGTTTCACCGCCTGAGCCTCCTCTACACAACCCCCATAATCGTTTGCCTCGAATGTGGTTGTAATTGGTCCGATAAAAAGTTGAAGTTCCTCCACTTCGTCATGAAGTTTCAACGCTTAGAGTTGTTTCAAAATTGGTATTGTGTGATTCCTTCCACTTCCTCATGAAGTTTTCATCATTGTGACTGCTCAAAAACAACCGAAAAATCTTAGAATTAGTTAGATAAGTGTTCTGTTTCTTTTCTTCTATTTCATATTTGCTTTACTTGTCCATGTGGTTGTTTTTTTATATTTAATTCAAGTTTTAGTAATTGGATGCCAATTTTCGATTCTATTAAGTTTCTTCAAAGATTAATTCAGTTATAATTAGTGCAATCACTAACGATAAATAGAGTAGCACTTAGTGTTAATGGATTAATATTTTTGTTAGTTAGTTTGTTGCTAATTGATCTTTGTTTCGTTACTTTGGTCCATTGATTCAGACCCTAATCCATTAGTCATAATTGATAGACTTCAGTTAAGCATGGGTTAGTTCAGGGAAGGGGTAAAGGTATGATAGGAAATACATATAAGGAATTTAGGCTAGAATACATTAGAAGCTTCTAGATTGGGGGGTCATATTGGAATATTAGTAAAAGGGTGTTAGTTTGCAAAATCAGTTAGAAAGAAGAGGAAGTAAATTGAAAACAGGGAGGGACTAATAGTGTAAATAGCTAATCTGAGGGCAGCCGTCATTTATCCTATAAAAGGTATGAACAGTGCGTTGTTTCACAAGTTTTGGGAGACCCAAAAATTCCCCCAAAACCTCCCTACAAATCCGAGTTCTTACTTATGAATTTGAAATGAGTAGAAGTTAATATATTACTCTAGAGATCTTAGATTCCAACTGAAAACCAAAAAAAAAAAACAAAGGCAAATATAGTAGAAAATCCCAAAAATACTGTTTCATTGCTTTTTCCTTTGGTTATTTTCAAATTTCAGCTTTTAATTCAACAGGATAGCTCATTTGGGATCAGAATAGCTCCGATTTATTTGATTTTATTTTGTACTCGAAGGTTTGAAGCATCTGAAAGTGTTTGGGATTTATTCGAGTTGTTGCTGAGGTGCTTTTTATTACTGTAGGTGTTTTATGACTTCCTAGTCCAATTTCGAGTGGATTTCCTAATTCAGCGTGTTCTCAAACTCTTCCTGAGTTGCTTTCTGGGTTATTGAACTCATTTCTGGACTGTATTTGGTCCATGTGTGTTACTGTCGCTGCTGTCTCTTTGTCATGATGATATTTCAACATCAAGGTACATATTTGTAATCTTCAAGCTTGTGGGTATGAAGTGGATAGCAATTTGAATGATTCCTTATTTTTCATACTTTTCCTTAGTTAAAAATGTAAAGCAATATGTTTATTGAGTGTCATTTTTATGATTGAAGTATATTTGGACTATACGAGTTACTTTTTTTTCTCAATATAAGTATTATTAGTTAAACACTAGCTGTAGTTGTGTTCACTGTAGGTTGAATATTCTAATTGATGCTAGTAGTTGAGTTGTGTTTAATCATAAATGGAGTTGTTTGGAATACTACATGAGTGTGTTATTGAATGTGAAGGTCATAAATGATTAAATTAGGTAATACAATTATCTAGTTTATACATTGGAGGTTCGTGAGTAATTTGTTAAATCCGGTCTTCTGCATTCAAGTTCATCCATTTTACTATGCGTTGAAAGCTAAGAATAAAATCAAAATTGCTTTGCGGTTTGATTGTGGCTAAATCTGGATGAACAATTAAATCCCTAGTCTCGCATGCATTTTTCAAGACCTAAGTAGTTGGTTAAACTTAAACAATCCAGTAGCTCTATTATTCATATTTTGGAGATAAGGTTTTCTGTTTAAGGTTCTCTCATTTGAATTGATGAGAGAACAGGGCCAAGCATCAGACATTGAAGTGTTGTTGACGTGAATTTTGTAATGATCGCTATATTGTTGGGTTCATTTGGGCTCAAATTGCCGAACCCTTTTTAAATGAAACTTGCTTTGTTTGAAATTCCCTGTTAAATGTGTCTTGCCTTATTCATTCAGTTCCTGGGATTAATGGGTTGAGATTAAATTACGGATTTTGGACCTCTCACACGTTCTAACGAATTAGTGCTTTTATTTCATTTTTAGAGACAAATTTAGTAGAAAATCGTAGTCACTTTGTGTTGGCCCTTTAATAAATGATTAGATGAGCGTCACCGAACCAAAATAAATAAATGTGGGGCCCTCAATGAAGGTTGAAAAGATTTAGAAAATCGGGAAGGGTCTTTAGCAAATTTCACGATCCACCCAAAAGAAAATGATGCATTAGACTCTTTAAACTCGATTCTAATAAAATTACCTCCTTAAACTCGGGTGGGCATTGATGCGACCCAAATCTAAATCTTGACAAAGTCTAAGTGTGTTGACAATCACGGGCGCATTTATTGCGACAGGGTTCGAAATGCGTTTTCACGACGTCATAATTCTTAAAAAATAAATAATGATCGAAAAGGATTGATAAAATAAGGCGAGCCTCACCGAAAAAAATAAATGAATGTGGGGCACTCAATAAATGATTGATAAAACTGATTAGAATTTGAGAGGTCCGTTTAGCGTACTTCACGGCCTTCCCCAAAATAATATTACGTTAGAACCTTTAGGCGCGATTTGATTAAATTACTTCCTTAAACTCGGGTGCGCGTTGATGCAACCCAAATCCAAATCTCGACAAAGTCGAAATGAATTGACAACCACGGGCACATTAATTGCGACGTGGTTAGAAACGCATTTTCACGACGTTGCAAATCTTTTTAAATAAACAATGATAAAAAGCGGTTTACGAATAAAAGACACATAAGCTAGCATGTATTAAAATTAGATAAAATCAAATGCAACAGTTAAACAATCGTGCTAGAACCACGAAACCTGAGAATGCCTAACACCTTCTCTCAGGTTAACAGAGTTCCTTACTCAGATTTTTGGTTCGCAGACTGTAACAGATTCATATTTTTCCTCGGTTCGGGATTCAACCGGTAACTTGGAACACAATTAATCTCCCAAGTTGTGAATCTGAATAAACAATAAACTAAATCCCGTTCAGATTGTTCTTTAAGTGGAAAAACTTCTTTATGCCCCTTACGGGTGTAGGTGAAAAAGGAGGTGTGACAGCTCCTGCGACTCTGCTGCGGAGGAGAACCCAGAACGTTTTGTTCAGGGTTTTGAATTCGATCTCAGATAAATTTTTGTATTTGGCTATATCTGATTTTCCTACACGTTTCATGCTTAATGTGCTAAATGTTACCACTTTGATATTATCTGAACTATATATAAACCGTGTTGGCACCCTTCTCTCTTCACCTCCGAGGATTCGCTTACTGGTTGAGACTCCCCATTATGTTAGTGTCATACCCTGAAAAAAGAAAGTGGCTTGGACAAGTTACTAAGACGGATGGCTTTTTGGTTCCCAGAAAGTTTCCCCTTCATCGACTCGAGTTGTCCGCTCGGGTGCACAGTCTAGAAAGCGACCCAGGTTTTGAACATAGAATACCGTGACTTCATGCCGGATCCCTTGTAGGAACACTTATTTGCATCACGTTGCATTTTACTTAGGGGACTCAAGATAGGAATTGGGTCCGTCTAGGACTAGCAACGTGAAATGAAAAGACCATCCTAACGCATCCTATTTATTTTCCATGCATTTATTTGTCTCGGGCCAGCATGCTGACCGGCTTTTGAATATTAGGAATATTGTGAAATTGAGGAAAATAAAAAAAGGGAAAAATAGCGGTTAGGGAGTTAATTGATTATTTTGGAAAACCCCAATGCCCAAATGCTGTCGAAACTCTGCCAAAATTTTGATAAAATAAACAAAATGTTTTTGGATTTTCTCAAAAACCCAAAAATAGAAAATAAATAATAGTCTGTTTTGCTGGGGAAAATGAAAAGAAAAGAGTCTTTATTTTTCAATTTCCTTGTTTTCAAAATAGTTTATTTGCCAAAGGAAAAGAAAATAAGTTGTTTTATTGTAAAAGAAAAAATAGTCTTTATTTTAGCTTGAAAAATAGGTTGACGTATTACTTGTTGAAAAGAAAAAGAGTCTTTTCTTTTAGTTTGGGAAAAAATAGGTCGTTTTAATTTATTTTTTTTGTAAATGAAAAGAAAAAAGGGAGTCGTTATTATGTCTTATTTTCAAAAAACAGAAAAAGGAAAATAGTTTGTCTTGCCATGAAAAATGAAAATGAAAAAGAGCCTTGTTTTTTTAAATAGTTTTTTATTTGTTTGTAAATTGACAAAAATAAAAATGAAAAGAGTCGTGCTTTGAAAGTGGTTTTATTATTTGCTGCGAAAATGAAAGTCAAATAGAGTCCTATTTTAAAATAGTTCAGTTAATTTGCCCGAACTACGCATGGTTTGATTCTCCCAAAGCGTGAGATACGTAGGCAACCCTCATCGTGTCCAACCTCTCCTTTTGCAAAAAAAGCCAAAAAGTCAAAAATTTTAGATTTCGACGTAAACAAGTCGGGTGATGCCGTTTATGTCAAAAATAGCCGAATAATCCCAAAAGGGACGCCGGAATGTTGACTTTGCATAAACTGCCACCTTTGGTCATAGTTTGATTTTTGACACTCACAACCTTAAATCCTTCGTCCACGAGGCGTTAAAAGGCCGTGTTACAATACCGGGTCATTTATTTTAATTTGAAAAACAAGAAAAAAGTTGTAAATAAGTCAAGTAATGTCGTTTTATCATAAATAGCTGAATGTTCCCGAAAGGGACGCCGGAAGGCTGACTTTGCAAAAACAGCCATTTTTGTCAATTTGGATTTTTGACCAGTTGACTCCCACAGCCTTAAAATATTCGTTCCTCAAGCGCTGAAAGGTCTAGTTTGAAAATCGATTCCTTCATTTTTAAAATATGGGAAAAATATATAGATAGTTTTATTATAAGTCGAATAAATGTTTTTCTTTTGCTTAATCACCTTAATAATTGTGCAGGATCAGCACGATGAACAATGAACCCTTTTCAATAATGATAAAAATCCCTTTTGAGTTGCAATTATGGTGGAATAACTTAGGCAAAGAAGGGCAAGACGAAGTGAAGAAGTATCTGAAAGATCTCCCTGACATATTAGACATGCAACATCGGGTGGATATTATCAAGGCATTGGTCGCTTGTTGGGATTCGGCACATAATGTATTTCATTTCTCAGACTTCGAGCTCACCCTGACATTGGAAGAAATAGCTAGGTACATCGGAAGTGATCAAGATCCATTAAGGTTTAAATACCTGATTGCTCATAGGGCCGTCATCGTACACCGGTTTTTTGATTCCTTGAAAATACCACAGACAGTTCATCATCCAGATTTGGCAAAGGGTTTCTACTGTCTCTGCTTCATATATGATAGATATGGACACGTGAGCGGGTTCAATAATCCAGACTTCAAGCTATGCAATAGAAGTAACCGACAAAAAATGGGAGGAACACAGGCGGGTGGCTTTTATGATAGCTTTTTTGGGCCTCATAGTATTCCCAAGGAAAGATGGAAATATTGATTTGAAAGTAGCTGGGGTCGTCAGTACCTTGCAAACCATGGAAAAAAGCGCTTTGGCGCCTGTGATCGTGGCTGACATGTTCTGGGCTCTCACTTCTTGCAAAGCTGGGGGTAACATTTTTGAGGGATGTAACTTATTGTTACAAATGTGGATGACTGAGTATTCCTGCCACCGTTCCCAGCTCTTGAGTTATTGTTTGTCTGAGAAAACTTGTATAGGAGAATTTTACACAAGAATCAAAGGAGCAAGTGTACCTGAAGGATTCGCGGCTTGGACATAATTATTTCAGACACTCACCGCATGCCAGATACGGTGGGCGCTCGGATGGTTGCATATCAAAGAAATCATATATGTACCAGCAGCCAAGCCTCATTTTCTGTTGATGAGTCTTAAAATCATCCAGTCCTATGCGCCATATTGGGTTCTGAGGCAACTCGGGAGGTAAAACTTAGTACCAAGAGATTAAGAGCTGAGTACACAAGTGGTCGAAATAAGTCCTGGCGGTCGGTTCCCCGAAGAAGAAGTTTGCCAGATCTGGACTGGGTGTCAACATTTGACGGCGAACACTTGTGTGTCAGATAGGGCTAAAGTGGAAGTTGCCCCAGGATATCATGATTGATTCAGAGGTGACGTGTCATGCGGGAGACTGGCTAAAAGACCTCATCTGAAATATTTCGCCGTGTCTTCCCAAGAGCAGTTGGATTGGTTAGCAAATAAAGAAGGTTACCAGGCTGAAATCGGGAAGTAGAAGCAGCAAGCCGAAAGTCTAAAATTTGAGAATAGTGTGACAGTTTCCGCATATCATGGTGAGAAAAACAAACTGGCTCGATAAAATGAAGCACTCAGTGCCCAAATCCAGCAGTTTAGAATAGCCGCGGATAAACAGCCAAGGAGTCGATCAAATGAGCGACTGATTAAAAGGTTGGAAAGTAAAGTCAAGGAATGTTAGGATGAATTAGGAAAATCTGAGAATGTCATAGCAGAACTCAAAGCACAGTGGGTTACAAAAATAGAGGAGAGTCGTCAGTACTTGAATTAATTGAAAAGGGACCACGAGAAAATTGTTGCTAGTCTAAAGAGAAAGGTATATGCCCTTGATGGTAAAGCGGTTAAGAAGGTTAGAGATTTTGATATTTAAAGTGGACATTGTTATGACCTGTTGGCCTAAATTGAGGTAGAAGTGCAGCAGTTGCATGATCAACACCTGTAGGACTATCTGCCGTTTAAGACATGCAGTGATTAGATCAAACGCCTACTTATAGAAGGAGAAAGGATTAGAGCCATTGCTCGCGCCATTTTTAGAAAGTGTCGGATTTGTGAAGACATGACCTATACTACTTTTGTCCCAGTAGTAATGATTTATGTGAACTGAACCATGAATGAATTAGAGCAACTCTAAAGGGATTTGGATCCTAGGCCCGCAGCGAGGCCGAACAATGCCCCTCGGGCACCTATATTTGTGGCTTTAGAGTATGCATAGTCCGTGTATGTAGTTTTCTATCTTTGAGTCTGTTTATTGTTTTTTCGTTGTCTTTTCACGTCGAGTAAGTCTGTAGTCTTAGGGTCTAAGTTTGATTTTAGTTTGCGTCTGTTATTTTTATTTCACAAAAGTGTTTAGTTTGTAATAGTTTATTTTAGTAATGAAAATTGAAAATTCCAAAACTTTTTATTTTCGTCCTTTATTTTTGCTCTTATTTTCACAGACTACGCTTCGTCTGATTTGTGTAGGTTCATGATACATAGGCAATCTCCATAGGATTCGACCGTATGTAAAAAGAAAAAAAAAGAGAATGGGAGAGAGAGAGAAAGAAAATAGCGAAAAAATAAAGGCAAAGATAAAGAAAGAACAGAGCGGAAAAACAAGGAAAAAGAGGAATGAAAATAAGAAAAGAGAGTAAAAAATATAAAGAGAAGAAAAACAAAGAAAGGGTAGAATAACAAAGCGAAAGAGAAAGAAAGAGAGAGAAAATAGAAATGAAAAGAAAGTTGTTACGAAATATAATAAAAGGTCGGGATGACGTATGCAGTGGAGGAAATGCATAATCGAGATGGTTAACTGTATAAGTGCATTCATGCCAACGTGCGGTTATCTAATCTTTTAAAGCCTAACCACTAACCAAGTTGTTGTCCAAATGTGTGAGTACAGACATGTGGTTAGTTGATTCAGCATTCTGGCAACTCACCCATACAACACCTGGTCGAAAGATAAGATGACAGGACAAGAATCTGACTCCAGTATTGTGGACCCTACAGAAGAGGTCGAGGTGAATGATGTGGGTGCTATGAAAGAAGAAATAAGGAAGTTTAAAGCATAGATGTCTTAAATGTACCGAGATTGGTCTCAGGGGCACCCAACAAATTCATACCCCGCCAACCCATCCTATATCCCACCTCTAGTGCAGGCTCAGGAACCTCTTACTCCTAGCACATATCCATCCTTCCCATATCACACCCAGGGCTATGCACCCACTTCATACACACCTCCAGCTCCACCACCTAAGCAGAACCCTCATCTACCCATGGTTCAAGTCTTTGTGGCACCTCCCCCAGCCACATTACAAAGTTCATATAGTGAGTCACTATTCAAAGGTCACGATACTCAATATTACCCTCCCGAACACACTTCTAAAGCTCCCAAGCCATACACCTATACACCCCAATTTGAGATCCCCGAAGAGGTCGAGAAACCGATTAAGAATGCGGAACAGGAGGAAGTGATTTGTAATGTCAAAATCCTGGAGCAATCCTTTAGTAACATGCATGGTTTAGGCTGCCAAGTTAGTGTTGATTACAAGGATTTATGCTCTTTCCTTGATATCCAGTTGCCCGCGGGTTTATAAATGCCCAAGTTTGATTTTTATGAGAGACATGGCGACCCGGTGGCCCACCATCGAGGTTTCTGCAGTAAAATGAGTGGAGATAGACGGAAGGATGAATTGTTGATAGCCTATTTTGGTCAAAGTTTAAGCGGGTCCGCACTATAATGGTAAACAAGACAAGATCCCCGCCGACGGTATACATGGGATGATTTGGCACAAGCATTCATTGGCCATTTTCAGAATAACCTTGAGATAGTCCCTGATCGTCTGTCATTGTTGAAGCTGGAGAAGAAGCCTGGGGAGAGTTTTAGAGAATTGTTTTTCCATTTTTGAGACAAGCAGCAAGAGTTGATTCCCCGATAAGGGAAAGTGAGATGGTAGATTACTTCTTGCAGACATTGGAGCCAACCTACTTTGGTCATCTAGTGACATTTGTTGGAAAATCATTTGATGAAGTGGTAAAGATGGGAGTCATGATTGAAGAGGGATTGAAGTCTAACAAAATTTTGACCTATTTGGCATTGAAAGCAACCACCCAGGCCATCCAAAGTGGTACTGGTGGTGTGCTTTGAAAGAAGAAGAAGGAAGAAGTTTCCACAGTTGAAGCTAGTACTTGGTCCATGTCCAAACACCCTCCACCCTACTACAACAAACCCATACCCCACCATCCAAATAACCAGTACACCCCATATGGCCCACCACAATGTTACTACCCACCACCAGAACCACACTTTTCTGTCCACCACACCCACACATATGCTCAACCTCCGGCGCACCTGCATTGGCGTGCACCGGCTCCCTAAAACACATATCTACCTCTACAAAACTCCTATACACCTTCCAGGGCAAATAGACTAGGAACCGATTTTTGCCCACACCAAGCTTTTAGAAGTGAGAGGGTCTCGAACAGAAAAACATTTACTCCGCTGGGAGAATCTTACACCACTCTCTTACACATATTGAAATAGTTGGGAATGTTGGCCCCAATCGAGGCTATACCAAATCCCCCTCCAAGTAACCTGGACCATTCTGTTAGCTATGAGTATGTCTCAGGGATACCGGGACACGATATTGAGAAATGCTGGAAATTGAAGAACGCGGTGTATGAGCTTATTGATAATCACCATTTTGAGGTACAAGATCCGAAAGCTCCAAATATTAATCAGAACCCATTTCCATTACATCGCGAGACTAACATGATTGAACTGATACAAAGGGAGCAGATCCTGAAAATCTCTCACAGGCAGTCATGATGATCCGTTCTATTAAATCCAAGGAGAAAGAAAAGGCAGTTAAGGCAAAGCCAGCGATTCAGCCAAAAGAAATAGATGACAAGCCAATGGTGATAATGAGGAAAGGGTCGTCCGTCGGCACAAAGAAGCCAGAGCCAGTCAAGTTTGTGGTACCAGGGGCATCATCAGCAACCGTGGTTGTTGTGAAAGGGGCCTGCATAGAACCGGTCATCATAAAGCCGGTACTCCAATTAACCATGGTCAATAGCAAAGCCGTGCCTTGGAAATATTAGAAGGTAGTGGTGACATACAATGGAAAGGAAATTTAGGAAGAGAGTTGTGAAGCACATGGAATAACTCGGTCAGGATGTTGTTTTGCCGAAGAGCTGAGGAAAGCTAGGGCTACTAAAGACATTCCAGTACTAGTCAAAAAGGATGTGACAGAAGAAGAGGCGGAGGAATTTTTAAAAAAGATGAAAGTACAGGATTATTCCATTATTGAAAAACTGAGAAAAGCACCGGCTCACATCTTTTTGTTATCATTACTGATCCACTCGAACGAGCATCGCCGAGCTTTGATGAAGATATTGAATGAAGATCATGTGCCCGACAAAATTTCAGTCAACCATCTGGAGACAATTACCCACAAGATCTTCAAGGTGAACAGAGTATCATTTTCTTATGATCAATTGCCCGTGGAAGGCATCGAAAACAACAAAGCTCTCTACTTGATGGCCAAGTGTGATAATTCAATAGTTACTTGGTGTTGATCAATAACGGAACTAGTGCCAATATTTGTGTGTTTTCCATGCAGAACAAGTTGAAGATTGATGATGGTAGGATCCACAAAAATAGTGTTTGTGTTCTAGGGTTCTACAGTGGTGGAACAGACACGGTGGGGGATATTACACTTGAGTTGACTTTTTGCCCAATCGAGTTCACAATGGAATTTCAGGTGTTGGACGTTGCAGTATCTTATCATCTTTTCTTGGGTCGACCATGGATCCACGCGGCCAAAACTATGCCTTCCACATTGCACCAAGTGGTCAAGCTCGAGTGGGAGAAACACGAAATTGTGTTACATGGGAAAGATCCCACATGTGTTGTAAGTGATGCCATTGTTCACTTTATAGAAACTGATAATGATAAGGGGCCATGGGTTTAACAGGTCTTCGACACGATCCCAGTGAACAGAGTGCTGGAGGGTAAAAGAATTCCACATCCCAGGGTGGCAGCTGCGACCTTCATGGTAGTATCAGAAATGACGAGTAATAGGTTCGTGCCGGGGAAAGGTCTGGGGGCTGAGCTTCAAGGCATTGTAAAACCTGTTTCTTTGCCTAAGAATCTAGATACCTTCAGGTTGAGGTTCAAGCCAATAGTAGCAGATGTTAGAAGGGCTCATAAATTGAAAAAGAAAGATTGGGTTCTTCCCAATCTGATTCCACGCCTGTCCAGGTCCTTCGTCAGGTCGGGTGCCAAAAAACAGTTATTGGAAAAGGTGTCAGGTCCACTAATTGATGCAGAGGGAACTTGGATAAAGTGCTTGAGAGGGTATTTTCTTATGTGAACATGGTTGAGACAGGGGCAGGGTCAACCAAAGCTGATATACAGTACATCGGACCACGTGCAAATATCAACAATTGGGAAGCTACTCCTCTTCCAGCTCGTAGGAGTTGTGGTAGTGGGTTTGGGTTTCCTTTTGTTCACCGGGATTATTCCAGGGTTTGTAATTCAGTTGCTATGTTCCGTCCATTTGTATGAATTAAAACCCTGTTATCTTTACATTTAATGAAATTCAATTGTTCTTCTTTCTTTATTCCCAATTTTATTTTTCGTTTTTTGTTTCTTTCTTTTATTTTCTGTACAACTCTTTTTACGGAGATATCAATGACATGACATGCATGAGGAATCTTTGACCCAGTTTTATAAGCCAATTTAACTCATAAATAATAATACAAGAAATCGAGTATGATGACGAAGTGGAATGTGACGATGATGAGGCCTATGAGTAAATTAGTAAAGAATTAAGTCATTTTGAGGAAAAACCCAAAATAAACCTAAATGACACATAATAAGTTAATCAATGGTACCAAGATAATGTGCGGGAAACTAAAGTGAGTGTTCATCTGGAGTCACAGCTCAACCAGGAGATAATTAAAGCATTGTTCGAATACAAGGATGTTTTTGCATGGTCGTATGATGATATGCCGGATCTAAGCACCGATTTAGTAGCTCACAAATTGCCCACTGATCCGGCACTCCCTCCTTTTAAACAGAAGCTGATAAAGTTCAAGACGGACATAAGTTAAAGATCAAAGAAGAGATTACCAACCAGTTTGATGCAAAGGTCATTCGGGTTACACAGTATCCCACCTGGTTAGCTAATGTTGTGCATGTGCCTAAGAAATATGGAAAGAACAGGGTGTGTGTCGATTATCGGGATCATAACAAGGTAAGTCCGACAGATAATTTTCCACTTCCAAACATCCACATACTGATTGACAATTGTGCCAAACATGATATTGGTTCTTTTGTGGTTTTGGTTACGCGGGTTATCATTATATCTTAATGGAGGAGGAATATGCAAAAAAGACGGCATTCGTCACGACGTGAGGAACGTACTGTTATCGAGTCATGCCATTAGGTTTAGAAAAAATATGGGGCAACTTATATGAGGGCCGTGACAGCAATATTCCATGATATGATACATAAGGAAATGAAGGTGTACGTGGATGATGTGATCGTGAAGTCTAGACAGCAGTCCAACCATGTCATGGATTTGAGAAAGTTCTTTCAAAGGCTTCGCAGGTACAATCTTAAGCTCCATACTGCAAAATGTACATTCGGGGTTCCATTTGGGAAATTGTAGGGGTTTATAGTCAGTCGTCGAGGTATTGAGCTAGACCCGTCAAAGAGCAAAGCTATTCAGGAATTGTCGCCTCGAAGAAATAAAACTAAGTTGATGAGTTTATTGGGAAGATTGATTATACTAGTAGGTTCATTGCTCAGCTCATGACAACTTGTGAGCAGATTTACAAATTGTTAAAGAAAGACGTTGTAGTCAAAAGGACTGATGAATGTCAAGAGGATTTTGATAAGATAAAGGAGTATTTGTCGAACCCACCCGTGTTGGTCCCGCAAAAACCTGGGAGGCATTGGATTCTATATCTGACGATTTTGGATAATTCATTCGGCTGTGTTCTGGGGTACCATGATGATACAGGCAGGAAGCAGCATGCTGTCTATTATCTCACCAAGAAGTTCACATCATACGAGGTTAAGTATTCTCATTTGAAGAGGACGTGTTGCGCCCTAACTTGGATGACACAGAAGTTGAAACATTATTTTTCATCCTACACTACTTACCTCATATCTCTCTTGGACCCATAATAGTATATTTTTCAGTAGCCTATTCCCACAGGGAGGCTTGCAATGTGGTAGATCCTACTTACAGAGTTTGACATTATCTATGTGACACGGACTGTGATGAAAGGACAAGCGTTAGATGATAATTTGGCAGAGAATCAAGTTGATGAAGATTATGAACTTTTGAAGACTTATTTCCCTAATGAAGAGGTGATGCACATTGAAGAATTGGAACAAGTTGAGAAGCCGGGATAGAAACTCTTCTTTGATAGGGCTACAAATATGAAAGATGTGGGAATAAGAGCGATACTCATTTCTGAAGTAGGCCAGCTAGCCATGTTACAACTCAGCTTCGTTTTTATTATACGAACAACATGGCAGAATAGGAGGCGCGTATCTTGGAACTGAGATTCACTATAGATATGGGTGTCGAGGAAGTCTTGGTCATTGGTGACTCGGACTTACTGGTACACCAAATTCAAGGAGAATGGGAAACACGGGATTTAAAGCCTATACTGTACTGGTAAAGTTTGCATGTGCTTTGCTAATAATTCCAGACTGTAGAGTTCAGACACATTCCAAGGATTCATAATGAGGTCACCGATGCTTTGGCTACTTTGGCTTCGATGTTACATCACCCGGACAAGGCTTATGTAGACCCTTTGCGGATTCAGGTCCGGGATCAGCATTCTTATTGTAATATGGTAGAGGAGGATCTTGACGGCGAGCCGTGGTTTCACGAAATCATGGAATTTATCAGAATGGAGGTATACCCGGTGCAGGCCACCGGTGATCAAAAAAGGGCAATTCGGCGATTGGCAAGCGAGTTTTTCATTAGTGGAGTGTTATATAAAATAACCCCAGATATCGAGGTGTTGAGGTGCATGGATGCTAGGCAAGCCGCATCTATCATGACTGAGATACATTCAGGAGTCTTTGGACCGCATATGAGCGATATGTTCTGGCAAAAAAGATCCTACGGGCAGGTTATTATTGTCTTATTATGGAGTGGATTGTATCGATTTTGTGCGAAATGCCATCAATGCCAAGTGCATGTAGAGTTGATTCATTCTCCACCATCAGAACTACATACGATGTCCGTACCATGGCCTTTTGTCGCATGGGGCATGGATGTTATTGGCCAATTGAACTGGCAATGTCAAACGGGCATAGTTTCATATTGGTAGCTATAGACTATTTTACCAAGTGGGTAGAGGCTAAGACATTCAAGTCTGTAACCAAGAAAGCTGTGGTGGATTTTGTGCATTTGAACATTATCTATCGATTTGGGATACCGAAAGTTATCATTATATACAATGGGGAAAATATCAATAGTCATCTTATGAAGGAAACATGTGAGCAGTTCAAGATTACCCATAGGCATTCTACTCCGTACCGACCTAAGGCCAATGGTGAGATTGAGGCAGCTCATAAGAATATAAAGAAAATATTGCGGAAGATCGTGGAAGGATCGAGACAGTGGCATGAAAAGTTGCCTTTTGCATTGTTTGGGCACCGCACCACTGTTCGTACTTCACTAGGAGCGACTCCTTATTCATTGGTGTATGTCACCAAGGCAGTAATACCCGCAGAGGTTGAAATCCCGTCTCTGCGAATCGTTGCGGAGGCTGGCATTGATGATTATGAATGGGCGAAAGCCTCCTTGAGTAGTTGAGTTTGATTGACAATAAGAGGTTTGCATCAGTGTGTCATGGTCAACTGTACCAACGAAGAATGATAGGAGCATATAACGAGAAAGTGCACCTGAGGAAATTCGAAGTCGGACAATTAGTACTGAGTCGTATTTTGTTTTTTTGGGCTGAAGCAAACGGAAAATTCACTCCGAACTGGAAGGTGCCATTTGTAGTAACTAGAGTGTATTCTAATGGTGCACTGTATTTGACATATGTAGAAGGAAAATGTGTAGAAAAAACCATTAATTCGGATGCAGTTATGAGATATTATGTATGATTTCTCTATTACTCAATGCATCTGTTTGTATTTGGCATATTTTTAATATTGAAATGACGAATGTATTTTGTTCTTCTATCCAAACACTTTTATCCTTGTCATCCCCTTTGAGCCTTACTTATTTTTCATACCCCTCTTTCGGAATCAACGACATGATCAATAAATGCAAGTGCCAAACAAAAAGAAAAAAAAAAAGAAAATAAAAGAAAAAAGAAGAAGGAAAAGAAAAGAAAAGAGAATAAAAAGAAAAGAAAGAGAGAAGGAAAAGAAAGGAAAGAAGAGAAAGTGATATGAAAGAAAAGAACACCAAACAAAAGAAAAGAAGAAAAGCATCACAACAACGGTAATTACGATAAAGTGAACTACGTTTGACTTGTTGCCAATAGGGTACGTAGGTAGCCTCTTTGAGGTTCAGTTGTCGCCCCCTCCCCCCCCCCCCCCCTTTTCTCAAGGAAAGAAATCAGCTTTACGACATTGTGCGTGGAATGACTCTTTTATCCCCTTTCGGGGAATTTGGGTTATGGAGTTTGGAGAGTCTCCACCAAATGAATATAGTGCATTAAGACACTTTTAGAGAAACGAGGATGGGTTTGAAAGAAAATAAGAGTTCGGGTATGGGCTTGAGATTATCTCGATGGAAAGGTGTAAGGCACCCCTCAAGATCCACTAGTGTGGTTCCCAGCCTTGCTTAGTTGTTTCTTTAAGAAGAGTAAGAGTTGACAAGCAAAGTTTGCACATAAGAGATATTAACAAATTGGCAATTTTTGAAAGAAGAAAGGCACAAGTGAAAAGAGAAATTAGTTTGGAGAAAAAAAACATTTAAATAAAGAAAAAGCAAGAGAATATGTCCTAGGTTTAATAATAACATAGATAATACGATGCAATATCCAGCATTCATTCTCACACGAGATATTAGCACATCGTCATCATCTCCATATTCTACCCTTCCCACCCCATTGCGGTATTTAAAGGCGATTAGTCTTGTTTACTTATTGCATGCTAATATCCGTCCCGACTAATCAGTCCCAGGGTATTTGGACTTCTAATTCTAGGGGGGAGAAGAGGGATAGAGGCATATATGGAGTTTAAAAGGATAAAATACTAAGGCGTAAGTCAAAACAATTAACAAATAAGTGGGATATAAAGCAAATACTCAAAGGCTCATACAAACCCCGTAGATCAAAACAGCAATTAGTTTAGCATGAGTTGCACGTACTAATTTAGTCTTTAATTAAGTAAATTAAGAGGGCGACGAATCAGTTTAACTCACAAAATTGGATAAAAAGTTTGCATTGAGCCCCTCGGGTCTAATGCGTTAGTTATTGAGGTATTAATGCAGAAGAGTTTAAAAGAAAGT
The DNA here is from genome assembly GCA_034376525.1 of Nicotiana benthamiana. Lineage (NCBI taxonomy): Eukaryota > Viridiplantae > Streptophyta > Magnoliopsida > Solanales > Solanaceae > Nicotiana > Nicotiana benthamiana. The sequence goes on along the minus strand of CM067337.1, from coordinate 22,308,031 downwards.
AAAACTGCTGTAAATTTGTAAATGGATTTGAAATTAGCAGACCGTTTGGGTAGAAAAATGTTGAAGAGTTACGAAAGATTTTTTAGAGGCAGGAATGTCTTAAGAAAAATGTGAGTTACAGGACTGCTTTTAAAAGACAACTTCATGGAATGAGTAAAACATTTAGGCAGAACGTTTGAAATAGATGTTTTTGAAAAGATGCAGATTTGAAACGTTTTTAAAAGCATACTGGTTTACGGAGGTTTTATTGAAAATATTACATTAGAACACAAAAGGCCAATTAACGCACTGTTGTTACTTAAAGTGAATCAGACAAGTTGAGACAGAGTCCTATAGGCTTGATATCTATATTGAATTCATCTGATTCGTTATTGATTTTAGAACACTAAGGAACTGAGTAACTAATTTCCCTACTGTTTGCGTAATGTTTTATGTGTTCCTTATAGGCATGATTTCTATGTGCTTACAATGCAAAGTCCTACAGACATGATCTCTAAACGATTTGCAATATCAAAATCCTACAGGAATTGTTTCTAAATGATTTGGAATATTAACGTCCTATAGGCATGGTTACTAGATGATTGAAGCATGGAAGATCCTATAGGCATGATTTCCATATTACATGCAATAATAGAATCTTATTGGCATAGTATCTATATGATTGAAGCATAAAAGATCCTATAGACATGATTTCTACCCATTGACATATGCAAGCAACATAAACCTATCCCACACCCTTTACTAATATTTTACTTAAGTTTATTACATAGTTATTACAAAACTGGAAAAGGACTAAAATAAGTACATCAAAACTAAATCTAGATCCGATGAGGCTCAATGCAACCTTCAACATCCAACACATGTGTTTCACCAAATCCGTATTCCAAATTCCATGGCATTCTATTAGAGTGTTTCAAAGTTCCAAGGGCTTTCAGCAAGCCCAGGTAATGCTTACACCCTAAAGATTGAATGTGGTAACAAAGTAGTGCAATGTATGTAATTACCAACCCTTAGACATCCAAGTTCAGAGGGAACTCTAAGGTCACTAAGCATGCCTTACCATATGGGGACAGAACTTAGAGAACTAAGAATAAGTGTAAAGTGAGGGGACTAGGGAAACCAAAGCAAAGGGTGGTCCTACCCAGCCATGGGTAAGACTGGCACACCCCTGACCCTCCACTTTGATTAAAACAGATAAAGAGCGGACTTTAGAAGTCAGACATGGGACTAGGTGGTGAGTAGAACACCTCCAAACCCTATTCAAGGCTCAACACATAAAGGGGAGAAGGAAATGGAACTGATTTGAGTAAAGGTCCAAGAGAACCTGGTCCCGGCTCATGAGTAGCAATGGGATGCTACTCTAATCTGAGATATCACTCACACATAAAGGGGTCAGGAGGAAGGGGTACACTTGGAAAAACCTCAGGTAACAGAACTTAAAGATACAGAAACATGAAGAATGAACATAACAGACTAAACAGAATTACATAGTGCGAGAAAGCTGAATATGTAGTGAGGGACATGCAAAAGTGCTTAACTTAAAGGGACACATGAGTTCCAACATTCAAACAGCAGAACAAACACAGCAAGAAAACAACAAGGAAATCTTCAGCAAACACTTGAGGAAAGCAAGAGAGATTTCAAAGTCTAGCCTTGGCTTTTAGCCTGTTAGTTAGAACAGTAGCACAAGTAATAGAAAAGAAGAGAGAGCTTTGAGTGTGTGTGTGTGTGTGTGTGTGTGTGTTTGTGAACCTAATTGTTCTTATGTTTAAAGAAGAACAATAGGGTACTTATAGTTTGAAAGCAGGCAGGGAATAAAGTAAGGAAATAACTCAGTATCAATTATAATCAATCAGGAGAAGAGAACTCCTTTTATTAAGGAGTTTGAATCTGAATAGGAGATGGTAGATCTTTTTATTTAAGGAAAGAAAATCAAGAACACATTGTGTAGTAAAAGGGTAAATACATAAGGGAGATTTTAAAAGTACACGGATTAGATAGATAAGGTAAGAATAAAATCAATTAACACGTAAGAAATTAAAGAATTAAGGATTCGAACTCAATACTGAATTAAGTCAGAAAACTTGTCCAAATTAGACAAGGAAAAATTCAAATTGGCTCACATGATGGTGGTCTAAAATCAATCCCTTAAAATTAGGGTTATCTTGAGAGGAAAAAGTCGGACTATAATGGATGCATAAGCTTAAACATGCAGAGGCTAAAAATGAAACACACAAAGTGGTCATGAAATCAAAATAGAGGAACATAGCTATGCGAGAAATCAGAGGGTCTTGCAAAGCTTAGCAAGAATCAGACAACATGAGACGAATTTGGGGAATGAGCAGAAGTTAAATATTTCTCTTTAGATCTTAGATTCCTTCTGAAAACCAAAAAACCAAAGGCAAATATAGTAGAAAATCCCAAAAATACTGTTTCATTGCTTTTTCCTTAGGTTATTTTCAAATTTCAGCATTTAATTCAATGGGTTAGCTCATTTGGGATCAGAATGGCTCAGATTTCTTTGATTTTGGTTCTGTACTCAAAGGTTTGAAGCATCTGAAAGTGTTTGGGATTTATTTTAGTTGTTGCTTGGGTGTTTTTTATTACTTGAGGTGTTTTGTGACTTTCTAGTCCAATTTCGAGTGGCTTTCCTAATTCTGTTTTGATCTCGAACTCTTCCTGAGCTTCTTTCTAGGTTATTGATCTCATTTCTGGGTTGTATTTAGTCCATGCGTGTTACTGCTGCTGTTAACTCTTTCTTCTTCTGATACTTCAACATCTAGGTACATAATTGTAATGTTCAAGCTTGTGGAAATGAAGTGGACTGCTATTGAGATAATTCCTGATTTTTCATGCTTTACCTTATTTAAAAATATAAAGCAATATGTTTATTTAGTTTCATTTGTATGATTGTAGTGTATTTTGACTATACGAGTTACTGTTTTTTCTCAAATTGATATAAGTATTATTAGTTAAACACTAGTTGTAGTTGTGTTCACTGTAGGTTGAATATTCTAATTAATGCCAATAGTTATGTTGTGTTTAATCATAAATGGAATTGTTTGGAATACTACATGTGTGTGCTATTGAATGTGATGGTCATAAATGATTAAATTAAGTAATCCAGTTGTCTAGTTTATACATTGGAGGTTCATGAGTAATTTGTTCAATCCGGTCTTCTACATTCAAGTTTGTCCAGTTTACTAGGCGTTGAAAGCTAAGAATAAAATCAGAATGCTCTACGGTTCAATTTTTGGCTTAATCTGGATGAACAATTAAATCCCCGGTCTCACATGCATGTTTCAAGCCCTAAGTAGTTGGTTAATCTTAAACAATCCTGTAGCTCTATTATTCATATTTTGGCAATAAAGTTTTCTGTTTGAGGTTCTCTCAATTGAATTGATGAGAGAAATCAGACCAAGCATCAGACATTGAAGTGGTGTTGACGTGCATTTGTAATGATCGCTATATTGCTGGGCTCATTATTGGCTCAAATTGCCCAACCCTCTTAGACTGTTTTGAATTCCCTGCTAAAAGTGTCTTGCCTTATTCATTCGGTTCCAGGGATTAATGGGTTTAGATTGAATTACGGATTTTGGACCTCTCGCACATGCAAATCAATTAGGGCTTTTATTTTAGTTTACAGACAAATAAAGTAGAAAATCATAGTCACTTTAGGTTGCCCCTTTCATAAATGATGAGACGAGCCTCACCGAACAAAAATAAATAAATGTGAGGTCCTCAATAAAGGATAAAAATATTTAGAAAATCGGGAAGGGTCGTTTAGCGAATTGCATGTTCCTTCAAAAAGATAATGATGCATTAGACTCTTTAGACCTGATTCTAATAAAAGTACCTCCTTAAACTCGGGTGCGCATTGATGCGACCAAAATCCAAATCTCGAAGAAGTAAAAATTTGTTGACAATCACGGGCGCATTGATTGCGACGGAGTTCGAAATGCGTTTTTACGATGTCGTAATTCTTATTAAATAAATATTGTTCGATAAAGGGTTCCTAAATTGAGGTGAGCCTCACCGAACAATATAAATAAATATTGGGCCCTCAATAAATGGTTGTTAAAATTGACTAGAATTCGGGAGGGCCGTTTAGCAAACTTCACGTCCTTCCCCAAAATAATATTACGTTAGAACCTTTAGGCGCGATTTAATTAAATTACTTCCTTAAACTTGGGTGTGCATTGATGCGACCCAAATCGAAATCTCGATGAAGTCGAAATATGTTGACAACAATGGGTACATTTATTGCGACGTGGTTCGAAATATGTTTTCACGACGTCGTAAGTCTATTAAAATAAATAATGATAAAAAGTGGTATAAGAATAAAAGGCACATAATCTAGCATGTATTAAAATCAGATAAAACAAAATGCAACAGTTAAGTGACCGTGCTAGAGCCACGGAATCCGGGAATGCCTAACACCTTATCACGGATTAACAGAATTTCGTACTCAGATTTTTTTTTTCACATGCTGCAACAGACTAATACTTTTCCTCAGTTCGGGATTCAACTGGTAATTTGGAACACCATTGATCCCCCAAGTGGCGACTCTAAATAATAAATAAACTAAATCTCGTTCCGATTGTCCTTTAAGTGGAAAAAACTCCTTTACGCCCCCTGCGGGTGTAGGTGAAAAAGGAGGTGTGATAGACAATACATGAGTAATAAAGGAAATTACACAAGAAAGGTATATACAAACACACATAAAGAAAAGAAGAAGAAAATTCACTAACATGTTTTTTCAAAAAATCCTTTCAGAAACCCTAATATTGAAGGAAAACGATTTTGAAAAGGATTTTGGGGAAAACACTTTAGATGGCAAGAAAAAGCATAAATACAGTATATATCTAAGCAAATAACACCTTGAATAGCTAAGGGTTTCAGAGAAACCCTAGAAATGAGAAAGGCTTGGAAACAGGTCCGATCTTGAGTTGGAGAAGTCAAGAATCAAGCTCTTGAGTCTTGAATATGTCGGAGCATGGCTGGAGAGCCATGAAATCAATGGTGTGAGAGGATTGAGTAGGGAATTGTTGAGGTCAGTCCTTGAAGCTTCGAACAACCATGTCTTACTGGTGAAGATAGGTGAGTACCATCTATCCATGGCCTGAGAATCCATGGATTCCGGTGACCGGTGGTTGAAAAGGGGGTCGAAAGAGGCTAGGGTTTCAGAGAGTTTGAGAGAGTTTGAGATATGAGAAGTTTTAAAGGTGGTTGGGAGATGGGAAATGAGGGATTAGGGTTAGACATTTGAAGCTAAAAAAGGAAAGGATGATTTGTGGTCGTTGATCAAAATGATCAATGGCCTGGATTAATACTGGGTACCGGGCGGGTCGTTTTGAATTGGGTCACGGGTTGGTAAGAAATAGAATTGGGTTGGTTTAATTCAATCAAATTAGGGGCTGTAATTGCAATGTATTGGGGTTGTTATTGAAATAAATGAGGCTAAATGTCAAATAGCCATTTTTCATCCTTTTTATTTATAAAAAAATAGTAAACTAATTTTTAAAGCAAATTAAAAGGACTGAACTAATTAACAATATATAAATATTAAATTAAAAATAGTAGGACCAATTTTATGATAATAAATATAATTAATCATAAATAGACTATAATTGCAATTATATTCAATATAGCTTAAAAATTACCGAATACATTTGCAGGAATTATGAAAAAATTAACTTAATTATATTTTGGTGTAAATATGAGAGAAAAATAAGTTATTCACTAAAATTGTAATCTTGGGAATAACTATTGGATTTTTGTAATGCTAAAATAGACAATATATTGATTTTTAAAATCTTTAAATTTTGGGAAGATTACTAAAACGCTTGGGTATGCTTCTATATGCGTATAAATGTTATTTTGAAAGTAGTTTGAGTATAAAAACACATAGAAAAAAATTAGGTATTAACAACTGCCCCTCATTACCCGAGAAGGATGAAAGAGTTGCCGGGTAATAGATATGATGAACAATTTTAACCGGAAGAGACGATTTGCAAAGAATTCTGACCGAGTTTTGGCTCCTATGCTACCTACATATCCCGGGTTTTACATGAATCAGTCCATATGCAGTTCAGGATTCATAGACGAAATATGCCGATGGAGGTTTTCGCAAAGAACGGACGCGATGTTTAGGTTGAGAAATGCAGGTGAAGTCTGATAGGCCGTAGAAACCGGAGTGGGATAGCTCCTGCAGGGATGGTCGTTGTTAGCCGATATACCTTGAAATGTGCAATAAAAACATATAGTGTGCATAAATTTAAACGTGATTCAATTTCCAATTGGACCATGAATGATATCTTTGGACACTTAGGATTACGTCCTCGAACCATGATGTCATGGGCCATGAAGCATAAAATAAAGGATTCGCAGGCTATAAAATGTTGTTCTTAGGCTATGAAAATGATGCCTCTGAAATATGATGCATTTGGGTAATGACATACAAAGATAAAATGGGGTCCTTAAGCCATGGCATGTTGTTCTCAGGATATAAGAATGGTGCCTCCGTACAGTGACGCCTTTGGAAAATTTGGCGATCTTTCAGCCCATGAAATGAAAAAGGTGGCAATCTTTCAGCCGATGCAAGACGTAACAAAAAGGCTGCAGTATTTCAACCATACAAGAAAAATAAAGTGGCGATGTTTCAGCTAATGCAAGATGTAAATGAAGTGCTGATTTTTCAGCTGATGAAGAGTTTAAATAAAGGTGGCAATATTTTAGCCATGCAGGATTTAAATAGAGATTGTGATATTACAACCATGCAGATGGAGGTAGAGCTTAACCCCGAAAGGCAGAAAGGTAGCCTTATGCAATGCGGAGAAATGCGGATGGATACAATGCTTAGTCTCGAAAGGCAGAAAAATAGCCTTTTGCAATGCAGAGAGATACAGATAGAGACAATGCTTAGTCTCGGAAGGCATAAAAGTATCCTTATGCAATGCAGAGAGATGCAGATGGAAGCAATGCTTAGTCTTAGAAGGTAGAGAAGTAGCCTTATGCAATGCAGAGAGATGCATATGGAGACAATGTTTAGTCTCAGAAGGCAGAAATGTAGTCATATGCAATGCAGAAAAGTAAAAGCACAAACGGTAGTAAAATCTCTTATCTGATAGCTGATGGTAATATTGTGGCTGCTGAGGATGTATAAATAGCAATTGTAACTAGATGACGTTTCGGAGGGTTGCATTCCTAAAATTATGAGTGTATAAATGTGGTTGTCGATTTGTGACTCGGGTACCTGTCTGTCACGACCCAATTTCAAAACCCGGTCGTGATGGCGCCTCTCGTGAAGATAAGGCCAACCAACAAATCATCAGTTCCTCTTCTAACAGTTACTTAGCATGAATAAGTCTGAATTATAGGTAATAAAATCATATAGAGAAATAAATGTGATAAAATAGGGAATCCAACCTGACACAGCCTGAAATCGGGGTGTCACAAGCCATGAGCATCTAGAAGGATTTATTTTATACAACTACAAAGCATGTAATACCTAGAACAGAAATCAGGAATCAAAGAGGAAGAAGATCTGGTGCCGCGGACGTTGGCGGTCACCTTGCTTGGCTAAAATAGTAATACCTTCAATCCACTAATAACCTGCTACTAGGTGAACAATACCTACAATAGAATGCAAGGTGCAAGGAGTAAAGTGAGTACTCCAACTCAGGAGTAATAAAAGTAAATAATAGCTGAACTTAAGAAATCACGTAAGGCACTCCATCATGCTATATAGAATAGTACAACCCTTTTGGGAACACAGTAAAACCGTTAAATCCTTCAAAAAACATTTGGGATCAGTTAAAACCTCTTTTGAAAATATCTTTTCCCAACAGTTAAGCAATTAAATGCGAAACAGGTAGTGCAAGTCAGCACAGAAGTCAGCCCCTCGGGCACTAACAAGTATGCATAACTGAACTCATAAACTCGACCCACGGGCAATTTTCGTGTTCCTGGTCAACCACTGTTACCTGACTTGTTCATATCAAACAGTGTCACTGTTACAACTATCTCAAATATATCCTCTTTAAAAGTGATCAGACAATATCAGAACACCAAATAAATATCTCAAACAATAACACAAACAACGAATAATTCTCAAAAGTATGAACGCAATGCAATGCATATGATGGTATATTCTAGTACCTACTGCAGGTGCAGCCCGAGCCACCCATATTTATATATCGTCGACGGCACTCAATGGGGGTGTACGCAGACTCCAGAGGGGCTCCTACAGCCCAAATGCAATAACAAGCCATCTCGTGGCATCAATCAAATCATGTTCAGTCATTGTTACATCACCATTTTATATCACACAGTGCCATTATTACCACTGCTTCATGTCACATCACACAGCGTCATTATTACAACTATTTCAAGTCATTGTTGCGGCGCGCAGCCCGAGCCACAATAATCAGTCCAGAAAAACATCATAAGACCATTGGGCACTTATAAAAAAGTAGTTCCATCCCGAAATATCATTTAAAATATCAATTGAGATTTCAAAACTTTGACGTATGGCTGGGTTTGCAAAATATTATTTAAACATTGGACTGAAACAAAATGATATGCAAGATATGCTAAAATAGCAATCTTATCCCCCGAAGAATTCATATAGTTGGCACGAAGCACAGACATGACAATCAGCCCAAATTATGATGATAACAAGTAGTTTTACTCAAATACGCAGTAAAATCAACAACTGGGACGGACCAAGTCACAGTCCCCAACGGTGCTCTACCCCACGCTCATATCCGGCGTGCAAGTCACCTCAATATAGCACTATGATGTGCGAATCCGGTCATTCATACCCTCGGCATATCATTTACAAGTATTACTCACCTCGAACCGGTGAATTCTCTAGCCCACGACGACTTTGCCCCTCAAACTGTCCTACACGCGCATCGAATCTATCCAAAATCAGTGCGAATACATCACAATATGCTAAGGGAACAAAGCTCAAGTGAAAACAATCAATAACAGGTACATATCCTGAAATTGCAAAAACCCCACCCGGGCCCACTTCTCGAAATCTAGAAAATTTTAAATCACTATGATCCTTATCTCGCCACGAGTCTATACATATTAAATTCACATGAATCGGAGTTCATTTGACACCTCAAATCACTAGTTCAATCTCTCTTAAGTTTCAACCCCTAACCTCTATTTTTTACGTTTATATCCTTGGGTTTTATGTGTTAATACATGTTTATACCATAATATTAATATCTAAGTGTGAGAATCCATACTTGATGAAGATCCCTGAAACCCTCTTCATAAATCGCCCAAAATCTCCTTAGTCAGAAGTCCAAAATGATTGTTCTTCAGAATTCGCGAAGAAGACTTATCTTATTGTTCTGGCCAGATTTCCTCTTATGCGATTTGAACACCACTTCCGTGGTTACAACTTTTGCGCCCAATCCACCGCTTCTGTGGTTCAACTTAAAAGGTCCAAGACCTCATCTGTTGCAAAGTATCCGCTCTTGCAAACCCGCTTCAGCGGCCGGGATTCTGCTTCTTGGGAACCTGCCCCGAGCACTATTTCCGCTTCTACGCTCCAAACCACCGCTTCAGCGATACCGCACCAGCGGTGCCAAAACCGCAAGTGCAAAACTGCAACCTTAAACATGCAACAAACTTCAAAACTCTCCGTTTAACCACCCGAATTCACCCTGAGGCCCCCGGAACAAAAACCAAAACCACAAACATGATCTATTACCTTATTCAAGGTTATTCGAACCCTCAAAACACTATCATTAACATAAAAATCATCTAATTTTATCAAATCGAAGCCAATGATAAATCAAAACTTCTGAAACTCATATTCAATCAACAACCCGACCAAACGATGTCCGAATGACCTGAAAATTTGCACACATATCCAAAATCAACCAACGAAGCTACAGAAACACTCAGAATTCCATTGCGACCCTCAGATCAAAATGTCACCTATCAACCAGAATTCGCCAAAATACTAACTTCGCCAATTCAAGTCTAATTCTACACCTGACCTCCAAAATCATTTCCGATCACACTCCCAAGTCACAAATCACTTCTCGAAGCTAACTGAATCACCGAAAATCACATCCGAGCCTTAAAGAGACTAACTTTCTCATTTCTTATCAAAACCAATCCAAATAAACCCTAACGCATAAATCCTAACGCACCACATACCAATAACGAACATGAAGAAGCATAAAGTGGGGAAATGTAGCAGTAACACATGAGACGATAGGTCGGGTCGTATCATCCTCCCCAACTTAATCTAGCGCTCGTCCTCGTGCATACGCGGAGTTGTACTAAAAGCAACCTAATAGCTTAATAACCTTACCAATCATATACCTAGGGTGATCCCATGTCACCCTATCTTGCATAGGTCTTATAACACAACATAGCTGAAATCTCACAATCCATCTAGACCATAAACCGTAGAACCACATTGCACTTTCCGAAATCATACAAAGGATCAGAACTCATCTACACTCAGAATAAGTCTGAACCAGCTGTAATAACTCATACCTAAATTCTCCGGTGAAATAATATGATATACCACATAATCCAAGCACCAAAAAAGATAACTTCTATTCACAAAGGCATTTCTTCCCTTTTGACTAATACTACAACAGATTCCGGGACAAGCCTTGATATCATCCATTAGAAAAGCTCAAATCAAATTCGTTCGCATCAATTAATTATCCCAAAGATCTCTTCTGACCAAACACAGCACCCGGTGACATGACACATCAATACGGCCTAAGCCTCAACACGCGTAACAACGGGCACCCATAAACAATAGTTGGAATATACACCGATCATGAAAATGACTCGATTGAAAGTTGTACCTCAAGATCGCCAGTACCATCAGAAAATAAGGATGAAAATCCACCTCACATCATATAATGGAGCATACAAATCTAACCCGTAGGGTCATATTTCCACATAGCCTCGCTACAGTGCATGATCATATTCCTACTGCCGCTCTGCATGAGACATCTCAAGTCGCTATACTCGAAATTGACAACCACGTACGATCAGCTTGGCTGCGTCAATTTTAAGACAGACATCTCCGTCCATTTCTACAACTATAAGGGCTCCTCCGGTTAGAACCAGGTGAACCATGTACGGACCTTGCCAGGTTGGACAAATTTCCCTTTGGCTTCATCTTGATGTGGGAATATTTGCTTAAGCACTAACTACCCTGGCGTAAACTTCCTCGGATTGACTCTTTTGTTGAAAGCTTTGGATATTCTGTTCTGATACAATTGGCCATGCAAACTGCATTCATTCTTTTCCCATCTATAAGGGCTAACTACTCGTGGCGAACTTTTACCAATTCTGCATCATCTAACTCCGTTTCTTGTATGATTCTCAAGGAGGGAATTTCCACCTCGGTAGAAATGACTGCCTCTATTCCATAAACCAACATGTAGAGAGTTGTTTCTTATGCCTCTGCTTGTGCTTTTCTATCATTTTCCTTAGTATTTTCTTGATATTCTTGTTGGCCGGCTCTACAGCTCCATTCATCTTAGACTTGTAGGCTGTAGAGTTCTTGTGTTTGATCTTGAATGTTTGAAACATCGCTTTCATTATGTCACTGTTGAGATTTGAACCATTATCAGTAATGAATAACTCTGTGATGCTGAACCGACAAACGATACGGTCACGGATAAAGTCTGCCACAACCTTCTTAGTTAATGCCTTATATGACACTCCTTCAACCCGTTTGGTAAAATAATCAATTGTCACTAGAATGAACCTGTGCCCGATTGATGCGGTAGGCTTGGTAGGTTCGATTTCATCCATTTCTCAAGCGGCGAATGGCCATGGCAAGCTTATTGCAGTAAGCTCATATTGAAGCAGCTATATCATATCTACATGTATCTGACACCGGTGCCATTTGCGAACATACTGTATGCAGTCCGTTTCCACAGTAATCCAAAAATATCCTACCCGGAATATCTTTTTTTCTAAGACAAAACCATTCATATATGGATCTCAGGTCCTTGCATGGATCTCTTCTAATAACCTGGATGCTTCTTTTGCATCAGCACATCTTAGTTAACCCAAATCAGGAGTCCTGCTGTATAAGATTCGTCTGCTCTGAACGAAGTTGTTAGATAACCTTCGAAGGATGCTCTACTGAGTAGAGTTTGCAAGTTTTGGATATTCCCCTGTTGTCAAATGCCCTAATGTGATGGAACAACAGTTTTCCGTCTACTTCTTCCTCGACGTGAGCAGCATAAGCTGGCAGATCATTGGATTTTACCGGGATAGGATCAATGAAATCCTTATCTGGATGCTAAATCAAGGATGATAGGGTAGCAAATGCATCGAAAAACTCATTCTGGACCCTAGGAACAATGCTTGAACTCTGTCCTTGTGAATATCTTTCTCAACTTTTGTACATGATGCATGTATGGGAGTATATTGGAGTTCATGGTTGTTCGTTCTTCTCGGACCTGATGTATGAGAAAGTATGAATCTCCGATTACTAGGAATTCATGAATTTTCATATCAATGGCAAGCTTGAGCCTTAAGATGCAGGCTTTGTACGTGGCCATATTGTTGGCTAGAACCTGAGTTTTGCAGATGTCGGGTAATGCTGGCCAGTTTAGGATACTAGGACTGCTCCTATGCCAACTCCTTTAAAATTTGCTGCTCTTTCAAAGACATCTTCCAACCATCATAGGACTCTACAATATCTTCTCCATTGAAAGATACCTCTTCATCCGAAAAATACATCTTTAGATACTCGTATTCTCCATCCACGACATTCTTGACAAGATTATCTGTCAAGCCTTATCCTTTGATTGTATCAGATCCCTAATCTGGTTTCTGTGAATCTAAAGGCACACTGCGCAAATTAACTTGCAGTTAATCTTTAATGATTGTGGCAGGCATTCTTCAGATCCTTTATATGGTTCTCTTGTGAAGTAAGTTGTTTTACCTTCCTTTACTGTATTAATATGTGTGTGACATAATTTACAATGATGTAAGTTAGGTAATAACCCTTTCATATAAAATTGACTGTTGCACTATTCATGTGCATTAGCGTGTGCGGGCTTCAACTTTCCTACTGGAGAGTTGACTTTATGCAATCTCCTCGGGAACTGGTAGGAACATAGTTCCTCAACTGTGCAACTCTGAAGAGTTGAGTTATATCCCACGCTGGATCCCAACCTGGAACTTTGTGATCTCCAGGTATTGTAAATGTGTAACAGGTTCCTTATCTGGTTCTGGATGGTAAGTTTGTTAGATCTTCAAAACATAAAGTAAAGTACATTTTCCAAGGTTCTTGTAAGCTATCAATTTCTCCCTTTTTGAAGACGACAAACTTATAATTTATATTCTTCCTGAGAACCAGATCTCCACATTATCCCCCCATAATCATCCATATTTTCTCATGAGAATTGAACCTAAGTAATTGATCAAAACTGGTTCCTCAAGACTATTTGGCAAATCACAAAAACTCAAAGTAGCATAACTTATCAATTTTCCACCTTTTGATGAATGACAAACCAAGAATTATTCCCCTTGAGAATTAGAATCCTTACATGCACTGATCACACCTGGTTCTTACCCAGCTCGTTAAGAACGTTTCTCATCATCAGAACATGACATATTGTAACTTTGATCAATTTCCCATTTTTAATGATAACAAACCCAAAAATTATCATTCCTCTTGAGAACCAAACTCCTCATATGTTTCCCTGCGGATCACACCTATAATCAACATATTATCAGTATCGTTCCCCCTGCGAAGGAGATCCATCTTTTATGCACAACACAACATATCAGTTCAGTTATATTCCTCCCCATGTGGACACCTATATAACTTCCCCCTTTTTGCATCATCAAAAACAATAACAAAAGAAGCACAACCAAAAAGAAGTTCAGCAATATTAACTCCGGCCACTTAGAAAACACAGCAATAACAAGAACAACAAGTGAATGGCAGTGCATAAAATGGAGTGATTGCCTATATTGGAGTAATTAAAAAGAATAGTAGTTTCAACAATACATAATATTACAAGTTAAACAATTAATGTACCAATTTCATCAATTATAGGGATCAAAAAAAGGTAGGAATTTAAGGGAATTTGGAAGGAGTGAAAGACATGGATCACTAGGCAGGAGAAAAAGAAAAGGGCTAAGACCGTGATGAGCATGTCCATTCGTTCATTTACTCTCCATTGATCAATGATAATTTTCTCTCTCAGTTCCTTCAACTGTTTCCTCAATCTTTCATTCTCATCCTTCAACTTTGCATTATATTCTGCCAAAGGTCCTCGAGGACCTAGTTCTCAACCTATTTGAGTAGGTTTAATCTATCAGATCACCAAAAATCTTCCAAAGTTTCATCTCATCACGAACAGACTCAGTCTCATGCACATAAAGCTAATAGTATCACATAAAACAGAGAAGTTTTTACTTCTTCTTCAGAAACATTAGGACTTTGGAAAAACAAGGAGGTTATTCTATTTTTTGAACTCAACAATGTTAAGAAGTTTCTCCATTTTTCAGCAATATTGGAGTCAACACTCTGCCTTACAGCATTTTTTGAGAAATCAACCTTTTGCTTCTGTAAGGAACCAGGTTCCGCACTTACACTACCTTTTCTATCCCTGAGAGGCCATGTCTCCCTCTTCTTCTTCCTAATTTGTTGAACCTTATCGTCTGCAGCATCTTTCTCAGTCAACTCCCTTTTTTTCTTTTTCATTCATAATCGCATCAGCAGGACACACAACTTCATCATCAATCAGCCTACTTTTCATTAATCTTTTTTACTGGATCAGAAGTTTGTTTATACACAGAACCCAAGGAGAAAAATATCATCAGTAACATTGACTTCATGAAAAGGACTTGAGGGATCAGGTTCATCATTTAGTCCTCACATCTACCATTTTATCCATATTTCAAGGCTTCCACAATTCCATCAAAAACTTCATCCTCATGCTCTAGAATATTAGATCTACCCTACTCCCTTTCAGTTAATGACATGATATTTCACCAGCTAAAAAAGGAACATAAGTATTGGAGAGACAACTAACCTGAGTCACAAGAACCAGGTTCCGTGACTGTTTTTTGAAAATTTTGAGCAAAACCTCCTCGAAGTGCAATGTCACTCTTACTTGTTTTTGTCCTGAAGTTGCATATGTATATACCTGTAATAGCATAGATTTGAGTTAGATGTCCCCGAAAAACAGGTTTTAGCAATATACCTTTCCTCCTTAACATAGCCAATTATCATGGGACCAAGTCATTAGTTGAGCTTGATGAATCCCAACTCCAGACGATTTTTTGAATGTTCCCTGCTCAGCACCTTCGTAAATATGTCTTCTACCTGATCCTTCATCTTATAGAACTTCATACAAATCAGAACCTTTTCAACATTTTCCCTGTGGAAATAGTGTCTGACATCAATGTGCTTGGTTATCTTGTGTTAAACCGGGTTCTTTACCATGTTGAGAGCACTAGTGTTGTTACATAGAAGTGGTACACAATCAATGTATACACCAAAAGATTCCAATTGTTTCTTGATATTTAGTGAATAAGCACGGGGCACCTGCAAAATATTCTGGTTCAGCTGTTGAGAGAGCTATTGAGTTTTGTTTTCTTGTACCCCATGAGATAAAACATGTTCCAAGGAAATGAGCCATTCCAGATGTGCTTTATTTTCACCAGATAGCCTACATAATCAGCACCAGCCTAACCAATAAGGTTGTAATTTTCACCTAAAGGATAGTACAAAAGTAAGTTTTGTGTACCATTAAAATATCTCAGAATTCTCATAGCAGACTTCAGATGAGATTCCTTAAAATTTGATTGGAACCTTGCACATAATGCCACACTAAATACAATGTCTGACTATCTAGCATTAAGGTAGTGTATAGAGCGAATGGTTCCCCTTTGATGCTTCCATATCAAACCTTTTCAAGAGTTGTTTGAGGTATTTTTACTGACTGATACACATTACTTTAATGGACTGCTTCACTTGAAGATCAGGAAGACATTCAGTTCCTCCATCATACTCATTTCAAATTCACTTCCCATGAGTTCAGCAAATTCTTCACATAATGAGTAGGTTCCTTTTTGATTCTTCAAAAAAAAAGAGTGTTGTCAATTTTCCCTCTTCTAAAGCCATTTCCTAGAAGGAAATTTGAGAACCTTCACACCAAAAACGGGGAACCTGACTCCTATAGCATTTCTGTCAGTAGGTCATGGAACCAGGTTCCACACATGGTTCCTTTCAAGTTGACAGAGATCTTCTTGCATAGTTGCTTTGAACTAGGTTGAATACCAGAGTATAAGGATGTGATTACATTTTAAAAGGATGTGAACTCTTTTACTTCTAGTTGGATACTTGAACTTCAGAATTTGTTGGACCCGATTCTTCCATATTTGAACCATCACTGACATCATTACAATTATGACTTCCACTATTGTGTTCTGCATAAGAAGTTCCTAATGCTGCATCTCCATCTCTTTCTTCAGCTTCAGTGGTATTAAGTAGGGTACCAGGTTCTTCTTGAGAAGTAGAAGAGGATGTTTCATTGTCTTCACCTCTCCTTCATCAGACTCATCATATCAACCTTGCCATTTGAAACATCAGATATTTCCCTTAGCACATCCATCACACACTCTATACTCCTTGAAATTTAAATTTCGCAGACCACGAACTAGGTCCTTCTTTAAGCAGCTCATATCACAACCTTGTAGAGATTTAAAATCAGCAACATAGATATTTTTGTATTTGTTGGTTACTAAGACCACTTCGCCAGTTACTAGATTAGTAAATGTGCACCCTTTGGATAAGAACTCTACTTTGTTTTCTTCATCACATATTTGAGAGGATTTCTAACCTTTCCGACAATGAGAATATACCCCGTCTTTTATTTCCGGAGGATACATTCCCTCCATGCAGGGCCTTCAGTGAAAAGAAATCATCTGTTCTTCCAGTTATGAGCTTCGATCAGTCGTCATCCATGTACCACTGTTGACTACTCCCTTTTATTGTTCCCTGCACACTAGACTTAGTGACGACAATACGATAGGGGATTCAAGAATTACTAAAGATAATAAAAATATCAAGAAACGTGTGAAAGCTAAATAATAAATAATCAAAAAAGAACGGAAAATTAAAGATAGATTGAACTCAAGAGAGAGTTTATTGAATTCAAGAATTTTATTATTAAATTTGAATCCTAAAAACTACAATTAGCTAACAAAAAACTAATCGCCTTTAGTAGAGACTTAAAACAAGAGATAGATTGTGAAACCCTACGCTTCAGAATAACAAGAACAACAATAAGCCTAAACTTATCACCTTTCCTGAATACGTAGAAGTAATTTAATATTACGAAAGAGTTTAATCTTACCACCTTAAGTTGAGTCTTGAAGGCTGAAGAATAAATCCAAGAGTAACCACACATAAGAGTGCAAGAGAAATATCAAAATTTTTATTGATAATACAATGAAAATTCTATGTCTAAAAACAAAGAAGATACCCCTTATATAGGTAGTAGGGGCCACTAAATAAATCCTAAAATAAGGAAATAGAGTCCAAAACTACTTTGGACAGCAAGTCCAACTACCTTAGGAAAAGAAAAATACTAGGAAGCAAAAACCAAGTCATTCTGGGAAAGCAATTCGAGAAATCTTAGAAAAAAAAATATAATCTTAACTAACTGGGAAAGAAATAAATATAGTCCCATAATATATGGAAATAAGTCTCAAACCAATCTTGGATAGATTCTTGAAAATTATGGAAATCTTGAGGGAAATTTGCAGGCAACTTGCTACCAATTTTTACTCAACATGTAGCACGACTATTGTACCATCCTTGGGCATAAAGTAAGTCCTTTAAATGCTATAAAAACATGGCTCCATGTAGGGCTTCATGGGCTGCAAGTTTGGACTGATTGGTCCAACAATGGACTGATTTTGGACCATCTTCAGAGGATGTTTCATGGGATCTAATCCACATCGTATTGGACGTGAATATGGGCCATAAAATAATTATAACACCGAAATAAATCAATCCTTTGTCCATAAGCTCTTCCTCCTAACTAACAACTTCTTTGATCGTTCCTGATATCCAATGACCTTGTTTTGTAACTTTTTAGCTTCAGATCTTATTAAAATCCTCTTTTAGATTCCAAAGCTTCATCCTTGTCCTTGAATAAATTTGAGTTTCCTGGAATTCTATGATTCTCCTCTTCTTGAAGAAAATTCGTCCTCGAATTTCGACCTTGCAAGAAAACGAAGACAGGCACTAGTAAATGGCATCCACTAATCTGAAATATAGTAAAAATGAAACAAGATAGTGACCATGTGCCCACTTAACCCAATTAAGCCTCATAGGAGTAAATACTCCTTTATAAAGCATATGTACATCATCATCCCAATACTATTTATGCCTACTTAGATTTGTCACAAAAAAATCTCTCTTAAGGTAGTCAAAAAATGTGCATGACAATGATATTACAAATTATTGATCACACGTCCATTTAAAACAAGTATCTCTACCGCATGTATCAAATAAGAGTATCAATTACAAATTTCATGGATTCTTCTACATGTAAGCTATTTAAAGAAGCACATAAATTCACAAGAAGGTTAGAAGAACCCATAATTCCCAAACTAAGTTTTAATACATTCAAGCTCATTAACATGACTCTCCCCAATAATATCCCAACTTCAATAGATTCTAAACACTTTCTCAAACTATCATATAAAGAGTCATAGATAGGTTCATGGAAATGTATTCGATCACTAGTGTCACAACAATCATGCATATTCTCATTAGTAGTAGAAAATACATTTGCAAGCTCACAATCAACATGGCTTAAAGAATGACTCTCCATTACACAACAAAAATCATGTTCTAGCAATTTACCATATAAAAGCTCACTAGACACTTGAAGATAAGAAGGAATATTTAAATTATTCGCAAGCCTCTTTTCAAAAATTTCATGCCTCTTTCTACCAAGTTGGAATTCAAAATCATCTATGTGAAACTCAATTTGAAAAGGAAGAAAATTACTCTAGCACTTGAACTTAGATATTATTGTTAATGGCTTGATATGCATTAAAACATCATTATCGACAATAATTATAAAGTCACCAAGATAAGAAATTAAAGTATAGTTCATTCCCTCCAAAAATAACGTAGGTATCCTAGAAAGGCCAAGAATTTGAATAAAGCAATAATACATACCAAACTTGGACTTATTTACTAATGGAACATCATCACCTTGTATTGTTTTATCCAATGGCTCCAACTTAGAAAAGCATTTAGGCAACTCCATGTCATAAACCTATAAATAAGGATAAAAATAGTCAAAAGGTTCAACAATAAAGAAATTAACCAAGCTTTTATCATCCACCATCCAACAAAAATTGATTTTGCTAAATTCATGTTGGAATGTAGTTGGATCCTTTGCGACAATCTCTTGTGCTTCACATATCTTATTACAAGGTCTTTCAACACATGGCTGTACAAAAACATACGAACTAAAACAAAAAAGATTTGGTGGGTTAGAAAGTAAAAAACATATTTTCTTACTTTCACTCTCTTTGTATTTTATCTCAAGACTAACTTTTTCCGCACTCATAGCCTCTTTTCTCTCACTAAAGTTTTTTCCTTTTTTCTTCACTCATAGAGTCATGTTTTTCTCTCTCTAACTCACATACTTTTGTTATCTCATTTTCTTTCCTCTTTTCTTTTCCTTCAAGTTCGTTATGTTTCTCACTTGACATCTCATGCTCTTCACTCAACACAACCTCTCATTTTTCATCTCTTGGGATGTCGACATGCACTCCCTTACTCCTCTCATTCTTTTCTCTCTCATATTTTTCCATATTCTCTTTAACGGTATATTCATCTTCACAAATTTGTGAAGGAGTCAATGGTCCAAGAATGAGTTTCTTCGAGTTAACCTCAAAAGAGAGTCTTTTTTTTTCATGTTATATGATGCTCTTTTGTAAACATACCACGGCTTTCCCAACAATATTTGATAATTATTTATGGGAATCACATCATACCAGATTGCATCATTATACTTTCAAATATAGAATAATAATAACACTCTTTTAGATATCTTTACTCCTCTGAACATGTAGGGTTCAATATGCTCAACACAAGAAAAGTTCAATTTCTCAACCATATAAGTATTAATTGAGTTATAGAGCTAAATCTTTGTCAATTTCAAGGGCACAAATCACAGACATCACTTTAGTTCTTGTTTGAAAATAACTTTATGATTGTCTTCCTTCCCTTCGGTATATTGTAAGTTTGAATTTTCAAGTTTTTGAGTCATAGTTCACCTCCTTTCATAATAACTACCGGTTTGAAACATCGTGAATAAAAATTAGAAGAATTATGTATCTCTCATATTTGGCTTTTCCTTTCTAATACTCTCACCTCTCTTGCCTTTTTTCACTCAAAGAAACTCTTGGTTGTTAATCTTTAGATTTATTAATAAACCTTCCTAGTCACAATCTTTAGTGATAAGAATATGGAGTTAGAAAAAGAAAGGAAAGGTAAGTGGAATACCAAACCTAGAAAGATTAGGAATTGATTAGTTTTTAAAAGAAAAAAGGAAAGAATTTAGAAAACCCAAAATCCCAAGAATAAGGAAATAAGTTACCTCAATCTTCAAGAACTAAAAATTAAATCGGCATAGTTCAAAATAAAAAAAAAACTCAATTTTCTCTTTGGAAATGGATCCCCAACCATATGAACAAGAACAACAAAAAATTCCCCCAAAACCCCCAGATAATTATCCAGGAAAAACTCAACCAAGTTTCAAGGACATGCTCACCACCTCAAACCCTTTATTCTTCACAACTATAGTTGACCAACATGATGAAAACTCTCTCATAAAAAATACAGAAGAACAACTTGGTGGTCAATCACCCCTATCAATCTCTAAAGGTATCAAATGCATACCACTCTCATATGAGGAGAAGGCTCGGATAAATGAACCTTGGAAGAATTCCATTATAATCAAGCTAGTGGGAAAACAAATGTTGAACTACTGCCTCAAGAAAAAAAATCCAAGATTTATGGAAACAAACAGAGGAGATACTAATGATTGACTTGGGAATGGATTACTACATAATTAAATTCAAGAACAAGGAAATGATGGATAAGGCCATGCACCAAGGGTCTTGGTTTATAAACGGGCATTTCCTTTCAATTACTAGATGGAAGCCAAATTTATTAGCTAATCAAGAGAAGGTCACAAACTAAGTAGTATGGATTAGGCTTCCCCAATTATCTACAGAATTTTACGATAGTAAAATACTAGAAAAAATTGGCAATGCTATTGGCCGGCTCCTGAAAATTGATGTTTGTACTTCAAAAAATCTAAGGGTCTTTTATGCAAGGTTATGTGTTGAATTACTACTAGAAATCCTAGTACAACCTTTCATCTTAGTAGGTCACCACAAACAAGTAATTCACTATGAAAGGGAGAATTTTCTTTGTATAAAGTGTGGACGGTTGGGACATGTAGCTCAAAAATGCCTTTCATTATTCAAAAAAATAGTGATCCCATCAGTGAAGGCACATCCAGGGAAGTGTCCAGTATACCTACAAATGAAAAGGAAGAGGAGCAATGGACAACCGTCTCCTTTTCTAAAAGAAGACATCAAGATGCAAAGGCTTCTCAAAGAATTTCTAATCCAAATCAGAGTAAGCTAATTAATGGCCCAGGTGTCACCGTAAAACTCTTCAATGCAAACACTGGTAAGTATCTTGATACTCAGCTATTACAATATAAAACTAAGGACAATATAAACTCAAATCCAGTTCTTCATGCAAATAATATTTTGACAAAAAAAAATTTATCTATCTTAGTATTACTGCATACGGTCTAGGACAAAACCACTAAAGATTTTAATAATCAAATTTCTATTTCTAATAATTCTAAGGAAAAAAAACAAGTGTCATCGTTTTCTAATGAAATTGACATGCTAGAAATGAAAGTGGTTATTAATACAAATACTACTAAGATGGCCATGAAACATATTGACACCAATTACCTAAATACCCTTACTAAAAAAAACTCCCCACTACTCATATAACTCACATGGGTAGACAAATTAGTCATAACCCTTTAATAAGCCACAACATCACGAAAGATCTTAGCGAAAGATCTGCCACCTCCTTACAACCGGAGTATGCAAGCCAAATGGCTATTGAGGAAGAAATTTTTAGCCAAATGGCAATTAACCTCAAACACGCAAAGGAGTGGGAAAATCAGCCCATAAACCCATCCATTGGGGAATTAAACGTCATGCAAAAGCTCCCAATTATTACCCTACCAGCCAATCCTCTCCATTTATCAAATAGCTCCTCACCCACTCCAGACTTAGAGGGTTTTAATAACCTAAACATTGTTCATAATGCCATCCCTTCCATCAACTCTAAGGAGAAGACAAAGGCTTCTTCAAATCCTTTGTCAAACAAGATTGATTATGGAAAATCTCCCACCTCTCCACCCTCCACCAGTGAACCTCCAAGTAATATATGTGCAACCTCCCCAAGCCCAAAATTATCAACCAGTGTCCTGGATGGAGATGGGGCTAATGGGCCATGCATGCTCCTTCAATGTTCAAATCAATGGCCAGGACTGAGTGATCATTCACAACGACACACAATATCTAGCTCAACCGGTGACAGAAGGTATGAGCCTAGCCATGAACAACTACGTAAACCAGGCCTGGCTGAACAATGTACTTCGACCTCTTACTCAATCTGTGAACAAACAACTGGTTCATGCAATGAAGAACCAGTGGAATCTATCCCCCCCCCCCCCACTTCAATCCAATCTACCCTCAAAATGCACTGATGGATATGCCATTATTCATGCCAGAAAAACCTATCCCAACTGAACCCTGTGCTTCTTCCATGGGAACAACCATAACCAGCCTAGGAGCCACCATTACCACAGGAAATTCCAACACCCCCCCCCCCCAATCCAGTCATTGTACCAGAACCAGTAAAAGCAGAGATGGAAAAGGAGGTGGAACCAGTAAACCTTCTCTTAGAAAGAGCCCTAGAAATCTCAAGTCTCGACGAGGTAAAGGTGTTTCACTTCACGGAGAGGCAAGAGAAGAGGCATATTCTCAGCTGCCCATTAGCATTATACAAATGCTCAATAGACATAGGACCTTCTTAGGATCCAACGGTATAAAATCGTGCTATGATCCTAGTTCCATATTTACGGAGGAACCATGTCATAGGAGAGTGAGGGATAATTGGGACCCAACCAACCACAACCTGAATTTATCCATGAATAGGCCTACTAATATTATTATTTGGAATATTAGAGGAGGAAATAGTGAAAACTTTAGAAGGCACTTCAGGGAGATGGTTGACACCCATAGACCATGTATGGTAGCACTACTAGAGACTAGAATGGGTAACCATTTGGAACTACAAGATGACTATGGTTTTACGGAATTCATTGAAGTCCCATCGGAAGGCCAAGCAGGTGGAATTGTGGTACTCTATTACCATGAAATAGTAATTGTTAATAATTCTATTCGTAGGGATCATGTGATCCATGCAACCATTGAGGTAATTCACATTCGACAAAAATGGCTTTTTAGTACTATCTGTGCTAGTACCAAGTTAGCTTTTCATAAAATATTATGCGATAACCTAGAAGATATTAGTAATAATTATAATGGTCCATGGCTAGTCAGAGGGGACTTCAATGATGTTTTTAGTTTAAATGAAAATTTGGGGGTAATCTTATAAGGAACATTAGAGCAAATTTCCTACGGAATAAGATTAATAGTTGCAACTTAATTGACTTTGGCTATAAAGGGTGTAAGTACAGTTGGTAAAATAATAGAGATAAAAAAGGGGATTAATTATAGAAAAGTTAGATAAAATACTAGCCAATGAAGAATGGATAAGGTTATTCCCTAAAAGTTCCATTATCCATCTACCAAAGATATATTCGGACCATAACCCCATACTTGTAGAATTAATTCCTAAAAGTAATAACTTCCACAAACCTCCTTTTAGACTTGAAACTTTTTGGTGCAAACACCCTTCTTTTAAATCTCTTGTCCAAGGAAGATTCTAACCCGGCTTCAAGGTATAAAAAAATCTAGTCAATAACCTTATAGTAGATTCCTCCAAAACCTCCATGCTTGCCAAATAAAGGACTATAATGATCTATTACTTATCGAGGGGGATTATTGGAAACTAAGGTCTATAATTTTATGGCTCAATGAGAGATTCAAACACTCGTTTCTTTCATATCTTTGCCACAAATAAGAAAAGAAGAAATAAAATTAATTTCTTCAAAGATACCACTGGGAATTGGATTAGTAACCCCCACCTAGTCTCTGCCCATGTGTGTGACTACTTCCAAACAACGTTCAAAACTGTCTATACCAACTCTAGTAGATTTAGTCCCCTTAAAAATAATTCTGAAAATGGCCTATATCTATATAGTCTTAATAGCCCCTATTAAATATTGGGATTAAAAAAGTTATTTTTTCTTTAAAACATTTTAAGTCTCTTGGACCGGATTGTTTACACCCGCTCTTTTTTTTCAAAAAAATTGAGATATGGTTGGTCCCTCAATCATAAACCTGTGTCATGATATTTTTGAAAGCAATAGATCCCACATCATATCAATAAAAAATACTTGTGCCTTATTACAAAAATCCCCAATGCAAATGACCTAAAAAACTTTGGACCAATTGGCCTTCGTAATACTATTTAAAAAGTAATTACAAAACTTCTATCCAATAGGCTCAAACCTTTCCTCGACCAACTCATTTGCCCAAATCAAGCTAGTTTTATTAAAAATAGAAGAGCTTCGGATAATGCTATCATCATTAATGAACTAATTTCAAATATTCAAAAGAAAAAAGGAAAACAAGGTCATATGATGCTGAAAATCGACCTTGAAAAGGTCTTTGACCGTTTAGAATGGTCATTTTTATTCTACACCCTTACATAATTTAATTTCCCTCCTAAATTTAAAAAAAATCTGTTGAGTTGCATCACAACCAGCGATATAGCAATACTAGTGAATGGCTCTACGACCAAGGTTTTTCAGCCTAGCCGGGGAATAACACAAGGTGACCCTATATCCCCTTACATTTTCATCATTTGTCTTACAATGTTATTCCATTACGTAAACCATCAAGTCGATATTAGAAATTGGGAACCCATTAGACTGGGAACAAATGGCTCCATGTTCTCTCATCTCTTTTTTTCTAACGATCTCACCTTAATTGCCAAAGCAAATCTCAAGTCTAGTCATACCATTAAGAAGGGTGTTGATATTTTTTGTAAACTTTCTGGTCAAAAAGTCAATGCTACTAAATCAAATATTATTTTTTCTAATAATTGTCCTATAGATCAAGCTAGTAACATTTCCAACATCTTTAACATTAAAAAAATGTGACTCCTCTGGTATGCATCTAGGTTTTCCTTTACTTAATAAAACCCTAGACTCAAAGACTACCAATTTATTATTGATAAAATTTGAGCTAAATTAACTGCTTGGAAAATGAATTTTCTTAATGTAGCTGGAAGAACTACTCTTTCCCAATTTTTTCTGAACTCTATTCCTAACTTCTATATGATATTTACCCTACTCCCAGTTAGTACCCTTAAGAAAGTTGACAATGTCCAAAGGGACTTGTTATGGGGCACTACTGATGAAAAAAGGAAAATGCATTTCGTAAATTGGTCTACAGTTTCCAAACTAAAATGATGGGTGGTCTAGGACTCAGGATGGCTAAGGATAAAAACATTTGTAATCTTTCCAACCTTGCATGGAGAACCATTAGTAATCCTACTACTCCTTGGGATAAACTTATTATTAACACATATGCAAATGCAAATACTAAGAAAAATAGATTGTTCATTTGGAAAGGCCTCTTAAAAGGATGGGAGGTATGCTCTAAAGGTGTTACATGGACACTCCACCATTCTGTTGGAAACACGTTCTCAAAGCATTATACAAAAACGTGTGTTCATATGTGTAGGTTTTGATGAATGACAAACAAGCGCAAATTGACATATGACGAAGCTCAAGTACAAGCGCACAATTGATATATATAACGAGATTCAAGCACAAGACCAAGTTTTATAGTTTTACATGAGTCGTTCTTAATTGTGATCTTGATCCGATAACTTGACTCATGACATGGCTTCTCTCGTAAAACTATTTTTACAAAATCATGCATATTTAATTTAATGCTAAATGATTTTAAATCATGCATATTTACTTTAGTCAAAATGATTTTTAAACATGCCAATAAAATCTGGACTAAGATAATCGATTATGTACTTATGATAATCGACTATGTTAAGCTAAGACTGCACGACAATCGATTGTGAACCTTATGACAATCGATTGTGATGAGGCAGTGTACTTCAAAGTTTTTCAAAACTCAGAATAATCGATTGTGAAGCTAATGACAATCGATTGTGAAGAGACAGTGTCAATCAGATCTTTCAAAGTCACAAAATAATCGATTGTGAACATATGACAATCGATTGTGTTGAGGCAGTGTCTTCCAGACTTTTTCAAAGTTATTAAATAATCGATTGTGAGTATATAACAATCGATTGTCACGAGGCAGTGTCCAAAATGATTTTCAAAGTCTGATAAATAATCGATTGTTAACATTGCACAATCGATTGTGAAGCTGACCGTTGTCGTAAAGTTTTCAAATACCGTCAGGTAATCGATTGTTGATTTTGTACAATCGATTGTTGAAATTAAAATCTGGAAAAGATTTTTTGAACGTTGCTGAATAATCGATTGTTGATTTTGTACAATTGATTGTTGAAATTAAAATCTGGAAAGGATTTTTTGAACGTTGCTGAATAATCGATTATTGATTTTGTATAATCGATTGTTTTACGTAAAATCTGGAAATAATTTTTTGAACGTTACCAATAATCGATTGTTGATCTTGGACAATCGATTGTTAAGCGTAAAATCCGGGATTGATTTCTGGAATGATTGGCAAACAATCGATTGTGACTTCTTGACAATCGATTGTCACACAGTAAAATCAGCAACTCTTAATTGGCAATTAGGCAACAGTAATGCCAAGTTTTTCAACTATAAATACAACTTCATTTCAGTGTTTTAAACACAACAACACACAACAACTGATCATACTATTGCTATAAGCTTGCATACTATTGTTAATCATTTTATATTCATTTCATAAAGCTTTTGAGAGCCAAAGTCTTGTCCATAGTTGTTGTGATCTTGAGCTTACTTCTTTTACTCATATCTACTCATAAAGGAGTGTATTGTTTGAGTGTTTAGTGTTTTGTACACTTGAAGAGAATTGTGATTCTCTTGTTGTAAGGAACTTGTGTTTCCTTGGTCGAAGTCTTGGAGTGTTGTATCTCCGAGCAAGATTGTTGAGGCTTGTGTCCTCAGATTGTAAAGGTTTGTTAGGCACCCGTAAGCTTAACAGTGAAGTCTTGGAGTGTTGTATCTCCGAGCAAAGGTGTTAAGGCTTGTGTCCTTAAGTTGTAAAGATTGGTTAGGCACCCGTAAGCTTAACAGTGAAGTCTTGGAGTGTTGTATCTCCGAGCAAAGGTGTTAAGGCTTGTGTCCTTAAGTTGTAAAGGTTTGTTGAGCACCCGTAAGCTTGACAAGTTAGTGGAAAATCTCGAGAGAGTCTCTCGGGGACTGGACTAGCCACTTGTTGTGGTGAACCAGAATACATCGGTGCGTTTGTTCTTTATTGCATTTAATTTCCGCACTTATTTTTCCTGCAAGTTTTTAAATTCCGCAAGTTTACGCTAATTTTTATTATAATGCTATTCACCCCCCCTCTAGCGTTAGGCGTATTATCTAACACATTCTTCAGAGCCCAACTCTCTGAAGACTTAACAGTTTGAGAGAACCATCCATGGCTTCTACTCGTGACACTTTTGCAGGAATAGGTGATGGTGATTTTAACATGTTGCCCCCAATATTTGATGGAAATAATTACTTATATTTGAAAGATCGGATGAGAATTTTCATCACAGCCAACAACTTTTATCTATGGCAAATCGTCAAACATGGTGATCAAATGACAACAAAAGTTGGGAAAGCCAAGGTAAGTGAATACAACACTAATGCAATAAATATGTTGTATAGCGCCTTGAATCAGGAAGACATTCAGAAAATTTCCCACTACAAAACCGCCAAAGAAATGTGGGATAAGCTGGAGGAAATGTATGAAAGCATGCCTCAAAAAGCGGACAGCTCATATGATGAATCAACTGGCCAATGTCTCATGGCAAACAAAGAAGAAGAGGTAAGTACTTCCAACTCTCACTCGCTTGAAGAAATGCAAAATGCTTATAATAAATTACATAGTGAGTTTGTTGATGCTTCCAAGACTATAAAAGATTTGCAGAGAACTCTGTCGCTGCAAGAAAAAGATTTTCAAAAACAACTCTCTCTAAAAGAAAAAGATTTTGAAAAACTGGTTTTAGAAAATGAGAAGTTGAAAGAGGAAAACAAGTTTTTTGGAAAAAGAAGCGCCGATAAGCCCGAAAGCTCTATTAGAAAGTGTACTTCTTGCTTGCATCTCAAAAATGAAGTAGAAAGGCTTAAAGGCACATTAGATAAGTTTAATTCTTCGCACAAAAATTTGAATGATGTTCTTGATAATTTAAAGTCAACCAAGCATGGCATAGGGTTTACGAATGAGCCTAAAGAAAAGGTTGAAGCTAAACCCCAACAACCTAAGGCTCAACCTAGGACTAATAATAAAAATGCTTATCCTAGAAATAGCAATCCTAGAACCAATATGCATGCTAGACTAAATGTTGAACTATTTAGAAGACCCAGCAATGACTTACCACCTAGAAATAACTACCCTAGAAATGATGCATATTATAGGCCAAATACTAGAAGGAATTTTGAACCCTTTAGAGCACCTAGAAATGATTTCCAACGTAGAAATAATTATTCTAGAAATGCTGCTCATAGTAGGAGAAATGATGTTCATAAAACGCGCAATAGTCATAATGCTGAAAATAGAGTAAACCATTTTCGTCCGTCAAGTTACTATGAACCTAGAAGGATACATAACCCTAACGTGACTTGTCATTATTGTAGACGTATTGGTCATATTGCTCCTGCATGTTTTACATGACATAGACATATCACTCAATCGCATCATTATTATATGCCTAACCCCCAAGGACCCAAAATGGCATGGGTACCAAAAGATCATTAATCTATTTTGCAGGTGTGCTTGAAAGGCTACAGTATTGTAGTAGATGCACCGAGCACGACACCTCATTGCATCAAGAGGAAATTTCGGTTAGTTATCCTTTTTGACAAAAACCGAATTGTTGATATGTGCTAGCAACCATATTAACTTATTTGTTGTTAATTTGGTTCCCCTATTGTTGAATCTTTGATAAGCTTAGTCGTAATAGTTGATGTGCGTTAACAATTGAGATATCCTTGTCAACAATCAATATCAATTAGCTTTGTTGATTCATATGTTGAGAACGTGTTGTTAAATGACAATTGGTGTCAATTAGTTTACTTGTTAGTTATCTGCTTTTAAAAGATCAAAACTGTTGATATGTATTAACAGTTAGCTTAATAAAATCATTTCATTCATGATTTGATAATTGCTATCTGTGGTTTAAATAACTGTTAGTATACTGTGTGGTGTGTATTATCTATTAGCATATTCTTCAAAAGGTTTTCACTCACGTTTTTGATGAATGCTATCCTCAATTTTGAAAAATAATTGAGATATCTCATGTTTCTAACAATTGACAAAAATCCTTCTGTTAAAAATCGTCTCTTGATGAACACATCCATTGGTCTGGATAATGGTTGGTATGTTCTTCAAAATTCGATGTATGGTTGATCTGTTAACAGTCAACACTCGTTTGTAATATGCTTTACAAAAAATAACAATTTGTATCACTGTTAATAAAATAACATTTGGTACACTTGTTATGTCATCCAACAAATGGGTTTATCATTGTTTTATAACAATTGGTATATCTATGTCTTGTTGGTATGTCTTGATAAATTTCTGATTAAGGGGAAATAGATTGCATGAAGTTTACTATCTGTTTGATGACAGAATCTCAAAACAACTCTCTATATTGGCAATGTTATTTTCTTTAAACTCTCATGCCACTAATATCTTGCATTCCAAATCTTGTGGAAAATGATATCTTAGAAAATATTTGTATTACTTTGGAGCAACTAATAAGTGTCATGCAAGGAATCTGTAAATCGCATTTGAGATATCATTGATAGACAAGCTAAATTTCTTGTTGGAGCTGCAAATTAAGCAAATGAAAGAGGGAACTTTCATTTGTCCATCTAAATGTCGCAAGGAGTTGCCAAATCAATTCGAAAAGAGCAACACCAAACCAATGGTCACTTCAATGAATTTAGATGACCATCTTGACAGAAATGTGAAAGGTAAGACGAGCAATACCATGAACTACACAGGTATGATCGTTCCTCACTTTACCTTATTGCTAGTAGACTTGATAAAATATTTAGCGTTTAATGTTGTGCCAAATATAAATCATGTCCAAATGAAGTATTGAATGCGGGTAAACGTTGATCTAAATGCATACATTTTAGGTTGCATTTATATTTTATTTACTGACTTGAGCGTCGGAGACGTTTAATTCTATTTTGCAGGTATCACCCTAAAGGTAGGGGGAATTATTACGTTTTGGCACAGAACAATCGATTGTTCCAAGCAAATAATCGATTATCTTACTGTGCAGAAAATCGATTAGCAGTATCACTAATCGATTGTTTATGGTTTATGTTTATTATGCAGTTTTGTTAAATAATTGATTCTTTATCTGCAAAATCAATTTCCGTCTCAGCCATTCAGCAATGCTTTTCCAAAACAATCGATAGTTTCAAAATATAATCGATTATTCTCAAAATCAGAAAATTTTTGTGCTCACTGTAACATAACAATCGATTACCATATTTTGACAATCGATTATTTCATGTCAGTAATTCAAAATTTTTTTTTTTACCGTTTGGTTCTGCAATCGATTTGTGTCAGTTCCGAGATTTAGTCAAATCTTAATGACAATCGATTATCTCATTACAACAATCGATTGTCAAACGGTCAGTGCAATTTATTCTTTACCGTTTCTGACCGTTTTAGCTTTCAATTTTCAGTAGAATTCTTCCATTAATGAAATGCCTTTCTCCCCTCTATAAATAGGCTTCATATATGTTCATTTTTATTCACGCAAGCATCAATTTTAGCTCTCAAACTATCAAAACTCTTTCAAGTCTCTTGCAAATTCCAGCAATACTTAGTAAAAATGTCGGGCCGTCACTCCAAACGTTCCCGTTCTGCTAGGCATGGTGCATCCTCCTCTACTGCTCCAAACTATACCTATCAAGATGGTTCCGTTCTATACTTTAATTCTGACATCGAGCTTACTCGATTTTTAAAAAAATTTAAAAAGCGCGACATTCTTCCTCCCCGCTTTTCAACCAACAAGTATCTTGAATCTTATGGCCCTGCTGCAAATATGCTCAAAAATTGCCAACTTCTTGACTTCTTACTTCTTACCCATCCTTACATCAATACTACATTGATTCAAGCATTTTACTCCAACCTTCATGAGGATGATGACGGTGAGCTTGTGACAAATATAAATGGTGTTCAAATTCTTCTTTCCGATGAAAACCTTCATACCATTGCCCGTCTTCCTCATAATGGTGAAGACATTTTTCGGTACATCGGAGAGGCCGGAGCCCTTTTTGATGAAACAGTCCTCCTACATCAAACCGGACTTACTTCTTATTATCCAAATCTTTCTTCCCATCGTCCTACAATTACGGGAATGGATCCCAATTATCGGTTGATTTTCTATTTCATCACCCGAGTCCTCAAGCCTCGTAAGCATAACCATACCACCATTTCCCAAGAGGACACCAAGATCATGCATGCCATAATAACCGGAGCTAACATCAATTGGTGTCGGTTCGTCAAGATTCACATGCGTGACACTATCGAAGATGATAGGCCTCTTCCTTATGCTCTCCTCATCATGAATTTTCTTGAAGCCTCCGTTTTCATCACTTCCAACGTTCCTCTCAAAAAGAGTACCAAGAAGTGGGAAATTTCAGAATCCTCCTTTCATCATGACGGTGATCATGCAGCGCCTGCTCCTCCTCCAACCCGTCGAACTCGTCCGCCTCAAGAGCCCACTCTCCAATCCATTTTCGACCAAATTGCTTCCTTGACCACCTCTGTTGGTCAATTGACAAATGAGATCCATGGATATTTTGACCATGTTCATTATCCATATGCCGGTCTTGTTCCCTTTGAAGCAGTGCCGGACGATGAGGCGGGAAATGATAATGAATGATTTCTTTGTTTGTTTTGATTCTATTGTGATATGTTTTATTGTCCCCTCCTTATGTAATTGTTTTCTCTTTCCAATAAATAAACAAGTTTTATTTACATCTTTGGCATCTTCTTATATTATTTTTGCTAATGGCAAAAGGGGGAAGATAACGGGTATGCACTCTCAATATTTATAAGCTTAAATTGAGGGGGAATTCATATATTGAGGGGGAACAAATTGCATACTTGTTGATGCATATATATACTTGTCATGAATCGTCATTATAAATTGTTTAATTTGCATAACCCGCTTAAAGATTGCCATTATCAAAAAGGGGAAATTGTTGGAAACACGTTCTCAAAGCATTATACTAAAACGTGTGTTCATATGTGTAGGTTTTGATGAATGACAAACAAGCGCAAATTAACATATGACGAAGCTCAAGTACAAGCGCACAATTGATATATATAACGAGATTCAAGCACAAGACCAAGTTTTATAGTTTTACATGAGTCGTTCTTAATTGTGATCTTGATCCGACAACTTGACTCATGACATGGCTTCTCTCGTAAAACTATTTTTACAAAATCATGCATATTTAATTTAATGCTAAATGATTTTAAATCATGCATATTTACTTTAGTCAAAATGATTTTTAAACATGCCTCTAAAATCTGGACTAAGATAATCGATTATGTACTTATGATAATCGATTATGTTAAGCCAAGACAGCATGACAATCGATTGTGTTAAGGCAGTGAGCATCAGGTTTTTCAAACCTGCGTGACAATCGATTGTGAACCTTATGACAATCGATTGTGATGAGGCAGTGTACATCAAAGTTTTTCAAAACTCAGAATAATCGATTGTGAAGCTAATGACAATCGATTGTGAAGAGACAGTGTCCATCAGATTTTTCAAAGTCAAAAAATAATCGATTGTGAACATATGACAATCGATTGTGTTGAGGCAGTGTCTTCCGGACTTTTTCAAAGTTATTAAATAATCGATTGTGAGTATATAACAATCGATTGTCACGAGGCGGTGTCTAAAATGATTTTCAAAGTCTGATAGATAATCGATTGTTAACATTGCACAATCGATTATGAAGCTGACCGTTGTCGTAAAGTTTTCAAATACCGTCAGGTAATCTATTGTTGATTTTGTACAATCGATTGTTGAAATTAAAATCTGGAAAAGATTATTTGAACGTTGCTGAATAATCGATTGTTGATTTTGTACAATCGATTGTTGAAATTAAAATCTGGAAAGGATCTTTTGAACGTTGCTGAATAATCGATTATTGATTTTGTATAATCGATTGTTTTACGTAAAATCTGGAAATGATTTTTTGAACGTTACCAATAACCGATTGTTGATCTTGGACATTGATTGTTAAGCGTAAAATCCGGAATTGATTTCTGGAACGATTGGCAAACAATCGATTGTGACTTCTTGACAATCGATTGTCACACAGTAAAATCAGCAACTCTTAATTGGCAATTAGGCAACAGTAATGCCAAGTTTTTCAACTATAAATACAGCTTCATTTCAGTGTTTTAAACACAACAACACACAACAACTGATCATACTATTGCTATAAGCTTGCATACTATTGTTAATCATTTTATATTCATTTCATAAAGCTTTTGAGAGCCAAAGTCTTGTTCATAGTTGTTGTGATCTTGAGCTTACTTCTTTTACTCATATCTACTCATAAAGGAGTGTATTGTTTGAGTGTTTAGTGTTTTGTAGACTTGAAGAGAATTTTGATTCTCTTGTTTTAAGGAACTTGTGTTTCCTTGGTCGAAGTCTTGGAGTGTTGTATCTCCGAGCAAGATTGTTGAGGCTTGTGTCCTCAGATTGTAAAGGTTGGTTAGGCACCCGTAAGCTTAATAGTGAAGTCTTGGAGTGTTGTATCTCCAAGCAAAGGTGTTAAGGCTTGTGTCTTTAAGTTGTAAAGGTTGGTTAGGCACCCGTAAGGTTTGTTCTTTATTGCATTTAATTTCCACACTTATTTTTCCTGCAAGTTTTTAAATTCCGCAAGTTTACGCTAATTTTTATTATAACGCTATTCACCCCCCTCTAGCGTTAAGCGTATTATCTAACACATTCTTCAAACATGAGTATTTGGGAGACTAGTCAGATCTCTGGCCAAGGTAACCTTAGGAAAAATATAGAGGGTTCCCTAACAAAAAAGGATCAACTCTTGAAAATTATACATATCTTTGATGACAAACAATAGTGTCTAGATAATATTTCTCTTATCCTTCCTGAGGATATTAAGAATGTTATTTACAATACCAAAATCAACATTAAATATCCTAGGAAAGACATCCATATTTGGTCCCTCGATACCAAAGGTCTCTTCACTACTAATTCTTGCTATAATCTAATGAAGGAGAAAGACGGGAATAATATAAACTTTGAGTGGATATGGGGTTGCCTTGTCCCAATAAAATAAAGTTTTTCCTTTGGCAATGACTCCACAGTAAAATACCTTGTAGATCCTACCTTGCTCGAATTGGGATAAATTTGGACCCTCACTGCCCTATATGTAGGAATGATACAGATGAATCTCTAACTCACATCTTTATTGACTATAAGGCAAGCAAACATATTTGGGAATCTCTTATCTGGACGAATGTTTATACGGCTAATGGGGAGCATTGGTTGTTACAACTCAAGAACTATACCTACCCTTTTAATAATAGATTGATAACTTGGGACCTTTTTTTACCCTTTGCTATTTGGTACATTTGGATTAACCGTAACAATAATAATCATAATAATACCAACTATCCATTAATACTCAACTCATTATGAATAAGGAAATTGAGTATAGGCTATTAATGGAAACTAATGTGGTATATGTCCTAATTTGCGTATTAAGGTTAAATGGCATAAGCCTCCGATGGGGTGGTTCAAATTAAATATATATACACGCTAGCTTCCACACGATTGCTGGAAAATGTGGCCTAGGTAGAGTAATCAGGGATGGGAAAGGATATTGGCTTGTAGGTTTTATAAAAGCTACGTATGCAACATGTTGTCTCCAAGAAGAAATCAACGCCTTATTAGAAGGGTTAAAAACTACAAATGAATGGGATTTATTTCCGCTTCAAGTGAAAACTAAATCAACGGAGGTAATACAGTTAATACAACATGAAATAATGTGCATACTAACATCATCAAAAAATGCAGTTCGTTAATGCACCAACAAAGGCAGACATTCCTCCAGCACGAGTTCAGCCAAGGGAATAGGATATTTCACCAGCTAGCATGCATGGGACGTACTAATGCAGGGAAGAAGAAAAAAGATTTTGTTTCCTCAACCGAGGAAGTTAAATATCTACTGGATTTTGTATGTTCTAGAACATTATGCTTTTGAAAAGCTCTTATCTTATGCGTTTTGTAATAAATTAGCTAGCCTAGAAAATCAAAGTGTCCTAAGTGACAACAACTAAAAATCTCATGTACTGCATGTTACGTAACTTTTAATATATTAGTTTCATGTTTGCTCAAAAAATAAATTACAAGAACTAGGATCCGCTCTTCTTGTTTCCTTTTTTGACTTGGAAACCAAACAATACTTGAATTTTAGAAATAACAATGAGCTATTAAGTTTTATTTCTTCTTTTTTTTAGGCTATTTTTTCCTTTTATTCTTTTTTTATTGGTTTTGCTCAATAACCTCCCATTATGATCAAGATTGAAATCTTGATTAGTCTATGCTCTGATATCACTTGATAATAGCACCATTGAGGATTCAATAATTACTAAAGAAACCAAGAAACCAAGAAAAGTACGTAATCTAAAAGAAAATAAATAAACAAAACAGAACAACAATTAGCTAACAAATAACTAATCGCCTTTCGTACAGAATTAAAATAAGAGATAGCTTGTGAAACCTGACCCTTTAGAATAACAAGAACACCAATAAGCCTAAATTATCGCATTTCTTGAATATCTAAAAGTGATCTAATATTTCAAAAAAGTTTACTCTTACCACCTTAAGTTGAGTCTTGAAGGTTGAAGAATAAATTCAAGAGTAGCCGCACTCAAGAGTGCAAGAGAAATCTCACAACTTTTATTGATAATAGTCTGAATAATCTAAGTCTAAAAACAAAGAATACACCCCTTATATAGGTAGTAGAGGTCACGAAATTAAGCCTAAAAAATAAGGAAATAAAGTCCTAAACTACTTTGAACAACAAGTCCAACTACCTTAGGAAAAGGAAAATAATAGGAAGTAAGGACCAAGTCATATTTGGAAAGTAATTCTAAAAATCATAGAAAAAAGAAAACATAATTTTAACTAAATAGGAAATAAATAAATATAGTCCCATAATATATGGAAATAAGTCTCAAATCAATCTAGGATAGATTCTTCAAAATCATGAAAATCTTAAGGGAAATTTGTAAGCAACTTGGAATCAACTAGCACTCAACATGTACCACGATTATTGTACCATCCTTGAAAATCAAATAGGTCCCTTTTATTGTATAAAAATGTGGCTTCATGTAGGACTTTATGAGCTGCAAGTTTGGACACATTTTAGGTTATAAAATGGTCCAACAATGGCCTGAATTTGGACCTTCTTCACAGGATATTTTTTGGGATCTAATCCACATCTTATTGGACATGAATATGGGTCATAAAATATTTATAACCCCTAAAAACTCAATCATTTTTCCTTAAGACCTTCCTCCCAACTAACAACTTCTTTGATCGTTCGTGAAATCCAATGATCTTGTTTTGTAACTTTTTTGCTTGAGTTCTTGTTAAAGTCCTCTTTGAGATTCCAAAGTTTCATCCTTGTCCTTGAATAAATTTGAGATTACTAGGATTTTATCACTTAGGAACCCAAGCCAGCTTGGGTCCCTTATAATGATAGAACGGGCGGACCAAACTTCTTTTTGACCATGCTAGTAGCACATATTTTCTCTTTAGGGAACCAGGTTCCTCATCAGTATGCTTCCTTTCAGCAAAAAATCTAATTTTCTATAAAGACTAAATTTTAACTGTACAAGAGTCCTTGTAATGACTAGTTTGACGATAGTGAGTGCAAAGCCTATTATTAGCCGCAGTTACATATTTCTTATCGGGATTAAAGGAGGTTTTTGCCTTTAGGAACTCCATGCCTTGCATGTTTCCACCAATACACCTGTATATAGACGTTATTACATCAGAGGACCGGGTCCATTTAAGTAACTTATCAAGATCGTTTTTAACCCTTTTATAAATCATCCTAATGTTTTCTATTCTTTTCAAGCTCAGCAACAAGACTCGTTTGAACTTTCTTAAGCTCACTCTCAAGCATAAGTTGAGTCTCTCTAGCCACTTCCTCTCTCTCAGTGTTGTCCATCCATTTTTTTGTTTGCTTTTTCTACAAGTTATGTTCTCTAGTTACTTCTTTCGCTTGTTCCATTAATTCTTCAATGGAAACAACCATATCATCCCTTTCTTGCACTGTAGCTTAAATTTTCTATACTTGAGTTTTCTTGTTTTTTGCCAAGGTTCTCTAAGGTTTTTTTCAAGTCAACAACCACTACCATACAATCATCTCTAGATAGTTCTCATCTACTACCACTACCATAATATGTATCAATTAGAACATTTGATAATGACATTAATTTCTTCAAAAAATAGGACTCCAGATTTATCTGAACATCCCTGAAATTAACCACATCATTGTCATCCTCTTCATCCTCATCTGAATGAGCCATCAATGCAAACAATGAATCATATTCCATTGCTTCATTTTGCAGTGCCATTATGGAGCTACTTCCTACATCTGGTTCCTCTTCTGATTCATTGGAGGAGTTTCCTATGCAGCAAGAGATTGCTTCACAACATTGTCAGCTGCACTTATTCGATGGAAGATTTTGTCAGGAACCGAGTCCCTTTTTGCTACTTTTCAGCATTGTGTTTGCAATGCTCTTGTTTCAGAAATGGACAACCTTTGATTTCCCTAATTTTCCGCACTTGTGATAGCAATCATTTCCTTTGAAATTCTTGCTGGAACTTCCTTTCTTTGGGATCCCCCCATTTTTACAAAAAGGCTTCTAAAATATTTGCGGTCTATTGGTATATTGACTTTCCTCGAAGTTTGGAGGAGCAACCAAGTAGATCTTATCTAGGTTGTAACCTTTTAGAAAGAACCTGGCTCTGATACAAATTATTAGAAACTACGCATCTAACAGACTGTATAGAGAACTGGGTTCTCTATGAGTTTCCACTGAAAATACTAATGAACCAAAATGTATAGC
This sequence comes from Nicotiana benthamiana, assembly GCA_034376525.1. Taxonomy (NCBI): domain Eukaryota; kingdom Viridiplantae; phylum Streptophyta; class Magnoliopsida; order Solanales; family Solanaceae; genus Nicotiana; species Nicotiana benthamiana. The sequence continues at coordinate 22,269,361 of CM067337.1, read as the reverse complement.
GATCAGGTCCTATATCAGTTTGGTTCAATGCTAAATACTGAACCAATATGTAAATGAGACTCATGATAAGCTCCCACTATATAGAGAACCAGATTATCTATAAGTTCCTAGTGTAAGCAACAGACTATAAAACTAACCAGTATAGGGAATCAGGATCTCTAGTTGTTCCCACAGTAGCTCGATAGTAAATAAAAAAAGCAGAGGCTTTTTATGTGGAAAAATCCCAACTCTAGGGAATAAAAACCATGACCTACACTTGTAGGCTTTCAATTTCACTAACTTATAAACACATATTACAAGACACTTTGTAATAACTCTATTACAAAGGATTTAACTCAACTAATTTGTGGTACTCTCACCATAAGCCATTTTGTGACTCTCTAGTTACAAAGACTTTGACTAACTAGTGATACTATCACCACAAGCCACGTTGTCACCCTCTAGTGACAAATACTTTAATCATTTTCTAACTTGTAATACCACTATTACAAGCCACTTTATAATAACTCTAATACAAAGGCTTCACAACTCGACTAACTCTAGATAAGACACAAACTTAGAGGGTTTGTGATTTTGGGTTCCCTAAAATGCAAATTCTAACAAAGCAATATAGGAGATACAAATTAAGAACAAATAACAACGACTCAACAAACCTAAGGTATCTTCAATCTTGGATCCGGTCCTTGAGGTTGAAGCAACTTTGTTCTTGAGAGAAGTTGGTACAAGCACTTGAGAGAGGAATTTCATTTCTGATTTTGCAAGTCTTGGAGAAGGATTCCTTGTGTCATACACCAGGTTTTTATTACAACAGACATCACCTTAGTGATGTCAAATCTTTGTTAGTACATGCCTCTTCTCAATGGAAAGTGACTACTGCACTGTTTTTAGAACTGTTGCATGTACAGCTGCAGGCAGTCAATTTGTGCAGTTGCTTTGTAGTTGTACAGTTGACTTATACTTTTGTCAGGGGAACACCAAGGTATCAGGTGCACAATATGGTTCTTGTGAATCTAAAGGTACGCAGCCCAGATTATCATGAGTCAATTGATCATGAATGATTGTGCAAGGCTTGCTTCAGGTCCTTTATCTGGTTCTCTCATGGAGTAAGTTGTTTTACCTTCCTTGATTATATTCATATGTGTGTGAAATCACTTATAAGGATCTAATTGAAGTAGGTAAGAAGCCTTTCATAGAAAGTTTACTGCTGCATTGTTCCTGTACAGTAGCGTGTGCATGCAGCAACTTTCCTGCTGGAGAGTTTACTTCATTTCCTCAGTTGTTCCTTCCACTATGAAGAGTTGAGTTATATCCCACACTAGATATCAACATGGAACTATATGATGTTGAGGTTTTGTAAATGTGTAACAGGTTCCTTTTCTGGTTTTGGGTGGTAAGTTGTTTAGATCATCAAAATATAAAGTAAAGTACATATTCCCAAGGTACTTGTAACCTATAAAGTTATTATATTATCAGTTCAGTTTTAGCTTTTAGTTATCATGTTTCCTTACACACTCTGTATATAATTTCGTAGTGACTTCCATTTTGTCGGGGACGTTGCATTTCATTTCTGCAAGTCCTCATTGGCAGTTGGACAGACCCTCCCAGCAGATAGTGTTAAACATTAGCTTGGTCGGTAAGCTCCACTTCCTCGGAGTTGCCAGGTTTAGACCTTGGAGGCATTTGATATATACATGCTTAATGGATAGGTCGAGGCCCTATCCCAACCATGGTACAGTTCAGTTATCTCTAGAGGCTTGAAGACAAGTTATGTATAGTTTGTATATCAGTAGATGTTCATGGCGGCCTCATCAGCCTCCACACACATACATGCACACACACACACACATATGAGAGAGATGTCAGTGTATGTGTGTGTGTGTATGCGTATGAGATTTTGGATATCTTTAATTCATAGATGAGAGAGACGTTACTTTTAAACGATTCAGAATATCACCTCATTGGCCTTAGTTGAGGGTTACCCCTTCAGAGTCCACAGTTACAAAGCGGTGCACTCGGGTCAAGAATGAAACCGGGTACTAACTATGCTTCTTCAAGTTTGGAGCGTGACAAAGGAAATGATAGCCCATGTGCTAATACTATGAGTAAAACCCCAACATGAGCAAGTTGCAAAGCATTGCATGGAATGATCCTATAGGCTAAAAACTATAGGACCATCCTTATACTTCTCTGTAAAAATAAGTTGAATATTATATCTGTCCAAATTACTTTCTTCCTTTTTAAGACTAGTTCTCTTAATTTAAGTTCGGTCGGGACCCACCGCTGTGGACCTCGAAGGATGTCTAATACCTTCCCCTCAAGGTAATTTCGTGCCCTTACCCGATCTCTCGTGATATAAACTAGTTGCAGGAGTTACTTGTTTTAGGTTCCCTAAGGCACATTAATCCGTTAGGTGGCGACTCTTTCGAGTCCAATTCTGTAATAGAAAGGAGTTGTCCAAGAAAATATTGAAACCCGATTTCGAGAGAAAAAAGGGCGACACCAAGTCCTCAATTCGGCTTTTCAACCTCACTAAAACTCCTCAAACAATGCAGAGGATTCCAAAACTAACCAAAACTCGTACAAACTAATAAATATATGCTCAAAAGTTCATAATTTAACTATTATAGTAATTAAAACTTCTAACTTGGAAGATTCCTAAAATTTACCCCAGGGCCCACGTGCCCAGATTTCAGAAATTTCTAATATAAACTTTATCCATGAATTCACGAACTCAAATACATAATTTATTCCCAATTACCTAATTAATTTTTTGCTCAAATCTTATTTTTACCAAACATGGTTCCAAGAAAACCCCACAAATTTCCTCTTAATTTCATGTTAAATCTATTCATAATCTGTGTAATTAACTCAAGAACTGATAGGGATCACTTTAATCTCTATGTTGATAAAATCCCCCCCCCCCCCAACCCCTAAATTCTGTCAAAATCGCCCAAGACCAAGTGAAAAATAAGGGAAAAGAGGTTGTCCAATATTAAAGCTCAAGACTACCCAATTAACTCTTCTTCACGACCGCAGAATAAGCCTCACGATCACGAAGGAATAACTGGCCCATGCCTTAAGACCTTCTACGCGAACATCAGGATAGTCAAAGGATCGTGAAGGCTTGGCAGCCTGAACTTCACAAATGCAGCCAGCCCTTCGCTAACACGAAGAGTAAAGATGGCTGACCCACTCTAGGCACTTTATTCTACGCGAACGCGGGCCTGTATATGCAAAAGAGACACCAAACTGTCCTATACCTTTGCAAAAAAGGCCCTTTGAACGCAAAGGGGAACATTCCCAGTCTCCCAATTCCTTCTCCGCGAACGCGACTCCACTTCTGCATTGGCAAAGAAGGAAACCAGAACCAGCAACATCATATTTCAAACTTAGCTCTGGGTGGTCCCAAATTAACTAGAGCCACCTGGGACCCTGACCGATCGCACCAATAAGTCCATAAGCATAATTCAGACCTCCTTTAACTCTCATAAAAAAGACATTAGAACCAAGAATTGTACCCCAAAACCAACTTGAATCAACTTATGAACTTCATGCTTTTCAATTAGCTCTGATCGTCTCGAATAATACTTAGACTACTCAGAATGATACTAAATTTTACGTACAAGTCATAAATCATACTAAAGAACTATTCTCAGGCTCAAAATCCCAAACAGACCTTGATAATACCAAAGTCTACTCCAAAACGAAATTTAAAGAACTAGAAAATTTTCAATGAACCAACTTTCAACATTAAGCGCCGAAATGCTCCCCTATCACTCGAAACCCGATCCAAATACATATCCAAATCTAAAATTAACATAAAAATCTATTGGAACCATCAAATCTCGGTTCCAAGGTTAAACAACAACAACAAAAATAACAACTACCCAGTGTAGTCCCACAAAGTGGGGTCTGGGGAGGGTAATATGTAGACGGGCCTAACCCCTACCCGAAAGGGCAGAGAGGCTGTTTCCAATCGACCCTCGGCTCAGTGCAGAAAAGGAAAAACATAAACAAAAACAAAAGCGCACTAGTAACTCCAACAGAAATATCTAAACATAAGAACCATAAATAAAATAGCATGCAATAATTATCTAAACATAAAAATCATAAATAAAATAGCATGCAATAATATCAGACAGTAACTACCATAAATAACTACAATAAGGGAGACACAATCCAATACACAAATAATCTGTGCATAGCCCTGCCAAGCCTCATCCAACCCCGTGAGGAGTACGAAAAACTCTAGAAGCCCCTATCCTACAACCCTGATACTAGACCTCCAGACTTTCCTATCAAGGGCCATGTACTCGGAAACTCGCATTCTAGCCATGTCATGCCTAATCATCTCTTCCCAACACCTCTTAGGCCTCCCTGTGCCTCGCCGTACACCGACCATCGTCATCCGCTCACAACTCCTCACCGGGGCATCAGGACTCCTCCTCCGCACATGTCCTAACCACCTCAGCCTCGCTTCTTGCATCTTCTCATCCACCGGGGCCACCCCCACCTTCTCTCGAGTAACTTCATTCTGAATCATATCTAACATGGTGAGCCTGCACATCCACCTGAGCATCCTCATCTCTACAACCTTCATTCGATAAACTTGAGAGTTCTTCACTGGCCAGCACTCCACCCCATACAACATGGCAGGTCTACCACAGCATTATAAAATTTCCCCTTGAGTTTATGTGGAACTTTCTTGTCACACAAGACTCTTGATGCAAGCCTCCACTTTGACCACCCTGCTCCTATACGATGAGTGACATCCCCTCAAACTCTCCGTCCCCTTGAATCACCGACCCAAGATATCTGACATTGTCCCTATTGGCGATGACTTGGGATCCAATAATCACGTCCTTTCCTACTTCGCTCGGCTCGGCGCTAAACTTGCACTCCAGGTATTATGTCTTAGATCTGCTTATTTTGAAACCCTTAGACTCTAGAGTCTGTCTCCATACCTCTAACCTCTCAATAACACCGACCCTTGTCTCGTCTATCAAGACTATGTCATCAGCAAATAGCATACAACAAGGCACATCCCCTTGAATATGTCGGGTTAGAGCATCCATCACCAAGGCAAACAAGATAAGGCTTAGCGCCGATCCTTGATGGAGCCCCATTACCACTGGAAAATGGTCTGAGTCGCAACCCACCGTCCGAACCCTAGTCATAGCTCCATCATACATGTCCTTGATTACTCTGATGTAGGCTTCCGGCACGCTCTTCGCCTCCAAACACCTCCATAGCACCTCCCTTGGGACCTTGTCATACGCCTTATCCAAGTCGATAAGCACCATGTGCAGGTCATTCTTCTTATCCCTGAACTGCTCCACCAGCCTCCTGACAAGGTGGATAGCTTCTGTAGTGGAGCGACTCGGTTCCAAGATTGTTTACATAAAATATTGACTCAAGTCAAACTTGACCATCCTTGCCCGCTATTAAGGAACTACGTGTTTCGATTCCAACCTGAACTCTTCCAAACCCAAACCTACCATCCCCGCAAGTCATAAAATAATAAAAGAATACATACGAAATCTTAATTAGGAGAACATGGATCTTAAAAGCAAAAACCAACGGTCAAGTCATTACAACAACTATGTCGATTTGTTAAGTCATTGTATGGGCTTAAATAAGCTTCAAGATAGTGGACCATTAAGATTTTTATCGTGCTTGTGTCATTTGGTTTTGCTCAGAGTCATTTAGACTATTCATTTTTCACCAAACACTCTCATGGTAAAATTGTTGTAGTCCTTGTTTATGTAGATGATTTGTTGGTGACTGGTAATTATTTGGAATTGATTCAGGAGACAAGGTCCTCTGTACAACATACTTTTAAGATAAAGGAATTAGGAGAGATTAGATATTTTCTTGATATTGAGTTTGCTCGAAGTATTAAGAGTATTCTAATGCATCAAAACACATATATTTTGCAGTTTATTTCTGATCTTAAATTGACAGGTGCCAAGATAATTGGTGCTCCCTTTGAGCTGAATCAGAAGTTTATTACTTCTGACTATGATGTTCATTTTGGTCTGATAAGTGACAAAACCTATGGATGATCCTGGTTCCCATTAGAGATTGGCTGACAGATTGCTCTACTTGACCAATACTAGGCTAGACATTGGTTTTGATGTGTAATATCTCAGCTAGTTCATGGCTCTCCCACGGAATCCTTCATGGAAACAACTCTCAGGCTTGTCAAATATATCAAGCATTCCCCAAGATTGGGTGTGTTGATGTCTACTACATCCCATGATCACATGACTCCTTTTGTGATGCCGATTGGGCTTCTTTTCCAAACATTCGAAGATCCATACATGCTATTTGGTTAACTTTGAGTGTTCTCTGGTTATTATAAATCTAAAATGATAGCGGCGAATCGTACAACCAGGGTTTTGAAGACCACCAGATATCAATTAATAGGGTTTGCTGACTGCCGACAAAACATAAAAATAGCCTCCGCAAATAGATTATTTTTTATACTGAGCCTACCATAACGAGGAATTAAACTGAGGTTGAATATAGGAGCTTAGCCACCATTGTAGCTGAAATTGTTTAGTTAGCTCGCCTATTTAAAGAGTATAATGTCCATCTTCAGTTGACAATTTATTTTTATTGTGATAGTATGTCTACTAGACAAATTGCTACAAATTGAGTACTTCACTATCGTATTAAGTACATTGACATCAATTGTCATTTTATTTGGGAGAAGGTACAAAAAGGCTTAGTTCATCTACTATATTTGTCTTCTATCGAACACCCAGTTGATGTCCATACCAAGAGTCTTAGTGGGCGTTTGGATATAAGAATTGTAAAATTCTGAAAAAAGTAAAAAAATTAATTCAAGTATAAATGGTATTTGAAATTAGAGTTTTGTTTTTCCATGAATATAATTTTGAGTTGTTTTTAAATTTTTGTGAGTAATTTTAGTGAAAATTTTGAAAACTAACTTTTTAAATTTTCAAATAAATTCAAAATTCATGTTCAAGTAAAAATTTTATGGCTAAACATCAATTTCAAAAAAATAAGTGAAAAAAATTTCATGGCCAAATAGGCTCTGACTATGATTCAACATCATTACCTTGTTTCCCAGCTAAGAATGAAAAATATCTTCATATCTTCTGGCTTGAGTGGGAATGTAAAGGACTTGACTAACTGTATTGATGTTCCTTGACTTAACCACAGTTAACTAGCTGATTGGCGAAGTAGTTTATCTTATCCATTCTGTTATGGCAGTTGTCAATAGCTTGCAATTAGTTGATAGCTACAAAGTAGAGTCGGTTGGTTGGAATATAATTTATATTGATATAAGTTATGTCGGTATAAGTTATATTGAGATAAATTATGTTAGGATTGTCGTTTATTCATTATTTGGTATATTATATTAAGAATGACAATATAATTTTATAATTTCTGCAAAGAAGGTATAAGTTATACCGGTGCTAATTACCACACCTTCTATAAACTATAAGTTATCGTAGTGATAAAATTAACACCGGAATAACTTATACCTGATTTGCTGACCAAACACAATATCAAGTTGGTATTAATTTTTTATACCACCCTTATACCTTTTTATACGTCATACCAAACAACCCTTAGTGATAGGTGTATATATGCATTGTGTAGTACACACATTTTAGTCGAACTATTGATTCAATCAACAAGGATTCCTTTCTGCACTTCAACAACTCTAAATTGTCACAGTTTCTATTACATAAAATGTAGTTTTCACTGGAACCATTCTTTATTTGTTGAAAGAAAAAAACAATTCTTCATTTCTTAATTTACCAACAAGCAAAATAATGACCAACCGCGAAAAGAATCATCTACACGTGCAGATAGCAAAGAAGAGCTTCCATAAGATTTTTGGTCGTGTGTTTGCGAGATTAGTACTTGATTCAATATTTTACGACGAAGCAGCAAAAAAACACGCGACATGTTTCTAGAAAATCAAAGGGGTGATGTCGGATTCTGTTCAATGCCGACAGTTTTCTAGTAAAATATATACTATGCACTTATAAAATATTAACATTTGCAGACAACTTCTGCCATGCCCCCAAAGTGCCACGTTATTTGAGTTTAGGAAACTTTATGTGATTAAAATAGCGACTAATGTGAAAATAAACTTTAACCCGTTTTAATCTGATTAGTTATTAGGAGTATAGATACGTGCTTTATAAAGAACAATTTGACTTGAAATGTTTGACCTGTTGTTTAGCTCAAAAATTATATTCGTATTTTGTAAGCCTAGAAACAATTAAAAAATATATGGGGGTAAATCGTAATGAAATATAATAAGCTCAAGAGATGATTATCACTTCGAGAGTCTCCGTAGATCTGTCAAAGGATAATAAAATAGACTTAGCTTAAGAAGGAAACAATGGTTAAAAACTTGAAAGAGAGAAAAATTGAGATAGAGATATAGATTGTATTATTCGAGAATAATGATGATGCCTTTTACAAGGGGTAGGAAACCTTCCTCGAAGTAATAGATAAAAAAGTACAAAAGTTGGTGGCTTCCACTCAGAAAAAGGGGTCAGGTGCTAAACGATGTCCCTCCTTCTTCACCGATTTGGGATGTACCATTGCTTGGGTCGCCCTTATCCTAGGGGATGTGCCCACTTGGAATGGGGACGTTATGAGCCAAATTTAGCCCCATACAGTTAGTCCCTCCGTTCGTTGGAGACATACTCGATGATCGTCTTCGATGGACGGACATGCACGATTTACGACGTGACGTTTCGATTTTCGGCGCCGGTTTCGGAACTGAGCCTCTTCGATTTCCGTGTGCCTCACTCCTATTAATTGAAGAGTGGTTCAAAGAGTTTATCTTGCGAACCTTTAGAAAGTTTCCCTTTGTTTCTCTCTTCTTCCTTTTTTCTCGTAATAGTTACATCGTTTTCAGAGAGATACCAATTCTGAGGATTGTCTCACTCATTACCAACACTTCGTTCTCTTATCGTGTATTATGGCAAAACCCTAAGGAAGTCAAAAAGGCTAAGGACAGTTCCCCTTCTAGGGTTCCACCCTCTTCCGATGGTGAAGGGGAAGGAGCGGGAAAACTATAGTTTCTTTGATGGTAGACAACATTTTATCGAAGGATTTAAATGCGAGAAAAGACTTCAATACGACATGCCCCTCTCATCCTTGGAAGGAGAGCGATTTACTCCAGTCTCACTTTGGATGTTATCAGAACTATATACAACATTTCTGATCACGTTGAAATAGCTCCGGTCGGGACGGACCATGCCAATGTACATAGGCCCGATTTTTGTACATCCTACAAATAGGCTCTTAGGATCGGGTATAGCTTTCCGCTTAACCCTTTGGCGGAAGAGCTCTATCACTTCTAAAATGTATGTTCGGCTGAGCTCACACCTTATGCCCTGAAGGTTGTCGGATCCTTACCACGCTTGCGGGTGAGGCCGAGGCCGTTGTTTCCGTACATCATCTGCTACAGATGTTCAGCCCCAGTTATATGATGGGTACCATGCTCCAACTGAGGAGCCGTGGTAAGAAGAGCTTTGTCGTTAGGGCTGACGACAAAGCTAACCATGAGTTCTGGCGTAAATTCTTTTACGTTAGGACGAGCCATCTAGTGTCCGATCCATAAGGATTTCCAGAGACGTGGAATGAAGGATGTAAGTATCCTTGCATGTAACTTTGCGACGCTCTGTTTTGACTGACCAATAACTCTGAACTCATTTTCTTCCTTTTTTGTAGTGGTGGCTCATTCACCCAGCCCCGTTGACGATATTAGGTCGTGGGTGGCGAGGTTGATACCATATGCGAAGAGATGCCGCACTTGTACTGAATTTCGTAGGTTGTACGGCCCAACTGGTAACAAACTTGCCTATTTCCTTTCATTTTGTTTTGGCTTGGTGACCTTCCTACCTGATGTGCTTTTTGTTTGTTAGGTCGGGGTGCTTCCACAAGAACAAAGAAAGAAGAAAACCGATGTTGGCCCGTCTAGGGTGGAGTCTGACTCTGATGGGGGAGACATACTTGTGGGCAGCTCACCTAGAGGTAGCCCCCTTTCGACTTCCCGGCAAGGGGCCACATCGGTAGCTGCATTGGAAGCAGTGCTTGAGGCTGCTTCTGTAGAGATACCAGAGGCCGTAGCAACAACGACACCAGAAACCGTGCCCATTTTGGTACCTGAAGTCGCCCTAGTAGAGGCGGCTTCCGACGAAGAAGAGCCGCCTGAGAAAACGAGGCGGCGACTGATCACTGGCAAACGAATTTCCGTGGAGGGCATGACGAGGCACAGTCAACCCCGGCAAGTGCCGAGGTCAACCATATTGGCCGAGGTCATTCGTGCTAGGCGAATGGTTCCTCAGAGAATGGATGTCGCTGCCCGTTAGGTTCTTGCTCCAAGAGGCGAGTCATCTACCGTTGTTAATGAAGCGGTTGTGGAGACTGAGAGGATGGGCTCTAAAGCCGCTCTTTGGGAAGCACCTTGCAGCTCGGCCTATGTGGAGATGAGGGAGGGCAGGTCTACTCGCCGCATTGTCATCCCTGGTGGATACAACTTATTAGAAGATAGCGAGCAGGCCGCGGCGGACATGACCCTATTGTGCGCGGCTGCAGAGCATGAGTCGCTGAGAGATGTTAGCAATGCGGACTTGTCAAGGCGGGTAGCCGGCTCACTACTGCAAAAAAGACCTTTAGCGGCAATACAAAATGGCTTTAGCGGCAATAACAATAGGCGCTAAATTTTTTACCAGCCATTAGGGTTTTGCCGCTGATGTTGGGGTCGGTAAAGCCATTAGCAGCTTTTCTTGCAAAAGCTGGTAAATGGTATGGTTTATTTCCGCTAAAAATTATTATCTTTAATGGCAATTATTTTTTGCAATTATAATTGCTACTACATCCGCTCCAAAACGGCCAACTACACCACTTTAGCATCTATTTTTATAGCCACTAACTTCAAACTAATTGCCGCTAAAGGTTCGCACCTCTAACAACAATTATTTGCGGAAATTATAGTGGCTGCTAAATCCAATCCAAATGGCTAATTATACTTCTTTACCATCAATATTTATAGCCGCTAACTTCAAAATAATTGCCGCTAACTTCAAAATAATTGCCGCTAAAGGTTCACATCTCTAACTGCAATTGTTTGTGGCAATTATATTGGCTACTAATTCCAATCCAAACGGGTAATTATACTTCTTTACCATCCATTTTTATAGCTGTTAAATGCCAAATTATTGTCGCTAAAAGTCCGCATCTTTAACGGTAATTATTCTATTGCAATTAAAAAGGCAATACTATCCCTTTTAAAACATCTTAGTTTGCCCTTTAGAGTCCATTTTAATAGCTTAACTAAATTGCTGCTAATAATCAATAGCTTTAAAAGTCATAAGCGTTAATAGCAATAATTTATCCACAATTAATAATATATAATTACTGCATTTGTATAGAATATGACCCAAATAATAAAATATATTAATATCAATCAAAAAAAAATATATCTCATAAAATCTTAACAAACAAAAGAAAGTAGTAATCAAAAATATTAATATCACAGTAACTTAAAACATAAAAATATACTATTTGGACTAGATAGCAATGTCATCATTGTAATAATCCCGAATGATGGTCTTCAAATGATTTCAGCAACTTTTCATCATTTTAAAATCTTCCAACCGCTAAATTATCGAACATCAGACTGTATGACCTGGAATTATAAAATAATTGTGTTAAAGGATAAAGTATATGCATGAAGTTCTGAAATAGAAGACTAGTGTTATAACTACAAGTGCATTTTCTTTAGCAGGAACAAATGAATTTCATTCATCAATTGGAAAAATAAAGGGAACAAGATCCATTAGTTATCTTGGACTTCTCTGTGCTATGAAAAAGAAGGAGGTGCAGGTTGTAGATCCATTCAAGACATTTCAAATGCGTTTGCAGCTAAAGCCTGGTGGAACCTAAGGAGCAAGCAATAACTTTGGAAGGATTTTATTGAAGCCAAATACTATTGTAACACTCATCCTATTGCAGCTAATTGGAAGATTGGAAATTTACAAATCTAGAAGAGATTAAAGGATATCAACTTGTGCAGAAATTTCAGCCCAAAATGTGCAGAAATTTCAGCTTCAACATGTGGAAAATTGCTGTAAAATACTGCTCAAATCTTGATCACAAACAGCTGAACATTAGAATGTTCAGAAGCTGTAAAAATTGGGCAGAAACTTCCAACAGAAACAAAAATAAAATTCAGCAAACAGAGGCCCTATCTAGCTGACACTTTGTGATATTAATTCATATGATGCAAACTAGTTGAGTAGTGTCCGAGTACACTTGTACCATTCAGCTAAGTCATGCAACTGAAGCAACTATACAAGAACCAAACTACTTCCGTAGAACAACAAAATCACTTGTATTTCATCAGAAAAAGCACCTCCACTACGAGCACAGAGTTCTTCCTGCATCTTCAGCATCTCATTCGACATTGGATCTCTATTAATCTGCAAAATGTTCAAAGAGAGGTACTTAAGATTTCATTTCCCCAGAATGATGGAAAGACATTGTAAGAAAAGTTTTGTTGCAAAACTTACTACTGGCTTGTTCTGAATATTCCGAGCACGATTTGCATATTTAAGAGATTTTAGAGTTTCTTCAGCATTTATATTAGCATGACTAATGCATGCTGGAAAAATGTAAATTAAAGATAAGAAAAAGTAGGTGAAGTGTCTACTTTCTGGAACAGCAGAAAATACAAGCATATCAAAGACAAAGAAATAAGAACCACAACTTTGATTAATCCAAGACGAATATACATAACACTGTCATAGATTTCTTCAGCATCTATTATTTTCTTGGTCTCTTTTTTAAGTGGTAGTAAAAAGACATGTTCACCGGAGATTGAAACAATAAGAGGAAGCAGGTAATTGATATTGAGTGAGCCCAGTTAAATATACCTATTGAGGAATCCCAAACAGGTCTCAAGTGAATCAAATTTGCTAATAGTGTGCCCCATCAGCCCATACTAACGATTTAAAATATTAACACCACCATGATTTAGCACATATGTTAAATTGAGCTCAAAGATTGTGCTCAATGTTAGGGCTAACAATAATTCAATCAATCAACTATACCTCAATCCAAAATTTTCCCCAATCACAAATTTTTTTGAGGTTGAATGTATAAGTTCTCTATCTCCATTATGCTCTCTTCAGGTTTATTTCATTCTGATGCTAAATAATATTTCTTCTAATGGAAGAACAACTGCAACAAAAACAGATCTACATCAAAGCTTGAACTTGCTAAATGATGTATCAATAAGCGCAGCCCACAAACTATCCAATTTACAATTGTTAAAGAGTATTTGAGCGTAAAGGCAAGATTAAGAAGTATAGCTGAATCTGTGCACAATGTACGGGATATGATCAATGGAGATGAATGGAATGCAGAAAGGTTAGCTGAAATACTAGTTGAGGAATATGCTGATCACATCTTACAGAACATAAAACCAATTACAGCTCAAGGGATTCTTGATGTACATTGTTGGATGCTGGAACCTAGAGGATTCTTCAGTGTTAAAACAGCCTAGGATTATTTGAGAAGAAGAACTCAACCAATAAATACATACAGTATGATATGGGTGAAGGGATTGTCCTTTAAAATTGCTTTCTTCATGTGGAAGGTGTGGAGAAACAAACTGCCAATTGATGATTTTTTCAGAAGACTGAGGTACTTAATGGCATCCAAGTGCTGGTGTTGCACAGAACCAAATGTGGAAACTACACAACACTTATTGTTCACCTAATATATAGCAAACAAAGTGTGGAAGTACTATGTTGGACATGCAGGCATTGCAGCAGAAGGACTCGCATTGCATCAAGCCATTGTAAACTGTTGGACTGTAGATATTTTACCAAGATTGAAACCATTTATGCAGGCATTTCCATCTGTAATCGTATGGGAACTATGGAAGAGAAGAACTAGCTACAAGTATGGAGACGCAATCACTATCAATAGAGTGGTCTATCAGATATCGACTACATTGCACTCACTAATCAAGGTAAGGAAGCCAGGAATTCATCAGGTGCCTCACAGGTGGCCAAACATGTTGAAGATGTTAGAGCAATTCACACTCAACCTTGAATATGCAAAGGTGTTGTGGGAATTTCCAGAGAAAGGTAGGGTAAAAGTAAATATAGATGGAGCCTATATAGGCAATCCTGGTAGGAGCTCTATTACCTAATAAATGAGGAGGGAGATGTTCTGTATGTATGTGGCAAAGAAATACAAGAAGGAACGAATTCAGTTGCTGAAGAAAGGGTCATTTATGAAGCTACGTTCTGTGTGCAACATGACTACGTGCTAATAGATTTGCACACATATTCAATGCTCTTAAAGAAGGCAATAACTAGAGAATGGAAGCCACCATGGGTAATAGAAAAAATGGCGGGGGAGATTAAAGAACTGATGAATAGAGCAAATGGAAAGCTATCTCATACTCTTAGGGAAGACAACAAGTTAGCAGATCACATTGCAAATTATGCACTGGATTTAGGTGATATGGAATGCCATGGTTTTGAAAAGTTGGATGTGCAAGGGAGAAGACTTGTGAACTTTGACAAGCTACAATGCCCATATTTAAGAGTAAAAATTTCAAGAAGCTAGGGAGTGTCTGGGGAGAGATGGTCAGGTGTTAGAAGGTGCTATTCCCTATACTCACCATGCTCAGTTGTGGCAAGAGGAGAGCAACAAAATGTTACTTCTCCATGGCAATATTTTTTGGAGGAACAAAGGATGGAACAATACTTCTCCGAGTATGATAAACAAAGAACACAAGAGAGTAGAATTTTAGGCATGGATCATATTTGAACAATGGTCAAGAAATGGAAAGCTCTTCACACAATTTTGGGACTGGATAGTATATGCAGCAGTTTACAAATATCACATAATGGCAAGAGTATCAATGTCGAGGCAACAGAAAGAGATGGAACGTAACAGCTGGGCAACTTCGCGTCATAAAAATGTGTCAACAATCAATGAGGAGGCATTCAACTGAAGCAACTATAGAAGAACCAAACCAACTCAAAAATAATAGAAGAACAACTACAACAAAAACAGAGACGCCGCTGCTTGATTTAGCTTTCAAACGATGGCAACACAATCAAGTTATGATTTAATTGGCTATTTCAGTTTTAAAAGAGCTAGTATCTCTTCCTTGCCATTCTAACGAAACAATTCTATGTACAAAATGCATGTGACATGAATTCTAAACCCAAATACAACAACAAATTAATAAAAAGCGAAGGAGGAAAAATCAAACAGTAGTGACGAAGGACAAAGATGAGTAGTACCATGAGAAGGTTGAGCATTTTCAACAGCCCTCGGCATTCTTGATATTTGTGGTACTCGTTCATATCCACTATTGGCATCGGGGATCTAATAAATATTAACATGTTAGATAACAATACTTTTATATGATTATAATTTCATTTAAAATATCTAAAGTTTATGAATGGAGTTACCTGTTCACCCAAGGCGTCATTGCTACTTTGAGGCGTAGATGCATTATGAGCATATTTGCGCATTAATTGTCTCATTTGGAGTAATTCTGATTGCATATTCTCCTAGTTTTGTTTCATAATATTCATTTCTTCATTTTGTTTCTCCTTTAACGCGATTATCTGTTGTTCTAACTTTTGTATAACCTCATTAGCAGAATCATTTGCACCAATATTTCCTAAGGACACATCCTGTTACTCACAAATTAGGTACAATGTTACGAAGGGTTATCAATCGACCACATTCCTAAGACAAGCAACAGGATTTTAGATATTTGCCAGAAGACATCTCATTCTCATACTTTAGCTCTAAAGACCAAAAGTATAAAAGATATTCCATATCCGTTAAGGTTCGAGTATTAACATATCCACGCTCTGATGATCCTTCATTAAAGTTTTTGTGAAGTATTTCCTGGGAAGATCATAGAATTTGCAGGTGACTCATCATATTTGTACAGAACTTACAGCGCCTAGCGTTGCTGCTACATTTTGCTATAACTATAATTACAGATGTGGAGTTGTATTTATTTCTCTCAGACAAAGTCTTTAGTGCTCTTTTTCTTTTCTTTTCCTTTTATTTTTAATACAGTGCACGAAATCTTATGTCAAACAAAATGTGTAGGTAAACAACGAAAGTAAGGCCAAATTGCCTATATAGGAAACTAGACTCTGCACTATTCCTAATGATGTAAAGGGAGTTGCATTAACCTTGGGTCATCTCATCACTTCGAATCTCAGCACTTCAAAATCAATAAAACCTCTAAAGGTTTTATATATATTATATATATATATATATATATATATATTAAAAGCCTAAACAGATATGGACTTTTTTAATAATAAAACGATGATTGCAGTGACATGGGGCTACTACATGGGGGCTGAATCAATATGGAATATTTTTCCATTTTTAAACAGATCATAGTCTCTAATATTGTGTTTTCAATAGGCACAAAGAGCTACTTTTAAGGAACAATTGAATTTCATTCTTTCTCACATATTTCTAGTGCTGAAAAGAGGCTACAAACTCGAAAAGTCACAAACTACTACAAAAAATTGGATTTCTTAACCAAACAATTCGATTGAAAAGTAAACAAATAGCAGAAGCTCATGATGTTGATGATCTAGTCGAGTAAGATGATCGACGTATTGAAAAATTACAAGGTGATGCCAGGGACTTTTTGAATGCTAAGAAATAGAAAAATTTAGAGCTTGCAAAACTCACAGGGAACTTTCTTGATGCTGAATTAAGTAGGCTTCACACGTTTTGCTGCTAACGAAGGTGCTAACAAATTAAAAGGCAAAAAAATTATTTTATTGTCAAGTCTTAATCACTGGTCATAAAGAAAAGCTTTTGACTTTTAGCAAGAAAAGGTGCAACGAAATAAACAACCGAGCATCATCAATCAATTGTAATAAATCAATATAAACAATCAAACAACATCAACCCATTGTAAATCAATCCATACAAACAACCGATCAACATCAACCATTGTAAAACAATTCATATAATCAATCGAGCAGCATCACGTAAATCCACTGCAAATCAATCCAGTGCCAAACAATTCAAAATCTATTGAAAAATGATTGCTAGCAACATATTTAACATGGGAAGAAGAGAAGATAACAGGGGAAGAATAGAAGTTATACAGGGACGAGAGAAGTTTCCGAGAAAAGAATGGACGGGGACTATGACAGAACTTTGACGCAGCAGCTGTTAGGGCTTTTCTATGACAGAGTTTGACTGTAAATCAATCCAGTGCGAAACGATTCAAAATCTATTGCAAAACGATTGCAAGCAACAGATTTAACATGGGAAGAAGAGAGGATAACAAGGGAAGAAAAGAAGTTAACATGGACGAGAGAACATACCTGGAAAAAAATCGACGGGGACTATGGCAGATCTTCGCAGAAGCTGTTAGGGCTTTTCTATGGCAGATTTCAACCGTCTCCTTTTCGATCTATGGAAATATGTTTTCTAACTTTGGAGGAAATGAAGATTCTCGTCCAAATATTTTGGTGGGAAATAGATTTTCTTTTTGTGCGGAGGGAATTTTAATCGATTCTCTTTTAAAGCAATAAAAACTTAATTCAATTAGTAATTTTTAGTGGCAATTTTATTTTTATTGCCGGAAAAAAAGAGATATCTTTTACTGTCTAATAGTCATGTGCCGCAAATTTTTTACCTTAAAGAATTTATTAGCAGTAGGTTGCCTTATTGCCGCTAAATAATTGCCTATAAAGGTCTTTTTTGTAGTAGTGGCTCAGCTTTGCGGGTAGCCTTCAACCCTTTTTTTGTTTTGTCGTTCTAAGGGACTGTGGTACGTACTGACGCGTTTCTTCTCTTCTTTTTCAGACCCTCATCTGGGAGGTAGAGAGGAGGTGGCTTGAGCAAAATAAGGCGGCCACCTTCACCAAAATAGCAAAGAAGTACAAAGAGGTCCGTGCCAAGCATCGGCCGTTGGCAGACATGCTTAAGCAGGATCCCCAGTTCTGGACGTTCCACGAGGGCCTTGAGGAATCAGAGGATTTGTTGAAGAAGAAAACGGCTGAGCTGAAGGATTTGGATAAAAAGATGATGGATGCCTTGGCTCAAATAATGAACTCGAAACTCTCATTCAGTCAAAGGAGGAGGACTTGGAGATCAGTCTTGGGGTAGTGGCCGAGGTTGCGGAAATACAGGTTCAGGTTACTGCCCTTACAGCCGAGCTTGATGCCAGGACGGCTGAAGTCGAGGCTCTTAGGCATACGCTCCCACAGGATGCCGTGCACCGTGAGGCGCACGAGATATAGGTGTATCATGATGCCAGATTGGTCGTCTTTGGGGAGCTCTTGGTGGCGGGCCGAGCTTCCGAGGTGGAAGTAGAAAGGCAACGGCACTTGACTCGTGTTTCCCGTGAAGCGGCCGTTTATAGCTCAGACTCGCATGGTAGGGAGTGCATTAATTCTGAGGATGTCAACCACTTAGACTCCAGCTCATGGATTCCGAGGACTATCAATCTTGAGATGGCAACGAACCAGACAGCGATCACGCAGGTCGCGACAGGAGGGGTGGTGAAGGCCCTTAGGGCTTGTATATGAATATTTCGACCGTAGCCTTACAGACTTCTACGACATTAGGATCTTCAATAGTGTTCTCTGTCGGGTGGACTTAGTCCCAACATAGCTGATTGTTATGCGTCTGCGCTCGCCCCTGTAAGCTATTCGGTGTGGACACAGTCTTGAGCTATTTTATAGAACTCTTAAGCGGTGTGAGGCTCGCCTCGAATGCTGAATATTCCCCACGAGGTGGGAAATTTGACAATTTGGTAAAAGTTTGAAAGGACCGCACTCATGGCGTGTATCCATGGTCATCCGATGATGTCGTTGTATGCTATTTCCTGGTTCATTACGTGGAAAGTGTTAGAAAATACGCTTAACGCTAGAGGGGAGGTGAATAGCGTTATAATAGAAATTAGCGTAAACTTGCGGAATTTAAAAATTGCAGGAAGTAAATAAGTGCGATAAATAATAAAGTACGCACCGATGTATTCTGGTTCACCACAACACGTGGCTAGTCCAGTCCCCGAGAGACTCTCTCGAGATTTTCCACTAACTTGTCAAGCTTACGGGTGCTCAACAAACCTTTACAACTTAAGGACACACGCCTTAACACTTTTGCTCGGAGATACAATACTCCAAGACTTCAACCAAGGAAACACAAGTTCCTTACAACAAGTGAATCACAATTCTCTTACAAGTGTACAAAACACTAAACACTCAAACAATACACTCCTTAATGAGTAGATATGAGTAAAAGAATTAAGCTCAAGATCACAACAACTATGGACAAGACTTTGGCTCTCAAAAGCTTTATGAAATGAATATAAAATGATAAACAATAGTATGCAAGCTTATAGCAATAGAATGATCAGTTGTTGTATGTTATTGTGTTTAAAACACTGAAATGAAGCTGTATTTATAGTTGAAAAACTTGGCATTACCGTTGCCTAGTTGCCAATTAAGAGTTGCTGATTTTACTGTGTGACAATCGATTGTCAAGAAGTCACAATCGATTGTTTGCCAATCGTTCCAGAAATCAATCCCAGATTTTGCGCTTAACAATCGATTGTCCAAGATCAACAATCGATTATTGGTAACGTTCAAAAAATCATTTTCAGATTTTACGCAAAACAATCGATTATACAAAATCAATAATCGATTATTCAGCAACGTTCAAAAAATCCTTTCCAGATTTTAATTTCAACAATCGATTGTACAAAATCGAGAATCGATTATTCAGCAACGTTCAAAAAATCTTTTCCAGATTTTAATTTCAACAATCGATTGTACAAAATCAACAATCGATTACCTGACGGTATTTGAAAACTTTACGACAACGCTCAGCTTCACAATCGATTGTGCAATGTTAACAATCGATTATTTATCAGACTTTGAAAATCATTTTAGACACTGCCTCGTAACAATCGATTGTTATATACTCACAATCGATTATTTAATAACTTTGAAAAAGTCTGGAAGACACTGCCTCAACAAATCGATTGTCATATGTTCACAATCGATTATTTTGTGACTTTGAAAAATCTGATGGACACTGTCTCTTCACAATCGATTGTCATTAGCTTCACAATCGATTATTCTGAGTTTTGAAAAACTTTGATGTACACTGCCTCATCACAATCGATTGTCATAAGGTTCACAATCGATTGTCATGCAGGTTTGAAAAACATGATGCTCACTGCCTTAACACAATCGATTGTCATTTAGTTCACAATCGATTGTCATGCAGTCTTGGCTTAACATAATCGATTATCATAAGTACATAATCGATTATCTTAGTCCAGATTTTAGAGGCATGTTTAAAAATCATTTTGACTGAAGTAAATATGCATGATTTAAAATCATTTAGCATTAAATTAAATATACATGATTTTGTAAAAATAATTTTACGAGAGAAGCCATGTCATGAGTCAAGTTGTCGGATCAAGATCACAATTAAGAATGACTCATTTAAGCTATAAAACTTTGTATTGTGCTTGAATCTCGTAATCCACCAATTGTGCGCTTGTACTTGAACTTCGTCATATATCAATTTGCGCTTGTTTGTCATTCATCAAAACCTACACATAAGAACACACGTTTTAGTATAAAGCCTCGAGAACGTGTTTCCAACAGAAAGTTGTTTCCAGTGTGACCCCCCCCCCCCCCGGCTAGAACGGGAAGCAATATTTCTCCGGAGGTTCACTCTACTGCATTATTAAAACCGGTTAGTGTTATGCAGCACGATATTATCTTATCCTCGAGTCCCATTAGTATGAGGACCCTCGGGTGCATAATACAGGTGCCACTATCGTCATCGACCATAATTCTTTTAATATTTGTATCTGCAATACGTAAAGTGATAACTAAACCATCTTAATGAGGGAAAGACAAACTGTCGGCATCGGACTTATCGAAGGTGATACTATCTTCGAAGTCGTCATACCATTCGTGGGTGATAGTTCGCTTCAGTTTATGCGTAGTGGTGAACTTGACGTGGTTGATTGCCTCCCTGTTTCCAATGATCATGTTGATCATGTGGGCTAGTGAGGGCGGCTTTGGTGGCCCATGTGTTGCTCCCTTCCACGTGCAAAGTTGATTTTTCCTCTGTCATTGAGCATCTCTCTTAGGAACCCTTGGTTCAACATCCTGACCACCTCTTCCCATAGACCTATACAATCTTCGGTTTTGTGCCCTCGTTCCTGGTGGAACTCGCACAAGGCGTTTGATTTTCTAGTGACGGGGTCCGACTTCATCTTTGCCGGCCATTGCAACCTGTTGCCCAGCTTCTCAAGTGCGTACACTATCTCTGAAGGGGACACACAAAACTTATAGGCAGATAATAAAGGGGCGTACCTCTGCCGTTTCGTAGTGGGGCGACATGTCGCTATAGTGTGTCCGCATGCCTAGGTGGCGGTGGGTGAGAGGATCTGATGTAGGGTTGGTGTCTCTCCCTATTGGGACGTGGGCTTTGTTCCCACCGTCTTTCATTGTGTCGATACCTTCTGATATATGAATGTATTGTTATTAGACATTGGGTCGGCCCGTTGAGGTTGTCCTCATCTGAACGTACCTCAGCGCAATAAGAGTTGTGAATCTCTTCCCATGTGGTAGGCGGGTACTTTTTGAGGCGGCTGAGTAGCTTTTAGGTCGCCCTTGAGCCATTCCTAATTAACCCGTTTTGGAAAGCAGCAACCGCCATGCCTTCCGATACGTTAGGTAGGCTCATCCTTACCCGTTGAACCTAGCTAGAAAGTCCCTGAGTCCTTCCCCTACGGTTTGCCGAACGGCGAAGATGTCGTTGACCCTCGCTTATGCTTTCTTTGCTCTTGCATGGGCAGTGACAAACTTGTCCGCCATCTCCTCGAACGTGGAAATGATTTTGGCCGGTAGCTGGGAATACAAGGTTAGTGCTCCTCCTGTAAGTGTTTTGCCGAATTTCTTCAGGAGCACAGACGGTACATGTTCCTTTGATAGGTCGGTACCTTACAGCAGTGACGTAATGGATCAAGTGGTCCTTGGGGTCTGTAGTGCCGTCGTACACTCTCAAGTAAGGTGGCATTTTGAATGTTTTCGGAATGGGGTATGGTGCAACCTCTTCCGTGTAGGGTTGTTCGACAAACCTCCCTACATCACGCTTTGGCAGCAGTTTTGGGGCACCAGGGATCTTGTCCACCTTCTCCTGATGTTCCTTCATCTGATCACAGGGTGACCGATTTTCGTTTTATTTCCTCCATATTCTTGAGAATGGCTGTAATTGTGTCTCAGTTGGCTCGAGTATCGGGGAGCGCATTTTTTGCGCGGGTGACCTTGAGTTCGCCTCCGACTGCAGCAAGATCTACGGTCAGCCTGCTTCTGACATTGTGTTGAGGTGACTTCTCAACCAAGCCACTTAGAGTGCTTGTTAACCACTCTTCCAGTTGTTTCCTGACCTCTAAGGGTGCTTCTTCATATGCGGATGTGGAAGCGCCTTTTTCCCGCAAGATCGTTAGATCTTCGGATGGTGGAGGTGGGATTTCTCCACGTAAGGTGGTACTAGGGGTTGTAATCAAAACCACATCACGGCTTAGGTGAGAGGACCGATGAGATTGGTTGCAACATCGACTATTGTTTTCATTCTTGGGTTGTTGTCGGCCATTTTTCGTTTTTGTGTTGTAAAGAAGGGTTTTTGGTGGTTCTCTAGGTGCAAACTATGGTTTTGATTCTCGAAATCCCCACAGACGTTACCAAATTGTTTAGCTAAAAAATTATATTTGTATTTTGTAAGCCTAAAAACAACCAAAAATATATGGGGGTAAATCATAATCTAATATAATAAGCCCAAGAGATGATTATCACTTCGAGAGTCTCCGTAGATCTGTCAATGGATGATAAAAATAGATTTAGCTTAAAAAGGAAGCAATGGTTAAGAACTCGAGAGAGAGAAACAGAAATAGAGATATAGATTGTATTATTCGAGAATAATGATGTGCCTTTTACAAGGGGAAGGTTTCCTTTATATAATAAGAAACCTTTCTCGAAGTAATAAAAAAAAAAGTATTAAAGTTGATGGCTTCCACTAAAAAAAGGGGTCAGGTGCCAAAACGACGTCCCTCCTTCTTCACCAATTTGGGCCATATCTTTGCTTGGGTCGCCCTTATCCTAGTGGATGTGCCCACTCGGTACGGGGACGTTACAAGCCAAATTTAGCCCCATAACACATTTCATGTTCAACCGTAGTGACCTATCAGATAACACCAGCTAAGTCTACACTCTACAGTATGTTCTACGTTTTATCTATTATACACATGCAATGTATATTAATTTACGTGACCAAGAATATACATAGAGTTGCGTGCTTGCATGTGAACCTGTAGAGCAGGTCTTTCTGACAATAGGGTAAAAATATATTGGGAGGCAGCGTGATATATCTGTAATGATTTTGGCTATAGATCCCAAATTTTTTGAAAAATTTAATTTGTATAAAATTTGATTTGAAGATGAAAATTTATTTGGACATACATTTTTCAAAACATATTCTTTAATTTTATTTTGAAAAAATATGTATAAAATTCCTAAGTTTTAAGATTTTGACTCAAAATCAGCTCAATAATTAATTTTGAGATTTAAAATTTACAATTTAAAATTTGACCTAAATATAAACAAAATTTATGGCCAAACCGAATTTTAAAAATAAATTTTAAATTTATTTGTCAAAACCCATAATCAAACGGGACTTAAATCCTTCGAATATTTAAAGAGTGAGCATCGTAGAATAATAACTTGCACAGAAAAAATTGGCTGATTTGCCACCTCAAAAAATAGCAAGATTGAGGGTGTTTTTGTTATAAAGAAAATGATTATCGTGAGAAATATTTTTCTAAAAAATATTTTTATTAAACAAAATTAATAATTTTATTTATTTTATTATGTTTGGTATGCTAATTAAAGAAAATAACTTTTTAAGAGAATTCATAAATAGTTTAGACAATAAATATGAAGTCACAAAATTTTTAAACTAACAACCTTCTAACCTACAAATTTCATAAACTTCCAAACCGCTAAACTTTCGAACCTGTAAACTTTTTAATTTTTAAACCCGTAAACATTTAAACATAAAAATTTCAAACCTATAAAATGGAAAAAAAATAGAACTAAAAAAAAGTATTAAAACAAATATTGTGGGGGAGGAGAGTCGGGTGGGGGTGTTGGAGAGTATGCAGAAAAAAATGAAAAAACAAAAATTTAAAATTACAAATTTTTTTTTTAAAAGTATAACTTTTTTTGCGCGGGGGGTTGGGGCCAGTTGGGGGATGTGGGCGCAGAAAAAAAGATAAAACAGATTCCTACTGTAGTTTCTTTTACGAGATCACCTTGCTTCCAAACGTAAATTGGGAGTTTGCTGGGGCATTTTCGAGCACGTTATTTGAAGTTGCACAAGTATCTGTAGTTAACAAAGAAAAGAACGTAATGAAAAGAGATTTTTTAAGGGGTAATCTTGTTTACCTACAAAATTTATACACGATTTAAAAAATACATAATTTAATTTAATATGAATAATCTAAAAACAACAAATAATTAAATTAAAGAGAAATAAAACGATAAATCAAATGTGATGGAACAATTAAGCGTAGCTTTAAGTTGAACCCTACAACTGGTTCCGATCGATCCTTCGAGATGGGTTCAATTGCAATTACAGAAATGAGTTTTTGAAGAATACTTTGAACAATAGCTAGAAGACAAAAATAAACTTTATTACTTTTATATATGTGCCAATAGTGGTTGAAAAATAAAAAGGTTGTCCTCTTTATATAGTAGGGAAGTTTCAATCCTAGTACAAATCTAAAAAGGTAAAATATTTTTCTTTTAGTAAATTATGATCTGCAATTGATATCGGACGAGACTTGTGCAGTAATATTCAGTTGATTGCCAATATTTTGACCCATCGTTCGTTCTTTCTAACCGTCTTCCTTTAACCTTGATTCTTTGTTTTGCTCGAGCTTGATTTCTCTCATGTTTGGTGTATTGGGAAAAATTAAATTTATATATGAAATTTACTATAAGATGGCACGTCATGACATGTGGACCAGTTAAAGGAGAATAGGTGATGAAGAATAAGCAAAGAGGCACGAGCTTCAACAGGCATCGGCAGATGTTCCGGAAAAAGCAAGAAAGATAGGAGCTCGAACCTCGTTATGATGAAAGGGAATGAATCTGATAGTAAATGAGGTATAGATACGTACTATTAGGCATTAAATACGGAAAACGTTAAGGAATCTATATGTGTCAAATATTATTATTGATTGTAGCGTTACATTAAATGTCTAATCTTCAATAATGGCTCAATAATGGTAAAAACAAAATGTATTACCTAGAAATAGCTATAAAAGGAGAAGACTAATCATTTGTAAGGAAACGAAATACTATTGGAATATATTGATTTACTTTGCATTTAGTTAGTATTTCTTAATTATTTCTATTTCTATTTAATTATCAGTAACCCGAGTTCTTCTAATATAAGCTTTGACCGAAGCCCTTATTTTTTGTTAAACCAATTGGGTCCGTTACCGGGAATCTGATAATCGTTTTGCTTTCTTAAGTCAATTCTCTCGTAAAAGAAAATTATCATGTCGAATAACAATGACAACAACCAACAAGATCCTCAACATCATGAGAATAATGCGGGTGACATGATCCCACTTCCCTCACCGCGTGATTCACAACGTCAGTTACAAGAAGGAACTCTAGATGGCTCTGAAACAAATAACGGGATTGCGAACCAAAAAGGATTTGAGGAAAATCAAAATACTGGAGTTGCCAATAAGCAAGCACTTGATGATGCTCTGAAGAATCTATTTGCTCAACAAGTCAGTAATGCTCTTCGAGCTTTTACCAGTCAGTTTCCAGTTGCGCCACCAACACCAACTTCGAATCAAAATACTTTGGAAAATCCACGTTCTGGGCTTGTTAACTCAGGTACCGGTGGAACTCTCAGCGAGTCTCATGAAGGCAAACTAGGTAACAAAATTAATTCTGATTTACAAAATTTAGTTCAAACCCTGCAGAACCAATTCAAGGAACAAAGAGATCTCATAGAGCAAATACTTGGAGTATCACCTGTAATCAAAGGAATAGACATGGATAGATACTCACAACGACCATGGAAGCCTAGTGCTGCTCCGGTGCTAATCCGAAAGAAGTTCAAGATGCATGATATTTCAAAGTATGATGGCACAACTAATCCACGAGACCACATGACTGCATTCACAACGGGTGTGAAGGGAAACGATTTAACCAAACAAGAAATCAAATAAGTATAGGGCAAGAAATTTGGTGAAAAACTCACCAATGACCAAATAAAAGGAGTAATCAAGTGCTCGGAACTTCATACTACAAAGCTCAAATACTTGGGGGACTACATAATATACATAGACATATGTATAAAGAAGGCAAAGAAGATTGGGAAATAATCAAAGTTCAATCCTGAAAAGCTTACTCATTGAGCGAGTCAAGTGCAGAGTAAACTTATGAGCTAAAGCCAAAGAAAAACCTTATCATAGTTAGGTTAAAGGCAATATACTGAAACGAGTTATAAATAAAAATCTTGTATTTTATTTTGAATTTTTGAAATTTGTCGTAAGTAAAACAGTTACAAAAAAATTATAGATGGTATTTAAATACATATAAGATATTATTTAAAACTTGATAACGTTCAAATAAAAACTTGTCAAAGTTATTTCAAGAAACATGTGTATTCCTATTTCTTTTGTCGTACATTAACACCATTATGAAGTTGAGATGTCTTCTTCATTAAGTATCAAATATAAAAAGGCCCTCTTTTATAAAATTCATGATTGAGCATGGAGTTAAAAAAGAATTTTACAAAATAAAAGTGCAAATTATTGAATAAGTCCTTAAATATAAAGGCAAGAATGAGCAAAACAGAAGTTCAAAAATAACTACGAAAACTTCTTAACATTAAAAAGATTAGACTAAGTATGAACTTAGTCATAAACTAAGAGTTATTATACAAAATGCCTAAAAAGGTCTGGGGACTTGATGCTTTCAACAAACCCTCAAATAGTACCAAGGGTTATAACCATGTTCCACCAAAGAAAGAAAACAAAAGGCCACATATCATAAACTTGTCAATGGGGAGTTGAAGAAGGAACCAAAGTAGGGTCATCTGCAGCAGTAGGCTCAACTTGACTTGAAGGAATTGGAACACTCACCGTAACCATATCATCTTCAATATTTCCAAAAGTTTCAGTCACGTGAGAAGGGAAGTTTTGGCTCTTCTGAGTCTTTTCAATAGTTTCTCTTATTTTATCTAACTCAGCCTTCCAAGTTAAACTTCTCTTAGCTACTTCCACCAGGGTATCATGATGAGTATTTAAAAATTCCCAACTCACTTCAATTGCGATTTTGTCCTCAAGAATCTCATAATCTTTCTCCCGCTCAACAATCTCACTTTTAAGCTTCTCATTCTCAACCAAGGTAGAATCATAAGAAGTTTGAAGAGAAACATGTGAACTTTCTAAATAACTAACCTTATTAGAAACTTCCCGGGGGTCTTCTTGAGTCTGAGTCTGAGTTTGCACAAGTTCACCGGCATACGCTTCTTTCTCACTTAAGAGAGCCTTCAACACTCTAATTTCTTCACTAGCCTTAGAGAGTTGCTCGGAAAATAAAGTTTCGAGAAGATTCTTGTCTTTACCAGCTTGGTTTGAGGAAGCTCTTTCAACCGCCAATTTCGTAGTTAAAACACTCAACTGCTTCTCTAAGGAGCACCTGTTCTCTTCTAACACTTACATGTCAATTTGAAGTCTTTCATATTATTCTCTCTAGTTGTCTTCTTCAACTTGATACTCATGCATTAATTGCTCCGTGTTAGAAATCTCTTCAATATTTCTGTACCAACAAGGTTGATCTAAAAAAAGAGGAAAAGGTAAGAACCTTAATAAAAAGGAGAGGCAAATCACTAAGAAGGAATAATTTTAATGATGATTGTATTATGTCATTCGTCCAAGTTAAAGAGTTGTGGATTTCAAGCTTTGCTCGCTCGTTTGGACCATATAGGGGTTTCAACCATACGTCAACCCCACCTGATTTTCTCAAAAGATTAGCATCGGCAAGGACCTCGTTGATAACATGTTTCATAGCTCCAATTGAACTTGAGGAAACAACCACAGTTTGTTGAACAGTTGTAGAAAGAACTATGGAAGGAGTCAAAACAGCATGGGGAGGAGCAGCAATGGCAATAGTCACGACTGCCAAAGAAGGTACCACGAGAGCAGATATAGAAAAAGAATCAAGGGGTGCTTCATCAGAAACTAGTCCTAAACTTTCACTACCAAACCACGGGCAAAACGCTGTTCAGCAGAATCATGAGCAGCATCGGGAGTATCAACATCGAAAATCACCAACGAGGCTTCAACAGGCTCGATGAAAGGAATAGAACGAGGGGGAGATGCTTCATCATCTGAAATAATTCGTCTTCTAGCCCGTGGCCTTTTTATCAAAGAACCCCCGTCTTGTTCTTCCTCCTCCTCAAAGTCTTGATCAACAGTAGCTTCCCTTTTGATGAAGAACCCAAAATTATCTCTTGGGCCCTTTCCAAAAAAATTCTGGAAGATACGACAGCCTCGGCACTTATGCCTCGAATTGGAAATCCTAACATAGAGAAGGATTAAATTAATTTCTGGAGGAAGCAATAAGTAAATTTATATTAAAAAAACTCTTACCGTGAGTTTTCACTTTCCTACCAAATAGATGAGAAAGGTTTTTCCAAGATCTACCCTTCATCGGAGCGGCATATAACAACTTTCCTACCCAACCATGGAAATTGGAAATATCATCGATAATTCCCATGGTTGCTAAAAGAAAAAAAAGGGAATTAAAATAAAAATCATCAAAATTGAGAAAAAGGTATGACAAGGTTATTAATAAGAAAACTCTTGTGAAAAAATTCCACTTCTCAGGAAAGGGAACATTTTCATCACCCACTAAACCAACAATGAGCGCAACAACAAACTTGGCGTACCAGCTACGGTCCTTATCATCTTCTAGACTGACCAAAACTCTTTTACTTTTAGATACAAAAGTAAAAATTCCTTGACGAAAGAGTTTGTAGAATAGTGGTGAATTAATGGGAGAAAGTAAAAGGCACACCAGCTATATTGGCCAAATGCCCCAACAAAAACAGCAACCCTCCACACAATAGGGCCAATTTGTCCTAAGAAGACGTTGAAAAAGAGACAGAATTCGAGGATAACATGGTCAATAGTAGGTTTGAAACCCAACGTGAAAAGGTATGTATAAACAAAAGAAAACCTAGTTAAATAAGAGTTGATTTTCCAAACATCAATACCATCTAAGGGGAGTGGGTGATTTGCGTGGTACCTAATTTTTCGAAGTAGAAGAACCTGGTTCTTCTAGGTGTTCTAACTACTACTTTTGCGGAATTAAAAGTACAAAAAATAAAGAGCACAAAGATTTTTATGTGGAAAACACCTGGCTCAAAAGGTGAAAAAACCACGACCTACTACTCAGTAGAATTCTCCCAAACATCCACTAAAATCAATAAGCCAAAACAACATTGACAAAACTCTTGTAAACCCACGGATTAACTCTAATCCCAGTATGGCACACAACCTCAAATGTTGTGACACTTTCAACTTAACTCTAACTTGAATACTCAAAGTACCAAATATAGTTGCTTGTATGAAAGCTGAAAAGGTACAATTTTAAACCACCTATTGTAATTGAACTAGAATAACAATAAACACAATGGAATTGGTTCTTCTATCTTGTTCAAGTAGCTTCAGGAGTGCACACTTAAATCTCACATAAATTGCTTGCAAATTGCCTAGCTCTTTTACTCTTAATTTAGTTTAAATTTTGCGTATGTGCAATACCTGTAAAAGAGAACAACCATAGTTATTTAATGAGTTAGTAATCAAAGTTTAATTGAGAGTTAATTACTGATATTGCATATAAGTTGAGTCCTTGAACAATACAAACTCCAACCCTATCCTTGATCCTAAGTGTATTCTCTTCTCATAAGGAGTCTTTTTCTCCTTATCCAATATGCAACCTTTTCGATCAATTCAGAAGATATTGCTGCTTGATATTTAAGACTTATCTTCTTCACGTGCATCTCACATGTATAGGTTCATAAACACTATATCTTACAAGATAGACCTGGTCCATCACTTAGTTCATTTTGTCATTCTTCAAAACTTCATCTGAACTTGGGCCAACAATTTTCCCCTTTTTGATGTTGACAAACTATGTGCTTTTATTGATCAGAGAACCTGTGGAACTCAGCTTAATTGTCAACACTTTATCATAGAAATTTTAACTTATCATTCAGGACCAGGTTAAATCAGGTTATAAATATCACTTTATTTCAGAATACAAAGTAAAGCACAATATCTCTTCCCCATTTTTGAATCATCGAAAAGTTGCATATAATGCGAATCCCATATTTTAATCATTACTCATGGACACTTGGGCAACTGCAAGTGAAAACATGATTCAATTAATAAATAATCATCTTGACAAAAATTAACTATTAAGACCAAAATCTTCATAGAACAAGAGAAAAAGCAAATTTTTATTGATTAGGAAATGTTTCTACAAAGCAGACCACAAAAATAAAGAAAACACATCCAACCATGAGCAACAAAAACAAAGAAAAGTCCCGAATCTGAGTCACGCGGGGGGGGGGGGGGGGAGGGGGTTCTAGACTGGATCAAAGACAGGAACTGGAAGACCTAAGGCTTGGAGGAACTAAAGGGATGGGTTTGGATAAGATTGAGCGTAGTCTGAAGCACCTTCACTCTTTTCCTTTTCCTTTGCTACCTCAGCTTTAAAGCCATTTCTCTAATTTTCCAATTCAGTAACACAAGCCTGGAGCCTAGCAATTTCAGCATCTTGTGTTCCACATTCTTGAACCAAGGTCCTAACCTTGCTGTTTACAGGAGTCTTTAGAGATGAACCAGGTTCAACTAGGGCTACACTGACGAAATAGT
Organism: Nicotiana benthamiana; assembly: GCA_034376525.1. Taxonomy (NCBI): domain Eukaryota; kingdom Viridiplantae; phylum Streptophyta; class Magnoliopsida; order Solanales; family Solanaceae; genus Nicotiana; species Nicotiana benthamiana. Next base: position 22,238,268 of record CM067337.1, on the reverse strand, counting down.
CACAAGCCTACAGAGTTCTAATACCAAAATGCTCCTTGCTGGAAGCTATCTCCCACTTTTTCAAAGGAACATTCAGCCTATCCAGAACATTTGTCAGTATAAAACCCATATGGAGTAGCCTGAGCCTTTAAGCCATTAATGACCCTATCCAGGAGCATGACAATGAAAGAAGGCCAGTTAATATGCATTCCTCTCACAAGGAATTTTACACGAACCAAGTCCATGTAGTTGGCAGTATGCTTTCTATCATGTTTGGGCAGCAAGCATTTGTTCACAAACTCAAATAGCACCTTGTGCTTAGGCTTCATCTCACTCTTTTGCACAAACCTTTCCTCGGGCACTTCTTCAGCAGATTTAGTAATACAAAAATTTCTAGTGATTTGGAGAGCAGTAAGTAGAGAATCTAGACAAGGCCAACTCTGCATGGTATAGTCATCATAACCCTCATTGGGTGTGTCCAGAATCTTGTCCAATTTAGGTGCATGCACCTTTACTCCCTTCACCAAGCTGGTGATGACCCCATTATTTACAGTGGCATTGGCCATGAACTTAATCAGCTCCTTCTAGCCAGCCTCTCATCCATTGGAAGAACCATGTCCTTCCACCCTTGTGCATCCTGTGCATCTACCAATATTATCGTACTTGGCTCCTCTAGGACTTTCGATAACCTGCCTTTCAAAATCTTTCTCCTGGAAAAGATGGCAAATCTATCATGTTCTTTCTCAGACTCCTCCTCTTCTTCCTATCCACTCCATTCTTCTTCTTCTTCTTCATTAATTTTTACATGTTTCCCCTTCACTATAGACCTGTTTCTTTTGGCTAAGAAGGATTCAGCAGATACATGTTCTGAAGACTTCTTTGAATAAATCTTGGATCTTTTTGGTTTGGGAGTGGGAACCTCCACAGTTGTACCTCTTTCTTGATGGATCAGTTCCATCTCCTCCTCCTCCTCTTCTAGAGCCTTAGAGCTTACCACAACCTTTGTTTTTCCCTTCGCCTTCTTCTTTTTACTATTTTCTTCTAAAGCACTCTTCAACTCTACTTCACTTTGTTTGACCCTGCTTCTAGTAGCTCTTCTCTTTGGTAATGAAGGGACATTAGACTTAGGACATGACACCTTGCTTTTCTTTGTTGGCTTGGAAGCAGTTGGAGCCTTTTGGGAAGAAGCCTTGCGCTTCTTTGGATCATAGCTGGCGCCAACCTTCTTCAGGATGTCAGCTAGGGTTTCTTCAATAGATGAACCACGTTCATCTTATTGCTCACTCAAATGAAGAAGATCTTCAGCAGTCTCCCCGGAGCCACTTCCCCCTGACTTGCTTCCACTCTCCTCTACAACTTCAAAGATTGCAAGAACTTTTTCTTTCCTTTTCTTTCCCCTTCTACCAGACTTATCCCCCTTTACATCTTTCGCGGAACCAACCAACACAAACCTATTATCTACCTTTTCTACCATATCAGAGAATACAAAAGTATTTACCTCACAAGGGGTTTCTTGATTATTATCAGTTTCAGCAGACCCATGTCCTTTTCCTTCGTTAGCAAAGACAATACTTCAGACTCAGAGCTTGAGTCAGATTCTATAGCAGGACTCTCTTTCTTCTGGATAGCCCTAAATTTCTAATTTAGAGCTTTTATCAGAGAACCAGAAGCTATAATTTTTCTGGCCAACATTTTCTGTCGGGAAAACCTAGGTATTAGGGTTTCACTAGGGGGTGTAGATAAGGACGTATTAGGAGATATTAATGGAGGAGTGCCTGGATTATCTTAAGGGTTTATCATGGTGAAGTATTTCTGGAGAATTTTGGAGAGAAAGAGGATGATCAGATTGGGAGAGATTAATGACGGTTATGGACTAAAAGGAGGATGTGGTGTGTATTTAAAAAAGGTTATGATTAAATGAAGTAACGATAGCTTTTCGCAATAGTCAATTAGAAGTCTAATCACTTTAAATTCTGGTCTCTTAGTGATTAATAGGCGACGCTAGTTTTTAGGAAAAATCCTGTTTTCTTTAGAGTTCTAGGAGAATGAAACTTGTTCAATGCTCAACAGATAGAATTTCTGGGAGTTTGTTGCAAAATAGGTCTTCTTCTCATGATTCAAAAATTAATCTTTCTAATTGTGCAAAGTATAGAAAAATACATGAACTTTCTCATGAACATATACTGATGATCCAAGTTCTTCAAGTAGAATCATGCCTCAAATGTCTGAATAGAAAAGACATTGTAAGAGATCAGTGAGTCAATATAAACACATATCACAGAAGTATACTGATTGAGTATGAGACTGAGTATGAATTAGTCTAGATATTTACACAAAGTCAGAGCTTGTAAAAAAAATCCCTTTTTCTCATTTTTCCTCCCTCGTGTTTATTGTGCATTCTGAACTGGACCTTTTAGGTGATCGTAATCATCCCTAATTCCAACATGTTCCTCTTAAAGTTTTCCCTACTCAGTACTTTAGTGAAGATGTCAGCTATTTGTTTATCAGTAGCCCAAAATTCTATTGAAATCAATCCTTTCTCATAGTTATCTCTTATGAAGTTGTGTCTGACATCTATGTGCTTGGTCCTTTTATGATGAACATGGTTCTTTGTCATACTTATAGCACTACTGTTATCATAGAATATTGGTATACATCCCACTTCAATTCCAATATCAACCAGTTGTCGTTTAATCCATAGCAATTGAGCACAACAAAAAGCAACAACAACATATTCAACTTCAGTAGTAGATAGGGCTACTGAGTTTTGCTTTTTGGTAGCATATGACACAAGACATGAACCAAGGAAGTGTGCCATAGCTGTGGTGATCTTCCTATCCACTAGTAAACCTGCATAATCAGCATCAGCATATCCTACTAGATTGAAATTACTACCTTTGGGATTCCAAAGACACAAATCAGTGGTGTCTTTCAGATATCTCAATATCCTCTTGACAGCAGCCAAGTGAGACTCTTTTGTATTTTCCTGAAAATGAGCACAAAGCCCAGCACTAAAAACAATGTCAGGTCTGCTACAATAAGATACAAAAGTGAACCAATCATAGTGCTTTAGAACTTCTGATCAACTGATGAACAAGGTTCATCAACATCTAATTTAGTGGCAGTTGCAATAGGTATCTATTTCTTTAGAGTCATCCATTTTAAACTTTTTGATTAGTTCTTTTGTATACTGCTGCTGATGATTCTATTTGAACTTTATTTGATTTACAAGCCTAAGAAGAAGTTATGTTCACCCATCATGCTCATTTCAAACTCACTCCTTGCAAAGTCCTTACTCAACCTATCAGTAGTGGCACCAAATATTATTTCATCAACATATATTTGCACAGCAGGGGGATCTTTACCTTTCTTCCTGAAGAACAAGGTATTGTCAATTTTACCTCTTTTGTAACCATACTCCAGAAGGAATTTTGATAACCGTTCATACTAATATCTTGGGGCCTGCTTGAGCTCATATAGAGCTTTGTCTAGCTTGTACACATGTTCAGGATATTTCTTGCTTTCAAATCCTAGTGGTTATTTTGCAAATACTTCTTCCTTTAGGTAGCCATTGAAGAAGGAACTTTTGACATTCATCTGCCGGTGAGTGAATTCGATGTGTGCTGCAAAGGCAAATGAGGAGTCTGATTGCCTCTAATCTTGCAATTGGAGAAAAAGTCTCATCATAATCAGTGCCTTCCTCTTGGCTGTATTCTTGAACCACCAGCCTTGCCTTGATTCTTGTAATTGTTCCATCTTCATCAAGTTTGTTCCTAAAGACCCATTTTGTGCCAATGACTGATCTATCCTTAGGTCTTGGAACTAGATGTCACACTTGATTTCTTTCAAATTGATTGAGTTCATCCTCGATAGCATTGACCCAATCTGTATCCTGCAAAGCATCAACTATATTGTTTGTTTCAATAAGAGATAGAAAATCATCAAATGCACACAGATTCTTTAGTTGAGATCTAGTTTTGACTCCAGATATTGGATCGGTAATGATGTTCTCAATGGGATGAGAACTTTGATACTTGTGGGATTTCACAACCAACTAGTTTCTACTAGATGTTTCTCCTTTGTTTTGTTGCTGAGGAATAGGTTCATGAACAGGTTCTTTTAGAGAGTTTGTTTCAATTTCTTCCTGATTAGTTCCCCTTGTCAGGTTGCCCTGAGTAGAAGGACATGTTCCATTACATGTTCCTTCTTTTGATGCCACTTTGACTTGTGTTAGGGATTCAGTCAATTCTTTTACCAATCCAATTGCTTCATATTCATGTTCACGTATCTCAAAAAGAATGTTAGTTTCATCAAATACAACATGCAGACTTTCTTCTGCACATAAAGTTATTTTATTGAACACTTTATATGCTTTACTATATGAAGAATATTCAAGAATACCCCCTAATCACTTCTAGGATCAAATTTACCTAGGTACTCTTTTCCATTATTGTGCATATAGCACTTGCAACCAAATGTCCTAAGATTGGATATGTTTGGTTTTCTCCCTTTAAGTAACTCATAGGTAGTTTTCTCAACGAGAGGTCTAGTCATGCATCTATTGATTATGTAGCATGCAATATTTACAGCCTCTGCCCAGAAGCTATGATGTAATTTACTACAAAGAAGCAAGGTCCTTGCCATATCCTCAAGGGTCCTATTCTTTCTTTCAACTACTCCATTTTGCTGAGGAATCCTAGGGGCAGAGAAGTTATGATCTACACTATTTTCATCATAGTATTCGTCAAACTTTGCATTTTGAAATTCAGTTCCATGATCGGACCTAATAGAAGTAACTTGATTTCCTAATTGTTTCTGAGTTTTCTAACAAAAGCAGTAAAGATTTCAAATACTTCATCTTTAGATGTCAGAAATAGTACCTTGGTAAATCTAGAATAATCATCAACAAGTAATATTACATACTTCTTTCAACCTCTGCTCGTGGTTCTCATTGGACCATAAAGATCCCTATGAACCAGTTGTAACGTCTTAGACGTGCTTACCATTTTCTTGGATTTGAAGGATGACCTTACCTACTTCCCCTTTGCACATGCCTCACAAAATTTGTCTTCCTTGAACTTGATATTAGGTAACCTTATCACCAAGTCCTTGGAGACTAATTTGTTTAGCTGATTTAGACTTGCATGACCAGGTCTTTTGTGCTACAAGAGGGGATCATTATTTAACACACTTAAGCAAGTGATTTTATTTTCTGAAAGAGTTGACAAATCTACTATGTAAATATTGTTAAATCTTTTTCCCTCCAAAACAATCTTGTCAGTGGTAAGGTTAATCACAAAGCATTTGGTAGAGGTGAAAGCTACAAGGTTACCTCTGTCACACTGTTGTGACACACTTATTAGGCTATATTTAAAGCCATCTATCAAGTAGACATTCTCAATGGAATGAGAGTTTGTCTTACCTACCTTTCCAACCCAATAATCTCACATTTCTTTCCATTACCAGAGGAGACATTACCTCCATTTAGGTCCTCGAGTGAAAGGAACTAGTCTTTGTTCCCAGTCATATATATTGAGTAGCCACTATCCATATATCATATTTGGCTCCTCCCTTTCGCATGGACCTGCAAAAAGAAATCAGGGGGTAGTCTTAGGAACCCAAACTAGTTTGGGTCCCTTTCTATGAGAAAAAGGATGAATCAGATTCTTTCTTGCCCAACCAGGCAGCTTGTGTTTCTCTTGAACAAAAGCTTTGCTCTTTTGACTAGCCTTTTCATTTGCATTGCATTCATTTTTGTAATGGCCAATCTTGCCACAGTGTGTAGAGATTTTATTCTCAAGAAGTGTGAGGTACTTGCTTTTAGGGTCCCATTTTGGAGTTTGATCCCATAACCAAGTCCTCTTTTGTTGCTACTATGATGCTCTTGCAACCAAGAAAGTGCATCAAAAGCCTTGTTCCACTTGCAAGTTTTGTCTAATTCATGTTTCACTTTTCCTATATCTTCTTATAGGATTTTTATCAATTCATCTTTCTTATACATCTCATATTTCATTTTCCTAAATTTTCTTCTAGAGTGAGATATGAGTGATCAGCCTTCTATTTTCATGTACCTAGTTTCAGTTTTAAATTTTTAGATCTAAGTTCTAGGACACTGTTATCGAGTTCAAGAACCTGGTTCTTCAACTTAACATTTTAGTTATCACTCTCATCAGCCCTAGTAGGGGTGTTCAAAACCGATCTGAAACCGAAAACCGATCCAAACCGAAGCTTAACGGCGTATTGGTAACGGCTTAACGGACGGGGAACAGATAGAATTTTTTATTAACGGCTTATTGGTTTGGGGATGGATTATTCAATTTTCTTAACGGCTAATCCGTTAACTCGTTAATAATATAAATATATTATGTATATATATATATATATATATATATATATATATATATATATATATATAATTTATTTTTATTTATATATAATAAATATAAAAAGACTAAAACCCTTGAAAATGATTAACAAAAGTTTATTTCTACTTCTAAGCATTTTTATTCTCGGGATCTTGAAATTTTTTGGTTCTATTTTTAATTTATTTTTGGTTGTAATTCTCCTGTTTGGCAACATGCCGGAGATGGTAAAGCTAATTTCCTAATCACCGAAATCAAGTTGAGTGGCACTGGCAAAGAAAATTGAATGTATCATATTTCCTCTAAAATATTATTTTTTATGGCAATTCAATATTTCTAAGACGAGGAGAATAAGAGATATCTAGTGAACATGTATGTTAGGCTGATAAATCGCCCATTTACCGCCCTATAAGAGCTAACCCGATACCAATCCGCCCGATATCTTATCGGGTGGCTAACGGATTAATACATTTAAAAGCCGATAACTGTTAACCCTAACCGTTAAGAGTAAAAAGCCGCCCAATCCACACGATAAGCACCCCTAAGACATAGACTCTAGACTCCTGCATTTTGCTTTGAATATCACAAACTCCTTAGACAGAACTTCATTCTCATTGTTAACTCAATGAAGACTAATAATAGCTCAGTAAACCTTACTTTAGACAAAAATTCAATCTTGTATTTGGGATGCAGAATACTTACCTCTTGTTCATCATCTGATTCTCCGATGGCCATAAGATCTTTCTCTTCTTTAGCTTCATATTTTGAGTCTTCATCTGAGGTTTCTCCCCAAGCAGCAACCATAGCCTTTATTGAACCTTTGTTCTTTTTTGGTTGAACATGTTCCTTGGTTCAACCTTTTCTTTCTTCCACTCAATTTCCCATTGAGGGCAACTCTTGATCATGTGATCAGTCTTACAGCACTTATAGCAACCCTCATTGATATGTTTCTCATGAGCTCTTGACTTGTTGAAGGTTGTACCTCTTGATGAATCCTTTCCTCTCATCAGGTACTTTTTGAAATCTCTAGTGATCATAAACCATCTCATCATCTTCCAGATCTAAACCTTCATCAATTCTGAGAGCTAGGCTTCTCTCCTTCTTGGGTGTATCCATCTTCATGGTTTGCCTTCTTAGTTTATAAGAAGTAAGATTTCCAATCAGTTCATCCAGCCCGAGAATAGCCATATTATTGGATTCCTGAATAGCAGTGAATTTTCTTTCCCCAGCAACTAGGAGAACTCTTATCAAGATTTTCTCTACCTTGTCTTCTTCAAGAATAATTCTTCCTTAGAGACTTAAGTTCTTTTGTCAGTGTAGTGAACCTAGTATACATCTCTTGGATAGTTTCTTCATCCTTCATAGTAAAATTCTCATATTGGGAATACAACAGTATTCCTTTGGATCTTTTCACTTGAGGTGTTCTTCATGAGCCAGTTACAAAGTGTCCCATATCTCCTTAGAAGTAGTACAACTGTGTATCCTACTGTACTCATCTGGACATAGTCCATATACAAGCCATTTATTGGCCTTAGCCTTTTTATCCCAATTGCTCAGGTCTTCAACATTGCAATTAGCACTTGTCTTTGGCACATCTACTCCTTACTCATTCTTCTTTGTTGTTGCTAAAGGACCATCAGTAACTATGTCCCAGAGTTAATAGTCTTCTCCTATGATGTGATCCCTCATCTTGTTCTTCCACCAAGAGTAGTACTACCCACTAAACAATGGAGGCCTGGCAGTGGACTGCCCTTCCCAGTTTCCATGTGGAGCACTCATGTTGATCTTTTCCATAAGGTGTTAGCCTCTTCAAGGATAACGTGCTGTGATACCAATTGATGTTCCAAACGCCAATACCATACAAGAGGGGAGGGGGTGATTTGTGTGGTACCCAAATTTTTTGATCTAGAAGAACCCGATTCTTCTAGGTGTTCTAACTACTACTGTTGCAAAACTAAAAGTACAGAAAATAAAGAACACATATATTTTTTCATGAAAAACACCTGGCTCAAAAGGTGAAAAAACCACGACCTATTACTCAGTTGGATTTTTCCAAACATCTAGTAAAATCAATGAGCCAAAACAACATTTACAGAACACTTGTAAACCTAAGGACTAACTCTAATCCCAATGTGACACACAACCTCAACTGTTGTGATACTTTCAAATTAACTCTAACTTGAATACACAAAGTACCTAATACAATTGCTTTTATGAAAGCTAGAAAGATACAATTGTAAATCACCTACTATAATTGCACTAGAATAAGAATAAACACAATGGAACTGGTTCTTCTATCTCGTTCAAGTAGCTTCAGGAGTGCACACTTAAATCTCACATAAATTGGTTGAGAAATTGCCTAGAATTTTTTCTCTCAAATTAGTTTAACTTTTGCGTATGTGCAATACCTGTAAAAGAGAACAACCACAGTTATTTAATGAGTTAGTAATCTGAGTTTGATAGAGATTCAATTGCTAATCTTTCATCGAAGTTTAGTCCTTGAACAATACAAACTCCAACCCTATCCGTGATCCGGATAGTGTTCTCTTCTCATTAGGAGACTCTTTGCCTTATCCAATATGCAACCTTTTCTATCAGTTCAGAATATATTGCTGCTTGATCCTTAAGACTTATCTTCTTCACATGCATCTCACATGTAAAGGTTGATAAACACTGTGTATCAACCTAGTTCTTCTTCGCGTGCATCTCACATGTATAGGTTGATAAACACTACTTGATCCTTAAGACTTATCTTCTTCACGTGCATCTCACATGCATAGGTTATCTCACAAGGTGGACCTGGTCCATCAGTGAGTTTATTTGTCATTCTTTAAAACTTCATATGAACTTGGGCAAACAAGGTGATTCTCTGGTTCGCATTGTAGATGATAATGGGGAAGCCATGGCTCCAATGGAAATCTTTGCGAACTACAGAAATCAAAACCTCAGTAATCTGAGTTGGGTAGATATTAGCACAATCTAATGAAGATAGTTGGTTTCTGATGGATTCTCTATCATTGTAGAAATATAGTTCCGCATGAACAATTTGATCTATTAAAGGTTCACGAAGAAGTTTAGTGGGTTCTTTAGTCTTAGATGAAGATCTTTGAGAAAGTGAACCCCTAGTTCTAGAAGGTGGAGTAGAACTCGATTAAAGAATAGAGTGGCCTCGTAATGAAGAACGCCCTAAACTATGAAGCCTTCCTCTTCTCCTACTTCTAACAGGAGCAAGAGAAGGTTGTCAGCGATGGGGACTCTCCGAGGGTTAGGGTTTAAAGAATACATAGTAGTACAATGAAGAAGAAAATTAGAATTGAATCCACTAACCTATTGTGAAAAATACAAAGGTAAAGAGTTATATTTATAGTTAGAAGCAACGGTCAATGGAAAAGGCGCAATGATGGAAACACCATAATGGGAACTGCCGCTTCGTAATTGGTAAAACTGTAAAAAAGCCTTAAAAGGCGCTGAAAGATTGCAAAGCTAAATAGGAGATGCCACGTGTCATGGACACTAAATGGAAGTGACATATGAAGCATCAGTTCTAGAGAAAAATTAATGGCCGCAAATATTCCCGCTTTAATGAGATCCACTTTCCAAATATTCTATTGATGAATAAATGGCAAGTGGGGGGACTATCTGTATTGGGAAAAACTAAGTTTTGATATGGAATCTATTATAAGATGATATATCACAACACGTGGACCAGTTAAGGAAGGATAGGTGACGAAGAATAATCAAGGAGGCACGGGCATCAACATGCACAAGCAGATGTTCAGGAAAAAGCAAGAAAGATACGCACTCGAACCTCTTTATAATGAAAGGGAATGAATCTGACAGTAAATAAGGTATTGATACGCACTATTAGGCATTAAATACGGAAAACGTTAAGGAATCTATATGTATCAAATATGATAATTGATTGAAACGTTACATTAAATGCCGTTAATTGTCGATAATGACTCAACTATGGTAAAAATAAAACGTATTACCTAGAAATGACTATTAAAGGACAAGACTGATCATTTGTAAGGATACAAAATACTATTGGAATACATTGATTTACTTTGCATTCAGTTATTAATTATTAATTATTCCTATTTCTATTTAATTATTAGTAACCAAGTTCTTCTAATATAAGCTTTGACCGAAATTCTTATTATAGGTTAAACATTTTGCCATGTTCGAATCTTGGTGCGTCATTTGTCCCCTCGGACTTTGATATGGGGAACCCTCGGCTTTACCCCAGCCTGCGATGAACCTCGTCATCTTCTATTTCTTCATCAGAAAATCGGGAATAACTTCATCCGTACACATGTAGCTTCATCCAGGTACAACTATATATCCACTATCATAATGAAAGATTCACATCCAACGTGAGATAAAGAGTACCGAAAACAATAGGTATAAATTAAGTGGGTATTAGCAAATTATGCGAGTAAGTCAGTAAAAAAACTAGATAACTCTAGTTCCAAAGTTTATACCGGAACTAAGTCTAATCTCAATAACCAATGGCCCTTGTGTGTTTGAATGTTTGTGGTACTTGAATGGATTGTCATATCCTTATATAATCTTTGTCGTCAATCCTTATCTCATGAACTTATTTTTAAAATTGAGTTACATTTCATGACATGATATTAAATACAAATACATCTCTATTCTTCGTTTACCCTATATTTAGGATTCGTGAAATATTATTGACACTCCAAAGTACTTCAACTCTGGGCATGGAAGATGTTAGATTATTATGGGGTCGAATTCGACCCTCGACATCTCTGCATTAATGGGTACGACCAATGGACGTACTCCGAGTTAGGCGTGAGGATAAAAACAACGCCGTTTAGATTAAGCGTCCCCACTAAGGGGATATAACCATCTTTTGTACTATTTTTAATATTTCGATGAGGGTCTCCTACTATATAAAGGAGACTGTAACGTTGTAAAGGGCATAATTATTCTCTGATAATATAACTCTTTATCTCTCGCTCTATTTCTCTATCTCTAAGCAAGTGTTCTTCAAATATCTTCAGATCTACTTAGATCGATATTATTTCTGTCTCTATGTAATATTATATTTGATTACGATTTACCCTTATTTATTAATCTAGATTGTTTTTCGCTTGCAAAGTATATTGATAACTTTTGAGCCAAATAATTCGGTGCCGTCTGTAGGGATTTCGAGAATCAAAATTATAGTTCTGCACCTAAGGAAGAACCAATCACTATCCCACTACACCACACAGAAACAAAGATGGCAGAAAAAAATGCAAGAATGAAAGCAATAACAGGTGTGGCAAACAACTTCATGGACCCTCTAAAGGAGGCTGATGAGTATGGTATTGTGAACACAACCCCTGGCTTCACGCCGGGTGGAGAGATCTCACCCTCTACATCTGAGGATCTAACTATCTTGCATGAAAAAGGGGCATCAACCTCTGCAGTAAAGGTAACGCCACCCCCAGTGGTCAAGAGGCTACTAGAGGAGTGGTTGATGAACACCCTCGGTAGCTTGCTCGAAAAGCCACCCCAAAGTAATATGAGTAACTCATCAGCAACAGATATCGCCACGACCATCGATGAACCCACTATTGCACGAGCAAATAACGCCCATATAGAAGCCACCACCAGCGAAAGCACACAGTCGTTCTAACGAAAATGGAAGAAGTGGAAAATAAAAATAGGGCACTCCGTGACCAAATGAAGGAACATCAGGAAAGAGTGGACAAGATCCCCGGCGCTCACAAGTTTCTACCAAAACGAGACATGGGAAGGTTTGTTGAACAACAGTATACCGAAGAAGCTGCCCCTCACCCTATCCCAAAAGCCTTCAAAATTCCACCTTTCTTAAGGAGATACGACAAGACCACAGATCCCGAGGACCATCCGATCCACTATGTAACTTCTCTGAAGGGCAACGATATATCGAAAGAACAAGTACCATCAGTGTTGTTGAAGAAATTTGGTAGGGCGTTGACGGGGGAGCACTCACTTGGTACTCTCAGCTGCCAACTAAGACGATATCAACGTTCGAGGAAATGGCGGATAAGTTTGTCACCGCCCATGCAGGAGCGAAGAAAGCAGAAGCAAGAGTTAATGATATCTTTGCCGTCAGGCAAACCGCAGGAGAGGAACCAAGGGACATCCTAGCCAGGATTAACATGGTAAGGATGAGCCTGCCAAACATGTCGGAAGGTATGGCGGTCACCGCTTTCCAGAACGGGCTAAACAAAGATGGTTCGAGGGCTACTAAAAAACTACTAAGTCGTCTCATGAAGTATCCCCTACCACATGGGAAGAAATCCACAACGCCTACTGTGCTAATGTACGAGCGGAAGAGAACGACCTCAATGGGCCAACCCAATGGTTAACGACGATACACTCAGAAATCAGGAGGGATCGATGCAACGAGAGGCAGAGGGAACAAATCCCACGTCTCAAAAAAACAACCTTACGCCAGATCTTCCCATCCACCATCATCAAGGAACACAGATGCATTACAGCGACATGTTGCTCCACTCCGAAACGAAAGAGGTATGCCTCCTTTATTATCTGCCCATAACATTTGTCAGTCTCCTTCAAAAAAAGTGTACGCACTGGAGAAACTGGGCACTAAGGTACAGTGGTCGTAGAAGATGAAATCAGACCCCACCATAAGGAAATTAAACGTCCTGTGTAAGTTCCATCAGGAACGAGGACACAAAATCGAGGATTGCATACGCCTACGGTAGGAGGTGGTAAGGATGCTGAATTAGAGATACTTGAGAGAACTAATCAGCAACAAAGGGAAAACCAACTTCGCACGTAGGTGGTAAAAACCCCCAAGGGCCGTACTGTAGGAAATCATTCTATCCATGATATGTGTGCTTTGGTTGTATTAGCATGATTTACAGGTATAGTTTTTGATGAATGACAAACAACGAAGTCGATGAATGACAAAAAATGAAGTCAAGTGTCAAACAACGTTATTATATGACAAACAATCAAGATTGAATGCCGAGAAGCATATTGATGAATGGATTGCATGGAAAAGCCAAAGACGAGCTCAAAAGTTCAAGACCGAAGACCCAAGGCGTAGGTCGTTAGGTAGAACCAATGTAAGAGCAACGTTTAAGTTATCTCGTCTTTTGGCTCAACATAGGTCATCATAAATATGCATAAAATCATTTTATCAAATCATATTTATCATAAACATATTTCAAATACTTCAAACAAAATGATTTTAACGTTTTCATTTTTAACCAAAATGGTTTTTGAAGTAAGTTTTCAATTCTGGACAGCATAGCCAGATAATCGATTATCCATATGCTGATAATCGATTATGCTGAATTTCCAGATTAAACTGGAAATTCCGCAAGGCAGATTAATTATCTAAAAGAGCATAATCGATTATTCTCTGAACTTTGCCAATGTTTTTGAACGACAGGCAGATAATCGATTATCAAAATCCAATAATCGATTATCTACCATAAAATCAGCTTCTGATTTTTGAACGTTAAAGCCAATAATCGATTATCAAAATCCAATAATCGATTATCTTGCATAAAATCAGCATAATTGATTGTCAATTAAGCAACGGACATACTACTTCTACCACCTATAAATAGAGGTCTTTTGAGCTGATTTGAAACACATAACACCTCTCATTATTCATATACATATTGATATTATTTGTGCATCATTTTAGAGCTTTTGTTGAGCCAATTGAGAGACAACTTTGAGTTGTTCATAGAGCTAATATTGTATCTCTTTATCTATTCTTTTTAGAGAGTTCTTGTTGTAAAAGAGAAAGGTGTTTGAGAAGACCATATCTTCTCATTGATTGTCGGGTTTGCTAAGTACCCTCAATCGTAGTGTGTGAAGTCTTGTGGTGCAGTATCCACGAGCAAGGTGAAGTCTTGAGGTGAGGTATCCTCGAGCAAGTTGAAGTCTTGTAGAGTGTACATCTACGAGCAAGTGTAACGGTTTGTTAGGCACCCGTAAGCTTAACGGAGTTAGTGGAAACTCGAGAGAGTCTCTCGGGGACTGGACTAACCACACGTTGTGGTGAACCAGTATAAATTCGGTGTGTCCTTTCCTTAATCTTTTAATTACTGCATTTACTTTACTCCTGCAATTTTAATTCCGCAATATTTATCAATATTCTCGTGCCGCACTATTCACCCCCCTCTAGTGACGGGCATAAATCCTAACACGTACAAACCACCTTCCCTAGCATGTACCATATACATGATCATTAGAGGTGGCAACGACTCAGCAATCAATCATGTCAAGTTCACCACTACACACAAATTAAAGCGAACAATCGCCCATGAACAGTATGACGACTTCGAAAATAGTATCACCTTCGATAAGTCTGATACATACGGTTAGTCTTACCCTCATTATGATGCTTTGGTTATTACTTTACGCGTCACCAATACTGATGTTAAAAGAATCATGGTTGAAGATAGAAGTGGTGCCTGTATTATCCATCCAAGAGTCCTCGTGCAAATGGGACTCAAAGATAGGATAATCTCACACTGCATAACACTGACATATTTTAATAATGCAGTTGAGCGCACCTCCGACGAGGTATCATTACCCGTTTTAGCGGGAGGAGTCACACTGGAAACAACTTTCCACGTGATGAACCGGGAGACAACTTACAACGCCATCATAGGGCGCCCTTGGATACATGCCATGCGAGCGGTCCCTTAGAGTTTCTACCAAGTGATCAAATTCCCAACCCCATGGGTGGGGGTATTTAGCATCCAAGGCAAACCGCGCACCGCACAGGAATGCTACAAAATTTCCCAAGATTGTGCGCATACCAAACAACTGCAAGGAGCTAGTGCATAGGTATAGCAATCAGCTATGTTGGGGACTAAGGTCAACACGAAAATGGACGCCATTACAGACCCCAACGTCGTAGAGGCCTGTAAAGCGACCGTCGAGGACCTCGACCCAGTCCAACTGGACGGTGTCGACCTTAAAAAGAAAGCCTACATCAGGCACGGCATCGACAACCCAAGGAAGTACCATGAATTCTTAACTAACCATGCAGATTTATTTGCTTCTTCCCACTCAGATATGCAGGAATCGCAAAGGACATTGCCACTCACAAGATAAATGTCGACCCATTACATCCGCCCGTGCGGCAAATGAGAAGGAAACTCAATGCCGCAATCAATGAAACGGTCAGAGAAGAAGTAGACAAGTTAGTGGTCAATGGTTCTATCAGAGAATCAAAGTACACCCAATGGATCACCAATGTCATCATGGTCAAAAGAAAAACAGGAAATAGAGAATGTGCGTAGATTTTGCCAACTTGAACAAAGCATGCCCAAAGCCACTGCCCCACATCGACCAGCTGATCGACGCTACCGCAAGACATGAACTGTTGAGCTTCTTAGACGGCTACTCCAACTACAATCAAATTATGATGGCCGAGAAGGATCAAGAGAAAATGACTTTCATCACCCACCAAGGGACGTGTTGCTACAAGGTAATGCCTTTCGGGCTCAAAAACACAGGTGTTACGTACCAGAGGCTATTCACCAAAATGTTCAAAGAGTAACTCGGCAAGACCATGGAAGTCTATATCAATGATATGCTGGTAAAGTCGACAAAGAAAGAGGACCACATCGACCATCTGAAAGAAGCTTTTGAGATTCTATGAAGGTACGGGATGAAACTGACCCCGGAAAAATGTGCCTTTGGCATGGCCTCAGGGAATTTCTTAGGTTTCCTCATATCATAACGAGGTATCGAGGTCAACCCGGATCAGATTAAGGCAATAGGCGCATTACCTGAAATTTTGAACAGCAAAAAATAGGTGCAACAGTCGACAGGGCGAATAGCCGCCCTATCTAGGTTCATCTCAAGGTCCTCCAACTGATGCAACAAGTTTTTCAACGTATTGACAAAAGATCATGGATTACAGTGGAACAAGGAATGCATCGAAGCCTTGAGAAAACTAATATCATAACTATCTTTGCCACCACTGTTGGTCAAAGCAAACCCAGGCGAACCCCTATTGGTGTATTTGACTATATCCGAAGTCGCCGTCAGCGCAGTCTTGGTTCGCGAAAACAAAGGTATGCAATCTCCCATTAATTACATTAGCAAAACCTTAGTGGATATCGAAGCACGGTATCCACACCTTGAGAAGTTTGCTCTGGCACTGGTCGTAGCTTCACGAAAGCTCCAACCCTATTTTCAATTCCACCCCATAAAAGTATTAACGACCTTCCCCTTAAGAAGCATCCTACACAAGCATGCATTATCAGGAAGGCTCGCTAGATGGCGCATAGAGCTCAGCTAGCACGATATTTCCTATCACCCAAGAACCGCCATCAAGTCGTAAGTACTTTCTGACTTCGTAGTTGACTTCAGCACAGAGATACTGCTAGAGGCAGAACTAGAGGCACGTCGTGCCTCCTCCAATATCGATATATAGACTCTTTACACTGACGGTGCCGCTAAAGCCTCAATATCTGGACTGGGACTCACTCTTGAAGTCCCCACGGGTGAGACAATTTGTCAATCCATACGATGCCCCGAGATGACTAACAACGAGGCCAAATACGAAGCTGTGATTGCAGGTATGAAATTAGCCATCAAGTACGGAGCTCGGCGGCTCATTCTCCATTGCGACTCCCAATTTGTAGTGAACCAGGTAACTGGACTTACCAGATCAAAGAGAAGAGGCTACAATTGTACCAATCAGAAATACACAAGTTAATGACTGAGTTCGACGAGTGCCGCTTTGAGAAAATTTTGACGTCACAAAACATCGAAGCAGACGACTTAGTAAAGCTGGTCGCGGCCACTAAAAACATCAACAAAGAAAGCGTGGTCACCCTCATCCATTCAGCCATTGATCATACTGAGGTACTCTCTTTGAAACTGACTTGGGACTGGCGCAACCAGTTTTTATCCTATCTGCAGGACGGGACACTCCCACTTGATAAAAAAGACGCAAAGAAGCTTCGTGTACAGGCCGCCCGGTACTGCCTAATAAACTACGACCTCTACAAGAGGACGTTTGGTGAACCCCTAGCCGAGTGCCTAGGGCCACACCAAACGAGGCAAGTGCTCGAAGAGGTACACGAGGGACACTGTGGTGCCCACATAGGTAATCACGCCCTCATTCGCTATATCATTCGAGCCGATTATTACTGGACCACTATGAAAAAAGAGACATCGGAATACGCTCGCCGATGCAAACAATGCCAAAAGTAAGCACCCATGATACACCAACCGGGAGAATCTCTATACTCAGTGACCTTGCCATGGCCCTTCATCAAATAGGGGATTGGCATAGTCGGCCCCCTACCAGCGGGACGAGGAAAGGTACGATTTCTCTTAGTTATAACTCACTATTTCTCCAAGTGGGTGGAAACAGGTGCGTACGCACAGATACAGGAACAGGAAGTCATCGCCTTCATATGGATAAGCATCATATGCTTTCGGCATCCCAAAAGAAATCAGATGCGACAACGGTCCACAATTCATTGGCAAAAAGAAATGATAAAATTCTTTGAGAAATAGCACATTAAGCGAATACTCTCCACATCATATCACCGTGCTACCAACGGCCAAGAAGAATCCTCCAACAAAATAATACTGAACATACTGAAAAAGAAACTCGAAGAAGCCAAAGGGCTATGGCCTGAGCTAATACCAGAAGTGTTATGGGCACACCAGAACACTCCCAAATCCAGCACGGGAGAAACACCATACTCACTGGTCTATGGAACCGACGCGGTCATACCCGTCAAAGTTGGAGAACCAAGCTTGAGGTATTCACACAACAGCAGAGCAGAGAACGACACGAATATACATGAATACCTCGACGAGGCCGAAGAAAGAAGGGATATGGACCACATAAGAATGGCGGCCCAAAAATAATAGGTCGTAAAGGTACTATAACAAGAAAGCAAAATAAGGCCGCTTAAAGTAGGAGACTATGTCCTCAAAGCCAAAATATTGACATCAAAGAATCCGAACGAAGGAAAACTGGGCCCTAATTGGGACGGACCATACAAAATCACAGCGGCAGCAAATAAAGGAGCATTCCAGTTAGAAACAATGGAGGGAAAAACACTCCAAAACAACTGGAACATCCCCCACCTCAAGTACTTCCATTTCTAAAATGTATCTCCCGAGTCGCACTCTTTTTCCATTACCCGTTTTGTCCCAATTGGCTTTTCTCGGGAATTTTTTTAACGAGGCGTCGGAGGGGACACCTGGAAGTATGTGTAGCCAAGTTTATCATACCAGCCGCTCGACTTGCTCTCAAAACTGGTATGATAAAGGGACTGTACTAGCACGATCTCCATTGTATAAATGGCTACGGCCATGATCTCCATTGTATAAAAGGCTACGTCCATGATCACCATTGTATAAAATGCTACGTCTATGATCTCCATTATATAAAAGGCTACGGCCACGATCTCCATTGCATAAATTGCTACGGTCACGATCTCCACTGTATAAATGGCTACGACCATGATCTCCATTATATACATGGCTACGGCCACTATCTCCGTTATATAAAAGGCTAAGGCCATTGCCGTTAGAACGTCGACCTAGCTTGACCACAGCCAGTAAATAATTCGACGCCAGTCAAACTTTATTATAGGCTAAGTGCCTTCGAGAGTAAAATCAACGAAGTTCTATCTCACTCGGACTATAATGCCAAGCGCCTTCAAATCAAATTTGACAAGTTTAACTTCAGTTGAACTGGGACTCAGGCTAAGCGCCCTCGACATTAACTCAAAGAGTTCGACCTCTCTTGAACTACAGGCTAAGGCCATCGCCATAAAACGTCGACAAAGCTCAACCGCAACCAATAAATAATTCGGTGCCACTCAAGCACCATTAACGACTAAGACCATCACCATCAGAACGTCGACCTAGCTCGACTACAACAAGAAAAAAATAACTCAACGACTATTGAAGTTACATTAAGCATCGACTTAGTTCAACTACGGCAAATGACACATCGACGACAGTCGCAATAATATCACCATCGGCCAAGGTCACCAACATTTAGTGTCGACCTAGATCGACCGCAATGGATAAGCGCTCCGATGATTTTAGAAGACGTACCCCATCGGCGGATAACACTTAGACAACATTCAGAAACACAACAAAATTTCTACAAGTAAACTAGCACCCACTCGGCGAAAACAAGGTGTCAAAATAAATAAATAGATAAAAGGAGAGGAATAGCAGCAAAAGTATGATTTTCACAAGCACCAAAAATACATTTACATCTTACCTCGCAAAGGGTCCCTATTACATCAAAAAAATAAACAAAGTATATACAAGTTCTAAGGAGCTTCGCCATCCACGTCGTCGACCCTGTTTATTTTCCATCCCGGCCTTCATCATCCCCGAGGCGATAAGATGCGGTATACCAAGAGCCGGACTCTTGCCAGTTGACGTCCTTGGAGGTATAGCCCTCATGATCAATGGAGTCAGAACTATACCCACAAGTAGCGTGGGCGGCACGAGCCGCAAGCCGCTGCCTTTGAACCTCCTCCTCAGTAGTGCGGCCCGCAGCAAGATATTCCTTATGTACATCCAATCGGGCCTCCATGTACACCCACATTTTGTGAGCATCCCGGCTTGCGTCCCCAAGCCTCGATAAGGCAGCCAGCTTAAGACCTTCAGTCTCCGCCGTCTTGGCCTCAAGTTCGGGGGTCAAGTCTGCAACTCTACGATGCAGGTCACGAACCTCCGCTACTACCCCACGATTGAGCTCTAATTATTCTTCCCTCGACTTGAGGAGTGACTCTAAACTATTCTGAGTCATCACCGTCATCAACCCCTCGTCAACTATCTTCAGTTCGGCCGCTGTATGCTTTAACTGCTTCTCCGACTACCCAAGACCCTCGTAGAACACCCAAAATTTGGGGTCCTACTTGAGAAAATCCACCACCGCCTGATGCTTGGCGCGACACTTCTTGTATTTTTCACTATTTTGTTAAAAATGGTCGCTTTCCGTTGCGCACGTCGCCTCCGCTCTATCTCCAAGATAAGAGTCTAAAAAAAGATAAGAGAAAAGAAAGTGACGAGTCAGTACACATCAAAACTAGACTCATGACACGCAGGGAAAACGAAAAGTTACCTGTAAGGCCACAACGGCTACCCCTCAAGATTGCTCCCCGTCATAGATGCATCTCAACACCTCAAGCTCGGGGGCCGCACACAATAGGGTCATGTCTGTTGTCGCCTGTTCACTGTGTTGTAGTAAATTATAGCCCCCATAGGATCATAATACAGTGATTAGATCTACCCGCCGTCATCTCCACACGGGCAAGACCCCTCGCTACCTCATCCACATCTTCATGGGCAGTCTTAGGGGCCGCTCCCTCAACATCGCTGCCCACTTCGCCAACAGAAGACGTCGAACCACTATCCGTGACTCGTGCCGAGCCGGCCTCAGCAGCTGCACGCACCTGAGGGGACAACCTTCCCGTACAAATAATATTGGCCATGAAAACGGGCCTAGAAGCTAGGAGGGGCGTGCTAACTATCTCATCATCAGTCACCACCGCCTTACACGTTATCAACCTCTGCCTTTTTATCTCTGGATGCTTCTCGCCTTCAGAAGCCTCATCCACGGGGTGCAGAGATGATACTGGAGAGGTCTCTTCACTTGCAGTCGCCACCACAAGCGCAACCTCCTATGGAAAAGCGACGAAAATGCCTTTGCAGACCGACTCGCAAACTAGGTCTCCACTGTCGGAGTCGACATCCGACCTGGTTTAGGGTAAAACAGTCATTCTCTTCTTTGGGAAGCTTCGACCTATCAACGCAAGCAAGTCAATTGTTAAGTCAGTCGTTAAAGCCTAAAGGGACTTTCAAATCAAAGCCAAAAAATTACCTGACCGTCTCGTAGGGCCATATTGTCGAAGAAATGCGGACCAGGCACGACATTCCTCCGCGTAAGGTAACAACCTGGCCACCTATTGCCTAATGGTGTTGATAAATCAAGGTGGAGAGGCCCTCGTTACAAAGAAAGAAAAATCACAGCGGTCAAATGGTTAGGGCCATCGAGGCCACATACAAACGAGAAATTCGACAAATGAAGGTACTTACGTTCTGAATTCCATCTCTCTAGGAATCCATTAGGGTCGGATACCAGGTGCTCCGTTCTGATGAAAAGGTATCTGCGCCAAAAGCCACATCTGGCCTTGTCATCGATCTTTACCGCCAATTCTTTCGAGCCACGGCTCTTCAAGTGCACCATGGTACCCTTCAGGTAACCAATGTTAAACAAATGTAAAAGGTGATGAACGGTGACTCTGCACCCGGATCATTCCGCGTACATCATCAAAATCCTGCATACCTTCAAGGCATAGGGAGTGAGCTAGGCCGGGCACACGTTGTATAACCGGAAAAACTCCTCTACCAAGGGGTAGACGGGGAGATGGTAACCAATCAAGAATGGGTGCTCGTAAAATGTGCAGTATCCCAACCTGTGGAAATTTGCGTAGTCCGTTCCCGCCGAAACCATTTCTACATGAGTCGGTATGTTGTGCGCCGCACGAAAGTCGTTTAAGTGACTTTGCATCAATTCACTTTGTTCCCACGGAAGAGAGGGTTGGTCTTTTAAAGTCACCCCGTACAAGAAGCTCTTTTGGCAACACATTATCTGCAGTAAGAGGAATCAGATCCTTTTCTGTTTCCTCCTCTTTACCGCCGAAGGAAGGTGATACCTAGGTGGGGCGGTGTCTTTAGCCTTTTTATCTTGGCGACGCTTCACCAGAATTCCCGTTCAAGAAATAGAGAAGTCTCAAACCAAAAGACAGTTATTTGTGAAGGAAAACGAAGAAAGAAGTTGGAAAACATTTGAAAAGAGAGCGAAAAGATAAGTCAGGTTAAACCCTTATCCTATTTATAGGGTTGGGTGGCGCAGAAATCGAAAGGGCACAGTTCGAAACGGGCGCGGGAAACCGAGCGCCAAATTACCCTCTGAACTCTCTCTAGAACAGGTGTAATAATGATGCATGTAGGTGATGACGTCGTCACGCATCAGTATCCCAACAATCTCATATATTTTATCTCATTTACCATTACCGCCATCAAGTAAGGTCAAATTCCCACAAAACGAGGTTTGCAGTTCCCTACCCTGGTGACGCCTCCCAATGCGTCTCCCAACAGACGGAGGGACTATCTGTATGGGGTCGAATTCGACCCTCGGCGTCTCTAGACTAATGGGTACCACCAGTGGACGTACACCGAGTTAGGTGTGAGGACAAGAACGACGCCGTTTAGATTCAGCATCCCCACTAAGGGGATATCACCTACTTTTGTACTATTTTTGTTATTTCGATGAGGGTCTTCTACTATATAAAGGAGACCCCAATGATGTAAATGGCATCATTATTCTCTGATAATACAACTCTCTATCTCTCCCTCTATTTCTCTATCTCTAAGCAATTGTTCTCCAAATATCTTCAGATCTGCAGAAGTAGTTTTGGAGAAACAGAAAAAAGTAATATCTCTCCAAAAGCACTTTTTTTAGAAGTCTTTTGAGAAAAATACACTTAGAAGCAATTTTTTAAAGTTTGACCAAACACTAATTGCTGCTCAGAAGTATTTTTCAAACTAATTAGCTAAACACAAAGTGCTTATCACAAAAAGTACTTTAGAGAAAAGCACTTTAAAAAAGAAACACTTCTCAAAATAATATAAATTTTATAGCTTGGCCAAAAGGACTATAAGCTAGTAAGAAATAGTAGATAACTCTAGTTCCAGATTTTATATTACATTCCGTGACATGAATTTAAATGCAAATCCATCTCTATTCTTCGTTTGCCCTATATTAGCTAGGCTTCGTGAAATATTGTTGACACTCCAAAGATGTTAGATTATTATTGTTATTATTATTATTACTATTATTATTATTATTTTAGGCAGTCACCTCATGACCTATAATTTTAAGATTGAACTAGGCCAATGTCGTAAGCCACTTGTATACTTTTCTACTAATTATTTTAATTCTTTTTCCTGAAAAATTTATAAAGCATAAGCCGACGTTTCATGGGGAAATGCGAGGGGACTACTTTATTGGCGTTGAAGTTATACTGTTTCTTGGAACGAAGACTATTCTTGGTATCAGAATATGTGATGACAGAAAGCAACTTGTAACCGCCGGTTTACGACTTACGAGTCTATAATTTCCTTGTTTCCGTGTGCTTTTTCTGAAAGAATTAAACCAGAGCAAAATGACGAGAGCTAAAGAACTAGTAGAAGAATCAAGGTATTCTCCCACTGTTTGCTGGATTATACTAGCAACGTAATTTCATATGTTAGTACGTTCCGAGAATCACGTGAATTAATTTAGTACATGTACGAAAAATAAAAGGAAAATTACCCTATATATCTACCCAATCAAAAGTATTTATCCGTAATTACCCGTAATTACTCATTTTAAAAGTAATTACATTAATACCTATTCTATTACAAAGATGGACATATCTAATTTAAGCATCAAAAGTGTGAATCCTAAGAAGAAGCCAAAGAATAGTTAGCTTTTTTAATAGTGGGCAGTGTTGTTAGTATTGTACCTTTTTTTGCTATCATCACCTTTATTTTTTTAATTTGTGCTCCATAATTTATTTTATCTTCTAAAAGTAAAACAAAAAATAATATGTACTGTATAACAAAAAATTGAATTTTCATGTCTGTTGAAGTGTTTGCTGTTGGAATTTATTGGGTATTGTTCTTTGATTATGATATTAATACTAATTTTTAAATATTTTATTATAAAATCAAATCCACCATTGAAGGAGCTTGAAGCTTGAAACTCATAACTTGGTTTGTTTGAATTTTTAATTATTTTGATCCGATCCTATATGAGTTTGTTTGGAAAGTTGATTGGAAGTTATAGTTAAAGTTTTAGTCAATTTGGTGGAGATTTTGTAGTAGATTTTAGAAGTTTGGGTTGCAACATAGTTAAACAAGAGAAGAAGACGAATTTGTATTGTATATTTAAATTGTATACAAATATACCATTTGGTATACGATTTATTCCAACTATATACCCTATTAATATAACTATGTACTATATTGGTATCATATGCTAGTTGAATCATTTTTAGTTGTCTTAGCTGCATTTACTAGTACAATATTTTATTTTCTTTTAATAATAATAATATAGTACAATATCTTGAAATACTTTATTATATTAATATGGGGTACACTATTTTTTTTATTTTTCTCTTTATGCATGTGTGTTATGTTATAGTAGTATAGTCAATAGTTGCTGGAAATTAACCAGCAAAATTATATACCATGTTTGTATAGTTATATACCATATTGGTATATGGTAGTTTGAACATTTTTATTTGGTTGTCTTGGCAGCATTTTTAAATGAATTCTATCCTGAAATTATTTTTATGACCGTGATTTGCAGTGCTGGAGTTTTTTTTGTGCTGATGGATATAGATTATGTAATAGTTTTTATAATTATAGGCAATTTGTTGGAACGACACATTATATACCATGTTCGTATATGAAATGAGCAAGTTGCTTTGCGAATATTAAGCGTGTAATGCGAGCATGTAATTTCTCATACTTTTATTGTATCCTTTAATGTTTTGGTGTAGTAATATAGTCACAAATAGTTGTAGCAATATTCTAGACCAATTATATACTCTGTTGGTATATATGTATATCATATTTGTATCATATGGCACTAGAAGTTTTTTTTGCTACTCACATTTTTATTGCACTTTTAAATATTTTATTATCATTTCTAT
The DNA here is from genome assembly GCA_034376525.1 of Nicotiana benthamiana. Classification (NCBI taxonomy): domain Eukaryota; kingdom Viridiplantae; phylum Streptophyta; class Magnoliopsida; order Solanales; family Solanaceae; genus Nicotiana; species Nicotiana benthamiana. Next base: position 22,213,166 of record CM067337.1, on the reverse strand, counting down.
TCTAACTAGTGTATATGAAGATTTAGAGTCCGTAGGTTATGTTTTCTTGCTCTATCAGTGGTTGGTGTTACTGCTAATGGCGGAGTATGTACAGATAGTTGTAGGGAATGAGATCAAGGTTTACATGACAATCACGTAAAATTAGAAAAGGAACAAGAAATAAAGAAAAAAATAAAAAAAAATTAAAGAAGGTGTCAAATTTGAGTGTGAAATAAGTAATGATAAAAATAACAATAATACGATTTAGGCAAAAATAAATTAATAAAAGAGAAAAAGAAAAAAAAGGGAAGAAAAACAAAAAGGAAAAAAGAAAAGAATCATAGAAATAAAAGAGAATTGGAGAATAAAGAAAAAATATTCTCCCCAAAAACTACTGTGGATAGAAAATGTAATTAGTTTACAAGTAGAAAACAAATAGGTAGATAAGGGTAAATAATTTAGTTTTTATGGTTAACTATGTCAAACCTCCCAAAATAAATGTATTTCACAATGAAGTACTAGTATAGTACTCCCTCTGTTTCGATTTTGTATAAACATGTTTGATTGGGCACGGAGTTTAAGAAAAAATAAGACTTTTGGAATTTATGGTCCTAAACAAGTCAAAAAGGGGCCCAAAGTATTTGTGAAGATATAAAAGCTTCTTATTAAGGGTAGAATTGTAAGCTAACTTAAATTGTTACAAAATTTAAAAAGAATTCATTCTTTTTGAAACGGACAAAAAAAAATATGTTCACATAAACTGAAACAGAGGTTATATAACTCTGAATGGCAGACTACGTTAGGTCATAAGTTAGTAGCTATGATATTACTACTTTATATGCTAGATGTGTATTTTAAATTTTATGTGTTTTGGTTAAGATTTACGATAATAGTTTACTTATACTTACTTTATATCTTGTAACTTGTCAGTTTAAATATCTTTTACATATCAATCTTAACTTAATTATAAGAAACAGGATCGCCAAAGCTATACACACTGGAAAAGATCACAAAATTTCAGAAATAAAGCATTGGCAACAAAGTATAAATCCATCTGTAAAATGAGTTTTTTTGAAAAAATCCACCTTTTGCAAATAATATAAAAACGACTCATATAACCGTTAACCACTGTATGATGCAGACACACCAAGAGAATTTGAAAGGTATTACCAACGTGTCAATTATGATACGGACTTATCCCAAAAACCAGTTTCGTCCAAATTAATTATTACTATTTTTTAGCTCAAAGTTCTCATACACTTTATAAGCATAAATTAATTAAAATCGATAAAGGGTCAATCATAGCAAATCGTAATAAATTAATAAGCCAGATGAATAAAAATGCAAGAGACAACAGTTAACGATTAAGGGGAAAAGAATGAAGATAATTTATTAATGATATTGGTCGGTCTGCCTCTCCATGGAGAGGTTCAGCGCCTTACAATGATGTGTATTCTCTTCCCTTGGAAGTAAGTATGAAGATAGAGAAGAAGCAGCCCCCTTTTAGGGTTCTTTCTCTTTGTATTTACAGCTATGAGACCTGCCAGCTAGCGCCGAGTGGTTGTGACCATATTGAGAGGACGCCCTCGTAAGGACGACCAGGCCGTAACCTTAGTTGTCTAATCGTATAGTTGCCCGAGAGCATTACCAATAGATGGACATACTGTTAATTAATCACAAATAGGTTTTAATAAGTGCGCCAGTCCCATTAATAAACATGTAGTCAGGTTTTGACCCATCAAGATAGTCCCTCCTCTTATTGAGGTCGGGATCCGACCGAGCTCGATGAGCGGATGTTGCCGATAGCCGTTACAGTTATTCTTTGAGGATGGCCATAGTCACTTATTCTGTGAAGATGGTCGTAGCCATTTATATTTTGGAGATGGTCGTAGCCACTTATTCTGTGAAGACGGTCATAGCCATTTACATTTTGGAGATGGCCATAGCCACTTATTCTGTAAAGATGGCCGTAGCCATTTATTCTTTGAAGATGGCCGTGACCATTTATATTTTGGAGATGGACATAGACTTTTGGCACGGACATTTCTTGACTGCAATGGAGTTGTTTATTAAATGAGTTCATAACCAACGACCGTAGTCGTAACCCTCTGTTTAGTTTCCGTATGAGCGACCGACTATAGCTATTCGCATATCTGAAATGGTTGTGGCCACTCATTTGCATGTACTCTTCCTTCGGCAGGAGGCCGCAGTCGCCTATTGCCAAGGGACAGCAATAGCATGTCATTTTTAGGTAGTCGTAGCCAGCATTACTTTAAAGATGACATGCTATTGATTGCATGAGGACGGCATGAGGAGGCGGCCTGGCCAGCATTACTTTGAAGATGGCCGTAGCCACTTATGGTTTAGGGACGACCGTAGCACATTACACATGACTAGGGAGGATGCGATCGTGCTTACAGCGTATAAGGAAGGTGTCATATGCACGGCGACGCGCGGGGCGTATTCTTGGTATCTTCGGGCCGTTACAACCATTTCATAGGCGACGTGCTGATTGACGGTTGAATAACCGTTCCATGGTATCTGTATAATGATGCCCGTTACTGTAGGCCTGAACCGTTTTGCGGCTGGTCAGGTGGTTAATGGCGACCTTTGGGATTCGTGAGAGTCATTTATGCTTCGTCTATAAATAAGGTGGTTGTATTGTTTAGTTATTACTTTTCCGATATTCGTTTAAGTGAAGTTCTGAGAGGGATAGCTCTTCTTTTTTTCAGCCTAATCTTTCTTTTTCTCCCCGTCACTTCATTCTTTGTCGCTTGTTATTAGATTTTCATCTTCTCCTGCTTTTCCGGCGAAGTATGCTTACTTTATTTCGTTATATCAACAATGGCAAGCAGCTCTCGTTCCGATATTGCTCCGGTGGTGGCTGTGGCAGCTGAGGATCCATCTACGGTGGTGAGAGCCACCGATTCAACGGATATTGACCGACCCCCATCGGTGACGGACATTCTTTCTCTTCCCGACGGTCCGGCAGCTGATTTCTTCGACCCCGAGGGGAGGACCAAGTGGATGAAGCTCCATTGATGGGGGAAGTTGGCATCGCCCAGCTGAAGGACTAGTGTGATATTCCCCGCTTTGCCGATATCGTCCTTGCTAGGAGTGGCGATAGGGTACACGTCGACCGCCGAGGGTATTGCGTCTTTTATGCCTACCCTTTCAAGCTAGGATTCAGACTTCCTCTCCTAATGTTGGTGGTGGACTACTGTCACTACTACAGTGTGTGCCCTGGTCAGCTCGTCCCTTCCTGCTACAAGTAATTGGCGATGCTGATCAAGTATGCGGAGTTGGCGCGAAGACAGATTACTCTTGGGAACGTGCTAACTCTTTCTGCCCCTCAGAGGGTACGTGGAACCATGATTCGATTAGTCCCTCGTGGAGTCAATGGCTTAATTATGGAGCTTGATGATGATTCCACTACCCGTCCTTACGAGCACTTTTTCTACATCAGGACTGAGCACCTGGTGGCTTGTGTTACTGACTTCCCGGAGGAGTGGAACCATGCACGTAAGTTTCTTTTACGCTGTCCTTGATTTCTTTTGGTTACATGTCTTGCTTAATATTTGTACGTACTGATCTTCTTCTTGTGCCATAGCGGGAGGTGCGCCACCGACGTCGTTTTCTGGAATCCGCGAGTGGGTTGAGGCCGTGCTCCCTGTCTTTTTGGGAGGCCCATGACCGTAGGCCGGCCGCTGGTAAGAATCTGACTTGCCGCATTGTTCTTCTTTCATAGTTCTTAGCCTCTTTTCTCTGACCCTTCTTCCTTTGCTGGCAAGAATGACCACGTCGCAGGAGGGCTCATCAGCTTGCTTTCTACAGGCCGGGGGCGACTGCCCTCTTGATTGAGATGCCATCACCTTGCCCAATCCCGAGGGCAACCTCAGTAAAATCCTCGGCGGCTCACTCTCCGATACGGTCCGTGCCTCGGGTCAAGGAATCTCCAGGGGTTGTGTGTTCCATGGTGGAGTTTCCACCAAATGAAGACAAAGAAGAAGACGGAAGGCCGCTGGTTCGGCGTAGGGTGGCGTTCACCCCGGTCCTTCCGGTGGTGATTAGTTTGGATTCTTCGCCATCGGAAGCAGAGGGGGACGCAACGGACCTTGCTCCATAGGGTAAGCACTCAGTGGGGGTTGCCCCGGTTGGCTCAAGTCAAGGTGACACAATCGCTTCGGCGATTCAAATTTCTGTTCCTGTTGCTGAGAGGGAAGGTAGTTCCTCAGCAACTATTTTGGCGGCGGATACAGGCACCGATATTTTGGCGAAGGAGGGCGCTTTAACGTACCTAGTGGCGGAGGCCTCGGCTTCCAGGGCGGCGGAAGGAAGGGGCGCCTCAAGAGATGGGGATGATTTGAAGTCTGACATGGATCCTGAGGAGGTCCGTATGTTTCGGGAGGGTTACAACCGCCCAGCGGTGCAGGCCAAGGGGGATTACCTTTATTTCGAGATCCCTAATGACCTGAACCTGCTGCTCGATAAGGAGAACCTGGTGACATTGTTCGGGGTTCTATGCTCGGAGGCAGAGACTGCGTCCTTGAGGGGCATCTCAGACGAGGGGTTGATTGGAGAGGTGGCATCTCTGAGTATAAAGGTACGTGTGATACCCTTATCTGTCTCTTTCCTCAGTACGTCTTCTTGTATTAACTGTTGCTTTGTTTGCTGTAGTCATTTTTATTGGAGGTAGAGGGCATTCGGCGGGCTGACGTCCGCTCGGCTGTCTTTGTACGGTTGTTGGAGAAGTACTGCCGCTACTGGAACCGGTGTCATGACTTACGTGAAAGAATACGGAACGACCCATGGAACCGGGAGCTGGTAGAAGAGTTGGCGAGGAGGGAGCTTCACATGCAGCAGACCCTTAACAGGGTAAACACTCTTGAGGGGCAGCTCCGTCAAAGAAATGAGGAGATGGACGCTGAAAGGAGGGAGGCCGCTGAGAGAGAGCGCCAAACCTTGGATGCGGCAGCAGAGGCCGCTGAGGCATTGATGCAGGTGGCCGCTCTAGAGACGGAGAATGCTTCTTTGAGGAAGCAAGCGGAGGATGCACTAGAAAGGGTCGAAACATTGCATGCGGCCAACCGCGCCCAAGAAAGGCAACGCGGACTGGAGAGGGCCTCTGCCACATTCCGAGAGAGAGCGTTGGAGGGGCGCATTGCTGTTTGTGAGCAGGACGCCAGTGCTGCAGCGAACCAGATTGCGGCCTTGGAAGCGAAGAACCAGCGGCTGAGGAATCAGGCCGCTTCTTTCGATCCTGCTCGTGAGCTTTGGACGTACGCTTAGGCCCAGCTTGACGTGTTTAGGTGGTTGTGGGAAGCCGGCGTTGTGCCTAAGGATACCTATGAGGAGGCATGCCAGAAGGCTCGTGAAGCCCTCCTTGACTGCGGTTCTGATCCGTCCACGCCTGGAGGTGAGTATTGCGTCGAGGGCGCTGACAACGTTGAGTGAAAAAATGGAGAAATATTTGTAGTATCTGTTTAACTTTTATTCTTTTTTTTTTGTCTTTTTTTTCCGTTCGGCTGTTTCTATTTTTGCCGGCCTTGGGCCAGTGTAATTGGGGTTAACCCCGCGTAAATATTGTTAATATACTTTCTTCCTTTCTGTTTGTTTTATGTTGATTTCGTTCGTTTCTTTTTTTTTAGCTCGTTTGAGATGGCCTTGCCTTAGAGTTTCTCTAGTGGGTATGTTAATAGTTTTGACCGGTTAGGTTATTTGGACCATTGTTTGATCCATTGTATGTCTTAAGGGACAATTGGTGTAGATGGCCTTGGCCGATATAGACGCTTTTGGTCGTCACCTTCCTCCGCTTGACGGGAGTTGGCTATAACCGTGTTTGGGCAATGACGGCATATAGCCTTAGTCCCAGTTCGGGCTTAGTCGAACTACTACCGTGGTAACAAAAAACACAGCCTTGTAGTTCGACTTGGGCCGAACTTTACGCTGGCTGACAATTTAGTTTTGAGTTGGTCGTACTTACTTGAGTGGCGGGGGAGCTAGGCCCAATCCAGGGTTCATTCGTGGTTGGACATTTGGGGGCGCTCTTCCTCGCCTTATCGCGGCCCGGCTCATAGCCTCGTGGACGTGTGTCCTTGGCTTTGATTCGTCCGTGGTTGAGTTTTCGATTCTTGTGGTGGAGGTGCGTGGTCTGAGTCCTAGTCTTACTCATAGTTGAACTTATGGGTGTGGGCACGTCACCCGATTTGTTGTTCAATCGTGGTTAGACCTTTTGGATTTTGAAGTTGAAGGCGCATAGCCTGAATCCCGGTTCAATCGTAGTTAAACCTTTGCAATTTTTGAAGTCAAAGGTGCATAGCCTGAGTACCGGTTAAACCGTAGTTGACCTTTGCAATGTTTGAAGTCGAGGGCGCATAGCCTGAGTTCTGGTTCAATCGTAGTTGAACTTTTAAGTGAAGGCACGTAGCTTGAGCTGCCGTTCAACCGTAGTTGAACTTTTGGAGTTTATGAAGTCGAAGGCATATAGCCTGAGTCCCGGTTCAACCGTAGTTGAACCTTTGGGTGAAGGCACATAGCTTGAGCTGCCGTTCAACCGTCGTTGAACTTTTGTAATTTTTGAAGTCGAAGGTACATAGCCTGATTCCCGGTTCAACCGTAGTTGAACCTTTGCAATTTTGAAGTCGAAGGCACATAGCCTGAGTCCCATTTCAACAGTAGTCGAATCTTTGCAATTTCTGAAGTCGAAGACGCATAGGCTGAGTCCCGATTCAACCGTAGTTGAACCTTTGGGTGAAGGCACGTAGCCTAAGCTGCCGTTCAACCGTAGTGAACTTTTGTAATTTTTGAAGTCGAAGGCACATAGCCCGAGTTTGGGTTAAACCGTAGTTGAACCTTTGGGTGAAGACATGTAGCCTGAGCTGCCGTTCAACCGTAGTTGAACTTTTGTAATTTTTGAAGTCGAATGCACATAGCCTGAGTTCTGGTTCAGCCGTAGTTGAACCTTTGCAATTTTTGAAGTCGAAGGCGCATAGCCTGAGTCTCGATTCAACCGTAGTTGAACCTTTTCTTTTCCCGCATATCCCGCTTCGTGTTGGGGGTTGGGATTTGCTCCTGGTTCTAGATCTTGCCTAACTGGCGCTTGTAGTTTTTTTTTGACTGGCTCGCGCGGGTCACCCATGTTATAGATCTCGGTTCGAGATATTTATGTGCTTTCCTCCTTTTTGGCAGGATCCCATGTGAGAAGGGGGTGAGGTACCTTATGCACATTTTCCATAGGGATGGGGGATCTACTTCTTCTTCTTCTCCTTGCTCGGAGACGCGGGGATGTGGAAGCAAGCTCATCTCGAGGCTTTTGACTTCCTTCGATCCGACATGCTGCTTTGGCTCGCTTGAGCTGGGTTGCTTTCTTTCCTTTTTTGGCATATGGATAAACTACGCGACTCTGCTATGAAATCCCCACAGACGGCGCCAAATTGTTTAGCTTAAAGTTCTCACACACTTTATTCATAAATCAATTAAAATCGACAGAGGGCCAACCATAGTAGATCGTAATAAATCAATAAGCCAGATGAATAAAAATGCAAGAGACAACAATTAACGATTAAGGGAAAGAGGATGTAGATATTTTATTAATGATATTGGTAGGTCTGCCTCTCCATGGAGAGGTTCAGAGCCTTACAATGATTTGTATTCTCTTCCCTTGGAAGTAAGTATGAAGAGAGAGAAGAAGTAGCCCCCTTTTAGGGTTCTTTCTCTTAGTATTTATAGCTATGAGACCTGCCAGCTGGTGGCGAGTGGTTGTGACCATATTGAAAGGACGCCCTCGTAAGGACGGTCCGGCCGTATCTTAGTTGTGAATCGGATAGTTGCCCGAGAGCATTACCAATAAATGGCCATACCATTTATTAATCACAAATAGGTTTTAATAAGTACGTCAGTCCCATTAATTACCACGAAATTAAGTTTTGACCCATATAAATATAAACAACAAGTTCATTCTTCGAACTTCTCATTTCATAGGGGAAGATTAAGTAGATTGGGCAGGGCAACAGTTGACCAACTGGATCACGAAATGCGCAAATGGCTGCTGCTTTTTCTGTGGAAGAACTTTAGAGTCATTTTTTTAATCTCGATCGAGGAAACGACTATCTCCATATCAAAATTGATTTTTAAGATGGGATAGACTTCTTATCCTCCTTAGAAAATTAATACTTTTTTTGTCCAATGGAAGACGTGAATGGTAAATCATTTTTTTTCACTAAAGGTGGATACTCCATTGTAGATATCCATCCGCGTGTTTTGAATTTTTCGCTATTCATAATGGATTCGTTACTCTAATAAAGTTTAAAGCTAGCAACAAAAGGTTGTGGTGTAATAATAAATATTTATTTATATTTAATTAGATATCTTTTGAACTTTAAGTACAGTGTCGCATTTATAAAGAATGTTTTATCCCAATGTAAAAATTATGTATGTGAATTCGAATTAGTTGAGCCCTGGTACATAAATCGGATACCAAGTATGGAATCAGATAAAAAAGAACTAGCCTTCTCTGTTGATTTCTTGAAATTTGGACTGTCATCAATTCGATTTGACATGCAAAATATCCTAATACATGCTTAAAAGTTAAAAATGCTAACTAAATCAAAATTGTCTTTGCTCTCATAAACAAAAAACAAAATTCCAATAAAGAGGATGAAATAAGTGTCGGTCTACTTATTTGGCTGACCTCAGAACTAACCTTCATCTAATTAAGATAGGACCGGTTTCGACGTAAATTTTGCCAAGATAAATTTGAATTTAACTTGATAAATATATATTTGGTCATAAATTTTATTTAGGCGAATTATATAAACGATCTTTTTAAGTTATTTTCAACGACCAGCTAAACACCTCAACTCAAAATTTTCAATTAGACACTTCAAGTAGCAATTAAGTAGGTCAAATAAAACCCGACCATATCAGCTTTTCTAGACTTCTTGTGTGAAATCCACCCTCTAGGACGCGAGTTGCCAATCTAAAATTAAGTTTTTTCTTTTCCTTTTTTTACTAAAATAATATGGACTCCACCTAATTTTTATACCCCTTCTCCTCCAATTCTCTCCTCCACCATTCAACACCCTCCTCAACCCTAAATTCCTCCATTACAAATAATCTGAAATGCGGAACATAATCTTCCAAACAAATAAAATTTTACAATACCCCTCTGAATACTGTAATGACAATGTTTATTGTATATAAGTATAATTAATAAACAGTGAATGATTGTCCACAACTTGATATAGATGTATAAAATAGGAAGGCTGCCGGAAGTTTTTATCAGACGCAGCAACCACTTTCAGACACAACCAATCGGAAAAAATATCCATCCAATTATTAGACACAACAATCAATTTCAACGGAAAAAATAAAGGCTACTGGAAAATTTTAACCCATCTGGTTCTTCTTACTCTCTCTCGTAAAAAATATAGAATTTCTTCTTCTAATCTTCTTTATCGTCATATTCAGACACCAATGACATGCCATTTTCAGAAAAGAATTTAGTGCTCCGATGGCGGCGATGGGTGGCGATGCGGCAGAAATGGAGGAGGCGGCGGCTGCCATGTAAAATGAAAGAGGAGATGATTAAGAAGTTTCTTTAAATATATATGTTTTGTTAATTATATGTGTCAAATTTTTATGGCAAAATTACACGTGCTATTTTTTGATTGGTCCATTTGACATGTCATTGGGAAGTGCAATTATTCAGGTATTTACTTGACCTACTTAATTGCCAATTGAAGTGTCTAATTGAAAATAGGCTCAGTTGAGGTGTTCAGCTGGTCGTTGAGAACAACTTGAAGGGGTCGTTGATGTATTTCGCCTTTTGCTATATTTTAGCAAAATCCCAAGTCCTAAATCCCAAATCACAAACCAGCTCAATAGTTAGTTTTCGGCCAAAATATTTACAAATACTAATAATATACATATTTTTCCAAAATAATTTTGGAAAACATGTGTTTAAAAACGTATGTCCAAACACATTTTCATCTTCAAACCAAACATTACCCAAATCAAAATTTTCAAAACAAATTTGGGAGTCTATAGCTAAATGCTACCTAAAATACTATGTGATAAGGTGCAAAATTCAATTCCAAGCATTTTATGATATTGTTAGAAGGGCAACTGATAAATGGTGAAAAATACATATTTTAAAATATGTTTGCATATTATTTTTTATATGAGTTGCGGAAGATTATATGTTTATAACATAAAATATGCTAAGTACAGGTTTATCGTTTGTAGAAATGAGTTTGGATGAAAGTTGGCAAAAATCGAATGATTTAATGGAAAAGGAAGTTAAGAGGAAAGAGTTGAGAGAGTGTCACAATTGGTATATTGCATGAAAGTAGGCGCGAAATGGCCTAATAAATGAACCTGGCACACTAAAGAACAAAGAAGAAGAAAAAAATAGTTAGGAGCGTGCTAGAAGTCGCGCATTGCACCAGCTCTAGCGCGCGACTCAGCATGTCCTTTTCGAATTTAGAGAGATCAAAGACGCCCCACATCAACCCTAATTGATATTGATATATCATAAAACGTCCTTTTGAAGGGAAGACACTACTTCAGGGTTAGACAACACCTGAGGAGGCAAGAACACACTAGGAGCAAGACGAAGAATTCTTCTTCGAGTTTTTCATTTTCTTCTTCCTATTTCCATTATTGTTATAAATTCTAGTATTATTGTTTTTTATACTATTATTAATAGCTAATTTGTTAGCTAGAATTTTTTATGGAACCTCTTGGATGATGAATTCTTATTATATATAATTTAACCTTTGGATTTATCTACATGTTCAACTACGTGCTTATTTCATTTAATTGAATGGTCATTAATTACCTGTACCTATTTATAATGAGTTTCTTGAGAAAGGATACATATTTAGGTAGTTGTTGAACAATATCACTTCAAATGTATATGATAAAACAATACAATGGGTTGAAAAGCAGAAATAGAGATAACGAAGCTTTGACGTGATCCGAGTGAGCGGTGAATAAGTAAGAGCTAGTGTAATTCAAGAGAATATGACTAGTATATTATTGTAGTTTCTCGAGAGAGAATTATGATAAATCGAGTGCTCATGATCAGTAGAAAATAATTAGGAGAAATTATAGAAGACATCAGAAAGGATTCCGACCATAGAAAATATTATAACTCTAGACCTCTTTATTTTAGTAACCAACACTTACTATCTTTTATTGTTAATTTATTACTTCAATTTTTTAGTTAATTAGTTATACTTAAGAATCTTAATATTTCATAAATTAGGAATTGTTTGAGCTTTTCTTCTTGGTAATATTAAACGGTTGTAATTAAACCATAGTTCTCTATGGGATTCGACTCTGGATTTTTAGACTCTTTGCAGCGATCGCTTATCCTTTTTAGGACTAGAGTTGGGCGATTAAATTTTTGCGATATTTTCGGGGAACTAATAGTGTAGTTGTAGCTGTAAATATTGCTAGTTTCAAGTTTGAACTTTTATTTTGTTTTTATTTTTGATTTAAGAAACATGACATCTTGAAATTATGAGACTTTGAGTGTTGGTAATTCTACTTTTGATCTTTATACATATTGTGAAGGAAATCACTCATGGCAGAAGTATCAAAATATTTCTGAGAGTGAGTTTTATGTATACCAACTCACTATTACGTGTGGAATGTGTAAGATATGTGTGGTGGTCAAGATGTCCACTTTCATGGTTATGCTTATATTTTATATCCTCCCCTAGCCCCTTACTATAATGGTTCTACTTTTTCTTGTGAAGTTAAAAAGAAAAAAAATCCAGGGATCATGACCTGAAATAGATCAAGGATATGATAAGGTTCCTTGTGGAACAAAATAATGAGCAACAACTGCACATACAAAGGCAAGATTTTACTGTTCACAACTTGGAGACTTAAGTGAGTCAACTAGTTGAAACATTTAATGCACAACAAACTAATATCCTTTTTCTTATAAGCCAAAAAGAGCGTGAATTAGATGATGACATTGAGGTTCAATTGGAGAAGGTTAGAGTAGAACACCAACAATCTATCCAACTAGAATTTGAGGATGCCGATATGGTAGAAGTGATACTAGAGTCAACCAAGGACATTAAGGACACATATCTAGTTGACTCTAGTCTCAATGGTGTTGAGGATGTTGACTATCCTGAAGTTTATGTATTTGAGAGCATTGATCCTCACTCCAAGTATTTTTTCATATTATATTTAGATAAGGTTATGGAAATAGAGTCAACTGAGCCAATAAGGGTCAAGGAATGAGGAACAAGGTGTCTATAGTTCGGAATTCTTCTTGCCAGAAAGCCAGGAGTACACACCTCATCTAAAGGCTAAGAAGTGCAGAATACTATATTATTTTCTTGAGCCAGTTAGATTTGTTCCACTCTCCCTGGATCATAGTAGAAAAGTTGAAGCAAACTTAGGCATTCAAAATATATGCTCGAGGTGGAGGCAAAAAGCGATCACGTCGTTTTACGACATTAAATTAGGCGCTTGTTGGAAGGTAGCCCGACTTTACTGCTTTTTTATTTTTAATTTCTTTTATTGTATTATTCTTGTAGCATCATTTTTTTTATTTTCTAGGAGCACGGGAAGCAAATCCATAAGAAAGAATAAAAAGTAAGCGAGATGGTTAGAACTAAGTGTGGGGTGCCTGATTTAAGACCTAAGATGCTTTCGCCTTTGACCTACCAGAGAGTTCTTTTACCCATTTGTATTTATGGGTGCGCATTGGGGGCAATGCACAATTTTAAGTGTGAGAAGAAGAGAATATTTGGATAATTTCCTATGCTATTTTTGTTGTACTATTTTTTATTTAGAAAAAAAAAAGAAAAAATCAAAATAATAATTAGGTAGAAATAATTCCTCTTGATTTTTCATATGTCCCGGTTCTTTTCAAGGGGATGGCTCTTTGAACAGGGTAGTAGTTTTTTTTTATAGGTAAAATTTTCAAAAAGTTTTGGACTTTTCCCGATGATGGATTTCCTAGACAATTTTCTTGAGGTTCTAAAGTCAAAAAGAAATATAATTTTTTTTTTCCTTTTTACAACTGATAAATGGAATGGGAAGAACTTGAGTATCTATGCTTTTTGACATGTTTTATGTTGGAGCTTAGAGCTAGAGTATATGCACTGAGTACTTTCTTCTTTAATCTTGTGACTATATGCCTTGATAGTATATGTGTTTCTTTTGACGATTGGGCTCGTCTATTTGACTATTGTTGTTACTTCCTTGTTTTTGAATCATATGATGACTTTGCTAGTTGCTTTAACATTAGAGCGAGTATGAGTGAGTCATGTGCATTGTGTGACATAAGATTTTGGTTGTACTCTGTATCATCCCTTGTTAGTCAAGAACTTACCCCGTGTGTGAATCAAAGCTAAATAATTATATCTTGTGAGTCTTAGGAAATGATATATGCATTTCTTTGATTGACCCTTCAACCTTTCAACCTATTTTCCTGCCATGACAAAATTATTCATAGTTAGCCATTTTGAGCCCACAACCTTTTTCTTTGGCACCCACATTACGAGCCTATCCCTATTTTGTTCTAAATCGTATCTTCTTTACCTTTTACCTCCAAAAGCACTTAAGCCACTGAAAGAGTGAAGAAAGATATTGGGTAGCTTTTTAATGGAACTAAAGAAAGGCTGACAAGGTACATTTGTGGGTAAAAACCTTACTTGCCGAAAATACCAAATTAATAAGAGTGTGAAAAAAAATACAAAAATAAATTTTGAATGACACCTCCCATGTCTTTGTTTGGGCTAGTGAGTATCTATATATTGATATGATTAATGAGAAGGGCTTAATTGTGTATGTTTTTATGGTATATTGAATTAGTCACTATTTATATATATATATATATATATATATATATATATATATATATATATATATATATATATATATATATATACATTCTACTCATCCCTCAGCCTACATTATAATCTATAAAGTTCTACTTGATCCTAGACTTTGTAAGCATAAATTAGTCAAGTCTTACACTACGGGCAAGCCTATGATACGAACGTGGGTGGAATATGAGTTTATTTACGAGAGTGATGAGTTCTTTCAATATATGAGTCCATAAATTATACTTAAATTAATATTTGAGTGTGGGATTGATTACTCTCTTTATTTTGTTGGTGATGGCACATGCTTTACGACAAAATGGTTAAGAACTCATATCTTAGTTGGCACAAGATGATAGTCATATAGAGGAATATAGTGGAGTTAATTTTTGAGGCTAGGATGTTAGATGAGTCACATAAATATATTAAATAGTCTTGGCATTGGTCTTAAAATGAGGAGAGTATGAAGAGTCCGTATGTCGGGTTCTAAGTGTTAATGTAAACCATTATCATTGGTATGATGCTTGAGTATGTATTGGAATTGTGTCACTTGTCGATGTGTATAAGTTTAGGTTTTTCGAGGATGAGTAAGAGTTTAAGTGTGGGGTAGTGATAACTGATGAAAAATGCATATTGTTTAGTATGTTTGCACAGTATTTCTTATGTGAGTTATGCGAGATTATTTAATTATAAATATAAACTATTCTCATTACATATTTATTGTGTTGGAATGAGTTTGGATGGAAGTTGGAAAAAATCGTATGATTTAATGCAAAAAGAAGTTAAGAGGCATATTGTGTATAGGAATAAGTTTGGATGGAAGTTGAAAACAATCGGATGATTTAATGCAAAAAAAAAGTTAAGAGGCAAGAGCTGGGAGCTTGCCACAAACATTGCGTGAAAGTAGGAGTTTTGCACTAGATCTGGCGTGTGAAAGAACAAAGAAAAAGAAAAAAATTGATGGGCGCGTGCTAGAAGTCGCGCGTTACACCAACTCTAGAGTGCGAGTCATCGTGTCCTTTACGAAATAGGAGAGATCAAGGACACCACACATCAACGCTAATTGATATAGACATATCATAAAATGTCCTTTTGAATGGTGGAGACACTACTTCAGAGTTAGACATTATCCAGGGAGGCAAGAACATGCTAGGAGAAAGGCAGAAAGTTCTTCTACGCATTTTTTACTTTCTTCTTCCTATTTCTATTATTGATATAAATTCTAGTATTTTGGTTTACATACTATTATGAATAGATAATTTGTTATCTAGTGTTTTGATGGAACATGTTGGATGATGAATTCTTGTTTTTGTTATGTTTTAATATAATTTAACCTTTGAATTCATCTACTTATTTTGTTAGAAAATACGCTTAACGCTAGAGGGGGGGGGGGGGTGAATAGCGTTATAATAAAAATTAGCGTAAACTTGCGAAATTTAAATATTGCAGGAAAGAAATAAGTGCGATAAGTAAATAAATAAGAACGAATGCACCGATGTATCCTGGTTCACCACAATCCGTGGCTAGTCTAGTCCCCGAGAGACTCTCTCGAGATTTCCACTAACATTGTTAAGCTTACGGGTGCTCAACAAACCGTTACAGTTGCTCAAGGATACCACACCTTAAGACTTCACTTGCTTGAGGATACCTCACCCCAAGACTTCAAGCACTAAGACTTTGGGTACATAGCAAACCCGACAAATGAGAAGATGTGTTCTTCTCAAACAACTCTCTTTTACAACAAATACTCTCTCAATAGAGTGGATAAAGAGAAACAAAATAAGCTCTATGAACAACACAAAGTTGTCTATCAAATGGCTCAACAAAAGATCTAGAATGATGCTTGAAAATGATCAATATGTATATCAATATATGCAGGAGTTGTGTGTTTAAAATCAGCTCAAAAGACCTCTTTTTATAGGTGAAAAAGTGGTGCTGACCGTTGCTTAATTGATAAATAAAATCCCTGATTCTGTGCTCACATAATCGATTGTTTGGAGTAGACAATCGATTGTTTGACCAACGTTCAAAAACAGATTCCTGATTTTAGGCTAGACAATCGATTGTTAACCCTGAATAATCGATTGTTCTTCAACGTTCAAAAATCAATTTAGGATTCTGTGGGAACGGTCAAAAAATAATTGATTGTATGAAAATGACAATCGATTGTTTATGAGTATAATCGATTGTATGATAACAACAATCGATTGTTTTGATGTTTAAAAACTTCGGTTGCACACTGTCTCAAAATAATCGATTGTTAAAAGTAGACAATCGATTGTTTGCTATTTTGAAAAACTTCAGATCACACTGTCTTAATACAATCGATTGTTAAAACTGTATAATCGATTGTTGGATATTTAAAAAAGAACACAATCGATTGTAAGGAGCATATAATCGATTGTTTAGGTCCAGAATTAAAAGACATGTTTAAAAACCATTTTGACTAAAATACAAATCATTTTGGTTTAACACAAAGATGCATGTTTATGATAAAAATGTTTTTATGCATGTTTATGATGACCTAATGTTGAGCCAAAGGATAAGATAACTTAAATGTTGTCCTTACATTGGTTCTACCAAACGACCTACGTCTTGGGTCTTCGGTCTTGAACTCTTTGGCTCGTTCATGCAATTCCGTCATCAGTATGCTTCTCGCCATTTGATTGATTGTCATATTATATCGTTGTTTGACACTTGACTTCATTGTTTGTCATTCATCAAAACCTATACCTGAAAATCATGCTCATACAACCAAAGCGCACATATCATAGATATACATGATTTCCAACATATTTAAGTACGTATTTATTTCAGGTTATTGAATGGCTATCAATTGATTGTACTTATTTATTATGTGTTGATTGACAAAGGATAAATATTTAGTAGTTAACGTCACTCTTAAATTATATGAGATATCAGTACGACGTGTTTAAAAGCAGTATTAGAGACAATGAAGTTTTGACGTGATCCTAGTGAATGGTGAATAAGCGCGAGCTAGTGTAATTCGAGAATATGACAAGTACATTATTGTAGTTTCTCAAGAGATAATTACGATAAGTGGAGTGCCCATGATTAGTAGAGAATAATTAGACGAAACTATAGAAGACACCGGGAAAGATTCCTACAATTGGGAAAATCTTAACTCTAGACCTCCTTAATTTAGTCTTCAACCCTTAGTTTCTTTTAATGTTAACCTAATACTTTAATTTGTTAGTTAATTAGTTAGATATAAGAATCTTAATATTTAATAACTTATGAATTTTTTGAGCTTTTGTTCTTGGTAGTATTAAATAACTGTAGCTAAACCTTAATTTCCTATGGGATTTGACTCCATACTTGTGAAGATCCAGCCAGTCGTCTCATGAGTTACCGCTCCGTTTCCCCCATTTGTGCTTCTTTATGCCTTGCTATCATTGTTTCGTGGTATCGGGTTGGTCGGATCGAATCCGAAATAATTTTGGTAAGGTTTGAGACACTTAGTCTCTTTGGAGTGAGTTTAGGATGGAAAAGTCAACCGAAAGTTGACTTATCTGTTAGAGGGCTCGGATGTGAGTTTCGCTGGTTCGGTTAGCTTCAAAAGGTAATTTGAGACTTAGGAGTTTGATCGGAATGCGTTTTTGAGATTTGGAGTAGATTTAGGCTCGAATTGGGCGAAGTTAATATTTTTGGTAATTTCCGGTTGGTACGTGAGATTTTGATATAGTGGTCAGAATGGATTTTCGAGAGTTGCAATAGCTTTGTTATGTAATTTGGGATATGTGTGTATAGTTTCAGGTTATTCAGGCGTGGTTTGGTTGGATTTTTTATCAAAAGAAAAGTTCGGAAGATTTTAGAAAATTTGGCTTGAATCCGATGTATTTTGGGTTATTTGATGCTGTTTGGATAAGGTTTCGGGATATGTTTGTGCCTTTGGTTGAGGCCCTGGGGGCCTCGGAGTGATTTCAGATGTTTAACGGAGAAGTTGGATTTTCGTTGCAGCTGCTGAATTTGCTGCTTTTGGTATTTTCGCACTTGAGGATTGGGGACCGTAGTTGCAACGCCACATATGCGAGAGAAGGGCCGCAAAATTGGATTTGGAAGGATGTCAGGAACCACACAAGCGGCCAGGATGGATGCATCTGCAGAGGTGCAGATGCGGATGACTTATCATAGATGTGACTTTTGGGTTGTTGGTGATTTCCACAGAAGCAGAGGATTTAACCGCAAATGCAGTATGAGAGATTAGGAAAGGTCTGGGAAAAACATATACGTTATTTCATTCGTAAATTTGAGTCATTTCAACATTTTTGACTTCGGCTTTGGAGCTTTTTGGACAATTTGAAAGAGGGTTAAAGGAAAGTTCATTAGGATAAGTAATTTCGACTTAAAACTCATTCCTATGCTATTATTTCACAGATTAGAGCTAGAAATTGTGGAAATTAAGGGTGAAATTTGGGAAAACTAGGGCAAGGAAACTTAGGCCTTTAATTATTGATTTGAAGACATTTAGGGTCGGATTTATGAAATTTTGATATCTATGAACTCGTGGCGATATAAGGAATCTATTGAAGTAAAAATTATTGAATTTCAACACGTGGGCCCGACGGGTCAAGTTTTGGTAATTTCGGGATTTGTACCCTTTATTCGACAAATCTCGAATGGAGGCCGATTCGAAGGGAAAAGACATCTCGAGCTAGAGATTTGACCAGTTCGAGGTGAGTAATGATTATAAATGATGTTACGAGTGTTTGAAACCCCAGATTTGCACATCGTGGTGCTATATTGAGGTGAGGCACACGCTTGAAGACGGGCGTGGGGTTGTGCACTATTGGGGATTGTGACTTGGTCTATCCCGATTGATGAATTTACCGCGTATTTGATTGAATACTATTTGCAATCATCATTATTTTGGCTGAATTCCATATTTTGGCCCGGTGCGAACTATTTGAACCATTCGAGGCTTTTAGTTGATATTTCCCAATTGTTTTAATTTTTTTGCTTGAACTGAGTCATGTTATTTTCTACTGTTTTCATACTCAATCATGTTTACTCAGTTTTAAGACTTAAAAGATACTTCAAATGATGTTTGGGCTCAGAAATACTGTCTTACTATTGCCCGAGGGGCAAGTGAGAATTTTTGACTAAGTACGACCGAGGGCCTATGTTGTGAGGAAACACTGATACTGATTTGAGGCCGAGGCCTAGTTTTGATACCACAAGATGGCTTGTTATTGAGCTTGGGCCATAAGGGGACCCTCATGCAGTTTGCACATGCCCAATGAGCACGGGTACCCATTGTGATGTGAGATTGAGCCCGAGGGGCTGGTATTGTTCTCAGATGTTGCTTGCGCGGTGGATTTGTTGATACTATGCCCATGGGGAAAACATCTATTGGTTTAGTTTACCTTAAATTCCTGTCAATTATCCGTTTTCTTGTAGAAAAAGGATTTTACATAACTTTCCATTGGTTTACTAGTTTTAAATGGTTTTACTGCTTCATTATAGAATGCCTTGTGCCTTACATATTTTCTCACTTTATGTTGTTATTTACATTTGTTACTCACTGAGTTGGTGTACTCTCTTTACTCCCTGCACCCTGTGTGCAGATTCAGGCATAGCTTTCCCACTCCCGAGTGATGACTCATTCCAACATCAGGTGGATCTCGAGGAGTCATTAGGTAGCTGTTGGCGTTCGCAGCCTGGAGCTCCTCCCTATCTCTTTCCTTTTATGTTCTTTGTTCAGTACTAAACTCTGTAGTTACATTTGAGTATTCAACGTTGTTAGATGATCGTGACTTGTGACACCCCAGTTAGGGTTGTGTCAGGCTGTACTTACGTACTTTATTGATATTATCCGCTACTTAGTATTATTAAATCATGTTTCAGACTACTTTTATATTGTTTAACTGTTTTAAAAAGTGAATTAGGTTTAATTGGATAGCCTTGCCTTCACGAGAGGCTCATAACGACCGGGTTCGGGTATAGGGTCGTGACAAGTTGGTATAAGAGCCTAGGTTACATAGGTCTCACGAGTCATGAACATGTTTAGTAGAGTCTCGCGGATCGGTACAGAGACGTCTGTAATAAACCTCGAAAAGGCTGCAAAACCTTTAGGAAAAACTTCATGTTCTTGAAATTTTCGAGTATTAAAATTTTATTATTCTATTATCTCACAGATGGAGAGGACACGCTCTACCGGACAGGGTGGACGACCACCACTACCAACTGCTGTGGCCATATGGGGCCAAGGACGCGACCGTAGTCGTGGTAGAGATAGAGTATCAAGGGCGGCACCTGCAGATCCACCAGCTGCCCTAGTTCAATACCGGCTCCCAGCTATGGATTCTCCAGCAGTACCAGCTCAGGCACCAGATGTGCCCATCATCATTTTGGGTCTTCAGGAGGCCTTGGCTCAGATCTTGTCAGTTTGCACTGGCCTGGCTCAGGCAGTTTCAGCCACTACAGCCGTAGCTACTTCTCGGGCTGGGGGATGCAATCAGGGACTCCCATTGCTCGCACACCTAAGCAGGTCGTACAGGGACTTCAGACGTCATGGGCGCATCCAGCCTAGCCGATTGCAGCTACTCAGGACTATGTGGTTCCTGTCATGCCGTGTGGCACCCCCCTTTTTCTCTCAAAATTAGGTTTATGGCATTTGGAGGGGCAACTCGTTCCTTTTGGGATATGGGTTTGCATTTGATGAGTTGCCACCTAATGATTAAGGTGTACTTGGACACCAATAGAGATTCAACTCCGAGTTTGACTGAATAATCAGAGATAGTATAAGGGCTTGAAATTATCCTAAGGGGAAGGTATTAGGCACCCCTTAGGATCCACTAGTGTGGTTCTCGGCCAGATAATTATGGTGAAATGAGGTAAAATTAACATATAGTAGATAAGACTCAAATAAGAAGGGATTTTAATACATAATGATTTGAAAGTAAACATATTTGAATGAACAATCAAAGAGCTGATTTTTAAAGTAAGGAGTTGCAATGCTAATAGAATAAAGATTAAAGGAAAGAGGGTCCTAGGTTTATTAAAAATATGGATCACCCCACACAATGTTCGGTAATCACTCCTCAATAAATGGCTACACAAGACATTATCGCATGGTCATCATATCCATGTCAACCCTTCCCACCCAGTTAAGGTATTCAAAGTGCTAATTGGTCTCAATTACTTATTCCATGCTATTGCCCGTCACATCACTATCGGTCCCGGAGGTACTTAGGACAACTAATCCTAAAAAGGAGGGATATTAGGCTTATTTAAGGTTTCAAGGGTAAAAATTCTAAGGCGACATACAAAACATATACATCATGTTTGGGGAAGCATATAAATAAACAAAGGATCATATACACCTCCTTGAACAAAAAGCATATAACTAGCATGACATGCACGTACTTTTTTTTTAACTCTGGTTAAAAATACTAACGACGAGGGAGAGGAGATTGTTGTATTGCGGCAGGCCTGGCTTATTACATGACTCAGTTAGGAAACAGAATCGGGCCTACTTGCTGATTGTAACAAATAACAGAGGTGAGTTCAGATTTAATTATATTGCCTAAGGCTTGCCTAAACATTTAGAGATGGTCTTATGTGCATGATATATACATTAGTTCAAAGGGTGATGAGACACTAAATTCGAAATGAACTTTTTTGAATCCTATAGGCATGCTTGCTAAAACTTGTTAAATAAGGGAATTAGATTATTAAAAGAGGTTCTATAGGCAAGTTATCTAGAAGTGATAGTATTTATTATTACTGATTTTTCAATTCCTATGAACATGATGTCTAATATTGAATGGGAATGAAATGAGTCAGATTTTATTTGAGAATCCATGTAGGCATGATTTCTAAGTGTTACTGATTTTAACACGTTACTGGATTATGACCTTAAAACATGATATCTAATATGCAGAAATATAGAATGAAGTCCTATAGGCAGGTTATCTAGGAGTGATATTAAACGTGCAAATTAAATAAATCTCTATAAGCATGATTTCTAGATGCACCTTGAATTATGCAGAATTAAAATATTCCAACAGGCATAGTTCCTAAATATGATTGAATATGCAGAATTAAAATAGTCATATAAGCATAGTT
Source organism: Nicotiana benthamiana (assembly GCA_034376525.1). NCBI lineage: Eukaryota > Viridiplantae > Streptophyta > Magnoliopsida > Solanales > Solanaceae > Nicotiana > Nicotiana benthamiana. Next base: position 22,191,240 of record CM067337.1, on the reverse strand, counting down.
TCTACCCTTTCATGCATAATTACCGACCCCTTTTCACCAGCCAGCCCCAAATATTCATTACAAACTATTACAGACCATGAATAACAAATTACATCAGAAATACATAAAAATATAATTAAAGGAAGCCTAATTCTTGGTTGATCCCTGAACTATGGGATAAACCCCCTTATGATGTTATTGCTTCAAAGCCATTCTCCAATTTGAGTGTGTCAGAGTTCCCTAAGATCTTCAATAGGACTCCGGGCAATGCTCACACCCAAATTGCATCACTAAAATTGAGATAAGTGCAGTGTGGAAGTGCAGTCTTCATGTATCCAAGTTTAGAAGAAGCTCATGGATCCCAAGGCAAGGCTCACACTAGGGGGCAGAACTTAAGTCTAAGAAGATAGTGCAAGTGCAGAAACAAAGTTCTAAGATGTGAGGGAATAAAGGAGATGGGTAAAGGGTGGTAGGGAAGCAATTACAGAGTTGATATCTTCATACAAAAGGGGTTCAGGGGTTAGGAATTGCAAAGAGCCTATGTACTTAGGCAAGGGTCAGCTTTGGGCATGCACAATAATAGAAGATGCTGGCATGCCTATAAGCCCACCATAATACATAACACTAGAGAAAACATAGAGGTTATGATCCTAGGAGGGATCAAGTTTGGTTATGGACAACAATATTCAATACCACCATGCCTCAAACGAACCATAAGTATCAAACACATTGGGGTAGGGGTTTAGGACTCATAATATATTAATTCAGGAAAGAAATGGCAGAATACAGCATGCTTAATGATGGGACTAAATTAAATACAAACAGGAGACAAACAGGAATGATAGAAACAGTAAGGAAACATGTTGTCGTTGATGCTGAAAATTAGTTAGAACATACCAGTTCAAGAAAGCAAAATGTAGTAAATAAAGGTAGCAGGACTTTGAGATATAGCTTTGGTTTTCAACCAACTCTACAAGCCACAATACAAGTAGTAAAGCAAGAGAGTGTTTTGAGTGTAACTTGTGAGTTCAGAACTAGAAGTGTTCGTGTTTTTGTGTTAATGAGAGAGTATGTATATATAGTAGTTTGAAAACCATGTAAAATAAGGCAAGAAATTATAATTGTATAGTAATTATGGCACTCAGAATCAATCAAAGCAAAAATCAGTGAAAGTACTCCCTTAATTTGAGGGAAACTGTTCAAATGGTAAGAAAAAGTAACAAATAAGGTAAGAAATCAATACAAGTATTTCTTCAATTAGGGATCAATCAATCAACGGTAATAGGAAGAAAATATTTAAGGAAATAGATCGAGTAGAGTATCATATACATAATAGATAATTAGGGGTAAGTACATTAGGGTTTAAATTAGGGAAACAACTAATGAAGAATCAGTAAAAATACCCGATTAACCAAATAAGGCAAGAAACACAAAAAGTTTACAGAATATGGAGACAATCAATATATAGTAAATCAGGGAGTCATGGATTCAAAATTACTGACTTGAGGAGAATAACATGGGTTCCCATGAATAAGCAAATAAACCAAGTTAAAATAGGAGAATCGAAAGTTTAAAGGGAAGTATTCAAATCAGGCCAAGAAACATGGAACTTAGAGTCAGTCAAAGAGAGAGTCATCAGTCATGTTTTAGCATATAAATAGAGTGACACATGAGTAATAAGGCGTAGCAAGCAAAGAGGCAATTCTTGACTAGTCAAGACGAACACAAGCATGTAGGTTAGGCATAAGAAACTCAGTAGAAACACATTCAAAGCGAGATAGTCACAGAAACTCAAACAATAACAGGCCAGTCAAAAAGTCAAACGAAGAACCCTAGAAAATTAGGGCTTTCAACATAGGCAAGTCAAAGAGAGGATAAAACCCAGAATCAGAAGAAGCACACAAAGGGAACAAGAGATTTCAAAAAGAACTTCTGCACTTGAACGAGGAGCCTCAGACCCAAAACCATAAGATTTTCCACAATAGAAGGGTTTTAAAAAAAGAGAATAGATAGACAAATAGACAAAACTCAAGCAAACAACATTCACTTTAGAAACAGTTATAGAAATTAGAGGTTTTAACATGCAAACTCAAGCAGTATGATAATATGAGCAAACATAGAAAACATATCAAAAATCAAAGAAAGGTTTCAAAATAACTTAACAGAATCTTAATCAGAAAGATAAGAAGTTTTGAAGGTAGAGTATAAAAAAAAACTTTGAGAAAAACGTTTAAATGTTTAGAGCAAACACAGATCTAAAATAGAGCTAAAAGAAATCGGAATAACCTTAAAGGTTAGGGTTTTAGAAGAACCCCAAGTGGTGATAATGGATTTGAAAACCATCTATCTAAGCAGGAAAGTCAAGAGTCAGACTCGAATAGTCATGATTGGCCGGAGAAAGGTTAGACACGACCGGAGAACAACCTTAAACTGAAATCGACTAAGGTATGGACCAAGCTTTCCCAAGATCTAGCTTGGAAACCAAATAAATGGTTAGGGTTCGGGGTGGTTGAGAATTAATTTAGGAAAGGGCTAATGTGAGCCGTTGATCTAAGCGATCAACGGCTTAGATTAAATGGAAATCCTGATGGGTTGTTTAAATGGGTCATGGGTTGGTTTGAATGGGACTTGGGTCGGGGTGAAGTTGGGTTTAAATTGAATTCAATTGGGGCCCGAATTGGGGCTATAATCCAAATGAAATTTGGCTAACATTTAAATAGCCACTTTTCACTATTTTATTATAAAAAATAGTAAAACAATTTGTAGAAATAAATTAAAGGTACTAATATGAATAATAGTACATAATTATCAAATTAAAAATACTGGACTTAATTTTATAAATATAAACATAACTAAATTTAAAAGAGGTTAATAATGTAGTTATATGTAATTTATCTTAAAAAAACACTAAATAGATTTGTAAAAATATATAAAAATTATCTTAGCTATAATTTAGCATAATATGAAAACCCAATAAATGAATTACCAAAATAATAATTTTGTGAACAATTATTGGGTTTTTCTTGATAAAATAAGGCAATAAATTAATTAAAAATCTTTAAAAATTAAGAAAAAATAGTAAAATATTTGAACATAGTTATATATGCATGCACATGGTATTTTGAATATTAAAAATATATATAAGAAATACTAGGTATGAACAACCGGAGGATGAGCAGGGTAGGTTGGAGAGATTTGGTATATTATAGCCTCCGACCTTCAATGGCACTGAGGGCGAGGATTAATAGGCTTTTTAGATAATTTTCAGAGGATGATTCGTATAACAGGTATTCTGGAGACCAACGGGGTCACTTTTACAACCTATCAGTTTTCAGGAGCCGCATTCACTTGGTGGGAGGATTTTGAGAGGCGTATGCCTGTTGGTGCAGCGCCCATTTCTTGGCAGCAGTTATCCGTTCTCTTTCTGGAGAAGTATGTGCCACAGTATCGCAGAAGGGAGTTGCATAGGCAGTTTGAGTGGTTGCATCAGGGGCAGATGACCGTGTCGCTCTGTGAGTTGAGGTTCTCCGAGTTAACTTGTCATATCATCTAGTTGGTTCTGACAGATTAGGAGAGGATTAAGAGGTTTGTTGATGGTCTCCGTTATCTTCTCCATATTCTCATGACTAGGGATAGGGTATCTGGTGCTACTTTGGAGAAGGTTGTGGATATCGCCACTATAGTGGTGCTCCTTAGAGGGGTATGTTTTAGAATGGCATGGGCCGTCCATTCAGGTCTGCTCAGCCACCACGCCCGGGGTATAGTGGGGCGTCTTAGGTCAGGGTATTCTCGGCAGGTCCAGTCATTGCTTATGCCCTTCAAGCTTAATGTTCGACCCGTGCTCAATCAGTTCAGGGCTCTTCCATGTCGATTGAATCTCCTAGTCTCTCCGGTGCGAGGGGTTCCCTTAAGTCCCCTACTCCGGCACCTGGAGTTGTTATGAGTGTTGAAAGATGGATCACACGAGGAGGCAGTGTCCTCGTCATTTTGCTAGTTTATCCGAGCAGAGGGGTCTGTCATCAACTTCTGGCCAGTTGCTTCATCACCACCCGCCCAGCTAGCTAAGGGCGGGGGTCAGTAAGCTAGACGGAATCCTAGAGGGGGAGGTCGATCAGGTGGTGGTCAGACCCATTTCTATGCACTTCCAAGCATACCCAATGTTATTGTTTCAGACGCTATTATTACACGTATTGTTTTAGTCTGCTACAGAAATGCCTCTGTATTATTTGATCTCGGTTCCACCTTTTCGTATGTATCATCATACTTTACTCATTATTTGGGTATGCCCCGTGAGTTTCTTGCTTTACCCATTCATGTATCTACCCCGGTAGGCGATACTGTTATTTTAGACCGTGTGTTCCGATCGTATGAGATGACTATTGGGGGTCTGGATGTTGGAAATCACGTATATCTATGATATGTGCGCTTCGGTTATATGAGCATGATTTTCAGGTATAGGTTTTGATGAATGACAAACAATGAAGTCAAGTGTCAAACAACGATATAATATGACAATCAATCAAATGGCAAGAAGCACACTGATGACGGAATTGCATGAACGAGCCAAAGAGTTCAAGACCGAAGACGCAAGACGTAGGTCGTTTGGTAGAACCAATGTATGGACAACATTTAAGTTATCTTATCCTTTGACTCAACATTAGGTCATCATAAACATGCATAAAATATTTCTATCATAAACATGCATCTTTGTGCTAAACCAAAATGATTTGTGTTTTAGTCAAATGGTTTTTAAACATGTCTTTTAAATCTGGACCTAAACAATCGATTATATGCTCCTTACAATCGATTGTGTTTTTCAAAATAGCAAACAATCGATTATACAGTTTTAACAATCGATAGTATTAAGACAGTGTGATCTGAAGTTTTTCAAAATAGCAAACAATCGATTGTCTACTTTTAACAATCGATTATTTTGAGACAGTGTGCAACCGAAGTTTTTAAACATCAAAACAATCGATTGTTGTTATCATACAATCGATTATACTCATAAACAATCGATTGTCATTTTCATACAATTGATTATTTTTTGACCGTTCCCACAGAATCCTAAATTGATTTTTGAACGTTGAAGAACAATCGATTATTCAGGGTTAACAATCGATTGTTTAGCCTAAAATCAGGAATCTGTTTTTTGAAGTTTGGTCAAACAATCGATTGTCTACTCCAAACAATCGATTGTCTGAGCACAGAATCAGGGATTTTATTTGTCAATTAAGCAACGGTCAGCACCACTTTTTCACCTATAAAAAGAGGTCTTTTGAGCTGATTTTAAACACACAACTCCTGCATATATTGATATACATATTGATCATTTTCAAGCATCATTTTAGAGCTTTTGTTGAGCCATTTGATAGACAACTTTGTGTTGTTCATAGAGCTTATTTTGTTTCTCTTTATCCACTCTATTGAGAGAGTATTTGTTGTAAAAGAGAGTTGTTTGAGAAGAACATATCTTCTCATTTGTCGGGTTTGCTAAGTACCCAAAGTCTTAGTGGTTGAAGTCTTGGGGTGAGGTATCCTCAAGCAAGTGAAGTCTTAAGGTGTGGTATCCTTGAGCAACGGTAACGGTTTGTTAAGCACCCGTAAGCTTGACGAAGATAGTGGAATCTCGAGAGAGTCTCTCGGGGACTGGACTAGCCACGGGTTGTGGTGAACCAGGATAAAATACGGTGTGTTCTTTCTTGATTATTTCAATTACCGTATTTACTTATTCCTGCAATTTTAAATTCCGCAATATTTCAATATTCTCGTGCCTCACTATTCACCCCCTCTCTAGTCATACAATCGATTATTTTTTGACCGTTCCCGCAGAATCCTAAATTGATTTTTGAACGTTGAAGAACAATCGATTATTCAGGGTTAATAATCGATTGTTTAGCCTAAAATCAGGAATCTGTTTTTTGACGTTGGTCAAACAATCGATTGTCTACTCCAAACAATCGATTGTGGCAAATAATCAAAAACGGTGAACCAATGCCAACAAAGAAAGTTGGAGAGACCACGGTTCCAAAATCCGAAGATGAATATGATGCCGAGGATATCAAGAAAGTTGAAAACAATTGGTATCAGAGCCTAACTCTTTGAAAGTCTTAACCGGTTGAGAGCAATATATATTTTTTCTGTTGAGATTATTGAACGCAGGAACGATGAATGAAGGACAATCCACCACTTTCCCTCCATTTTTAGATGGAACGAATTACTCATAATGGAAGGAGCGAATGATAATCTTCGTCAAATCAAACAACTTTCGTATATGGCAAATCATCATGCATGGTGAACAAATGACGACAAAAGTTGGGAAAGCCATGGTAAGTGAATACAACACCAAGGCAATCAATATGTTGTATAGAGCTTTGAATCAGGAAGACTATCGGAAAATTTCCCACTGCAAAATTGCCAAAGAGATGTGGGATAAGCTTGAGGTAACGTATGAAAGCACGTCTCAAAAAGCGGACAGCTCGTGCGATGAATCGACTGCCCGATGCCTCATGGCCAACAAAGAAGTAGAGGTAAGTACTTCCAACTCTCACTCATTTGAAGAAATGCAAAATGCTTATAATGAATTATACAGTGAGTTTGTTAATGTTTCCAAAACTATTGAAGATTTGCAGAAAACACTTTCTTTGCAAGAAACAGATTTTCAGAAAACACTTTCTTTGCAAGAAAAAGAGTTTGAAAAATTGACTTGTGAAAATGAGAAGCTGAAAGAAGAAAATAAGTGTTTTAAAAATGACAATGGTTTTCTGAAAAATAAGATTGAAGTTTTGGAAAAAGAAAATAAATTTTTGAAAAATGACATTGTTGATTTTAAAAATAAAATCAAGGAATTGAATGAAGCCTTTTCTATTGATAAATGTTCCAATTGTTCTTCTTGTAGTTCTTCAATACTAGAGAACACAGAACTTAGGAAAGCACTAGAAACACGTAGTGTTGATAGTCCTAAAATTGAAGTTATTAAAAAGGATGATAGTAATGAGATCGGACCACCTAGAAAGAATTCTAGGAACCTCACTAATGAGTCTAAGATTAATTGTTTTAGACCACCTAGACACAATTCTAGGAATTTTATAAATGAGTCTAGAATGAATAATTTTAGACCACCTAGACACAGTTCTAGGAATTTTATAAATGAGTCTAGAATGAATAATTTTAGACCACCTAGACATGACTCTAGGAAATTCAACGCTTCTAGGGGGAACTACTTTAGATCAGCTAGAACGCATTTGGCTCAACCTAGACATATGCACAATCCTAATGTTATATGTCACTATTGTAATCGGGTAGGACACATTGCACCCGTTTGTTTTGCTAAACATAGAGATTTATGTGTTGATTATGACTATTGTTATCCTAACCCCCAAGGACCCAAAAGAAGTTGGGTACCAAAAACCTATTTTTAGGTTCTTTTTGCAGGTGTGCTTGAAGACTACAATATTGTAGTGGATGCACCAAGCACGAAACCTTAATGCATTAAGGGGGAACGTCCGTTAGTTATCGCTTTTTAAATAAAAACGCAATAAGTTGATATGTGCTTCGACATTAATTATTTTTAGTTGATATATGTTTTAATAAGTTTTATTTTTGAATAACAATTAGTATCAAGCAGTTTTATAATAAATAATTGATTCATGTTTTGATAGTTTTTTGCAGTTGGTATATTTGCCAAGAATGAACGTTATTATGATGCTTTTACTAATATTTGGAATTGTTCGATGTTGATATGATTTTGCTTATAACAATGGTATCGTCAATGGTTTAAATAACTTTTGGTATACCCTTTTTGCTAATGCCAAAAGGGGGAAGAATATAGGCGATATGCATGCTTTAATTGAGGGGGAATTTTCAATTAAAGGGAATTATATTGAATTGATTATATTGAATTGGTTGCATAAATTGTATGTTGAGAAATAGCATGAATTTAGGGGGAATTCAATATGCATATCTTCCGTTGTTTGTCATTATCAAAAAGGGGGAAATTGTTGGAAATCATGTATATCTATGATATGTGCGCTTTGGTTGTATGAGCATGATTTTCAGGTATAGGTTTTGATGAATGACAAACAATGAAGTCAAGTGTCAAACAACGATATAATATGACAATCAATCAAATGGCAAGAAGCATACTGATGACGGAATTGCATGAACGAGCCAAAGAGTTCAAGACCGAAGACCCAAGATGTAGGTCGTTTGGTAGAACCAATGTAAGGACAACATTTAAGTTATCTTATCCTTTGGCTCAACATTAGGTCATCATAAACATGCATAAAACATTTCTATCATAAACATGCATCTTTGTGCTAAACCAAAATGATTTGTATTTTAGTCAAAATGGTTTTAAACATGTCTTTTAAATCTGGACCTAAACAATCGATTATATGCTCCTTAAAATCGATTGTGTTTTTAAAAATAGCAAACAATCGATTATACAGTTTTAACAATCAATTGTATTAAGACAGTGTGATCTGAAGTTTTTAAAAATAGCAAACAATCGATTGTCTACTTTTAACAATCGATTATTTTGAGACAGTGTGTAACCTAAGTTTTTAAACATCAAAACAATCGATTGTTGTTATCATACAATCGATTATAATCATAAACAATCGATTGTCATTTTCATACAATCGATTATTTTTTGACCGTTTCCACAGAATCCTAAATTGATTTTTGAACGTTGAAGAACAATCGATTATTCAGGGTTAACAATCGATTGTTTAGCCTAAAATCAGGAATCTGTTTTTTGAAGTCTGGTCAAACAATCGATTATCTACTCCAAACAATCGATTGTCTGAGCACAGAATCAGGGATTTTATTTGTCAATTAAGCAACGGTCAGCACCACTTTTTCACCTATAAAAAAAGGTCTTTTGAGCTGATTTTAAACACACAACTCCTACATATATTGATATACATATTGATCATTTCCAAGCATCATTTTAGAGCTTTTGTTGAGCCATTTGATAGACAACTTTGTGTTGTTCATAGAGCTTATTTTGTTTCTCTTTATCCACTCTATTGAGAGAGTATTTGTTGTAAAAGAGAGTTGTTTGAGAAGAACATATCTTCTCATTTGTCGGGTTTGCTAAGTACCCAAAGTCTTAGTGGTTGAAGTCTTGGGGTGAGGTATCCTCAAGCAAGTGAAGTCTTAAGGTGTGGTATCCTTGAGCAACTGTAACGGTTTGTTAAGCACCCGTAAGCTTGACGAAGATAGTGGAATCTCGAGAGAGTCTCTCGGGGACTGGACTAGCCACGGGTTGTGGTGAACCAGGATAAAATACGGTGTGTTCTTTCTTGATTATTTCAATTACCGTATTTACTTATTCCTGCAATTTTAAATTCCACAATATTTCAATATTCTCGTGCCTCACTATTCACCCCCCCTTTAGTGAACGTCATAAATACTAACAATGGAGACCTGAGTGGTTCTGTTATTATTGAGTATGGTGGATTTCGATGTTATTTTAGGCATGGATTGATTATCTCTGTGTCGTGCTATTTTGTACTGTCATGCTAAGATTGCTATATTAGCTATGCCGGGTGTGTCACGGATCGAGTGGCGAGGTATGATTGATTATATTAATAGTAGAGTGATCTCTTTCTTGAAGGACTAGCGTATGATTGGGAAGGTTTGTCTTTCGTATCTAGCGCTTGTGAGGGATGTCGGAGCTGAGACTCCCAGTATTCATTCTGTTCCAGTTATGAGGGATTTTTCTGATGTGTTTCCTGCAGACCTATGGGGCATGCTATTGAACATGGATATTGATTTTGGTATTGACCTGGTTCCTGGTACTCATCCCATTTCTTTTGTCGTATTGTACGGCATTGACGGAGTTGAAGGAGTTAAAGGAGTAACTTCAGGAACTCCTTGATAAGGGGTTCATTGGGCCTAGTGTATCACCTTGGGGTGCGCCGGTTCTTTTTGTGAAGAAGGATGTCACAATGAGAATGTGCATGACTATAGTAAATTAAACAAGGTAATGATTAAGAACAAGTATTCTTTGCCTTGCATTGATGATATTCTGGTGTATTCGCGTAGTCAGGAGGAGCACTCGGAGCATTTGAGAGTTGTGTTGCAGAGATTGAGGGTGGAGAAGCTTTTTGTAAAAATCTCCAAGTGTGAGTTTTGCTTAGTTAAGTGGCTTTCTTGGGGCACATGGTGTCCACCGAGGGTATTCAGTTTGATCTGAAGAAGATAGAGGAGGTTCAGAGTTGGCCTAGACCTTCCTCAGCCACATAGATTCATAACTTTCTTGGTTTGGCAAGCTATTATCGCCGGTTTGTTCAGGATTCTCATCTATCGCATTGGCTTTGACCAAGTTGACTCAGAAGGGTGCTTTATTTTTATGGTCGGAAGAGGTTGAGGAGAGCTTTCAGAAGCTCAAGACAGCCTTGACCATCGCTCCAGTGTTGGTTTCGCCAACAAAGTTGGCTACCTAACCAAACCAAGTTAACAATGTTGGCTACCAAACCAAAGAAACTTTTATTAGGCACATGCCTAATATTTCTTCAATGAGATGGACATCATCACTGAGAAGATCATAAATAAGGTAAATAATCTGAAGGGGATATCTAATCAGGGTGTCGGCATCACACATATAGCATGTGTGCCGTGGCTGAGAGGGTGGTCATAGATCAGCCCTCAACTCTTATTTCGAAATTATCGAACACGGTGACTTATCGGCTTGGGGCATTTTTTCTTTTCAAGCTGAGTACAACTTTACCGTTGCTTTAAACCTCTACTTCAACAAATTAAAATATACTGATAATATAAAATACTTTTACACTATCAATATTAAATCAAGAGCAGAGGAGATGGACAAGAAGGTGGAATTTGGTCAACTTACCCAAAGAAGACCATCTCTAGCAGAAAGAGCAACAATATTAGCACAAGAAACAGTATTGGGACATTCACTTTCAAGTGCCTTTTTAATAGTCTCAACATACTTAAAATTTCTCATTCCAAAGTTCTTTGGAGAGTTCTTCTCTGATTCCTGTCCATTTGCTGTGTCCAAATATATTCATGCATCACATGACTGCAAGAAAAAAGCATATTAGTATTTAAATTGGTCATAATGTTATAGTTTTCACTATCTGTTAAATCTAAGGGATTGCTAAAGATCTAGAGTCGGGGGCCCACAACGACATTAGATACAATGTGAGCACACAATGGTCCCAAAAACCACTTGATGATTATCGATCAACAAAGAGTCTCAAGGTCATAACTTTCACCATCCTAAACACAACAATTTATTTTTGACCATGAGATCAAAGACGAATGTGCTAGGCCCAGTGAAGCTTTTCTTGAGGGACCCTTAACTACTAATTACCAAAAACAAAAAGAAAAATGGACTCAAACCTTTAAGAATGTTATCAAGCTGTCCATCATTGGAGAGAGCCACCTGGTTCACACAAAATACACCTTTGGAAAGAAATGTGGAATTAATAAAACCAAAGGCTTATTGCAAACGTTCAAAAACAAACATGAAGCTACGAAAATAAAAATTTGCGGAAAGTAAAATGAATATATATACAAGAGCGGATTTGTCGAATATACAATATATATATATATATATATATATATATATATATATATATATATATATATATATATATATATATATATATTGTGTATATATATACACACAATTATCCAAATGAATAGTAGGGCCTACACCCTCAAATGAAAGTTGGTATTGTCCCTAATGCCAAGTAGTCTAAATAAAGCACCAAAAAAAAAAAAGAAAAAAGGATATAGCAACTCCCTATGGCTTGTCTGTCTGCATAGGATCATGTGTGGTCCCTAGGTCTTCTATGTGCCCGGGAACCTCATTATGGTTCCCGGTGGCCTGATGCTCTACTACTGGGACCTAGGGCTGGACCTGGACAAGCTATGGATCTGGTAGACCCTCTGGCTGACTGGAGGAGGTCTTATGTGGGTCTGCCAGCTGGATGATTGCATCATCAGCTCTCGGAATCATCCTCTTCCTCTTGGGAGGCATATGTGACGACTCCGGCTATGGATGACCTGCTGGTACTGGGTCATCGAGCAATAAGTCTAAAAGGCAGCTAATCTTCCTTCATTTTGTCAACTTCTACACACAGGTATTTTACGAACTCCTTGGAGGATCGTGTCTTTCTCAGCTTCTTGTGCTCTTTAGAAAGCTCCTTGAGAGTCTTGCTATGTGAATCAACTGCCTTTGTGAGCACATCCTGAGTGGCGAGGATTTTCTTTTGATTGTCAAGTATATCCTTGAAAGCATCCTCCAGTGACTATGGAACCTGTGCTGGCTGAGGTACTGACTGAGTGTGGAGAACCTGGATGACGCAATCTGCATCCATTTGTTGATACTAAGAAGCTCATGGCTTAGTCGGTGAGCAGTGATAGGATGGGACGGGGAGGATGGAATCTCCGAGCCTGCTGAAGTTGATGGGCAGGAGGAATGGATGTGGATACGGATGGATTGGGAGGACCGTGTGTAGAGGTGGAGGTACGCTCAACAAAAGCCACTACCACAACTGGCTCCTCAGACTGGCTAGTAGGAGCAGTAGTTGTACCTTTGATGTTCTTGCTTTTGAGGTTTTCATCCCCTTGCATGCTGTACCAGGAAAAGGCAGCTTTCGCCTTGACCTTGATGTCATAAGGTCTCTTGTCTACTTATAGGTCCCGAAATTACATTGTGAGGAAACCGGGAAAGGATAGTTCCGATCAAGCTCCGCGCCCACAATAGTAATGATTCTGGACATCACATTCCCCACGTTGATATGATACCTACCATGATAGAAGCCACTAGTACAGCCCGATGGAGAAGTAGGGTGTTTGCATGAGTGGTAGGGTCCAACCGGCTGCAAACGAAAGTCTTCCACCCCATGCCTCAAAGTTCAGAATCCTTCTCAATATACTGACTCCAGCAGTCAGCTAGTCGAGGGTGGTACCTAGGATTGCCAGGTACTGTGCTAGCCATGGACGGACCTCCTCGCCCATTTCCATCTTCGCCATATGCAAGGTCTCATCTTCCTCATTGAAGCCCATGTATTCGTTGATCGACTTCCCATCAAAAAACACTTTTAAGTTCCGAACCTTGGTCATTTTGGAGCGCTTTTTGATATGGGATACATTGTAATGAAATTGCTTGACCAAGTGTTTGTTGGCATCCACACACTCATCTAGAAAAGGCTCCCAACCCACTCTAGTCCTAATCTATCTCTACACGTTGGGGTTGTGAGGTAGTAGGTCTCTATCAAATAAACTCCTCTCTGGAATCAACTTTCTCACCGTCTACCACTCTCAAAATTTATAGTACGCCACCTTACTCACAAATATATCCTCCCAAGACTCAGACTTTCTATTGCTAGGAACGCCTCCCACCTCAGGCTCATCTCCTTCTACTACCTCCTCATCTCCCTCTACATCCTACTCTTCTCATCCTCAAGCCTCTCCAGATAAAGAAGTTGTGAGAGAGGTGGAGCATTCGTCACTACCTGTTGTTGAGCCCTCACACGACTCAGAAATCACATGCGTTGGTGCTTGGGCAGTGAGTGATGGTGGAGAAGTAGTGTTTGTTGGTCTGAACATCCCCGGCCAGTCAGGGACATGTGTTGGTATGAAGTCTGAAGAAATCTCCTAGGAAGGCCCGTACTCATTCCCCGACTGATCGCAAGCTCTCTTAGCTGCTTTGATTGCCTTCCGCATGTTTTTGATATTTTGTCTAGCATGGGGAGTGAGTTTAGTCATTTTCTGCTTCCCTCCCCGGGAAGATTCACCTCTGCCGGGTTATTTCGAGACTTTTCCCCATTGTTTAACCATGGTCTGCAAGCACAATCAAATAAACTTGTTAGTATCATTGCAGCAGTTGAAAGCACTGTTACAGAATGAGTTGTATAACAGGCATGATGAATTACAAACAGGTGCAGAAAATACCAAGTGCAGACCGCACTAAACCTAATACTGCTAATAGGTGATCCCTGACAATTCCGCACTCCTAATAAGTATCAAGAGAGGGTCCCAATAGCTTTTACCCAATTTATGGTAGGGATCGATATCCAGAGAGAGCTAGAATTAAAGTCAAGTATCTATTTAGTTTAGAATTGCGTATGTGTTCCAAATTGCACTTCTCATCATTTTTGGAATTTTTATTATAATTCTATTTTCACCAAACTACAAATTGTAAATTAAACTAACAGTTAAATGTCGCGGATTGTTCAAATAGTTTAAAGTGCACTAGGGTAGTGACATCCGCCTAGGTGGTCAATTGAAGGGCACTTAAAACTAAGGCAGAATTGACATGATTGGGGAATATGATATAACCGCTGCACCACTTTATCCACTCTACACCTCTAGGTGGTTCAAGTGATTTCGCCCAATTCACTTTCTCAAGACCAATTGGGTATGCAAATTTTCACAAGCAAATTAGGGTTCAAGTCGGGTAGTACTCTCTCGAGGTTTAACCTTTAATTGGGGCTATCAATATCTTGAGTACGATCCAATTCCTTGTAGAATTAATTTCGAAGATTTAGGCTCTCTTTATCAAGAAGAGCCCTAGTCAACTACACATAAACTAGTGTTTGCAACCACTTCAGCAATTAACCATGAAATTGACCCAAATAACAAACACACATAGTCAATTTAGCCCTATAATACAAGACCCATCAATTACCCACAGTAGGGTTGAGCCACAACCCTAGATATGGAGTCTAGCTACTCATATTCAAAGAAGAAATGCAAGAAATAGAAGAAGATAAACACATATTAATTAATTACTAAGTTAAATACAAAGACTGAATGATGAAAAGTAAGTAAAATTTCGCAAAATGGCTAGAAGAGTCGTTCCACGAACGCAACTGCTTCTCAAAACTATCTGATAACCTAAAAATGAAAAAAGGATCTATTTATACTAAGCTGAAAAATATGAATAAAATTGCCCCTGTGGGCTAGTGCAGACCGCACAGAATGGACTGCGTCCACACTAGGACTCTTGGCTTCAAATTTCAGCTCTTTGAACTCAGGCTCCGCGGACCGCACATAATGGACTACAGTCGCGGTGAGTTCTAGTGCGGTCCACACATAATTGACTGCGGACCGCATTGGCTTAAAAGCACCAAATTTCAACTTCTCTAAATCTTGGCTCTGTGGACCGCACATAATGGAGGTGCGACCTCATGGACTCCAGTGTAGACCGCATGAAATCTAGTGCGGCCACATCGCCTTTTAGCCTGAAAACCTACTCTATGAACCTCCTAGTGCGGATCGCAAAAGGTGGTATGCGAACGCACTTGACCTATTTTGGCCGAGCTTGCCTTGTCTTTGGCACTTGTGCAAGTTCCACTCATTTTGAGCTAATCTTTGACATCATTTGAATCTTTTGGAACTATTTTGTATGAATTTCAGCATAAGCAGTAAGGAGTATAAAATGCGTCAGTATCCCTAGCTATCAGCAGGGTCGGCCACAAACCTATTATTGCTTAACCTTTCGGGTACTTGCTCGGCCGAGGAAGTTCTCTATGGTACCGTTATGCTGGGAGTCATCAGATGGCTTTGAAACTAGGCAATGGCGAGTTTTGCACCTGCAAGATTTCAAAAATATCATGAAGACTAACTTCGTGTTCTTCCCGGGCCGGGGTTTTTTGAGCTTCATGTTGGTTGCTGTGCCGTATGCTCCTGTGGGTGTGAGAATTTTCTTCGACTTGTTATGCGTCTTGTGAATCCTCATCCGCTAGAATCGATCCGGGCACATTATCGGGATTCTGGGGTGGTACTACAGCGATCGGGACAGCCACGCCATTTTCCCAATGGTTATTGAGGTTGTCGTTCTCGACTCTGTTAACTGAGCCAGACATTTCGACCTAAAATCAAAGGATCTTGGACAAGAAAAAGTGTGAAGATAATGTGCATTTGCGCAATGAAACCAGCAAGAAAATAATCACTATTATTTTTAACCCCACGGTGGGCGCCAAATTGTTTACTATGAAAATGGTAACAACAATTAAATTTGTATACGGGACTCTAAAAATACATGATCTATTCTCGAGCTAGTTGTTAGAGCAGATAATGCTAAGAATTAAGTTTAATGATAAGGTGCAAGCTTAAAATGAGGTAGTAATCAAGCCGAGGGGTATGTTGCACGGATGTAGGATTGGTCAATTGGGAACCTCGGGGTCAATGTCTAAGTTGAGCTCGAGCTATCGCAGGCAATCGGGAATGGGATAAAAATTTGATTATGATCAATAAGAGGTTTATATAGCCTCTACCGCACGATAAACAAAGAACAAACAAGAAGGCAATAATATTTAAATGGCTTCCAACTAGTGAGGGCAAGCGAGTTAGAGAGGAGAAAGAGAGAAGATATTATTGCACTTGAGTAGAATGGTTGGAGCTCTACCTTTACACGGTGTTAGCGAATCCCCATTTATAGAAAAGGGGAAGCCCAAACTTAGTACAAGATACTTTACGTGATAAAAGAAATGGGATGGGACAACCGACTAGCTTTACGATGTACACAGGGGCTGATGTCGAGCCACTTGAATAGGCCTGATCAACCCTGGGTGCATTCCTTGGAATATTTCTGCATTCGTAGGAGCTTTGATCGACATTATCCTTGGCAGGGTACCTTCTAATCTTGAGGGAAGTGACTGGCTCGAGATCCCGAGCTTTCGGTATCACCCTTCGAGGCATTTATAGTTGAGGAGAAATTGGCCTCCCAGATTTCATCGTGCACAAAGATATTTTATGTTGGGTTTCCTACCTTTTTTATTTTTTATATGGAATCGTTGCAATGGGAACCTTGATTGATTATTTTATTAGCTGTAAGAATAGCTTCCCGCACAAGTTCTGGGGCAAACTCGAACTTATCAACAAAAGCATCCATCATCAAATTTAACGTTCTATTCTTTCTTTTCGTAATTTCATTGGATTGTGGTAAGTAAGGAGCATTTGTTTGGTAAATATTTCCATATTCCAAACATATTTCTTCAAAAGGAGATTCATATTCACTACCCCCTATAACTTTTATCACTTTTATCTTTTTGTTTAGTTGAGTTTCAACTTCATTTTTGTATTTCTTGAATGCTTCAGTTGTTTCATCTTTACCATAAAGTAAATAAACATATCAATATCAAGTATTGTCCTCCATAAAATTTATGAACTATTTTTGTTTTTCACTTTAAGATCGTATTGACTTCATGTCGCAAATATCTGTGTGAATTAAGTATAAAGAATTTTAATTCCTTTCTACCGACTTATAAGGATGTTTACATACTTAGATTCCACACATATTTAGCATTTCAAATTATGGCATTCAAATTTAAGCAATATTTTCAATTTGATCATTTTTCACATAGTTTTGAAGTTAACGTGACCAAAACGTGCATACCATAAATTACTTGACTCAAGTAAGTAAGAAGAAGCTTGAACTTTATTGATATCAACAGCTATTACATTCAGCTTGAACGGCCTTCAGTTAGGTAACCTTTTCCAACATACACATCATTCTTATTAAAACTTTTTTCAGAAACAAACACACACTTAAATCCATTCATTATAAGAAGTCCACCAGAGACCAAATTCTTGCGAATTTATGGATCATGGAGAACATTGTTTAGAGTCACAACTTTTCCCGAAGTCATCTTCAAAATTATCTTCCCAACTCCTTCAATTTTCATTGTTGCGAAAGTTTCCCATAAAGATAGTCTCATCGGGACCTATAGGAACATAAGAGGCAAATAACTCTTTGTTAGCACAAACATGGCTAGTGGCTCCAGAATCAATCTGCCACTTCTTGGGATTTCCTACCAAGCTGCGTTCAGATAGCATGGCACATAAGCCTCAATTTGATCATTATTGTCAACCATGTTTGCTTGGCTCTTCTTCTTGTCCTTCTTCGGTGCACAACAGTCTACGACTTTGTGTCCACCTTTCCACGATTGTGGCAATGACCTTTAATTTTTTTCTTGCTCGGGTAATTCTTTGGACCATATGGCTTCTTTCTCTTTCTGTTGGTTGTAGATGACTTCTCAACAATATTTTCTCCCATTATTATTGAGTGACCACGAGACTTCTTTTCAGCAACCTTGTTGTCCTCTTCAATCCGAAAACGAACAATAAGGTCTTTAAGCATCGTGTCCTTGTGCTTATGTTTCAAGTAATTTTTAAAATCCTTTCACAGAGGAGGCAACTTTTCAATAAATTTCGTAGGTTGAAACACTTCATTTATGACCATACCTTCAATCATAAATTTATAATTAGTAAAATAATCAATATCTTGAATAAAAATATTGACTCATTTTATACCTTCAGCAAGGAGGTCATGAACAATAATTTGCAATTCTTGGAATTGTGTTATGACAGATTTTCCATCAAACATTTTTATATCCAAAAATTTGGCCACCACAAACTTCTTATGTCTAGCATCTTTAGTCTTGTACTTCTTTTTAAGAGCATTTCATAACTCTCTTGATATTTTCATGACGCTATTAACATTGTACAAGCCGTCTTCCAAGAAACTCAAAATATGGTATTTGAATAAGAAGTCAGAATGCATACATGCCTCTGTGACCGTAAATCATTCATTTTTGGGAATTTCTTCTCTTAAAACTGGACTTCCTTGCTAATAAAGTGCTGCAACTGAGTGTGGTCGGGTAGTAGAACATTTTCCGTTGCCATCACTTGAAGTCCATGCCGAAAATCTTTTTGGACTTTTCTGCCGATGCCATTGCATGTGCAGGCATTGTGCGACTTGAAAACACAGCCATTGCAGCAGCAGTAGTCCCGATAGAACCATCATGTTGTTTTGTACTTGTTGTCATTTCTCTGTAAAAGAAACTCACACAACCAGAATTAATAAGTCGGTGAAGTTTTTATATGTTCAAACCGAATACAAATAATAGAGTAAAAAATCACTAGGATTTTAATATTGAATTGAGTAGAAAGCCACAAAGATTTTAATTTCCATAACGGGAGTAGAAAATCGTTAGGATTTAAGTCTCCCAAAGTTGAAAGTAAGATGAATACAGAATATAAAAAAATTAAATTCCTTATGCTTTTTCGTATTTGTATTCGAAAATAAAATTACTGCACAATATAACAAAATCATATAAAAAAAACACAGCAATAGAATCAGATGAATAACATTCTGAGCATAACAGAAAATTATTTTTATTTAAGGAATTTAATCCCCTCATTGTTTTCCAAGGTTGTTGGATTAATTCCTCCCAAGATATAATGGAAAAACTATTTTGTAATACCGGCAATGAAAATTACAGAACTTCGTCAACCTCACCAAATGGCAGTAAACCAAATTGATGCTTGCGTATTTCCTTTTGAAAAATAAAGCATAAATACATAAGGGATAGGGGAAAATATGCACATTTTGATGGTCTAAAAGTGAGACCAAACCTCTGAATTTATAGCCAAATAGTCTGGGCTGAATAGCTGCGTAAGTACCTGTTCATGTGAGGTACTATTTTGGCAAAATAATTTTCCATTTGGTCATGAATTTTAAATTAAAAAAAACTATTAGTAATTAGGAAAAATTAATAAATTGATCAATTAAAACCAAAGCCTAGCGACGACGACGACGTGAGGCACCACTTTTGTAACCACCCGACCAGCCATTTTGTGACGGCCCAACCCGTCGTATCATAAGTTATCATTCCGTTTCCCCCATTTCTACTTTTTATGCCTTATTATCCGTGTGTTATATTGAATTGGTTTAAAGTGTTTTTGGTAGAAATTGAGACACTTAGTCTCTTTATGGAAGGCTTAGTTTGGAAAAGTCAAATGGATATTGACTTGTATGTTGGAGGGCTAGGATGTGATTTCTGATGGTTCGGTTAGCTTTGTGGGGTGATTTATGACTTAGGAGTGTGATCAGAATTAATTTTTTGGAGGTCCGGTGTAGAATTAGGCTTGAATTGGCAAAGTTAGTTATTTTGGCGATTTCCAATTGATAGATGAGATTTTGGTCTGAGGGTCGGAATCGAATTACGAGAATCGTTGTAGCTTCGTTATGTTATTTGGGATGTGTGTGTAAAATTTCACGTCATTCGGAGGTGGTTTGGTTAAATCTTTTATCAAATGTGTGTTTCGGAAGTTTTTGGAAAACTTAGGCTTGAATTCGATGTGAAATGATGGTTTTGGTGTTGTTTGAGGTATTTTGATGATTGGAACCAGTTTGAATGAGGTTTTAGGACATGTTGGTATTTTTGGTTGAGGTGCCGGGGGCCTCGGATGAGTTTCAGATGGTCAATCAGACCATTTTTGGCATTTTGGAGTTGCAGATTTTCATCTCAGCTGTTGCTGAAGAAATGTTCTTCGTGATCGCGTGAAGTCCCTCGCGATCGCATAGAGGGATTTTACATTGGCCATGTTTTATTTTCGCGTTTGAATGGTTTTGGAGGTGGAAGCTTCGTGATTGCGGTGGTGTGTTCACGTTCGCGTATAAGGATTTGGGGGCCCAGAAGATTTGCTCTCCGATTCGCACAGGCTGGTCTGTGTTTGCAAAAGTTTGGGAAAATGAGCATCGCATTCGCATAGGGAGCATTGCGTTCACATTGAGTATTTTTGAAACCTTGGATTTTTGTGCTTCGCGATCGCATGACCTTGGTCGCGATCGCGATGAAGGATTTACTATAGTTGGGCAGAAGGTTTTAAACAACTGATCCATGAGCCTAAGTCATTTTTCCTCCATTGTTGGATATTTTGAGAGCTCTTTGGGAGAATTTCAAGAGGGATTCAAGGAGGATTGATTGGAGGTAAGTTATATGAACCAAAAAAGTTATTTAATTATGAAATTAACATTGAAACTCATGGAATATTAGCTAAAAAGGGAAGAACTAGTGCTTTGAATTTTGAGATTTTAAATTGGGATTTAAAGGGCCATTTGAGGTCAGATTTGCGTGTTTTTATGTGTATAGACTCGTAGTGAGATAAGGATCCCATTGATTTGAGAGTTGTCCCGAGGCTTGGGTTTTGCTAATTTCGAGATTTTAAATATTTTTTGATTGTTTACGCTTGGGATTTTTTTAGCGTATTGTGACGTATTCGTTCTGGTTTTGGTCACATTCGATGTGCGAGGAGGCTGATTTGAGAGGCAAAGGCATCGCGAGCTAGAGTTATAGCAGGTTCAAGGTGAGTAGTGATTGTAAATGATGTTCTAAGTGTTTGAAACCCAAAATTGAACATCGTAGTGCTGTATTAAGATCAGACACTCGCTTGATGATGAGCGTGGGGTTGTTTTCTACTGCGGATTGTGACTTGGTCCGTCCCGATTGATGACTTTACCGCATATTTGACTGAGACATTTGCTACCATCATGATTTTGGCTGATTGTTATATTTGGCCTTCGCGCAAATTATTTGAACCCTTCGGGGATTTTTATCATTGTTTCCTCATTGTTTTGACTTATACTTGAACTCAGTCCTATTGATATCTAATGTTTTGCAAACTCAACCACTTTTACTCAGATTTGAAACTTAAATGCTATTTATAAATGATGCTTTGGGCTGAGGACTGCTATTTTAAAATGCCTAAGGGGCTTGTGATGATTTTCGGACTGAGTGAGGCCGAGGGCCATATGTAAGGATATGCTGAGTGATATAAGTCCTAGGACCTAAGATACTTTATATGCCACGAGGTATCTTGAGTGATGTAAGATCGAGTCCTGAGTGAGGTGAGGCCGAGTGCCGAGTGCCGAGTGATGATGCCACGAGGTGGCTTGATATATAGCTTGGGTCGTAAGGGGATCTTGCGGAGTCTGCACACCCATAGTAAACGTAGGTACCGATATGATCTGAGAGTGAGCCCGATGGGCTGATACTATGCTGAGTGATTGATACTGAGCCCAAGGGGCTGATACTTTTCTGAGCGATTGATACTGAGTCCGAGGGGTAGATTTCTACTTGTTATATTACCTGTTTTAAAAGAGATTTTTATGTGATTCTTCACTATTTTACTGCTTTAAGTGATTTTACTGCTTGATATAGAATTGCTTTGTGCCTTTACGTGTTTTTATGCTTTCAGCCATTATTTATAATTATTACTCACTATGTCGGAGTACTCACATTACTCCTTGCACCATGGTGCAGATTCAGGCATCATAGAGTCTTCTCCTGAGTGTTGATCCTTCCAGACCATGTAGTGATCCGGAGATTACGAGGTAGCTGTCTACGTTCGTAGCCCCCATGCCTCCCTTATCCTTTATTATATATGTTCTCTTCAGACTGTTGTACTGGATTTTATTTTTGTAGACTTGTATCGAATTTCGTAGTAGCTCATGACTTGTGGCACCCCGATTT
Source organism: Nicotiana benthamiana (assembly GCA_034376525.1). NCBI lineage: Eukaryota > Viridiplantae > Streptophyta > Magnoliopsida > Solanales > Solanaceae > Nicotiana > Nicotiana benthamiana. Next base: position 22,168,957 of record CM067337.1, on the reverse strand, counting down.
AGGCTATGTCGGGATAGCTTCCCTTTGTTATTATCGTTGTTTCCGCAATTATGGCTATCCTAATCATGTTGTAGATTTTCTTATGTTAATTAAATTTTTAAAAAGTGGTTTTTCGTTTCGGTTTGGCTGGCCTTGTCTTCACGAGAGGCGCCATCATGACCGGGTCCAGGGATTGGGTCGTCACAAGTTGGTATCTGAGCCTGGGTTACATAGGTCACACGAGTCATAATCAGGTTTAGTAGAGTCTCGCGGATCGGTACGGAAATGTCTGTATTTATCCTCGAGAGGCTGCAGAACCATTAGGAAAATCTTCATATTCTTGAAATTCTTATCCTGCGAACTTGTTGATCCGAGAACTAAACCACTGTTATTCTATTCTCTCGTAGATGGTGAGAATTCCTGCTACCAGATGGGGTAGATGACCATCAACACCACCCACCGGGTCCATCAGGGGCCGTGGACGAAGTTGTGGTCGTGGAAGAAGCAGAGCAAGAAGGGCAGCACATGTTGATCCACCAGCTGCCCCAGCTCCGGATCGAGCTCCAACAACACCAGTTCAGGAACCAGTTGTGCCCATCGTGATCCTGCGTCTTCATGAGGTCTTCGCACAGATCTTGATAGTTTGCACTGGTCTGGCTCATGCAATTTCGTCTACCATAGCAGCAGCTACATCACAGGTCGGGGTAGGCAATCAGACCCCCGGTGCTCGCACACCTAAGCTGGTAGTGCAAAGATTACAGATGTCATGGGCACCTCCAGCCCAGCCGGTAGCACCAGCTCAATATTTTATCGTACCAGTTATTCCAAAGGATGAGCAGCATCGTCTCGATAGGTTCATTAGACTCCAGACTCCGTAATTCAACGGTGCTGAGGGCAAGGATGCCCCGAGTTTTCTTGACAAGTATCAGCAGATGCTCTGTATAATAGGGATTCTCGATATTAGTGGTGTGGCATTTACCACCTTTCAGTTTACTGGGGCTGCCTTCACTTGGTGGGAGGTGCATATGAGGCGTAGGCCGGTTGGTGACTTGGCAGGAGTTCCCCACTCTCTTCTTGGAGAAGTTTGTACCGCAGTCCCGTAGAGAAGAGCTGCATAGGCAGTTCGAGTGATTGCGATAAGGGAATGTGACTGTGTATCAGTATGAAGCGAGGTATTCTGAGTTGTCTCATCATGCCATTCGGATGGTTTTGACCGATCGTGAGAGGATCGAGATATTTGTTGATGGCCTTAACTACCATCTCCGTATCCGGATGACTAAAGAGAGAGTATTGGGTGTTTCATTTGAGGAGGTGGTTGATATCGCTCATGATATCGAGACAGCTCGCCGGCATGATAGAGAGGAGAGAGAAGCCAAGAGACCTCGAGGTTCTGGCAATTTCAGTAATGCTCCTTTGAGGGGCCAATTCCATCATTGTAGAGGTCCTTCTTTTAGGCCTGCTCAATCGGCTCTTCCAGAGTATCTTGGGGTATCTATAGGTCATGGTTATCATGGTTCTCAGTAGGGTCAGCCTTCACTCAACGCCCTTCCATCTCAGAGTTCATCTTGTGCCCCGTCTATTCAAGGTCCTTTTATGCCGAGTGTATCAGCAAGTCACTCTGGTGCCAGGGGTTTCCTTCAGTCCCATTCCCCAGCACCTCGGAGTTGTTTTGGTTGTGGAGAGTTTGGGCATGTGTGGAGGCAGTGCCCACGTCGTATTGCTAGTTCATCCTAGTAGATGGGTCAGCCTTCATCTTCTGCTCCAGTTACTTCACTACCCTCCCAGCATACTAGGGTGGAGGTTAGACAGCAGGGGTCGCCCTGGAAGGGGAGGTCGATCAGGAAGTGGCCAGTGTCATTTTTATTTTATTCCAGGAAGGACCGATGCTATCGCTTCAGATATCGTCATTACAAGTTTTGTTTCAATCTGCCACAGAGATGCCTCTATATTATTTGATCCTGGTTCCACTTATTCTTACGTGTCCTCATATTTTGCTCACTATTTGGGTATGTCCCGACAGTGTCTTGCTTTACCTGTTCATGTATCTACCCCGGTGGGCGATACTATTACTGTAGACCTTGTGTACCGGTCATGTGTTGTGATTATTGGGGGTCTGGAGACCCCACTTTATCTATTGCTATTGAACAAGGTGGATTTTGATGTTATTTTGGGCATGGATTGGTTATCTCCGTGTCATGCTATTCTGGACTGTCATTCTAAGACAGTCACTCTGGCTATGCCGGGTGTACCGAGGATCGAGTGGTGTGGTGTGACTAACTATGTTCCTAGTAGAGTAATATCTTTCTTGGAGGCCCAGTGCATGGTTGGGAAGAGTTGTCTTTCGTATATAGCTTTTGTGCGGGAAGTTGGAGCTCAGACGCGATTTTCCCGATGTGTTTCCTTCAGACCTGCCGAGCATGCCACCGGACAACGATATTGATTTTGGTATTGACCTGCTGCCTGGCACTCATCCCATTTCTATTCTGCCATATTGCATGGCACCAACAGAGTTGAAAGAATTGAAGAAGCAGCTTCAGTAACTCCTAGATAAGGAGTTCATTTGGCCTAGTATGTCACCGTGGAGTGCACCGGTTCTATTTGTGAAGAAGAAGGATGGAACAATGAGAATGTGCATTGATTACGCGCAATTCAACAAGGTGACAATTAAGAAAAAGTATCCTCGTATTGATTTATCAGCCTCGTATTGATGATTTATTCAACCAGCTTCGAAAAGAGAGGGTGTTCTCCAAGATTGTTCTCCGTTGGGGATATGACCAGTTGAAGATCAGGGATTCAGATATTCCTAATACTACATTAAGGACTCGATATGGTCACTATAAGTTTCTTGTCATGTCATTCGGGCTGACCAATACCCTAGCAGTGTTCATGCATTGGATTAACAGTGTATTTGGGCCTTATCTGGATTCATTTTTTATTGTATTCGTTGATGATATTATAGTGTACACGCGTAGTTAGGAGTAGCACACAGAGCATTTTCGAGTAGTATTGCATAGATTGAGGGAGGAGAAGCTTTATTCAAAGGTCTCCAAGTGTGAGTTTTGGCTCGATTCGGTGGCTTTCTTGGGACATGTGGTGTCCAGCGAGGGTATTCAGGTTGATCCAAAGAAGATAGAGGTGGTGCAGAGTTGGCCTAAACCGTCCTCAGCCATAGAGTTTCGTAGCTTTCTAAGGTTAGTAGGCTATTATCACCGGTTTGTTAATGGATTTTCATCCATTGCATCGCGCTTGACCAAGTTGACTCATAAGGGTGCTCTATTCGTATGGTCGGACGAGTGTGAGGAGAGCTTTCAGAAGCTCAAGACAGCTTTGACCACAACCCCAATGTTCGTTTTGCCATTAGCTTTAGGTTCATATACCGTATATTGTGATGCTTCGAGGGTTGGGATTGGTTGTGCATGTATGCACGAGGTATAGTTATTTCTTATGCTTCCCGTCAGTTGAAGCCCCATAAGAAAAACTACCTTGTTCATGATATGGAGTTGGATGTCATAGTTCATGCATTGAAGATTTGGAAGCATTATTTTACGGCTTATCTTGTGAGGTATTAACCAATAATCGCAGTCTTCACCAATTGTTCAAGTAGAAGGATATTAATTTGAGGTAGCGGAGATGGCTAGAGTTGCATAAATACTATGATATTACTATTCTGTATCATCCGGGAAAGGCCAATGTAGTGGTTAATGCTTTGAGCCAAAAGGCAGTGAGTATGGGGAGTTTGGCATACATTGCAGTTGGGGAGAGGCGCTTTGTAGCTCATGTTCATGCCTTGGCCAATCGGTTGGTGAGATTAGATATTTCGGATCCCAGTCGAGTGTTGGCTTGTGTGGTCTCTCGATCTTCCTTATATGATTGTATTAGAGAGCTCCAGTAAGATGATCGGCATTTGAGTGTCCTTAAGGACAAAGTTCAACATGATGATGCCATAGATGTGACCGTCGGTGATATTGGGGTGTTGAGGATGCAGGGCCGGGTCTGTGTGCCAAATGTGGATTGTCTAAGAGAGTTGATTCTGCAGAAGGCCCATAGTTTGCGGTACTCCATCCATCTGGGTGTGGCGAAGATGTACCAGGATATGAGGCAGCACTATTGGTGGAGAAGAATGAAGAAAGATATTGTGTGATTTGTAGCTTGGTGTCTCAATTGTCAGCATGTAAAATATAAGCATAAGAGATTAGGTGGTTTGCTTCAGCAGATGGTTATTCTTAAGTGGAAGTGGGAGAGGATCACTATGGACTTTGTTGTTGGACTCCCATAGACTTTGAATAAGTTCGATGCTATTTGGCTGATTTTGGATCGGCTGACCAAGTCTGCGTACTTCATTCCTATGTGTACTACCAAATCATTACAGCAGTTGGTACGAATTTATATCTAGGAGATTGTTAGGTTGCATGATATTCCATTTTCCATTATCTCAGATAGATGCTCAGTTGCTTCACAAGTTTGGAGAGTTGTGCAAAGAGAATTGGGTACTCAGGTAGATTTGAGCACAGCGTTTCATCCTTAGACGGTATCGGACAGTCCGAACTTACTATTCAGATTTTGGAGGACATGTTGTGTGCATGTGTTATTGATTTTAAGGGTTAATTGGATGGGTTTTAGTTACTTTCAGAGTTTGCGTACAACAACATCTATCAGACGAGCATTCAGATGGCCCCGTATGAGGCATTTTATGGGAGGCACTGTAGACCTCCACTTGGTTGGTTCGAGCCCGGCGAGGCTAGGCTATTTGGTGCAGATTTGGTTCAGAATGCCTTAGAGAAGGTGAAGGTGATTCAGGAGAGGCTTCGTACAGCGCAATCGCGTCAGAAGAGTTATGCATATCAGAAGGTTCGAGATGTGTCCTACATGGTTGGTGAGAAGGTCTTACTGAAGGTTTTTCCCATAAAGGGTGATATGAGATTTGGAAAGAAAGGGAAGCTGAGTCCGCAGTTTGTTGGGCCTTTTGAGGTACTTAGGAGGATTAGGGATGTGGCTTATATGATTGCTTTTCCACCCAGATTGTCGAGCATGTATCCAGAATTTCATGTATTTATGCTCCGGAAGTATGTTGGGGACCCTTATCACGTTTTGGACTTCAGCACGGTTCAATTAGATGATGATTTGACATTTGATGTGGAGCTAGTGGCTATTATGGGTCGTCAGGTTCGAATGTTATGGTCGAAGGATATAGCTTCAGTGAAGGTGCAGTAGAGAGGCTGGCTCATGAAGGAGGCTACCTGGGATATCGAACGGGAGATGCGGAGCAGATATCCTCACTTGTTTGAGGCATCAGGCATGTTTCTTGACTCGCTCAAGGACGAGCTTTTGTTTTTGTTGGGGAGGATGTAATGACCCGGCCTGTCGTCTCATGAGTTACCACTCCATTTCCCCAATTTTTGTTTTGTTATGCCTCGTTATTCGTATCTTATGTGATCGAGTTGGTTTAGAGTGGTTTTGGTAGGAATTGAGACACATAGTCTCTTTAAAGAAGGCTTAGTTTGGAAAGTCAACCGGATATTGACTTGTGTGTTAGAGGTCTCGTATGTGATTTCCGATGCTTCGGTTATCTTTGGAAGATTATTTTTGACTTAAGAGTGTGATCAGAATTGGTTTTGGAGGTCCGGTGTAGAATTAGGATTGAATTGATGAAGTAAGTATTTTGGCGATTTCCAATTGATGGGTGAAATTTTGATCCGAGGGTCGGAATGAAATTTTGAGAGTTGATGTAGCTTCGTAATGTAATTCGGGATGTGTGTGCAACACATTAGGTCATTCAGAAGTGGTTTGGCTGTGGTTTTGATCAAATGTGTGTTTTTGGAATTTCTGGAAAACTTAGGCTAGAATTCGATGTGAATTGATGGTTTTGGTGTTGTTTTATGTGATTTGATAATTGGAACCACTTTGAATGAGGTTTTAGAGTGTGTTGGTCTTTTTGGTTGAAGTCCTGGGGGTCTAGGATGATTTTCGGATGGTCAATCGAACCATTTTTGGCATTTTGGAGTTGCAGATTTTCATCTCAGCTGTTGTAGAAGAAATGTTCTTCGCGATCGCGTGAAGTCCCTCGCAATCGCATAGAGGGATTTTTCGTTGGCCGAGGTTGTCTCTTCGTGTTTATAGCAATAGGTCCGCGTTCGCATAGTTTTGAAGGTGGAAGCTTCACAATCACGATAGTGTGTTCGCGTTCGTGTATAAGGATTTGGGGGCCTGGTAGATTTTCTCTCCGCGTTCGCGTAGGCTGGTCCCCATTTGCATTAGTTAAGAAAATGGGCATCGCATTCACATAGGGAGCATCGCGTTCACATTGAGTATTTTTGAATCCTTGGATTTTTGTGCTTTGCGATGGTGTGACCTTGGTCGCGATCGTGATGAAGGATTTACGACAATTGGGCATAAGGTTTTAAACATTTCATCCGCCATCCTAAGTCATTTTTCCTCCATTGTTGGACATTTTGAGAGCTATTTGGGAGAAATTCAAGAGGGATTCAAGGAGGATTGATTTGAGGTAAGTTCTATGAACCAAAAATGTGATTTAATTGTGAAATTAACTTTTATATTCATGAAAAATTAGCTAAAAAGGAAAGAACTAGGGCTTTGGATTTTGAGATTTTAAATTCGGATTTGAAGGGTCATTTGAGGTCGGATTTGAGAGTTATTGATATGTATGGACTCGTGGAGAGATAAAGAACCCGTTGATGTGAAAATATTTGAGTTTCGAAAAGTGGGTCTGGGGCTCAGGTTTTGTTAATTTTGAGATTTTTGATATTTTTCGAGTGTTTTCACTTGGGCGTTGTTCCCTTAGCATATTGTGACGTATTCGTCTAGTTTTGCTAATTTCGATATTTTTGATATTTTTCGATTGTTTTTGCTTGGGCATTGTTCTCTTAGCATATTGTGATGTATTCGTCTGGTTTTGGTCAGATTCGACACGCGAGGAGGCCTATTTGAGAAGAAAAGGCATTGCGAGCTAGAGTTGTAGCCGGTTCGAGGTGAGTATTGATTGTAAATGATATCCTGAGGATTTGAAATCTCGGATTGCACATCATTATGCTGTATTGAGATGAGATACGCGCTTGATGATGAGAGTGAGGTCATTTTCTAGTGGGGATTGTGACTTGATCTGTCTCGATTGATGAGTTTACTACGTAATTTACTGAGCCTCATTTGCTACCATCATGATTTAGGCTGATTGTAATATTTGGTCTTCGTGCCAATTATTTGAAACCTTCGGGGATTTTTATCACAGTTTCCTCACTGTTTTGACATATACTTCACCTCAGTCATGTTGATATCTAATGTTTTGCAAACTCAACCACTTTTACTCATATTTGAAACTTAAATCATATTTCTAAATGATGCTTTGGGCTGAGGACTACTGTTTTACAAATGACCGAGGGGCTTGTGATGATTTTCGGACTGAGTGAGGCCAAGGGCCATATGTGAGGATATGTTGAGTAATATAAGGCCGAGCGCTTGAAATACTTTATACTCCATGAGGTGGCTTGAGTGATGTGAAGTCGAGTGCTGAGCGATGTAAGGCCGAGTGCCGAGTGATGATGCCACGAGGTGGCTTGATATAGAGCTTGGTCCGTAAGGGGACACTCCAGAGTCTGCACATCCACAGTGAACGTGGTACCCATTTGAGCTGAGAGTGGGCCCCAGGGGTTGATAATATGCTGAGTCATTGATACTGAGCCCGAGGGGCATATACTGTTCTGAGCGATTGAAACTGAGACCGAGGGGTAGATTTCTACTTGTATTTAGCTGTTAAATTATCTATTTTACCTATTTTAAAAGAGATTTCATGTGATTCTTCACTGTTTTACTAATTTAAGTGGTTTTACTGCTTGATATAGTTTTTTTTTAATCAAACCGCTAGGCATATCTTAGGGCTGGTTTTTTATAAATAAGAAATAATAAAAACAAACAAGCAATTTATCTGGAGGTCTAACATAATGAAAGTTATAAAAATTTAAAATTACATATAACCTATTACCAATCTTGAGTATAAAGCTCAACATTGGTATTACATGCATACTAACATAAGAATTGTGACGTTGAGTCTCTGCCGCTATGATTTTGTCGCATTGTTCCCCTTCTGGATGATGCATACAGCTTGATATTATCCCGTTGCTGCTACATTTTCTCTTAGTTTTTAAATCCCAGAAGAATCTGTACATTTTTTATACCCTGAAAATTCTTTTCGACAGCTTGCTCTCTTCATTTTTGCTCATGAGTGTACCTGCCTTCTTGTCCTTTTTGGTTTATTTCCTCTCTTGTGATCCTTCCTTGTATGCCTAGTTGTGATGAGGTGTTGTGATTCAGTTCCTTATGATCCCCAAATTTCTGAAAAGCTTAGCCAAAAGTGCCCTTTGAACTTCCCTTTCCAAATTAATTGTAGCCTTGCCCGTCTGAGCTCCATTTCGTGACACATTCCTATGTTGTTGGTTGGCCTCATCGAGGGGTGATATTACTGGACTAATATACTATGATGTTGTAAGTGGCTAAAGATCCAGATTGCAGCCATATTGCCCAAAAACGTGTTAGGCTTTGCATATAGCTGCTTGATTACCTGAGCCAAATATTTGCCCTTTCATCTTACTGCTGTTATAGGTGTGTCATCCATATTTCACACACACTGGGTTGACTACAATGTACTAATACCACCAGTTGGAGGCTCCACATCGGATGACTCATAACTATAACAGATCGTGCAAAACAGAAACCATCTTTAGAGAAACCAAATATCACTACTTCCTCTTCCTGTTGGATTTGGTTTTAGTGGTTTATTTTGTGTTCTTTATGAGGTTCTGGTTGTTTTGCCTTCAGGAATGCCTGCCCTGTGCATTGCCATTTAAAAATCAGCTCTGATCCACGATTCCATCCAAGGCCCCTACTCACGTCACAAAGGTCTGCTCCAACAGCTGTGGAGCTATTGAAAATGGACAGCAGAATACCTTGCATTCCACCTACATTTGTGTCCATATTTGATTTCATTTCAGTGGAGTGAGTGCATAACACTAATACCACTAGCTGAAGTGTCATCCATAGACAAAGCACAGATGCAACATTTGAACTTGCAAAAAAGAAACTTATGTTAGATAAATAAGTCTTCAGCTTGTACTCCTCTTGGACATGAGGATTATAGCTCATCTCCTGCCCTTTCCTCCTCTCGATCATCTTTGTTGAACCCTCTATTTCCTTTTGTGCTTTGACACCTTCACTCTTAGATTTGGGCATTGAGATTTGTCATTATTAGTAAGTTTTCTCCCTTGTGTATACAGATGGTGGAAAGTATGGTATTCTATGAATCCTTCATCAAGAGAATAGATTGCCACATGGTCTGCTAATTTATTCCCCTCCCTGAATATATGTGATACCCTGCCTTTACATAATGACAAAAGATGTCTGATTTCCTGTGCTTCTTCAACAATAATCCAAAGGGGCTTCCACACTCCTTAGATCGTTATCTTAAGTAGCATAGAATCAGTTTGAATCTAGATACTGGATATATCATTAGTCATACTGTATTTCAATGCCTCTAGAATAGCTGCAGCTTCAGCACGAGTGTTTGTCACTTCTTGAATTTCCTTACCATAAGCATAAAGAAAATCACCCTGCTCATTTCTCAAACAAAGGCCAATCGAACTCCTTCCTATTACCCCTCAAAGCCTCATCTGTGTTCACCTTAATCCAACCTTGATTGGAAAATTCCCACATCACCTTTGTATATTTAAACTATGTATATATATTTCTAGCACATTAATCAGATCAGGCCATTTGTGAGAAGGATTTTGAATACCCGGCTTCCTGAGCTTAACCAAATATTGCGTAGTAGTTGATATTTGGTATATAACCCTGTTAACCGTTACATCATCGCGATATTTGTAGCCATTCCTTCTCTTCCACAACTCCCATAATATCACTGAGGGTAGAGCTTGCAGTATAGGCTTCATTCTTGGAATAACATCTGCAGTCCAACACTTTGTTATGGCTTGATGCAAATTGATCCCCTTGACTGTGATCCCAGCATGTCCAAGGAAATATTTCCATACAGTAGCAGCAGCAGCAAAGGTAAAAAACAAATGTTTCATTGTTTCCTCCTTAGGTTCTCTACAACACCAACATTTGGATGCCAATAAATATCCCCATCGCCTATACATTTCATCTAAAGGCAGTTTAAAATTCCAGACCTTCCACATAAAAAAGATATCTTTAAAGGCAAACCTTTTACCCACAAATTCCTATAACCTAATCCTGGGTCCTGCCACTTTCTCAAGTATTCCCAATCAGTCTTTACAGATAATTCTCCCCTTGTTTCTAATGTCCATAATGGCTGATCGAGCATGTCATTAATTGATGTGGCTGTATGTTTTATATGATGTGGTTGGCAAAAATCTTCAGGCAATACTTCTCTTATTTTCTCCTCATTCCACTGCCTCATCTACCACATCATAAACATTCTACACTTCTTCATTAGCCACAAAATCTATAGGCAAGACAAAGTATAAAGCTCTCAGTCCTGTCCAGTTTTCGTACCAAAATAAGGATGATCCCATCTTAATCTGCCAAAAGATCATGTGTTCAATCATGTCCCTATTGTCGATAATTTTTCTCCACACATGAGACCCACCCTTCAGAGGTACAATGATAGCATTTAGTTTCTTACAATATTTCTGACTCATGAAGGAACTCCACAGGCTTGGTTTACATCTGAAATTCCACCATAGCTTACAAGACAAAGCAGAGGCCATATCATGAGGAGATCTGAAACCTACTCCCCTCCCCCCCTCTTCACATGGCAAGCATAAGGAACTCAAAGAAGCCCAGTGCCTCTTCGATGTGCCCACTAAATCACTCCAATAAAACTGAGCAAAGATCTTATGAAGCTTGTTGATTACATAAGCTGGAGGGTTTTACTTGTGAAAGCAAATGGATTGGCATACTTTGAAGAACGTGAGAAATAAGAACAGCCCTTCCTCCAATAGTTAATAATTTTCCCTTCCAACTCTGTAGCTTGTCCATTACCTCTATTATAAGATCCTTGTAATAGTCCATTTTCCTTCTACGATAAAATATCGGGCATCCAAGGTAAGTAAAAGGGAAATCTTGCTTTGGAATACATGTGGTCCTCTGAACCTTCTGAACCACTTTTACACTGGCAGAATGATGTAAGTATGCTGCAGATTTGCCTTTGTTTATTAATTTCCCAGAATCTGCTTCAGATACTGACGATACTTGCATTATGAGTTGTAAAGATGTCTCATCCGATGAAGAAAAGATGATTGTGTCGTCAGCATAAGCAAGATGATTTATCTTAGGACTCTATTTTGGCCACCCAAATCCACAAAAATGTAAATTCTTGTGTAATGAATTCAACCCTCGAGCTAGAGCTTCTGCAGCCATAATGAAAAGAGCAGGTGACAAAGGGTCACCTTGCTTCACCCCTCTAGTTGATTTAAAGAAACCATGTGGTTGACCATTTAGCAAGATAGAGTACCAGTTATTACAAACAATTCCAAAAACCAGCCCGATAAAATTTTTCTCCAAATCCTTTTTTTCTTAGCACCTTTGACAGAAACAACCAAGACAATCGATCATACACTTTTGCCATATTCAATTTAATAACTACATTAGGTCCAACCTTAGTTCTTAGTCGAATCTCAATGACTATTTCCTGCGTTAATAACACATTCTCCACTATGCTTCTCCCTGTCATGAAGCTAATTTGTTCTTCAGAGATTAGACTGGGCAAAAGACAGACCAGACTTTCGTGCACCACTCTTGAGAAGATCTTGTTTACAAAATTACAGAGGCTAATAGGACGCATGTGTGAAAAGGTTTCATCTTCTTTCTTCTTTGGAAGCAAAACCAAATTTTTATGAGTTACAAACCTTGGTAAATCATGCCCATTGAAGAAAGCTTTCACCATATCAACTATATCATCTCCAATTATGTCCCAACACGAGTGAAAAAAGTACCATTAAAGCCATCCGAACCTCCAGCACTTTCACCATTGAGGCCATATACTGCATTTGTCATTTCTTCTTTGGTTGGTTGCTACACAAGTTCCATGTTTCTATCACTGTCTACCATTGTGGGATGTGTTGCAAAATTTCAAAAGAGCTGCGGACTACTTCTTCATGGAAAAGTGTTGAATAAAACTTTACTACTTCTTCTGCCACATCGCCGATTCTTCCAACCAAATTCCTGCTTCATTCTGAATTCTCTTCAAATGTATTCTTTTCCTTCTACCATTTACTTGTGCATGAAAAAACCTCATGTTCCTATCACCATCTTGAAACAAGCCATACCAGACTTTTGTTTCCAGAATTCCTCCACAAGGGCCAAGTATCTTATAAGTTGAGCTTGAACTTTCTACAAGTATTCCCTATTAAGAAATGTAGGATGCCTCTCAAGTTCAGCTTCGTGCACCATTACGACCTCTTCTAAGCTAGCTATTTTCTGAAAGATTGGCCCATATGTTGTTTTGCTCCATGTTGATAGGGCTATTTTTAACTTCTTCAATTTATGATGGAACAAAATAAAAGGATCTCCAGCAAAATCAACCTTCTAGTTTTACTTTACACAAGCCTTGAAATTGGTGTGTTTTGTCCAGAAGTTGAGAAACCGGGAAGATTTTTTATCATGAACTACATCTCTGCCACACTTCAGTCGCATAGGGCTGTGATCACACCCTATTTTGGATAGATGAGTGACTTCGAGGGTAGCAAACATCTATAGAAACTCTATATTAGCCAAACACCTATCCAGCCTCTTGAAAATACAATCATCCCCAGCCTGTCCATTCCACCAGGTATAAATACTGCCTTTGAATCCTAGATCAGTGAGATTACATGTATTCACACAATGTCTAAAATCATCGACTTCATTTAGTGATACAGGTAGACCCCCAAACTTTTCTTCCTCCTCCCAAATTACATTGAAATCACCCCCCACGAGCCAAGGAAGTGTCATATCTCTGGCCAAATAATAAGTGATATCCCATAATTGTATGCGGTCAATGCGATCACATTTGGCATACACAAAGGTTACTATGAATGACAGTTGTGTGTCCATGTTGGTAATCTTCATTGTCATTTGTTGTTCCCCATCAATAAGGACCTCTACTCCATGGTCGTCATCTACAAATACCCATATTTGTTTGGAGATATTGCCAAAAGCCTGTAACATTCCAATTTTCCTTCTATACCATTCTAGTTTTCTTGCCTTCTGCCTTTGTTCCATAATCCCAATAAAATGAAAATGATGCTGCATGTGCATACTAATCAGTCTCTCAAATCCTTTCTTTGTATTGACCGATCTAACATTCCATATGATCGCGTTCATCAATAATTCTGGCTTTCAGGTTGGGTCCTTCTTGTTTGAACCACAAGCACAACACTTTGTACATTTTTTAATTCTTTTTCTCGCCCCTTCCTGCTGATTTTCCTATGTCCATATGTCTAGGAGATATATTCACTTGTCTTCCCACATTTTTGGAGTTCTGAGTTGTGGATTGTTCATCAAGATCCTTTCCTGTATGGCTACTTTCCTCATGCATTATAATTTGTTCCCTTGCTTTTGCCAACTGCTTGTGCATATTAGCTGACACTAACACTTCATTGTTTTTGTCCTGCTTTTTATCTACTGCTTTTTATGTTTTCATGTTTTCAACCATTATTTATACTTATTACTCACTGGGTCGGAGTACTCACATTACTCCTTGCACTATGTGTGCAGATTTAGGCATCGTAGAGTCCGTTCCTAAGTGCTAATCTTTCCAGACCAGGTAGTGATCCAGAGATTATGAGGTAGTTGTCAACGGTAGTAGCCCATGTCCCTCCCTTATCCTTTATTATCTATGTTCTCTTCAGACTATTGTACCGGACTTTATATTTTGTAGACTTGTATCGAATTCTCTAGTAGCTCATGACTTGTGACACCCCAATTTGGGCTATGTTGGGATGGTTTTCCCTTGTTATTATCGATGTTTCCGCAATTATGGCTATCCTAATAATGTTCTAGATTTGATTATGTTAATTAAATTGTTAAAAGAGGTGTTCCATTTTTGTTTGGCTGGCCTTGTCTTCACGAAAGACGCCATCACAACGGGGTTCGGGGATTGGGTCATGACAGTTTCAAGACTTACCCCTTTGTTTCCCCCATTTATTCTTCTTATTTCCTTGTTCAGCTGTATTATGTGTTATCGGTTGGTTGACTCGGGTTCAGAAATATTTTGGCAAGATTTGAGACATTTAGTCTCTAAATTTGGCCTTTGAATTTAGAAGTCAAGCTAAAGTTAACTTGTTAGCATTTGATCTTGAAATTTGGTTTTATTGATTCAGATAGCATCAGGAGGTTATTTGAGACTTAGGAATGTGATCGAAATGTGTTTTGGAGGTCCGGAGTAGATTTAGGCTTGAATTGGCAAAATTAAAATTTGGCATTTTCCAGTTGATAAGTGAGATTTTGATATTAGGGTCGGAATGGAATTCCAAAAGTTGTTGGTTTGTTGTGTCAAATGTGACGTGTGTGCAAAATTACAAGTCATTTGGACGAGGTTTGGTAGACTTTCTGATCAAAAGTGGAATTAAGAAGTTTTTGGAACCTTGGGCTTGAATCCGATGTTATTTGGTTGACTCGATGATGTTTTTGGCGTTTTGAAGATAGGTATAAGTTCGGATAGTGGAATGTGACTTGTTTGTGCTTTTTGTTGAGGTCTCGGGGTGATTACGGATGGTTGACGAAAAGTTGGAGTTGGAGCGTTGCAGTTGAAGCTGCTTAAGTTTGTCATAACCGAACCTACGGCTTTGCGACCGCAGGTGCGGGTTCGCAGAAGTGCCTAGAGCGTCGCAGATGCGGAAATGGCTATGGGGAGCTGGAACCGCAGAAACAGCTGATTGAGCTCACTTTTGGTAGCGTAGGTCCCGTCGGTGCGTTTAAGTGATATGAGCATAAGCGCACTTGCGACCGTAGGTGCGGGTCCGCAGGTGCAAGTAATGTATCACAGAAGCAGTTTAGCTCGGGCAGAACATATAATTATCAGCCTTTGCAATGTTGAGTGGGTTTTCAACATATTTCATTCGTGAAGAAGCTTTGGACTAACTGAAGGGAGAATTCAAGAAGGTTCTTATAGGTAAGGTCCTTGGTCCCTAAGCTCTTTTGTATGATGATTTTTCAGGTTGTAAGCTTGTAATCTATGAGAAAATCAATAGCAAAATTGGGTTTCGGGGCTTGGAAATGAGAGACCTAAAATTAGAGATTTAAGGGGTCATTTGTGGGTGGATTTTGGTACTTTTTATATGAATGAACTCGTGGGGGAATAAGGATTCCATTGATATAAATTTTGTCGGATTCAGAGACGTGGACCCGAAGGTTGGGTTTGATAAATTTCGGGATTTATGTAGTAATTTGATTATTTTCGTGTGGACCTTGTTCCCTTAGCATATTCTAATGATTATATACTAATTTTGGTTAGACTTGGAGCATCCGGAGGCTGAGTCGGGAGGCAAAGGCATCGCGGCCTCGAGTTTGGATCGGATAGAGGTAAGTAATGATTGTAAATGCTGTCTTGAGGGTATAAAACCCCGTATTTCACATCGTTATGCTACTTTGAGGTGACACCCACGCTAGATGATGCTTGTAGGGTCATGCACCATTGGGAATTGTGACTCAGTCCGTCTCGTATGACTGTTTAACTGCGTATTTGACTAAAACTCTTTGTTATCATCATATTTTGGGTTGAATGTCATATTTGGGCCTCGTGCCAACGGTTTTGGACCTTAGGAAATTTTTAATACTATTCGTCATTGTTTTGACTTCATATATGTACTCAATCATGTCGTATTTTATTTTTTTCATAACTCAGCATATTTACTCTACTTTGACATCTTAATTGATATTTTTGGCTAAGCATCATATTTTACTGTGCCCAAGTGGCTTTTAGAGATTTCCTAACTGAGTGTGACCGAGGGCTTGTGTTGTGAGGCTATCATGGGATCGAGTTGTGCGCCGCAGTGGTATTGTACTGATTCCTAATTTTGAGCCCGAATGCCTGATTTTTTATGCCACGAGGTGGCTTGTTATAAGGCCGAGTGCATGTTTGATTATGCCACGAAATGGCATGTTATTGTGCTTGGGCCGAAGGGGCCCTCTCGGAGTCTGTACACCCCCAGTGAGCGCGGGTGCACAGTGTGAGATGTGTTATAGCCCAAAAGGCTGATGTTGTTCCATATTATTGCTTGAGGGACTGATACGACTGATTGTGAGATAGTCCGAGAGGCTGATTCTGTTGGTATTTTGCCTGAGGGGCTGATTTATGTATCTATCTTTTCTCCTTGTTTTCATCGACTCATTTAAACTACTAAAAGATGTTTTAAAGAGTTTTTTACTAAACTAAGGTGTTTCTACGAGCTTTTATTGTTTTATTGCATTGTAGTGGTTTTATATTGTCTCGTTGTAGCATTTTGATGTGTTTACATGTTTTCGAAGCTTAGCTCCCTTTACTTTATTACTTACTAAGTTGGCGTGCTCACATTACTCTCTGCACCCTGTGTGCAGATTCAGGAGTTTCGGGCCACACTAGCGAGGGCTTGTTTTGCTTCCACCCCAGACTTTTTCGACTAGGTAGCTGCCCGGCATTCGCAGCCCATACTTCTCCGTCACATCTCTTTCTTTTGTTGTACTAGCTTTGTGTTGTATTTTCATACTCTTAGATGGATGTTTAGATGCTCATGCGGGTTTGTGTCGGCTGGCCTTGTTTCACGAGAGGCGATATCACGACTGGGTCCGATATGGGATCGTGACAACTTCTTCTCAACTCTTTAAGACCTAGAAGATGTGCTTCTCTATATAAGCATAAATATTTTTTTTCCTTTTTCCGATGAGGGACAAAGTACATTAATAAAGAAAATAACATCAAATTTTTCGTTTCCCTCCATTATTCATTCACACCTCTTTTGATATAAAACCCAACAATAATTACAAGTAATTAATTATTATATTAATAAAATTACACTCTCAGAAAAATAAAGCAAGTGTTCAGGTGTATAATGTTTAACTAGTGTCATTTTTTAACAGTATCAACGTATACTTATAATTGTATACATTCACCTGCACATGCAAGCAAGCAACTCTGTTCTATGCGTATATCTGATCATCTGACATTGGTATTTCTGAACATGCATGAAATGATGAGTCAAATTGTGGTTGAAAGCATTTTGAACGTGTTGGTCCAGAGACTCCTGACTGAATCTGCTTAATGCTAATCGGATAAGAGGCGGCTAAAGTTTATCCCAACAGCACAATTAAATAGGACTACTGTGCGTAGACCGGAAACATTGTGTTTATGACAGTAAGCTATAGTTGTCCGCAATTTCGCGCTCTTGAACGGAGATATGGCGGCTATAGTCGGCCACGAGGAGGTTTGTCGAGTAGTGAAAATGTGATAAAAGTTAACTCTGTCAATATGTTATACTCTCCCCATTTCCATTTAAATAATATAATTTAACTTGACACGAAATATTTTTTTTAAGTATATATTTTTAAAAGTTTAATGAATAAATGCTTTATGTGTCATAAAATTTTTATGACGATAAATATTTTTTATTAAGGATAATAAAAAATTAAAAATTATATTATTTTCAAATATCAAATGAATTAGTTTATGTATTACTACATGCAGATTAGACAATGAGGGGTCGTTTGGTACCACGGTATGATAAACAAATAAATTCTATAGGATTAGCTATCTCATCTTGTATACAGAATAATTAATCTTACTATTTTAGTATAAATTTATTCTTAAATTAGCCATAGTAATACTTATAACTGAATATAATATATATAATCTCAAATGGTCCTTTTTCCATGTACCAATCGACCCCTAAGGACTTGTTTGGTACGATGAAAAAGGAATACCTAATTTTGCGATTAAAGAAAATAGTTTATTTTATATTTAGTTAAAAGAAAATTATAGTATAAGCAATTCCGAAATTAATTATTTCAAAATTGTTTTATTTTTATAATCCCCATCAAAAGATAAAATAATTAATTCCGAATTGATTAATCCCTGTTCGGCCAAAGTAGATCATTGAGAGGACGTAGGGGTACAAGTTGGAGAACAGATCAATCGAATTACATGAAAAGGAAAAATCAATCGAATATATATATATATATATATATATATATATATATATATATATATATATATATATATATATATATATATATATATTTATGTTTGGCAAAAAAGTTATGTAAGTACTTATTAAGCTCAAGAACAATCGAAAATAATAAGGGTTAATCGGAATCAAGAGTAATATTAACTAGAGAAAACCTTTTGTTAAGACCTGTGATAATAGTGAAAGTAGTTTAAGATGTAAGAACAATAAAGCAAGTAATAATCTTTTCCCTGACTACATCGAGATGGCTCTCGCCGAGACGAACTATGTCATCGTGCACAGGCCTGGGTATTGCACATTCTACGAGTATGCCTTTCGGATCGGGTATAGCCTCCCGCTCAATCCTCTGGCGGAGGAGCTTTGTCATTTGTACGGGGCGTGTCCGGCCTAACTTACTCTGTACGGTTGAAGGTGTGTAGGATTCTTACCACCTACGCAGCTAAGGCTGAGAAAGAGGATACCGTTCACCACCTCTTGCAAATGTTCGGCGTGAGCTCTATGAAAGGCTCGATGCTCCAGTTAGTACATCGGGGCAAGAAGTGTTTTTTGGCGCAAGCTAACGACAAGGCCAGCCATATATTTTGGAATAGATTTTTTTATGTGCATACTGAACACCTGGTGTCTAATCCCGAAGGGTTCCCGGAGGCATAGAACGCATAATGTGAGCATTCTCGTACGTAATCTTTAATGGAGACCATATCTCGTTAGCTTTAACCATTGTAGATTTTTACCCGTATATAGCGACGGCTCGCACTCCTTGAAGGATTCACGACATCAGGTTGTGGGTGAGAGCGTTGATATCGTTTGCGGAGGAGTGTCGTACCTGGCAAGAATTCCTCAGGCTCTATGGCCCGACAGGTAACGGCCTTGCTTGGTTTTCACTTTCTGTTCTGACTAAAAGGCCCCCTTCAATTTTCCTTGCTTGATTCGCACATGTTTTGCAGGTCGAGGCGCTTCTAAGAAGGCGTAGAAGAAGAAGAAGAAGACTGTGGCCGGCCCTTCCACGGTGGTATCAGGTCCTGACGAGGAGAATATGATCCTCATAGGTACATATAGGGGCAGTGCTTCTCCCCTCTCAAGGCAAGAGGCCGCATCGGTGGCGGCTCCCGAGGCAATATCTGAGGCGGCGCCTGGGGGCTTACTTGAAGTGATGCTCGAGGAGGTATCGGCGACTGTGCCCAGGACCGTCCCTGAGGTTGCCCCATAAGGACGCCCACGATCGAAGTGATGCCATCTGAACCCGACTCACGTCCCATGGAGGGTGACCTTGAAGAGGAAGAGTCGTTGGAGAGGAAGAGAAGCCGGATTCGTACTGGCAAGGAGGTGGCCAGACAGGTTGAGAAGGCTAAACAACCCCGCCATGAATCTAGGTTAGTCTTTATGGCTGAGGCCATTTTCTCGGGGAGGACCGCTCTTAGAAGGGAAGCCGCTACTAACCTCCACTCGGCATGTGCTCAAAACGGCGAATCGCGTGGGGCCACAAAAAAGAGAGGCAAGAGCGTGGATGTGGCGAGCCCAGGGATCGCCATTGAGGGCGCGGGTAGAGAAGGCAGGTCCTAGATCAATTGGGGATGGTGGCTGGCCAGTCTTCCTTTGCGGAGGGTGATTTTCCCGGCGCTTACTTTTTCGGTTTTTCCAGACTCTTATTTTGGAGTCGGAGAGCGGTCGACGCCTGAAGAAGAAGGCGGCCAAATAAAATAGGTTGGTGCAGAAATACAACAGGACGTGTGAGGCGCACCAGACCTTGGCCGATATGTACAAACAAGACCCTAACTTCAGGGTGATCTGTGAGGGCCTCGTGCAGGCTGAGGAGCAATTGAACAAAAGGGTGGCTGAACTGAAGAAAGTTGATGAACAACTCATGACCGCTGTAGCTCATACTGCGGAGATGGAGGTCCTTGTTCAAGCTAAGGACGAAGAATTGTAGCTCGAACGCATAGTGGCAGAGGAGGCGGCGGACTTGCGCACTCGGGTTGCGGCCTTAACAGCAGAACTTGATGCGAAGAAGGCTGAGGTTGATGACCTCAAGCGGGCTCTCGCACAGACCAATACATATCGTGAGGCACACGAGATCTGGGTGTATGCAGAGGCCCGTCTGGTTGTACTTGAAGAATTTTTGGCAGTCAGGCGAGCATTCGATGCGAATTTGAGAGCCACCGCCAGTTGGTTAGAGCTTCGAGTGAAGTGGCCGGTTATAGTCCCGAATCCCCGGCCCGGGAGGGGGGTAACTCTGCAGACGTCAACCGTTTGGAGTCCAACTTTTGATTTCCAAGGCGTATCCTCCTGGGAATGAAGGTGGGACACATAAAGACAAGGCAGGGCGGGATACTCAGAGTGGCGGAAGCCTTTTGGATTTTTTTAAATATTTTTGTAAATACCGATTTTTGTATCATGGGTGTTGGCCCTTTTGAGGATAAACACATATGACTTTTGCCGTAGTTAATCTTTTTTGATTTCTGGAATATTGTTGTATTCTTTGCTATAGTTGAAGTTAAGTGGGTCATTCGGTGGCCTTGATCGCGAGAAGCGATGTTCGTAGCCATGTAAAATTCGACGGCCTAAGCCGTAAAAAATAATAGTCGTAGCCATGTAAAATTCGACGGCCTTAGCCGTAAAAAATGATAGTCGTAACCATGTAAAATTCGACGGTTTTAGTCGTAAAAAATGATAGTCGTAGCTGCTTCAAAACAATGTCTGTATCCATGTAAAATTCAACGTCCTAAACCATAATAATGATAGCCGTATCCCTTTAAAAACAATTGTCGTAGCCATGTAAAATTCGGCGGCCTTAGCCGTGTAAAAACAATGGTCGTAACCATTTAAATTTTGGCCGGCCTTAGCCGTATATAAACAATGGCCATAGACATGTAAAATTCGACGGCCTTAACCGCGTAAATACAATGGACGTACCATGTAAAATTGGTCGACCTTAGCGTGTAAAAACAATGGCGATAGCCATGTAAAATTTGACGGCCTTAGGCGTGTAAAAACATTGGCTGTAACCATGTAAAATTTGACGGCCTTAGCCGTGTAAAAACAATGGCCATAGCCATGTAAAATTTTATGGCCTCAGCCGCGTAAAAACAATGGCCGTAACCAATGTAAAATTCTATGGCCTTAGGCGTGTAAAACAACGGAGATAGCCATGTAAAATTCGACAGCCTTAGCCATGTAAAAACAATGGTCATTGCCATGTAAAAGTCGACGGCATTAGCCGTGTAAAAATGGTGGTCTTAGCCATGTAAAAATGATGGTCTTAGCCATGTAAAAATGATGGCCTTAGCCCCTTCATACATTTGGAGTTGGCCGTAGCCCTTTCATCCATTTGGAGATGGTCGTAGCCTTTTCAATCATTTGGAGACGGTAGTAGCCCTTTCATCCATTTGTAGATGGCCGTAGCCTTTTCATTTGTTTGGAGATGTTCGTAGCCTATTTATACATCTGGAGATGGCCGTGGCCTTTTTATACATCTGGAGATGGTCGTAGCCTTTCTATACATTTGGAGATGGTCGTATCCTTTTCATAGCCTTTATATACATCTGGAGATGGTCGTGGTCTTTTTATACATCTGGAGATGGATGTAGCCTTTCAATACATTTGGAGATGGCCGTAGCCTTTTCATTCATTTGGAGATGGTCGTAGCCCTTTCATCCATTTGGAAATGGTCATAACCTATTCATTCGTTTGGAAATGGTCGTAGCCTTTTCATTAATTTGGAGATGGCCGTAGCCTTTCTATAAATCTGGAGATGGTCGTGGCCTTTTTATACATCTGGAGATGGTCGTAGCCTTTATATACGTTTGGAGATGACTGTAGCCTTTCTATACATCTGGAGATGGCTGTGGCCTTTCTATACATCTGGAGATGGCACTAATCCAGTCCTTGTATCATGTCGGGCTTGGAGAGTATACCGAGAGGCTGATATGATACACTTGTACTGTAAACATCTCCAGGTGCTCCCTTTGCCGCCTCGTTAAAAACCTTCCCGAGAAAATCCAACTGGGACAAAACCGAGGTAAGGGAAAAAGAGTACGACTTAGGGGACGCCTTTCAGAAGTGGAAATGTTTGAGGTGAGCGACGTTCCAGGTTTTCTAGAGTGTTTTTCCTTCCATTGTCTCAAGATGGAATGCTCCTTTCCTGGCTGGCGCTGTGATCATGTAGGGTCATTTCCAGTTTGTGCCCAATTTTCCTTCATTTGGGTCGTTGGAGGCCAACATCTTGGCTTTGAGGACGTAGTCTCCTACTTTGAGTGGTCTTACTCTTGCCCTTTTGTTGTAATGTCTTTCGATTTGTTGTTTTAGGGCTACCATCATGATGTGGGCCATTTCCCTTCTTTCTTTGGCTCATCAAGGTCTTAGAGTCTACTGGTGTCGTTTTCTGTTCCACTAGTGTGTGAATACCTTAGGCTGGGTTCGCCTACTTTGACAGGTATGACTGCAGTGGTTCCATAAACCAGTGAGTACGGGTTTTCCCCGGTGCTAGACTTGGGCATAGTTCTGTGTGCCCACAAGACTTCAGGCAGTAGTTCGGGCCATAGCCCTTTGGTGTCTTCCAGCTTTTCCTACAATATGTTTAGAATTGTTTTGTTAGAGGATTTTGCTTGGTCGTTTGCAGCGGGGTGGTATGGCATGGATAGTATCCTTTTGATGCGCCATTTCTCGAAGAACTCTGTTATCTTTTGACCGATGAACTGGCGCCCATTGTCACAGCTTATTTCTTTAGGAATGCTGAAGTGACATATGATGTTCTTCCATATGAAGGCGATGACTTCTTGTTCGAGTATTTGTGCGTACGCACCTGCTTCCACCCACTTAGAGAAATAGTCAGTTAAAACAAGTAAAACTCGTACCTTCCCTCATCCTTCTTGTAGCGGGCCGACTATATCCATTCCCCATTTGATGAATGGCCAGGGGAAGTGACGGAATGGAGGGGTTCTCCTTGTTGATGTATCATTGGGGTGTACTTTTGGCATTGTTCGCATCGGCGGACATACTCAGCATCCTCTTTTTTCATGGTGGGCCAGTAGTAGCCGGCACGTATGATGAACCGTACAAGGGCGCGATTGCCGGTGTGAGCGCCGCAATGGCCTTCGTGTACTTCCTCGAGTACTGGCCTCGTTTGGCACGACCCTAAGCATTTGTCTAGGGGGTCACCGAACGTCCTTTTATAAAGATTGTTATTGATCATGCAGTATCGGGCGGCCTGTATGCGAAGCTTTTTCGCTTCCTTTTTATCGGGAGGCAATGTCCCGTCCTGTATACAGGATATGAACTAGTTGCGCCAGTCCCAAGTTAGGTTTAAGGAAAGTGCCTTGGTGTGGTCAATGGGTGAGTGGAGGAGCGTGACAACACTTTCTTTGTTGAAGTTTTTGGTGGCTGCAGCCAACTTTGCCAGGCCGTCCGCTTCGACGTTCCGTGCTCGGGGAATTTGTTCGAAGCGAAATTCGTTAAACGTAGCCATCAGTTTGTAAATTTCTATCTGGTACTTTTATAGCCTCTTCTCTTTGACTTGATAAGTCCCAGTGACCTAGTTTACCACAATTTGGGAACCACAGTGGAGAAGGATTCGGCGAGCCCTGTATTTTGTGGCCAGTTTCATGCCTGCAATAACGGCCTCATACTTGGCCTCATTGTTAGTCATTTCTGGGCATCGTACGGACTGGAGAATTCTTTCGCCGATGGAAACCTCAAGAACCAGCCTCAGTCACGATCCCGATGCATTGGCGGCGCCATCCGTGTAAAGGACCTATAGGTCATTATTGGAGGATGCGCGTTGCGCCTCGAGTTCTGCCTTTGGCAGGACTTCTGCGCTGAATTCGGCAATGAGGTCGACAAGGACTTGCGACTTGATGGCGATCCTTGGAAGGTATGTGATATCATGCTCGCTGAGCTCAATGTCCCATCTGGCGAGTCGTCCTGAGAGTTTGGGTTTGTGTAAGACACTTCTTATAGGGAAGGTTACTACTCTTATGGGGTGGCATTGGAAACGGGGTCGTAGCTTCCGTGAAGCTACTACGAGCGCTAATGCCAGCCTCTCAAGGTGTGGGTACAACTTTTCGGTGTCTATTAAAGTTTTTCTAATGTAATAAGTAGGAGACTGCGTTCCTTTATTTTCGCGCACTAGGAAGGCGCTGACTGCAACTTCCGATATAGCCAAGTGCACCAACAACGGTTCGCCTGGGTTGGCGTTGACCAGTAGGGCTGGTGATGAAAGATATGCTTCAAACTTCTCATGTAGTTGACACATTATTCGTTTCGTTGTAGTCCTTGGTCTTTTTTTAATACTCCAAAGAATTTATGGCACCTGTTGGAGGAGCTTGAGATGAACCTGGAGAGGGCGACTATTCGACCTGTCAGCTTCTACGCTTGTTTTTTGCTGCTCAGTATTTCCGGGATGGATTCTATGGCCTTGATCTGGTCTAGGTTGACTTCGATGCCCCTATGTGATACTTGAAACCCCATGAACTTTCCCGAGGCTACGCTAAAGGTGCACTTTTCGGGATTCAGCTTCATACCGTATCTCCTTAGTAATCCAAAGGCTTCTTTCAGATGATCAAGGTGGTCCTCTTTTTTTGACGACTTCACTAGCATGTCGTCGATATAGACCTCCATCGTCTTGCCTAGTTGCTCTTTGAACATTGTAGTCACTAGCCTCTGGTATGTAGCCCCTGCCGTCTTAAGCCTGAAAGGCATTACCTTGTAGCAGTATGTTCCCTGGTGAGTGATGAAGGTCATTTTCTCCTGATCCTCCTAAGCCATCATGGTCTGATTGTAGCCGGAGTACACATCAAGGAAGCTCAGAAGCTCATCTCCTTTCATTGCGTCTATCAATTGGTCGATGTGGGGTTGTGGGAATGAGTTTTTAGTTATGCTTTGTTTAGGTCGGTGAAATCTACGCACATCCGCCACTTCCCTTTTTTCTTTTTGACCATTATGACGTTGGCGACCGACTCCGGATACATGGATTCCCTAATGGAGACATTAGTCAGCAGCTAGTCTACTTCTTCAGTCACCGCTTCATTGATGGCGGCATTGAATTTTCTTCTTGCCTGCCGCACGGGTGGGTATAGTGGATCGACATTCAGTTGTGGGCGTCAATTTCTCGTGGAATTCCTGGCATATCTGCATGGGAAAAATCGAGTAAGTCTACCTGGTTAGATAGAAATTCACGATACTTACCTGAATTTGATAGGTCGTGGACTATGTAAGCTTTCTTTGCGAGGTCGCTATTGTTCAGATAGACGGGGTCGAGGTCTTTGACCGTAGCCTTGCTAGCCTCAATGTTGTCAGGATCTTTGATAGCTTTCTCTGTCGGGCACACCTAAGTACCCGATAGGGCTGATTGCTATGCCTCCGCACTCGCTCCTTTGAGTTGCTTGGTATGCATGTAATCTTGAGCTATTTCGTATCACTCTTAGGTGGTGCGAGGCTCGCCTGATATGCTGTGCACCCCCCATGGGGTAGGAAATTGGATCACTTGATAGAAACTGGAAGGGACTTCCCTCATGGCGTGTATCCACGGACGTCCGATGATGGCAATGTATGTCGTTTCTTGGTTCATTACGTGGAAAGTGGTTTCCATCGTAACTGCTCCTGCCAGAACGGGCAGCGTCTCCTCCCCAGAGGTTCTTTCTACTGCATTGTTAAAACCAGTTAGTGTTATACAACACGGAATTATCTTATCCTCGAGTCGCATTTGTGCGAGGACTCTTATGAATGATAGATGCGCCGCTTCCATCGTCGACCATGATCCTTTTTACATCAGTATCTTCTATGCGTAAAGTAATAACTAAGGCATCATAGTGGGGGGAAAACAAACCGTCGGTATCAGACTTATCGAAGGTGATACTATCTGCGAAGTCGTCATACCGTTCGTGAGCCATGGTTCGCTTCAATTTGTGAGTAGTGGTGAAATTGATATGGTTGATCGCTGAGTCATTTTCATACCCAATGATCATGTTGATGGTACGTGCTGGTGAGGGCGGCATTGGTGGGCCGTGAGGTTGTTTCCGCCCGCGTGCGAAGTTGAGTTTTCCTTTGTCGCTGAGCAGTTCTTTCAAGAATCCTTGGTTCAACAGCCGGACCACCTCCTGCCGTAGACCTATGAAGTCTTCGGTGTTGTGCCCCCGCTCCTGGTGGAACTCACATAAGGCGTTTTATTTTCTGGTGGTGGGGTCGGACTTCATCTTCGCTGGCCATTGTACTTTGTTGCCCAACGTTTTCAGTGCTTACACTACTTCTGAAGGAGATACACAAAAGTTATGTGTAGATAGTGAAGGAGGCATACCTCTGTCGTTCCTCAGTGGGGAGAAAAGTCATTGCAAGGCGTCCGCATGCCTCGATGGATGCGAGAACTTATGTAGGGTTGATTCCTTTATTCCTCTCCCTCTTGAGACATGGGACTTGTTCCCGTCGTCCGTCATTGGGTCGATCTCTTCGGATTTTTGGGCCACTAAGGTCGGGCCACTAAGGTCGTCGTCATCTCCACGTACCTCGGCGTAGTAGGCGTTGTGAATTTCTTCCCAGGTGATGGAGGGATATTTCATAAGACGGCTAAGCAGTTTTCTAGTCACCCGTGAGCCGTCCCTGCTGAGTCCGTTCCGAAAAGCTACGACTGCCATGCCTTCAGTCACGTTTGGTAGGCACATCCTGACCCTGTTGAACCTGGCTAAGAACTCTCTGAGCCCTTCTCCTGAGACCTCTCGGACAACAAAGATGTCGTTGACCCGTGCTTCTGCTTTTTTCGCTCCTGCGTGGGCGGTGAAAAATTTATCTTCCATTCATGGAATGTGGAGATGTTTTTGGCCGGAAACTTGGAGTACCACGTTAGGGCTCCTCCTGTTAGTGTTTCGCCGAACTTCTTTAGAAGTACGGATGGTATCTGTTCCTTTGATAAATCATTACCTTTGACCGCCGTGACGTAGTGAATCAGGTGGTTCTCAGGATCTGAGGTCTCGTCATATACCTTCAAGTAGGGGGCATTTTGAAGGTATTTGGGATGGGGTAAGGTGCAACTCCTTCTGTTTAGGGTTTTTCAATGAACCTCCCCATGTCTCGCTTTAGCAGCAACTTAGGTACACCCGGGATCTTGTCCACTCTTTCCTGGTGCTCCTTCATTTGATCGCGAAGCGACCTATTTTCGTTTTCAATTTCTTCCATCTTTTTTAGGATGGCTGTGAGTGTTCCCCTGTGAGCTGGAGCATCGGCGGCCACGTTGTTTGTTCGTGTGACCTTGAGTTCATCTTCGGTTATGGCATGGTCTGCCACTGGTGTTGGTGTGCATTTAGCATTTTGGGGCGGCTTTCCAGCTAAACTACTCAGAGCATTTGTCAACCATTCTTCCAATAACCACTTTGGTTGTAGATGTAGAAGCCTCTTTTTCTCGTGGAATCACCAGATCTTCAGGAGGGGAAGGTGGGTTTTCAACGCTTATCAGGGTACTAGGTGTTGCGTGTGGAGCATCCCCTTCATTAGCCGCATTGAAAGGCCCCATAAGATCGGCTCTAGCATCTATGATAGCTTTCATTCTTGCGTTGTTTTCAGCCATCAAGGTTGTAGAAAGTGGTTTCTAAAGGATCTCTAGAAGCAAACTACAATTTTGATTCACGAAATCCCACAGACGGCGCCAAATTATTTGGCAAAAAAGTTATGTAAGTACTTATTAAGCTCAAGAACAATTGAAAATAATAAGGATTAATCGGAATCAAGAGTAATATGAACTAGAGAAAATCGTTTTGTTAAGATCTATGATAATAGTGAAGGTAGCTTAAGATGTAAGAACAATAAAGCAAGTAATAATCTTTTCACAAGAAAGAGAGAGATAGAGAGAGAGTTGTATCTTCGTAATAGCTTCCCCTTTATATATTAAGGGGCCTTCTTCGAAATAATCAAAGAAAAGTGCAAGGGTTGGTGGTCTCAATGTACGGGAGCGTCAGAGCTTTAAGCGACGTCGTCTTGAGTCATGTCACTTGGTCCGTCCGCTTATTGGGGCCGACCTTATTCGAGTCGGCCTCAATTAGGTCGTTCTCTACGTCAAAGGCGTGCGCAGATAACATGAGAACATAGGAACCAAATTTGCCCAATATATATATATATATATATATATATATATATATCTTGTAGTTTTTGTATACTATAAATGCTTCATATAACTCACATCTTTATGTGAGGTTTCCAATTTTTTCACTAAGCATTGCCGTGACGGTCCTAATTATTAGTCCAAATTAAATTTTGTAGGACTATCTGTAGTTACACGTCTATTTCTTGATTATGCTCTATATGCATAAAAGTTAACCAATAACATTGAAGACTCTCCACTAACTGATAGGAGTAGTTCATTGGCACCTCTGGTCATTGACTTCGTTGACTGTGACTGGCAACGAACAATATCGTACATTCTCAAGATTTATGGAAAAAAGCATGTTTTTCATTTTGACGATGTGCCTTTATTGGTAATGATATACATAAATAGCGGAAATTATTAATCTCTGCTCAGTCACATAGAAGAAAACAATTAAAAAGTTACACTATTCTCCGGAACCAGAAGCATAAATGTTCTTCATTCATTATGTAGTGGACTTACACGAGTTTGAATTAAACAAGATCATCATTATTTAGAAGAGACCTTTTACACAATTAAAAATCATAATATTTCAAATTAATTCATACTACCAGTATTACAGTAAAATTATATTGTTTCAAACTTAATGGAACATTCTTTCGGCTAATTGTTCAAACAAAAAAAATCACTCATCAAATGACGATGTTAAACATTATTACATGCACCAAAAATAATACAGAGTATGTTATCCAAGATTTTGTTCTTTAATTCCGATTATAAATTTTTGGGTCTATTTGTTTAGGCTCGCTGCAGAGAGTGAGAAGTGTGAGTAGAATCGCTCCTTGAGATGTAGGATGGTGGTAGAAAGAGAAGGATACTAACAAATATGGAACATACTCTACTGTGAAATACACCTAGATCAACCCAATTCATGATCGAAATCCAAATCCCAAAAATTCGAAAGAGGGACCAATTTTCTGTTCTATCAATTTCAGAATTAATTTTCATATAAAAGGAGCAGGGGCGGATTCTGTACTTCTGCATCAAATTCATCTCAACCATGTTTTAATTTATTTTGGGTCTACAATTCAAGAAAAATGGGAGATTGACCAGAATATTACATATCGTAGGTGAGCGGGGTGAAGCAGAAGATCGCTTCCGGCGTCTTGTGCGATAAGCATGTGCTGCCAAGTCTTAAAGGTAAATTTTACAGAATAGTGATTAGACCAACCCAGTTATATGGGGTAGAGTATTGGCCTGTCAAGACCTTTCATGTTCGGAAGCTAAAAGTTGCGAAAAGGATGATGAGATGGATGTGTGGTCATATTTTGGGAGATGTGATCACACAGGACATGACATATCTTCAGCTTATAAATGAGGATATGACCCTTGATATGAGGATGTGAAGGTCGAAAAGTATGATTGTAAGTTAGTAAGTAGTCGGTCGTTTCTCCTTTCCAAACCTGCCCTTCCTTCCCTAGTTGTATTACTAGTGTTATCCTCGTATTCCCAGTTTTTAGTTCGATATTATTACCTGATGTTTCCTTTGCCTAGATTCTACTTTTTCTGCCTGTTGTTTCTATTTCGTTTTATGTAGTTCTCAGTCATAACTGTTGTGATTTTTCTTTATTGAGCCGAGTGTCATTAAGAAACAACCTCTCTATTTTCACAAAAGATAGGGGTAAAGACTAAAGACTGTGTACATACTATCTCCCCAAGATCGCACTTGTGGGAATATATCGGAGACGACATTGTTGTTGTTGTTATTCATCTAAACCTAGTATTTTAATGCTATGTGTGTGTGAGAGAGACATTCTATTATAATTGTTTAGCTCTAAGTTTTCATTTAATTTAGAAACATAAAACAATCAAAATAAATGGAGGGCCAATCATAGCATACCGTAGTAAATCTAAAGACCAAAAGAATAAAATATAAGAGACACCGGTTATAGATTACACGGAGGAGGATGAAGATCTTTTATTAATGATGTTGGTTTGGTCTGCCTCTCCATGAAGAGGTTTAGAGCCTTACAATGATGTATTCTCTCTTCTTTTAGAAGGAGATATGAAGAAGAAGAACCAGCCCCCCTTTTAGGGTTCCTTCTCTTAGTATTTATAGCTAAGAGATATGTCAGCTGGCGCCAAGGGGTTGAGACAACATAGAGGGGACGCTCTCGTAAGGACGGCTAGGCCGTGGCCTTAGTTTTCACATTAGGTAACCGCCCGACAATTTTGTTAATAAATGGCCGTACCATTTATTAATCATGAATAGGATTTAATAAACGCGTTGATCAGATTCATTATCATAAGGTCAAGTTTGACCCATACAGATGGTCCCTCCGCTTATTAAGGTCGTACCCAGGCCGAGCTCGATGAGCGGATTCTGATGATAACTGTAGCCGCTTATGCATTGGGGGCGATTGTAGCCCCTTATTGTTCGGAGGTAGCCGTAGCCATTTTTACTTTGGAGGTGTTCGTAGTCATTTATCTTTTGAAAATGGCCATAGCCATTTTTACTTTAGAGATGGTCGTAGCCATTTTTACTTTACAGGTGGTTGTGGCCATTTATCTTTTGGAAATGGCCGTAGCCATTTTTACTTTAGAGATGGCCGTAGCCTTTTATCTTTTGGAGATGGTCGTAGCCATTTTGACTTTACAGATGGCCGTAACTATTTATCTTTTGGAGATGGCCGTAGCTATTTTTACTTAAGAGATGGTCGTAGCCTTTTATCTTTTGGGGATGACCATAGCCATTTTTACTTTACAGATGGCCGTAGCCATTTATCTTTTGGATATGGCCGTAACAATTTTTACTTTAGAGATGGCTGTGGCCATTTATACGCTCCTGGAGAGAATATGATCACTCTTACCGCATATATGGGGGACATCATCTGCATTGTGACGCATAGGACGTGCCCACGGTACTTCGAGGTCGTCACATTCGTTTCACGGGGGACGCACCGATTGACGGCTGATATGTCATAATGGTGCCCATTACTGTAGGCCTGAACCGTTTTGCGGTTGGTCAGGTAGTTAATGGTGACCTTTGGGATTCGTGAAGGTCATTTATGCTTCATCTAAAAATAGGGGGTTGTATCGTTCAGTTCTCACTTTTTCGATATTTGTCTAAGTGGAGAGAGAGATAGCCCTTCTTGTTTTAAGATTATCTTGTCTTTTATTCTTCGTTAATTAATTCTGTGTCATTTTTGTCGGGCCTTAATATTCTCTTGTTTTTCCGGTGAATTTTTCCCTTTGTCTCTCATTATATTGATAATGGCGAGCAGTTCTCGTTCTGATATTGTCTGGTGGCGGTTGCGGCGGCTGAGGGCCCATCTATGGTTGTGGGAACCACCGATTCACCGAATGTTGACCGGTTCCCGTCGGCAATGGACATTCTTTCTCTGCCCGGCGGCCCAGCGACCGATATTACGGACCCCGAGGGAGAAGATCAAGTGGATGAAGCTCCTCTGATGGGGGAAGTTGGCATTGCTCAGCTGAAGGAGCAATGTGATATTCCTCGCTTCCCTGAAATCGTCCTGGCCAGGAGCAACGACAGGGTACACGTCGATCATCGAGGGTACTGCATTTTTTACGCCTACCCTTTCAAGCTGGATTTAGGCTTTCTCTCCCCATGCTGGTGGTGGACTTTTGACGCTATTACAGGGTGTGCCCTGGTCAGATCGTCCCTTCTTGCTACAAATTATTGGTGATGCTGATCAAATATGCATATCTGGCACGGAGGGAGATTACATTTGGGCACGTCCTAACTCTGTCCCTCAGAGGGTACGCGACACCATGATTCGGTTGGTCCCTCGTGGCGCTGACGGCTTAACGGCGGAACTCGATGACGAGGTCGCTACTCGTCCCTACGAGCATTTCTTCTACATCAAGAGTGAGCACCTGGTAGTTTGCGCTACTGACTTCCTAGAGGAGTGGGACCATGCACGTAAGTTTCTCTTAAGCTGGCTTTGATTTCTTTTGGCTAAATGTTTTGCTTTATGTTTGTATGCAATGATCTTCTTTTTGTGTCGTAGCGGGAGATACACCACCGGCGCCATTTTCTGGCATCCGTAAATGGGTCGAGGCCTTGCCCCCTGTTACAACGGGAATTCGCACTTGGGCATCTTGCTGGGAAGTTCATGGTCGTAGGCCGGCTGCTGGTAAGAATCTGGTTTGCTGTTTATTGTTCTCTTTTCGTGTCCTTAATTTCATTGTTCTAACACTTCTTTTTTAGCTGGTCAGAACGGCCACGGCGCGAGAGGGCTCCTCGGCTTGCTTTTTGTAGGTCGGGGGCAACTGCCCGAATGATTACAATGCCGGTGCCTCGTCCGGTTCCGAGGGCGACTTCAATGGAGTCTTCGGCTGCACACTCTCCGGTACGGCCCGTGCCCCGAGTTGAGGAGTCTCCAGGGGATTTTTGTTCCAGCGCGGAGCGATCACCAAATGAAGATGAGGAAGAAGATGGGAGGCCATTGGCTCGGCGCAGGGTGGAATTCACCCCGACTCTTCCGGTGGTGATTAGTTTAGACTCTTCACCATCAGTGGAGGAGCAGGGCGCAGCGGACCTTGCCCCAGAGGGAGAGTGCTCAGTCGGGGTTTCCCCATTTTGCTCAGGCCAAGGTGACACAATCACTTCGGCGATTCAAGTTTCTGTTCCTGTTGCTGAGAGGGAAAGGTAGTTCCTCGGCAACTGTTTTGGTGGAGAATGCAGGCGCTGATGTTTTGGCTAATGCGAGCGCTTACACGTCTCGGACGATGGAGGCCTCGACTTCCAGGGCGTCAGACGAAGGGGCGCCTCAGAAGAGGGGGACGATTCGAAGTCAAATATGGATCCCGAGGACGTCCATCTTTTTCAGGAGGGTAATACCCGCCTAGCGGTGCATACCAAAGGGGATTACCGTTATTTGGAGATTCCAAACGGCCTGAACCTACTGCTCTAGGAGGAGAACCTAGTGACTCTGTTCGGGGTTCTGTGCTCGGAAGCGGAGAGCGCATCCCTGAGGTGCATCTCGGACGTCGGGTTGATGGGCGAGGTGGCCGCCCTGAGTATAAAGTTATGTATAAAACTTTGGTTTGCTTTCTCTCTTAGCATGTCTTCTTGTATTAAATGTCGCTATGTTTGTTGTAGACATTTTTACTGGAGGTGCAGAGCATATGGCAGGCTAACGTCCGCTCGGCAATTTTTGTGCGGTTATTGGAGAAGTTACGCCGCTACCGTGACCGGTGACGCGGCTTGTGTGAACGTATAAGGAACGACCCGCAGAACCGGGAGCTAGTAGAAGAGCTGGCCCAGAGGGAGCTTCATATGCAACAGACCCTCAGCAGGGTAACCGCTCTTGAGGGGCAGCTCCACCAAGAGAACGAGGAGATGGATGTTGAGAGCAGGGCGGCTGTTGAGAGGGAGCGCCAAAATATGGCTGCGGCAGCAGAGTCCGCTGAAGCTTTTACTAGGCAAGTGGCTGCCCTAGAGACTGAGGCCGCCACTTCAAGAGAGCGGGCAGAAGGCGCCTTGGCGCGGGTTGATACACTGCAGGCGACCAACTGTGCCCAAGAAAGGGAGAGTGGATTAGAGAGGGCCGCCGCTACCTTTCGAGAGCGGTCATTGGAGGGGCGTATTGCTGTCTGTGAGCGGGACGCCCGTGCTGCAACGGAACGGATTGCGGCCTTGGAGGCCGAGAACCAGCGCCTGAGGGACCAGACCGCTTCTTTTTGTGTTGCATATGAGGCTTGGACGTATGTCGAGGCCCAGCTCGATGTGTACAGGCGGTTGTGGGAAGCCGGCATCGTGTCTGAGGCCACTTATGATTAGGCACGCCAAAAGGCTCGTGAAGCCCGCCTCGACTACGGTTTTGACCCGTCCACGCCCGGGGGCGATGATGGCGCCGAGGGCGATGATAATGCTGAAGGAGGCGCTGGGGGTGTCGAGTGAACAAATGAAAAAATTTGTAATGTTCGTTTAGTTTTTGTTCTATTTTACTCTTTGCCGGCCTTGGGCCAATATAATTGGGGATAACCCCATGTAAATATTGTAAATATTTGTGTCTTTTTTCCCTTCTGTTTGTTTTGTATCGAATACACCTTATTCCTTTTTTTTGTGCTTTTTTGAAAGGGCCTTGCCTTGAGTTTTTCTAGTGAGCATGTTAATAGTCTCAACCGGTTAGGTGATTTCGACCATTGTCGAATTGATTCCTTGCCTTAAGGAAAGTTGGTGTAGATGGCCTTGGCCATAGATAGACGCTTTTGGTCGTTACCTTCCTCCACTTGTTGGGAGGGGGTTGTAGCCGCATTTGGGCAGTGGCGGCACATAGCCTTAGTCCCAGTTTGGGCTTAGTCGAACTAATGGCCGGGGTACAAAAAATGCGGCCTTGTAGTGTTGACTTGGGCCGAACTTTACGCGGGATAATACTTTAGTTTCTTGTTAGTTGTACTTACTTGAATGGAGAGCGCGCTAGGCCTGACTCAGAGTTCGTTCGTGGTTGGGCATTTGGATGTGTTTGTCCTCGCCTGATCACGGTCCGGCTCATGGCCTCGTGGACGTGTGTCCTTGGCTTTGATTCGTCCGTGGTTGAGTTTTTGGCGGAGGCGTGTATCCTGAGTCCCGGTTCAACTTATAATTGAATTATTTTGTAATTCGTAATGGCGGGGGCACTTGGCCTGAGTTCTGATCCAATTTGCAGTTGGACCCTTATGATGTTTGAAGGCGCATAGCCTGGGTAGTCGTTCAACCGTAGTTGAACTTTTGTAATTTTTAAAGGCGCGTAGCCTGAGTCAAAGGCACGTAGCCTGAATTGATGTTCAACCGTAGTTGAACCTTTGTAATATCTAAAGGCGCATAGCCTGAGTTGTCTTCAACCGTAGTTGAACTTTTGTAATTTTTGAAGGCGCGTAGCCTGAATTGCCGTTCAACTGTAGTTGAACTATTGTAATATTTGAAGTCGAAGGCACATAGCCTGAGTCCCAGTTCGACCGTAGTTGAACTTTTTGGGTGAAGGCGCATAGCCTGAATTGACGTTCAACCATAGTTGAACTTTTGTAATACTTGAAGGCGCGTAGCCTGAATTGTCGTTCAACCGTAGTTTAAATTTTTTTAATATTTGAAGTCGAAGGCATATAGACTTATTCCGAGTTTTTCCGTAGTTGAACTTTTGGGTAAAGGCGCATAGCTTGAATTAACGTTCAACCATAGTTGAACTTTTGTAATATTTGAAGGTGCGTAGCCTGAATTGCCGTCCAATCGTAGTAGAACCATTGTAATATTTGAAGGCGCGTAGCCTGAGTCGAAGGTGCTCCTGAACTGAAGGCGCATAGCCTGAACAGCCGTTCAACCGTAGTTGAAACATTGTGATATTTGAAGGCGCGTAGCCTGAGTCCAAGGCGCATAGCCTGAACTGAAGGCACATAGCCTGAATTGAAGGCGCATAGCCTGAACTGCCGTTCAATCGTAGTTGAAACATTGTGATATATGAAGGTGCGTAGCCTGAGTGAAAGGCGCATAGCCTGAACTGAAGGCACATAGCCTTAACTGAAGGCGCATAGCTTGAACTGCCGTTCAACCGTAGTTGAAACATTGTGATATTTGAAGGTGCGTAGTCTGAGTCGAAGGCGCATAGACTGAACTTAAGGCACATAGCCTGAACTGAAGGCGCACAACCTGAACTGCTATTCAACCGTAGTTGAACCACTGTAATATTTGAAGGTGCGTAGCCTGAGTCGAAAGCGCATAGCTTGAACTGAAGGAACATAGCCTGAACTGAAGGCGCATAGCCTTAATTGTCTTTCAACCGTAGTTGAACTTTTGTAATTTTTGACGTCGAAGGCACATGGCCTGAACCCCGGTTCAGCCGTAGTTGAAATTTTCGGTGAAGGCGCATAGCCCGGGCTAATGTTCAACCGTAGTCGAACCTTTGTGATTTTTCCCACATAACTCGCTTCGTGCTGGGGGTTGTGATTTGCTTCTGGTATTAGATCTTGCCCAACTTACGCTTGTGGCCTTTTTGACTGGCTCGTGTGGGTCACCGCATTACAGATCTCGGTTAGAGAGATACTTTCGTGCTGTCCTCCCTTTTGGAAAGATCCCGTGTGGAAAGGGGGTGAGGTACCTTAGGCCTATTTTCCTCATAGGGTTGGGGGATCTGCTTCATCTTCTTCTTCTTCTTCCTTTTGACTTCCTATGATCCGATATGCCGCTTGGCCTCGTTCGAGCTAGGTTGTTCATTTTCTATTTTCGGTCTAAGGATAAACTACGTTATTCTGCTATGAAATCCCCACAGACGGCGCCAAATTGTTTAGCTCAAAGTTTTCATTTACTTTAGAAGCATAAAAGAATCAAAATAAATGGAGGGCCAATCATAGCATATCGTAATAAATCCAAAGGCCAAAAGAATAAAATATAAGAGACACGGTTATAGATCAAAGGGAGGAGGATGAAGATCTTTTATTAATGATGTTGGTTTTGTCTGCCTCTCCATGGAGTGGTTCAGAGCCTTACAATGATGTATTCTCTCTTCTTTTAGAAGGAGATATGAAGAAGAAGAACCAGCCCCCCTTTTAGGGTTCTTTCTCTTAGTATTTATAGCTATGAGGTTTGCCAGCTGACGCCAAGGGGTTGGGACCACATAGAGGGGATGCCCTCGTAAGGACGGCCAGGCCGTGACCTTAGTTATCACATTAGGTAACCGCCCGATAATCTTGTTAATAAATAGCCGTATTATTTATTAATCATGAATATGCTTTAATAAACGCGTTGATCTCATTCATTATCATGAAGTCAAATTTTGACGCATACAATAATTTTCGTAAATATTAAACTTAAATTTACAATTTTAGAAGTAAAATAAATTCGGTGTTAAAAACTACCATCAAATTAAATACACTTAGCTTTGTTAACAGAGACAATTCCACTTGGACGAAATTTCCTCCTCTTTCTTCTTCTTCTGCTGCGGAAATGAAAAGAGGTATTTAGCAAAAGTGGAAACTAATTGAAGACTACGTTGAGTTGAGAATAGTAATGTTCTAAGTTGAGGTGTGTCGGATACGAATACTATGAATGTGATGACATGGAGAACTCTCGAAATAATAAGGACCACGTTACTCTGGGTAAAATTCCCCGACAACATTTGTTTTTAATTTTTTTCCATTGCAGGCTAACACGTATAATAATTATTTGGAGATAGTAGCATTTTTAGTCCCTCAATTATTAGTATTTTATTTCAAATAATATATAACTAAATTGAACCCTTAATTAATTGAGGGTCAAAGGGTTTTATGAGTCTTAATCTTTCGACTTTTCATAAATTTAATTAATGAATATCAATCATCACACTATTTTATTGCAATATTTCTATGGTCAGTCGATATTTATGGGTAACAAATAGTCTAAATATACGTATTCCTTACATAAAAGGACTAAAAATACAATTTTTGGTAAATTAAATTTTAAATTGTGTTAATGAGATATTACAAGGACCAAAATACGAATTTACTAATAACTAAGAGACCAAAAGACCTATTATCCCTAGTTCCCGTCTTTTATTTTTATATTTGGAACAATAATACTTTTGATTCCGCAGTTATTGATATATTCTTTCGTTGTAATATATAACTAAACACATTTAGCTTTTAATTAGTTGTATTATATTTTGACTATTTTTACCCTCAAATATGAAGTAACAATACAAATTTAACATAATACATGGCTAATTAAAAGGTGTAATGATTAATAACTCTTTTAAGTTTGAGAAGATTCACGACAGGAGGGATTAAATGTGCACATTTCAACTAACTATAGAAGGCTAAAGGTTTAGACATGTATTATAAGGACCAAAATTAGAACTTGTTCATATTTTAGGAACTAAAAGCACAAATTTCCCTTACTATTTTACGTTGCTTAACATGTGTTCACTTTGACAAGCTGCATAATTCTAAGTTGTTTTTGGAATACTTCGTATGAAAAAAGATGCCATGATCAGATTTGACGTATATAATGACTAGAGAGTAATGTCTTTTAATATTAAATTCTATGTTTATGTGACAATGATGATATAAAATAGTGGAATAGCGTCTTATGCTTATGATAATTCAAAAACGAATTCCGAGAGGCAACAACCAGTCTTGGGTAAATATTTATCAGCTCCTTATGTTTACACGAGACCAACAAAAACAGTTAACAGTTAAAATGAGAGTATATAATTAATTGTGAATAAATAAGAGTAATAGTTAGTGAATGAAAAAATTATATTATGATTCATTCATTTGATATAAATATCAATTACAAGTAAACGTTATATGTACTATTTTAACTAGAGATATCTTTATGTAGGTAAAAGTAAATAAACCGAAGACAAGTGTAGAGAGAATAATATATTATATATTATAAACTTCAAACCGATGCAAATATAATAACTGAAAACTCTTCTATTTATGGAAGAAAGGAAGCAGCTGCAAAACTTTTCAGGAAGTAATTGCGAGACTTTTCTTGAGCTGCCTCTAAGTTAATAAGAAGCTACTGCAAATCATTTCATTGAGTTACTTGCAATATGCTTGCATCATCTGCTTGTAGATAAACTTCAATAGAGTACTAAACGAATACTCTTCTTCAGGAAGATTATCTATAGCGAAATGCTAAATGGACATCCACAATATAACATTTTTATAACATACCTTATAATATGCAATACATTTTAGTTAAAGCGATTAAAAAATATGTATAACAATTAATTACAAGTTTAATGATATACTTGACCACCAAGTTATTATCTTTGATGTATAGGATTTGGGGGTGTTCCCGGGGGGGGGGGGGGGGGGGCGCAACTCGGATTTCTCTATAAATAGGGAAGCAGGAGCTGTATGTATTCACTACTACATAGCTACTCTCATACAGTTATTATTATTACCTCAAAAGCTGCTTCTCTTAGAAACAAGAAATACAGCCAAGTTTTCATCTTTTGATTTCGTTGTCAAACATATCATTGTAAACTTCACCAAGCAACTATGGTGGTCTTAACTAAACCTGGCGTTGACCATTTCCCCATAGTCAAAAACTGCAAATCATCCTCATTCTTCAGTGGTGTTCCATTGATAGACCTCTCGAAACCTGACTCTATAAACCTCATTGTTAAGGCTTGTGAAGAATTTGGATTTTTCAAAGTCATTAACCATAGCGTCCCTACGGAATTCATAACTAAACTTGAATCTGAAGCCATCAAATTCTTCTCCTCTCCCCTTTATGAGAAACAGAAAGCAGGGCCTGCTGATCCTTTTGGCTATGGAAACAAGAAGATTGGACCCAATGGCGATGTTGGTTGGGTCGAATATATTCTCCTCTCAACTAACTCTGAATTCAATTACCACAAGTTTGCATCTATATTAGGTGTAAACCCAGAAACAATTCGGTAAAATATACTCCGTAGAATTTAGAAACAGAGCATATCATATATAAGGGCTATATACGTTTAAGTCTTCTTAAATCTTTCATTCTCATTGCAGGGCTGCAGTAAATGATTATTTGTCAGCGGTTAAGAAAATGGCATGTGAGATTCTTGAAATTTTAGCAGAGGGAATAAATATTCATCCCCCGAATGTTTTCAGTAAGCTTCTAATGGACGAGAAGAGTGACTCTGTTTTCAGGATCAATCACTATCCCCCTTGTCCTGAGATTCAACAATTGAGTGACAATAATTTGATTGGATTTGGTGAGCATACTGACCCGCAAATCATATCAGTATTGAGATCCAACAACACTTCAGGACTTCAAATATTACTCAAAAATGGAGACTGGATTTCTGTCCCACCTGATCCAAATTCTTTCTTCATTAATGTTGGTGATTCGTTGCAGGTACACAACAAAACTAACCAACGTTGTTTTGGTGTTTTAGTAGCTTCTTCTTGAGTACAATACAATATAAGTAACTGAAATATATTTTGATTTCAGGTCATGACTAACGGGAGGTTTAAGAGTGTAAGGCACAGGGTATTGGCGAACAGTGTAAAATCAAGGCTATCAATGATATATTTTGGAGGACCGCCATTGAGTCAAAAGATAGCACCTTTGGCATCATTAATGGAAGGGGAAGAAATCTTGTACAAAGAGTTTACGTGGTTTGAGTACAAAAAATCTGCATATAAAACTAGACTGGCCGATAATAGATTGGTCCTATTTGAGAAAGTTTCAGCGTCGTAATTATTGGTCCAACTTCTTGGGCGGATTAGTCGTACAGATGTTCCAATGGAGTTAAGAGATACTCCTAATTCCCATAGATAGCCAACTTTTGTGTATTTTCTTTCTCTTTGTAGATTTTCTTCTTTATTTCTTTTCTCTCATACTGTTCTATAACTACTTCTCCAGTTAATAATACAAGTTCAAAGTCATAATTATCAGTTGTGTGTTTACTAGTGTTGCGTGTACCCAATAGGCCAATACTAATGAGTTCAACATTTTTAAAAGTCACAAAGAAATACGGTCGAGTTATAAAATTAAAATTAAAGAATAAATATAAATTTTATGTATTTTTTTTAACATAATGAATAGATATTGATCTTATTTAGTTGAATGGATAAAATTTCATATGTCCCTCTAGGTACAAGTATTTTAATTTTAAAATCTTAAATATTATAGAATATTCTACAATTTAATAAAAGGATGGTTTATAAATAAATTTTTAGTTGATTCGAAGTCCTAAAGTCTATTAATATTTATTTTTGTTTTGCTTTTTATTTTAAATTTTAATAATAATAAATTAAATAAATTAGCTTACAATTTAGTGAAATCTAATCGAATCCATCGTTTGATCTGTTTCATCTTACGTTCGAAGAATCCATTGATTCATTTTTCAAATTACATAGTATAATCCTGAGAAAAAAATCAAAGGAGCAAATAAATTTGTATCCACAAAATTTTATCGATAAAATTATTTATCTCCAAAATAAAAAGAAAACTTCTTAATTAGTTTGACCAATTTGTTAGAAACTGACAGACCTTTTACTTGAGAGATAGGACTAAAAAGGAACATGTAAAGAGAAGTGTAGTATCACAAAGTCCTCGGCTCCTACAATGCCACGCTTTACTAAAAGGTTGGAGCGTCCTATTGGCCAAGGGACTGAGACATGATTTTCGTAAAGAGATATAAAAAAAATATAAACACATGAATATAAGCAAGATGATTCAATAAAACTTACCTTTACATATACTATATTTTCTGGCGAAGGATATTGTGATAAACTCCCATTCTCATAGCTCCGCCGATTGCCACTACATCTCCTTTAATCGAGCTGTTGTTTTTGTAACTTATTGTCACCATCATAATGCTTTGTGGAAAAAAAAATTGAATTCTGATACTATATTTCACAATAGTCGGTTAACAGTAATATCCTCCAGCTAAATCCATAAACTCCTATAGAATAATGTCAGAAGTTTCAGAAAATTGGGCTGTTCGGGAAATAATAGATCGACTGAGTAATAATCCTTTTAATTAAAGGTGACTTGTTGGTGAACAAATCCACAAGTAATATGCTCCATCCGTTTCAATTTAGGTGAATTTATTTTCTTTTTAATTCGTGCAAAAAAAAAAACGACCCCTTTTCTTATTTAGTAACAATTTATCTTTACACAATAATTTATAGTCACACAAAGTATATGTGCCTTATTTTAATTTACACCACAAGGTCAAAAGCCTTCTCACTTTTCTTAAACTTCGTGACCCGTCAAATGAGTTCACATATATTGAAATGGAGGGAGTATGATTTAACTTATAAGTGTTTCGGCCGAAAAATAGGTGTCAACTGTATACGGTCAAAATCGTATACCTCCGACTTATAGGCTCAAGGGCCCGTCCTAAGTCCGAGTCTGAGCAAGATCAAGTTTGAGCTCTAGGGACCAGACCCGAGTTCGAAGGTGAAGCACGATGTATACCGAGGTCGAGTGTGCTCAACCTTGAAATAGTACTGTTATGGATTTGTACTAGAACGAGTTAGATTCCTGCCACGTCCCCAAAGTCATGGCGCAAATCTCGGAATATGATTATACTATTCCGTACTAGGCGGTTAGACAGTTGTACCAAGAATAGTTCTTATTATAAATAGAAATATTCCTTATTTAGGGTTCACCTATTGTATAAAGAGGACCTTAATCAGTTGTAAGATCATCTAATTATTGAGGAAAGAATATATTCTCCACTTTTACCTACTTTTTATCATAATTGTCCTTTAGCTTTATTGTTCTTGCTTTGCTCTTCCTACTTAATTGTTCTTACTGCTCTAAGCCACCTCGAGGTCACTAAGATCGAGGTCACTGCTGCTAAGTAACATTGGTTTGTTTCATTTCTATTTTTCATTTCTACTTCATATTTCTTCATTATTAATTGGTATTGAACTAAATTCCATATCTTTAAAATAACTAATCAAATTTAATTATTGCTTGTATTTTCGAGGTAAACAGTTTGGCGCCCACCGTGGGGCTAAAGATAATAGTGATTATTTCTTTACTGATTTTCATTACACACACTACTTTTACACCTTTTTCTTGTCAAGGTGTTTGAGTCTCAAGATGAAATATGTCTAGCTCACAAAACAGACCCATTTATGACAACGAAGCTCATAGAGAAAAAAACAACGCAAGAGTCGGTGTACCAGAACCCATAGGAAGTACTAAATGTGAAACCTGTCGATGTTAGTTCACACATTGCTTTGAATGTAAATCTAGGCATGGACCCTAATGGATATATAAGTGGGGAAGCCCGGCCCGATATCCAAATAATACAAGGAATGGAAGAAGGGGGAGTCGGCCTCCAAGTGATATTCGAGATGATGCAAGCTCAGTAAATCGCCATCGCTCAACTTCAGAGTCAGAATAGAACTCCAAATACAGCCGAACAAGTAAACACTCGGTGTTCTGAACAAGTGTTAGAAAGGACTGACGAAAGTGGCTCGGGGACTGACCCCACTATTATGAGAATGCTCGAGGAACTAACTAAGTGCGTCGAGCCCAAAGAAAAAATATTGAAGACAATGATAAGAAGGTGGAAACTTATAACTCCCTGGTTGACCAAATACAGGGGGCACCTCCAATTTTGAAAGGTCTAGAAGCCAAAACGTTCATACGAAAATGATTCTCCCCGAGTGCTGCTAGTTTTGCATGCCTAATATACCAAAATATAACAAGATAATCGACCCTAAAGAGCATATAATACACTTGCAGGATCAAAGGGAATGACTTGAATGCCGATGAAATCGAGTCAGTTTTGTTGAAAAATGTTGGGGAAACACTATCAAAGGGAGCCATGATTTGGTATTACAACTTAGCTCCTAACTCAGTTGATTCATTTGCTATGTTAAAAAATGCCTTTTTGAAAGCACACGCCGGGGCCATAAAGGTAGCCACGAGAAAATCGGACGTCTTAAAAATAAAACAAAAGAAAGACATGATACTAAAGGAGTTTGTGTCCCGGTTTCAGATAGAAAGAATGTAATTACCACCGATCTACGATGTCTGGATGGTACATGCTTTTATGTGGGGTCTAAATGAAAGGAGCTCAATCGCGTCTTGACACTTGAAGAAGAACTTGATTGAATATCCTGTTGTTACATGGTCGAATGTGCACAATAATTATCAATCAAAGATCAAGGTTGAGGAAGACCAGTTGAGAGCCCCTTCGGGTTCAGTTCATCTGAAAAATTCGCGGCCAAGGCCCCGAGGGACACGGACTAGGAACGACATTCAACAAAGAATGTTATCGGCCATATACTGATCGAAGGAACAGCGGCCCAAGCCGCAATACCCCTTAGAGCGATATGAGAAATGATTGAGGTCAAAGTTCTCAAGGACTCATGAGTAAAAGAGGGTTCGATAAGCACACATCCCGCTGGGGCCCCTCGATTATCAGAGTAAAACTTCAGTATAGATGCATCAGGGATTGTCTCAGCTATTGGGAGAATTAAAGACACCAAGTGGCTCAGGCCAATACAGACTGATCATTCTCAAAGAAACCCAAACTTAATGTGCAAGTATCATGGAACACATGGTCATCGCACAGAAGATTGCAGACAGCTAAGGAAAGAAGTAGATCATTTGTTTAACGAGGGCCTCCTTCGAGAATTCCTAAGTGATGGGGCTAAGAATCACCTCAGGGAGAGATGTGCAAGGAAAAACAAACAAAAAGAACCACTACATATAATCCACATGATCATTGGCGGAGTTGATGTACCGAAACGAACTGTGTTCAAACATACCAAAGTATCAATTACCATGGAAAAACGGATTCGAAGTTATGTGCCTCAGGATATCTTATCATTTTGTGACGAGGAAGCAGAAGACATTCTCATCCTCACAAGTACGCCCTGGTAATCTCTATCATTTTGAATAA
This sequence comes from Nicotiana benthamiana, assembly GCA_034376525.1. NCBI lineage: Eukaryota > Viridiplantae > Streptophyta > Magnoliopsida > Solanales > Solanaceae > Nicotiana > Nicotiana benthamiana. The sequence goes on along the minus strand of CM067337.1, from coordinate 22,124,381 downwards.
AATTAAAGTTAAACGTGTTTTAGTGGATCCAGGTAGCTCAACAAACATAATTAGATCGAGCGTCGTGGAATAACTCGGCCTCTAAAATCAGATTATACCTGCATCTCGGGTCCTGAATGGCTTCAACATGGCAAGAGAAACAACAAAGGGAGATATTTATATTGCCAGTTAACGTAGCAGGGACCATACAAGATACGAAGTTCCATATCATAGAAGGTGATATGAAGTATAATACGCTCCCCAGAAGACCATAGATACACAACATGAGGGCAGTGCCTTCAACTCTTCACCCGATGATATGGGTGTCTAACGGGTGGGCCGAGCCGGGCTTGGTAAGGAAATTAGTCGTACGGGTTGTGGTCTGGGCTAGTTATGGGTTGGGGCATACCGGGCTTAATGAGTTCAGGTTCATCCGGGTAAAAATTAAACCGTAAGGGTTACGGGTACAAGGGGCCAGTCTGGGTTAGTGTATTTTTTATATTTTATATAACTATTTTTAGTTATATTAATATAAAGTAAAAAAATAAATAATACAATGAAGATGGGAAAAAAATGCACTTATAAATTGCAAGTGCTACATTCTTTTTGAAAATTCAAACATACAAATTGAAATTTTTACATTTAATAAGAAGTAAATTAACCAAAAAGAATTAAGGGTTTTGCATTGCCTTAGTAAGTTCTTCATAATCAATATGAGCTTAGTGTCCTTCTTCTATAGTGTTAAATTCAGATGGATTGCCATGTTTTAATATATCTCCAAGTTCCTCGTCTTCTGGCTTATTAACATCTTCACGTCCTTGATTCCTTCATTCCGATCTAATCCAATATCTGAAGCATGCTAAAACTTCCAAAGGATTTCTTCCCAATGAGTGACGGGTGTCTCCAAGTTGTTGTCTTGCTTGGCTAAATGCACTCTCTGATGCAACAGTTAAAATTGGCGCATTCAGAACATAACGGGCTATTGTTGAAAGAACTAGAAATTGCTTTCCATTCTTGTGCCACCATCCCAGTGGTGAATATTCCTTTGTGCGAGGCTCTTTTTGTTTCTGCAAGTAGAATTGAAGTTCATCAATGTTCCTGCTACTGGTTTGAGTGTTAGAAAACCCAGACAAAAAAATTAAAACTATCAAGGCCTTCTTCATCATCCACAGTAGCAGAAGTGGTACAATGCATAGTGGGATTAGCGTTGCCTATGTTAAGAGCAGCATCATCAATTACATTTGCATAATAATTATATAATAGTTGTAAAGATTCATTTAGCTTGTTCATACAAGCATATAAATCTGGGGTTTTAGTTGGTCAAATCTCCATATAAGTACATAAATCATTCATTAATTGGTGGCAATCAGATATCTTAATAGAAGGATTTAAAACAACACCAATTAAGTAAATCGGAGGAATTGGAAAGAAATATTTTTTGAATTTTTGATCCGTATATTTTCTTTCTTCTTAAATTCAAAAAGTAGAAAAAAATTTCAGTTATATGTACTAAAGCCATAGTAACAGTAGGGTAATATGCTCTAGAAAACTCACAGTAGCTGTATAAAATTTATGTAAAAATTTAAAAACATTATTAATGATCTCCTAAGTAGTAGTTATTAACATACATTTTGGATCAGTAAAATGCGCATTAACAACTTTGGTTAATGGAAATCTATATTTGTAGTAATATTTTAAAAATATATATGTATAATTCCATCTAGTGACAATTTTTTCTGGCATGAATCTGGGTTTAAAGTTATACTGGATCACTTATTCTTAAATTTCTTTATTTTAGATTGTTTACTATTTCCTAGAATAACACCAACTACTCTTCTAACATGAGTAATCTCAGTTGAGAATAAATCAATTCCACTTTTAACAAATAAATTATAAACATGACATGCACACCTAAGATGAAAAATTTCATCAAGAGGTGGTTGCAAATGCAGTTTTAATATTGAAATTGCAGCATTATTGTTAGAAGCATTATCAAAAGACATACACAATACTTTTTGCTTGAGGTTATAAAATTTAAAAACTTCACAAATAGTAGTACTTATAAACGCAACAATAAAACTCTAATCTTCATCATATTTAAAAGCAATAATATGTTTTTGCATACAAGTATTATTATCTATACAATGACATGTAATTGTCAAATAATCATTTCTATTAACGACATGGCCAAGATCAGATATTAGAATAACTCTACAAGAAAGGTGTCTAAACAAATAACATTTGTATGTTTAGTATTGACCATGAAGTCTAAAGATATGAGATCTACAAGTAATTTTGGGGATACCTTTAAATAAATGATATTAAATCCTTTGAATATACAAAATAAAATATGATGAAAAAGGAAAAAAATAGAAAACCCAAAGCAATTATTTTTACTAACTACTCACGATCCTTCATTGTATCATATTTCATAAGACCTCCAGTAGTAGGGTTTAGAGTTGATTGATTTCTATCTCTATTAGATCAACATTCTATAGGATGCTGAATTTTCATATGTCTACTAAATGTCCTAGTCCCCCCCCTAATTGTCCTCCAGTCTTATGTTTAAAAGTATCATTACAAAGTTTGCACTTAACTCTATCAGTACCTTCTATTTCATAAAAAAAATATCCAAACATTACTTCTTTTTCTCCGATTACTAGTCGGAGTCAATAGTGGTCTACTATTAGCACCACGACCACCAACCCTGCTACCAACTCCAACACTACTATGTGTAAGTGGTATCTCATCTTCCATTTCTAATTCATTATCTTCTATACCGAAATCTTTCTGGAATTGTTTATAATCTATATTATTATCAGGTAATGTTTCAGGAATATTTGTAGAGGTATTTAAATTACTACCAGATGTTGAAGCTAAAGTACTACATCTTTTTTAATTTCCCCGATTAAAAACCTTATTACAAACTCTTTTGTGTAGCATCAAACATATTGTAAAAATTTAACTACTAGCAACAATTAAATATGCAAATAAAATAGTAAATAAGAGAAAGAGTTGGAGGGAGTGCATTGAACACGGAAATAAATTGAGTACTTGATGATTTCGCAACTCCAATGTTACTATGAAGAAATGTCAATTGTTCCAATTTTGAAGTTCAATTGTTCAAACTTCGATTAATAATTACTTTGATAAATTAAATTCCAAAAAAAGAGCCAAATAGTTGACTACACTTTAATATGTAAAGATTGAAGAATGAGAGAATACTACAATAGAGATTGAGAAATGAGAGATGAGTGAAGAAATGAAGAAGAGGGTGATGTATTTATAGATTTGCAATGGGATGTTAATTTAAAAAAAAGGGCTATTTATGCAATTCAGCTGTTGGGTAACGGCCATACTGGGAAATGGACCGTTGCCAAGAGTCAGATTTAGAGCCACATGTAAAAAAAGAAAAAAAATTAGTTACCGTCATACCGATCTGAGCCGGTCTGGTTCGGGCTGGTTAACCGTTGAATATTGATTTGCATTGACTGAGTTTGACCAGTGAGGTTAATCGGTTGTCAAAACATGAACGGACCAAACCCCTACCCCTTTAACCCAGCCCCACCCGACCCCCTTGTACCGGTCTGGGTCAGTTCCGATTTCAACCGATCTGAGTCGGTCCGGAGACGGGCTGACCCGGCTCGTTAGAAACCTTTACTAGATGAAGAAGTTCCCAATAGAAAAAGGAGTGAAAATAGTCTACTATGAGCAATATACTACAAAGGAGATGTTTGCGATCGAGGAAGTGGTGATGATGCCAGAGCCTTCGACCTCGGAGAAATCGATCATCGGAGGTGAACAGGCACCCAAATAGCAATCACCGCCTCGAACCTCGATGGAATCGGAGCAACAGGTAATCGAAGATGAAGATGATGATTTCCTTACTTCCCGAACATTCGTCGTTCCCGAATAATCCGATGCAACCAAATCAACCATCGAGGAGCTAGAACAGGTTATTTTAATTGACTACATGCCCTAGAAAAAGATATGACAGGGATTCCACCAGAGATCACCGTATCGGCTGAGCACCAATCCTAGGTTCAAACCGGTGAAACAAAAAAGGAGGCCTTAGTCTGAGGTAAAGCATTCTCTCATAAAGGAAGAGGTAACCAAGCTTCTTAAAATAGGATCTATTCGGGAGGTAAAGTACCTCAAGTGGCTAGCCAATGTAGTTGTAGTTCCTAAAAAAGGAAATAAACTTTGAATGTGCGTAGATTATAAGGAACAAAACATGCCCGAAAGATTCTTTCCCACTGCCCAACATTGATTGTATTATCGATGCCATGGTTGGCCACGAGATCCTAACTTTTCTTGACGCCTACTTCGCGTATAATTAGATTCAGATGAATTCGGGTGGGGGGGGGGGACTAGGAAAATACTTTATTTATTACAAAATTTAGGACTTATTGTTATAATGATGCCCTTCGGGCTAAAAATGCAGGAGCTACATACCAACGCCTAGTTAATAAAATGTTTGAAGAACAAATAGGTAAAACAATGGAAGTGTACATTGATGATATGTTGGTTAAGTCCCTGCGTGCATAGGACCATTTGACTTATTTGCAGAAAACATTCAAAATCTCAAGAAAATATAACATGAAGCTTAACACGGAGAAATATGCCTTCGGAATCGGCTCGAGTAAATCCTCGGCTTCATGGTATCGAATAGAAGCATTGAAATTAACCCCGATAAGATCAAGTCTATTGAGGAAATCACGATTGTGGATAGTGTGAAGGCCTTGTAAGGTTAACAGGTCAAATAGCTGCGCTGGGTTGGTTCATTCTGAGGTCATCAGATCGGAGTCACCGATTCTTTTCATGGCTCAAAAAGAAAAAAGATTTTTCATGGACCTCAGAATGTCAACAAGCCTTAGAAGAATTAAAGCGATATCTGTTGAGCCCGCCTTTGCTTCACTCCCTGAAGATAGATGAAAAAACTTTATCTATCTTGGCAGTGCCCAAGATAGAAGTAAGTGGAGTACTAGTTCGATACGAGCAAGGTATGCAATTTCCTATTTATTTCGTCAGATCAACTCTGGGAGATGTTGAAAGTAGATACCCTCACTTAGAAATATTAGTGCTTGCATTGATAAGCGCATCTAGAAAGCTAAAATCATATTTTCAATGTCATCTTATATGTGAATTAACCATGTACCCCCTTCTATATATTTTGCGTAAGCCCGAGTTATTAGGCCGATTGGCCAAATGGGCCATCGAGCTTACCGGGTATGATATCGAATATCAACCCCGAACGACCATCAAGTCTCAAATCCTAGCTGACTTTGTGGTAGATTTTACGCCAACCCTTGTACCCAAAATGGAGAAAGAAATCGTGTTTAGTTTAGGTACAGTGTCGAGGGTGTGGACCCCCATTTTCACAGACGGTGCCTCCACTGTGAAGGGGTCCGGACTTGGCATTGTCTTGAAGCCACCCACGGGTGATACCATTAGGAAATCCATCAAAACTCCTAGACTAACTAACAATGAGGCCGGGTATGAGTCCATGATTGCAAGTATCAATCTAGACAAATGCTTGGGAACATAAGTCATCGAGGCCAAGTGTGATTTTGTGTTGGTAGTAAATCAGGTAAACAAGAGTTTCGAGGTTCCAGAGGATATAATTCAGCGGTACCTGGATACGTTACAGGTAACTTTGCATTGCTTCAAGGAGTGGACTCTGGATCACGTACCTCGAGAACAAAATCATGAGATCGGCGAACTCACTAATATGTGATCTTCAGTTGAAGAAGATAACATCATCATGGAGACTGTCGTCCAGCTATCAATGTCTCTAGTTGAAGAGGGTCATGCCGAGATAAATTCAACAAGATTAACGTGCGACTGGAGAAATAACTATATCGACTATTTGAAGAATGGAAGACTCCCACCGGACCATAAAGAATCGAGGGCCTATGAGCCAAGGCTGCTAGGTTTGCATTAGATAAATATGGAACATTGTATCGAAGAACATTCGATGGACCATTGTTGTATGCTTGGGGCCAGGGGGCATAGATTATGTTGTACGAGAAATCTACGAAGGCACTTGTGGGAACCATTCCGGTGCCGAATCTTTGCTCCGCAAAATAATTAGAGCGGGATACTACTGGGAAATCATGGAAAAAATAATAAGGAATTCGTCAAAAAATGTAATAAGTGTCAAAGATATGTATCGATGATCCATCAGCCCGGAGAAAAACTCCATTTTGTTCTATCTCCGTGGCCTTTCATGAAATGGGGAATTGATATAGTCGGCTCTCTACCAACGGCCCCAGGAAAGCTAAATTCATTTTGTTTATGACTGGTTACTTTTCTAAGTGGGTGGAAGCACAGGCCTTCGAGAAGGTTTGAGAAAAATAACTTATCGAATTCATCAGGACCATATCATATGCGGGTTCAAGATAACTACCGAGATTGTATGTGACAATGAAAAAACAATTCGTAGGTAGTAAGGTGACACAATTCCTCTAGGCGCACAAAATAAAAAGGATCTTATCGACACCATACCATCAAACAGGAAATGGAAAGGCAGAGTAAACAAATAAAACTATCATTCAAAATTTGAAGAAAAGATTGGACGCTGCGAAAGGGAAATGGAGAGAAGTTTTATCCGAGATCCTTTGGGCATATCGGATGACATCGAAGTCTAATACGGGGGCCACCACATCTTCTCTAATATATGGCTCTGATGCCCTCATCCTCGTCGCGGTCGGGGAACCCAGTGCCAGGTTTTAACATGCATCAGAGGAGTCAAACCATGAGGCCTTGAATGCTAGCCTCAAGTTGTTAGATGAAAATCGAGAAACAACACTTGTTCGGATGGCTTCGCAGAAGCAAAGGATCGAAAGATACACAATAGAAGAACCAACCTTCGACATCTTGGAATCGGGGACTTAGTCCTACAGAAAGTCACCCTCAATACTCGAGGCCCAAATGAAAGGAAGCTAGGCCCAAATTGGGAAGGACCATACCGAGTCCTTAGAGTTGTTGGTAAATGATCTTACAAATTTAACACAATGGAAGGTAAACAACTGCCATACAATTGTAACATATCATTGCTCAAACGATACTACTGATAAGGTATGACTCTACCCCCTTTTATCTATTCGAGTTTAAACCGACTCATTGCAGATTTCGGATTGAAGCTATCAAAGGCATACGATCTCGAAGGCATCATTTTTTACACGAACACCTTAGGTTTTAAAGCATGTATTGCACTCTTTTCCACTTAGATCAAATTTTGTCCCAAATGGGTTTACCGACAAGGTTTTAACGATGCAACAACTGTGTGCTACCTAAGGAAAACTCAACAGTATCCAAGGCTTATTTTCAAGAAACATCGAATACTGGGGGCCATCACCCTCGGAAGTTGTATTTTAGAGAAAAATATTTCACACCTAAGAGGGCCTCTATAGGAGAACTTTGTAATGGGCCAAACGGTCAAATGAAACGTGTCCACATAGAATATTCAAGCCCCGAAGGCAAAACATGTACGCATGTATCAATAATTTGAAGAAGTATTCTAGTTATTTGAAAAAACACTTTGTGTCTGAAAGAAGTATATTATCATAGGAGCATTACAATTACAGCCATACGGGAAGCGACTCAAGAGCCAAAACACAAATACACCCCGAAATACTCAGGGACTGTCATTCACAGTCAGCACATCCGAGTCATCAAAAACTCGAACTCATAAGACCTCAAAGAGGAATCCCCTCGATCAAAGGCCAAGACCAATATACTCGGGGTCTAAATTTTCGAACAACTTAGAAAAGATATCATGAAACAAGTCCAGTTGACATATCTGAAGGCAACGACCATATTAAATACTACGATCATATAAAGGCTACCAAAATAATGCGGCCCGTCCGACTTCTGCCATAATTTAAAGGCCTTCAAACATATTAAAATTGGTTAAATTAGGCCACCCTCGGTAAAAGCAAAATATAAAAGGCTTCGATAAATTCAGCCCTCGAATTATCCAAAGGCTTCGATAACATCAGCCTTCATAAAAACCTCAAGAGGTATTCGATTATATCTACACAAACAAATTATTAATAAGATTATGATATGGCAAACCTTCGAAAAACCCAAATGGATACAAAAAATACATGCTAAGGCATACAAAAAATTTTACTAAGTCTTTTAGCTAAAAAGAAAGGAAACATTTATAGCCATTTTAGAGGCCGAAACGGCCAGACTAAAAGAGCCTATGGGACAATTTTAAAGAGCCTAAGGGCCTGCTTAAAAGAGCCTAATGGCGAAAAGCATATAAGAGTCCGAGACCTCGTTCCCACTCAATAAAACACTAATGGTTTATTTCGTTCTAACTCTGAATCGATACTAGAGCTGATTATTCGATATATCAAAATCTTCCACAAATGAGAACAAAATAAAATTCAACACAACTTGGTCTTAAGGGAAGTTTAACAAAACATATTTACAACGCTTGCAATGGGCCCTTTCATATAAAAGAAAAAGAAAGCCAAATCTATTTCTGGGGTCATATCCCCTGGAGTGTCATCCCCAGGAACTCTATCTTCGGAAGCCTCCTCTCTATGGGGAACATCCTCTTTACCTTCCCATTACCCGGATCCACTCACTACATCCTCATTGTCAAGGGAGGCCTTTTCCTTTGCTATCTTCTCGACAAGGTTGAACCCTCAGGCATGGATTTTTTCGAGGGTCCGGTCCTGGCACTTCGCCAAATCATTGATCTATTTTTCCCAGTTGGAGGCCTTCCTCAATTCATCTTGAACAGTCACGACATCCCTTAAATATACAGTAGTAGATTTATTAGCCGCCTTCTTCGTCCTCTCACCTTCAGCCTTAGACTGTACAGCTTCGACCCAGTCTTTAGCGAGTTCCACCTCTAACTCCTTAATTTTCTTGGCCTGGGCCAAACCCTTCACCTTAATTCCTCTAAGTTGAGTTTCAGCCAAGGCGTAAGGATAAGTAGGATTTTAACATGTTTTATGCTCATACTTACCTATGATTAGAGTATAATTTGCTACAAAATAGTATCAAAATGCTTGTAGGTTATGCTTGATTGCAGGTTTGTGAGATAAAGTGACGAAATGTCGGCTCAAAATGGAGTGAAACCAGCTAAAGTGTCAAAAGACCAATGAAGTGGTGGAAATCAGAGCTTGATGCGGACCGAACAACTATGCATGCGGCTACACCAAAGAATTCACAGAGGGCACAGTTTGAGGCAGATTTCATGCGGTCGCAATAAACTTTACGCGGCCCGCGTTCATCTAGCGCGACCGCACCATCTTTCCACGTGGTCTGCGCCACAGAGTTCAAAGGAAATGCAGTTTTGGACAACCTCAAGCCACACGGTCGTGGTCATAAACATGCGGTCCGTACCAGACGTTCATGAGGCCGCGCCTAATCACTGCCCGGTCCACACCATACACTTTAGAGAGATAGACATGGAAGTCAAACCAGCCGGTGCGGCCGCGGTTATGATCAGGTGGCCCGTACTGACCCTGCAGGGGCAATTTTGTCCAATTTTCCCATCCCACTATAAATAGAACATTTTCCCATTTTTAGGTCAAGTTTTATGTTCTGAAGTAGCTGCGCTCGTGAGACTCGATATTGTAGCCATTTTGGCACTATAGCTTTAACTTTACGATAGATTCTTGTGATTTTTTCTTAGCAACTAATTAATATGCTTAGTTCTTCATCTACTTCTTCTTTAATTATGTCTAGATAAACCTATTAGCTAGGGTTGTGGCTCAACCCTAGTGTGGGTAATTTATGGGTGTTGATTTTTAATGATAGATTGATATTGGGTGTTTGTTATTTGGGTTAATTTTATGCTTTAATTAAGGACCGGTGGTTGCAAACATTTATTCTAGCTTAGTGGGTTTTGACTCTTCTTGAGAAAGAGAGTTTATTACCCCAAAATTGACCCAACAAGGAATTGGGTTGGACCCATGAGAAATGGTAGTCCCAATTAATGGGTTAAACCTCGAGAGAGTAGCCCTAGTTGCTTGATCTAATTGGTCTACCCAATTGGTCTTTAGAGAGTCAACTTGGCAAAATCATGCTCTCTACCGAGAGATGTGAGAGTGGGTACAATAGTGCTATGGTCATAACATTGATCCCAAATATATCAATATATTATTAGTAGGTTCTACCCGTTAGTTAACCACCTAGGTGATGCCACTACCCTAGTGTCTTTCTCTATATTAATTACAACTTAGAAAATATCCTTTAGCATAATTTAATCTCAATCCTTGTTTGATAATAGTAGTTGTTAAAGAAAAACCAAAAATGTTAGGAGTGCAATTAGAAGCACAAGTTCAATCCTAATCTAGACAGATACGACACTCCACTCCAAGCTCTCAGTGGAATAATCTACCCCGATACCACTATTCAGGTAAATGCTGTAGCACCCTCTCCTCCTACGATTATGTTAGGTCGAGTTTGTTGCGATCTACGGTGTTGACTATCTATGCAGCTAGTTTTGTGTTTTGCTTCTCTTTCTTTCTTTTTACTAACTTTATTTGTGTTAGTCACTCAGGTACACATGGCTTTGAGGACCTAGAACAAGAAGATGTATTACCTCAAGCTCCGAGGAGAAGTCGAAATGCCAATGCAAATGAGAATATACCAGACCCTCCTTCACCTCCACCAGGAGTGGCCCTAATAGTTCTCCCTAATCAAGGGTATACGAGTGCAATATTTCCTCCCCGAATTCGGGTGGGGAACTTCCGGATTACAAATATTATGCTCACCTTGCTCGAACAACGAGGTAATTTCACGGGTGCCTCCGACCAGAATGCTTATAAACATTTGAACGGGTTCGTGGATACTTGTTGGGGCAGCAAGCAGACAAATGTCTCGGAGGATGCATTGAGACTTAGACTTTTCCCATTCTCACTTCGGGGAAGGCATTAGATTGGTTGGAGAGACTCCCCAATCATTCCATCACTTCATGGGATGAGTTGGCGAACAAGTTCATCGCTGAGTTTTCTCTCCAAGTCACATGGCGGCTCTACGAGATGAGATTCTAGCTTTCAAGTAAGAGCCAACTGAACCATTACACGGATATGGGAGAGATTTAGAACGATGGTGAAAGAGTGCCCTAACAACGATATGAATGATGTGATGATCCAACAAACATTCTATAAGGGGCATCAACACAACCAACCAATGTATTGTGAACCAACTTTGGGGAGGGAATTTTGATGAAGCTTCCGTATAATGAAGCTTGTGATGTGTTATATGAAATGACCGATACATCATCGGCATGGCAAAGCCAGGCTAATGTTCCTCAAGGTGATCCTAATGTCATACATTTGCATAAAGAGTTACATGACAACGACAATCCATTGCCAAACTTACACCAACAATGAATCAATTGGAAAAGGCGCAACATAACAAGTCCAAAACCCGCGCCAAGTCAACATCATGGAAGGAGTGAATATGATGAAAAGGAGGAAAAAAGGGCAACAAACTCAAGGAAATTTTGATAACTATGATGATGGTTGTAGCTATTCAAATTAATGATATATTGATCAAAGTGAGGAAGTCCAATACGTCAACAACTACCAAGGGAATAGAAGTAATCAAAGGAACCAACAATGGAGACTCTAAGGAAATTAGGGCAATCAACAAGGTGGAAATTGGAACAATAACAACAACCAAGGTGGAAATTGGGGAACAACAATTCGGGTAATCAAGAGAATTGGAACGGAAACAACAACAACAATTGGAACAATATAAATGGTCAAAGTAGGTGGAATAACAATGGTGGTCAAGGTAATCAGGGGCAAGGCTTTCAAAGGCCTCCGATGTTTCAACAACCGAACAACCCTCCACAATTTCAATCTCAAGGTCTAGTTCTTCGGGTAATTATTTGGGTAGAATTGAGAATATGTTTAAGAACATGATGAAAAAAAACCAAGATTCTGATGGACAATTCACTTCTCATAATACGCCTATCAGGAAATTGGATGTGCAGCTAGGACAACTTTCTCAAGCCTTAAATACTCTCCCCAAGAGCGCTCTACCAAGTGAAATGGTAGTAACCCCAACGGGCGAAAATACCAACCAAGTGATGGCGGTCACAACAAAAAGCGAGAGAGGCAGTAATGTGCATGCCTCAAGAGAAAAGCATGTCGTGGATGTGAATGTTGAGTTGCATGATGATAATGAACAGTTAAATGTTGATGATATGGTTGAACAATGTGTGAACAATGATATGCGAATTGATATAGATAATGAGGTTGATGTGGAGACACAAGAAGCCGTGAACCAGTCTAGGGAACACGTGATTGATATTCCCGAGCCGATGGTGCTCAAAGCCAAGACAACTTTATCTAGGCCCCCTCCGCGATATCCTCAACGGTTAGCAAAGCACAAGAGTGACCATCAATTCAAGACGTTCATAGACTTGATGAAGAGTCTTACCATCAATGTGTCATTTGTTAAGGAACTTGAGCAATTGACAGGATATACAAAATTTATGAAGGAATTGGTTACGAAGAAGAGTTCAATGGATTGTGATACAATACCGATGACTCATTAAGTGAGTTCAATCGTGCATTCTATGGCCCCAAAACTCGAGGATATGGGAGCTTTCACTCTCCCGTGTACCATTGGAAGTGCCGAATTTGCAAAATCCATTTGTGACTTAAGGGCTTGGGAATTGGTCAACTTGAGCAACCTCGATGAGACTTAAAATGGTTGAGCGGTTAATGAGGAGACCGTTGGGTATAATTGGTGATGTCTTTATGCGTGTGGATAAATCCATCTTGCCGGTTGATTTCATTATATTGGATTGTGAGTTGGACTTTGAAGTCCCGATTATTCTTGGAATACCTTCCTAGCTACAGGTAAGGCTTTGGTTGATATTGAGGCCGAAGAGTTGACATTCCATGTGGGTGATGAGAAGGTGGTCTTCCTGATGTGCAATTCCATGAAGCAACCTAATAGCACTGAAGTGTGCTCCTTTATTGACATTGTTACTGCGGTGATAGTGGATGAGAAAAGTGTTTTGATTAATGTTGAAGATCCACTTGTCGCCGCACCTCTATATCGTGAAATAAATTATGATTCAAGTAGAGTGATATGCATATATGCTTTGAATGCCACGGAATTGTGTAAACCCAGTAGGTTGTCATTAGACCTTGACAATGGGAAACTCCTCTAGAAAAGCCAACAAATGAGGTTCCTCCGATGTAGGAGATAAAACAAGTTGAGCCACACATGTACCTCACAATATTTGAGCTTGATGCTATCTTGAGGGATGATGCAACACATATTTTGCAGCTTCAAGGGAGACTACCTGCAGCAGAGCATGAAAATATGCCTACTGTTCAAAATGTGGTTTCTCCCACAAGACCCGACATAGGTTGGCAGTTTTGCATGAACCATGGTAATTTGAACAAATTGCCCTATAGTGATTGATCATTACCCCTTGACTTTAATTGATCGGATGATTAACAAACTTGCGGGACATGCATTTTATTATTTCTTGGAGAATTTGATGAGACCCACATGGTGGCGTTTCTTTATATGAAGCGGTGTAATGGTACCATGAGTCGTGGCTCGACGTTAAATCAAGTGTTTCTCGGGAGGCAACCCATGTCTTTTTCTTTCTCTTTGATTTTCTTTGTAGATTAGTTTTTTTAGCTAATTGTTTGTGAGATGTTGCAGGACTTGTGTTGAAGCAGTGCAAAACAAAGAGTAAAAGTGCATAGTCTCTGAAGAATGCTAGTACTGCGTCATCCCTGATTGTGCAGTCTGCACTGGATCAAGTTATAAAAGGGTTAGTCTCTGAAGGTCTCATGCGCCTACGTCCCAGTAGTCATAGCTCCTTTTTTTCATTTTTCTTCTTAGTTTAATGTTTAGATTAGTTATTTGATGTTATTAAAATGCTGGGCATGATTGTTATTGATGGGTAATTGATTAGGGACAATGTAGGATGCAAGAACTTGAACAAAAAATGCAAATATGTGAAACCCTAATTGTTCCTTGAATGTTAACCCTGCGCGGCGTGGTCTTGTTTATGCGGACCGCATGGCCTTGACGTGTTCGTGTCCTTTGTTCATGTGGCCTGTGTTGGGGGGATTCAAAGAAGCATACTTTTGGTTGAGAGTCTAGTGCAGCCTATGGTCGTAATCGCGCAGTCTGCGCTGGACCCCTCACGGCCGCATCACTTCTCACGCGTCCTGTGATTCTCTTGTCTGATAAGCTGCCTGCAATTTTGCTTCTTGGCATTCTGCATTAGATTGCATCTACTGATACACTGGACTTGCCTAAAGTATCAATGTTAGATGTATTTGTTTGAAAAAAATTATTAAACAAAGAGGACGACGTTCCAAACAACTTGGACGAGGTGACCACTCCCGGGGTGGAAAAGCTAAACAGACTAGACTCACACCCTGAACAAAATTAAAGACAAGGAAACAAATTGTGAGTGACGAGGAACAGTCGGGGAGTGAGTACCTTCTCTCTCAGGACTGCTGATTCCGGGCAAGCCCCCTCAGTCACAGCCCGAGCTCCACAGGTTATACAGTCTGAGTCGTCGGATGTCTCAGCAGCGGGTAGCGGCGAGTACTCCACCTCCCCAAATCTTCACTATCTGGGGAGAGTGCAGAAGGTAGTGTTAAGAGATGAAGAGGTCCCGGGTAGTGCGGTATCTGAGGTTGGTGGTGTCGGAGAACAAGGAAAGCGGAAGTGTGAGAGGACCACTTTGTGAGTCAAGTGGCCTTTCACAAATTCCGAGAAATATGGTCCAAACGAAAATTAATCACGGAGAGAAGCATAATAACACGGGACTTATTTCCATTCCTCCCCAATGTATATAAGCAGTTTCAAACCAGAGTTGGGTGGGAACACTTCAGTGATGGGTTGAGAGACGAAAATGAGCACATGGTCAAGGAGTTCTTCACCAATGTAACCTACACCAAAAATGACATCACTGCGGCCAAAGTGATAAACAAGAATGTGGTATTCTTGGGTAAAGCATTTAATGAATATTTGGGTTTCAATGATGAAGACGAGACCCAATACTTGGCGAAGCTGGCATTGAAGGAGGAGGTTTGCCTATGGATGGTAAAGTATTTGGCTTATCTAGGTGTTGTTCCGGATTGGGTACGGGGGGCGGGGGTAAAAATTTTGAGAAAGAACTTGAACTTCGAGGCGAGAGGGTGTCTCACCTTTATGTACAACAGACTTGATACCTCTTCCTATGACCATACCATCCTTCTCCCCTGGGCTGTGCTCATTGCATCCATCATGTCCGGATTCCCAATCATTGTGGGGAATGTTATGTACAGGGCGATCACTGCCATTGGGATTGACAATGTGTGGAAGTACCTGTTCCCTAACACGCATAATATGTATTTTAGGGACTTGAAAGTGAAGAAGAAGCCATTTGATGTGTCAGTGTGCCCAGTGGCCCCATTCTCATAGTTCAGTGTACAGGCGACGGACAACCCAAAGGACAAGAAGCACAAGGCATCTACCTCTATCCCGACTGGCCAGTCTGAGGAGCCAGTTGAGGTAGAGACTACTAACGAGCCTTTCACTAAGCTCCCTTCCATTCCAGTTGTCTCTGTTCCAGTTCATGTGCCTTCCTCCTATGCGGGTCCTAGTTCTTCAGCTGACCCTACCGTCCCCACTTCCCGGACCAACCCATTTACAGCCTAGTAGTTAGATATGACCTTGGCCAGTTTAAACAACTGGATGCCAGTTGCAATATCCAAGTTGTCCACATTGGCCACTTCAGTTGAGGCCCAGTCTGCACCAGCCACTGTCCAGATTCCTCAGTCTACTGAGGAAACATTGAAGACGCTCCTGGCCAACAGGAGAAAATTATTGAGAGTCAAGGTGCCTTGACTAAGGCAGTCGGTGCACATAGCATAGCTTTGGAGAAGCTGACCCGGGAGCACAAGAAAATGAGGAATTCCAGGGAATCAAAGGAGTCGGTAAAGTTACTACGAGCATATGTGGACAAGCTAATAGAGGATCAGCTGCCATTAGACTTGTTATTTGGGGAGTCAGCCCCTCTAGCAGCAGCATCAGTACCTGAGCCACATTAGGAGCAGGCACCTATGTCACCGACGAAGAAGAGAAAGCTGCCCAACACAGAGGGAGTAGTGATTGAGCTTGCAGAGATTCAGGAGACTCCCTCTGGTGTTGTACCAGATGTTCCTGTGGTCCAGCAGGAGGACCCTGTCCCAGCAGTAGAGCAGCAGCAGGCTAGGAACCAGTCTGAGGTTCCCGCCCATACAGAGGACCAGGGGACCACAAAGGATACGATGCAGACGAACCAGGTCTAGGGAGCCCTCTATATCCTTTATCTTAGTTTATGATTATATTGGTCAATGTCAGCTCTTATTCGTAGGGGTGCACCCTACTGTTTTTATTTGATACACTTGGATGACTGTATATATTTGATTTTTAGTTTATGTTATTTGATTTGATAGTCGGCCTGTATATAATTTCTCATGTTGGCTACTTCTCTACTTTATGTATATATTAATCCCCCGTTCTATATTCTACTCCCCTATTGTACATATTCATTCGATTTTTCTATTGTCATTAAAAAATTTCATTTTTAGCTTCGTAGATAGGCTCGTAGCCTTTTGTTTTGGTTTTGGAATTTTCAATAAGCCCTTGGGTTTTTTAATGCCACAGTTCTTTCCAAGAGTAGAGTGTTGTGCGGACTGGGTGGCTCTTCCCTATGTTAGATGGCGTGACAACGTTTTTAAGGGTTTGAGTCCGTTCTTGATTTTTTTTCTTTCTTTAGATTTTGATATTTCGTAGTAATGGTTAACTCAGGCAAAGTTTCACTTCGGCCTAACACATTTTCCTTTTATCCGATGGTCAAAGACATATGTTGTGTTTAGGATGGTGAAAGTCGTGGCCTTGAGACTCTTGTGTTGACCAACCAATCATCATGTGATCGTGTTGGACCATTGTGCATTTGATTCGTAACTAAGGTCGTTGTGGGACCTTGACTCGATGTCTTTAGCAATACTTAAGTGTGTTTGGTGATAATTCAAATTGCGAGTCCAAGTCCCGAGCCGATGGTCTAGAACTTGCCCCGAATGTTTGTTGAGGCGAAATCCTAGGTTAATTTTGACTTGAGAAGTGATTATAGGCTCTCCATGATCCAAATGCTTAGTTGAACAATTCCATAGCCTACCAATGAAATGATTCCCTAGAACTCTTTTGAGCCTTAAACCTTTTTCTTTCTAAAAAACCAAAGCTACAAGCCTATCCCCGTTCTTAATAATACCCTCTCTTGGCACCCACATCTTCCCTTGAGTAAATGGACAATGTTTATGTTTGGGGGGGGGGGGGGAGACAAGAAAGGAAACAATGTGGTAAAAGTTACAAAATCAAAAAGAAAAGGGAGGCAGTGAAAAAGAAAGAAAAGAAGACAAAAGGAAAGACCAATGTGAATAAGGTCAAAAAGGGGATTCAAAGAAATAAAAGTGAAAAAGGTGTGGAAAAAGTAGAAAAAGGAGAAATTTGTTGAATTGCATAAGAAAGAGTGACAGTGTGTCTCTATAACCTTTTGAAAAAGAAGTGAATACTCGAATGAGTCAAGAAAGTGTGCCAAAATAAATTAAAAGAAGTGCTTAAGGGAAGATTGAACCCACTTGAACAAAAACATATCTTATCCTTACCCAAAACCCTTCACAATGACTCCACAAATTCCTTATATCTTGAGTTGAAGGGAACTTACATTAGTGGATACTTACATAAGGGCAAGCATATGGTACTTAAAACTGGACTTGTGACCTTCTTCTTGTGAGGTGAGTAAAAGTCCATCAACCTCGGTTTGTGTGTCACTACTCTAAAAATGTGAGGTTCGCTTAGGGAGTGTTGAGGATGTGTGAGTTAAGTAATTGAGAGAAGTTCCTTGATGAAATGTGTCAATTCTCGATGCTCTTGTGTCACACTTGATCCGCAAGTTTTCGAAGATTAAAATGTGTTAATGATGCATTCTTATTGAGGGCAATTGTTAGTCCCAATTTATGCTTGTTGAGGTTACTTTAGGATATGTTGGAATTACTTGGATGTTTCCTTTGAGGGGTGAGTCTTATTTTGTTTGCTTGAGGATAAGCAAAGGTTTAAGTTTGGGGGAGTTAATAAGTAGAATTTTGACATGTTTTATGCCGATACTTGCCTATGCTTTGAGTATAATTTGCTACAAAATAGTCCCAAAATGCATATAGGTTGTCCTTGATTGCAAGTTTGAGCGATAAAGTGGCAAAATATGAAAGATTGGCTCAAAACGAAGTGAAACCTGCTCAAGTGTCAAAAGACCAATGAAGTGGTGGAAATCAGAGCTTGGTGCGGACCGCACAACTATGCATGCGGCCGCAGCAAAGAATTTAGAGAGGGCACAATTTGAGACAGAGTCCACGCGACCGCGGCAAACATTATGTGGCTCTCGTTCATCTAGCGCGGTCGCTCCATCTTGCCATGCGGTCCGCGCCACAGAGTTCAAAGGATAAGCAATTTTGGACAAGTTCAAGCCACGCAGCCGCGGTAATAAATATATGGTCCGCGTCAGACGTTCATGCGGCTGCGCCACATCACTGTGCGGTCCAAGCCATCCACTCCAGAGAGATAGACATAGAAGTCAAACCAGCCGGTGCGGCCACGGTCATGATCACGCGGCCCGCACTGACCTCGTTGGGGCAGTTTTGTCCACTTTTTCCAGCCACTATAAATAGAATATTTTACTATTTTTTGGTCAATTTTTATGTTCTGAAGCATCTGAGCTCGAGAGGCTCGATATTGTAGCCATTTCGGCACTATAGCTTTAACTTTACGTTAGATTCTTGTGATTTCTTCATAGCAACTAATTAATATGCTTAGTTCTTTATCTATTTCTTCTGTTTCTTCTTTAATTATGTCTAGCTAAACCCATTAGCTAGGGTTGTGGCTCAACCCTAGTGTGGGTAATTGATGAGTATTGCTTTTTAATGATAGATTAATATTGGATGTTTATTATTTGGGTTAATTTTACACTTTAATTCAGGATTGGTGGTTGCAAATATTGATTCTAGCTTAGTGGGTTTTGACTCTTCTTGAGAAAGAGAGTCTATGATCCCAAAATTAACCCAACAAGGAATTGAGATGGACCCATGAGAAATAGTAATCCGAATTAACAGGTTAAACCTCAAGAGAGTAATCACTCTACTTGAATCCTAGTTGCTTGGTCTAATTGGCCTACCTAATTGGTCTCGAGAGAGTCAATTGGGAAAAATCACTCTCTCTACTGAGAAATGTGAGAGTGGGTACAATTGTGCAACGGTTATAACATTGATCCCAAATATGTCAATCTATTATTAGTACTTTCTACCGGTTAGTTAACCACCTAGGTGATGCCATGGCCCTAGTGCCTTTCTCTATATTAATTACAACTTAGAAAATATCACTTTAGCATAATTTAGTCTCAATCCTTAGCTGATAAAAGAAAAACCAAAAATGTTAGGAGTGCAATTACAAGCATAAGCTCAATCCTAGTCTAGACAGATACGCAACTCTACTCCAAGCTCTATGTGGAAAAATCGACCCCGATATCACTATTCGGGTAAAAGATGTAGCACTTGCTCCACCTACCATTGTGTAAGGTCTAGTTTGATGCAATCACGTAAAAACTTCCTTATCCGTAGCATGTTGATCCATGCTCTCCTACCATTAATGTCAATCAGCTTTAACTTGATCAACCTAGCCTCGGAGCTACCCAATCATCTCTAACTTTTGCTACAGCTGATATATCAAAGTGTTTGCCTCTGAAGTAGTGCCAAGAAGGCCATACTCCATTAAAATCACAACTACTTGCTCATCTAGCTTGGACTCACTTTTTTCGAGCTTTGGCTAATTTAGCTCGGAGGTCGTTAAGCTCAATTTCCTTTTGGCTATAGAGGAGCCTCAAGCCCTTCACATCACCTGAAAATTTCTTTAGCTTGGCCTCACATTGGCTCAACTCAGATCTAAAATTTACAATGGCTTATACATGAAATGAAGATATATCAGTCAAGAGAAAAGAAAGAAAGGAGATGTTGAGCCTCTTCGAAGATGGTGGATGCATCATTAAGGTTAGTGGCATCCTCGACCACAACAAAGCAGCCCTAAAAGGGATCTTCCTCGAGGACCTTGCTTGAATCAGGCATATGCAGAGTGTTAGCTTCTTTCATCTCCCCATCGAAATAAGTTGGCAAATAAAGGAATGACCTGCTGTCATGGCCCTGAGCTCTTCACTAGAGGCGTTCTCAATTGCTTCGGGGGTCTCCGCATATGCCCCCTCCAATAAATTTGTTGAAGGCGGAGGAGTGATCTCAACCTCCAAGGACATGAGAGCCTTGACCGCATTTTTTTTTGTTTTCCTCACCACAGGATAAGGTCTCCAGCTTGGATGGTTGGCGGCCTCTATTGATTTCCTGGTTCGAGTCACCAATGCCGACTCTTCACCATCATTTTCTTCGTCATCTAGGGAATTATGGACTGAATGTGCGCCTGCTTAAGAAAATCTTTTCCGTAGCCTTCGAGCAGGGGTTTTCTTGTCTTGGGGGTCTTATGGATTCAAAACCCTTTTTCTTTTGTTGTCCTTCTTAGACTTCGGGATTGAAGACTTGGTACTTCCCTCAGTTGGGCCAGCCTTATCTTGGATGCATCTCCGAGGCGTGTACAAGTAAACATTAATAAGTTGATGCCACCAACATATGAAAAGTACTTGAAACATGGTAAAATCACTTACCATGGTTATTGGCCTCCCACTGGCCCTTCGATAATTCGCACCATTTGCGCTCATCGTACGAGCAGGGTTGCGGCCAACATAAAAACCCAGTCCTCGAGATCGGGGTAGCGAGAGGTGTCCAAGCAAAAGCTGCATAAAATCTAAAAATAGTATTATGGAATGTGGAAGTTGAGTATATATAGACATTAAGAAGAAGGTCTCCATTAAGATTGTAATTCCATCTCTTTAGGAATGATATTTTGTCCCGTGGAATGACATCTAAAGTCCGTACTTTGGCGAATCGACTCATCCAGCCTCGATCCTTGGCTTTGTCACTGCTGGTACAGAAGGCTTTCTTCGTGCGACGTTGCAACTTGAAAAGCCCTCGAAATAGCTGGGGCCAATACAATTGAATCAGGTAGTTGAGGGTGAATTCCAAACCCTCAGCCATTTTGGAAAAATAGCGCAACATGATCACGATGCACCAAAAAGAGGGGTGAATCTGGTCGAGGGTGATTTCGTACATTTTGCAGAAGTCAATCACCAGTGGATCAAGGGGACCCAAAGTGAAGGGATAACTGTAAACACTTAAAAACTTCTCCATGTGAGTAGTAATGCTTTCCTCAGGGCCTGGGATTTGAATCACGACCTCGTCTCCCTAGTCACAGTCCTCCCTCACATCCTTGAGGTGATTCTTCGATATCAAGCTAAGATATCGAGATGCATGCTCGCATCGGCTGGGACGTCTGGGGGATTTTCAGTAGTAAAGTCCTTCTTAATTATACAAGGGTCGGGAGAGATTTCCTTAAGAGTTGACGGCGCCACCGGTTTGGCTGTCCAGGAGGTAGAAGAAGACGACACTTTATCCTTTTTGGGGTCCATTTTTTATGTTTTAGCCATGATTGTGAGCTAAAGAATATGGGTTGCATAGGGATATGGTGTTTCTTACGAGTGTTTGGCATTTTCCGACACTTAAAGAGGCACTGAAAATGGGTATTTAGAGAAAGAGATGAAGAAGGGAAAGATGTAAAGAAAGAGTGTTCTTTACTCAAAGGAATCGCCTCATATTTATAGAAGGGAAATGGCGGTTTGGAGGCACCAGTGGCCTACCAATACTGCATGCATTCGATGTTTTTCGAAAGTGGACCGACAGGACATTTCCATCACTTCAAACACTTGCATCACGGAAATGATATCACCATCAAAAAATTTGGGGAAACGAGGATCAAATTGTTTCTTATAATCTTACTCCAAGAAACGCAAGGACTATCTGTATACGTTCAAAATCGTATGCCTCCGACTTATAGCCTCGAGGTCTCGTCCTAAGTTCGAGCCTGGGGAAGATCAAGTTTGAGCTTGAAGGACCAAACTCTAGTACGAAGGCGAAGCATGATGCATATAGAGGTCGAGTGTGGTCGACTCTGAAATAGTACCGTTATGGATTTGTACCAAAACGAGTTAGATTTCTTCCACTTCCCCTAATTCATGGCGCAACATATGATTGTACTATTCCGTACTATGCTGTTAGACAGTTGTAATAATAATATTCCTTACTTTGACCCCAATCATTTGTAAGATCATCTAATTATTAAGGAAAGAATATACTCTCTACTTTTTGCTTAATGCTCATCAGAATTCTCCTTTAGCTTTATTATTCTTTCTTTGTTCTTCCTACTTAATTGTTCTTATGGTCCTAAGCCACCTCGGGGTCACTAAGCACGAGGTCACTGCTGCTAAGTAACATTCGTTTGACTCATTTATATTTTCATTTGTACTTCTTATTTCTTGATTATTAATTGGTATTGAATTAAATCATGTATCTTTAAACCACTAATCAAATATAATTGTTACTCGTAATTTCAAGGTAAACATCAGCGAAGCTAGCAAAGCAAACATTTAACAACGATAAATCATACAACAAAGAGAAATATACCAAAAGAAACACAAATATTTAATATGGTTCGGTCAATTGACCTATGTCCATGGCGGAGATGAGCAATCTACTATATAAAAAGAGAGTACAAAATATCGAGAGAACAACCTCAAAAAGAGGCAAATACAAGTGACACACTAACACTTGTCCTGTAAAGTTCTCCCCTAAATACGAGTCTCAAACCCCATATGACTACATTGTGGATGCTACTGAAGAGAAGAATGGATCTTCAATTTATAAAACTCCAAATATTTTCTTACAAGAAAAGGGGCTAGCCAAATATAAAAAATCCATATTTTCCTTTTAGGAAAAGAAAAACACAACTATGATAAACATATTATCATTTCCTTTATGTAATAAAAAAATTAATTATGATAAAAAAATCAGGATAACACCTAACAATACGCATATATTATCAGCATGAAAAATTATTTTTATATTATCAATATATTTAGCATGTAATAGCAAGTATTCTGCTTTCCTTTTCTTTACAATTCTTATCTTAATAGCATAAAGGAGATTTTAATCTACTTCGATAAGATCATTTATTATCACATATATACTGATAGCGTAGAGTTCATAAACATTAAAGTTTTATTAATTTATTTCTTAAATATTGTATCGGGTCAAACACATTTCACATCAATTAAAACAAAAGAAGTACCAATTTATAAAAGTTGAACTTGTTATAATATCCTTTATAAATCTGGCGACTATATGTGGATAACCATTAACCTAGGATGTTGGGTAGATACCACTAGCTAGATTTTGAAAGACATATCGTACCAAACATGTGATGCGCTCTTATCCAAACGCTAATTTCATGCAAATATTTGAGACCTCTCTCTTAACCTCAAGGGAAGTAATTAGCATTCTATGTGCGTGCCACTAGGATTTCAGATGAGACACAGTGCTTCTTCGTAAAACAAAGTTTAAACTCGATGAATAATAAGTTCGTCGCGTGCTTAATTAACACATCATATATTGTGCTCGTACCACTGGGCCAAAGTCACGGAGCCTCTTTAGAATCATTTCTTTCACAGAAGTTGCATACATAATTGCTAAAGATAACTGTGTTAATTAGCATAAGATATACATCTATTTTACCTTTTTCTGATTCACAGAGGATAGAATACAAGCCACGTGCCGCTCGGCAAACACCAATTATTTGCAACTTATTAAAAGTTTCTTTTTTTCTTTCTACTTACTTCTCAATAAATTTTATATGGCTACTTTGATTTGACGTACACAACACCGTGCCTAACCTGCCAATTTAACTAAATTATATTTGCTGATGTGAAGACTAATTTAAAAAGCTAAAGAAGCTCCAATTATAGAGGCTGAAATATGTTACTACTACTTACTACTCCTTGTTTTCTTTATCAAATCTCACCAACAATATTTTACCAATTTTGTCAATAAAACACCTTCTGTTGCACATGCAAGCACGCAGCTATGATGTGTATATTTCATAAAACTAAAGTAATAGAAGTAATAGTCGTTGCATATGTATAATAGCCGAAATCCAAAACATACAATATATCTGATGATCTGATCTTGTAATTTTGAACATGGAATGTTTGGTTTTGTTGAGTCGTACGTCAAACTGCTTTATGAATTTCCATACTACTGACTAAATCTGGTGAATGGGGATGATATAACAGGATAAGAGCTGACTAAAGTTTATCTCAATAGCGACTTGATAAAGTAAGTTAGAGTATACGTTGATTGAAACAGTGTGTATAAAGAAAAGGTGACGACTGTATGGTCATGTCAGAAGTTGTCTACAAATGTTTTTAGACATTTGACCAGACACATAACTATATTTGACCTGGTCACCCTCAACACCATATATCTGTACCTAACAATACCCCATATCTTTAGTTTATGAGTTCTACTTCATATTATCTTGAGCCGATGTTCTTTCGAAAATAATCCCTTTATTCCTTTAGGATAGGAGTAAAATTTATATATACGCTACTCTTCCCAGATCCTATTTGTAAAATTTGACTGCATTATTATTATTGTTATTGAGTTCTACATCATACAAAATGCAGCTTATTGGATCTCGGTTAATTGTTTATTTAGATGCAGAATATGAGCTAAAAATAAATTCTAATGAACTTTTAATTCAATGGTGGTTCCGCCCTGTGATCAGCAGTTCGTAAGCTGTTGGGGCTGCAAATTTAAGCTTTAAAGCCACTAATCTAAAATGAACGTTCATTTAATAAATGTAAATGCTTTATTTTTTTTATATACGTACATTATTTGGTTTGGAAGCAATAAACTCACTCGAAATCCATTTATGTCGTCATACAATCTTGAATCCACATTAGAGCACCAGAACAATTCTTACGACAGCTCTTGCTTATTCTCTGTATGTGACATACCCTTGTGTAATTGCATCCATTTTCTTAATTTCTTTTTGTTCTAAATTTGGTTCATAAAGAATAGGTTCTCTACGTCAACAAAAACCATATTTTCCTTCTTTTTTGGAAAAAAAAAAATCATTTCTAGTGGGACTCATTCTTTGAGTTATTTGAGCTGAAACATCAATCTTTCTCTGCAGAAAACATAAAAATACAAATAAGTGTGTTAAAGGAATGGATAGATATTGAGAGTAGTGAGTAGTCAGTAACGAACGTGACTGTGCGATGAGGTGCAGTGGGGGGTGGGAGAGGTGGGAATTTCCTGTTTGACCAAATTAAGAAGATCATGAAAGGGACTGAGGGGGTCGGCGTAGCAACCACATTTTAATTCAACCTCACTTTATATATCTCTATCATATTGGTAATGGTACATATTCTTTCATATCTTTTTATATTTATTTGTGTTAGGGAACGGAGTCTGCACCTTTCGTACGATATGGGTTCGAACCGTAGAGGCCATCACTAATAATTATTGGAAATAAATATTTTATAAAATAATATTCACGATAATAAAAGTAGAATAATAAGGTAGCATCGAAATACGGTAACAAACAAGAATAAAAGAGTAATAATGACACCAAGATTTTTACGTGAAAAACTCTTCTGAATAAGGGAAAAAACCACGACCCCGAGAGGAGCAACTGATATCACTATAGTAAAGAATTTTACACTTTGTAGGTCCGAGTAAAATACTCCAAAGACCACTACAACACTCAAAAGAAATAACCCTCTTTTGATATTCCACCTCACTACAATATCTCTCACTCTCTATTTTCCTCACAGACTATTTTCTTATACTATGTCTGTGAAATATCACTCTTTTTCTAGTTTTGTTGGTTGTGTAAAAATGAGAGCCAAAGCTCTCATTTTATAGTCAAAACATTGCCAACTTAATTTGACATTTCAATGTTCTACTGCCTACTTTCTTTGACAGACAAAGAAAATGTGGGCTGCTGCTGCCTATATTGAAAATGAAGAAGCAAGGAAGAAGTTTTCTTCTTTAATAAGCGGGCTGGACCCCACAAATCTCCCCCACCAGTCCTATTCACCCGAAGGGGATAACACCGCAGTTTCTAGTTTGAGTGTATGCGGACAAGTTCTTTGCATAGCTCAAACTTGTCTCTTCATACCACTTTGGTGAGCATATCCGCGGGATTTTCGCTTGCGTGAATCTTTTTGACCTGTAAAGATTCGTTCTCCAACTGCTCACGAATCCAATGATATCTCACGTCGATATGCTTCTTCCTTGCATGATACATGATGTTTTTGTTCAGGTCTATTGCACTTTGACTGTCACAATAAACAACATACTCCTTTTGATGCAATCCAAGCTCATGAAGGAACCGTTTGAGCCATACCAACTCTTTGCCAGCTTCAGTAGTGGCAATACATTCCGCTTCAGTTGTA
Source organism: Nicotiana benthamiana (assembly GCA_034376525.1). Taxonomy (NCBI): domain Eukaryota; kingdom Viridiplantae; phylum Streptophyta; class Magnoliopsida; order Solanales; family Solanaceae; genus Nicotiana; species Nicotiana benthamiana. The sequence continues at coordinate 22,097,911 of CM067337.1, read as the reverse complement.
GAGAGTGCGACACACTTCTGCAATCTCGACTGCCATGATATAGCTCCCCCTTGAAATGTAAACAAATATCCAGTAGTGAATTTTCTGTTGTCAATGTCACCTGCCATATCAGCATCTGTATAGCCCTTCAAGATTGGATCAGATCCTCCAAAGCACAAACAATCTCTCGTGGTGCCTCTCATGTACCTGAGCATCCACTTGACTGCTTCCCAATGTTCCTTGTCAGGATTTTCAAGAAACCTGCTGACAATACCAACTGTGTGAGCAATATCAGGTCTAGTACATACCATTTCATACATCAAGCTTCCGACTGCTGAAGAATAAGAAACTCTACCCACGTTCCCTTTCTCCTCTTCTGTTGTAGGACACATATTTTTGCTCAATTTTAGATGACTAGCAAGAGGTGTGCTGACTGGCTTAGCATTCTTCATATTGAAGCGTTCTAGTACACGTTCAATGTACTTCTCCTGATATAGCCACAACTTTCTACTTGTTCTCTCTCGAACTATCTTCATCCCTAGAATTTGTTGTGCTGGGCCCAAGTCATTCATATCAAATGACTTAGACAGATCTCCCTTCAAATTTGCTATCAACCCCTTGTCTTTCCTACAATTAACATGTCATCCACATACAACAACAATATAATAAAATTATTCTCAGAAAATCTTTTGAAGTATACACATGGATCAGAATAGGTCTTTATGTATGTTTTGACTTTTCATGAATGAGTCAAACTTCATGTACCACTGCCTTGGTGCCTACTTTAATCCATAAAGACTCTTATTCAATTTGCTCACCATGTGTTTCTTTCCAGCTACTTCAAATCCTTCTGGTTGCTCCATATAAATCTCTTTTTTCAAATCTCCATGAAGAAATGCAGTTTTCACATCCAAATGTTCCACTTCAAGATCTAGGCTAGCTGCTAAGCTCAAAATTGTTCGAATAGAAGTCATTTTGACAACAGGTGAGAAAACTTCGTCAAAATCAATACCTTGCTTCTGTTCGAAGCCTTTAACCACCAATCGAGCTTTGCATTTGACCAGCTTGCCATTTCCATCTTTCTTGAGTTTAAAGATCGATTTGCATTTGAGTGGTCTTTTACCCTTTGGAAGTTCAACCAGCTTGTACGTGCCATTTTTATGTAGAGATTTCATCTCTTCTTGCATAACTTTCATCCACCGGTTCTTTTATGGATGGGACAGCACCTCTTTAAGACATTTTAGCACCCCCACATCACTGATGAGGACATACTCTGTGGAAGGGCACCCGCATGACTCTACCCTTGGCCTGTCCGATATCCTCAGAGGTTGAGGTTGTTCTTCTTCCTGAGTGGGGTGCTCCACTTCCTCGACACCTTCATCAAGTCGCTCTCCCTGCTCAATAACCTCACCAAGTTTCTCCCCCTGCTCGGCAACCTCGTTGGTCGTACTTTCTGCACTTTTGGGATTGTTAGAATTAGAAGGAATAGTAACAAGGTTAGGAATTATACCATTATTCGCCTTTTCTAACATACCAGCAACAGTTCCAACTTCACTTTATCTGAAGACTACATCTCTGCTTATGATGGCCTTCTTCTTTACAGAATCCCACAATCTGTAACCGAACTCTTCATCTCCGTATCCGATAAATATGCAGGGAACATATTTATCATCTAGCTTTGTTCTCTGCTCTTTCGGTACATAGGTAAAAGCGCTGCAACTGAACACCTTCAGATGCGAGTAGGACACCTCCTTATTGGTCCAAACTCTCTCTGGGAAGTCACACGCCAATAGAACTGATGGAATCCTATTGATCAGGTAACAGGTTGTTTGAACTGCTTCACCCCAGAATGACTTAGGTAGTTTAGCCATTCTTAGCATGCTTCTCACCTTCTCCACAATAGTGCGGTTCATCCTCTCTGCTACATCATTGTGCTGTGGGGTTCCAGGAACTGTCTTTTCATGTTTGATCCTATGACTTGAACAATACTCTTCAAATTCCCTTGAAGTGTACTCACCTCCATTGTCACTTCGGAGACGCTTTAGCTTTCTCCCTTTCTCCCTTTCTACTAGAGCATGAAACTTCTAGAAAACTTGAAAACACCTGATTTTTGGTTTTCAAAATATAAACCCACAATTTTCGTGAAGCATCATCAATAAAAGTAACAAAATATTTGTTACCGCCCATTGATTCAATTTCCATTGGGTCACAAACATCAGAATATACTAAATCAAGTATATTCAATTTTCTTTCAGACGATGTCTGAAATGAGACTCTATGTTGCTTACCAAATAAATAGTAGTCACAGGGTTTTATTGTTGTACCTTTGGCATAGGAAATGAGTTATTTATTGGCAAGAATCTGCAATCCCTTCTCGCTCATATGACCCATTCTTTTATGCCACAAATTTGCAGAAATCTCATCTTGTGTCGCATTCAATTCACCTATGCATATTTTTGCATTTGTCCTGTACAATGTTCCACGAGCAACTCCCTTTGCAATCACCAATGATCCCTTGGTGAGTCTCCACTTTTAATTTGCAAAATAGTTCTCATATCCATCTCGGTCCAAAGCAATCCCCGAGATCAAGTTCATCTGCAAATCAGGTACATGCCGCACATCCTTTAGAACCATTGTGCATCCGACATTTGTCTTGATACAAATGTCACCAATCTCCGCAATCTTTGAATAACTCGTGTTACCTATTCTCACTGTTCCGAAATCACCTGCTACATATCTGCAAAAAGGCTCTCTTACCGGTGTGGCATGGTAAGATGTCGCTGTGTCAACCACCCATTCCGACTCTGGACCTGACAGGTGGATGCATTCCTCTTCCTCATTTATAAAGAGGACAACATTATCATTGTTTTGCACCATGGAGGCTGTGTTGTCGTCATTCTTCTGGACACTAGTTTCACCTTTGCCCTTTCTTGGATTTGGGCAATCTCTTTTGAAGTGACCTGGTTGATCACAGTTGTGGCAATTTATGGCTTTTGATTGAATCGATTCTTTGACTTTCCACGAGCTTCGGATCTACCATTGTTGCTCGAACTCCTTTGATAACTCCTGCCTCTACCTTCTGTGATAAGAGCTTTTCCTTGATTTCAGGCTTCTTTCTCATCTTCTCATTGATTTAATGAGCCGTTGTGACATCTTTCAACTCAATAGTAGTCTTACCGTGCAGGATGGTTGTTGCCAAATTATCGTACGAAGATGGCAACGAGTTCAATAGCAAGATGGCTTTATCTTCCTCCTCAATTTTCACTCCGAGGTTGGCAAGCTGTGTGATTAGTCCGTTAAACACATTTAAATGTGATAAAAAATTCATACATTCACCCATGTGTAGGGCGTATAACTGCTTCTTCAGGTACAATTTATTTGTCAGCGTTTTGGACATGTATAGGCTTTCCAACCTTGTCCAAATTCCACGTGCAGTGTCTTCATCAATGATGTTATTTCCCACATCATCTGATAAGTGCAACCTGATTGCACTAGCAGCTCTTTCATCCAAGTCAGCCCAATCCTCAGCTTTCATGATATCAGGCTTTTTGGCATCAACATCTAGTATCTTGTGTAATCCTTGTTGGATGAGCAGATCCCTCATCCTTCTTTGCCATGTTGAGAAACCGTTATCTCTGTTGAATTTTGCTACCTTGTACTTTACTTCGGACATTTTTATTTTCACTGAGTATAGTACTACCGATAGTGAATAGTATTTCAGTGAACGAGCAGAACCTGTGCTCTAATACCAATTGTTGGAAATAAACCTCCTACCAAAATAATATTCACGGTAATAAAAGCGAAATAGTAATGTAGCACCGAGATACGTTAATTAACAAGAATAAAAGAGTAACAATGACACCATGTTTTTTACGTGGAAAATCCTTCTAAATACGGGAAAAAACCACGACCCCGAGAAGAGCAACTGATATCACTATAGTAAGGAATTTTACATATTGTAGGTCCGAGTAAAATACTCCAAAGACCACTACAACACTCAAAAGAAATAACCCTCTTTTGATATTCGACCTCACTACAATATCGCTCACTCTCTATTTTCCTCACATACTATTTTCTTATATCATGTCTGTGAAATCTCACTTTTTATCTAGCTTTGTTGGTTGTGTAAAAATGAGAGCCGAAACTCTCATTTTATAGGCAAAACATTGCCAACTTATTTTGACATTTCAATGTTCTGCTGCCTACTTTCTTTGACAGACAAAGAAAACGTGGGCTGATGCCGGCTATATTAATGAAGAAGCAAGGAAAAAGTTTTCTTCCTTATAAGTGGGCTGAACCCCACAATAATTACATTAAGATAAGCTATCTACATTACATAATTTGAGATATGATTCTTTTACGAATCATGCATAAATGCGAGCATTGACAAAGCTATCTACATGCATGCATGTGGAAAATCTTTTTACGTTTTTCTTATAAATTGCACTAAATTCATATGGATACTTGTAGTTCTTTATTTAAATTCTTTAGTGATTTGTGATTAGAAATATTTTGTGATTCCAGAAGTGCCCCAAGCCATGATTTCTTCATCCAAAAGAGTTTCTATTTTAATTTTTTTGCCACCATACAATTATTATAAATTTTATAAAAATAATTGTCACATCGCTTTGTTTTAGATTCTTTTGCCTGCCCTTTATAAAGAAAATGCTCCAAATCGATCTCACTTATTTAAGTAAAATTTCCTAATTTATGTAATTAGTGTTGCGGTAACAATCATTCCAAATTCTATATGCGTACCACTTGTAAGTTATATGTCTTTTTCTTCATTCAATGTAATCAACATCTATAACAAGACTTTGAACTAACAAAACATCACTCTTAACTACCTACGAATTCATTAGCAGAAATGGTCAATGATTTCACATTGATCTTGATTTCGACATTTAACCAGAGTTTTTTAAAGCATTAATTCGTGGAACATTTCACAGCAAGGAAGGTGATTGGAAAGTGACCCGAGACACACGTAGGATGCATTAGCTAGCGTTTGGCTATAAATTCTTAAATTTATTTTGAAAATTTTGATTTGGGTAAAGCTTGGTTTAAAGATAAAAATGTGTTTGGACATACGTTTTTAAAACATATTTCCCAAATTTATTTTGGAAAAACATGCATATTATTAGTGTTTGTAAAAATTTTGGTCAAAACCTAGTTCAATAGCTAGTTTTGGGATTTGAAATTTGGGATTTTGCCAAAATATAAGCAAAATTTATGATCAAACATGTGTTTGCCAAATAAAATTTAAATTTATTTTGATAAAATTTATGCCCAAAACGGATCATTAGTCTCGTGATGTCCACACACCATACATAAACGCTCGGAGTTCGCTCGACAGTGTCTATTCAAATTATGTGTAGAATAATCTATTAAGCAATATAATGTAATATTGATCCTAAAAAATCTTAAATAATTCTTTAGAAGTAGAAATTCCCCCTCACCTATCTTAAATATGAAGTTTAAGAATATTACAACTAAACTTTTAGGTTTAAAATCATGGGATATCACAAGATTGAACTTCACTTGAAACTTGCTCCTAAAACTAGATAATTACGCTTCATGCCTTCAATTGTAATTAATTAATCTTCGCTTTTATTTACCTATTTTTCTATTTTAGAAATATTACCCATTTTGTATTCGATATGAAGCGACCTAAAGTTAAAAAATTAAGAGTTAATTAACAAACTAATGAATATATCTCAAATTATTATCTTTAACGACCACATATTTCAGTATCAATCATTATAGCAAAAGTTGTTTGCTTATTTAGTTTGATGTTGGTATGATAGCATGGTATGATTGCAGATTTTCGGCCAACAGTTGCAGGCCAATTTGACCTTCGCGTCCGCGAGGCATTGGTCGCGTTCGTGTAGGTCTGAGGCCGTTGGTCTTTGCTTTCGCGTCTGGGCACGCGTTCGCGTAGAGGGAGTTTGGGAGCCCCTGACCTTTGTGCATCGCGTCCCCGACTGGGCGTTCGCGTAAGTGGAGCTGGATGGTCATGCGTAGTAGGATCAGGCAAGGCATCGCGTTCGCGGGTAAGTCACCGTGTTTGCAAAGGGTAAAGTTGGCTAGTGAAAGTTTGTGCATCACGAATGCGAGAGACTCCTCGCATTCGCATAGAAGAAAATGTGCTGGGCAGAAGGGTTTATTATATTATTTCATTCGCGATCCATTAATTATTTTCCTCAATTGTTGACCCCCTTAAGAGATTTTTGGTAAAAATTGAAAGAGGATTTTGACGGAAATTGATTGGAGGTAAGTCTAGTGACCTAGAAACGCAATTTTATTAAAGAATCAACCTTTAATTCTTGGAAAATTGGGTGAAAATTAGAAGAACTAGGGCTTGGTTGTTGAAATGAAAATCTGGGATCTGAAAGGGCATTTGCACTCCGATTTTGGTAAATTTTATATGTACGGACTCGTGGCGAGACGAGGAATCCGGTAATGTGAGTTTTGTAATTTTTTGAGAAATGGACCTGGGGCTCGGGTTTTGCTAGTTTCAAGATTTTTGTATATTTCAATTATTTTTGATTGGGTATTGTTCCCTTGGCATAGTGTGTTGCATTCGCTCCGCTTTTGGTTAGATTCGACGTGTTTGGAGGTCGGTTTGAGGGGCAAAGGCGTCATGGGCTAGAGATTTTGCCGGTTCGAGGTGAGTAATACTTGTAAATGATATCCTGAGGGTTTGAAACCCCAGATTTGCACATTATAGTATTGTATTGAGGTGACTTGTACGCCGGAGAGGGGCGTGGGGTAGATCACCATTGGGGATTGTGACATTTGTCCATCTCGATTGTTGATTTTACCACGTATACTTGGTACTATCATAATTTGGGCTGATTGCCATGTGTTGGTCTTCGTGCTGATTATTTGAATCCTTCAGGGATTGATATCACTATTTTTTTTGTATTACTCTGCATATTATTTGATCTCGATCCAAGGTTTTAAATACTGTATTCTACAAACTAAGCCATCTTTCTAAGAATTTGAAACTTATATGATATTTTGCTAACGTTTTGAGCTGAGAACTGTTTTTTTAATATTGCCCAAGTGGCTTATGTGCATTTCTAGACTGTGCTAGGATCTGGCTACACGCTGCAGCGGTGTGATATTGATATTGGGCTTGGGCTGTAGGAGCCCCTCCGGAGTCTATACCCCTATAGTGAGCGAAGGGACCCAAATGGATCGGGCTGCAAGCCGCAGCGGTCATGTGCATTGCATTGCATTCATGCATTTGTTCATGTTTGTACTGCATGGCATGACATTCAACACTCTCGTATCATTGACATCCATGCTATTTCTTGCATTGTTACCAGTACCCTGGCGTTATTTGTTAATGGAGTGTTGTGCACGAGGGGCTAACTTATGTGTGGACTTGCACTATCTGATTATGCATTCATTTGCTTGTCTGCTGGGAAAAGATATTTTTCAAAAGAGGTTTTTAACTGAGCCAAATATTTTCTAAAGTATTTTTCGGATTTTTACTGTTTTTGTCAAAGGATTGTGCTGTCCCATATTGCATGATGGAGTGCTCTTACGTGATTTCTTGCTGCTCATTTATTATTTGCTCTTATTACTCACTGAGTTAGGGTACTCACTTTACTCCCTGCACCAAGCGTGCAGTTGCAGGTATTGTTCGCCTGGTAGCAGGTTATTAGCGGATAAGAGGTATTACTATTGTTGCTGAGCAAGGTGACCGCCAGCGTTCGCGGCACCAGACTTCATCTTTTGAACTCCGAATTTTATTATTATATATTATTGGCCCTGTAAGTGTGTTCAGTCTTCTTTAGTTGCTCGTGACTTGTGACACCCTGGTCGGGTTGTGCTGGGTTGTAATTAATAGTTTTTAATGTTATTAAGTTGTACCCTCTATTCATTTATGTTTAATAATTGTTAAAGAGACGATTTGGGCTAGTTGGCTGGCCTTGTCTTCACGAGAGGCACCGTCACGATAGGGTTTAGAAATTGGATCGTGACAATTAACTAGATAACTGCCCTTGATTTGAAGTGTCCCTATATTTACACCATGTTCTTCGCTCACTCACGAATATCTCGCCTTTCTGTTAATCCTCTTTGCTCTCATTCCGTCATATTTGGTCTCGATCACTACTGCCATCGATCTCAACAAGCACCTTAGTCCTTGGACTCACTACCTCAACTTCGTGCTTCGGTCTGATCCATTACGAGGCTAACCCTCGATGCAATCGAGTAGGCCCAGTTTTAACCGTATACAGATAGTCTCCTCTTTTCTTGGAATGTAATGAGAAAAAACGAATTGAGCATTCAATTTTGTACCTCGACCTATCATGATGTTACCCTCGTGACGTAGGCAATGAAAGAAACTGAAACATCCCGTCGGTACAGTCCCAAATCATTAATGAGTGTCAGTTGGTGGTCGACCACTAGTGCCTCTGAATCATCACCGTGAATCCTTAAATAGGTTTTCTTCTCAATTCCTCAAACTTTACTTTGAATTTTTCTTGTACTAATCTTCAAAATCCTTTTGAGCTCTTCAAGTCTATCTGCAAATCTTCAAAGCTTTCCACATATTTTAAGCCTTCCTGTTCTGCACAGTCTCCTAGGCTTTGCTATCAGCCCTTCCTCAAAATACAAAATCTCATTCTCTTCTTCCTTCTTTCAACTTATAAAGATCGCAAAAACATCTAAAATCGTTAATCAGAAAGAAAAAATTCTTCGTCGCGGCTGGCCGGCGGTAAAACAAAAGTGGACCCCTGCCTTAGCAGTGTGTTTCCGAGGGGGTGTGATCTTACTTCTTCCTTCAAAGTCGAGAAAACTTCCTCTATCCCTGGCCGATTGAACCAATATCGAGATGCATGGGCTCGATAACTGAGAGTGACCTTGAGCAAGTCAAGAAAGACTGCTATTAGGATAACAAAGAGGTGTTAATCCTGATCTTTGAGGAAGATATCACTACCCACGTGAATGGGCATCTAAGTGTTTACACTTACCCTTTCATACTGGGCCCTGTCGACCCCATTATCCTCGACTTTTGCTGCCAGTACCAAATAACCTTAGGTCTGATCCACCCTTCCTTCTGGCGGATTGTCCTAAAAATTGAATAACAATAAAACTTAAAATGTGGTTTTAATGATATGTGATTTAACTTAATACCATTTGATAAAGGTAAAGAGTAATGATAAAAATTAACAATAATATAAGGCGAACCGGTGTTTGAACAAAGCCCTCGAGCTAGTTATGCAAAAACAGTTAAAAAGAAAAGAGAATATAAATTAAAGAGAGAATATTGTATGGCTTTGATATGCCATAATGTAAGATCTATACAAGATGATTAGAGCCCCCTTTATATAGTAGAGATTCCTATTTCTGGCATAATTCTAACTATGGAAGTAAATCCCATGATTAACTAGGTAACTGCCCTTGATTTGATCCGTTCCAATATTTACACCATAATATTCAGCCAGTCACAAATATATCCCCTTTCCATTATTGTGCTTTGCTCGAAGTCCATCATATTTGGTCTCGATCGCTGCTGACCTCGATCTCGACAAGCACCTTGATCCCTGTATTCGCTACCTCAACTTCGTCCTCCGATCTGATCCGTTACGAGGCTAACCCTCGATGCAGTTTCCTGATCTCGATCAAATAGCACAATCGAGTAGGCCCTGTTTTAACCGTATACACTCTGTGTATGTGGTTTGTGTATATTTAGGTCTTGAAGTATTTTTTTTTAAGATTTTATTTGGAACCAAATTGAGTCCTAACCTAGAAATTCAATATTGGAAAGAGTAATTTTTAAAATTATATATTAGGAAATTTCCCATTACTTACTTGTTAGGAGATGTGATGTATAGCTTGATAACATTTACAACATCCTTCATATTTTTTTTTTATCTAAGGCTGTCGTAATCGATTTACATACGGCTATTATAATTTTTATTTGTTATTATAGTTTATACTAATATTGGTATGCTCTATATTTTTCGGTAAGTAAAATTACAACACTTGTTTTTAGATGTTCTAAAACTTTTAATTTGTTAAGAAACTAAATCAAAATAACAATACAAGAATATAGGGAGCTATAGAGAAGAGATACTTATTTCTTCTATATATTCAAGTGTGTTACAAAATGACTTATCATCCTCTATTTATAGTACTACATAGAGGTATACCAAAATAATTCCATAAATATGTCATTAAGCATTTGAGAACATGGAAGAAGATTATGGGGGAGATTATGGAGGTATGGGAGCTATAACCATAAGCATTGGAGTAGTGAGAGTTATGAAGATAATGAATAAGAGTAGTGAGTGTTATAGGAGTAATGGACATCTACCATAATTTAATGTTTCATAACACTCTCCCTTGGATGTCCATAGATAATGTGCCTCGTCAAAACCTTATTAGGAAAAAAAACCCAGTGGGAAAAAATTCAAGTGGAGGAAAAAGAGTACACATATATAATAATGCACGTTACTTGCTGCCTCATTAAAAACATTGCCAGGAAAATCCAGTGGGATAAAACCTTAGCTAAGAAAAAAGAATACAACGCTTATGGGCCTCCCCTGATGAAAACATCACTTTATTTCTGAAAGACGAAAAATTCCAAGCTTGTATAAAAACTTCTCTAATCTTGAGACCGGCAATGCCTTTGTGAATTATTCCGCTAAATTATCATTTGAATGAATTTCTCGAACATCTATTTCATCATTCCATTGAATATTGTGTACGATAAAGAACTTTGATGAAATATAGGATTTATTATGTCTCGTTCAATATATCCTTCTTTCATTGAGATAAGAAAGCATCAATGTCTTCACTACTATTACAATCTATTCTTCAAAGAAAAGTCACACATCTGTAGTATGTTGAGTCACTTGCTTCAACAATTGCAAGTGCATTGACATGACTTGAATAATTATCAACAATTGACAACCGTGTGAAATGATAATATGGCAATTCCCTCACATACAAATAAATTGTTTGAAGAACGAACTTCAGAAAATGCCTGCATTTTCATAACCAACAAAACCTTATCAATAATTCTTACAATAAACAAAATTATATCAAAGATTCCTTTTAATATATAACACTAATTATATTTCAATATCTCTATATAGTCTTTATACTTTCAGCGGTTGGAACTATTTGTCCAACTTCACATATTTTAGATGAAGTTAATTTTTATTGCGTATTTTATATTTGGCCAATTATTTATCTCTCCAAATTCCATGAAATATTTGAGCTCAAGACCCTCGTCAATATTAATATTATTGAGCGCCACATTATATCAACAATATTGTCGACGATCATTTTACGTCGGTTCCATCATCAATCAATAAAGACATAACTTATCAAGATCTCATTATTTTCAAGTACCTGAGCCTCTCCCATGAGGTCTTACAAAGTGTTATGTCATGGTGTTCCTGTAAAGCACTTTCCTACTTATTATGACCATCTTTAATAGTTTCTCCTCCCCTTCTTCAAGGAGTTTGTCTTTAGAATCGATTAGTGTATTACGCTTCATTCGCGCCATAAACTTTGTCCATCATGGACGTTATTCTATTTGGATCATTAGTAGCTGAATATGACATTTAGCTTTAGGTCAGCAATGTGCTTGGAGATATTTTTGAAATAAATTATCACTTGAAGTTCAAGTTCACATTTTCTTACATGAGGATCTAGATGTATTTATAATAATTCATTTCACATATCACTTTTTCAGCTGCCCATTTTCTCCACCTAATGTCAGGATCACCAACACATTTTCTTAACTTTTTTTGGAACCCATCTTTGTGCGTTGTGGAAACAAAGTTAAATCATATAGCACATCAATATTTCTTGATGAGAGTATTTGATTCCTGACCATGACCCAATTCTGATGGGGAGAATTTATCATAACTTGTTGGCTATATGCGTACAGTATTGTTTTATATTAAATAATATACCTCACGCCAAATTTCTATTTGGAAGTTTTGTTCACATAACCAATGGTTTAGCTATAATTGGAGGCATATATTTTTTGATAAACCAACTTGGATTTAAACCAGCATTATCATGATAAATTATCATAATATATATTCTGGAACTGTCCTTTAATAATTTGAGCAAACATCCTTGCAAAAACCTTCAAAGTGCCATTTGATAACAAACACACATGTGACTATACAATAGATGCATCTATTAAAATCATATAATAGTAAACTTTCGATATGTCAGTTGATTGGTCCCATACATATATATCACCTTTTTTATATTTCAAAAATTAGGGAATACAATCCCAACTCTAGCTGGTATAGTAATCAATTTATCATGAGAACAAGTCATACATGAGAATTCTTGAAGAATCTCCAAATTCTTCAATATATTCCAATATGATTTCTCAATCATTTTTCGCATCATAATTGAACCGGGATAGCCAATCGGTCATGCCAACTAATATTTATTTCAGTAAACCTCTAGTTTACTTGTGGAACGTAATTCTATCATTATGCTTATACTTGTGTACAAATAGAAGGAAAATTGAGTACCTTTTCATATTTACCTGGTATGATTATAGTAATATGAAGATATTCTATTTTCTTTTCACTTATAGTCTCAATATACCAACCACTTTGGCTAATGTATTTGAAACTCAAAAAGTTTCTTTTGAGACTTACTATAACGTCATGAACAATTTTATTTATCCGAGTAGTAACAAATCAGTCTTTCAAAGCTCTTAACTAGTTTTATACTACATGATCTTTTGTCACACCATCCATATGGTGAATCTCCGTACAGAGAAAATTATTTTATAGTAATTGTCATGATCAAAATCATCATAAGCAAAATCATTTATTGCTTAATTTTTCTTTTAATAATTTTTTTATAAGACATGACAAAATATTTTTGGCGTACCACATATACTCGACCGATGAAATAGTCATGTAACCATATTGTAAAATTCATTGTCTTTATTTCTCTCAAATCTCTTTTAATGGTGAGTTCTGATATTTATCCAACCATGCATAAGCACATTCTTATGCATAATTTTTATCAAATATATATTTCATATTCAATAAGGAATTAGTCTGCATTTGCAATGCTTGTCACAAGTCGCATTCTTTCAAAACAATAGACTATAATCGTTTGAGTGTGTCTCATATTTTCAAACCATATACACAATTCCTTCACCATTGAAGGATTAGTTTGAGAACCCTTATTGTTTTTCTTTTTACATTTATATTTTCAAACCATATACACAATTCCTTCACCATTGAAGGATTAGTTTGAGAACCCTTATTGTTTTTCTTTTTACATTTACCATAATGATTACTATTATTATTTTGATCTTTGGCACGACCATGTATCGGTCAACCACTTGTCTTCATTAAGAATTATTATGCACGGTTATCACATTCATTTCAAGAATGAAGCATATCAAATGGGACAAACTTCGTGCTTTTTCATGAAAAAATATTATTTTTCTTTTGTCATCACTATATTTTCAGTATGGTACATTGGGACTCAAGCCAACATCTTACCCATATAAAGGCATGTTAGGCCATATTTAGTTAGGACACCAACTCAATTTTTATCATCATGGAGCATCAGGACTTGAACACAATATCTTACCCTCATGGTGAGGAGGGACTTGCCCCATCGCCTTACCCTCTGTTAATAATATCATATGCCAAAATATATTAGAATCACCTTAAAGCCATTAATCATCTTTGACAGCATTAGCAAAGTAACTTGTTTGTATTTAATATATAACACTATCAATTTTTTCTTCTGTTTTGTACTTCTCTTATAAGTTCAGAGTTTCTTTCTTCAAAAATATTAAGGAATTTCTCACGCCTCAAGCAAAACAATTCTATTTGATTAGCATTCAACACAGATATACATTTTATCCCCTTTTGGACTTTGACATGTAAAAGCTGTTAGTTACTTCAGTGCTAACGGCCGTAGCCATTTATACTTGGAGGATTCCCATAGCTATTTATATTTAGGAGACAGCCGTAACCATATACGTATTTAGAGGATGTCCGTAGCCATTTTATATTTGAGGGAACTGCCGTAGCCATTTATATTTGGAGGATGGTCGTAGCCATTTATATTTAGGAGACGACCATAGCCATTTACGTATCTGTAAAATGGCCGTAGCCATTTTATATTTTAGGAAACGGCCACAACCATTTATACTTGGAGGACGGTCGTTTGATATTTTCAATTAGGGCCGTGTATTCCCGTAGGCAGCCACTGAGGATAAGGGTGCACTTGACGTGCACCGTAAATGGTGCTCAGCGTATGGAGGCATACTGGACATCCTTCCGACATACCCAGGTATTTATACTCACTTCGAAGGCAAAGTGTCGATTGACGGTTGCAAAGTCGTTTCGTGATATCCATCATAATGACACATGTTACTGTGGATTCGAACCATTTTGCGGTTGATCATGTAGTTAATGATGGCTTTTGAAATTTGTGAAAGCCACTTTTGCAGTATAAATAATGAGCTATGCCATTCGTTTCTTACTTTTCGTTACTCGTCTTAGCAAGATTTCAGAAGAAGCAACTTTTCCCATTTTCAATTCTTCCTTTTCTTTGTTCGTTGTTAATCTGTGTCGTTCTTTGTCGTTTTTCACTCAGTCTTCATACTTGTTTATTCTCTGGTGGATTTTGATCATTCCTTGCTAAGTAATTAGTAATGGTAAGCAGTTCTCACACAAACCTTAATCCAGCGACTCTCCCGGCGGCCGATGGTCCCTCCTCGGTGACGAGGACCATCGAATCGACGGGGAGCGGCGGGATACCGTCAGTGGTCTAGAGGTCCGGCAACCGACTTCACCGCTGATAAGGGGGAGGATCAGGTCAATGAGGCCCCATTAATAAGAGAGGTTGGCATCGCCCAGTTAAGGGAGCAATATGATATCCCTCGTTCTCCTGATATCTCCTTACCAGGAGCGAGAAAAGGGTTCACATCGACCGCCCAGGATATTGCATTTTCTATGCTTATCCTTTCAGGTTGGGGTTCAGGCTTCCCCTTCAGACGTTGGTGGTAGATTTTTGCTGCTATTATGAGGTGTGTCCTAGTCAACTCGTCCCTTCTTTCTACAAGATTTTTGCTATACTCGTCAAGTATGCAGAATTAGCCCGAAGAGAAATAACGGTGTGGCACATGCTGAATCTATATGCCCGTTAGAGGGTCCGTGGCATCATGATTCGAATGGTCCCTCATGGAGCTAGGGGTCTGACCGCGGAGCTGGATGATGTGGTCGATTCTCATACTTACGAGAATTTTTTCTACATCAAGACCGAGCATTTGGCAGTGAATGCTACAAAGTTCCTGGAGATTTAGAACCATATACGTAAGTTTTCCATTCGTCGGATTCTACCTTGCATTCTTTCTTGTTCCTTGTTATGATAAGTGTAAACTCTAACTTGTGTTTGTAGCTGAGCGGGCACCACCGGCTCCTCTGTCCGGCATTAGCGAATGGGTCGAGGCCGTACTCCCTCATACAGTGGAGATTCGCATGTCGCCGTATTTTTGGGAGATATGATCGTAGGCCTGTTTCCGGTGAGCGTTTGAATTGTCACATTGATCTTGTTTGGCTGTGCTGAATTTTTTCTTCTTTTAACTCTTTTATTTTGTTGATCAGGGGGGCACGTCGCGTGAGGGCTCCTTAACTTGCATTTCACAGGTCGGGTGCAATTATTCGGCAGGCAGCAATGCCAATTCCACGTCCGATTCTAAGGGTGGCTTCTGTCGAATCATCAGCGACTCATTCCCCAGTGCGATCCACACTTCGGACTGAGGCATCTTCAGGGGTCGTTCGTCCCAGGGCGGAGTCACCCTTAAATGAGGAAGAGGAGGAGGATGAGAGGCCATTGGTTAGGCGCAGGGTCGCTCTTAGACCTACTTTATAGGTGGTACATTTGGACTTCCCAACGTCAGAGCGAGGGGGAGGGGGAGGGGGGAATGAGGCAGCTGTGCCTACCCTTGAGGGAAAAAATACAATGGGGGTTGCCCCGGTCGTCTCAGGCCTTAATGAAACTGTTGCTTCGGAGGCTCAATCGTCGGTTCCAAATGTTGAGAGGGAAAGCAGTGCCTCAGCAGCTTTCTTGGTTGGAGAAGCAAGTGTTGATCCGTTGGCGGGGGAGGAAGTCTTGACATCTTGGCCGATTAGTGGAGAAAGGGGCGTCGTAGGTGGGGGGAATCCAACACCAAATTTGATTTGGATCGTGATGACGTCTGCATGCTCCAAGAAGGCATCACACGCGCGACGGTGCACGCAGGGGGCCATTTTTATATGCGGAGATTCCTACTTAGAAGAATTTGCTACTTGAGGAGGATAACCTGGTGCCGATGTTTGCAGCTTTGTGCTCGGAAGAGGAAAGCAGGTCACTGAGTGGCGTCTCCGATGTTGGATTAATGGACAAGGTGGCTGTGACGGGTTTTAGGGTGCGTGCGATGAACTTCTTCGGTTATTTTCTTGCCCTGATTTGCCTCCTATCTTAGGCGTTGCTTTTGCTTTGCAAACCTTTCTTTTGGAGGTAGAGGGTATGCACCGAGCCAACGTTCGCTTGGGGATCTTTTTGCGGGTGTTGGAGAAGTACCTCCGCTATCGGGATAGGTGCTGCGAGATGCACGAACGTATGAGGAATGATCCCCGTAGGTGGGAATTGGTTGAAGAGTTAGCGAGGGGGGAGCTTCTAGTGCAGCAGAATCAAAACAGGGTAAACACTCTCGTGGAGAAACTTCGTCGTAAGTACGAGGAGATGGAGGGCGAGATGAGTGTTGCAGATGAGAGGGAGTGTTGAAGTCAGGAGGTCGTGGCGGAGGCCTATAAGGCCTTGATTAGGATGGTGGTTAATTTGGACACGGAGCTTGCTGCCTTGAGGAGGCAAGCAAGGGATGCTTCGATGAAGGCTGGGGCGTTCGAGGCGGCAGTCCGTGTTCATAAGAGGGAATGGGAGCTACAGAGATTTGCTGCAACTTTAGAGTGGCGAGGCTGGAGGAACGCATTGGTGTTTATGAATGGGATTCCTAGATTGCAGCAGACCGGATTGCGGCCTTGGAAGCCGAGAATCAGCAACAAAGGGACCAGGTGGCTTCTTATCGCCCCGCTCGTGATCTTTGGTCATTTGCTGAGGTCCAGCTCGACGTGTATAAGAAATTATGGGAGGGCGGCGTTGTGCCCGAAGCTATATATGAGGAGGCCCGCCAAAAGGCCCATGACTCTCGTCTTGGCTGTGGTTTCAACCCGGTCACTCCATGGGCTGAAGATGGCGCTGAGGGCACTGATAGTGGCGCGGGTGGCGTTCAGGGTGGCGCGGATGGCGCTGAGTAAAAATGTTTTTGTAGAGTTAGTTTTATATATTTCTTTTTCTAGTTGTTGTTGCCGTTTGGCTATCTTTTTCTTTGTTCGCCGGTCTTGGCCGGATATAAGCGGGGGTAGCCCCTTGTAAATAAAGCTATATATATATATATATATATATATATATATATATATATATATATATATATATATATATATATATATATATATATATATATATATACATACATGCAATTTCATGTTCCTTTTCTTGTTTCCAAGTTTTCTTTTTGCACTCGTCCAAGGGGGCTCCGCCTTTAGAGTTTTTATGGTGGGCATGTTGGTCCCCTTACGACTTTAGTCGTGATAACGTCATTGGTCTTGGCCATGATGGCGTTGATGGCTTTGGCTAGTTAGGCGATTTTGACCAGTGTCGAATCTGTTTGTTTGCCTTAGTTAGAAACTAGGTTGGCTGCTAGCTTCAATGGCCTTAGCCGTGATTAGACGTTTTTGCCTTATCGTTTTCCTTTACTCCGTATGAGTAGGTTATAGCAGTTATTTGGCGAAGGCGGCATATAGCCTTAGTCCCAGTTCGGGCATGGTTGAACTGCTGGTTGTGGTATTGTAATTCGACCCGGGCCGAACTCTTTGCGGCTCGACTCTTAGTTTGAGTTAGACGTACTTACTTGAGTGGCGACTGTAATGCTGGATTTGTTCTTTTGTTGAGGAGCATGCCTTGTTGCGTCCACTAGTGAGGGCGCTTGGCCTTAGTTTTGGTTTAGACTGGGTTGGGCTTTTTGACTTTCAGGATGAGGGTGTTCAATCTTGCCGAAACTGGCGAGGTTGGGCTAGTGATGGCAAAGGTATTCGGCCTGAGTTCCAGCTCAACTTATGGTTAAACTTCTTGGCGGAGGCGCGTGGCCTAAGGTGTTGTTCAATCGTAGTTGAACCTGTTGTAATTTTTAATGGCGAAGTCACTTAGCCCGAGTCCCAGTTCAACTCATAGTTGGACTTTTTTGGCGAGGGCACATAGCCTGAGTTGTTGTTCAACCATAGTTGAACTTTTGCAATTTTTGATGGCGAAAGTACATAGCCCGAGTCCCAGTAAAACTCATAGTTGAACTTTTGGGCGAGGGCACATAACCTGAGTTGTTGTTCAACCACAATTGAACCTTTTGTAATTCTTGATGGCGAAGGCACTTAACCTCAATTGCTGTTCAACCGTAGTTGAACCTTTACAATTTTTGATGGTGAAGACACATAGCCTGAGTCCCAGTTCAACTCATAGTTGAACTTATTGGGCAAGGGCACGCAGCCTGAGTTGTCGTTCAACCGTAGTTGAACCTTTTGTAATTCTTTATGGCGAAGGCACTTAGCCCAAGTCCCAGTTTAACTCATAGTTGAAACTTTTGGGCGATGGCATACAACATGAGTTGTCGTTCAACTATAGTTGAACCTTTTTTAATTCTTGATGGCAAAGGCACTTAGCCTGAGTCCCAGTTCAACTCATAGTTGAACTATTTTGGCGAGGGCACGTAGCCTGAGTTGTCGTTCAATCGTAGTTGAACCTTTTGTAATTCTTGATGGCGAAGGCACTTAGCCTGAGTTGTTGTTCAACCGTAGTTGAACCTTTGTAATTTTTGATGGTGAAGGCACATAGCCCGAGTCCAAGTTAAACTTATAGTTAAACTTTTTGGGCAAGGGCTTGTAGCCTGAGTTGTCGTTCAACCGTTGTTGAACCTTTTGTAATTCTTGATGGCGAAGGCACTTAGCCTGTTCAACTGTAGTTGAACCTTTGCAATTTTTGATGGTGAATGCACATAGCCCGAGTCCTAGTTCAACTTATAGTTAAACGTTTGGGACGAGGGCACGTAGCCTGAGTTGTTGTTCAACCATAGTTGAACCTTTGTCTTTTCGCATAACCCGTTGTGTGCAGGGTGTCGGGGGTTAGGTTTTCATTTGAAATCTTGTCCGATTTGTGTATAGTCTTCTTGACTAGTTTGTAGAGGTCATTCCATTATGGATCTTGGTTCGAGATGCCTTCATGACACTTTCCGAGAGGGTCCCGTATCGGGGGGATGAGGGTATCTCGCACGTGTTCTCCACGTAGGGGGGGAGTATTTGCTTCTTCTTCTTCTTCTTCTTCTTTCGCTTTCTTGAGAATGGGGGGAAGTCAAGGCTTCAGACTCTTGCCGGAGCTTTCGATTTCCCTTCACCCGCTGTGTTACTTTAGCTCATTCGAGCTGGATTGCTTTCTTTTTGGGTGTTTTCTTTGCTTTTTTGTCTAAGGATGAACCACGCAATTCTGCTATGAAATTCCCACAGACTGTGCCATATTTTTTAGCTCAAAGTTAACATACACTTCGAAAGAATAAAACAATCAGAAGAAAACAAGGGTCAATCATAGCAGATCGTAATAAACTAAAAGACCAAATAAAAGGGATAAGAAATGAGCTTATATATTAAGATGAAAAGGGTGGGGAGCTTTTTATTGATGATATTGATTTGGTCTGCCTCTCCATGGGGAGGTCCAGAGCCTTACAATGATGTTCTCAATGCCCATAGTCGGGGCACTATTGTGGATTCTCCCTTTTCTTGGGGGTAATAGTGAAGAAGAAAAAGTAGCAGCCCCCTTCTCTAGGGTTCTTTCTCTTAGCATATATAGCAACAAATCCTGCCTACTGGCACTGAATGACCGCGAAAGCTAATGGTGTGTACGATGTAGCCTTGCTAGCCAAATCGGGTGACTGTCGGGCCCCCTTTTTTACGTCCCCATGTTCCCCCCGTGTGGCGACATGGGGGCGAAAAAAGGAAAGAGAGGGATCTTTCCAGACATAACCAAAGAAGGGAAAAGATTCTTCAAGTGTCTCAGGTCCCAGAAGTGCATGATAAATGCCGCCAAAGCCCAATACTGCAGAAGAAATTAAATGAAGTACTCCAGATACAAAGTATGGAAAGGTGTCATCAGAAAAGGGCATAATAGTTACCTTTTTCTCTATAACAGGATTATTAGTTACTCGTTGGATTTCTTCTGGACATTTCCCACTAAGCGATTTATATGAATCATTAATTTTCCTTTCATGGAGTTTCTCCCTTATTCATATAATTCCGTATTTCAAAAAAAATATTTTAATTTTAAGTATCCTTTTCTATCAGATAGGAAGGGTTGTAGCACAAAATGTACTTCTAAGTAATTGCCCCATAGATCCTATATCTATCTATATGAACATTTAAATAAGTTTGATTCTTTATCGGATCATAAAAACCCACTTTCCGAAGATCTTTTCCTTCTCTTCGGGATCGAACATCAATTGCAATGATTCGATAGACGGCTCATTGGGATAGATGTAGATGAACAACACCCCCCTAGAAACGTATAGGAAGCTTTCTCCTCGTACGGCTCGAGAAAAATGATTGATTCGAGGAGTGGATTTCTACCAACAAAGAAAAAAGTAATAATCTGAATAAGGAATTTTTAAATCGACTTGAAGTTCTAGACAAGGACGAGATAGTGCTTTTTCAACTCTCTCAAAATGGAATCTATTCCAAACATATATGCCATGGTTCCATCTATCCTCATGAGGAGGAGTTTGGTTTCAAACCCCGGTTCGAACAGGAGGAGTACGCCATGCTAATGTGCCTTGGATGATCCACATCTCAGGGTCAGGCGCCGATGAGAGAAAAAGAAAGAATCGGAATTGATCGATAGATTTCTCGAAACAAACGAAAAGGAAAGGAAAGATGAAACATGAGGCCAGGGATGAATCGAAAAAGAAATCTTTATTGGTTCTACCTCCTATTTTTTATGAAGAGAATGAATCTTTTTCTCGAAGGATCAATATTTCCCATACGCAATCCTTTGTAACGACGTTGTGGCGGACGGACGCTAAGATGGAATAGGCCCGCTAATATGCCCAATGTTTCTGCTGCAATATGATGAGAGGCTATTCCTCCCTCGGCCTTTCGGTCAAAAAACAACGTCGATGAAGGCGTGTAGGTGCACTATTCCGTGGACCAGAGCCAATCTGAATTGATCTTGTAAAAGATCTGCTACAGAACGAATACGTTTATTTTTCAAATGATTCATATCGTCAAGTGCACCCATTCCAAATTTCAGCCCAATCAAATGATCGGCGGCTGCCAATATATCTCGTGGCACCGCCCGGGGTATTTCTGTGAGTCCTCGGAATGGGATGATGCCGGAAAGGATTTTTATCCAAACATTAATTGGTCGTGTATTAGCAGATGATATATACATGGGTCCGCGATGTATTGCCACTAGAAATCAAGACACAGGCATTCCAGCCCGTTTTAGTGGAGGGGCGCGCTATTTGTTTACATCCATTAGTTTGCAAGGGATTCAATGCTGATTTTGATGGAGACACGGAATTCAATGGAAGCAATGATAAAAAAATACAAATAGAAAAGGAAAGGGAGGAAATACAAAACAATAGAAGAGAAAAGTCATACAAAGTTATATACAAATGACTACCCCCCTTTTTGTATTTCCTTAATTTATTTCCTTAATTGAATTTCGGTTGATTAGGATTGATAAGGACGAAGTTCCTTAAAAACCTCCGCCTTCTTTAAAATATTCTGAACAGTTCCTGTAGGTTGAGCCCCTTTTTCAAGGAAATATAAAATAGCAGGAACATTTAAATAAGTTTGATTCTTTATCGGATCATAAAAACCCACTTTCCGAAGATCTTTTCCTTCTCTTCGTTGCTCTCTCTAATAAATGGCCATACCATTTATTAACCATTAATAGGCTTAGGAACGGATTAATCCCTTTAATTATCGCAGAATCAAGTTTTGACCCATACAGAATTATTGACATCCACCCTAATCTAATATTTCATAACATAATTTTATATTCCGTTTTTATTTTATTACGTTATTTTAATAACTTATATACAGTTATAGGCTTAGTGGAATTTTACGTCATTCTCAAAGCATACGTGTTATCCCATACCGGATTATATGTCCCAACCTCAGGGCCACTACTTTGAATACACTAGTGATAACTAAAATTTGAACAACTACATGTTAGGAAAGCACATTCTTATTGTTTAAAAATCTAATTCCAGCAATAATAATGTTGTACCAAAAAACTAGCTTTTTGTTATAAAATAAAAGCAATTTAGTAAAATATGAACAAGAAATATAGATAAAGAGAAGGAGAGATTTTTTTCTTCAATTGTGTGTACATTTTCATTGCAATTACATGCCCTTTTATAGGCATAAAAAGTAAAGATGATGAACATAAAATAGGAGATTTAATCTTTAAGATATTCACAATATGGTCATCCAATGTAGCATCCAATGTAGTATCCAATGTACAAATTATTCATAACACTCCCCTTGGATGTCCATAGATAATGTGCCTCATTAAAACCTTACTAGGAAAAAACCCTATGGAAAAAAATTCTAGTGAAGGAAAAAGAGTACACATGTATAGAAATATGCCTTTTGTTGCCTCGTTAAAAACCTTGCAAGGAAAACCCAGTGGGACAAAACCTTGTAAGGAAAAAGAGTGCAACGCACATTAACTCCCCCTGATGAGAGCATCAACTCACATCCTTGAGCCTTCGCATCCCGATCTTGTACACTAGCTTCTTGAAAGTTGATGTTGGTAGAGATTTTGTGAACAAATAAGCCATATTATCACTTGAACGAATATGTTGAACATTGATATCACCATTCTTTTGAAGATCATATGTGAAAAATAACTTTGGTAAAATGTGCTTTGTCCTATCTTCTTTTATGAATACTCCCTTCAATTGAGCTATGCATGCTGCATTATCTTCATACAAAATTGTGGGTAATTTGTCACATTTCAAACCACCTTTGTCTCGAATAAGATGTATTATAGACCTCAACAACACACTCTCGACTTGCTTCATGAATAGCAATTATCTCAGCATGACTAGATGAAGTATCCATGATTGATTGCTTAGTCGATTGCCAAGACTTGACAATGCCTCCATATATACCACATAGCATGTTTGAGATCAAGCCTTATATGTGTTAGACAAATAACCCGCATTAGCATAACCAACAAGATTGGGATTGTAATTATTGCAATAAATTAAGCCCACTTCGGTAGTCTATTTCAGATAACACAATATGTATTTGATTTCATTCTAATGTCTCCTTGTAGGACTAGATATATATCTTGCTCAGACATTAACTGAAAAAGCTATGTCACGCCTTGTAGTGTTAGCAAGATACATTAGTGCATCAATTGCACTAAGATACGGTACTTCAGGATCAAGAAATTCTTCATTATTTTCATGAGGTCGGAATAAATCTTTATATCAAGTGATCACACAACCATCAGAGTATTCAATGGATGTACTTTATCCATATATAATCGCTTTATAATATTTTCAGTGTATGTTAATTGATGGACAAGAATTTCACCTTTCATATTTATATACCAAGATAGAATTTTATCTTTCATTTCAAATTTTTTCATAAAACACTCTACTGCTTTATGATGCTCCCCGAGAGTTCTAATGATATTTGAATCATCAACATACACGGCGATTATAACATATTCAAATTCAGATCCATTTATAAAGGTACAAGGACAAATTGAATTATTCTTGTACCCTTCTTTCAACAAGTATTTTCTTGGGCGATTATACCATATGTGCCCATATTCTGTCAATCCGCATAAGGATTATTGAAGCCTTATTTAATTAATTTCTTGGAAATCATAATATGCTTCAGAAGAATTTAAATCCTTCAATGATTTCCATTATACGTATATCAAGTTTTTTATGTATTGCCATATTAAAACCTGAAATGACTACATCCACCACAAGAGAATATGTCTCTATATAATCAATGCAAGGATATTTTCAATCTTCCTGTAACACAAGCCGTCTTTATGTTTATCGATTTGACCTTTTTCACACAAGAATACATTTATACCTCCACTGGCCTTATACTTTCATATGTTGAGACTATCCGTCCAACTTCATGTTTTCAGGTGAAATCAATCTTGATTGCGTATTTTATTTTATTTTGTAAAATCATTTATCTGTCCAAATTTCATGACAGATTTGAGCTCAAGATCCTCGTCAATATTAATAATATTGAGCGCTACATTATATTAACAATATCGTTGACGATCACTTTATGTCGGTTCCATTATTACCTAATAAATACATAACTTATTGAGATATCTTATCTCATTATTTCAGGTACCTGAGCCTCTCCCATGAGGTCTATGAAGTTTTATGTCGTAGTGCTCTTCTAGAGCATTTGCCTCCTTATTATGAATATTTTGAATATTTTCCCCTCTCCTTCTTCATGGAGTTTATCTTTGGAACCGATTGGTCTGTTATGCTTTATCCATGACATAGACTCTGTCCCCATGGACTTTATTCTATTTGGAGCATTAGCAAATGTAATATGATATTTAGCTTTTGGGTCAGCAAATGCGTCTGGCAATAATTTGTAAATGAATTATCACTTGAACTTCAAGTTCGTATTTTTTTTGTACGAGGATCTATATGTATTTATAATAATTCATTTCACATATTACTTTCTCAGCTACCATTTTCTCCCCCTAATGTTGGGATCACCAACACATTTCACAACCTTCCGTGGGAATCCATCTTTGTGCATTGTGGTGGCATAATTAAATCATATAGCACATACATTTTTCTATATAGAAATTATTTGGTTCCTGACCCTGAACCGATTGTGATAGGGGAAATTTTCATAACTTGGCTAGATGCGAGCAAGTGCTGCTGTATATTAAATAATACATCTCATACAAAATTTTGTTTTTGAGAGTTTTGTTCGCATAAGCAATGATTTAACTATAATTGGAGGCATACAATTTTTGCTAGACCAACTTGGATTTAAACCAGTATTATTAAGATAAATCATCATAATTTATATTCTGAAACTGTGCTCTAACAATTTGAGCAAGCAATCTTGCAAAAACCAGACTGCAAGTTGATACAAATGCACATGTGACCATAAAATAGATGCATCTATTAAAATCATATAATAGTAAACGGTCCACGTGGCAGGTGACTGGGCCCATTTATCTATCACCTTTTATTCGTTTCAGAAATCAAGGGATTTATGACTTGACAATTCCAATTCGAATCGACCAATCGAATCCGGTATATTTTCCACGTTCATAGGAGTGCGTTTATGTTTCTGCTTTACCAATATAATTTTTTTTGGGCATTTCTAATAATATCTATCCTTGTTCCTATTTTGGCATTTTTCATTTCCGGAGTGTTAGCCCCGATTAGCAAAGGGCCGGAGAAACTTTCTACTTATGAGTCGGGTATAGAACCAATGGGCGATGCTTGGTTACAATTTCGAATCCGTTATTATATGTTTGCTCTAGTTTTTGTTGTTTTTGATGTTGAAACGGTTTTCTTTATCCATGGGCAATGAGTTTCGACGTATTGGGTGTATCTGTATTTATAGAAGCTTTCAATCCCAACCTTAATTGGTATATCATGAGAATTAGCAGCACAACAGAATTCTTGAAGAATCTTCTATTCTTCAATATACGCCAATGGAATTCTCAATTAATTTTCGCATCATAATTGAACCGGGATGGTCAACCCGCTATGCCAACTAATATTTATTTTAGTAAACCTCTAGTTTACTTGTGGCATATGTTTCAAGCATCATGCTTATGCTTGTGTAATACAAATAGAAAGAAAACCGGGTAACATTTCATATTTACCAGGTATGATTATAGAAATATGAAGATATTCAATATTCATTTCATTTATAGTCTGAACATGTCAACCACTTTAACTTATACATTTGAAACTAAAAAGGTTTCTTTGAGACTTTTCAAAATCAATATCATGAATAATTTTATTCATCCGGGTAGTAACAAATTAGTTATTTCGGATCTTTTAATAACTTTTATACTACAAGATCTTTTATCATATCATTCATATGGTAAATGTCTCATTCATGGAGAAACTTATATCATAATAAATTGTCATGGTCAAAATCATCATAAGCAAAATCATTTCTTGCTTTAATTTTGCCTTTATTAACTTTTATAAGACATGCCAAAATATTTTGGTGTATCAGATGTACGAGACAAATGACATACTCATGTAACCACACAATAATATTTATTCTCTTTATTTCACTAAAACCTCTTTCAAGGGCAAGTTGTGTGGTATTCATCCAAGCATGCCTTGCATGTCTTTATTCATTATTTTTATCACATATTACCATGTTCACATATAGGAATATGTCTGCATTTTCAATGCTTATCACAAGTCATATTTTTTTCAAGGAATGGATCATAATCAGTGACGTGTTTTATTATTTCATACCAATTTGATGGTAAACATTTCCTTCATATTTTGAAGGACTATTATGAGAATCTTTATAGTTCTCCTTTTATAATCATAGTGATGATTATTATTGTTTTGATCTTTGGAACGCCCACGTTCATTATTCAACCACTTATCTTCATTCAGACTTATTATGCGTCGTTGTCACATTCACATCAAGAATGGAGCAAATCAAGTGGGACAATCTTCATGCCTTTAATGAAAAATATATTATTCTTCTTTAGTCATCACTATATCATCAATATGGTACAGTAGGACTCAAAATCCAATGTCTTACCAATATAAAGGAATATTAGACCATAATAAATTGAGACTCATACCCAACACTTATTATTATGGTGCATTAGAATTTAATCCCGATGTCTTACCCTCAATCAATAGAATAATAGGCCAAAGTTTAACTGAGACTCACCTATGAGCCTTTAATATATTATTACTTAGAATTTTAATTAGAACCAGCATAGATCTTTTCATGGACAATAATACATGAAATGGTTAAATATAAAGGAAAAAACACAATCTCTTACAAGTATACTTCATGAACTAAAGGTAAACAATGTCTTTTGCCATAAAAACAACGAAATATACTCACTGCTTTCTAAAAAAAATAATTTGTTCTATCATTATGTTTCCTTATTCATGAAATGCAAGGACAAATTTATTAATGGGACAAGTCCAAATTGAGATTGTATAATCACATGCTTAACAAATGAGGCGATGAATAATGTTAAAGAATACATGTAGAAGAAATAAATTAATCAATATACAACATATGGCATCATCACAAACACAATAGTGTCACGAATACATCTACTATTTTATTTATATGATATTTACATGTGCATATATCATTTATAATGTTAAAATCAGTCTTACCACAAATATATTGACGAGATGAAATGCAAAATATTGAGAAACTATTCAGCAAAAGAAAAGAAGATAAAAAAAAAAACACACACTAAAAGAGGCAAAAGGATGTATATACATGAAACGTAGTTTCTGACTTGCCCAATGTGTAAGGGATTGGACCATTTAACTTATAAGAAGAAAACAACCACTGTTAACAACTTTACGTTCAAAATCAATTGATTCAATTTCTTGCCTTTTTCGTCTTTTGTTTTTTACTAAGTGCCAAATAAAAGAGCAATTCGTGCTGATAACGTGTTATAAAATGAAAGCAATTTAGTAAAACATGAATAAGAAATATAGATAGAGAGAAGGAAGAGATTTTCTTCTTCAATTGTGTGTATATTTTCATTGCAATTACATGGCCTTTTATAAGCATAAAAAGTAAAGATGATGAACATAAAATAGGAGAGTTAATCATTCACAAATGTAATATCCAATGTACAAATTATTCATAACACTTTTCATTTGATGATGTACCTTTACCGGAAATGATTCATGAATAACAAGAATTTCAATTTGTTGCCTGTCGGTCGCAATCGGCACCATAATAAGTACCCTCTTTAAATTAATCCCCATTTTTCAATTCTGAATCATATACTAATTATTTAAGTAAAAGATTTTTCTCCTTTGAACCATTAAAGTTGATACTAATACTAGTTCAGTCTTTTATTAAACTTCTACTTTATTCTATACTTAGCTAAATTAAAATGCATCTATATAATTAGGTTGCGAGAGAATAATGTGTTTGATTCTTCTTGAGGTGGACAATGACACTAGAAGAAAGACCTAAAAATGGAGCATACTTCCCCTAAAATATGGGAACAATGAAATGCAACTAAACGAAACCTAATTATCAAAGTACCAAAAATGTCAAACGCGACTAATCTATATTCTATCTAACTGAGAAATTTAAATTTCAATTCCAAGGGGGTCCACTTAACTCTCATATAAAAAGGAAATAATATCCATTTTAACATTTATATAGTTTCCTCCTCTTTATTGTTTAGACAAGTGGAAGCTAAATTGATTCCAAAAAATTAAAAGTTGGATTTGAGACTTGAGAATAATGATGTTCCACGTTGGCTGGCCAGACACAACCACACTCTTCTACTTCATTGTCATTTGTGATGTGTAATAATACTATGAACGTAACCGACGAGGAGAAAAAAAGATGTAAGAATAATAAAAAGCCACGTCGCTCGGGATAAAACCTATATGGACTGTCCCCGACAATATCTACTAGCGTCCACGTGGCACAATTTAGTGGTTCGATGTGATAACACGTGTGATTTCATTGTAGTACAAAATTACTTCCTCTGATTTATTTCATATAGCGATCTTTAATTGGCATAAATTAAAACTTACAATTTTAAATATATTATGTAATTTTATGTGCCATAAAAATATATTTTTACAGATAAAATGTTAAATTTAAAGTAAAGCTATTTTCAAATATCAGAAGATAACATAAAACAGACTAAAAGAAAACAAATATTACTAGCATATATTACGGAGTATTTATTTTGAAAAGTGTTCATATATAACCAGCATTTATTTGGGAAACGAAAAGACACTTTATAATTGGACTGCTGATGATGACATAGCATTAAATTCAAAGACAATTGAAAAAGATGGAGAAAATGGGAGAATACCAAAGAAAAGATCATCTCAAGAATCCTAACAAGAATGAAAGATTTCAGAAAGAAAAAAAAAATAACAAAAATGAAAGAGTTGGAGAGTTAAAACATAAAAAAATTAATTGTTCTTTAACATATTAAAAAGAAAAGTTGGTTAGGGATATATCAACTGGATCTTACGAGATACTATACTAAGTTCGCGTTTGGACATTAAATTATAATTTTAAAATTAAGTTGAAAAGTTATATTAAGGATTTAAAATTATGTTTGCATATTTAAAAAAATATTGCAGTTTTATGAGTAGAAAAAAAAGTTTTTTTTCCAAAAATTTGAAAAAAATTGTCAAAATCACATTTTAGTTTTTAAAAACTCATATAAAAAATATTAAAAACTTTACAAAATTTCAAGGACAAACATATTTTTTTCTTAAAATAGAAAAAAAAAATCTATAATCAAACGGACCTTTAACTACTTCTTGTCTAAGATATTTCTTGGAAGTTTTTTTTTTTATTAGGTGTCGTTTTCGATTATTCCTTTTACAACGCCCTACCAATGTAAAAAGAGAAAAAAGTCAAGCCTAATTTGAAAGTCATAATCAGTTATCAATTTTGTACCAGGTTCATTAGAATAGTCATTCCATAATCTGATTCATTCATTGTTCTTGTCAATGACCTTTCTTTTGGAGGAGTTCTTTACAGTGCAAACATAAAAGCTGTTTAGAAAACGATGAGCACGATAACGAAGGTTGAATTTGTTGAATCTTATCTCCGAATACTTAATTAGGGAATTACCTATGTAAACTTGTTTAGAATACATTCTTTACGTCCTAAAAAGAAGACAGTATCTTTTCTTGTGAAGCAAATATATTCTTTTAACTACAAATTTTAAATCACTCTATATATATTAGGAAACTTCCTTGTCCCAATTTATGTGGCAGAGCTCGGATTTCGAGAATCACACTTTATAATTGTTACAGTAAATTCGGACATAGTATTTTAAAGTTTTTAAAAACAAAATTTATAGATTTGGAACTATGTAAAGTACACTAAGTCATAATAATTAACAATTTAAAATATCTAAAAAATGTTTGAAAATATTGCGATCAAAGAAAACCTCATTTGACTTTCGAAATCCAAACTCCTCCAACAGAGGGAGTATTATAGCCTATTTGGCCAAGATTTTTTGGGCTAGAAGTGCCTTTATAAAAAAAAAAATAGAAGTGCTCTTTTACAAAAATTGATGTGTTTGGCCAAGCTTTTGTAATGGAATAAGTGCTTTTGGAGTGAAACAGAAGCAGTTTTGAAGAAATAGAAAAAATAGTTTCTCTCCTAAAGTATGTTTTTGAAAAGCACTTTTGAGAAAAATACATTTAAAGGCATTTTTTAAAAGTTCGGCTAAACACTAATTCCATCTCAGAAGTGCTTTTGAGAAGAACACTTATAAGAAACAACACTTCTCAAAATAAGCTAATTTTTGCAGCTTGACCAAACATGCTATTAGTAATAAATTTTAAAGCATTTTAATATTAAAACAAAATACGTTATAACTCTCACTACTATGCTGTAGAAAATGGCATTAACTTCCACTATTCCATGATGTAGAAAATGGCCATAACTCTTCCCCATGTTCTGCTACTAACTTGTCACGATCCAAAATCCCTTCGAATGAGTCGTAATGACACATAGACTCTAAACTAGGTAAGCCTAATATTAATAGAAATAATATTGATATTCATTAACTTCAAATTATATAACTCTGAACAATTACAATTTCCAAAACAGTTAGTACAAGTCATAAGCCTTTATAAGAGTAGTTATACGAAATAAATACGTCACTGTTCCAAAACAAAAGAAACAAATGGAAAAGCGTACAAATGAAGGTGACTCCAACGCCTGTGAACACAGCAGCAGGTGTGATGACCCGAAAGATCATCACTTGTGTGCAAGTAAGTTCGGTATTCCGATGCCTATAAACCTCTTTTTACCTCACCTTGATCTGCGTGCATGGTCCGAACCCATATCCAGAAAGCCTTCAATGTGAAAGATGAGAAATAGAAATTTCTAGAGATAAAAATTTGATTTTTGGTTGACTTTGATCAATATTTTGAGAAAACGGGCTCGGATCCGTGTTCCGATGATTTTGGGAGATCCACAGTAAAATATGGGATTTGGGCGTATGCCCGGAAATAAATTTCGAGGTCTCAAGCCTTAGAAATCAACTTTTGAAAGAAATTGTTTTGCGAAATTATCTAAGAAATGGAGAAAAGAATTAATGTTTGAAATCATTGGTATCGGGCCCGTATTTTGTTTCCAGAATCCGGTACAAACTTGTTATAATATTTAAAAGATAACTGTAAAAATTGATGAAAACGGAGTTTATTTGAGGTGAGTTGGACTTCCGATTGTAGAGTTTTGAACTTTGAGAGTTCTTGATGAAAATATTGTGTTTTCAGGTTTAATTCATTATTTTACATGTTATTGTGACGATGTGATCGCACGAGTAGGTCCATATAACATTTTTGAGCTAGCATGCATGTTTGGTTTGAAGTTTCGAGGGCACGGGTGAGTTTCGGGTATATTCAGGGATGTTTTAGGCTTAAAATATAGTTATTGCATGTCCAGAGATGTTGCAGATCTCTGAACCCGCCAGTGCTGACCGTATTGATTTTGTGCTGATCGGGGAATGGCCTTTGCGGCCGCACTGCTTTTTTTTTCGGTCTGCGGTGAGGAAGAATTTCACTGGTCAGACTTCGAAAGCCTATGTCTTTTGATCTACAAGGAATTTTGAGATGATTCAAAAATGAAAGTTGTAGCCCTTCATGTCTAGCTTCTAGAACGATAAAGAATTCACAATTTGGACATCTGTAGAGAAAATTATTGCCAAAATACTAAATCCTATCACTGAAGTCAACATTGTGAGCTCTGTGGCCTTCTTTTTGTGCAGTCCGCACAGGGGATCTGAGAGGGGTACATTTAAACAAGATATTGAGTTATTTTCATTTTTCTAAACCCCAAAAATATAAGATGCGATTTTCAAATAACCTTTCTCCTCCAACACATTAGTAAGTCATTTCTAACTCATTTTCTTTACTCCTTATCTTCTGTTTACAAGATTCTATCCTAGAATCTAGGGTTTTCATGGTGGAATTGGAAAATTTTGGATAAAATCTAAGAATATTAAAATTTTGGAATTTAGACCTCAAATTGAGGCGGATTCCAAACCAATTATATATCCGGGCTCGGGGGTGTATGGTTAATCGGATGTTGGTTTGAATTTTGAGTTTGGACCAAGCGCGCCTGGGGTTGATATTTGATTTTTTGGGAAAACTTTAGAAAATTTATTTTCATGCATTAGAAATGTTTTATTTAGCACTTAGTAATATTATTAAGTAACTTGTGGCTAGATACGGGTGAGTTGGTGGTGGAATCAAGAGGTAAAGGGATAGTTGAGGCTTGAGTTGTGTTCGTGACATCGAGGTATGTGTTTGGTCTAGCCTTAGCTTGAGGCATTAGGAGTTATGCCTTATTTTCTATGTTCTCATTGTGGAGTATGACGTATAGGAATGGTGACGAGTATCTATACATCGGCGTCAAGTTTGCCCGTGAGTTGTATTGTAATTGTTGTGACTCCACTGATGTTTACTGTGCTTCATATGAGGATTATCATTATTGTTCCCTTGCTAGAATGTTGTTGTCATATTATTGTTCCCTTGTTGGCATGTTATTGTTATATTATTGTTCTCTCATCGAGTTGTTGATGTTATATTATTGTTTCCTTGCCGAGATTCTCTTATAATTGGCATTGATAAATTAAAAGAGAGCGAGTTGCACGCCTGCAACAGTAACATACAAAATGGGAGCGGGTTGCACGCCCGCAACAGTAACATACGAAATGGGAGCGAGTTGCACGCCTGCAACGGTACTATATGAGTGTCACGACCCAAATTTTTCACCATTGGGAGTCGTGATGACGCCTACTAATATAAGCTAGGCAAGCCAAACTTTAGCTAACTGCTAACCTTTTTCATATTACTTTATTTTAATAAATATGGAACGAAAATATAATAAAAACAAAATTTTTTAGGACTAAAGTGGAAGTCATCAATTATATGATCAAACTGCGTCTATTACAACTTTTAAATGCAATGCCCCAAAATCTGGTGTCACGGTGTCATAGACAGTCTAAGAGTCACTAAATACAAAGTCTGAATGAAATACATAAAACTATTTCTGCACAAGAGAAAAGGAAACATGAAATGTGATAGAGGGGAGGCGCTAGGGCCTGCGAATGCATGCATGTCTACCTTGGGTCTCCGAGTAGACTGAAAGAAGCCCTCCAACTAATGTTCGAAATGTACTTTGGAATCTGCAGTATCATCACAACCGACCCCATGCGCATGGTAAGTTTCTAGCCCAACCTCGGCAAAGTAGTGACGAGTCTAGGACAAGACCAGGAAATAAACCTGCACAGTTTAAATATATATAACGAAACAGGAAATACAAAAATAGTCTAACAATATGGGAAAGGAACATGCTGTAGGGAGATAGCAGTTTTGATAAAAGCAATAAGTAAGGATAGAAACAACATAACTCGAATATAAATAAGAAATTAGTAAAATAATAGGTGCACGGTATAACCCTTCGTGCTTTTACTCTCGTCCTCACCAAAACAATGCACGGCATCACCCTTCGTGCTTTCACTCTCTTTCCTCACCATATAATCGTTAGGATTCGGAACGGAATGGTATATCATGTGGAACGACATCACTCTTCATACTTTACATTTTCTCATCATAATCATACATGGCATCACCCTTCGTGTTTTACACTCTTTCCTCACAATCAACAATGCACGCCATTATCCTTCATGCTTTATCACTATTTCTCACCCAAAAAACAATCAAAACAGTGGGGCGAGGGAATATACAAGATTAAAATAGGAATCTCGGCAAGGGAAAAACAATTAATAATATCAACCTCCTGGTAAGGGAACAACAATTAATAATATAAACCTCCCAGCAAGGGAACAATTTATACCTTTTTCTCTTTCTTTGACTTTGATTTCATAACTTATTCTAACACTTGAGCCAATGCTCCAAAGTATTCAATCATCTCATAAACTTTCACAATTTCATAATATAACTTGAGCCGTTACTCCTCGATGTTCAAGAATCACAATTACTTCATTAACTTTCCACACAAGAAAACATCATCTTTAAGGCATAGATTATTCAACAAAATCATGGAGTTCACATTATAAGACTCATGGTCATGCTAGACACCAATGTATAGATACCCGTCACCATGACTATACGTCGTACTCACAATTAGCACATATCAAATATGGCTCAACTCCTAATCCCTCAAGCTAAGGTTAGACCAAAAACATACCTCGATGTCTTGAACACCACTCAAGTCTCAATTATAGCTTTCACCTCTTGATTCCACCACCAATTCACTCGAATCTAATCACAAGTTACTTAATTACATTAATAAACACTAATATAATCAACCCCAATTCATGAAAATAAGTTTTCTCAAGTTTCATCCAAAAAGGTCAAAAATGCCCCCAGGCCCACATGGTTGAAACTCGAGGTTCGGACCAAAACTCGATTACACATTCCCCCATGAATCCAAATACATAATTTGTTTTGAAATCAGACTCCCCAATATTTTTAGAAACCCTATGTTCTACCCAAAGCACCCAAGTTTTTCCCATGAAATTCTTTGATTTGAAGTTGAAATCATGTAAAAGATGCTAAGGAGTGAAGAAAATTAGCTAGATATCTCTTACCAATCGTTTTGGAGAAGAAAGGTTGTTTTGCAAATCCCCTCTTATGTTTTGGGGTTTTGAAAAGTGTAAAATAACTGAAATTCCCGCTTATGTATACCCCTCTGAAACCCCCAGTGCGGACCGCACAAAAAGGACTGCGGCCGCACAGGCTTACCTGAGTACATGCAGTGTACTTCCCAGTACGGACCACACAAAGACGACTGTGGCCGCACAACCTCCACCCTAGACCGCACTAAGGAGACCGTGGCTATGCTTGCCCCTTCGTGGTCGCACACATTTCTCTCGAACCGCATCAATAGGTTTAGAGACCTACAATATTTCCTGACCTGCAACATCAGATCTTTTAAATCTAAGGCATCCCAGAACCTACTCAAAATTCACTCGAGTCCTAGAAACTCCAACCCAAGTATGCACACTACCTCAAAAACATCTTACAACATATTCGTGTGATCAAATCACCAATATAACCTCATGAACATCGAATTAAGCCTCAAGACAAAAAAATTTATCAAGATTCATTTACACATTAAATTTCCAAATTAGGGTCAGGATCATGTCAAACGATGTCCGATTTTAATCAAACTTCACAGGAATGACTCAAATCACAAATAAGACATGTACCGAGCACTGGAACAAAAATATGGGCCAGATACCATCACTTTCTAATAACTTTTCATTTCAGTTCCTTACACAGTTTCACAAAATAATTTACTTAAAAATTCATTTCTCGGGCTTGAGACCTCAAATTTGATTCTGGGATATGCCCAAGTCCCATATTTTCCTACGGACCCTCTATGACCGTTAAATCACGGGTCCAGGTCTGTTTACCCAAAATATTGATCAAAGTCAAATTTATTCATCATAAAGTCAAAACTTAACATTTTTTACAAAAATTCACATTCAAGCTTTCCGGTTAAACAAGGTTTTCAAGGCCTCGGAGGCACAAAATTTGATTAAAAGAGGTGATGAAAGGGTCATCACATTATCCACCTCTAAAACAACCATTCATCCTTGATCTGACAGAAAAAGGAATTACTTGAGTCGGGGAAAAGATGGGGATAACGGTCCCGCATAAAGTACTCGGACTCTCATGTCGATGCCTCAGGAGGCTGACCACTCCACTAAACACGAATGGAAGGAAAGCACTTCAACCTCAACTGACAAACCTGCTGGTTTTGAATAGATACAGGCTCCTCCTCATAAGACAAGTCCTTGTCCAACTGGACAGTACTGAAATCTAACACGTGGGATGGATCGCCGCGATATTTTTGAACCATGGATACATAAAACACTGGATGCACGACTGATAAGTTAGGTGACAATGCAAGTCTATAAGCCACCTCTCCCACTCGATAACTGAACTCAAATGGACCAATGAACCTAGGGCTAAGCTTGCCCTTCTTCCTGAATATCATCATGCCCTTCATAGGCGACACTCAGAGCAATACTCGCTCACTGACCACAAAGGTTACACTCGAACCTTGCGGTCTGCAAACTCTTCTACCTAGACTGAGGCATACAAAATCTATCCTGAATATTCCTAACCTTGTCCAATGCCTCCTGAACCAAATCCGTACCCAACAACTGAGCCTCCTCTGGCTCGAACCATCTAACCGGAGGTCGACATCGCCTACCAAACAACGCCTCACAAGGAGCTATCTGGATTCTCGACTGGTAGTTGTTGTTATAGGCAAAATCTGCTAAAGGAAAAAACTGATCCCACGAAGTGCCAAAGATGATGACACAAGCTCAGAGCATATCCTCAAAAATCTAAATAATCTGCTCGGACTGCCCGTCCGATTGAGGATAAAATGCAGTGCTCAACTCAATCTGAGTGCTCAACTCAATCTGAGTGCCCAACTCTTGCTGAACCGCTCTCCAGAATCGCAATGTAAACTACATGCCTCGATCGGAAATGATACATGCAGGTAAACCATAAAGACAAACAATATCTCGGATATAGATCTCAGCTAACCTCTCGGATTAATAAGAGTCTGCCACGCTGCACCATGTCTCTATGGAAACACAAATGGGGATCATTAAACTGTCGATCATGGATACACTCCAATAATGAATAACGAGTCACCGTGTAAGCTAAAACCCGGCTAGGCTCAGAAATATCCAACCTCACAAATTGATTGACAAGGCCTAAATATCCAAGGCAAGTGGCCTCTGACTGAATG
This sequence comes from Nicotiana benthamiana, assembly GCA_034376525.1. Classification (NCBI taxonomy): domain Eukaryota; kingdom Viridiplantae; phylum Streptophyta; class Magnoliopsida; order Solanales; family Solanaceae; genus Nicotiana; species Nicotiana benthamiana. The sequence continues at coordinate 22,060,754 of CM067337.1, read as the reverse complement.
GAATATATACACGACTGCCTATTCTGGTTGACTTCATACTCAAGGAATCGACCACTATATTGGCCTTTCCCGGGTGGTATAAGATGGTAATATCAGAATACTTTAACAACTTTAACCACCTCATTTGCCTCAAATTCAAATCCTTTTTCTTGAACAGATACTGAAGACTTTTGTGTCAGTGAACACCTCACATACCACACCATAAAGATAATGCCTCCAAATTTTCAATGCGTGAACAGTAGCTGCCAACTCTAAATCATGAAACAGATAGTTCTTCTCGTGAATCTTCAACTGCCTCAAAGCATAGGTAATTGATCACTGCCAACTCAATGCTACACTAATTTAGGGAGAGCGGGTCGCTGAAGCTTTTACTCGAATAGTGGTTCAGGATCGAATTTCCATAGGGAGCTTGGAGTGGAGTTATGTTGTCTGTTTAGCCCTGAATTGCGTTTTTACTTCTAATTTCACTCCTAACATTTTTGGGTTTTTTTCTATTAACAACTACTATTATGAACTAAATATTAAGACTAAATTATGCTAAGAAAATTTTTCTAGGTTGTAACTGTTAGAATATACGCTTAACGCTAGAGGGGAGGTGAATAGCGCTATAATAAAAAACAGCGTAAACTTGCGGAATTTAAAAATTGCAGGAATGAAATAAGTGCGATAAGTAAATAATAAAGAACGAACGCACCGATGTATCCTGGTTCACCACAACCCGTGGCTAGTCCAGTCCCCGAGAGACTCTCTCGAGATTTCCACTAACACTGTTAAGCTTACGGGTGCTCAACAAACCGTTACAAACTGAGAACTTGAGTCACACAAGTCTCAACAACCTTTGCTCAAAGTTACAACACTTCAAGACTTCAACCAAAGGAATCACAACGTTCCTTTTTACAATACAAGGGGTTAACACTTCCCTTCAAGAGTATAAAAATACTTTGCACTCAAAACAAGACTCTCCTTAAGAGTAGATATGAGTAAAATAAATACGGTCAAGAACGCAACAACTTTCATCAATAATTTGGCTCTCAAAAACTTATGTAATGAATAGAAAATGATGAATAAGAGAGTATGCAAGCTTTAGCAATAATATGATCAGTTGTTGTGTTTAGAATACTGATTTGAAGATGTATTTATAGTGTCAAAACCATGCATAACCGTTGCCTAATTGCCAATTAAGAATTGCTGATTTTGTGCTGCGACAATCGATTGTCAAGATGATACACTCGATAGTTTTCCAATCGTTCCAAAAATCATTCCCAGATTTTACGCAGCACAATCGATTATCAAAGACATATAATCGATTACTGGCAACGTTCAAAAAATCCTTTCCAGATTTTACTTAAAACAATCGATTGTCAGAAATATACAATCGATTACTTGGCAACGTTCAAAAAATCTTTTCCAGATTTTACTTAAAACAATCGATTATTAAAAACATATAATCGATTACTTGACGGTGTTTGAAAATATTTTGACAACGGTCAGTTACATAATCGATTATACTATATGGACAATCGATTATTTATCAGTCTTTGAAAAATCAAATAGACACTGCCTCAATACAATCGATTGTCATAGGTTCACAATCGATTATTTTGTAGCTTTGAAAAATATGTTTGGACACTGCCTCAACACAATCGATTGTCATAAGTTCACAATCGATTATTTTGTAGCTTTGAAAAATCTGATGGACACTGCCTTAACACAATCGATTGTCATAAGGTTCACAATCGATTGTCATGCAGATTTGAAAAATCTGATGCACACTGCCTTAACACAATCGATTGTCATAAGGTACACAATCGATTGTCATGCAGCTGACTTAACATAATCGATTATCATAAGTACATAATCGATTATCTTAGTCCAGATTTTAGAGGCATGTTTAAAAATCATTTTGCTAAAATAAATATGCATGATTTAAAATCATTTTGCTCTAAATTAAATATGCATGATTTGATAAAAATGATTTTACGAGAGAAGCCAAGTCTTGAGTTAAGTTGTCGGATCAAGATCACAATTAAAGAACGACTCATGTATAACTTTGTTTAGTCTTGATCTTTGTTTGTCTTGTGCTTGAACTTCGTTACATGACATTTGCGCGCTTGTGCTTGGACCTCGTCATATGTCAATTGCGCATCGTTTGTCATTTATCAAAACCTGCAAATATGAACACACGTTTAGTTTAGTGCCTTGAGAACGTGTTTCAACAATTTCCCCCTTTTTGATAATGGCAAACCTTAAGCGGGATATGCATATTAGAGATTCATAATGACGATCCAAGACAAGTAAAGATATGCAATTAGTTCCCCCTCAACATATGAATTCCCCCTTAATTTATACCAATAAATATTAAGTGCATAGCCCCTTATTCTTCCCCCTTTTGACATTAGCAAAAAAATAGAATAAGTAAATAATTTGTTTATGGCAACTAATGTCAACATAATCGATTATTGATACTTGATAATCGATTATATGCTAAAGAGAAATCGATTATTCTAAAGAGAAATCGATTATTCTGCACCAGTCTTTATAATTCTCCCTGCTTTTAGGGCGATACCTGCAAAAATGCGTTAGACGCCTCCGACGCTCAAGTTAGTAATTATGTGAAAGGGAAAATGCGATGCATGACTTAGATCAACGTGGAGTCAAGAATCCCGAGTTCACTACGAATTCGGAAGAAGGACTCTTTCTCTAAAGGTTTTGTAAAGATGTCGGCCAATTGATATTTTGTTTCAACAAATTCAATTTCGACATCACCTTTGAGAACGTGATCTCTTATAAAATGATGCCTAATTTCAATGTGTTTTGTTCTTGAATGAAGAACGGGGTTCTTCGTCAAGCATATGGCGCTAGTATTATCACGTCTAAGAGGGATATGATCGATATAGGCCATAGTCCAAGAGTTGCTGTTTCATCCAAAGGATTTGAGCGCAACAACTCCCGTGGCTACATATTCAGCCTCGGTTGTGGACAACGCAACACTTACTTGTTTCTTGCTAAACCAAGAAACGAGAGAGCTACCGAGCAAATGGCAAGTGCCACTAGTGCTCTTACGGTCCAATTTGCATCCAGCAAAATCGGAATCGGAATAGCCAACAAGTTGGCATGAAGACCCTTTGGGGTACCATAGACCCACATTTACAGTACCAACAAGATACTTCAATATCCGTTTCACCGCAGTTAGGTGAGACTCCTTCGGACATGATTGATAACGAGCGCATAAGCACACGCTAAACATGATGTCCGGTCTACTAGCAGTAAGGTAACGGAGAGATCCGATCATACCTCGATACTTCTTGGTGTCGACTTCCTTACCTTTCTCATCTTTGTCAAGATGGTCGGATGTGCTCATGGGAGTGGCCATTGCTTTTGCGTTGGTCATTTCAAATCGTTTCAGCAATTCTTTGCAATATTTAGCTTGACAAATGAATGTTCCTTCTTTCATTTGCTTTACTTGCAGCCCCAAAAAGAATGTTAGCTCACCCATCATAGACATCTCAAATTCGCTTGTCATTAGATCCGAAAATTCCTTGCACAAGGCATTGTTAGTGGCACCAAAGATAATATCATCCACATAGATTTGAACTAATAAAATATCATTGTTTTTATGCTTAATAAAAAGAGTGGTGTCAACTTTCCCCCTAATGAAATCATTTTCCAAAAGAAATTTGCTCAATCTTTCATACCAAGCTCGGGGAGCTTGTTTGAGACCATAAAGCGCCTTTTTAAGTTTGAAAACATGATTGGGAGATTTAAAATCTTCAAAGCCCGGGGGTTGTTCAACATAAACTTCTTTTTGAATAACACCATTTAGAAAAGCACTTTTTACATCCATTTGCTATAAATTGAAATTCATAGAAGAGGCAAAAGCAAGCAATAAACGAATAGCTTCTAACCTTGCTACGGGTGCATATGTTTCTTCATAGTCAATTCCCTCTTCTTGATTATAGCCTTTTGCTACAAGCCTAGCTTTGTTTCTAGTGATTACGCCATTTTCACCTAGTTTGTTTCGAAAAACCCATTTCGTACCAATTATGGTATGATTTTCGGGTCTTGGCACCAAATCCCAAACGTCATTTCGTTTGAATTGGTTAAGCTCCTCTTGCATTGCCAAGGTCCAAAATTCATCCCCAATTGCTTCGGAGATGGTAGAAGGTTCAATTTGAGAAACGAAAGCAGTATGTCCTAAGGTGTTCGTAAGAGAGTTTCGAGTACTTACCTGTTGTTCAATGTCGCCAATTACCTGTTCGAGAGGATGGTCTTTGATTGTCCTCCATGCGTTAGGTAGTTTCGTTTCTTTTTCCAATTGTGGCGCTTCCTCCGATAATTGATCCAAGATTTCATCTTGAATTTCCTTAGGAGTTTCCTCTTGTACTTTGTCTTGAGGACTTATTGAGTTTAAAATACCTGCAGGATCAAAACCAGAATCCTTTCTCGCCAAGCGAGCATTATTTTCGGAAAACACAATATGAGGGGATTCCTCCACAGTTTCGGTTCTATTATTGAATGCCATATATGCTTTGCTACGTGATGAATAACCAATAAAAATTTCTTCATCGGATTTGGCATCAAATTTTCCCAAATTATCTTTACCATTGTTGTGAATAAAACATTTACAACCGAATACTCTATGATGGGAGATGTTTGGTTTCCTTCCCTTATAGAGTTCATAGGGAGTTTTCATGAGTATTGGCCTTATGACTCTCTGTTTAAAACGTAGCATGCGGTACTCACGGCATCCGCCCAAAAATGTTTGTGAATCTTAGCCTCATCGAGCATGGTTCTAGCCATCTCTTCGAGACACCTATTTTTCCTTTCCACCACTCCATTTTGTTGTGGTGTGCATGGAGCAGAGAAGGTGTGATCGATACCGAGTTCGTCACAAAAGTCCGCGAAGAGATTGTGGTCAAACTCTCCCCCATGATCACTTCTTGTTGAAGTGACGGTTGTGTCCTTTTCATTTTGAACACGTTTAAGAAAACATTTAAAATTACGAAAAGCTTCACTTTTATGAGCAAGAAATAGTGTCCATCTAAATCTAGAATAATCATCAACAATAACAAAGGCATAACGATTTCTACCAAGACTTTCAATGCGAGATGGTCCAAAAAGGTCCATATGAAGAAGTTGCAATGGTCTAGTAGTTGAAACAATATTTTTCGATTTAAAAGATGCTTATTTTTGCTTCCCTTTTTGACAAGAATCGCAAAATAGAGTCTTTTTCAAATTTCAAACTTGGAAGACCAATAACTAAATTTTGTGAAACCAATTTGTTTAAAAGATGCATGTTTATGTGAGCTACTCTATGATGCCATAACCACATATCATCTTCTTTGCTCATAAGATAATTCACATATTCAGAAGAAGAATTTTTGAGATCAACCATATAGATATTATCCATTCTAAATCCACGAAGGATAATTTTAAAATCGCTACGGCGAAAAACTAAGCATTCATCTGAATCAAATAAAACAAGATTTCCCTTGTCACATAATTGACTTATGCTCAAGATATTATGTTTTAGACCCTTAACTAGCAATATATGCTTAATGGAAGAAGGTTCATCCTTACCGACCGATCCAATGCCGATAATTTTTCCCTTGTTGTTATCTCGAAAGATAACGCTTCCTCCTTCTTTGTGTTCTAGTTGAAGGAACTTGGATTCATCTCCGGTCATGTGTTTGGAGCATCCACTATCAAGGTACCAAAGTACACTTGATCCCTTCAAACATACCTACAAGACAAACTAATGAGTCTTTGGTACCCAAGCTGTTTTGGGTCCTTGAGAGTTAGGTGTAACATGCTGTTGTGCTTGACATGCAGTTAAGTGTCTATGTCTAGTGAAGCAAGAAGGAGCAATATGTCTGATTCGATTGCAATAATGACAAATGACATTAGGATTATGCATTCGTCTAGGTTGATAGCAGTTGGACGGACGAAAATTGTTTACTCTATTTTCGACAATATGACTATTGCGCATTTCATGAAAATCATTTCTCCTACTATTTGTTCTAGGATATGCAGCATTTCTAGAGTAGTTATTTCTAGGTTGAAAGCCATTTCTAGGTGTCCTAAAATGTTCAACATTTCTTCTAGTGTTTGGTCTAGGATATGCATTATTTCTAGAATAGTTATTTCTAGGTTGAAGGCCATTTCTAGGTGTCCTAAAATGTTCAAAGTTTGGTCTAGCATGCATGTTGATTCTAGGATTGTTATTTCTAGAATGAACATTTATCCTAGGTTGAGCCTTAGGTGGTTGGGGTTTGGCTTCAACTTTTTCTTTAGGCTTGTTTTTAAAACCTATCCCATGTTTGGTCTATTTCAAATTAACAAGAACTTCATTCAAATTTTTATGAGAAGAATTGAACTTATCTAAGGTGCCCTTAAGTCTTTCTACCTCACCTTTTAGATGCATGCAAGAAGTACAATTTTTATTAGAACTCTCGGGTTTGTCGGCGCTTCTCTTGCCGAAAAATTTGTTTTCTTCTTTCAACTTCTCGTTTTCCAAAATCAGTTTTTCCAAATCCTTTTCTTTCAAAGAGAGTTGTTTTTCAAAATCTTTTTCTTTCGAAGAGGCATTCTCCTTAATGCTTTTAACAGTTTTGGAAGCTTTAATGAATTCACTATACAACTCATCAAAGGCATTTTGCATTTCCTCAAGAGAATAGAAGTTTTTGGAAGAAATTTGACATACCTCTTCTTGATTGTTTTCGTGAGCCATGAGACAAAGACTTGCGGCTTCGTCTTCTTCTTCCTCACTTGACTCGTCTCCGGAGTCGCCTCCCCAAGATATGTATGCTCGTGTTTCTTGAAGGGTTTCTTCTCCTTTTTGGCATTTGGGCAATTTGATTTAATATGCCCGAATTCTCCGCACCATAGCACTTTATTTGATCTCCTTGTTGTTTTCCTTTTTGTTCATACTCTTTTCGCATGAACTTTTGAAATCTCTTAATAACGAGTCCGAACTCGTTATCTCCGTCCTCATCATTTTGAGGTTGGCTAGTGCTTGCCTTGAGGGCGATTCTTTGTTTCCTTTGATCATTAACAAGAGGGTTAAGTATAGTAGATTCATAAGTTTTAGGATTACCTCTTAATCCGTCGATGGTGACATTTGAAATGCCAATAGACTCTTGAATCGCGTCGGCCTTTGAGCGCCATTCCGGAGTGAGACTTCGGAGGATTTTTCGACAAGTTCCTTATCCGTGAAGGGCTTCTTGAGAGCATGTAAGTCATTAACGATTTTTGAAAATCGTTCGAACATGTCATCGACCCTTTCGCCTTCCTTCATGTGAAACAGTTCATATGCATGGGTTAGAAAATCAACTTTAGCCTCTCTTACCTGGTCCGTACCTTCGTACGTGATTTTCAACTTATCCTACATTTGCTTCGCCGTTGTGCAACATGATATTTTTCTGTAATCATCAGCATTTACAGCACAATATAATAAGTTGATGGCTTTAGCATTGTTCTGCACTTTTCAGATATCATCCGCATCGTACTCATCTTCGGATTTTGGAACCCATTCATTTTCAACCTTTTTGGTTGGAATTTGTTCTCCCTTCATTATGACCTTCCACAAATGAAAGCTATTCGATTGAACGAATATTCTCATCCTCTCCTTCCAGTACGTATAGTTTGTGCCATCGAATAGTGGTGGTCGGGTGGAGCATTGTCCTTCACCTATTCCTGCAAAAGAATCACGAGTAGAAGCCATGGATTGTTTCTCTCAAACGGTTAAGTTTTACAGAGAGTTGGGCTCTGATACCAATTGTTAGAATATACGCTTAACGCTAGAGGGGGGGTGAACAGCGTTATAATAAAAAACAGCGTAAACTTGCGGAATTTAAAAATTGCAGGAATGAAATAAGTGCGATAAGTAAATTATAAAGAACGAACGCACCGATGTATCCTAGTTCACCACAACCCGTGGCTAGTCCAGTCCCCGAGAGACTCTCTCGAGATTTCCACTAACACTGTTAAGCTTATGGGTGCTCAACAAACCGCTACAAACTGAGAACTTGAGTCACACAAGTCTCAACAACCTTTACTCAAAGTTACAACACTTCAAGACTTCAACCAAAGGAATCACAACGTTCCTTTTTACAATACAAGGGATTAACACTTCCCTTCAAGTGTATAAAAACACTTTGCACTCAATACAAGACTCTCCTTAAGAGTAGATATGAGTAAAATAAATATGCTCAAGAACGCAACAACTTTCGTCAATAATTTGGCTCTCAAAAACTTATGTAATGAATAGAAAATGATGAATAAGAGAGTATGCAAGCATTAGCAATAATATGATCAGTTGTTGTGTTTAGAAGACTGATTTGAAGATGTATTTATAGTGTCAAAACCATGCATAACCGTTGCCTAATTGCCAATTAAGAATTGCTGATTTTGTGCTGTGACAATCGATTATCAAGATGATACAATCGATTGTTTTCCAATCGTTCCAAAAATCATTCCCAGATTTTACGCAGCACAATCGATTATCAAAGACATATAATCGATCACTGGCAACGTTCAAAAAATCCTTTCCAGATTTTACTTAAAACAATCGATTGTCAGAAATATACAATCGATTACTTGGCAACGTTCAAAAAATCTTTTCTAGATTTTACTTAAAACAATCGATTATTAAAAACATACAATCGATTACTTGACGGTGTTTGAAAATATTTTGACAACGGTCAGTTACATAATCGATTATACTATATGGACAATCGATTATTTATCAGTCTTTGAAAAATCAAATAGACACTGCCTCAATACTATCGATTGTCATAGGTTCACAATCGATTATTTTGTAGCTTTGAAAAATATGTTTGGACACTGCCTCAACACAATCGATTGTCATAAGTTCACAATCGATTATTTTGTAGCTTTGAAAAATCTGATGGACACTGCCTTAACACAATCGATTGTCATAAGGTTCACAATCGATTGTCATGCAGATTTGAAAAATCTGATGCACACTGCCTTAACACAATCGATTGTCATAAGGTACACAATCGATTGTCATGCAGCTGACTTAACATAATCGATTATCATAAGTACATAATCGATTATCTTAGTCCAGATTTTAGAGGCATGTTTAAAAATCATTTTGCTAAAATAAATATGCATGATTTAATCATTTTGCTCTAAATTAAATATGCATGATTTGATAAAAATGATTTTACGAGAGAAGCCAAGTCTTGAGTTAAGTTGTCGGATCAAGATCACAATTAAAGAACGACTCATGTATAACTTTGTTTAGTCTTGATCTTTGTTTGTCTTGTGCTTGAACTTCGTTACATGACATTTGCGCGCTTGTGCTTGGACCTCGTCATATGTCAATTGAGCATCGTTTGTCATTTATCAAAACCTGCAAATATGAACACACGTTTAGTTTAGTGCCTTGAGAACGTGTTTCAACAGTAACTAATAGGGAGAAAGGCACTAGGGTCGTGGCATCACCTATGTAGCTAACTAACGAGTAGAAACTACTAAGAATAGATTGACATATTTGGATTTATGTTATAACCATTGCACAATTGTACCAACTCTCATACCTCTCGACAGAGAGAGTGATTTTGCCCAATTGACTCTCTCAAGACCAATTAGATAGGCCAATTAGACCAAGCAACTAGGGTTCAAGTAGGGTAACTACTCTCTCGAGATTTAACCCATTAATTAGGACTATCATTTCTCATGGGTCCATCCCAATTCCTTGTTGGGTCAATTTTGGGGTCATATACTCTCTTTCTCAAGAAGAGTCAAAATCCACTAAGCTAGAATTAATATTGGCAACAACCAATCCTTAATTAAAGCATAAAATTAACCCAAATAACAAACACCTAATATCAATCTATCATTACAAAGCAACACCCATCAATTACCCACGCTAGGGTTGAGCCGCAACCCTAGCTAATGGGCTTAGCTGGACATAATTGAAGAAGAAATAAACATATTAATTAATAACTTAAGATAAACTACAAGAATCTTCGGAGAAATTAATTCTAAATGCCAAAATAGGCTAAAACTATGATCCTCACGAGTACAGCTATGTTCAATAAATAGAACTTGAGCAAAAAATGGTAAAATGTTCTATTTATAGTGGGCCGGAAAAATTTGATAAAATTACCCTTGTGGGGTCAGTGCGGGCCGCATAATTAGAACTGCGGCCCTACTGGTTGTTTGACTTCCATTTTCATTCTCTCTGATGTATCTGGCGCAGACCACATAAAAGCATAGTGCGACCGCGAGGAGCTCTCACGCGGACCGCGTGAGAGAGACCGCGGCCGCGTGGCTTGCAATTGGCCAAATCTCCAACTCTCTAAATCTCTTGGCGCGAACCGTATGACACAACGGCACGACCATGTTAGCTGAATGTGGGCCGCATAAATCCAACCACGATTGCACGGTGAAGGCCCTAATTATGCACTTCTCTGAATCCACTAGTGCAGCCGCATGCATAATTGTGCGGTCTGAACTAGGCTCCTTTTTCCACCACTTCTCTTGGAATTTGATTCTTGAGTAGGTTTTCACTCAGTTTTGAGCCGATCTTTGACATTTCATCACTTTGTCGCTCATACCTGCAATCAAGCACAACCTGTGAGCATTTTGGGACTATATTGTAACAAATTATACTCAAATCATAGGCAAGTAAGGGCATACAACATGTTAAAATCCTACTTATCAACTCCGCCAAACTTAAGCCTTTGCTTGTCCTCAAGCAAAGAAAATAAGACCCGCCCCTTAAAGGGAACATACAAGCTATTTCAGCTATCCTAAAGTAACCTCAACAAGCATCAATTGGGACTAACAATTGTCTTCAATATAAATGCCTCATTAACACATTTAAACTTTGAAACTGTGGATCAAGTGTGACACAAGAGCATCAAGAGTTGACATATTTCATCAAGGAACTTCTCTCAATTACTCTGGTCATTGTGGAACCCAAACTCACACATCCTCAACTCTCCCTAAGCAAACCTCACCTTTTAGAATATTGACACACAAACTGAGGTTGATGGACTTTCACTCATCTCTCTCAAGAAAAAGGTCACAAGTTCGGCTCTACGTATCATATATTTGCCTCTTATATAAGTATCCACTAATGTAGGTTCCCTTCAACTCAATATCATATAGAGCTTTTGTGGAGTCATTGTGAATGTTCTTAGGTAAGGGTAGGACATGTTTTTGTTCAAGTGGGTTCAACTTCCCTAAAGCACTTCTTTCGATTCGTTTTGACACACTTTCTTGACTCATTTGAGTATTTCACTTGTTTTCAAGGGGTTAGAGGGAAATATTGTCGCTCTTTCTTATGAAATAACATTTCTCCTTTTTCTATTTTTTTCCAAACCTTTTTTTTCACTATTGTTTTCCTTGAATCCCTTTTTGTTCTTATTCACATTGGTCTTTCTTTTTGTCTTTTTCTTTTCTTTCTTTTTCATTGCCTTCCTTTTCTTTTTGCTTTTGTACCTTTAACTACTTTGTTTCCTTTCTTTTCTCCTCCCAAACTTAGACATTTGCCATTACTCAAAGGAAGATTAAGGTACCAAGATAGGGTATCATTAAGAACGAGTATAGGCTCGTAGCTTTGGTTCTTGAAAGAAAAAAGGTACAAGGCTTAAAAGTGTAGAATAAGGATCATTTCATTGGTAGGCCATGAAATTGTTCAACTAAGAATTTGGATCAAGGAGAGCCTATAGTTACTTCTCAAGTAAAATTTCACATAGGATTTCGTCCCAACAAACATTCAGGGCAAGTTCTAGACCATCAGCTCGGGACTTGGACTCAAAATTTGAATTCTCACCATACACACTCAAAGACTGCTAAAGACATCGAGTAAAGGGCCCACAACGACCTTAATTACGATCCAAATGCACAATGGTCCAAAATGACCACATGATGATTGATTGGTCAACACAAGAGTCTCAAGGCCATGACTTTCACCATCCTAAGCACAACATTACGTCTTTGATCATGGGATCAAAGGAAAATGTGTTAGGCCCAAGTGAAGATTTTCCTGAGGTACCCTTAACTACGAGTTATCAAAATCAAAAAAAAAATCAAAAATGGTCTCAAACCCTTAAGAAGGTTCTCACGCCATCAATCATTCGGAAGAGCCACCTGGTTCGCACAACACTCCACCCTTGGAAAGAACGTGGCATTAAGAAAACCAAGGGCTTATTGAAAAAGGAAAAAACAAAACAGAAGGCTACGAGCCTATCTATGAAACTAAAAATGAAAATTTTTTGCGAAAATAGAAAATCGAATGAATATGTACAATAGGGGAATAGAATTTACCACGGGGGATGAATATATTATCATTAAGTAACTGTATATACATACCAAGTGATAATAAAAGTATGAAAAAAGTAGCTAAAATGTAAATTTATGTACAGACCAACTAGAAAATTAAAAAGAAAGAACATAAAAGGAGTATATAATATATATAGTCATCCAAATAGATAAATAGTAGGGCGCAACCCTACGAATAAGATCTGCATTGTCCCCAATGCAAACTCCAAAATAAGCACAAATATCAAGATAAATGATATAGAGGAGCTTACAGGCCTGGTCCGTATGCACGGGATCCACAGTGGTCCCCTGGTACTCTGTGTGGGCGGGAACCTCAAACTGATTCCCGGCCTCCTACTGCTCGGCAGCTGGGACTGGGCCCTGATCATGGACTTCCTGAATGCTAGGTGCATCACCAGAGGGAATATCCTGAATCTCAGTAAGCTCAATCACTACACCCTCAAAACTGGGCAGCTTCCTCTTCTTCCTCGAGGGCCTGGGTGCTTGCTCTTGCTGTGGCTCTGGCAGTGGTGCTGCTGTTGGAGGGGCTGACTCCTCAAATAACAAGTCTAAAGGTAGCTGATCTTCCAATAGCTTGTTCACATCTACTCGAAGCACCTTCACTAACTCCTTTGACGCCCTTGACATTCCCATCTTTTTGTGCTCTCGGGCAAGCTCCTTCAGAGCTATGCCATGTGCATCTACCACCTTAGTCAAGGCGCCCTGAGTCTCCATAGTCTTTTCCTGGTTGGTCACGACCTTCTTTAATGTTTCCTCAATAGACTGAGGAATCTGGACAGTGGTTGGTGTAGGATGGGCCTCGGTTGAAGTGGCCAATGTGGACAACTTGGATGTCGCAGCTGACATCCATTTGTTTAAATTGGACAAAGTCTTTGCTAACTGCTGGGCTGTGAAAGGGTTGGTCCCGGAAGAGCGAACTGTCGAGCCTGCTGAAGAACTAGGACCCTCAGAGGAAGAGGACACATTATTAAAAATAGTGAAAACTGGAATGGAGGGGTGCTCAGTAGAAGGCTCGATAATAGACTCTACCGCAATTGGGTTGTCTGGCCACTGAAAGCTGAACCATGAGAACGGGGACACTGGGCGAACTGTCACATCATAGGGCTTCTTCTTTACCTTCATGTCCCGAAACTACATGGTGAGAGTGGGTATGGATAGTTCAAAATGCTGTGAACCCCCATTGAAGTGATCGCCTTATACATCACATTTCCCCTATTGATAATGAATCCCTCCATGATAGAGACAATCGGCATAGCCCATGGGTGTGGGATAGTATGGTCATAGGAAGTGGGGTCAAGCCTGTTGCACATAAAAGTAAGCCACCCTCAAGCCTCAAAATTCAAATTCTTCCTCAAAATCTTTACCCCCGCTTGTATCCAATCCGGAATAGTACCCATATGAGCCAAATACTTAGCCAACCATGGGTGAGCCTCCTCTTTCATCTCTGTCTTCTTATTATATTGGGTCTCGTATTCATCGTCGAAACACACATATTCATGGAACGCCTTCCCCGAAAACACCATATTTTTGTCTCTCACTTTGGTCACAGTGGAGTTACTTTTGGTGTAGGCTACACTGCAATAAAACTCCTTGACCATGTGCTCGTTGGCATCTATCAACTCACCCCTAAACTGCTCCCACCCTAATATGGTATGAAATTGATCATCTATATTGGGGAGTATGGGCAATAGGTCTTGTGTGATTATTCTCCTCTCCGTAATCAGTTTTCTTTTACGTCATTAATTTGAATTTGTGGAAGGCCACTTGACTAGCAAATCGGTCCTCCCAAACTTCCTCTTTTCTTGTCCGTTCAATACCACCAACCTCGGGCACCCCACTACCCGGAACCTCATCATCACTGTTAGCACCACCTGTTGCACTCTCCCCAGATACTTAAGCTATAGGGAGGGTTAGTACTCGCCACCACCCGCTGTTGAGCCACCAGACAACTCAAACTGTACAATTTGTGGAGCTTGGGCTGAAGGTGGAGCTGGGACTGACAGGGCTTGCCCCGAGTTAGTTGAGATGTCCTTAGAGGGTAGGTACTCTCTCTCCGAGTGATTATCATCACTCACGATCTATTTACTTGTTTTCAATTTTGGTGGGGGAGTGAGTTTGGTTTGTTTATCTTTTCGTCCCTGGGAGGAGTCACCGCGTCTGAGTTGTTTTGCACCTCGTCCTCTTTGTTTAACCATTTTTTGCAAACAACTGTAGAATAACTGCAGGAGAAGTTGCAGACATCATTTCAGAATAAGTCACTACAGATCGCACAATCTTGGGTGCGGCCGCGTAGGAGGCACCACGGGCCGTGTGAACATGATCGCGGGCCTCCCTGAACAAACAACAAAAGCTCATCCTCTCTAAATCTCACCAACGTGGGCCACGTAAAGTGGGGGTGCTGATGCGTGGGACCAGCGCGGACCACATAACTAGGGTCGTGGCTACTTTGGAGGCTTCTTACCTTATAGAGCCAAGCACACCGTGGACCGCACCATCAATAGTGTGGTTGCGTTAGGGCTATGCGGACCACGTGAACATGACGGTGGCTGCGATGGGGTTAACGTAGGGACTGAGTTAGGGTTTAACACATTTGTCCTTTTTTTTCAAGTACTTGCATCCTAATTGTCCCTAATCAATTACTCATCATAAATATCATGCCCTACATTTGAAAGAAGCAAATAAACTAACCTAAACATTAAATTGAAGAGAAACGTGAAGAAAGAAGATGCTACATCTACTAGAAAGCAAAAAAAAATTAAAAATGCAAGCTAATTAATGATGCTTGTAAGAAATTTGTTACCGGGAATGTAAACAATAACAGCTTGTGCACGCACACAAGAAGATTTTCTCAGAGGCGTATGAACAGTAGAAATTTTGGAGATCAGGCTTTCAATTTGGCGAAAAGTGTAAACTGAGCCCCTAAATCCCTATTTATACATAATAGCGGGACCCCTTACTTACCCACCAGCACTGTCGCATGAAAATGACCGCGGACTGCGCTGGGTTTACTTCTGAACCCTTTGTAGGAAGCAAGTCACGTAGGTCGCATAAAAGGGACGCGGCCACATCAGACTCCGCGAACCGCAAAAACATGACCGCCACCACGTGAGAAACTTCAGAGAACCTTCACCTTCAGCTCATGCTAATGCAGACTGCACAAAACTCACCGCAGTCGCCTGGCAATAGTCAGAGACTGTGTATTTTTATCCTTTGTTTTGCACTGCTTTGACACAATCCCTACAACATCTTACAAACCATTAGCTCAAAAATCTTAATCTACAAAGAAAAATCAAAGAGAAAGAAAAAGACATTGGTTGCCTCCCAAGAAGCACCTGATTTAACCTTACAACACGATGCATGTTACCATCAATATAACTTAAAATATAAGATTTCCACCATGTGATTGTCATCAAACTTCCCCAAATAATGCTTGAGACGATGCCCATTGACTCGAAAAACTCCACCATTGATGTTCTTGAGATCAGTAGCACCAAATAAGGTTAAACCAACAAATTCAAATGGACCACTCTACTTAAACTTGAGCTTTCCTCGGAGTAACCTGAATCGGGAGTTGAAAAGAAGAACCACGTAAGAAACCTTGAATTCCTTTCCCAGGGCATATTTCTTGTGAACATACCTCATCTTGTACATATACAAGGATGAGATGGCGTAGGCATGAAATCAAAACTCGTCAAGCTCATTGAGTTGCTCAACCCGAAGATTCGCCGCAACATCCCATTCTAAGATCAGCTTACGCAAGGACCACATAGCCTTGTGCTCCAATTCCATCGGAAGATGACAAGATTTTCCAAACACCAACCGGTATGGCGACATACCAATTGGGTCTTGTAAGCTATCTGATAGGCCTAAAAAGCATCATCTAATTTCTTCGACCAATCGGTCCTATTGGCATTGACAGTTTTGGACAAGATACTCTTAATTTCTCGGTAGGAAACTTCCACCTGACCACTGGCTTGAGGATGATAGGGGTGGGAACTTTATGATTTACTCCATACTTGGCAAGCAATGAATCAAAAGCCTTGTTACAAAAGTGAGATCCCCCATCAGTAATGATAGCATGCAGGTGCAAAACCTTGTGAAGATACACTTTTTTAGAAATGTCACAATACTTCAGGCTTCACTGTTGGGCAAAGCCATGGCTTCAACCCACTTCGAAACATAATTCACCGCCACAAAAATATAAGTGTTCCTACAAGATCTCATGAAAGGACCCATAAAGTCGATGCCCCAAACATAAAAGATGTCCACCTCTAAAAGTATGTTGAGAGGAATTTCATCCTTTTAAAAAATCCCGCCGTCTCGTTAGCATTCATCACATCTCTTAACAAAATCATTGGCATCTTTAAAATTAGAGGCCGTCCTCGTCCCATCATGATGGCCAATAAAATCCATAACTAAGCACCTCTAAGGCCGTCCTCACCCCATCATGATGGAAACAATAGGGAGAGGAATGACAAGCCTCCAAAATACTCAACTGTTCTTCTTCCGGGACACATCAACGAATCACACCATCGGTGCAAATCTTGAAAAAATATGGCTAATCCCAATAAAAATCCAAGCTATCCCACTTGAGCTTCTTCCTTTGGTTAGAAGAGATCTCATACGAGATTATACCGATCACAAGATAGTTGGAGACATCGGTAAGCCATGGTATATCATGCATTGACACCGTGAGGATTTGTTCATCCGGAAATGCATTATTGATCTCAAGGCCGTCATAAGGCCTCCCCTCCTCCTCCAAATGGGGCAAGTGGTCCGCCACTCTATTTTTACTCTCTTTTCGGTCCACAATTTCTAGATCAAATTCTTGAAGAAGTAACACCCATATCATCAATCTCGCCTTGGAGTCTTTCTTGGTCATCAAATACCTAAGGGCAGTATTGGTATGGAAAATCACTTTGTCCCCCATAAGGTATGGTCGGAACTTTTCCATGGAAAAAACAATTGCAAGCAATTCCTTCTTGGTGAGTGTGTAATTCCTTTGAGATTCATTCATGGTCTTGCTTGAGTAGTATACCGGGTGGAACATCTGTTGATTCTTTGGCCCAAGACCGCCCCTACCGCAACATCACTAGCATCGCGCATGAGCTCCAAAGGCAAGATCCAATTGTGTGTGGTAATGATAGAGGTTGTTGTCAACTTGTGTTTTAGAAGCTCGAAAGCCTCCATGCATTTCTCATAAAAAACAAACTCGGCCTCTTTCTCTAGCAACTTGCATATCGGGTTAACTACCTTAGAAAACTCTTGGATGAACCTTCGGTAGAAACCCGCGTGTCCAAGAAAACTTCACACCCCTTTGACAGAAGTAGGGGGAGGAATCCTTGAAATAGCTTTGATCTTGGAATTGTCAACTATTCCCCGCGTTGAAATCTTGTTACCCAAAATAATACCCGCTTCTACCATAAAATGGCAATTTTCCCAATTGAGAACTAGGTTTGTGTCTTCACATCGGGCCAACACTTGATCTAGATTTAACAAACACTCATAGAATGAATCCCCCACCATGCTAAAATCATCCATAAAGACCTCCAATATATCTTCCACCATATCAGTGAAAATAGCCATCATACAACGTTGGGAAGTCACTGGAGCATTACACAATCCAAATGACATCCTCAAGAAAGAGAATTTGCAATAATGACATGTAAAGGTCATCTTTTCTTGGTCTTCCGTCGAAATGATAATTTTATTATAACCCAAGTACCCATTGGAAAAGCAATAGAACGACCGGCCCGCAAGACGATCAAGCATTTAGTCAAGGAACAACAACGGGAAATGATCCTTTCTAGTCAACTTGTTCAGCTTTCGGTAATACATACAAACTCTCCATCCTGTCACTGTCCAAGTACGATTAAGCTCATTATTGCGTTGGTCACCACAGTTATCCCGCCCTTCTTTGGTACGCATTGCACCAGAGAAGTTGAAGAACTGTAAGAGATAGGATACACCACACCAGTGTCAAGTCACTTGATAACCTTTTTCTTAACCACTTCTTGCATAGCCTCATTTAGTCTTCTTTGATGTTCAAGTGAAGGCCTAGCATCTTCCTCCAAAATGATCTTATGCATGCAAAAGGCGGGGCTTGTACCCCGAATATTGGTCAATGTCCATCTAATCGCCTTCTTGCGCTTTTAAAGAATTGCCAAAGTGGCGTCAACCTGCACGTTAGTTAAGCAAGACGAAAGAATAATAGGAAAAGTATAGTTAGAGCCCAAGAATTCGTACCTGAGGTGAGGAGGAAGTGGTTTCAACTCGAATACAAGTGGTTTCAACTCCAATACCGGCTCCTCAATAGATGGCTTAGTTGGTGGAGATTTGCGATTTTCAATATTCAATGATAATTTACTAGGCTCATCTAAATATAGATCCATGCCATGCAACGCAATACTGCACTCCACTCTCGCAGCATCCTTATTGACATCCATATTTAGAAGAACGATCTCAAGTGGATCTTCAACATTAATCATCACGCTTTTGTCATCCACTATCACCACCGTGACAATGTCCACAAACGAACACACCTCGGTGTTATTTGGTTGCCTCTTGCACACATGGAATACCACCTTCTCATCACCAAAATAGAAGGTCAACTCTCCCGCCTCAACATCAACAAAATCCTTTCTGTATCTAGGAAAGGTATTCCAAGAATAATTGGGAATTCAAAGTCCACCTCACAATCTAATATAACGAAGTCAGCTGGCAAGATGAATTTATCAACATGATCAAGTACATCATCAATTATACCCAAAGGCCGCTTCATTGTTCGATCCGCCCGAGGATGTCCGATTCCCAAGGTCTTGAAGACCGAATATGGCATTAAGTTTATTCTCGCCCCCAAGTCACAAAGAGCTTTTGCAAAGTCGACACTTCCAATGGTACATGAGATAGTAAATGCACCGGGGTTCTCAAATTTTGGAGCCATAGAATGTAGTATTGTGCTCACTTGATGTGTCTTCTTGATTGTCTCACACTCCATTGACCTCTTTTTCGTAACCAAATCCTTCATGAACTTTGCGTAGCCCGACATTTGCTCGAGTGCCTCCACTAAAAGCACGTTGATAGTTAGAATCTTCATCATCTCATTCTATTTCTTGAATTTGTTGTCACCCTTTTGCTTGGCCAACCGCTAAGGGTAGGGCGGATGAGGCCTAAGCAAAGGTACCTTGGCTTTGGGTACCACTGGCTCGGGCACGTCAATCACTGTTCCCTAGATGGGTTCATGACCTCTTGTGTCTCCTCCTCAACTTCATGAAAATGAATCCACACATCATTGTTCACATTAGGTTCCACTACATCCTCAACTACCAAAGTCATATCATCATCTCGCAAGTCATATTCATCAATCATAACTTAATTTCCTCGTGAGGCATCCACATCACCGCCTCTCCCACTTTGCGTTGTCACTGCCATCACATAGTTATTGTGCCCACCCTTTGCGTTTACTACCGTGTCACTTGGTAGAGCACCCTTCGGGCGAGTGTTTAAGGATTAAGAAATTTTGCCAAGTTGCACCTCCAAGTTATAGATAGATGTTGTGGGAAGCCAATTGAGCATTAGAGTCTTGGTTCGTCTTCATCATTTGCTCAAACATAACTTCAATTCAACCCATATCATTACCCGAAGAACTAGACCCTTGAGATTGAAATAGCATAGGGTTGTTCGGTTGTTGAAACATCGGAGGCCTTTGAAAGCCTTGCCCCGGATTACCTTGACGACCATTGTTATTCCACCCATATTGACCATTGTTGTTGTTCCAGTTGTTGTTGTTGTTTCTGTTCCAATGCCCTTGATTACCCGAATTGTTGTTCCCCCAATTTCCGCCTTGGTTGTTATTATTGTTCCAATTACCACCTTATTGATTGACCCAATTTCCTTGGGGTCGCCATTGTTGGTTCCCTTGATTCCCTCTATTCCCTTGGTAGTTATTGACGTATTGGACTTTCTTGCTTTGATCATCATAGCATTCATTCGAATAACTGTAGAAAATCATTATATCTATGAAATGTGCGCTTTGGTTGTATTAGCATGATTTTCAGGTATAGGTTTTGATGAATGACAAACAATGAAGTCAAGTGTCAAACAACATTATTATATGACAAACAATCAAGATTGAATGCCGAGAAACATATTGATGACGAAATTGCATAGACAAGCCAAAGACGAGCTCAAATGTTCAAGACCGAAGTCCCAAGGCGTAGGTCGTTAGGTAGAACCAATGTAAGAGCAGCGCTTAAGTTATCTCGTCTTTTGGCTCAACAATAGGTCATCATAAATATGCATAAAATCATCTTATCAAATCATATTTATCATAAACATATTTTAAATACTTCAAACAAAATGATTTTAACGTTTTCATTTTAACCAAAATGGTTTTTGAAGTAAGTTTTCAATTCTGGTATATTACATAGGTCATCATTAATATGCATAAAATCATTTTATTAAATCATATATATCATAAACATTTTTAATATACTTCAAACAAAATGATTTTAACGTTTTCATTTTAACCAAAATGGTTTTTGAAGTAAGTTTTCTATTCTGCTATACTCTGGTATATTTTGGTATACTCCATCTTTGATTCTGGTACACTCTGGTATATTCCAGCTTTGCTGGAAATTTCGCAAGGCTAAATAATCGATTATTTAACTCACAAAATCGATTATTTACTGTCAGTGGCCTTCCCAACGTTCCGATTTATGAACGTTGAGAAGATAATCCATTATGCAGATCATATGATCGATTATGTAAGCATAAAATCGGCATAATTGATTGCCAATTAAGCAACGGACATCCACCCTTTAACCCCTATAAAAAGAGGTCTTTTGAGCTGATTTCAAACACACAACACCTCCAGTATTGATATACATATTGACATTATTTGAGCATCATTTTAGAGCTTTTGTTGAGCCATTTGAGAGACAACTTTGAGTTGTTCATAGAGCTTATTTGTATCTCTTTATCTACTCTTTTGAGAGAGTTCTTGTTGTAAAAGAGAAAAGTGTTTGAGAAGAACATATCTTCTCATTGATTGTCGGGTTCGCTAAGTACCCTAAGTCTTAGTGGTTGAAGTCTTGAGGTGCGGTATCCTCGAGCAAGTTGAAGTCTTGTAGAGTGTACATCTACGAGCAAGTGTAACGGTTTGTTAGGCACCCGGAAGCTTAACGGAGTTAGTGGAATCTCGAGAGAGTCTCTCGGGGACTGGACTAACCACAAGTTGTGGTGAACCAGGATAAATTCCTAACAAGGAAAGAACACACCGAATTTATCCTGGTTCTTTCCTTGCTATTTTAATTACCGAATTTATTTTATTCCTGCAATTTTAATTCCGTAATATTTATCAATATTCTTGTGCCACACTATTCACCCCCCCTCTAGTGACGGTCATAAATCCTAACAATTGGTATCAGAGCCTAACTCTCTGAAAGCCTTAACCGGTTGAGAGCGATATATATTTTTTGTTGAGAATATTGAACGCAGGAATAAAGAGCGAAGGACACTCCACTGTGAGGCCTCCATTTTTTGATGGAAGAAATTATACATACTGGAAAGAGCGGATGAGAATCTTCATCCAATCAAATAACTTTCGATTATGGCAAATCATCAAGAAAGGTGAACAAATGCCAACAAAGAAAGTTGGGGAAATCATGGTTCCAAAGGAGGAAAATGAATATGATGCCGAGGACATCAAGAAGGTTGAAAGAAATGCAAAGGCCGTCAACTTACTATTTTGTGCGGTGAATCCGGACGACTATCGGAAAATCTCTTGTTGCACAACCGCAAAGGAAATGTGGGATAAACTCGAGATCACTTATGAAGGTACGTCTCAAGTCCGAGAATCTAAAATTGAATTTTTAACACATGAATATGAACTTTTCAGAATGAGGGAAGATGAAAACATCGATAATATGTTCGAACGATTCTCAATGATCGTCAACGATCTTCATGCTCTAAGAAAAATATACTCGAACAAAGATCTAGTTCGAGAAATCCTACGGAGTCTCACTCCCAAATGGCGCTCCAAAGCAAATGCTATCCAAGAGTCGATAGGAATCACGGACGTCACTATTGATGGACTACGAGGTAATCTTAAAGCTTATGAAAGCACAATTCTTAATCCGTATCTTAGAAGTAAGTCGAATATTGCCTTCAAAGCCTCATCTTCTAAAAGAGTAGAAGTAAGTGATTCGGAAAGTGATGATGATATTATTTCCAATGATATAATTGAAAAGTTTTATAAGTTTATGAAGAAGGAAATAAAGAAGGAAGAACCAAGTCCTTCATGTCAAAATTGTGAAAAAATTGGCCACACCAAATCACATTGTCCAAAGTCAAAGGACAAGAAAAAGAAGAAACACCATAGGCGCGTAACATGGGATTCGGACAGCTCGGGCAATGAAACTGCCGCATTATGCCTCATGGCAAACGAAGAAGAAACGGTAAGTACTTCTAACTCTTACTCGTTTGAAGAAATACAAAATGCCTATGATGAACTATATGGTGAATTTGTTAAAGCTTCCAAAACCATAAAAGATTTGAAGAAAACACTTTCTTTGCAAGAAAAAGATCTTGAGAAAACACTTTCTTTGCAAGAAAAAGTTTTGAGAAAACACTTTCTTTGCAAGAAAAAGATTTTGAAAAACAACCTTCTTTAAAAGAAAATGATCTTTTTAGAAAATGACAATACTGTTCTTAAAAATAAAATCAAAATTTTAGAAGAAGAAAATAGATTTTTGGAAAATGACAATGTCGATCTCAAAAATAAAATCAAGGAGATGAATGAAGCCTCTTTAATTGTTCAAAGTTCAAATTTTTCTTCTTGTAGCTCCTTGAAAATAGAGAACGTAGAACTTAGAAATACACTAGAAAAGTGTAGTGTAAATGATTCTAAAACAAGTGAAGTAATTAAAAAGGATGATAGAAATGAGGTTAAACCACCTAGACACAACTCTAGGAATTTTATTAATGAGCCTAGAATTAATCATTTTAGGCCACCTAGAAATGATTCTAGGATTTTTGAGTCTAAAATTAATAATTTTAGACCACCTAGAAATAACTCTAGGAATTTCAACGCTTCTAGGAATAACAACTTTAGATCACCTAGAATGTATTTGGCTCAACCTAGACATATGCACAACCCGAACGTTATATGTCATTATTGTAACCGGGTAGGACACATTGCACCCGTATGTTTTGCTAAACATAGAGATTCATATTTTGATTATGATTATTATTTGCCTAACCCCCAAGGACCCAAAAGAAGTTGGGTACCGAAAACCTATTTTTAGGTACATTTGCAGGTGTGCTTGAAGACTACAATATTGTAGTAGATGCACCAAGCACGAAACCTTATTGCATCGAGGGGAAAAGTCGGTTTGTTATCGTATTTTTGATAAAAACGTAATAGTTGATATGTGCTAACAATTGATATTAATTATTGATTCATGTTTTGATAAGTGTTATTTTGAATAACAAATTGGTATCAATTATTTTTATGTTAAATGATTGATTCATGTTTTGATGAATATTTTTGGTTTGAATAACAGTTGGTATATTTGCGAAAAATGACCGTTATTATGATTGGCATGTTTTTACTAACATTTGATATTATTTGATATTGATATGATTTTTTTTAACAATTGGTATCGTCAATAGTTTCAATAACAATTGGTATACTCTTTTTGCTAATGCCAAAAGGGGGAAGAATTTAGGCGATATGCATCGAATAAGGGGGAATGTCTTCACATTCTAGTATGCTTTAATTGAGGGGGAATATTCAATTAAGGGTGAATTATATTAAATTGTTTACATGAATTGTATGTTGAGATATAGCATGAAGTTAGGGATAATCCAATATGCATATCTCCTATTGTTTGTCATTATCAAAAAGGGGAAAATTGTAGAAAATCATTCTATCTATGATATGTGCGCTTTGGTTGTATTAGCATGATTTTCAGGTATAGGTTTTGATGAATGACAAACAATGAAGTCAAGTGTCAAACAACGTTATTATATGACAAACAATCAAGATTGAATGCCAAGAAACATATTGATGACGGAATTGCATAGACAAGCCAAAGACGAGCTCAAATGTTCAAGACCGAAGTCCCAAGGCGTAGGTCGTTAGGTAGAACCAATGAAAGAGCAACGCTTAAGTTATCTCTTATTTTGGCTCAACATTAGGTCATCATAAATACATAAAATCATCTTATCAAATCATGCATCAAATAAGGGGGAATGTCTTCACATTCTAGTATGCTTTAATTGAGGGGGAATATTCAATTAAGGGGGAATTATATTAAATTGTTTACATGAATTGTATGTTGAGATATAGCATGAAGTTAGGGGGAATCCAATATACATATCTCCTATTGTTTGTCATTATCAAAAAGGGGAAAATTGTACAAAATCATTCTATCTATGATATGTGCGCTTTGGTTGTATTAGCATGATTTTCAGGTATAGGTTTTGATGAATGACAAACAATGAAGTCAAGTGTCAAACAACGTTATTATATGACAAACAATCAAGATTGAATGCCGAGAAACATATTGATGACGGAATTGCATAGACAAGCCAAAGATGAGCTCAAATGTTCAAGACCGAAGTCCCAAGGCGTAGGTCGTTAGGTAGAACCAATGTAAGAGCAACGCTTAAGTTATCTCGTCTTTTCTCAACATTAGGTCATCATAAATATGCATAAAATCATCTTATCAAATCATATTAATCATAAACATATTTTAAATACTTCAAACAAAATGATTTTAGCGTTTTCATTTTAACCAAAATGGTTTTTGAAGTAAGTTTTCAATTCTGGTATATTACATAGGTCATCATCAATATGCATAAAATCATTTTACTAAATCATATATATCATAAACATTTTTAATATACTTCAAACAAAATGATTTCAACGTTTTCATTTTAACCAAAATGGTTTTTGAAGTAAGTTTTCGATTCTGGTATACTCTGGTATATTTTGGTATATTCCAGCTTTGATTCTGGTATACTCTGGTATATTCCAGCTTTGCTGGAAATTTCGCAAGGGTAAATAATCGATTATTTAACTCACAAAATCGACTATTTACTGTCGGTAGCCTTCCCAACGTTTCGATTTATGAACGTTGAGAAGATAATCTATTATGCAGATCATATAATCGATTATGTAAGCATAAAATCAGCATAATTGATTGCCAATTAAGCAACGGACATCCACCCTTTAACCCCTATAAAAAGAGGTCTTTTGAGCTGATTTCAAACACACAACACCTCCCAATATTGATATACATATTGACATTATTTGAGCATCATTTTAGAGCTTTTGTTGAGCCATTTGAGAGACAACTTTGAGTTGTTCATAGAGCTTATTTGTATCTCTTTATCTACTCTTTTGAGAGAGTTCTTGTTGTAAAAGAGAAAGGTGTTTGAGAAGAACATATCTTCTCACTGATTGTCGGGTTCGCTAAGTACCCTAAGTTTTAGTGGTTGAAGTCTTGAGGTGCGGTATCCTCGAGCAAGTTGAAGTCTTGTAGAGTGTACATCTACGAGCAAGTGTAACGGTTTGTTAGGCACCCGGAAGCTTAACGGAGTTAGTGGAATCTCGAGAGAGTCGCTCAGGGACTGGACTAACCACAAGTTGTGGTGAACCAGGATAAATTCGGTGTGTTCTTTCCTTGCTATTTTAATTCCGAATTTATTTTATTCCTACAATTTTAATTCCGCAATATTTATCAATATCCTTGTGCCGCACTATTCACCCCCCCTCTAGTGACGGGCATAAATCCTATCAACCACCACCATCATCATAGTTATCAAAATTTCATTGAGGTTGTTTCTCTCTTTGCCTCTTTTTTATCATATTCACTCATTCCATGGAATTAACTTGGCGCGGGTTTTTGACTTGCTGCAATTGCGCCTTTGCCAATTGATTCATTGTTGTTGTGTGTTCGACAATGTCTTGGCCGTAATCATGCAACTCCATATGCAAATGTATGACATTAGGGTCACCTTGAGGAACGTTTGCTCGGCTTTGCCATGCCAAAGAAGTATCAGCCATTTCATCTAAAACATTACAAGCTTCCATTGTAGGGAAGCTTCATAAAAATTCCTCCGGCCAATTGGTTCACAATACATTGGTTGGTATTGTTGATGCCCCTGTAGAATGTTTGTTGAATCATCACATCATTCGTGTTATTGTTTGGGCACTCTTTAACCATAGATATAAATCTCTCCCATATTTCGTGCAAGGGTTCCATTGGCTCTTGTTTGAATGCCAAAATTTCATCACGGAGCGCCGCCATGTGACTTGGAGAAAAGAACGTAGTGATGAACTTGTCTGCCAGTTCATCCCATGTGGTGATAGAATGATTGGGGAGCCTCTCTAACCAATCCAATGCTTTTCCCCGAAGAGAGAACGAGAAAAGCTCAGTCTCAATGCATCCTCCGAGATGTTTGTCTGCTTGCTACCCTAACAATATCCACAAACCGCTTCAAATGTTTGTAAGCATTCTGATCGGAGGTGCCCGTAAAATAAACTCTCTGCTCTATCAGAGTCAGCATAATATTTGTAATTTGAAAGTTCCTCGCCCGGATTTGGGGAGGAACAATAACACTCGCGTACCCTTGATTAGGAAGAACTCTTGGGGCCACTCTTGGTGGAGGCGGAGGAGGGTCTGGTATGTTCTCATTTGCATTGGCATTTCAACCTCTCCTCTGAGCTTGAGGTAGTAAATCTTCTTGTTCTAGATCCTCAACCTCCCCCCCCCCCCATGACCACGTTCCCAAGAGGGTCATTTGAATTTAAAGCCATGTGTACCTGAGTGATTGACACAAAAAAAAGTTAGTAAAAAGAAGGAAAGAGAAGCAAAACACAAAATTAGCTACACATATGGTCAACACCGTAAGCTCCCCAGCAATGGCGCCAAAAGGTAGTCTCTGCCAACACAACGCTACATGAATATAGAGAGACCGGGTCGCTACTGATTTACTCGAATAGTGATTTGGGATCGAATTTCCACAGGGATCTTAGAGTGGAGTTGTATTGTCCGTTTAGCGTAGAATTGTGTTTGTACTTCTAATTGCACCTAACGTTTTTGGGTTTTCTTTCTATTAACAAATGCTATTATGAACTAAAGATTAAGACAAAATTATTCTAAGGAAATATTGCTAGGTTGTAACTAATAGGGAGAAAGGCACTAGGGTTGTGGCATCACCTAGGTGGCTAACTAACGGGTAGAAACTACTAAGAATATGTTGACATATTTGGGATTTATGTTATAACTATTGCACAATTGTACCACTCTCACACCTCTTGGTAGAGAGAGTGATTTTACCAAATTGACTCTCTCAAGACCAATTGGGTAGGCCAATTAGACAAAGAAACTAGGATTCAAGTAGGGTGATTATTCTCTCGAGAGTTAACCCGTTAATTGGGACTACCTTTTCTCATGGATCCATCCCAATTTTTGTTGGGTCAATTTTGGGGTCATAGACTCTCTTTCTCATGAAGTGTCAAAACCCACTAAGCTAGAATCAATGTTTGCAACTACCAATCCTTAATTAAAGAAAAAATTAACCGAAATAAAAACACCCAATATCAATCTATCATTAGAAAGTAACACTCATCAATTACACAGTAGGGTTGAGCCACAACACTAGATAATGGATTTAGCTAGCATAATTGAAGAAGAAACAGAAGAAATAGAAGAAGAAATAAACGTATTAATTAATAACTAAAAAGAAACTACAAGAATCTATTGACAAATTAATACTAGAATGCCAAAATAGGCTAAAACTATGATCCTCACGAGCACAGATCTATTCAGTGAATACAACTTGACCTAAAAATGGTAAAATATTCTATTTAAAGTTGGCTAGAAAAGCTGGACAAAATTACCCCTGCAGGGTCAGTGTGGGCCGCACAATTATGACCACGGTCGCATTGGCTATTTGAATTCCATTTTCATTCTCTCTGAAGTAACTGGCGTGAACCGCGTAAAGGAGTAGCACGGTCACAAGGATCTCTCACGCGGACTGCGTGGCTTGCAATTACCCAAATCTCCAACTCTCTTAATCTCTTGGCGCAGATCGCATGACACAATGGCGCAGCTGCGTGAGCTGAATGCGGGATGCATAAATCCCATCGTGGGATGCGTGGTGAGGGACTTGATTATGCACTTCTTTGAATCCACTAGTGTGGCCACATGCACAATTGTGCGGTCCACACTAGGCTCCTTTTTCCACCACTTCACTTGGCCTTTGATACTAGAGCACGTTTCACTCTGTTGAGCCGATCTTTGACTTTCATCACTTTGTCGCTCAAACCTTCAATCAAGCACAACCTCTGATTATTTTGGGACTATTTAATTGCAAATTATACTCAAAGCATAGGCAAGTAAGGGCATAAAACACGTTAAAATCCTACTTATCTGTAATGACCTTGCCATCTTGCATCAACACTGCGCAAAGCCCAATATACATCACAATAAACTATTTAAGGCCCTGATCATGAGGGCAAAACCAATACCGGTGCCGTAGTCAAATCTATCCTGAGCTTTTGAAAACTCGTCTCACACTCGTCCGACCATCTGAACTAGGCACACTTCTTGGTCAACCTGGTCATTGGGGCTGCAATAGATGAAAACCCTCTACGAACCGACAATAGTAGCCTGCCAATCCCAAGAAGCTTTGAATATTTGTAGTTGAGCTGGTCTAGGACAATTCTTGACTGCCTCAATCTTCTTCGGGTCCACCTGAACACCCTATGCTGATACAACATGACCTAGGAATGCAACCGAATACAACCAAAACTCACACTTCAAGAACTTAGCATATATCTGACTATCCTTCATAATCTAAAGAACCACTCTGAGATGCTACTCGTTCTCCTCCCGGCTGCGGGAATACATCAGAATATCATCAATATTCACTATCACGAACGAGTCCAAATAAGGCTTGAACACTAGGTCATCAAATCCATAAAAGCTGTTGGGGCGTTCTTCAACCCCAATAACATAATCAAGAACTCATAATGCCTGTACCGAGTGCGGAAAGCCATCTTAGGGACATTGGATGCTTTGACCTCAACTGATGGTAGCCAGATCTTAGATCAATCTTGGAAAATACATTGGCACCCTTAAGCCGATCGAACAAATCGTCAATACTCGACAGTGGATACTTATTCTTGATCGTGACCTTGTTCAACTTCCGATAATCATTGTACATTCTCATCGAACCATCATTTTTCTTCACAAATAACACCGGTGCACCCCAAGATGAAATGTTGGGTCTAATGAAACTTTTTTCAAGAAAATTCTACAACTGCTCCTTTAACTCTTTCAACTCTGGAGGGGCAATACGGTATGGCGAGATAGAAATGGGCTGAGTGCCCGGACCCGAATCAATACAAAAGTCTATATCCTTGTCGGATGGCATCCCCGGCAGGTCTGAAGGGAAAACCTCAAGAAACTCACGAACCACGAGGACCAAATCAATAGAGGGAACCTCAGCACCAGAATCTCAAACATATGCCAAATAGGACAAACACCCCTTCTCGACCTAGCACTGAGCATTCACATGCGAGATAACGCTACGGGCAGAATGACCATGAGTCCCTCTCCACTCTAAATGAGGCATACCCGGTAAAACTAAGGTCACAGTCTTGGCATGACAGTCCAATATAGCATGGTAAGGTGATAGCGAGTCCATCCCCAATATAACATCGAAATCTACCATGTCTAAAAGCAACAAATCAACACGGGTATCAAGACCCCCAATCATCATAAAACAAGAGTGATAGAGTTGATCGACCTTAATAGAATCACCCACCGGTGTAGACACAAACATAGGAACACTCAATGAATCACTACGCATGACCAGGTATGGTGCAAAATAAGATGACACATACAAATATGTAGACCCAGGGTTAAACAACGCTACAACATCTTTATCACAAACCAGAACCGTACCTGTAATAACTGCAACTGAAGACTCAGCCTCGGGTATGGTTGGAAGAAAGTAACATAAGGGTTAGGCCCCACCATCCTGAACTGCCTCTCTGGGACGGCCTGCAGCTGGCTTGCCTCTACCTCTAGGACCTCTACCTCCACATCTAGCACCTCTACCCCCACTTCTAGCTAGCTGGGCTGTGGAACACCTGGTACCTATACATGGCACGAGAACCCTGATTCTGAGAGCTACCTGGTGCTTGAGGGAAAAACCCTACTAATATGACCCGGTTCACCACACGTGTAGCAAGCCCTCAAGAACTGAGATTGCTGACCTTGTATACCTGAATGACCATCTCGAAAACTCTAAAGTGGCGACATACTGATAAAAGCAGGTGGTGCACTGAACAACTACTGATTGGAAAATTGCGTCTGGGACCACGACTACCTTAAGAAACATGAGAAACCTGAAGAGATGACTGAAAGGACGTAGGAGGATGGCCTCTACCACAAGAATCTCTACCTCCTGATGAGGTATCAATGAATCGGCCGGAATGACGGGATCTCTTGTCTGACCCACCACTCTACGACAAAACCATCTCAACTCTTTGGGCCACTGTAAGGCCCCGTGAAAAATGAGTGCTCAGATGTTTGAAGCTCATAGAATTGAGTCTACCTATGTGGATCTGATCCTTTTTACTATTTGAAACTTAAAAATGTGAAATCAAAATCTTTCCAGAAAATGGTCAAAATGCGGTCCAGAATACGGTCCAGAATGCGGTCGCAGATCAGCTATGCGGACCTCATTCCTACCGTAGAGTGAATCAGAGAGCATCTAAATTTTGATGTTGAAATTGCGGTCAAATCTGCGATTGCATAATCATTATGCTGACCGCAGAGTGATTGCATATAGTCCCTGAGGAAAATCGAAGGTCAGTTCTGCGGTGCATTCTATGACCGCAGAACTCAAATGCAGACCGCATATGCACCGCATTCCCAACCCGAGAGGTTTGAAATTTGAGCCATTTCTGCGGTCCATTATGTGGATCGCATGTCTGTTCTGCAATCGCAGATCGCATCGCAGGTCGCATCGCAGATTATGTTTGCCTAGTATTTTTCTAAAATTTTAGACTCGACCCACCTTTTATTAAAAAACCTTCCCCCTCATTTTTAACACACTTCTGATCAAAATAAGAGAGATGGAGAGAGGGTTCTTGAGAGAGAAAGCAAATCCTTCATCATCTAATCTTTCAAAATCATTGGATCTTGGAAAATTCTTGGTGCATTGTCTTCTCTATTGATTTCTCATGTAAAATCCCTAACCCATTTCCCCCAAATTTTGAAATTAAGCTTGGGAAGGGAACCCTTTACACTGGCTTTGAAATTTCTTCAAAAAGAACTTCATGCATGTCTTCAAAACTCTAAAATCTTGTAAAAAGGGAATTGGGTAGTAATTATGGGTCTAAATTTCTAAACCTAAGTGTTGTTTATGAACTAGATTTATTTCCCGATTGCTTGGCGAATTGGACTAGAGGTTTAAAAGGGAATAATCAACTCTAGGTATGTGTGGCTAACTGTGATCCTTGTGAAATCGCTCCATGCTAGTTGTGAAATTGTTGATAGTTGATAATCATGTTAGAATCATTGTGAAGCTTTTATGTTTTGTAATTGTGTGGTAATACTTTGTGGTGAATGTTGTGGAACTTGTAATTGGAGCAACGTAAATGGAAATAATGTGGAACAATAGAAATGAAAGTAATGTGGAACAATGGAAATGGAATAATGAAAATGGGAATAATGTGGAATAGTAAAATGGAAATATTGTGGAGCAACGTGTGTGATTAGTTGTGAATAACTGCTATGATGATCTAAATTGTGTACCAATTTGATGAACATGAGGAATTGTTGTTGCTAGTTGTGGAACTGCATTACCCTTATTGTGGATCTATGTTAACAATGTTCCATAGCTGATTTCTTGTATTTTTTGATGTGTTGTTTGTTGTTGTGAATTGAAAACTGTCAGGCGGGGTCTGGTTGCTCGCCGCAACACGATGAAATAAGGTGTGGGCTGGGGTTATAAGGGTGGCCGAGGTAATAAGGGCAGACGAGGCAATAAGGTTGGAAAATGTGATCCAATATCACCATTGATATGAATATGAATCATGAAATGATAAATATGAATATGTGAAAAGAGACAACAGGAGAGTTTGTAACCTATGGGGCACTAATTGCCCCTTTGTATGACTAATTGAATCATTCGTTGTAAAGTGTTTGGTTGTTGCTTTATGGTTGTACTTGTACTATTGTTGTTCAGTTCTATACTTGTATATGTAATTTGGCCTCCTCCTCCTCTCTATCGGCGGTATTCGTGTTTGGTGAGCCCCTTTCCTTCTGGGTGCATTGTGTGGCTCATGCCACCTATGTTGTTGTACTTTTAAGTCTTGTGTCTTTTTTGTAAAGGTATAGCCAGGGCCTCGTTGCCGATCTCTTAGAGACTCTGTAGACAGTGGTATGTGGGTTAGAACTTATGTATAAAGGTAGATGTTTTGGGTGCTGTAAAACTTGTATACCACGTCCCCTGTTAATCATAGTATATATTTTGTAAAAGATGTTCCCTGTTAATCATAATGTGTGGTTATAAAAGAGAAATCATGTTCCTTCATTTGCAAAATTTAGTATCTTTTGGCTAATTATCATTGAATAATGTGGGGTAATGTGGGGTAATGCGTGGGGAATGGGAAAGGCACCCAGGTCCACTCGATTGGGGATACCCGGCTGAGTGCCGGTCATGCCCATGGATTTGGGGTGTGACAGCCACATTGGCCGCCTCCTAAAAAGTGATCTCACTCCCGGCCTCCTTGGATTTCTGAGGACGAATCGATTGAATAATACCATTAATAAACCTCCTCACCCTCTCTCTCTCTCTCTCTCTCTCTCGGCAAGAAGTATGATAAGAGCATTGGTGGCTAAATCGATGAACCTGGTCCCATACATGGTGACCGTCATGGAACCGTACTGGAGGTGCTCGTACTGCCTCAGATAGGCCTCTCTTTGAGTAATGGGGAGAAACTTCATCAGAAACAACACTGAAAATTGCTCCCAAGTCAAGGCTGGCGACTCGGCTGGTCTAGCCAAGCAACAATCTCTCAACAAAGTCTTTGCGGATCCAGATAAACCAAATGCAGCAAAATCAACCCCATTGGTCTCAGCAATGCCCAAGTTCCTTAGAACCTCGTGGAAGCTATATATAGGAAATCGTGGGGATCCTCAGAAGAAGCAGCGCTGAAAATGGTGGTGAAGAGCTTGGTAAATCTGTCCAGCCTCCACAAAGCATTTGCGGACATAGCCGCTCCATCGCCAGTCTGAGCCATGATACGCGGCTGAACTGCTCCAACTGGCTGAACCGCTGGAGTCTGAAGCTGGGGAGCTACCTATTTTGGAGTGCGAGTGGTAGGAGTCTGAGCTCCTCCTACAGCCTGAGAAGCACTGGTGCTACTTGAAGCAAACCCGTTCGGGTGACACTCTCTATGTGGGCGTGATAAAATTTGGGAAGATAGGCAAGCTTAGCCCTAAGTTCATTAGCCCGTTTGAGATTCTTGATCGCGTGGGGAAGGTGGCTTACAGACTTGCATTGCCGCCAAGCTTATCAGTCATGCATCCAGTGTTCCATGTGTCCATGATTTGGAAGTATCACGGCGATCCATCCGATGTGTTAAATTTCAGCACTGTCCAGTTGGACAAGGACTCTTCCTGCGAGGAGTAGCCGGTAGCTATTCTAGACCGGCAAGTTCGTTAGTTGAGATCCAAGAGTTTCACTTTTATTCGTGCTTAGGGGAGAGTTCAGCCTGCTGAGGCATTGACCTGGGAGTTTAAGTCTGATATGTGGAGCCATTATCCCCACCGACTCAGGTACTTTCTTATTATGACCGTTCGAGGATAAGCGATTGTTTTATAGGTGGAGGATGTGATGAACCAAAAGGTCATCACTTGTGTTGCAAGTAAATTTAGTGTTACGAGGTCAAAGAACCTCCTTTTTACCTCACCTTGATTTGTGTGCATGGTTCAGACCCATATTCGGAAAGCCTTCTATGTTAAAAGATGAGAAATAGAAATTTCTAGAGTTAAAAATTAATTTTTGGTTGACTTTGGTCAACATTTTTAACAAACAGATCTGGATCCGATTTGCGTGTGTGGTCCGGACGCATATCCGAAAAGCCTTCTATGTTAAAAGATGAGAAATAGAAACTTCTAGAGTTAAAAATTAATTTTTGGTTGACCATTTTGAGCAAACGGAACCGGATCCGTGTTCCAACGATCCCGGAAGGTCCTCAGTAAAATATGGGACTTGGGCATATGCCCGAAAATGAATTCCGAGGTCCAAAGCCTTAGAAATCTTTTGTTGACTGAAATTATTTTGTAGAATTTCTATGAAATTAAAAAAGAATTAATCTTCGAAATTATTACTATCGCGCCCATATTTTGGTTTCGGACTCCGGTACAAACTTGCTATTGTATTTAAAAGAAAACTGTGAAATATGGTGAAAACGGAGTTTATTTGACGTGAGTTGCACTTCCGATTGAAGAGTTATGAACTTTGAGAGTTCTTGATGAAAATAGTGAGTTTTAATTCATGATTTTACATATTATTTTGATGATGTGATCGTATGTGTAGGTTCATATGATGTTTTTGAGTTAGTATGCACGTTTGGTTTGAAGTTCCCAGGGCTCGGGTGAGTTTCGGGTAGGTTCTGGAATGTTTTAGGCATAAAACATAGTTGTTCCAGATCTCTAAACCCGCCAGTGCTGACTGCATTAATTTTGTTTGGACCGCGGAGGGGCCTTTGCAGCCGCACTCCTTTTTGAGCGGTCCGCGTTGAGGTAGAATTTCACTTGTCTGACTTCGAAAATGTATAACTTTTTATCTACAAGGAATTTTGAGATGACTCAAAACAAAAGTTATAGCCCTTCATGTCTAGTTTACACAAAGATAAAGAAATCACAATTTGGACATATACAGAGAAAGTTATGCCCGAAATACTAAATCATGTCACTGCAATCAACATTGTGAGCTCTGTGGTAACACTACTTTTTCTGCGGTCCGCACAGGCGGTCTGAGAGAGGTATATTTATATGGGATTTTCAGTTATTTTCATTTTTAAACCCCAAAGACAGAAGAGACGATTTTTCAAACAACTTTTCTTCTCCAAAAGATTAGTAAGTGATTTCTAACTCATTTTCTTTACTCCTTAACTTCTTTTTACCAGATTTCATCCTAGAATCTAGGGTTGTCATGGTGGAATTGGAAAATTTTGGGTAAAACCTAAGAATATTGAATTTGGGGATTTAGACCTCAAACTGAGGTCAGATTTTAAAACCAATTATATATCTGGGTTCGGGATGAATGGGTAATCAGGTTTTGGTCCAAATTTCAGGTTTGGACCGAGCGGGCCCGGGGTTGGTTTCTGATATTTTGGAACCATGTATTATAAATGTTTTGCTTTTAACTTATTAATATTATTAAGTAACTTGTGGCTAGATATGAGCGAGTTGGTGGTGTAATCAAGAGGTAAAGCGATAGTTGAGGCTTGAGTTGTGTTCGTGGCATAGTGGTAATTGTTTGGTCTAACCTTAGCTTGGGGGATTAGGAGTTGTGTCTTATTTTCTATTTTCTAATTGTGGAGTACGATTTATAGGCATGGTGACGAGTATCTATACATAGGTGTCAAGCATGCTCGTAAGTCTTGTATTGTAATTGTTGTGACTCTGTTGAGGTTTATTGTGCTTCATATTAGGATTATCATTATTATTCCCTTGCTGGGATGTTGTTGTCATATTGTTATTCACTTTCTGGGATGTTATTGTGATATTATTGTTCCCTTTCCGGGATGTTGTTGCTATAGTATTATTCCCTTGCCGGGATGTTGTTGTTATATTATTGTTCCCTTGCTGGGATTCTCTAATGATTGGTATTGATAAATGAAAAGGGAGAGGGTAGCAGGACCGCAATAGTAACATATGAAATAGGAGCAGGTTAATCACCTGCAATGGTAATTATCTAAAATGGGAGTGGGTTGCACACTTGCAACAGTACAATATGAAATGGGAGCGGATTGCACGCCTGCAATGGTACTATATGAGATGGGATCGGGTTGTATGCCTGCAACGGTATTACATGTGTACTTGTTCTTCTTATTTCCTCATCTTTGCTGGTAATTGATTTATAGCATACCTTACATTTCTCTACTATTGTTCAGTTGTTATATGTTACTTCCCGCAGAATAATTTCTCTGCCCAACTTTAGTCGTAATTATCTGTTTCAATTTCCGTTGTATATGATTTAACTGCAAAGGTTTATTTGGTAGCCCGGTCCTAGCCTCGTCACTACTTCGCCGAGTTTAGGCCAGACACTTACTGACACATGGGATCGGTTGTACTGATGCTACACTCTGCACTCTTTTGTACACATCCCAGTGCCTTAGATTTTGGACTACAGTGAGATTGTTGTTTCTTATTCATCAGGCGTCTCTTTCTATCTACTATTCCTATTTCTTTCATGTATTTCCAAAGACATTGTTGTATTTATTTCTTTTAGAACTTTATTTGTAGTACTCCTAGATAGTCTGTAAAGTTGTGACACCAGTCTTGGGTAGATTTGTTATGGAATGGTATTTGTAACATTATTAAACTTTAAATTTAATCTCCCGCTTAGTAAATTTTGTTGATTGATAATTGTTGATTCTTAATTGTGAATGGATTTAGAATGGAAATAATGTAAATAATTCAATTGGTTGGCTTGCCTAACTTTCACTAGTAGGCGCCATCACGACTCTCGAGGGTGAAAAGTCCGGGTCGTGATAGCAAGTTTACCACTGCGACAATCCGCAAAGCTAATACTGATCAAATACCTAGATCTGTACAAAAATATATACAGAAGTGTAGTATGAGCACACCATAGCGGTGTGCAGTAAAAATCAAGATTAACCTCAGTGGAGTAGTGATGAGCAATAGTCAAGACACCTACTATCCGAATAAAATTGATCAGGATATGATAATAATCTACCTAGATAAGATAACAAAGTAATATCAATAGTACGGGAAAATCCAACTACAAACAGTAGAGACAATAAAAGGCAACGCATATAGTAACGAACGACAACCAAGTAAATTAGCACCAACATAATTGAGACACAGACAAGTAAGAATATGCTTAAACAAGGAAGGCGATATCAACTCAATCAATCACATCATTTCTAATACACAATTTTGACCATCTCAATCCTCGGTGTCTCATATCATAACCTCCATTTCTAAACCTTCAGCACACACGAAACCTTGTGCCCACATATTTCTATCTCACTTTACGAAACGTCATCCTCATGCTACTCAGTACATAGAATCCATAACCAATGCAATTAAGATGTTCAAGGAGTCTCACTTATATACCATGAAGCAGATTACAACTTCTAAACCAATTAGGAAATCATCAAGAAAATATGTAGTTATTTTTAGAAATTATTTGAATATAGAAAATACTTTATTCAAATAAAACACAACATCAATAAATTATTACTTTTAGTATAGGGTTTAATAAATTAAAACTTAGTAGAAATTCTTTTTTAAACAAGAGTCAATATCATTGGGTTAAGAACATTTAATTGAGAAACTAATTGAAATAACATAACATTTATAGGAATTTGAATTATTGAAAGGTGTATATATACACGACGAGTTCAAATTTAAAAGTCATATAGCAGTGTAATACTGATCCCTTTATTTTAAATCATGATATTACTAATAATTTAACAGGACAGAAAGAAATGATTCAAATTAGAGAATTTACTATAAAAATTAATTCATCAAAGTAATAGTTACAGGAAAAGAATTCAAGGAACAACGTCAAGTCAACAACTCAATGCCAATAACCCAATCCTCACAACTTAGTTAAACCCAAAATACAAATTGTCAAAATCTTAAACAAATAAACTATGGTCTTTACATCATTCAACTATAACCAAATCTTAAATAAAATGTAAAAGCACTGAATAACTTGTACAGTCAAAGAGGAATATATAAGCATATATATATATATATATATATTGAAGCGGCGCACATCTCGATCCCACCAATCCCCCCTTATTCTTCTATAATAAATTTTAGTAAAAGTATATATTATATATATATTTATTGCGGCATGCAATATGGTCCCATCAATACTCCCTTATTCCTTCTTAACAATTACAATAAGAGTAAATAGTTTACATATATCACCATATTAGTAACTACATGATCATTCACCCTACTCCTTATTGCGGTGTGCAACCCGATCCCGCCAGTCCACCCTTATTACTCCTCAATATATATCATCCTTATTTCTCATGTTGCAGCATGCAACCGGATCCCACCTGTTCACCCTTATTACTCCTTGTTGCAGCGTGCAACCCGATCCCATTAGACAATATCAATTCTCCCTTATTCCTCTTTAACAAATCAAGAACCATACATAGTTTAACATCAACAAAAACAACAGTACAACAACCCAATCATAAGGATTTCTACCCACCAAGATTATGAGTACACAACAACAAGTGAATTACGAAAAAACCAAGAAGCACAACAACCTTTACAAAAATAATAATACATATAAGGCACATGATAACAACACCGGCGACCGTAACAATTTGAACATATAGCATATATGCACGGGGTCATAGAGGATACACAATTAAGAGATAACAAAAGAATAAGGAGGACAATCAATTCAATTAAGAGAACTAATTTCCAAGTAACAAGTAAGAGTTAGAGGAAAGCTAACAACATCATATGGAGCATATAGAGGTAAAACAAGCAATTAGGAAACCCAATCGCGTTGGAAAACTTTCAAATAAATGAACATAATTACCTAGGATCCCTAAAGGAAAATTTTCTACAAATAAGTCCGAGCACACATTCGTCACCTTGTGTGACGGACTACAATTAGCATAAGTGACTCAAATCCTAGGGGAAGGTCTCCCACACAAGATTAGGCAAGATACTTACCTCAATCCGGCAATTCAATACTCAATTTAGCTTTTTCTTTACAAATTAATCAATGCTCGGCTCAGTGTAGCCAAAATGATTTGAATATTTTCATCAATCAATTTAAAAGAAAATACTTTAAATTTAAAAAGCTATGATTCTTATACAATTTACAAATGGTCAATGCAAGTCAACTCCCAGGCCCGCACCTGGGAACGCTATAAAATTTATAAAAATCGAATACCCATTTCGATACGAGTTCACTTGTATAAAAATTATCAAATTCTGATACTATTTGGTCCTTCAGATCATCATTTTACATTTTTGAAAGATTATACAATTTTCTCAAAATTTTCCCTCAGATTCTCATGAGTTTGATGCTAAATCTAAGATATAATCACAAAATATAGTTGGAAATTAAGTAGGGACTCTTCACCAATGATTTGGTATGACAATCTCTTCACATAATCGCCTCACATCGACTCTAGGGTTCAAAATTATGAAAAATGAAGCAAAAATTGGGAATACCCAGCTTTTAGCAGGCTGCAGATGTCGCTTTTGCGACACTGAGTTCGCAAATGCGAACTAATAAAATCGAAGAAAGCTTCGCAAATGGAAAGCCTAGACTTACCCTGCTAAGGTCACATTTGTGATAGAAACTTCGCAAATGCGGCAGCCTCATCGCAAATGCAAAAAATGCCTAGCCGTCAAAGCATCGCTAATGCAATGGCCGCATTTGCAACCAGAACATTGAAAATGCGAATAAATACAACCGGAAAATTATAAATTCATGAGAGCTATTCCGAAACCACTCCAAAACTCACCCGATTCCTCAGGGCACCAAACCAAGTACCCACACAAGTCTGAATATATAACACAAATTTTCTTGTGCAATTGGAAAACCAAAACAACCTCTAGAACCACGAATCACATGCCGAAGCGCATGAAAATCATTATGAACTTCAACAACTTCTAGAATTGCAACCGAGCGTCCGAACCATATCAAATCAACTTTAAATGACGTCAAATTTTGCAGGCAATTCCCAAATGACATGGCGAAGTTGTTCCAAGTTTCAAATCTCATTCCGACATCGATAATAGAAAAGTCAACTATGGGTCAAATCTCTCCATTTTCCAAATTTTAACTTTTCCAACTTTCGCTGAAATACCTCAAATTTCCCTATCCAAATCCAAATTCGAACGCACACCTAAGTGAAAAATCACCATACAAAATGATTGACATCATCCAACACTCATTCTGAAGTCGTTCACTCATAAGTCAAATTCTCACCGCTTAAGCTTCCAAAACTAGATTCCTTCTTTAAATTCGACTCACATTCATCCGAAAACAGAATCCAACCATGCATGCATGTCGATGCATATAATATAAAACTGCACGTGACATCAAACTACTGAACCGAACAAAATTACTAAACGATCAGTCGAATCGTTACATAATTATGCACTAACTCATCCATTACATATATTTTCCATGATTTCATAACTCATTATCCCACTTTCTTCCAATTTAGTTCAAGAAAGAATTTATACACTTGTGAATAAGAGTCTTTCTTTCATAATATCGTGTGAAAAAAAAATGTAGAATGCCTAAAAAAAGTGAGGTTAAAGTTGTAAAAAAGAAGAAGAAGAAGAAGAAGGGAGGTTTACTTTTGTTGAAGGAAGGTGTTCATCTTGGTAGGAACTCAATAACTTTCCTGGAGTTTGTTCGAGTTGTATGACGTGATTGGGTTGTTGTATCATGGGGAAGACAAGTCAAGAGAGTTACCAGAAATTTGCGTCTATATTAGGTGTAGATCCAGAAAACATTCGGTAAGTTACGTGTTGTATCAATAAACACAGTAAGTAATGTTATAATATCTTGATTACATGATTTAGTAATTCTTTTTGCAGCGCTGCAGTAAATGATTATGTGTCAGCGGTGAAGAAAATGGCATGTGAGATTCTTGAAATGTTAGCAGAGGGATTAAATATTCATCCCAGGAATGTTTTCAGTAAGCTTCTAATGGACGAAAAGAGTGATTCTGTTTCCAGGCTCAATCACTATCCCCCTTGTCCTGAGATTCAACAATTCAGTGGCAATAATTTGATTGGATTTGGAGAGCATACCGACCCACAAATCATATCAGTATTGAGATCCCACAACACTTTCGGGCTTCAAATATTACTCAAAAATGGAGACTGGATTTCTGTCCCACCTGATGAAAATTCTTTCTTCGTCAATGTTGGTGATTCATTACAGGTACACCTCTCGAAGCATTTGTGCACGTTAAACAACATTAAAACGTTCATTTATTTATTTGAGCGTTCATGTTCTTGTCTAGAGGAAGTTTATGTTATTGCTTTCTTGCACTTCCTAATTGGTTCGGTTTATCATAGTTAAGTGATATATATTCTCTTTAAGGGATGGTTAGGTTTGAAGACATACCATACAATAATTAGTTATGATGTGATTAATTATACTAATATTATTTATTATTGATTGTTTGATATGTTGTATTAATATTGTCAATTTTACTGTTTTATTTTAGGATAACTTATCTTGGGATTATTATTTCATCGTACTATTTTAATCCTTATTAACTTATAGGATTCGTAATCAAACAAGGGATAATGCAGTACAATATTTTTACCCCAAGTTATTTTTATTATCCATCATACCAGACAACTTCTTAAGGTAAAGTGCCTAATTGGTTCTGTTTTTCTTGCAATGCTTAATTGGTTCGATATTTTTTAAGGTGTCAAGGTTAAATGTTAGTATTATTTTTATATAAGCAACAGGTGCATGTGATAAAAAATACCTTATATACTCTGGTCTTATTTTTATGGCAGGTTATGACTAACGGGAAGTTTAAGAGTGTAAAGCATAGAGTATTGGCTAACAGTATGAAATCAAGGCTATCAATGATATATTTTGGAGGGTCGCCATTGAGTGAAAAGATCGCACCTTTGGCATCACTAATGGAAGGAGA
The DNA here is from genome assembly GCA_034376525.1 of Nicotiana benthamiana. Lineage (NCBI taxonomy): Eukaryota > Viridiplantae > Streptophyta > Magnoliopsida > Solanales > Solanaceae > Nicotiana > Nicotiana benthamiana. Next base: position 22,018,465 of record CM067337.1, on the reverse strand, counting down.
AGACAGCTTGTACAAAGAGTTTACGTGGTTTGAGTATAAAAAATCTGCATGATTGGCTGATAATAGGTTGATCCCGTTTGAGAAAATTGCAGCTTCATAATTGTTTTTCATGTCAAAGTCCCACCTTTGTTAGGAATGATGGGTTGTCAAGATGCTCATTGTAGCTTTAAAAGGATAGTTGATTGGATTCCTATAGATAGAAAACTTTGTATTTTCCTTCTTTTTTTCTTTTTTTGTCTTTCTTATACTGTTTTCTAACTACCAGACTTGTTAATGATACAAGTTCATAGTTGTCCCAATTCATGTACTCATCAAACTACCAATAATTTGTGCCACAGTTCCACTATATATATGGTAGTTACGTTTGGCTTGAATAAGTAATAACAACAACAAACTTACTATAAGATATACGTTTGGTACATTAATTATATTTTTTTCCACTACTTATTCAAGCCAATAGTTTTTCCTGTTATCCTATGAGGCGGGGGTCGATTGGAAACAGCCTCTTTGCCCTTTCGAGTAGGGGTAAGGCTTGTCTACATATTATTCTCCCCAGACCCCACCTGGTGGGAGTATACTGGGTAGTTGTTGTTATTGTACTCATTCAAGCCAATAGTAAGTAGTGAAAGCAAGTTTCAGGATGCAAATCTCTGATGATTAACTTAGATTGAACTTGACTAATGACAAGATGAAGATTGAAATGACGAAAATTTCTTAGTGTTAATTGCTGCAAAGGGATTAAGTATTTATAAGGAGCAAAATGATAACTATTTCATTATCCTGAATAGATGTGTCTTTTTACAAAGATTGGATACATCTCTTCAATTAATTAATAGACGTCTCCTAAATGGATTGGACATATCTTTTTCAAAAAATATTGTGGCTTTTCCACGATATATAGGTACATTAAATTTCGGATCACTAAACTAATTTGCAACAACCTCTCACATGATTCAAGAATTTAAGGAACACAAAAGCAGTCTTCTATATAGGTGAAAGTATTCTGTAGACTTGAACGTCACTTGTATGAAAGAATCCGATCTGAAGGACCATAGTGAACTTTAGTCTTGAACTAGAACCTTCTAGCTAGGCCCATTTTTAATTTAACATCACATTATACGAGATTTTTATTGAGTTCATAAATTTAACGGCCTTACGCTACTATCTTGATTCTAGAGAAAAATCCAATCTCATAGGTTGCAAATTGCAGCCTCACAACCACACTTAGATAGGTAAATTCTTTAACCGTTACATTATTTGCTATGATTTCACATGTCATGTGCTCTTCATAACCGTTACGTTAAGTACTCTAAAAATTATTCATAGTGGGACTAAGATATTAGTAAAAAGAAGTGATAGCACTTGTCCAGTTATTGGTAAGCTTGTTGTTAGTTGTTACTGGATGGGGTCAAATTGGACCCGGTACATACCTACGCCGGCATAGATGACCGCCAGTCGCGCACTTACTAAGAAGAGGGTGCGACCCAGGGAGGGTGTAACAAGCGGCACCATAGGCCCTGCGTCCTGTCCATAGCATGTTTTCAGTTCGTGTATATTTATTATTTCGAGAAAGGTCCCTTGAGGTATAAAAGGTACCCCAGCATTGTAATAAGGAGTTTCATTATTGATCATCTATCTCTCTATTTTCTACTCTCTCTCTAAAAACTACATATTTTATCTTCCAATCTGCTAAGATCGAAAACGAAAAAATGCATTATCTATCCCAAGGTCTTATTATATTCTATTACGATTTACCCTTGATTCATTTCGATTGATTTGCTCGAAAAGTATTAGGTAAATTTTGAGTCAAACAATTTGGCGCCGCCTGTAGGGGTTTCGGCAATCGAAATCATAGTTCATACCTAGGATATAGAAAACAACGGTCATCGTTCTTCGTACTCCTTAGAAACCGAACGATGGCATAAAGCGAAGCATGGATGAAAACTATAGCAGATGTAGCAACCAACCTCATAGGCCCTCTCAACGAGGCCGTTCACTTGACGACTTAATGATTCTGCACGAGAAAGGGGCTTCTACATCTGCCGCCAAAGAAACATCCCCGTAGTCAAGAAGCTACTGGAAGAGTGGTTGACCAACACTCTAAGCTTTTTGCTCGAAAGATCGCCTCACAGCAACACCAGGGACTCACCGGCAACAGACGTCATTACTGCGACCGGTGAACTTGGCAATGTACTTGCAAGCAACATTCATGTTGATACCAGCGCCAGTGATGGTGCACTTGCAACCATCCTCAAGAAAAGAGGAGATGGATAATGAAAACAAAGAGCTCCGTGATCAAATGAAGGAGCACCAGGAAAAGGTAGACAAAATTCCTAACGCCGCTAAACTACTGCCAAAGCGCGACGTAGGGCAGTTCGTTGAACAACCGTACAGTGAGGAGGATGCCCCTCATCCAATCCCAAAAACCATTAATATGCCACCATACTTAAGAATATATGACGGGACCACGGATTCTGAGGATCATCAGATTCAGTACGTCACTGCTGCGAACGAAAACGATTTGTTTAAGGAACAAGTGCCGTACGTACTACTGAAAAAGTTTGGAGAAACACTGACAGAAGGGGCCCTGACATGGTATTCTCAACTACTAGCTAGGACAATATCGATGTTTGAGGAAATGGCGGATAAGTTCGCCACCGCTCACGTGGGAGCAAAAAAAACCGAAGTTAGGGTCAACGATATCTTCGCCATCAGGCAAACAATGGGTTAGGGACTCAGAGACTTCTTGGTTAGGTTCAACAGGGGTAAGAATGAGTTTGCCAAACTTATCGGAATGCATGTCAGTAGGAGCTTTCCAAAATGAACTGAATAGAGACGGTTCAAGAGCTACCAAGAAGTTGCTAAGCCGACTTATAAAGTATTCCCCCACCACGTGGTAAGAGCTCCACAATGCCTACTGTGCCGAAGTAAGAGAAGATTAAGACAATCTCAATAAACCAACCAAACGGCTAACAACGATACATCCAGAAGCAAGAAGAGATCGATGCCACGACGGGCGACAGGAACAACCCTTACGCTTCAACAAAGAAAGGCATCAGCCTTACATCAGGAACTCCCATCCACCCCCTCCAAGGCACCTAGATGCAGTACACCAAGAATTTTAGGAACTCTCATTCGCCGCGGCCACCAAGAATTTCAGAAAGGAAAGTGTTGTCATGCTACTCCACTCGGTCATCGACCACGTTGAGGTACTTTCTTTAAATCTTACTTGGGATTGTCACAACCAGTTTGTATCCTATCTACAGAATGGGACACTCCCACGCGACAAGAAAGAAGCCAATAACTTTGCATACAAGCCGCCGATACTGTCTGATAGAGCATGATCACTACATAAGGACGTTTGGCGGACCCCTCGCTAAGTGACTTGGGCCGCACCAAACGAGAAAAGTATTAGAAGAGGTACACGAAGGCCATTGCGGTGCTCACATAGGTAATATTGCTCTTGTCTACTGCCTCATTCGAGCCGGTTATTACTAGCCCACTATGAAAAAAGAGGCAGGAGAATACATCCGTAGGTGCGAACAGTGCAAAAAGCACGCCCCCCATGATACACCAACCAGGGGAGCTCCTCCACTCAGTCACCTCGTCTTGGCCCTTTATCAAATGGGAAATGGATATAATTGTTCCCCTATCAGCGGGATGTGGAAAAAATACTATTTCTTCTAGTTTTGACTGATTACTTTTCCAAGTGGGTAGAAGCAGGTGCATATGCACAGATACACGATGAGGAAGTCATTGCCTTTATATGGAAAATCATCATATGCTGCTTCGGCATCCCCAAGGAAATCAGCTGTGACAATGGTCACCCTTTCATTGTTAAAAAGACAACTGAATTCTTCGAGAAATGGAACATTAAGTGGATAGTCTCTACACCATATCATCCCTCCATCAACGGCAAAGTCAAGTCCTCCAACAAGATAATATTGAACATACTAACGAAGAAACTCGAAGAAGCTAAAGGGATTTGGCCAGAACTGCTACCAGAAGTGTTGTGGGCACATCGAACCACACCCAAATCCAGCATAGGAGAAATGCCGTATTTATTGGTCAACGGAACTAACGCAATTATACGCGTTGAAATCGGGTTGCCAATCCTGAGATATTCACACACCAGGGGGCAGACAATGATAGGAGCAGACTTCAAAACCTAGACGAGGCCGAGGAACAAACGGATATGGCCCACATAAGAATGACGACCAAAAGAAACAGGTCAAAGGTATTACAAAAATAAGGGCAAAATAAGGCCACTCAAAGTGGGCGATTACGTCCTCAAGGCCAAAACGTTGGCATCAAAGGATCCAAGCGAAGGGAAAATTGGGTACCAACTAGGATGGACCATATAAAATCACATCAGCAACAAAGAAAGGAGCATTCCAGTTAGAAACAATGGAGGGAAAAACACTTCAGAACAACTGAAACGTCCCCCACCTCAAATATTTCCTCTTCTGAAAGGCATCCCCAAAGTCCTACTCTTTTTTCCTTATTCGAGTTTTGTCCTAATTGGGTTTTCTCGGAAAGGTTTTTAAAGAGGCGGTGAAGGCGACACCTGGCAGTATTTGAGAGCAAGTTTATTACATCGACATGTCGCCGCGATCTCCGGGCCGATATAATAAAAGGACTGTACTAGTCAAGTCTCTACAGTATGGGAAAAACTCTATATTTTATAGAATTATCTCCATCATGTAAACGGCTAAGGCTATTATCTCCCTCATGTAAACGACTAAGGCTATTATCTCTATCATGTAAGCGGCTAAGGCAACTGTCTTTATCCGTGCAAGTGGCCAAGGACGTACGAAAATCAACACTGGCTAAGGCCATCGCCATTAAGCGTCGACCCAGTTCGACCTCGACGGATAATGCTTCGACGAAAGTTGAAGTCGTATCCTAATGGCTAAGGCCCTCACCATTAAACGTCGACCCAGTTCGACCACAACGGATAACGCTTCGACGGCAGTCGAAGTTGTATCCTAATGGCTAAGGCCATCGCCATTTAAGCATCTAATAGCTAAGGCCATCGCTATTAAGCATCGACCCAGTTCGACCACGATGGATAACTCTTTGATGATAGTCGAAGTCGTATCCCAAGGGCTAAGGCCATTGCCATTAAGCGTCAACCTAGTTCGATCGCGACGTATAACGCTTCGACAATAGTCAAAGTCATATCCTAATGGCTAAGTCCATCGCCATTAAGCATCTACCCAGTTTGACCACGACGGATAACGCTTCAATGACTGTCGAATTCGTATCCAAATGGCTAAGTCCATCGCTATTAAAGCATCTAATGGCTACGACCATCTCCATTAAGCGTTGACCCAGTTCGACCACGACGGATAACACTTCAGTGACAGTCGAAGTCGTATCCTAATGGCTAAGGCCATTGCCATTTAAGTGTTTAATGGCTAAGGCCATCGCCATTAAACGTCGAACCAGTTCGACTATGACCGATAACGCTTCGATGACAGTTGAGTCGTATCCTAATAGATAAGGCCATCGCTATTAAATGTCGACCTAGTTCGACTATGATGGATAACGCTGCGACAACAGTCGAAGTCATATCTTAATGGCTAAGGTCGTCGCCATTTCAACATCTAATGGCAATGTCCATCGCTATTAAGCATCAACCTAGTTCGACTATGATGGGTAACACTTCGACGAAAGTCGAAGTCATCTTATAATGGATAAGTCCATCGCCATTACGCATCGACACAATCGACTGAGACGAATAACATTTCGACGACGGTCAAAGTTACGATATATCCTACTTTCAATGATGGTTAATCCTAGGGGAATCACCCCAAGTAATCCACCTCCATGACCGCTTACATCATTTTGATGTCGCTTAAAGTCACGATAAATTTCCTACAAACAAACGAACATCACCTCCACAAAGGTGAAGTTTTGAAAATCAAAGAATAACTAGAAAGGAATTACAGCAAAAGGTACAATTCATAAATTACAGAAAAAGAATATATCTATACGTAGCACCGAAGAGGGGCCTCATTACATTTCAAAAGAAAAAAAATGGAGAGGAACAAAACATATGTCGACATAAGGCTACTCGCCATCCTGTCCACCGCCCCCGATTGCTCGTCGCCCTGTCCATCGGTCTCGGGGTGGTAATCTTTATTATACCAGGAATCGGAGTCCAACCAGTTGACATCTTCTGAAGTATAACTCTCGGACTCGGGGGAATCAGAACTATACCCGTGGGCTTCCCCTGTGGAACGAGCCTTAAGCCGCTGCATTGAAGCCTCCTCCTCCATAGCTCTCCCCGCGGAGTGAAGCTCCTTGAACACATCCATTTTGTCAGCATCTCATGCGCGTCACGACGCGAATCCCGGTTAGAGGGGGGATGTAGTAAAGAAAGCTGCGAAGGCCGAGCCGCATCCTAGGACCATGGTCGGGCACTCTACCTAAGATCACCGACCTTTGCCGTCTTGGATGCAAGTTGGGAAGTTAGCTCCACCACCCTGTGTTGCAGATCAGCATTCTCCGTCACCACCCCCGACTGAGCTCCAACTCATCACCCCTCGACATAAAGAGTGATTCCAACTCACTATTACGGACCGCACCCTCTGTAGCTCTGTGTTTGTATGCTCCAATTCCTTTACTCTACATTCTAATTGGGCTTCTTTTTGCTTGAGACCCTCCCAAAACACATGAAACTCGGGATCCTGCTGAGAAAGATCCGCCACCGCCTAGTGCTTGGAGCGTTACCGCTGGTACATCTTCACCATCTTATTAAAGATGGTCGCCTTTTTCTGCTCACGGTGCCTCCGCTCCATCTCCAAAACAAGGGTCTGAGAGGAAAGTTAAGAATCAGTAAACATCAAAATTGACCACACAACACGCAAAAACAAAAGGTTACCTTTACAGTGATGTCGGCAACTCTTAGAGATAGCTCAGTATCGCTAACCATTTTCAGTACTTTGCGTTCAGGGTGTCACACAACAAGGAAAGTTCAACACCGCCTGTTCGTTGTGCAATAGCAAATTATAGGCCCTCAGAACCATGATTCGGCGGTCATACCCATCCGCCGTCATCTCCACGGGCGTGTTACCGTCCATAACTTAATCTATATCTCCCCGGGCGATCTCGGAATCCGATATCCCAGTAGCCCCATAAACTCCATCAAGGACGGTCGTTGAGCCGTCTATGGTGGCACGAATCGAGCTGACGGATGTGCTCCCTCGCAGGGCCAGCCTCCCGGAACGAATAGCGTCTGCCATAAAAATGGGTCCAGGCATTTAGTGAGGCACGCTACTCCTCTCATCTTCAGTAGCCACCGCCTTGCCCGTTATAAGCCTTCGCCTCTTCCTCTCTACCGACTCCTCGCCTTCGGAGGACTCGTCCGTAGGTTGCAGAGTTGGTACCGATGGTTTTTTTTTGCTTGCAACCGCCGCCTCATGCGCAAATCCTCGCAAAGGAGCTGTAGAGATTCCCCCCGAATGGATGCACAAAGAACCTCTTGGGTATTCGAGGCCACGCCCGACCGTGCGGAGGTAGGAACCACATCCCTCTTCTTGGGAACGCCTCGACCTGTTGACATAGATGATTCAGTCGATGTAACTTGTAAGACCCGTCAACCAAAGTCAATAAACTACCTGAAGGGCCTGGGGGCCATAACGCTAAATAAATGTGGACCATGAGCGGGTCGCCTCCGCATGAGGTAGCAGATCGGCAACTCATTGCCTAATGTTGTTGATGAGCCGAGGAGTGTGAGCCCTCACTGCAAAGAAAAAAGTAATGACAATATAAGCAGAACCTCCACAGACACGTATGATTAGGAATTCAATGAACGGAAACACTTACGTTTCAAATTCCACTTATCTGGGAATCCGATATGGTTTGATACTAGGTGCTCCATCTTAATGAAGAAATACCTACGCCACTACCCGTGACTGGGTCGATTATCATTCCTGACCACCTATCCCTTCGCACCACGACTCCTCAAATGTAGCATGTTTCCCCTTAGGAAGCCGGCGCTGATTAGCTGTAAAAGATGGTGGACGGAGACCTCGCATCCAGCTAGCTCAGAATATGTGGACAATATCCGATATATCTTTAAGGTATAGGAAGTGAGCTGGGATGGACATACATTGTAAAACTCGCAGTGTTCCTCCACTAGAGGAAAGGTAGGGAGACCGTAACCGATTAAAAACGTATACTCATAAAATATGCAATACCCCGGTGTGTGGACGTTCGCGTAATCTGTACCTGCCGGAACCATCTCCACATGAGCAGAACATGCAATGCACGAAGATTGTCCTAATGTTCTTGATTTAACTCAGAATGCTCTGAAGGTGCCATAAGAGAATCCTTGTCAAAATCATCCCGAGTTAGAAGTTGCTTTGGCAGCACATTGTCCACGGTGAGAGGGGTGAGGTCCTCTTCCCTTTCTCCCTCATCAATGTCGGAGGCAGGCGGTATATCATATGGACTAGCATCAGTGGCTCACAGGTTGTCCCGTCGGGATTTAGCCACGGTTTCCGTTTAGGAAATAAAGGAAGACACAACAGAGTGGAAGGGTTCCGAGAAACTGTGGAGTTCCGATGAAAGACGGTGCTTGTTCAGAAAGTGAAGGAAAGGTACTTGCAAATGACCAAAAGTTGCATCAAGTTAAATCCTTCCCCCATTTATAGGATTAGATGGCGTTAAAATCGAAGTGGCATATTTCAAACGGGCACGGGAAACCAAAACGTCAGAATTCCTTTTCGTGTTACTGCGGGAACACGTGTAATGATGATGCATGCGCATGCTGACGTCACTTGAACAAAGGGATTGCACGTATGCTTTTTGACAGTCTCAAATATTATCTCCTACTAGTTACGTTACCGCCTCTGAACCAGATCAAATTCGATCCTAACGGAGTTCGATGATCTGCCCATCGAGGACGCACCTTGATGTCACCCCGACGAGCGGAAGGACTGTTGTATGGGATCAAATTGGACCCCCTACATCCCTATGTCGGCACAGATGACCACTAACCGCGCACTTACTGAGAAGAGGGTGCGACCCAGGGAGGGAGTAACGAGCGGTACCATAGGCCCCGGAGTCCTGTCCAGGGCATATTTTCAGTTTCTGTATATTTATTATCTCGAGGAGGGTCTCTTGAGATATGAAAGGGACCCAAACATTATAATAAGGATATTCATTGAATTGATCATCTATCTCTCTATTTTGTACTCTTTTTCTAAAAACTACATATTTTATCTTTCAATTTGCTGTGATCCAGAACGGAAAAATGCATTATATATTCCAAGGTCTTATTATGTTCTATTATGATTTACCATTGATTCATTTCGATTGATTTGCTCGAAAAATATTAGATAAATTTTGAGTCAAACAATTACCGCATTAAACCTTCATAATGGATCTCCAATAGAAAGATTGGGTTGCCACTATCAGTAGTGATCCTGTCATATGAAGTGAAATGCTGTACGATATACTTTTCTCAGGTTAATTAAAAGAACAGAAACCAACTTGAATGATATATTTATAAGATAATAACAATCTAAAGCATCTTCTGTAAATTTATTTTAATTTCTATGTAAAAACTTCGGTAAACAAATTATGATCAGCCCGTGTTTTGATAAGGGCAAAAGGAAAAACGTACGTTATAGGTATACTAGAGATGGTACCACCCTAATTAGATGCAGTGCACATAGTTTCTGTAAACGAAATTGAGAGTTGTGTTTCAGAACTAGGTGATGAGAGCTACGAAGCAAGTTGAAGTCCGTGGTTTTGAAATGTCTAGTAATTTGCTAGTGTCAGTGTACATTTTGACACACAGATAAGCAGAAGAATATGACAAGAGCAAAAACTTGGGTGTTTTCTCCCTTCTATTGGTAACTGCAAAGGTTAGTACTCCTACTTTTTTACTTAGTTTAGTACTTTAAAATCACGTGAAAGAAAATAGAGAATGGCATGCGTATTTTGTAGTTGTAGTACTACGTACTACTGCTCAACTTTACAAGATATAGACTATAATAGGTCTCAGGCTTTTGCTCAGCTACATATGGTAGAGGTAACAGAAACAGGGCAGCAAAGCCATGGACCAAACCCATTTTACCCAATGGACCAAAGTTATAAATTAACTCCGAAATAAAATCAGGGGCATTGCTACTTCCAGCAAAGAACATTGGCGGCATAGTAGAAGTTACGGCCTAATTGTTTAACCAAAAATAGATTTGTAAGTCAAAATCAATATCAAGCAAAAATCGGATTATCGATAAACAAAATTTATTTCACTGAAAGAATGGAAATGATTGACAAAGAAAATTAAGAAATGCATTAATAATGGTTCCCAAAATTAAGGCTTAAAGCTTGGAAAATAAAGCAAAGAATAATTGTGTGGGTTTCAATAATAATCGTCACCTACCATTACAAATGAGATTTTCATCCTTATATAGGAGCATACAATTATAACGGTTCTTACACTTAATATGGGCTTATTAATGATATTAATTGTACTGATTGTCAGTTACCACATGTAATCGTAACTGATACATTTATGACTAAAGATTTCTTGTAGCCGTGACGTTTTCCCTTCCTTATTTACTTCTGATTCATGCATCTCAGGCTTCATTCATTTTGTTCCAGTTTCTCATTTAACAACTGTAAAGTCCGATTCTTTTTTCAACGTAACCCCGTGGTTATTTCTTCCGTGCCTTTTCTGTATTCTTAATTCGCCTAGTTGAGAATGCCACTTGTCCTTCCATTGATGTTCCACGTGTCATGCGTCTGTCAGCTTGTTGACAGTCCGCATATCATGTATTTTTTCTACCAATACAGCTAGTCCTCTCACTTTCTGAATATTCTCAATTGAATATTCGGGAAGTGGTAAGCTTTTATGGCGGGAATTTTTTGGCGCCGTCTCTAAAGTATCAGTATGACTCCTTCAGAATTGATGCAACGTATGTCACATTCATCTAATTCCCATGACATGTGGCTTCCCATGTTGCGTCAGTCATGAAGTGATTGTTCTATATGATGCTTTATAATGGCCAATTTTAATGACAGTTCTATCTCCTTCTAAATGCTTCATTCTTTTTATCTCTTGAAACTTTCTTCCTTCTGTATTTATTACCTTAGTCCTTATGCATTCCTTCATTAAGCATGTCTTCAACAATACCAGACCCTCGCAAAGTTGTGATCGTTGAAAAACTTGCTCCTTCCACTGCACCTATTAGAAGTAGGAGAGGTGGTAGACTTTGTAGCCTTAGTTCGTTATCTAATCGTGGTTCATGCATCTCAGGCTTCATTCATTTTGTTCCAGTTTCTCATTTATCAGCTGTAAAGTCCGATTCTTTTTTCAACGTAACCCCGTGGTTATTTCTCCCGTGCCTTTTCTGTATTCTTAATTTGCCTAGCTCAGAATGCGACTTGTCCTTCCATTGATGTTCCACGTGTCATTCGTCTGTCAGCTTGTTGACAATCCGCATGTCATGCATTTTTTCTACCAATACAGCTAGTCCTCTCACTTTCTGAATATTCTCAATTAAATATCCGGGAAGTGGTAAGTTTTTATGGCGGAAATTTTTTGCCGCCGTCTCTAAAGTATCAGCATGACTCCTTCAGAATTGATGCAACGTATGTCACATTCATCTAATGCCCGTGACACGTGGCTTCCCATGTTGCGTCAGTCATGAAGTGATTGTTCTATATGATGCTTTATAATGACCAATTTTAATAACAATTCTATCTCCTTATAAATGATTCATTCTTTTTATGTCTTGAAGCTTTCTTCCTTCTGTATCCATTACCTTGGTCCTTCTTACGCATTCCTTCGTTAAGCATGTCTCTAACAATACCAGACCCTCGCAAAGTTGTGATCGTTGACAAACTTGCTCCTTCCACTGCCCCTATTAGAAGTAGGAGAGGTGGTAGACTTTGTAGCCTTAGTTCGTTATCTAATCGTGCTTCCTCTTCTCAAAGTAGTTCTACTAGGCCATCTTCTTCTAAATTTAGTGCTCCTCTAACCTCCTGATCTTCTTCTAAAAATAGGGATCGGAATGAACATGCGTGCGAACCTACAATTGCGAAGATCTTTCCTCAAGAGTTTTTTTAAAAAACATAACGTGAGGCCATGAGGAATCAAGTCACTTCTATAGCTTCCCTTAATCGTGCTGAACTTTTCCCAAGTTCAATCACTTCCAGTCTTCTTTCCTTAGTTTGACGAGAATGTTGTTGGAAACCATATTTCCCAATTTTAATCCCCGGTTCCAACCAAAAAATCACTTCTTACCATGCCAGTTTTTCTTTTGTTTATAACTACCCTTTTAATTGGGTTTAAGCCTCCCATTGATCTAGTGTTCATTGAGTTTTGTTCGCTACTTTAATGTGTTCCTTTGCCAAATTATCCCCATCATGTGGAGGGTTGTAGCATGCCTTCATTATTTTTCGGGTTTAGTCTCCGTCCCTTTTATATTTCCTCACTTACTTCACCTTTACGCCCCAAAATTATTTCTTGAATGAGTCTTTTCCCTCGTGGCTATTAAAAGAGTATTAGTTAGCCCCAAGGATAACCGAGACCGTGACTGGCGCCCACTTTGTTGCTGTTCCCACTAGTAAGCTAGTGAGTGAAGAAAACATACCTTTTCAAGAGAAATGGAACTTTGCACGTACGTTTTATTCTCTTTTTTATTTTATAATTCTTGAATTTTTTTCATGTAACCATATACCAATTTTTCCTACATCCACGGAAGTGATTTGAAGAAATTCCAAACTTTTGTGCTTGGGTATAAAAGATGTTGAATGCTGCTCTTTATAGACACAGCATCTTGGACATTTCTTTCTAAAAAATTTGGTTAGAAAGTGAAAACACATGGTACTTTTCAGTTTCATAATGCTTCTCCTTATTTCATTTGTTCTTACCAAATTTTTTTATCATCCCTTTTTTTATTAGGGTTTCCTATTCATGGCATTCGTCCCGCGTATTATCCATCAACCAGGCTCTCTGTAAGTCTTACTTGGGAATGTATTCTGAGTGCTTATTCCTCCAAGAGGAAAACTGGTGAAGCTCGAGGATCTGATGATGAAGAAGAGGTAGAAGAATGTTCTTTGGTGAGAAAATCGCGTGTCAGGAGACGCATGGTTTCCGACGATAAAACACATTTTTCTCATAAACCTCCATCGAGTTAAATTCCTTTCAAAGTTATTGATGAGCCAAAAAATGTTCCTTTAGAGATTTCATATAAAGATGCTATAATCCTCTGTCCACTCCTATCGATAGGTTGTTCTCCTATGGCTTCGGGGGTGAAGTAGATTTCGGGTCTGTTGGACTTGGTTTTGAAGAATTACCTTTCCATTTCCATCTATTGTTAACCCCCGATGTCTTTTCCTAATATTACACCCGTTGTGTCTCCCATTGCTGCTTCACATGTGGAAGCTGAGCCTTCTAGCAGCAGAAGAGAGATGAAAAGAGTTATAATTGAGTTCTGTGAAGGAGAGAACTTATTGAGAAAGTCTAGTCAAGCTGATGTATGGTTGAAGCCATTGCTTGGCCCTATGGAGAAGAAAAAGTTGGAAAGCCATAGTTCACTGACGTGAATAAATCACATTGTTCATTCTTCTTGAAGGTATATGCTTAATTATAATTCCTTCCTTCTTTTTCCACATTCGTAACTCTTCCCCCTACCTTTTTTGTAGAATAACTTGATTGGCACATAGATTTTGAAAAGAGTCTATGACTGACCAACAAATTATTGAATTGCATACCGAGACTGACAATTGGACATAACAATTTGAGGGTCTTCAATTGGAAAAGAATGTTCTTACAGAAGAGAAAAATATTTAGAGCAACAAATGAGAATGGTTTCCGCTGAGTTAGCAGTTAAATAAGCTTCTTCTAGTCAAGTCAGGAAAGATAAGGATAAACTGGAATCCGCTTTTGCTAAACAACTATCCAAGGCTACTGAAGATATCAGGGGTTTGAAAGAACTCCTTAATCAAAAAGAGGTTTATACTGGTGAATTGGTTCAGACACTTACCCAAGCTTAGGAAGTTCTCCCTACATCTACAAATAAAATTGAGTTCTTAGAAAGCCCGCTTTCCCCTTTGAAGACAACCTACGAAGCCGCAGAAGAAAAAAAAGAAGAGCTTAGAGCTGAGGTTGATCAGTGGGAGAAGGATTACGAGACCCTCAAGGATAATTTATCGCATGATATTGGTTGGGATTTTTTGAAAACTCCCCTCGAGACTTTAATTGAAGCTGTTACGACCCCAATTCGCCCTCCGTGAACTGTTATGACGACACCTAGTCATCTACGACTAGGTAAGCCTAACAATATGCAAAAACAATCGAGACTTTGCGAAAACATAACTTAAAACCAAAATTTAACAAAATGAAAGTGAAATATAAAACGCCACTCGGCATATATAGCAGATGAACTCAAACTTCTATAGAACTATCCCAAAACCTGGAAACTCACAGAAACACAAGCTGAAAGAATATATTAAATTGCTCTAGTCTCCCGAAATTTCAACCTCAATAGTACGAATGAAGGGCTAACACTACAAGATAGAGTAAAGAAGGAGACTCTTCGGTCTGCTGACGCGATAGATGTACCTCGAAATCTCCAATACGCTCCCTGCCTCATGGATGGTAAGCCTGTGCAGAGGTACCTGGATCTGCACATGATAAACATGGATAGAAGGGGCATGAGTACACCACATCTTTACTTAGTAAGTGCCAAGCCTAACCTCGATCGGGTAGTGACGAGGAAGGTCAGGTCCCTGCTGAGGTCAAATATAATATAAAGTTTCAACAGTATGAAATAGACAATATAAATGAGTACAGTAGTGAAATAAGACATGTTATACAAGGCAACAACAAATATAAAAGAACGGAGAAAACAACTAAACAAGAACAACTCAATACCAATGGAAACAACGAGGATCTCCCAGGATATCGTCCTGTAGTCCCTTTCATCAACTGTCCAATGGATCTCACGGGATACTGTCCCATAGTCCAATTATCAATGCGCGAGTATGTACCAGAACCCCAGTCCGTAGTCCCAAATTTAAATACCCAGTACTAGGGGAATCTACCGAGTGCATTCTCGTAGTTCGATATAACTGTGCAGGGTGATCTACTAGGAATCTAACCCGTAGTCCCAAAGTAAACAAACAAGGGGGAGCTACCGCAATTCCACATCCTTAGTCACAATATAAATACTCAACAACGACAAGAAGATATTTAAAAATGAAATTTCTCATTACGAAAAATAAGTAATTCTAGCCTAACATGCTCCGCGTAGTGAAATAAAGGTAATTTAAGTAAATAGGCAATTTAAGTCAACTAAACATTCTCTACTAGCTAGCAACATGCCAAATTTACAAATATAATAAAGCAGGAAAGAAAATATGCTAATAAATACTTTCAGAAAAATCGAATTTCCAATAATTTGCACAAGTACACTCTTGTCACCTCACGTACAAGGCAATTCAGTTACCAAATATATCAATCCTAATGGGAACGTCCCCCTCACAAGGTTACACAAGCCACTTACCTAGAACCGGCTCAAAATCAACTCAAAACCACACTTTTGTCACGAATATCTGACTCCAAATGGCCCAATTCTATTCAATTCCATTTCATAATGTAAATAATACATCAAGAAGCTGATTCTACAATTAAATTCAATGCTAAAGCACGAAATTATGTAAAATGACCAAAATTCCCCTCAAGCCAACGTCCGGTGTCGGGTGAAATTTATATTTTCAGAATCCTCAAACTCACACGAGTCTAACCATATAAAAATCACTCAAATCGAATGTCAAAAACCCAATCAAAACTCTATAATTCGGCCTATGAAGTTTAATAAAGTTTTCACTCAAAATCTGAAATTACCTGAGGAATTCATGCTTAGATTAGTGGGTTACAAGAAAAAAGAATTTTAGAATCGTTACCCAATCCATATCTCTAAAAATCCCTAAAACTTTTGCTCAAATCCGAGCTCGCTAGCTTAAGTTTTGATAAAAATGGCTAAACCCTTAATTTTAAAATCTTATATCTGCCCAGGTGTATTATGAATCGCGATAGCGAAAGAAGGCTTGCAATCGCGAAGAGTAAAAATGAAGGCTCCCGGAAATGGCCTATGTGAACGCGAGAGGAGGCACACGATCGCGAAGAGAAAGAGATGACCTTACGCAATCACACCTGAATGCACGCGAACGCGAAGAGGAAATGGGGCTATACTGAGCCACCCAACTAAGTTTCTACTTCGCGAACGCAAAGGTGCTACTGCTAACGCGAAAGAGGAAGGGTCAGTCGCGAGCCAAGTCATACGATAATGAATATGGAATTGGGCCCCTTTCATAAATTACTCTATGCAAACGCTAGAAGGAGGCCGCGATCACGATGAAGGAATGTCTGCAACACCTGAACCTGAATTTCTGCAACTTTTTAACAACTTAAAATGAGGCGTTGAGCATCGGAAACACAACCGAGGCCCCTAGGACCTCAACCAAAAGTACCAACATAACCTAAAATATTATTCAAACTTGTTCCAACCTTCGGAACGTTACAAATAATACCAAAATACCTATTTTTCATCGAATTCAAGCTTAAGAATTTGAAAAACTCTAAAAACACATTTTTCGATAAAAAAGTCTAGCAAAACCACATCAGAATGACCAAATATTTTACACACACATCCCAAATGATATGATGAAACTACTGCAACTTCCAAAATCTCATTCTGACTCTTGGATCAAAATCTCACTATCGAACCGGAAAATTCCGAAATTCAAACTTCGGCATTTCAAGACTAATTTACCTACAGGCCTCCAAAACACAATTTGAATACTCTCCCAACCCCAACATCACCCAACGGAGCTAACAGAACCATCAGATTTCCATTCCAAGGCGGTCTTCAAACTGTTCCAACTGTGGACCACTTTCCAACACTTATGCTCTTATTTAGGGACTAAGTGTCTCAAAACTCTTCGAAACTCACCGAATGTCCGGGCAAACCAAAATAGTAGAAATAAACTTGGGGGAAGCAGTTAATGGGAGATAGGGGCATTAATTCTTAAGACGATCAAACGGATCGCTATAGAGCCAACCAGGAAGGTTTTGACCTTAATTTGATATTACTAGAGCTAAAGAAGCAATTGATAAAACTCAACAACGTCAAAGCTTTTCCCCACCTGAAGACGAAGGTTCCAAGGGTGATGGAGATCAACTTGTTCCTGGCGGAGCTGATGTTTAATCCTCTTCTTGCCAAGCTGATCCTTCTTCTCCCATTGATGATGCTCATGTAGATGATGTTCCTTAGCTTTTTCGTTTCCCTTACTTTTTGTTGACTTTGTTTGCAACTCCCTTATGTTTTTCTTTCTTTTGTTTAACATCTTTTTTGAAGGTTTGTTTTGGTTGCACCTGTCTTTTTGGGGTTTGATGATAAATTATCACCCTTGTTTTTTTAAGGTTAATATATAAATTGTTTCGGATACTTTTTCCGCTCATTATGATCTTTGCCTTTTTAATATTTGAACCGTTTATTGCATTTAAAAATGGATTAGCAATCAGTGACTTCGATACACGAGGTTTTATAAAAGTGGGTCCTTTTACGTTAACGACACTGATGAAGATGAAATCTTCATATTGGTACAAATATATGAAATAGTTTGAAGAAGTTTTATATTTTGAACTTTCAAATAGATTTCGTACATCATTCTCATAATTGTTCATACAACACATTCATAACTACTTTAGTTGTAGCATATTTACAATACAAATTTGGATCTATTATCCCGTGATTAAATTTTTGGCCTTAACCTAAAACTCGTGGGAATATGGAATATCTTGCATCTTTTTCACGAGTTCGAACTGCTTTGAAAAAATTTCAAGGTTTCTTCAAGGTTTTTGGTTCAGGCTGAACTATGCCTTTTTGGTTCTTTTGCTTCCTTTTATATACATAGTTCCCTAGTGTTTGAGCTTTGAAATATGAAATCTCGAACACTTGATCACTCATTCCTTTTAGTCCATTCCATGAAAAGGAAAATATGAACGAGACTCGGAGAAAAGCTGCAACCTAGATCGAGAATAGTTCTGTAATTCACGTGCCTTTTGGGTTTAATATCGTAATTGGTATGGGCTAACTTCTTGCCTATAATTTAAAAAGGTTCGTAAAATTCAAAAGAACAAATAAAATTGAGCTTGTGTGATACCTGACCATGGGTATTTTCCTTGTATAGAAGTAATACTTCTACAAATAAACTACATTCCATGATTTCCAACTCGTACTCTCCTTTTCCAACGATGCCTCAAACCTTGTATGTTCCTTCCTTATTTGGGCTCAATTTTCCTGCATTGGCCGCCTTTATTGACTAGAATACCTTTTTAAGGACGAAGTCCCCAATCTTGAAGTACTTCAAATTATCTTTCGTGTTTTAATATCGTTCAGTTATCTATTTTTGAGGTGCCATTCGAATTAATGCCACTTCTCTACTTTCTTATCATAAACACAAATTTACCCAAATCTTCGCTTTATTTTCCTCTTCAGTAGCATGTGTGTACGTACTTGGTTCACCTATCTCTACCGGAATCAATGGGTCTACAACACATACAAGTAAAAATGGAATCTCACCCGTACTTGTTTTTGTAGTCGTTCGATTAGACCATAAAACCTCCTGTAACATTTATGCCCATTTGCCTTTTGATTCTTCTAATCTCTTCTCAAGTAATCAATAATAACTTTATTTGTTGATTTGTCTTGTCCATTGGACGTAGGGTGTGTAGAAAATCATTCTATCTATGATATGTGCGCTTTGGTTGTATGAGCATGATTTTCAGGTATAGGTTTTGATGAATGACAAACAATGAAGTTAAGTGTCAAACAACGATATTATATGACAAACAATCAAGATTGAATGCTAAGAAGCATATTGATGACGGAATTGCATAGACAAGCCAAAGACAAGTTCAAAAGTTCAAGACCAAAGACCCAAGGCGTAGGTCGTTAGGTAGAACAAATGTAAGAGCAACGTTTAAAGTTATCTCGTCTTTTGGCTCAACATAGGTCATCATAAATATGCATAAAATAATTTTATCAAATCATATTTATCATAAACATATTTTAAATACTTCAAACAAAATGATTTTAACGTTTTCATTTTAACCAAAATGGTTTTTGAAGTAAGTTTTCGATTCTGGTATATTTTGGTATACTCCAGCTTTGATTCTGCTATACTCTGGTATATACCAGCTTTGCTGAGTTTCCAGATTTTACTGGAGCAACATAATCGATTATGTGATTGGAATAATCGATTATTTCACTATCCGTTGCCTTCCCAACGTTCCGTTTCTTGAACGTTGAGAAGATAATCGATTATGCAATCACATAATCGATTATTTTGGCATAAAATCAGCATAATTGATTGCCAATTAAGCAACGGACATCCACCCTTTAACCCATATAAAAAGAGGTCTTTTGAGCTGAGTTTAAACACACAACACCTCCCAATATTCATATACATATTGATATTATTTGAGCATCATTTTAGAGCTTTTGTTGAGCCATTTGAGAGACAACTTTGAGTTGTTCATAGAGCTAAAATTGTATCTCTTTATCTACTCTTTTGAGTGAGTTCTTATTGTAAAAAGAGAAAGGTGTTTGAGAAGAACATATCTTCTCATTGATTATCGGGTCTACTAAGTACCCTCAATCTTAGTGTGTGAAGTCTTGTGGTGCGGTATCCACGAGCAAGGTGAAGTCTTGTAGAGTGTACATCTACGAGCAAGTGTAACGGTTTGTTAGGCACCCGTAAGCTTAACAGAGTTAGTGGAATCTCGAGAGAGTCTCTCGGGGACTGGACTAACCACAAGTTGTGGTGAACCAGGATAAATTCGGTGTGTTCTTTCCTTGCTATTTTAATTTCCGCATTTACTTTACTCCTGCAATTATTAATTCTGCAATATTTATCAATATTCTTGTGCTGCACTATTCACCTCCCCCCCCCCTCTAGTGACGGGCATAAATCCTAACAATTGGTATCAGAGCCTAACTCTCTGAAAGCCTTAACCGGTTGAGAGAACGATATATATTTGTTGTTGAGAATATTGAACACGGGAATGATGAGCGAAGGTTACTCCTCCTGTAGGCCTCCACTATTTGAAGGAACAAATTACACATATTGGAAAGAGCGGATAAGAATCTTCATCCAATCAAATAACTTTCGCTTGTGGCAAATCATCAAGAACGGTGAACAAATGCCAACAAAGAAAGTTGGGGAAACCACGGTTCCAAAGGAGGAAGATGAATATGATGCCGAGGATATCAAGAAAGTTGAAAACAACGCCAAGGCCGTTAATATATTATATTGTGCGGTGAATCCGGATGACTATCGGAAGATTTCTTGCTGCACAACCGCCAAGGAGATGTGGGATAAACTCGAGATCACTTATGAAGGTACGTCTCAAGTCCGAGAATCTAAAGTTGATTTTCTAACACATGAATATGAAATCTTTAGAATGAGGGAGAAAGAACCCATCGGTATTATGTTCGAACGATTCTCAACAATCGTCAACGATCTTCATGCTCTCGGGAAAGTGTACACGAACAAGATCTTGTTCGAAAAATCCTACGGAGTCTCACTCCTGAATGGCGTTCCAAAGCCAATGCCATCCAAGAGTCGATAGGAATCACGGATGTCACAATTGATGGACTAAGAGGTAACCTCGAAACTTATGAAAGCACAATTCTTATTCCCTATCCTAGAAGTAAAAGTTCGAATCTTGCCTTCAAAGCCTCATCTTCTAAAAGAGTAGAGGTAAGTGATTCGGATAGCGATGATGATAATATTTCCAATGCCTTGATCGAAAAGTTTTATAAGTGTATGAAAAAGGAAATAAAGAAGGAAGAATCAAGTCCTTCATGCCACAATTGTGGAAAACTTGGCCACACCGAGTCACATTGTCCAAAACCCAAGGACAAAAAAAAGAAGAAACACCAAAGGTGCGTGACATGGGATTCGGACAGCTCGGGCGATGAAATTGCCGCATTATGCCTCATGGCCAACGAAGAAGAAGAGGTAAGTATTTCTAACTCTTACTCGTTTGAAGAAATGCAAAATGCCTATGATGAATTATATGCTGAATTTGTTAGAGCTTCCAAAACCATAAAGGAATTGAAGAAAACACTTTCTTTGCAAGAAAAAGATTTTGAAAAACAACTTTCTTTGAAAGAAAAAGATTTTGAAAAATTGACTCGTGATAATGAGAAGCTAAAAGAAGAAAATAAATTTTTTGAAAATGATAATATTGTTTTTAAAAATAAAATCAAAATTTTAGAAGAAGAAAATAAATTTTTGGAAAATGACAATGTTGATCTTAAAAATAAAATCAAGGAGATGAATGAAGCCTCTTCAATTATTCAAAGTTCTAATTGTTCTTCTTGTAATTCTTTGAAAATAGAGAACATAGAACTTAGAAATACACTAGAGAAACGTAGTGTAAATGATCCTAAAACAAGTGAGAAAATTAAAAAGGATTATAGTAATGAGGTTGGTCCATCTAGAAATAACTCTAGGAATTTTGTTAATAACTCTAAAACTAATCATTTTAGACCACCTAGAAACGACTCTAGGAACTTTGTAAATAAGTCTAGAATGAATAATTTTAGACCACCTAGAAATAACTCTAGGAATCGCAATTCGTCTAGGGATAACGACTTTAGATCACCTAGAACGCTTTTGGCTCAACCAAGACATATGCACAACCCGAATGTTATATGTCATTATTGTAACAGGGTAGGACACATAGCACCCGTATGTTTTGCAAAACATATAGATTTATATTTTGACTATGATTATTATTTTCCTAACCCTCAAGGACACAAAAGCAGTTGGGCACCGAAAACCTATTTTTAGGTACGTTTGCAGGTGTGCTTGAAGACTACAATATTGTAGTAGATGCACCAAGCACGAAACCTTATTGCATCGAGGGGGAATTTCGGTTAGTTATCATAATTTTTGATAAAAACGTAATAGTTGATATGTGTTAACAATTAAGATATCTTTGTTAACAATTGATATAAATTATTTTTGTTGATTCATGTTTTGATAAACTTTTATTTTGAATAACAATTGGTATCAATTATTTTTGTGTTAAAAATAATGATTGATTCATGTTTTGATGAATATTTTTAGTTTAAATAACAGTTGGTATATTTGCGAAAAATAACCGTTATTATGACTGTTATGTTTTTACTAACATTTGATATTATTTCATGTTGGTATGATTTTTTAAAATATCGTCAATGTATATTCCTCATTGTATATTTCTTGACACTAACAATTGAAAATAGCCTTTGTATACTCTCTTTTTGCTAATGCCAAAAGGGGGAAGAGTTTAGGCGATATGCATCAAATAAGGGGGAATGAATCTACGTTATTATATGCCTTATTTGAGGGGGAATTATCATTAAGGAGAATTGTTTGCATGAGTTGTATGTTTAGATATAACATGAATTTAGGGGGAATCCGATATGCATATCTCCTGTTGTTTGTCATTATCAAAAAGGGGGAAATTATAGAAAATTATTCTATCTATGATATGTGCGCTTTGGTTGTATGAGCATGATTTTCAGGTATAGGTTTTGATGAATGACAAACAATGAAGTCAAGTGTCAACAACGATGTTATATGACAAACAATCAAGATTGAATGCCAAGAAGCATATTGATGACGGAATTGCATAGACAAGCCAAAGACAAGTTCAAAAGTTCAAGACCAAAGACCCAAGGCGTAGGTCGTTAGGTAGAACAAATGTAAGAGCAACGTTTAAAGTTATCTCGTCTTTTGGCTCAACATAGGTCATCATAAATATGCATAAAATCATTTTATCAAATCATATTTATCATAAACATATTTTAAATACTTCAAACAAAATGATTTTAACGTTTTCATTTTAACCAAAATGGTTTTTGAAGTAAGTTTTCGATTCTGGTATATTCTGGTATATTTTGGTATACTCCAGCTTTGATTCTGGTATACTCTGGTATATACCAGCTTTGCTGAGTTTCCAGATTTTACTGGAGCAACATAATCGATTATGTGATTGGAATAATCGATTATTTCACTATCCGTTGCCTTCCCAACGTTCCGTTTTATGAACGTTGAGAAGATAATCGATTATGCAATCACATAATCGATTATTTTGGCATAAAATCAGCATAATTGATTGCCAATTAAGCAACGGACATCCACCCTTTAACCCCTATAAAAAGAGGTCTTTTGAGCTGAGTTTAAACACACAACACCTCCCAATATTCGTATACATATTGATATTATTTGAGCATCATTTTAGAGCTTTTGTTGAGCCATTTGAGAGACAACTTTGAGTTGTTCATAGAGCTAAAATTGTATCTCTTTATCTACTCTTTCGAGAGAGTTCTTATTGTAAAAAGAGAAAGGTGTTTGAGAAGAACATATCTTCTCATTGATTGTCGGGTTTACTAAGTACCCTCAATCTTAGTGTGTGAAGTCTTGTGGTGCGGTATCCACGAGCAAGGTGAAGTCTTGTAGAGTGTACATCTACGAGCAAGTGTAACGGTTTGTTAGGCACCCGTAAGCTTAACGGAGTTAGTGGAATCTCGAGAGAGTCTCTCGTGGACTGGACTAACCACAAGTGGTGGTGAACAAGGATAAATTCGGTGTGTTCTTTCCTTGCTATTTTAATTTCCGCATTTACTTTACTCCTGCAATTATTAATTCCACAATATTTATCAATATTCTCGTGCCGCACTATTCACCCCTCCCCTCTAGTGACGGGCATAAATCCTAACAGGGTGGTAGGGTGCAGATATAACTCGTTTAATCTGCCAACTTTAATAGAATTATGTGATTTTCGTACCTATGAACTGCGGGCCATTGTCACATACAATTTCCTTTGGAACCCCAGATCGACATATTTCGCCAAATAAAATCCCCGACTTATTCTTCCCCGATTTGTTTGAAAGCACTTTCTTTTACCCATTTTGAAAAATAATTTGTTAGATTAACAGAAATCATACCTTTCCTTTAGCCTGAGGCAACGACCTATGATATCCATTCCTCATTTCATGAAGGCCATGGTTAAATAATCGAATACAACAGCTCTATCGGGCAGTGCATGTTATTGCACTACTGGAAATTGAAATACGGTAACGGTTGAAAAACTGTCCCTATAGACTACCAAACCATTGCCGTAGGGATTTTGGAATGGTTTCCCAACCCTTACACAGCTAGCGTGCCCATAGGGCTACTGGAACGGTTCTTGCAACGGTTTGTATCGCCGTGACAATACATATGTCTATCACAACGGTTCCCCCACTCCCTGTTGAAACATTTTAGTTTTTCAATTGGAACGGTTTATACTTTATTATTTATACAACGGTCCTTAACCGTTGCCATATTATTCAAAACAATACTTATGTAAGCTATTGCTACGGTTATGTTGGGTATAGCAACGGTTTCTTTAAGCTACCGTAACAATTATATTTATATTTAGAACATTTTTGTAGATCATTTTGGAACAGTTAAGGGACCTATTGCAAAGGTTTACATTGTTTATTGGAATGCCATATGTATTCTATTGCAACGGTTCACGTAGGCTATTATATCAATTCAATTAAAACCAAAATATAGCACCTGTTATAAGTAAAATTTATACATATAATAAATTATAATAACACTAAAATTTAAATACATCAAAAAATGAAATTATTAATAATATAAAATTATCCGTTAAGCAAATAATAATATCCATAAACCAAATGTTTTACCCCATGAGTGCATAAGTTTAGTACATTTCAAAAGGGTACATAAGCTTCAAAAAATATTGGTAACAAAAGATTCATAGAACATTCATCTATAACAATTCAAAATTATCTCAAGTAAGGTTTAGTTCTTCGTCAGTGAGCTCTTTCCAAGGAGCTGGTCTTCCTGCATGATTTAAGAACAAAGCTTTCTGCATTAATATTCGGAATTACAACAGACGGGGTGTTAATTGCTTGATACTTTAGGACAGGAACCTAAATAATAGGAGTCAGAACATAATGGAATCATGAACTCAACAAAAGATATTATCTGGAATATTAACAATAGAAACAACAACAACAACAACAACAACAACTACCCAGTATACTCCCACCAGGTGGGGTCTGGGGAAGGTAATATGTAGACAGCCTTACCCCTACCCTAAAGGGCAGAGAGGCTGCTT
The DNA here is from genome assembly GCA_034376525.1 of Nicotiana benthamiana. NCBI lineage: Eukaryota > Viridiplantae > Streptophyta > Magnoliopsida > Solanales > Solanaceae > Nicotiana > Nicotiana benthamiana. The sequence continues at coordinate 21,993,240 of CM067337.1, read as the reverse complement.
CCAAGCGACCCTCGGCGCATAGGACAGAATGAAACGCATCTGTCGGGTTGCTGTAGTTTACGTAGCCATAACCAAGGGATCTCCGAGTACTCAAGTCCCTACAAACCCTAACCGATACTACCTGACCAACCTGGTTAAACAGATCATATAGCTGCGAATCATTCACGTTAAAATCAAGGTCACCCACGTACAGTGACGTCGACACAACAACCTGGCTGTTTCCTACCACCGGCGGCGGTGAACCCACGGCGCCGCCGCCGCCGGCCGTTGCCGCCACACCATTTTGACCCGCCACTGGAGTCTGCTGCTGCACTTGTAGCGCCATAATTCTCCAAACAAATTCCTTTCTTCTTTTTATCAATACCCTTGGGGAGGGCAGAGAAAGATGGAATCAAATTGTCCTTAATAACCTTGAAGTATCCTTAAAGTTTCCCATGCATTAGAACCCATTGGGATGGCGCGATGAACTAGAAGAGCTTTCCAGACCGATTCAGCAGCAGCTGGAGACATCAATACAGAGTAACCTTCTTCAGAGATGATATTTCCCATTCCCACGGTTATTGACATACCATTTAGCTTCACATGTCGATGAATTTCATAGGAAAAAGTAAATTTTTGAACCTTTATTTCTTGGAAAACTCAGGCATGACAATATGATCAAGAAATTGCTATTAATCTACAACATTCATTTTGGATAAGGGCTATTAATCTACAACATATAGGACACGAGAACAACTACACCAGCAACAGTTAAAGGGTAAGAAGTTAACAAGCAAGTACGGTAAGGAAGGAGATAAATTGCAGATATTGCAGACAAATGGCAGAGAAACTGTAAATATTCTACATTGAGAAGTTTGATTCTGACAACACAAGAACAACTATGAATGTAGCACAAGGTTGACTTAAGAGGTTTCAATTAGAAATGACAAATAAATGAGTAGATAGTAATGTTTCGAAGTCATGCAAGTGAGAATTTAGTGAATTGATGCATGAACTAAGAATGAGACTACTTGTTTGGTTACCTTCCAATATAATCAATTGTCAGAGCTACTACCAATCATAAATAATTCTCTTAATTGAATATTCAGTTTGATCCGACTTGTATTTCATGGTATTTAAGAGAATAATGTTTGAATGATGAGTACTTTGCATTTTGAGGAAAGACTTCGTATCTTGCACAGACTAAGACAGTAAATAGATCAAACAATATGAATTAGAACTTAGAAGGAGCATCAAATAGTCACGCAGTTCAAATAATTTAAAACAAACAGATCTACGGTTATTTTTTTTTCCTTTGAAATACATATACATATTTCCAGAATGAATCAGAGAGGGAATTATCTTATTACACAGTAATTCTTATGTGAGCCATATAGTTGTCCAACTATGTCAGCAAGATTCAGAGCTTCCATTATCTGTTTGTAAACCATTACATGCCAAAGTTAGTTTTAGCTTTTAAGACAAGAAAAAAAGATAACAGTATTATCAATTCTTTTGACGAATAAGTAGACACGGTTCCTACTTGGATGCTTCTAGGCCCTATTAGTACGAACAAGGATGTTTGTCCGGTAATATCATGAATTTCAACTTTGTCTGCAAAGAATATGTACCTATCAATAGAAGTATGATATATTGTTAAATCAGCAGGTAAATAATGTGCACATAACTGGTTAAGCCCCAAAAATATATTCAAACATAGACAAGCAAGAGTGAGAGCAATCCAGAGCAAAAGCATGGACATACTTTTTAAGCATTTCAGTTATTCTTTCCTTGGTCACTGGAGAGACCACCAATGTAATTGCAGTTTTATGTGAAATGTAAGATGGACTTCAATAATAGTCTAACATATGAAAGCTTAGGCAACAATAACAACAACTACCCAGTATAGTCCCATAAAGTGGGTTCTGGGGAGGGTAATACGTACACAGGCCTTACCCCTACCCAAAAGGGCAGGAGGCTGTTTCCAATCGACCCTCAGCTCAGGAAAAGAAAAGAAAAACAAAAAAGGTGAAGAAATAGAAGAAATCACACTCCCATTTCTGGATATAATTGAAAAGTCGACCACTCATAGCAAACAGTGAAGGACACCCCAGACAAATTCCAGCGACTCAAATTCGTTAAACAAGTTTCCATACCAAAAAAACCTAATGATCAATTCAATATTGTTTTCTATGATACAGACATAAGATGAAGCTCTTAATCTTTTGTGCCCAATCAAACTATGAAACATAAAAAGGATAATGTAAGTAATTTTTTTTATGCCCTGAAACTACAGGAAAAAAAAGAGCAACCAATACATACTTGCAATTCTGTTTCAGATTATTAAGACTATTTCTTAGATAGAAAAGACAGGAAGGAGGGAATATGAGAATAACTACTGAAACTTCATGGCAATAACCTGCACAGGGAAGGCTGCTCTTAGCTCATCTTGTGCTGCCTGTAGCTGGAGTTGGTAGATACAAGCTTTTAGTTTTAGGTTGGTTCGTTGTGCTTCAGCTTAATTATTCATTATCTTGTTATAAGTTTGTAATGAGACGTTAGTGGTACTTCTGAGGTCAAGAACATCATTGTTCACACTTCTAGCAAGAAGTACCTGAGCTTGTCAGGGAGTGATTAGACACAACAAAAGCCAAAATCTTTAAATGCTGCAGAATTCTGTATAACATAAGACATGTTGGCACCTCTTAACATTCTAACATGTCAAGCCTTCAGTGTATGCAGCATAAACAACATATGACAACCTATCATACTTCCACTGAACAAATCAACTCCCTCTCTTCACCACAGTATACTATGCTCTATAAGTTACCCAACATAAGGTCAATCACAAAGTAAATCTAGTAAATTCCCCCTATTGTAACAGAGTGTAGTTTAGCTAATGCAAACCTCTCCTTCATCTTCTACTTAGTTCTAAGAGACGTAAATACATTTGCTGCAGATTGTACCTTTTTCACAAATTTCTTGCAAGGAATAAGTTTGTTTAGAAAATACAACATCTCCCTTCAGTCATGTAGGCCAAATTTGAGCGCACTCATGAGGAAAGGAACCAAGATATAATCAGATGAACGCAGTAATTTTCTATCAGATGTAGATAATACATCGTATTCTCTACACATCTCTATTAAGGCATTCATAAGCCACTTTTAGTATAAACATATAACGCCAAGACTCTACAGAAGTACCTGCTCTGGACTATAAAATATCTCTACAAATGGATATTCATTTTGTTGTCTTGTTATGCAAAACCCAGGGTACTTCGGGCATTCGACACATAAATATGAACGCTTAGGCACAAGGAACCAATTCTCAGTAGGGGAATTATAAAAGGTTACAATAATCCAGGCGTGGGCAATATCGATGGTTCTAGCAGTTGGTGTCACAAAAACAGTGTCACATCCCTACAATTCCCAGACATGAAATATAAGAAGCAGACACCAGTGGAGTTTGTTTCATCAACCTAGAATTGCCTAAACCAAGTAATACCTGCCCTTCATGAAGAATTTCAAAGTTAGAAGTACTTTAGTTGTGAAGAAACTGAACCCTGTCTTGTCCACTAACTGTGTGAAATGAAAAGATAAACAAAGATCTCTGATATAGCAACTACAATGAGCAGCCTTCAAAATATTTCCAACCAAGTAAAAAAACTTATTTCCTATCCGTCCACAATACATAACTACCATGAGAACAAGTGTTAGTAAAATTTTCGCATCAAATCTCCACATGATTTGTACTACGGAATAAGCATAATACTACATTCCGCAGAATGAGTGAATCACTGAACTCAAAGGTGGGAAGAACTAAACTTTTTTATTCGAAGAGGAATGTGTATAATGGAATTTATTTAAATGGTAAAAGTGGATATTTTCTAGATATATTAAACAACTAACCTAACCTCTATTAACCCATGTCAACAGATTATTCATAGATTAAACTGAAGTTTAGTCAAGAAAACAGAATCATTTTCAGTATGAAAATGTATGGATGAATGTACCTCTTATCAGGCCGTAGTGTGAAAGATCTAAAACCTAGAACAAAATGAATGATACCATCAGGTAACATTTTGAAAGACTAACCTCAGCAGTGTACAAATTCCCTTACAAAGCCGGGTTCAATTCCAGATATTGCAGTAAAATTTACAACCCATGATAATTAACGATCTTTTAATCAACAGATGAATATCATATGACAAAAATTTTTAATAGGAAAAAAATAACTAAAATTACCAAGAAAACCAGAATCAAACTAGATACACACCGCGACGCCATTTTCAACAACATCTAGTACCTCCTCGTCATTATGGAATGTTCCTATTGCCTCATCTGCTAATACCTTCGCCCCAGCATCTAGTGCTCAAATTCTGAATCTTCAAAGCTAACTTTGATTTTTCCTCTTTTCCTTTAAGTGAAACAAAGGGAGTTTGGGAGTTTGAGGATTTGGGAGTTTTGGGTTAGCAATTTTAGGGATTTTTGGTTAACAAATAGATTTGGAAATTTGGGAATTTAAGGAATATTTGGTTAACAAATAGATTTGGGGATTTGGAAATTTAAGTTTGCTGGTGATTTAAGAAAGGCGAGAATAAATTTGCTGATTTGAGGAAGGTGAATTTATTGGGTTTGGAAGTTTGCTGCCAGAGCTTGAGGAAGATGATGAGTGACGCATTAGAGGAAGAAATTTTATTTTAGTTATTATATTTACCAAAATAAAATAAATAACAAATAAAAGGAAAAAAGGGTTGATTGGCAGGTTTAGCAAAATTTAGGGGGGATAACAAGGAGGGAACAAAATACCCGTTCTCATATTACAAAATTTTCTAACTCCGTCACTATAAATAGACCTATTGAAACGGTTGACAAAACCGTTCTTATATAGAATACCTATGGTAACGGTTAACTTCCAAGTAGAACAGTTTACTACTAAAGCATGCTAATTTCATTCAAACTCTATTATAACGGTTGTAACTGTTACCATACCTGCTTTATTGCAATGGTTTAAGAATCGTTGCCAAAACAGCTATTTCGGTAGACCTATTTTCCAGTATTGTTGGCATATCTTTGACATTTATCGCGCCTAGCGACGAAGATTTTTGATTCTTCTTCAATTTTTAGCAAATAATATCCTACCTTCATTATTGTCTTTATCAAGGATCTTCCCTCGCCGTGATTGCCGTAATACCCCTTATGTACTCCTCTCATCACATACTCCATTTGTGATGGGCCGAGACACCGTGCTAAAGGTCCACCAAATAATTTTCGGTACAAATTGTCCCGAATTAAGCAATATCAAGCTACTTTTTGCCGAAGCAATTTATGACTTCCTCTTGTCATCAAGCAAGATACCATTCTGCAAAACGTTCAAAAATTCATTTGCCCAATCCCAAGTTAGATTATTAAAATTTACCTTACTTTTGTCTTGATCGAGTGTCTAATGAAACAAATGTATTATGATAGCATTTTCTGCATTTATTACATCTCCAATCGACGTGAGATTTTTCGACGCATCTGCTTCTACATTCTCTTTCCTGTGTATCTGTACGACCTTCCATGTCTGGAATTGTCTAAGCAATTCTCGTATCTTTTCTAGGTATTGCTGCATTCACATTTCTCTTTCCATTTAAGTCCCTTGTATTTGGTTAATTACCAACTGCGAGTTACTTTTAATCACAATCTATTCTAAAGCAAGTTCTCGTGCCAATTCCAAGCTTGCAATCACAGCTTCTTATTCTGCCCCGCTATTAGTGATTGGATAAAACTTTATTGAGTGTCTTATGAATTCCCATGAAGATTGAATCAGAACAATTCCTAAACTTTCTCCTTTAATGTTTGAAGAACCATCAACAAACAGGGTCCAAGTCCCCGAATTAGCTCCGGTAAATACTTGTAGTTCCTTTTTTTCTTGAGAACCTAAATTTATGCTAAAACCTACTACAAAGTATGCTAATGCTTGCAATTTTATTTAGTTCTAGGCTGATATATGATATCATACTCACTGAGTTCTATTTCCCATTGAGGTAATCTACCTGATCATTCCTGTTTATGCATTATATTCCTGAGGAGGAAAGCAATTACAATAGAAATAAGATGATATTGAAAATAAAGTCCTAACTTTCTTGATGCCATAATTAATGCTAAAGCAGGCTTTTCCAAGTGTGGATATCACATCTCAACATCTAGTAAATATTTACTAACTTAGTAAATTGGGGATTATTTACCTTTATCAACTCGGACCAATACCACACTTACTGTCACTTCTAACACGGCAAGATAAATGAGCAACATTTCACCATCTTTTAGTTTGGCTAGTAAATGAGGATTTAATATATACGACTTTAGGTCCTTGAGAGCTTGTTGTCACTTATCAGTCTATCAAAACTGATTCTGCTTTTTCAATACTGAAAAGAAATTAAAACTCTTCTCTAACGACTTTGATATAAACCTCCCCAGCACTGCTATCCTACTTATCTCTGCGCTTCTTTCCTTCTCATGCGTATATCTGGTATTTTCTTGATAGCATTGATCTTTGCAGGATTCACTTCAATACTCCTATTAGAAACAAGAAAGCCTAAAAACTTACTCGAAGCCATGCCAAAGTCATATTTTTCGGATTTAGCTTCATATTGTATTTGCAGAGAATCTCAAAAGTGTCTGATAAATGTGGAAATCCCATCTATGCTGATTTGACTAACATATCGTCTATGTAGACTGTAACGGCCTGACCGGTTATTTTACCATTTAGATCCCCGTTCCCTAAAATCAGACTCCCATTTGTGATTTTACTATTTTATGACTTGCGGGGATGATTAATTCGAGTTTGGAAGGGTTTGTGTTGAAATCGAAACACTTAGCTCCTTAATATTTGCTTTAAAGGGGTAAGTTTGACTTAAGTCAAAATTATTCGTAAACGGCCTTGGAACCAGCATTTGATGATCCCAATTGGTTTGTATGACAATGTTTGACTTGGGCGTAACTTTAGATCGGGTTTTGAATGACCCGAGATTGTTTCGGTGCACAAAGTTGGCGCATTAATGAATTTAAAGTTCTTTAAATGGAGTTTGAAGTAGGTTTTGGTGTTATCGATATCTTTTTGGGATTTTGATCCTAGAAATAGTTTTGTATGGTGATTTGTAACTTGCACGCAAAATTTTGTATCATTCCGAGTAGTCTAACTGTGGTTCGGTGCGTTCGGAGCAAGTTGAAATCTTGAAGTTCATAATTTGATTCACTTTGATTTTGGGATGAGATTCTTATTTCGATGTTGTTTTACGTATTTTGAGAGTTCGAGCAGGTATGCATTATATTTATGGACTTGTTGGTGCAGTTAGATGGAGTCCCGAGGGGCTCGAGTGCGTTTTAGACCGCTTAGAGCTAAGTCCAAAACTGTTGGTGTGCTATTTCTAGTTTCCTTCTTCATGAACACGGAAGGAATCTTGCGTTCGCGATGAACGATTTGGGGACTGGGAGTTTTTGTCTTCACGTTCGCAAATATAAGGCCACATTCGTGGAGGCTTCGAACCATTTGCCTTTGTGTTTGCGTTTGGCTGACTGCGTTCGTGTAGAAGCCTGGGCAACCTAGTTGCCTTACGCATTCACGAATTAGGCCTCGCGTTTGCAAGGAGTAGATGACTAGAGCACCGCATTCGTGTGGGCCCTCTCGCGTTCATGTAGTGTCTTTTCGCTTGGTCGTGATCGAGATTAGGGACCACTGGGCATAAACGTTTTAAAATGGATTTAGGCCATTTTGGTTTATTTATTTCACTTCTTTGGCGATTTAAAGAGGGGTTTATGATATGTGCAATTTTGACAACTTATTAGTGTCTTTTAGCTTTCGTTTTAGTCCAAAAGCGTCTTATTGCATTCCCGAAAACTGATGAAATTTCCTTACTAGTAGGAATATTGGAAAATGAGCTCCAAAGATGAAATTCAACTCAAGAAGGAGTAGCCTAATCTCAAGGACAAAAACAGGTACAAAAGCTTAAGATGTGGATCACATACATTATCATCTGCAATCGCAGATTGCAAAGAAAATCTCATTAGAAACCTGTGCAAAGTGCGGTTCGAACATGACACGTGCAGCCACAGACGGTATGCTAGAGCAAAAGTTCAGAGAATCTGCATATCAAGTTCAACAGAAGTGCGGACCGCATAATTGTTATGCGGTCGCAGATGATCGACTACGTGGCCGCAATCAAATTTGTGCGGTAAGCATAAGAGCTAGGTGCGGCCGCACTAAGAAATGTGCGAACCACATAAAGACAGAAGTGCGGCTGCAATTCATAATTATGCGGCCATAAGTTTCCAATCCTATAAGGCTGAACCAAAGTGCAGACTGCACATGGAATTGTGCGGCCGCAGAACCTCCGAAAGGGCCTTTGTTGTCCAAAATTTTGAGCGTTGTATAAATAGAAGAGTTTCACTTTTTAGGTCAAGTTTTTTACATTAGCAGCTATAGTAGCCATTTTTCTTTTCTCTCCTTTGTATTTTTTGCTATTTTGAGGTTTGTGAAAAATAGATTTCATTATTTCAATTATCAATATGGGGTTAATTATTATTTCTTCTTCTATTTATTTTGTCTTAAGCATGAGTAGATAGATTTTCACTAGGGTTGTGACTCAACCCTAGAGTGTAATCTTAATGGGCGTCTGATTTATTGCTTTTTTATAGTTGGATATTTATTATTTGGTCTTGTTATTGCTTTTAATAGTAGAAATAATGGTTTCAAATATTAACTCATGCCTATTTTACTTGGTCTCTACTTGAGAAAGAGAGACCTAGCCTAAGAAAACTTAGCTAACTAGAAATTAGGGTAAATCTAGAAATTGATAGTCCGAACTAAAGGGTTGAATCTATAGATGGTAAAACTCGACCCGAGCTTTGTATTAACCGTTTTGTTCAATATCCATTTGGACTTGAGAAAGCTAAAATGGGTAAAATCACTCTTCTACCGAGAGGTATTGAGTGAGCACTCTAGCGTTAAAAGCTATAATACACCCCGACCAGTAAAACTATCATGACCCAAAAATCCCTTCAAAGAAGTCGTGATGGCACCTAGTCTCTAAACTAGGTAAGCCTAACATTAACTAAAGTAACATTGATATTTATTAACTTCAAATTAAATTACTCTGAGCAGATTACTATTTCCAAAATCAGTGGTACTAGTCATAAGACTTTCTAAGAATAGTTATACAAAATAGATACATAACTATTCCGAAACAAAAAGAAAAACATGGAATAAGTACACTTGAAGGTGACTCTGAGGCCTGTGAACGTGCTACAATAGGTTTACCTCGAGTGTTCAGTGCAATGATCTGTACAACTACTAACAATCAAATACTCGGATCTGTACACAAAAATGTATAAAAGTATAGTATAAACACAACGACCCCATGTGCTGGTAAGTGCCTAGCCGAAGTAGTGACGAGGATAGGACCAGTATACAAAATAAACTTGTGCAATATGTACAAAATAATAGGAAGGAGATAACATGATGACAACAATGATCAACCGGTGATATAGATAGCAGGCAACAAGAATACCATTAATGCTTCTCAACAAATAATAAATACACGTGCAATCAGTTAATCAAGTCCTTCAAATATGAATATTTCGCCTATAAATCCTTCAAGTAATAATCTCTAAGATAATATATTTTTCAATGAATGTATTTTTAATATGTTCCCTTCAAGTAGATATCTTTCAAATAAGCATCTTTCGAATATAATTCTTTCGAGTAAAGATCATCTTGTGACACCTCATTTCATAATCATAATAATATAGATCTCAGCCCACTTTCATATTTTTACAACATCTCATGCCCATATTTGTATTACAACCGCACGAACAACTCACGTGCCATTAAATGAAACAATAATATTTTCCCCGGCACCTTTTGCCCACATATTTCTGTCTCGCATTGTACAATAATATTCTCATGTTACTCAGTTCATAGGTTACATACCCAATACCATTAAGAATATTCAAGGAGCCTCATTCGCTCAATATAAAGTAGATTACAACTTCCAACCCAATTAGAAAATCAACAAGAAAAGATAAAGTTATTTTTAAAAAGTATTTGATAAAGAAAATACTCTTCTCAATTAAAGTACAATATCGAATAAATTATTAGATTTAATACGAGAAATCAATAAATCAAAACATAGTAGAAATTTTCTTTTTAAGTGAAGTACAACTTCAAAAGGTTTAAGGAAAAATTTAACTGAGAAATCTGTTGAGGTGAAAATGTAGCAATTGTTGAAATTTGAAGTGTCGAGCATAATAAAAGAAAAAATAAGGTGAGGTATTGTAAACACTATGATTTCAACACTAAGGAACACAACAGTAAATGAATCTAAACAGTTAATACACTTAAATTGTTAATAACAAGTAAAAACAACAAACAGAAAGTGCACGACATCACCCTTCGTGCATTAACACTCTCTTACCAAAACAATACACGGAATCACCCTTCGTGCTTTACGCTCTTCCTCACCCAATCAATAAACACAATGCAAATTGGGTAAGAGAATCTATAACATTGAAATAAAATCAAGTAACTAGTGCACATCATCACCCTTCGAGGTTTTATTCTCGTTCTCACCATAAGAATCAATATAAACTGCAAGGTAACACCCTTCGTGCTTTCACTCTCATCCTTACCATAAAATCATTATAATAGGCATGGAATGGTACATCGTGCGGTACGATATCACCCTTCGTGATTTATATTTTCTCATCAAAATCATATAAGGCATCACCCTTCGTGCTTTACACTCTTTCTTCACAAACAACAATACCCGACATCACCCTTTGTGCTTTATCACTCTTCCCTATCCAAACAACAATCACAAACAATGGGGAGAGAGGATAGACAAGATTAGAATAACAATCCGGCAAGGGAACAACAATCATATAATTAAATCCCGGTAAGGGAACAACCATCAATAATATCAACTTTTCGGCAAGAGAACAATTTATACCTCTTTCTCTTTCTTCCACTTTCATTTCATAAATCACTCTACACTTGAGCCAATGCTCCAAAGTGTGCGAGCATCTCATACACTTTCACAATTCATATTGTAACTTGAGCCAATGCTGCAAGGGTTCAATCAACCCACTTGCTTTCACAAATCCATAATATAACTTGAGCCATTGCTCCTTGATGTTCAAGAATCAAAATTAATTCATTAACTTTCTACAACAAGTAGAAATCATCATTAAACATAAGTTATTCAACATAATCATGAAATTCACATTATAAGACTCACGGTCATGCTAGACACCAACACATAGATACTCATCACCATGCCTATACGTTGTACTCACAATTAGTACATAATAATAAGACTCAACTCCTAATACCTAAAGCTAAGGTTAGACCAAACACTTACCTCATTTTGCAACCAATTCAAAATTCAACAAGCCTTTGCCTCGTGAATTCGCCCGAAGATTCAAATCTAGTCATAATAATTCAATATACTCAATATAAATCGTACAAATTAATAACACATGAAAATATTAACTTTCCAACAAAATCCAAACTTTAACTCAAAATCACACGTGGGACCCACGTCTCAAAATTAGATAAAACTCACAAAATCTGACATCACATTCAACCACGAGTCTAACCCTACCAATTTTACCAAAATCCGACATCAACTTGACCCTCAATTCTTCAAATTAAACCAAGAGGGTTTTCAAAATTTTACTAACTTAAATCACCAATTAAATGTTAAAAACAATAGCGGATTCAAGTAACCAAACCAAAATTTAGTTAAGAACACTTACCCCGATGTTTTCCCTGAAAATCTCTCAGAAAAATCGCCTAACATAACCTCCAAATCGTCAAAAATGCAAAATGGTACTATGAATGGGCACTATTCATAGGACACTTATTCATGGACACTATTCACAGGAATGTACATGGAACTATTCATGGGCACTGTTCATGATGCTGTAAAAAAAATGCAGCAGCTGCCCAAAGAGAAGCCATTTTTTCTGCTCGTTAACCTTTCGAAATCCACCCGAGACTCTCAGGACCTCAACAAAATACATCAACCAGTCCTAATACATCTTGCAAACTTAGTCAAAACCTTAAATCATATCAAATAATTGCTAAAACCGTTAATCACATCCCAATTCAAGCCTAATGAAACTAAGAACATTGAACTTCTATATTCGATGCAAAAAGCGATCAAATCAAGCCCGATTGACTTCAAATTTTGCACACAAGTCATAAATGACATAATGAAGATATGAAAATTTCCAGAACTAAATTCTGACCCCAATATCAAAAAGTCAAGTCTCGGTCAAATTTTTAAAAAAATCTATTATTTTCCAACTTTCGCCAAAATGCTGAATTGTCCTACGGACTTCCAAATCCAAATTCGAACATGCTCATAAGTCAAAAATCACCATATGAATCTATTAGAATAATCAAAATTCCCCTTCGGGACCTTTTTCTCAAAAGTCAAATCTTCGGTCAAAATTAAGAAGTGTTTAGCCTTAGATTTCTAGATTCCATTAAATGGCAATAATTTGATCTAGGGACCTCCAAATTTACTTTCGGGCGTATGACCAAGTCCCAATTCACGATACGGAGCTACAAAAATGGTCAAATATTTTATCCGGGTTTATATTCTCAAATAGTTGACCGAAGTCAACTCAATTGAGTTTTTAAAGCTCTAGTTTACCATTTAATCCATTTTGTTTTACATACGAACCTTCTAGAAAATTATACGAACTGCGCACACAAGTCGATAAATTATTGATAATTCTTTTTAAGGTCTAGAAAAACGGATATGATTATTATATTTGAAGATGACATTTTTTGGTCATCACAAAAACAAGCTATGAAGTTTACAACCTTTTAGGTAATCACCTAGGTTAAGGTCATAGCCCTAGGCTATTAACATTATATGAAATACAAAAACAAAAAAATTTCTCAGTTTCACTACTTAATCTTGCAATCTTAGATTAGAATATACATAGTACAAACACCAATCTGTGGAAGTCTAAATTGAGATAGTTCATACTTATACACTGCAATCTATAGTCCTAAATCCCACATATAGCTCCATATTAAATTCGACCCCGACTCTTTGCTAGGTATTCCCATTGCAATCGACCATTTCTTAGCCTTGAATTGAGGTGTGAACTTGGACGAGATCAAATTTTGGCGCCTTTGCCAGTGTCGCACACCATTTTCTCGCCGTTGTCGGTGACAATCTTTTAGATGGGAGATAAAGTGTTAAAAGAAGAAAAAGAGTCGCACCTAATGAATTTTAAGGTGCATTATGACACTATTTGTGGATAACTCTATTTGACTACTCAACACCACTAGTGATCGGGTAAGGGCTTAAATTACATTAAAGATAAGGTGTTAGGCACTTTTAAAGGTCCACAACTATTGGTACTTAAGACTGTGGATTACAAATAGGTAAGATAAATAAAGAGAGAAGGGGTCAAATGAGTTTTATTATAACATGATGAGAAATAAGGATTACAATGATATAACTATAACGGTCTATATTAGGTGACTGAATGTATAAAGAAGGGGGGGGGGAGGGGGTCCTAAGTTTTTTATCCTAAAGTATCACCCTGTGCAATATAAATAATTCTTCGCAACTCCCTTGAGGTAGGGGGTTACTCATATTATTCAATGGGTACAAATTATTATCTCCTGCTATCCGATTACTATGACTTAAATGCAGTCTAATTCAATTCTACGTTGTACCCAATGTGTGCACTACCCGTCCCATGCCTATGGTCCAGGAGGCATTGAACCTCTATTTGGGTGGTTCTAGACTTATTCAGACTGCTCAAAATTATAATAACTAAGCGACATACAAAACAAGTAGGACTTCATATAAAGATAGTTAAAGGCTCAAGTTTGCTTCATGCTTCAGATTCAGTATTATGAATAAGCAATTTTAGAATTGAGGCAAATCGAATTCATTAAATCCTATAGACATGGTTTCTATATGACTCTGAATTCCAGCATCGTATTTACAACCTTATTGCTCTTAGTGGCTTAGGCGAGGAGGCAGTAAATTATTTGTATCTTACAGCTATTAGCGCCAATTTCATAGATACACGTATTAGAAAGGTTACATTGTCCTATAGGTATGATTTCTAATAGTGGCATGGCAAAACAATGAAATAGTGTTCGATAATTCATCATTAATACGGCTAATCTCATAAACTGTTGGCCCAAGTAAAGGTTAAGTTTTGAAGATTGACAAAGTAACTCAGGTTGAACCAAGTCCATCCCAGTGGTCCATCCCTCAGGTTCATAAAACGGGCAGATTCAAGCATGTGGGATGCACGTGAATGAGATAATCTTAACTTGTTGTATTTAATATCTCCTGATAGAAAAGGTTGCATAATTGATAAGGAGAAGGACTCCTTAACCAAAGAGAACACTATCCAAGATAGGGTAGGAGTTCGAAGTTGAAGTCAACTAGAACTCTTCCAGCAAGGAAGAGTTGCATCAGAACTTTAATTGTTACTTCATATAATAACTCTATAAATTGCAAGATGTTCTCACATTACCAGTGTTGCACAAAAATGCAGAAGTTAAACGTGAATTGGGAGAAAAATGGCAAGGCTTTTTGCATGCAATTCATGTGCGATTCAAGAGTGCAAACCTGAAGCTACATGAACCAGAATGAAGAACTAGTTCCAGAAAGAGTTTTATGTGTCTTTATTTATTTCTAGTTCAATTGTAGTAAGTGTTTTCATATTGTGCCTTTCAACTTCATAGAAGCAATTGTAATAGGTATTTGAGTATTCAAGTTAGAGTGAACTTGAAGTTGTCGGAACAGTTTGAGGCTGGTTACCACAACGCGTTTAGAGTTAATCCTTAGGTTACAAAGAGTTCTGTAAATGTTTTTTGGCTCAGTGATTTTATTGAAAGTTTGGGAAAATACTACTGAGTAGTAGGTCGTGATTTTTTGATCTTTTGAGCCAGGTGTTTTCCATGTAAAATCTCCGGGTTCTTTATTTTTTGCATTTATTATTCCACAACAGTAGTAGTTGGAATACATAGAAGAACCAGGTCCTTTTAAAGTAGTCTAGATCGAAAAATTGGGTACCACACAAATCACCCCCTTCTTGTGTGGTATTGACGTATAAAACATCAATTGGTATCAGAGCAGGTTATCCTTTAAGAGGCTAACACCTTAGGAACATATCCAAATGAGCACACCACCTGGAAACTGGGAAGGGCAATCCACTGAGAGGCCTCCACTCTTTTCAATAGCCTCTACTACTCCTGGTGGAAAAACATAATCAGGGACCATATCATGGGTGAAGACTATGAGTTTGGGGTATCATCACTGATGATCCTTTAGTAACAACCAAGAATTCTTCTGAAGGATTGGATGTTCCAAAGACTAGAGCATATTGTACTCCTGAAGACCTAAAGAAGTGGAAGAAAAATGCTAAGGCCAAGAAATGGCTAGTGTGTGGACTTGGTCCTGATGAGTAAAATAGGATTGTAGGCTGCTCTACTGCCAAGGATGTTTAGGACACTTTACAAGTGGCTCATGAAGGAACATCTCAAGTGAAGAGGTCAAGAGGAACACTGCTCTATTCTCAATATGAGAATTTTACTATGAAGGACGAAGAAACTATCCAGAGATATATACTAGGTTTACTACACTGACAAATGAACTTAAGTCTCTTGGGAGGACTATCCTGGAAGAAGACAAGGTGGAGAAGACCCTAACTAGAGTTTGACCAATCTCATAAGAAAGCAAAATCACAGCTATTTAGGAATCCAAAAGTATTGCTACTTTAAAATTGGATGAACTGATTGGAAATCTTACTGCCTATGAATTGGGAAGGCAGATAATGAAGATGGATCTCCAAACAAAGAAAGAAGTCTGGCTCTCAGAATCTCAGAAGGATAAGATCTCGAAGACAATGAAATGGCTATGATAACCAGGGATTTCAAGAAGTATCTTATGAGAGGAAAGGGTCCTTCAAGAGGAACAACATTCAACAAATCTAGGGCTCCTGAGAAGCAGACAAATGATGGTTGCTTTATGTGTGGAAAGATAGATCACATGATCAAAAACTGTCCTCAATGGGAGATTAAGTGGAAGAAAGAAAGGGCAGACAGAAGGAACATGTTCTACCAAGAAGGAACAAAGGATCAACTAAAGCTATGGTTGCTGCATGGGAGAAACATCATATGAGGACTCAGAAAATGAAGCTAAAGATAAGCAAGCTCTTATGGCCATCGGAGAATTAGAAGATGAACATGAGGTAAATTCTACATCTTAAACAAAAAATTAAATTCTTTTCTAAAGAAATGTTGGCTGAGCTATTGTTGGACTTCATAGATGCGTCTGAAATAATAAACAATGAGACATATGTTCTGTCTAGGGAATGTGTTATCCTAGAAGAAAAATGCAAAAGGTTAGAGTCTAGGGCTGATGAGAGTGACAACACAAATACTGAGTTGAAGAATCAGGGTCATCAACTTGAAAATAATGTCCTATAACTTAGATCTAAAAATATTCAAGTGAAATTAGGGACAGGAAAGAAAAAGGCTGATCAATCATTTCTCACCCTATAAGAAAATATAGGAAAAATGAATGATGAATTGTACAAGAAAGATGAATTGATTAAAGTCCTTAAAGAAGATTTAGGAAAGGTGAAGTATGAACTAGACAGAACATGCAAATTGAACAAGGCTTCCGATGCACTCTCCTGGCTGCAAGAACATCACAACAGCAATAAGAGAGGACTTGGATTTGGGACACAAGCTCCAAAATGGGATTCCAAAAAGAAGTACCTCACACTTCCTGAAAATAAGATCACCACTCATTGTGGAAACACTGGCCATTACTTAAATTAATGCAATACAAAAGAGAAGGCCAGTCAAAAGAACAAAGTTTTTGTCCAAGAAAAACACAAACTGCTTGGTTGGGCAAAAAAAATGTAATTCATCCTTTTGCCCATTGAAAGGGACCCAAACTAGTTTGGGTTCCTAAGACTAACCCATGATTTACTTTTGCAGGTCCAAGCAAAGGGGAGCAGCCAAATATGGTACAAGGATAGTTGCTGCTCAAAGCATATGATAGGAAGCAAGAACCAGTTCCTTTCACTTGAGGACCTCAAAGAAGGTATTGTCTCCTTTGGAAATGGGAAGAAAGGTGAGATCACTGGGGTTGGAAAGGTAAGTAAGACTGATTCTCTCTCTATTGAGATTGTCTACATGATTGGTAGCCTAAAGTAAAATCTAGTCACTGTATCACAGTTATGTGATAAAGGTAACTTGGTAGCATTCACCTCTACCAAATGTTTTATGATTAATCTTACCACCGACAAGATTGTTTTGCAGAAAAAAAGTAAAAAATATATACATTGTAGATTTGTCCACACTTTAAGAAATAAACTCACTCGCTTAGGTGTGTTGGATAATGATCCCCTCCTTTGGCACTAGAGACTTGGACATGTCAGTCTAAGTCAACTCAACAAATTAGTCTCCAGGGATTTGGTGATAGGACTGCCTAACATTAAGTTCAAGGAAGACAAAATTTGTGAGGCTTGTGCAAGGGGAAAGCAGATAAGATCCTCTTTCAAAAGCAATAAAATGGTAAGCACCACCAAAACGATGGAACTAGTCCATGTGGATCTCGGTGATCCAACGAGAACATTAAGCAGAGGTGATAAAAAATATGCGATGGTGGTTGCTGATAATTACTCTAGGTTTACTTGGGTATTATTTTTAACATCTAAAGTTGAAGCATTTGACATGGTTTCTTCTTGTGTTAACAATTAGGCAATCAACTTGCATCAATTAGGTCTAATCACGAACTAAATTTAATAATGCTAAGCTTTCTGAATTTTTTCATGCTACATCATAAATATTTGCATGACTAGACCTTGTTAAGAAGATTCCCTATGAGTCACTTAAAGGGAGAAAATAAATATATCCCATCTTAGAGCATTTAGATTCAAGTGCTTTGTGCACAATAATGGCAAAGACTCCCTATGTAATGTTTGATTCCAAAAGTGATGAGGGAGTATTCTTGGGATATTCTTCACATAGAAAAGCATATGAAGTGTACAAAAAAAGAACTACGTGTGTAGAAGAAAGTGTACATGAAGTTTTTGATGAAACTAACATTCTTTCTAAGTGGCATGAACAAGATATTGAAGAGATTGGGCTGATAAGAAATTCACCACAGTCCATCCTCAATGTACATTATAGGAAGGAACAGGTGATGGAACAGGTCCTTCTACCCAGGGTAACATGACATGGGGAACTGACTAGAAAGGAACTAATCTTCAAACCTTGAGGGGACCTATCCATGAACTTATTCCTCTATAACAAAACCAGGAAGGAACATCCAAAGATATTGACTATCCTATTTCAACATCCACGAAATTGGATGTAGATGAACCTAGTTCATCTGTTGATCAGAAGGTGTATAGGGGAATGATTGGTTCTCTTTTATATCTCACTACATGCAGACATGATATTATGTGCAGTGTAGGTCTTTGTGTTTGATTTCAGGAAAATCAAAAGGAGTCCCACTTGACTAATCTAAAGACAATATTGAGAAACTTGAAAGGCACCACTGACCTTTGCCTTTGGTATCCAAAAGGTAGTAATTTTAACCTAGTGGGATATGCTGACGCTGATTATGCAGTTTTCCTAGTGGATAGGAAGAGCACTTCAGGTATGGCGCACTTTCTTGGTTCATGTGTTCTGTCATGGGCTATTAAAAAGCAAATTCAGTGGCCTTATCTATTGTAGAACTGAGTATGTTGCTGCAGCTTCATGATTGTGCTCAATTGTTGGGGATCAACCAATAATTGATGGATTTTGGTATTTAAGTTAGTTGCATCCTTATTTTTTGCGATAACACTAGTGCTATTAGTATCACAAATAATCTGGTTCGTTATAAGAGAACTAAGCACATAGATATTAGATATCATTTTTTGAGGGACAACTATGAGAAAGGCTTGATCATTAGGGAGTTTGGCGCTACTGACAAGCAAATTACTGATATCTTCACAAAGGCTTAAGTTGAGATCAAATTGAGAGGAACAATTTGAAATTAGGGATGATTAGGATCATCTAAAAGGACCAGTTCAAGGTTAAACAAAAACAATTATATGGTTAGAAAGCCTGTAAATTGTGTATAGTTAGATTAAATCTAGCTCACTCTCATGCTTTCCATAGTATACTCTTGTTCCATGTGTTAAAATGACTCATTAATCTCTAATGCTATTTTCTTTATTTTGGAAAATTTAGACTTACACAAGAGAACTATCAGTGAATAACCTAGTTAATCAAGATAACATGGTATGCTTTCTACACTGTGCATAATTTTAAATAACTATATTTGGATCATGAGCAGAGTCCTACCAAAAACTGAAGTTCTTTTGAACTTATCCGTTACAAGTGAACCAGTTACGTTCAAGACTCCTGGCCATATTAAACTACCTAGGCTCTTTTAAATCTGCTACTCAGGGTGGAATAAAGTGGGTTTTTTCGAAATTGAACAATCTTCTGATTCTAAAGTTTCTCCCGAGACAATTTCTAAAGTTGTTGCAAATTTGGAAAATAGATTTGTAGGATTTATAGCAGGTGTTGAGACTACAGAATCTGGAGAAGTTGGTGGTAAAAATGAAAAAGATAAAAGGGCAAGGGTGCTAAGAGTACTGTGAGGGGAAAGGGGACAAGAGTGGCTGATTCTTCACCCACTCCTGTGAATTTAACCAAAGACGCAGGTGCAATGGTTGTTTGGGGAGATGAACCTAGTTCATCAGTAGAGGAAACTCTCGCAGACCTGCTGAAGAAAATAACTGAAAGCTATAATCCAACTTCATGATAGAGTGATCAATGGAACCAAAACTCATACCATTCCCTTATGGCTTTATTTTCATAACTGTGTTTGCATAATTAAATGCACTTAAAAGGGTGGGAGGTTAGTACAAGCATGGATCATTTTTGGATTAATACTCTGCTTGCTTGCGATTATGAAGTTAATTTCACTCTCAAAGAACTTAGTCCATCCAAAAAAAGAAGGTACCAGTGAATAGCAAGGTCAGTGCCTTGGTGCAAGAAAGTGAGGCTAAGGATGCTGAGACTGAAAGGCTGAAGAAGAGGTTGGTTGAGGTGGAGACTAAGAGAGATGCTCTTAGAACTGATCTGGCAAGAAAAAAAGAGAAGAATTATGGCATTCTTCAAGGTGTGCTGAAACTCCTCCATGTAAAAAACCAAGCACCTAGTTCTTCTCATCCTGAAGCCTCCTAGCCTGGTGTAGATCAGCCAGTGACCCAGTTTGGGATGTTTTGTTTCTTTTGCTCATGTTTTCAGTATTATTATTTATTCTTATGCTTTGTGGTAGAATTTTATCAATCATTAATGAAATTCACTGTTTTTGCTCTAATTGTTTGTTCATATTTTTTTGATGGTTAAAATTCTTAGCTTGATCTATGATGATTAATCCATGATTTCATTTGAAGTAGCCCAGTGGCCATGAGTAAGTTTTAAAATCTGGTTATCTCACATTTTTTATGCAACTTTGCGATGATGCCAAAAGGGAAAAAGGTTGTTCTTTAAACAAGTGATGTTTACACTTTGAACAGTGATGTTTATAACCTAATATACATGGTCCTTGATGATAAGTAATAAAAAGGAAAAATATTTCTAACATTGTATTGATGTTGAGCTGAGGTTTAACAGGGCCTAAGTTTATGAAAAGCACAGAGTTTGTCATCATAAAAAATAGGAAATTTGTTGGCCCACGTAAAGGTTAAGTTTTGAAGATTTACAAAGGAGCTCAGGATAAACCAGGTCCATCCTAGTGGTCTATCCCTGAGGGTCATAAAACGGGCAGATTCAAGCATGTGGGATGCACGTGAAGGAGATAAGCTTAACTTGTTGTATTTAATATCTCCTAATAAAAAAGGTTGCATAATTGATAAGGAGAAGGATTCGTTAACCAAAGAGAACACTATCAAAGATAGGGAAGGAGTTAGAAGTTGAAGTCAACTAGAACTATTCCACCAAGGAAGAGTTGCATCAGAACTATAGTTTTTCCTTCATCTAATAACTCTATAAATTGCAGGATGTTCTCGCATTACAAGTGTTGCACAAAAATGCAGAAATTAAACGTGAATTGGGAGCAAGATAGCAAGGCTCTTTGCAAGCAATTCATGTGTAATTCAAGAGTGCAAAACTAAAGCTACATGAACCAGATTGAAGAACCAGTTCCATAAAGAGTTTTATGAGTATTTCTTTATTTCTAGTTCAGTTGTAGTAAGTGTTTTCATATTGTACCTTTCAGCTTTCATAGAAGCAATTGTAATAGGTATTTGAGTATTCATGTTAGAGTTAACTTGAAGTTGTCGCAACAGTTTGAGGCTGGTTGCCACAACGGGATTAGAGTTAATTCTTAGGTTAATAAAGAGTTTTGTTAATGTTGTTTTGGCCCAGTGATTTTAGTGGAAGTTTAGAAAAATCCTACTAAGTTGTAGGTCGTGATTTTTTACCTTTTGAGCCAGGTGTTTTCCACGTAAAGTCTCTATGTTCTTTATTTTCTGTATTTATTATTCCACAACAACAGTAGTTGGAACACATAGAAGAACAAGATCCTTCATAAGAGTCTAAGTAAAAAATTGGGTACCACATAAATCATTCCCCCTTCTTGTGTGGTATTGACGTATAAAAAATCATAAAAATCAGTTGAATAAATGGACAACAAGAAAGAACAAACTCCACAAGACTCTGAATACCAAAAAAAACAAGAACCCTAGAATCTTAGTGCGTCAGAGTTCCCAAGGGCTTTACACGAACACTCGGTAGTGCTCATACCAAGAAAAGTTGAAAATGGAATTTTGGTGGCCCTGGCTATCAGCCAACCAACAAACAAAGTATAGAACAAGAGAATCATAGAACAATATCTTCAATTTAGTAGTGAATCGGGTGATTAAAGGTCTTTCCAAAGGGGAATAAGGGTGAGATTTATATAGTAGTGGAAATCAAGCAAAACAAACAAGGAAACACTGTAAAATCCACATACATAAGGAAATACTAACATGCAAAATCAATTATAAATCGAATTAAGGAAAAAAATAAGTAAACCTTAGTTCTTGTGGGAACTAAAAATATTCGAAATATCTCACTAAATAGGACATGTATTATCTCTCCATGGACATATACAGACAAAACACCGTCCAAATATTAAAGGGTGAAGCTGATCTCCCATGATTCGAAGATTGATATTTGCCAAAAATGGGGTAAATACTAAGTTACACCACAATCCTATAAATAATACTGAGTTAACACATAAAAGGTAAGAACGTTACAGAAGGAATCCATGATTGAAACAGATTTAGAGAAGATTGAGAGTGCGTCTAGGGTTTCTGAAGGGGGAGGAGTGTTTGGAGGCAGCTGGTGAAAGAAAATGGGTATTAGTGTTTGGGTGAGGGCATATAAGGAGAGTGGGGGGAGTATTATGAGCCATTGATCACTTTTGATCAGCGGTTGGGATTTAAAATAGGTCGGGTCGGGTCGGGTTTTAGACTGGGTAGGTTTATTTGGTCACTTGGGTTGCTCAGGTTATTAGGCTAGGAGTCTATTTGGACCTTAATTGGTGCAAAATTAATCCTAATTTTGGGCAAGATTTTAAAATAAGAAATTAACGGAAAATAATTTAATAAAAATAGTTAAATAAAATATAAGAATGCTATTATGCAAATTAATACTTTAATGGAAGATTATTAAAACATAAGATATTTTTTTGACCTTGAATAAATGACAAATGCAATAAAGTTGTAAAATATAAGCTATTATTACAAGATTGTGAAAATAGCTTAAACATACTACTGTAATTATATAAAATGAAGTAAAAATATTGAAACATGCATTATGGGTGAAGATAATAGTATTAGGTAATTAAGTCGTCACAAAATAATTTGAAGAAATAAGCAATAAATATTCAAGTAATTTAAATGCAAGAAAATCAATTTTATAACTTTAAAAATTATGGAAAATGGTAGAAAATGTTTGTATAGATTTTGTAAACTAAATAAGAATTTTTTAGAGTATATATACTATTTGAAAAATATGAGGTCAAAAATGGATTTCAACAACCGCCGCTCTTTACCCGCTAATGATGAAAGAGTTATCGGGTAAATAAAATGATGACCAATTTTGGCCAAATTGAGTGAGGAATGATGTGATTTTAAAAAATGGAGGCCGAACCATAGTTCCTGTGTTGCCTTTATACCAATGGTGTTATAGGAATCATGCCACGTATAGTTGTGAATACAACAGTGTCACGACCTAGTGTCTCCCTCCGTAAACTGTCATGACGGCACCTAATCTCTACGACTAGGTAAGCATAAAATTACAGAAATAAAATGAAAACACAAAGATAACAACTAACATATATAGTTAATAAGTAGAAACAATGCCGCTCTGCATATATTGTAATCAGTTTTTCCATAATCCGGAATGTCGCAAATCACAAGCTTCTAAGAGTTACTAACTGCTCTATACATTAATGTCTGAAGAAAACTAGGAGGGAATTAGCACAAGGGGATAGAAGGGGACTCCAACGTCTGCGTAAGCGGGCAGATGTACCTTGAAGTCTCCTAAAATAGCAACCACTTGACTTGACTCGAGGCTGATAGCTAGTACCTGGATCTTCACACGGAAAATATGTGAAGGAGAGGACATGAGTACACCACAACGCTACCTAGTTAGTGTCAAGCCTAACCTCGGTCGAGTATGATGAGATCAGGCTAGGGCTCTACTAAAAAATATATAATAAAATAAGGCATAAATGAAATATCGGTGTAAAATAAAGACAAAAAATAAAAAGGAATGAAATCGTTGAAGTGAAACGCTCGGTACATAGAAATAACAACAGGGTATATCCCAGAATACCGTGTCATAGCCCCAAACGTATGCAGTACAGGGGGATCCCCCAGAATACCATTTCGTAGTCCCAAAGTAATTATGTAGCTCAAATAGTAGAAACAACACTTACAACAAGAAAACCTACAGTTTAGACTAAGTACAATTCAAGGAGAACAAGAAATTTCACTAAATATGTTGTAGAGAGTTCAGATAAGCAATTAAGGCAAGTAAGCATGCTATTCAAGGCTAACGGGGTATAATACATGCTGATATATCTCAAATAAGAGGAGGAACGAGTCAATATCCAGTGAAAATACAGAGTTCTACAACAAATAGCATGTGTATGTACTCGTCACCTCACGTACAAGCCGCTCGCATATCAAAACAATACCAAATATAAATGGGTGTTCCCCCCACAAGGTTAGGCAAGCCACTTACCTCGAATCAAGTTCAAATCAATCCGCAACAATGCTCTTTTCACGATATCTGGCTATGGATGGACCAACTCTAGCCAAATCTATTACATAACGTAATTATAGTTACAAGCAACTAATCTAGCTAATAAAATCAAAGATAAGGCAAGAAAATAGCAAAGCACACAAATGCCTCCCAGGACCATATATCGGAATCGGGTAAAAGTCACAAATTATGAGCATCAATTCACTCACGAGTCTAACCATACTAATTTTACTCAAATCCGACACAAAATTCTCGATCAAAACCCCAACTTGTAGCCTAAGAACCTTTCTCATATTTCTCAAAATTTTCACCCCACATCCAAAATTAAATCATAAAATTAATGATAGATTATTGGGATTTAACAGAAATCAAGTTAAGAATCATTACCTAATCAATATCTATGAAAATCCCTCAAAATCTCGTCCAAATTTGATCTCCCAAACTCAAATTTTGATAAAAAAGGCTAACCCTCATTTTTTGTAATGTTTATACTGCCTGCCCAGATTGGTTCATCACGAATGCGACGACTGCCTCGCGTTCGCATATAGTAATTGTTTACTGATCAAAAAATCCTTCTTCGCAAACGCGAAGGTCCTCTCGCAAAACATACTCTCTGATTCCTGAAGCTTCAAGAATGTGACCAATACTATGCGAAACTGTGGAACAATTCATGCGGTACTCAGTCGTTCCAATTCCTCTACGCAAACGTGATGCCATTCACACGTTCGCGATACACTAATGGCCAACCCTTTGCGAATGTGTCCCCATACTCGTGAATATGAATAGAAATTTCTCTTCCTGACCAAACTCTTCTTCACGAACGCGAGCTCCTCTTCACGAACGGGTAGAACAAATGTCTGCAACAAAACCAGCAAAATCTACTATATATCAAAAGTTCAAAATGACCCATCGAGCATCTGAAACAACCCCGAGGTCCCCGAGACCACAACCAAGCATACCAACAATTCATAAAACACCATAAAAACTTAGTCGAGCTCTCAAATCACATCAAACAACAGTAAAATCATGAATCACCCTCCAATTGAAACTTAAAGAACTTGAAACTTCAGTATTCGATAACCGATGCCGAAACTAACTAAAACAAGTCCGATTGACCCAAGATTTTGCACACAAGTTATATCCAACAATACTGACCTACTCCAACTTCGGGAATCAGAATTCAACCACAATATCAAAAATTTCACTACCGGTCCAAAACTCCAAAAATTTGACTTTCGCCATTTTAAGCCTAATTGAGCTACGGACCTACAAAATACAATCTGGACATATCCCCAAGCCGAAAATCACCCAACACAATTAACAGAATCAATGAAATTCCATTCGTATGCTGTCTTCACAATATTCTGACTATGGTCCAAAATATAAGACTTAAGCTTCCATTTAGGGTTCGAGTGTTCCAAAATACTCCGAAACTCAAAATGAACCCTCCCGGAAAGTCACAACAGCAGAAAAAGATATGGGGAATGAGTTAATAAAGGATCGGGGATCTTACTCTCGAGACGACCGACAGGATCATTACATCCTCCCCCTCTTAAAACAATCGTTCAAGCTTGAAAGAGCATGGAGACATACCTAAAATTGTAAAAAGACGAGGATAACGGCTGCGCATATCCTGCCCGGTCTCCTATGTTGCCTCCTTTACTTGCTGACCCCGTGACTAAAACTTTGCTGATGCAATGTTGTTTGACCTAAACTACCAAACATGCCTGTCCAATATAACCACTAGCTCCTTAATATACGATAGATCCTTGTCCATCTGGACTGAGCTGAAATCCAACACATCAAACGAATCACTATGATATATTCGGAGCATTTAAATGTGAAATACCAGATGAACTTGTGCTAGGCTAGGAGGTAAGGAAAGCTTATAAGCAGCCTCTCCGACATGCCACGACACCTCAAAGGGACCAATAGACATTGGGCTCAGCTTGCCTCTCTTTCCAAACCTCATAACACCCTTCATAGGAGAAACCTAAAGCAAGACCCGCTCTCCAACCATAAATGAAATATCACGAACCTTCCGGTCCGCATAGCTCTTTTGTTTGGACTGGGCTATGCGAAGTCTATCCTGAATCACCTTAACCTTCTCTAAACCATCCTGAACCAAGTATGTTCCCAATAATCTAGCCTCGCCTGGTTCGAACCAACCCATTGGGGACCAATACCGTTCAACGTATAGAGCCTCATATGGTACCTTCTAAATGCTGGATTGATAAATGTTTGTTGTAGGCGAACTCTACAAATGGCAAGAAGTGATCCGAAGAACCTCAAAACTCCATCAGACACATACACACGAAACATATCCTCAAGAATCTAAATAATGCGCTCGGATTGCCCGCCTGTCTGAGGGTTAAATGTTGTGTTGAGCTCCACCCGAGTACCCAACTCCTGCTGTACGATTCTCCAGAACTGTGATATATACTATGTACCTTGGTCAAAGATGATTGATACCAGCACTCCATGAAGTCTAACAATCTCACGAATATAAACTCGACCCAGCTGCTCGGATGAATAGTTAGTTATCAAAGGAAGGAAGTGAGATGACTCCGTCAATCTATCCACAATCACCCAAGCTTCATCAAACTTTCGCTGAGTCCGTAGGGGTACAACAACGAAATCCATACTTATTCGCTCTCACTTTCACTTCGAAATTTCTAGCTTTTGAAGTAATACACCCGGCCGCTGATGTTCATACTTCACCAGATGACAATTTAGGCACCGGGAAACATACTCCACTATGTCCTTCTTCATTCTAGACAACTAATAATGCATCCTCAAGTTCTGGTACATCTTCGATGCACCTAGATAAATAGAGTATCGTGCGTTATGAGCCTCCTAAAGAATCAACTCACGTAAACCATCTAAATTAGGCACACATAGCCTGCCCTGCATTCTGAGTGCACCATCATTCCCCATAAGGACCTCCTTGGCATCACTGTGCTGGACCTTTTCCCTAAGGACAATAAGATGGGGGTCATAATTGGCGCTTCCTAATGTGATCATAAAGAGAAGACTGAGAGAACACAGAAGCCAATACTCAACTAGGCCCAGAAATATCCAATCTCACAAACTACCTAACTAAGGCCTGAAGACCAAATGTCATAGGCCTCTCTCCTACTAGTGGATAAGCTAAACTCCCCAAATTCTCTGTGGTGATTCAAAGCATTGTCCACCACATTGTCCTTACCTGGGTTGTATAAAATAGTGATATCTTAATCCTTATGCAGCTCTAACCACCTCCTATAACACAAATTAAGATCCTTCTGCTTGAAAAGGTGTTGAACTCTAGTGATAAGTGTAGATCTCACAAGGGACATTGTACAAATAGTTCCTTCAAATCTTCAAGGCATGAACAATAGCAACTAACTCTAGGTTGTGGACAGGATTGTTCATTGCATAAACCTTCAGCTGTCTATATGCATAGACAATCACCCTACAGTCTAGCATCAACACCGCGCCGAGGCCAACTCACAACGTATCACAATAAATTTTATAACACCCCGAACTTGAAGGCAATTCAATTACTGGGGATGTAGTCAAAGCTGTCTTATGCTTCTGAAAGATCTCGTTATACTCCTCTGTCCATTTGAATGGATCACCCTTCTGGGTCAGCCTGGTCATAGGCGTTGTAATAGATGATAACCCCTCAAAAAATTGATGGTAATATCCCACCAAACCTAGAAAGTTCAGGATCTCTACGGCTGAGGATGATCTGGGGAAACTTTGCACTACCTCCACCTTCTTCAGATCTATCTTGATCCCTTCACTCGATACAACGTGATCCAAAAATGCCACTAAATCCAACAAGAACACACATTTTGAGAACTATACATATAACTTCTTCTATCTCAAAGTGTGAAGTACAACCCTTAGGTGATGCTCATGATCTTCCCGACTTCGTGAGTACACCAGAATGCCATCAACAAAGACAATGATGAAAGTGTCAAGATAAGGTTGAAATACATTGTGTATCAAATGCATAAATGCTACTGGGACATTTGTTAGACCAAATGACATGACAAGGAACTCGTAATGACCATATTGAGTCTTGAGGGCAAACTTGGAAATGTCTAGCTACCGAATCTTCAACTGATGATAACCCGAACACAAATCTATCTTAGGAAACACGTGGGCACCCTATAACTGATCGAATAGGTCATCAATAAAAGGCAAAAGATACCGATTCTTCAATATAACTTTGTTCAACTGGCGATAATCGATGCACACACGCATAGAACCATCATATTTTTCACAAACAAGACATGAGCACATAAGGTGACATAGTGAGGTGAATGAAGCCCTTATCAAGCAATTCCTGCAATTGTTCATTCAACTCCTTCAATTTAGGAGAGGCCATACAATAAGGAGGAATAGAGATGGGCTGAGTGCCCAGTAACAACTCAATCCCAAAATCAATATCTCTGTCGGTTGGAATGCTTGGAAGATCAGCTGGAAACACATTAAGGAACTCTCTCACTATTATGACTGAATCAACTATATGGGTATTAATACTGACATCTCTCACATAGGCTAGATACATGTCATACCCCTTCTTAGCCATTCGCTAAGCTTTAAGAAATGAAATAACCATGCTGGGAGTGTAATCTAAGGTACCCCTCTATTCTAATCATGATAAACCTGGCATAGCCAGCACAATAGTTTTGACATGACAATCAAAAATAGCATAATGGATTGACAACCAGTCCATGCCTAGAAGAACATAAAATTCTACCATGCCGAGAAAGGATAAATCAGCTCTGGTTTCAAAACTACTTAGATTAATCGAATGCGAGTGATACACACAATCCAAAAAAAGAGAATCTCCCATGGGATTAGACATATAAATAGGGTAACTCAAAGAATCCTGAGCTATGCCCAAATGCTATGTAAAATAAGATGACACATAAGAATAAGTGGAGCCCGAGTCGAATTTAACCAATGAATCTCTATGATAGACCGGAAAAATACCTGTAATGACAAAATTGGAAGGATCGACCTCTGTACGAGTAGGAAGGGGATAGTATGTAGCTTGGCCTCCCTTTCTAGGGCGACCTCTACCACCCCGACCTCCACCTTAGGCTGGCTGAGCAGGTTGGGTGGCAGCTAGTTCTATAATCGTAGCCTGGGGACCTAGTAGAGCACGCTGTGGCTGAGAAGTATGTGGAGGTGTACCCTTCCGCAGTTTTCAATCCGTCACAATATGGAAAGTGTAGCCACATTCAAAACAAGCTCTAGGAGGGCATGGTGGCTATGAATGGCTCGATCCAGGTATGCTGGACTGACCATTGATAGCACACCATGCAGGAGGCACACTAGATATTAGAGGTACATAATAAGGCTCTTGAGGTCTAGGAGGAGCTAGAATACCACTGGCGGATGGAAGAGCTGCATGAACGGGGCGACTCACACAACCCCTACCATGATGAACTTCAACTGAGGCACATACACCAGAATAATGGCCTGACTCTCGAGACCTCTTGGACTTTCTCTCCTCCCTATCCCGAGCCAGCATGACCTCCACTCTCCTAATAATACTCATCACTTGCTGATATGAGATATACATTCCAAGCTGCTAGGCCATGCTAGTCCTAATGCTGGAAATGAGCCCATCAATAAATCGCCGAACCCTCTCTCAAACTGAAGAAACCAAAGACGGTGCATGTCTAGCCAAGTCACTAAAATAGACTGCATACTCTAATATAGTCATATCACCCTTGCGCAACTGCTCAAACTACACACGCCATGAGTTCTTGAGGATCTGAGGCACATACCCAAAAAACATGTCCGAGAACTGAGGCCATGTAAGGGAAGCTGCCTCAGCTAGAATTTCTAACTAATAAGTATGCCACCACTGATAGGGTGCTCCTCAAAGCCGAAAGGAAGTGAAAGAAACCCCACTCGACTCTGTTATGCCCATAATACAAAGGATACGGTGGCACTCCTGTAGAAGTCCTTGAGCATTATGTCTTACTAGGCCACTGAATATAGGAGGGTTATACTTCTTATGCCTCTCGAGCCTACACTCCTCCTCCTCTGAAGCTACTCCCCTAACGTCGAGCTGAATTGGGGCCACATGTGGTACTGGTATAACCTATGGAATATGATCAACTTGAACCCGCAGATCTAGAGTGCGCACATAAGGAGTCTATTCTCCTACCACGACCTGAGATGTGCCTAGAACAAGGGGAATCAATCGTGCCTGAGCTAGAGTGTTGTACTTGCTCATGAACAATGCAAAGGTATGATGCACCGTGAAAATGAGCGCTCAGATATTAGCGGCTCATAGAGTCGAGTCTACCGACGTTGATCAGATCCTTTTTACTATTTTACACTTAAAAATATAAAATCAAAATTTTTCCAGAAAAGGTACAATATGTGGTCAAGAATGCGGTCGTAGATCTGAAATGCGGACCGCATTTCTATCGCAGAAGGTTCCAAAGAGCAACCAATTTTTGATGTTAAAAATACGGTCACATATGCGGTCGCATAATCAATATGCAGACCGTAGATTGACCGCATATAGACCCTGAAGAAATTCAAAGGTCAGTTCTGCGACCGCAAAACAAGAATGCGGACTGCATATCTACCGCATTCCCAACTAGTGAGGTCTGACACATGAGCCATTTCTGCGGTCCATTCTGCGGACCGTATGTCAGTTCAGCGACCGCAGATTGCGTCACAAATCGTGCTCTCCTGGTATTTTCAAATATTTTAGACCCGACCTACCTTTTATTAAAACACCTTATCCCTTATTTATAACATATTTCTGATCAAAATATGAGACAGAGAGTTCTTGAGAGAGAAAGCTAAATCTTCATCATCTAGTCTTTCAAAGCTATTGGAGCTTGAAAAATTCCTGGTGCATTGTCTTCTATGTTGATTTCTCAGGTAAAATCCCTAACCCTTTTCCCTATATTTTCAAACCTAAGCTTTGGAAGGGAACCACGTGCTCTAGAATTTGATATTTCTAGATAAAACCTTCATGCATGTCGTCAAAACTCTAGAATCTTGTAAAAAGGGAATTGGGTAGTAAATTGTGAGTTCCTATTCTAAAGGTCTATGTATTAATCATGAACTAGATTGACTTCTTGATTGCTTGGTGAATTTTAGTGGAAGTTAGAAAGAGATATTCAATTTTAGGTATGTATGGCTAACTGTGATCCTTGTAAAATTGCCATATGTTAGTTTATGAAATTGTTTGATAATTGATATTCATGTAGGGATCATTGTAAAACGCTTGTGATGTATACTTGTGTGATAACACCTTGTGGTCGAAGTTGAGAAACTATTAATTGAAAGAGTTTGGAAATGGTGAAAATGGAAATATTGTAGTACAACTTGGCTGTGAACAACTGTTGTGGTAATCCAAATTGTGTACAAATTGATGAACATGAAGAAATTGTTGTTGCTAGTTGTGTAAAATACATTACCCTTGTTGTGGTTCTATCTTATCAATGTGCTATAGTTGGTTTCTTGTATTTATTGTTGTGTTGTATATTGTTTGTGAACAGAAACTGTCAGGCGGGTCGGGTTGCACGCTGCAACACGGTGAAATAAGGTGTGGGTTGGGGTGGTAAGGGTGGCGGAGGCAATAAGGGTGGCGAGGAAATAAGGGTGGAAAATATGATTCAATACTAATATTGAAATGAATATAAATCATGAAATGATCAATGTGGAATTGCGAAAGGAGACAGCAGGAGAGTTTGTAACCTGTGGGGCACTGATTGCCCCTTTGTTTGACTAATTGTATCATTTGATGTGAAATGCTCGTTTGTTGTTCCATGGTTGTACTATTGTTGTTCAGCTTTACACTTGTATATGCATTTTTGGCTTGAGTTTACTTGGGACAGATTTTGTTCATACCTGCTAGTACAATTCAAATGTATTGATGTCCCTTTTGCCGGGGGCGCTACATTCGTGTTATGATTGTAGTTGAATCCGTGGCAGACAGTCCAATCCACCGTCCGTAGCTCCTCCTTCTTTCTATCAGCTGTGTACATGTTGTTGATCCCCTCTCCTTCCGGGGCCCTACGTGGTTCAGGCCACCTCTGTTTTTGTAATAGTAGTGTTTTGATGTCATTACCAAGGTATAACTGGAGGCTCCGTACACAGTGTCATGTGGGTTGGAATTTATGTATATAGGTGTATGTGTTGGGCACTGAGGTTTGTACACCACGTTCCCTGTTAATCATAATGTGTGTTCTGTAAAAGATGTTCCATGCTAAATCATAATATGTGTTTTGTAAAAGTTGTTCCCTGTTTATCATAATGTGTGTTTATAAAAGAGAATCCATATTTACCTTCAATTTCATTCGGTATCTTTTGGCTAATTAACAATGAATAATATAGGGTAACGCGTGGGGAATAGGAAAGGCACCCAGATCCGCTTGACTGGGGCTACCCGGTCGGGCGCCGGTCATGTCCCTCAGTTTGGGGCGTGAGAAACTTGGTATTGGAGCCTAAGGTTTAAAGAGTCCTAGGATGTCTCAGAGCCGTGCCTGGTAATGCCCTTCTTATCGGTCTGTTGTCGACCACATATATAAGTTGGGGGCTACACGGGCATTTAGGAAAAACTACCCTCTTCTTTGTTATTCCAAGTTCGTGCGGTGAAGTGATGTTGTGTCTAATTCGTGATTTATTTCAAATTTTCAGTGATGGCACCTAAGAAGAAAGCTAGACTTGGCCTAGGGGCCAACGCCACTTCCAGGCTGTTGTGGATCATGTGCCGACTGCCGTGGGTGAGAGTGATTCCCCACTTCTGAATTTTCCTGCCCTGTCCGTTTCTGATCCAAGCAATCATGTCCCAGCGGTGGCCGAGGGTGACACTATCCCTCCTGCAAATGCTCCTAATCCTTTTGTTGCTCCAGCTTCCGATCCCGGGATTTCTAATGGAGACTTTAGGGGATCTATCCGTAGGTTGACCCAGTTAGTGACCAACAAGGCCTAGAGATCACATGATGCCCCTGTGTCCTCCAGCGGACAAGAAGATTCCTCCAGCTCCAGAGTTCATAAGTTTCTGCGATTGTCCCCTACAAAGTTCTCAGGCACAGACCCAGAGGCCGATCCGCAGGATTTCCTTGACGAGATGTACAAGACCCTTCGAATGATGAAGGATACAAAGATAGAAGGATAGAATTGGCTTCATACAGTTTGAAGAGAGCGGCACGTTCATGGTTTGAGATGTGGGAGGATTCCCGTGAGAAGGGTAGACCTCCAGCTAGATGGGATCAGTTCGTAGATGCCTTTTTGGACAACTTCTTGATTACCGAGACCATGGCAGCCCGTGTCACCGAGTTTAAGGTTCTTATGTAGGGTAGTATAAGTGTGTGGGAATATCATATGGAGTTCGTGAGGTTGTCCATGTATGCTCCTAAGTTGGTGTCGACTATAGAGGCCAGAGTTCGGCGATTCATTCATGGTCTCAGCCCTTTGGTGGTAAATGAGGCTGCTACAACAGCTTTGCATTCAGACATGAACTATGGGAAGATCATGCATTTTTCTCAAGCCACTGAGGCCAGGAAGTTGAAGATTCGGGCAAACAGGGAGAGTAGTAGTAGGGCTCGGTCTATAGGTCACTCAGGGAGGTTAGCTCCGGGGAAGGGGTCATAAGGACCATCTCAATCTTATGCTCAGTCCTTAGCTAGTGCACCACCATCCGTGCACCATTTCAAGCAGAGTAGCCCTTCGGGGCCTGGTTCTAGTAGCAGGAGGTCCCGCCAGTTCTGTCATTCGAGGATGAGACCTCGGCAGCAGGGAGGTATATGTCCCAAGCATGGGAGATTTAATACAGAGGCCAGTTACTTGGATGCTCCAGTGTGTTACATTTGTAGGGTGAGAGTTCACATACAACGGGACTGTCGTGCGTCCAGACAAGGCATCGATAGGGGACTTGCTCAGCCATCCAGTTCATCAGTTGCTACATAATCAGTGCGCCCTCCAGCTCCAGCATGGCGTGGTGCAACCAGAGGTGGAGCTCGTGGTAGGGGCGGACCCAGCAGGTTTTATGCATTGAGTGGCCGTCAGAATGCTGAGGCTTCCCCAGATGTTGTCACATGTATCCTATCCACCAGACCATTAATTGCTATACTCTTAGAGATGCGGGGTATTCTTGGTCCTATTTTACTCTATTTGTTGCTTCGAGCTTTTGGATTGAACCCGAGTAGCTCCTTGAGCCGTTCTCTGTATCGACTCCAGTTGCTGATTCTATTACAGCCGCGCGGGTCTATTGGAATTGTGTTATTATGATGGGTGGTCGTTTTACCACGGCCGACCTTATCGAGCTTGGGATGGTGGATTTTGATATAATCATGGGGATGGATTTGCTCTATTCGTGCTTTGCTAAACTTGATTGCCGAACAAGAGTCATGAGACTCGAGTTCCTTAAGGAGCCGGTTATTGAATGGAAGGGAAACGACGTTGTGCTGAGAGGTAGGTTTATTTCCTGCCTCAAGGCTTCTAAGATGATCTGAAAGGGTTGCATCTATCATTTAGTCCGGGTGGCGGACACCACTCCAAAAGTACCTGCCCCCGAGTCCGTGTCAGTTGTGAATGAGTTTCTTGAGATATTTCCAAATGAGCTTCCATGAATTATTCCAGATAGAGAGATTGATTTTGGGATTGATGTATTGCCAGATACGCAGCCAATATCTATTCCACCGTACAGGATGGCGCCAGCAGAGTTGTAGGAGTTAAAAGAGCAGTTGAAGGATCTATTGGAGAAGGGGTTCACCCGGTCAAGTGTCGCCGTTGGGGTGTTCTTGTTCTTTTTTCAGAAAGAAGGATGGGTCGCTTTGGATGCGTATCGATTATCAACAGCATAATAAAGTCACCATCAAGAATAAGTACCCTTATAGATGACTTGTTCGACCAATTGCAAGGTGCAAGGTTCTTCTCCAAAACTGATTTGCAGTCCGGGTACTACCAATTGAAGATCAGAGAGAAGGATATTCCTATGACCGCTTTCAGAACTCGTTATGGCCACTTTGAATTCTTGATCATGTCTTTTGGGCTAATGGACACCCCAACAACTTTTTTAGATCTTATGAATCGGTTCTTCAAGTCATTCTTAGACTCCTTTGTGATTGTTTTCATTGACAACATCCTTTATATTCGCGAAGTAGGGAGGATCATGCCAGTCACCTTAGAGCAGTTTTGCAGACTCTTCATCAGCACCTGTTGAATGCCAAGTTTTCCAAATGTAAATTTTGGTTGGGTCCGTCGCTTTTCTGGGTCATGTTGTTTCCAGTAAGGGGATTCACATGGACCCCTAAAAGATTGTAGGGGTGATGGATTAGCCTAGACCCACGAATCGAGGGAGATCCGTAGCTTTTTGGGGTTAGCAGGGTATTATCGGAGGTTTGTAGAGGGATTCTCCACCCTCGCCTCTCCTTTGACTAAATTGACGCAGAAATCAGCCAAGTTCCAGTGTCAGATGCTTGTGAGAAAAGTTTCCAGCAATTGAAGACAAGGTTGACTTCGGCACCAGTATCAGCCTTGCCAGAAGGGACAGAGGGGTTTGTGGTTTATTGTGATGCCTCCAGGGTCGGTTTAGGGTGTGTTCTGATGCAACACGGGAAGGTCATAGCATATGTTTCCAGGCAACTCAAAAATCATGAGAAGAATTATCCGACACATTATTTGGAACTTGCAGCAGTTGTGTTCTCGTTGAAAATATGGCGGCATAATCTTTTTGGGGTTCATGTAGATGTGTTTTTAGATCACAAGAGTCTTCAATATTTGTTCAAGCAGAAGGCGCTGAATTTGAGGCAGCGCTGGTAGTTTGGATTGCTTAAGGATTATGATATGGACATCTTGTACCATCTAGGGAAGGCAAACGTGGTGGCCGACGCCCTCAGTCGGAAATCCATGGGTAGCTCTGCTCACTTGAGAGCGGATCAGAGGTTCCTAGCTCGAGAGGTACACCAGTTGGCTAGCCGTGGGGTTTGTATCTCGGCCCCTATTGAGGAGGAACTCAGGGTGCATAATAACACATAATCATCGCTCGTGGCAGAGGTTAAAGAAAAGCAATTTGTTGATCCAGCATTGGTACAATTGAAGGGGGCAGCTCTAAGCAACAAAATTTCAGCATTTTCGCTCGGCAGCAGTGATGGTGTACTACAGTGCCGTGATAGGTTATGTGTCCTCGATGTGGATAATCTTCGGGAGAGGGTAATGGCGGAGGCTCATCATTCCAGGTATTCAGTGCACCCAGGCTCTACAAAGATGTATCAAGATCTCAAGGATATCTATTGGTAGAGTGGTATGAAGAAGAGCGTGGCGGACTTCGTCTCTAAGTGTCCGAATTGCCAACAAGTGAAGGCCAAGCATCAGCGGCCGGGATGGTTGACTCATCTTATAGAAATACCGATGTGGAAGAGGGAAATGATCAATATGGACTTCGTGATAGGACTACCTCGTACTCAGCTCACTTTTTTGCCGGTCAAGTCCACCGATGCTGCAGAACAATATGCTCGGTTGTATATCAAGGAGATAGTGAGGCTTCATGGTACGTCACTTTCTATTATTTAGGATCGAGGAGCTCAGTTTACAGCTAACTTTTGGAGGAAATTTCAGCAAGGTTTGGGTACACAAGTGAATCTCAGCACAACTTTTCATCCGCAGAATGATGGCCAAGCCGAGCGGACTATTCAGACGCTCGAGGATATGTTGCTGGCATGTGTCTTGGATTTCAAGGGTAATTGGGATGATCACTTGCCCCTTATAGAGTTTGCTTATAACAACAACTTCCATTCTAGCATTCAGATGGCCCCATTCGAAGCAGTGTACGGAAGAAGGTGTAGGTCCCCAATCTGATGGTTCGAGGTTGGTGAAGCGGAATTAATAGGGCCAGATCTCATGCATCATACAATGGAGAAGGTAACAGTCATTCAGGAGAGAATGAAGACTACTCAAAGTCGCCATAAATCCTATACAGATGTGCGTCGAAGAGAATTGAAGTATTAAGAAGGAGATTGGGTATTCTCGAGGGTTTCCTCTATGAAAGGCGTCATGCACTTTCGGAAGAAGGGAAAACAAAGTCCTAGGTATTCCTGGCCTTATCAAGTCACTCAAAAGATTGGTCAAGTTCCGTATAGGTTGAAATTGCTCCCTGAAATGT
The DNA here is from genome assembly GCA_034376525.1 of Nicotiana benthamiana. Taxonomy (NCBI): domain Eukaryota; kingdom Viridiplantae; phylum Streptophyta; class Magnoliopsida; order Solanales; family Solanaceae; genus Nicotiana; species Nicotiana benthamiana. Next base: position 21,955,757 of record CM067337.1, on the reverse strand, counting down.
CCTTAGTGCACCCGGTGTTTCATTTATCCATGTTGAGGAAAGTTGTGGGTGATCCGTCTAAAATTGTGTCGGTTGAAGACATCAAAGTTACGAAAGAGTTATCATATGAAAAGATTCCGGTTGCTATTCTGGATAGGCAAGTCAAAAGGTTGCGGAACAAGGAGATTGCTTCAGATAAGGTGTTGTGGAGAAACCAGCAAGTCTAGGAAGCCACATGGGAAGTGAAAAATAAGATGAAGATAAAATACCCCCATCTATTTGAGCAAGTTTAGAAATGATCGTGCGAATCTTGTCCCTAGGAGAACTAATGTTGTGTTCCACTAGGTGTAAGAAACGTCCCTTCTCTTTTCAAGTACCTTAAGAAACATCCATTCTCTTTTCAAGTGCCTTAGTATTGTAGTTTCTCCAAGTTGTGCCAACAAAATTTATGTGTTGTGATTATTTGAACAATGTGCAGTCCTTTTTGGTAATGAAAGTTTTATGCTCTCATGGTAAGGTGATGTGAGAAAGAAATGATTAATCTGGCATGGATAGGGAGTGCCAAAGTGTTCTAAGTGAGTAATAATTAGTTTTACATGGAGAGCTTGTATTGAAATGATTATCTGTGTCGTACCCTTGTGATAGATAAATGGCTTTAATAGTACAGATAATTAATGATTAATTTGATTATATGTAGTGTGCCAAAATGGTTCAAAGTGTATCGAGAGGTTGAATATGTGCAAGTATGAGGATTATGCATTTTGTTACTGTTGGAAAGGTAGCAAGCTTGTGTAATAATGCTTGGGAATATGTTTTAGGGGCTCTCTGACAGGTGTTTATGTCCATATTACAAAGGGGACTCTGGAGAAATTTTTCTAAAACAAACTTGGAAGTTAATAAAAGCATAGGAACTTGCATATCATGTTTTCAAACTCATTTGGTTCCCAATTCCTTATTCAAGGAGGAATGACCATAAGCGGGGGAGGATTTGAGGCCCCGTGAAAATGAGCACTCAGATATTAGCGGCTCATAGAGTCGAGTCTACCGACGTGGATCAGATCTTTTTTACTGTTTTTCCCTTAAAAATGTGAAATCGAAAATTTTCCAGAAAAGGTCCAATCTGCGGTCCAGAATGCGGTCGCAGATCTGAAATGCGGACCATATTTCTGCCGCATAAGGTTCCAGAGATCAACCAACTTTTGATGTTAAAAATGCGGTCAGATCTGCGGCTGCAAATAAATATGCGGACCACAGATTGATCTCATATGGTCCCTGAAGAAATTTGAAGGTCAGTTCTGTGGTGCATTCTGCGACCGGAGAACAGGAATGCGGACCGCATATCTACCGCATTCCCGACCAGAGAAGTTTGAAACTTGAGCCATTTACGCGGTCCATTTCGCGGACCGCATGTCAGTTCTGCGACAGCAGATTGCGTCGCAGATTGTGCTCGCCTGGTATTTTTCTATAATTTTTGACCTGACCCATCTTTTATTTAAACACCTTCTCCCTGATTTTTAATATATTTATGATCAAAATAAGAGAGAGAGAGAGAGAGAGAGAGAGAGAGAGAGAGAGAGAGAGAGAGAGAGAGAGAGAGTTCTTGAGAGAGAAAGCTAAATCTTCATCATCTAGTCTTTAAAAACCATTGGATCTCGGAAAATTCTTGGTGCATTGTCTTCTCTACTGATTTCTCAGGTAAAATCCCTAACCCTTTTCCCTAAATATTCAAACCTAAGATTGGGAAGGGAAGCAGGTGCTCTAGAATTTGAAATTTCTTGATAAAACATTCACGCAGGTCTTAAAAACCCTAGAATCTTGTAAAAAGGGAGTTGGGTAGTAAATTGTGAGTTCCTATTCAAAAGGTCTATGTATTAATCATGAACTAGATTGACGTCTTGATTGCTTAGTGATTGGAGTGGAAGTTAGAAAGAGATATTCAATTCCAGGTATGTATGGCAAACTGTGATCCTTGTAAAATCGCCCTCTGTTAGTTTGTGAAATTGCTTTATAATTGATATTTATGTGGGGATCATTGTGAAACTCTTGTGATGTATACTTGTGTGGTAACACCTTGTGGTGGAAGTTGAGAAACTTGCAATTGAAAGAGTTTGGAAAGGGTGGAAATTGAAATATTGTGGAACAACATGTATGATTGGTTGTGAACAACTCTTGTGGTAATCCAAATTGTGTACAAATTGATGAACATGAGGAAATTGTTGTTGCTAGTTGTGGAAAATACATTACCCTTGTTGTGGTTCTATCTTAACAATGTGCTATAATTGGTTTTTGGTATTTGTCGTTGTGTTGTTTGTTTTTTGTGAACTGAAACTGTCAGGCAGGGTCGGGTTGCGTGCCTCAACATAGTGAAATACGGTGTGGGTTGGGGTGATAAGGGTGGCCGAGGTGATAAGGGTGGATGAGGAAATAAGGGTGGAAAATGTGATTCAATATCACTATTGAAATGAATATAAATCATGAAATGATCAATGTGGAATTGCGAAAGGAGACAACATGAGAGTTTGTAACCTGTGGGGCACTGTTTGCCACTTTGTTCGACTAATTGTATCATTTGCTGTGAAATGCTTGGTTGTTGTTCCGTGGTTGTACTATTGTTGTTAAGATTTACCCTTGTATATGCATTTTTGGCTTGAGTTTACTTGGGACAAAGTTTGTTCATACCTGCCAGTACAATTCAAATATGTACCGACGTCCCTTTTGCTGGGGGTGCTACATTCGTGTTATGATTGTAGGTGGATCCGCGGCGGGCACTCCATTCCACCTTTCGTAACTCCTCCTTCTTTCTATCAATTGTGTACATGTTGGTGAGCCCCTCTCCTTCTGGGGCCCTGTGTGGTTCAGGCCACCTCTATTGTTGTAATAGTAGTGTTGTGATGTCATTGCAAAGGTATAGCCGGGGCCTTATCACCGGCAAGTGTTGTATTATCTTTCTCTTAGAGGCTCTGTAGACAGTGTCATGTGGGTGAGAATTTATGTATATAGGTTTATATTTTGGGATCTGATGTTTGTACACCACGTTCCCTGTTAATCATAATGTGTGTTTCGTAAAAGACGTTCCCTGTTAATCATAATGTGTGTTTTGTAAAAGATGTTCCTTGTTAATCATAATGTGTGCTTATAAAAGAGAATCTATATTTACCTTCAATTGCATTATGTATCTTTTGGCTAATTAATAATGAATAATCTGGGGTAACGCGTGGGGAAAGGAAAGGCACCCAGGTCCGCTTGACTAGGGCTACCCGGTCAGGCGCCATCATGTCCCTCAGTTTGGGGCGTGACAAAAGATCTCCTAAAGAGCTAGAGTAGTAGTAGTAGGCATATCAGGTGTCTGTGCTCTGGCTGAAGATGTGTGTCCTCGGCCTCTACCCCGGCCCCAGCCTTTGGCAGCTCTAGTAGGGGGCGCGGGTGCCTGGTCATCACCATCTGTTAGAGAATAAAGATAGATGTTTAGAATTCTGAAGTCAATATTGTCGCACGACAAGGAATAAAATGAAGTGGAATTTTCCTATCAATTCCATAGCCTCCCGAAGGTAAGTACAGTTGTCTTTATACTGATCCATGAGACTATAACAAACAATCTTATGACTCACAACTCCTATGAACCTAGAGATCTGATACCTACTTGTCACGATCTAGTTTCTCCCTCTGTGAACTGTCATGATGGCATCTAGTCTCTACGACTAGGTAAGTCCAACATTATGCAAATGAAATGAAAACACAAAGATAACAACAAACCTATATAGTTAATAATCAGAAATGGTGTCACTCGCCATATACAGCTATTATTTTTCCCAAAATCTAGAATGTTGCAAATCACAAGCTTCTAAGAGTTTCTAACTACTCTATACATTAATGCTTGAAGAAAACAAGGGGGAATTAATACAAGGGGATATAAGTGGACTTAGAGGTCTACAGACACTGGCATATGTACCATGATGTCTCCTTGTGAGCACGTGATTTTTGCCATATGTATGAATTATTCCCATAAAATTCAAACAATTTTTTTTCTTATTTTTACAAATTTTGTGAATTTGGTGTTAATTTTTTGTAGTTTATTCGTAAGTGTTAATTCATACAAAAATACAAAAAATTTGCATTTGTATGTAGGTTTTAATTTCATATTTTAGGATTAAGGGTTGATTTATTTTAGAGAAAAAAATAAAAATCACAAAAAATAGTTCACTTTTGAAATTTTCATTGTTTAAGTGTGAATTTGTCTCGAAATAGTTTTTAAAATAATTTTAGGACATAATAATTTAAATTTTGGACTTTATTTTATTCTTGCATTTTAAAAATCAAAAACAAATAATAAAAATACAACATACAAAATGAAATACAAAAAATAAATAAGAGAAACAAATAAAATAGAAGGAGGGGGGGGGGGGGGTGGTCTCAAAAGATCCGAAATTGGGCCAAAGGGTTGAGCCCGACACAAAATTAACCCCTTACCTTGCCGGCCCAATCCCTTCATTATCAACCTGGTCCAAATCGTCAGAGTCCAAACGACGTCGTTTCGTCATCACTCAATCACAACCCTTAATTTCCCCTGATCGCACGGCCAAGAAGCCTTCCCCCTTTTAAATATTAATGTCTGAAATCGTAATGGGTATAAGACCTTCTAGAATAGACTTTACTATAGATTCCTGCAGTTAAGAGGTACTTACTTGAGTAACAAGTTAGAAATAGGAGGACCAAAATAAAATAAAAGAGGGACTAACAGTGCAAACTGAAAATTTGAGGGCTGCCCCATCTTTGCTTATATAAAGCAGCACCAATGCCTTAATCAACAGCTTTGGAGAGCTCCAACTCCCCCCCCCCCCCCCAAAAAAAAAAATCATTCTGAGATCTAATCTTCATAATTGGAATTTCAAATATCAAAACCTTAAAAAAAACAAAAAAAAAAGAAAGAAAAATTGAAGAAAACTAAAAAAAAACACTATTCTATTGAATTTTTAGGTCAATTTCGAGTATCAATAGTGTATGTTGATCCTCTAGCGTAATTTCGATTTGCTGAAGTTTTTTTAAAGTCTACTGGTCCCATTTTTGTTGTGGTTTTGATCTTCTCACCTAATTTTGATTTTTTGGAGTTTCTTCTGAGATTTAGTGGTTCAAGTTTGGGTGCATTCGAGTTCAACTGAGTCTATTTTGGATGTTTGCTGTTGCTATTGATGTTGTTCATCAAATGTGTTAGTTTACTGGGTCATTCCTGGTCATAGTGTTGTTTTAATTTCAAAATCCTCCTGGCATATTGACTCTTCTTTTCTTGTTGTATTCTGCTGCTGATCTCTCAATCTCTTGTTCTATTTCGAGTTCAGGTACATGTTAAAAATTCTGCTGTACTTTCAAGCTTGAAAAATGGAATACAATTGCTCATCTGTTTGATTTTGAAATTGGTCTGTTGGACTATTACATACTTGTATACTTAAATAGACAGTGGATGTAGATGTTTAATATAGTCAATTGTTGATTTGTTATGTTTAAACTTTTGATTGTTTTCCTTATGGATTGTGAACTGTTCGTTCTGTATAACTGGACTATACATTTGCTATGTAACGATTTTTGGTTTATTTCTGAAGTAAGAACTAGGCTGAATTGGATTGATGAAACAACATGTTTAGGTTTGTTCATTTAAACTATTAAATTTCTAATTCGTGTGCTTTAAAATAATTAGTAGAAATAAGTTTTCTGTTGAATTAATAGAACATCGTATGGGAATTCAATTTGCCGTACGTGAATGTGATGGCATGCAGTTAAGAGTAAATGAGTGGTTCTTAATATAGTATAGTTGGATCTCTTTGTTAATTGAATGACGATATCAGCAGGTTTATCATTAATGTGAAGATTTGTTTAGTTTAGTAGAGGTAATGTCATTAATTCAATAGCTAATGTTTCATTAAAACTTAGTAATCGCAGCTTCACATTAAGTAGTTTACTTGAATAACAAAGATCTTTGAGCTTTATTTGTCAAACATTTTGGGTTCACTTTATAAACATCAAATTGATTATTTCATAAAATAGTTGGCCCAAATGATGCGTGAAATTTTGTCGTAGGCATAGGGGCTCGAAATATGAACTTCTGTGATGTTTGGCTTGTGCATTAACTCTTGAACATTGGACTGATTGGGCCTGGGCCACAAAACAACAATTAATCTTCACAGAACAGACCAGGATTTAGCTTCCTTTCGTTGGGCTTATTTTGGAGACCAATGGTTGGACTGTGATCACATTTTCTTCTCTTTTAGAGACAAAAATAAATAGAAAAATCATAGTCGTTTTAGGATTGACCTTTAAATAAAATGAGATGAACCTCGCCAAATAAAAATGCAAAATTGTGGGGTCCTCAATAATTGCTATATAAAAATACTTAGAATTCGGGCGGGCTGTTTAGCGAATTTCACGGCCTTCCCCAAAATAATATTGCGTTAGAATCTTTACGCATGATTTTAATAAAATTACCTTCTTAAACTTGGGTGCGCATTCATACGACCAAAATCTAAATCTCAATGGAGCCGTAATGTGTTGACAAACACAGGTGCATTGACTGCGACGTGGTTCAAAAGTTGCAATTCTTTTAAAATAATGATAAAAGCGGTTTACGAATAAACGGCACATAAGCTAGCATGTACAGAAATAAGATAAAATCAAATACAACAGCTAAGCTACCGTGCTAAAATCGGGAATGCCTAACACTTTCTCCTGAGTTAATATAATTCCTTACTCGGATTTTTAGTTCGCAGACTGTTAATAGTGTCATACTTTTCCTCGGTTCGGGAGTCTACCAGTGACTTGGAACACCATTAATCTCCCAAGTGGCAACTCTAAAATGTTAATAATTAAATCTCGTTCCGATTTTCTTTTAAGTAGAAAAACACCTTAAATGTGGGTGTAGCGAAAAAGGAGGTGTGACACTCCTGAAACAATAATCACATGATTGGACTCGAGGCTAATAGCTAGTACTTGTATCTGCACATGGAAAATATATGCAGGAAAGGGAATGAGTAAACCACAACGGTACCCAGTAAGTGCCAAGTATAATCTCAGTCGAGTAGTGATGAGATCAGGTTAGGGCCCTACTAGAAAATATATAATAAAAAAAGGAAGAACTTAAATATCCGTGTAAAATAAAGACTGAAATTAAATAGGAATGAAATCGTAGAAGAGAAAGGATACTTACACAGAAATAATAATACGGGATCTCCTAGGATACCTTTTCGTAGTCCCAAACATAAATACAGTATAGGAGGGCTCTTGGAATACCATTCTATAGTCCCAAAGTAAATATACAGTATAGGGAATTCTCTCGGAATAACGTTCCGTAATCCCAAAGTAAATATGTGGTGTAGGGGGATCTCACGAATTACAATTCCGTAACCCCAAAGTAGTTATGCCGCTCAAATAGTAGAAACAACAACTAAAACAAGAAAACCTACATTTTAGACTATGTACAATTCAAGGAGAACAAGAAATTTCACTAAGCATGTTGCACAAATTTCAAATAAGCAATTAAGGCAAGTAGGCGTGCTATTTTAGGCTAACAGGTTACTAGACATGCTGATATATGTCAAATAAGAGGAAGAACATGCTATTACTCAGTGATACGGGGTTTTATAACAAATATCCGGTGTACGAACTCGTCACATCACGTACACATTGGTTACATATCAATACAATATCAAATCTTAAGGGGAGTTCCCTCGCACAAGGTTGGGCAAGTCACTTATCTCAAGCCAAGCTCAAATCAATCTAAAACAATGCTCTTTCAACGAATATCCGCCTCCAGATGGCCCAAATATTGCCAAACCAATTACATAACATAAATATAGCTACAAGCAACTAATCTAGATAATGAAATAAAATCTATGACAAGAAATTCGAAATAAAAAAAAATCCTCCCCGGGCCCATGCCTCAGAATCAGGTAAAATTCACAAATTGTGAACACCCATTCACTCATAAGTCTAAACATATCAAGTTTACTCAAATCCGACATGAAAATCTTGATCATAATCCAAAATTTCCGCCTAAGAACCTTTCTCAAATTTCTCCAAATTTTCATTCGAAATTCGAGTTAAATGATAAAATTAATGACAAATTAGTGAGATATAACAAATCAAGTTAAGAATCACTACCCAATCGATATCTATGGAAATCCCTCAAAATCTCATCCAGATCTGAGCTCCCAAACTCATGTTACGATAAAAATGGCTAACCCTCGAATTTTGAAATTTTTATACTGCCAGCCCTAATTCCATCATCACGAACACTATGATTGCCTCGCATTCAATTAGGGTAAAGTTTTAATAATAAAAAAATCCTTCTTCGCAAACATAATGGTTCTCTCTCGAACGCATACCCTATGATTCCTGAAGCTTTGTGAACCCGACAAATACTACACGAACGCATGGAAGACTCCACATGTGACTCGTCATTCCCTTTCCTCTATGCGAAGGCGATGCCATTCACGTGTTCGCGATACACTGATGGACACCCTTCGAAAATGCATCCCCATACTCGCGAATGCGAAGAGATATTTTTCTTCCAAACCCAACTTTTCTTTGTGAACGTGAGCTACTCTTCACGAATGCAAAGAACAAACATCTGCAACAAAACTAGAAAAATCTACTATATCTCCAAAGTCCAAAATGACCTGTTGAGAATCCAAAACACCCCCGAGGCCCCCAGAAGCTCAACCAAACATACCAACCAATCCTCAAACACCATACACACTTAGTCGAGACCTCAAATCACATAAAACATTAGCTAAAAATCACGAATCACCCTCCGATTCAAACTTAAAGAACTTAAAACTCTAAAATTCTACAACCGATGCCGAAACCAAACAAACCACATTCGATTGACCCCAAAATTTGCAAACATGTAATATTCAACACTACAGACCTATTTCAACTTCCGAAATTGGAATTCGACACAGATATAAGAAATTCCACTTCCTGTCCAAAACTCCAAAAATTCAACTTCCGCCATTTCAAGTCTAAATGAGCTACGGACCTCCAAAACACAATCTGAACACCCTCCTAAGCTCAAAATTACCCAATAGAGCTAAAATAATCAAAAAAGTTCTAGTTTGGAGCAGTGTTCACATTATTCTAACTATGGTCCAAATCCATCTAGGGACTAAGTGTCCCAAAACAGTCCGAAACTCAAAACAAACCCTCCAACAAGTCACAATTGTAGAAAAAGATACGGGGAAACCAGTTAATAGGGGATTAGGGCTCTAACTGTCAATATAGCTGGTTGGGTAATTACATATGGTGAACAAAACCGATGGAGTTATTATAATAATTGCCACATGTTCTGAAGAGATTTTTTAGGTAGGATGGTGTTCTAAGTAACAGGCAATTTGGATATGGTCATAAATGAGAATTTTGGATCTTACTAATGTATCACAAGACATATATTTGAACGGTGATATAGTAAAAGGTAGGAAATTAATGGTAGTCGGTTATGGTTGAAATAATTGAAGGATGTGAACGTTGTGAACCAAAATGGGAGCGGAGATTAGTACCATTTATAGAACCTACCTCCCGGATTACCTGGAAACCTTAAAGTACGGTGCAAGTGCATAAATATATATGTTATTGAAATAATATTAAATGTGATGCAAATTTCCTTTGGACCGTGAAAGTTATCTTTGGATAGTGAGGATGATGTATTTAGACCATGATGTTATGTGCCATGTATGATAAGGGATTCACAGGCCATAAAATTGTCTCCTCAGTCCATGAGGGTGGTTCCTCTTGACTATGATGCTGTTGAATAATGATGTGCAATTTTGTGTGATCCTCAGGCCATGGAATGGTGTCTCCCGACTATGAATATGATGCATTCGGACTATTACGCCATTGGAAAAATAATGTTCGGCCAAAATTCTATATTTTTAGTGCATTACTTATCTTAAGCTTGCATCAGGAGTCTTGTGTGACAAGAAATTTCCACAGAAACTCAAGGGGAAGTTTTATAGAGCTGTGGTTAGACCTGCCAAGTTGTATGGGACGGAGTGCTGGCCGATGAAGAACTCTCATGTACAGAGGATGAAGGTTGCGGAGATGATGATGCTTAGGTGGATGTGCGGGCTCACCAGGTTAGATAAGATTATGAATTAAGTTATTCGGGAGAAGGTGGGGGTGGCCCCAATGGATGAGAAGATGCGAGAAGCGAGGCTCAGGTGGTTCGGGCATGTGCGAAGGAGAAGCCCTGATGCCCCAGTGACGAGTTGTGAGCGGCTAGCGGTGGTCGGTGTGAGGCGAGACAGAGGGAGGCCTAAAAGGTGCTAGGGAGAGGTCATTAGGCAGGACATGGCTAGAATGCGGATTTCCGAGGACATGGCCCTTGATAAGAAAGTATGGAGGTCTAGTATCAGAGTTGTAGGATTGGGGTTCTAAATTTTTCTTACTCCTTTCACAGGGTTGGGTGGGGCTTTGTAGGGGTATCCATAGATGATTTGTGTATTGGTTAGTGTCCTCTTATGGTAGTCATTTATGGTAACTGTTTTAATATTATTGCATGCCATTTTATTTGTGGTACTTATGGTTCTTATGTTTAGCTAATTATTTATGTGATTTCTGCTGGAGTAACTAAAGTTGTTTTTATTTTTGTTTTTGTTTTCCTTCCCTTCCCTGCGCCTAGGGTTGATTGGAAACTGCCTCTCTACCCTTTGGGGTAGGGGTAAGGCCTGTCTACATATTACCCTCCCCAGACCCCACTTTGCGAGAAGATACTGGGTTGATGTTGTTGTTACAATGATTGGATATAAAAGCAAATGAAGACAAAAATAAGAAACAAGGCAAAGGACTGTAAAATAAAGAACGAAATGAGAAGATAGAAAACAAAATGAACGTAACAGTAGTGGGTGAAGCTAGTCTTCTAGCTTGCTGTATTGCATGCGATGCTAGATTTTTGGCTCGCGTTTGGCACTGCACCACGAGGCGAGATGAAGCCAATTGCAGAATAGGCTATCTGCGATTTGTTGCGAGACGATGCGTGGTCTAGATTTTTAAAGCCTATTTTGTCTCATACTTGGTTTTGGACTTGGTTATTTCATTTTGGTATTTTCCCTACATATAAGTATATATAGTCATTAAACACCATTTTAAGGGGGAGAACTTAGATTAGACAAAGGGATGGCATGGAGCCACCGTGGAGGCCAGAATTCATCAGATTCCATTTTTCTTCCATCAAACTTATTTATCTTCACTTCTTCTTGATGATTTTATATTTTGATACCATGTCTATGCAGAGCTAAACTTCACGTTCTAGGGTTTTGGTTGTCATGAATATTGAAGTTTATTAGTTACATTACCATTAATTTGAGCTATCAGCAATGGTTGTTTCTCTGATTCTGAGCATAATTGCTCAATTATTTTTCCAACAGTTGAGTTAAATTTACTGTCTATGCTATTCTTGGGAAAGCTGTGTTTAAATTAGAGTAGAATAAGAAAGATCTTGTTTTTGAACCCTTGGCCAGGCTAAATATTTCAGGGTTAGGATAGGAATATACCTAATAGCCTTGCTTAGTCGAGTATCATATTATATTCGTTCGTGATAGATTCAAGACCATAGGAACATAAGGTTGATATATTATGGATAGAAGAATAGTATTGTGGGAACATGATATTTCTATACATGATCTGGTCAACTAGAAATCATCAATAATTTGGACTAACAATTGTATTTACGAACTCAATAAGATTGATAAGCAGACCACAACGCTGGAATCTATATCTCCCTTGGTTACGTGTTTAAATTTTGCAATAGTAGTTATCAGAGAAAATTAATACTTTTGATTATCTTGGATAATTAATTGATTTTTGTTTGCTTAGTTAATAATTAATCTATGTCTTTGTGTATTCAACATCCAACTTTCGAGTCACTTTATTACTTGACGGCCACGTATACTTGCGTATTTGTTTGGTCCCAACAAGTTTTTGGCGTCGTTGGTGGGGATTTAGATATTGATTATTTATCTAAATTTAGCTTTTAGTTGATTGTTGTTTAAGTTTTCAATTTCTTATTTAGTTAGTTTTTTCTTTTTTCTTTTTTCTTATTTTCACATGAAATCTTGGAATTAAAATTGTTTTAATGATCATTATTCTTACTTTGATGATCCTTTTCCTTATTGTGGAGGACCCCGCTAGTGGAAAATTATCAGAATATTCCTGGGAGTGAGTTTTTCGCACAATGTCAATCATTTGAGTGGAATATTTGTAACATGCGTGGTGGTCAAGATGACCATTGGGATTCTTGTCCTAATTCTTTTCATCCTCTCTGAGCCCTTATTGCGATCTTTCTAGTGATGTTTGTGAATTTAATAGGCGCAATGAAGTGCAAGATATTGAACATGATCCACAGACAATTTATATGATGAGGCAAATAATGGAGTAAGCAAAACTTTTAATGGAGCAAACCGTAGATAATCAATGGAAATTGTGGAGGACCCCGTTTTCCCATTTTATGCTTCTACATGTTTCATCGTATGTATTTGGTGAATTTGAAGTAATTCAGATAGAGTTTAGTTGGAAATGAGACAATTAGTCTCTTTAGGGATGTTTGATTAGGAATAGTCAATCGGATGCTGACTCATGAGTTATATGGCTCAGAATGGATTTTTGATGATTCGATTAGTTTTGGGGGATGATTTATGGCTTAGGAGAGCAATCGAAAGTAATTTTGGAGGCTCGGTGTAGAATTAGGCTTGAATTGGCTAAATTTGAATTTTGGCGAATTTTGGTTGATAGGTGAGATTTTGATCCGAGAGCCAGAATGCGATTTTGAGAGTTGTAGTAGATTTGCTAGGTGATTTGGGATGTGTTTAAAAATTTCAGTTGAATCGGAGGTGTTTAGGTCGTGTTTTTGATTGATTGTGAGTTTCAAAAGAATTTGATAAACATAGGCTTTGATTTGGTGAAAATTGAGGATTTTTGTGATAACGATATTGTTTTGATGATACAAGCAAGTCTGGATAGGGTAAAAGATCATGTCTGTTCTTTTGGTTGAGGTCCCGGGGCCCTCGGGATTAATTCGAGTGGTTAAACGGACATTTTCGAGTTTTTTTGCATAATTTAAGTTTGCTGGTTCTGTCATTTCTGCATCTGCTGAAAAAGGACCACATAGGCGGTTCCGCAGATACGACTAAATGGTCGCAAAAGTAATCCTTTGAGGCCTGGGAAATTTCTGCAAAAGCTTAGGATTTTCCGCAAAAGGGGAGATTGCATATGCGATCTGGGACCCACACAAGTGGTCTGCGCATTATTGGAGGGATTGCGTAAGCGGTTGGAGAACCGCAAAAGCGCTGACTGCATAAGCGGAAAATGAAGCACAGAAGCGAAAATACTTGGACAGATTTAAGTTAAGTCTTCTTCGCAAATTTTGAAAGCACAAATATTTTGGACTTCGAACCAAGAGGGTTTTGGGCATCTTTTGAAGAGGGTTTAAAGGGTTATCATCAGGTATGAATTCTTGAAATTAAATTATGATATTATGGTGTGTAAACATGGATTAACACTACAAACCCAAGGAGTTAAAGGTTAAAAATGGAGGTTAGGGCTTGAAACTTAAGAGAGCTTAAATTGATGATTTGAGGGGTCAAATGGACTCCGATTCTTGTGAACATGATATGTATAGACTCGTGGCGAGATAAGGATCCTTTTGATGTAATGTTTTTTGAATTTCTAGAAGTGGGCCCGGGTCTCGGGTTTTGTAAACTTCGTGGTTTTGATATTTTTCGAATATTTTCGATTGGGTTATATTCCCTTAGACTATTGTAATGTATTCGTTGTGGTTTTGTCCAGATTCAACGCGCGAGGAGGTCAATTCGAGAGGCAGGGGCATTACGAGCTAGTTTTCAGCCGGCTAGAGGATTGTAATGGATGTAAATGCTGCTCTGAGGGTTTGAAACCCCAGACTTTCACATCGTAATGCTATATTGAGGCGTGGCACACATTCCACGATGCGTTTGTGGTCGTTCACTATTGGGGATTGAGACTTAGTCCATCCCGAGTGTTGATTTCTACTATTGTGGCGATTGAGTTGCATACCTTATCATTGTAAATGTGTTTATTGCCGTGTTTGGGCCCTTGTGCTGACCTGTAGAATTCTTAGGGGATCCTTACGTGTTTACCTCACTTGTGTGCATAACATAGATTCTCAGTCATGCTTTCGAATGATGAAAATATCATAATAACTGTGTTTATACATGAACATTAAATGAATCAGGATGTGAAGGATGAGATCCCTATAGTATCTTACGCCCGATTGGCTGTGAATCTTTTTGACTGAGATGGGTTAAGAGGGTTAATATTGCTCATAAGAATCTGTCTAGTTCTTACTCAACTATTCAAGCTAACCTAACGCCTATATGTCTATAGAGTTAGAATCAACAAGAATGCATTTATATTTCTCGTAAATCATCCAAGCAAGAAAATTAGATATATGTCTATCCTAACAACGAATATGTTCCCCGATGTCCAGGTTGAAGAACTTTCTCTATTCAATCCTATATGCAATCTAGAATTTTTACTTTTGAGTTCAACTCTAGATTCCTAGATAGTATTCAATTGGTGATCAAGCAATCAAATAATTAAGTGGACGATTGAATAAATAAACCAATACGATAAACTAAGAAATCAAAATCAATATTCGAGTAATAGTAATCATTGAAGAACCATAACCCTAGAACGTGAAGTTTAGCTCCACATAGATATGGTAGCAAAATAACAAATCATATGAAGAAACATAAAAGATTAAGTTGGTGGAAAAAAAGATGAAACCCGGCCTCCACGGCAGCTTTATGCTCTCCCTTCATCAAAAGTTGTGTAAAATGGTGTTTATGGACTATTTATATGTGGAGAAAAACCTAGATAAAATAACCAAGTCCAAAACCAAAAAAGAGACAAAATAAAATCGAAAAACAAAACTCGCGCTGAAAATTGCATTGCTGCCTTTAACGCTGAAAATCGCATCGCTGCCGATCGGGCTGCACGCCGCAGTGATTATATATGTTCATATTAAGAACGAGAGCCTGTTTTATTCCAATCCCAGTTGATATTGCGCTTTGGCTGTTGGAGCCCCTCAGGAGTTTGTACACACCCCAGTGAGCGCCTTCGACGTTAAGTAAGTGGAGCTGGCTGCATGCCGCATCGGGTACCAGTATGTACCGTTATATGTGTTGCATTGTTTCATGCATTATTTCTTAGCTGTACTATTTTTATATACTATTTCCACTGTTTTGGATATGAACTGCTAGATATAGAGTACTTTGTGCATTTCCTGCGTTTTCTTACTTTCAGACTATAGTAATGTTTATTACTCACTGGGTCGGAGTACTCACCTTACTCCCTACACCATGTCTGCAGATCCAGGACAGTCCCAAGCTGAGTAGATCCAGAGTTCTTATCTTTGGGAGTATTTGAGGGAGATGTAGGGAGTTCGCACCCGATGATTCTTTCCTCTATCCCTATCCATTTATTTCTGCATTTTTAGTTTTTAGACAAATATTGTAGTACGGTGTTACTCTGTATCTATAGGCTCGTGATCGTGACATTAGGTCCTAGTTGCGCTGTATTGGTATTTTTTAGATGTTTCCACTTTATTATTAGTATGTTAGACTTTTGACTTAAATGGCTATACCTTTATCTGTTTAGTAAATTAGGGTTATTTTGATGAATGGCCGGGCTTGCCTAGTAGTATGCTGGGCACCATCACGACCGGGTTGGAATCGTGACACAAACTCAAGAATGTCGAAAAGAGATGGTCAAGGAAATAATGAAGAGAATGAAGGAAAAAAGTAGAAGAATGCGCTGAAACATCTGATGATCATCAAGTTGTAGACTTAGTTGATAGTTAGGAAAAGCCTAAAATTAGACAATAGAGTAAATTCCAGCCAGAGGAACCTTTAATAAAAAAGGAGATTTTGAGCCAAACTTGGCTAATGGAATAAGCTTAATGATTAGAAATATATGAGGTTCAACATGAGAAATTTACGAATGGAATAAAATACATAATAGAAGGAAGAGCCGAACTGGGACAAGAGATCGAAAAATTTAGCACTGCTATTCACGACTTGGAAGCTCAATTGAATTCAAATTTTGTTGCGTCTAACGCCCAAAAAATAGTCTGAGTTGTATGAAAATTAAAAGTAGCTTATAAACCAAATAAAGAAGGTAAAAGTGGATAGTCAATCATTTGACCATACTTTTATTGAGGATGTCCTTGTTAAGAAAATAAATCTAGAGTCAACTGAGGAAATAGATAGTGTTATATTTGAAGACTTTTGTGTGTGTGCATATGAGGATGTAAATAGTGGCACCATTCTTGAATTGGGGCATACTGGTCCTCATTCCATCCATTTTTCAATATTGTGGTCGGATGATGATATGCTAATTGAGTCATTCAAGTCTTTGGAAGAGCCACCGAACAAAGAACAAGGTGCTTACATTTTGGATTTGTGTCAGAGAGAAAGAATTACTTACCTCATCTAAATAAAAAAAATTGTAGAATGTGAAATTGGTTAGTTGGCCAAATTATATTTGTCCCACCACCTTTAGTGCCTAGAAAAAATCTTGAATCCATATTGGGGGCTCAATTCATAAGTTCAAGATTGAGAGAAAAAGTAGTTCAAGTCGTGTCACAATGTTAAATTAAACATTTGTTGGGAGGCAACCCAACTATAATGCTTTTATTTATTTTTATCTTTATCATATTATTTTCATAGTGTTGTTTTTGTTTTGTAGGATTATTAGTATATATGAAGAAAAGCCAATGGAAGTATGCAAAAACGAGCCAAATGGTTGGAATAAGTTTGATGTACCCGCACAAAGGAGGATGTTTGAGTACCTCGTGAGCCGCTAGTGCATTGCACTTTTGTCTTTTAACGAGTTTCTTACCCACCCTCATTATTATTTTGCTTGATTTGTACATTGGGGTCACTGCATTCCTTTAAGGTTAGGGTGGGAGAATTTCTCTAACTAATTAGTAAGAGTAGGTTAGAAAAAAGTTAACTTCTTATTTTTGTTTTCGTAGTCGTGTAGTATTTTACTAGCTCCTAAGAAAAATTAAAAAGAAACAAAAAAGGGTAGCAAATTTAGACTTTTTCCAACGATGGATCTTCTACATAATTTTCTTGAAATATCAAAGTCTAAACAAACAAATAAATCCAAAAATGTCTTTTAGTTTACTTTAGGTAGTAATAATCTCCTGTGTTTTTTTTTATGGCTCGGTTCTTTTCCATGGGATACAGTTTGAAACAAATACTCATTTTTCATTTTTTATTTTATATTTAAAGTAGATCTGAATTTAAGAAATAAATAGAGGAAGAAATATTAGATTCCTAGGCACCCTTGACTTGTTTGATAGTAGCATATTTAGGCTTTGACATGTGTAGTATTTTTTCGATATTTTCAAATTGATTTTGATTCCTTGGTTATCTGGATAGATGTTGCGACACCTATGTTTCATTTTCTTTACTTATGTTCACTTTGTGTTCAATGATTAATATCTCGTGGCTCCGTTAGTACTTGCATTTCTTGAGAGTCGGAATGGAGCCGTCCTTAGTTCATGTCATTGTACTTATTTCTAGAACTTGCCCGATATGTGAATCGAAGCAAATCTTTAGGTATTGCTCAGTTTGAAAAATAATTTTAGGCTTTCTTTGACCTATTTGAGCTTATTGCTTACCATAAATAAAAATTATCCCTAATTAACCCTTTTGAGTCTGTAGACTTTTATTTGGCATGCACATTATAAACCTACACCCTTTTTATTCTCAATTGACATTGTTTTGATCATATTACTCATAAAGCATTTTAATTGTGAAATGAGCGCTAAAAGAAGTAAGAAGAGAATATGGGTTGCTTTCGAGTGGAACCAAATGAAAGGAAGAAAGGTTCACTTGTTGTAAATGAATACACCACTAGTGGAAAATTCAAAAAAAAAGAGAAAAAGAAAGAGAAAAAAATTAAATGAATAACTTGATATCTTGTTCTTGCAAGTGGGTATGGATTAAAGGTGTTCCTAAGGAAAGAGGGAACGTTGTTACAGATGATTTTAGTTGTGAAATTAAAGTTGGGGTTGAAGAATAAGCACATGGAATTAATTTTGTCAGGTGCTAAAGTCCCTCAAAACCAGAACTGAATCTATAGTAGTAACCTTTGCACTGACATCCGCCACAAAGGCCCAATCAATAAGTAATACTTGCCAGCCGGCCACTGGACTCTGGAATGCAAGCTACCTTACTAGTGCGTAGATGTACATTGCCACCCAGCCGGTGGCATTTCCAGGCATAGCCCATAACACATTAGTCTAGACAATCTGACACCGGAACAACCCGTCTGCCATCGGATGTCATAACCGAAATTTAACATACCAATCAAAGAAAGATCCACTCGGACCTCCAGTTTCCAACAACTACAAGACGATGTTGATACACACGACCCACAACTACCGCATGGTTGGATCAGAAGGTTTTATAGTCTCCAAAACATATAAATCATGAATTACTATGCTTGATCCCACACTCCGCCGTACGAATACATAACACGCATCAAGTATCCATTCATACGACGAAATATATTCAAAATTTCCTGTGCGTCAACAAACTTAAATATCCACAGTCGATCCCACAAAAAGAATTGTTCGCAATAATACTGACATATAATCAGTTTACATCACCTTAATTACCTGAAGATCGATTCTTTACTCACCTAAAGCTATTCGTGCTGCTCAAGAATTTAATGATTTCCCATTATGAAAACTAAAGCCTTGAACACGAAATTCTCAATTCTCCATATCTTAGCACACATACCATCCCACACTAGGATAACATGCCCATCTTCAAACCACGGGAAAACACATCAAGAACTCTTTCTCCCAATTCCATTGGACAAGCTAAACTAGCAGGACTGAATATTTCTACCCAAACCAAGTTAAGCAAACTGCCAACACTTAAAGCTTTGTTGCACAATATCTGTAAGGCTTATTACCTCGAACACATACAATAATTAATCATATCCTTACCATACCGATTTGGTTCATTATCAAGCTATTCCATTTTATCCAATTTCTCCCTGGCCCGTCTTTAATTTTATATTCTCCCTTGCTGTAGCACCACAATACCTCGACCTAGGTTACCACATGAGACTCACACAAACCACATTGTCCAAGACCCATAGGCCACGGAATACCCTCTCAAATGTTTCCCAGAAATGCCACATCCTAAAATGCTTTACCTTGAAGAATTTCCTACAATTTTGAATTCGTTTACCATTACCTTCCAAATACGGATACATAGAATCCCATGATTAATATAAACACCACAAGTCTTGATCTTTTCTAATGAAAACTCAATCTCTAGCCACATACACATACTTAAGACACCTGATTGTTACATGCAAAATCTTGAACATAGTAAAACCATTCTCGAGTGTCATTCACTCTTATTCAGCTGTAATTCACCTGCCCTAATTGAACGGAAGCACTCGTG
This sequence comes from Nicotiana benthamiana, assembly GCA_034376525.1. Taxonomy (NCBI): domain Eukaryota; kingdom Viridiplantae; phylum Streptophyta; class Magnoliopsida; order Solanales; family Solanaceae; genus Nicotiana; species Nicotiana benthamiana. Next base: position 21,936,267 of record CM067337.1, on the reverse strand, counting down.
CCTTATTAGTACTCGGACACCATAGAACATTATTTCATACAGATACAACAATCATCTTCATTCTTTATGCAATAAGCATTATTTATAAACAACGGTTCAAAATATCCAAGTATTTTCTCACATTTACAAAAGAAGCATATAACCTTTATAGAAATTTTCCTTCACACGTGCCATCCTCGGCTCAACTTCCGTAACTTGAAATTATCCTCCATCATACCTCAAAATAGAACCAACATAGCACATAACCATGCAATCATCTGACCAACAGAAACCTCCCGAACTTGGCTCGAAAGGCACTCTTAACAACTCATAACACTTTTACTGTAATGATGACATAATGAGATCAAACTGAAATCATTTACAAGTTTTGTGAATACACATATCATCTATTATACAGCAGGCTTCTTCGTCACTACCAAAATTATATAGATACACCTTGCAGTACTAACATGCTCAGCACATGGATATCCGGCCGCCATTCGGGCTAATAAGAACAATACTGAACATATGAGTTCAAAACACTTGCTCACACAATCAACACCTTGGTGCTCAAACCATAGGCGAATATCCGCCATCGAGTCTCCAGACTGGCCCAACATGAACTTACAGAGATTACCTCTCACCCCTCGATCGGGGATCACAAGCCATCAAGGCACATATACTACCGAGCGCTCACGTGCGCATACAGACGTGTTTAAGGAATCTCAAGAATTATTTCTCAAGCTGAATCAAGTACGCACGATAAGAATTCCAAGAATGGAAAGTTTTCCTAAAGGTTCTGCAGCCTTTCAGGATAAATACAGACGTATCTGTACCGATCCGCGATACTCTACTAACCTTGCTTATGACTCGTGAGACCAAGTAACCTATCCTCTGATACCAACTTGTCACGACCCAATTCCCTAACCCGGTCATGATGGCGCCTATCGTGAAGACAATGCCAGCCAGACTGTTTCAAAATACCACTTAAAGCAGTTAGCAAGTTATATAGCAGATCGAATCTAAGTTAATGATAATAATCAATATGAATACCAATACAGCCCGACCGGGGTGTCACAATTCATGAGCATCTACGAGTGCCTTTATTAATATTTAAAAGTCTATAATACATAGAGTGAAATCCTAGAATCAAGAAGAAAAAGAATCTCGGTGCCGCAAACAGCGACGATCACCTTGCTTAGCTATGATATCAATATATTTAATCCCCTACTAACCCGCTACCGGGTGATCAGTATGTGCAACTGCACGCGAGGTGCAGGGAGTAAAGTGAGTACTTTCAATTCAGTGGTAATAAGAGAGAATAATATCTGAGCGATAAGAAAACACATATGAGCACACCAAACTGCTATAAAAGACAAAACAACTCTATTTGAGAAAAACCGAGATACCGTGAAAATCCCTTTAGAAAATCCCAAGATCAGTTAAAAAATCTCTTTTGAAAATATGCTTTTTTCAATAGTTGCAAAGATAATTTCAACCAGTAGGAAGAAATAAGAAACCTGCCCCTCGGGCTTAGCAGCAACCTCTCAGTACAGTATCAGCCCCGCGGGCTCACTACCGACTCACAACATATAACATCAGCCTCTAGAGCTCAGCACTCCTTAACATATAACACCAGGGTGTCTGGTCAACAAGGAAAGTAACAATACGTATTCCAATGATATAAGAGTGCTAAATGTCGTGCCACGTAGTACAAACATGATTAAATGCGTGAATGCAATGCACATGACCGCTACGGTGCGTATCTCGATACATGGGTACCATGCGCTCACTAGGGGTGTGTATAGACTCCGGAGGGGCTCCTTCAGCGCAAGCGCAAAAAATGTTGCGGCGTGTAGCCCGATCCAATATGTAAAATGCTTGCGTGCAATCCGATCCAATATAAATTTATAATGTTGCGGCGTGCAGCCCGATCGATGCAATATGCTACTGCGGCGTGCAGTCCAATCTATGCATGTATATGCACATGCTCACACAACACTCGAGGCTTAAAGCCTCCTTACAACATCTTCATACCCTCACATATGGCCCTCAGCCTCAATCAGTCCAAAATAGTAAAAAGCCCCTCGGGCATCCATAAACAATTATAGTCAGCTCAAATGAAAGTTCAAATGTCGTTCAAAACTCCAAGTTTGAGTAATAATATAGCTGAGTCCAATAAATAGTGTAAATCACAAGGACTGAGTTCAATGATATTTCAAATAGCGAGGAAAAATAGTGATGATAGTTCAACAAGGGTTCAAATAACCGGCAATAAGCCACAAGTATGGCAATGGTACCAAGTCATAATGATAACAACAAAACATTTAAAATATAGCGGTAAAAACCAACAATTGGGACGGACCAAATCACAATCCCAACGGTGCTCTACCCCACGTTCAGGTCCAGCGTGCAAGTCACCACAATAAAGCACTAAGATATGGAAATCCGAGGTTTCAAACCCTCAGGATATCATTCCCAAGTATTACTCACCTCGAACAGGAAAAATTTTAAGCTCGTGATGCCTTTGCCCCATAAATTGGCCTCCACGCACGTCGAATCTAGCCAAAAACAGAGCGAATATATCATAATATCCAAATGGGACAATAACCAATCGACAACAATCAAAATACACCCAAAAACACAAAAGTTGGCAAAACCCGAGCCACGGGTCCACTTCTTGAAAAATTACGAAATTCACATTTTCGAAATACTCATCTCACCACAATTTCATACATACAGAGAACTACCAAATCCGAGCTTAAATGACCTACAAAATCCCAGTATAAAAATGTCAAAAACGCAAGACCTTGTTTATTCAATTTCATACCCAAATTCAGACAATTAATGGATGATTCTTCAACAATTTCATATATTAAGCTCATAAAACTTACCTCAAGTCGAAACCTATGTGAAATAATCTTATTCCATCGTCCAATAGCTCCAAAATCGCTCAACAATGGAGAAAAATGACTTAAAACTCGCGGAGTAAAATGACTTAAATCCATTCTGCCCAGGTGCACATTTACCCTACGCGAATGTGGTCCAATACCCACGTGTTCGCGATGACCAAATTAAAATGACCCCAAATTATCCTTACGTGGATGCGACCACCGACCTGCGATCGCGATGCAAAGCATCCCTTCTCTACGCGGACACGACATTTCTCTTCCGAACGCGATGCACATCATCCCAGGCCTACGCGATCGCGATTGCCTTCACGCAAACATGATGCACAAGAATTCCAGGCCCTCAAATTACTCTATGCGATCACGTTACTCCCCACGCTAACGGGATGAACAATAGTCTGCAACATATGATAGCAAAAATCTGATCTCTACCAAGGCCAAAACTAGTCTGTTTGAACACTCGAAATTCCTCGAGGCCATCAGGACCTCAACAAAAAGCACAAATATGTCCTATTAAATTATTCAAACTTGATCGAACTATAAAAACATTATTGTAAACAGCAAAGTCATCAAATTCCTCAAATTCAAGCCTAAGTCAAACTACAACTTCTCCAAATTCGCATTTGCTCCAAAACCCGACCTAAACACTTCCGAATGATCTAAAAATTTGCACACATATCCAAAAAAAGATAATGGAGCTACTGAAACTACTGAAATTCAATTCCGACCCTCAGATCAAATTCTCACATGACAACCGGATTTCTCCGAAATTCTAACTTCGCCAAAATAGGCTAACTTTCACTTTGGATCTCCAAATTCACTTCCCTTTTCACACCTAAGTCATAAATCATCCCCTGAAACTAGTCAAACCATCGGAAATCCATCCCAATCGCTCTAACTCACAAGTCAATGTTCGGTTGACCTTTCCAACTTAAACTTTCCTTAATGAGACTATTTGTCTGATTTCTATTAAAATTCAATCCGAAACACTTCAAACTCACAAAACACATATAATAACACATGAAAAAGCATAAAACAAGGAAAACAGGGTGGTAACTCACATGACAACAGGTCGGGTTATCACAATATGCTATAGTTTAATTGTTGCTATCCACCATGCTTATTGGTGCAGTGTGCTTCAAATGTGGTAAATATACAGTGCGAGGTTGACTTGAGGACGGGCAACATTAAGTGTGGGGTAGTGTCGTTTGACCAAAATTCCATATTTTTAGTGCAGTACTTATCTTACATTTTGGAGCTTTAATGCTAAACGATACTATATTTGTACTTAATTGAGTCTATTTTATGTGTAGGTACGTTGAAGACGAATTTAGGAGCAAAGTAGAAATTTTATGTGTATTTTACGCACTACAACAATGGCTTGTGATTATTTGATGATGGGAAATATAATAAAGAGTAATGAAATAATGATTGAAGAAAAATAATAAAGAAGACAAAAAGAAGAAACAATGCAAAGGACTGCAAAATGAAGAACGAAATGATAAGGAATTGAGAAGATAGAAAGCAAAATTGAATGTAGCACCAGTGGGCGAAGCTAGTCATCTAGGTCGCTATAGATCGTTCAATGCATGCTTTCTAGCTCACGTTTGGTAGAGAGGCACGAGGCCTAAGGCGAGATGTAGCGCGCGAAGAGCAGGCTGGGCACGGTCTGTCACGAGGCGATGCGTATTTCAAATTTTTAAAACATACTTTGTCTCCTACTTAGTTTTGGACTTGGTTATTCAGTTAAGGTATTTTCCATACACATATAAACAGTCATTAAACACCGTTTTAAGGGGGATACATTAGATTAGATTGATGGAGACCACAGGACCACCGTGGAGGCCGGAGATTATCATATTCCATATTTCTTGAGCTAAACTTCACGTTCTAGGGTTATGATTGTCATGAATATTGATGTTTATTAATTACATTACCTTTAGTTCGAGTTATCATCTTTGGCTGTTTGTCTAATTTTGAGCATAATTGCTTAATTATTTGGCCAGCAGTTGAGTTCTATGCTATCAATTCGATGCTTGGGAAAGCCATTTTATTTTAAAGTAGAATTAGGGAGAGCTTGTTTCTGAACTCGTGTCTTGGGGAAAGATTTCATGATTAGGATAGGAATATAGCTAACAGTTTTGCATAGTTGAATATCGTATTATATTCGTTCATGATGGATTCAAGACCATATGAATATATAGTTGATATAATATCGATAGACGAAAGTATTGTGGGAACATGCTATATGTATATACACGATCTAGTCAACTAGAAATCATAGATAATATGGATTAACAGGTGTAATAAGAAGTCAATAGGATTGATTAACGGACCACAACCCTGGAATCTATATCTCCCTTGGTTAAGTTTTTAAATTTAGCAATAGCTGTTGTATTCAATAACTAATAGTTTTGATTATCTTGGAAAATTAACTGATTCTAGTTTGCTTAGTAAACGACCAGTCTATGTCTTTGTGGGTTCGATATCCGACTTTCGAGTCATTTTATTACTTGACGGCCATCTATACTTGCGTGTGTGTTTGGTCCCAAAAAATAAAATGACGATGTTTTAGCCTAATAAATGCAAAGATGTGACGCTTGGTCATGTGCGAGGATGATACAAGATAAGGCTTAGTCTTATTTGCGATGAGGGCAGTGCTTGACCAAAGAGATAGTGCTAGGTCTTTGGTAGCGTAGTGGAGATAGTATTTAGTCTTATGCAAAGAAAAGGCAATACTTAGCCTTATGCAATTACGGAGGCAATGCATAGCCTCATGCATGAAGAGGAGACAATGCTTAGACTCATGCAGAGATAGGCAATGCTTAGCCTTGCACAATTTGGAAGGTAATGCTTAACCTCAAGAAAAAGAGGAGGCAATGCTTAGCCATATACAAGGAAAGGCAATGCATAGCATTATGAAATTAGGAAGGCAATGATTAGCCTCATGAAAAAAGAGGAGCAAATGCTTAGCAACATACAGGGAAAGGAAGTGCTTAGACTAATGCAATTATGGAGGGAGTGCTTAGCCTCATGCAAGACGAATAGATAATACTTAGTCTCATGCAGGGGAATGCGGTGATGGTGAGCCTCATGCAAGAAGAAGAGATTGTGCTTAGTCTCGTTCAAAAAAGGGAGACAAAGCTTAGTCTCATCCAAGGGAAGACCATGCTTAGTCTTATGCAAGAAAAGCAATGACAGAGAGTGAAGTATTTCTTAGTTGTATGTGTTTGAGTTTGGTAACTTGTCATTATGAAGATAGTAACTTTGCTGTGTGTATGTATTTTTGAATTCATTTGCTATATTCCCTACACATGCATTCAAAGAAAAACTGTGAGTTTTGCGGGGGATGGTTGGTTCGGGATCTTGACTCCTTGCTTTGCCTTCACTCTCGTCTTGAGATACGGTTTATGTTACCCTGAGGTAGTGTCTACCTTTGAAAGAAATAAAGTTTTCGAGAAATGTATATGCATTTGACAAATTATTTGCAAAAATATAGTTGTTTGAAATGTATTGCAGAATGTGATATCAAATAACTTACATGAACCGGTGACTGTGACATATTTTAGAGACATTGCAATCTCTTTGCTTATCATTTTGCCCCCCTCAAAATTCTTCCCTAGTTTAAATGCAATACTTTTTGTTGTTCCACATATGACAAAGCTGGCTTAACTTGCAAATCTTGCCCCGGTTTCTGATCATGGGGAAAATGAAGATTTTACTAAAATGTGACAAAATCCACAGGGCTACCTTTGTATCCCCTCTTAAAGGGAAACCATGTCAAGGGTAGTTTAGTTACATCAAGTGAAGAAATGTAAATGATCCTAGGCATAGTATCTCTTGACTACGTCTAAGTTGATAGCTTTTGGCCAAATATCTCCATTCATTTCTACAAGTATAAGTGATTCTCCTATTATTACTCAATGAACCATGTAGGGACCTTGCAAGTTGGGTGAGAACTTCCCCTTGGATTCATCATGACGGGGGAAGATCCGCTTTAGCACCAATTGCCCCAGCGTGAATTGCCTTGTGCCAACCTTTTTTTTTTGAAAGCTCTTGCCATTTTGTTCGGGTAGAATTGACCGTGACATACGACATTCATTCTCTTTCTATCAATGAAAGAGTTTCTCGTACCGGATCTGTATCCATTCTGCATCGCTGAGCTCAGATTCTTGTATGATTCTTAAAGAAAAGAACTCCACATCGGCAGTAATAACTACTTCAGTACCATAATCCATTAGGTAGGGTGTTGCCCCTATTGATGTGCGAACCATGGCACGATACCCAAGAAGAGCAAATGTCAGCTTCTCATGCCATTATTTGTCATTAGCTACCATTTTACATAGTATTTTCTGGATGTTCTTATTGGCGGCTTCTACAACTATGTTCAATTGCAACATGTTTTATGTGGAATACATATGCTTGATCTTTAATATTTCACACATGGCTTTCATTAGATCACTGTTTAGAATTGTGGCATTGTCAATTATGATTGACTCTAGTACTCCGGAATGACAAACAATTCTATCCCGGACAAAATCTACGATGCCGTTCTTAGTTACAGCTTTGCAAGATGCAGCCTTGACCCATATTATGAAATTATTTATGGCAACCAGAATGAACCTATGCCCATTAGAAGTAATGGGTTATGACATCCAAATCCACTACTAAAAAGTAATAGACATGGTCACATGCAATATAATTTACCCAACTATGAGTCAATGTCGAATCCCACAGAGAACAATGTGTAGACGATTAGGAATATAAGAAAATTATCGCTTATCGCACAATGCCAAACACTAAGAATTTTGGTTGAAAATGTTTTATATATACATGCGAAAATGTAAACTAACCTAGAAAGCAAGTAAAATAATCAATTGATCCAAGTATGAATGTGTCACGACCCCAACCCAGTTTTGATGGTGCACATCACACTATTAAGCAAGCCCGATTATTTATCACAATTACCTTGATTATTTTATCAAGTACATATAACGCTATTTGATTCAAAGTCTGAATTATTGATAAAATACGTGAAATCTAATAAAATACCGAAACACCCCAACTAGGACCCGGTGTCACGACCATGAGCCTCTAATGACAAAATAATATCCTAATATAAAGTCTGTCTAACACTGATAATGTGGAAATAAAGGATAAAGATAGAGGGGTGAAATCATCGGCGGCGAACGCCATGCAGCTACCTCAAATACTCGCAAAAGAACTTTGGATCCGCTGGAATCACTCAGCCTGAGACTGCCCTAGATCTGCACACATGGTGCAAGGAGTACTCTACTTCCAACATAGTGGTAATAGATATAACTAATGGCTGAAGGAAAGAAAACACAGTATATGCACAAAGTACTCTATATCTTGTAGTTCATATCCAAACAGTGGAAATAGAACACAAACAAGTTGACATGATTAAGAAACAAGAAATGGCAGAAAGCAATACATATAATGGTACAATCCAGTACATGCTGCGGCGTGCAGCCCTCTCCACTTTTTTAACATAGACGATGCTCACTAGGGGTGTGTACAGGCTCCGGAGGGGCTCCTACAGCCCAAGCACAATATTAGCCAGGTTTTGGCATAAAACATACTCTCGGCCTCGTTATCAATATATACATAATCTCTACGGCGTGTAGCCCAATCAATATGAAGAAATCATCCTCACTACAGGGTCCCCGACCAATCTCAGTCAAACAAGTCCACCGTCAATCGGACGAGACATACTATTGGGATCTTAGCCCTTGTATCCTTTTTCATTTTAAGTTTATGTATTAAATACTGATATTATATTGAGTTATTATTTAAAAATATGACTGAGAATTTATCTGATGCACACAAGTGAGGAAAACACATAAAGATCACCTAAGTATTCTACAGGTCGGCACAAGGCCCCAAACATGGCAGTATGCCCAATTTATAATTACAAGGTATGCGTTTCAGTCACCAATATAATAGAAATAATCACTCGAGATGGAGCAAGTCTCAATCCCCAACTGTATCCGACCCCGCACTCGTCGTGGAATGCGTGTCCCCCCGTAATATAGCGATACGATGTGAAGTTTGGGGTTTCAAACCCTCATCTCAGCAGTTACATCAATTACTCACCTCTAGCCGGCCAAAAACTAGCTAGCAACACCCTTGCCTCTCGGATCGACCTCTTCACGCGTTGAATCTAGTCAAAACCACAACGAATACATTATTATATGTTAAAGAAACATAACCCAATAAAAATTACTCGAAAAACACTAAAAATTACGTAGTTGGTATATCCCGAGCCCCGTGCCCACTTCTCAAAAAATTCGAACAATCACTTCAATGGATTTCACGTGTTGCTACGAGTCCGTACATATAAAGTTTAACAAAAACGGAGTTCAAATGGCCTTTCAAATCCCCAAAATTCGTTTTCAATTACCAAACACTAGTTCTTCACAATTTCAACCAATTTTTATGGATTTGAGGGTTGATTCTTCATAAATATGGTGTTTTTAAGTCAAGATACTTACCTCCATCCAATACCCGTTGAAAACATGCTTCAAATCGCTCAAAAAGCTCTCTTGGTGGAGAAAAAATGGTGGAAATTATGAATAGGTCACGAATGAACTAACCCTTAAAACATTCTCTCTGCCCAAGTATTTCTTCTATGCGATCACACTCAACCATATGCGATCACATAGGCCAAAGTCTAGGCCCCCTAAATTCATTGCACTAACCCCATGCGATCGCATAGCACAGTCCTCCGCCAGGACCTGAGGCCCAGATGCACTACGCGATCACACTGCCCTCTTGCGAGTGCATAGCTCAAGGTTCCCAGACCTATGCAATCGCATGGGCCCTGATGCGGCTGCATAGCACAAAACAGAGCCCCTCTTCAACCTTTCTATGTGATCGCAATGCGTCCTATGCGATCACATAGAGCAATTCCTCTTCAACATTTTCTGCTACATTTCTGCAATTCCCCAAAGCCAAAAATCTTCCGATTGACCACCCGAAAACACCCCGAGGCCCTCGGGACCTCAACCAAAAGAGCCAACCCATCATATAACATCAGAGGAATAGTTCCAAACATAAAAACGCATCCAACAATACAATAATCATCAAATTACGCGGATTCAAGCCGAAGCCAAACTAACACTTCCTAAACTTGCATTTGATCTAAAACCTGACCTTAGCACTTCCAAATGAATTGCAACTTTGCACGCATATCAAAAATCTCCTAAAGGAGCTACTGCAACTCTCGGAATTCTATGCCAATCCCCGTATCAAAATCTCGCCTATCAACCGGAATGCGCCAAAATTCAAAATTTGCCAATTGAAGCCTAATTCTACACCGATTCTCCAAATTAAATTTCGATTGTTCTCCTAAGTCGCAAATCATCACCCGAAACTAGTTGAATTCCTCAGAAATCCATTACGAGCCCTCTAACTAATAAGTCAACATTCGGTTGACTTTTCCAAAATAACCTTCTCACAAAGAGACTAATTGTCTCATTTCTAACCGAACCCTATCCTAATTACTTTAAATTCTCCAAACACATATAGTAAAACATGTAAAAGCATAAAACGAGGAAAACGAGGTGGTAACTTACGTGACGACGGGTTGGGTCGTTACATAATGCATTAGGAATTACATCTCAAGTAACGATCCAATGTATTTCACAATTTTACAAATATTAGAGAGTTTATGTTAATTAGCCACGGATAATAATTATTAATTAGCTTATTCTGAAGACCAACAAGACTTCCTAGTTGAATTACCCCTAAAAAAATTAGAAGATTAAGCACACCCGGAATGGCTACAAGTATTTCAATCCTATCCCTTGGTAGAATATATAAAATGAGGGTTAACGTCTCAAGTTCTTGTTAATTAATATTTCTCAACCCCAGATTATCTTTTCCAAAATCAATTTGGAGTCAATGGGCGAGTCCTAGGGTTGGCTAATCCCTTTGGAAACAATAAAGAACAAAAATAATTAAAGTAACTGTCACGCCACAAATCCGTGGCCAAGACCGGCACTCAACCGGGTATCTCCGGTCGAGTGGACCTGGGTGCCTTTCCTATTCCCCACGCATTACCCCACATTATTCAATGATAGTTATCCAAAAGATACCAAATTTCAACTAAAAGAAACGTAGGATTTCTCTTTTATAGCCACACATTATGATTAACAGGGGACACCTTTTACAAAACATATATTTGACTAGCAAGGAATGTGGTACACAAGTTTACAGCGCCCAAAACATACACTTTTATACATAAGTCTTGACCCACATAGCAGTGTCTATGCAGCCTATACGAGAATGATAGTACAACACTTGCTGACGACAAGGCCCCGGCTATACCTTTACGAAAAGATACAAACTCAAAAATACAACAACAGGAGTGGCGTAGGCCACACATGGCCCCAGAATGAAAGGGGCTTACCAAACACGAATACTACTGGTAGAGAGGAGGAGGAGGATCTACGAATGGTGGACTGGAGTGCCTGCCATGGATCCACCTACAATCATAACACGAATGTAGCGCCCCTGGCAAAAGGGACGTCAGTATACTTGAATTGTACGGGCATGTATGAACTAACTCTGTCCCAAGCAAACTCAAGCCAAATTGCATGAACAAGTATAGATTTGAACAACAATAGTACAAGTACAACCATGAAGCAACAACCAAACATTTCACAACAATGATTCACGTAGTGATACAAAGGGGCGATCAGTGTCCCACAAGTTACAAACTCTCCTGCTGTCTCCTTTCACATTCTCCTCATTTATCATTTCATGATTCATATTCATATCAATAGTGATACTGGATCACGTTTCCACCCTTATTGCCTCGTCCAATCTTATTGCCTCGTACACCTTTATCACCCCAACCCACACCTTACTTCACCATGTTGCGGCGCGCAACCCGACCCTGCCTGACAGTTTTCAATTCACAACAACAAACAGCACAACAACAAATACAAGAAATCAACTATGGCACATTATTAACATAGATCCACAACAAGGGTAAGGTAATTCCCCAACTAGAAACAACAATTCCTAATGTTCATCATATTGGTACAGAATTCAGATCATCATACCAACTATTCACAATTAATCAGACGCGTTGTTCCACAATATTTCCATTTCCACTGTTCCCCATTTTTTGCATTTCCATTATTCCACATTATTTTCATTTTCCATTATTCCACATTATTTCCATTCAACTATTCCACATTATTTCCATTTCCGTTTTTCCAATGACAAGTTCCATAACGTTCACCACAAAGTACTACCGCACAATTTATACAACACAAAAGCTTCACAATGATTTTCACATGAATATCAACTATCGACAATTTCAGAACTAGCATAGGCGATTTCATGAGGATCACAATTAGCCCTACATACCTGGAATTGAATATCCTCTTTAAGCTCAACTCCAACTCATCAAGAAATCAAGAAGGAACAATCTAGTTCATTCTTAATACATAGACCTTTAGAATAGGAATTCAGAATTTACTACCAGTTCCCTTTTTACAATATTTTGAGTTTTGAAGACACGCATGTGGATTTCTAACAAAAATTTCAAAATCAAAGTATGAAACTCCCTCCCCAAACCTGAGTTCGAAAATTAGGGAAAAAGGGTTAGGGATTTTACCTTGAAATCAGAGGGGAAGGCAGATGCTCAAGATTTTCCGGGCTTTGATAATTTTTGAAAGATCAATTGATGAAGAAATAGCTTTCTCTCTCTAGAGCCCTCTCTTTTCTCTCTTATTTTGTTCTGAAAATGGGTTGAAAATAAGGGATGGGGTGTTTTATTAAAAGGGGATCGGGCTTAGAATATTAGAACAATTATTAAATGCAAAATTCTCATACTTGCACATATTCAACCTGTAGACAAACTTCTATCCATTTTGGTACACTACATGGAATCAAATTAAGCATTAATTATCTGCAGTATCAAAACCGTTTACTGACACATGAGTACGACACATTTATTGATCTTAATACAAATCTTCCATGAAAAAATTAATCATTATACAATTAGAACACTTTGATACAATCTATCCATGCAAAATTAATCATTGCATCTTACATCACCCTATCATGAGAGCACAAAACCTTCATTACCAAAAAGGACTGCACATTGTTCAAATAATCACATCACATAAATTTTGTTACCACAACTTGGAGAACTACCATAATAAGGCACTGGGAAAAAGAAGGGATGGCTCTTACACCTAGTGGAACACAACACTAGCTTCCCTAGGGACAAGATTCGCACGATCATTCCTAGCGTATTCAAATAGATTGGGGTATTTCATCTTCATCTCATCTTCTACTTCCCACGTGGCTTCCTTGACTTGTTAGTTTCTCCACAACACTTTGACTGAAGTAATCTCCTTGTTCCACAACTTTTGGACTTGCCTACCAAAAATAGCAACCGGAATCTCTTTATATGACAACTCTTCTGTAACCTTGATGTCTTCATCTGGCACAATCTTAGACGGATCACCCACAACTTTCCTTAACATGGATACATGGAACACCGGGTGCACAATGGACATTTTAGGGGGCAATTCCAACCTATACGAAACTTGACCGATCTTTCGAAGGACTTGATAAGGCCCGACATAGCTAGGACGTAGTTTCCATTTCTTTCCAAAGCGCATGACTCCCTTCATGGGGGACACTCTCAAGAATACCCAATCTCTATCTTGGAACTTCAATTTTCTTCGACGCATATCCGCATAAGATTTCTGGTGACTCTGAGCAGTATTCATGCTTTCATGAATGACTCTTACCTTCTCCATGGCCTGATGCACGAGATTCGACCCTATTAATTCTACTTCACCTACCTCGAACCACCCAATTGGGGACCTACACCTCCTTCCGTACAATTATTCAAACGAGACCATTTGGATGCTAGCATGGAAGCTGTTGTTATAAGCAATATCTATAAGAGGCAGATGATCATCCCAATTACCCTTGAAATCCAACCATGGCCGCAATATATCCTCGAGCGTCTGAATAGTCCGCTCTGCATGGCCATCGGTCTTCGGATGAAAAGTTGTGCTAAGATTCACTTGAGTACCCAAACCTTGCTGAAATTTCCTCCAGAAGTTAGCTGTAAACTAAGCTCCTTGATCCGAAATGATAGAAAGTGGCGTACCATGAAGCTTCACTATCTCCTTGATATACAACCGAGCATATTATTCTGCAGTATCGGTGGACTTGACTGGCAAGAAATGAGCTGATTTGGTGAGTCGGTCCACAATTACACAAATTGAGTGTAACTTATGCTGAGTACGCGGTAGTCCTGTCACGAAGTCCATATTGATTATTTCCAATATCCACATCTGTATTCAACCCTCCCGGCCGCTGATGCTCGAACTTTACTTGCTGGCAATTCAGACACTTAGAGATGACGTCTGCTACACTCTTCTTCATGCCACTCCACCAATAGTTTTTTGAGATCGTGATACATCTTTGTAAAGCCCGGGGGCACTGACTATCTGGAATGATGAGCCTCGGCCATTATCCTCTCCCGAAGATTATCCACGTCTGGGACACGTAGCCTGCCATGGCATCGTAGCACACCATCATTGCTGCCGAGCGAAAATGCAAATATTTTGTTGCTTAGAACTGCGTCCTTCAACTGTGCCAATGCTGGATCAACAAACTGCTTTTCTTTAACCTATGCCATGAGTGACGATTCTGCTGTATTTTGCACCATAAGTTGTTCCTCATTCGGGGCCGAGATACAAACCCCAAGGCTGGCCAACTGACTTACCGCTCGAGCTAGGAGCCTCTAATCCGCCCTCAAGTGAGCCAAACTACCCATGGATTTCTGACTGAGGGTTTCGGCCGCCACATTTGCTTTTCCTCGATGGTACAAGGTGTCCATATCATAATCCATGAGTAATTCGAGCCACCGCCATTGCCTCAAATTTAGCTCCTTCTACTTGAACAAATACTGGAGACTCTTGTGATCTGAAAACACATTTACATGAACCCCATAAATATAACGCCGCCATATTTTCTAGGCGAACACAACTGCGGCAAGCTCTAAATCATGCGTAGGATAATTCTTCTCGTGATTCTTGAGTTGCCTGGAAGCATATGCTTTGACCTTCCCACGCTGCATCAGAACACACCCTAAACCAAACCTGGAGGAATCACAATAAACTACAAACCCCTATGTGCCCTCTGGTAAAGCCAACACTGGTGTCGAAGTCAACCTTGTCTTCTGTTCTTGAAAATTTTTCTCACAAGAATCTGACCACTGGAACTTGGTTGATTTCTATGTCAATTTGGTCAATGGGGAGGCGAGGGGGGATAATCCCTCTACAAACCTCCGATAATACCCTACTAACAATCAAAATCTACGGATCTCTGTCGGGGTCGTGGGTCTAGGCCAATCCTTCACCGCCGCAATCTTTTTGGGGTCCACCTGAATCCCCTCACTGGGAAAAACATGACCCAAAAAAGCAACGGACTCCAACCAAAATTCAGATTTGGAAAGCAAGGCATACAATTGGTGCTAATGAAAAGTCTACAAAACTACTATGAGGTGATTGGAATGATCCTCCCTGCTTCGCGAATATACGAGCATGTCGTCATTGAATACAATCACGAAGAAGTCTAAGAATGACTTGAAGACCCGATTCATAAGATCCATGAAAGCTGCCGAGGCATTGGTTAGCCCAAAAGATATTACCAAAAATTCAAAGTGGCCATAACGAGTTCTGAAGGCAGTCTTAGGAATATCCTGCTCCTTGATCTTCAATATGGGGTACCAGACCGCAAATCAATTTTTGAGAATAACCTTGCACCTTGCAATTGATCGAACAAATCATCTATCCGAGGCAAAGGGTACTTATTCTTGATGGTGACTTTAATAAGCTACCGATAATCAATACACATCCGAAGAGACCCATCATTCTTTCTGACAAAAAGAACCAGAGCACCCCACGGTGACACACTTGGCCGGATAAACCCCTTCTCCAATAGATCCTTCAATAGCTCTTTGAACTCCCGCAACTCTACCGGTGCCATTATGTACAGGGGAATAGATATTGGCTGGGTATCCGGCAATGCATCAATCACGAAATCAATCTCCCTATCCGGATGGATCCTGGAAGCTCATATGGAAATACCTCAAGGAAGTCTTTCACAACTGGCACAGACTCGAGGGCAGGCACGTCTGGAGTAGTGTCAGCCACCCAGACTAAATGATAAATGCACCACTTTCTGATCATCTTTGAAGACTTTGTAGGAAATAAACCTACCCCTCGGCTCAATAACATTTCTCTTCCATTCAACAACCGGCTCATTAATGAACTCGAGTCTCATGACTCTAGTCCGACAATCAAGCTTAGCGAAGCACGGATAGAGCCAATCCATCGCCATGATTACATCAAAATCCACCATCCCAAGCTCAATTAGGTCAGTCGTGGTAACACGACCACCTACCATAACAACACAATCCCTATAGACCCACGCGGCTGCAATGGAATCACTCACTGGAGTCGATACAGAGAACGACTGAACAAGTTGTTCGGGTTCAATCCCAAAACTCAAAGCAACAAATGGAGCGACATAGGACAATGAAGACCCCGGATCAATAAGAGCATAGCAATCAACTATCTGAACAGATAAGATACTTGTGAAAACATCTGGGAAAGCCTCGGCACTCTGAAGGCCACTCAATGCATAAAACCTGCGGGGTCCTTCCCTACCACGAGCTCCACCTCTGGCTGCACCACACCCTGCTGGGGTCGGAGGGCGCACTGATGATGTAGCAACTGATGAGCTGGAGGGCTGAGCATGGCCACCACCCGCGCCCTGCTGGGTGCACGACAGTCTCGCTGCATATGACCTCTCACTCCATAATTGCAGCACCGGAGCATCCAAGTAACAAGCCTCTGTATGAAATCTCCCGCACTTGGGGCATATACCCCCATACTGTCGAGGTCTCATCCCTGAATGACAGAACTAGCGGGACCACCTGCTGCCTGAACCTGGCCCCGAAGGAATACACTGCTGGGAACAGTGCACGGATGGCGGTGCACTAACTGAGGACTGAGCATAACACTGAGATGGTCCTGATAACCCTCTCTGTGGAGCTGACCACTCTGAGTGATCCATAGACCGGGACTTGCTGCTACTCTCCGTGTCGGCCTGAATCTTTCACTTTCTGGCCTATTTAGCCTGAGCAAAACCCATGACCTTTGCATAATTCATGTCTGAATGCTAAGCCGCTGTTGCAGCTTCATTTACCTCCAAAGGGCTGAGACCCTGAACGAAACGCCGAACTCTGGCCTCCATAGTCGATACCAACTGAGGAGCATACTAGGACAACCTCACGAACTCCATATGATATTCCCAAACACTCATCTACCATGCTTAGGAACTTCAAACTCGGTGGCACGGGCTGCCATAGTCTCGGCAGGCAAAAAGTGGTCCATGAAGGCATTTACGAACTCTTCCCACCTAGCTGGAGGGCTCCCCTCCTCACGGGAATCCTCTCGCATCTCAAACAACAAACGCGCAGCTCTATTCAACCTGTACTAAGCCAATTCTACCCCTTCAATCTCTATTTCATTCATTACCCGAAGGGTCTTGTGCATCTCATAAGGGAATTCTTGCGGATCGGCTGTTTGGTCTGTACCTGAGAACTCTGGAGGGGACAATCGCAGAAACTGATAAACTCTGGAGCTAGAGGAATCTCCTTGTCCACGGGAGGACACAGGGTCATCATGAGATCTCTGGGCTTGAGTGGCCACTAACTGGATCACCATACGGATAGCTCCCCTAAGGTCTCCATCAGAAATCCCGGGATCAGAAGCTGGAGCAACATCAGGATTAGGGGCATTGGCAGGAGGGATAGTGGCAACCTCGGCCGTCACCTAGAACAAGATCGCTTGGGATAGGAACAGATGGAGCAGGCAAGTTCAGAACTGGGGGATCATTCTCCCCCACGGCAGTCGGCACATGATCCAAAGCTGCTCTAGAAGAGGCATTGGCCCCCAGGCCGAATCTAGCTTTCTTCTTAGGTACCATCATTAAAAATTTGAAATAGAGCACAAATAGATATAACATCACTTCACTGTACGAACTTGAAATATAAAAGAAGAGGATAGTGTTTCCTAATGCCCGTGTAACCCCCAGTTTCTAGATATGGTCAACAACACACTGATAAGAAGGTCTCTACTAGGCACAACTCTGAGACATCCTAGGACTCCTTTAAAACCTGAGGCTCTGATACCAAGTTTGTCACGCCCCAAATCCGTGGGCATGACCGGCACACAACCGGGTATCTCCAGTCGAGTGGACCTGGGTGCCTATCCTATTCCCCACGCATTACCCCACATTATTCAATGACAGTTAACAAAAAGATACCAAATTTCAATTAAAAAAACGTAGGATTTCTCTTTCATAACCACACATTATGATTAACAGGGGACACCTGTTACAAAACATATATTTGATTAGCAAGGAACGTGGTACACAAGTTTACAGCGCCCAAAACATACACTTTATGCATAAGTCCTGACCTACATACCACTATCTACGAAGCCTCTACGAGAAAGATAGCACAAAACTTGCCGACGACAAGGCCCCGGCTATACATTTACCAAAAGATACAATCTCCAAAATACAACAACAGGAGTAGCGTAGGCCACACATGGCCCCAGAAGGAAAGGGGCTCACCAAAGTACACTTGAATTGTACTGGCAAGTATGAACTAACTCTATCCCAAGTAAACTCAAGCCAAATTGCATGAACAAGTATAGAACTGAACAACAATAGTACAAGTACAACCAGGAAGCAACAATTAAACATTTGACAACAATGATTCATGTAGTCATACAAAGGGGCAATCAGTGCCCCACATGTTACAAACTCTCCTTCTGTCTCCTTATACATTTTCCACATTTATCATTTCATGATTCATATATATATCAATAGTGATATTGGATCACATTTCCACCCAAATTTCCTAATCTACCCTTATTACATCGGCCACCCATATCACCCCAACCCACACCTTATTATATCGTGTTGCGGCTCGCAACCTGACCCCGCCTGATATTTTTCAATTCACAACAACAAACAGCACAACAACAAATACAAAAAATTAACAATGGCATACTATTAACATAGATCCACAACAAGGGTAATGCGATTCCCCAACTAGCAACAACAATTCCTAATGTTCATCATATTGGTACACAATTCAGATCATCACAACAGCTATTCACAATTAATCACACCCATTGTTCAACAATATTTCCATTTCCATTGTTCCACATATTTTCCATTTCCACTGTTCCAAATTATTTTCATTTTCAATTGTTCCACATTATTTCTATTTTGGCTATTCCACATTATTTCCGTTTTCTTTGTTCCAATTACATGTTCCACAACATTCACCACAAAGTACTACCGCAAAATTTATACAACACAAAAACTACACAATGATTTTCACATGAATATCAACTATCGACAATTTCACAACTAGCATAGGCGATTTCAAGAGGATCACAGTTAGCCATACATACCTAGAATTGAATATCCTCTTTATCCTCTACTCCAATTCATCAAGCAATCAAGAAGGATAAATCTAGTTTATGATTAATACATAGATCTTTAGAATAGGTATTCACAATTTACTACCCAATTTCCTTTTTCACAAGATGTTGAGTTCTGAAGACAAGCATGTGGATTTCTAACAAGAATTTCAAAATCAAAGTATGAAACTCCCTCCCCAAACCTGAGTTCGAAAATTAGGGGAAAAGGGTTAGGGATTTTACCTAGAAATCAGAGGGGATGACAGATGCTCAAGATTTTTCGGGCTTTAGTGATTTTTGAAAGATCAATTGATGAAGAAATAGCTTTGTCTCTCTAGAGCCTTCTCGTCCTCACTCTTATTTTGTTCAGAAAATGGGTTAAAAATGATTGATGGGGTGTCTTATTAAAAGGGGGGTCGGGCTTAGAATTATAGAAAATAATTGGTCGAACACAATCTACGACGCCAATCTGTGGTCGCAGAAGTGACATGCGGTCCACAGAATGGACCGCAGAAATGGCTTAAGTTTCAAACCTCTAGGGTTTGGAATGTGGGGACTATGCGGTCGCAGAATGCACCATAGAACTGACCTATGAATTTCTTCAAGGAAAATATACGATCACTCTCCGGTCCGCATATTGATTATACGATCTCATATTTGAATGCATTTTCACCATCAAAATTTTGTTGCTCTCTGATCCATTCCGCGGTAGGAATGCGGTCCGCATAGCTGATCTTAGACCATATTCTGGACCGCATTTTGACACTTTTCTGGAAAGTTTAATTCGCTGCGAAGACTTCTACACCTTCATAACACATAATCAGAGTAGACACCACGAGTTACTAAGTTCTAAGACATAATTATCTACGGGACCTTACATTAACAATAACTCACTTCATCAATAAATAAAAATCATTCAAAACATAAGCACAACAAGGTATTAAATTAACACTTTAAATATGAATACTTTCATAAAAAAGGTTTATGTGTTGTAAATAAATTCTAAATATATAGATATATAATACAAAGCAAGAAAAAAGAAGAAATAAACATAAATGGGTAAGAAAATCATAACTACAAGCTTCAATCTTCAAAACCAAAGTGTGTGTGTAAGAACCCTAGCTTCCAACTTGCTCTCTCCAGTCTATGAAGACTGGAAAAGGCCAAAAGAACCTCAAACTATCAGTTTGGACGAGCATAAAATGGTTTGGGGTTGAGAATATATGAAATGTCTAATTTTCCCAGTTCTGATACACGGCTTCAGCACCTGCAGAAGAATCATTGCAGGTGCGGCTCCGCATACGCGGAAAACCCATAGTAGAAGCAGAACTTTACAGTTGTGCTTTCCACCGTAGAAGTAGAACCATAAACGCAACTTCCACAGAAGCGGAAGTCCAAGCGCATATGCAGTTTGTCTCTTGTTCAGCCATTTTCGCAGAAGTGGTTCTATCTTCGCTGAAGAGGGATCACTTCTGCGTCCGTCCTTCCGCAGAAGCAGAATTACTAGAGAGTTTTTGCATTGTTTTCACCTTCTTTTTCTCAATTCCACTTCAATTCATTTCAAATCACTTCATAGCATTATTTACCTG
Organism: Nicotiana benthamiana; assembly: GCA_034376525.1. Classification (NCBI taxonomy): domain Eukaryota; kingdom Viridiplantae; phylum Streptophyta; class Magnoliopsida; order Solanales; family Solanaceae; genus Nicotiana; species Nicotiana benthamiana. Next base: position 21,915,219 of record CM067337.1, on the reverse strand, counting down.
AAAATATAACAATACATACCATAAACGACCTCATATTATAGTAAAATAACATAAAAGCTAAGGAAACGAGGGTATATTGAGTGGTAAAATTGTCACCCCTCAAATCCGAGGGCATGATCGGCACTCAACCGGGTATCCCCGGTCGAGTGGAACTGGGTGCCTTTCCTATTCCCCACGCGTTACCCCACATTATTCAATGATAATTAGCCAAAAGATACTAAATTTTGCAAACGAAAGAACAGATGATTTCTTTTTTATAACCACACATTGTGATAACATGGAACATATTTTACAAAACATATATTTGATTAGCAAGGAACATGGTAGACAAGTTTACAGCGCCCAAAACATACAGTTTTATACATAAGTCGTGACCCACATACCATTGTCTATGGAGCCTCTACGAGAATGATAGTACAACACTTGCCGGCAACAAGGCCCCGGCTATGCCTTTACCAAAAGATACAAACTCCAAAATACAACAACATGAGTGGCATAGGCCACACAAGGCCCAAGAAGGAAAGGGGCTCACCAAACACGAATATTGCCGGTAGAGAGGAGGAGTAGGAGCTACGAACGGCGGACTAGAGTGACTGCACCCAGATCGACCTACAATCATAACACGAATGTAGCGCCACCGGCAAAAGGGACGTCATTACACTTCAATTGTGCTGGCATGTATGAACTAACTCCGTCCCAAGTAAACAGAAGCCAAATTGCGTGAATGAGTATAGAACTGAACAAAAATAGTACAAGTACAACAAGGAAGCAACGACCAAATATTTCACAACAATGATTCACGTAGTCATACAAAGAGGCGATCAGTGCCCCACTTGTTTCAAACTCTCTTGCTGTCTCCTTTCACATTTTCCACATTTATCATTTCATGATTCATATTCATATCAATAGTGATATTGAATCACATTTTCACCCTTATTGCCTCGTCCACCCTTATTATCTCGGCCACCTTTATCACCCCAAGCCAAACCTTATTTCACTGTGTTGCGGCACGCAACCTGACACCGCCTGACTATTTTCAATTCGAAACAACAAACAGCAGAACAACAAATACAAGAAATCAACTATGGCATATTATTAACATAGATCCACAACAAGGGTAATGAAATTCCCCAACTAGCAACAACAATTCCTAATGTTCATTATATGGTTACACAATTTAGATATCACAACAGCTATTCACAATTAATCACACGCGTTGTTCCATAATATTTCAATTTCCACTGTTCCGCATTATTTCCATTTCCACTATTCCACATTATTTCCATTTTCCATTGTTCCACATTATTTCCATTTCCACTATTCCACATTATTTCCGTTTACGTTGTTCCAACTACAAATTCCACAACATTCACCACAAAATACAACCGCACAATTTATACAATACAAAAGCTTCACAATGATATTCACATGAATATCCACTATCGACAATTTCACAACTAGCATAGGCGATTTCACGAGGATCACCTTTAGCTGTACATACCTTGAATTGAATATCCTCTTTAACATCTACTCCAATCCATCAAGCAATAAAGAAGGATCAATCTAGTTCATGATTAATACATAGACCTTTAGAATAGGTATTCACAATTTACTACCCAGTTCCCTTTTTACAAGATTCTGAGTTTTGAAGGCAAGCATGTGGATTTCTAACAAGAATTTCAAAATCAAACTGTGAAATTCCCTCCCCAAACCTGAGTTCGAACATTAGGGGAAAAGGGTTAGGGATTATACCTTGAAATCAGAGGGGAAGGCAGATGTTCATGATTTTCCGGGCTTTGATGAATTTTTAAAGATCAATTGATGAAGAAATAACTTTCTCTTTCTAGAGCCCTCTCTTCCTCACTGTTATTTTGTTCAGAAAATGGGATAAAAATGATGAATGAGGTGTTTTATTAAAAGGGGGACGGGATTAGAATTTTAGAAAATAGCTGCGAACACAATCTGCGACGGCAATCTGTGGTCGCAGAACTGACATGCGGTCCGCAGAACGGACCGCAAAAATGGCTCAAGTTTCAAACCTCTGGTGTTGGGAATACAGTGACTATGCGGTCCGCATTTGCGTTCTGCGGTCACAGAATGCACAGCAGAACTGTCCTTTTTAATTTCTTCAGGGACAATATGCGATCACTCTACGGTCCGCATATTGGTTATGCGATTGCATATTTGACCGCATTTTCAACATCAAAATTTGGTTTCTCTCTGATCCATTATGCGGTAGGAATGCGGTCTGCATAGTGGATCTGTGACCGCATTCTTGACCGCATTTTGACACTTTTCTGGAAATATTAATTCGCCGTGAAGAACTCTACACCTTAATAACACATAATCACAGTAGACAACACGGGTTATTAAGATCTGAGACAAAATTATCTACGGGACCTTACATTAACAATAACTCACTTCGTAAATAAATAAAAATCATTCAATACATAACCATAACAAGGTATTAAATTAACACTTTAAATATGATACTTTCATAAACAAGATTTAAGTGTTGTAAATAAATACTACATATATAGATATATAATACAAAGAAAGGAAATGATGAAATAAATAAATGGGTAAGAAAATCATAACTACAAGCTTCAATCTTCAAAACCAAAGTGTGTGTGCAAGAATCCTAGCTTCCAACTTGCTCTCTCTAGTCTACGAAGACTGAAAAAAAAGCCAAAAGATCCTCAAAATATCAGTTTGGACTATTATAAAATGGTTTTGGGTTGAGAATATATGAAATGTCTAATTTGTCCAGTTCTGATGCACGACTTCAGCACCCACGGAAGAATAATCGCAGGTGCGGCTCTGCATACGCGGAAAACCCATAGCAAAAGCAGAACTCTACAGTTGTGCTTTCCACCGCAAAAGTAGAACCATAAACGCAGCTGCGCTTCCGCAGAAGCGGAAGTCCAGCCACAGAGGCAGTTTGTCTCTTGTTCAGCCATTTCCGCAGAAGTGGTTCTATCTTCGCTGAAGAGGGATCACATTTACGGCCATCCTTCCGCAGAAGCGGAATTACTAGAGAGTTTCTGCATTGTTTTCACCTTCTTTTTCTCAACTCTAATTCAATTCGTTTCAAATCACTTCGTAGCACCATTTACTTGAAAATCTAACAATACACACCATAAACGACCTCATATTATAGTAAAATGACATAAAAGCTAAGGAAAAGAGGGTATATTGAGCGGTAAAATGTCACACCCCAAATCCGAGGGCATGCCGACACTTAACCGGTTATCCCCAGTCGAGTTGAACTGGGTGCCTTTCCTATTCCCCATGCGTTACCCCACATTATTCAATGATAATAAGCCAAAAGGAACTAAATTTTGCAAACGAAAGAACATATAATTTCTCTTTTATAACCACACAATATGATTAACGGGGAACATCTTTTACAAAACATATACAATGATTAACAGGGAATGTGATATACAAGTTTTATAGCGCCAAAAACATACACCTTTATAAATAAGTTCTAAGCTCACCAACACGAATACCGCCGATACAGAGGAGGAGGAGATACGAACGATGGACTGCAGTGCCTGCCACAGATCCACCTACAATCATTACACGAATGTAGCGCCCCCGGCGAAAGGGATGTCAGTACATTTGAATTGTACTGGCATGTATGAACAAACTCCATCCCAAGTAAACTCAAGCCAAATTTGCACATACAAGTATAGAACTGAACAACAATGGTACAAGTACAACCATGGAGCAACAACAAAATATTTCACAACAATTGATTCAAGTAGTCATACAAAAGGGAAATTAGTGCCCCACAGGTTACAAACTCTCCTTCTGTCTCCTTTCACATTCCACATTTACCATTTTATGATTCATATTCATATCAATAGTGATATTGGATCACATTTTTCCACCCTTATTGCCTCGTACACCCTTATTACCTCGGCCACCCTTATCACCCCAACCCATACCTTATCACCGTGTTGCGGCGCACAACCCGACCCTGCCTGATAGTTCTCAATTCACAACAACAAACAATACAACAACAAATACAAGAAACCAATTATGGCATATTGTTAACATAGATCCACAACAAGGGTAATGCAATTCCACAACTAGCAACAACAATTTCCTCATGTTCATCAAATTGGTACACAATTTAGATCATCACGACAGTTATTCACAACTAATCACACACGTTGTTCCACAATATTTCCATTTCCACTGTTCCACAATATTTCCATTTCCACTGTTCCACATTATTCCCATTTCTATTGTTCCACATTGTTTCAATTTCCATTCTTCCACATTATTTCCATTTCAGTAGTTCCAATTACAAGTTCCACAACATTCACCACAAAGTTTTACCACACAATTATACCACATAAAGCTTCACAATGATTCTCACATAAATATCAACTATCAACAATTTCACAACTAGCATAGGGTGATTTCACGAAGATGACAGTTAGCCTTACATACCTGGAGTTCATTATCCCCTTTAAACCTCTAGTCCGATTTGCCAGGAAATCAAGAAGTCAATCTAATTCATGAACAACACTTAGATTTTTGAAATTTAATCTCATAGTTACTACCCAATTCCCTTTTTACAGGATTTTTTCGTTTTAAAGACATGCATGAATATTTTGTGAAGAAAATTCAAAGAAAGTGTATGGTGTTCCCTTCCCAAGCTTAATTTATAAATTTGGAGAAAATGGGTTAGGGTTTTTACCTGAGAACTCAATAGAGAAGACAATGCACCAATAAGTTTCAAAGCTACAGTGGCTTTGAAAGATCAATTGATGAAGAATTTTCTTTCTCTCTCTAGGACCCTCTCTTCCTCTCTCGTATTTTTTTCGGAAAATGGGTTAAAAATTAGGGATGGGGTGTTTTCATTAAAGAGGGGTCGGGCTTAGATGTTTTGAAAATAACTGGGCGAGCTCAATATGCGACGCAGCTCTGCGATCGCAGAACAGACATGTGGTCCGTAGAGTGTCCGCAGAAATGGCTCAAACTTCAAACCTCTCGGGTTGGGAATGCGGTGAACATGCGGTCCGCATTTGAGTTCTGCGATCGCAGAATGCACCGCAGAACTGATGTTCGAATTTCCTCAGGGACAATATGCGATCACTCTGCGGTTCGCATATTGATTATGCGATTGCAGATTTGACCGCATTTTCAACATCAAAATTTTGTTGCTCTCTGATTCATTCTGCGGTAGGAATGCGGTCCGCATAACTAATCTGCGACCGCATTCTATACCGCATTTTGACCATTTTCTTGAAAGATTTCGATTTCACATTTCAAGTTCAAAACAATAAAAAGGATCCGATCCACATGGGTATACTCGAATCTATGAGTTGCTAACATTTGAGCACTTATATTCACGGGGCCTTACATCCTCCCCCGCTTAAGATTATTCGTCCTCGAATGAGGACATGGGAACCAAATGAGTTTGAAAACATGATATGCAAGTTTCTACAGTTTTATTAACTTTCAAGTTTGTTTTAAAAAAAATTTGCCAGAGTTCCCTTTGTAATATGGACATTACCACCTGCCAAAGAACCTCCAAAACATATTCCCAAGCATTACTACACAACTTGCTACCTTCACAACAATTGTTAAATGCATAATCCTCACACTTGTACATATTCAACCCCTTGGTACACTTTTAGCCATTTGGCACACAACATATAATCAAATTAAGCATTAATCATCTGCACTATTAAAGCCAATTACCTATCACAAGGGTACAACACAGTTATTGATTTCAATACAATTCCTTCATGCAAAAACTAATCATTACACAACTAGAACATCTGGATACACAATCTCCATGAAAAATTAAATATTACCTCCATGCATCACCTTAACATGGAAACTCGAAGCTTTCATTACCAAAAGGACTGCACATCGTTCAAATAGTTACAACACATAAACTTGGTTGGCACAACTTGGAGAAACTACAACAATAAGGCACTTGGAAAGAGAAAGGATGAGTCCTACACCTAACGAGACACAACATTAGCTCTCCTAGGGACAAGATTCACACGATCGTTTCTAACTTATTCCAATAGTTGTGGGTATTTTACCTTCATCTCATCTTCCGCTTCCCACGTGGCTTCCTCGACTTGTTGGTTTTGCCACAACACTTTAACTGAAGCAATCTCCTTGTTTTGAAACTTTCAGACTTGCCTATCCAGAATAGCAACAGGAATCTCCTCATATGATAACTCTTCTGTAACCTTGATGTCTTCAACTGGCACAATTTTACACGGATCACCCACAACTTTCCTCAAAATGGATACATGAAACACCGGGTGCACTAAGGACATTATAGGGGGCAATTCCAACCTATACGCAACTTGACCGATCCTTTGAGTTATTTGATAAGGCCCGACATATCAAGGACTTAGTTTTCCCTTCTTCCCAAAGTGCATGACTCCTTTCATAGGAGACACCCTCAAGAATACCCAATCTCCTTCTTGAAACTTTAATTATCTTCGACGCACGTCCGCACAGGATTTCTGGCGACTTTGGGCAGTCTTCATTCTCTCCTGAATGACTCTTACCTTTTCCATGGCCTGGTGCACGAGATCTGGCCCTATTAATTCCGCTTCACCAACCTCGAACCATCCGATCGGGGACCTACATATTCTTCCATACAATGCTTCGAATGGGGCCACTTCGATGCTAACATGGAAGCTATTATTATAAGAAAACTCTATAAGGGTTAGCTGATCATCCCAATTACCTTTGTAATCCAAGACACATGCCCGCAATATATCCTTGAGCATCTGAATAGTCCTCTCTACTTGGCCATCGGTCTGAGGATGAAAAGCTGTGCTGAGATTCACTTGAGTACCCAAACCCTGCTGAAATTTCCTCTAGAAGTTAGCTGTAAACTGAGATCCTCGATCCAAAATGATAGAAAGTGGCGTACCATGAAGCCTCACTATCTCCTTGATTTACAATCGAGAATATTTTTCCGCAGTATCGGTGGACTTGACTAGCAAAAAGTGAGCGAATTTGGTGAGTCTATCCACAATTACTCAAATTGAGTCGAACTTGTGCTGAGTAGGAGGTAGTCTTGTAACGAAGTCCATATTGATCATTTCCAACTTCCACATTGGTATTTCTATAAGCTGAGTCAACCATCCTGGCCGCTGATGCTCGACCATCACTTGCTGGCAATTCAGGCACTTAGAGACGAAGTCCTCCACACTCTTCGTCATACAAATCCACGAATAGATATCCTTGAGATTGTGATACATCTTTGTTGAGCCTGGGTGCACTGAATGACTGGAATGATGAGCCTCCACCATTACCCTCTCCCGAAGATTATCCACATATGAGACACATAAACTGTCATGGCACCGTAGTACACCATCGCTACTGCTGAGCGAAAATGCTTAAATTTTGTTAGTTAGAGCCGCTCCTTTAATTGTGCCAATGCTGGATCAACAAACTACTTTTCTTTAGCCTCTGCCACGAGCCATGATTCTGCTGTATTATGCACCATATGTACTTCTATTCGGGCAGAGATACAAACCCTAAGGCTGGCCAACTGATGTAGCTCCCGAGCTAGGAACCTCTGATCAGCTCTCAAGTGAGCCAAACTACCCATGGACTTCTAATTGAGGGCGTCGGCCACCAGGTTCGCCTTCCCTGGATCGTACAAGATGTCCATATCATAATCCTAAAGCCGTTCTAACTACCGCTGTTGCCTCAAATTTAGCTCCTTCTTCTTGAATAGATATTGAAGACTCTTGTGATCTGAAAACACATCTACATGAACCCCACAAAGATAAAGCTACCATATTTTCAAGGTGAACACAACTGTTGTAAGCTCCAAATCGTGCGTCGGATAATTTTTCCCGTGATTCTTGAGTTTCCTGGAAGCATATGTTATAACCTTCCCGTGCTGCATCAGAACACACCCTAAACCAACCCTGGAGGCATCACAAAAAACAACAAACCCACTGTGCCTTCTGGCGAGGCTAATACTAGTGCCAGTGTCAACTTTGTCTTCAATTCCTGGAAACTTTCTCACAAGCATCTGACCATTGGAATTTAGCTGATTTCTGCGTCAATTTTGTCAAAAGAGAGGCGAGGGTGGAGAATCCCTCTATAAACCTCCGATAATACCCTGCTAACCCAAAAGGCTACGGATCTCCGTCGTGGTCGTGGGCCTAGTCCAATCCTTTACCGCTGCAATCTTTTGGGGTCCACCTGAATCCTCTCACTGGAAACAACATGACCTAGAAAAGCGATGGACTCCAAAAAAAATTCACATTTGGAAAACTTGGCATACAATTGGTGCTGATGTAGTGTCTGCAAAATCGCTCTGAGGTAACTAGCATGATCCTCCCTATTCCGCGAATATACGAGAATATCGTCAATGAAAACAATCACGAAGGAGTTTAAGAATTACTTGAAGACCTGATTCATAAGATCCATAAAAGCTGCCGGGGCATTGGTTAGACCAAAAGACATGACCAAGGACTTAAAGTGGCCATAAAACGTCCTGAAAGCGGTCTTAGGAATATCATACTCCTTTATCTTCAACTGGTGGTACCCAGACCGCAAATCAATTTTGGAGAAGAACCTTGCTCCTTGCAATTGATCGAACAAATCATCTATTTGAGGCAAAGGGTACTTATTCTTGATGGTGACTTTATTAAGCTGAAGATAATCGATACACATTCGAAGTGACCCATCCTTCTTTTTCTGAAAAAAGAATCGGAGCATCCCAGGGCGACACACTTGCCCTGATAATCCCCTTCTCCAATAAATCCTTCAACTGCTCTTTCAACTCTCGCAACACTACCGGCGCCATTCTGTACGGTAGAATAGATATTGGCTGGGTATCTGGCAATACATCAATCCCGAAATAAATCTCTCTATCTGGCGTGATTCCTGGAAGCTCCTGTGGAAATACCTCAAGAAACTCATTGACAACTGGCACAGACTCGGGGGCAAGAACCTTGGGAGTAGTGTCCGCCACCCAGACTAAATGATAGATACACCCCTTCCTGATCATCTTTGAAGCCTTGAAGTAGGAAATAAACCTACCCTTTGGCACCACACCATTTGCTTTCCACTCAGCAACCGACTCATTAGGGAACTCGAGTCTCATGACTCTCGCCCGGCAATCAAGTTTGGCAAAGCACGAATAGAGCCAATCCATCCCCATGAATACATCAAAATCCACCATCCCAAGCATGATAAGGTCATCCGTGATAACACGACCACCTACCATGACAACACATTTCCCATAGACCCGCGCGGCTATAATAGAATCACCAACCAGAGTCGATACAGAGAACTACTCAAGCAGCTGCTCGGGTTCAATCCCAAAACTCGAAGCAACAAATGGAGTGACATAGGACAAAGAGGACCTCAGATCAATAAGAGCATATCAATAAAAGGTCTGAACAAATAGGATATCTGTGACAACATATGGGGAAGCCTCAGCCCACTAACATGCACTCAATGCATAAAACGTGCTGGGTCCGCCGCTACCACGAGCTCCACCTCTGGCTGCACCACGCCCTGCTGGGGCTGGAGGGCGCACTGATGACGTAGCAACTGATGAACTGGATGGCTGAGCAAGTCCCCTGCCTGTGCCCTGTCTGGGCGCACGGCAGTCCCGCTGTATATGACCTCTCACCCCACATTTGTAACACACTGGAGCATCCAAGTAACAGGCCTCTGTATGATATCCCCCACACTTGGGGCATATACCTCCCTGTTGTCCAGGTCTCACCCCCGAATGATTGAACTGGCTGGACCTCCTAATGTCTGAACCTGTCCCTGAAGGGCTACTCTGCTGGAAATGGTGCACAGATGGTGGTGCACTGGCTGAGGAATGAGCATAATACTGAGATGGTCCTGATGACCCTCTCCCTGGAGCTGACCTCCCTGAGTGATCCATACACCGGGCCCTGCTGCTACTCCCCCTGTCTGACCGAATCTTCAACTTCCTAGCCTATGTGGCCTAAGCAAAACCCACGATCTTCCCATAGTTCATGTCTGAATGCAAGACCGCTGTAGCGGCTTGATTTACCACCAAAAGGCTAAGACCCTGAACAAATTGCCAAACTCTGGCCTCCATAGTCGACACCAACTGAGGAGCATACTTGGAAAACCTAATGAACTCCATAAGATACTCCCAAACACTCATGCTACCCTAATTAAGAACCTCAAACTCGGTGGCACGGGGTGCCATGGTCTCGGCAAGAAAAACATGGTCCATGAATGCATCTATGAACTCATCCCATCTAGCCGGAGGGCTCCCCTTCTCACGGGAATCCTCCCACATCTCGAACCACGAAGACGCAACCCCTTTCAATGTGAATGAAGCCAATTCTACCCCTTTTATATATGTAGACTTCATCACTCGAAGGGTCTTGTACATCTCATCAAGGAATTCTTGCGGATCGGCCTCTGGATCTGTGCCTGAGAACTCTGGAGGATTCAATCGCAAAAACTGATGAACTCTAGAGCTGGAGGAATCTCCCTGTCCACGGAAGGACACAGGGGCATCATGAGATCTCTGGGCTTGGGCTGCCACTAACAGGGTCAACATGCGGATAGCTCCCCAAAGGTATCCATCAGAAATCCCGAGATCGAAGGCTGGAGAAACATCAGGATTAGGAGTATTAGCAGGAGGGATAGTCGCATCCTCGGCCACTGCTGGAACATGATTTCTTGGATCAGCAACGGATGGAGCAGGCAAATTAATAACGGGGTAATCACTCTCACCGACAGCAGTTGGGACATGATCCACAGTCGCACTGGAACTGGCATTGGCCCCTAGGCCAAGTCTAGCTTTCTTAATTGGTGCCATCACTAAAAATTCGAGATAGAGCACGAATTAGGCACAACATCACTTCACCGCACGAACTTTGAATAACAAAGAAGAGGATTATTTTTCCTAAATACCCGTGTAGCCCCTAACTTATAGATATGGTCGACAACACACCGATATGAAGGGCTCTAATAGGCACGGCTACGAGAAATGCTAGGACTCCTTTAAAACCTTAGGCACTGATACCAAGTTTGTCAAGCCCCAAATCCGAGGGCATGACCGGCACTCAACCAGGTATCCCCAGTCGAGTGGATCTGGGTGCCTTTCCTATTCCCCCACGCGTTATCCCACATTATTCAATGATAATCAGCCAAAAGACACTAAATTAGCAAACTAATGAACATATGATTTCTCTTTTTTAACCACACATTATGATTAACAGGGAACATCTTTTACAAAACATATACTATGATTAACATGGAACGTGGTATACAAGTTTTACAGTGCCCAAAACATACACCTTTATACATAAGTTCTAACCCACATACCACTGTCTACGGAGCCTGTACGAGAAAGATAGTACAACACTTGCCGGCGACAAGGCCCCAGCTATACGTTTACAAAAGGACATATGACTAAAAAATACAACAACATAGGTGGCATAAGCAACACAAGGACCCGGAAGGAAAGGGGCTCACCAACATGTATACCTCCAATTGAGAGGAGGAGGAGCTACGAACGGTGGACTAGAGTGCCTGCCACGGATCCACCTACAATCATAAAACGAATGTAGCATCCCCGGCAAAAGGGACGTCAGTACATTTGAATTGTACTGGCATCTATGAACAAACTCCGACCCACGTAAACTAATGCCAAATTTGCACATACAACTATCGAACTGAACAACAATGGTACAAGTAAAACCATGGAGCAACAACGAAACATTTCACAACAATTGATTCAAGTAGTCATACAAAGGGGCAATCAGTGCCCCACAGGTTACAAACTCTCCTGCTGTCTCCTTTCACTTTTCAACATTTATCACTTCATGATTCATATTCATATCAATAGTGATATTGGAACACATTTTTTCGACCCTTATTTCCTCATCCACCCTTATTACCTCGGTCACCCTTATCACCCAAACCCACACCTTATTTCATCGTGTTGCGACGGCAACCCAACCACGCCTGACATTTTTCAATTCAAAACAACAAACAGCGCAACAACAAATACAAGAAATCAACTATGGCACATTGTTAACATAGATCCACAACAAGGGCAATGAAATTCAAAAACTATCAACAACAATTTCCTCATGTTCATCAAATTGGTACACAATTTAAACCATCACAACAGTTATTCACAACTAATCACACACGTTATTCCATAATATTTCCATTTCCATTGTTCCACATTATTCCCATTTCCATTGTTCCATATTGTTTCCATTTCCATTGTTCCACATTATTTCCATTTTCATTGTTCCAATTACAAGTTCCACTACATTCACCACAAAGTGTTACCACACAATTATACCACACAAAGCTTCACAATGATTCTCACATGAATATCAACTATCAACAATTTCTGAAATAGCATAGGGCGATTTCACAAGGATCACAGTTAGCCATACATTCCTTGAGTTGGTTATCCCCTTTAAACCTCTAGTCCGGTTTGCCAAGAAATGAAGAAGTCAATCTAGTTCATTAACAACACTTAGGTTTTAGAAATTTAAACTCATAGTTACTACCCAATTCCTTTTTACAATATTTTTGAGTTTTAAAGACATGCATGAAGATTTTATGAAGAAAATTCAAAGAAAGTGTATGGGGTTCCCTTCCCAAGCTTAATTTCGAAATTTGGAGGAAATGGGTTAGGGTTTTTACCTAAGAAATCAATAGTGAAGACAATTCACCAAGAATTTTCCAAGCTCCAATTCTTTTTAAATATTAGTTGATGGAGAATTTGCTTTCTCTCTCTAGGGCCCTCTCTTCCTCTCTCTTATTTTGTTCAGAAAATGGATTAAAAATGAGGGATGGGGTGTTTTATTAAAAAGGGGTCGGAGTTAGATTTTTAGAAAATAACTAGGCGAGCTCATTCTGCGACGCAGCTCTCGATTGCAGAACAGACATGCGGTCCGCATAATGGACCGCAAAAATGGCTCAAACTTCAAACCTGTCAGGTTAGGAATGCGGTGGACGTGCGATCCGCATTTGAGTTCTGCGGTTGCAGAATGCACCGCAGAACTATCCTTTGAATTTCCTCAGGGACAATATGCAATCACTCTGTGGTCCGCATATTGATGATGCGATCGCAGATTTGATCACATTTTCAACATCAAAATTTTGTTGCTCTCTGATACACTCTGCGGTAGGAATGAGGTCTGCATAGCTGATCTGCGACCGCATTGTGGACCGCATTTTGACCATTTACTGGAAAAATTTTGATTTCCAATTTTCAAGTTCAAAACAGTAAAAAGGATCCGATCCACATGGGTAGACTCGGCTCTATGAGCTACTAACATCTGGGCACTCATTTTCACGGGGCATTACAAAAATCACCACTTATCAACACCCCCAACTTAAAGCTTTTTCTTGTCATCAAGCAAATCAAAACCAACACTTCCATGATGATTTACTCTTTTAAGACACGAGTAGTATTGCTATCATTTACATATCACATTCTCCAATTGAAATACCATGCTTATGGATTTAGTTGGTACTAAAAATTAGGCTCAAGTATGTGTATCTTTCATGAATGACTCCCTCATAAAGATAAACAACTTCAAGAATGTGCTAGGGAGTTCCAAAATAATCAAGTGACTAAAATAAGCCTGAAGAAGTGACTCAAAAACACTAGTCCATAACATATACTTAGTTTACTAAATTTCACCAATCCTTTTTAATTCATGTTCTCGCACAAGAAAGAAAGTCCCGAAATTACTATATTCACAATACAACATAAGGGACGAATTTTACAAAAATACTCACTCTCACAAATAACTTCAAGTGTTACAACATCTCATACCATAAGCTTGCCCTTCTTTTAATTCATCACTTATTCATGAATGTTCGGTTGGAGGTCGCACAAGGACTTTTTAAGCTTGTAATGTAGATTTAGGGAGGGGTCGGATAAGCATTTGGATAAAAATGACTTCACCCTCCTTGAACACTACTCACAATTATTCATTCTTTTGCACTTTGTTTCATTTCAAACCCAATAACCTCATTTTCATATAGTTTCCAATATAGAACCACCTTACATACCTCTTCTAATTTTATTCAAGGCTCCATTATTTACATATATACACATATTATTGCATTTTTTATACATATTCTATATATGTACACACAAATACACGCACACACACATATATATATATATATATATATATATATATAAATATATATATAATTTGAGCTTGAATAATTTAATACAAACAGTTTTAGGCACGTGGCCCTAAACTCAATATACACACTTACCAATCTCCACTTTGACATAATTTAATACAAACAGTTTTAGGCATGTGGCCCTAAACTCAATATACAAACTTACCAATCTCCACTTTGACACCAGCCCCAAATTAGGCTTATAGCATCACTCTAAATGTTCAAGGACGGAAGGGTTAAAGAGAGGGAATTATTTTATAAAACGGGAAAGGTTTGTAATGAGTTGGCCAAATAAAATGTTTGAAGGCTCAAATTGGGTACTAGTGATATTATTCATGCAAGGATAGATTTGAAAGGCTAAAGAGGTTTTGCTAAAGAGGTATCACAAGAAATATTTTGCACCATGCAACTTACTTGTTTTAGTTCAAAACCAATTTTCGGAGGGGTCTTCTTAATTCACAATTTTCATACAAGAGGATAATTTTATTAAGACCAAATAATCCAAAAGCTTCATCCTAGCGAAACAACACTAATTCCCTTAAGAAAGTTGTCACGTCATCTATCATACGAAAAAGTCACCCGGTTCACTTCAAAAATGTTGCTTGGGAAAGAACCGTAACATGAATAAAACCTAAGGAAATATTACTAAAGGAAGTAAAAATTAAAAGAAAACAAAACTACTAAAAGGGATGCTAAATTAAAAAAAGCTAAAACTAATAAAAATAAGCAACAAAAACAAAATAAATAACGAAAGAAAAATAAAAACACGACTAATAAACAAAGCTTGGCAAGAGCACCTGCTACATACAATTGCCTGGAAAGGGCACACAGTATAAACAATAACATAATCACAAGACCGAAAAGGATACACAGTATCCAAAACACAAATATAAGACCGGAAAGGGCACACAATATACCAAAACATGAATACAACAGTACAGTAGGCACCCCCAACTAAAAACATTGCAGTGTCCTCACTGCATAATATCAAATTTAAAGAATAAATAGTTTGAGGGTCTCCATAAGGTCTATTTTAGGCTAGCAGAACGTGGGAGGATGGATGATCAATGTTGTGCTGTGCTCATGTCCCCATCTTTCTCAGTTTCCTCGTCGTCTTCATCAGCATCCCCACCATGACCAATCTCTGAAATGAAGGAATACTCCTCGCTGTCATCTTGGCCTGCCACTGGTATTTTCGTGTCTGGGTTTCCCGATTTTAAGATGTCTTTGATGCTTCTCCACATTTTGATCATGAATTTTCCCTTCTTCTTCTTCTCCTTCCGAAGTCCGATTTAATGGTGGCCTGAGCCTTGGCTAAAGTGTTGTATGCCCACTCAAGTTTGTTCACTGATGTAGTCATCTTTTCAAGAGAATCTTTTGACTTTTCTGTGCATCAAAGTAACTTTTTCATCTCTAGAGAAGTAAGAAGGCCCAATCTGAGAAGATGAAGGCCCACTCAGAAGCTGTAATACTAACTCAATAACAGATGCCAACTCGGATTTAGTATCCCGAATGGTCCTTGTGCAGCTTCCTGTTAAGAGGACTCTAACCTAGTAGCCGTGGTGGTGACTTTTATCTTCTTGCTCATGACTACACTCCACTATCCTATCACTCTCAATAGTTGCAAAGGCTTTTCAGCTGGTAGCCATCTATCGATGGGACGCACAACAACCTCTGCTATGGTGCATAGCTGCGTGATCAATGATGGAAACATCATCCCTGCATCATTGTCTCACAGATACTCCCTCAAGCCCCGCAAGATATAGTAGCCAACAGTTATTGGAATGTTGTCTAGGAGGCAATAATAATCAAAAATCTGGAGTAAGTGACATCTGAGATATTCCCACAAGGAGACACCCAATAGCAATGGATGTACTAAAAATTTTTAGCCTCAACAGTGAAGTTAGGTGATTTCAACATATTTCTCTTGTTTCCCCATTTTTCTCTCAATTGCGGAGGGAAGAGATTGGATACAATCCATGCTCCATTTTCACAGTGATCTTTTTCTGTCACTCGCTCCATTGGAAAGCTGGGAATACCAAGATGTCATTAATTTGTTCGATCCCGAATCTCAACAATTTTCCTCTTATTGTGAGTTGTGGGCTGTAAAAATCCATGTTCTTAAGGTTGGCATAGAATTCCCTCACGCACTCCTCATTAGCCTTGAAGGGGGTGGGAACGAAACATAACCATCCCGTTGACTGGAGCTGGGCATGGAACTCTGGGAGCTTCTCGGGCAAATTGTCTTATTGATGCCCTTTTCAAGAATTATCTTTCTATTGCTGAAGTCGTGCAAATATCGATGGTCACACGGAGCTAACTTGAAGCATGTTTCATCATATGGCTCATAAATCTCTTCTTCGATTTCACTTTGTTGTCCGCTCATGTTTGGGTCAATTATAACTTGAAACACCTGAGCAAATGAGGAGTCTAAAATTTTTAGAATTAAAGACCTACTGGACTTCCTTAGAATTGATTATTGTGTCGTATCTGCATTACCGCTTATGTGTTCAAAGGTCCACTTCTACGATAAATCTCGCTCTGCGTTTTGGCTCACGCTTTTGCGAGGCCGTATTTGTGATAGAAAATCCAGAGATGCGATTAAACCAGAACATGTTTGCGCAGTTTCTCCAGCTACTGGTTTTTGTCCTCCGGACCACTCGGACCTTCTCAAATCAACTCAAAATAAAAATAATATTCTAAGCTATTGTAAAAGAAAAACAATTTGAAAAATGGCCAAAATATTTTGAAACATTATGGGTTTCCTTCGACCAAGCGCCACATTTAACGTCGTGGCATGACGAAAACACCATTACCACTTTTATCGCAACTTCGATGATATGTAATGGACACCTAGCTTGGAATCAAGCTTGTGACCACGAGCGATGGGGGGGTGGTAAGTCAATGATCAAACAATGCTTAAATTCGTTATTTTGCATTTTTTGGCTCTCATGTGAGGAATGTCATTTTACTTTCTTGCTTCCTCAAATTGTAAGATGTTTGGCATGAGTTTTTCCTCCTCGCAGTCCTTCATTGGTTCATGTGGTTCAACATCCAAGTTACCACATAATTCCAATGTTGAAAAATGCTTGAAATGTATCTTCAAACCTCCAACTTGCAATTTTTCTATTTTGACATCCTCTTTTTCCCCACGGAGTAGAGTCAATATCTACTAATATTTCATTTATGCCAGGTGAATCAAATTCCATATTTTTTTCGGAATCATTAATAATCACGAAGTCAGTTGGCGGATGTTAAATTCCTGAATCATCAATGTAAATCTCACTTTCTTCCTTGAAATTGGACCCTTCTTGGATTCCTTCCACACTCCCAAATTGGTGGGCGTAGTGAGCCTCAACCAATATTTGCATTTGATCCTCCAAAGTGCGGATGTGTTCACCATTGTAATTCAATCCTTGTTTCAAGTCCTCGATTGCAAATTTGTGCTTCTCCTCATTTTTACGGATGGTCTCCAACATGAACATTATTTTATCATGTTGAGCATTTGGAAGTTCTTCTTTGTTTTATCAAGTACCAAGGAATGATTTTCAACTTCAATCCCAAGGAAGGTCATTGGCTTTTATTCACTTCCGAGGCTTTTTTAACCTTTAAGGCTTCAATCATTACATCCATTTGGGAGTGAAACATTTGAAGTGACAAGTCATTTTGGAGGTTATTCTCCAAAAGCTCATCCATGGAATTTTGGTCATTATTTCCTTCTTCAAGTAAACACTCTAACGTAAGCTTGAACTCTCCATTTCAGCCATGTTCAACTTCTTCCATTTCCATAGCCCTATAATTTATCATCACAAAAGGTAGATTCATCATAGTAGGTGCTTGGGGAAGGGAAGGAAAAATATGCACAATAATCCTAATGACCATTTTGGCAACCACACTTATTACAAATACTCCACTCATGGGTTTGCAATTGTGCACACAATCTACCCCCGGGAGAATTTGAAAATTTTTTCCATGAGTGTGTTCCTGCACAGTAAGGACAAGGGTCATCAAAGTATGAACAACTACCATCCGTCCAATTTTTGTTATATGATGCTCATTTTCAAAAATAAAGAAAATAAACAAGAAATAAACAAAAAAATCGACCAAGGTAAGAAAACTAATTACACTGATAGTCACAAGTTTGGACCAAAGCACTTTCGCTTACTTCTCAAACAACCTAAATTCGGCCAAATTGTTCCCCGTCAACGGTGCCAATTTTGATCAGGTCCAAATACACTACCAAAAAGTACTAGACACGGTCCCATGCAATATAATTTATCCAACTATGAGTTGGGGTCGAATCCCACAGAGAACAATGTGTAAGAAATTAGGAATGTAAGAAAATTATTGCTTACGCCAATGCCAAACACTAAGAATTTTGGTTGAAAATGTTTTATATCTAAATGCAAAAATGTAAATTAACCTATAAAGCAAGTAATATGATCAATGGGTACAAGAATAAATTCATCGGGAATTACACTCAAGTAACTATCCAATGTATTTCACGATTTTACAACTATGAGTGAGTATATGTTAATTAGCCACAGATTAAAAATTCTTAATTAGCTTCTTCCGAAGACTATCAACACTTCTTAATTGAATTATCCCTAACACAATTAGAAGATTAAGCACACCCGGAATGGCTACCAGTAGTGCAATAATATCCTAGGTAGAATCTATAAAACGTGGGTTAACGCCTCAAGCTGTTGTTAATTAATCTTTCCAACCCAAATTATCTTTTACAAAATTGGTTTGGAGTTAATGGGAGATTCCTAGGGTTAGCTAATCCTTTTGGAAACATAAAAGTACAAGAATAATTAATGTAACAATAACTCACTTAATAAATAAATAAAGATCATTCAATACATAAGCACACCAAGGTGTTAAATCCACAATTTAAATATGAATACTTCCATAAACAAGATTAAAGTGTTGGAAATAAATAGTACACACTTAGAATACAATACAAACCAAGTAAATAAAGAAACAAACTTAAATGGGTAAGAAAATCTTAACACAAGCTTCAATCTTCAAAACCAAAGTGTCTGTGCAAGAACCATAGCTTCCAACTTGCTCTCTCTAGACTATGAAGACTTAAAATAAGCCAAAAGATCCTCAAAATATCTGTTTGGACGAGTATAAAATGGTTTGGGGTTGAGAAAATATGAAATGTCTAATTTGCCCAGTTCTGATGCATGATTTCCACACCTACGGAAGAATCATCGCAGGTGCGGCTCCACATAAGCAGAAAACCAATCACAGAAGCGGAACCATACAATTGTGCCTTCCACCGCATAAGCGGAAGCATAATCGCAGATGCTCTTCCGCATAAGCACAAGTCCTATCGCTGATGCGGTTTCTCTCATGTTCAGCCATTTACGTAGAAGAGGTTCTATCTTCGTAGAAATAGGATCTCTTCTGCGGTCAACCTTCAACAAGAGCAGAATCACTAAAGCATTTTTGTATTGTTTTCACCTTCTTTTGCTAAATTCTACTTCAATTCAATTCAAATCGTTTTGTAGAATCATTTACCTAAAAATATAACAATACACACCATAAACCACCTAATACTATAGTAAATGGACATAAAAGCTAAGGAAAAGAGGCTAGATTGAGAGGTATAATCACCACCCATCAACGGGTTTGATAGCAGAGAAAGGCCAGGGTGCCCTTGTTGCATTCAGTTCATTAGGTGGTACTCGTATCATATCAGCATGTATCTAGCATTGGTGACACTTCTAAGCATACTTGCTGTCGTCTTTTTACATAATCATTCTGAAATATCCCGCTCTTTGTATTTTCTGGGCTAAGACAAAGCCATTTATATGCGGTCCGCAGGTTTCGGTATATATTTCCTTGAGCAATCTGGTTTCTTCCTTGGCATCGACACAGAGTAATATTCCTAGGTTTGTAGTTCTTCTGTACAGAATTCCTTCTCTTTGAAAGAAGTCGCTGGCAAACCTTCGGTATGTGCACTTCTGATTATGAGTTATGCGATCTGGATACTCTCCATTTTCTATGTGTTCCTCGATGTTGTGGAACTATTGATTTCCATCACATTCTACTCCAGCATGAGCAAAATAAAATCGCTGTTTATCAATTCCTATTGGGATATGATCGATGAAATTCTTGTCAAGGTGTTGTATCATGGAAGATAAAGTGACCACTCCATCTACGAACTCATTTTGAATACTCGAAACATGTTTGAATTCTATCTTTGTAAATCCCTTGATTAGCTCTTGCACACAGTGCAAATAAGAAAATATATTAGTGTTCTTTGCAGCCCATTCTCCTAGAACCTGATGCACCAAAAGGTAGCAATCTCTAGTCACAAACAATTTGTGATCACTCATGTCAATGGACACCCGCAACCCCAAGATACAAACGTCATATCCTGCCATATTATTAGTGCATGGAAATCTATGTTTTGCAGATAACAGATACTATTAGGCGGTTTTGGATACAAAGACAGCTCATATATCCACTCCCATAAAGTTTGCATCTCTGTCGAAGAACATTCTCAAGCCAACATATGCTTCAGTGACTTCTCCTACAAATGATACATCCTCATCACGAAAGTATGTTTTAAATGGTTCATATTCTCAGTCTACGAGATTTTCTACCAATTGATCTACCAATAGATGCCCTTTAACATTCTTATGAGTTACATATACGATGTCGTACTCACTCAGCAATATCTGCCACTTTGCTAACTAAACCGTAGGCCTGGGTTTCTGGAAAATATATTTTAACGGGTCCAACCTTGATATGAGATATTTGGTGTATGCTAAAAAATAATGGCTCAACTCTTAAGCTATCTATGTCAAAGTTCAATAGGTGCGCTCTAGCAAAGAGTATCAAGCTTCTTAAGGTGTGAATTTCTTGCTCAGATAATATATTGCCTGCTCCTTTCTTCTAGTCTCATCATATTATCCTAGAACACAACCAAAATCCCATTCCAAAATGGATAAGTAAAGCAACAAAGGCCTTCCTGATTTTGGTGGGACTACAATATGTGGTTTATATAAATACTCCTTGATTATGTCGAAGGCTTTCTAGCATTCTTCAGTCTAGCCTACTGCAGCATATCTTTTTAGCATCCTGAAGATCGACTCACAAATCGCGTTTGATTGTTGTATAATGTGGCTGATGTAGTTGAGATGCCCTAAATTCATCACATATTCCTTATTCTTCGTAGGTGGCAAGTCTTGGATAGCTTTGACCTTTGATGGGTATAATTCAACCCCTTGGCAACTGACGATGCATCCTAATAATTTTTCAACAGGGACTCCGAAGGCGCACTTTGTAGGATTCAATTTTTGATTGTACTTTTATAGCCCATCAAATAATTTTCTCAAATATGCTATGGGATCTTTACTCCTTTTGGATTTAATGAAGATTTAATCCACTTACACCACTCTTTCCTTGTGTATTATGTCGTGGAAGATAGTTGCCATGGCATTTATGTAGGTGGCTCCAAGATTATATAAAACATACGACACCATTTTGTAGTAATACATTCCCCATGTTGTGATAAATGTTGTCTTATTGATATCCTCTTCATCCTTCCAGACCTGATGATACCCCGCAAAGCAATCCACAAAGGATTGGAGTTAATTCTTGGCATAGTTGTCGATCAGTATGTATATATTGGGGAACGAAAAATCATCTTTGGGACTCGCCCTGTTTAATTCTCAAAAATCAACACACACTCTAACTTTTCCATGTTTCTTCGGAACTATCACAATGTTAGCCAACCTAGTTGGATATTCAACCACCCTAAGAACCCCGTCTTTGATTTTCTTTGTGACCTCATCTTTTATCCTCAAACTCATATTCGGCTTGAACTTTCTGATCTTCTGATTCGCTGGTGGACACATGGGATTGGTAGATCACTTGTGAGCCACTATGGATGTGCTCAACCCCATTCATATCATCATCGGACCATGCAAAGATTATTCATACTCTTTTAGGAATCAGATATGCTCTTCCTTCTCTGACTGTGATAGATGAATGCTAATACGTGTTTCGTTGACTATTTTAGAGTCCCCTTGGTTAATTGTCTCAGTCTCGTGTAAACAAGACGAAGGCTTGTTTTCAAAGTTTTCAACTTCTCCGATAATTTCCTCAAATATTATTTCATCTTCCTGATCCTCTGAATCACTATCCTTATATTGTCTGCAAGTACGACTCAATGACTCGTGCAATTATTTCCAACACAAAATATGTTCATAGCAAAATAGTGAAAACATCTTAGATGCTCAAAACTATTTTGAAAATAATTGATGCTAAATTTCCAGGCTACCTAGGAACTCGATGGGCCTGGGTGGTGCATCAGTCCAATTCTTCACAACAGATCCTTTCTCCACGATATGAATGGTGAGGTCTTCCTCCTTCACCTCCTCAACTATTGCACTGCAGTCCATATCTTCCTTGTCGAGAAACAACTTTCTCATATGAGCTAAGACTTCATCTTCCTCAAACCCCCACATCATGTCTTCTTGATAAAATGTCCAGTGCAAATGTGGTACTGGTTGATCCAATGGATAATAAGGACCACACCGTGGTGGAAACCAATCCTAGTACTTTTTCTAAGTATATTCATACCCAAACTTGAAAGTCCTACCATAACGCTTTGGTTGTAGTTGTACTGTGATTCTCTGGAAGTTTTTGCTGAGACCCTTGCCAAGTTCATACCTTGTCCATAGCAGTATGCTTTCTACCTTGTTGCTCCACCATTTGGAATTTTCAATTGCGCTGACGCACTCAATACGATGTTATGTTTCTCTATCCAACTTCTTCCTGTTCTCGATGACTGGAACATTTGATTGGTGTAGATGCGATTACTTCTATCTCCATAGATGATTACCTCTTGATAGTTCCATTCAAACTTCAAATCGTGATTTAGAGTAGAAGCCACTACCCCAGCGGCATATATTCAGGGTCGCCCTAACAATAGGTTATGGGTAGGAGATATATCCAGCACTTGAAACTCGACATTAAACTAGGTTTGGCCCCGTTTGCATGCTGAGGTTGATTTCTCTGATTGTATCATTTTGAGATCCATCAAATGTCTTCACATTTATGCTTCAGGCTCATATCTCGTGCCTGCCTTTACCCAACCTCTTCAAAGTAGTCAGTGGACATATATTGAGACTTGAACCCCCATCTGTCAAGAACCTGGCAATGAACTTGTCCTTAAATTGCACTATGATGTGTAGTGCCTCATTCACTTAGTCCCTGTAGTGGTAACTCGTCTTCATGAAAGGTAATTTTGTGAGTTTTCGGTACCAGCCCGATCATGTTGGCCATATCCCCACTAGTGATGTTGGTGGGTACATAAGCTTCACTCATAACTTTAATCAAGGAATTCCTATGTGTCTCTGAGTTTTGCAGCAGCGATAAGATGGATATTTTAGAGGGAGTTTTTTTCAAATGGTCAACCATACAGTATTCTCTTATAGTGTATTGTCTGGGTTGTCTGTGGTTGAAGTTTGGTCTTGGTTATTGGTAATTTTAGCGGGCGGTTGGTGGTGAGTAATAATATGTGGGTTGAGTGTTATAGGCATGGTAGGTGGTAGAAAGTTTTTGGTATCTGAAGGGTGAGGGATAGTATATGGGTGTGGGTGTTTGGTATGTGAGAAGAGGCTTAGGAGCCTGGTCCACCATTACAACACCCACATCACTCTTCTTCGAGATACCTCCTGATGGCAAGGCTTTATTCGTGGTATGTGATGCTTCGAAATTCTTCACCATTCCACTCTTAATCCCTTCTTTTATTCATTATCCCAGCTTGATGATGTTAGAGAATTTATGGTTTTCAATAACCATTAACCTTTATAGTACTGTGTGTCTTGAGCTCTGATGAAGAACTTATTCATCTATTCTTCTTCAAGTGTTGGTCTTACTTTCACAGCTTCAGATCTCCACCAAGCTGCATACTCGCGGAAGGTTTTTATTGGTTTCTTTTTGAGATTCGAAATAGAGAAAATGCCTGGTGCTTTTGCTGTGATGAACCTGAATCTATCCATTAAATCTGATGCAATGCGCACCCAATTAACCCACTTCCTCATGTTTTGACTGATATACCAAAACAAAGCATTGATATGAGGCTTCTCATGAATAACTTTATATGAATTCATTCGTATTTGCCCAATCCTAAAAAAAACAAGTTAGCCATAGTATGTACTTATATGTACCTTCAAATCACTAGTTGCATCAAATATTTAGAACTTGGGAAGTTTGTAAACCTACGATTTTTCCATATCTGGTTGAGTGCACAAGTCCTCTTTGTTCAAACCTTTAATGCCTTATTCGACACTCTGAACTCTTCCAGTAACCTTCTTGAGTTCTTCCTCCATGTTCTTAATGAGCAAGTCTTTCTTAGTTGATTCAGGTATATTAAGGGTTTGTTGCGGGGTATGGGGTAAATTTTCCACATATATAGTATTGCTTTGGTGAACTCAGGAAATATGGGCATAAGGGTGGTCATTTGTTGATTTTGGGGATCGGGAATGTGTTGTGGTGTATTCTAAGGAGTGTTATAAGTGCGGTTTGTGGGTATTGAGTTGGATGATGATAATGTTGTTGATTAGTGGGAACTGGTGGAGGGTTATGGTTCTAAGGAGATGTGGGTTATTGATGTGGTGTAGGAGGATTCAGCATTGGATTTTTGGTTCTGTGTGGTATGGGGTGGTGTCGGGTTTTGGGCATTTGAATTTCGTTGGTTGATATATGGGACGTTTAGGGTGAGGGGAAGGTTTGCCAAGTTCAGGAACGACACAAGCTCTCCATGTATCTCTAGAGTTTTCTGTTCCAGGTAAGACCAATTAGTTCTGTCCAATAGTACTTTAACCATCAGAAGTATCAATATTTTCTTCCATAGTAGTGTTGTCTTTACTGATACCGCTCAAATCATCCATTTTTCTTTTTCTTTGCTTCTATCTTTAGGATAACTTGGTGGAGGAAGAGGTGGAGGACCTCTGAATCTAGTGTGATATGTGAATGGTGCCATTATGCACGAACCAACCTTGGAATATGTGAATAATCAAAAGAAAGAAAAACAAGCAAAAGGTAACCAAGTCAGTAAAAGATATTGAAAGAGTGCTTGCAATACTATATATATATAAATATATATATATATATATATATATTTGGAAAATCACGTAATAATACACGTCCTAATATTGGGGTTCTCGTTGTGCCCGAGGTAGGACTGAGCGACATATAGACTTGAAGAAAATTAATGCCAATAATTGCGTCATTTCATTAATGCGAAAGGAAAAAATTCCTATGTCAAAACTCACTCCATGGTCTATCCAAGCTCACCCGAGCCCTTGGGGCTCTAAACCAAACATGCACGCTAGTCTAAAAATATCATAAGGACTTTCTTGTGCGATCAAATCATCACGAGATAGTTCATATTTTCAATTTTCCCAACCTAGGGTCCGAGTTATATCAAATCAAGTCCAATTCCTATTAAATTTCACAGATTCAACTTAAATGTTATTTTAAATAAGTGCCAAAATTCGAAACCAAAATACGGTCCTGATACTATCAAGAACACACATCATTTTATTTCCCAAAGTCATTATATTTTCTAGCGAATAATATGTTTTAAAAATTCTTTTCTCGAAATTTTATTCCGTGCATACGCCCAAGTCCGATATTTTACTACAGACATTACAAAGCCGTCAGAATATGGGTGGGGTCCGATTACATAAAATGTTGACCGAAGTCAACTTAATTCCATTTTAAAGGAAAAACTTAGCATTTTTCTAAAATATTCACATAAGGGTTTTATGGATATATGTCCGGACAGCGCACACAAATAGATGAGAGATAAAATGAGGATTTCATGGACTCAGACACATATTTGACTTCTATAACAAGAGATGACCTTTCGGTTCATAAAAATATGTATGTTGACTCTTTTGCAATCAGTCACATAACCAATTCGACATGTAATCTATCAAACCATTAACCTTATAATGGTTCTGATAAGACTATAGTTAGGGTTCGCTCTAAACTTACACAAATATTGGAAATACAACAAAATCTAGACATAAAGTAAAGGAAATCCTTGTTGTTCCTAAGTTTAAGAAGAAACTATTATCACTTAGTAAGCTTGCTAAGGACAATTTTTGTATACTTGAGTTTGATGAATCTGATTTTGTTGTAATGGACAGAACCTCAGGGATACTTCTGGACAAAGGATATAAAAAGAATGATCTTAATGAACTGGAGAACAATAACCTTTATGCCTTATCTGCATCAAAGGATTTTAAGAATACATACAGTATTTGGCATGCTAGATTAGGTCGTGCTAGCTTAAAGTCTTCAAAAAATTTTAGTAGTAAAAAGTGTATTGATGTCAAATACTGGAATAAAGTTCTACTGTCTGTGTTAGTTGTCAGTTAGGAAAAGGGTGTAAGCTTCCATTTGAATTGAGAAATAAGATTGAAAAAGAGCCTTTGTTTAAAATTGATTATGATTTTGGGGTCCAGCACCTATTGAATCATCTCAGCACATGAAATACTATGTAGTGTTTATTGATGACTGTACAAGATATACTTGGTTCTATCCACTAAGAAGGAAATTCTGAATTCTGTGATATTTTTGTTAAGTTTCAAAAGATGGTGGAGAAACAATTTACAAAGACTATTAAGACTTTTCAGTGTGATGGGGGTGACGAATTTAATAGCACGACATTTGTTGAAGATCTAGATAATTGTGGTATTTTAGACATATATCATGCCCTTACACATTTGAGCAGAATGGAGTCCATACGAGGAAACACAGACATATAGTTGAAAATGGTCTGACATTGCTATTTCTTTCAAAGTTGCCACAATTTTTGTAGGTAGAAGATTATAATAGTCTGAAGTACTTTGGATGTAGATGTTTTCCTTACTTGAAAAGAAAAACAACATTCTCTCCAAAGACCTATCCTTATGTGTTTATTGGATACAATAGACTTCACAAAGGCTATAGGTGGTATCACCGACCTACCACGAGAGTGTTTATTTCAAGGAATATGGTCTTTGGTGAGAACAAATTGCCATATATGCAATCACATGAACCACTAGATAGTTCAAGTGATTTTACTCACATTGCTACCTTAAATGAGTTTTTCTCCAGGTTGTAGGATACCCCAAGCCCAAATGTGTACTTTTCTAATTCAAGGGAAGTGTTGAATGGATCACCATTAATTGGTATAGGTGATTAGCCTAAAGAAGATGTGAATGCACCATCACCTAGTGATCAGTTCACACATGATTTTCTAGTTGATGCTCCTGCTGAGGCTCATGATGAGACTACTAAGCCTACACCTACAACTGATCATAATGATAAGCCCGCTACAGAGCCTATTACTGGTCACAATGCTGAGCCTGCTGAATCTTCTTTACCAGAAGTTCCTACAGGAACATATGATCGCATGAATGCTGAGAGTAAAGAACCAAACAACTCAGCTCAAGACTGTGCACCTTCTCTAATGTATTTTCAATTTATGATCCATAGGAAATTCAATTTGAAGTTGAGTTGTCTCATTGTTTCAATATTAGACCTAATCAGGATACATAAGCTACACCAACTGATGATGCAGAACCAGCAAATAACACATCAAATGCACAAAGACATCACTTGGTCGCACGACATAAATAAAAATACATGCCAGTTAAACACGTGTGTCTGGTAGCAGCTAAGGAGCCACAAACTATAAATGAGGCACTTAGCTCACCAGAATGGCGTGCAGCTATGTAAGATGAGATAAATGCACTTCACAAAAACAATACATGGATACCGGTGCCTAATGCATTTAGTATGAAAATAGGTTGATCTAGGTGGGTGTTTAAAACGAAGTTAAAGTTCGATGGATCCAGTGATATGTACAAGGCAAGACTAGATTCTAAAAGGTATTCACAGCTTGAAGGAGTAGACTTTGAAGAAACGTTTAGTGCAGTTGTTAAAGCAATCAGTATAAGAGTAGTTCTTTAGTAGTTGTGAGTCTCCATTGGTGTATCAGGAAACTAGATATGAAGAATGCATTTCTATATCAACATCTACATGAGGCGGTGTACATGAGTTGGCCACACGGATTTATAGATCCCAGACATTCAGACAGTGTGTGCCTTCTAAAGAAAGCACTATATATCCTTCAGTAGGCAACTAGAGCCTAGTATTAGAGGTTCAGTTTTCACTTGCTCCACCTTGGATTTAACTGCAGTAAGGCAGAATCCTCACTCTTTTGTGATACATGGTAAAAGAGACATAATCCTGCTCATTTTTTAAGTTGATGATATAATTGTCATAGGGAGTCACACTACAGTAATTTAAGAAATCATTGATGAACTAGGTAAGGAATTTTCTATGAAGGACATTGTCCGTTTGCACTTCTACATCGAGATTGAGGTCACCTACATTACTGGAGACTTTCATCTGAATCAGAGTAAGTATGTTGTACAATAACTTTCCAAAACTAGCATGACACTTGGTAAGCCAATGAGCACACTTATAGCATAGAAGCATGGTCTACAAGAAGTTGTGGATGTTCCAGTTGATGCCTCGCTATACAAAAGTATCATTGGTAGTCTAGAGTGTTTGACTCTCCCAGGGCTAGACATAGCTCGTACAGTGAATTACAAAATCAATTCATGCAAAGTTCAAACAAAATTGTACGCGGTGAAATGAGAGGGTCCAATTTATTGCTATTGAGTCAATTTAGAAGAACACCTCGATGCCTCGAGGACACGAAGTTGTGACCGAGTTCCCTCCCTCAAATCTCATAGAGGCCCGACCTAAAGGTAATACTGATCGAGTCTAGAGAAAAACATGAGACTCCCAAGGCACGCTGCTAATTCTGACAAAGCCAGTCTGCCTAGAGCCTTTATGAAGATGTCACATCTTGCCGTCCCATACCCATACCTTTAAACTTAATGCATTTTTTAATATGGTGGATTTTCCATCCTATAAAGGGGATCCGAACCACTTTGTAAGGGCAGCTATTTCTCCAACTATTCTACATATGATGAATAACAACTCTGTCTCTCTTCTCTATAACTTAACCACTCGATACTATCAGTTTCATTTATTGCTTTCAGAGTTGTTCTTCATTCAATGCTCTTCATACGCCATAAAGAGCCTCTAACGATTATACTCTAACCTTTAGCCCTTCCCCAATTATCCTCAATAGCTCGAGCCTGAGCCTGAGCCCAAGCATCAAACCATCCAAGTTAGGCCCCAGGAGAGCAATGAATTCAATACGAGTTTTCATGTGGTAGCCGACCTCGAGGAACTTCGTCGAAGATAATTTAGGCTTCAAAAAGGCAGCCACATCATCTACAATTCCGGGGTGATATCTGACCTCGAAGGTTCCTCCAAGGAAGAAAAGTAAGCACATTGAGCTCCACCCATAAGGACTTGACCCCATAACATCACCTAAATAGGGGTAACCCCTCCTCGGGTAGCTATCTACAATGCCTTATAAGGTTATCTACATCAAGTTCAAACTAAATCTATAGGTGCATAAAGCTGACTTTCACATAAAGACTACTCTCGAAAATTTCAAGGTTCGATGCACTATCTTTATGGTACTAGAGGGTCACAATGACCCAAGACTATCGGACTACTTCAGGCTTGATCCAAGGAACAATAGTGAGCTCGAAAATGAGCCGTTTCTATCGACAAAAGACTGGAAGGAATACTCGCATCTGAATTAGATATTGACAATCATTACCAGAGGCATACATTCGGAATTCCCACTAATATAAAATAATACGACAAGAAGCAAAGGATGAAGTCGAGAAAATATATTTATATTAATATTCATAAACATTTTCTTACAAAGACTGTCAATAGATCCTTTTAAATGGTTACAAAAACCCGCAAGGGGTCCATACATAGAAACAAAGAAGCAAAGGGGTGCAAACTCATAATGAAAGCCTAAGGGCGTAGACTACCATCGAAGGTTCATCTCCAGTAGAAGCATCTCCGAGAACCGCCTCCCCGAGCACGCACCCACTAAGGAAATTCCTTTGATCGCCACCTCATCTAATTTCCTAGCTCGATCCCGCGGAATAACCTCGCCAAGGGAGAATATGAAGAAGAGGAAAGGGTAAGGATGCATAAGAGGTAAAAAAATAGACATAACCCGTCAAAGTCAAAGGTTGAAGATTCGGTGGCCCCAGCCTCAGTGGTCGGTTGTGCCATTTTATACCTTGGAACCCAATGGATGAAGTGACACACCATGCCAAAATAGGATAGTGAGTAGTGGTACATAGTCCGAACACTCTCCCGAGCAATGGTGTAGAGTCCGAATGCCCTTTTAGATGGGTAGATGCTAGTCACCCTCGTATAATTATCTTGATCCAATAAGGACAGTAGTAACAGGTATAACAACAAAACCAGCAATGACAAGATGGCATGATCTCACTCGGCAAAGGGAAAATCAGGCGTAATCAGCAATGACAGGCGTAATCATACCGTTGATGGTAATGCTGCCAAACAACCTTAACAAGAGAACTACATACATGGAGATTAGTAATAAAGAAAGAATATGAGAAAAAAGGAATGAATGAATTTAGGAAGGCACTTGGATAGAGATATAACGCCACAGTACTCCCATTTATAGGGGATAATGATACAACCATCAATGGCTTTGGAAGACTGACGGGAACGTACAATTAATGCATTCTTGAAGAACCGAATCGACAGTGGGACTGTCACTTTGAAGAGCAGAAATCGACCATGCATTGGTTGGCATCGAAAGGACAAGTCCATGGGATGTCCCGGTTATCCTGAAAACTCTATCCACAGGTCACGCATCGTAATGATGTCATCACGGGATGCTCTGGGAGTCGGGTATCAGAATTTTTTCCCATTATTTAGTTCTAAGAAAACGCGAAGACAATCTGTGTGTGGTGAAATCAGAGGTTCAAATTTCTTGCTACTGAGTCACTTTAGAAAAACACAACGAGGCCTCGAGGACATGAAACTATTACCGAGTTCTCTCCCTCGAAGATCATCGAGGCGTGACCTAAAGAGAATATTGATTGGGGCTAGAGTAAAATAGGGGAGTTTAAGGCGCACAGCTAAGTATGACAAAGATTTTCTACCCAGAGCCTATATCAAGGTGTCACATCTAGCCGTCCTATCCCCATGCCTTTACAGTTAATACATTTTCTACTCTATTGGATTTCTCATCATATATAAAAGGGATCCTTTCAACTTTGTAAGGGGTTGCTGTTATTCCAACTATTCTACAAAAGATCAATAACAACTCTATATCTTTTCTTTCTAACTTACTCACTCTAGACTATCACTTTAATTTATTGCTTTCAGGCTTATTATCCATCATTGCTCTATATAGGACATATAGAGCCTCCAACGATTAGAGTCTAACTGTTAGCCCATCCCCGGTTATCCCCGATAGCTCGAGCCCAAGCCCGAACATCCACCTCGAGACCTCTCAACAGCCAGTCCGTGGCCTGGAAAACTAACCCCTCGGTTCGATTATAACTCTACTTTAGCTCGTATTTCATCTTCTATTTTCACATATCTAGCATCAACTTCTTAAACATCTAGCATAGAAATAGAACACATATTTTTTAAGTCTCATCGATAAATTTAGTTGTTATTACCATTTTTGCGGTAAATAGTCTGGCGCCCACTATGGGGCTAAAAATAATTGCGATTATTTTTTTGCTGGTTTCGTTACGCAATGCAAGTTACCATTCACACTTTTTCTTGTCCAAGATCTTTGATTTCAGCTCAAAATGGCTGCCTCAATAATCACAGTTGAGAACCACAACCCTGAAAACCACGGTGAAAACAATGTGGTTTTTCCTATTATTTGTGTGCCTCCACAAAACCCCGAGAACCCCCTTGGATCGATTCCAGCAGATGTGGGTTTGCAAGACGTAGAGCATGTCGATTAAACCTAACACACCAAGAGGAGCATACAACATGGCAACAAACAGGATTCCTAAAGAACCCTGAATTGGGAAGAAAAGAAAGTTAGCCTTCATGTTATTTTTGAAGGGTTGGAGGCACAACAGCTGGCTATTTCTCAGCTACAAAGCCACCCGGAGACCGCCAGCTTGGTAGCATTTGGGAAAGCTCCCCCGGCTAAACGGTACTGAAGAGACCGAGTAATAACGGATCGATAATAGATCCTGCCATCGTAAAAATGCCGGAGGACCTTACGAAATGGATCGATTCGAGCAAGAAAATGATAGCAGCCAACGATAAGAAGGTCGAGACCTACAACTCCAAGGTCGACCAAATCCCAGGTGCACCTCCGGTCCTAAAAGAAGTGCATTCGAAGATGTTCATACAAAGTCTATTCCCTGAAGAATCAGGCCTAAAACCCATTCTTAAGAAATTTAGAATGCTAGACCTCCCAAGATATTATTGGACCTCAGATCCCAACGAGCATGTCACTGCCTATACATGCACAATAAAAGGCAACAACATAAAAGAGGACGAGATCAAGTTTTCCTTACTGAAGAAGGTCGTAGAAACGATCCCGAAGGAGGCCATGATGTGGTATCAGAACTTGGCTCCTAACTCCATAGTTTCATTTGTCACGCTAACAGAATCCTTCATAAAGGAAAACGGCGGTGCCATCAAAGTAGCAACAAGGAAGTCCAACGTATTCAAGATTAAGCAGAAGGAGAATGAAATGATGCGAGAATTTGTATCTCGCTTTGAGTTAGAATGAATGGGGCTGCCCCTGGTCTCCAATTACTGAGCGGTGTGGGATTTCACAAAAGTATTGAATGAAAGAAGCTTAGTGGCCTCAAGGTAGCTGAAAGAGAATCTGATCGAGTATCGCATTGTAACCTAGTCAGATGACAACAACCGGTGTCAAAGATCAGGGTTAAGGATGACCAGTTGGGAGCACCCTCAGGCTTAGTATATCAAAGAAGACTCCTGGAGAAGGAGTTAAAATCGAACAATGAGAGTAGGAATGCCTCAAGATGTAATCTGCCGCGTAATGATCGGTGATGAACCGAGAATAGAACTCTCGAGGACTCATCAATATAGGCAGATTTGATGGGTACATGGTGCCAACGAGGGAACCTCGCCTATCAGAATACTTCAATGTTGATGTATCAGACATCATGTTAATCCTAAGCCAAACTAAGGACACCGAATGACCCAGCACTATTCAGTCGGATCATTCTAATTGGAATCACAACTTAGTATGTGAACTTCATAATACGCACGAACATATGACCAATGATGGCCAATAGCTATATAAGGAAATATCCAGGATATTCAATAAGAGTTATCGCCAAGAAGTTTTTAGCGATCGAGCTAAAATCCAGTTCCAAGAAAGAGAGTCACCTAATAAGAATGAAGAAAATGAGACATGACACGTCATCCATATGGTATTTGGTAGGCATCGATACTCTCTAGGAACCCATGATGAGGAATACAATATCATCCATCACAAAAGAAAACAAACCCGAGGATACGTAGCTGAAGATGCTCTCACATTCAGCAAGGAAGACTTTGAGACCTCGCCCTAACCAGATAATAATGCACTGAAGATGGGGTTAAAACCATCTACGAGGGACAACACGCGACAAGAAAAGTGTTCGTGGTACATAGCGCCAAACCAATATTTCCAAGCTCGAAAGGGCTAAAGGATAATTGAACTACATCTTCGGCTAAGCCTCATTTAGCACAGTGGAAGACCGTACCGAGTACTGATCAAAATAATAGGGACACATCAGACATCGAAACATCACCAGCTCATCCATGTAGACCACTTCCTTATATCATTATTTTACACTCACCCATATGCAGGCGCTCGGTTAGGGAGGTTGAATGTCCTAACCCAACCCAAAGATCGCCTTAACGGCATCTGTTGCACTCTTTTCTTTCGCAGCTAGCTGGTCTTTTGATCTAACTAACCTTGTGACAAGTTGGCCACTAGCAACCCTTTCTCTAACAAAATGATAGTCCATTTAAACATACTTTGTTCTAGAGCGCATTACTATATTAGCCATCATATATTGTACACTCAAGTTATCATATAACAAAGTTGGTGCTATTTTTAAACAAAACCCACTATAATTGAGAATGTAGGTTATCCATGTTATTTCAACTGGTGTCTAGGCTAGTGCTCTATACTCAGATTTAGTACTATACCAAGTTTTACTCTAGCCTCGATCAATATTCTATTTAGGTTGGGCCTCTATGAGCTTCGAGGGAGGGAACTCGATCACAAATTTGCGTCCTTGAGGCGTCAAGGTGTTCTTATGAAGTGACTAAATAGCAAGTAATTTGACCCTCTCATTTTCCATGTATAGATTGTCTCCATTTCCTAGAATGAAACGATGGAAATCAATTCTGATACCTGACTCCCCGGGCGTCTCATGATGATGTCATGCCGATGGCGCGACCTATGGTTACAGTTTTCACGATAACCGGGACATCCCATGAACTTGTCTTTTCAATACCATTCAATGTTCTATTGATTCTCATTCCTCAAAGTAATAGTACCATCTTCGATTCGGTTCCTCAGAAATTGTACCAGCTGGTCAGTCTTCTAATGGCATTGATGGTCGTGTTATTATCCACTATAAACAAGGTTATTATGGCAATATCTCTCTATCAAAGTGCCTTAGTTCATTTATTTATTTCTTTTATTCTTGCCTTCTTTCTTTATAGCTAATCACCATGTTTGGAGTTCACGATATTAAGGCTATTTGGTAGCATTCCCATCAGTTGTGCGATGGACTCCCGCATGATTCTCCCTTTATCGAGTGAGATCATGCCATCTTGTCGTTATTGTTAAATTTGTTACGCTTGCTATTATTTTCCTTGTTGCCTTGAGATGATGATATGGGGGCGACTAGTGTCATATGAACTAAAAAGGAATTTGGACTCTACGTCGTTGCTCGGGAGAGTATTATGACTATATACCGCTGCTCACTCTCCTACCCCAGAGTTTTTTCCTAAGACCTTTTGTCAAGTTCATATCGAGACCATGCCAATATGTTTTCTATTTTGCTATTCCACCACTTATTTTTCTTAATTGCATTGACATGCTCAATTGTAGTGATAAGTTTTTCCACCCAGCTTTCTTCTATTCTCGACAATCGGAATAGTTTGACTAGTGTAAATGGGATTTCTTTAATCTCCTTTAATGATTAACTCTTGATGATTCTATTCAAACTTTATGGTCTTGGTGTAATGTAAAAGCCACATCTCCAGCATCATGTATCCAAAGTAATCTCGATAGAAGGTTGTACGTAGTAGATATATCAAATACTTGAAACTCAACATCAAACCAAGTAAGGCCCATCTGTAAACAAAGGTTAATTTCCCCAGTTGTTGTCCTTTAACACCCGTCAAATGTCTTCACATTCATACTCCCTACTCGTATTTCATGGAAATATATACTTAGCATCTTAAAAGTAATCAATGGACCAATGATTAGGTGTGAACCCCCATCTATTATCACTATGCCGATGAATTTGTCCTCAAATTGTATTGTGATGTGCAATGCCCTATTGAGACTTAATCCTTCAGGTGGTAATTCATCTTCGTGGAAGTTGATCTTGTGACTTTCCTGTAAATTCCCTACCATATTGGCTATCTCTCCACTGGTGATGTTTTCGGGCGCATAAGCTTCATTTAGAACCTTTATCAAAGCATTCTTATGCACCTCTATATTTTTTATCAGTGTCAGGATGGATATCTGAGTGAGAGCCTTGTTAAGATGATCAACGATAGAGTATTCTCTTGCTTGTACTTTCCTCGAAAGATCATCTGGACTAGTTTCAATGACGGATTATTTTGTAGCAGCTTCCTTGCTCGTTCCGCCCAAATTTTCTTGCATCTTTGCTTTTCCCTTTCTCATAGCTTCGGGGACATAATCACACAATATGCCATACGACTTCAAAGGAGGTCTGTGTAAGGCCCCGGAAATTATTTTTCAAGTAATTTAAGATTTCTTCATGCCAAGGTAGATTGATTATTTTATTTTGTGTGCAAATGAGGATTTAGGATAGAATAGATATCAATTGGATATGTTAATAAGTGTATAAGTCGTATTAGAAGTGGATTGGGGTCTAAGGAGAGGTCTAAATCAAAGCCAAGTTGGAAAATTTAATATTTGATGAAAGTTGTAAATAAATTCGCACACGACCTCAGCTTGAATGATCATATATCTAGTTATATAGTGATTTATGTGAGGATCTACCTATAAAATTAAATCCCTTTGAGTCTAGTTTCTAACTAAACAAACCGTACATCATCTGGAGGTGTACATAGAAAGTTATGAATATTTTACCAGACATGTGTCCCTAGCACGCCCAGATGCACACCCTCGCTAAAATGTGCGCGCCCAAGATAGAATGCTGGAAAACTAGAGCACCCAGATGCACGCCCAGGTGCACGGTCGTGCTTGTAATGGGCCTCTATATGCCCCAAGACCGGCTTAGAGTGTTCCCAAGTCATTTTTGGGGATAATGCTTGCTCTCTAAGGGTATTTTGTCCCAAACTTCATCCCCATGATCCGAGGTAAGGTTTTTAGTCCCTTGAGTGATTCCCCCCCCCCTAAATACTTATACTAACAAGCATTAATCTTCAAAATCCTTAGATTTTCCTTAAAATTCTTGAATTCATCAAGAATACAACAAGTGGGAATTCTTAAAATTCTTGCTACAAAAGGTATGTCTATCATCTCTAACTACTCTATGGTGATTATTCATGTAAGATGTATACATGAGAACTCATGGGATGGTGATTGAGAGCCATAGGTGCCTAAACTAGGGTGTGGTTTTATTATAGAGGTTATGAGATGGGTCATTTAGGTATGATTCTTAGTATAGTAGTATTATGTATGCATGCATGTGCAAATAGAGTTGTAGGAAGATTGTGGGTAAATATTGTGTTGGGAATGAGGGAAATCTTATAAAAGAGAGTTAAAAATCAAGACGCTCAACTGGTGTTTGATAAAATGCTCCAAAGAGCCGAAACCATGAATACCTTCTTAATTTGTGTTAATTTTGCTATGTTTCAAGTAGATTGGGATTGCTAGAATTTCTAAAACGTCGTAGTAACTTAAGGAAAGCTTAATCGAGGTATGTATGGCTAACTTTGATCCTTGTAATTTCCCCTTGTTTGGTGTAGAGATATTTGGTGTGTGATATCTACGTGGATTGTTTGTGAAATTCTTGTGATTGGTTTGATTTGAGTGTTTGCGGTTAAGTGTACCAATATAATGGTGCAAGTAATTGACAATAAACTAAATGCGTGATTGTGAAAGTGTTATGTGGTAATAGCTTAGAAACAAATGATGGAATGAAAGCGTATGTAACACAATTGGAACAACCGCAGTACTAACACATCTGGCTGGTTGTGGAAAATTATTGTGGTAACTTAAATTGCATATGAGTTGTTGAAAATGATGGACAATGATATTTATGGTTATGGAAATCCTTCGTAAAATGTTTTTGTTACCTTTTGAGAAGTGTTGTTGTTGTTCTCTATGAATTGTTGTTGTTGTTCTTCTTCTTCTTGTTCTTGTTCTTGTTGTTGTTGTGTTGTTTGTGAATTGTAACTGTACAGCGGGATCGAGTTCCACGCCGCAACACATACTTATAAGGTGTGGGTCGTGGTGATAAGGGTGGCTGAGGTAATAAGGGTGGACGAGGTAATAAGGTCGGAACAGTGATCGAAATCAATATTGGAATAAATATTTGAGCAAATTTGTGAAATCATTGGTGTGGAATTTTAGAAGGTGGGAAACTAGGGGAGATTGAAAACTTGCTTGGCTTAAGTGTACTTTTCATGTATGATTGGTTATTGTTTCTATTACTATTTTCTACTTGTGTATGGCTTGAGTTTACGTTGAACAAGGTTGTTCATACATATCAGTACAATTCTAATGTACCGACGTCCCATTTGCTGGGGGCGCTACATTCGTATTATGATTATAATCTATAGAGTTAATCCTGTCCACCGACTGTAGCTCCTCATCACTTTGCATAAGCTGATTCGATGAGCCCCTTTCTTTTCGGGGCCCTATGCGGCTCATGCCACTTCTGTTTTGGGATTCTGTTTTGGTGTTTGTAAAAGGTATAGACGGAGCCTTATTATCGGCAACTGTTGTATGCGTACCATAATATAAGTGAGTGTGACTGCATGTTTAGGATTATCACCTTTCTGATAAGACCAATCGACCCCGCTGGATCCCATTCTTCATCAATTTCCATCACATTTACTCCTTCACCCCTATGACTTAGGAGGGGATTATTGCAGACATTTGGCACGACTACCTTTTGCTTGTGTGACTTTAGTATGAATCAGGGTTTGAATCTTGTCTTTCAGAGTGCATAATTCTTTAATAGTATGCCCTTTTATACTAGGATGGTATGCACAT
Organism: Nicotiana benthamiana; assembly: GCA_034376525.1. NCBI lineage: Eukaryota > Viridiplantae > Streptophyta > Magnoliopsida > Solanales > Solanaceae > Nicotiana > Nicotiana benthamiana. The sequence goes on along the minus strand of CM067337.1, from coordinate 21,876,629 downwards.
GCTTTGCTTGGGTTGACACACTAGGAGGAATTTTCCATAGCACCAGCTGGTCAATGGGCTCAACAATAGGGTTGTATTGTCTTGGAAGAATGCGACAAAAATTAGGTCTGGGTTTTTGATAGATTTTATGTGTTGGAGGTGAATGGAAATAGGCTGGCTGGGTGTCATAAGGGTTATAGGCGGTAGTGTGTTGAGAATATCTGGGAGGCGAAGGTTGGTATGTAAGTGGAGGTATTTTGTATGTGAGTGGAGATTTTTGACCTTGTGCCACCGTTACTGCACCTACTTATTTTTTCTTTGATATACCTCCTGATTGTAATGCTTTATTCATAGCATGCAATGCCTCAAAATTGGTTACCATCCCATTCTTGATCCCTTCTTCAATCCTTTTACCGAGTTTGATGATGTTGAAGAACTTGTGAATTTCGATGACCGTTAACCTTTTATAGTATTGTGGATCCTGAGCCTTGACAAAGAATTTGTTCATCTGCTCTTCCTTTAGTGATGGCTTGACTTTTGAAGCTTCTAACCTCCATCAATTAGCATACTCGTGGATAGTCTCCATTGGTTTCTTCTTGAGATTTTGTATGTAGAATACATCCGGTGCATTTTCTGTGTTAAAACCTTAATTGATCCATAAAGTCTAATGACATGCTTACCGAATTGACCCATTTCTTGGGGTTTTGACATATTTACCAAGATAGGGCGTCTTCATCGGGACTCTTCATGAAAATATTTAAGTGTATCCTTTCATATTTCCCAACTGCCATGAACTTATCACAGTATGTTCTCAATGTACCTTCTAGTTGCTCGTTCTATGAAACATCTTGAACTTAGGAGGTTTTTAACCCTCCAGCACTTCCGTGTGTGGCTAAATGCATAGATCCTCGTAATTTAGGCCTTCAATTCCTTTGCCTTTTTCAACACCCTACACTTTTCTTGTGAGTTTCTTGAGCTCCTCTTACATGTTCTTAATGAACAGGTCCTTCCCAGCGTATCCTGTAGTGTATGAGATTGACTAAGTAGAGTGAGGTAAGGTTTCCACGTAAATGGGATCATTTTAGTGGGTGCCAGTTGTTGGAGTGTAGTGGTAATCATTAGTTGAATTATGCGGATCAGGGATAGGTTGTGGGATATTATGAGGAGTGTGGTAAGTTGGTTTGTGGGTATTGTGTAGGAGGATATTCGTGTTGAGGACGAGTGGGTATTGGTGGAGGATTATGATTTTGGGAAGGAGTTGGGTATTCATGGGGTGTGGAAGGATTTTGTGGGGGTTTGTTTGGTGTGCTCTGAGGAGGTATTGGTTTTGAGCATTTTGTTGGTTAATGTATGTGATGTTTAGGGTGAGAGAGAGGTTTGCCAAATTTTTAACATACTCAAGTTTCCGTATTAATTCCAGTATATTCTATTCCAACCGTAGCACCAAATCATTCTTGGCTATAGTTCTCCGACAGTATGAAGTTTCAACATTTTCCACGTACGTAGAATTTTCATTCCAGATACCACTCATATCATCCATCTTAGCCTTTCCCTTGTGTTTTCTAATTACTCGGAGGAGGAGGAGGGCCTTGAGATCCGGTGTTACATGTCGACGATGCCACTATGTTCAAATTAAACAAAGGGCATAGGAATAATCAAAATAAAGAAGATAAGAAAAAACAAAAGATAAACAAGTCAGTAAGGATTCTGAGAAGCATTTGCAGTATTAAAACACGTATTGCGGGAATATAAATTTGCATCCTTATTTGGAGGACCTCGTTTTGCCCAAGGTAGGCCTAGCAATAAGTAGATTCTGAGAGATATAATGCTGATAAATGCTTTATTTCATTAATGTAATAAATAAGACAATCCTAAAAATGATGGAAAATAAATGGGTTACTAATGGCATTTGCCTTATTACATTTGAATTTCAAAATGACTCAAAACAGATAAATCTACTTGGTACCAGATGGACCTTCCCTATATTTAACCCTCTTGGATCCATCAATCACATTTCTCAGGTGGTGCACGTCCAGCAGCAGGTATGCCTTTCCTAGGTGTCCTCCTTCGTTGTCCTCTATATTTTGGCAGTCTACGACCATCTTTCTCATCTTCCCTTCAAGTTCCATTAGACCAAGTTCCATATATTCCAACCTTTCTGTCAACCTTGTATCCATTTCCTTCCACTCATTAATTGCATCCATGTCTAACTTGTGTTGTTCCAAATGTCTGGCTTCGAACTCAAGGATTCTTTTACACTGCCTCTCATATTTAACTTATGCATAAGCAACCTTATCTATGACTCTGTTTCCTCGACCGATCCCTAGCTCGACCATTCCTACTATGTTATCATCTAACCATGATGGATAGAAGTACATATGACCTGCATGATATCGATCTGACTTGATGGTATCTTTTCTATGTTAATCTTCAAACGCCATATGAGTTGGGCCTCACATTTGTATGGAATGGTGCATCTTGAAAGTTCTCTCTGTATTTATTCATTTTGGAGACTCGTGGTATGTCTTGTTTTTTACCAGCTTCTCTCATGACTACGATAGAAACATAGGGATGTATTCCCCTTATTCTAGTAAACACAAATTGCGGAACTTCCCTGGATCTGATGATGAATTTATTAGTAGGGAACCACTCGAACATACAGTAAACCTGGTCCTCAGTAATATTGCTGAAAAAAGTTGTGTCATCGTTCCATGATCTCCGTGGAAACTATTGGCAGTATTGGACCATATGAAGATGTTCTAAAAACCAAATCTACAGTATCAAGTTGCAACCCTCAAAAAAAAAATTTTTGAACCCTTTCATGCAACAGTCCAGAGCTCGATATATGTTTGCTACAACTCTCGGAACAATAGTATAGGTTTGTCCCTCCAATCCCTCCAATAAAGATTTGGTTACCATGGCCAACTTGGTGTGAACTATATCCTATTGTCTTTAAAACACCATTATACAAAGAAAGCAGACGATGAATAAAAAGACCCTACTTTGATTCCAACCCAGAGAAGTGTTGGAGAAATCATCATGAGAGATACTGTAAGATTGGTTATGTCAATATCATTCAAAGAGGAAGCCGAAGGGTATATAGGACTTCTTTAGGCACTCCAAGTAATCATTCTTTCTCAAACCCATCATCTTCAGAAACCCCCCGGTAGTGTGCTTTTCCGGCACTAGTAAGCCGAGACTATCTCATAGTAATCCAGCGAATCCTCATATTTCCTCAAATAGATGAGTCATTTCTATGTTGCAAAAATGGAATATAGCTCTTTCTTCATCATAGAACACAGTAACAGCCTCGATCAACATGTTGTTTGGTTTGATTTCCAATAAGGAAGGTAAATTTCCAAGAACCTTTTTCACGTGATTTTTGTTGCTTGGTAACAGGTTTCCGACCAATCGCACAACAACCGTGATATACTTCGGACCATGCTGAATCTGCGAACTTCGTGCCTCATTTTTTGCAAAAATAAACAAAATTAGACCCTTGCCTGTTCCATGTTTGCCTATTTATACATTAACGATTACCATGTTGGCGTTTATCTCTCCAAATAATGCACATATCGTGATTGCGCCTGTTGGGATTATGGAAATCTTGATGGACTTTGGACAAGGCTTTCTTAGAGGGTTACTATGTGGACAACATATTTACTCATGCAAGGTTAGATCATGATGCATGTATAGTCATTATTATAGTAAGGTCTCTGTATAAGTCTAGAGCAGTACCCTCGAGCGGACAATATTAGAGGGAAAGACACGAAATCCTCGATTGTACCGCTAATCGACTAGTTTTACTACAACTAAGCCTTTCAAAATTAAGAAGGTAATTTTAAGAATATTATGGACAGTCATCAAGCTCCACTATTGTATTAGTACGCACGAGTGGAATATGATGTTGGGAAAAAAGATATGCAAACGAAAGTAACATGTTGCCAAGTACTTGCACAATGATAGAATACATTATTTAATAATTTTAAAGACATTTAAGAAAGGTATAGAGACAAGGTAGTTTCCATAGTAAAAGTAATAAATAGGGAGGAGAAATCATAAATGAAAGTAGATATGCAAATAAATTCACATAGAGTGGGAAAGAGAAAGGGTGTGCAAGTATTAACAGAATAATAAAGACGTGCTTAAAGTCTAATTCACAGACAAGTTCATTATGGTAAGAGCTTAATGATATCCCTAGCAGAGTCGTTATGCTTTCGTGCCTCCTTTTTTCTCACGAAATTGGGTTTTAACATTTTTGCGAAAACGCTTTTCTAAAAAGGTAGGGAATTTGTATTGGAAATGTTTCCACCTAATGGACTAAGGTGCGTTAGGGTACCTAGAGCAGATAACTTATATAACCAGTTTACATCATCAGAGATTGGTTAAGGGCTCAAAATTACCGCAAGAGAAAGTCATTAGGCACCCCTCCAGGTTGACAATGGTGGGTCCCGACCGAACTTAAATAAAGAAAATTATTCTAAAAAGGAGAGAAACTAATATGGACAAATACAATATTTAATTTATACTAAACAGGGGGTATAGGTGGTAGTCCTAAGTTTTTTATTGTATATGATCATTCCATACAATAATTTGTAACTCTATCAAGTTAGGGTGTCACTCATAGCCTTAGCCACAGACTATCCTCTCATTTACTACCCAGTTACAATCTTTGAGTTGTTACTTAAGCGTTCTAGTAGTTTGTAGCCCGTTCCTTATGCGTGCAGTTGCCTATGGCCCTGGATGGATTAGGACCTCTATTTGGGATAGTTCAAGACCAACCTATATTGCTTAATAATGTGAAGTCTAGTAGACAAATAAACACAAGTAGGACATTCAAATAAAAAACAAGTATGGGCTCACATTGACATCCACACATAGGCAACAAAAGCACGAAATTGAATCAGCAAACTTCATTAAATTTTGAATCCAATATGCATGATATCTACGTGAGAAAAATAGAGTGTAACGGCAATTTTATTGAGTCCATAACCCTAGCTAAAAATACAGGTACTCATAAAAAATGAAGAAATACAAGAAGAACTTAAGATAAATGCATAATAATTGATTAAAGAAAGAAAAATAATGTTAATAAGTCAATATAGTACAAAATTACTCAAAGAAAAAAGAAACGGCTTAGCTGCACCTCGCCAAGCTAAACCAAAACTAAAATTGCAAAAAGTTATATTTAAAGTAAGGTGCAGAGTTAGGAGATATTCTTTCCACTTCGACAACACCTCCTGCCAACGCAGCTGCCATGCCTCCACCTTCAAAATCAGTGCCCTCCACCTCGGCTTTGAAGCCGGTACCTATGACCACTCATCTATTATTTGCGATGCGAGTCTCTTAGACACGTGCGAGCCTCAACAACTTGATGTAGACAGTCACCGCAAGTTTATTTGACATATCCAATGTTGTTGCAACATAACCATCAATTCTGGCACCCCATATTCCTCCGACACCAAAGGATACATTGAAGAAGATCTTGGAGAACAATACTACCATCATTAACACTCTAGTAGTACATTGAGAAGTGATTGAGGAGCTGGGGAAGCATGTAAAGAGGATGAATAAATACTAGGCGTCCAAGAATTCCGTTGACATGCTCAGGAGAGGGGTGACCAGGATTGCAACAACTGGTGATCTTCCACTTGATAAGTTGATGGAGATAAATCTAGTAGAACCATCAGTTCTAGTGTCGCTAACTGGCTAGTTTGAGGAGCCAGACCTGGTTGCCGACACTGCTGAGGTAGTGCATCAGATGTTCACCTACCTAGTGACTTCTTGATCCAAGGATGATGAAATCCAGTAAGAGGATACTAAGAGGGCGACGCTTCTATGGACACAGAGATATCCATGGCCACATAGGGAGTCTCTTCACTCTTACCTTTCTTATTCCTATTTTTTTTAAAGCATTGGGGACAATACTTATTTTTATTTGGGAGGTAGGGTGTGCGGAGTTTATTTGCCAATTGGATAACTTCTAGACATTTGGTTTGTAATAACTGACAATATTTTCTTCTTTCTATATGTTATACATATATATATATACTCTCCATTATCCATTGATCTATGTATTCTCTTTTCTCCTCTCTCATTATGCTTTCAGTAGTTTGCTATGTAGGTTCTATATTCACTTTTCTTATTTGTCTATGTTTTATCTAATAGTTTCTTGTTTCCTCTAATAGCTTCGTATTAATTTAGTAACTTCTTTTTATGTTTTAGTGAACAATAAACCTTTGATTTTCCTAATGCCACGAGTATCGCTAAAGGTAGTTTTTGTGTTAATCGGGTGACTCTGTGGTGTGACAACCATCTTAAGGGATTGAGTCCGTTTTTTGGCGTTCAGGTAAGAATAGTAGTAATAATTAATAAAAGGCCTAATTGAGTCAACCTTGAATATTCAAACATGCTTCACTTGGTAACAGCACACTTAACTACATACTTCTGTTTAATAACAAGCTTTTTGAAAATAACTAGCTCTAGTTAGTGACCTTTTGACTCTTGCGTTGACTTATGCAATCGTCGAGTGGCTTAGTCGAACAACAGTAATTTTCAATCATGAATATGGTTGATGTGGGCCCTCTACTCTATCTTCTTTAACAATCCAGTTGTGTGAGAGGTGATATATTTTTTTTTCAAGTCCAAGTACCCGTGAGAATGGTGTAGAACTTGCCCCGAATGTGTTTGTATGCGTAATTTTAAGTTTTGCTTGGCTTGAAAAATTATTGTAGGCTCTCCTTGATCAGCTTGAAATTTTCAATGAACCACCAATGTTTTTATCCCTAGTAAACATATTTGAGTCTAAAACCTTTATCATTTAATAACCATCTTAGAAGTCTTTACCCGTTTGTTTGTATCCCTCTCTTAACATCCACGCATTCCTTGACACCCTTGTTAAAAAATTGGCTAAAAAATGTATGTTAGGGGGAGAGACGATGAGATTGAAAAAGGTATCAAGCCACAAAAGAGAAAGAAATGAAGAGAGGGAAAGGCAAAAAAATAAAGAACGAAAAGAAAAATGCAAGAAGAAAGGGAATAAGTTTAAGAGTCGGAGGGCCTCAAAAAAAGTAGTGATGCAAAGCATGGATAAAGCAAAGAAGGAGAAAATATATCATGACAAAGAAAGAGTGATTCTAACTTTCTCTACTTCCCTTACGGAAAAGCAAATGCCTCAAAAAGTTGGAAAAGCATGATACGATAAGAGACAACGAGGTTCTTAAGGAAAGATGAATATGTCTATCATAGCATATCCAACCTTAATCCAAAAACATTCATTGCACTCCAAGAAATCCCTACATGATTTAAAGTCGAGTGAGCTTATATTAGTGGTGATTTACATGAGGGGCAAGCCGATGGTACTTAGATCCGTTCTTGGGACATTCTTTTGAGGGAGATGAGCAAACCTTTCACAAATCTTTAAATTAAGTTCTACATTTGTAAGTGAGATATCATAACAGAGAGTAGAGTAGGAGAGTTTGTGATCCACAATGACCTATATGAAAGCATGGGCTTCCTTGATGAATAAAGTCAACTCTTGATGCTTTAGTGTCAAATTAGAGCTCTTTGTTTTTAAATGTTCAACTCGTTTCCTTGTTGTTAATTCATAATTGTTATGGGTAATTGTTCGTCCCAATTGATGTGTGACGATGTATGTTTGATTAGATGGAATATCTCTTAACTTGTGTAGTTGGGAAATACCTTATTTTATTGAGGAGAAGTAAGTTTATGAGTGTTGATATATGGCGATTTTGACTACTTCTTAGCACCTTTTAGTTTTTATTTGTCCAACAACATTTAATTGTGATCCCAAAAACTGATGAAATATGCTTACTTGCAGGAACATTAGAAATTGAGCTCCCAAGATAAAATACAACTCAAGAAGGAGTAGCATAAACTCAAGGACAAAAACAGACACAAACTCTTAAAGAGCAGACCGCAGATTGTCTCGATAATTGATGAAATATGCTTACTTGCAGGAATATTGGAAATTGAGCTCCCAAAATAAAATCCAACTCAGGAAGGATCAACCTGAACTCCAGGACAAAAATAAGCACAAAAGCTTAAAGTGCAGACCGGAGATTATCATCTGCGGCCGCAGATTGTGAAGAAAATCATATCAGGGACCTGTGCAAAGTGTGGTCCGCACATGACATGTGCACCCGTAGAAGCTTGCCAAGACAAAAAGGTTAGAGAAAATTTAACTGACCAGGGAGGAGTTGATCTCCATGTTTCTACAGGATGAGGCTGAGGCTAAGGAAAAGCTCCAGCTCATGCTAGAGGACGAGGATGTCCTGGAGTTGCTCCAGTTGTGCCACTAGTGGATCTAGTAGAGTATACTTCTATTGAGGAGAAGGGAGAGTTAGTTTGTTGCAGAGGGGCTAGCCCTAGTTGATTATATGTCTGCACTAGGAGAGCTCATGGGACATATGTTGTGGTTCATGGATTATATGACTCAAGATGGTTTATTTCTAGCAAAACTTGCAACCTCTCAGGTGGAAGGTGGAGCACATACCCGTATCGCTTGGGCTCCAGGACTTGCATCTGTCGTATATCAGACACCATATGCACTACACCATGGGCGGATCCCAACCAGTTGCGGCAATTATACCTGAGCCTAGATCGGCTGTAGTTGGTGAGCCGCATAATCTATTGGATAGATGGACCAGGCAACATCCTCATATCTTTGGAGTTGAGCGACATGGGGAACCACAAGACGTTAATGATCGTTGTAGGTATAGACTGCACAACATGAGCATATTGGAGTCTCAGGGGATGGACTTACCACCTTCCAGCAGGAGGGAAGGGGCCTAGATGGTGGCGGTCATATCTTCTCGGCAAACCATCAGGTTCTCCTACCATGACTTTGAACCAATTTACACATATCTTTCTATATAGGTATATTCCACTCTCTCAGAGGGAAGAGTTGCGATTTCTGTTTGAGCACCTCCAACAGGGTCAGATGTCAGTGACCGACTAATAGGCGAGATTCTATGAGTTATCCTGCTCTGCATTTGTGATACTTCCCACTGATACATAGAGCGTGCAAAGGTTTATCGTAGGGTTGAAATCTAATATCCAGGCCATGATGGCCCGAGAGGTTGAGATGGGAACTTCTTATAAGATAGTCGTAGAGATAGCTTAGAGGATCGAGGGTGTTTGTTAGTTGAACTGTAAGCAGCTGCCGAGGGACTAGTGGTTCCTTATGCTGGGTTCAATGTGGCTCCATCCAGGGATAGAGGTCATTTTGGGAAAGGCTAGTCTAGCAGGCCCACAAATCCAGCATTGCCGCCTTCTCGTGTTGCTCTAATGCAGTCCTATTTCAGTGCCGTGCCAGAGAGTACCTACCACCCACCAGCTATTCAGGGTTCCTCTAATAAGTATTTAGGCCATTAAGGTCAGACTTTAAGTAGGAAATCCACTATTCCGAGGGGTTGTTACGAGCACGGAGATCCCGGCCACATGAAGAGGTTTTGTCACCTAGTCTTCGGGGCAAGGCAGTATAGAAGGGTCATTAGCCTATAATTACAGCATCAGTTGCCGCACCAGCGTTCGGCCGCCAACACGCAGAGGCCATGTGGGTAGGGGTCATCCTTGTGGTCGAGGCCAGACAGGTGGAGGCCAGTCAAGTGGCACTCCATCTAGGTTCTATGCATTTCCGGCCATACAAAATATAGTGGCCTTAAATATCGTGATCACAATTATTACTTATCTCCACAGTATGGATTCTTTGATACTATTTGAATCAAGGTCTACATATTCATATCTTTCATCTTTGTTTGCTCATTTCCTAGGTGTTCCTCGCAAGTACTGGGTACAATTGTGTATGTGTTCACTCTAGTTGGTGATTCTGTTATGGTGGATCAAATCTACCGATCCTGTGTGGTGACTTTATGCGGTCAGTAGACTAGAGTGTATCTTCTGTTGCTTGATATGACCAACTATGAGGCCATCCTAGGCATGGATTGCATATCTCCTTATCATTTTATCCTTTATTTCCATGCCAAGACTGTTACCTTGGAAATGCCAGAGTTGCCTAGATTGGAGTGGAAGGGTTCATCAGTTAGTGCATCTTGTCGGGTTATCTCTTTTCTGAGTGCTCGACGCATGGTCGAGAAAGGTTTTTTAGCTTATCTAGCTTATAATCGGGATACTACTAAAGAGTCTTATGAAATTGATTCAGTGCCCGTACTTTGAGAGTTCTCCGACAAGTTTTCTTTTGATCTTCAAGGCATGCCACCAGATTGTGATATCTATTTCTGTGTTGATTTAGCTCCAGGTTCCTAGCTAATCTATATTCAGTGATATTGCATAGCCTTGAAAGTGTTGAAGGAGTTGAAAGAATAGGTTAAGGATTTGCCAGCAAAGGGGTTCATCAGATTGTGAGTGCTGCCTTAGGTGCATCCGTGTTATTTTTGAAGAAGAAATATCGGAATATACGGATGTGCATTGATTACCTCTAGTTAAACAAAGTTACCATTAAGAATAACAACCTGTTGCCACATATTGATGATTTGATTGATCAGTTCCAGGGTGCTAAAGTGTTCTCTAAGTTCTACTTGTGATCAGGGTACCATCAGTTGAATATTCATCATTCGAACGTTCCGAATATGAATTCCGAAGTAGATATAGGCACTATGAGTTTCTAGTGATGTCCATCAGTTTGACAAACACCCTAGCGGAATTTATGGATTTGATGAACAAGGTGTTCAGGCCGTATATTGACTTGTTTGTCATTGTCTCCATTGATGACATTTTTATCTACTCGGTAGCATGGTGGAGCACGAGCAACATTTGAAAGTGGTGCTTTAGACCTCGCGGGAATACAAACTATAGTTCTCCAAGTTCGCATTTTGGTTAGATTTTTTGGCAGGGGTATACTATATGAGGTAGAGTATTAAGGTAGACCCCAAGAAGATTGAAGCAGTTCAGAGTTAGCCTCATCCTACCATAATGACTGAGATCATGAGCTTATTGGGGTAGCGGGTTATAATTTTTGGGTTGTGGAGGGCTTCAAATATATATCAGCACCTTTGACTAGATTGACCAAGTAGGGTGCTCCGATTCAATGGTTCAATGATTGTGAGGTGATATTTCACAAGCTTAAGAAACCTTGATTTCAGCACTGGTATTAGCGTTACCTTCCGGTTCAGGGATGTATATTGTGTATTGTTATGCTTCAAGCATTGGCGTAGGTTGTGTATTAATGCATGAAAGATGACTTATTGCTTATGCTTCACATCAGCTGAAGCCCCACAAGAAAAATTGACCAGTACATGATTTAGAGTTGACCGTAATAGTTCATGCTCTTACGATTTAGAGGCATTATCTTTATGGGGTATCCTATGACATTTTCACTGATCATCATAACTCGCAGTATTTAATTAAGTAGAGGGATCTCAATTTGAGACAGCGCATGTTGCTTGAGTTACTAAAAGATTATGATATTACCATCCATTATCATCCAGGCAAGGCAAATGTTGTTGCATATGCCTTAAGTAGAAAAGCGGAGGGTATATATTGTTTGGAATTCATTTCAGTAAAGGATATGCCATTAGCTTTGGATATTCCGTCCTTGGATAAACGAATTGTCAGTTTAGATATTTCAGAGCCCAGTCGAGTTCTTGCATATGTTGTCACCCAGTATTCATTATTAGAGCAGATCAAGGCTCACTATTATGACAATCCGCACTTACTGGTTCTTGGAGAGATGGTACTACATGATGGTTCCAAGGAGGTCACTATCGGTCAGGATTGTGTTCTGCAACTCCAGGGTCATCTATGTGTCCCTAATGTTAATAGATTGAGGGAAAGGATTTTAGATGAGGCCCACAATTATCGATATTCCATTCATCCACGTTATACAAAGATGTATCACGACCTGGGGTAACATTATTGGTCACAGCAGATGAACAAGGACATAGTTGAGTATGTATTGAGGTGCCTAAAATGCATGCAGGTTAAGTATGACTATTAGAGACCAGGTGGCCTACTCCAACAGATTGTTATACCTAAATAGAAATAGGAGCGTATTACAATGTACTTTGTTGTTGGGTTGTCGCAGACCTTAAGGAAGTTTAATGCCATTTGGGTCATTTTTGACTGGTTGACCAAGTCGGCACACTTCATTCTGGTTGTGATCATGTATTCTCCAAATAGATTTGATTAGATTTACATTCAGGTTGTTGTTTGATTGCATGGCGTGCCTATTTCCACTATATAAGATTGAAGCCCTAAACATACTTCACATTTCTAGAGGTAAGTACAAAGTGAGTTGGGGATCCGGGTAAAGCTCAGCATAGCCTTTCATCCGCAGATCGAGGGGAAGTTGGAGCAGTCAGTTCAGATCTTGGAGGATATGCTTAGAGTATGTAGTGATTGACTCTTGAGGGCAACGGGATCGGTTCTTGCATTTGGATGAGTTTACTTTTAAAAAAAATTATCAATCCAGCATCAAAATTGCTCCATTTGAGTCTTTATATAGTCGGTGATGTCGTTCTCTTGTCCGATGGTTTGAGCCGGGCGAGGCTATTCTATGTAGTACTAATTTTGTGAATGATGCCTTAGAAAAGGTAAGGTTTATCTAGGAGCGACTTCACAAAACACAATCTAGATAGCAGAGTAACACAGATCAGAAGGGAATGTGATTTATTATTTATCGTGGGTGAGAAGGTTTTCTTAAAAGTCTCACCAATGAAATGAATCATGAGGTTTAGGAAGAAGGGAAAGTTAAGCCCAAGTTGGGGAGGTTTCTTACGAGTTCATCTGGTCTTCGACGTCTCTATGCTCTAGCAATATGTCATGCTGATAGGTCGCATGTGCTAGCCTACAACACGGGTCATCTATATGAGAGCCTGGGTTATGAGTAGGAGCCAGTTGCCAATTTTGACAGACAGGTTCTCCAGTTGAGGTCTATGAAGATTTCTACAGTAAAAAAATAAATGGAGAGGTCAACTAGCCGAGGTGGTGAGTTGGGAGACCGAGGAGGACATACGGAGCAAATGTCCATACTTATCAAGTTATAGCAATGATTCGGGACCCGTTAGAGAACGAACATTCGTTGAAGAGGTGAAGTATGTAACGATCCAACTGATCATTTTACTTTCTAGATCCCAGTTCCCTTAAATAAAACTCCACGTATGTGCTTCTACGATGGCATAAAATGGGTAAGTTTGTCTTGAGCCAACATTTTTATTAAATGACCTCAAAATCATGATTTGATGGTCCCAATAGGTTTGTATGGTAAATATGGACTTGGGTAAATGTTTAGATGATATCTTAGATGAAGAAGGAGCATTTTAGCGCACACAGTCAAAAGTTGACGATTTTTGACATGCATTCCAAATTTGGTGTCATTGCGAGTAGTATAAGTACCATTCGGCGTATTCGGAGCAAGTTGAAAACCTGAATTTCATAATTTGATTCAATTTTGTTTTGGATTCGATTGATATTTTAATTTTTTTATGTGTTTCGAGAGTTTGAGCAGGTCTATATTATCTTTATGGACCTGTTGGTGCAGCTGGACGGTGTCTCGAATGGCTTGGATGCATTTAGGACAGCCCGGAGCTAAGTCCAAAGCCATTGGTGTGCATGTTCTGGTTTCTTTCTTTGTGAACGCGGAAGGACTCTTGCGTTCACGATGAAGGAATTGGGGGCCGGGAGCTTTTTCTCTTCGGATTCGCAAATATTGGGTCGTTTTCGCAAAGGCTTGGAACCATTAAGCTTTGCGTTCACGTAGGATCTTGGCCCTCTGCCTGGACAACCTAGTTGTTGTGACGACCCGTCCTATCATCTCATGATTTATCGCTCCGTTTTCCTATTTTATGCTTCATTTTATATATTTGGTGTGATCGAGTTTATTTATATTGGTTTTGGTAGGAAACAAGACACTTATTCTTTGTAAGGAGATCCTAGTTTGGAAAATTCAACCGGATGTTGGCTTATATGTTAGAGGGCTCGGATGTGATTTCCTGTTGTTCTGTTAGCTTCGGAGTATGATTTGTGACTTAGGAGTGTGATCGAAAGTTGTTTTGGAGGTCCGATATAGAAATAGGCTTTAATTGGCGAAGTTAGTATTTTGGTGAATTCCGGTTGCTAGGTGAGATTTTAATCCGGGAGTCAAAATGGAATTTTGAGAGTTTCTGCAGCTTTATTATCTGATTTGGGATATGTGTCAAATTTCAGATCATTCGGAGGTGATTTGGTTGGGTTTTTGTTCGAATGCGTGTTTCGGTAGTTTTAGAAGAACCGAGGCTTGAATTCTATGTAATTTGATGGTGTTGGTGTTGTTTGATGTGTTTTGATGATTGGAACAAGTTTGGATGGTGATTTAGCTTGTGTTGTTGTTTTTGGTTGGGGTCGCGGGGTCCTCGGGTTATTTCGGATGGTTGACGGGAAGCATTGGACTTGTGCAACTCAAAATTTGCTGTTGCTTCTGGTATTTCTTCTTTTGCGGAATTAGGACCGCAGAAGTGGTGTCGCCCATGCGAAGAGGAGGCCGCAGAACCAAGCCATGGCCTGGTCAGTTGTTTCTGCAGAAACTAGCTAGAAGCCGCATCTGCGAGGCCGGATATGTGGTTTTGGACATTGGTGAATTTCCGTAGAAGTGGCACATTGACCGCAGAAGCGGTACCGCAGAAGAGGAGTTTTGACCGCGAAAGCGATTTCGACTGGGCAGAAGATATTAAAGTTTGTCTTCGAGAATTTTGAAGGACTTCTCATATCTAACTTCGGACTTAGAGATTTGTGGGCAATTTTGGAGATGGATTTCAAGGAGCATAGGTAAGGATTTTGGACCTAAAAACGATTCTATGGTGTTAATGAATTAGGATAGAAAATTTAAGGAATTAATGGACAAAAATGGTAGTTTAGGGCTTCAACTTATGAAAGAATAAATTTGGGATTTGAAAGGTCAATTGAACTCCGATTCTTGTGATTTCGATATGTATGAACTCATGACGAGATAAGGAATCCGTTGATGTAAAAATTTTGAGTTTTGAGAAGTGGGCTCGGGTTTTGCTAATTTCGAAATTTTTGATTTTTTTCTATTGTTTTTGATTGGGTTTTGTTCCCTTCGCATATTGTGACATATTCGTTGCAGTTTTGGTCAGATTCGATGCGCGAGGAGGCCGATTTGAGAGTCAAAAGCATAACGAGCTAGAGTTTTGGCTTGTTTGAGCTGAGTAGTGAACGTAAATGATGTCTTGAGGGTTTTAAACCTCGGAATTTCACATTGTAGTGTTATATTAAGGCGATACACACGCTCTTTGAAGAGTGCGGGGTCGTTTACAATTGTAGATTTTGACTTGGTCCATCTTGAGTGATATTTTTACTGCGTATTTGATTGAAACTTAATTGATATCATCATTATTCGGACAAATTGTCATATTTCTACTTCGTACCTACTGTTTGAAACCTTCAGGGGTTGTTATTACAATTTTCTCATTATTTTGATAAAATACTTGGACTCAGCCCTATTGATTAAAACTATTTTTACAAATGCATCCACTATTACTCAGATTTCTAATGACGTTCAAGCAGCACATGTGCAGGCAAAAACTCCGCCCTTCGTGATTCCGGGTCTTCAAAAGGCCCTAGCTCAGATCTTATCGGTTGGCACTAGCTTATCGTAGGCATACTCAGCCAACTCGTAGTATCTCATTCGAAGGTCGGGGAAGGCAATTAGACCCCCACTACTCGCACATCTGAGCGGGTTGTGCAGATATTGCAGACACCGGGAGCACCTCCAGCTCAGCCCGGTTGCACCAGTTCAGGACTTCGTGGTTCACCCTATGCCAGATGATGAGAAGTTTCATCTCGAGGGTTTTGGTAGGCTCTAACCTCTGATATTCAGCGGTGCAGAGGGTGAGGATGCCCAGGGTTTTCTTGACAAGTCAGCTTATGCTCCGTATGACATGGATTCTTAAATCGAGTGGTGTGGCTTTTACTAACTTCTAGTTCTCGGGGGCTACATTTACTTGGTGGGAGGAATTTGAGAGGCGTAGTCCAGTCAGTGCAGCAACCTTTCTTGTCATCAATTCTCCGCTCTCTTCTTGGAGAAGTACGTAGCGCAGTCCCGCAAGAAGGTGATGCACAGACAGTTTGAGTAGTTGACTCAAGGGGATATGACAATGACCCTATATGAGATTAGGTATACGTAGTTGCCCCGTCAAGCTATTTGGATGATTCTGACGGATCGTGAGAGGATCAAGAGATTTGTGGATGGCCTTAACTACCATCTCTGAATTCCAATGACTAGAGAGACAGTTTTGGGTTCTATGTTTGAGGAGGTGGATATCGCTCATAATATTAATATAGTTCACAGCAGAGAGTTAGAGGAGAGGGAGGCCAAGAGGCCTCGAGAATCGAGAAATTTCACTGGTGCTACATCTAGGGACCAATTCCAACATGGTAGAGGACGTTCTTTCAGGCCTTCTCAGTCAGCCCGTCCAGAATATAGTAGGGCATCTTCAAGTGGTTGTCATCAGGGGTTTCAGCAAGGCCGATCTTCACGAAGCGCCCTCCCTGCTTAGAGTTCATCTCCTGCCTCATCAATTCGGTGTTCCTCCGTGGAAGATCCTTCTACTGGTCATTCTGGTTCTAGGGGTTCCCATCAGTCTCCTTCTCAATCACCTGGTAGTTGCTTCAACTGTGGACACTTTGGTCAAATGGGGAGGCAGTGTCCTCGACTTCGTGGCGGTTGTTTCAGCAAAGGGATGAGCTCGCAACATCTACTCCAGTTAGTTCACCACCCGCCCAGTCAACTAGGGGTGTGGTTCAGGAAGCTATAGGTTGCCCCAGAGGTAGAGTTAGATCAGACGGTGGCGACGCTCATTTTTATTTTATTCCAGGCAGGACAAATGTCATTGCTTCAGATGCTATTATTGCAGGTATTGTTTCAGTCTACCTTAGAGATGCCTCTGAATTATTGTTGATACCCAATTTTTTCCCATGTATTTTTTTATACCAAAATACTTCCCAAATAATTTATATGTGCATATATAAGCACACACATGAATTTTGGTATTTTAATAGTTTTTAAACTGATTGACCGCCTATTTTAATCTCACAAAAAAATATAAAAATCATTCCCAAAAATCATTTGTTGGTGAATAACTTATTTATCCTCATAGATACATTAAAATTTAATTAATATGATTTTTCTATATTTTAACGAATTTATTTGGCATTTCTAAAGCTAAATTGCATATAATTTCAAATGTAGCCTATTTTGTAATTAAACGTATTTTTGGGATTGTGAAGTTATTCCTAATATTTTTAGACTATTTATATATTATTAGCTAGTTTAGTATTTTGTAATTTTTTTTTAAATTATTTTTTCTATTTTAATTAATTAAAAAGTGGAAAAATGGCTATTTACGAACTAGCGTATTTTAATTTCAATTATAGCCTGAATCCACCCCCAATTTTAAACCGAATTCAAGCCAATCCATATCCTATTTGGACCGACCGATTAGCCTGACCAAGAATTGGTTAAATCTGAACCGTTGATCAAATGAGATCAACAATCCACATCAAATTGCCTAAAATAAATTCTAATATACCCCCTTTGACCCCTCATTTCACCAGAGAGCGGTCTTTATCCCGCTCTTTCTCTCTAAAAATTGCTCTCAATTCTCTCTAGAATCTTCTAGCTCCCTCCTTCTTCTCCGACAAGCTTCATAGCCTCTTCGGCTATGCTTCACCCTCACTTCTTTCGGCCTCTACCCACCATGTAATCCTATATCTCTACTTCTCTCCAAAGTTTGAAGCCCCAGAGCTTCACGACCAGCCCCAAACCTCTCAAATCTCTGATTTTTAACGATTTTTACTCCTACCTTTATGTTTTGAACTATTATCTACTCATTTTTTTACGATTACTCTAGCTTTAAATGATTTTGTTCCCTTTTTGAAACTAGGGTTTCTGACCCCCTTTCCGAAGTCACTTTATTTTCTGATTTTGAGTACTAATGCATGATTCTTAATAATATTTTCTAAACATTTTTCTTAAGCCGGATGAAACCCTAACTTTGCATGTTTGTGTTTGCATTATTGGCTTATCTTGTGTTCCCTTGGTTCTTCTCCCAGTTCTATGCTTCTTGCTTTGATTTTGTTGTTAGTATTTCGTTCGCCTACCATTCTGTGTTCTTCACTTAAAGTTTTTGTTATTTCTTGTATGGTGATTTTATACATATTCTTTGAACTCTCTTCAAGATTGTGATACTTGCTTTAAAATTGTACTTTTGCGTATTTTCTCTGTAGTATGAATTTCTCCTTATATTGTGGGATACTTTCCTCGTTTAATACTGATTTCCTAGGTTTTCAATCTCGGTCATTATTTTGAAAAACTATTTTTTCATAATTACCGTGGTATTGTGCCCTATATATGAACACAAATGTGATGATTCATTCACCTAACCCATTTCTCTAATTAGATGATCATAAATCTAGTCTTTATTGCATATGTTATTCTACTATTTTGACTTACGTGATTATACCTTGCTTTGTGGTTTCTTTCTTTTTAAATGACTGGTCATTACCGTTTGATTTGGGATCCCTTAATTAAAGGGTAGTCTTTCCACTAATTTGATTATGATTGATGCCATTTCCTCAGTTAGGGATGGCTACCTTGTTTGTTTACTCATATCCAGTACTATATGTAGCCCCCCTTCTCTTATCAAGACACGAACACATTGCATATCACTTACACTCGGTGTGTTGAACTCTCTCTTTTTCACACAAACATCTTTGTGCTCTTTGTCTCTACACATTTTTCTTTCATTTCTCTTGTTGAATGTTAATCACTCAATTGGATGCAAGCCAAAATTGAGTAATCTAGGTTGTTTTCACCCTGCTGGCTTCTACTGTGCTATTTGCTTAGGGTCTGCCTGCTGATCACCTCTTGTGTACTGCTGCTCACTTCCTGCATATTGCTGCTCTGCTCTCTGCTCTCTGCTCTCTGCTCCTCTCTACACTCAAATGCTCACTTCTCTACACAATTTTTCTCACTACTACTATGTGTTTACATTATTTTAAACTGGTATGTATCCTATTAAAGTTATAGCTTCAAAAACAACATGCTTCTATTGGTCCTATTCTTTCTTTTGTTCTTTGTGGGTTTGTACTTGTGGTTCTGCTGCTCCTATTGTAACTAGCATGCGTCTGTGTTAACTAGTATGCCTAAGTAATAAGCCCAGCATGTTCATTACCCCCTTTCCAACCCCAATGCCTGTTTCCCCTTTGCTTCTGTATACTACTAGCATCCTACTGGCTACTCCATAACCCAAAACGTTTTGAGGATGATTTCGTGTCTGGTGCTGTAAAAACTAGACTCCTATTTTGAAGCATGAACTCCCCTTGTGTGTGACTGATTGTTTAGTTTGTAAGCTTTTTGTTCCCGTTGCATTTACTTCCGTCTGTGTAACTGTTGCTTTTTCAAAAGTAGCCCAAAATAGTTGTTTTCAAATTCAGATAAGTTTTTTCGCTCTCCTACTATTTTCTCAAACTGTCACTCATGTAAAACCTTTTCAACTCAACTCCTTCACATGCACACTGCTCCTAGAAATAGGTTCTGCTCCTTGTGTAAGCAGTGCTTTGGGTACCTTGAGTACCCAGTGAACTTTGATGCACAAGGTTGGCAATTCAGCTTGCACTTATCAATGGTGATTCGTTTTGGATGCCTGGAATTTAGTGGGGTCTTAATTGACCCCTAGGGAACTTTGCCACACCCAAACTCTTGGTGAAGGTTGTGAAGCTCGAAAGAAGTGAGGTTGGAGGTCTGGGCCTAGCCGAAGGCTCCCTATATAATGGCTTCTTGTTTTATTCTTCATTACTATCATTTGATTGCTTAGAATCATAAGAATCCCTACCTCCAAAGAGATTCCACTAAATCCCTATACGATCCTTGAATCAGTATGATATTTTTATAGCCACAATTAGTTAATAATTAATTACACTATCACTGCACTTAGATACCCTGCTTTTAGGATCATCGCGTGTATTTATATATCCAGTTCTTAGGGCCATCACGTGCATTAGATATTACCCAATTAGGAACTCACTTGCAATGTTTTGACAATCATATTAGTTATTCAACCGCATAAACTAGTTTCTAAACTGAACTAAAAAAAAGGTAAATGTCTGTTATAACGCTTAGGCGAGCCCTAGGCTGGATAAAATTGATTAATTATATTCGACCTCTTTAAGTTGCCCAAATTAATCCGCCTTCCTGAAGTCTGTCTGGTTTTATTATTAAATTCCTATCTCATTCTTTCACCTATAAGTTTTCAATTAAGTTATTTTTCCAATTCAGGACTGGACTACTGTTTTTCCTAAAAGTTTTAATGAACTCTTTAATTTCCAAGGCCCATACTCTCCTTGTTTTTTTGTAATTCTAAAGTTAAACTTTGCATCTCCTCTGTCCGCCATTTTTAGACCGGACCTAAACTAGTGTTTCTAATAATAGGCTACTGCACACGTAAATAGCTGTAATTGTGTTGGAAAGAATAAATGTTTTCCCTACTCTTAAATTATAAGCATATTTTTACTACTTTACCTTCAGTTTTTTCCAACTTCTCCTGCCTAATTCTACCCAGATTCTCAGCTTTTCTACATTCAGATTTTTAAGACGCTAACTCTCTTTTGACCTTAAATGTGATTGAGGCTTATTATTTGTATGTATATTCATGGAAGGGTACTTGAGCCATTCACATGATTTGTTACGTCATCCCTAATATGAAGTCCTATTTGCTTTTTGTATTTTTCTTAGTATTTTGCCTTTAAACTTAAGGATTCAACCTAGACCTCCGTTTATAGGAATAGTGGTCCTAAACATCCTCTAGGACATATAGGATGGGATGGGTAATACCACGCGCTAAGGACTGGTGACCAATACACCCGCATAAAATAACCTCTCCGGGATGGGAAGGGTAGAATATGGATATAATGACCTGTGCGCTAATATCTAGTGTGAGAATGATTGATGGGTATTGCACCAAAGTGATCCATATTATATTTAACCATAGGACCCCTTGTCTCTTTTATTTATTTTCTTAAATTAACGTTTTCCTCCACCAAGATTTTCTCTTTTACAAAATCACTTATGTTTTCTTTTTTACAAAATTCTCAACTTGTTCATGTTTCTTATGTGCAAATTTTACTTGTTTGTTTCCACTCCTTTTAAAGTCACAACTAAGAATGGTCAGGAACCACACTAGTGGATCTTGAGGGGTGCCTAACACCTTCCCGTTGAGATAATCTCAAGTCGTTACCCGAACTCTGGTTTTCTTTCAAAAATCCTTCTTCTTTAAGTGTGTCCTAATGCACTATAATCACTAGGTTGAGACTCTTCGAACTCTTCAAGCCCGATTCCCCAAAAGGGAAAGGAGTTGTTTTGTCCATAATGTCGTAAACCCAATCTCCATGCTCTTCTGAGTTTGGGAAAAAAGGGGGCGTCGACAGCATGGCGACTCTTCTAGAGAGTTTATTTAAGAATTTTACCATTACTTGCTTTTGTGACTTTATTGCTTCCTTAATCGCATTTATTTTCTGTCTTTAGTTATTTCATCATAATTTGTAAGGCCCCGTTAAATGAGTGCTCAGGTGTTAGCATCTCATAGAGTTGAGTCTACCTTCATGGATCGGATCCTTTTTACTGCTTTGAATATAAAAAGGTGAAATCAAATTTTTCGAGAAAATGGTCAAAATGCGGTATACAATGCGGTCGCAGATCATCTATGCGGACCGCATTCTTACCACAGAGTGAATTAGAGAGCAACCAATTTTTGATGTTGAAAATGCGACCAAATATATGATCGCGTAATCAATATGCGGATCGTGGAGTGATTGCATATTGTCCCTGAGGAAATTCAAAGGTCAGTTCTACGGTACATTTTTCCACCGCAGAACTCAAATGCAGACCGCATATTCACTGCATACCCAACACGAGAGGTTTGAAACTTGAGCCACTTATGCGGTCCATTCTGCGGACCGCATGTCTGTTCTACGATTGCAGATTGCGTCACAGATCGAGCTCGCGTGGTATTTTTTTAAAATTTTAGACCCACCCCACCTTTTATTAAAATATCTTCTCCATCATTTCTAACACATTTCTGGTCAAAACAAGAGAAAGGGAGATAGGGTTCTTGAGAGAGAAAGCAAATCATTTATCATCTAATCTTTCAAATCATTGGATCTTTGAAATCTTTGGTGCATTATATTGATTTCTCAGGTAAAATCCCTAATCCATTTCCTCCAAATATCAAAATTATGCTTGGGAAGGGAACCATACACTTGCTTTGAAATTTCATCATAAAATCTTCATGCATGTCTTCAAAACCCTAAAATCTTGTAAAAAAGGGAATTGGGTAGAAACTATGAGTCTAAATTTCTAAAACCTAAGTGTTACTCATGAACTAGATTGACTTGTTGATTGTTTGGCGATTTGGACTTGAGGTTTAAAATGAATAATCAACTCCAGGTATGTATGGCTAACTGTGATCCTTGTGAGATTGCTCTGTGTTAGTTGTGAAATTGTTGATAGTTTATATTCATGTGGGAATTATTGTGATACTTTTGTGTTGTATAATTGTGTGAGAACACTTTGTGGTAAAAATTGTGGAACTTGTAATTGGAAGAGTTTGGAAATGGAAATAATGTGGAACAATGGGAATGGAAATACTATGGAACAACGGAAATGGAAATAATGTGGGACAGTGGAAATGGAAATAATGTGGAACAATGGAAATTGGAATAACGTGGAACAATGTGTGTGATTAGTTGTGAACAACTGTTGTGATAATCCAAATTGTGTACTGATTTGATGAACATGAGGAAATTGTTGTTGCTAGTTGTGGGATTTCATTATCCTTATTGTGGATCTATTTTAACAATGTGCCATAGTTGATTTCTTGTATTTTTTTATTGTTCTGTTTTTTGTTGTGAATTGAAAACTGTCAGGCGGGGTCGAGTTGCGCGCCGCAACACGGTGAAATAAGGTGCGGGTTGTGGTGATAAGAGTGGCCGAGGTAATAAGGGTGGACGAGGCAATAAGGGTAGAAAATGTGATCCAATATCACCATTGATATGAATATGAATCATGAAATGATAAATGTGGATATGTGAAAAGAGAGAGCAGGAGAGTTTGTAACATGTGGGGCACTGATTGCCCCTTTGTTTGACTACTTGAACCATTTATTGTGAAATGTTTTGTGGTTTCTCCATGGTTGTACTTGTACCATTGTTGTTGAGTTTTATACTTGTATATGCAATTTGTCTTGAGGTTTCTTAGGACGGAGTTTGTTCATACATGCCAGTTCAATTCAAATGTACGGACGTCCCTTTTTCCGGGGACGCTACATTCGTGTTATCATTGTAGGTGGATCTGTGGCAGGCACTCTAGTCCACCATTCGTAGCTCCTCCTCCTCTTTATCGGCAGTATTCGTGTTGGTGAGCCCCTTTCCTTCTGGGGCCTTGTGTGGTTCATGCCACCTATGTTGTTGTATTTGGAGTCTCGTGTCCCTTTTGTAAAGGTATAGATGGGGCCTTGTCGCCGGCAAGTGTTGTATTATCTTTCTCTTAGAGGCAACATAGGCAGTGTTATGTGGGTTAGAATTCATGTATAATTGTGTATGTTTTGGGCTGTAAACTTGTATACCACGTTCCCTGTTAATCATAAGGTGTGTTATTAAAAAGGGGAAACATGCTCGTCCAGTTGTAAATTTGGTATCTTTTGGTTAATTATCAATGAATAATGAGGGGTAACGCGTGGGAAATAAGAGATGCAACCTGGTCCACTCAACTGGGGATACCCGGTTGAGTGCCGGTCATGACCCTCGGATTTGGGGCGTGACACAATTACTAACTTGGCTCTTCATGGTTTTCTTTAATTTTTTCTTTTACTTATTATTTATATTCCGTTGTACTTTCAAATTATTTATTGTAATCTTTAAGAACGTGAAAATACATGTAATTTGTTTCATAATTGTAACTGCATTTTTCAACATCATATTCCTCTCGTGCCAAAACAATTCTTATAGCAACGCCTATAACGAGTGATTGCGCCCTTCCGATATTAAAAACCCCCTAAATGTGGCAAAGGAATATTTGCGGTAAAATCATTCAATCAAGAGTGTAGTCGACTGTTCTACACCTTTCCCTCTTGAGTTATCCGCTTAAGGGTACCTTTTCTACCACTTCAAAAGTGGAAAAATTATTCCATTAAACTAATAATGCATCATGGTCAAACCTAGTCGAGTCACTTGTGTTATCCGCATAATGACTCATTAAAATATCCTAAACAAAAGTACATCAGATTTTCCCGATGCCTATACAGATACTTTCACGTTATGTGCATTAGAGAACTATATACCTTTTGCAAATTATTAATTTAAATGGTTGAGTCTGGTGAGATTAAGGGCCTAGCAATTTGTTTTGCGGAAAATGCGGCACGAAGTCCCTAGATTCGGTATGGTATCCAACATTCAACTGAGGTTGCTAAGTTGGTGGGAAGATCTTCATGCCACTTATCAAACCCTCATCTGCAAGTACTTATGGAATTTGCCCTCACTTTTGGAAATCCAGCCTATGAACAAGATCATAGAGGCTGCCACTTTATTTTGGGATAGTGATCGATCAGTGTACCACTTCGGAGACTTGGAAATGACCCCGTTGCTGGAAGAGATAGGAGGCCTAGCTGGTATCCCTTGGGAGACTCCGGGATTGCTTATGCTAGAAAACCACAAAAGTAGAGGCTTTCTTAAGATGCTGGGACTCAAGAAAAATCCCGACCTCTCTTGCTTGAAAGACTCCTACATACCATTTAACTTGTTGTACGAGAAATATGGCATGACGATATCATCGTCGAGGATAGAATAGCGTGTAAAAGGAACTCTTGGATATACCTGGGCTGCTACGAACCTAATCACCAAATGGTGAGTTAATACAAAAGAAGGCCAAGCTTCGTAAAAGCCCAACGGGACTCCTATTAAAAAAAGAACTCTACCTCGAGGAAGCCAAAAAAAGTGTCACTTGAATTCTTAACGTGAGTGCATCCTATCAACTAGACTCTTCTGAAATTGCGTAAGTAAAGAGAAAGAGATTCGCTCCTTCTGTCAGTAGAGGATATGAGATCAACTTCAGGATGATAGAAGATCGCTGATAAAGCATCTTGGCGAAGATAAAAGAGTTCGACACCTGAAAACCCCGAAACAGATCCCAACAAGTCCTGTCGCACCCATGGATGAGTTCTCCCTTACTTCTTTTGGAAATATACATAGAATGATCTTTGTGTTCGTGTTTTGCTTCTTGGGTATGATAATTTTTCCCACGAAGAAGGCTAGGATCCACACCATACTACCCATGGTGACCAAGACCTTAATGAAGGGGATCGACGGGCAATATTTCAGCATACTGCCTATGATCATTGCTAAAATCTATCGAGCCTTGGGAAAAGGTCAGGGGCCCCACATTTTGAGGGTTGTAATCTGCTACTTTAACTTTGGCTCATAGAACACTTTCTGAAAGGCTACTACAGACAGGAAATTATCCGCAGGGATTGGGATGACCATATAACTTTTCATCACCCAAAGTGAATGAACATCATGCCCAATATGTTCGCCCAGCCAGAGGACACAGTGGATGGGTGGAATTCAACTCCTTGTTCGATGGATGTTCGAGTGGTTCCCAACAGGGGTGTTCATTGTCCATTCTCGAGATGCACCACTCCTCATACTCATCGTTCTGAGGGGAAATCATCCTTATGTCCCCCTCTGAGTCATGAAGCAAGCCGGAAGGAAACAAATCATACCCAGGATAAAGAAAATGAGTCATTTCAGGGATGACATTCAAGATGATAATAGCCCACACAGGCATCACGCTCAACATATGTGGCACTGCTCGTCTTAGGGAATGAGTCTATTGAACCAGACATGTACCACACTACACAGGTTGGTTGGAAGATGATCACATTGGTTTAGGCTGGCAAGGATTCGTCAACGGTCATAGGATTAATGATGAGAAAACTGAAGCACAAATAAAATACAATCAGATGCGCAATTGGATGCGAGAATGTGAGAATGAACATTAGTAAATACAGGAAGCCCACGAGAAGCTAATCAACGAATGGAAAGATATGGCTGTCATTGCCAACAACCATTTGGGATATCTGCAGCGAGGTATATTGGAGTTAGAAGGAAAGTTCTTGAAAAGGATTAGAAATTGCCAGAATGCTGAAGGAAGTGGAGACGGACATCTGGCTCGAGCTTATCTGTTGTTAGGGATGCGCAAGTTGATGCAGTTGTACGAGGGAGGCAGGAGTACCGAATCTAGGGAATGTCCTTCTGTGACCAAGTAGTTAGGATTTTTAGTTCCCTCTTTCTTAATGTAATAAGGCCACTGACCATTAGTGACGTCTTTTATCATTCTGTTGTTTAAAGGCTCATTTTATTTTTATCAATATAATGAGGCATTTAGCATTATAATTTCTCCAAATTTAATTTGTCACTAGGCCTAACTCAGGCACAACGAGCCACCCAAATTAGGAAATGACTAATACTATAGCACAACATGTTTAAATACCGCAATAATATTTTTCAGAGCCTGCATTAAATTTTTTACCTTTTTGTTTTTCTTTTATTATTATTCCCCTCCCCAAAGGTTAGTTCGTGCATTGTGGAACCATCATCACACTTCACAAGATTGAACGGTCCTCCACCTCCTCTTCCCCCGAGTCCTACGAGAAATAGGAACAAAGGCAAAATGAAAGATACAAGCGCTAGAAAGGAACATGAGGAATCTTCTAAGAATCTTGCAATTACAAAGGAGACTGTTGCTCATCTGGAGCAAACTTTTCTATGATTTCGAGAGGAGTTGGACCATGCTCGAAACCTGGCAAGCCTGTCAATCACTCTTGCCGCTCCTGATGTTAACATCCAGAACGCTGCACGTCCACCAAACACCCCACAACCTCCAATGCAACCCACTCATGCCCAAGCCTGAAATAGCACTCCACTGCTAATTCCTGAGCTAAAAAATACCACAAAAGGCCAAAATACTCCTATCTCTGTGGACACTCAGCCAATAACAAGTGCACCCTAATCAGACGACAAATGCTCCCTCCTCCAGAATTTGGCCGCTAAGATCAAGAGATTAACTAGCTAGGTCCAAGGTTTTGAACGTACAAAATGTGTTGAAGGGTCTAATTACGAAGATCTATGTGTCCAACAAAATATTGAGCTCTCGTAGGGTTACAAACCTCCCATGTTCAAGATGTTCGACGGTACAGGTGGTCCCAGAGTTCACTTGAGAATGTATTGTGAAAAGTTGGTAGTAGTCAGAAGGGACGAGAAGATCCGCATGAAGGTATTCACGAGGAGTTTGAAGGGCGATGCACTATCATAGTATATTAGCCAGGATGAAAAGAAATGGACAAGTTGGGTAAACATGGCGTCGGACTTTACGGACCGATTTATGTTCAACACTGAGAATGCACCAGATATGTTCTATATCCAGAATCTCAAGATGAAAACCATAGAGACCTTTTGCGAGTATGCTACTCGTTAGAGGTCAGAATCTGCTAAGGTTAGACTGGCTTTGGAGGAAGAACAGATGAACAAGTTCTACGTTCGTGCTCAAGACCCATAATACTACGAAAGGTTGATGCTAATAGAGGGCCAAAAGTTCTCCGACATCATCAAGTTGGGAGAAAGGCAAAGAACGCATCAAAAATGGTATGGTCACTAACCTTGAGGTGTTGCAAGCCACCAACAAGGCTTTACAGTCTGGTGGCTCATCAAAGAAAAAGGACGTAAATTCTGTAATGGGTGCGCTAAGGAACAATTCCCCTATATATTACCAAACCTATCCCTTCACTCCACTCCCATATCAACCTACCCTAAACTACCAAGCACCACCTCCTACATACCAAATTCCATCATCTTCCTACCAATCACCTCCACCACCCACATATCAACCCACGTCACCCAAATATTCCCCACCCGCACATGTATACCAAGCATAAAATCACCAACCTTCTCATTACCCATCACCACCTACCCATAAATACATTCCGCGACCCAGACCAATCTTCGACCGTAAACCTCCTAGAAAATATACCGCAATAGCCGAGCCAATCGATCAATTATATGAAAAATTCAAACCTACTAATTACATTACCCCTATCAAAGTCGTAACTCCGAAAAATCTATCTAAATGGATCAACCCTAATAAGACTTGCACATACCATTCCGGAATGAAAGGCCATACTATCGATGAGTGTCGCTCATTGAAACATAATATTCAGAGTCTCATTTTTAACAAGGTCATTGTAGAAAAGGAGCCTGCTCTTAATCTCCGCAATAATCCTCTGCCTTACCACAACGGTGGAGGCATCCATATGATCGAGATTGAAGATGATTGGGATCACAAAGGACCAATCGGCTTAATAACTAAAGGAGACAAACGTAAGAAGCCAACATTTACCCTTAATGCCATTATTGTCCCGATTCAGCCCTCTGAAGATGATGGGGTAGATGTGTCTGTACCACTCAAGTTTGAAGCGCCTTCTGCAAAGGCGCTAAAATTGATTGAGGTTGAATTCGGGTCTCCAAAGGCACCTGCACCATTCGAAGTCATTTTGTTATTTCCCAGGATGCCAATTATGGTCTCCATGACAGGCGTGACCGCATTTATGTCATATGTCATACCTTGGGATTACACAGTGAGGCTAGAAAGAAGGGAAAGAGATATACTACAAAGCAATTATCGCACAGGGCATGACCGGGGCAGGCAAGGTGTACACCCTAGAACATGTAGCAGAGTCCAGCAAGCAAGCCTCCAGGTGGGCTATAGAAAGTGGACCCGATGACCTTTGGATGAACATACAGGCAAAAGAGTATTCAGTTGTTGAGCAATTAAGCAAAACACCTGCACAAATTTCTATTCTAGCTCTTCTACAAAGCTCCGAGGCGCATAATACTAAGTGAAGCTTATATTCCCAGCAACATAACAGGAAGTGAAATGCAAAATATGGTGGGCCAGGTGTTGGAAAGCCACAAGATCACCTTCCACGAAGACAAGTCACTGCCAGAAGGGCGTAGTCACAACAAGGCATTGCACATTGCTGTGCAATACGAGGATCATTTTATCACCAGGATCTTAGTCGACAGGGGATCCAGCCTCAACATATGTCCGTTAATAACTCTCAAGACATCGGGAAAAGGATTGCATGAGATCAAAGATAGAGCTATCAGTGTCAAATCTTTTGATGGGTCTCAAAGATCCACCATCGGAGAAATTAGCCTATGCCTAAAGATGGGACCGACTTGGTTTGATGTTGTATTCTTAGGCATAGACGTGCCGGCATCCTACAATTTATTACTGAGACGACCCTAGATCCTTGCCTCTGGGGCTGTGGCATCAACTTTGCATCAAGCTGTATAAATTAAATGGAATCATCAAGAAGTAATCATTCATGACGACGCTAGCAACCCTATATACAGTCCCAAGCCATCCCGATGATCGGAGGTAGAAAGAGAATCGGTGGAGAAACATACCATCACATCGAGTGAGTCAACGCCAAGGACAAGGACAAGTGGTTGGACAACAAGATAGAGAGCATTCTAAATTGGAGCGGATAAGAGCCCGGAAAGGGACTTGGCAAGAATCTCTAGGGCATCTCCAAGCCTATCAAGTTGAAGAAGCATGGTACTACTTTTGGACTGGGGCATGAGTACACCAGGGAGCAGACCTTTCAGCCGGCCGACATTATATATGGATCAGAGGAAGATGGGACACTGGCAGAAATGAAGAACCTATTTCTGGAGGACAATATGAATTGTTGTGTTATCTTCAAGGAGTAAACAGAGAAAGGCTATTCGATTCAAGCAGTGAACCAGGGAGAACACCTCACCATTTGGTAAGTCAAGACTCCCAAAGCCCAGAGACCTTCGGGGTAGCAAGGCTAAACGACACATATGCATCATATTTTACTTTTAGTGGATTTTACTTTTCCGCATTGTTTTTTACTTTCAAAAAGATCTCGGATGTTTCAAACTATTATGAATTTAATCAAAAGCATTCTCCAAGTTTATCTTTTTAGCTTGCACTTATTACCTTTTACTTTATTTTACACATCATTACTATTACGTATTTTTATTATGAGCCAACGACTGTAACTTGCAACGAGGCAATGAGACAAACAGACATAGATTCAGAAAAGGATGATATACCAGGAGAGGTTGTCCAAGAAGTCGAAAATTTTGAGAGTAGATTCATATCCAATTTGGATGAAACTGAGATTGTCAATTTGTGGAATGCAGAGAACGTAAAGGAAATGCGTATCAGTGTGCATTTGTCACCGTTAGAAAAGATAGAGTACACTGAGTTCCTAATGGAGTATGAAGATATCTTCGAATGGTCTTATGATGACATCATGGGTCTTATCACATCCATTGTGTCTCACAAATTGCCAACAGATCTGACGTGTCCACCGATACAATAGATATTCAGAAAATTCAAGCCAGACATGAGTTTGAAAATAAAAGAACATGTTACCAAGAAAGTCAATGCCAAGGTTCTCAGAGTGGTAAAGTATCCTACCATTCTGTGTTCTTCACTTAAAGATTCTCTTATTGCTTGCATGGTGATTTTATATTGATTCTTCGAACCCTCTTCGAGACTTTGATACCTACATTAAAATTATGAGTCTGCGTATTTTCTCTACAGTTCAAATTTCTTCCTTAATTTGCGGGATACTTTCCTCGGTAAATACTGATGTCCTAGGTTTTCAATCTCGCTCATTATTTTGAAAAACTAAATTTTTAGAATTTCGGTGGCAATTTGGCCTATTTATGTACACAAATGTGATGATTAATTTTCCTGACTTATTTCCCTAATTAGATGGTCATGTATCTAGTCTTTAATGCATAACTTATGCTACTCTGTTGGCTTATGTGATTATACATTGCTTTGTGATTTCTTTCCTTTCAAATGACTGGTTATTAATGTTTGATTTGGGATCCCCTAATTAAAGGGTAGTCCTTCTACTGATTTGATTATGATTGATGTCAGTTCCTTAATTAGTGATGGCTACCTTTTTTGTTTACTCGTATTCAGTGACATAAGTACCCCCTTCTCTTTGCAAGACACAAACACAGTGCATATCACTTACACTCAGTGTTCTGAACTCTATCTCTTTCACTCAAACATCTTTGTGCTCTTTGTCTCTATATAATTTTATTTCAATTTTCCTGTAGAAGGCTAATCACTCAATTGTCTACAAGAAAAAATTGAGTAATCTTTGTCACTTTCACTCTGCTGGCTTCTACTGTGCTATTTGCTTTGGGTCTGCCTACTGCTCACTTCTTGCATACTGCTGCTCACTTCTTGCTTGTTGCTTCTCTGCTCTCTGTTCCTTTCTGAACACTAATTCTTACTTCTCTGCAAAATACCACTCACTACTGCTCTGTGTTTACATTATTTTCAACTAGTATGTATCCTATTTAAGTTATTGTTTCAAAAACAACATGCTTCTATTGGTGCTGGACTTTCTTTTGTTCCTTGTGTGTTTCTACTTGTGGTTCTACTATTCCTATTGCAACTAGCATTCATATGTGTTAACTAGTAAGCCTAATTAATAAGCCTAGCATGTTCATTACCCCCTTTCTTACCCCAACACATGTTTCCCATTTGCTTTTGTATACTACTAGAATCCTCTAGGCTACTCCATAGCCCAAAAAATTTTTTCGGATGATTTGGTGTCTGCTGCTGTAAGAACCGCACTCCTGTTTTGAAGCATGAACTCCCCTTGAGTTTGAATTATTGTATTTTTTGTAAGATGTTTGTTCCCTTTGCATTTACTTTCGTCTGTGTCACTGTTGCTTTTCAAAACTAGCCCAAAACAATTGTTTCAAATTCAGTTAAGTTTTTTCACTCTACTACTGTTTTCTCAAACTATCCATCATGTAAAACCTTTTCAACTCAACTCTTTCACAAGTGCAGTACTCTTAGAACTAGGTTCTGCCCCCTTGTGTAAGCAGTGCTTTGGGTACCTTGAGTACCCACTGAACTTTGATGCACATGGTTTTCAATTCCACTTCAACTTATCAATGGAGATTTGTTTTGGGTGCCTTGTATTGGCCGGGTTCTCAAGAGACCTCTAGGGAGTTTTGCCGCACCCAAACTCTAGGGGAAGGCTATGAAGCTCGAAAGAAGTTAGGTTGGAGGTCTGGTCCTGGCTAAAGGATCCCTATAGACTAGCTTCTTGTTTTTTTCTTCATTACTGTAATTTGATTGCTTACGTTGTAATAATTTGAAAAGAACTATGTGGGTTTATAGTTAAATTTGGAGGATATGTATGTTTATTAAGGGTATGGGTAGAGGGCATGCCTATTGGGTTTCATCTATATATTCATGCAATAAGAAATCTTGTATAAACATTCACCCTGCATATAGAAATCCAGCTCTTAGGATCCTTGAATCAGTTTCATAATTTTATAGCCACAATCAGTTAATAGTTAAAAACTATATAACTGTACTTAGATACCCTATTTTTAGGATAATCTCGTGCATTTAGATATCCTGTTCTTAGGGCCATCAAATGCATTAGATATCATGCAATAAGGAACATTCTTTCAATGTGTTGACCTTCCTACTAGTTACTCGACCGCATAAACTGGTTTCTAAAACTTAACTTAAAAAATGATGCATGTCTGTTATAATGCCCAGGAAAGCCTTAGGCCGGATAAAATTGATTAATCGTATTCAACCTCTTTAAGTTGCCTATATTAATCTACCTTTTGAAGTCTATTTGTTTTTACTATTAAATTCCTTCCTCATTCTTTCACCTATAAGTTTTCAACTAATTTATTTTTCCAGTTCAAGACTGGAATTGTGTTTTTCGTAAAAGTTATAACAAACTCTGTAATTTTCAACGCCCATACTCTCCTTGTTTTTCTGTAATTCTAACGTAACTTTACACCTCCTCTATATGCCATTTTTAGTCCAGAGCAAGACTAGTGTTTCCAATAACAGGGTATTGTATATGTATATAGCTATAACTGTGCTTCAAAGAATAAATATGTTCCCTACTCTTAATTGATATGCCTATTTTTACTACTTTACCTTCAGTTTTTTCCAACTTCTCCTGACTAATTCTTCCCAGATTCGCAATTTTTCTACAATTAGATTATTAAAACTCTCACTCTCTTTAGACCTTAAGTGTGATTTAGGCATGCTACTTGTATGTATATTCGTGGAGGGGTACTTGAGCCATCCACATGGTTTGCTACGTGATCCCTTATATGAAGTCCTATTTGCTTGTTGTATGTCGCTAAGTATTTTGCCTTTAAACTAAAGGGTTCAACCTAGACCACCCTTTGTAGGAATAGTGGTCCTAAACACCCTCTAGGACCTATAGGATGGGATGGGTAATAACACGCGCTAAGCACTCGTGACCAATACACCTGCTTAAAATTACTTCTACATGACGGGAAGGGTAGAATATGGATATGATGACTAGAGCGCTAATATCTCGCGTGAGAATGATTGCTGGGTATTGCACTGAAGTGATCCATATTATATTTAACCCTAGGACCGCTTCTCTCTTTTATTTATTTTCTTAAATGAACGTTTTATTCCACCAAGCTTTTCTCTTTCCGAAATCACTTATGTCTTCTTTCTTACAAAATTCTTAACTTGTTCATGTTTCTTATGTCCAAAGTTTACTTGTTTGTTTCCACTGCTTTTAAAGTCACAACTAAGCATGATCGGGAACCACACTAGTAGATCTTGAGGGGTGCCTAAAACATTCCCCTCGAGATAATCTTAAGCCCTTACCCGAACTCTTGTTTTCTTTCAAAAAGCCTTCTTTAAGTGTCCTAATGCACTATAATCATTAGGTGGAGACTCTTCGAACTATTCAAGCCCGCTTTCCCAAAAGGAAAAAGAGTAGTTTTGTCCATAATGTCTTAAACACGATCTCCCCGTTGTTCTAAATTTGCGAAAAAAGGGGCGTCGACAATCATTATATCATGTTTCCACCTATTCATATGTTTCTTCTTATTTTTCTCAATATTTATGTACTCCCCAGGAGTCTCTTGCCTTTACTTGTTCATGTGTCTACCTCGATAGGCGATACTGTAATTGTGCACCGTGTGAATCGATCAAGTGTTGTGATTATTGGGGGTATGGAGACCCAAGTATATATATTGCTATTAAGCATGGTGGACTTTGATGTAATTTTATGCATAGATTGGTTATCTCTGTGTCATGCTATACTAGACTGTCATGCTAATAAAGTCACGTTGGCTATGCCGGGTGTACCACGGATCGAGTGGCGTGGTGTGACCAGTAGAGTTATTTCCTTCTTGTAAGTCCAGCGTATGAGTTGGAAGGGTTGCATTTCATATTTGGCGTTTTGTGGGATGTTGGAGTTGAGACTCCTAATGTTGATTTTTTCCCAGTTATGCGGAATATTTATGATGTGTTTCCTGCAGACCTATCGGGCATGCTGCTGGATATTGATTTAGTATTGACCTGGTGCCCTGAGTGTAGCCTATCTATATTACTCCGTATTGTATGCCACAAGCGGAGTTAAAAGAATTGAAAGAGCAGCTTCAGGAGCTCCTAGAAAAGGGGTTTATCCAGCCTACTATGTCACCGTGGGGTATGCCAGTTCTATTTGTGAAAAGAAGGATAGCACAATGAGAATGTGCATTTGTTACAGACAATTATGCAAAGTAACAGTGAAGAACAAGTATATGTTTGTAAAACCCCGTAAAAAAAATGAGTGCTCAAGTCCTAGCAACTCATTAAGTCAGGTCCACCCATGTGTTGGAACACTTATCTACTGATTTTATACTTAAAAATCTTGAGTCAAATTATTTTTCAGGAAAATTGTCATTTCTGCGGATATGCGGTCATAGATCAAGTATGCGGACCGCATATTGACCGCAGAGTTAATCAAAGAGTAGCCAAATCGGAAATATTTAAAATGCAGTCCATTATGCGACCGTATAACAAATATGCGGACCGCGTAGTCCTCGCATAAATTTCTCAAGAAATAGTGGAGGTCAATTCTATGGTGTAATCTGCGACCACAGAACGGTAATGCAGACTGCATTCTCACCGCATTTCCAAACAGAGAGGAGCAATTTGGGACCATTACACTGTCCAATATGCAGACCGCATGTCAACTATGCGATCGCATAGTTGATCGCAGATCCGGCACGAACCTCAGTTCTATTAATTATTGAAACCTGACATTTTTCTAATAAAACACCTGAACCCCTCTTTTTCTACGCATTTTCTGGCTAAAACAAGAGAGAGGGAAGGGAGAGTTCTTGAGAGAGAAAGGATTTTTCATCAAATTGATCCTCCAAAACTATCCGGGACAAGAAAATTTTAAGTTATTTTCTTCATCTCCACTCATACAGGTAAAAATTTCTAACCCTTTTCCCATAATTTTCTGATTTAAGCTATGGGAAGGGGAGTCTCATGCTTTGATTTTGAACTAAAAATTGAAAACCCTCATGCATGTCACTCAAAACCTAGAATGTATTGGTATCATAAGGGTGACCGAGGTAATAAGGGTTGAAAAGTGATCGAAATTACTATTGATATATATATATATACACACTTGAAAAAAATTGTGAAATCAATGATGTGGAATTGTGAAAGGAGACAGCATGAGAGTTTGTAACATGTGGGGCACTGATTGCCCCTTTGATTGACTAATTGTACCTTTTATGTGTGTTTGGTTGTTGCTTCTATTGTTGTGTTCTACTTGCATATGGCTTGAGTTACAAGTTTTCTTCATACATACCAGTACAAATCAAATGTGTTGACGTCCATTTTGCCAGGGGCGCTACATTCATGATATGATTGTAAATGGATCTTCAGTAGGTACTCCAGTCCGTAGTCCGTAGCTCTTCCTCATTCCCGCTAGCTGTATTGGTGACCCCTTTCCTTTCGGGGCCATGCGTGGCTCATGCCACTCATGTTCTTGTACTTTGGGTTCTTATTATGGTGTATGTAAAGAGGTATAGCCGGAGCCTTGTAACCGGCAAGTATAGTACTGTCATGTTTATTCTAAGAGCCTCCAGAGACATGAAATGGGGGTCACAAACCATGTATTATGTACTTGTATTGTGGGTATTGTAAATTGTAACGCTAATAACATCTACGTTATGTATGTTTGTAAAAAAAGTATTTCAGTTGTAAACAATTGTTTCCATTCGGTTAGTAAGTAATGAAAATGTCGGGTAACTCGTGGGTCGGGAAAGGCACCCAAGTCCACTCGACTGGGGATACCCGGTTGAGTGCCGGTCATGTCCCTCGAATTTGGGGCATGACAAACTTCGTATCAGAGCCAAAAGTTTTAGAAAGAGTCCTAAGGTGTCTCGGAGTCGTGCCCAGTAGAGCCGTTGTTATCAGTGTGTTGTCGACCGCATATATATGTAGGGGGCTACACAAGCATTTCGGAAACTAGTCCTTTCTTTTGTATTACATTTTGTGCGGTGAAGTGAAAAGTGGAAGTAATTGTGTATAACTCATACCATGTTCCAAAATTTTTAGAGATGGCACCTAAGAAGAAGGTTAGACTCGGCCTTGAGGCCAACATCACCCCAAGGTGATCGTGGGCTATGTACCTGACGCCGTGGGCGAGAGTGACTCCCCGGCTTTGAATATGCCTGGCCCATCCCTTCCAGATCCAAGCACTCTTGTCCCGGCAGCGATAGAGGGCATCCCCATGCCTCCTGCCATTTTTTCCTAATTCAGGCATTGCATCAGCTTGCGGTCCCGAGGCTTCTAATGGGGAGCTTAGGGGAGAAATTTGTATGTTGAGCTAGTTAGTGGATGCTTAGGCTCAGAGATCTCACAATGATCCTATGTCCTCCTGCGGACAGGGAGATTCTGCCAGCTCCAAAGTCCGCCAGTTTCTGCGATTGGCCCCTCTAGAGTAATCAGGCACAGACCTGAAGGCTGATCCACAGGATTTTTTTGATGAGATATACAAGACCCTTTGTGTGACGAAGGACACAAAATCAGAGGGGGTTGAGCTGGCTTCCTACAGGTTGAAGGGAGCGACACGCTTCTGGTTCGAGATATGGGAGGATTACCGCAAGGAGGGGAGCCCTTCGGCTAGGTGAGAGGATATTTTGGTTACATTTATGTATGATTTCTTGCTTCGCGAGACAATGGTGGCCCGTGCCATTGAGTTTAAGGTTCTCAAGAAGGGCAGCATGAGTGTTTGGGAGTACTATATGGAGTTCGTGAGATTGTCCAAGTATGATCCTCAGTTAGTGTTGACCATGAGTGCTCGAGTTTGGCGGTTTGTTTAGAGTCTTAGTCAATTGGTGGTGAATGAGGCTGCTACAGTGGACTTGACCTCAGATATGAACTCTTGGAAGATTGTGGGTTTCGCTCGGGCCACATAGGCTAGGAAGTTGAATATACGAGCAGATAGGGAGAGTAGCAACATTCCCCGGCAATGGGTCACTCAGGGAGGTCAGCTCCGGGTAGAGGGCCATCAGGTCATCCCGGTCATATGTTAAGTCCTCAGCAAGCGCACCACCATATGTGCACAACCATCAGCAGGGTGGTTCCTCGAGACCAGGTTCTAACAGCAGGAGGATCCACCAGTCATTTGGGGGTGAGGCCCCAGCAGCAAGGGGGAGCTACATGTACCAAGTGTGGGGGGGTTTCCATACAGAGACTTTCTATTTGGACATCCTGGTGTGTTATTATTGCAGGGTGAGCGGTCATGTTCAACGGAACTATCGTGCACCCAGATAGGGCATGGGTAGGTGATTCGCCCCTCCGTCCCGTTCTTTAGTTGCTACATCATCTGTGCGTCTTCCAGCTTCAGCAGGCATAGTGTAGATAGGGTGGGGCTCATGGTAGAGGTGGATCGAGCCGGTTCTATGCTTTGAGTGGTTGCCAGAATGTTGAATATTCTCTAGATGTGGTTCCAGGTACCTTATATGTTCAGGCCATTGAATTTTATGGTCATATTGACCTTGGATCTTATTTTTCCTATGTCAACCCATTCATTGCTTCGAGTTTTGG
Source organism: Nicotiana benthamiana (assembly GCA_034376525.1). Taxonomy (NCBI): domain Eukaryota; kingdom Viridiplantae; phylum Streptophyta; class Magnoliopsida; order Solanales; family Solanaceae; genus Nicotiana; species Nicotiana benthamiana. Next base: position 21,838,585 of record CM067337.1, on the reverse strand, counting down.
GATTGAACCTGAACAACTTCTTGATCTGTTTGTTGTATCAACTCCGCTTGGTAATTCTATTATAGCTGCGCAAGTTTATAGGAATTCTGCTGTCTCGATATGTTGTCGTGTTACCATGGCCTACCTGATTGAGCTTTGGATTTGGATTTTTATGTGATTTTGGGAATGGACTGGATATATTCGTGCTTTTCTAAACTTGATTGCTGAACGAGAATCATGAGACTCCAGTCTCCCAACGAGCCGGTTCTTGAGTGGAGACGAAATGGTGTTGTGTCAAATGGTAGGTTTATTTCTTACCTTAAGGCTTCAAAGATGATTCTGACGGGGTGTATCTATTATTTGGTCCGGTTGGCGGACACCCCTTCAGATGTCCTGCCCTCGGATCCGTGCCAGTTGTAAATGAATTTTTGGAGGTATTTCTAGATGAGGATGCAAGGATTCCACCAGATAGGGAGATTGACTTTGAGTTTGATGTATTTCCAGACACCCAGCAAATATATATTCCACTATACAGGATGGCGCCAGTAGAATTATGAGATTTGAAGGAGCAGCTAAAGGATTTATTAGAGAAGGGGTTCATTCGACCGAGTGTGTCGCCATGGGGTGCTCCAGTTCTTTTTGTTAGGAAAAAGGATAGTTCACTTCAGATGTTTATCAACTATCGGCATCTTAACAAGGTCACCATAAAGAATAAATACCCTTTTCCCCGGATAGATGACTTGTTCGACCAATCGCAAGGTGCGAAGTTCTTCTCCAAAATTGGTTTGCGATCCGGATATCACCAATCGAAGATCAGAGAGCGGGATATTCCTAAGGCCTCCTTCAAAACCCGCTATGGACACATCGAATTCTTACTCATGTCTTTTGGGCTAACCAACAACCCGGAAACTTTCATGGATCTTAGGAGTTGAGTCTACAAGCCATTTCTAGAGTCCTTTTTGGTTGTTTTTGTTGACGACATCCTCGTTTATTCGCGAAGCAAGGAGGATCATGCCGATCACCTCATGGCAATTTTGCAAACTCTTCATCAGCACCAGTTGTATGCAAAATTTTAAAAATGTTAATTTTGGTTGGAGTCAGTCGCTTTTCTTTGGCATGTTGTTTCCAGCAAGGGGATTCATGTTGATCCTCAAAAGATTGCGGTAGGGAAGAATTAACCTAGACCTACGACCCCAACGGAGATCCGTAGCTTTATGTTGTGAGTAGGTTATTATCGGAGGTTTGTGGAGGAGTTCTCTACCCTCGCCTCCCCATTAACTAAATTGACACAGAGATCAGTCAAGTCCTAATGGTCCGATGCTTGTGAGAAAAGTTCTCAAGAATTGAAGTCAAGATTGACCTCAGCACCAGTGTTGGATTTGTCGGAAGGCACGGAAGGATTTGTTGTGTATTGTGATGCCTCTAGTGTTGGTTTAGGGTGTGTGCTCATTCAGCATGGGAAGGATATAGTGTACGCTTCAATGAAACTCAAGAACCACGACATGAATTACACGACGCATGAGTTGGAGCTTGCAGCAGTTGTGTTCGCCTTAAAAATATGGCGGCATTACCTTTATGGGGTCCATGTGGATGTGTTCTTAGACCACAAGAGTCTCCATTATTTGTTCAAGTAGAAGAAGCTAAACTTGAGGCAGCATCTGTGTTTAGAATTGCTCAAAGATTATGATATTAACATCTTGTACCATCCATGGAAGGAAAACGTGGTGGTCGATGCACTTAGTCAGAAATCCATGGGTAGTTTGGCTCACTTGGGAGCGGATACAAAGTCCCTAGCTTGAGAGGTTTATCAGGTGTCTAGTCTTGGGGTTTGTATTTCGACCCTAAATGAGGCGGAGATTCTGGTGCTCAATGTAGCAGAGTCGTTGCTTGCAGCGGAAGTCAAGGAAAGAAAGTTCCTTGATCCAGCATTGGCACAAATAAGGGAGGGGGTACAGAGTAAAAAGATTTTGGCATTCTCACTCGGTGACAATGATAGTGTGCCGCTATGTCAAGGTAGGCTATGTATCCCAGATGTAGATAATCTTTGGGAGAGGGTAATGGCGGAGGCCGATCATTCCAAATATTTGGTGCACCCAGGTTCTACAAAAATGTATCACGATCTCAAAAAAATTTATTGGTGAAGCGGTACGAAGAGAGATATGGGAGACTTCATATCTAAATGCTTGAACTCTCAGGAAGTAAAGGTCGATCATCAGCGGCCCGGTGGGCTAACCCAGCTTATGGAGATATCAATGTGGAAATAGGAGATGATAGACATGGATTTCAGGAGGGACTACATCGCACTCAGTGTATGTTGAACTTAATTTGGGTGATAGTGGATCGACTCACCAAATCACCTCATTTCTTGCCAGTTTAGTCCATCTTTACTACATAACAATATGCTCGATTGTATCTCAAGGAAATAGTGAGACTTCATAGCACTCCACTTTCTATTATCTCGGATCGAGGGCCTCAGTTCACAACTAACTTTTGGAAGAAATTTTAGCAAGGTTTGGGTACTCAGGTAAACCTCAATACGTCTTTTCATCCGCATACTGATGGTCAATCGGAGCAGACTATTTAGACGCTCGAAGATATATTGCGGGCTTGTGTCTTGGATTTCAAGGGTAATAGGGATGATCATTTACCCCTCACAGAATTTGCATCAACAATAGCTTCCGTGATAGCATCCAGATGGCCCCGTTTGAAGCATTGTACGGGAGGAGGTGTAGGTCCCTGATTGGGTGGTTGAAAGTAGGTGAGGCAGAATTGATAGGGCTGAATCTCGCGCACCAGGCCATGGAAAAAGTTAAAGTCATTCAAGAAAGGATGAAGACCGCTAAGAGTTGCCAGAAATCTTATGCGGACGTGTGTCGAAGAGAATTAAATTCAAGAGGGTGATTGGGTATTCTTGACAGTGTCTCCCACGAAGGGAGTCATGTGATTTGGGAAGAAAGGAAAGCTAAGTCCTAGATTTGTCGGGCGTTATCAGATCATTCAAAGGATCGGACGAGTTGCTTATAGGTTTGAGTTGCCCTCTTATATATCCTTAGTGCTCCCGGTGTTCCATGTGTCCATGTTAAGGAAAGTGGTTCGGGATCCATCCACCATCATGCCAATTGAAGACATCAATTTACTGAAGAACTATCATATGAAGAGATTTCGTTTGCTATACTTGATAGCTATGTTCGTAGGTTGCGAAATAAGGAAATTTCTTCCGTTAAGGTGTTGTGACGAAAGCAAAAATTCGAGAAGGCCACGTGGGAAGCGGAAGATGAGATGAAAGTAAAATACCCCCATTTGTTCGAGTAAGTCTGGGAGTAGTCATGTAAGTCCTTGTCCCTAAGCAAACTAACATTGTGTCCCATTTTGTGTAAAAGTTCCTAAATACTTCGTCATTATAATTCTTAATGTTGTGCCCAAAACTTTGTGTATTTTTGTGATAGATAATTAGCCCATGGTAGAGTGAGTGCAAGGAAATAATGATTAGTTTTGCATGGAGGGATTGTATTGAAACTATTAGTGATAAGTTGGTATTTTACCTACTTATCTCCTCTTAATATTTAAGCTTTTACGTAATTTTTGTAGGAAACTAGGACATTTTCTGAGGTTTATTGGCAATTTTTAGGTGTCATGTGATTTAGAGATAAAACGGAAGAAATGAAGTCAAAATGTGCAAAAATGAGAAAAAATGACTGCTGGGAAACTACTCTGCGGGATCGCAGAACAGAGGACGCGATCGCACTGTGTTGGATAATTGTTGAATGCGATTGCTGGAATGCTCACGCAATCGCGGAAGTTCAGAAATCAACCTCACGTGATCGCAGATCCATGAATGCGATCGCAGAAGCTTCAGCAGTCAATCTACACGATCGCAGTCAGTTTCACGCGATCGTGATTCTTTGGATCTGGGCAGTTTTGGGAAAAATTGGAATTTCACGTTTGTAATACCAAATCATTTTTATACTCCTTCAAGCAGATATTTGGAATATCTTTGGCTTATTTTCAGTTTGAATAGACTAGAAAGAACAAGTTTGAAGCTAGGGTTTTGCACAAACACCCTTGGGTCTTGAAGATTAAAGCTTGTGGTTATGTTTTTCTTACTGTTTATTTCTTCATTTCCTTGCTTTGTATTGTTTATCTAAGTGTGTACTATTTTATCCAACACTTAAATATTTTTTATGGGAATATTAACAATTAAAGTGTGGTTTTTACACCTTGTTGTGCTCATGTATTGAATGATTTTTCTATATTTATGAAGTGAGCTGTTGTTTCTTTAATTATTCTTGTTCTTTAATATTTACAAAGGGATTCGCTAACCCTAGGACTCGCCCATTAATTCCGATTTAATTTTGGGAAAAATAGTTTGGGGTTTGGAAATATCAATTAACAAGAACTTGAGGCGTTAACCCTCATTTTATAGATTGTACCTAGGGATAGGATTGAACTACTTTTAGCATTTCGGGTGTGCTTAATCTTCCAATTTTAATTAGGGATTATTCAATTAGGAAGTCTTGATTGTCTTCGGAAGAAGCTAATTATGAATTATTATCTGTGGCTAATTAACATAAACTCACTCATATTTGTAAAATCTTTAAATACATTGGATCGTTACTTGAGTGTAATTCCCGATGCTTTAATACTTGTAGCCATTGATCATTTCACTTGCTTTGAAGGTTAGTTTACATTTCCGTATTTTAGACATAAAAATAATATTCAACCAAAATTCTTAGTGTTTGGCACTGTGCAACTAGCCATAATTTTCTTACATTCGTAATCGCCTACACATTGTTCTCTGTGGGCTTCGAACCCAACTTATAGTTGGGTAATTATATTAATGCGACTGTATCAATTGCTTTTTAGCGTTGGATTTTGACGTCACCAAAATTAGTGCCGTTGCCAGGGAACAATTGGCATAATTTAGGTTGTTTGAGAAATAAGCAAAAGTGCTTTGATCCAAACTTGTAAATATTTGTGTAATTATTTTTCTTACCTTGGGTCTACTTCTATTGCTCATTTCTGGTATATTTTCTTATTTTTGAAAAATGGTATCATATAATGATAATTGGTCGGATTGTAGTTGTTCATAGTTTGATGACCCGTGTCCTTATTGTGGAGGACCACACTCGTGGCAACATTGTTTAAATTCTCCCGGGGGTGGATTGCGCACAATCTCATCCCCATGGTTGGATTATTTGTGATAAGTGTGGTTGCCAAAATGAACATGGGGATTATTGTGCATATTTGACCTTCCCTTCCCCAAGCCCCCACTATGATGAGTTTGCTTTCTGTGATGAGATCTATAGGGCTATGAGAATTGAAGAAGTTGAGCATGGCAAAAATGAAGAGTTCATACTCATGTTGGAGTTTCTACTTGAAGAAGGAAACAAGGAACAAAATGCATTGGAAGATCTTTTGGAGGCTAGTATCCAAAATGACTTGGCACTTGAAAGGTTGCACTCACAAATGGATGAGTTGATAGAAGCCTCAAGGACTAAAAAATCCATGGAAGTGAATGAAAACCAAGAACCTCTCTTAGAGTGTGAGAATGAAGTTCCTTCTTTGGCACTTGACAAAAACCAAGAAGAACTCCCAAATGCTCAAAATGAGAAAATAATGCTCATGTTGGTGACATGCTCAACTTGAAGAGTAGAACAACTTTGCTCTTGAAGACTTGAAACAAGGCTTGAATTAAAATGATGAACATATCCGCAATTTGGAAAATCAAATGCAAAGTTTGTTTGAGGCTCACTATGCCCAACAACTTGAGTGTGTGGATGTAAGCCAAGAAGAGTCCAATTCCGAGGAAGAAAGTGAGCTTTACTTTGCTGAATCAATAATTGAACATACGGCAACCGACTCAATGAGTGTTATTGACGCCGAAAAAAAATGGAATTAGAGTCAACCGGTGTAAATATAAATGTAGTTGATATTGACTCTAATCCGGGGGAAAAAGAGGATGTCAAAATAGAACAAAGGCAAAGTGAAGGTTTGAAGTCACGTCCCAAGCATTTTTCAACGTTGGAATTGTGTGGTGACACGGAAGTCGAACTACATGGTTCAATGAAGGATTGCGAGGAAAAAAAGCTCATGCCATTCATTTTACAGTTTGAGGAAACGAAATAGCAAAAAGACATCCCTCATTAAGAGCCAAGAAGTGCAAAATGAAGATTTTAAGCAATGGCTCGATTATCAACTTACCACCCCCCACCACTCGTGGTCAGAAGCTTGATTCCAATATAGGTGCCCAATTCATATCATCCATGTGGAGAGAAAAGTTATAATGTTGTTTGCGTCCTGCCATGACACTAAATGCGGCGCTTGGTGGGAGGCAACCCATCGTTTTTCAAAAATTTTTAGTCGTTTTTAAAATTTTATATTTTTAGAATATCTTAGAATATTATTTGGGACTAATCTTTCAAGTATAAGATTTTTTGGAGTTGATTTTAGGAGGTCGGGGTGACCGGACAACCACAAACCAGTAGTTGCATAAATCGCAGAAAGCTGTAAGCCTACGCGATCGCAGGAAGGCCATTGTGAGTGCATTGATCGAGTTTTTTTATGACTCTACGCGATCGCAGAGTTTTTGTCGCGATCGCAAGACTTTTGGATAGTCTTCTACGCGATCGTAGGAGTGGCCACGCGATCGCGATGCACAGTAACGGTCTCAGACTTGAAATACACTGGAAATCAAAAGGACGCCCATTTTCACCCAAAACAAAACAAGAACAGACCCCTGCTTCCCCTAAACCCCGATGAACATCACCAAAAAATCAAGTAGGCTCCAATTCCATTTCATAAATCTTGCATAGTCACCCAGGTATGTCACTCTCCCACCCTGAAGCTTTTTTTAACATCAATTATAATGGTAAATTAGAGTGTGGGCTGCCCTATTTTTAAATCTTAGGGCTTGAAGTTTGTTTATGGTGTGAGAAGACATTGTTGGGTCTCTTTGTATGCTTTCTTGCTGTGAGTGATTGGTTGAGAGAAAGAAAGTTCTTTATGTAAAATTTTGGGGCAAAGATTTATTGTGTGGTGGTCTAAAATGGCTATCAAAAATGAATACCACCACTTGTTCTACAAAATGCCCCAAATAGACTGGTTCTTGGCGAGGAAGAAGACCATTGTGATCGCGATGATCAGTTCCACGATCGCTTAGGTCCAAAATCTGACAGGCGCAAAAACGTTCATCGCGATCGCGTGATCTCGTTTGCGATCGTGTTTGGTCAACATTGACTTCTCTGCGATCGCGTCCCCTTGATTATATTCGCGTAGGTTTCCATTACTGTCTTCTCCGCAATCATATGACAATATACCAATCGCGATTCACTGCTGCACAGATAGAAATCCAATAGCTTCCCGCATTCGGCCCTGAAAGCAATCTATTTCTTTGGCCTAATTACCTCTAAATTCAATGCTAAAAGTCACCATATGGTTGATTGACATGTATAACTTTTGTGTAGGTATTTAGAGCTATAAAATGGAGTCGGCAACCCATCAAAATGTTCAACAATATGCCGCCCAAGCTGCTGCAGAGGATTATTATGATGCTGCAACATTTTCATCACTATGGTGCTCTAAACTTTATGATAAGCAACTCTCCAAAAGCATGATAAGGGAAAGGGGCATCCTCCTGTTCGACCTTGAGGATCGATGGCCTGGATTCTATGGGAGATTGCTTACTAGCGGATGGTTTTGCTTCGCCAAAGAGCCTAGGCCAGCCAACTATGAGGTCTTTAGAGAATTTTATGCAAATGATGTAGAGACAATCTTCAACAATGAATTGGTGGCTACTGGCAGAGGCTGCAAAGTGCGTTTCAGTCCAGAGCGGATCAATGCCCACTATTATCTTGATTATGTCAGCAACCAGCAGTACAAGGATCGAGCTCAAGAATTGGGTACCCAATGGTTCGTCACTTACTTGCATGGTGGACAGGTGCCGAAATGGATAAAGAATCACACAAGGATCGAGTCTTCAGAATTCACTGCAGAGGCCAAAACATGGCTTTCTATCATCTGTGCTCGCATCATGCCTTCGAAGAATGAGACAGATGTGACAGTTGAAAAGGCAAGAGTGATTTGTGCTATTCTGGAGGGTCTGCCGGTGAACGTGGGGCAACTCATTGTCGATGAGATAGCGTAGGTGGTGGCATAGAGAACCAAGAGCTTATTCTTACCATCATTGACCACCCAACTATGCTATGAGGCTAGGGTACAGCCTAAGCCTACAGAAAAGAAGAAGAACCCAAAAACGTTCATCCATTCCTTACTGAGATCAAGAGAAAGATCTGCATTAAAGAAGAGAAGAATTGATGTAGAAGCTCCCAACTCTGGCCGATTCACAGAAACGGAGATTCATGATGCTCCTGCAGATGCCTCCAGTACTCATACAGCCATCATACAACTTGAGTAGGGACCTATCACTCTCAGGTACATCTCTCAACAGGTTTATGGTATGGACACTCAGGTACGCCAGCTCGTAGATGGTCTTCCTTCTGGACCATCCGGAGAGAGAACCTCTGCAGGTCTATCTAGTACAAGAAGGGTCCTCACGATGTCCGACCTTGCTAAGGAGCAACAGACCATCAAGGCCAAGCTGGGGAAAATTGAAAGAAGGCAACGGAAACACAGGGAGCATGAAAAGAAAAAGAGCAAGTTCCTCAACAATATCATGAGCACTTTGCACAAGTTCTTTGGATCGGATGAGACCGAGGATGACTTTCAGCTTGAGCCTCCAAGAACCTCCAGTGAAGAGTGATACCATTCAGCGAGCACCTCTTTCATTTTTGCTTGAATTGCATAATTGCATTGGGGACAATGCAATATTTTTGGATGGGGTGGCTCTTATTTATATGATGATTATTTATGGAATTTTTAGTTGTAGTTTTTGTGGAACATGAAGTGGTTGTTTTCGGGTATTTATGAATTTGGTCTTCAACTTATATAGATAGATAATATTGTTAGTAAGTATTTGTTATGTTCTACTTTTCTTGTTGTTTATTTGGTTTTGTAATTTTTGTGTTTAATTTTTTTTATTAGATTGTTCCTTGGTTTTTCTTTCTACCGAGGTTATTTTCCAAGGAATTTAATTGTGTTGAACCGGGTGACTTTTCCATATGGTTGATGGCGTGACACCTTCCTTAAGATAATTAGTCTTTAGTTTTTTTTTCTAGAATGTGTCACGTGATTTGGAGAAGAAATAGAAGATATCATGTCAAAATGTGCCAACATGCGGAAAAATGACTCTTGGGAAACTACTCTACGCGATCGCAGAAGAGAGGACGCGATCACTTTGTGTTGGAAAATTGTTGAACGCGATCGCAGGTATGCTCACGCTATCTCGGAAGTTTAAAAATCAACATCACGCGATCAATCCATGAACGCGATCACAGAAACTTCAGCAGTAACTGTACACGATCGCAGTCTGTTTCACGCGATCGCCATTCTTTGGATCTGGGGAGTTCTGGGCAAAATTGGAATTTCACGTTTGTAATCCTGAAATATTTTTTTATACTCGTCCAAGCATATATTTGAAACATCTTTGGCTTATTTTCAGTTTGTATAGACTAGAAAGAACAAGTTTGAAGCTAGGGTTTTGCACAAACACACTTGGGTCTTGAAGATTAAAGCTTGTGGTTAAGGTTTTCTTACTAATTTATGTTTATTTCTTTATTTCCTTGATTTGTGTTATTTATCTAAGTGTGTAGTATTTTACCCAACACTTAAATCTTGTTTATGGAAATATTCATAATTAAAGTGTGGATTTTATACCTTGTTGTGCTTATGTATTGAATGATTTTTCTATATTTATGAAGTGAGTTGTTGTTTCTTTAATTATTCTTGTTCTTTAATATTTCCAATGGGATTAGCTAACCCAAGGACCTACCCATTAACTCCAAATTAATTTGGGAAAATAGCTTAGGGTTGGAAAAGATTAATTAATAAGAACATAAGGCGTTAACCCTCATTTTATAGATTCTACCTTGAGATAGGAGTGAACTACTTGTAGCCTTTCGGGTGTGCTTAATCTTCTAATTGTGATTAGGGATTACTCAACTAGGAAGTCTTGTTAGTCTTCAGAAGAAGTTAATTAAGAATTATTACCTGTGGCTAATTGACATAAACTCACTCATATTTGTAATATCGTGAAATACATTGGATCGTTACTTGAGTGTAATTCCTGATGCTTTCATACTTATAGCCATTGATCATTTTACTTGCTTTCTAGGTTAGTTTATATTTCCGCATTTTAGACATAAAAACAATTTTCAACCAAAATTCTTAGTGTTTGGCACCGCGCGACTAGCGATAATTTTCTTACATTCCTAATCAGCTACACATAGTTCTCTATGGAATTCGACCCGACTCATAGTTGGGTAATTATATTGTTGTGATCGTATCTATTTCTTCTTAGCTGTGGATTTGGACGTCACCAAATAGCTGTATCATACCCTTGTGATAAGTAAATGACTTTGATATTACATACAATTAATGCTTAATTTAATTGCATGTGATGTACCAAAACATTTACAAGTGTGTTAAGAAGTTGAATATGTGTAAGTATGAAGGTCATGCATTGTACAACTGTTAAAGGGGTAGCAAGAATTGTGTAATTGTGATTGAAAATATGTTTTGGTTACTCACTGACCGGTGGATATGTCCATATTACAAAGGAAACTCTGGCAAAAAATTTTCTAAATTATAAAGAGTTAGTGAAAACTTAGGAACTTGCATACCATGCTTTCAACCACTTTATTTTCAAAGTTCTCATTCGAGGACAAATGATCTTAAGTGGGGGAGGATGTAAGACCCCGTAACAAAAATGAGTGCTCAAGTCCCAACAACTCATAGAGTTAGGTCACCCATGTGTTGGAACCCTTATCTACTGATTTTATACTTATAAATATAGAGTAAAACTTTTCTGGAAAAAAGTCATTTATGCGGTGAGGTATGCATTCGCAGATCAGGTATGCGGACCGCATATCGACCGCAGAGTTAATCATAGTGTAGCCAAATCCGATGTTTAAAATGCGGTACATTATGCAATTGCATAACAAATATGCGTACCCCATAGTCGTTGCATAAATTTCTCAAAGAAGTGTGGAGGTCAACTCTGCGGCGCAATATGCGATCGTAAAACGGTTATGCGGACCGCATTCTCACCGCATACCCAAACAAAGAGGTCAGCAATTTGGGACCATTATGCTGTCCAACATACGAACCGCATGTCAACTATGCGATCGCATAGTTGATCGGAAATCCAACACGAACCTCGATTTTCTAAAATTTTTAAACCCGACCCTTTTCTAATAAAACTCCCCAACCCCTCATTTTGTTCACATTTTTTCGACAAAAATAAAGAGATGGAAGGGAGAATTCTTGAGAGAGAAAGGATTTTTCATCAAATTGATCCTCCAAAACTTTCCGGGCCGGGAAAATTATAAGTTATTGTCTTCATCTCCACTTTTACAGGTATAATCCCTAACGTTTTTCCCCAATTTTTCTTATTTAATCTAAGGGACGGGGAGTCTCATGCTTTGATTTTGAACTAGCAATTGAAAGCCCTCATACATGTCACTCAAAACCTTGAATATAGTGAAGCGAATTTGATAGAAGTTGAGGATTATGCTAGATAGCTTGGTGACTATGAGTAGGAACTTAAAAAGGGATTTTGACTCCAGATAAGTATGGCTAACCTTTATCCTTGGGAAATCTCCTTACTTGGTATGTGAATTGTTTGGTAGTTCATATCTACCTTGGTTATTTGTGAGCTTCTTGTGACTGGTTTGATTGTCAATGCACCTCGTGGTAAAAATTGAATAAGAAGTGATTAAATGAATCCATAAATGGTAAAACAATGCTATCTGCGATAACAATGTACTTGAAATGTATTGGGTAATTGTGGTAACTTGAATTGAGTATGAACTATTTAAAGTTATGAAATTGGTACTAATAATTGTGGAAACACTTGTAGCACAGTCGTGCTGATGTTTTGAGGTGTACTTGTTATTTATCTTTGTGACTTGTTATTTTGTTGTGTCTATTATGAATTGAAACTGTACAGCGGGGTCAGGTTGCGCGCCGCAACACGATGTAATAAGGTGTGGGTTGGTATCATAAGGGTGACCGAGGTAATAAGGGTTGAAAAGTGATAGAAATTACTATTGATATATATATATACACACTTGAAAAAAATTGTGAAATCAATGATGTGGAATTGTGAAAGGAGACAGCATGAGAGTTTGTAACATGTGGGGTACTGATTGCCCCTTTGTTTGACTAATTGCACCTTCTATATGTGTTTGGTTGTTGCTTCTATTGTTGTGTTCTACTTGCATATGGCTTAAGTTTACTTGGGACAAGTTTAGTTCATACATGCCAGTTTAATTCAATTGTGTTGACGTCCTTTTTGTCGGGGGCGCTACATTCGTGTTATGATTGTAGGTGGATCTTCAGCAGGTACTCCAGTCCACCGTCTGTAGCTCTTCCTAATTCCCGTCAGCTATATTGGTGAGCCCATTTCCTTTCGGGGCCCTGGGTGGCTCATGCCACTCTTGTTCTTATACTTTAGGATCTTATTTTGGTGTATGTAAAAAGGTATAACCGGAGCCTTGTAATCGGGAAGTATAGTACTGTCATCTTTATTCGTATAGGCTCTGCAGACATGAAATGGGGTCATGAACCATGTATTATGTACTTGTATTTTGGGTATTGTGAATTTTAAACCACGCTAATATCATCTACGTTATGCATGTTTGTAAAAATGGAATGTCTATAAACAGTTGTTTCTATTCGGTTAGCAATTAATGAAAATGTAGGGTAACTCTTAGGTCAGGAAAGGCACCCAGATTCACTCGATTGGGGAAACCCGGTTGAGTGCCGGTTATTTCCCTCGAATTTTGGGTGTGACATTGTTGCCTCGTATTGATGGTTTATTTGACTATCTTCAGGGAGCGAGGGTGTTCTATGAGATTGATCTCCGTTCAAGCTATCACCAGTTTAATATTTGGAGATTCAGATATTCCTTAGACTACTTTCAGGACTACATATGGTCACTATATGTTTCTTGTCATGTCTTTTGGGGTGACTAATTCCCCAGCAGCATTCATGAATTTGATGAACCGTGTATTTCGGCCTTAGATAGATTCATTTGTCATAGTATTCATTGATGATATTCTGGTGTACTCGCGTAGTCAGGAAGAGCAGGCAGAGCATTTGTGAGTTGTATTGCAAAGATTGAGGAAGAGAAGCTTTATGCAAAGTTCTCCAAGTGTTATTTTTGGCTTGGCTTAGTGGCTTTCTTGGGACACATGGTGTCCAGTGAGGGTACTCATGTTGATCCAAAGAATATAGAAGCGGTATAGAGTTGGCCTAGACCGTCCTCGACCAAAGAGATCTGTAGTTTTCTCGGGTTGGAAGGCTATTATTGCCGGTTTGTTCAGGGATTTTCATCCTCTAGATTTCCCTGACCAAGTTTACTAAGAAGGGTACTCCATTTGTATGGTCAGACGAGTGCGATGAGAGCTTTTAGAAGCTCAAGACAGATTTGACCACAGCTCCAGTATTGGTTTTCCATCAACTTCATGTTCTTATACAGTGTATCATGATGCTTCGAGAGTTGGGATTGGTTGCATATTGATGTAGGAGGGTAGAGTGATTACTTATGCTTCTCAAAAGTTGAATCCCCACGAGAAGAACTACCAGGTTCATGATTTGGAATTGTCTGCTATAGTTTATGCATTGATGTTTTGGAGGCACTTCATCGATGGCGCATCTTGTGAGGTATTCACCAGTCATCGCTGTCTTCAGCATTTGTTCAAGAAAAACGATCTTTATTTGAGGCGGCGGAGGTGGCTAGAGTTGTATATTGATTATGATATTACTATTCTTATCATCAGGGAAAGGCAATGTTGTGGCTGATTCTTTGAGCTGAAAGGCATTGAGTATGGGGAGTTGGGCATGCATTCCAATTAGCGAAAGGCCCTTTGCAGTTGATGTTCAGGCCTTGGCCAATAGGTTGGTGAGGTTAGATATTATAGAGCTCACTTGGGTGTTAGCATGTGTGGCTTCTAGGTCTTCCTTATATGTTCTCATCAGAGAACGCCAATATGACCATTCATATTTGCTTGTCCTTAAGGATAGAGTTCAGCATGGTGATGCTAGAGATGTGACCATCGGTTATGATGGTGTGTTCAGAATGCAGGCTGGATCTTTGTGCCCAATATAGATGGGCTTAGAGAGTTTATTCTGGAAGAGGTCCATTGCTCACGGTATTCTATTCATCCTCGTGCTATAAAGATGTATCAGGATTTGAGGCAGCACTATTGGTGGAGAAGAATGAAGAAAGATATTATGGTATTTTTGGCTCGGTGTCTCAACTGTCAAAAGGTAAAATATGAGCATCAGTGACCGGTTGGCTTACTTTAGCAGATGGCTATTTTCGAGTGGATGTGGGAGAGAATATATATGGATTTTATGAGTGGTCATCCTCGGACATCGAAGAAGTTCGATTCGATTTGGGTGATTGTGGATCGGCTGACCAAGTTCGCGCATTTCATTCTGGTATGTACTACCTATTCTTCAGAGCAGGTAGGGATCTTTATACGGTAGATTGTTTTGTTGTATGGTGTTCCGGTATCTATTATCTAAAATTGAGGTACTTAGTTTACTGGGTACTCAGGTGGAGTTGAGCATAGTATTTCATCCTCACACGGACGGACAGTCCGAGCGTACTATTTAGATATTGGAGGACATGTTGCGTGCATGTGTTATTGATTTTTGAGGTTATTGGGATGAGTTTTTTCCACTTGCAGAGCTTGCCTACAACAATAGTTATCAGTCCAACATTCAGATGCCACCGTATGAGGCCTTATATGGGAGGCTGTGTAAATCTCTAGTTGGTTGGTTCGAGCCAGGTGAGGCTATGTTATTGGTGACATATTTGGTTCAGGATGCCTTGGAGAAGGTGAAGGTGATTCAGGATAGACTTTGTAAAGCACAGTCGTGTCAGCAGAGTAATGCAGACCGGAAGGTTCGACATGTGTCTTACATGGTTGTCGAGAAGTTCTTGCTGAAGGTTTCGCCCATGAATTGTGTTATGAGATTTGGAAAGGAAGGGATGTTGAGTCTGTGGCTTATTAGGCCTTTTGAAGTCCCGAGGAGGATTGGAGAGGTATCTTATCTGCTTGCTTTGCCACCCAGCTTGTTGGGCGTGCATCCGGTATTTCATGTTAATATGCTCGGGAAGTATGTTGGAGATCCATCTCATGCATTGGACTTCACCATGGTTCAGTTGGATGATGATTTGACCTTTGGTGTAGAGCTAGTGGCTATTTTTGGCCATCGGGTTCGGAAGTAAAGGTCGAAGGATATAGCTTTAGTGAACTTGCAGTGGAGAGATCACCCCGTGGAGGAGGCTACCTGGGAGAGCTAGCGGGAGATACGGAGTAAAGTCCCTCACCTATTTGAGGCTTCAAGTATGTTTCTTGACTCTCTCAAGGATGAACATTTATTTATGTTTGGTAGAATGTGACAACCATACCCGTCGTCGCATGAGTTACCTCTTCGTTTCCCATTTTCTGCTTCTTTATAATTCATTTTCTGTATTTGGTGTGATCGAGTTGATTTGGATTAGTTTTTGTTGGAAATGAGACACTTAGTCTCTCTATGGAAAGCCTAGTTTGAAAAAGTCAACCGGACATTGATTTATGAGTTAGAGGGCTGGAATGTGATTTTTGATGGTTCGCTTAGCTTCGGAGAATGATTTGTAGCTTAGAAGTGTGAACGAAAGAAGTTTTGGAGGTCCGATGTAGAAATAGCCGTGAATTGGAGAAATTGGTATTTTGGAAAATTTAAGTTTGATAGGTGAGATTTTTATCTGGGAGGCGGAATAGAATTTCGAGAGTTAATGGAGCTTCGTTATGTGATTTCAGATGTTTTATGCCCCAAATTGAGGGACATGACCGACGCCCAACCGGATAGCCCCAGTCAAAGGGACCTGGGTGCCTTTCCTATCCCACGCGTACAACATATTTTCATTGTCCATTAATCAAAGGATTAGTCATTTATAATTAAAAAACCCTTTTTACAAAATATACATAGTCACTTAATGAGGTTTACTACTTACATCGCCCAACATAGAAAATACATATCTATGTAAGTTCGCATCCCAAATTTTCTGTCTACGGATCCTCTAAGAAGGATGATGCAATACTTGTCAGTAACAAGGCTCCGACTATACCTTACACCAAAAACCAAAACAAGAACCGAAATAACAAGTGGCATGAGACACGCAAGGCCCCGAGAGGAAAGGGGCTCACCAATACAGTTGTCAGAAAGTTAAGGGGAGCTATTGTCGGTGGACTTGAGTACCAGCTATGGATCCACCTACAACCATAACACGAACGTAGCACCCCGACAAAAGGGAAGTCAGTATATTTGAAATGTACTAGTATGTATGAACAAACTTTTCCCTTGGTAAACTCAAACCATACACAAGTAACGAGCAATAACAGTATCAACAATCGAAGACACATTTAAGGAACAACAAAGCCAATCAAGTTTACAATCTCTCATTTTTCCCCTTCAACATTATCACATCAATGATTTCACAATTTTTCTCATATTTTCTTTTCAATAGTGATTTCGATCACTTTCCACCCTTATTACCTCGATCCCACAGAGCAATCACAATTCACAAACAACACAACAACAACAATTCACAAAGAACAACAATAACAATTCTTAGAGAACAACCACAACAATTCACAAGAAGATTCCGTAGCCAACAATACCATTTTCCATAATTTTCAACTATTCATATGAAATTTAAGTAAACCAGCCAAATATGTTATTACTACAGTTACTGCAATTGCATCATTTATGATTTCCTTCCATTATTTGTTTCTTAGCTCTTACCACATAACACTTTCACAATCACGCATTTAGTTTATTGCCAATTACTTGCACCATTATATTGGGAGACTAAACCACAAACACTCAAATCAAACAAATCACAAGAATTTCACAATCAATCCACGTAGATATCACATACCAAATATTTGTACACCAAACAAAGTTATTTTGCAAAGGTCAAAGTTATCAATACATACCTCGATTAGGCTTTCCTTAAGTTACTACAACATTCCTGAAATTCTAGCAATTCCAATCTACTATGAGACATAAAAAAATTGAACACAAATTAGAAAGGTATTCATCGTTTCAGTTTATTTAAACATTTCATCAAATATTAGTTGTGCATCTTAATTTCAAATCACTTTTTTCAAAGTTTACCTTAATTACCGAGCTAAATCTTTACTTATTTATGTTAAACAATCTTACCACAAACCTAAGTTGTACATGCATGTATACATAATATTATTACACCCAAGAATCATACCTTCATACCCCATCTCATACCCAAAACTTCTAATTAAAGACCAATGTATAGAATCTTACCTTTTGATGAAGAACTTATGATTGGGCTCTTTGATTCTTGAAGGTTGATGCAACGTTTGGATGATAATGAAGCTACAACCCTCCACTCTCTCTATATGCTCCCATCTCTCTCTAAAATCAGTATGAAATGACCCCAAAATGAACCCCCAAGGTTGTATATTGAAATGGGGTCGGGTTATAAAAAATAGAAAATTAACCCTCCAATGTCGGGTCTGCTATAGCAGAATAGACCACAAAATGAGAATGTTGGCCGCATAATTCACCACAAAATCGGGGCAAAAAACTGGGCAACACTGGCCCAATTTGCGATAGGAATGCAACTGCAAAGTCAGAAATACACCAAGATTTGAGGTTGCAAATTTGACACAGGATCGCATTTGCCAGCCTTTGGTAATTTGACCAAAATTTTGTGTAGGATTGTCCAATGATGAACGGTTTAAATCATTGGAAACTAGACTCGAATACAATTATTTAAACAGATTATCAATCATATAAAATCTTTTACATATTTATATATGCGCGTTCAAAGTATGGACTAGTGCAAGCTCATTAGGAATTTTAGCCTATTATGAACTTTTCCAATATTTCTTAGACTTAGGCCATTCCTTGGACCCTAAATTACTTACCATAAGACTTATTCACATATTTACAAAATAAAATTGATGTAAATCATATTAATAGCATATAAAATATAATAATAAGCCTACGTGGCACCTGTCGATGACCCCTTTTCTCAGGGAAAGAAATCGGGATTACGACATTATGGATGGAATGAATCTTTTATCCCCTAATGATTATAGTACATTAGGACAGAAATGAGGGTGGGTTTGAACGAAAACCATTGTTCGGGTAAGGGCTTGAGATTATCTCGAGGGGAAGGTGTTAGCCACCTCTCAAGATCCACTAGTGTGGTTCCCGGCCTTGCTTTGTTGTGACTTTAAGAAGAGTAAGAGTGGACAAGCAAAGTTTTCACATAAGAGATATTAACAAATTGACAGTGTTTGAAAGAAGAAAGGCACAAGTTAAATGAGAACTTAGTTTGAATAAAAACATTTAAATAAAGGAAAAGCAAGAGAAGAAGGGGTCCTAAGTGTAACTATAATATGGATCATTCGGTGAAATACCCAGCAGTCATTCTCACACAAGATATTAGCGCACTGTCATCATTTCCATATTCTACCCTTCCCACCCCGTTAAGATATATTAAAGCGATTAGTCTCATTTTCTTATTGCATGCTAGTACCCGTCCCAATCATATCACTCCCGATGTATTTGGACTTATAATTCTAAAGAGGGAAATGGGATAGAGGCATATATTGAGTTTAAAAAGATAAAATACTGAGACGTGAGTCAAAAAAAATAAAAAATAAGTGGGGGTACAAAGGAAACACTAAAAGGCTCATACAAACCCCGTAGATCACAACAACAATTAGTTTTGCATGACTTGCATGTACTAATTCGGTCTTTAATTAGGTAAATTAAGAGGCGGACCAATCAGTTTAAACTCATAAAGTTGGATAAAAAGTCTGGATTGAGCTCCTCGAGTCTGATTTGTTAGTGATTGAGGTCTTAAAGTGGAAGAGTTTAAAAGAAAGTTAAACTGTAGTAAATTTGTAAATGGATTTGAAATCTGCAGACCGTTTGAGTAGGAGAAATGTAGAAGAGTTATGAAAGATTTTTTAGAGGCAGGAATGTCATAAGAAAAGAGTGAGTTACATGACTATTTATAAGATAATATCAAGGAATGAGTAAAACATTTAGGCAAAATGTATAAAAGATGCGGATTTGAAGAGTTTTAAAAAACATACTGGTTTACAAGAGTTTTTATTGAAAATGTTGTATTAGGACATTAAAGGGATTATTAACAGACGATTATTGTTTAAAACGAATCAGACAAGTTGAGACAGAATTTTATATGCACGATATCTATACCTGATTTTATCTGATTCATAACTGTTTCTAGAACATTAAGGAACTTAATAATTAATTAACGTACTATTTGCCTAGCATTTTATGCATTTCCTATTGGCATGATTTCTATGTGCTTACAATGCAAAGTCCTACTAACATGATCTCTAAAGATTCTTCATATCAAAATCCTATAGTCATGGTTTCTAAATGATTTGCAATATTAAAGTTCTATAGGCATGGTGTCTACATGATTTGCAATATCAAAGTCTTATAGGCATGGTTACTAGATGATTAAAGCATGAAAGATCATATAGGCATGATTTCTATATGACATGCAGTTTTAGAATCTTAAGGCTTAGTATCTAGATGAATAAAGCATAAAAGATCCTATAGACATGATTTCTACCCATTGACTAATGGAAGCAATATTAACCTATCCCACACCCTTTACTAATAGTTTCCCCGAGTTTTATTATATAGACATTACAAAACATGAAAAACAATAGGCTAAAATAAGTACAACAAAACAAAATCCAGACCCGTGGATGCTCAATGCAACCTTCAACATCTAGCACATATGTTTCACCAAGTCCGAATTCCAGATTCCAAGGCCTTCTCTTAGAGTGTTTCCAAGTTCCAAGTTTTTTCAAGAACCCAGGTAATGCTTACACTCTAAATATTGAATGTTGTAACAGAGTAGTACAATGTGTGAAAGTACCAACCCATAGTCATCCATGTTCATAGGGAACAATAGGGTCCCAAAGTAGGCTTACCAAAGGGGGGAAGAACCTAAAGATTTAAGAATAAATGTAAAGTGAGGGGGACTAGAGGAAACCAAAGCAAAGGGTGGTGATACCCAACCAAGGGTAAGACTGGCATAGCCCTGACCCTCCACTTGGGTTTAAACAGATAAGGAGCATAGCTTAGAAGTCAGACAAGGGCTTGGGTGGTGATTAGGACAATTCCAATACCTTGACAAGGCTCAACACATAAAGGGGGAGAAGGAAATGGGACTGATTTGATTAAGGGTCAAAAAGGACCTGGTCCCAGGTCATGGATAGCAATGGGATATTACCCTGACCAAGAATAGTACTCATACATAAAGGGGTCCGGGGGAAGGGGTTACATGGAAAAACCTCAAGTAATAGAACTTAAAGATGCAGAAACATGAAGTGAACATAATAGACTAAAGCACAATTACATAGTGCAAGAAAGCTGAACATATAGTGAGAGACATGCAAAAGGAGAATTAGACACATAGCTGTGGAGAGTGTTTAACTCAACGGGACATACCAGTTACAACTTTCAAACAGAACAAACAAAGCAAAAAAACAACCACTAAATCTTCATCAAACACTGGCGGAAAGTAAGAAAGATTCCAAAGTCTAGCATTGGCTTTCAGCCGGCTGGATAGAACGATAGCACAAGAAATAGTAAAGCAGATAGCTTTGAGTGTTTGTGTGTTTTTGAACGGAATTGGTCATGTGTTTAAAGAAGAAGAGTAGGGTAATTATAGTTTGAAAACAGGAAGGGAATAAGGCAAGGAAATAACTCAGTATCAATCATAATTAATCATGGGAAGGGAACTCCTTTAATGAAGGAGTTCGAATCTGAATAGGAGAGAGTACAATTTTTAATTAGGGAAAGAAAATCAATGACACATTGTTTAGTAAAAGGGTAAACACATAGGAGAAGTTTTAAAAAAACATGGTTTAGATAAATAAGGCAAGAATAAAATCAATTAACAGTCAATTAAGGGATTAAGGATTCATACTAATAATGATCTAAGTCATAAAATTGTTCCAAATCAGACAAGGAAAAATTCGAATAGGTTCGCATAATGGTGGTATGAAATAAATCCCAAAGAATTAGGGTTATTTTGAGATGAAAAGGTCTGACTACAAAGGATACATAAGCTTAAGCATACAGAGGCTAATATTAAACACACAGAGTGGTCATGCAATCAAAATAGAAGAACATAGCTATGCGAGCAATTAGATGGTCTTGCAAAGCTTAGCAAGAATAACAGAACACGAGACGAATTTAGAGAATAGGGTTTTTGAAATCGAACAAGAAGCAACATAAGAATCAAAACAGTCACACACAAATAGTTGAAAACCCCCAAAGTTTACGGTTTTCCCCCCACGGTAAAATGAAAAGACGAAGCATAAAAAATTAGTCAAAATAAACATAGGAAAATCCAAAGAACATAGACATTTCTTGGAAGAAAACACAGTAAAAGAAATCACTAGAAACTCTAGGAGGAAAACACAATAAAGAAAATACATAGAAACCATGGTGAAAACATTTAGTAGTAATAGTAAGGTGAAATAATGTAACAAATCATAGTAGAACAAATAGAAAAAACCAAGGAAACCCTAGGTTCGAGAGGACGAACTGTTTTGAATGCAAAAAATCAGAAAAGATGTAAGAACAACTTTGAATATCTCAGAAATAGCACGGATTTAAGGTAGATCTTTAAAGAAAGAAGAAAACATCAAAAATGGCTTAGGGTTTCAGACAAACCCTATAAAAATGAGAAAGTCTTGGAAAGGGCTGGTCCGAGTCGGAAATGATCTCGCAAGGCTATGATACGGCGGAGATGAGCCGAAGATGGCAATAGAACTTGAATCGGAGGGATTTTGAGCCAGGGTCTTCAAGGTCAGACCTTGGAACTTTGAGTAAAAGTAGTACAAGGGCACACGGGGGGTGAGTACAGGCCACCCAGGCCTGACATGCCATGCTTTATGGCGAGATAAGGTGGAAACCGATGGAAAAGGGGCTCGGTTTTCAGAGAGGGGTTGAGAGGATTTTGGAACAAAAGGGTTTCAGGGGTGGCTTTCTGTGGGAAATGATTTAGGGTTAGGGGTAGATTGGGTTAAAAAAGGAAGGGGCCATTTTGGACCGTTGATCTAAATGATCAACGGTCGAGATTAAGGGGTACGTGGGTCGGGTTCATTTCATTAGGTCTGGGTCAGGTAAAATTCAAAATTCTGTTATTTAGTTAAAGGGTGGATTGGGGTGTAAATCGGGCTATAATTGAAAGCAAAATGGGCTGCAATTGAAATAGCCACTCCTCCCATTTTGAATTTATAAAAATATTAAAAGCTATTTAAAATCAAATTACAAATAATAATTTAATAAAAAATATGTAAGTATTAATCTAAAAACTATTGGGAATAATTTTGTGATTAAAAATTATATTAAATGGAGAAAAAGGCTAAAATTGCAATTTCATGCAATTTTAGTCTAAAAATACCAAATGGACTTGTACAATTATGTAAAAAATAATGTAAATTATATTTTGTTTAAATGTGACAATACAATAAATTATTAGCCAAGATGACATGTTTTGAAATAATTATTGGATTTGATATTGCAAAATAGACCATAAATTTGTTTTAAAAATCTAAAAAAATTAGAAAAAATACAAAACCTTTAGGGACGATTCTATATGTATATGCATGCTATTTTGAATGTATTTTGAGTATAAAAATACATAGGAAAAAATTGGGTATCAACAGCTACCCCTCTTTATCAGAGGAGGATAAAGAGTTATCGGGTAAAGAAAAAATGGCCAATTTTGACCGGAAACAGCGATTGTAGAAGGATATTACCACGCTTTGGTTTCTGAGCTGTCTACATATACTTTGTTTTACAGAAATAAGACCATATGTAGTTCGGGAACCATTGACGAAATATGCCGATGGAAATTCGAAAAGACGGACGCGATGGTAAGATCCGAGAGGGTGCTTGGAATCAGACACGTTTCGAAGTACTGGAGCGGGATCACTCCTGCTGAGACGGATATGAGGCAGCTGGAGTAGCTGCAAATGGGTGATGTGCATATATTGCGTAATCTAAATGTGATGCAAGCACCTGTTGGACCATGAATGTTTGTATTAGGACGATTAGAATGACGTCCTCATAATATGATGTTCTGGGCCATGAAGAGCATAATAGTTAGGGTTTGCAGGCCATGAAATGTTGTTCTCGGGCTATGAAGATGGTGCCTCCGAACTATGACGCCTTTGAACAAGTTGGTGATCTTTCAGCCCAAGAGAAGCTGGCAATCTTTCAGCTCAATGAGAATTTAAGATGCAGGTGTTGATGTTTTAGCCAGTCAAAAAATAAAGCAGTGATATTTCAGCCATACAAGGCGGAGACAACGCCTAGTCTCGAACGGCGGATAATAGGCTTATGCAATATGGTGGTAGATCTTAACCTCGGAAGGCAGCTAAATAGCCTTATGCAAAAAATGCTGATAGAGACATAGTTTAGTCTCGAATGGTAGGTAATAGCCTTGTGCGATATGGAGGTAGAGCTTATCCTCGAAAGGTATAGAGTAGCCTTATGCAAAACTCGGATGGAGACAGAGCTTAGTCTCGAAAGGAAGATAGTAGCCTTATGCAAAATGGAGGCAGATCTTAACCTTGGAAAGCAAAGAGTAGCCTTATGGAAAAAATTCAGATGGAGACAAAGCTTAGTCTCGAAAGGCAGATAATAGCCATACGCAATATGGAGGTAGATCTTAACCTCGAAAGGTAGAGAGTAGCCTTATGCAAAAATACAGATAGAGACAGAATCGAAAGAAAGAAAATAGTCTTATGCAAAGATGTAGATGGAGACAAAGCTTACTCTCGAAAGGTAGATAATAGACTTATGCAATGCAGGAATGTAAAAGAACGAGTAGTAGTAAGTTTCATTAGCTGGTAGACAGTTTGCGATATTAGCACTGCTGGGAAGTGTTGGGTGTGGATAGTGACTATTTTGAGGGATTTGATTCTGAAGAGAAAATATACTTTGAATTGTGGCATGCATTTGCATCCAAAGAAAAACTGTGAGTTTTATAAAGGGGAGGTTAGTTCGTATCCTCCAGATCTTGGCGTCACGTATCATAGGGGTAGCATTGCTAAAATATGGTGATGCAAATGAAATTTATGCATGACTTAGTAAATGCAAATACATATATAAAAAACAATAATTTTATTTTTGTTGAACCAACAACGTCAACGTGGTTCAAGATGTGGCGACCTTGCTTGCTCCGAAATTTTGAGGGTCCTCCTCAAAATACAACCCTAGTTTACTCTGTTGGTGCTACTGAAGGTTCTGCTGAATAATAAAACTCGGATCGACTCAAAAATTTTGAGGGTCCTCCTCAAAACTCTGACCTAGTTTAGTGTGTTGGTGCTGATGAAACGACTGAAAACTTACTTCGAAATTATGAGGGTCCTCCTCAAAAATCTTCCCCAGTTCCAATTGCGGGGGAACATGGAATTATTATTCAAATGTGACCGAACCCTTAGGGATGCCTACATATCCCTTCTTAAATGGGAATCAGTTCAGGCGTAGTTCAAATTACATAACGAAAGAAAAAGCGTACGATCAAATGTAGTATCTTTTCACTGCATCTGAGTTCATAGGCTATGGCCAGATTTCCACGTCAATATCCGCGAGAATAAGGGATCCACCATTTAGAACCCGATGGACCATGTACAGGCCCTGCCAATTGCGAGAGAATTTCCCTTTGGCTTCATCCTGATGCGGAAATATTTTCTTCAATACCAGCAGTCCTAGCGCGAACTTCCTTGGCTTAACTCTTTTGTTGAGGGTGCTAATCATTATGTTCTGATATAATTGACCATGATAGACGGCATTTATTCCCTTTCCGTCTATAAGGGCTAACTGCTCCTAGCGACTCTTGACCATTCTGCATCATCTAACTCTGCTTCTTGTATGACCCTTAAGGAGGGAATTTCTACCTCGGCAGGGATGACAACCTCAGTACCATAAACCAGCATGTAGGGAGTATCCCCAGTTTACGTGCAGACCGTGGTACGATAACCCAGTAAGGTTAACGACAATATCTCATGCCATTGCTTGTGCTTTCGATCATCTTTCTTAGTATCTTCTTGATGTTCTTATTGGCTGCTTCTGCAGCTCCATTCATCTGAGGTCTGTAAGTCGTAGAGTTCTTGTGCTTGATCTTGAATGTTTCACAAATTGCTTTTATCAGGTCTCCATTGAGGTTGGAACCATTGTCGGTGATGATTTATTCTGGAACCCCGAACCAACAAACCACATGATCACGGACGAAATCTACTACAACCCTCTTAGTCACTTCTGTGTAGGATGCTGCTTCAACTTATTTGGTAAAGTAATCAGTTGCCACTAGGATGAACCTGTGCCCATTTGACGTAGTGGGTTCGATTGGTCCATAACATCCATCCCGAAGCAGCGAACGACCGTGGTGATCTTGTAGCAGTAAGCTTATTTAGAGGCACCTTCATCATATATGTATGTATTTGACAACGATGGCATTTTCGGACATACTGCGTGCAGTCTATTTCCATAGTCATTCAAAAATACCCTGCTCGGAGTATCTTCTTCGCCAAAATGAAACTATTCATCTGCGGTCCGCATGTTCTTGCGTACACTTCCTCCAATAGTTTGGTTGCTTCTCCTGCCTTGACAAATCTTGACAATCCCAAATCAGAAGTCATCCTATATAAGATTCCTCCGCCTTGAAAAAAGTTGTTGGACAATCTTCAAAGTGTTCGTTTCTGAGTAGCATTGGAAAGTTTCGGGTATTCCCCTGTCGTCACATATTCTCTGACATGATGGAACCAAGGTCATCTGTCGGCTTCTTCCTCGACGTGAGCACAATAAGTTGGTTGGTTCTGGATTTTCACCTGGATGGGATCAATAAAGTTTGTATCCGGATGTTGTATCATAGACGATAAAGTTTCTAAGGCATCGGCGAACTCATTATTTATTCTGGGAACATGTTGGAATTTCGTCTTTCTAAATCTTTGCCTCAACTCATATACATGATGTCGATAGGGGAGTATTATTGAATTATTGGTTGCCCATTCTTCTCGAACGTGATGTATGAGTAGGTCCGAGTCTCCAATCACTAATAGTTCTTGAATGTTCATGTCAATTGGCAGTTTGAGCTCTAAGATGCAGGCTTCATACTCGGCCATTTTATTGGTGCACGAGAATCTGAGCTTGGTGGATACCGGGTAATGCTGACCGGTTTCTGATACCCATACTACTCCTATACCAACTCCTTTGAAATTTGTGGCTCAGTCAAAAAATATCTTCAAACCATCATAGGATTCCTCATGTCTTCTCCGATGAAAGCTATCTCTTTATCTAGAAAATACGTCCTTAGAGTTTCGTATTCTCCTCCTATAGGATTCTTGGCGAGGTGATCTACCATAGCTTGTACTTTGACTACCTTTTGGGTAATATAAATAATGTCGAACTCACTTAACTGTATTTTCCACTTGGAGAGCTTGCCGGTAGGCATGGATTCTGAAGGATGTATTTCAGTGGATCAATCCTGGATATGAGATAAGTGATGTAAGCACAGAAGTATTGCCTCATTTTCTGATCTACCCATGTTCGAGCACAACAAGTGCGCTCTAATAAGGAATACCGAGCCTCGAACGGGGTAAACTTCTCGCTGAGGTAGTAGATGGCTTGCTCTTTTCTTCCCGTTTCATCATGTTGTCCCAAAACACAACCAAATGCCCCAACCAATACTACATGATAAATAAATAGAGGTCTCCCTGGCTCGGGCAGAACCAAGAGTGGCGGCATCGACAAGTATTCCTTGATTCTGTCAAAAGCATTTTGACACTCCTCGTTCCATTTATTGGCGGCATCCTTCTTTAGCATCTTGAATATGGGTTCACAAATGACAGTGGATTGTGCTCGACTCAGCTGATACAGTTGATTCTTCCCAGAAAACGCATCACGTCTTTCTTGTTCTTTGGCGGTGGCAACTCTTAAAAGGCTCTGACCTTTGATGGGTCCAATTCTATTCCCTGGCGACTCACAATGAAAAATAATAATTTTCCAGCGGGAACCCCGAATGCACACTTGGCTGGATTTAGTTTCAAGTTGTATCTTGTCAATTTGTTGATGAATTTCCTCAAATATTCCATGTGATCTGCAACTTTCTTGGATTTGATGATGATTTCATCCACATAAACCTCGATCTCTTTATGTATCATATCATGAATGATGGTGGTCATTATTCTCATGTAGGTAGCACCAGCTTTCTTTAAACCAAAGGGCATCATTATGTAATAGAACATTCCCCACAGCGTGATCAATGTCGTTTTTTCTACATCTTCTGCATCCATCAATATTTGGTGGTATCTAGAAAAACAATCGACAAAACTGCAGCTCATGTTTGGTGCAGTTGTCAATCAATATGTGTATATTTGGTAAAGGGAAATCGTCATTAGGGCTAGCCTAGTTGAGATGTCGGTAGTCAACCCACACTCTAACCTTCCCATCCTTCTTTGGTGCCGGAACGATGTTAGCTCACCATGTTGGATATTCTACCACTCTGAGAACCCTGGCTTTGACTTGCTTGCTAACCTCTTCTTTGATTTTCAAAATCATGTCTAGCTTGAACTTCCTGAGTTTCTGTTTTACCAGTGGGCATGTTGGATCTGTCTGTAGCTTTTGAGCCACAATAGATGTGCTGAGACTGGTCATATCATGATACGACCATGCAAAGACGTTCCCATACTATTTTAAGAACTCTGTGTACTCTTTTTTTTCTAATGGTGAGAGATGCACGCTGATACGTGTTTCTTTGACATTTTTTGAGTCTCTCAGATTGACAACCTCAGCCTCGTCCAAGTTGGACTTAGGCATGTTCTCGAAATTCTCGACCTCTATGACAACTTCTTCGGGTATTTCGTCCTCTTCTGAATATATGTCCGTTTGTCGCACTGTCTCGTTGCAAATTACGGTCGCTGGTTCATCATCAAGATATGTACTAGTAATTCTATGTATAATGAAGTAAATGGTAGAGAAAAGAAATGAGAGTGAAATATAAAGATAAACTTGGAAAATGCATTTGATTAAATTCATAACTATCTGAAACATCAGAGCTCTTTTGCAAAAGTAAAGACAATGCATAAAATTAAATTCTACTGAAAGTAAGTGCGATGCATATGCATCATTTATCCTTGCCACCCGAGGCTCTCCGCGCACTGGTGGTCCTGGTTGACTAATTGTTGAGGTTTTCCCCTCGGCTTACAGCTTGAATGGAGGGGCCTTCCTCCTCGAATATAACACAGCAATCCATATAATCCTCCGGAAACATAGTCTTCATTGCTATCCGTGTCTCATCTTCCTTTGATCCATATATGACATCCGCTGGCTGAAAGGTCTGCTCTAGCTAATGTAGAGGGTACACCAGAGGGTAGTCCGCACCATAGTGGTGACCAGTAATTGAACACTTCCCAAGTATATTCATAACCCAGGCAAAAAGTGGTACCATGTTTCTTAAACTTGATAGGCTCGGTGATGCCCTGGAGATTTTTTCCAAGTCCTTTTCCGAGCTCATACCCGCTCCAATTAAGAATGCTCTTAGTTTTGCTATCCCACAACTTGTATTTGTCTATGGCGTTGACTAGCTCGATGTGATGATATGTTTCTCCACCTATCCTCCTTCTTCCTTTGATCATCGGGATGGCCTGTCGACTATATATAGGGTTGCTACCGTCACCACGAATAATTACTTCCTGATGATTCCATTCATATTGTACAGCTTGATGCAAAGTTGATACCACAGCCCCAGCGGCGTGGATCCAGGGTTGTCCTAGCAACAAATTGTAGGATATTGGCACGTCAATGACTTGGAACTCAACATCAAACCAGGTGGGTCGCAGTTGCAGGCATAAGCTAATTTCTCCAATGGTGGGCCTCTGAGATCCATCAAAAGCTATAACACTGATAACTCCGTCTTTGACCCCGTGCAATCCTTTACCCAATGTCCTAAGAGATACCAATGGCCAAATGTTGAGGCTAGATCACCCGTTGACTAGAATCCTGTTATAAAATGATCCTCGCGTTGCACCGTAATGTGTCAAGCTTTATTGTGACCAAGCCTTTCTAGCAGTAATTCGTCTTTATGGAAAGTGATCTTATGACTTTCTAGTATCTGCCCCACCATGTTTGCCATTTCGACTTCTGTTATGTTACTGGAACATAAGATTCACTCAATATTTTCATTAAGACATTTTTATGTGCCTTAGAGCTTGTAGAAGAGCCAGGATAGAAATCTCTGCCGGCATTTTGTTCAGTTGCTTGACGTTTGAGTACTCTTTGGCCTGAACCTTCCTCCAAAGGTCATCGGGTCTAGTTTCAATAGCCCGCCCGGAGGCTTCCTTGCTGGACTCAGCTAAATGTTCTGCGGTGTAGACCGTGCCTGTCCTAGTCATACCCTGTGCGGCGATTTCTTCTCCAGTTTATGTCTTTCCCTTCCTGCTAGCCTCAGCAGTGTAATCCCAAGGTATGGTGTTCGTCTTGAATGGGATTACATCTGTCATGGAGACTGGAATTGGCACCCTGGGAGGTAACAAAGAAACTTCGAATTATGTAGGTGCCTTTGGAATCACGAACTTAACATTAATTGGTTTCGGTGCCTTTGTGGAAGGTGCTTCAAACTCCAACGGTACAGACATATTTACCGCATCGACCTCAGAGGGCTAAATCTGAACAACAATGGGATTGGGAGTAACTGTTCGCTTCCTAGGCTCGTCTCCTTCAACTATCAAACTGATTTACCACTTGGGGTCCCAATCATCTTCGATCTTGATCATGTGGATGCCTCCACCCTTGTGGTTGGGCAGATGGTTGTTGCATGAATTAGGAGTGCGCTCCTTCGCTACAATGATCTTGTTATGAATCAGATTCTGAATCTTGTCTTTCAACGAGCGACACTCATCGATGGTATGGCCCTTCATCCTAGAATGGTATGCACATGTCTTATTTAGGTCGATCCATTGGGAAGGATTTTCTGAAGTTACGATTGAGATAGGGGTAACGTATCCGTTTGCTTTGAGTTTTTCATAAAATTGGTCAATTGGTTCAGCTATTGCGGGATATTGTCTGGGAAGTTTACGGTCAAACTTTTTTCTAGGTAGAGAAAAGTTTTGGCGGGTAGGAGGTTATGAGTAGTGAGAAGGTTGAGAGTTGTATGCTTGGTATACGGGTGCGGGTTGAGAATATCTGGGTGAAGTGGGTTGATACATAGGTGGTGGAGGACATTGGTAAGTAGGTGGTTGGATTTGGTAAGTGGGTGATGGTGATTGGTAGTTTAGGGTAGGCTGATATGAGAGTGGAGCTGAAGGATAGGTTTGGTGCTTCATAAGGGAATTGTTCCTTTGCACAGCCATTACGGAATATACATCCTTTTTCTTCGATGAGCCACCTGACTGTAAAGCCTTGTTGGTAGCCTGTGATGCCTCGAGGTTGTTGACCATACCGTTTTTGATGCCTTCTTCGATCCTTTCTCATTACTTGATGATGTCTGAGAACTTTTGGCCCTCTATGAGCATTAGTCTCTCATAATACTGTGGATCTTGAGCATGGACGAAGAACCTATTCATTTGTTCTTCCTCCAATGCCGGTCTGACCTTAGCAGCTTTTGACCTCCAACGAGTAGCATACTCGCGAAAGGTCTTCGTGGGAATCTACTTGAGATTCTAGATATAGAACACATCTGGTGCATTCTTAGGGTTGAACCTAAATTGGTCCATTAAGTGAGACGCCTTGTTCACCCAACTAGTCCATTTATTTGCATCCTGGCTAGTATACCGTGATAAAGCATCACCCTTCAAACTCCTCATGAACAGCTTCATGCGGATTTTTTCATCCTTTCCTACTCCTACCAAATTGTCATAATACATTCTCAAGTGGACCCTGGGATCACCTGTACCATCAAACATCTCGAACATGGGAGGTTTGTACCCCTCCGGGAGGTCATCATCTGGGTGAACACAGAGATCTTCGTAATTCAACCCTTCGACAACTTTGTTACCTTCGAAACCTTGAACCTAGCTCGTCAATTTCTTGATCTCAGCAGCCAAATTCTGAATGAGGGAACTCTTGTCATCTGACTCGATTGCAGTTGTGATTGGCTGACTGTAGTGCAACATAGTGTCCACGAAGATTTGAGTGTTATGGTCTTTGGTGTTTTATTGTTCAAGAATGAGTAGTGGAGTGTTATGAGTGGGTTGCATTGGATGTTGTGGGATGTTTTGTGGAGGTGGGGGGTTCTGGGTGTTAACATCAGGAGCGGAAAGAGTGAATAACGGGCTTGCCAGGTTTCTAACTTGGTCAAATTCCTCTTGGAATTTTGGCAAAGTTTTCTCCAGATGAGCATCAGTCTCCTTGGTGATTGCAACATTCTAAGAAGTTTCTTCAAGTTCCTTTCTAGCGCTTGTATCTCCTATTTTGTCTTTGTTCTAGTTTCTTGTAGGACTTGGAGGTGGAGGACCCTTGGATCTTGTTGAGTATGCTAATAGTACCAGAATGCACGAACTAACCTTTGGGGAAGGGAGTAAGAAATAAAAGGAAAACAAAAGGTAACAAGTTAGTGCGGGTCTTGATAAATAATATTGCAATACATAAACGTATAGTGCGAGAATATCAATCGATGCCTAGTTTAGGTGCCTCGTTGTGCCCGAGGTAGGCGTAGAGACAAATTAAATTTTTAGAACTTATAATGCCAAATGCCTTATTTTATTGATAAAACAAAAAGAGTCTTAAAACAATTGAATGATTAAAATGTTACTAATGGCCAGTGGCCTTGTTACATTAAAAGAGCATGAAATAAAATCCTGACTATTTGACCCCAGAAGTACCTTCCCTAGATTTGGTACACTTGCTTCCCTCGAGCAGCTCCATCAACTCGTGCATTCCTAAAATAAGATAAGCTCGAGCCAGATGTCCGCCTGCATTTCTTTCATCATTCTGACAGTCTTCAATTCTTCTCAAGAACTTCCCTTCCAATTCCACTATACCTCGCTCCAGATATCCAAAATGGTTGTTGGCATTGACAGCTGTGTCCTTTCACTCGTTGATTAACTTCCCGTGGGCTACCCGTATTTCCCGATGTTCATTCTCACATTCTCGCATCCTTTTGCACAGTTTATTGTATTTGAATTGAGCTTCAGTTTTCTTGTCAATAATCCTATGATAGTGGGCGGATCCTGGACGACCCAAACCATGTAATCATCTTCCAACCAACATGTGTAGTGTGGCACACACCCGGCATGATACATGTCTGGTTCAATAGACTCGTTCCCTAAGACTAGCTTGCAGTGCCACATATGCTGAGCATGACACCTGTGCACACTATCATCATTTTGAAAGTCAGCCCAGAAATGACCCATTTTTTCTATCCTGGGTATGATTTGTTTCTTTCCATCTTGCCTCATTACCCGGGGAGGGACATAAGGATGAATTCCGCTCAGACCAATGAGTATGAGGAATAGTGCGTCTCGAGAACGGACAATGAACTCCTATAATGGGAACCACTCGAACATCCACTGAACCTACTCTTCTTTTATATTTTCGAAGAACTCTACCCATCCACTAGCGTTCTCTGGCTGAGCGAACATGTTGCGCGTGAAGTTCATTCGCTTTGGGCGATGAAAAGCGATACGGTTATCCCAGTCCTTTCATATGTTTTCTCGCTTGCAGTCACCTTTCTGAAGGTGTTCTATGAGCCAGAGTTGAAGTAGCAGAATACAACCTTCTAAATGTGGAACCCCATGCTGACACTTCTCTAAGGCTCGATAGATTTCAGCGATTATCATAGGCACTATGCTGAAAGACTGCCGGTCGATTCCTTCCATTAAGGTCTTAGTCACCATGGCTAGTCTGGTGTGGATCCTAACCTTCTTCATAGGGAAAATTATCATGCCAAGAAGCAAAACATGAACAAAAACACCCTTCTATGTATATGTCCCAAATAAGTGAGAGAAAATTCATCCATGTAGGTGCAATAGTACTTGATGTGGCCGTATCTTTCCGCTAAGAATTCAGATGGTATGTAGAAGTCCTTCAAGCATGAGAGGTAGGGAGTTTTCTTGAGTCCCATCATCTTAAGAAAGCTTCTGCCTTTACAGTTTTCCAACATAAGAAAACCCATAATCTCCCAAGGAATATCAGCTAGGCCCCATATCTCTTCTAGCAAATAAGTAATTTCGAAGTCTCCAAAACGGAACATTGCTCGGTCACCATACAAAATCAAAGTGGAAGCCTCTATGATCTTGTTGTTAGGCTGGATTTCAAAAAGGGAGGGTAAATTCCCTAAGTACTTGTGGTTGAGGACTTCATCGCTGCCATGAAGATACTCCCACCAGCTTAAAAATCTTGGGTGAATATTGGATACCATACTAAATCTGGGGACCTTTTGCCTCATTTACTGCAAAACAAAGTGTTAGGACCTTAAAACCACCAGACTCGACTATTAAAATCAATAATTAGCAAAAGGTATTTAGTTCTCCAAATAAATGCTCATAACGTGAAGGTGTCCGCTTAGGTTTCACTAAACCCGATCGACTTTGGTTTAGGCTATCTTAATGAGTCATTATGTGGACAACTTAACTGACTCAACTATGCTTGACCATAATGCATGACAGTTTAATGGAATAAGGTTTCTACTTTTGAAGTGCTAGACAAGGTACCCTTGAGCGGACAACTCAAGAAGGAAAGGTGTGGAACCATCGACTACACCGTTGATCGATTGGCTTTACTACAAATATGCCTTTGCCACATTTAGGATACTTATAATATCGGAAGGGCGCAATCACTTGATATAAGCATTGCAATAGGATTTGTTTTGTCATGAGTGGAATATGATGTTGAGGAATGCAGCTACAATAATGAAACAAATTACATGTATTTTCATGTTCATATGATAAATGATACAATGATTGCTCAAAATTACATCAGTATTGAAATAATAAAGCAGTAAAGAAAGCAGTTAAAGGAAAGAAAAGACATGAAGGGCCAAGTTAGTAATAATGATGGAAGAAATGCGATTACGTAAGTGGTAAAGTCACAAAAACAAGTAATGGTAAAAGCATTAAGGAAAATACCCAGCAGAGTCACCATGCTGTCGACGCCACTTTTTTCTCAAGGAATGAAATCGGGTTTACTACATTATGTGTGGAATGACTCTTTTATCCCCTTTTAGCGAATTTGGGCTATAGAGTTAGGAGAGTCGCCACCTAATGATTATAATACTTAGGGCACTTCTAGAGAAACGAAGATGGGTTTGAAAGAAAACCAGAGTTCCGATAAGGGCTTGAGATTATCTCGATGGGAAGGTGTTAGGCACCCCTCAAGATCCACTAGTATGGTTGCTGGCCTTGCTTAGTTGTGACTTTAAGAAGAGTAAGAGTGGACAAGCAAAGTTTTCACATAAGAGATATTAAAAAATTGGCAATTTTTGAAAGAAGAAAGGCACAAGTGAAAAGAGAACTTAGTTTGAAGAAAAACATTGAAATAAAGGAAAAGCAAGAGAAGAAGGGGTCCTAGGTTTAACTATAATGTGGATCATTCGGTGCAATACCCAACAATCATTTCCACACGAGATATTAAAGCACCGTCATAATCTCTATATTCTACCATTCTCACCCCGTTAAGGTATTTAAAGTTGGATAAAAAGTCTGCAACGAGCCCCTCGGGTCAGATTCGTCAGTTATTAAGATCATAATGCGGAAGAGTATAAAAAAAAGTACAACTGCTATAAGTTTGTAAATGGATTTGAAATCACCAAATTGTTTGAGTAGGAAAAATGCAGAAAAGATACGAAAGATTTTTTAGAGGCAGAAATGTCATAAAAAAAAGAGTGGGTTGCAGGACTATTTAAAAGAAAATCTCAAAGACTGAGTAAAACATTTAGGCAGAATGTATAAAAGATGTAGATTTGAAGAGTATTAAAAAACATACTGGTTTACGAGAGTTTTTATTGAAAAATTTGTATTAGGACAATAAAGTGGCAATTAACGGATTGTTATTGTTTAAAACAAATTAGACAAGTTGAGACGGAATGTTATAGGCAGGATATCTATGCCTGATTTCATCTAACTCATTACTGTTTTTAGAACATCAAGGAACTGATTAATTAATTAACCTACTATTTGCCTAGCATTTTATGCATTTTCGATAGGCATGATTTCTATGTGCTTACAATGGAAAATCCTACAGACATGATCTCTGAACGATTTAAAAAGATAATATCCAATATGCATGGTTTCTAAATGATTTGCAATATAAAAGTCCCACTGGCATGGTGTCTAGATGATTTGCAATATCAAAGTCCTACAGGCAAGATTACTAGATGATTGAAGCATGAAAGATCTTATAGGCATGATTTCTATATGACATGCAATATTAGAATCATATATGCATAGTATCTAGATGATTAAAGCATAAAAGATCCTATAGACATGATTTCTACCCATTGACTTATGCAAGCAATATTAACCAATCCCACACCCTTTACTAATATTTTCGCCGAGTTTTATTACATAGACATTACAAAACTTGAAAAGCAATAGGCTGAAATAAGTACATCAAAACAAAATCCAGACCAGTGGATGCTCAATGCAATCATCAACATCCAACACATATGTTTCACCAAGTCCGGATTCCATATTTCAGGGCCTTCTCTTAGAGTGTTTCAAAGTTCCAAGGGTTTTTCAAGAACCGAGGCAATGCTTACACTCTAAATATTGAATGTTGTAACAGAGTAGTGCAAAGTGTGGAATTACCAGCCCTTAGGCATCAAAGTTCAGAGGTAACTCTAGGGGCCCAAAGCAGCGCTAACCAAAGGAGGGCAGAACGTAAAGAACTAAGATTAAGTGTAAAGTGAGGGGGACTAGGGGAAACAAAAGCAAAGGGTGGTCATACCCAGCCATGGGTAAGACTGGCACACCACTGGCCCTCCACTTGGTTTAAACAGATAAAGAGCAGACTTTAGAAATCAGACAAGGGTCTTGGTGGTGATTAGGACACCTCCAAACCCTAGTCAAGGCTAAACACATAAAGGGGGAGAAAGGAATTGGACTGATTTGAGTAAGGGTCCAAAAGGACCTGGTCCCAGATCATGGATAGCAATGGGATGCTACCCTAACCTAGAACGAATCTCGCACGTAAAAGGGTTATAGGAAAGGGGTTCACATGGAAAAACCTCAAGTAACAGAACTTAGTGATGCAGAAACATGAAGAATGAACATAACAAACTAAAACACAATTACATAATGCGACAAATCTGAACATATAGTGAGAGACATGCAAAAAAAGAATTAAACATACAGTTGTGGAGAGTGTTTAACTTAAAGGGACATACCAGTTGCAACTTTCCAACAACAGAACAAATAAAGCAAGAAAACAGCAAGGAAATCTTCAGCAAATACTGGGGGAAAGTAAGAGAGATTCCAAAGTCTAGCCTTGGCTTTCAGCCGGTTAGTCAGAACAATAGCACAAGTAATAGTAAAGCAAGGAGCTTTGAGTGCGTGTGTGTTTTTGAACTCAATTGTTTGTATGTTTAAAGAAGAAGAGTAGGGTATTTACAGTTTAAAAGCAGGTAGGGAATAAGGAAAGGAAATAACTTAGTATCAATCATAATCAATCAGGGGAAGGGAACTCCTTTTATTAAGGAGTTCGAATCTTAATATGTGAGAATAGATGTTTTATTTAGGGAAAGAAAATCAAGAACACATTGTGTAGTAAAGGGTAAATGTTAGAAACTACGCTTAACGCTAGAGGGGGGGTGAATAGCGTTTTAATGAAATTTAGCGTTTTCTTGCGGAATTTAAATTTTACAAGAAGTAAATAAGTGCAATAAAAATAACTTACACAAGGATATATCCTGGTTGGCCACAACAGTGGTTAGTCCAGTCCCCGAGAGACTCTCTCGAGATTTTCTACTAACTTGTTAAGCTTACGGGTGCTTAACAAACCTTTACAGTTGCTCGGAGATACAATCTCAAAGACTTCACTTGCTCGGAGGTTCCTCACCTCAAAGACTTCACTTGCTCGGGGATACAATCCCAAAGACTTCATTTGCTCGGGGATACAATCCCAAAGACTTCACTTGCTCGGGGATACAATCCCAAAGACTTCACTTGCTCGGGGATACAATCCCAAAGACTTCAACAGAGGAAGCACAAGTTCCTCAACACAAGAGAATCAAAATTCTCTTACAAGTATTTGAAATACTTGAACACTCACTTAACAAAGGTACTCCTTGATGAGTAGATATGAGTAAAATAATACGCTCAAGATCACAACAACTTTGAACAATAATATGGCTCTCAAAAGCTTTATGAAATGAGTAGAAAATGATGAACAATTGAATGAAAGCTTAAAGCAATGTAATGATCAGTTAGTGTATGTTGTTGTGTTTAAAACACTGAGTTGAAGCTGTATTTATAGGTGCAAAACTTGGTCTTACCGTTGTCTAATTGCCAATTAAGAATTGCTGAATTTACTCAGTGACAATCGATTGTCAAGACCGAACAATCGATTATCTGCCAGTCAGATCAAAGATCAATCCCAGATTTTACGCTTAATAATCGATTACTTACAATCCATAATGGATTACTGGCAAAATTCAAATTCAGATAATCGATTATACCAAATCCATAATCGATTACTTCAGCAACGTTCCAAAAATCATTTACAGATTTTAATCAAAAACATCGATTATAGCAAATCAATAATCGATTACCTCATTAACGTTTTAAAAATTATTTCCGGATTTTGAGCAAAACATCGATTACAGAAAACCAATAATCGATTACTTTGAGGTATTTGAAAATCATTTGACAACGGTCAGCTTCAACAATCGATTGTCCCTTGCAACAATCGATTACTTGTCATTTTCTGAAAATCTCAAATCACACTTTTTCAAGCCAAAGTTTTTGCGACTAAGTATAAACTTTGACAATCGATTGTTGGACATAGGCAATCGATTGTTAAACCCAGTTAACTCAACATAATCGATTACTATTAGTTACTAATGGATTACTTAAGTAATTTTAAAATCACTGGGAGACATCAACTCAACATAATCGATTACCATTAGTTCATAATCGATTATTCTGAGTATTGGAAAACTTTACCTCATCAATAATCGATTGTCATTAGTTCACAATCGATTATCTTGCAGATTTGGAAAAACCTGATGTTAAATGTCTTATTCACAATCGATTATCATTAGTTCATAATCGATTGTCATGCGGTCTTGGCTTATAAACATTCGATTATCATAAGTACATAATCGATTATTCTTAGCCCAGATTTCTGAGGTATGTTTAGAAAACATTTTGTCTAATGTAAATATGCATCATTTGAAATCATTTGATACAGAAATAAGTATGCATGATTTTGGAAAATAGTTTTATGAGAGAAGCCATGTTATGGAGTCAAGTTATAGGATCAAGATCACATTTAAGAATAACTCAATAATAACAATTAAAAACAACGTCTTGAGCTTCAATCTCAACATTTGTGCTCTTGTACTTGAACTCCGTCATATATCAATTTGTGCTTTGTTTGTCATTCATCAAAACCTACAAAAGAATACACGTTTAGTATATCGCATTGAGAACGTGTTTCCAACAATTTCCCCCTTTTTTATAATGGCAAACATTAAGCGGGATATGTAATTTTGACAAATAATATTGACGATTCAAGACAAGTAACAAGTATGCATATTTGTTCTTGTTCCCCCTCAATTTAAGAATTCCCCCTCAATTTAAGCTTATAAGCAATTAAGCAATTTAGAGGTGGTGCATACCCGTTATCCCATTATCTTCCCCCTTTTGCCATTAGCAAAAAAATAAGGAAGGATGCACAAAGACGAAATAAAACAAAGTTTAGTTATTGAAAATTAGAAAGGTGACATTCGATTATTGATACGGGATAATCGATTGTATGTCCGATGATTTGCGGTTTGCCCAAATAAAAATTTCTTTTTCTGTAGGGCGATACCTGCAAAAAGAAGTTAGACGCCTCCGACGCTCAAGTTAGAAATGTGTAGGAGAAGAAATGCAATGCATGACTTAGATCAATGTGGAGTCAAGGATCCCGAGTTCATTGCGAATTCGGAAGAAGGACTCTTTATCCAAAGGCTTTGTAAAGATGTCTGCCAATTGGCTTTTAGTTTCAACAAATTCAATTTCGACATCGCCTTTGAGAACGTGATCTCTAATAAAATGATGTCTAACTTCAATGTGTTTTGTTCGCGAATGAAGAACGGGGTTCTTCGTCAAGCATATGGCACTAGTGTTATCACATCTAAGAGGAATGTGATCAAGTCTTAGGCCATAGTCCAAGAGTTGTTGTTTCATCCATAGGATTTGAGCACAACAACTCCCCGCGGCTACATATTCAGCCTCGGTTGTGGACAACGCAACACTTACTTGTTTCTTGCTAAACCAAGAAACGAGAGAGCTACCGAGCAAATGGCAAGTGCCACTAGTGCTCTTGCGGTCCAATTTGCATCCAGCAAAATCAGAATCGGAATAGCCAATGAGTTGGCATGAAGAGCCTTTGGGGTACCATAGACCCACATTTGAGGTACCAAAAAGATACCGTAAAATTCGTTTTACCGCCGAAAGGTGAGACTCCTTCGGACATGATTGATAACGAGCGCATAAGCACACGCTAAACATGATGTCCGGACGACTAGCAGTAAGATAAAGTAGAGAGCCAATCATACCTCGATACTTTTTGGTGTCGACTTCCTTACCTTTTTCATCTTTGTCTAGATGATCGGATGTGCTCATGGGAGTTGCCATTTCTTTTGCATTGTTCATATCAAAGCGTTTAAGCAATTCTTTGCAATATTTGGCTTGGCAAATGAATGTACCTTCCTTCATTTGTTTTACTTGTAGTCCCAAAAAGAAGGTTAATTCGCCCATCATAGACATCTCAAATTCGCTAGTCATTAGATTGGAAAATTCCTTGCATAAAGCATTGTTAGTGGCACCAAATATAATGTCATCTACATATATTTGAACTAATAAAATATCAATGTTTTTGTGTTTGACAAAGAGAGTTGTGTCAACTTTTCCCCTAATGAAATCATTTTTCAAAAGAAATTTACTCAACCTATCATACCAAGCTCGGGGAGCTTGTTTTAAACCATAGAGAGCCTTTTTGAGTTTGAAAACATGATCGGGATATTTAAAGTTTTCAAAACCAGGGGGTTGTTTGACATAAACTTCTTCTTCAATAAAACCATTTAAAAATGCACTTTTCACATCCATTTGATATAAGACAAAATTCATAGAGGAAGCGAAAGCAAGCAATAAGCGAATAGCTTCTAATCTAGCTACTGGAGCATAAGTCTCCTCATAATCAATACCTTCTTCTTGATTGTAGCCTTGAGCCACAAGCCTAGCTTTGTTTCTAGTGATTATACCATTTTCATCTAGTTTGTTGCGAAAAACCCATTTCGTACCAACTATGGTATGATCTTCGGGTCTTGGCACCAAATCCCAAACGTCATTTCGTTCGAATTGGTTAAGCTCCTCTTGCATTGCCAAGGTCCAAAATTCATCCCCAATTGCTTCAGAGATGGTTTTGGGTTCAATTTGAGAAACAAAAGCAGTAAGTTCTAAGGTGTTTTTAAGGGAGTTTCGAGTACTTACCTTTCCTCCAACATCGCCAATTACTTGATCAAGAGGGTGATCTTTGATCGTCCTCCATTCCTTTTGTTCTTTTGTTTCACTTTCCAATTGTGGAGCTTCTTCCGTTGATTGTTCTATAATTTCATCATTGTTTTCCTTTGGCGGTTCTTCATGTATTTTGTTTTTCAAATTACTCAAGATATCTGCAAGATCAAAACCACAATCCTTTCTCGCCAAGCGAGCATTATCTTCGGAAAACACAACATGTGGGGATTCCTCCACAATTTGGGTTCTTTTGTTAAAGACCCTATATGCCTTACTACGTGAGGAATAACCAATGAAAATAGCTT
This sequence comes from Nicotiana benthamiana, assembly GCA_034376525.1. Taxonomy (NCBI): domain Eukaryota; kingdom Viridiplantae; phylum Streptophyta; class Magnoliopsida; order Solanales; family Solanaceae; genus Nicotiana; species Nicotiana benthamiana. Next base: position 21,797,415 of record CM067337.1, on the reverse strand, counting down.
CATCCGATTTTGCATCAAATTTACCTAATTGGTCTTTGCCGTTATTATGAACAAAACATTTACAACCAAAAACACGTAAGTGGGAAATATTGGGTTTTCTACCCTTATACAGTTCATATGGGGTTTTCAAGAGTATCGGCCGAATTGCTACTCTATTTAAAACATAGCAAGCGGTACTCACGGCGTCCGCCCAAAAGTGTTTGGGAATCTTAGCTTCGTCGAGCATGGTTCTTGCCATCTCTTCGAGACACCTATTTTTCCTTTCCACCACCCCATTTTGTTGTGGTGTACGTGGAGCGGAAAAGGTATGCTCGATTCCGAGTTCGTCACAAAAATCCGCAAAGAGATTGTGATCAAACTCTCCCCCATGATCACTTCTAATTGAAGTGACGGTAGATTCCTTTTCGTTTTGAACACGTTTAAGAAAATACTTGAAATTTTGAAAAGCATCGCTTTTATTTGCAAGAAATAGCGTCCATGTAAATCTAGAAAAGTCGTCAACAATTACAAAAGCATATTTATTTCTACCTAGACTTTCAATACGAGAAGGTCCAAGTAAATCCATATGAAGTAATTGTAAAGGTCTAGAAGTTGAAACAATATTTTTGGATTTAAAAGATGCTTTGGTTTGCTTCCCTTTTTGACAAGAATCACACATAGAATCATTTTCAAACTTTAAATTGGGAAGACCAACTACTAAGTTTTGAGAAAGCAATTTATTTAAAAGATGCATGTTCATGTGTGCTAACTACGATGCCACAACCAAGTATTCTCCTCTTTGCTCATTAAGCAATCAACATATTCGGGAGAGGAGTTTGCAAGATCAACCATATAGATATTATCAATTCTAAAACCACGAAGTATGATCTTGAAGTCACTACGTCTAAACACAAGACATTCATCCGAATCAAATAGAGCAAGATTTCCCTTGTCACATAATTAGCTTATGCTCAAGAGATTATGCTTCAACCCTTTCACAAGCAATATATGTTTAATAGAGGAGTTTTCGTCCTTACCAACCGATCCGATGCCGATTATTTTTCCTTTATTGTTGTCGCCGAAAATGACGTTTCCTCCTTCTTTGTGCTCTAGTTGAAGGAATTTGGATTCATCTCTCGTCATATGTTTGGAGCATCCACTATCAAGGTACCATAGTACACTTGATCCCTTCAAGCACACCTACAAAACAATTTAATATTCTTTAGGTACCCATGCCATCTTGGGTCCTTGGGGGTTAGACAAATAATGATTATAGTCATACGAGAAGTCTCTATGCTTTGCGAAACACATCGGTGCAATGTGACCTATACGATTGCAGTAATGACATGTTGCGTTCGGATTGTGCCTGTGTCTAGGTGGAGCAAAATACGTTCTGGGTGATCTATAGTCATTCCTAGATGCGTTGAAATTTCTAGAATCATTTCTAGGTTGTCTAGGGTGATTCATCCTAGATTCGTTAACAATCATCCTAGAATTCTTTCTAGGTGATCTAAAGTGGTTAATTCTAGACTCATTGTACCAATTTCTAGAATTGTATCTAGGTGTTCTAGAATTATTAACCCTAGACTTGTTTTCATACATCCTAGCGTAGTGTCTAGGTGGTCTAAAGGAATTTGTCCTAGACTCGTTTACAGCCCTAGAGTTATTTCTAGGTGGAGCAGTAGGATTTCTATTGTAATTTCTGTTTTTATGCCATTGATTATTCTTAGACGTTTCCTTTTCTTCAATAACCTTAGGGACGTCTACACTATGTGATTCTAAGGTTTTCCTAAGTTCTGCGTTTTCTAACTTCAAAGAGTCGCAGGAAGTACAAGTAGAGCATTTATCAATATAAGAAGCTTCATGCATAGTCTTAATGACTTGTCTAAGCTCTACACTATCATTTTGAAAAAATTGATTTTCTTTTACAAGATTCTCGTTATCACGAGATAGATTTTCAAAATCCTTTTGTTTTAAAGAGAATTGATTTTCGAAATCTTTTTCATTCAATAAAAAGCGTTCTTCAAAATCCTTTTCTTTTAAAGAGAGATTTTTCTGGAAATCTATTTCTTGCTGGGAAAGTGATTTCTTCAAATCTCTAATCATTTTAACAGCATTTTCATATTTACCAAACATATCTTCATAGGCATTTTGAAGTTCTTCAAACGAGAGAGAGTTAGAAGTTCTTACCTCTTTTTCTTTGTCGTCGGCCATCAGGCACCTGATATTTGATTCATCATTTGAGCATTTTTCCACTTGAGATGTTCTTTCATGAATTTCTTCAAGCTTATCCCACATTTCCTTAGCAGTTTTGTAGTGGGAGATTTTTCGCCAGATTTCCTGGTTCAAGGATTTATACAACATATTTATCGCATTAGTGTTGTATTCACTTACCTTGGCTTTCCCAACTTTTGTCGTCATTTGATTTCCATGCTTGATGATTTGCCATAGATAGAGGTCGTTTGCTATCATAAAAACTCTCATTCGATCTTTCCGAACTGAGTAGTTGTTTTCACCCAATTTTGGAGGCGACGTGTTGCATTCACCTTCACCTATTCCTGCAAAAAAGTCACGAGTAGAAGCCATGGATGGTTCTCTCAAACTGTTAAGTTTTTCAGAGAGTTGGGCTCTGATACCAATTGTTAGAAACTACGCTTAACGCTAGAGGGGGGGTGACTAGCGTTTTAATGAAATTTAGCGTTTTCTTGCGGAATTTAAATTTTACAGGAAGTAAATAAGTGCAATAAAAATAACTTACACAAGGATATATCCTGGTTGGCCACAACAGTGGTTAGTCCAGTCCCCGAGAGACTCTCTCGAGATTTTCTACTAACTTGTTAAGCTTACGGGTGCTTAACAAACCTTTACAGTTGCTCGGAGATACAATCTCAAAGACTTCACTTGCTCGGAGGTTCCTCACCTCAAAGACTTCACTTGCTCGGGGATACAATCCCAAAGACTTCACTTGCTCGGGGATACAATCCCAAAGACTTCACTTGCTCGGGGATACAATCCCAAAGACTTCACTTGCTCGGGGATACAATCCCAAAGACTTCAACAGAGGAAGCACAAGTTCCTCAACACAAGAGAATCAAAATTCTCTTACAAGTATTTGAAATACTTGAACACTCACTTAACAAAGGTACTCCTTGATGAGTAGATATGAGTAAAATAATACGCTCAAGATCACAACAACTTTGAACAATAATATGGCTCTCAAAAGCTTTATGAAATGAGTAGAAAATGATGAACAATTGAATGAAAGCTTAAAGCAATGTAATGATCAGTTAGTGTATGTTGTTGTGTTTAAAACACTGAGTTGAAGCTGTATTTATAGGTGCAAAACTTGGTCTTACCGTTGTCTAATTGCCAATTAAGAATTGCTGAATTTACTCAGTGACAATCGATTGTCAAGACCGAACAATCGATTATCTGCCAGTCAGATCAAAGATCAATCCCAGATTTTACGCTTAATAATCGATTACTTACAATCCATAATGGATTACTGGCAAAATTCAAATTCAGATAATCGATTATACCAAATCCATAATCGATTACTTCAGCAACGTTCCAAAAATCATTTACAGATTTTAATCAAAAACATCGATTATAGCAAATCAATAATCGATTACCTCATTAACGTTTTAAAAATTATTTTCGGATTTTGAGCAAAACATCGATTACAGAAAACCAATAATCGATTACTTTGAGGTATTTGAAAATCATTTGACAACGGTCAGCTTCAACAATCGATTGTCCCTTGCAACAATCGATTACTTGTCATTTTCTGAAAATCTCAAATCACACTATTTCAAGCCAAAGTTTTTGCGACTAAGTATAAACTTTGACAATTGATTGTTGGACATAGGCAATCGATTGTTAAACCCAGTTAACTCAACATAATCGATTACTATTAGTTACTAATCGATTACTTAAGTAATTTTAAAATCACTGGGAGACATCAACTCAACATAATCGATTACCATTAGTTCATAATCGATTATTCTGAGTATTGGAAAACTTTACCTCATCAATAATCGATTGTCATTAGTTCACAATTGATTATCTTGCAGATTTGGAAAAACCTGATGTTAACTGTCTTATTCACAATCGATTATCATTAGTTCATAATCGATTGTCATGCAGTCTTGGCTTATAAACAATCGATTATCATAAGTACATAATCGATTATTCTTAGCCCAGATTTCTGAGGTATGTTTAGAAAACATTTTGTCTAATGTAAATATGCATCATTTGAAATCATTTGATACAGAAATAAGTATGCATGATTTTGGAAAATAGTTTTATGAGAGAAGCCATGTTATGGAGTCAAGTTATAGGATCAAGATCACATTTAAGAATAACTCAATAATAACAATTAAAAACAACGTCTTGAGCTTCAATCTCAACATTTGTGCTCTTGTACTTGAACTCCGTCATATATCAATTTGTGCTTTGTTTGTCATTCATCAAAACCTACAAAAGAATACACGTTTAGTATATCGCATTGAGAACGTGTTTCCAACAGTAAATACATAGGAGATGTTTTAAAAACACACAGTGTAGATAAATAAGGTAAGAATAAAATCTTAACAAATAGTAAATTAAGGGATTACAGATTCATACTTAATAATGAACTAAGTCAGAAAATGTGTCCAAATCAGAGAAGGAAAAATTTGAATAGGTTCGCAGAATGGTGGTCTGAAATCAATCCCCTAAAATTACGGTTATTTTGAGAGGTAAAGGTCTGACTCTAAAGGATGCATAAGATTAAAAATGTAGAGGCTAAAATTAAACACACAGAGCGGTCATGCAACCAAAATAGAAGAACACTATGCGAGCAATCAGAGGGTCATGCAAAGCTTAGTAAGAATCAGAGAACGTGAGATTAATTTAGAGATTAGGGTTTTTGAAATCAAATAAGAAGTAACACAGTAATCAAAATAATCGTGCGCAAATGGTTGAAACCCCCCAAAATTTAGGGGTTTTCCCCCACATCTTACATGTAAAGATGAAGCATAAAAATCAGTCATAATAAACTCATGAAAACCTAAAGAACAGAGACATTTCATTGAAGCAAACACAGCAAAAGAAATCACTAGAAGCCATAGGAGGAAAACACGGTAAAGAAAATACATAGAAACCATGGTGAAAACAATTAGGAGTTACAGTAAGGCGAAATAATGTAAGAAATCATAGCACAACAAATAAAAAACCAAGGAAACCCTAGGTTTGAGAAGACGAACCGTCTTGAAAGTAAAAAATTAGAAAAGATGTAAGAACAACTTTGAGAATGTCAGAAATAGGACATATTGAAGATAGATCTAGAGAGAAACAAGAAAACCTCGAAAATGGCTTAGGGTTTCGGTGAAACCCTAAAAATGAGAGAGGCCTGGAAAGGGCTGGTCCGAGTCGGAAATGATCTCGCAAGGCTAGGATGCGACGAAGATGAGCCGTAGATGGTCATAGAACTTAAATCGGAGGGATTCTGAGCCAGGGTCTTCAAGTTCGAACCTTGGAAATTCAAGTAAAGGGAGTACAAAGGCATGTGGGGTAAGTACATGCCACTCAGGGCCTGATATGCCATGGTTTCCGACGAGATAAGGTGGAAACCGGTGGAAAAAGGGCTAGGGTTTCGGAGAGGAGTTGAGAGGATTTGGGAACGAAAGGCTTTTAGGGGAGGCTGTCTTTGAGAAACGATTTAGTGTTAGGGGTAGATTGTGTTAAAAAGGAAGGGACCATCGTAGACCGTTGATCTAAGTTATCAACGGTCGAGATTAAGGGGTACATGGGTCGGGTTCATTTGATTGGATATGGATCAAGAAAAATTCAAAATTGGGTTATTTAATTATGGGGTGGATTGGGGTGCAAATCTGGCTATAATTGAAAGCAAAATGGGCTACAATTGAAATAGCCACTTTTTACGTTTTGAATTTATAAAAATAGTAAAAGTTGTTTAAAATGGAATTAATATTAGTGATCTAATAAACAATATGTAAGAATAAATTTACAAAAAATATTGGGAATGATTTTGTTATTAAAAATGCTATTAAATCGACAAATACGATAAAAATTGTAATTTCCTGCAATTTTAGTTTAAAAATACCAAATGGACTTGTAAAATTATGTTAAAAATAATATAAATTATATTTTGTGTAAGGTGAAAATAAAATAAATTCTTCGCAAAGATGATAAGTTTTGGGAATAATTATTGAATTTTATAGTGCAAAATAGGCCAGAAATAGGTTTTAAAAATCTAAAACAATTGGGAAAAATACCAAAACCTTTGGGGTTTCTTGTATATGTTTACACATGCTATTTGAAAAGTATTTTGAGTATAAAAATAGATAAAGAAAAATTGGGTATCAACATCACTCCGAAATGCTAGGTTACTTAGCGAATTTTTCTTTTTCAGGTACCTTACATTCTCCCCTCCTCCCCCCCCCCCCCCAAGGATCATTCATCCTCGAATGAAGATTTTGAAAATCAGTAGGTTTTGAAAAAACAAATACATGATATGCAAGCTCCCAAATTTTCACTAACTCCCCTATTTTTAAAAAATTCGCCAGAATTTCCTTTGTAATTTAGACATATCTATCTATTAGAAAGCCCTCATAACATATTTCCAAGAACCATTACACAACTCATATCATTCCTACAACAGGTATACAATTTATTTCCCCAACCCTTACACATATTCAATCACTTGACACATTTTTGCACATAGTTTGGTCACTTCGATGAGTCCTATACAGTTTAACAAATACACAATACACATTTCACTTAATCATTACCAATCTATACTACCAAATACCATTCACTTATAACCACAGTTGTTACAAAACTTTCATTTACCAAAAAGGATTTGCACATGAATCAAATAATCTCAACACATACAATTTCTGCACAACTTGAGGAGTTACAATAGTAAAGCATTTATGGGAGATATGGGGTGTCTTTGAACCAAATGGAACAGAACATCAGTTTGCTTAGACACAAAAGTTTGCATGATCACTACTAGACTTGTTCAAACACAAGGCGATATTTTTCTTTCATTTCATCTTTCGCTTCCCATGTGGCTTCCTCAACTTGATAAAGCACCACAATAGTTATATCAATGACGAGAATCTTAGCATTACAAACACTACTTTATCACGATGATACCTGAGCATGGACCACACATTTTCAAATCATAACACCTAGGAGGTACCTTTCAAATCAAAACCAGTTGCTATGGAATCAAGAGAAAATATTTTATTTTCACAACTCTCTGGACCTCCAATGGCCTCTTATATCTACAGACTTCGCCAGAATGTATTCACATGAACAATTTCGACCCTTATGGTTACTTAACGAGGATAACAAGTAGATAACTCACTTTAGTTACCTATACACTAACATTACATTCAGTAATTTCCACCGAAATGATACACAGTTGATCTCCACCTACTTTTTTGGACATAGAAATGTGAATCCACAAAATATATGGTGAACAACTATGTTAACACTTCATACTTCTAGTGTGGCCTAATGTGGAATACTCTTATGCAACCTTTATTATCAACTCACATAACGTCTTCAAGGGAAAATATTGAGAATGGACTGCTCACCCTCAAAACTCCAAATCTCTAGGAAAAAACTCACACTAAACCCTTGATGACCTTCAAAAATTACTCTAAGATGTGCTATCATAAGTTGACCATAAAATTACTATGAAATATATATGTGATCACACTGTGCAACTTCATCATTGACTCATCTGAACTTATAGTACCCAATGGATCTAATACAATGAGGTACAATAATGTTCAAGATCAGACTGGAGGTATTCAGGAATCCATTTATATGCTAAGCAGAGCTTTTCATGAGGTTAAATGCTAAGATAGAAGGTTACAACTAAATATACTAACATGGTTAATCATTGTGAGGACATATATTATTAGAAAAATAATACATAGGGATAACTTGTACATTGGCAATAGGAACCATTAAGGAGGAATAATCAAGTACGTGAACCGCTCATTTCCAAGGGAGTAGGGAAAAACCATTTATCTAGAAAAAGAATACTCTGGAAACTTGAATGTGATCGGGGTTTCAAAATACATGAAATTGAATTACACTCTTAGCATTACTTGACACATGGAATTTATGTCACAAGCCCATGAGTATGAAAAGAAGTTGTACACTTATGAGATCATCATATTCCCAAACAACTTAACCCGCATGATAGTTTATCCTATATGAGAGAACAAATGAAACGACAACAGAGTCTTTGAAATCAATATGCTCATGATATGTTCAAAAATCTGAATGCATCTAATATCGCCCTTTGATGTGTAAAACCACATATCAAGGACAACTAAATGTTGGAAAGAAATCATATATTGGTTAGAGGAGTTTCTAATGGTTAACATGATGCTTTAGGGTGAAAGACAAATGACACTCACACCCATCCAAGGAGGTGTAATATCAAGGGTAGAAAAACTCCCCTCACATGAAAATTATATAGTTAATTATACTGGAAGTCGAGTGATAAGAAGGCCATATAACCCATCCAGTCCGACCCATTGGGAACTTAATTTTGTTTGAAATCCGAGCAATTTCAGTCTGAGCTTAAAGGAATATCATTACTTTTGAAACCCATGAGACAAGCCCATGTAGTCCTAGAAAATCAATAACAATGTCGAGAATGTACTTAAAACCATTACCAGTTGGTATAAAATCAGGGCCCCAACATGCCCACATGGATAAGTTTGAAGGAATAAAACGTCCTAATGCATTAATCGAGGAGAATTAACTAGGGTTATCTACTCACATGGATAAGTAGAGCATGTATATCGTTGTTTGAAGAACATCTACAAAGAATACCAACAATATTTATTTATTCCAACTAAAGGAATATCTCCCCTTCCTTATTGCTACAGACTTCGTCTTTGATGCAATGAAACATAAGTGAATTTTACAATAAGAGTTATCATATGAAATAGATAGTAGTGTAGAAAAACTAATGAGCACAATTTGGAAACAACAAGCTTTAACTAAGTCGAAGATATTAGAAGTCCATGGTAAAGGGGAATTACCTACTATCAGTGTCTTTTTAGTAAAGGGTACTTGTAGAGTGTAAAGATGAGGTGAATTTAATTGAATCATGTAGTTGGATGAATAGCCCAGACATTGAGATAATATCACATTGAACATTACGGGTAAACAACACACCATGCAAGACAAATGAAAAGAAAGTGAAAGGGCCTTATAAAAGTAACCTTTACATTGTATCCGTTAGGAAGGGTGGTAATAAAAAGCGGTAATGAGAAGGTATATTTTTTTAAAGAATATGTCTCTATGATTTCATGTGAACTATTGCTCTAGAATTCTAAAATTCAATTATGTTTAGCAACTCTACTTCATAATGAAGCACTACCACACACTTCTACACAACTAGATATTGCAAACCACATTGGGAGATGCTATAAGACTTAACGGAGAGAAAGGCTTTGACGTATGAATGTGTTACTAGGTGTATTTCTCCTTTTAAAACCCAAATCCTAAAGGCGAGAGAGTTAGACTGATAAACAGATCATTGGACTATCACAAGTGTAGATAATCCATTATCAGAAATAGATCATTCAACTTCAGTAATTGCAGGCATGCTATCAACCCTTGATGAACTTGAAGTGATATGAGAACCCAATGAGATAGTATATAATAATCATGGAGGGTTTTGAAATGCTTAAAATAATTTCTTCATGTATTTTTAACTTGAGAACTACTCAGATGCTAATTAAATACAGAAGAATATGAGGAATGTGTGTTGTGCAATAATAACCCCCAAAGGTGTGCTTGGTCTTGATAGAACGCATAGTAAGGGTCCTTATGAGACAAAAAGTGTTACAATGTTTCATAGAGTGGTATATTCTCTTATGGTTATCGAATAAGTGTGGGAAAACTAGCACAATGAATTCACTCAATAAATAACACAATGAGCACATGTTATGAATGTGTAAAGAGAAAGTAAATATTTTTTATGAGCTGGACATACTTCTGCTATATTAACTCCCAACTTCAATATACGACCATGAAACGAGCAACCACAATACTAGGGCAAAGTGAGCTACTTACTGCTGGATGTCCCAAGTGGATACGAAAGTTATTGCGACATATTATCTTACTACGGCGTGGATGTGAGGATATCAATTTTCAGAGAGGCTTTATGCACATGATCTTCCTATATAAATAAAAAAATTCTATAAGAAATTCACTAGATATAGTCCCTTGGTGAGAATTTAGTAAAAGCAAATGGGAAGCATCAATTCTAGAGTTATAACTCATTTCAAGGGCAAAATTATAGAACTTAATCCACAAGAACGTAAATAAAAGAATTCATCATAGAGTGGATTCATGAATAGTGTGTCTCGTTCAAAGAGTCATTACACGCAATGTTTTGTTATTCAACACCTTGTTAAGACCATGTTCATGAGAACTCTTCAATATGGACGTACATATACAATAAGTAGAATTTTCATTTGACTCCCTTAATGATGTTATGTTGATATGGCAATAGCTTAATCGATACCACTGGACTCCACATCCCTAACATACGTAGGTAACACACTCATATACTACATGATTTGATGGTGAGGAGACATCAATAGGGACAAGGAAACTCCCCTCTTAGCGATATGTTCTACCAATCCCTCCACAGCTCAATATATTCTCCTAACAAGTCTATATGCAATCCACTTGGAGTCAATATTGGGATGAATCCCTCATTACATGCTTCAAATTCGTGGATTATGGTCTCAAGGTTACTAATCTTGAGAATAAGACTTCGAGAGGAAATCAGCTCCCTCACTTGAGCTTTGTCGCATGATTGGAGTATCAAAGAAGTGTGAAATTTCTAAATATTCAAATAACCTCCAACTTATAGATGTTGTCGAAAACACACCGATAAGAAGGACTCTACTAGACATGGCTCCGGGATATCCTAGGACACATTAAAACTATAGGCTCTGATACCAAGTTTGTCACGCCCCAATCCAAAAGACATGACTGGCGCACAACCGGGTAGCCCTAGCCAAGTGGACCTGGGTGCCTTTCCTGTCCCATGCGTACACCATATTTTCATTGTTCATTAATCAAAGAAAATAGTCATTTATAATTAATAGACAATTTTTACAAAACATACATAGTCACTTAATGAGGTTTACAACTTACATCTCCCAATATACAAATTACATATTTAAATAAGTTTGCAACCTACAATTACTGTCTAAGGAGCCTCTAAGGATACAGAAGGATGTTACAATACTTACCAGTAACAAGGCTCTGGATATACCTTACACTAAAAACCAAAACAAGACTCTGAAATAAAAAGCGGCATGAGCCACGCAAGGCCCCGAGAGGAAAGGGGTTCACCAAGAAATCTGTCGAAAAGTGGAGGGGAGCTACGATCGATGGACTGGAGTACCTGCTATGGATACACCTATTATCATAACACGAATATAGCGCCCCTTGGAAAAGGAACGTCAGTACATTTGAATTGTACTGGTATGTATGAACAAACTTTTCCCTAAGTAAACTCAAACAATACACAAGTAACAAGCAATAACAAAATCAACAATCGAATACAAATTTCAGGAACAATAAAGCCAAACAAGTTTACAATCTCTCCTTTTTCCCTTTAAAAATTAATCACATCACTGATTTCACAATTTTTCTCATATTTTTATTTCAATAGTGAATTCGATCACTTTATACCCTTATTACCTTGCTCACCCTTATCACTAAAACCCGCACCTTATTACTTCGTGTTACGGCGCACAACCCAATCCCACCGAGCAATCACAATTCACAAACAACACAACAACAAAAATTCATAAAGAACAACAACAACTCTTCTCAAAAAACAACCACAACAATTCAGAAGAATATTTCGTATCCATCAATACAATTTTCAATCATTTTCAATAGTTCATAGGCAATTTAAGTCACCACAATACTTACCCATAACAAGCCAAATATATTATTACCACAGTTGTTCCAACTTCATTATTTACGATTTCCTTTCATCATTTGTTTCTCAGCTCTTACCACGTAATTATTGCCAATTAATTACTTGCACCATTATATCGCTAGACTTAACAACAAACACTCAAATCAAGACAATCACAAGAATTTCACAAAGAATCCACGTAGATATCACAACAATTATTCGTACACCAAACAAAGTGATTTTAAAAAGGTCAAATTTAGCCATACGTACCTCGATTAGGCTTTCCGTAAGTACTACAATTTTCCGGAAATTCTAGCAATTTCAATCTACTATGAGACATATCAAAATTGAACACAAATTAGAAAGGTATTCACTGTTCATCGTATTTAAGCATTTTATCAGATACTAGTTGAGCATCATAATTTCAAATCTCTTTTATAAAAGTTTTCCTTCATTTCCCAACCAAATCTTTACTTATTTATGTTAAATAATCTTCCCACAAACCTAATTTGTCCATGCATGTATACATAATAGTATTAAACCCACGAACAATACCTCCATACCCCATCTCATAGCCTAAACACGAAATTAAAGCCTAATGTACAGAAACTTATCTCTTGGATGAAGAACTTAAGATTGGACTCTTTGATTCTTGAAGGTTGATGCAACTTTTGGATGATAATGAAGTTATACCCTCCTTTCTCTTTCTACTTGCTCTCATCTCTCTCTAAAATCATTGTGGAATGACCTCAAAATGTACCACAAAGCCTATATATTGAAATGGGATCGGGTTATAAAAATTAAAAAATCAACCCACCAATGCTGGGTCTGCTATAGCATAACGAACTGCAAAATGAGAATGCTTCCCGCATAATGTACCACAAAATAGGCACCCAAAATTGGGCTACAGTGGCCCAGTTTGCGACACGAATGCGATCGCAAAGTACGAAATGCGATAGGATTTGCGGTCGCAAATTTGACACATGATAGCATTTTTTGCATCCTTTGGTAAATTGATCATAATGTTGTATAGGAATGTCCAAATGACAAACGGTTTGAATAGTTGGAAACTACACTCGAAGATCTTTTATTTGAATCCATCACATAATGCCATATACATATTTAGATATGCTCATCCAAATTATGGACTAGTGCAAGCTCATTGAGAATTTTACCCTATTATGAACTTTTCAAATATTTCTTAGACTTAGGCCTTTCTTGGACCACAAATTACTTACCTTATGACTTATACACATATGTACAAAATATAATCGATGTACACCATGTTAATAGAACATAAAATATTATAATAAGCCTACGTGGAACATGAAATCCTAGGTTACTTAGACAATTTTTTTTCGGAGCCTTACAGGATGTCTGTGTCCATTTATAAGTCATTCGGAAGTGATTTGGTTGGGTTTTTTACTAAAGGCGTGTTTTAGAAGTATTAGAAGAACTTAGGCTTGAAATCGATGTAATTTGATTGTTTTTGGTGTCGTTCAAGGTGTTTTGATGATTGGAACAAGTTTGGATGGTGTTTTAGCTCCTATTGGTGTTTTTGGTTGATGTCCCGGGGGGCTCGGGGTGATTTCGGATGGTTGACAAGATGTTTTGGACTTGTGAAACTCATAATTTACAGTTGCTTCTTATATTTTTGCTTCTACTGAATTGGGACTGCAGAAGCGGTGTTGCCCATGCGAAAAGGAAGCTGCAGAAGCGAGGAATGGCTTGGTTAGTTGTTTCCGCATAAGCGGACTAGGAGTCGCATTGGCGGCCTTGCAGAAGCTATACATTGACCATGGAAATAGTTTTTGATTTAGACCGCAGACACGGTTTTGGACATTAGTGAATTTTCGTAGAATCAAGATGTTGACCGCAGAAGCGGTACCGCGGAAGTGGGGTTTTGACCCCAAAAGCGGTTTCGACTGGGCAGAAGGTATTTAATGTCATCTTTATGATTTTTGAAGGGTTTCTCATATTTAACTTCGTACTTGGAGAATTGTGGGCAGTTTTGAATAGAGATTTCAATGAGCTTGGATAAGGTAAGGATTTTGGACCTCAAAATCGATTCTATGGTGTGATTTCATGAATTAGGACTCAAAATTTAAGGAATTAATGCACAAAAATGGTTGTTTAGGTCTTGAACATAAGAGAGCATAAATTTAGGATCTGAAAGGACAATTGAACTTCGATTCTTGTGATTTTGATATCTATGAACTCATAGCGAGATAAGGACTCCATTGATATGAAAATTTTTGAGTTTCAAGAAATAGGCCTGGGGCTCGAGTTTTTTCTAATTTTGGGATTTTTGATAGTTTTTGATTGGGTTTTGTTCCAGTAGCATATTTTGATCGTTGTCGTTTATGTCAGATTCGACACGTGAGGAGGCCGATTTGAGATGCAAGGGCATAGCGAGCTAGATTTTTGGCGGGTTTGAGTGAGTAATGAATGTAAATGATGTCGTGAGGGTTTTATACCCCAAAATGTTACATTGTAGTGCTATATTGAGCAAGACACGTGCTCAATGACGAGTGCGGGGTCATTTACTATTAGGGATTGTGACTTGGTCCGTCCCGAGTGATATTTTTACCGCGTATTTGATTGAAGTTAATTGATGTCATTATTACTAGGACAAATTGTCATATTTGGGCTTCGTGCAAACTATTTGGGGTTTGTTATTACTGTTTCCTCATTACTTTAACATAATACTTAAACTAAGCCCTATTGTTTAAAACTGTTTTTTGCAAACTCAACCACTTCTACTCAGATTTGAAACCTAAATATTTTTTCTAATGACATTTCGGGCTGAGGACTACTATTTTAGTTATTGCCCGATGGGCTTATGTGATATCTAGACTAAGTATGGGATAGAGATGTGCGCTTCAGTAGTATTATTTTGATAATGAGGTCGAGGGCCTAGTATGTCACGAGATGCCTGGTTATTGCGCTTGTACCGTAGGGGCCACCTCCCTTGGCTGCACACCCCTAGTGACTACCGTCGACGATAAGTTAATAGATCGGGCTGCATGCCGTAGCGAGTTATAGAGAGTATCGTTCTATGTGTTGCATTTTCCTTATTCATATGTCATTTATCTATTTATCAATTGTAATACTTCTATTCTTCCAGGTGCATCTGAGGCTGAGTGAGGATTATTTTAGTTGAGTAGCGCAATATCCTTGGGCATCAAGGTAGTTGCATGGCGTTCACAACATTTATCTCTCCCTTTTATCCTTGTCTTTTATTTTGTATTCCTAGATGGACATGTATAAGATTGATAAATCTGTATTAAAGGCTCATACTTGTGACACTGGATAATTTTGGGCTATGTAGTAGTGGTGTTATTAAGATTCCGTACATTTAGCACTTATTTCCAACTTCTAGTATGTTGATTTGGTGATTAATTGTGTTAGCTAATAACCAACTGCGTAATAAATTGTGTTAAGGTTTTTAGTTGGTCAAGCTTGCCTAGCAGTGTGTTGGGCGTCATCACGATCGAGGTTTGGGTGGTGATAGTTGTGTTACGCGTTTGTGACTTGGGCCTCGTGTTTGCGAGGAGTGACGGTCCGCTGCACCATTTTCGTGCGTTCGCCCTCACATTCATGTAGTGTTCATTCCATGGGTCCTTTAGTTTAACCTTCATGATCACGTGAACTTGGCCGCAATCGCGATTAAGGGCCATTGGGTACAAATGTTTTTAAAACGAAACTTAGGCCATTTTAGTACATTTATTTCACTTCCTGTACAAATTTTGCACCTAGCTATTGAATGTAAGTAATTCCTACCTAATAAAAGTTTAATATAAATATTATGGGTAGATTGTAACATGTAAAATTGTGAAATATTATGGGTTTAGTAGAGAAACCTAGGTTTTGATAAAATTAAGATTTAACCACGAAAATAATTATGGAATTGGGTAAATATTTCAGATTTGAGTTTGTGAGGTTATGGGTAACAATTATCTTCCAAAGGTTTCGGAATCCGAGCGCATGGGCTCGGGGGTGAATTTTGGGAATCTTCCAATTATGGTTGGGTAGTAACTCTAATAGTTAAATTATTAACTTTTGAGTATATAGTGACTTATTTGTATAATATTTTGCTAGTTTCGGGTTGTGTGGTACCGAGTTGAGGATTTAGAGTGTATTTATTGACCCCAAGTGAGTTGTAGAACAAGGTAAGTCTCTTGTCTAACCTTGTAAGAGAGAACTCATCCCCTTAGGTGTATTTAATTGTGAATTACTTTTATGGGGAGCTACATATGCACTAGGTGACAAAAGTTCATGCGTAGCCATATTACATGATATGTCCGGATAGTCTTAGGTTTACATCATGCTTTAATTATATTATTATGTTTGTTGTGCATATTAATTATCTTGAATACAGCTGAGACTAGAGATTTAATGTTGAAAACTTTCAAGTTAGATTTCTTATTTGGGGAAAGAATAGAAGAATATTTAATAACTCTGAGAAATTCATGTCATCTCCCATCGTAAGTACTTCTGCGAGCAAGGTAAACTTCTCTATTCTCATGGGAATGGTACGTTCGCCTCTGTAGTTTAATAGATATACTTATGGTTCGTGTTGTTCGATCATCTGCAGTGCACATAGTATATTTTTAGGATCAGGTCGTACGACCTTGGCATACATTGTGCGTGATAATACTTGGAGCCTAATTACACTTGATTTTATTTTGTGGCTTGAAAGGTTATAATTTATTAAAGTACAGGAATTGATTTGGAGTTAGTAGGTGTTGGCTAGAGATTTTGGATTCTACTATCATCTAAAGAATCATTTTCTCACTTCTTGCTATTGTGTTATTATTTTTATTTTCTTAACCCCTGCTTATTTAAAATGTAAGTATTTAATTTATTGGCCCATAGTGAGTGTCGATGTCAACCCCTCGTTACTGCTTCTTCGAGGTTTGACTGGATACTTATTGGGTACATATCTTTTATGTACTCACTCTACACTTCTACATTAGTCGTGCAGGATCCGGGGCATGTGCATCTGGTAGTTATCGCGGCGTGCATCCCTGATACATTGAGGCTCTGTGAGCTGCTTTCGGAGTCCATACTGCAACACCAAGAGTCATTCTTTTACATTTATTCTCTGTCTACTCTATTTCAGATAGTAGTTTAGTCTTTTATATATTCTACTAGTAGCTCATACACTTGTGATACCAGGTCTTGGAAAATATGCTAGTAGACATTTGGTTGCTTTTTGAGTATTTATTTCACCACACTTGCTCTTATATTTATTTAAACTTTATTTTACTATGTTTTCAGTTTTTACTTACTTAATAAATAAAAATCAACTATTTTAGAATTATTAAAAAGAATAAATACGTGGCTAGTTCACCATTGCCTTGCCCAGCAGCAACGGTGGGCGCCATTACGACCTATAAGGGAAATTTGGTCGTGACATAGACTTCCTTTGTTTTTCTCACATGTTCCTGAAATATTTTAGTCATCGATCATTGATATGTGGCTCAAGCATTTTTCACGCCAAATGGCATGACTTTATAATAGTAAGTCCCCTTGTTAGTGATAAACGAAGTGTTTTCTTCATCTAGAGGGTCCATTTTTATGTTATTATAGCCTGAGTATGCATCTAAAAAAAACTCAAAAGTCCATTTCATGTCGTTGAATCAATCGGTTGAACTATGTGCCATAAAGGAAATGAATCTTTAGGAAAAGCCTTATTTAAATCAGCATAATCTACAATAACCTGCAATTTTCGTTCTTTTTGGAAACTACCACGGTATTACCTAACCAGTAAGGGCATTTTACCTTTTGTATTGACCCAATTCATAAAAACTTTTGTACCTTATCTTAGATCACTTAATTATTAAAGAATCCTTGCTTCCTCTTCTTCTGCTTGATGGGTGGATATGATGGATCCGCATTCTGTTTATGGGTCATCACCTCCGGTGATATACCTGTCATATCTGAGTACAAGCAAACAATGCAATCTTTGATAACTCGTAAAAATTCAATTAACTTACCTTTCATTTCTGGGCTTAAATTTGCTCCGATGTACACTTTTCCGTCTACCCAGTGTATAAACATCACTATAGCTTCGAGCTCTTCAGTAGTCGTCTTAAGTTTTTGATTTTCTTCCGTTATCTTTATACGAAAAATGGAAACCGTAATAAATTCCTCCCATAATTGGTTTCAAAACTCACGAATAGTATACGAATACTACAAGTAATGGTC
Source organism: Nicotiana benthamiana (assembly GCA_034376525.1). Classification (NCBI taxonomy): domain Eukaryota; kingdom Viridiplantae; phylum Streptophyta; class Magnoliopsida; order Solanales; family Solanaceae; genus Nicotiana; species Nicotiana benthamiana. The sequence continues at coordinate 21,779,231 of CM067337.1, read as the reverse complement.
TGAATGAAAAATATACATGTCTCAAAAGTATATAAAACATAAATGAAATAGGACAGAAGAGGACGCCAGGCCCTGCGAATGCCTGCATGACTACCTTGGGTCTTAGGAACCAAAATACGGGCCCGATAAAATAAAATTCCAACACTATTCAATTTCCATAAACTATTATATTTTTTCTTTATTTTCAAAGATTCATTTCTCGGGCTGGGGACCTCGGAAGTCAATTCCAGGCATACCCCTATATTCCATATTTTACTACGGATCCTTCGGGACCGTCAGGATACGGGTCTGGGTTTGTTTACCCAAAAATTTATGAAAGTCTACAAAAATTATCTTTTGGGCCCAAATTTTTTTTTTCTTAAAAAAATTCACGTAACAACTTTCTGTATATATGCCAGGACTGCACACGCAAATCGAGGAGAGACACAAGGAGGTTTTTGATGTCTTGGACTACATATTTGAATTCTAAAAGAAGAGATGGCTTTTTGGTTCATCACATTCTTAACCAGATAATAGTCATTTGTCCTCGAACGGATGTCGACCACCCTTTTTTCGAAAGAGCAAAATCGAGTTTACGACACAATACGAAAAACAACTCTTATTACCTTGCGAGAATCGGGTTATAGAATTTGAAGAGTCTCCATCTAATGATTATAGTGCACTAGGACACATTAAAGAGAAGAATCGATTTTTAAAAAAAATGAGAATTTGGATATGGGCTTGAAATTATCTCGAGGGGAAGGTGTTAGGCACCTCTCAAGATCCACTAGTATTGTTCCCGGCCATGTTTTAATTGTGACTTTTAAAGAAGTAAGAGAAAATAGGTAATCCTTTGCACATAAGAATCACGAAAAGGTATTAATCTTTTAAAAATGAAAAGAAGATAGAAAGGAACAGCTTTTAGAAAAAAGTGTTAATGTAAAGAACAAAATTGAAGAAGACATTGCAAATGAAATTAAAAAGGGGAAAGGGGTCCTAGTTTTATACAAAATATAGATCACATCAATGCAACATCCAGCAATAACTCCTCAACAGAGGGATCGCACGAGATATTAGCGCACTGGTTATCATATCCATATTCCACCCTTGCCAGCCCGTTCAAGTATTTTAAACGCGATTAGTCTCGTTTACTTAATACATGCTACTACCCTTCCCAACTTAATAATCTCGTGGTATTAGGACTTCTAATACTAATGGAAAAGGAAAACGGGTAGAGGCATATATGGTGTTTAAACGATAAAATACTAATTGGACAAACAAAACAAATAGAAAGTATAGGAGATTAACGAACAAGCATGTAAGCTCACAAAAACCCCGTAAATCAGATAGTACTTAGTTTAGCATGCCTTGCACATAATGATTTGGTCATTAAGCTAAAACGTAAGCGGCAGACGGACTAGTTTAACACATAGAATTAGATAAAAGTCTAAATTAGGCAACTTGGATCCAATTATTATAAATTGAAGTATTTTTAAACGGGTTATTCAGAAAACACATATTTCAGAAAGATGGCCTGATGCAGCAGTGTTGTAAAGGAAGTCGAGATTGCAGTAAGCTCATGAATAATTTTTAAGGATAGGAGACTGCTAAAGTAAAACACAAAAAGTTGTGAAAATATTTTTAAATGAGAGAATACATTAAGAAGTAAGAAAGAACGAGTTGAAGGGTTGTTTTGAAAGATAGTTTTAGGTACTGGATAAAACACTTAGGCAGAAGATTAAAAACAAGTGTTCCAAAAAATATGCAGATTTAAATAGTTGAAAAGCATTACAGGATTATAAGAGTTTTGTTGAAAATGTAATATTAAACAGTAGGTCCAGTTAACAGGTTGTTATTACTTAAACATATTAGGTGAGCTTGAGACAAACTCCTATAGGCGTGATATCTATATTTGATCTTTAAGACCTGTTACTGAATCGATAAAAGAGTGACTATTTGATTATCCTATGGCTTGCCTAACTCGTATGCATTTCCTATTGACATGGTTTCTATATGTATATTATTACATGAATATTAAATCTTATAGGCAGGATTTCTAATGACTTGCAGTATGATAAAGTATTAAACCCTATAGGTAGAATTTCTAGATGACTGTTGATCCAATAGTCGTAGTAACTAAGTGATTGAACTAAAACATTAAACCTATAGACATGGTATCTACCCTTTATTTATGAAAGAAAGTAAACCCTTCCCACACCCTTTCATTAATACTTCCCCGTGTTCTTTATGCAAATCATATTACAGAACCAGAAAAGATGAAAAAAAATTAAATACATCAAAATCTACAGCTAGATCCAAACCGTTGAATGCAACCTTATTGTCCAATAACATGAGTTTAACCAATTCCGGAGTCCAAATTTCCAAAGCCTTCTCTTATCCAAAGTGTTTCGGAGTTTCAAGGAGCCTCCAGGGATCCAGGAAGTGCTTACACTCTAGATAATAACTAGAACAGAATAGTGCTGTGTGGAATAGCCAGCCCCAGGCATCCAAGTTCAGCGGGAGCTCTTAGTATTAGATGTATAGAAAACCGTAGTAGAGATAGTATTGAAATTGTGTAGTGTTCAATTAAAGTCTGAAGTGTGAAATTGTGTCTAAGAGCAGAAAGAGTATTCCCTTTTTATAGTGCAGGAGACGAGTAAGAAAAAGGTAGGAAAATAGTTTTCAATCAATCATATAAGATTTCCTTTGGTTAAGGGATTTGATTTCAAATAGGCATGTGATAATTAAGGAAAGAGAAAGAATTAAAAACCTTTCCAAAGTATAGTAACACTGGTAAATACATAGAGTTTATTTAAGGCAAGAGTCATATGGTTAATGATTTGTGAGAAATAAGGCAAATAGACCAATCAAACAGCCAGTAAATTGAAAACGTTGTTCAAATGAACTTTGTGAGAAAAAGGAGTGAGGAAAGGTTTAATTGAGAAAATCATAACAAATCAATAAAGCCTTATTAGAAGGGAAATTGGAGTCCATTACAAGATGGCAAAACCCTTTTGACAGAAAAACCCTCATATATAATCACAAAAACGTGAAACATGAAAGAAAATATTGGCATAGACAAATTCAAAATCATAAGCAAAAAGATTCCAGCTAAGTCCAGGGTATAAAGGGGAAGCCAGTAAAGACACAAAAACCCTAACTCGCAAAAACCCTCAAACCCTAGGAATTAAAATTCGAGTAGGGTACAAAAAGAAGAGGAAAAGCCATAGAAATAGACTTAGAGAGTCTCATGAGAAAGCACATAGACATAATGGCAAATTTGAAGCAACGGAGTGAAAGCATCACAAAGCATGTATAAGAAAAGCGCAGAACTCAAGCAAGTTCAGGAGAGAAAAGAGGAGACATAGATCTTAAGAAACAGCAGACTAAACAGGTTTAGGACTCAAACAGAGGTTCAGTAAAGGCAAACAAAAAGCTTAGTATGAAAATAGTAAAGGAACACAAAGGATAGACATGTAAGCACATGATGTAGGAACTAGTAGAAGAGATACGAGAGCACAAGTAGAAGGACATGCATAATAACAGTAAAAACATAAGAACATAAGAGAAGATATGTGAGGGAAGAGAAAATCTCATAAAAACAAGGCATATACAAATATATTCACACAAAGAAAAAGAAGAAGAAGAAGAAGAAATAAAAACAAAATTAAGATTTTGAAAACCCTATATTGAACACACAAATTTTGAAAAGAGAAATTTGGAGAAAAGCTTTGAAACTTCGAGTATACCACAAATCCAAGAAAATAAAGAAATAAATAGCCTCAAACTGTTTTTAGGGTTTCTCATAAACCTGAGGAATGAGAAGGCTTTGAAATGATCTGGTGTCGAACAGATTTGGACCTTATCTAGGCTCTTGAGGCTCGAACACGTCGGAACAGAGCCGGAGAAGCCACAGGAACACAAATCGGTGGAGGATCTGAACAACCATCATTGAGGTGGAACCTTAAAAATCCTTGAAAAAACATTATTTGGGGTGACCAGAAGTGAGCACAGGCCGTCCATGGCCTGAGAAGCCATGAACTCCGGCGAGAACTGGTCGGAGAAGACGACAAAGGCGGCTAGGGTTTTGAGTGCTAGAGGGATTTTGACAGAAGGGGGTGGGGGGCTTGAGGGCGGTGGTAAAAGTAAAATAAGAGTAGGGTTAGGGTGGTTAAAAATTAAAAGGGAAGAAGCAATGTGGTTTGTTGATCAAAATGATCAACGACCAGGATTAAATGATACAAAGTACGGGTTAGAAAAAAAGGGTAAAAGGGTCAGGTTGAGGTTAATTGGGTCATTTATTTGGAGCGTGATTTAGTATCAATAAGGGGGGGGGGGGGAAATAGGCTACAATTGAAAGAAACTAAGGCCATAATTTAAATAGCCAGTTTTCCCTTTTGATTTTATAAAAATAGTAAAAGTATTTTAAAATCAAATTAAAATAATTGAGTCAATGAATAATATTTAAATAGTAATTTAAAAAAATATTGAAATTTATTTTGTGATTAAAAATGCTATTAAATCTGCAAGTGGGCTAAAATTGCAATTGCGTGCAATTTAAATTTAAAAATACCAAACGAGTTTGTAAAATTATGAAAAAATTATGGAAAATATATTTTTTTTGTAAATGTGAGAATAAACTAAATTATTCTCAAACATTTAATATTTTGGGAATGATTATTGGGTTTTATAGTGTAAAATAGGTCATAAATTAGTTTTGAAAATCCATAAAAATATCAAAACCCTTTGTGATGCTCATATATGCACATATAGGCTATCTTGATAGTATTTTGGGTATAAAATATAAGTAGAGAAAACTTGAGTTTCCACAGCTACCCCTATTTACCCGAGGAGGATGAAAGAGCTGTCGGGTAAAGGCTAGATGGCCAATTTTTTTCGAATCGGCGATTGAAAAGAACTTTGATTGACACCTGGCTTCTGAGGTTTCTCAATATCCATGGTATTACAAGAATCATGTCATATGTAGTTCAAGAACTATTGACGGAATGTGTCGATGGGGATTCAAAAAGACGGATGCGATGGTTAGATTGGAAAAGGTGTTTGTAGTCGAATAGGTTGCCGAGAACCAGAACGCGATCGCTCCTGCTGAGGCAGCCGTAGGCTATCCGGTGTACTTGCTGTTAGATTAGATTAAATTAATTCAAATGTGCATATACTCAAAGAAGGAAGCGTAACTACTGAAACTAATGAAGTAAAGCTAAAAGGCAAGTTGCCACTACATCGAACCATGCAAGAAAGATTGAAGCATCAAATAAGGAAGGACATTCTCGTTCAAGGATATCGTTGGCACACAAGGAAAAGATCCACTTCCCATCAACAAATAAGAATCTCTCCCATGATTTTGGGATATCATATCCAGCCGGATGCGTCAACAGCATATACGCAAATCACTGATGATTCTCCATAACGGCAAACTCAAATGAAGGGCAAGAATGGAAGGAGCACTATCCCACTCAATTATATCTCCAGCAAAAAGGAAAGAGATCCTCATCAAAGCAACGACCAATGCCGTATTCTTGGAAAGAATCATCACTTTCCAAGGATCAAATCCCTTGGGTTGACAAGCCTCCACCATAGACATACTGTATATATTTCATAGGGCTTTGTATCAACCAAATACTTTGATCACACCATTATTGCCCTCTTCGTTTTACTGCAAACAAACATAGTAGTCTAGTTAGATTCATTGTCTAATAGTCAGAAATAGATAGAGAGTTCTCAACTGGTGAGGCATTGTATCAACAAGTAAAAGAAGACTGTGCAATAATCATCACTATTGTACTCGAAAAGAAACTATTGATCTGAAGAGAAATCCCTTACAACCAAAGGGGACTGGATTAGGATTTACATTGAATCCGAACCAGTATAAACTTCTGGCTGTCATTATATTCCTGCATTTACTTTCAGCTTATCTTTATTTAGATATTCTTGTCTGGTGCAGTATTACGTTAAGTCAACTAATATAGTATTAAGTGGATTTATTTGTGGGAATTTTAAATATTTAAAAATTCCCCCTCCCCCTCTTGTACTTTCAATTGGTATCAGAGCAAGGCTCACATTTGTTCTTTTTTGCTTAACAGCTTGTAAGAAAAAGATCATGGCAAATCAGGTTATTGTTGGAGCTTTATTCCAAGAAGGAACTTCTCAAGTAAGACCACCTTATTTTAATGGACAAAATTTCTCCCACTGGAAAATTCATATGGAAATTTTCACCAAGGCCTATGATATCAAAGTTTTGAGAGTTATCAAGAAAGGGAACTATTCACTACCTAAAAGCGTTTCACCGCTCGCGGATCCTGGTGACATTGATTAACACTCAAAGGAACAACCGGAAGTTGTTCAAACAAGTCATATGGCAAGGAATCTACTTGACAATGCTATAAGTGGTGAAGAATATGAAAAGGTCTCCAGTTGTGACATAGCAAAGGAAATGTGGGATACTTGAAGTTAGCTATGAAGGAACCATCAAAGTAAAGGAAACACACATAAATATGCTAGTTCACGGCTATGAACTTTTCTCCATGAAAGAAGGAGAATCTATCGAAGAAACGATTGTCAGGTTTAGCAAAATAATCAGTGATTTAAAGGCCTTTGAAAAACCTCACACCAGTGGCGATCAAGTCAGAAAAATTCTCAATAGTCTACTAACCACATGGCAGACTAAAGTCGTCACACTAGAATCTCAAGATCTGAATAAGCTATCTTATGATGAAATGTGAGGAGAACTCATTGCTTACGAAAGAAAACATCTGAAGAAGACAAATCAAGAAGAGAAAAAGAAAACTATTGCATTCAAAGGTACCACTGAGGCAATTAAAAATGAAGTTGATGATCCTAAAGCTTTACAAGAAGAAATTGCTATGCTATCTAGAAATATGGACGGACTAGTGAGAAGATACAAATGTGCAAGGATTGGAAGACTTCCACCAAGAAGGACCAGACAATATAATGACCAAGACAAGAACGATGGAAAATGCTACGAATGTGGAAAATTCGGGCACATCCAAGAAGAATGCCCAGAACTTAAAACAAAGGTCTCTAGAGGATTCAGCAAGAACATATCGTTTGGAAGCTGGAGTGAGGAGGATGAATCAGACCATGAGGGAATTTCTAATCTATCCTTCATGACGATCCTAGAAAACGAGATCAATAAAACAAAAGGATGTTGGACAGATGAAGATGATTCCGAAGATGAAAACTGCTTCATGGCAAGAGAAGAAACGAGGGAGGCAAGATCCTATAATTGTGAAAGAAGCAATGAATTACAAGACATCCTTGACTCTACCCTTTTAGAATCTCAGAAAATTATGAATGAGCTTAAAAGGCTAACAAATGAAGTCAAAGACTGGAAACTTAAGCTTGAAGTATGTAAAATTGAAAAAGACGTACATTAGGAAGAGTTTGAGGAATTGCAATTGCAGCTTAATAGCTTGCGTAAATCAACCAGACACAGTTCTGTTAGGTCTAATCAGTCGACTTACAAGTCAACTGGAAAATAGCCGATCAGAACTAGATCGACAAGTCGATCGAACCAGTCAACTTACAAGTCCACTGGAAAGGAGTCGGCAACTCATAGATCTGCTAACTCTAACTCTCATGAAAAATAGGAAGTAGGCCCAATGTTAGATGTCATTACTGTAATAAAAGTGGGCACAAATTCTCTAACTGTCACTTTCATAAACCTCATATGTCTTGTTGGGTTTGCAAGCCTAAGAATTCCGAATCAAGTGACACTAACTCTCCAGGACACAAGAAAGCTAGCATATGGCACAGAAGATTGGAACATGCTAGCGTGCAGCTAATCTAAAAAATAGCCAAACACAATCTAGTCATCGATCTACCCAAGCTAAGCTTCTCTAGAACTCATATTTGTGATACATGTCATATGTGTAAGCAAACTAGAAATTCGTTCAAAACAAAGACATAGTCTGTACTTCAAAACCTTTGCAACTACTTCCTATTGATTTATTTGGACCTACTAGAACTGCTATCATAGGTGGCAAGAGATATGCCTTCGCTATTGTTGATGATTTTTCTCGATTCACTTAGGTGATATTTCTATCTCACAAAGATAAAGCTTTACGAAACTTTGAAATCTTCTATAAGAAAATTGAACTAGAGAAGGGCTGTCAACTCTCTATAATTCAAAGTGATCATGGAAGCAAATTTGAAAGCTAGGCATTCGAAGAGTTCTGCAACAATCAAGGATATACCAACAACTTCTCTGCTCCCTGATCTCCTCAACAAAACGGAGTGCTTGAAAGAAAGAACAGAACATTGCAGGACATGGAAAGAACTATGCTTTTGGAACACTCAATGCAAAATCACTTCTGGGCAGAAGGAGTAAGCACTGCCTACCACATCCTAAGTCACTACCTTATAAGACTTATTCCCAAAAAGACTCCGTATAAACTCTGGAAAGGTAAACGCCCCAACATAAACTATTTTCACCTATTTGGAAGCAAATGCTTTATCCACAACAATGGTAAGGAAAATCTTGGAAAATTTGATCCTAGAAGCGATGAAAGTATTTTTCTTGGTTACACATTAAATGGTAGATCTTTTAGAGTTTTCAATAAACGCACTTTATGTGTAGAAGAATCAGTTCACATTTTATTCGATGAAAATAATCCCTTGATCGAGAAAGGATACAATGCAAGTGATGAAGATTTAGTTCAAGAAGCTCAGAGAAAATCTTAGGAGTCAACAACTCCCTCTGTAGCTGTAAAGTCAACTGAACAAGCAATCGGTAACACTTCAGAGCCACCTTCAGAGTCAACTACACAATCCACTAGACTAAATGAGTGGAGAAATAAAGCTGAATACCCTTAGAAATTCATTACTGGAGATCCAAATGAAAGAATGAAAGCCTGATCTACTCTAAAAAAGAAGGCAAATATTTCAATAGTGTCCCCAGTAGAACCAAAGAAGGTTGAAGAAGCTCTAAAAGATCCAAGCTGGGTAACTGCTATGGAAGAAGAACTAGAGCAATTCAATAAGAATAAAGTATGGAAATTGATACCCCGTCCTGAAAATGCTTCAGTTATTGGTACTAAATGGGTATTCTGAAATAAGCTAAATGAAAAAAGACAAGTTGTTTGAAACAAATCCAGACTAGTCCCTCAAGGGTACTCACAAGAGGAAGGAGTAGACTATGATGAGATATTCGCCCCTGTTTCTCGATTAGAGTCAATATGAATTATGTTAGCTTACGCATCATCCAAAGGATTCAGACTATATCAAATGGACGTCAAGAGTGCCTTCCTCAATGGATTTATCAAAAGAAGTCTATGAGAATCAACCCCTAGGGTTTGAGAACTCGAAGTATCCATATCATGTATACAAGCTGACTAAGGCCTTATATGGACTAAAGCAAGCTCCACGTGCTTGGTAATAAAGCTAAGTAATTTATTGTAGAACATGGATTCACCAGAGATAAAATTTAATCCATGTTATTTATCAAAATGTTAGCTGAAGGTAACCTTATAATTAAAATTTATGTTGATGATATTTTCTTTGGTAGTGCTAAACTTCTTATGTGTAAGGAATTTGGAAATCTCATGCAAAGCTAATTTGAGATGAGCATGATGGGGAAACTCACCTTCTTTCTTGGTCTTCAAATTCAACAATCTGAAGAACGGACCTTTATCTGTCAATCTAAATATACCAAGGAGCTGATTCAAAAATTTGGCATGAGCAATGCAAAATCCATTGGAACTCCAATGAGTCCTGCTACAACCTTAGGTAAGGAAGAATAGGGTATTACAGTTGATGAAACCAAATACAGAGGAATGATTGGATCGTTTCTATATCTGACTGCAAGTCAACCAGACATTATGTTCAGCGTATGCAAATGTGCCAGGTTCCAGTCGGCTCCAAGGAGTCGCATATTACTGCTGTAAAAAGAATTATTCGATACCTTTTCGAAACAATATCTTATGGTTTATGGTATCCTCGATCTAATTCTTTTAAATTGAAAGGCTTCTCAGATGCAGATTTAGCAGGTGACAAAGAAGATAGAAAAAGCACGAGTGGAACATGTCAACTACTAGGAAAATCTCTAATTTGCTGGAACAGTAAAAAGCAATCACCAGTCACATTATCGACTACTGAAGCTGAATATATTGCTAATGGACAGTGTTGTGCACAATTGCTTTGGATGTCACATCAACTGGGTGACTATGATCTTTCTTTCAAACCCAAAATATTTTGTAATAATTCTATTGCCATCTGTCTTTCGAAAGATCCGGTACATCAATCTAGGGATAAGCATATAGATATTAAACATCATTTAATTAGAGATCAGGTTTTTAAGGGTTATATAGAGTTAGCCTTTATTGGAACTACAGATCAACTAGCTGATATTTTTACTAAACCCTTATTGGAGGAAAATATTTTGTGCTCTATGGGAACTACTTGGCATTATCTGTCTCTCAACTAACTGTTAGGGTCAAAGTGTAACTTTTTTAAATTCTTGTCATTATTGTCTTTATAAATTACACCATCATTTTTCCCTCTCTTTCTTTTCTAATTTCACATCAGTTGCAACGAAGTTGGAAAGCCAATCAACGCATAGGTCTAACTGTCAACTTTTCCTTTTCCACTAAACCGTCAAATCCCCTCTTCCTACTAAGCCATTGTCAACCCTTTCCCTTTCATCCTTTCCACCAAAACCCTTCTCCTCATTTTCAGAAACCCTTGTCTCTTCTATGGCCAAAACTCCAAAAATTACTTCTGCTTCCACAAGAAAGAGTACCCGTTCCAAATCAAAACCTCCATCGGCTTCGCCGGAGCAGGTTGACCTAGGGTCCGACAGGTCTGAATAATGTGCCTCCTCTCAAGGTGCTTATTCGGAGCACTATCTGCTTCTTGGTGAAAAAGCCACTGGGGAAAGACCCATCGATGAAGCCCTTATCTCCTCTTCCAAGAAACCTAAGTTTGATTTCTCTACCCCTCTCGAATCTAACCTCAATTTCTCGGACTCCCTCAAAGACAAACCTATTGCTCATGGTCGTATGGTAGATCAAGATGGTATGGACTCCCTCAAATGCAGGATAAAAGTACTTTTTGTTTATCAGGGGTGGTAAATATTGCTCTCTATCTCTCCACCTAAAGTTTATGAACCTCTTGTCCATATGTTCTATGCAAATGTTAGCTCTACCAAGTTTGGTAAACTCGAAACTCTTGTTCTTGGCTAACACATTGTTCTTGACTGTAACCTCTTTGATTCCATCTTTCTATGTCGCTGTTCAGGATTTCCAACTTTTTTTGAAAATGTGTAGCCGGACGATTTCGAAATCTCCTTTGATCAAGCCAAACAAATCACTGTAGAAAATCCCTCCGATTACCTTCCCCATCAACATGGACCCAGTGATGTTAGCTCTGTAACTAGAGTTATTGCTCACATTTTTGCAAGCACTCTCCTTCCCAGAACTGGCTCTTTTTCCACTCTCTCTCAAAAGGACACCTTCTTCGTCTATTATCTTGTCTCTAAGGTCAAAATTAAGCTGTCCTCCTAGGTTATCAACTTCATGATTGAGAGTGTTGAAGACGCCACTAGCCTTCCTTATGGTATTGCCATCACCCACATTCTGAAAGCCCACCAAATTTCGCTCTCAGACTACCCCTTCGTTCCTGTGTCTAAATGCTACAACTCTAGGGCCTTTTCTAGCATGGGGTATGTTTCTATAAAAGGGTTCTGGGTCAAGAAGGGATAAAGTTAAGCTAAACTCGTTCCTGAGGAAATCAAGCCGTCTTTGGTTACTCTACCTCCGTCCATTCCCTCAGATTTCAGCGCCAAGTTGAGCTCTGTGGAATCTCAACTCTCTAACATCAAGTCGACTCTAGATACCATTCATGTTATCTCCGAGGAAACCAGGTCTTATGTTTAGAATATCCGGGTGGCTATGCAATGAGTACGGGAAAATGTGGTCAAAGCGTTCAATGAGGTGCATGAAAGGCTTGATGGTATGTCGGTTGCTGCCAACACCATCTTTGACCAGTTGAAAGACGATATTTGCAACACTCTTACTTACTTTTTACGTCATGAATGATTCTGGCCTTCAGACAATCTTATGTTGTTTTTAACTTTTGGTTGTGATTGGGCTTTGCCCGTGGATGATTTTATTTCTTTTCTGTGGATCATACCTTTGCTGCTCCCTCTTTTTCTGATGTCAAAAAGGGGGAGAAATATATATGTATATATGGCTATCTTTGCTATGCAGGATGTAACTTGATATGCCTAATGTGCGTATGTTGTTGCATAGTTATTATTATATCTGTACAGGACAAGTTGACTAAGCTGTGGCACAGTCATATATTGTGTTTCGTTTGTCTGTATGTATTGTACTTGTATTTTGCTTCGTATGTCTGTAAGACAACTGCATGTCCCAGTCGACTGCATCTAATGAGGGGGAGCAACACATTGACTGCACATAAGCAGGGGGAGATCCAATCCAGTTGACTACATATTAAGAGGGAGCAATCCAACAGGGAAGTCAACTGTTGTTTACTCTAGTACATTAATTTTGCCATCATCAAAAAGGGGGAGATTGTTAGATTAGATTTTAATGATGAAATTAATATACATGTGCAGATACTCAAAGAACGAAGCAGAACTACTGAAACTAATGAAGCGAAACTAAAAGGCAAGTTGCTACTACATCCAATCATGGAAGCAAGATTGAAGCATCAAATAAGGAAGGAAATTCTCGTTCAAGGAAGTCGTTGGCACACAAGGAAAAGATCCACTTCCCATTATCAAATCATAATCTCTCCCATGAATTTGGGAAATCATGTCCAGCCGGATGCGTCAATAGCATATACGCAAATCACTGAAGATTAGCCATAACGGCAAACTCAAATGAAGGGAAAGAATGGAAGGAGTGCTATCCTAGTCAATTATATCTCTAGCAAAAAAGGAAAGAGATCCTCATCAAAGCAACGACCAGTGTATTGTTCTTGGAAAGAATCAACACTTTCCAAGGATCAAATCCCTTGGGTTGACAAGCCTCCCCTATTGCCATAGTGTATAAATTCCATAGGTCTTTGTATCAACCACATACTTTGATTACACCATTATAGCCCTCTTTGTTTTACTGCAAACAAACATAGTAGTTTAGTTAGATTCAATGGGTAATAGTCATAAATAGAAAGAGAGTCTTCAACTGGTGAGGCATTGTATCAACGAGTAAAAGAAGACTGTGCGATATTAATCACTACTGTACTCGAAAAGAAACTATTGATCTGAAGAGAAATCCCTTGCAACCCAAGGGGACTGGATTAGGATTCATATTGAATCCGAACCAGTATAAGATTCTGGGTGTCATTATATTCCAGCATTTACTTTCAGCTTATCTTTATTTAGATATTCTCCTTTGGTGCATTATTACATTAAGTCAACTAAAATAGTTTTAAGTCTACTTATTTGCGAATAATTTTAAATAATTAACAATCAGGCCCCTTCTTGTACTTTCACCTGCAAGTAAGCAATGTTGTGTATATTGTGCATAATTTAAATATGATGCAAGTTCCCGTCAGACTATTAAGGTTTTCTTCGGAGTCTTAGGAGTATGTCCTCGAACTATGATGTTCTGGGCTATGAAGAGCATAAATTAAAGATTCGTAGGTCATGAAATTTAGTTCTCAGGCTATGTAGATGGTGCCTCCGAACTATGACGCCTTTGAATGAATTGGCGATATTTCAGCCCATGTGGAGGTGGCAATCTTTCAGGCAAATGAATGCAAAGGGTGGAGACCTTTCAGCCAAATGAGAATTTAAATTGAGGTGGAAATATTTCAGCTGAAGCGAGAATTTAAATGCAGGTGGTGATATTTCAACCGAAGCAAGAATTAAAGCGATAGTTCAATCGAAGTGAGAATTAAAGTGGCGATATTTCAACCACGCAGGATGGAGACAATGCTTAGTCTCGGAAGGCAGATAAGTAGCCTTATGCAAAAAGCAGAAGGAGAAAGAGCTTGGTCTCTAAAAGAAGATAAATAGCCTTGTGCAGGTTGTAGGTAGAGCTTAACCTCGGAAGGTAGATAAGTAGCGTTATGCAAAATGCGGAATGAGACAGAGCTTAGTCCCAAAAGGCAGATACGTAGCCTTAGGTAGGATGGAGTTAGAGCTTAACTTTGGAAGGCAGATAGATATCCTTGTGCAAATTGCACATGGAGACAAAGCTTAGTCTTGAAAGGCAAATAAATAGCCTTATGCATGATAGAGGTAGAGCTTAACATCGGAAGAGAGATAAGTAGATCATGAAAATGCAAGTGGAGAAAGAGCTTAGTCTCGAAAGGCAGATAAATAGCCTTGTGCAGAATAGAAGTAGAGCTTAACCTCAGAAGGCGACTTATGCAAAATGTAGATGGAGACAGAGCTTACTCTCGAAATCCAGATAAATAGCCTTATGCGGGATAGAGGTGGAGCTTAATCTCGGAAGGCAGATAAGTAGCCTTATGCAGGATGGAGGTATACCTTAACCTAGGAAGGGAGGAAAGTAGACATATGCAATGTAGAAATGTAAAAGGGCAAACAGTAGTAAGTTCTCTTAGCTGATAGATGGTTTTGATATCGTGACTGATGGGGATATTGGGTGTAGAGAGTAAACTTGCAAATGAGCGATCGTTCTGATACTTTCAACCTTAAGAGTACAAGTGAATGTATTCAATGATTTGTTACCTGGGTGCCTGCATCCAATGAAAAATCGTGAGTTCTTTAGAGGGGGAAGGTTAGTTTGTATCCCCCGGCTGCTGATGTCACGTATCATTGGGGTAGCATGGCTAAACAACTGCGTTGCAAATGACTTTTATGCATGATTCAGTAAATATAATGTATGTATATATTTGGAAAAATGATTTTCTTTTGATGAACCAACAACTGCAGCGTGGCTCGAAGACATGGAAACTTTGCTTGTTCGGGAATTTTGAGGGTCCTCCTCAAAATTATGTCACAGGTTACTAGGTTGACGCTTCTGATGGATGTGCTGAATGACCGAAAACGGATCGATTCCAGGATTTATAGGGACCTTCTCAAAATTCTCCCCCAGACTATTGGGATGATGTTGATGGAATAAATGTAAAACTGACTTTGGAATATTGAGGGTCCTTGATCATGCCCAACTATGTCCTCTAGAAAGGACTCTATGGACGTTTCAAATATAACCTGAGTATTACGCCCAGGGACGAATCCATAGAGAGTAATCCTACTAATCATTATATTTCAATCCACTAAACTCTTCACAACCAGCTTCCCAATACTTTCAAATTACTGTTAGAGGTTTCTTTATGAACTAAGATTGCAGTAAAATAACAAGTTGTAAACTAAATAACTAAGGTTGTAAACAATGATGGGCGAAAGCTGACGTAATGATTTCCCCTATTGATTGAATCCCTTCTCTTTATGCTTCATACAAAGTTACCAACACACCTCTATCAATCATGAATACTCGTCTTACCGTAAATCTCTCCTAAGTAATCATAGTAATATACTATTGCACTCTCCGAAGATACACTAGCTAGTTTTAATTAACACAGTTCACATAAGATTGCACCCAAGGCTTCGTTATCACTAATACCACCTTTAAACCTGCATTTATAGATTCCACTTATACTTTAGGAGTGGTGTTATTCAACAAAATCCTAAATATGCACTCTCTTCCGAGTAATGCACACTAAATAGGCATAGCTAATTGAGGATCATGTCAATTAACTACAACAAGAACACGATTGAACAAATAAAGATTGAACAAGCAACTTGTATTCACATAAACAAGGAGTTCATTCCCCAATAGCTTCCATCAAATCCTTAGACAAAGAATTTAGCTACTCATGGCAATGGGTAAACAAACTAAATTAATATTCATCTTAAACGACAAATAAAAATCAAAAGAAAAGAAGAAATATGGTTTGGGTATTCTCTCACAATTGTTTTTCCTTCAAAGAACTATTAAGACCGAATACATGCCTCCTTTGGGCGAAATCTAATGTTTAAAATAGGGTTTTGGGACAAAAATCCCGTGTTTGCACTTTAGTCCCTCAAGTTTCTCGCGCCCACCACGATTCTGCCGCGATCGCGGTAGAACCGCGGCCAAACAGCCCCTTTGATACTCATCTTGTTCGTGAACGCATTTCCCCGAGGTTCTACCGCGGTCGCGGTTGAATTGCGGCAGAACATTTCCTCTGGTACTTCAGCCTATTTTTAGCGCGGTTCACTTAGGACTTTTCACGGTTGCCTCTTTTTCTTATTTTTTCACTCCGAGAAAACCGCTCTCGAGCCTTTCCTAGTTAAATCTAACATGCAAATCATGAAAAGCACTCATAAGAGCATTTAGTTATCACTTTTTTTACCAAAACTATACAATAAGGTGTTATTTAAGGCCTAAATATAGTTAATTCACCTATTATCAACACCCTACGCTTAAACCTTTGCTCGTCCTAGAGAAAGATAAACCACACTTCTGGGCCAAACAATTTGATGCATTACCCCAAGTATGTAACATGCACAATTTTGACAAAACAACTTAAGCAATGCCACAATCATCCCCCAGATGCAGACTCTACTGCCATGGCACACTCGAGCTCACACTAGTTACTCTAACAGAGGTGAAGACTTACTTTTCCTTCCCGAGTCACATGATCTCACATCAAAAGTCTGAGGGAGGTTCCACACACATCAAATACAAGCAACGTGGAACCAAAGATAGAAAGAATTCACTCACTCTCAGAAAAGAACACTCACGTGCCACACAGACACACCAAAAGCTTGACCCTAGTGTAGTACTCTACTAATCGAGCTATTCAAGTCAAAGATCAAGCGGTCTTTATTTGGTTGTAATGTAGGCTAAGGGGCCAGTAGAATACATTTGGGTTTAGTGATTAACCTCCCTAAGCGCTTTTGATACACACTTCCATTCATCTCAATTTCCCTGCTCAGCCTAATCATTCCTCCACATTTTTATTTCACGGGTGACCCCTACATTCCTTTAGGTGCAACTGGCTTCTTGTTTCCTCTTTTTTTTTTCTTTATCTTGTTTTGTTTTCTTTTCTCATTTTTTCTTTTTTTTTCTTTTTATAATCCTAGTGCACCATTCAAATGATTCATTCCTGATTCTCTTTTTTCGCTAACTCCCTACCACCCCACACTTTGACTGTTGTATATTCTTTAGCGATTCAAGTGCTTCTAGGACGTATAGGTTCAAACAATCACCTATTGAAACATAAGGATATAGGTCATTATAGGGGTTTCAAAGAACAGGCTTCAGGCTCAAAGGGGTTGTCTGTGGTAATATAACAGGTGGATTCACAATTATATATAGGCTTATACAAAGAAATGCCTCAATCATCTCTACAACCAAACAACTTCTATTTCGCATTGCAAACACATAGGGTAAGTTCTAGGTATCGCATGCAAACAAAAAATGCAATTAAAATCTCACACACACTTTGCATGTTACTCGTTTTGAATCGGTTTATTAACACACTCCTACGAGCATTCAAGCAAGGCAAGATATGCAAAATTAAGGCATTGATTTACATGTCCACAACTGTGCCTAGACGTCACACTCTCAAGTTCATTTTAGTTGTTTACAAGTGTGTACATCATGGGTAGCATTCTAGCCATTACCCATCTTAGTTCTACAACTACAAAAGGAAAATCTACCTAACCCAGTACAAGCAAAACCCTTGGAAAAGAATCATGGTCAAAAGAAAAACCAAGGGGGCCTTACTACACTACCTAAAAATTAAAAAATAAATAAAACAAAATCTACATGGACTACTTCCCTCAAAAGTACTGTCTAACTGGTCCGTCTTCAGGAAGAGCCCTCTAACTCTACCTTTGTTTTTTTTTATGGATCCGACTTGGACCCTCAAGAGACCCGTCGATAAGTGTCTGTCGTTGGACCAAGTCAGGTACTCCTAATAAACCTACCATAAGTTATATACAGTAACCATAATTCCATGCTACAACAGTCAGGAAATCTATATATAATGCAGAGTAAGTCTCCCACCCCACACTTAAAATCATGGCAAGTCCCCATGTAATATCAATAATGTAATGTGCAGAAGGGTAAGAAAACTTCCCTGAGACTCAATCAGAGTCGGAGACGGTGCTGGAGTCCATATTGCAAGCCCTCCCCAAAGCACGGAACCAGGATATGAACTGTCCCTCGGACCTGACCTACCTCTGAGACATGGCATCTAGCACTGTGTGTAGGCCATCAACTGAGGTGCGTAGATCCGTGATCTCTTCCTTCATCGAACGTAGAATTGGCTGGGTAGATTGCGATTTGGAGAAGCCTCCCCATAATGGGGGCGCCGAGAGGGTTTGGCACTGTCATTAGCTCGTCTAGACGGTGCGAGAGAGATTAGGGCCTCATCGCCATCATCTATTTCAATTGTAATCTGTGTGCCCCTACCAACTCTGATGCGTGAAGCTCAGAATGGTGATTCATGTGCCAATGTTCCATCGGTAGGATTTGTAGGGACATTCCTCCGTAAGCACAGTTGAGTCACCATGGAAGGGAAGTAAAACCCCTTGACAGCAGCGGTCCTCGCAATACCAGTTCATCACCAATTACTTGTGCTGCATCAAAATCCTTCTTTGTGATGAAGCACCATGTCAGTAAAACTCTGTTGAAGTTCACGTCTGTGGTGTTGCTAGAAGGCATGAAACTGCTGCAGATGACCGTCAACCAACACTTAGCCAAGTGCATGAAAGAGTTAGAGTTCAGGGTGATGTGGTCCTTGATCCAACTTGGACGCCCCCATCACAAATGAACTTATTCATAACTTCCCACGTGATATCTGGTATGTCGTGGTAGTAGTCAATGTCGCCCATGAACTCAGGCAAATCCAAAGCCTGACGAATATAGGGAATGTGTGCAGGGACTATCTTACCCCTCACAATCATATCTCGACCTAACTTTGCAAGGCAGTTCGCATAGAACTCCCTAACAATCATCATGTTCACCAAGCAGGGATCATCAAAGAGGAATTCCATTTGCCTCCTCCAAATTTCATCATACATTTCCTCCTTTTCCACGCGGATGGGTGCCCGGTCAATCTGAATCTCAGGAATGAAGTTCTTCCTAGATTTAGCATTAAAATCATCCTTTGCGAGTTCTGAGACGGACCTGGACTCATCATAAGTGGGCTGTTGGGATGTGCCAGCCCTTCTTCTTTGCCTCTTGGGATCCATAGTACTTGAAAAGAGTTAAGAAACACCATCAGATTCATCCTAACTAGTTCCAGTTGGATGGTTACTCGGACTTCGTCGCCAGATGGTACCAAAACAATACCCCCAATGTGTTCTGCTTTACAAACTAGCCCTACTAGTAGGGTGGTGTGGTCATACCCTCCACAAAGGCCTCACAACAGAACTACTTACAACACTCAGCCCACACCACCCCGAACTTACTCCTTCACACATTTTCAAACAATCGCAACATCATCAATCACTATGTATCACACCCCAAAAACAGCATGAGGCACCAACTACCCCAAAATATCAAAACAACCCCAAAATTTCAGTCAAAATAGAGTCTCACACCCACTACACCCCAAAAATAAATTTTAGGCCTCAAAAACATCAAAACACACCCTACAATTGAAACACCATGAAGGCCCAAGCACCTCATCACCAGCCAAGTTCACAACATTAACATATAAAAATAAACAACATGAAAGAAAGCAAAAATTTACAAAACATTGCACCAAGCCTACCTAGGGTTAATCTTAAAAGAACTTATGGTAAATTACGCTAAATTAGAGGATGAAATAGAGAGAGAGAAAGGGAAACTTACTTGTTTGGATGAGAGAAAGTGGGCGGTGAAGGTGGAGAGTAAGGGAGGATTAAAATGGAGTTTTTGGGTGGGTAGGAGAGGGATTTTGTGAAGAGGAGAAGAGAAGAGAGAAGATAGAGAGAAGTTATGGAGAATTTAGAGAGCGGGGGTTGATTTGGGAGTTCTGGTCTGATGGGGGGGGGGGGGTTAGTGGTAGGTGGGGGTATTACGGTAAAGGGTGAAAAAAAAAGAAAAAAAAATTCAAACTAAACAAACTTACTTGGACCCCGTCTGCGTCTGCCGCGGTCGCGGTAGGACCGCGGTAGACCAAGTTCAAATGACCCCCTCTACCGCGGTCGCGGTGAAACCGTGTTTGCTTGGGTTTAGAGACCCCTTCTTACCGCGGTTTGACCACGATCAGGATGGAACCGCGGTGTGGGCATTTTGTAGATTCCGATGTTTTTTTTTCATATAGATAGGGTTACACTTACAAGAATTTCATGGGTTGCAACCCATGCAGCGCCTGATTTAACGTCGTGGCACGACTTAGAGGAGAGCAATCAAGGCTCGCTCAACCTCTGTGGTTCATTCAAATGCAGCGCCTGATCCAGCAATGGCAATTGATAATTTCATTAACACCCCGGCAACAGTGCCAAAATTTGATCACGCCCAACTATGTCCTCTGAAAAGGGCTCTGCGATCGTTGCAAATATAACCCGAGTATTATGCCAGGGTCAAATCCACAGAGAGTTAATCGATCAATCACTATCTTTAGATACACTAAAGTCTTCAGAACCATATTCCCAATACTTTCAAATCACAGTTGGAGGTTTCTTTATTAACTAAGATTGAAGTAAAATAACAAGTTGTAAACTAAATAACTAAGGCTGTAAACAATTATGGGAGAAAGCTAAGGTAATGATTTCCCCTATTTATTGAATTCCTTCTGTTTATGCTTCATACAAATTTACCAAAACACCTCTATAAATCATGAACGCTCGTCCTACCGTGAATCTCTCCCGAGTAATCACAATAATATACTATTGCACTCTCCCGAGATACACTAGCTTGCTTTGATTAATACATTTCACTCAAGATTGCACCCAAGGCTTCGTTATCCCTAATAGCACCTTTAAACCCACAGTTATAGATTTCTCTTATACATTATTAGTGGTGTTAGTCAACAATAACTTAAATATGCATTCTCTCCTGAGTTATGTTGTCACGCCCCGAAATCCGTGGGCATGACCGGCACCCAACCGGGTATCCCCAGTCGAGTGGACCTGGGTGACTTTCCTATTCCCCACGCGTTACCCAACATTATTCAATGATAATTAGCGAAAAGATACTAAATTTGCAATTGAAAGAACATATGATTTCTCTTTTATAACCACACATTATGATTAACAGGGAATGTGGTATACACGTTTTACAGCATTCACCACAAAGTGTTACCACACAATTATACCACACAATAGCTTCACAATGATTCTCACATGAATATCAGCTATCAACAATTTCAGAACTAGAATAGGGCGATTTCACAAGGATCACAATTAGCCATACATACCTGGAGTTGAGTTTTTCCCCCTTAAACCTCTAGTCCAAATTTGCCAAGCAATGAAGAAGTCAATCAAGTTCATGAACAATACTTAGGTTTTAGAAATATAAACTCATAGTTACTACCCAATCCCCTTTTCAGGAGATTTTTGAGTTTTGAAGACATGCATGAAGATTTTTTTAAGAAAGTTCAAAGCAAGTGTATTGGGTTCCTTCCAATGCATAATTTCGAAATTGGGGGAAATGGGTTAGGGATTTTACCTGAGAAATCAATAAAGAAGACAATGCACCAAGGCTTTTCCATACTCCAATGATTTTAAAAGATTAATTGATGAAGAACTTGCTTTCTCTCTCTAGGAACCTCTCTTCCTCTCTCTTATTTTGTTCAGAAAATGTTTTAAAAATGAAGGATGGGGTGTTTTTATTAAAGAGGGGTCGGCCTTAGATTTTAGAAAAATAATTGGGCTAGCTCAATCTGCGATGTAACTCTACGGTCGCAGAACATACATGCGGTCAGTAGAATGGACCCCAGAAATGGCATAAGTTTTAAACCTCTCGGGTTGGGAATGCGGTAGATATGCGGTCTGCATTTGCGTTCTGCGGACGTAGAATGCACCGCAGAACTGAACCTCAAATTTCCTCAGGGACAATATGTGATCCCTCTGCGGTCCGCATATTGATTATACGACCGCAAATATGACCGCATTTTCAACATCAAAAGTTGATTGCTCTCTGATTCACTCTGCAGTAGGAATGCGGTCTGCATAGCCGATATGCGACAGCATTCTTGACCGCATTTTTGACCATTTTCTGGGAAAATTTCAATTTCACATTTTTAACTTCAAAAAAGTAAAAGAATCATATTCACATCGGTAGACTTGACTCTATGAGCTGCTAACACCTGAGCGCTCATTTTCACGGGACCTTACATATGCAAACTAAATAGGCACAACTAAATAAGGATACTGTCAATTAACTACAACAAGAACACAGTTGAATAAATAAATATTGAACAAGTAATTTGTTTTCACATAAAAAAGAAGTTCATCCCCCAATAAGTTCCATCAAAACCTTATACAAGGAAATTAGCTACTCATGGCTATGGGTGAGCAAACCAAATTAATATTCATCATAAACTACCAATAAATATCAAAATAAAAGAGGAAATATGGTTTGGGTATTCTCTCCCAATAATTTTGCTTCAAAGAACTCTAAAAACTGAATACATTCCTCCTTCGAGCAAAGTCTAATGTTTAAGATAGGGTTTTGGGTTATAAATCCCGCGTTTGCACTTTAGTCCCTCAAGTTTCTCAAGCCCACGGCGATTCTACCGCAATCGCGGTGGAACCGCGGCCAAACAGCCCCTCTGATACTCATCTTCTCCGCTACCGCGTTTCACCGTAGTTTTGGCGCGTTCGCGGTTGAACGCGGCAGATAGTTTCCTTTTGGTACTTCAGCCTGTTTTTGGTGTGTTTCACTTAGGACTTTTCATGGTTGCCTTCTTTTTCTTCATTCTTAACTCTAAAAGCACTCCCGAGCCTTTCCTAGTTAAATATAACATGAAAATCATGAAAAACACTCATAACAGCATTTTGTTATAACTTTTATTACCAAAAATATACAAGAAGGTGGTTATTTAGGGCCTCAATATAGTTAAATTCACCAATTATCAGTCCTTCTCAAAAATCTGCCTCAGTTCCAATAGCAGGAGAAAATGGAATTTTTATTAAAAAGTGACCAAACCCATAGGGCCGCCTACGTATCCCCTTTTAAGCGAGAATCAGGTAAGGCGTAGTTCAAATTGCAACATGAAGAAACATGCGATGAAATATAATATCGCTTCACTGCGCCTGAGTTGATAGCCTTTGGCCAGACTTCTCTGTCCATCTCTACATGAATAAGGGCTCTTATAGTTAGAACCTGGTGAACCATGTATGGACCCTGCCAATTGGGAGAGAATTTCCCCTTACCTTCATCATGATGTGGAAATATTTTCTTTAACACCAGCTGTCCTCGTGCAAACTTTTTTTGCATAACTTTATTGTTAAAAGCTTTGGACATTCTGTTCTGATATAACTAACCGTGGCAAACTGTATTCATTCTCTTTTCGTTTATAAGGGCTAACTGCTCGTAGTGACCTCTTACCCATTCTGCATCATCTAACTCTTCTTTTTATACTCAAAGATTGAATTTCTACCTCGGCGAGAATAACTGCCTCTGTACCATAAACCAGCATGTACGGAGTTGCCCCGGTTGATGTCTGGACTCTGGTACGGTATCCTAATAAGGCAAATGATAACTTCTCATGCCATTTCTTGTGCCTTTACATCATCTTTCTTAGAATCTTCTTGATATTCTTGTTGGTTGCCTCTACGGCACCATTTATCTATGGTCTATAGGTTGTACAGTTCTTGTGCCTGATTTCGAATGTTTCACACATCATCTTCATCAAGTCGTTTTTGAGATTGGAACCATTGTCAGTGATGATTGATTCTGAAATTCCGAACTGATAAACAATTTGGTCGTGGACAAAGTCTGCCAAAACTATCTTGGTCTTTGCTTTATATGATGCTGCTTCAACCCAATTGGTAAAGCAATCAATTTCCACTAAGATCAGCATGTGTCCTTTTGATGCAGCAGGCTCGATCGGTCCAATAACATCCATTCCGCAAGCGGTGAACGACCATGGTGAGCTTGTTGCATTAAGCTTGTTTGGAGGTAATTTTATCATATCTGCATGTATCTGAAAGCGATGGCACTTTTGGACATACTGGATGCAGCTGTGTCCATAGTCATCCAAAAACACCCTGCTCGGAGTATTTTCTTTGACAAACGAAACCATTCATATGCGGTCCGCATAACATTACATGCACTTCCTCCAATAGTTTGGTCGCTTTCCTCGCATCGACACGCCTTTGTAATCCCAAATTGAGATTTCTCCTGTACAGGACCCCTCCGCTGTGAAAGAAATTGTTATATAACCTACACAGTGTTCGCTTTTGAGTGGAATTAGCGAGCTCTAGATATTCTCCTGATGTCAAGTATTCTTTGATGTCGTGGAACCACGGTTTTCCATCCGCTTCTTCCTCAACATGAGCACAATTAGTCGGTTGGCCATAGATCTTGACCTTAATGGGATCAATAAAGTTTGTACCTTGGTGCTGGATCATGGATGACAAAGTTGCTAGTGCGTCAGCAAATTCATTCTGTATTCTGGGAACATGCTGAAATTCGGTATTTGTGAACCTTTTCCTCAGCTCCTATATGTGATGCAGATAAGGGAGTGTCTTAGAATTCTTGTTTTCCCACTCTTCTCAAACCTGATGTATGAGTAAGTTCGAGTCTCCGGTTACTAGTAACTCTTGAACATTCATGTCAATGGCCAGTTTGTGCCCTATGATGCAGGCTTCGTACTCGGCCATGTTGTTGGTGCATGGGAATTGAGCTTGGAGGATACCGGGCAATGATGCCCAGTTTCTGATACCAGGACCGCTCTATACCGACTCCTTTGAAATTTGCCGCTCCATCAAAAAACAACCTCCAGCCATCATAGGATTCTGTAATGTCATCTCTCCTATGAAAGATCTCTTCTCATTATAAATATATATCTTCAATGGGTCGTATTCTCCTCCCACAAGATTCTCGGCGAGGTGATCTGCCAAAGCTTTTCCTTTGACCGCCTTCTGAGTGACATGAACAATGTCAAATTTGCTTAGCAGGATTTGCCATTTGGGTTTTAGAACTCTGTAATAAGTTCTAAAACCCAGCACAAGTCTGTCTGTAGAGGTTCGTCCCAAACTCGCTCAATCTGTCTAAGTAACAATAACCTACTCACCGGCCATAACGTTCAATGTTACGTTTTCAATAAAACTCTTATAACTCGTAATGCTTTACAAAATTCTGCAAATCTGTCTGAGATAATTTCTTTAAATGTTCTACCTAAATTCTATTCATCTCTTGAAGTTATCTTTCAAAACAGTCTTTTAACTCACTCTTTCTCTTAATGTATTTTAACTTTTTAAAACTCTTTTTCACAATTCTACTATATTTTCACTCAAACAAATCTGTTGATTTTAAAGTCATTTCTAACTTCTGCAATTTTCAACTTCCTGTTTTAACTCTTCTGCATTAGACTCTTGTCTGAAATTAGTGCTTTTTCTGAGTAACTCATTTAAAATACTTCAATCTCTGACAATTGGATCCGAGTTTCCTAGTGAAGACTTTTTATGTAATTTTATGTGTTAAACTAGTTCGTCCGCCGCTTAGGTTATAACTTAAATACCAAACCACTATGTGCAAGGCATGCTAAACTACATGTTATTTGACTTATGGGGTGTTATGTGAGCCTTGCATGTTTGTTTTTCAATCCCCTTACTTGCTATTTGTTTTGGTTGTCGAAATTAGTATTTTATTCTTTAAACCCCATATATGCCTTACCCCTTTTCTTCCCCTTTAGGATTAAAAGTCCATATACCCCGGGACTGATGGGTTGGGGCTGGTTCTATCATGCAATAAGTAAACAAGACTAATCGTGTCTAAATGCCTTAATGGGGTGGGAAGGGTGGAATATGAATATGATGACCGGTGCGCTATTATCTCATACGACCCCTCTTTTAGGGAGTGATTGCTGGGCATTACATTGATGTGATCCATATATTGTATTAACGTAGGGCCCCCTTTCCTTTTCTTTTATTTGCAATGTCTACTTTAATAGTGTTCTTTCAATTAACTCCTTTTTTTCCAAAAATTGTCCCTTTCTATATTCTTTACGCTTTTCAAAAGCTTAAAACTTATTCATGATTCTTATGTGCAAAGCTTTACATGTTTTCTTCCTTTTCTTTTAAATTCACAATTAAAGCATGGCCAAGAACCACACTAGTGGATCTTGAGGGGTGGCTAACACCTTCCCCTCGAGATAATCTGAAGCCTTTACCCGAACTTTGGTTTTGTTTACAAAGACCCCTCTTTCTCCTTAAAGTTTCCTAGTGCACTATAATCATTAGGTGGTGACTCTTCAAATTCCCTAACCTGATTCCCGCAAGGGAATAAGAGTTTTTCTCCCATATTGTCGTAAACCTAATTTTGCTCTTTTATAAATGGAGGCGTCGATAGCATGGCGACTCTGCTGGGGACTTCTATAGGATTTTACCATTACATGCTTTATGTGATTTTATTGCTTCCTTAATTGCCTTTATTTCTTGCCATTAATTATTTCACCATGGAAACTAAACTGGCTCTTCATGTCTTTTCTTTCCTTTAAATTGTTTCCTTTATTTCTTTACTATTTCAATACCGTCGTAATTTTGAGCATTTATTAAAATCATTTTATCTAATGAACGTGAAAATACATGCAACTTGCTTCATTCTTGTAACTGCTTTCTTCAATATCATATTCCACTCGTGCCAAAACAAATCCTATAGCAATGCTTATAATTAGTGGTTGCGCCCTTCCGATATTATCACCCACTAAATTTGGCAAACACATATTTGTGGTAAAACCAGTCGATCAATGATGTAGTCGATGGTTCCGCACCTTTCCCTCTTGTGTTGTCTGCTCAAGGATACCTTGTCTAGCACTTCAAAAATAAAAACCTTACTCTGTTAAATTGTTAATACATCATGGTCAAACATAGCCGAGTCTATTATGTTGTCGGCATAATGACTCATTAAGATAGCCTAGTCCAAAGTCCATCAGGTTTCCCTTGAAACCCAAATGGACAACTCCATGTTATGTGCATTGATAATGAGAAATAAATGCCTTTATGTTAATTATTTCTTTAAAAAATCAAGTCTGGGTCTAACCCTATGTTTTGCAGAAGCTGAGGCAGGAAGTCCCCACATTCGGTATAGTAACCAACATTCACCCAAGGTTGCTAAGCTGGAAGGAGGATCTTTATGCCAGCGATCAGACCTTTGTCCGCAAGTATATAGGGAATTTTCCCTCTTATCTAGAAATCCAGCTTGACAACAAAATCATAGAGGCTGCAAGTCTGTTCTGGGATAGTGATCGATCGCTGTTCCGCTTTGGAGAATTGGAAATGACTCGTTTACTAGAAGAAATAGGGGGCCTCGCTGGTACCACTTTGGAGACTCTGATTCTGCATATGCCAGAAAACCGCAAATATGGACGCTTTATTAAGATGATGGGACTCAAGAAAAATCCCGACATAACTTGTCCGAAGGACTCCTTTATACCGTTTGATTTCCTGTATGAAATGTTTGGCCATAGCAAGTCCTATCACACATACAGTAACGAGTTCGCCCTCGCCTCTTTACGGAATATACATAGAAGGGTCTTTGTGATCATCTTCTGTTTCCTGAGTATGATAATCTTTCCTATGAAAATGGCTAGGATCCACACCATACTAGCCATGGTGACCATGACCTTAATGGAAGGGATCGATGGGTACTCTTTCAGTATAGTGCCGATGATCTTCGCTGAAATATTTCTAGCCTTTGGAAAATGTCAACAAGGGCCCCAATACATGGAAGGTTGTAATCTGCTACTTCAACTTTGGCGTATAGAACACTTTCAGAAAGGTTACTACTTATAGGAGATTATACGCAGGGATTGGGCAGATCATATCGCTTTCCACCACCCAAAGCGAATAAACTTTATGCCCAACATGTTCGCTCAGCTAGAGGACGCTGGAGGATGGGTAGAGCTATTGGAGAATCTAAAGGAAGAGCAAGTACAGTGGATGTCCCAGTGGTTCCTATCATGGGAGTCCATTTTTTGTTCTCGAGAAGCATCGTTCCTCACACTCATCGGCTGGAGGGGAACTCACCCTTATGTCCCCCTCCGAGACATGAGGCAAGATGGAACGAAGCAGATCATTCCAATTGTAGAAAAAATTAGTCACTTCAAGGATGACTTTCAAGATGATGACAGCAACCACCCATGTGAAGCTCAGCATATGTGGCACTGCAAACTCGGCTTGGCAGGAGAAACGTTTGAGGCAGACCAGTATCATACAGGTTGTGTACCACACTACTCGGGTTGGTTGGAGGACAATCACACTAGTTTGGGTCATCCAGTGTTCATCCGAGGTCATAGGCTTATTGATGAAGAGCCTGAAGCGCGAGTTAAGTACAATCAATTGAGCAAAAGAATTTGGGAATGTGAGAATGAACCCCGAGAAATTCAAGAAGCTCACAAAAAATTGATCGACGAGCGGAAGGACATGGCTGTAAATGCCAAAAAGTGGTTAGGATATCTTGAAAGAGATCTAGTAGAGTTGCAAGGAAAGTTCTTGAAGAAGATTGCAGATTTCCAAAATGTTGAGGGAAGTACTGGCGGACATCTGGGTCAAGCCTATCTGCTTTTAGGACTACGAGAGTTGATGCACTTGTACGAGGGAGATAAGAATACCGAATCTGGGGAAGGTCTTTCTGGGACCAAGTAGTTAGTATCTTTTATTTTCTGCTTTCATAGTGTAATAAAGCCACTAGCCATTAGTGACACCTTTATTTCCGTTATTTTTAAATTGCATTTTTTAGATTCGTCTTATTTATCAATAAAATGAGGCATTTAGCTGTATAAGCTCTCCAAATTTTAATTTTTTGCTTGGACTACCTCGGGCACAACGAGGCACCCAAATTAGTAAACGACTAATACTACTACACAACGTGTTTAGATATCGCAATATTTTCCTTGTCAGAATCCGCACTAACTGCTTACCTTTTTTGTTTTTCTTTTATTTTTATTCCCCTCCCAAAGGTTAGTTCGTGAATTCTTGCACCATCAACATAATAAACAAGATCTAAGGGCCCTCCACCTCCTTCTCCGCCGAGTCCTGTCAAAAACAAGGACAAAGGCAGAATGGGAGACGCCGAGGAAATTGAGGAGACCCCTCACAATACTCCAATTACCAAGGGAGGTGCTGCTCATCTTGAGCATATATTGCTGAAATATCAGGAAGAGTTTGACCAAGTCCGGAACATGGAGATCCTATCAATCACTCTTGCCGCTCCTGATGTCAACAAGCCTGTACCTCCACAAATCACCCTGCAACAACCAGTACAACCCACTTATGCCCAAGCCTGCAACACATGCAATAACACTCCACTGATCATTCCCGAACCACAAAATACTACAAATGACAACATCCACAACAATCCCATCTTAGTGGACACCATACCCCACTATATCCAGCCAATCTCAAATGCATCTGAATCGAACGACAAAAACTCCCTCATCAGGAATTTGGCCACTGAACTCAAGAAGTTAACTAGCCGGGTCCAGGGTGTCGAAGGTAGTAGAGGGGCTATACTACGACGATCTTTGTGTTCAGCCGGATGTTGAACTTCCGGAGGGGTATAAACCTCCCAGTTTCGAGATGTTCGACGGTATAGGTGATCCCAGGGTCCATGCGAGAATGTATTGTGATAAGCTGGTAAGAATTGGAAGGGATGAGTAAATCCACATGAAGTTGTTCATGGGGTGTTTGAAAGACGACGCCTTATCTTGGTACATCAACAAAGATTCAAAGAAATAGACGATTTGGATAAGCACGACATCCTACTTTATAGACCGATTCAGGTTCAACAGAGAAAATGCACTGGATGTATTCTACATTCAGAATCTAAAGAAGAAACCCACAGAAACCTTTCGTGAGTACGCTACTCGTTGGAGGTCAGAAGCTGCCAAGGTCACGCCAGCCCTAGAGGAAGAGTAGATGAACAGGTTCTTTGTCTGGGCTCATGATCTGCAATACTATGAGAGGCTAATGCTAATAGAATATCAGAACTTCTCCGACATCATTAAGCTGGGAGAAAGGATTAAGAAAGGTATCAAAAAAGGAATAGTCGCTAATCTCGAAGCATTAGAGTCCACCAACAAGGCTTTAAAGTTTGGTGGAATGTCAAAGAAGAAGGACATGAATTCTATAATGGTTGCGCAAAGAACTAAATCCCCTATGAAATGCAATATATATCCCTCATCTCCACTCACATATCAACCTTCCCTAAATTACCAAGCACCCTCGCACACATGACAAATTCTACCACCCACCTACCAATCATCTCCACCTCTACCACGTACATATCCACCCACCTCACCAAGATATTCCCAACCCGTACATGTGTACAAAGCATGTAATGTCCAACCTTCACACTATCAGTCACCACCCACACCGCAAAACAATTTCCTCAAGCCAAACCAAACTACAACCGAAGACTTCCAAAAAAATATACTTCCATCGCAGAACCAATCTACCAACTATATGAAAAACACAAAGCAGCCGGTTACGTTACACCTATACCATCCATAACACCAGAATCCCTCCCAATGGATCAATCCCAACAAAACCTGCGCACACCATTCTGGAATAAAAGGTCATACCATCGATAAGGTTCAGAACTTGATTGATAATAAGGTTATTATAGCAAATGAGCTCGCTCCCAATGTCCATATCAACCCTCTACCTGACCACAATGGTGGAATAATTCATATGATCGAGATTGAGAATGATTGGGACCCTAAGGAAACAATCGAATTGATTATTGAGGGAGATGAGACCAAGAAGCCAACGGTCACCCTCAATTATATTGTCTTCCAGATCCCGCCCTCTGAGGGCAACGAGGTATATGTGTCCACACCACTTGAGTTCGAAACACCTCTTTTAAAGGCTCCAAGACAAGTTGAGGTCGAGTTCGGAGTTCCAAAAGCACCCGCGCCATTTGAAGTTGCCATTTTACCTCCAAGGACGCCTATTCCAGTCATGATGACATTTGTGACCCCATTCAATTCAAAAACCATACCCTAGGATTACACAACTGAAGTTAGGTGAAGAGGGAAAACAAAAGCTTGAGAAATGATCACCCCACAAGGAATGACCAGAAGAGGTAGGGTATACACTCCGGAACACTTAGCTGAGTCTAGCAAGCAAGCCTCTTGATGGCCTGTTGAGACTGGGCCAAATGATCTTTGGAGAAATATACAGGCTAAAGAATACTCGATCCTAGAGCAATTGAACAAAATACTGGTGCAGATTTCCATCCTGGCTCTCCAATAATGTTTTGAGGCACACAAGAATGCTCTGATAAAAATATTGAGTGAATCTTATGTCCCCAGCAACATAACAGGAGGCGAAATGGCAAATATGGTAGGACAAGTGTTGGAAAGTAACAAGATCACCTTCCACGAGAATGAGCTATAACCAGAAGCACTCGATCATAACAAGGCGTTGCATATCACTGCGCCATGCGAAGATGAATTCATCGCCAGGATCTTGTTCGATGGCGGATCCAGCCATAACATTTGTCCTCTAATAACCCTCAGGACATTTGTCCACTGAGATCAAACAGAGAGTTACCAATGTTAAAGCCTTCGATGAGTCCTAAAGATCTACCACTGGATAGATTAGCATGTGCTTGCAGATAGGGCCTACTTGGTTCGATGTTGACTTTCAAGTAATTGACGTACCATCATCATACAATTTATTGTTGGGGCGTCCATGGATCCACGCCGCTGGGGCTGTGGCATCAACCTTGCACCAAGCTGTGAAATTATAATGGAATCATCAAGAAATTATCGTTCATGGCAACGGTAGCAAGCTTATATATAGTCGCTAAACTATTCCAATGATCGGGGGTAGAAGGAGAATAGGCTTAGAGACATACCATTACATCGAGAGAGTCAATTCCGTGGACAAAGGTAAGTGATGGGATATTAAGACTGAGAGGATCCTGAATTGGAGAAGGTATGAACCCGGAAAAGGACATGGCAAGAATCTCCAGGGTATCACCAAACCTATCAAATTGAAGAACCATGGTACCACTTTTTGTTGAGGTTATGAATACACCTGGGAGGAGTTGGACCATTGGTCGCCACCATGGTGTAGCCGCTACTATACCTTGGAGCACCCTATACCACAGTTTGAGCAGATCTTTCAACCAGTTGATGTTATATACGGATCAGAGGAGGATAAAACACTAGCAGCGATGAAGAACGTGTTTCTGGAAGATTGTATGGACTGTTGTGTAATCTTCGAGGAGGAAAGGGAGGAAGGCCCTCCCATTAAAGCTCTGAACCAAGGGGAACGCCTCACCAATTGGTCAGTCAGGACCACCAGTGCCCAAAAAACATCCGCGTAACAAGGCTAAATGATGCACCATGCATCTCCTTTTACATTTTACTAGATGATTTTACTCTTCCACACTGTCTTTATTTTCAAAAAGATCTCCGACGTTCCAAACCATTATGAATTAAATCAAAGTATTTCCAAGTTCATTTATATTTATTTGTCATATTATTTTCTTCATCATTTACTTTATTTACACAGCATTACTATTAACTATATTGATGATGAACCAACGATTGTGACTTATAACGAGACAACGCAACAAATGGATATAGATTCAGAAGATGATGATATACCAGAGGAAGTTGTCAGGGAGATCGAGAACTTTAAGAGTAGGCCTAGATCCAACTTGGACTAAACTAAGGTTATTAACTTGGGAGACATAGAGAATGTCAAGGAAACATGCATCAGTGTGCACTTGTCTCCATCAAAAAAGAAAGAGTACATAGAGTTCCTAAAGGAGTATGAGGACATCTTTGCATGGTTGTATGATGGTATGACTTGTCTCAGCACATCCATTGTAGCTCACAAGTTGCCAACAGATCCGGCATATCTGCTAGAAAAGCAGAAGCTCAGAAAGTTCAAACCCGACATGAGTTTGAAAATCAAAGAAGATGTTACCAAGTAGGTCAAAGCCAAGGTTCTCAGAGTGGTAGAATATCCAATGTACTTAGCCAACATAGTGCTAGTATTGAAGAAAGATGGGAAAGTTGTAGTCTGTGTCGACTACCGGGATATCAATCGGGTCAGTCCCAAAGTCGACTTCCCCTTTCTGAATATACATATCTTGATTAACAACTGTGCGCAGCATGAGCTGTAGTCGTTCCTACATTGATTTCCTAAATACCATCAGATATGGATGGATGAAGGAGATGCAGAGAATACTGTGTTCTTCACACCGTGGGGGATGTATTGCTACAAAATGATGCCGTTTGGGTTATACAATGATAGAGCCACCTACATGAGGGCCATGACTACCATCTTTCATGACATGATAAATAACAAAATCGAGGTGTATGTGGATGATTTCATCATCAAGTCGAGGAAAGCCAAAGATCATATAGAAGACTTGAGAAAATTCTTTAATAGGTTGAGAAGGTACAATTTGAAACTCAACCCTGCCAAGTGTGCATTAGGGGTTCATGCTGGAAAGTTACTGGGCTTCACTGTGAGTCACCGAGGGATAGAACTGGATCCTTCAAAAGTTAAAGACATCCAAGAATTGCCACCGCCAAAGAACAAGAAAGATGTGATGAGTTTTCTAGGAAGACTCAACTATATTATCCGGTTCATAGCTCAGTCCACCTTCATTTGTGAACCCATCTTCAAGATGCGGAAGAAGGATGCTGCCACTAAATGGACCGATGATTGTCAAAAGGATTTTGACAGAATGAAGGAATACCCTCGACAACGCCGGTCTTGGTTTCGCTTGAACCAAGAAGACCCCTTTTGCTTTATCTCACAGTGCTAGATGGAACGTTCGCTTGTAATCTAGAACAACATAAGGAACAAGCCATCTACTACCTCAGCAAGAAGTTTACCCCGTATGAGGCTCGGGATTCCTTATTTGAATGCACCTGCTGTGCTCTGACCTGGGTAGCTCAGAAATTGAGGCACTATTTCTGTGCTTACACTACTTATCTTATATCAAGGATGGATCCGTTAAAGTATATCTTTTAGAAGCCCATACCTACTGGCAAGCTCGCCAAATGGAAAATCCTGCTAAGCGAAATTGACATTGTTTATGTCATTCAGAAGGCGCTCAAAGGCAAGCTTTGGCAGATCATCTCGCGAATAATCTTGTGGGAGGAGAATACGAGCCATTGAAGATGTATTTTTATAATGAGAAGATAGCTTTCATAAGAGATGACATTGCAGAATCCTATGATGGCTGGATGTTGTTTTTTGACGGAGCCGCAAATTTCGAAGGAATTGATATAGGAGCACTCCTGGTATCAAAAACTAGTCGGCATTACCCACTATCTGCAAGGTTAGATTCCCATGCACCAACAATATGGCCAACTATGAAGCCTGCATCTTAGGGATCAAACTGGCTATCGACATGAACATTCAAGAGTTTCTAGTGATTGGAGACATGCATCAGGTTCGAGAAGAATGGGGAACCAAGAATTCTAAGATACTTCCTTTTCCGCATCACATACAGGAGTTGAGGAAGAGATTCAGAAAGACAGAATTCCAGAATGTTCCCAGAATACAGAATGAGTTCGTGTATGCACTAGCGACTTTGTCATCCATGATCCAGCACCAAGATAAAAACTTCATTGATCCCATTCAGGCCAAGATCTATGACCAACCAGCTTATTGGGCTCGTGTTGAGCAAGAAGCGGATGGAAAACCATGGTTCCAAGACATCAAAGAATACTATACAACATGAGAATATCCAGAACTCGCCAATGCCACTCAGAAGTGCACATTGTGGAGGTTATCTAACAATTTCTTTAAAAGTGGAGGAATCATGTATAGGAGGACACCCAATTTTGGATTACTAAGGTGTGTCAATGCAAGAGAAGCAACCAAACTATTAGAGAAAGTGCATGCAGGGACCTACGGACCGCACATGAATAGTTTCCTTTTGGCAAAGAAAATACTCTGAGGAGGGTAGTTTTTGATTACTATGGAGAAAGACTGCATCCAGTATGTCCAAAAGTGCAACCCACTGTCATCTTCAAACCGATATGATTAAGGTGCCTCCAAACGACCTTAATGCAACAAGCTCACCATGGTTGTTCGCCACTTGGGAAATGGATGTTATTGGACCAATCGAGCCTGCCGCATCAAATAAACACAGGTTCATCTTAGTGGCAATTGATTACATTACCAAATGGGTTGAAGCAGCATCATATAAAACAGTGACCAAGAAAGTTGTGGCAGACTTTGTCTGCGACCGAATTGTTTGTCGGTTCGGAATTCCAAAATCAATTATCACTGAAAATAGTTACAATATCATCAGCGACTTGATGAAGGCGATGTGAGAAACATTCAAAATCAGGCAAAAGAACTCTACAGCCTATAGACCGCAGATGAACGGTGCCATAGAAGCAGCTAATAAGAATGTTAAGAAGATACTAAGAATGATGATTGAAAGGCATAAGCAATGCCATGAGAAGTTTTCATTCTCCTTATTGGGATATCATACCACAGTATGCACGTCAATCGGGGCAACTCCCTACATGTTAGTTTATTGTACAGAGGCAGTCATTCCCGCCGAAGTAGAATTTCCCTCTTTAAGGATCATACAACGAGCAGAGTTAGATGATGCAGAATGGGTAAAAGGACGCCACGAGCAGTTAGCCATTACTGAAGGAAAGAGAATGAATGCAGTTTTCCATGGTCAGTTATATCAGAACAGAATGTCCAGGGCCTTCAACAAAAGAGTTAAACCAAGGAAGTTTTTACCAGGATAGATGGTGTTAAAGAAAATATTTCCACATCAAGATGAAGCCAAGAGCAAATTCTCTCCCAATTCGAGGGTCCGTACATGGTTCTCCGAGTTTTCACTAAAGGAGCCCTTATTCTTGTACAAATGGACGGAGAAGTCTGGCCGAAGCCAATAACCTCAGACGCAGTGAAACGATACTACATTTGATCATATGCTTATTCTTCATGATGTAATTTTAACAACGCCTCTAATGATTCCCGTTTAAGAGGGGATACGTATAGAGCCTTATGGGTTCGGTCACATTTTAACAAAAACTCCATTCCTACGGATCCTCCGGGACCGTCAGAATACGCTCTAGGTCCGTTTACCTAAAGCATTGATTGTAGTCAACAAAAATTATCTTTTAGGCCCAAAATTCATTATTTCTTAAAAAAATTCACATAAGAGCTTTTTATATATATGCCTTGAGGCACACGCAACTCAAAGTGAGACAAAAGGAAGTTTTTAAGGCCTTGGAACATATATTTGTCTTTTAAAAGAAGAGATGGACTTTTGGGTCATCACATTCTCCACCTATAAAATAATCGTTTTTCCTCGAGCGGATGTCGACGCCCCCTTTTTCTAAAGAGCGAAATCGGGTTTACGACATTATAGGAAAAAAAACTTTTATTCCCTTGCGGGAATCAGGTAATAGAATTTGAAGAGTCACCACCTAATGATTATAGTGCATTAGAGGACACTTTAAAGAGAAGAAGCGATTTTGAATGAAAAGCAAAATTTGGGTAAGGGCTTGAGATTATCTCGATGGGAAGGTGTTAGGTACCCCTCAAGTTCCACTAGTGTGTTTCCCGGCCATGCTTTAATTATGACTTTTAAAGAAGTAGGAGAAAACAGGTAAAGCTTTGCACATTAGAATCACAAATAAGTTTTACGCTTTTAAAAAGGAAAAGAAGATAGAAAGGGACGGCTTTTAGAAAAAGATATTAATTTAAAGAACATAATTAAAGAAGACATTGCAAATAAAAGAAAAAGGGAAAGGGGTCCTAGGTTTATACAAAATATGGATCACATTAATGAAATATCGAGCAATCACTCCTCAAAAGAGGGGTCGCACGATGTACTAGCGCACAAATCATCATATCTATATTCTACCCTTCCCACCCCGTTAAAGAATTTTAAACACGATAAGTATCCTTTACTTATTGCATGCTACTACCCGTCCCAAGTTGCCTTTCCCGGGGTATTAGCAATTCTAATCCTAAAAGTGAAAGGAATAAGGGACGCATATATGGGGTTTAAAGGATAAAATACTAGTTTTGAGAAACAAAACAAATAGCAAGTGGAAGGGATTAACAAACAAGCATATAAGGCTCACAGAAACCCCATAAATCAGATAGCACTTAGATTAGCATGCCTTGCACATACTGATTTGGTCTTTAAGCTAAAACTTAAGTGGTGGAAAGACTAGTTTAACACATAGAATTAGATAAAAGTCTGCATTAGGCAACTTGGATCCAATTGTCAAAAATTAAAGTATTTTTAAATGAGTTATTCGGAAAACACTAATTTCAGAAAAGATAGCCTCATGAAAAAGTGTTAAAAAGAAAGTCGAGATTGCAGTGAGTTCATGAATCATTTTTAAGGACAACAGACTGTTTATGTAAAACATAAGAAAGTTGTGAAAAGAGTTTTAAAAGAGCGAATACTTTAAAGAGAAAGAAAGAACGAGTTGAAGGGCTGTTTCGAAAGATAGTATTAGGGACTGAATAAAACACTTAGGCATAAGATTAAAAACAAGTGTTCCAAAAAATATGAAGATTTAAAGAGCTTAAAAGCATTAAAGTCTTATAAGAGCTTTATTGAAAATGTTATATTAAATAATAGTGCCAGTTAACAAGTTGTTCTTACTTAAACAAATTAGGCAAGCTTGAGATGAACCCATATAGGCATTTTATCATATTTGATCTTTAAGACCTATTACTTAATCGATAAAACAGTGATTATTTCATTATTATATGGTTTTCCTAACGCGTATACATTTCCAATAGACATGATTTCTATATGCAATTTATTACATGAATATGAAATCCTGTAGACAGGATTTCTAATGACTTGCAGTATGATAAAGTATTAAACTCTATAGGCAGAATTTCTAGATGACTGTTGATCCTATAGACATAGTAAAGAAGTAATTTAATTAAAACGTTAAACCTATAGATATGGTATCTAGGTAATTGATTTAAACATTAAACCTATGGATATGGTATCTATCCTTTATTTATGAAAGAAATTAAACCCCTCCCACACCCTTTCACTAATACTTCCCAGATTTCTTTATGCAAATCGTATTACAAAACCAGAAAAGATGAAAGAAAAATATAAAATACATCAAAATCTACAACTGGATCCTAATCGCCTAATGCAAACATAATGTGTAATAACATGATTTTAACCAATTTCGGAATCCATATTTCCAAAGCCTTCTCTTATCTAGAGTGTTTCAGAGTTCCAAGGAGCCTCAAGGGCTCCAGGAAGTGCTTACACTCTGGATAATAATTAGAACAAAATAGTGTTGTGTGGAATAGCCAACCCTCAGGCATCCAAGTTCAGAGCGAGCTCTAGGGTCCCAAAGCATGGCTTACCAAAGGGGGGAATTACTTAGAACTAGGAATAAGTGAAAGGTGAGAGAGGGATTAGGGAACCATAGTGTAAGACCCCGGAAATGAGATTTCGTCATGCCAAGGTTGACTAATTATATTATTTTCTGTGCAAATGAGGATCTAGGATATCAATTGGATATGTTAATAAGTGCGTAAGTTAAATTAGAGGAGGTTTTGGGTCTAAAGTGAGGCCTAAGTCTAAGATAAGTTGGAAAATTTAATACTAGACGAAAGTTGTAAATGAGTGCGCACATGACCTCACTTTGAATGATCATCTCCACTTATGTAACGGGTTGCGTGAGGATACCTATCAAATTAAAGCCCTTAAAGTGTAGTTTCTAACACAACAAACCGTTCATCATTTGGAGATGTATTATGTATACAGAAAGTTATTACCATTTTACTAGACATGTGTCAAAGCACGCGAAGACCGCGCGAAAACGCGTGTTTCGCGTGGCTGGCAGAATGCTGCACAAAAATGCGCGAAGACTGCGCTTAGAGTGAGCAAAAACACGCACCTGGAGGGTTGCTAAATTTCCCAAGACCGTCCTAGAGTGTTCCAAAGTCATTTTTAGGGTTAGGTCTTGCTCTCTAAAGGGATTTTGTCCAAAATTTCATCCTTATGATCCAAGGTAAGATTTGTGGAGTATTTTGAGTTGATTACTACTCCTAAACACTTTTATTAATAAGGATTAATCTTAAAAATCCTTAGATCTTCGTTCAAATCCTTGAACTTATCAAGAACACCAAAAGTGGGGATTCTTAAAATTCTTATTACAAAAGGTATGTCTATAATTTGTAACTACTCTATGATGATTATTTATGTATAATATATACGTTAGAACTCATGGGATGGTGATTGAGAGCCATAAGTGTCTAACCTAGGTTGTGTTGATATTGTAGAGATTTTGAGATAGGTTATTGAGGTATAATTCTTTGTATAATAGTATTATGTATACATGCAAGTGCAAATTAGGATTGATGGATGATGGATGAACATAAATAGGTAAACATTGGGTTGGGGAATGAAGGAAATTTTGTAAAAGAGAGTTTAAAAAAATTATGATTCTCAACTAGTGTTTGATAAAATGTTCAAATGAGCTAAAACCACGAATACCTTCCTAATTTGTGTTAATTTTGTTATATCTCTAAATTGATTGAAGTTGCTAGAATTTTTGGAATATCGTAGTAATTAAAGGAAAGATCAAGAAAGGTATGTATGGCTAACTTTGACCGTTGTAGAGTCACCTTGTTTGGTGTATTACTATTTGGTATGTGATATCGATGTGGACTATTTGTAAAATTCTTGTGATAGTTTGGTTTGACAGTTTGTGGTTAAGTCTCCGATATGATGGTGCAGGTAATTAATAATAAATTAAATGCTTGATTGTGAAAGTATTATGTGGTAAGAGCTGAGAAACAAATGATGGAATGAAGTCGTAAATTATGCAATTGGAAAAACTGTGGTATAACAAATTTGGCTTGTTATGGATAATTATTGTGGTGACTTAAATTGCTCATGAGTTGTTGAATATGATGGAAATGGTATTCATGGCTACAAAAATTCGTGTGAATTGTTGTGGTTTCTCTTTGAGAATTATTATTGTTGTTCTATGTGAATTGTTGTTGTTGTTGTGATGTTTGTGAATTGGAAACTGTATGGCGGGGACGGGTTGCACGCCGCAATGTGGAGAAATAAGGTTTGGGTTGTGGTGATAAGGGTGGGCGAGGTTAAGGGTGGAAAAGTGATCAAAATCACTATTGAAATGCAATTATGAAAAAGATTGTGAAATTATTGATGTGAAAATGTTGAAGGGGAAAAGAGAGAGATTGTAAACTTGGTTGGCTTGATTGTTCCTTAAATGTGCATTTGATTGTTGATTCGTTTATTGCTTGCTTTCTGTATATCAAATTGTGAAATCATTGATGTGGTAATGTTGAAGAGGAAGAAGGAGAGATTGTAAACTTGTTTGTCTTGATTGTTGCTTAAACGTGTATTCGATTGTTGATTCTCTTATTGCTTGATACTTCTGTATTTGTTGAGTTTACTTAGGGCAAGGTTTGTTCATACATGCCAGTACAATTCAAATGAACCGACGTCCCTTTTGCCGGGGGCGCTACATTCGTGTTATGATTGTAGGTGGATCCATAGCAGGTACTCTAGTCCACCGCATGTAGCTCTCCTTCTCTTTCCACCGGATATATTGGTGAGCCTCTTTCCTCTCAGGGCCTTGCGTGGCTCATGCCGCTTTTTATTTCGAAATATTGTTTTGATTTTTTTTAAAGGTATAGCCGGAGCCTTGTCACCTGCACATATTGTATCGTCCTTCTGTATCCTTATAGGTACTGCAGACAGTAAATGAGGGTTGCGAACTTATGTAAATATGTGGTTTATATATTGGGCGATGTAAGATGTAAACCACGGTGAGTACCATGTATGTTGTGTATGTTTTGTAATAAAAGGTGTTTTAATTATTAATGGCTAGATTACTTGGTTAATAGGTAATAAAAATACGGGGGTAGCACGTGGGATAGGAAAGGTAACCAGGCCCGCTTGACTGGGGATACCCGGTCGAGTGCCCGTCACATCCCTCGAATTTGGGGGATGACACATAGCAAATGGTGGTCTTCCCCAGCCATGTGTATAGACTGGTACACCCCTGACCAGTTGTTTGGTCCAAACATATTAAGAGCAGACCTTAGAGGTCAGACCTAAGTCTTGATGGTGATTAGGACACCACCAGACTTGAGTCAAGGCTCACCGCATAATAGGGAAAGGGGAGTGGGAATGGTTTTTAGTAAGGATTCAAAAGAACCTAGTCCAAAGTCATGGGCAGCAATAATATAATGCTACCATGTCTAGAATTGTACTCTTCATACAAATGGAATAAAAGGACAGGGATTCACATAATATATACGTGTACAGAGTTGCAGAAACAAAGGAAAGAAAGAAAGCACAACAGACTAAGGGTGCAAAAACATAAGGAAAAAAAAGCATAACAGACTAGGATGTAGATGCATAGTGCAAGAAATCATAACAGGCTAGGAGTAAAATAAACACATAGTGGAGGGGCATTATTTAACAAATAGTGATATACCAGCTGCAAACACTGGAATAACAGCATGATAAGACAAGTTAACAACAAGAAGTCAGCAGGAGCAAACTCAAGTTGTTCAGCAAATACTTGAGTGTTCAAAAGGAACTCAAGAATATTTCAGACAGTAAAAGAGAAGAAGAGAAAAGTGCTCAGTATTATAAGTAGAGAAAACCGTAGTAGAGAAAGTATTGAAATTGTGTAGTGTTCAATTGAAGTATGAAGTTTGAAGTTGTGTCTAAGAGCAGAAAGAGTAATCCCTTTTTATAGTGCAGGAGATGAGTAAGAAAAAGGCAGGAAAATAATTTTCAATCAATCACATAGGATTCCTCTTTGGTTAAAGGATTTGATTTCAAACGGGCATATGATAATTAAGGAAAGAGAAACAATTAAAACCTTTCCAAAGTATCGTAACATGGGTAAATACACAAAATTTAATTAAGGGAAGAATTCTATGGTTCATGATTTGTGAGAAATAAGGCATGTAGATCAATCAAACAGCCAGTAAATTGAAAGCTTTGTTCGAATGAACATAGTCAAAAGAAGGAGTGAGAAAAGTTCAATTGGGAAAATCAGTAGCAAATCAATCGAGCCTTATTAAAAGGGAAAGTGGAATCAATTACAAGTGGCCAGAACCCTTTTGAAAGAAAAACCCTCATATATAAGCACACAATCGTCAAACAAGAAAGAAAATATTGGCATAGACAGTTTCAAAATCATAAGCAAGAAGATTCCAGTTCAGTCCAGTGTCTAAAGGAGAACCCTAGCCCAGACACAAATTCCCAAACTCGCAAAAACCCCAAACCCTAGGGTTTCAAATTTGAGTAGGGTATACAAAGGAGAGGGCAAGCCAAAGAAACAGACTCAGAGAGTCTCGTGAGAAATCACATGGATGTAATGGCACGTTTGAAGCAAGAGAGTGAAAAAATCACAAAGCATGTTTAAGAAAATCTCAGAACTCAAGAAAGTTCAGGAGAGAAAAGAGGTGACGTAGATCTTAAGCAACATCAGACTAAACATGTTTAGGACTCAAACAGAGGTCGAGTAATGGCAAACAAGAAGCTTAAAAAGAAAATAGTAAAGGAACACATAGGATAGAAATGTAAAAGCATGATGTAGGAACTAGTAGAAGAGATAACAGATAACAAGTACAAGGACATGGATAATAACGGCAAAAACATAAGAACATGAGAGAAGACATGCGAGGAAACAGAAAACCTCATATAAACAAGGCACATACAGATAATTCACACAAAGAAGAAGAAGAAAAAGAAATAGAAACCGCTTTAAGATTTTGAAAATCCTATATTGAATAGACTAATTTTGAAAAGAGAAATTTGAGGAAAAAGCTTTGAAACTTCGATATACCACGGATCTATCACAAATCTAAGAATATAAAGAAAGAAAGAACCTCGAACAATTTTTAGGGTTTCTCAGAAACCTTAGAAATGATAAGACTTGGAAAGGATCTGGT
Organism: Nicotiana benthamiana; assembly: GCA_034376525.1. Taxonomy (NCBI): domain Eukaryota; kingdom Viridiplantae; phylum Streptophyta; class Magnoliopsida; order Solanales; family Solanaceae; genus Nicotiana; species Nicotiana benthamiana. The sequence goes on along the minus strand of CM067337.1, from coordinate 21,736,174 downwards.
CCCGAATAGGTCTGGACCATATCGAGGCTCTTGAGGCTCGAACACGTCGGAATAGTGATGGAGAAGCCACATGAACACAAATCAGTAGAGGATCTGAACAGGCATCGTTGAGATTGAACCTTGAAAGCCTTGAACATCCATGATTTGGGGTAAACGGAAAGGAGCACAGGCCGTCCATGGCCTGAGAAGCCATGGACTCCGGCGAGAATTGGTCGGAGAAGACGACAAAGGAGGCTAGGGTTTTGAGTGCTAGACAAAGTTTGAGAGAAGGGGATTTGAGGGCGGCGGTAAAAATTAAAATGAGAGTAGGGTTAGGGTGGTTCGAAAGTTAAAAAGGTAATAAGGGATGTGGTTCATTGGTAAAAATAATCAACGGTCAGGATTAAATGATACAAACGGACGGATTGGATAAAATAGGTAAAGGGGTCGGGTTAAGATTAATTGGGTTATTGATTTGTGGCCTGAATTAGGGTCAATTGGGTGGGTCAAAATAGGCTACAGTTGACAGAAATTGAGGCCATAATTGAAATACCCAACTTTCCTTTTTAATTTTATAAAAATAGCAAAAGTGTTTTAAAATTAAATTAAAAGCACTGGGTCAATAAATAATATGTAAATATTAATTTAAAATAGTGGAATTGATTTTGTGATTAAAAATTCTACTAAATCTTAAAGTGGGCTAAAATTGCAATTACATGCAATTTAATTTTTAAAATACCAAACGAGTTTGTAAAATTATGAAAACATTGTGGAAAATATATTTTTGTGTAAATGTGAGAATAAAATAAATTATTCTCCAAAATGGCAAGTTTTGGGAACAATTATTAGGTTTTATAATGTAAAATTGGCCATAAATTTGTTTAAAAAATTCTTTAAAATGTCAAAACCCTTTGTGATGCTTATATATGCACATATAGGCTATCATGAAAGTATTTTGGGTATAAAAATTACATAGGAGAAAATTGAGTATCAACAACGGACATAGAAAAGTACCTGAGTCGGTGAAAAGATGGGAATATTTGCTCCGCATATCAGACTCAGACTCCTAGGCAGCTGCCTTAACATGCTGACCTCTCCACTGCACCCGAACCGAATGGTAACTCTTCGATCTCAATTTTCGAACCTACTGGTCTAGAATAGCCAGTGACTCCTCCTCGTAGGTCCAATCCTTGTCCAATTGTACAGTGCTCAAGTCCAACACGTGGGATGGAACGTCGTGGTACTTCCAAAGCATGGGCACATGAAATGCTGGATGCACAGCTGATAAACCTGGCAGCACACTGCAAGTCTTTAATCCTCCTCTCCCACGCCATCAAGAATATCAAAAGGCACAAGGAACCTAGGGCTTAGCTTGGCCTTCTTCCCAAATATCATCACGCCCTTCATGGGCGACACCTGAAGCAACACTCGTTGTTTGATCATGAATGCCATAGCGCGAAACTTACGGTCTGCATAACTCCTTTGCCTAGACTGAGCTATATGAAGCCTATCCTAAATGATCTTAACCTTATCCAAGGCATCCCGTACTAAATTTGTACCCAACAACCAAACCTTTTCCGGCTCAAACCACCTAACCAGCGACCAATACAGTCTACCATATAATGCCTCATAGGGGGCAATCCGGAGGCTTGACTGATAATTGTTGTTGAAGGAAAACTATACTAACAGCAAGAATTGATCCCAAGAACCCCTAAAGTCAATAATACATGCTCGGAGGATATCCCCCAAATTTTGAATAGTATGCTCAGGATTCCCGTCCGTTAGAGACTGAAATGATATGCTCAACTCAACCCGCATACCCAGATCATTTTGTACTGCTTTCCATAAATGCGAGGTAAACGACGTATCTTGGTCAGAAATGATAGACAGGGGCAACCATGTAGACGAACTATCTCACGGATATAAATCTTTTCCAACCGCTCAGACAACTAGGAAACTACCACCGGGATGAAATGCACCAACTTAGTCAGCTTATCCACAATAACTCACACTGTATCGAAGTTCCTCTGAGTCCATCTGTGTCAAACAATGAAATCCATAGTGATACGCTCCCACATACAGTCAAGAATCCCAATCTTCTGAAGAAAACCACCAGGTCTCTGATGCTCATACTTTGACTGTTGACAATTCAAACACCGATCTACATATGCAACAATATCCTTCTTCATTCTCTTCCACCAATAATGTTGCCGCAAATCCTAGTACATCTTAGTTCTGCCTGGATGAATAGAATACAGAGAACTATGGACCTTACTCTAGAATAAACTCACGAAGTCCATCCGAATTAGGCGCATAGACACGACCCTACATCCTCAAAACTCCGTCATCTCAAACTGAAACCTACTTGGCATCTCAATGCTGCACTATATTCCAAAGGACAAGAAAATGAGGATAATCATAATACCGATCTCTATTACGCTCAAATAATAAAGATCGAACGACTGCGCAAGCTAGAACATGATTGGGCTCAGAAACACCCAACATCACGAACCGATAGGCTAAATCCTAAACATCCAAAGCATGTGGTCTCCACTCGACTTGAATAAACACAAGGTTGCCCACACTGACTGACTTCCTACTCAAAGCATCGGCCACTATATTGGCCTTTCCCAGGATGATACAAGATGGTGTATCATAGTCCTTTAGTAACTCCAACCACCTACTCTGACCCAAGTTTGGCTCCTTCTGCTTAAACAAGTATTGCAAACTCTTATGATCCATGAACACCTAACATGACATGCCATATAAATAATTCCTCTAAATCTTCAGCGCGTGAAAGTGGCTGCTAGCTCCAAATCCTGAACTAGAAAATTCTTCTCGTAGATCTTCAACTGTCATGAAGCATATGCAATAACCTTTCCATTATTCATCAACACCGCACCAAGCCTAATACAAGATGCTTCACAATACACCGTATATGGCATATGAACCAGTAAGCAATGCCAATATTGGTGGCGTAGTCAAAGCTATCTTGAGCTTCTGAAAGCTCTCCTCACACTCGTCTCACCACCTGAACTAGGTACCCTTCTAGGTCAATCTGGTCAACGGGGCTGCTATGGATGAAAACCCCTGCACAAACTGACGGTAGTAACCCACCAAACCTAAGAAACTCTGAATCTTTGTAGTTGATTTAGGTCTAGTCCAGTCCTTGACAACCTCAATCTTCTTAGGATCCACCTGAATACCCTCTACTGATACAACATGAACCGAGAAAGCAACTAATCTTAACCAAAATTCACATTTCAAAAACATAGCATATAACTGGTTGTCCCTCAGTGTCTGAAGAACGACTCAAAGATGTTGCTCATGCTCATCTCGGTTACGGTAGTAGATCAAGATATCATCAATGAAAACAATCACAAATGAATCCAAACAGGGCTTGAATGCTTCGTTCATCAAGTCCATAAATATTGTTGGGGCATTCTTTAACCCAAACAACATCACTAGAAACTCATAATGCACGTACTAAGTGCGAAAAGTTGTCTTTGGGACATCAGATGCCCTAATCCTCAACTGATGGTAGCCAGATCCCAAGTAAATCTTTTAAATCACTTTGGCACCTCGAAGCTGATCAAATAAATCATCTATCCTCGAAAATGGATACTTGTTGTTGATGGTAGCTTTGTTCAATTGCCGATAGTCTATGCACATCCTCAATGACCCATCTTTCTTATTAACAAACAACGGCGCTACACCCCAGGGCGAGATACTAGGTCTGATAAAGCCCTTATCTAGAAAGTCTTGCAAATTTTCTTTAAATTCTTTAAACTCTGGCGAGACCCTGCGATATCGCGGTATAGAAATAGGCTAAGAAAGTCCCTCAATAAACCTCATCCCCCTCTCTTTCTCTCGGTAGGGAGTACCGGAAAAGCATGATGAGCCAATTCAATAAACCTCGTCTTGTACTGGGTGACAACCATAGAACCCTGCTGAAGACGCTCGAACTGTTTGTGGTACTCCTCTCTTTGAGTGACAGGAAGGAACTTCTCGAGAAATAGCTGCAAAAATAGATCCCAAGAGAGAGCTGGTGACCCAGCTGGTTTGGCCAAACAATAATCCCTCCACCATTTCTTGGAGGAATCTTTTAATTTGTGTTCTTCAGCATTTATTCCGCTGATTTACTTTGGTTAAGTTTTTAATTGTTAAAAGATAAAGGAAAAAGTGAAATAATTTCTAACATTAGCTTGCCTAGTGGGTACAATGATATGTGCCATCACGGTCCTAACGGTGGGAAAATTCGAGTCATGATAGCTGGTCCCATGTACGGCTTGCACTTGTTTTTACTGGACTTTTTTTCTGATTCTGAACGTCTTGATCCTGGCCTCTCATTGGCTTTTGCCTGTGTGACCATATCTTCTTCTATCCACAACTTCATATTATATCTGTTGCGCACATCGCTCCAAGTTGTTGTTTGAAACTCACGCAAGCTTTCTTTTAGCATCCTCGTGGCTTCTGAACTTTTCTCGTTCAAGTTGCTTGAGAATGCCATAGCTGCCCAATTATCAAGTACTCGAGTAACATTATCCTCTCCCGTTGGAATTTATTTATGATTTCCCTGAGCAATTCTATACTCCCTTGTTTTATCCTAAAGATGTCTTCCATCATCCTTTTAACTTTCTGAGCTCCTGAATGTGCTTTTATACATGAATCTACAAGCTCCGTAAAAGAATAAATAGAGTTTGAGACAAAAAAGAATATCATGCTAAAGCTCCTTTCGTAAGTGTTTTACCAAATGTTTTAATCAAAATCGATTCGATTTCTTGGCTTAATCGTTATCTTTCATGGCAGTAGTTAACACAGTCACGTTATCTAGAGGAACAGTTGTTCAATCATTTTTTGAAATATCAGGCATTTTAAACTCTTTAGGAATTGGCAATGGTGTTGAACTTGGCTTCCATGGTTGTTGTGAATACTTGTCAATATTCACCTTTTTTTATCACGAGTGGCATGCTAGCTCTTTGTTCTATACGATCATTTTGCTCCTTCAATTATTTCTTCAAAGTTATTACTAATTTTTGTAAACTAGAATTATTTGGTGTACTTGACCCTCCATCACGAGATTTGTTAGGAATTTCTCCACTTCCAGAATATCAAGCCATGAGCGCGGGTTTTCCAAGGTTTTTGTACTGATCGTGGATGAGTTTGTGTCGCAATGGGTAATCCTTTGGCAAAAGCTTGTAGTTCACTATTCACGTATTTTGCAATCAATTGCTTTAGAGCATCCTCCTCTATGGCTTGTTTATCCCCTTGTTGATCATCACTGCATGATACGCACCTTTCAAGTGAACTTCCACGGGATTGCTGATCGGATCCCGTAGGTGGGGGTGCGATGGAATTCTGCCTTGTTGGTTCAACTGGTTATTTTTGTTAACAGTTGATATAGTTGTTGTCAAAGAAAGAATTTGAAAAGGGAAAAATTATCAGATATTCGGTAATGGAACCAATTTATTTAACTAAAAATAGATTTCTCAGTCAAAGTCAATATCAAGGAGAAATCAGATTATTGATAAGTAAGATTTACTTCACTTTCCCAACAAATTTTGGAAGAATAGATCAAATAGTGAAAATGATTGATAAAAAGAGACAAGAAATGAACTAATAATCACTCCCCAAAATTAAGACATAAAGCTTGAAGAATAAAGAAAAGAATAATAGTGTGAGTTTCGATAATAATTGTCACCTACCATTACAAATAAGATTTTCGTACTTATATAGATGCATAAAATTATAACGTCTCTTACACTTAATTTGGGCTCACAAATGGTATTAATTGAATTGATTGCCCGTCCCCATATGTAACCGTAACTGATACATTTATGACTAAAGATTCCTTATAATCATACCGATTTCCTTTCCTTATTTATTTCTGCTTCGTGTATCTTCCTTTCTTTGTAGGCTTCATACATTTCGTTCTCCTTTTTTACTTTAACAGCTGTCAAGTCTGGTTCTTTCCTCAATTTAACCACGTGGGTGTTTCTTCCGTGCCTTTTTTGTATTCTTATTATGCCTAATTGAGAATGTCACTTGTCCTTTCATCAACGTTCCACGTTTCATGCCTTATCAGCTTGTTGACAGTCCACGTGTCATGTCTTTTTTCTACCAATATACGAATCTATGCAGTAGCTTTGACCCACATCTTATATATGTGTTAAAAAATTTAATAAGTATAAACAAATATAAAAATTTTAAACTAGTAAGTCCAATGGTCAATGAGTTCAGTGTTTGCCCGAACCTGCATAGTTTAAATCTTCAGTTCAGATAGCAAAAATTTATTAATTGGACACCCTTTAGCAGAAAATTATACTATATAAACCTGCATAGTTTAAATCTTCAGTTAAGATAGCAAAAATTGATTAATTGGACACCCTTTAGCAGAAAATTATACTATATATATATAACTGCAATGCACCAAATTTCAACTTTGTATTCCAATACTGAAAGTGGTGTGCCAAAATGCTCCCCGATCATCTAAAACACGATCCGAGATGCTACACAAAATGTTTGAAGTGCCAAAACTATGTTTGGAAGATACAAACTTCCAAATATCTTGTGTGCCAAAATTTTTGAACTTCGACATTGATGTGCCAAAACTAGGTATTAAATATTTCTAACTTTCAAGATAACATAATTAACTTAGTTTATCTAACTTCAAAGACAATCTCATTTCTGAGCTTACATCAATCGAATTATGACGTACTTTTATCTACAAAAACATTTTGGAAGTTACAAATATTTAATATCATGAATAACAAGTACCAAGATGATTGGAAAGGCTTAGAAGTTAAACAAATTGGAAAAAATAAATTTCGTCGAAAGTCGACAAGTTGGAAATGTTATAAGATGTACTTTTGGATGAGAATAGGGTGTTTAAAATTATAAAGAGATTATGATGAGTTATTTTAGTCGTATTATAGACGTGTGTTATGATTTAAAGTCAAGTGAGTATTGGAACAAAAGTTGAAAAAAATCATCACAAGTTACATTCATAAATGTGTTGAAACTTAGGTCAAGTGTAGCTGATCTTTTCTCTCAATATACTTGGAATTAGGGTATGATAATACCTATACAATTGAATATCTACGAGTCTATTTTCTAATCCATTAAACCATTCATCGATACAACATAAGAGTACAGAGATATTTGCAGTTTCGCGATACTGCAGAGACTGCATATGTGACAAGCAGGTGTATCACTAAAATATTTTGTGTAGTACATTCCGTGTGTTATATGAGGTCTTTTTGGGACATATTACATTCCAAATTAAAGTTCTTGGGTTGTAGTTTCAGTGGTTTTAACCGTTATTTCATACGATATCAAGATAAAAAGATATAAGTGTAGGAAGATGGACCAATGTTAAGGTTCCAAGCTAGCACCTCTTTGAATTTTCCAAAGTTGATATATATGTCTTAGGTCGGCATTCTCTTCATATTTCTATATAACACGACCATATAACACCCATAAATAGAGACTTATGCCCCCTTCTAGGTTATCAAAGAAGGTTGTCATCTCGGGCACGAAATCGAGAAGCGATAACATTAAAATGATTTCTGCAACGTAAGTATGACTATACTACCTCTCTTTTTTCTTTGTAGTTAGAGTTTTGGAAGTTATTTCATAGCGAAGAAAAGTCTAATATATGTTTTTAAGTTTTTAAATATGAAGGAAGTTTAATAAATTTGTTTCCTAATAGTTAGAACTCATGGGACGGTGACTGAAAACCACGAGTTCGCGTTATTTGACTTGTAGTGGACTATTTTGTAGGTTGTTTTGTGCTACTATTGGATTTGTATATTTTGCGGTTATTTATATGGAGTTGAGAAAAGAAAGGGTGTAGAGAAATACCACATAATGTAAGAGTGGTCTGATTTTCATTCTTTGCAACATTTTCGGGTCATTTGACATTACTGCGGTGGTCATCTTATGTATGAATTGATTAGATTGTGTGGACTGTTTTGGGAGGCTCAATATGATTATTATTGATGTTGTTTTTGATGTATGGTGATTGTATTGGATTGTATGGATTAATATATATATATATATATATATATAGGAGAGGTGTTTTATGTTTCCTCATGAAATTTGCTCTGTTCGATGCATAATAGTTACGACGCCTAAATGATAACGATATTGTCATTTCCCTTATTGTAGACTAAGGAGCCGTAAAATTGCATAGCTTGAGGTTGTGAAGAATATACAAGGCATGTGAGGTTATCCCTTTCCTTCTTTTGCAAGACTCTAATTGTACATAACGTAATGAACGAGCTTTCAAAGATACTCACTCTTAGAAGCTAGCACTATTTACATTGTTTTCCTTCTAATAGAGCGATTGATGTTGATGTTGCTTCTCTTATTCTTATGCTATCAATATTGTTGGTATTTCCTGATTCTTATAAGATTCATGATGAAGTATTAGTCCTAATAACATGTGTAGAGGATACCGACCTTATGTCACTCCGAAACATTAAGAATATTATTCCAATGGGTCCAACATGCATTGTATATATGTATCTATTTTACTCTACCGAGCCGCGTTATAGACGGTCGGGTATGGCACCTATTGTGCAACCATTATTCTATTGGGTTTACCGAGCTCCACGTGGCCGGGTACGGTTCTACCAAGCTTATAAAGGCCGGGTACGTTTTTACCGATAATGGGATTTGATTAAAAAACATGCAGGACCCTCCTAGTTAATGAGATATAGTTTAAAGTCTTTAGGACCCTCCTGGATAATGGGATTTAATTTCAAAAGAGTTCTCACGACCCTCCTGGATAATGAGATTTGATTTACACTTTTCAGGACCCTCATGGATAATGAGATTTAGTTTCAAGTTTTAGCGTAATTTCTCCCTTTAGAAAATATAATTTAGCTTTAAAGTTATTACTCTTATGAAGAGATTTAATTTGAATTTTTCAGGGCTTTCCTGGATAATGGGATTTAGATTTTAGATTCTTAGAGCTCTGTAGGTAACATGATCCGATTAACACTCACAAATATGCCCAGATCCCAAAATGGGGCAGAAAAATTTCTTTTCTTTTGTCTATTTTGTTGCAATATCAGGCACTCATCTGGATAACGAGGGAATACGTTTCATGTTTTGGTAATCAGGCGTCCACATTTTAGCAATCAGGCGCCCACCTGGATAACGAGAGAATAAATTTCATGTCTTAACAACCGGGCACCCACGTGGATAATGAGGGAATATAGTTTCATGTCTTAGCAATCAGGCGCCCACCTAGATAACGAGGGAATAAACTTCAAGTTTTAGCAATCAGGCGCCCACCTGGATAACGAGGGAATAAATTTCATGTCTTAGCCATCAGGCACCCACTTGGATAACGAGGGAATACATTTCATATTTTGGCAATCAGTAGCTCACCTGGATAACGAGGTAATACGTTTCATGTTTTTCCAATAAGGCGCCCACCTGGATAACGAGGGAATAAATTTCAAGTTTTAGCAATCAGGCGCCCACCTGGATAACAAGGGAATACATTTCATGTATAAGGAATCAGGCGCCCACCTGGATAACAAGGGAATACATTTCATGTTTTGGCAATCAGGCGCCCACCTGGATAACAAGGGAATACATTTCATGTTTTGGCAAACAGGCGCCCACCTGGATAACGAGGGGATGCATTTCATGTTTTAGCAATCAGGCGCCCACCTGGATAATGAGAGAATACACTTTACGTTTTAGCAATCAGGCGCCCACCTGGATAATGATGGAATATATTTTACGTTTTAACAATCAGGCACCCAACTAGATAACGAGGGAATACATTTCATGTTTAGGAATCAGGCTCCCACCTGGATAACGAGGGAATACATTTCAAGTTTTAGCAATCAGGTGCCCACCTGGATAACGAGGGAATAAATTTAACGTTTCAGCAATCAGGCGCCCACCTGAATAACGAGGGAATACATTTCAAGTTTTAGCAATCAGGCGCCCACCGGGATAACAAGGGAATAAATTTCATGTTTTAGCAATCAGGCGCCCACCTGGATAACGAGGGAATACGTTTCAAGTTTTAGCAATCTGGCGCCCACATGGATAATGAGGGAATACATTTCATGTTTTTGCAATCAGGCCCGCACCTGGATAATGAGGGAATACATTTCAAGTGTTAGAAATCAGGAACCCACCTTGATAACGAGGGAATGCATTTCATGTTTTGGCAATTAGTCGCCCACATGGATTATGAGGCAATGCATTTCATGTTTGGCAATCAGGTGCTCACCTAGATAACGAGGGAATAAATTTCAAGTTTTAGCAATCAGGCACTCACTTGGATAAGGAGGGAATAAATTTCATGTCATAGCAATCAGGCGCTCACCTGGACAATGAGGGAATACAATTTAATGTCTTAGAAATCAGGCGCCTACCAAGACAACGATGGAATTCAGTTTCAAGTTTTAGTAATCAGGCGCCAACCTGGATAACGAGGTAATACATTTCATGTTTTAGCAATCAGGCACCCACCTGGATAACGAGGGAATACATTTTATATTTTGGTTATTATGCGCCCCCCTGGATAATGAGGGGATACATTTCATGTTTTTGTAATCAGTCGCCCACTAGGATAACGAGGGAATACATTTTCAAATTTTAGCAATCAGACACCCACCTGGATAACGAGGTAATACATTTCATCTCCAGTCCTCTCCTCCACTGTCCAGCAGCCATCAACACCAACAGCCACGACCAACAATCATCTCTAGTCCTTTGATCGCTAGGAGCATGTTTAGGATGATAACACTCGGGTAGGAAAATTTTATTTTTTTTATTTTGTTGTTTTAGGCGATAGGTCGTTCCCGTAGTTCAATTTATCTAGGGAATGTCCCGAAGGACTTGTATCTATTTTATTCTAGGGTATGCCTCATAGTACTTGTATTTGGAGGCCAAAAGTACAGCTTGCAGGATTTTATTCTTATTTTATTTTACATTTATTAGGTGGGGACGAGCTCGAGCCCTTATTATGTGTTTATTTTTCTGTGTTTGTTTTACCTCAATTCGAATATTCTAAAACCCAACTTGATCGAGTACGCAACTGTGACCATCACGGGACCTGGGGAGTGCCAAACACCTTCTCCCCGAGTCAAATGAATCCCCTTACCCAAATTTCTCGCGCGGACTTAGTTTTAAGTCCAAAATGTTTCTAAAAGGAAATTATTTCTAAAAACTAGTGGCCGGTCACACCGAAATCAAATGTCAAGTGGTGAATGTGAGTTAATCCTTTTCAACACCATTTTGTTACTTTTCAAATGGAAAAACCCTTTTCAAGCTTTTACAAAATCTTTTCATTAATTTAAGAAGGTTTAGTGAGGTTTTGTATAAAAAAGGGTGTGACAAGATACAATACATTGTCTCAGCATTTCCATTGTGTGAGCTGAAGTTTTCCGGTTACCAAGAGAAAATTTTCAGCTCTAGAGCTGATGTTTTTCTTTTGTAACTGGAAAAATTCAGTTCAAGAGCTGAATTTCAGGCTAGACTACTAAAATGTTGAAGTTTTCCATAATTGCCTTTACTACTTCAGCCCCGTATGCTGAAGTTATGTAAAAAATCGGGCACGCTTGCAATTTTTTTACAAAGCGGATACAAGCTAAAATGTGGCGCAAAAAATGGGTGTAGATGCAAATGCCCCCAATTGGTTCCTAATTTGGTTTAAAATAGCCATTGTAATCAAATTCACATGAACGTAGGAGATAGTAAGTAGCATTTAAAAAGAAATTTTTACCTCCTATAACAAAGGTTAACACCTTATTTATTTTAAATAAATACCATTTTAAAAAATTATATTCTATGGATACCTTTTGAAGTTTATAGCAAAATATTTAATTTTAGTTAACTCCTAGCCCTAAGCAACTAAATACGCTAATCAGTTACACTTTATTCTTTCCCGTACATCCATTCTCTTCCCCCATTGCATTAAATTTTTTATCTCTCTTCCTTCTTCGACGGATTTGTGCAAAGCTTACTCTAGAGCAGAATCACTTTCTCCATCTTCGTTGATCTGCCTCATTCAATTTCTCAATCGATTATTCATATCTGTCAGTGCTCTTTTCACGATAAGAAAACGTCTTGCCTTCTTCAATTCTTTATAATTGCATTGAACTTCTTGCCTTCTTGTTCTTCTCCTCCTCGTGTTCTACAACAAGTAAAGTGTTTCGAATAGTTTCAGTTTTGTTTTCTCGATTGTGGGGTTTAATTGTAGAATTTGTATTCACATTCTTGAAAAGGCAACAAACTTCATTTAACCCAAATCAATGCTCGTTCTCTGTGGGGAATGAGTCACTAGAATCACCAAACCAATCACCTTGTTTACTGGTTCATTTGGTTCATTTGGTGAGCTCTCAGTGCACCCATTTGGTTCATTTACAATTGAAAAATGTTTCACTGCTAGTAACTTGTCCCTGAGAGAAACAATAGTGTCTGAAATGCTACCTCTCCAATCAGAGCTTTCCAAGACCAAGCAGGGACCTTAGTTGCTGAGGAAACTCGATATTGACGGATTTGCAAGGCAACCTGATCAGTGGAAGTCGAGACAAGCTTCACAACAATCTGCTCTCAAAGAATTTTATGCTACATTTGGACCAACGGAAACCAAATCACTTATAAAGGAGAGCTTTCTTGCTGATACTCATTCCAAACGAAAGCAAGAAAAATTGAAAGACATTAGGAAAGAAATCGAGACAACTTTGGCTTCTTCCAAAACTTCTAATACCCCCTTTTTGGCTCATCAGGTTTCCAAAAATGTGAAAAGGTCGAAAGATGAGAAGAAAAGACATACGAGAGATGGTCTGTCAGAATCTCAAAGAAAGAAGATTAAAGTTTAACTGTAATGTTTTTAGGTTCCTTATTCGGTTTATGTTACTGTGAATGATCAGTTTTGGTCACTTTCTGTTTTTTTATCTGAAAGGCATGGACCTTCTTTTGGATACCGAGTACTCTTGAATTTAGTTGTTCATGCAAAAAAAAAATCACCTTGTTCTGGAAATAAAGTTGGTGTGTTTGTGTTAGGGGAAAAATTACCATGACATGTTGATTCTTTCAAAACCCCGATGGCCTTATTTTGATTCTTTCAAAATCCCTAGCTCTTTTAATTTGGCTGGTTTCTCACTATTTGCTTCCGGTGAACGGTCTATTGGTCGAAAATTAGGGTTTGTTCGTGAATAAAGACGATGGAGTTTGTGGCTGAGCAACTTGATTTTCTGTTAATATATTGCAATGTATTTTCATGTATTAATTGTCGTTTTTCATTGTAATTCATTATATCTCGTTGTATTCCATATATTTTATTATATTCACTATCTTTTGTTTTTCATTGTATTTGAATGTATCCTGCTGTTGTCACGACCCAATTCCCGAACCTGATCGTGATGGCGCCTCTTGTGAAGACAAGAAAAACCAGTCAATTATAGTATAAACATGGTTCAATAATATCCAATAGCGGAAAGTATTGGTAAAATGCGAAAATCCAACACATCATAGCCCTAACCGGCGTTTTACAAGTCATGACCAACTAACAAATCCTTACAAAAGTCTACTAAGTATGAAATCTGATACAATAATTCGAATAACATAGAAATAATAATCTAAAGGTGTCACGAAGGCTGCGAACTCCAACAGCTAGCTCGAAGTCTCTGAAACACCACCTGGACCAGAAGGATCAACTCTCAGGTATGGAAATCTGCTATGCTTGAATCTGCACAGACGCTGCAGGAAGTAATGTGAGTACTCCGACATAGTAAGTAATAAATATAAATAATGATGGAAGGTAAGAAAACACGTTAAGGCACACAACATTCTATACAGAAGCAGTGAAATCAGTTAAAATAACAATTCAGTGAAATATCATGTGGAATTTCTTTAAACCAGTAAAACATGAAATTTGGCAGTAAAATGAAAAGTAGAAATCTGCCCATCAGGCTCAATATCAAAACAACAAGTAGAAATCTACCCCTCGGCCTCAGTACTAAAATAACAAGTAAAAATATGCCCCTCTGGATTAGTATCAAAATAATTAGTAGAAATCTGCCCCTCGGGCTCAAAATAATAAGTAGAAATCTGCCCCTGAGGCTAAGAACAGTATGAAGAAACCAGTCAATGATATAAGAGCACATATTTATTATGGCGGATAATACAGATAATCAACAAGTGTATGAGTGCAATGTAATGCATATGACGGTATCCTCTGGTACCCACTGACGGCGCTCAATAGGGGTGTGTACAGACTCTGGAGGATCTCTTACAGTTCAAAAGCAATATCAAGCCATCTCGTGGCATCAAATCTAGGCCCTCGGCCTCATATCAATATATGTATAATCAACCAGGCTCTCGGCCTCAATATTAATATAATCAACCAGGTTGTCGGCCTCAATATCAATGTAATCAACTAGGCTGTCAGCCTCAATATCAATATTACACTCATGCAGCGTGCAGCCCGATACATGCTCAATACAGAAATCAGCATAAGCCCCTTGGAAATTTGTAAAACAGTAGTTCTCAGCCAGAAATATCATTTGGAAATATCATTTAAGTTTTCAGATCTTAGAAAGATGGCTGAGTTTGCAATACAGTATTTAAAACCTTGGAATGAGATCAAATGATATGCAAAATATGCGAAACAGTGATATCAATCTTTGAAGGATTCAAATAATTGGCAAGAGGCCCAAATGTAACAACCAAATCCAAGAATAGATGAATACCAATTTACTTCAAGTAGAAAATACGGTAAAAATAGCTCTTAGAACGGACCAAGTCACAATCCCAAATGGCTCACTACCCCATACCCATTATCCGGCATGCAAGTCACCTCAATATATCGATACAATGTGAAATTTTGGGGTTTCAAACCCTCAGAACATCATTTACATCAATTACTCACCTTGAACCGACTATTTCTTTAATTCGGGACGCCATTAGCCCTCGAATTGTACTCCACATGCGTCGAATCAGCCAAAAATCACAACGAGTATGTTCCATTATACTACAGAGACAATACCCAATCAAAAGATGTAGAAAAATATCAAAATTCACGAATTTGACAAAACCTGAGCTCCGAGCCCATGTCAAAACTCAGAAATTTTTATGCCAATATATTCTTCATCCTCTCAAGAGTCCATACATATAAAGAACACCAAAATTGGAGCTCGTTTGACCCCTAAAATCGACCCTAAAATTTCTTGAAATCACAAGCCCTAAACCCACATTTTCTATTGATTTTCTCCAATTAAACACATTAAAACATGTAATCTTGTCAGAATATTTGATCGTAATTTAATATTTTGGAGTAGAAATGATCACAAGTGACTTACCTCAAGGTTTCCCATGAATTCTTGCGCAAAAATCGCTCAAAGCCGTGTTCTTTCACCCAAAAATGCTGAAATGGGGTAAAATAGCTGAACAACATTAAAAAGACCCATTCTAGTCGCTAAATGTCTTGACTCTAGTTCACCAATCGTTAACATATTGTAACGGCACCTAGTCTTCGCAACTACGTAAGCTTAACATATTGCGAAATCAGTAATCTGTACGATGAATAATCACAGAATACCGAATAATGTAAAGAAATGTATAGAGTTACCGCCTGGCACATACACTTAAATACCAAAATGCTGAAGCAACTCCCAAGACCCGCAATCCACAAGCAACACAGGCTAAGAGGACCATATGATACTCTAATCACCCAGAATAGTCTAATACAAAGAATATCAAAATAAAACCTAGCTAAATATAGGTGGAATGAGAGGGAGACTCTCTGGATCTGCGGACGCGACAGTTGAATACCTCAAGACTCTGAAAATAGCTCCTGGATAACTGATAGCCCCCCTGGCTGGATGTACCCGGATCTGTACATGAAAATTATGCGTCGAAAAAGACCGTGAGTACACTACAACCGTACTTAGTAAGTGCGAAGCCTAACCTCGGTCAGGTAGCGACGAGGAAGGACATGGCCCTACTGAGGTATATAATAAGGCTGACAACAATATGTGATAAGCAGGAGTAAGGATATATAACTATGAAATAAATTAGACTACACACAACAAGTAACCCGCAATAAAGTAAGATAACAGAGAGTAAACAACTCAATACAAGCACCAATAATGAGGATTTTCTAGGATACCGTCCTGTAGTCCATTCTATCAATCTGAAGGATCTCTCGGCAATCAGTCCATCACATTTGAATATCTGGAGGATCTCCCGGGAATCTAACATGTCGTCCATCACATTTGAATATCTAAAACATCTCTCGGGATATCATCCCGTAGTCCTACATATCAATACCCAGTACTGAGGGAAATCTACCGGCTGTATTGCCGTAGTTCTATATAACTGTGCAGGGTGATCTATTGGGAATCGAATAAAAAAACAAGGGGGAGCTACTGGAATCACACATCCGTAATCCCAATATAAATGCGCAACCAAATCAGAGAAATATTCAGAAATTGAAGTGCAACGTACAAAGCAACAAATAATTCTGGCCTAACATGCTTCACGTAATTTCAATTTAGGAAAATTAAGCAAATAGGCAAATTTGGATCATCTAAACAAGCTTGTCTATACTAGCACAGGCTATAGTAGCAAGTAGAATAAGCAAAATATGAAAGAAACTCAGTTCAAGTATTTTACGTAAAAATTCGGGTTTTCAGCAATTAACTCAAGTAAGCGCTTGTCACTTCACGTAAAATGGCATCCATTTACCAAATATAATATCCTAAGGGACAAAGTCCCCCACATAAGGTTAGACAAGCCACATTCCTCGAACCAGTGCAAAAATCAATAAGGAACGATACCCTTGCCACGAGTATCCGAATCCGAGTGGCCCAAATCTATTCAAACAAATTATATATTTTGAATAACATTGCAAGTAAGTAATTCCATTATAAAAATTAAAGGTAGCGCACAAAAATAGGTAAAATGAATAAAATGCCCCTCGGGCCAATGTCTCGGAATCAAATAATTTTCATATTTTAGTCCCTCGTACTCTCACGAGTTTACCCATATAAGATTCATCAAAATCGGAGGTCAAATGCCCTCTCAAATCCTCACAATTAGGTCTAAGAACTTTACCACAATTTACCCAATTTTTGATCCTTAAATTGAATTTAAAGATGGATTTAATGACCGAATGATGAAATATAACTAGAAAGGATCATAGAAAGGTTACCCAACAATCTCCTATTCAAAATTCTCTCAGAATTGCCCTTCCCCGAGGTTAATTTAATTTTCTTAACTTTTGAAAACTAACCCTCGAATTTTCACTTATATCAACATCGATTTCTGCTCTTGCGAAAACGGGACCGCTTCTGCGGTCTTGCACATGCGGACCAAGATCCACATTTGAGATCCTTATTAAACCCCGGTCTTCCGCATCTACGGTCAAAGGAACTGCTTATGCGGTTCCGCCTATGCGGATACTATACCGCTTCTGCAGTCTGAACCTAATCCTAAATGCACTTCTGCAATCTCTTCAGCTGCTTCTGCAGCTCCGCTTCTACGGTTCTCCAGCCGCAGAAGCGAAAATTATCGGAACCTGCTGCCATTGTTTTCTTCCAACTCCCAAAACTTGCCCGTTGAGCATCCGAAATACACCCAGGGCCCCTGGGACCCCAACAAAAAGCACTAAAACCATCTAACGCCTTATTCAAACTTGTACAATTCCTTAAACCCTCCAAAACAACAGCGGAAACCCAATAAAATCAATGATTTAAGCCTAAGAACTTTAAATTCATCCAAAATATTCTTTTAATCCAAAACATAGCAAACACTCATCCGATTGACCTGAAACTTTGCACGCACATCCCAAGTAACATGATAATGCTACAACAACTTTCGAAATCCCGTTCCGATCCTCGGATCAAAAATTGACTATCGGAGCAGAAACATCTAAATTATAACTTTCGGCATTTCTAGTCTAATTGAGCTATGGATATCCAAAATACATTCCGAGCAAGCTTCCTAACCCGAAATCACCTAAGAGAGCTAACGAAACAATCATATTTAATTCCGAGGTTGTTTTCACACTGATCTGATCACAGACCTCTTGCCTACACTTAAGCTTTCATTTAGGGACTAAGTGCCCCAAAATACTCCGAATTCTAACATCGAACGTCCCGACTAACCATAGTAGTAGAAAATTACTTAGGGAAACAATTAATAGGGAGACGAGGCATAAATTCCAAATATGACTGGTCAAGTCGTCACATCCTCCTACACATAAACATTCTTTCGTCCCTGAACGAGCATAGAGAACATACCTGAAGTAGCAAAAAGATGAGGATATCGGCTATGCATGTCCCGCTCGGTCTCCCAAGTTGCCTCCTTGCCCGACTGACCCTGCCAATGAACCTTTTGCTGAAGCTATATCCTTTGACTTGAGCTTTCGGACATGCCTATCCAATATCACCACTGGATCCTTAACATAGGACAAGTCATTGTCCAAAGATGACCGATCAGGTCGTCACATCCTATTACACATAAACATTCGTTCGTCCTTGAGCGAGCATAGAGAACATACTTAAAGTAGCAAAAAGATGAGGATATCGCCTGCGCATATCCCGCTCGGTCTCCCAACTCACCTCCTTGGCCTACTGACCCTGCCACTGAACCTTTACTGAAGCTATAACCTTCGACCTGAGCTTTCGGACATGCCTATCCAATATCGCCACTAGCTCCTTAACATAGGACAAGTCATTGTCCAGCTTGAATAAAGTAAACTTCAACACGTGAGACGGGTCACCATGATACCTCCGAAGCATCGAGACATGAATATTGCATGAACCCCAGCCAAACTGGGAGGTAAGGCAAGCTCATAAGCAATCTCCCCAAACTGCTTCAAAATCTCAAAAGGGCCAATGAACCTCGGGCTCAACTTCGCTTTCTTCCCAAACCTCATAACACCTTTCATAGGGGAGACCCGAAGCCGAATCCGCTTATAAACCATAGAGGAAAAATCACGAACATTCCGGTCAACATTACTCTTCTATCTGGATTGGGCCGTACGGAGTCTATCATAAATAACCTTAACCTTCTCTATCGCATCCTGGACAAACTCAGTGCCCAACAGCCTGGCCTCACCTGGATCAAACCAACCCACTGGGGATCTGCATCTCCTATCATATAAGGTCTCATACGCCAACATATGAATGCTGGACTGATAATTGTTGTTGTACGCAAACTCAACCAACGTCAAGAAGTGATACCAAGACCCTCTAACTCAATCACGCACGCATGGAGCATATCCTCAAGAATCTGAATGGTGCGCTCGGACTGTCCGCCTGTCTGAGGGTGAAAAGCATTACTATTAGTCACCTGGGTACCCAACATCTGCTAGACGGCTCTCCAGAATTGTGAAGTAAACACTAAACCCCTATCTAAGATGATAGAAATTGGAATGCCGTGCAGATTGACAATCTTCCTAATATAAATCCCCGCTAACCGCTCCGTTGACTAAGTAGCACACACTAGAATGAAATGAGCGGACTTGGTCAGCCAATCCATAACAACCTAAATAGAATCAAATTTTTTCGCAGTTAGAGTGAGACCAATTAGAAAGTCTATAGTGATCTTCTCCAATTTCCACTCCGCAATCTCCATCTGCTGGAGTAACCCTCCCGATCCCTGGTGCTCAGCCTTTACCTGCTGACAGTTGAGGTATCTAGCTACAAACTCTGCTATGTCCTTCTACCTTCGCCACTAAAAGTAATGCTGCCTCAGATCCTAATACATCTTCGCAGCACCCGGATAGATGGGGTACCGCGAGCTTTGGGCCTCTGTCAATGTCAACTCCCAAATATCATCAACGTCAGGTACACATACTCGACCCTGCAGCCTCAATACCCGGTCATCTCCAATTGTCACATTCCTAGAATCGCCATGCTGAAATGTCTCCCTAAGGACAAGATAATGAGGGTCATCATAATGTCGCTCCCTGATATGATCAAATAATGAAGACCGAGAGACCACACATGCTAGAACCCGACTGGGCTTCGAATAGTCGAATCTCACAAATTGACTGGCTAAGGCCTGAACACCCATCGCCATAGGTCTCTCTGAAGCTTGTAAATATGCAAAACTCCCCAAACTATCCGCTCGATGACTCAAGTCATCGGCTACCACATTGGCCTTGCCTGGGTGATAAAGAATTGTAATATCATAGTCCTTCAGCAGCTCCAACCATATCATCTGGCGCAAGTTCAGATCCTTCTGCTTGAACAAGTGTTGTAAACTCCGATGATTCGTGTAAATCTTTAAAGGCATGCCGTGCAAATAATGACGCCAGATCTTCAAGGCATAAACAATAGCAGCTAACTCAAGGTCATGGACATGATATTTTTTTTCATGTACCTTCAACTGTCTGGACGCGTATGCGATCACCCTACTGTCCTGCATCAACACCGCTCCATGTCCGACTCGTGAGGCATCACAATAAACTACATAGGACCCTGAACCAGTAGGCAAAAGTAGAATATGGGCTGATGTCAAAGTCATCTTGAGCTTTTGGAAGCTCACCTCACACTCACCTATCCACTAAAAAGGAGCACCCTTCTGGTTATATCTAGTCATAGGGGCTGCTATCGATGAGAACCCCTCAATGAATTGACTGTTATACCCACCAGGCCAAGGTAACTGTGGTTTTCTGTAGCTGAGGAGGGCCTGGGAAAACTCTGCACAACCTCTACCTTCTTCGGATCCACCCGAATTCCCTCTCCCGATACCACGCGGCCTAGGGATGACACAAAACCCAACCAAAACTCACATTTTGAGAACATTGCATATAATTTCTTTAGGTTCTGAAGCACTATCCTTAGGTGCTGCTTATGCTCTTCCCGACTCCGGGAGTATACAAGAATATCATCTATGAAAATAATGATAAATGAGCCGAGATAGGGCCTGAATACACTGTACATAAAATGGACAAAAGCTGTTGCGGTGTTGGTCAGCCCAAGTGACATGACCAGGAACTCGTAGTGATGATACCGAGTCCAGAAAATAGTCTTTGGTATATCTGACCCCCGAATCTTTAACTAGTGATAACCTGAGCACAAATAAATCTTAGAAAACACAGGTGAGCCCTAAAAATGGTCAAATAGGTCATCGATACGAGGCAAAGGATATCACTTCTTCACCGTAACCTTTTTCAATTGACGATAATTGATACACATGCACATAGAACAATCAATTTTCTTTATAAACAAGACAGGAGCACCCCACGGTGAAATACTATGTCTAATCAAACCCTTATCAAGAAATTCAAGTAGCTGATCTTTCAACTCCTCCAACTAAGGAGGAGCCATACGATAAGGATGAATGGAGATGGGCTGAGTGCCCAGCAGTTAATCAATACCGAAATCAATGTCCCGATCGGGCGGCATGCCCGGAAGATCAGCTTGAAACACATTGGGGTAATCCCGTACAAGTAGGATAGAGTCAACAGAAGGGGTATCAGCACTGACATCTCTCACATAAGCTAAATATGTTGCGCACCCCTTCATAACCATACACTAAGCTTAAAGAAAAGATATAACTCTACCAGGAGAGTGATAAAAAGTACCACTCCACTCAATATGCGGAATACCTAGCATAGCCAGTGTCACGGTCTTAGCGTGACAATCAATAATAGCATACCGGGCGACAACAGTCCATGCCCAATATAATATCGAAATCAACCATATGAAGTAATTAAAGATCTACACCGGTCTTAAAACCACGAATAGTACCAAGCATGACTGACAAACACGGTCCACAACAAGGGAATCTCCCATGAGAGTATAAAGTAAACATGAGAGCTCAAGGTCTCTCGGGCTATACCTAGATGAGGAGCAAAATAATATGACACGTAAGAATAGGTAGAGCCTTGATTGAATAGAACCGATGCCTCTCTGTGATTAACCAATATAATTCCATTGATAACCGAATTAGAGGCAACAACCTCAGCACTAGCAGGAAGAGATAATATCTGGCCCAGACCCTCCCTCGAGGGCGACCTCTATCTCCGCCGTTTTCCGCCCTTTGCTGGCTGGGTAGGTGGGGTGGCAGCTGGAGCAGGAACGATAGTCTACGAACCATGTGGAGCATGCTAAGGCTATAGAGTCTGGGAAGGTGCACCCCTCTGAAGTCTTGGGCACTCCCTAACCATGTGGCAGGTATCCCCGCACTCAAAACAAGCTCTAGGAGGGCGCGGTTGCTGTGATTGATGTCGACGCCCCCATTTTCCTCCTAGGGAGAGAGAAATCGAGTTTAAGACATTATAGGTAGAATGAATACTTTATCCCCTTTTGAGGGAATCAGGGCTATGGAGTTTGAAGAGTCTCCACCTAGAGAAAAGAAGAAGGATTTTTAAGAAAACCAGAGTTTGGGTAAGGGCTTGAAATTATCTCGAGGAGAAGGTGTTAGGCACCCCTCAAGATCCACTAGTGTAGTTCCCAGCCTTGCTTAGTTGTGACATTACGAAGAGTGAAATAGACAAGCAAAGTTTGCATATAAGAAATACAAGTAAGTTGAAAATTTCGAAAGAATAATGGCACAAGTAAAAGAGTGTTTAGTTTGAAGGAAACATTTAAAAAAGGAAAAGTAAAGAAAGAGTGTCCTAGGTTTAACTATTATATGGATCATTTGATGCAATATCCTGCGCATATTCCCCAGAGAGGGGTCGCCTTATGATATTAACACAACGTCATCATCTCCATATTCTACTCTTCCTACCCTGTTACGGTATTTAAATGCGATTAGTCTCATTTACTTATTGCATGCTAGTACCCGTACAAACCTATCAATCCCAGGGCATTTGGACTTCTAATCCAAAAGGGAAGAAGGGGATAGGGGCATACACGGAGTTTAAATGGATAAAATACTAAGGCATCAATCAAAACAAATAAAAAATTGTGGTATGCAAATCAAACACTCAAAGACTCATATGAAACCCCTTAGATCACACAACAATTAGTTTAGCATGACTTACACGTACTAGTTTGGTCTTAAAATTAAATTTAACAGTGGACCGATTAGTTTAACACAAGAAGTTGGATAACAACTTTGCATTTGGAAACCCGGGTCCAATTTTCATAACGTAAGGTATTTAAAAATAAGTGATTCAGAGAACACTATTTAGGCAAGAGCCTGTATAGAAGAGTTTTGAAATAGAAAAGTTGAAGATTGCAGAAGATTAGAGATGGCTTGCAAATTAGCCGAATTCTGTAAGTAAAAGTGTTGTAAAGTTGTAAAGAGGCATTTTTGAAAAGCGTTGAAGTAAAAACTTAGGCAGAAAACTAAGGGGTCAGTTTCAGAATAAAGATGCAAGTTGGAAATTTAAAGATACTATAGATCTATAGAAATCTTCAACAAACAGAATTGGAAAGGTTTCAAGAGCAAACAGGGTTAGACGAACTTTTGCTGAAAGCGTTTGACAGATTATCACTCATATTAGGCGAGTCCGAACTCCTATTGGCATGATATCTATTCGTTGGATTCGTTACTGCTTTTAGAACATTAGGGAACCTACTGTTTGCCTACCGTTTTATGCTTTTCCTATAGGCATGATCTCTATCGTGCTTAAAATGCAAATTCCTGTAGACATGATTTCTAAATTATATGTAATATTAATGTCCTATAGGCATGGTTTCTGAATGGTATGCAACATTAAAGTCCTATAGGCATGGTTTCTAAAAGATTTGCAATATTAAAGTCCTATAGGCATGGTTTCTGAATGGTATGCAATATTAAAGTCTTATAGGCATGGTTTCTGAATGTTATGCAATATTAAAATCCAATAGGCATATCTAAATGATTTGCAATATTAACGTCCTATAGGCATGGTATATAAATGATTTGCAATATTAACGTCCAATTGGCATGGTATCTACCCTTTAACATATTCAAATAAACATAAACCCCTACCACACCCTTTCACTAATATTACCCAATTTCTTTTTACAAGATTGTTACAGAACCAAAAGAATGTAAACAAAATACATTACAGCCTACAACTAGATCTGAGAAGCCTAATTCAATCTAAATACCCAATAACATGTAGTTCACCAGATCCAGATTCCAAATTCCAATGGCTCCTCTTAGAGTGTTTCAAAGTTTCAAGGGCTTTCAGGGGCCCAGGCAATGCTTTGATCCTAAGTATTTAATGAGGTAATAGAGGAAATGTGAGGAATTACCATCCATTAGGCATCCAAGTTCAGAGGGACCTCTAGGATCCCTAAGCATGGCTTACCATAGGGTGCTATCCACGACCTGGGGTCAATACTCATATGCAAGAGGAAGTTAAAGGGAATGGGATCACATGAAAAAATTCACATAAACATCAAGGACGGATAAGAAAAGCATAAAAACACTTTATAGATGTAGAAGCATGAAGAAAGGCTTAACAGACTAATGAATAGACACACAATGCCAGAAAACATGTAGTGAGGATTTCGTAAAGAGAGAAGTAAACACATAATTTTTAGAGTAGTATTTAAATTATTGAAACCTACCAATTGCATGTTCCAAATAATAGAACAAATAGAGCAGTGAAACAGCAAGAAATCCTTCAGCAAACCTTGAGGAAAGCAAAAGAGATTCCCAAGTCTAGCCTAGCCTTTCAGCCGGCTAGTCAGAACAATAGCCCAAGTAATAGTAAAGAAGAGAGAGCTTTGAGTGTGTGTTCGTGTGTGTGTTTTTGAAATTAGTTGTTCGTATGTTTGAAAAGAAGGAGTATGGTATTTATAGTTTGAAAATAGGTGGTAAGTAAGGCAAAATATAATTCAGTACCAATCAGAATCAATTAGAAGAAGGGAACTCCTTTAATTAAGGAATTCGAATTAGAATATGAGAGGGTAGAGTTGTATTTAAGGAAAGAAAATCAATAATACATGGTGTAATAAAGGGTAAATACATAGGAGAAGCTTTTAAAAATACACGGTTAGATAAATAAAGTAAGGGTAAAATAAATCAATCACATAGAAAATAGGGAATTAAAGATTCGAACTTAATAATGAATTAAGTCAGTGACAAGTCCAAATCAGACGAGGAAATAATCAATCAGGCCTACATAATAGTGGTTTGAAATCGATCCCTAAAAATGGGGGTTATTTTGAGAGTAAATGTGTGATTATAAAGAGTGCATAAATTCAAACATGTGTGGCTAGAATTAAACACAGAGTGTGGTCATGTGATCAAATGGAAGAACATAGACATGTGAGGAATCAAGAGGTCTTGCAAAACTTAACAAGAATCAGAAACATGAGTCGAATTTAGGGTTTTGAAATTAGACAAGAAACAGCACAAGAATGAAACAATCGCACACAAATGGTTGAAAAATCCCCAAAATTTAGGGTTTTACCCCACAGCTTACATGCAAAGACGAAGTATAGTAGATCAGTCAAAAATAAACACAGGAAAACCTAAAGAACATAGATAGTTCATGGAAGCAAACATAGTAAAAAAAATCTTTAGAAACCCTCGGAAAACACAGTAAAGAAAATACGGAAACCCTAAGTTTTAGGAAGATGATCAATTTTGAAAACAAAAAATCGAAAAGATGTGGAAAACACTTTAAAATATTAGAAAATAGCACGGATCTGAAGTATATATTAGAGAGAAACAAAGAAAACATCGATGGCTTAGGGTTTTAGAGAAAACCCTAGAAAATGAGAAAGTCTAGGAACAGGATGGTCCTGAGTCGGGGATGGACTCACAGGGCTAGGACTTGCCAGAGATGAGCCAGAAAGGGCCATCGAACTTGAATCAGAAAGACTCTAAGCCGGGGTCTTCAAAGTCGGACTCTCAAACCTCGAGCAAAAGGATCATATAGGTATGTGGGATAAATGAAAGGGGCTAGGGTAATAGAGGGTAGTTGAGAGAATTTTGAGAGACGAGAGGATACAAGGGTGGCTGACTAATTAGAATGATTAGGGTTATAAAAATCATGTAAATTATATTTTTGTATAAATGTGATAATAAAAGAAATTATTCACCAAAATGACAAGTTTTTTTTGAAATAATCATTGGATTTTATAGTGCAAAATAGTCCATAAATTGGTTTAAAAATCTTTAAAAAATTTTGAAAAAAATACCAAAATCTTTGGGGATGCTTTCATATGCATATACGTGCTATTTTGTAAGTGTTTTGAGTATAAAACTACATAGGAAAAAATTGGATATCAACAACTGACTGGGCCCATCCCTGCTACACTGGCCTTTGGAAGTATCCCGTGCAGGGGGCACACTAGAAACCGGAGGTGTATAATAAGGCACCTGAAATCTAGGAGGAGCTGCAGTATTGCTGGATGACGGAAGAGCAGAGTGAACTGCGCGACCCATATAGCCCATACCATGGCGTCCTGTTGCTGATGTACGTTTACCAGAGTAGTGACCCGACTCTCGAGACCTCTTGGCCTCTCTCTCCTCTCGTTCACTGGACTGCATACTCTCTATCATCCTGGCTATGCTCACTACATGCTGATCGGGTATATCAATCTCGAACTCTAGAACCATGCCAGACGTGATGGGAGGAATAAGACCCTCAATAAACCGAGGAACCTCTCGCGAATAGTAGCCACAAAAGCCGGCACACGTCTAGCCAACCTAGTATAGCAGATGGCATACTCAGAGACGGTCATATGGCCCTGGCGCAAATACTCGAACTCCATGTGACATGTATCTCGGAGGCTCTGGGGAACAAACTCCCTCTGAACATGTATGAAAACTAAGTCCATGTCAGGGAGGCAACCTTATATGATATGTTTGACTCAAAGGTGCACCACTAGTCATAGGCGGCTCCCCAAAGCTGGAAAGTTGCGAAAGAAACCTCGCTCGAGGCAGTAATACCTATAGTGCAAAAGATGCGGTGAGAATCCTCTAGAAACCGAAAAGCATCATCCGTAGCTAGTCCGCTGAAAATACGAGGGTCATACTTGTTGAAGCTCTCTAGTCTACGCTGGTTATCCTCAGAAGAAGGTGCCCCATTCTTTGGCTGAACCAGTACTACAGGCTGGCAGGGATAATATCTGGAACCTGCCCCATATGCACCGGCTGCTCCGGAGTGCAGGCTGCGGGAGTCTGGGCTCCTCTAGCCTAGGATGTGGCAGAAGGAAGGGGAAGCATACCTACCTATGACAACGTAGTATACATGCTCATAAACTATTCTAATACCTCGTAAATAGCTAGAGTAGTGGTGGCTGTGGGCGTGTATGTGCCTGAGTCTTGGCTGGTTTTGATGGTGGTACCTCGACAGTAGCTCGCGCAGGTGATGTGGCTGCACCACGTGCGCGTCCACAACCCCAGCCCGACCCCTGCCTCTAGCGGCTGCAGGAGGGGGTGCGGGTTATAATCATCCTGGGTCATGCGTGTCCTCACCATCTGTGATAGTGCATAAGACAGAAGTTAGAGTCGATGTTGAAACATAGCATCACAAGGAATTCAATGAAGTGAAGTTTTTCCTAAACAGTTACATATCCTCCCGTAGATAAGTACAGACGTCTCCGTACCGATAAACAAGACTCTAATAAATTGCCTTGTGTCCCGTGACTCCTATGAACCAAGAGCTCTGATACGAAATTGTTATGACCCTAGTTCAACAATCCTGAATCTGTCATGATGGCACCTAGTCTTCGTGACTAGGTAAGCCTAACACATTGCGGAATTAATAATCTTTACGATGAATAATCACAGAATACTAAATAATGTATAGAAATGCATAGAGTTACCTCCTGGCACATACACTTAAATACCAAAATGCTTAAACAACTCCCACGACCTAGAATCCCTCGGGCAACACAAGCTATAGAGGAACATATGATACTCTAATCACATAGAATAGTCTAATACAATGAAAATCGCAATTACAACTAGCTAACTATAGGTAGATTGAGAGGGAGACTCTTCGGATCTGCGGACGCGACATATGTACACCTCGTCTCTAGATATAGCTCCTGGATTACTGATTACGCGCCTGACCGGAAGTACCTGGATTTGAACACGAAACAGGCGCAGAAGAGGCATGAGTACACAACAACGGTACTCAGTCAGTGCCAAGCCTAAACTCGGTCGGGTAGTGACGAGCAACGTTAGGGCCCTACAGAGGTAAAATATATAATAAGGCTAACAACACTATGAGATAAGCAGGAGTAAGGATATACAAATATGAAATAAATCGGAGTACACAACAACAATTAACCCGTTGAAAAGTAAGATAACAAAGAGTAAACAACTCAATACCAGAACCAATAATGAGGATTTTCCAATATACCGTCCTGTAGTCCATTTTATAAATCTGAAGGATCTCTTAGGAATCTAACCCGTAGTCCATCACATTTGAATATCTGGAGGATCTCCTGGGAATCTAACACGTAGTCCATCACATTTGAATTTATGAACGATCTCCCGGGATACCGTACCGTAGTCCAACATATCAATACCCAGTACTGAGAGTAATTTACCGGCTGCATTGTCATAGTTCCATATAACAGTGTAGGGGGATTAAACAGCAATCGAACCCACAGTCCCAAAGTAAACAATTAAGGGGGATCTACCGGAATCCCATATTCCGTATTCCCAATGTAAATGCACATCCAAATCGGAGAAATATTCAGAAATTGAAGTGCAATGATACAAAGCAACAAATAATTCTGGCCTAACATGCTTCACGTAATTTCAATTAAGGAAAATCAAGCAAATAGGAAAATTTGGATCATCTAAACATGCTTTTCTATAATAGCACATGCTATAGTAGCAAGTAGAATAAAGCAAATATGAAAGAAACTCAGTTCAAGTATTTTAAGTAAAAATTCGGATTTCCAAAAATTAGCTCAAGTACGCGCTCGTCACCTCATGTACAAGGCATATACTTACCAAATATCATATCCTATGGGACAAAGTCCCCCACACAAGGTTAGACAAGCCACATACCTCGAACCGATGGAAAAATCAATAAGGAACGATGCCCTTGCCATGAGTATCCAACTCCGACTGGCCCAAATCTATTCTAACGAATTACATATTGTAAATAACATCACAAGTAAATAATTTTATTATTAAAATTAAAGTTAAGCCTCGGGCCAACGTCTCCGAAAACAAAACCGGAAACCCGATCAAATCAATTATTCATGCCTAAGAACTTCAAGTTCATCTAAAACACGCTTTCGATCCAAAACCTAAGCAACACTCGTCCGATTGACCTGTAAGTTTGTACACAAGTCCCAAATTACATGATGGCGCTACATGAACTTATAGAATCCCGTTCCGACCCTCAAAGAAAAATTCACTATCGGATCGGAAACCTCCAAATTAAAACTTTCAGCATTTCTAGCCTAATATTAGATAGGAACCTCCAAAATACATTCCGAACACGTTCCCCACCCCAAAATCACCTAACGGAGATAACAGAACAATCAGATTTCCAGTACGATGTCGTCTTCACAGTGATCCAATTATAGACCTCTTCCCAACACTTATGCTTTTTCTTAGGGACTAAGTGTCCCAAAACATTCCGAATTCTAACACTGAAGGTTCCAGCAAACCATAATAGCTGAAAAGAACTTGGGGGAAACAGTTAATGGGGAAATGGGAAATAAATTCCAAAGTTGTCCGGCTGGGTTGTCACACTAAAAGCCTAACCTCGTCGCTAAAAGGGCCGAAATCTAGTCTCCAAAGGTGCACAGCAGATGCTGTTGCACCAACAATGTTTATTTTCACTAAAAAGGCTCTTACTAGACCATATGAACTCGGAATTCGATGATTCTTGTTCCTTTGAGTCGCAAATAATAATTGGAACACAGTCCTTCAATTGAAACTCAATTCAAAGCTCATTTGCTCAGTATGATAGCCATTTCACCCGTTAAACAATTAACTCACATTTAAATCAAAAACCCAATCGCGACTTGATGAAATTATACAAAACAATCCAAATCACTTCTATAATTCATTAGCAAAATCTCGAAAGTCTCAAAATCAAATTTTGATATGTACAACTAAAAATGAACATTTGGATCATTGCATGCTTATGCTCAAAATGCCAAAATCTTCCAAATACTATTCCAAAACTTATCTGAACCTCATGGGATCCCAACAAAGTATACTACCAAGTCCCATAATATGACACAAACTTTGTTGTTCCTTCGAATCACCTAAAACAATGCAAAAATACTAAATTTACCTCGGATTCAAGCCTACGAACTTTGAAACTTCAAACTTTAACATATGATGCCGAAACACGTCAAAACTTGTCAGAATGAACTCAATATTTTGCAGACAAGTACAAAATGGCATAGCGAAGCTACAACAACTTTCGAAGTCACATTCCGACCCCGATATAAAAATCTCCACTTCCGGTAAAATTTTATAAAAAACCTTCAAATTTCTATATTTAGCCAAATGAGTTCAAAATGGCCTTCGGACATCCGAAATCACTTCCGATCGTGCTCCCAATTCAAGAATCACCATACAAAGCTATTTCAAGACTCAGAATCCAAAACAGACATCAATAAGACTGAAATACCTTCCAAGCTAAATTTATGAAATTCTTCTAAAAAGTAACTTCCACAATATACGTAAAATGGCCACGGGTTGTCCAAAACAAAATCCGGACACACGCCTAAGTCCGAAATCATCATATGAACCTACTGAACTTTCAGATCCCGATTTCGAGGTTGTTTACTCAAAATTTGAATCCTAGCCATTTTTTCAACTTAAGGTTGCCGCAATGAAAATTTTCCTTCCAATTGGACTCTGAATTTAACGAAATTCAACTCTGACCATACATACAAGTCAATATACTAGAAATAAAGTTGTTCATGACTTTTAACTATTAAAAGACGTGCTAGAGCTCAAAATGATCGATCGGGTCTTTACATTCCCCTCCCC
Source organism: Nicotiana benthamiana (assembly GCA_034376525.1). Classification (NCBI taxonomy): domain Eukaryota; kingdom Viridiplantae; phylum Streptophyta; class Magnoliopsida; order Solanales; family Solanaceae; genus Nicotiana; species Nicotiana benthamiana. The sequence continues at coordinate 21,705,322 of CM067337.1, read as the reverse complement.
CACACTTAAATAGACATTCGTCCTCGAACATTCCAAGAACTGCTCCTAAGTTATCTGAAATAACTGTATAACACATCATGCACATGCCCGTGCTACCAAAACTCATATGGACACATTAGTTTGATCAAATTCGGCGATATCCTTTTTTATCCATACAATAAGCTCAGAACCCAATTCCAACACCTGAAATTCTCTGCCAGACATGCTCCATGTATATAAACACTATATCAACTACCATACGAGGTACCAGCACACGACTGCGTACCTTTGTTGAATTATCACCATGCATAGCATAATTCACCATCTAACCACAATGACACTCCATGAAGCTTAATAGCCAAAATTACAAGACTTTGATGCTCCCAATGCATATGATGATATACCTATAAAACAACAACAACAACAACCCAGTATAATCCCACTTAGTGGTGTCTGGGGAGGGTAGTGTGTACGCAGACCTTACTCCTACCCTGGGTAGAAAGGCTGTTTCCAAATAGACCCCCGACATCCTTCCCTCCAAGAACTTCCCACCTTTGCTCTTGGGGAGACTTGAACTCACAACCTCTCGGTTGGAAGTGGGGGTTGCTTACCATCAGAGCAACCCCTCTTGTCTATGATGATATACCTATTCATTCTGTTATAATGCTGACGATACAACCACAACGGAGGAGTTGTGCAGAAATTTCTAACCAATTGCATAGTTAACCCAACATTAATTCTCTTCGTTTTAACTAAAATCATCACCTCATTACTACCCAAATACTGGTAACTGCCTTGTAATATACCTCATATAATCCCATTGCAATGGTCCTCGATACCAATAGTCTCGCCTCACTTAGTACGAGCTGCTCAGACAATCAATCACCACAGACAATGAACAACGGTCTCACATGTTGCAACGATGTGCCAATAGGCCATAATGTGAGCAAGATACATAAGGAAATGACTCAGGAATGGATTTTTTAACTCACATAACTAATATGTACTGTTCCCCAGAGAATAGGAATTTATCAAGCCGTTTCACAACACACATGGAACAATCACAAAATTACATGAATTGACAAACATGGAACAATATATGATATTCCTACACCTCTCCTTGATGAGCGCTCTACTGAAATGAACACATATAACTCACATGAAGCCCATCATCCTATTTAAATCCACTCACCCACTTCTGGTCGATTCTGCTCGCACTAAACTAGGTTTGCCTTTCCTGGATCTATAATAAGTCATTTATTCTCATAACACGCAAGAACTATCACCATAGCCGGGACAACACCCCACAATCCACAACCAAATGAACTGAACGACTTCATATAGATCTTAGATATTCTTCCAACATTTTAAATTTCTGAAGTCCCTAATATTTGACTAACTCCCAGATTTTTCAAATATTTCGGCAGAGTCTCCCTTGTAATTGGGCCCATCCACCTGTTAGAGTAACACCGAAACAACTCCTAACAACGTGTCCACAACCCAACAAGCACCACAAGTATATCAGTAACATTAATCTCCGCACTACAAGACCGACAGTATCACAATGATATCTTGACATGAAACGCATCATTTGTATGATCATAGCCAAATTTCTGGTCTTAATAGTTGTTCATATTTAGTTCTCACATCATCAATAAATCTCATATTAACCACCACCTCATTTCAAATTTTCAAAATACTGACAACAGAATGTGAGGCATGAAGACCTCATTATTACTTACTCTAATTAATGAGTCACATTTAATGCCACCTGGGAACTCATCTCATATTCTAAAACTCAATGTTTACAGCACAGATATGGATGAATATGAACATAAAATATATAGGAATTATCAAATCAACCTAACTGGCATGACTCACTTTTAATATTATCATACGAATTAAACTTTACAAAGGGAAACTTCAAACTCATAAATATTTACCACAAGGACCCTGCCCTTACATAACCGCCACCGCGGCTTGCAGCGCGGTTTAAATATTTCACATTGTGCCAACTGCAGTTTTCAGTTTTGTTTCATTCTTCTTCTCAATAAATTTCATAAACATTTTTTTCGCAGCATATAACGAACTCTCATACCGGTAGTGAATATAATTCATAATAAAATTGGAATCAATTATTTCGAAACACATTAAACCCATTGTAGTGAATAATAAACATTACTTTAACCTTACCCCGAAATCCTTGGAGCCTAATTTCTAACATCCAGAATTCTTTTAAAGATCCGAATCTCACATACACAAACTTTATAAGTCCGAAAAAACTGTGTCAAGCCATAACAATAACCCAACATATTATCGCATAACATACTACACAACTCGTATACTCGCAACACTATTCTCGATCACCATAACCACTCAAACCAACCAAGTACCAGTAGGAAACCCCACATTAAGCAGAACCTCTCTCCAAAACCTTCATTCCCCGTCAATAACGAAAAATTTATAGGAACTCATAATAAACAACACGTTCCCCATGCCAATAGAAAATATCTAGTTTAATACATGGTAGAAACCATCAAGAACGCTTGGAAATCTATTTTCTCCTAATCAAGTTATCAGAACTAAATTCCTCTAATTCAATCAGGCCACGCAGGTCATCAAACTCAAGGATATTGCCATATTACTACAACTAGTTCAACAAAAATTCTTCACAAGCTTAGGTAACACAAATCATAAAATACCTCAATTCCACTATTAAGCTCACCTTCATTCTCGTGACAATCAACTCAAATTTCTCAATTAGAGTCAAATTTAAATCTCAACACATATACATTCTGTTAGTAGAAAATAAACTCTTTTCTCAATGTTATAAGGAACACACCTACGTAGATTATTCCGCCTGAGACAACCCACCCGATTTGCCTCCAAATAACATTTTTGTACACCTTCCACCGTCATACACATTACACAGTCACTTAGTCATCCTGAGTCTAAAATCATACCGTAACATGAAATTTACTTCACTCCAAACATGAGACATGAAAAGATTCTTCACGCACCCATAAATTGGGGCTACACATCCTATCACAATGGAAATCACGCACTCAATAGTTCATCTATCATCCAGTAGACCTTCCTCATCACTTCCAAGTCATATAAATACATCTCGCAGTACAAACATACTTCTCACATAGCTATCGAACCATCATTCCACTATAGCGACAATACCAGACAAATGAGTTCAAAACACTTACTCGCACAATCAGCACCTTAGTGCTCAAGCCATTGGCAATGACCCAACCTCAACTCCTCCCGACTGGCCTAACATCAAAGTCGCATCAATCACGTCTCGCCCCTCGATCGGTGAATTACAAGCCATTAGGGCACATGTGATACTGAGTGCTCGTTCATGCATACGAACACATGGAAGGAATTGTAAAAGTTACTCTTTCATGCTGAATCAAGGACGCATGATAAGAAATCAAGAATATGAGGTTTTTCCTAAAGGTTCTGTAGCCTCTCGAGGATAATTACAGACACCTCTGTATCGATCCATGTGACACTACTAAGCCTGGTCATGACTTGCGAGAACTAGTAACCTAGGCTCTAATACCTATTTTTCACGACTCAATTCCCGAACCTGGTCGTGATGGCGCTCTCGTGAAGACAACGCTAACCAATCAACCCAATTTGATCTTTTCAAACAATATAATTAACTCCATTATAGTATAAACATGGCTTAATAATATCCAATAGTGGAAAGTATAGGTAAAATGCAAAAATCCAACCCAACATAACTCTAATACGAAATCTGATACAATAATTCGAAAAACATAGAAATAATAAGATAAAAGAGTCACATGAGCTGCGAATGCCAACAGCTACCTCATAGTCTCTGAAACACCACTTGTACTGGAAGGATTACCTCTCAGGTATGGAAATCTGCAATGCCTGAATCTACACACACGGTGCAGGGAGTAATCTGAGTACTCCGATCCTGTGATTAATAAATATAAATAATAACTGAAGGTAAGAAAATACGTTAAGGCACACATCATTCATATAGAAGGAGTGAAATCATTTAAAATAACAATTTTGTGAAATATCATGTGAAAATTCTATTAAACTAGTAAAACATGTAATTTGGCAGTAAAATGACAAGTAGAAATCTACCCCTCGGGCTTAATATCAAACAACAAGTAGAAATCTGCCCCCCGGGCTCAATATCAAAATAACAAGTAAAAATCTGCCCCTATGGCTTAGTATCAAAATAATAAGTAGAAATCTGCTCTCGGGCTCAGTATCAAAATAATAAGCAGAAATATTCCCTTGAGGCTCAGAACAGTGTGAAGCAACCAGTCAATAAAATAAGAGCACATAATTATCATAGCAAGTAATACAGATAAGGAACAAATGCAGGAGTGCAATGCAATTCATATGACGGTACCCACTACGGCGTGCAACCCGAGCCATCCATATTTATAATCGGTGCTGCTTACTACGGAATTGTACAGGCTCCGGAGGGGCTCATACAACCCAAGAGAAATATCAAACCATCTCGTGGCAATAAGTCTAGGCCGTAGGCCTCATATCAATATCAGCATAATCAATCAGGCTCTCGACCTCAATATCAATATAATCAACCAGGCTCTAGGCCTCAATATCAATGTAATCAACCAGACTCTCCGCCTCAATATCATTATATCACTAGTGCAGTGCGCAACCTGATCCATGCTCAATCCAGAAATCATCATAAGCCCCTTGGACATCTGTGAAATAGTAGTTCTCAGCCCGAAATAGTATTAATATTCCTGTAAAAAGCGACCAAAGATTAGCGACCACATTTGGCCTATCAAAAAAAGGGACCAAAGTTGGTCGCCTATGTGCCGAAAATAATAATACAAAATATTTGAAATGCTTTAGCGACCAATGTGATAGCTATTATTAGTCAAATTATTGACTAGACTGACCAGACTTGATTGGTCAAAGATATACTCAGATAAGCGACCAATGTTGGTTGCTAAAGTGGGACCCACATAATTTTTTTTAATAATTTTATTATTATTTTAGAAAATCATAGAAGATAAATATGTATAATTAAACATTGGCGACAAAAGTTGGTCGCTAACTGAAGGATATGCTCATAGCGGCCAACAGTGGTCGCTAAAGTGGGACCCAGATGTAAAATTATAATAAATATATATTTATTTTAAGAAATTTAAAAAATATTAATAAATATAATTAAAACATAGCAACCAAATTAGTCGCTTATCAAAATAGAGACCAACTTTGGTCTCCAAAGTGGGACCTAGTTCTAATGTTCAACAATTTACATTATTAATTTAAATATTATATAAAATATAAATAAATATGATTAAAATTTAGTGACAAACTTTGGTCACTAAACTAAGTTCATGTACAGTTAGTGACCAACTTTGATCGTTAAATTAAATTCATGTATAGTTAGCAACCAAAGTTGGTCTCCATATGGTTAAAATAAAAAATTACTTTTATATTTACTATCTAAAAATATAAATTTAAGTCGATAAAACTTTTGTAACACATGGGATGAATAGTAATACGAATATATATATATATATATATATATATATATATATATATATATATATATATATATATATACACACACTTACGCTTTATTATGCACTGAGTATAAGTGTATTAGGTAATAATGTATCGAATATAGCTTTTATGTAGCTTATATATGTAATATATATACTTACGCTTCATTATGCACTGAGTATAAGTATATTAGGTAATACTATATCGAATATAGCGTATATATATAATTTATATGTGACGATCCTACCCATTGTCACGTGAGTTACAACCCCATTATTCTCGTTTTATACTTCTATATATTTCATTATATGTTTTTGTAGAGTTTGAAGTGATTCTCAGAGTTTGGGTGGGATTGAGACAATTTGTCTCTTTAAGAGAAGGCTAGTTTGGAAAGGTCAACCGAATGTTGACTTGTGAGTTATAGGGCTCGGAATGGATTTCCGACGGTTCGACTAGTATCGGGTGGTGATTTATGACTTAGGGGTAAAATTGGAACAAAATTTGGAGGTGCGGTGTAGAATTAGGCTTGAATTGGCTAAGTTTATGTTTTAGCGAATTCCGGTTGATTGGGAAGTGATTGGAGGTAAGTCTTGTGGCCTATATACGTCATTTAATCGAAGAATCATCCATTAATTCTCTTAATTTTGACATGAAATTGAAGAAATTAATGCTTGATTTTTTCTATGTAAATTGGGGATTCGATGACCCATTTGAACTCTGCTTTTGGTGAGCTTTATATGTACAGACTCGCGGCGAGACGAGAATTCCGATGATGTAAATTATATATTTTTTTGAGAAGTGGGCCCAGGGCTCGGTTTTTTCCAACTTTGTGTTTTATGGGTGTTTTTTGAGTTCTCTCTATAGGGTTATGTCCCATTAGCCTATTATAACATATTCCTTGTGGTTTTGGTCAGATTCTGCACTCGAGGAGGCCGATTTGTGAGGAAAGCGCAAGGCAAGCTAGGATTTTGGCCGGTTTGAGGTGACTAATGGCTATGAATGATATACTGAGGGTTTGAAACCCTGTAATTTGCACTATGCAGTGCTATGTTGAGATGAAACACGCGTCGTGTGATGAGCGTGGTGATGTTTCTTTCGGGGACTCGGACTCGGCCTATCCTGATTGATGACTTACTGTACTTTTTGACTGAGACTGAGCTTGTACTCGTATATTTTGGGCTAGTTGCCATGTTTGGGGCCTTGTGCTGAACCATAGAACTCCTAGGGAGCTTGTTGAGCTGATTAACCTCACTTTTCCAATTGAACGCATACTATCTGGTCCTCAATTTAACGGTAAATCATGAAATAAAGCGGACGCAGTAACTTGCACCGTAATTGAGCAATACCTAGGGTTGAATACCCTGTCTTAGCTATGTGGTCTGGAGAGGCCAAGTCTATGTTGACCGAGAGGGGGTCACAGACACCGTAGTTTGGGTATTTGATATATACCGGATAAGGCCGCAGGCCGTAGCAGTATATACAGATACATGTATTGGATTAGACTGCACGCTGCAGTTGTATATTATATGGATCTGACTGCACGCTGCAGTAATATTGTATGGATCGGACAGCACACCACAGTAGTATATTATATGGATCGGATGGCACGCTGCAGTATTATAGCGCTTGGGCTGGAGGAGCCCCTCCGGTAATCTACACACACCTCCAGTGAGCGTAGTCGACTATATTTATTGGATCGGGCTGACGCTGCAGCATTATATATATATTATATTTGTTCGGGCAGCACACCGCAACAGTATATATATATGGTGTTGGACCGGGTTACGTGCCACAGCGGTGATAGTAACTAGTCGGACGGAAAGAGAAGTATTTATCAGATTCTTTTCCCTGTTTAGTACTTATTTACTACCTTTACTACTGATAGTAGAACTGCGTAGTGTTCTTACCGGATTTCTTACATTTAGTTGTTATTTATTGCTATTACTCACTGAGTTGGAAGTACTCACTCTACTCCCTGCACCTTGTGTGCAGATACAGGGATCCCGGAGGTTTAGCTACGACTATCTGCTATTCCTCAGCTCAGTACCGGAGTTATCGTGGTAGCTCCTGGCATCCACAGGACCTGTTCTCTTCTCTTATCTATCTTTTGCTTCTGTATCTAGATTTTCTGTGTTTAGGATACCGTTCAGTTGTACTTATAGGCTCTGATTTGTGATGCCGGATCCTTTGGGCGATTATAACTCTTGATTACATTTTCCGTAGTATTTCTATTATAATCAAACTGAGTATTTATGCTTAAAATTGGTATTCAAGTTAATGATTTGGCTGGAAAATATTTAAATGGTCGGGCTTGCCTAACAAGGTGTTTCGCGCCATTACGACCGGTGTTTGGGTCGTGACAAGTTGGTATCGGAGCCTAGGTTACCAGGCCTTGCGAGTCATGGGCCGGTTTAGTAGAGTCTCACGGATCGGTATGGAGATGTCTTTACATATCTTCGAGAGGCTGCAGAACCTTTAGGAAAAACTTCATATTCTTGAAATTCTTTCTGTGCGACTTTGCTAATTCGAGAACTAAACCTCCGTATTCTATTCTCTCGCAGATGGAGAGAACACATGCTACAGGGTGTGGCAGACGACCACCATTGCCACCCACTAGAGGAAGAGGACGCGGTCGTGATCGAGGAAGAGCAGTAGGGGCAACACCAATTGACCCACCAATTTCCCCCATTCAGGATCCGCCTCTAAAGGTTCCAGCAGAACCTACTCAGGCACCAGCAATGCCTATTGTGACTTTGGGTCTTCAGGAGGCCCTGACTCAGTTCTTACCGATTTGCACTGGCCTGGCTCAAGCAATATCGGCTACTACTGCTGCTACATGTCAGACCAGGGGTAGTCATTAGACCCCTGCATCTCGCACTCCAGAGCAGGGTGTACAGGGTTTGCAGACCCTAGAGGCACCGCCAGTTCAGCCAGTTTCCTCTGTTCATCCAGTTGTTCTGGTTCAGGGTGATAGGGTGCTAGTGATGCAAGTTGACGAGCAATGTCGTCTTGAGAGGTTCAGCAGGCCTCCTACTTTCAGTGGTGTTTTGGGCGAGGATGCCCAGGGATTTCTCGACAAGTGTCGATTCATGCTTCGGACAGCAGGGATCTTGGAGACTAGTGGGGTATCTTTTACCTCTTTTCAGTTCTCAGGAGCAGCCTTTACATGGTGGGAGGCATATGAGTTGCGTAGGCCGGCAGGTGCAGGGTCATTATCTTAGCAGGAGTTCTCCACTATCTTTATGGAGAAGTGGGTACCTCGGTCGCAGAGGGAGCCGTTACGTAGGCAGTTTGACTGGCTTCGTCGGGGGGATATGTCTGTGATGCAGTATGAGGTGATATTTGCAGAGTTAGCTCGTTATGCTCTGTGCATAGTTCCGATGTATCAGGAGAGGATCAGATTATTTATGGACAGATTCATTTATCACATCCCTATTCTGATGACTCGTAAGAGGGTCTTGAGGTACACCTTGGAGGAGGCGGTGGATATAGCCCGTCATATTGAGACGGCACGCCGTTAGGAGATAGAGGAGAGGGAGGCCAAGAGGCCTCGAGGATGAGGTTGCTCCAGAGGTGCTCCGTCTAGAGGCCAGTTTTAGCAGAGCAGGGGTCGTTCTTTTAGGCCCCCACAGCCAGCTCGGTCCGAGTACCGTGGTTCTTCTTCTGTTCGGGGTTATCAAGGCTCTCAACAGGGTCGGCCATCTCTGAGTGCACTTCCAGCACAAAGTTCGTCTCATGCCCCATCTATTCAGGGTTCATCTCCACCGAGTTCTTCGGCCAGCGACTTTCATGCGAGGGGTTCCCTTCTGTCCCAGCCCCCAGAGCCAGGGAGTTGTTATGAGTGTGGCGTGTTTGGGCATATGCGCAGGGAGTTCCCGTTGTGCATCCAGTTCATCTCAGCAGAGGGGCCAGCCTTCATCTTCTGGCCCACTATCTTCAGCACCCGCCCAGTCAGCTAGGGGGGAGGGTCAGGTAGATAGGGGTATCCCCAAATGGGGAGGCTGATCCGGTGGTGGTCAGGCTCGTTTCTACGCTCTTCAGGGCATGTCAGATGTTGTTGATTCAGACGCTATAAATATAGGTATTATTTAAGTCTGCAATAGGGATGCCTTAGTGTTATTCGATCTCATATCCTCTTATTCTTATGTATCTTCTTACTTTGCTTCTCATTTGGGGACAACGCGAGGGTGTCTTGCATTACATGTGCATGTATCTATCCCGGTGGGTGATACTATCAATGCAGACCACGTGTATCGTTCTTGTCTTGTTATTGATGGGGGTCTGGAGACCCGAGTTGACTTCCTGCTATTGAGCATGGTAGATTTTGATGTTATATTGGGCATGGACTAGCTATCATTGTGCCATGCTATTCTGGACTGTCACGCCAAGACAGTCACATTGGCTATGCTAGGTATTTCGAGGATCGTGTGGTGTGGTACTACTGATTATGTACCCAACAGGGTAATCTCTTTCTTAAAGGCCTAGGGGATGGTTGGGAAGGGATGTTTATCATATCTAGCATTTGTGAGGAATGTTAGAGCTGACGCTCCTAGTCTTGATTTGGTCCCCGATGTGAGGGAATTTCCCGAGTTTCTAGCCGATCTGTCGGACATGCCACCAGACAGGAATATTGACTTTGGTATTTATTTTGTGCCGGGAACTCAACCCATCTCTATTCCTCCCTAGCATATGGCACCAGCAGAGTTAAAGGAGTTGAAGGAGAAACTGTAGGAACTCCTAGATAAGGGGTTCATTCGTCTGAATGAGTCATCGTGGGGCGCACCGGTGTTATTTGAAAAGAAGAAGGATGGCACAATGAGAATGTGCATTGATTACAGAAAGTTGAACAAAGTGACAATAAATAACAAGTATCCACTACCCCGTATTGAGGATTTGTTTGACCAGCTTCAGGGGGTAAAGGTAATCTCTAGGATTGATCTCCGTTCAGGTTATCACCAGCTGAAGATTAGGGATTCTGATAACATGAAGACAACTTTCAAGAAAAGATATGGGCATTATGAGTTTCTGGTTATGTCATTTGGGTTGACTAATGTCGTAGCCGCATTCATGCACTTGATGAACAGTGCATTTCGACCGTATCTAGATTCTTTTGTGATCGTTTTTATTGATGATATACTGGTGTACTCGAGTAGCCAGGAAGAGCACGCGCAACACTTGATGGTGGTATTGCAGAGGTTGAGAGAGGAGAATCTTTATGCAAAGTTCTCCAAGTGTGAGTTCTGGCTCAGTTTCATGGATTTATTGGGACACATGGTGTCCACTGATGGTATTCAAGTCGACCCAAAGAAGATCGAGGCAGTGCAAAGTTGGCCCAGACCGTCCTCAGCTACTGATATTCGGAGTTTCCTCGGTTTGATGGGCTATTACCACAGGTTCGTTCAGGGTTTTTCATCTATTGCGTCGCTTTTCACAAAGTTTATGTAGCAGAATGCTCCATTTGGTGGTCGGATGAGTTCGAGGAGAGCGTCCTGAAGCTCAAGTCAGCTTTGACTACAGCTTTGGTACTAGTATTGCCATTAGCTTCGAGCTCTTACTCGGTATATTGTAATGCTTCGTGACTTGGTATCAGATGTGTATTGATGCAGGAGGGTAGAGTTACTACGTATGCTTCGCATCAGCTAAAACCCCATGAGAAGAACTACCCTTTTCATGACTTGGAGTTGGATGCTATAGTTCATGCTTTGAAGATTTGGAGGCACTCTCTATATGGTGTGTCCTGTGAGGTGTTCACGGATCATAGCAGTCTTTAACACTTGTTTAAGTAGAAGGACCGCAATTTTAGACAACAGATATGGCTTGAGTTTCTCAAGGATTATGACATCACCATTTTGTATCATATGGGGAAGGACAATGTGGTGGCCGATGCGTTAAGCCGGAAGGCGGTTAGTATGGGTGCTTGGCTTATATTCCAGTTGGGGAGAGGCCCCTTGTAGTTGATTTTTAGTCTTTGGCTAATCGGATAGTGAGGTTGGATATTTCTGAGCCCAGCCGGGTGTTGGCTTGTGTGGTTTTCCAGTCTTTATGATTGTATTAGGGACCGCCAGTATGATGACACGCATTTGCTTGTCCTGAAGGATAGGGTCCAGCATGATAATGCCAGAGATGTGACTATTGGTAGCGATGGTCTGTTGCGGATGCAGGGCTGGATGTGCATGCCCAATGTGGACGAGCTCCGAGAGTTGATATTAGAGGAGGCCCAAAGCTAGCGGCATTATATTCACGGGTGCCGCGAAGATGTACCACGACTTCAGGCAGTATTTTTGGTGGAGGAGAATGATAAAGGATATTGTGAGTTATGTGGCTCGGTGTCTCAATTGCCAGCAGATCAAGTATGAACACCAGAGACCCGATTGTGTACTTCAGCAGATGGATACTCCGCAAAGGAAATGGGAGAGAAATACTATGGACTTTGTGAGTGGTCTTCCTCTTACCTCGAGGAACTTTGATTCTTGTTGGGTGATTGTGGATAGGCTGACCAAGTATGCGCACTTCATTCTGCTGTGTACCACCTATTCTTCGAAGCGGTTAGCAGATATTTTCATTCATGAGATTGTGCGGTTGCATGGGGTTCCAGATTCTATTGTCTCAGACAGGGGTACTCAGTTTTCTTCCCAGTTTTGGAGGACTTTCCATTAGGAGTTGCGCACTCAGATACATATGAGCACGACTTTTCATCCTCAAACGGACGGGCAGTCCGAGTGTACTATCCAGATATTGGAGGACATCTTGCATGCTTGTGTTTTTGAATTTTGAGGTTCTTGGGCTGAGTTCATGCCACTTGCAGAGTTTGCTTATAACAACAGTTATCAGTCCGGCATTCAGATGGCGCAGTATGAGGCTTTATATGGGAGACGGTGTAGATCTCCAATTTGCTGGTTTGAGCCCAGTGAGGCTAAACTATTGGTAATAGAGTTAGTTCAGATGCCTTAAAGAAGGTTAAAGTGATTCAGGAGAGACATTGTATGGCTCAGTCGCGATAGAAGAGCAATGCGAACCAGAAGGTTTGAGATGTATTTTATATGGTGGGCGACAAGGTCTTGTCGAAGGTCTAGCCTATGAAAGGCTTTATGAGGTTTGGAATGAAGGGAAAGCTGAGTCCACATTTCATTGGACCTTTTGAGATACTCAGGAGGATTGGGGAGGTAGCCTATATGCTTGCGTTACCACCCAACTTGTCGAGGGTTTACCCGGTGTTCCATGTTTCTATGCTGAGGAAGTATGTTGGGAACCCGTCTTATGTATTAGACTTAAGCACGATCCAATTGGATAAGGACTTGACCTATGATGTGGAGCCAATAGTTATTTTGGGTTGTTAGGTTCGGAAGTTGAGATCAAAGGACATAGCTTCGGTGAAAGTGCAGTGGAGAGGTCGGACCATGGAGGAGGCCATTTGGAAGTTCGAGAAGGAGATGCGGAGAAGATATCCTCATTTTTTTGAGGCTCCAGGTAGGTTTCTTGACCCGCTCGAAGACGAGCATTTGTTTTTAATTTGGGAGGATATGACGAAACGACCCGTCGTCATGTGAGGTACCGACCCGTTTTCCTATTTTATGCTTCTATATGTTTCATTATATGTGTTTGTAGAGTTTGAAGTGATTCGGACTTATTTTGGGTGACATTGAGACGATTAGTCTCTTTAAGAGAATGATAGTTTGGAAAAGTCAACCGAATTTTGACTTATTAGTTATATGGCTCAGAATGGATTTCCGAAGGTTCGACTAGTTTCAGGTGGTTACTTATGACATATGGGTGAAATCAGAACTGAATTTGGAGGCCCGCTGTGGAATAAGGCTTGAATTGGCTAAGTTTGAGTTTCGGCGAATTCCGGTTGATCGGTGAGATTTTGATCCGGGGGTTGGAATGGGATTCCAAGAGTTGATGTAGCTTCTTTAGGTGATTTTGGATATGCGTGCAAAATTTCAGGTCATTTCGACGTCGTTTGGTCGAGTTTTTGATAGAATATGAGTTTCCGAAGTATTAGTTAAACTTAGGCTTGAATCCGTCGTGAATTGATGATTTTTGTGTTGTTGGGCGTTTTTATGATTGGAACAAGTTCGTATGATGATTTGGGGTACGTTGGTTCTTTTGGTTGAGGTCTCGAGGGACTCGGGGTGGTTTCGAGTGGTTAAGCGGAGAGTGTTTGGCTTTTTGAAGTTGCAAAATTCAGCAGAAAATGTTGCAGAAGGTTTCCTCTATGCGATCCCATATGTGGCATTGCGATCACATAGAAGTCTGGGAGAGGGGCCTTTTTTTATTCTATGCGATTGCGTAAGGGTGCTTGCGATCACATAGGTTTGGGAGATGGTTCAGCGCGGTCGCATAGTGTTGTGTGTGATCGTGTAGTAGGAGGGGTTAAAGCTCTGCGATAGTAGAGGGTATCATGCGATCACGTATGGGGATGTTTGGGGCCCTGGGAAATTTGTGCTATGCAATCGCAGGATCTTGGATGCGATCGCATAGGTAATATACTGGGCGTGATTTTGGCCTTTAATGAAATTTCACCCGCCACTTGGGTTCATTTTTCCACCATTTTTGCACCACCTTGAGATCTTGTTGGTATATTTTGAAGGGAATTTCGACGGGAAGTGATTGGAGGTAAGTCTCGTGGCCTAGATATATCATTTAATCGAAGAATCATCCATTAATTCTCTGAATTCGGGCATGAAATTGAAGAAATTAGGACTTCATTTTTACTATATAAATTGGGGATTTGATGGCGCATTTGAACTCCGATTTTGATGAACTTTATAGATACGGACTCGTGGCGAGACGAGGATTCCGATGATGCAAATTTTGTAAATTTTTGAGAAGTGGGCCCCGGGCTCATGTTTTTCGAACTTCGTGTTTTTAGGTGTTTTTCGAGTTCATTATATTGGGTTATTTCTCATTAGCCTAATATAACATATTCCTTGTGGTTTTGGTCAGATTCTGCACTCGAGGAGGTCGATTTGCGAGGAATGCGCAAGGCGAGCTAGGATTTTGGCCGGTTTGAGGTGAGTAATAGTTATGAATGATATACTGAGGGTTTGAAACCCCTTAATTTGCACTATGCGGTGCTATGTTGAGATGAAACACGCGTCGTGTGATGACCGTGGTGATATTTCCGCTGGGGACTCGGGCTCGGTCCATCCCGATTGATGACTTATTGTACCTTTTGACTGAGACTGAGCTTGTACTCTTATATTTTGGGCTAGTTGCCATGTCAGGGGCCTTGTGCCGATCTGTAGAACTCCTAGGGAGCATGTTGAGGTGATTAACCTAACTTTTCCTATTGAATGCATACTATCTGGTCCTGAATTTAACTATAAATCATGAAATAAACCGGACGTAGTAACTTGCACCCTAAATGAGCAATACCTAGGGTTGAATCCCCTATCTTAGTTGTGTGGGCCCGAGAGGCCAAGTCTATGTTGACCGAGAGGGGGTCAAAGACCCCAAAGTCAGGGTATTTTATATATAACGGATCGGGCTGCACGCCGCAGCAGTATATACACATACATGTATTGGATCGGACTGCACGCCACAGTAGATTATTATATGGATCAGACTGCACACCGCAGTAGTATATTATATGGATCGGACTGCACGCCGAAGTATTATAGCACTTGGGCTAAAGAAGCGCCTCCGGAGTCTGCACACACCCCTAGTGAGCGCAGTCGACTATATTTATTGGATCAGGCTGCACGCTTCAGCATTATATATATTATATTGGATCGGGCTGCGCGCCGCAACAGTATATATATCTATATATATATATATATATATAAATATATATATATATATATATATATATATATATATATATATATATATTTATATATATATATATATATATTTATATTATTGGATCGCGCTGCGCGCCGCAGTAGTGATAGTAACTATGCGGATGGAAAGAGAAGTATTTATAAGATTGTTTTCCCTATTTAGTACTTATTTACTGGGTTTACTACTGATAGTAGAACTGCATAGCGTTCTTACCGGATCTTACATTCAGTTGTTATTTATTGCTATTTCTCACTGAGTTGGAAGTACTCACTCTACTCTCTGTACTTTGTGTGCAGATACAGGGACCCCGAATGTTTAGCTGCGACTATTTGCTATTCCTTAGCTCAGTACCGGAGTTATCGAGGTAGCTGCTGGCGTTCGCAGGACCTGAGCTCTCCTCTTATTTGTCTTTTGCTTCCGTATCAAGATTTTCTGTGTTTTGAATATTGTTCAGTTGTTCTTAGAGGCTCTGACTTGTGACGCCGGATCATTTGGGCTATTATTACTCTTGATTACGTTTTCTGCAGTATTTCTATTATAATCAAACTGAGAATTTATGCTAAAAATTTATATTTATGTTAGTGATTTGGCCGTGAAATGTTTAAATCGTCGGGCTTTCCTAACAAGGTGTTTGGCACCATCAGGACCGGGGTTTGGGTCGTGACAATATACTTATGCTATATTATGCACAGAGAATAAGTGCATTTGGTAATATTGTATCGAATGTAGTGTGTGTGTGTGTATATATATATATATATATATATATATATATATATATATATATATAAGCTATACTCTATACAGTATTAGCTAAAACACTTATAGTCAATATATATATATATACAGACACTTACGCTTTTCTATGCATTGAGTATAAGTGTATTAGGTAATACTGTATCGAATATAGTGTATACATATATATATATATATATATATATATATATATATATATATATATATATATGTAGTTACGCTTTATTATGTATTAGCTAATATTATATTGAATAAAGCTTATATATATATTTAATATATATATATATATATAGTTATGTTTTATTATGTATCGAATATAGTATATATATATATATATATATAACTATATATATATATATATATATCTCTATTAAATATATATTTAAGCTTTATTCAATATAATATTAGCTAATACATAATAAAGCGTAACCCTCTATATATATATATATACACTTACACCTTATATATATCTATATCAAAATAGAAAACAGCTAATAAATTTATTTTAGAATAGCGACCAACTTTGGTCGCTATTTTGATCATGGTCAAAACGTAGCGACGAAAGTTGGTTGCTATTTTGGTCAAATAGTGATAATTGAATTAGCTACCAAAATAGAGACCAACATTGGTCTCTTTCGCTAAGTATATGTGCAATACCTAATATTAAATCGAATATAGCCTATATATATGTAATATATATATATATATATATAGATATATATATATATATATATATATATATATATATATATATATATATACTTACGCTATACTATGCATTAAGTACAAGTGCATTAACTAATATTATATCGAATAAAGCTTGTATATATATATATAATATGCACTTATGCTAAACTATACACTATGTATAAGTGCATTAGCTAATATTATTTCGGATATATAGCTTATCTATGTATAATATATATCCTTACGATATACTATGCACTATGTATAAGTGTATTAGCTAATATTATATCGAATAAAACTTATATATATATATATATATATATATATATATATACAAGGTTAATTAATTTATTTTAGAAATAGCGACCAACTTTGGCTGCTATTTTGGTCATAGTAAAAACATAGTGACCAAAGTTGGTCGCTATTTTGGTCAAACAGTCAAAATTAATTAAAATAGCGACCAATGTTGGTCGCTTTTTGTAAATCTAGAGTCAAATACGGGTTTCCCCCTCCTATTCTCTTATTTCTTCCCCAAATTTTCCCAAACTCTCTCTCAAACATTCTACACCCTTTCTTTATTTCCCTCACATTCGGCCAAATAAACCCCTTTTCTAGGAGTTCCTGAAGTTGCTCCTTTAATTCTTTCAACTCCGCTGGTGCCATGCGATACGGCAGAATGAAAATGGGATGAGTTCCCGGCACCAGGTGCATACCAAAATCAATATCCCGCTGCGGTGGCATGCCCGGCAGGTCTGCAGGAAAAACATCAGGAAAATCCCTTACCATAGGAACAGAATCAATGCTAGGAGTCTTGGCTCCAACATCTCTCATAAACGCCAAATATGAGTGGCAACCCTTCCCAAGCATACATCGGGCCTTCAAGAAATAAATAAATGTACTAGGAATATAATCAGTCACACCTCACCAATCGATCCTCAGAACACCCGACATAGCCAATGTGACTGCCTTAATATGACAGTCTAGAATAACATGACACAGAGATAGCCAGTCCATGCCTAGACTAATATGAAATTCAACTATGTTCAATATCAATAAATCAATTCGGGTCTCCAGACCCCCAATAATCAGAACACACGACCGGTACACACGGTCCACCACAACAGTATCGCACACCGGGGTATACGTATGAACATGAGAAATAAGAGACTCCCGGGGCATACTTAATTACTGAGAAAAATATGAAGACACATATGAATAGGAGGAACGGGGATGAAATAAGACAGAGGCATCTCTTATTTTGTGTTGCAGATTGAGATAATACCTGTGATAACAGCATCTGACGCAATGGCATTTGTCCTTCTTAGGATAGAATAAAGTTAAGCCAAGACACCGCGTGATCAGCCTCCACTTCTGGGCCGACCCCTAGCAGACTGGCCTCTACCCCTGGCTGGCTGGGGGTGCTGAAGAAACTAGAGCACAAGACGAGGCTGATCCATCTACTGAGACTGACCACAATGAAGTCAAGGACACTGCTTCCTCATATGACCAAACTCTCCACACTCGAAGCAACTACCAGGTGCAGAAGAAGGGTACCAAAGGGAACCCCTTGTACCAGAATGACCAGCCGATTCACTCGGCACAGAAGAACCTTGAGCTGAAAGGGCATATGATAAGCTCTGAGCTGGGAGGGCGCTAGGTGAAGAGTAGCCCTGCTGGAACCCTTGATGACCATGGGCCTGAAGATGCCCCACTATACTCTGGACGGGCCGATTGAGGAGGCCTAAAGGAACGGCCTCTACCACGCTGGCACTAGCCCCCAAACGGAGTACCACTAAAATTGCACCATTCTCGGGGCCCTTTGGCATCCCTCACCTCACGCTCCCTACGGCGAACTGTCTCAATATAATGAGCAATGTCAACCTCCTCTCAAACAAAGTACCCAATACTCTCTCTAGTCATAAAAATGCAAAGAGAGTAGTTAAGGTCATCCACAAATCTCTAAATCCTCTCACAATCCGTCGGAATAATCCAAGTAGCATGATGGGCCAACTGCGAAAACCTCATCTCATACTGGGTCACGGTCATGTCCCTCTAAGTAAACCACTTAAACTGCCGAAGCATATCCTCTCTGCGGGACTCTGGTATGTACTTCTCCAAGAAGACACTAGAGAACTGTTGTCAAGTAAGAGGTGCTGCACCAACGGGCCTACACCTCTCAAAATCCTCCCACCAGGTAAACGTAGCCCCTAAAAATTGAAATGTAATGAAAGCCACACCACTCGACTCAAAAATCCCTGTCGTGTGAAGCATACGCTGAAACTTGTCAAGAAAACCCTCGCCATCCTCGCCCTCTACACCACTGAATGTCGAAAGTTGGAACCTACCAAACCTCTCAACACGACGCTGATCATCGTCTGGCATATATATATATATAATTTTTTTGAAATTAAATAAAAATTAATGGAATTTTTCAATTGAATTAAATAAATGTAAATTTTAAATTGAATTATAATAAACTTATTTTTTTATATAGCGACCAATGTTGGTCGCTATTCTGGTGAAGCGATCAGAATTTAGCGACCAATTGTTGTCTCTATTTTGGTGAAAATAGTCAATATATATTTGGTATCTAAAATAGCGACCAAGGTTGGTCGCTTTTTGTAAAAATAGAGCTAAAAACGGGTTTCCCCTCCCATTCTCTTATTTTCTTCAAAAGATTTATCAAACCCTCTCTTCCATCTGACACACTCAAACCGCCCCCCCCCCCCGCCTTCCGTCTCCCCCAGCAGCAGCGCCACTGATGCATGACGGTGGCAGCAGCAGCTCCACTGGTGTCCTCCACTGTCCTGCTGGTAGGTTTCTATCTCCTTTCTTTGTTTTTTTTGAAATAGACTTATTTTAATTTGGTTAATGCCTTCTAGTTTGAACTCAAAAAATTCATTGTTCTTAGCTAAATTAAATCTATAATAATTGTTAGTAGGTAAAATATTTTGTTTTACCTAATAATTTGGGCAAGAAATGGTTTGAAGAGAAGAAACCCTAATATTTTAGGGTTTATGATCGTTTCTTGTGAATCAAACTTTTACGGTTTTAGTTTAATCTTGATTAGTCTATAGGTAGATATTTAATATAGACACGTCATAGTATATATATTTGGACTTTCTCTTAAAGTTCAAGACAGTGTTAATGTTTAAGGCTTTAAGCGAATCATTGTGTGGCTCTTATTTGAGTACAACGATTCGCCCACATAGAGGATAACTAATATTAGCTATGTAATAATACTTGAAATAACAATGAGATGAACCTTTAGGATAAAACTAGTTTAGTTATAAATGAAATTTTAGGGTATGACTTGAAGCTGTTAGGATATGAATTGAACTTTTAGGATATGACTTGAGCCTTTTAGGTATGATTTGAAGCTTCAGGATATAAATTGAACCTTTCATGTATGAATTGAGGCTTTTAGGATATAAATTGAACTTTTAGTTTAAGTTTAAACTCGTAGGATATGAATATAACTTTTAGGATATAAATTGAAGCTTGAATCTTTGTATTGTCTTGATATTTTAGTTATTAATAAAAATTCTAGAATATGACTTGAAGCTTTTAGGATATGAGTTGAACTTTTAGGATATGATTTGAGTCTTTTAGGTATGATTTGAACCTTTAGGATATAAATTGGACCTTTTAGGTATGAATTGAAGCTTTTAAGATATAAATTGAAATTTTAATTTAAGTTTAAACTCGTAGGATATGAATATAACTTTTAGGATACAAATTGGAGCTTGATTCTTTGTATTGTCTTGATTGTTTAGTTATAAATAGAAATTTTTTGATATGACTTGAAGCTCTTAGGATATTAGTTGAACTTTTAGGATATGACTTGAGCCTTTTAGGTATGATTTGAACCTTTAGGATATAAATTGAACCTTTTAGGTATGAGTTGAAGCTTTAAGGATGTAAATTGAACTTTTAGTTTATGTTTAGACTCGTAGGATATGAATATAACTTTAGGATATAAATTGAAGCTTTTATGTATGAGTTGGACCGTTAGGATAAGACTTGAACTTTTTTGGATATGAATTGAAGCTTTTATGTATGAGTTGAACCTTTAGGATATAAATTAATCCTTTTAGGTATGAGTTGAAGCTTTTCAAATATAAATTGAACTTTTAGTTTAAGTTTAAACTCGTAGGATATTAATATAACTTTTAGGATAAAAATTGAAGCTTTTATGTATGAGTTGAACCGTTAGGAAATGACATGAACTTTGTGGATATGAATTGAAGCTTTTATGTTCTAGTTGAACCATTACGATATAAATTGAACCTTTTAGTTATGAGTTGAAACTTTAGGATATGAATTGAAATTTTGGTTTATGTTTTAGAACATTATATTACAGGAGGATTTTGTAGAAGAGGTTGATGACTTTATTAGACATGATATGGAACTTCCACAAAGAATGACTTAGATAAAGTACCTGGCAGAATGTGCCTTTAATTGTTATTCTCATTATAGCGACAATGATGATGACAAGGCAATGGCATGTGTTTCAAATAGTGATAGTGTAGGTATGAATTTAATATTTCCTAAGTAGATAAAGGAAGAGCTTGTAGAGGAATTATGTACTTCATTTTCCACGAGGAAAAGAAGTTTAATTGAGAGTGACAAGGTTGATGGAGATGGAATGTGTTCCGTTGGTCTTGACGGTTTCCATAAAAAGGGGATCATAAGACTGTATGATGACAGAGATTTTGGGAAGTTTTGTACTCAACTTTCGTCCAAGCATAACAAATACAAGATTAATGTGATATTGGTGATAGTTCGTCGGATTCAGACGACGATTTGACAGACAAAAGTATGCAAATTTTGATCAAAAGAATTAGAGGTAAAAAATTTTTCTTGGCTCTACCAAGAAAAATGTATTTCCATTCTTCTGTCGATCAAATCGCCGTCTGAATCCGAAGAACCAGCACCAATAACACATTAAGCTTGTATTTACTAACCTTGGATGAAAGTAGAGTACAAAACTTCCTATAATCTTTGTCATCATAGAGTTTTATGATCCACGTTTTATGGGAACTTGAACAACCAATGGAAAATATTCCATCTCATCAACCTTGTTGCTATGAATCAAACTTTTTTTTCCTCTTGGAAAGTGAAGTAGAGAATATCTCTATAACCTTTTTTTTCTACTTAGAAAATGTTAAAATCCTACCTATATCATTACTATTCTGAAAGACATGTCGTTGGCTTCTCATTATCATTGTAGCTAATGAGATTAACAATTGATAAAAGACACACCATGTGAGGTACTGTATCCAAATTATTCTCTATATCCAAGTTCATCCCGTGTAATAGTACCACGAAGACATTGATGACGTTATTAGACAAGCAATGGAACATCCACCAAGAATAACTAAGACACCGTACCAGGAAAAATGTGCCTTTAATTATTATTCTAATTTGTGGCAATGATGATGATAAGGCAATGGCATGTGTTTCAAATAGTGATGGTGTAGGTAGGAATTTAGTATTTCCTAAGTAGATAAGAAAAGAATGTGACGATCCGACCCATCGTCTCATATATTTCCGTCCTGTTTTCACCGTTTATTACTTCTTCATGATTAATTATATGTGTTTGGTGAATTTGAATTGATTCGTATAGAGTTTGATAAGGAATGAGACAATTAGTCTCTTCAAAGAGAGTTTGGTTTGAAATAGTCAATCGGAAGTTGACTTGCAAGTTATAGGGCTCGAAATGGATTGTCGATAAGTTGGTTAGTTTTGGGGGATGATATAAGGCTTAGAAGAGCATTTGAACGTAATTTTGGAAGCTCGGTGTAGAATTAGGATTGAATTGGCTAAGTTAGCATTTTTGGCGATATCCGGTTGGTAGGTGAGATTTTGATCCAATGTTCATAATGGAATTTGGAGAGTTGCAGCAGCTTTGTTAGGTGATTTGGGGATGTGTGTGCAAAACTTCGACCGAATCGGAGGTGTTTAGGTTGGATTTTTGATCGAATGAGAGTTTTGGAAGAATTTGATAAACTTAGGATTTGATTTGGTAAATGTTAAGGATTATGGTGTTACCGATTGTGTTTTGATGATTCAAGCAAGTTTGGGTAGGGTAAAAGATCATGTCTATGTTTTTGGTTGAGGTCTCGGGGGCCTCGGGGTGAATTCGGCTGGATAAACGGAGAGTTTGGTATTTATTGCATGATTTTAGTTTGCTGGTTCTGTCATTTCCGCATCTGCAGAAAAGGGACCACATAGGCGGTTCCATAAATGCGACTAGGTGGTCTCAAAAGTGGTCCTGAGGGTATGGGCAATTTCCACAGAAGTGGAGGAATTTCTGCAAAAGCGGAGATCGCAAATGGGAACTTGGACCGCAGAAGCGGTTTTGGGAGAACCGCATTAGTTGGAGAACAGCAACAGCGTTGAATGCATAAGCGGTAATTTGAGCGCAGAAGCGAAAAGTCCTGGACAGATTTAAGTTAAGTCTTCTTCGCGAATTCGGAAAGAACAAACATTTTGGACTTCGAACCAAGAGGGTTTTGGGAAATTTTTAAAGAGTATTTCAAGGGCTATCATCAAGTATGGATTGTTGGAATTATATTATGATATTAATGTGTATAAACATGTTTACACTGAAAAACTAGGGAATTAAAGGTTTAAAATGGAGGTTAGGGCTTGAAACTTAAGAGAGATAAATTGATGATTTAAAGGGTCCAATAGACTTTGATTCTTGTGAACTTGATATATATAGACTTGTGGCAAGATAAAGATCGTATTGATGTAAAATTTTGTGGGTCTTGAGAAGTGGTCTTGGGGCTCGGGTTTTGAAAATTTCGTGGATTTTGATATTTTTATAGTCTTTTCAATTGGGTTATATTCCCTTAGCCTATTGTAACATTTTTCATTGTAGTTTTGGCCAGATTCAACGCACGAGGAGGCCGATTCGAGAGGCAAGGGCATTGCGAGCTAGTTTTCGACCGGCTAGAGGTGAGTAATGGATGTAAATGCTGCTCTGAGGGTTTGGAACACCAGACTTTCACATCATGATGTTATATTTAGGCGTGACAGGCATTCCACGATATGTGAGGGGTCATTTACTATTGAGGATTGAGATTTAGTCCATCCCAAGTGTTGATTTCTACTATATTGGTGATTGAGACGCATACTTTATTATTGTGAATTTGGCTTATTGCTATGTTTGGGGAATTGGGCCGACCTGTACAATCCTTAGGGGATCCTTATGTGTTTTCCCGACTTCTGTGCATAACATTGATTCTCAGTCATGCTATCAATCGTTAAAAATAATACAAAAAATGTGATTATACATGAAGATTAAATGAATAAGGATATATGGGCTGAAATCCCTATGGTATGTCACGCACAATTGGCTGTGAACATTAAATGAATAAGGATATGTGGGCTGAAATCCCTATAGTATGTCACGCAGAATTGGCTGTGAACTAAATGAGATGCGTCAGCGACACGGTAGTGAGGATGTTTCTTGATATTTGATCGGATTGCACGCTGCATCGATTATATATTTTGATATTGAGTCCGGGAGCATGATTTATGCCAATACTTGGCTGATATTGCGCTTGGGCTGTAGGAGTCCCTACGGAGTCTGTACACACACCCGACGAGCGTCGTCGACATTATATAAGTGGAGCAGACTGCATGCCACAGCGGGTACTAGTGTGTACCATTATATGTGTTGCATTCTTTGATGCATTATTTCTTAAGTGTATTATTTGTTGTATATTGTTTCCACGATTTTGGCTATGAACTACTAGATATAGAGTAACTTGTGCATTTCCTATGTTTTCTTACTTTCAGACTGTAGTTATACTTATTACTCACTGGGTCGTAGTACTCACTTTACTCCCTGCACCTTGTGTGCAGATCTAGGGCAGGCTGAGTAGATCCAGCTGATCCATAGTTCTTTTTCTGGGAGTATTTGAGGTACCTGTAGGGTATTCGCAACCGATGATTCTCCCCTTATCTCTATCCTTTTATTCCCGTACTCTCACTTTTTAGACAAACATTCAAGTAGAATGTTCCTATGTATTTAGAGGCTCGTGTTCGTGACACCGGGTCCTAGTTGGGCTGTATTGGTATTTTGTTAGGCTTTTCGCATTATTATCAGTATTTCATACTTTTAACTTAAATGATATTTACCTTCATCTGTTTAATTAATGGGGTTATTGTTATAAATGGTCGGGCTTTCCAAGTGGTGTGCTGGGTTCCATCAGGACCGGGTTGGGTCGTGACATGTTTGTATCAGAGCCTAGGTTATTTGGTCTCGTGAGTCATGAGCTGGTTTAGTAGAGTCTCATGGATCGGTACGGAGATGTATGTACTTATCCTTGGGAGGCTGCAGAAACTTTAGGAAATTTCATATTCTTTCAATTCTTATCGTACGATATTTTTGACCCGAGAACTAAACTCTGTTATTCTATTCACTCGAAGATGGTGACAACCCATGATACCGGACGTGGTAGACAACCACCTGTACTACTACTGAGGCTACGAGAGGCCGTGGACGCGGTAGCAATCGATGTCGTGGTCGAGGCAGTGCTGAGAGGGCAGCAACTATTGACCTAGTTGTTGCCCCGGCTCAGGAGCAGGCTCCAGTTATAGAGTCTCCAGCAGCACCTGTTGAGGCACCAGTTGTGCCTATTGTGATTCCGGGTCTTCAAGAAGATCTAGCTCAGATTCAATAAGTTTTTACTAGCCTGGCTTAGACCGTCTCAGCCACTATTGCAGTAGCTACATCGTAGGCCGTGGGAGGCAATAAGACCCCCGCTGCTCGCCCGCCTGAGCAGGGAGTGCATGGTTTGCAGACACTAGAGTCACCATCAGTTCAGTCGGTTGCCCCAGTTCAGGATGATGTGATCCCAGCTATGCTGACGATGAGCAACGTCGTCTTGAGAGGTTCAACAGACATTCACCTCCAAATTACAGTGGTGTTTTGGGCGAGGATTCCTAGGTTTTCTCGACAAGTGTCGGTTTATGCTTTGGACCGCGGGGATCTTGGAGTCGAGCGGGTATTTTTTACTACTTTCTACTTTTCTGGAGCAGCTTTCACTTGGAGAGAGGATTATGAGCTATGTAGGCCGAGAGGTGCAGCGCCTTTGTTATGGCAGGAGTTCTCCACTTTCTTCCTGAAGTAGTGGATACTAAAGTCCTAGAGGGAGGAGCTGCGGAGACAATTTGAGTGTCATCGTCAGGGTGATATGACTTTGTCACAGTATTAGGTGAGATTTTCAGAGTTGGCTCGTTATGCTCCATGGATGATCCTGACTAATTGGGAGAGGATTAGGGGGTTTGTGGATAGACTTATCTTTCTCGTCCGTATTCTGATGACCCAAGAGAGGATTCTGAGTCATACTTTTGAGGATGCAGTGGATATTGCTCGTGATATTGAGACAGCTCAATGTCAGGAGAGAAAGGAGAGGAAGGCCAAGAGACCTACAGGATCGGGTTGCTTCAGTGGTTCTCCGTCTAGAGGCCAGGCTCAGTAGAGCAGATGACGTTCTTTTAGGCCTCATCAGTCAGCTCGTCTCGAGTATCGTGCGGCGTCTTCAGGCCGTGGCCATCAGGGGTTCCAGTAGTGCCAGTCATTACTTAGTGCCCTGAGCTCATAGCTCATTACATGCCCCTTGAGCTCAAGGTTCTTCTGTGCAGGGCGCATCTGCTGGTCATTCCGGTGTAAGGGGTTCCCATCACTCCCCTTTTCCAGCATCTAGTATTTGCTTTGAGTGTTGCGAGTTTGGTCATATGATGTGGCAGTGTCCTCGACGTCATGGTAGCCAACCTTAGCAGAGGGATCAACCCTCGTCTTTTGCTTTGGTTTCTTCAGTACCAGCCGAGTCAGAGAGGGGTATAGGCCAGGCAGCCAGGGGTCGCCCTAGGGGCGTAGACCGATCAGGCGGCGGTGTACAGGATAGATTTTATGTAATCCCAGGGAAGACAAATGCCCCTGCATATGTTATTGTTATCACATGTATTTTTTCAGTCTACCAAATAGATGCCTCCTCATTTTTTGTTCCTGGTTATACCTATTCTTACGTGTCATCATATTTTGCTCACCATTTGGGTAGGACCCTAGGGTGTCTTGCTTTACATGTGCACGTATCTACCCCGTTGGGGGATACTATTATTGTGCACCATGTGTATCAGTCCTATCTTGTTACTATTGGGGGTCTGCACACCCGAGTTGATGTATTGCTTCTGATCATGGTAGACTTTGATGTTATTCTAGGCACGGACTAGTTATCTCCGTGTCATGCTATTCTAAATTGTCATGCAAAGACATTCACCTTGGCTATGCCGGGTGTTCTGAGAATCAAGTGGCGTGGTATGACTGATTATGTCCCTAGCAGGGTTTTATCTTTCTTTAAAGCCTAGTATATGTTTGGGAAGGGTTGTTTATCATATTTTGCCTTTGTGCGTGATGTCGGAGGTGAGGCTCTCAATATAGATTTTTTTCCTGTCGCGAAGGACTTCCCTGATGTATTTCCTGCAGATCTGCCGGGTATGCCCCCGGACAGGGACATTGAGTTTTGTATTGACCTAATTTCGGGCACCGTCACATTTTTCTGTCGTATCGCATGGCACCACCAGAGTTCAAAGAATTAAAAGATCATCTTCAGGAGCTCCTAAAAAAGATGTTTATTCGGCCGAGTGTGTCGTCGTGGGGTGCACATGCGTTATTTGAGAAGACGAAAGATGGCACAATGAGAATGTGCATTGACTACATGCATTTGAAGAAAGTAACAGTGAAGAACAAGTATCCACTACTTCGTATTAATGATTTATTCGACTAGCTTCGGGGAGGGATGGTGTTTTCCGAGTTTGATCTCCGTTCAAGTTATCACTAGCTGAAGATCAAGGAGTCAAACATTCTTAAGACTGCCTTCATGACTAGAGATGGTCACTATGAGTTTCTTGTTATGTCTTTCGGGCTCACCAACGCCCTAGTAGCGTTCATGCATCTGATGAATAGCGTATTTCGGCTGTATCTGGATACCTTTGTTACTGTATTCATTGATGATATCTTAGTATACTCGTGTAATCAGGAGGAGCACGTACAACATTTGCGGGTGGTATTGCAGAGATTGAGGGATGAGATGTTGTACGCCAGGTTATCCAAGTGTGAGTTTTGGCTCAGTTCCGTGGCCTTTATAGGACACTTAGTCTCCAATGATGGTATTTAGGTTGATCCAAATAAGATTGAGGCGGTTCAGAGTTGGCCTAGACCGTCCTTGGCCACAGAAATTTGCGGTTTCCTTGATTTGGCGGGTTATTATCGCCTTTTCATTCAAGGTTTCTCATCTATTGCCTCGTCCTTGACCAAGTTGACGTAGAAGGGAGCGCCGTTTGTACGGTCAGATGAGTGTGAGGAGAGCTTTCAGAAGCTCAAGATAGCTTTGACCACAGCTCCCGTATTGGTCGTGCCATCAGCTTCTGGTTCTTACACCGTTTATTATGATGCTTCGAGAGTCGGGATTGGCTATGTATTAATGCAAGAGGGTAGAGTAATTGCTTATGCTTCTCGGCAGTTGAAGCCCCATGAGAAGAACTACCTTGTTCATGACATAGAGTTAGCTGCTATAGTTCATGCCTTGAAGATTTGGAGGCACTATTTATATGGAGCATCTTGAGGTGTTCACCGATCATCGCAGCCTTCAGCATTTGTTCAAACGGAAAGATCTCAATTTGAGGCAGCAGAGGTGGCTTGAGTTACTTATAGACTATGACATTACCATTTTGTATCATCCGGGAAAGGTCAATGCAGTGGCTGATGCTTTGAGCTGAAAGGCAGTTAGCATGGGGAGTTTGGCATATATTCCAGTTGGGGAGACACCCTTTGCAGTTGATGTTCAGGCTTTGGCCAATCGTTTGGTGCGATTAGATATTTCAGAGCCTAGTCGAGTGCTGGCGAGCGTGGTTTCTCGGTCTTCCTTGTATGATCGCATCAGAGAGTGCCAGTATAATGCCCCGCATTTGCTTGTCCTCAAAGACAGGGTTTAGCACGAAGATGCTAGAGATGTGACTATAGGTGGCGATGGTGTGTTGATGATGCAGTGCAAGATTTGTGTGCCCAATATAGATGGGCGTGGATAATTGATTCTTGAGGAGGCCCACAGTTCGTGGTATTCCATCCATTTAGTTGTCGCAAAGATGTACCAAGTCTTGAGAAAGCATTACTGATAGAGGAGAATGAAGAAAGACATTGTGGGATTGGTGGCTCAGTGTCTCAATTGTCAGCAGGTAAAATATGAGCATAAGATACCAGGCGGTTTGCTTCAGTAGATGGTTATTCCTCGTGGAAATGGGAGAGATTTACTATGGATTTCGTGAGTGTTCTTTCTCGATCTTTGAAAAAGTTCAATTAGATTTGGGTCATTGTGGATCGGCTGACCAAGTCCGCACATTTCATTCCAATATGTACTACATATTCTTTGGAGAGGCTGGCAAGGATCACAGGGATCTTTGCCACCCAGCTTGCCGGGCGTTCATATGGTGTTTCATGTGTCTATGCTCTGGAAGTGTGTTGGGGACCTGTCTCATGTCTTAGACTTCAGTACGGTTTAGCAGGATGAGGATTTGACTTGTGATGTGGAGCCGGTGGCTATTTTGGGTCGACAGGTTCAGAAATTAAGACAGTGAAGGTACAGTGGAGAGGTCGGCACATTGAGAAATCCACTTGGGAGACCGAGCAAGATATGGGGAGAAGATACGCGCACCTATTTGAGATTTTAGGTATGTTTCTTGACCTGCTCGAGGACGAGATTTTGTTTTAGTTAGGGAGGATTTGAAAAACCGACCCATCGTCTCCTGTAATTCCATTCCGTTTTCCCATCACCGTATGTATTTGGTGAATTTGAAGTAATTCAAATGGAGTTTGGTTGGAAATGAGACAATTAGTCTCTTTAAGGAAGGGTTGGTTTTTAAAAGTTAACCACATGTTGAATTGTGAGTTAGGGGGCTCGGAATGGATTTATGATGATTCGGTTAGTTTGAGGGATGATTTACGGCTTATGAGAGCAATCAGAAGTAATTTTGGAGGCTCGGTGTAGAATTAAGATTGAATTGGCTAAGTTAGCATATTGGTGATATCCGGTTGATAGGTGAGATTTTAATTCGAGGGTTTGGAATGGAATTTTGAGGGTTTCAGTAGCTTCATTAGGTGAATTTGGATGTGTGTGCAAAAATTCAGTTCATTCGGAGGTATTTAGGTTGGGTTTTTTATCAAATGCAAGTTTCGTAAGTTTCATTTTAACTTTGGCTTGAATGCATCGTAGTTTGATGATTCTTGTGTTGTTGGATATGTTTTTATGATCGGAACATGTTTGTGTGATGTTTTAGGAAGGGTTGGCACTTTTGTTTGAGGTCCCGAGGGGCTCGAGATGTTTTCGGGGGGGAGGGGGTGTCAAACGGACCAATCTTGGCCTTTGAAAGTTGTAGAAAAATAGCTGAAGTGTTGCAGAGAACTATCTCTATGCGATCACATAGGAGGCATTGCGATCGCATGGGAGGTTTTGGAAGGGGTTCAGTTGTGTTCTATGCAATTGCGTGAGAGTCTCTCTGATCGCATATGTTCGGAATGTTGGTCTATGTGTTTGCATCAGGGGTAGTGCGATCGCGTAGTGTATTTGGGCCTGGGGTCCCTGGCAGTAAATTGTTCTATGCGATCACATGGTTGTTAGTGCGATCGAATAAGAGGAAATTTGGAGGTTGTAAATATGTGTTATGCAATCGCAATAGCAAGGCTGCGATCGCATAGGGTAAAAACTAGGGAGACAAAAGGGTTTTAATAACATTTCATCAGTGAACCAAGTCTTCTTTCCACCATTGTTAAGCAACCTTCGGAGGCTTTGACAAGGAATTTAAAGGGTTTTGACTGAGAATCTATTGGAGGTAAGTCCTATGGTCTAGAAACATCATCTAATTGTGATTTGAACACCTAAATTCATGGAAATTTTGGTAAAAAGGGAAGAACTAGGGCTTGTGTTTTCTTAATGAGAAATTGGATTTTGAGGGAGCATATGGACTCTGATTTTGATGAATTTTACATGTATAGACTCGCGGTTAGATAAGGCACATTTTTGTGTAAAAATTTGTAACTTTCACGAAGTGCGTCCGGGGCTCGGGTTTTACAAATTTCATGGTTTTCAATATTTGTCGAGTCTTTTCGATTGGGTTATATTCCCTTATCCTATTGAAATGTATTCATTGTGGTTTTGTCCAAATTCGACATGCGAGGAGTTTGATTTAAGAGGCAAGGGCATTGCTAGCTAGTTTTCGGCCGGCTAAAGGTGAGTAATTGATATAACTGTTGCTTTGAGGGTTTGAACTCTCAAACTTTCATATCGTAACACTATATTGAGGCGTGAGACGCTTTCCATGATGAGCGCGGGGTCGTATATTGTTGGGGATTGAGACTTACTCCTTTCTGAGTGTTAATTTTTAGTGTATTTGGCGATTGAAATGCATACCTTGATATTGTAAATTGGGCTTATTGCCGTGTTTGGGGCCTTGTGCGGACCTGCAGTATCCTTAGGGGATCTTTGTGTGTTTTCCTCACTTGTGTGCGTAACATAAATTGTCAGTCGTGTTTTAAAATACTTAAAACAACATAATAACTGTGTTTTATACATGTACCTTAACTGGAAAGGATATGAGGGCCGAGGTCCCTATAGTATCTCACGCGTGATTGGTTGTGGACTTATTTGATTGAGATAGGTCGGGGACCGAGTGGTGCGGATGTTTGCTTGATGTGTATCGGGCTACACAACGTAGCAATTTTTATATATTGATGTTGAGGCCGAGTGACTGTTTTATGCCAATGCCTGGCTGATAATGTGCTTGGTTGTAGGAGCCCCTCTGCACTCTGTACACACCCCCCAGTGAGCGTCGTCGACATTAAACAAGTGGAGCGGGCAGCACGTCGTAGCGGTTACCGGATGTACCACTATATTTGTTGTGTTGTTTCGTGCATTATTTCTTGACTGTGTTATTTGTTTGTTAGTGTTTCCACTGTTTTGGATATAAAGTGCTAGATATAGAGTACTTTGTGCATTTTCCTGCGTTTTCTTACTTTCAGACTTTAGTTAATTCTATTACTCACTAGGTCGGAGTAGTCACTTTACTCCCTTTACGTTGTGTGCAGATCTAGGACAGTGTCAGGATGAGTACATCCAGTTGATCCAGAGTTCCTTCCGGGAGTATTTGAGGTAGCTGTAGGGCGTTCGCAGCAGGTGATCCTCCCCTCTATCTTTATCATTTATTTCCGCATTTTAAGTTTTAGACAAACTTTTTAGGAAAATATTACTATGTATTCTAGAGGCTCATGTTCATGATACCGTGTCCTAGTTGGGTTGTATTGGTATTTTGTCATATTTTCCAAATTATTACCAGTATTTTAAACTTGACTTAAATAGCTTTACCTTTACTTGATAAAATAATTGGAGAAAGTGTTATAAATGGTTGGGCTAGCCTAGTAGTGTGCTGGGCGCCATCACGACCGGGTTGAGGTCGTGACAACTATAGTTCATGCCTTGAAGATTTGGAGGCACTATATGTGTAGAGTATATTGTGAGGTATTCACCGATCATCGCAGCCTTCAGCATTTGTTCAAGCAGAAAGATGTTAATTTAAGGTAGCGGAGGTGGCTTGAGTTACTTAAGGACTATGGTATTACAATTTTTTATCATCCGGGAGAGGCCAATGTAGTGGCCAATTCTTTGAGCCGAAAGGTAGTTAGCGTGGGGGTTTGGTGTATATTCCAGTTGGGGAGAGACCTCTTGCAGTTGATGTTCAGGCTTTGGCCAGTTGGTTGGTGCGGTTTTATATTTCGGAGCCTAGCTAGGTGTTGGCGAGCATGGTTTCTCGGTCTTCCTTGTATGATCGCAGCAGAGAGCGCCAATATGATGATCCGCATTTGCTTGTCTTCAGGGACAGAGTTCAGCACAAAGATGCTAGAAATGTGACTATAGGTGATGATGGTGTATTGAGGATGCAGGGCCGGATTTGTGTTCCCAATGTAAATGGTCTTACAGATAATTATTGAGGAGGACCATAGTTCGCGGTATTCCATCCATCCGAGTGCCGCGAAGATGTACCAGGACGTAAGATAACATTACCGGTGGAGGAGAATGAAGAAGGACATTGCGGGTTATGTATATCAGTGTCTTAATTGTCAGTAGGTGAAATATAAGCATTATATATCGGGTGGTTTGCTTCAGCGGATGGTTATTCCTGAGTGCAAATGGGAGAGAGTTACAATGGATTTCATGAGTAATCTTCCTCGGACTTTGAAGAAGTCTGATTGGATTTGGGTCATTGTGGATCGACTGACCAAGTATGTGCATTTGATTCTAGTGTGTACCACATATTATTCGGAGCGGCTACCAGGGATCTTTATTCGAGAGATTGTTAGGTTGCATGGTGTTCCAATTTCTATTATATCGGATCGAAGTACTCAGTTTACTTCTCAGTTTGTGAGGAATTTTCGGCACGAGTTGGGTACTCATGTGGAGCTGACTTCAGCATTTCATCCTCAGACGGACGGATAATGCGAGCGTACTATTTAGATATTGGAGGATATGGTGCGTTCCTATGTGATTGATTTTGGAGGTTCTTGGGATGAGTTTCTACCTCATTCAGAGTTTGCCTAGAATAATAGCTATCAGTCTAGCATTCGGATGGCGCCATATGTGGCCTTATATAGGAGACGATGTAGATCTCCAGTCGGTTTGTTTGAGCCCAGCGATGCTAGGTTGTTGGGGACATATTTGGTCCAGGATGCCTTAGAGAAGGTGAAGGTGATTCTGGAGAGACATCGTACAGCTCAGTCGCATCAGAAGAGTTATGCGGACCGGAAGGTTCGAGATGTATCTTACTCGGTGGGTGAGAAAGTCTTACTGAAGGTTTCTTCCATGAAAGGTGTGATGAGATTTGGAAAGAAAGGGAAGTTAATTCGGTGGTTCATTGGACCTATTGAGGTGCATAGGAAGGTTGGGGAGGTGGCCTATATGCTTGCTTTTCCACCTAGTTTGTAGGGCGTTCATCGGGTGTTTCATGTGTCTATGATCCGGAAGTATGTTGGGGACCCGTCTCATGACTTGGACTTCAACACAGTTCAACAAGATGAGGATTTGACTTATAATGTGGAGCCAGTGGCTATTTTGGGTTGACTAGTTTGGAAATTGAGATAAAAAGATATACCTTAACTGAAGGTGCAGTGGAGAGGTCGGCCAGTGGAGGAGGCCACTTCGGAGAACGAGCAGGAGATGTAGAGCAGATACCCTCACCTATTTGAGACATAAGGTATGTTTCTTGACCCGCTCGAGGACGGGAATTTGTTTTAATTGGGGATGATGTGACGATCTGACCTATCGTCTCATATATTTCTCTCATGTTTTCCCTATTTATTGCTTCTTCATGATTAAATATATGTGTTTGCTGAATATGAAGTGATTCGGATAGAGTTTGATAAGGAATGAGACAGTTAGTCTCTTTAAGGAGAGTTTGGTTTGGAATAGTCAACCGGGTGTTGACTTGCGAGTTAGAGGGCTTGGAATGGATTTCCGATTATTCAGATAGTTTTGGGGGATGATTTAAGGCTTAGGGGAGCAATCGAAAGTAATTTTAGAAACTCGGTATAGAATTAGGCTTGAATTGGCTAAGTTAGCATTTCTGGCGATATCCGTTGATAGGTGAGATTTTGATTCGAGGGTCGGAATGAAACTTCAAGAGTTGCAGTAGCTTTGTTAGGTTATTTAGGGATGTGATTGCAAAATTTCAGCTTAATCAGAGGTATTTAGGTCAAGTTTTTGATCGAATATGAGTTTTGGAAGAATTTGACAAACTTAGACTTTGATTTGGTGAAAGTTGAGGATTTTGGTGTTAACGATAATTTTTGATGATTCGAACGAGGTTGGGTAGGGTAAAAAATATCATGTCTGTGTTTTTAGTTGAGGTCCCGGCGGCCGCAGGGTGAATTCGGGTGGTTAAATGGAGAGTTTGGAGTTTATTGCATGATTTAAGTTTGATGATTCTGTCATTTCCGCATCTGCGGAAAAGGGACCGAATAGGCGTTTACGCAGATGCGGCTAGGTTGTCGCAAATGAGGTCCTGAGGGTCTAGGCAATATTCGCAGAAGCGGAGGGATTTCCACAAAAGAGAACATTGTAGATACGAACTTGGACCTCAAAAGCGGTCTGGGAAGTTTTTGGAGAAACCGCATAAGCGGTTGGAGAACCGCAAAAGCGGTGACCGCATAACCGGCAATTGGAGCACAGAAGCAAAGAGGCTTGGACAGAGATAAGTTGTCTTCTTCGCGAATTTTGGAAGAACAAATATTTTGGACTTCGAACCAAGAGGGTTTTGGGCAATTTTTCAAGAGGGTTTCAAGGGCTATCATCATGTATGGATTCTTGGAATTAAATATCGATATTATGGTGTATAAACATGGATTTACACTGAAAACCCAAGGAATTAGAGGATAAAAATGGAGGTAGGGCTTGAAAGTTAAGAGAGCTTAAATTGATGATTTGAGGGGTTAAATGGACTCTGATTCTTGTGAACTTTATAAGTATAGACTGGTGGCGAGATACATATCATATTAATGTAAAATTTTGTGGGTTTCGAAAAGTGGGCCCGGGGCTCGGTTTTTTCAAATTTCATGGTTTTTGATTTTTTTCGAGTCTTTTTGATTGAGTTATATTCCCTTAGCCTATTGAAATGCATTCATTGTGGTTTTGGCCAGATTCGACGTGCGAGGAGGTCGATTCGAGAGGCAATGACATTGCGAGCTAGTTTTCGGCTGGCTAGAGGTGAGTAATGGGTGTAGATGCTGCCCTGACTGTTTGAAACCCCAGACTTTCACATTGTGACACTATATTAACGTATGAAACGCATTCCACAATGATTGTTGGGTCCGTTACGGTTGGGGATTGAGACTTAGTCCATCCCGAGTGTTTTCTACGATATTGGTGTTTGAGACAAATACCTTATTATTGTGAATTGGGCTTATTACCGTGTTTGGGGCCTTGTGCCGACCTGTAGAATCCTTAAGGGATCCTTATGTTTTTTTCCTCACTTGTGTGCATAACATAGATTCTCAGTCATGGATTCAAATATTAAAAATAATATAATAATTGTATTTATACATGAACATTAAATGAATAAGGATATGAGGGCTGAGATCCCTATAGTATGTCACGGCCGATTGGCTGTAAACTTATTTGACTGAGATGGGTCTGGGACAGGGTAGTGCAGATGTTTCTTTGTATGGATCGGGTTGAACGCCGCAATGATTATATATATTGAAATTGACGTCGAGAGCCTATTTTATGCCAATACCTGGCTGATATTGCGCTTGGGCTATAGGAGCCCCTCTGGAGTCTGTACACACCGCTAGTAAGCGTCGTCGACGTTAAATAAGTGGTGCAGGCTGCACGTCGCAGCGGGTACTAGTGTATACCATTATATGTGTTGTATTTTTTCATGCATTATTTCTTATCTATATTATTTGTTGAACATTGTTCCCACGGTTTTGGATATGAACTTCTATATATAGAGTACTTTGTGCATTTCCTGTGTTTTCTTACTTTTAGACTGTAGTTATGTTTATTACTCACTGGGTCGGAGTACTCACTTTACTCTCTGCACCTTGTGTGCAGATCCAGGGCATTCTCAGGTTGAGTAGGTCCAGCTGATCCAGAGATCTTATTCCGGGAGTATTTGAGGTAACTGTATGGCGTTTTCAGCCAATGATTCTCCCCTCTATCCCTATCCTTTTATTTCCGCATTCTCAGTTTTTAGACAAACATTGTAGAAAGATTTTACTCTATATTTAGAGGCTCGTGTTTGTGACACCGGGTCCTTGTTGGGTTGTATTGGTATTTTTTTGGATTTTCTACATTATTATTAGTATTTCAGACTTTTGACTTATATGATATGTACCTTCATTTGTTTAATTAATGGGGTTATTGTTATAAATGGTCGGTCTTGCCTAGTAGTGTACAGGGCGCAATCACGGCCGGGTTGGGGTCATGATAAAGAGCTTATAGAGTAATTTTGTACGTCATTTTCCATGACGAAAGAAGTTTAATTGAGAGTGACAAAGTTGATGATGATGGAATGTGTTCCGTTGGTCATGGCAGTTCCTATTAAATGGGGATCATAAGACTCTACGATGACAGAGATTATAGGAAGTTTTGTTCTAAATTTTCTTTCAAGTGTGATCCGTGCATGTTTAATGTGATATTGGTGATATTTTTTCGGATTCAGACAATGATTTGACCGACAAAAGTATGGAAATTCTCTAAACAAAAACTTAAAGGTAAAATATTTTTCAGCATCCTTCCCTATCAAGAAAAACGTTTTACCTTTAATTCGTTTTAAGACAATTTCCATATTTTTGTCCATCAAATCATTGTCTAAATCCAAAGAAATGTCACCAATATCACCAATATCACTTTAAGCTTCTACGGATCAGACTTGGAAGAAAGTTTAGAACAAAAGTTCCTATTATCTTTGTCATCATAGTCTTATGATCTCCGCTTTGTAGGAACTGCCACGACCAATGGAAAACATTCTGTGTCCATAAACATTGTCACTATCAATCAAACTTCTTTTCCTCTTGCAAAGTGAAGTAGAGAATTTCTCTATAACGTCATTTATATACTTAGGAAATATTAAATCCTACCTACACCATCACTATTTTGAAACACATGTCGTTGCATTCTTATTATTATTGTAGCTACAGAGATCAGCAATTGATCAAAGACACACCCTGTCAGGCACTCTATCCAAGTTTTCTTTGTATCCAAGTTCATCCCGAGTAATAGTACCACGAAGAGGTTGATGAAGTTATTAGATATGCAATGGAACTTCCACCAAGAATAACTAAGATACAGTACCTGGTGGAATGTGCCTTTAATTGTTCTTCTCATTATAGCGACAAATGATGAGAAGACAATGGCTTGTGTTTCAAATAGTGATGGTGTAGGTAGGAATTTAATATTGCCTAAGTAGATAGAAGAAGAGCTTATAGAGGAACTACGTATTTCATTTTCCATGAGGAAAATAAGTTTGATTGAGAGTGATAAGGTTGATTAAGACGCACGATTTTCCGTTGGTCATCGCAGTTCCCAGAAAATGGGGATCACAAGACTCTATGATGACATAGATTATAGGAACTTTTTTACTCAACTTTCTTTCGATTTTGATCCGTACAAGCTTAATGTGATATTGATGATATTTCTTCGGATTCAGATAATGATTTGACCGACAAAAGTATGTAACTGCTCTTAAAAAGAATTAAAGGTAAAATGTTTTTCAACATCTTCTCTACCAAGAAAAACATTTTACCTTTAATTCCTTTTAAGAGCATTTCCATACTTTTGTCGGTCAAATTATTGTCTTAATCCGAAGAAATATCATCCAATATCATATTAAGCTTGTACGGATCAGACTTGGAAGAAAGTTGAGCACAAAACTTCTTATAATCTTTGTCATCATAGAATCTTATGATCCACGTTAAATGGTAACTACGATGACCAACGGAAAAACTTCCGTCTTCATCAACCTTGTCACGATGAATAAAACTTATTTTCCTCTTGGAAAGTGAAGTAGAGAATTTCTCTATAACCTCTTTTATCTAATTATGAAATGTTAAATCCTACCTACACCATCACTTTTTTGAAACACATGTTGTTGCCTTCTTATTATCATTGTAGCTAATGAGATAAACAATTGATAAAAGACACACTCCATCAGGTACCGTATCCAATTTAATCTTTGTATCAAAGTTCATCCCGAGTAGTAGTACCACAAGGATAATCACCGAAGCCACCAGCCAACTTTCTGATGCTAATGAAGCAGGATGAGCTATTCAATAAAACTCTTATTGTAAAGAAGAAGAAAGATACTGATTTAGAAAAGAGTGTCGACCCTCGACTACATACATGTAAGTTTTTTTTACTTTTCATTATATATTTTGATTTACATTTATATAAGTCTTTAAATACTAGTTCAATATAATTTTTCATGTAGGTTCAATTCGCTTCACAGCTAACGTGGGGGAATTCATACGTAGTCAACCCCCGAATGAACTGAGCGAGGCAATCCAACTTTTAGATGAGGATGCTGAAAGAACCTAACAATCTGAACTATCATCCTATGAATTACCGCCACGTTTTCTCCATTTTATGTTTCCATATGTTCCATTATATGTGTTTGGAGAGTTTCAAGTAATTGGGATGGAGTTTGGATAGAAATGAGACAATTAGTCTCTTTAGGAGAAGGCTAATTTGGAAAAGTCAACCGAACATTGACTTATGAGTTAAAGGGCTCGGAATGGATTTTCGATGATTCGACTAGTTTCCGGTGATGATTTTTGACTTAGGAGCGCAATCGAAGTTGAATTTGGAGTACCGGTATAGAATTAGGCTTGAATCGGCTAAGTTTGAATTTTGGCGAATTCCGATTGATATTAGAGATTCTTATCCGGCGGTCTGAATAGAATTCTGATAGTTGCAATAGCTCCGTTTGGTGATTTTGATGCTTGCAAATGTTCAGGTCATTCGAAGGTGTTTAGGTTGGATTTTGGGTCAAATGCGAGTTGCGGAAGTTTTAGTTTAACTTAGGCTTGAATCCGTGGAAATTTGAGTATTTTGATGTTTATGATAGTGTTTTTATGCTATGAGAAAGTTTGAATGATGTATTAGAACATATTTTTGCTTTTGGTTGAGGTCGCGAGGGCCTCGGGGTGATTTCGGATGGCTAACAGGAATTTTTGATGTTAAAAATGAAACAGAAAAATTACAGAGGAATTTTCCTCAATGTGATTGCATAGGTTGGCCTGCAATCGTAGAGAAGGCCTGGAGGACTCCCAGAAATTGTTCAGTGCGATCGCGTATGAGGGTTTATGATCGCATTGAAAGTACAAGAGGGGGATGAATTGTTACTTATTTACACTTAATCGCAAATAAGTCGACTTAATATTTTATTAGTTGACTTAATGTGATAGTGCACCGGACGAGAATATTTAAATAAAAGTATGCTGAAAGTAAATGCACAAATGTAATGACACCCATAATTTTATACTGGTTCGGATTCAATGTGAATCCTAATCCAGTCCCCTTGGGTTGCAAGGGATTTCTCTTTAGATCAATAGTTTCCTTTCGAGTACAGTAGTGATGATTATCGCACAGTCTTCTTTTACTCGTTCGATATAATGCATCACCAGTTGAGAACTCACTTTCTATTTCTGACTGTTACACAGTGAATCTAACTACACTACTATGTTTGTTTTGCAGTAAAATGAAGAGGGATATATTGGTGTGATCAAAGTATATGGTTGATACAAATCCCTATGGAATTTATACAGTATGGTTATGGTGGAGGCTTGGCAACCCAAGGGATTTGATCCTTGGAAAGTATTGATTCTTTCCAAGAATAATGCACCGTCCGTTACCTTGATGAAGATCTCTTTCCTTTTTGGTGGAGATATAATTGACGGAGATGCATGGCCTTCCAGTCTTGCCTTTCATTCAAGTCTGCCGTTACGGAGAATCTTCAGTGATTTGTGTTGATTCTGTTGATGAATCCGGCTTGATATGATTTCCCAAAAATCATGGGAGAGGTTCTGATTTGTTGATGGGAAGTTGATCTTTTCCTTGTGCGCCAATGACTTCCTTTAACGAGGATTTTCTTTCTTTATTTGATGCTTCAATCTCGCTTCCATGATTGGATGTAGTAGCAACATGCCATTTAGCTTTGCTTAATTAGTTTCAGTGGTTCTGCTTCCTTCCTTGAGTATATGCACATATATATTAATTGCATCATTAAAATCTTATCTAACAAACTCCCCCTTTTTAATGATGGCAAAATTAATATACTAGACTAAACAACAGTTGACTTCCCTGCTTACATTCAGTTGGATTGCTCCCCCTCAATGTGTAGTCAATTGGAATTATCTACCCCTGTTTATGTGCGATGTGTATCTCCCCCTCATTAGATGCCGTCGACTGGGACCTGTAAATGATTATCTAACAGACATA
This sequence comes from Nicotiana benthamiana, assembly GCA_034376525.1. NCBI lineage: Eukaryota > Viridiplantae > Streptophyta > Magnoliopsida > Solanales > Solanaceae > Nicotiana > Nicotiana benthamiana. The sequence goes on along the minus strand of CM067337.1, from coordinate 21,664,517 downwards.
CGAAGTACATGATGAAGTCGACTTGACAAATAGTCAACTTGTCCTGTGCAGATATAATAATAACTATGCCATAGCATAGACACATAAAGTCACATCGAGTCATCCTGCATAGCAAAGATATCATATATATTTCTCTCCCTTTTTGACATCAGCAAAAGAGGGAGCAGCAGAAGCATAATACACAAAAAATTATCCACGGGCAAAGCCCAATCAGAACCAAAAAGTTAAAAACAGCATAAAAAATGTCTGAAAGCCACAATCTTTTACGACGCAGAAAGTAAGTAAGAGTGTTGCAGATAGCGTCGTTGAAATGGTCAAAGCTGGTGTTGGCACCAACCTGCATTCCATCTAACCTGCCATGCAGCTCTTTAAATACCTTGACCGCATTCTCTCGTACTCTTTCCACATCCACCCTGATTTAGAAACATCAGACCCAGTTTCCTTGGAGATAGCATGAATGGCATCCACAGTCGACTTGATGACGGAGAGTTGAGACTCCACAGAATGCAGCTTGTCGCTGAGATCTGAGGGAATAGACGGAGCGGAGTAACCAAAGACGGCATGATTTCCTCAGGAGTGGGTTTGGCCTCACTTCCTCCCTTCTTGGCCCAGACCCCTTTTATAGATACATACCCCATGCTAGAGAAGGCCCTGGAGTTGTAGCATTTAGACACAGGAACAAAGGGGTAGTCTGAACGCAAAATTTTGTGGGCTTTCAGAATGTGGGTGATAGCCATACCATAAGGAAGGCTAGTGGGGTCTTTAGCACTCCCAATCATGAAGTTGATATTCCAGGAGGACAGCTTGATTTTGAGCTTCGAGATAAGGCAGTAGACGAAGAAGGTGTCCCTTTGAGGGAGAGTTGAAAAGGAGCCACTTCTGGGAAGGAGAGTGGTTGCAACAATGTGAGCAATAACTCTAGTTTCAAAGCTAACATCACTGGGTCCTAATTGATGGGGAAGGTTGTTAGAGGGGTTTTATTCAATGATTTGTTTGGCATGATCAAAGGAGATTTCAAAATCTTCCGGCCACACATTTTTAAAAAACGTTTGAAAACCAGAACAGCGGCAAAGAAAGATGGAATCAAATGGGTTGCAGTTAAGAAAAACGTGTTTGCCAAGGACAAGGGTTTCGAGCCTATCTGACTTGCTAGAGCGAAGATTTGCATAGAACATATGGACTAGAGGGTCATACACTTTAGGTAGAGCAATAGAGAGAAATTTGTCCCACCCCTAATAAACAAAAAATTCTTTTGCCTTACAGTTGAAGGAGTCTATTCCATCTAGATCTACCACACGACCATGGGCAATAGGTTTGTCTTTGAGGGAAATAAAGAAATGCCTACTTGGGGTGTCCCAGAAATTTGGGTCAGATTCGAGAGAGGCAGAAAAATAAAACTTTGGTTTCTTTGGAGAGGATATAGGGGCTTCATTCATAGGTCGTTTACAAGCGGCTTTTTCACCAAGAAGTAGAGAGTGCTCAGAATATGCACCTTGAGAAGAGGCACATTCCTCAGACCTGCCGGACCCTAGGTCTACCTGCTCAGGCGGAGCAGAGGCGTGTTTTGATTTGTAACAGGTGCTCTTTCTTGTGGAAGCAGAGGGATTTTTGGGATTTTTTGACATGGTGGAGACGAGGGTTTCTGAACAGGAAGAGAAAGGTTTTGGAGGAAAGGATGAAAGGGGAAGGGTGATAAGAACTTAGTAGGATGGGGGATTTGACGGTTAAGTGGAAAAAGAAAAATTGTCAGTTAGACCTACCCGTTGATAGGATTTCCAACTTTGCTGCAACTGATTTGAAATTAGAAAAGAAAGAGAGGGAAAGAATGAAGGCGTAATTAATAAAGAAAATAATGACATGAATTTAAAAAAGTTACACTTTGACTCTAAGAGTTAGTTGAGAGACAGATAATGCCAAGTAGTTTCCTTAGAGCACAAAATCTTCCCTCCAATAAAGGTTTAGTAAAAATATCGGCTAGTTGATCCGAAGTGTCGATAAAGGTTAACTCTTTATCACCTTTAAGAACATGGTCTCTAATAAAATGATGTTTAATATCTATATGCTTAGCACTAGAGTGATGCACATGATTTTTCGAAAGACAAATGGCACTAGAATTATAACAAAAAAATTGTATATGTTGGAAATAAAGATCATAACCACCCAGTTGATGTGATAACCAAAGCTTCAGTAGTCGATAATGCGACTGATGATTTCTTTTTACTGTTCCAGGAAATTAGAGATTTTCCAAGTAGTTGACATGTGCCACTCGTGCTTTTCGTATCTTCTTTATCACCTGCTAAATCTGCGTTTAAGAAATCTTCCAATTTAAAAGAATTAGATCGAGGATACTATAAACCATAAGATATTGTCCCGGTAAGGTATATACTAATTCCTTTTACAGCAGTTAGATGCGACTCCTTAGGAGCTGACCGGAACCTTGCACATTTGCATACGCTGAACATAATTTCCGGTCGACTTGTGGTCAGATATAGAAGTGATCCAATCATTCCTCTGTATTTGGTTTCATCAAATGGAGTACCAAGTTCGTCGTTACCTAAGTTTGTAGCAGGACTCATAGGATTTCCAATGGATTTTGCATTGCTCATACCAAACTTTTGAATCAGCTCTATTTAGATTGACAGATAAAGGTTCCTTCTTCAGATTGATGAATTTGAAGACCAAGGAAGAAACTGAGTTACCCATCATGCTCATTTCAAATTCGCTTTGCATGAGATTTCCAAATTCCTTACACATAAGAAGGTTAGTACTACCAAAGATAATATCATCAACATATATTTGAATTATAAGGTTACCTTTGGATGACCTTTTGATAAATAGCATGGTATCAATTTTACCTCTGGTGAATCCATGTTCTATAAGAAATGTACTTAACCTTTCATACCAAGCACGTGGAGCCTGCTTCAATCCATATAGGGCCTTAGTTAGCTTGTACACATGATATGGGTATTTCGAGTTCTCAAACCCTGAGGGTCGTTTCACAAAGACTTCTTCTTTGATAAATCCATTGAGGAAAGCGCTCTTGACGTCCATTAGAAATAGTATGAATCCTTTGAATGATGCATAAGCTAAGAGGATTCGTATTGACTCTAATCGAGCAACTGGGGCGAATGTTTCATCATAGTCAACTCCTTCCTACTGTGAGTACCCTTGAGCGACTAGTTTGGCTTTGTTTCTAACAACTTGTCCTTCTTCATTTAGTTTATTTCTGAATACTCATTTAGTACAAATAATTGAAGCATTTTCAGGTCGGGGTATCAACTCCCATACTTGATTCTTATTTAATTGCTCTAGCTCTTCTTCCATAGAAGTTTCACAGCTTGAATCTTTTAGAGCTTCTTCTACCTTCTTTGGTTCTATTTGGGAGATTAGTGCAATATTCACCTTCTTTTTGAGAGCTGCTCTGGTCTTCTTCATTTGGATCTCTAATAATAAATTTCTGAGGATATTCAGCTTCGTTTCTCCACTCATTTAGTCTAATGGATTGTGTAGTTGATTCTGTAAGTGGCTCTGAAGTGTTAGAACTTGCTTGTTGAGTCGACTATACAGCTCCGGTGAGAGTTGTTGACTCCTGATATTTCCTCTGAGCCTCTTGAACTGAATCTTCATCACCTGCATTGGATCCTTTCTCGACCAAGGGATTATTTTCAACGAATACAACGTGAACTGATTCTTCTACACATAAAGTACGTTTATTGAAAACTCTAAAAGATCTACTATTTAACGAGTAACCAAGAAAAATACCTTCATCGCTTCTAGGATCAAAGTTACCAAGATTTTCCTTACCATTGTTGTGAATAAATCATTTGCTTCCAAATGGATGAAAATAGCTGATGTTAGAACGTTTACCTTCCGAGATTTCATATGGAGTCTTTCTAAGAATAGGTCTTATAAGGCAGCGATTTAGAATGTGGCAAGCAGTGCTAACTCCTTCTGCCCGTAAGTGATTTGGCAATGAGTGTTCTAAGAGCATTGTTCTTGCCATGTATTGCAATGTTTAGTTCTTTATTTCAACCACTCCGTTTTGTTGAATAGATCGGGGAGCAGAGAAGTTGTAGGTATAGCCTTGACTATTGCAGAAATCTTCGAATGCCTTGCTTTCAAATTCGCCTCTATGATCACTTTGAAGATTTGAAAGCCCTTCTCTCGTTCAATTTTCTTACAGAAGATTTCAAAGTTTCGCAGGGCTTCATCTTTGTGAGATAGAAAAATCACCCAAACGATTGAGAAAAATCATCAACAATAACAAAAGCATATCTCTTGCCACATATGCTAGCAGTTCTAGTAGGTCCAAACAAATCCATATAAAGTAGTTGTAAAGTTTTTGAAGTAGAGACTATGTCTTTGTTTTTGAACGAATTTCTAGTTTGCGTAACTATCTGACACGCATCACAAATATGTCTTCTAGAGAAATTTAGCTTGGGTAGACCGATGACTAGATTGTGTTTGGCTAATTTTTTGATTAAATGCATGCTAGCATGTCATAATCTTCTGTGCCATAGCAAAGGGTCATCAGACATGAATGTTACGAAAATGTGACCATCTATATTTTCAAAGCCATATAGTATATAGACGTTTCCATACCTTTTACCTGGAAGGATTAATTTACGTGACTCGTCTTCAATAGCACAACCAGTTCTCTTGAATTTTTCCTCATATCCCGAGTCACATAGTTGACTTATGCTGACAGATTATAGTTTAATCCATATACTAAATAAACTTTTGTAATGTCACAATTGTTGTTGAATAGAACAGTTCCAGTCCCAACAATTTTGCCTTTTGAGTCGTCTCCAAACTTGACACCTCCTCCATCAATTTTTGTGATTTTCTTAAACATATTTTTGTCTTCTGTCATGTGACTGCAACATGCAGTATCTAGATACTACTTTCCTTTGCGCTTTACTATGTGGTGTTGCTGTAAAACAAAATTATTACTTTCTTTTAGGTACCTAAGGTTTCTTGGGTCCTGGAGAGTTAGTGTTACTTGACTCGGAATTCATAGGATTCCAAACCCATCCAGATATATGAGATTTACAAAAGTGACAGTTTGAAAGCTTTTGCCCACTTTATTACATTAATGACATCTAACATTAGGCACACTTTCCTATTTTTCATGAGAGTTAGAGTTAGCAGATCTACGATTTGCTGACTCCTTTCAAGTTGACTTGTAAGTCGATTGGTTGGATCGATTCGTTGATCTAGTTCTAATTGGCTCTTTTCCAGTTGACTTGTATGTCGACTGATAAGACCAAACAGAACTGTGACTGGTGAATTTGCGCAAGCTGTTAAGCTGCAGTTGCATTTCCTCAAACTCTTCTTGAAGTACTTCTTTTTAAATTTCACATACTTCAAGCTTGAGTTTCCACTCTTTGACTTCCTTTGTAAGTTTTATAATCTCATTCATCATTTTCTGAGATTCAAAAAGGGTGGAGTCAAGGATTTCGTGTTATTTATTGCATCTTTCACAGTAATAGGATCTTACCTTGCTGGTTTCTCCTCTTGCCATTAAGCAGTTTTCGTCATCTGAATAATCTTCATCTGTCCAGCATCCTGAAGTTTTGTTGATCTCATTTTCTAGCATCGTCATGAAGCATAGATTAGCAAATTCCTCATGGTCTGATTCATCTTCATCACTCCAGCTTCCAAACGATCTGCTCTTGCTGAATCCTCTAAATACCTTTCTTTTCAGTTCTTGTCATTCTTCCTAGATGTGCCCAAATTTTCCACATTCGTAGTATTTTCCATCATTCTTGACTTGGTCATTGTATTGTCTAGTCCTTCTTCGGGGTGTCTTCCCTTCCTTGCATTTCTGTATCTTCTCATTAGTTCGTCCATATTTCTAGATAGCATAGAAATTTCTTCTTGTAGGACTTCAGGATCATCAACTTCATTTTCAATTACCTCAATAGTAGCTTTGAATGCAACATTTTTCTTTTTCTTTTCTTGATTTGTCTTCTACAAATGCGTTCTTTCAAAAGCAATGAGTTCTCCTTGCAGTTCATCATAAGATAGCTTATTCAGATCTTGAGATTCCAGTGTGACAACTTTGGTCTTCCATGTGGTTGGTACACTTCTGAGAATCTTTCTGACTTGATCCCCACTGGTGTAAGGTTTGCCAAAAGCTTTTAAATCACTGATTATTTTGATAAACCTGGCAAACATTTTTTTGATGGATTCTCCTTCTTTCATGGAGAAAAGTTCATAGTTGTGAACTAGCATATTAATGTGAGTTCCCATTACTTTTCTGGTACCTTCATATGTGACTTCAAGTTTGTCCCACATTTCCTTTATTGTGTCACAACTGGAGATCTTCTCATATTCTTCACCACTTATAGCATTGTGAAGTAGATTACTTGCCTTATGATTTGTTTGAACAGCTTCCAGTTGTTCCTTTGAGTATGAATTGATGTCATCAGGATCCGCGAGCGGTGGAACGCTTGCAGGTAATGGATAGTTCCCTTTCTTGATAACTCTCCAAACTTTGATATCATAAGCCTTGGTGAAAATTTCCATACGAATTTTCTAGTGGGAGAAATTTTGTCCATTAAAGTAAGGTGGTCTTACTTGAGAAGTTCCTTCTTGAACAGAGCTCCAACAACAACCTGATTTGCCATGATCTTTTTCTCACAAGCTGTTAAGCAAAAGAAAAAAATGTAAGCCTTGCTTTGATACCAATTGAAAGTACGGGGTGGGGTGTGAATTGTTACTTATTTAAACTTAATCGCAAATAAGTCGACTTAAAACTTTATTAGTTGACTTAATGTGATAGTGCACCAGACGAGAATATTTAAAAAAAGGAGTATGCTGAAAGTAAATGCATAAATGTAATGACCTGACCCGTCGTCCCGTGAATTACAGCCCCGTTTTCCCAATTTAATGTTTCCATATGTTCCATTATATGTTTTTGGAGAGTTTGAAGTAATTCGGATAGAGTTTGGGTAGAAATGAGACAATTAGTCTCTTTAGGATAAAGCTAGTTTGGAAAAGTCAACCGAACATTGACTTATGAGTTAAAGGAATCGGAATGGATTTCTGACGATTCAACTAGTTTCGAGTGATGATATGTGACTTAGGAGCGCAATCGGCATTGGATTTGGAGAGGTCCGGTGTAGAATTAGGCTTGAATTGGCTAAGTTTGAATTTTAGCGAATTCTGGTTGATTGGTGAGATTTTGATACGGGAGTCGGAATGGAATTCCGAAAATTGCAGTAGTTCTGTTAAGTTATTTCTGATATGCGTTCAAATTTTCAGGTCATTCGGAGGTGTTTAGGTCGGGTTTTGGGTGAAATGCGAGTTTGGGAAGTTTTAGTTTAACTTAGTCTTGAATTCGTGGAAATATGATGATTTTGATATTTATGATAGTGTTTTTATGCTATGAGCAAGTTTGAATGAGGTATTATTACATATCTGTGCTTTTGGTTGAGGTCCCGAGAGCCTTGGGGTGATTTCGGATGGCTAACGGGAATTTTTTAAGTTAAAAATGCAGCAGAAAAATTGCAGACGAATTTTCCTCTATGCGATCGCATAGGTTGGCCTACGATCGCATAGAAGGCCTGGAGCAGTCCCTGAAATTGTTCAGTGCGATCGCGTATGAGGGCTTGCGATCGTATAGGTATGGGACTTTATTCAATGCGATCGTGTAGGGGTGAATGTGATCACATAGTAGTGGGGCTTAGTGATATGCAATCGCATGGGGTGTTATGCGATCGCGTAGGAGAAAATTTGAGGGTCCGGAATTGGTTCATCGCGATAGCAGGGCTAAGTCCACAATCGCATAGAAGGAAAGTGCTGGGCAGAGAAGGGTTTTTAATAACATTTCATCCGCGAACCAAACATAATTTCCTCCATTGTTAAGCAACCAAGAGAGCGTTTTGAGCGATTTGAAGCGTGTTTGCAATGGGTAATGATTAGAGGTAAGTATGTTGACTTAAAAACACAAATTTTAGGAAGAATTAACCCTCAATTCCATGAAATTGTTAAATTTTGGAGAACTGCGGCTTAGTTTTTAGAAATGAATTTTGGGGATTTGAAATGTCATTCGAGCTCCGTTTTCGACAAACTTTATATGCACATGCTCGTGGCAAGATGAGAAATCCAAATATGTAATTTTCAATTTTTTTTGAGAAGTGGGACCGGCGGCTCGTGTTTTACCAACTTCGTGATTTTTAGCCTTTTTCAAGTAATTTCTATTGGGTTATGTTTATTTAGCCTATAATAACATATTCGTTGTGGTTTTGACTAGATTCAACGTGTGTAGAAGGAGACTCAAAGGGAAAAGGCATCGTGGACCAGTCTACGACCGGTTAGAGGTGTGTACTTTAGATAGATGATTACCTAAGGGTTTGAAACCCCGGTTTATCACATCATGACGCTATGTTTGGGCGTGGCTCGCACCCCATGGCAGGTGCGGCATTGTAAATGATTGGGGGATTGTGACTTGGTCCATCCCTAGTGCTAAATATAATTTATTGGCGACTGATACGTACCCCGTAGTGAATATACCTGGGCTTATTGCCATGTTTTTGGCCTTGTGCCGATCTGTAGCATCCGTCTATGATGAATATATGTGTGATAACATGATTTGCATAATCATTGATCTAAGTCATGTGTTTAATCACTGTTATTAAATGCTAAGTCAACTTCTTCTTGAAATAAATTAATTAAATTATATTCACCTTTAAAAAGTTGGAAAGTGGGAAATTAGATTGAATATGTTATGTGACTCATATACATACTGTGGATTGAGCACGGGTTGGGCTACACGCCGCATTGGTGATATAATGATATTGCACTTCGGTTGAAGGAGCCCCTCCGGAGTCTGTACACACCCCCAGTGAGCGTCGTCGACGTTAAACGGATCGGGCTGCACGCTGCAGCGTATTCACGTGAATTGCATTGCATCTTTATCTGATACTTGACTATTATATTTTTATTGCTTTGCTGTTAGTTCGTAATTAACGTATAGGACGATTAATTTTAGCTTTGTTTTGTGGAATTTCAAGCATTTATTACTTTCAGACATTATATATGCTTATTACTCACTAAGTCGGTAGTACTCACCCCTACTCCCTGTGCCTTGTGTGCTTATTCAGGTACACCGGAGGCTTGGCTGAGCACTCGTAGTCTCCAGATATTTTCAGAGTCGTTGAGGTAGCTGCTTGATGTTCGTAGGACCTGGTTACTCTTCATATTTCAGTTTAATTTATTATATACATTTCCTGACTTTTATAATTTCGCTAAGCTATTGTTATCTATTTTTTGTTTAGAGGCTCCAGACTCGTGACCCAGATCTTTTGAGAGTGATTATTTAGATTTCATATTATCTTCGTAATTATTCTATTAATATTTTTGGATTATTATTCAGAAATCATTGTATTTTTCATTAAACTATCGGTTTGAGAGTTTATTTGTGAAAGAGAGAGTGAACGTTTGTCAGGATTGCCTAGCTTTCGGGTTGGGCTCCATCACGACCGGGTTGGGTTGTGACAAGAACACTCCTTCAGTACTTCATATACATTGAACTAGACAAAAAAAATATTGTTCTATTGTGTTAGTTCTCATTAGTTCGATTGGGCTTGTAATAAGCGTTAACTTAGTTTTGTTAGCTTAATGTGTTAGTTCTATTGAACTTTATTCTTTGTTGCTTTTAATTGCTTTTTATTGTTGTTGTTGGCATAAAAAGCCTATATAGGAAATTGGTATGACTGGCAGGTAGTGTAGCTGTCAAAACAGGCAGTTCCAGCCAAAATAATACACAGAAAAGCGACAAAAGTTGGTCTCTATTTGGTCGCTTTTCATGTGAAAAATAGTAATTTTATGGATAATAGCGATGATCGTTGATCGTTATTTACCCATATTTCTACAAAAAGCAACCATACTTGGTCGCTATTTCATTAAAAAGGAAAATTAAATTTCTGGTGATATCGCACAAAAGTTGGTCGCTAATATTTAAAAAGTAAATTAAATTCATGTATTTAGGGACCAATGTTGGTCTCTGATTTAATAAAATAAATTAATATTTGAACAAAAAAGCGGCCAACGTTGGTCTGTAGTTTCTAAATTTAATATAAAATATTGGGTTAGAGACCAAAGTTGGTCGCTTTTTAATTATTAATGATAAATAAATAAATAAAGTATTTTTTATTTAGAGACCAACTTTGATCGCCAAATTTATATTATCAAATTAATAAAGCGACCAAAGTTGGTCTCTATAGCAATATCCAGAAAAATTGGTCCATTTAGCTTAGAGAGCAAAGTTTGTCACTAATTAGCGACCAGTTTTGGTCCCTAAAGAAAAGAGACCATCAATATAGCTACCAGGCCCTTTTGGTCGCTTTTTGGTCGCTTTTTAGCCAAATAGCGACCAACTTTGGTCGCTTTTTGTGGTCGATTTTTGCTAGTGAAATATCATTTAGAAATATCATTTAACTTTTCAAATCTTATAAAGATGGATGAGTCTGCAGAACAGTATCTAATACCATGGATTGAGATAAAATGATATGCAAAATATGCGAAGAACAGTGATATCAATCCTTGAAGGATTCAAATAATTGGCAATAAGCCCAAATGTAACAATCAAATCCAAATAAGGATGATGCTCAATTTAGTTCAAGTAGAAAATACGGTAAAAATATCTCTTTGGAAGGACCAAGTAACAATCACCAAAGGTGTTCTACCCCATGCCCGTTATCTGACATGCAAGTCACCTCAATATAGAGTTACAATGTGAAATTCTGGGGTTTGAAACCCTTAGGACATCATTTATATCACTACTCACCTCAAACCGGCTATTTCTTCAATTCCCGACACCTTTGCCCCTCGAATTGGCCTCCACGTGTGTCGAATCTTCCCAAATCACAACGAATATATTACATTACACTGAAGAGACAATACACAATCGAAAGAAATCGAAAAATATCAAAATTCACGAATATGAAAAAATCCGAGCCCCAGACTACGTCTCAAAACTAAAAAAATTATAGCAAAATGTTTTTTGTCCTGTCACGAGTCAGTACATATAAAGAACACAAAAATTAGAGCTCGTTTGTCCCCTCAAATCGACCCTAGAAGGTCTCAAAATCACAAGCCCTAAACCCATGTTTTTCTACCGATTTTCTCCAATTAACCACTTCAAAATATGTAATCTTGTCAGATTATTCCATGGTAATTTAATATTATGGAGTAGAAATTATCACAAGTGACTTACCTCAAGATTTCCCAATATTTCTTGCTCCAAAATCTCCCCAAGTCGTGTTCTTTCACCCAAAAACGCTAAAATGGGGTAAAATAGCTGAACAACATTAAAAGACCCATTATGGTCACTAAAAGCCTAGTCATATCGCTAAAAGTGCCCATATCTGGTCGCTAAAGGTGCGCACCAGATGTCGTTGCACCAACATTGTTTATTGCTACTAAAAAGGATCTAACTCCACCATACAAATTCGGAATTCGATGATTCTTGTTTCTATGAGTCACAAATAATAATACGAACATAGTACTTCAACTGAAACTCAATTTGGAGCTCATGTGCTCTGTGCGATACTCATTTCACTCACTAAACTATTAACTCATATTTCACGTAAAAAACCCAATGGTGACTTGATGAAATTAATCCAAACTTTCCAGATCACTCCTACAATTCATTATCAACATACCTGAAATCTCGCAATCAAATTTCGATATTCAACTAAAAATGGATCTATGGATCATTACATGCTTATGCTCAAAACGCCAAAATCTTCCAAAAACTCTTCCAAAACTTATCCGATCCTTATGGGATCCCAACAAAGAATACTAACAGGTCTCATAATATGACACAAACATAGTTGTTCCTTAGGATCGCCTAAAACAACGCAAAAATACTAAATTCACCTCGGATCCAAGCCTATGAACTTTGAAACTTCTAACTTCCACATCTGATGCCAAAACACGTCAAAACTAGTCCAAATGACCTCAAATTTTGCAGAAATGTCCCAAATGATATAACGAAGCTGCAACAACTCTTAGAATTCCATTCCCACCCTCGGATAAAAATTTCACCTATCAGCCAGGATGCACCAAAATACTAACTTTGCCATACACCGATCATCACAAGAATATTCCGGACAAATTCCTAAGTCCTAATTCACCTAATGAAGCTATCCGAACAATAAAATTTGCATTTCGAGCACTATAGCACATAAGTCAATGTGTAGTTGACTTTTCAAACTTAAGCTTCCTTATAATACACTAACTGTCTCAAACCTTAACAAAATAATTCCGGAATGACTTCAAATTTTTCACACAAGTTACATTCAACATTGCAGACATGCCCCAACATTTTCAATCGCATTCCGACCCCGATATCAAAATTTCCACTTCCGGTCGAATTTTCTCAAAAACATTCAAATTTCTATATTTAGCCAAATGACTTCAAAATGATCTCCGGACATCCGAATTCACTTCCGATCGCGCTCCCAACTACAAAATCATCATGCGGAGCTATTCCTAGACTCTGAATCCCAAACAGACATCTATAACACTGAAATGCCTTCCAAGCAAAATTTAGGAAATTCTTCTAAAGTACTAACTTCCACAATATACGCCGAAATTCTCACGGGTTATTCAAAACCAAATCTGAACATATGCCCAAGTCTGAAATAATTACACAAACTTTCTGGAACCTTTAGATTTCGATTCCAAGGTCGTTTACTCAAAATTTCAATCTTAGCTATTTTCTTCAACTTAAGGTTTCCGCAATGAAAATATTCTTTCCAATTTGACTCCAAATTTCCCGAAATTCAACTCTGACCATACGCACAAGTCAATATACCTGAAATAAAGTTGTTCATGAGTTCCAACTATCGAACGACGCGCTAATGCTCAAAACGACTGATCGGGTCGTTACAGTTGTATTTTATATATTTTATTTTATTCACTTTCTCCTTATATGACATGAATGTATACATAAGTTTTTTTAATTAATAAAATCTTTATATTCAAATGAATCAAATGATTTCTTTGAAGATTTCTATATTTTTGGGGTATTTTTCGTATGAGAATCTTTTTAATAACTGAAAATACTAAATTTGTGTGTTATAATTGATTTTGTTGATTATATTAGTAGTCTATTATATTAATTGATTTACTTTTTATTTTAAAAATAGTGTATTTCCTTATTTTATGTCGTGAATACTGTCGAATACAATAATATGTTAAGCTGTAATCCCATGTTTTACTCCATGAATACAGTCGAATACATTCAAATACAACAACTGATTTGCTGAACTTTCCTGATGCGCGCCTATTTTTGCTATTGTATTCATGAATACAATATCTTAAATACATAAAATACATCTTATAATCACATAAAAGGTATTCATAATTCGTAATATAGTAAAATGGTATGTGTAGATGGCAAATTTCTACTAAAAGATACTGCTTTATTAAAATTTCTCTTTAAAAAAACAACAACATCAATAAAAATAACAACTTCTATGGTTTATTGCCTATGAACTTATTAAGCAGTCAATTTATTTCGTTATATAAATATTTTTGATGTCCATAAGTTTATCAAATCCTTAACACTATAGGTAATGAAATGCGTAAAGATTACATTTAGCCTGCGACTGAAATTAGTTTGGTACATATATATATATATATATATAACATATAAAAAATATACATACACACACAAAATATATATAATTAATTGGCTATTATTTTAAAAGCAGTGTGTTACTTTCCCTATTAAAATTGTAAGATAAAAATAGATAAATTCATCTTTTATTGGGGCCTCATTTATCCCGGCGAGCCTTTTTACGTTGTAGGGCCACCAGTAAGCAACTATTAATAGGAAAATTTTCATAAAAAGCACTATATTTTAGTGGTAATTAGCAATTTATAGATAACATTTGTTATATTACATATTATAGATACTTTTTCCGTGGTTATAAGATGTATTTGATGTATTTAAGTGACTGTATTCATGAATACAATAGCAAAAATAGGCGTGAATCAAGGAAGTCTAGCTAATCAATTATTGTATTTGCGTGTATTTGACTGTATTCATAGAGTGAAACATGGGATTACAGCAGGACATATTATTGTATTTGACTGTATTCATGACGTGAAACAAGGGATTACACTGTTTTTAAAATGGAAAGTGAATAATTAACATATTTGACTCCTAATATAACTCAAAAAACTCAATTATAACACACAAAATTGTATTTTCAGTTATAAAAAAATATTCTCAACTGAAAAATACCCCAAAACATAGCAATCTTCAGAGAAATTATATAATACATCAGAATATATAAATTAGACTAATTAAAAAAATATATGAATACATTCATGGCATATAGCGAGACAGTGAATACAGTAAAATACATAGAATACAACAAGATACATTGAAATACAATGAAAAAAAAGAAAGCTAATACAATAAAGTACATGGAATACAACGAGATATATTGAATTACAATAAAAAAAATACGATGAATACAATGAAATATATAAAAGTACATTGAAATACATTAATAGAAAATCAAGTTGCTCAGCCCCAAACTCCATCGTCTTTGTTCAATAACAAACCCTAATTTTCGATGAATCAGCCGTAGCAATACACTTCACCAACGATGAAACAATCCACGGAACCCTCTTTTCACGACCCCAACCCGGTCGTGATGGCTCCCAACACACTACTAGGCAAGCCCGACCATTTATAACAATAAACCAATTAATTAAACAGATGAAGATAAATATAATTTAAGTGCAAAAGTCTGAAATACTGATAATAATGTGGTAAATCTAACAAGATACCAATATAATCCAACTAGGACCCGGTGTCACGAACATGAGCCTCTAGAATACAGAGTAATATCCTACTACAAAGTCTGTCTAAAACTGAAAATGCAGAAATAAAGGATAGAGATAGAGTGGAGAATAATCGGTTGTGAACGCCCTGCAGCTACCTCAAATACTCCAAGAATAAGAACTCTAGATTAGCTGGATCTACTCATCTTGAGACTGCCATAGATCTACACATAAGGTGCAGGGAGTAAAGTGAGTACTCTGACACTGTGAGTGCAAGGCCCCGGAAAATTTTGCTAAGTAATTTAGAATTTCACAGTGTCACACATGCTTATTATAATATTTTTATATACTATTAACATGGTGGACATCAATTAGACTTGGTAAATATGAGTATACGTTTTATGGTAAGTGATGTGAGGTCCAAATGGAAGCCTAGGTGTATGCCAAATGGGAATATTTTCGAAATAGGCCAAAATTCCAAATGGATTGCACAAGGCTTCATTTCAAAATATAACATATAGTTATGTATAATGTTCTATATGGTGAGCAGCATATAAAATGAAATCCCTTTGAGTCTAGTTTTCAACGCATCAAACCGTTCGACATTTGGACATTCCTACGCGATGTTATGATCAAATTACCAAAGGCTAAAAATTGATGTCCTGTGTCAATTCTGCGGACCGCATTTTGAACCGCAGAATGCACTCTGCGGTCGCATTTTGGCCTCACAATAGTCCAGAGAAGCCCAGTTTTGGGCGTCGATTTTTTGAAGCATTCTGCGGACCGTATGTCGATTCTACGGTCCGTTCTGCTATAGTGAAATCGACATCGTGGGGTTAGATTTTTAATTTCTAAACCCGACGCCCTATCGTTATATTTGACCCCATAGCTCATTTTGAGCATTATTCTGAGTATCACTAGAGTGAGAGACAGAGGGTTTTTAGAGAGGGAAAGTTTCTCCCATCAATCTTTTCCAGTAAATATTGTTAATTCCTTGAAGATAATCAAGTGAAGGCCCTAGATCTTCGTCCCAAAAGGTAAGATTTCATCACCATAGCTCTTATCTCCATTCTTAGTTATAAGGAGTAATTAGGGAGGTGATTCAAGAGTATAAGAGTGGATTACTTACTTGCATGTCAACTTAGGTTTATGGGAATATTGATTAACATAAATAATTAAAGATTGGGTTAGGGAATAAAGGAAGTCTTGAAAAGGAGATTTGAGATTTAGATGCTCAACTAGTGTTTGCTAAAATGCTCTACTGAGCTAGTTTCATGAATATCTTTCTAATATGTATTTAATTTTGTTATATCTCATAGTAGATTGGAATTGCTAGAGTTTTTCAGTGTTGTAGTAACTTAAGGAAAGTTCAATCGAGGTATGTATGGCAAAAATCCCATCCTTTAGAAATTGAGCTCTATCAATGCTTGTGTAAATGTGGTAAGACTGAACTTCGGATTGTTGCTTCGATTGATACTTTACATGAATTGGTGTTGTGACCCTATATTTGTGGTAGATACACTCCAGTGTGATCAATGTGCTATTCTTGAGAACTTGAATTATAAATGTACTTGGTGATTCCTTTGATGTGCAACCTATGGACGGGCTATGGAACGCATAGGTGTGTGATGTAATATTTGGGACCTATGGACGGGCTATGAAACGCATAGGTGTATGCTGTAACATGTGGGACCTATGGATGGGCTATGAAACGCATATGTGTATAATATAATATAGTGTGTGAACCCTCGACGGTCTATGAAATGCATAGGTGTATAATGTAATATGGTGTGTGAACCCTATGTGCGGTCTATGAAACACATAGGTGTATAATATAATATGGTGTGTGAACCCTATGGACGGTCTATGAAACGCATAAGTGTATAATATAATATGGTGTGTGAACCCTATGGACAGTCTATGAAATGCGTAGGTGTATAATTGATACATGAACTCATTAGACGGCCTATGAAACATAACCTAGAGGTATGGAAAGTTATGTGGAAGCTATGTGATCCCTTTCATATTAAAAAGTTGTGATCATTTATAAAGTGTTTGAGTTTTACTTGGGATTTCTTTATTCTTGATTGATAGTTGTTTCTAATTAGCCGGTGTTTAGTTAAACATACTAGTGCTATTCAATGGCACTAAACGTCCCTTTTGTCGAGGCGCTATATTCGTGTTATGATTGTAGGTGGTTCCATAGCAGGTACTCCAATCCTCCAACAGTAGAACCTCATCCACTTTCCGACAGCTGCATTTGTGAACCCCTTTCCTCTCAGGGCCCTGCGTGGCTCATGTCACTTTTATTCCGGAGTCTATTTTAGTATTTGTGTAAGGTATAGTGGAGCCTTGTTTCCGGCATTTTCATATTTTCTTTGGTTGTATTTAGAGGCTTCGTAGACATGCTGTGGGTAGTATAGGCATTGGAAATTAAACTAGAGATGTTGATGTTTTGTAATGATGTACTAAATTTGTAATACCTTTAATGTGGCGAATGAAGTTGCTAATGAAAATTGAATGGAAATTGTTAATTACATTTTTATAGAAATTGATTAGTGGAGTCCACCTCTTATTTATTCATGAGTTAGTTTGGGTAGAATGAAACCAAACAGGCTTGCTCGGTCGGGTTTATTCGGTTGAGCGCCAGTCGCGCTCCTCGGATTTCGGGGCGTGACAAACTGGTATCAGAGCGTAAGGTTTTGAAGTGTCATAGGATGTCTCGGAGCCGTGTCTAGTAGAGTCCTTCTTATCGGTGTGTTGTCGACCACATCTGTAAGTTGGAGGCTATTTGGATATTTAGGAATTTCACCCTTCTCTGATACTCCAATCGTGCAATAGAACTCAAGTTAGGGAGCTAATTTCCTCTCTAAGACTTATTCTTAATATTGGTAATCTTGATGCCATAATTCGCAAATATGAAACATGTAAGGAGGGATTGATCCCACCATTGAGTCCGAGTGGATTGCCCAAGGACTTGTTAGGAGAATGTTCTAATATATGGATAGATTTGTAAAACATATTGCTTAGAAGGGAGTGCTTTTCCTATTGATGCCTCCGCACCATCAGATCATGTGGAATGTTAGAATGTTTCCTACGTACGTTAAAGATGTGGAGTCGAGGGGTATCGGTTAGCTACTTCCCTATCAACCTAATGTCATTAAGTGAGTCAAAAATCACAATTTCTACTTATTGTATATGTACATCTATAACAAGGCGTGGAATAACAAAATATCACGTGTATCGACTCTTTGAATCGGACGCATTATTTACAAAAGTCTCCCAATCACAGTTTTATTATTCACAACCTCCTATGGAATTGAGCTCTATAAGTATGTTCATGAATTGAGTTATAACACTATTGATACTTCCCACTTGATTTTCCTAAATTCTCACCAAGGGATTATATCCGATGAATTTCTTACAGAATCTTATTAGTTAATTGGACAAAATCTACTCACTTGAGCATATACATGTCAAGTTTTCCTATGTGGTGTCAAGTTCCATGCAAAGTATCCCAACGTTGTGGTCCTTCTCAAGACATTATTTTACTCAGTTGGGTATATGGATTAAATGGTTTGAATAGTCAATCTACTATCTTGCGCATATCATCATGAAACCTTCTCACTTCCTAGTAGCATACGAGTATACCTTAACACCTATCATAGGAGTGCATTTAACTCGAAATGGTCATTGTGTGCATAAATTCTCTCTGAAAATTGGGATACTCACATCCCCATTATAGGAAAATGTTGTGTTGCTATCACTTTCGTGTCCACTTGGTACCTCCAGTTGTATGTAGCTCACTTTTTTCTAGTATTAAGGTTGCTCATGGCTGGTCGTATATTGCAGTTGGGAGTTAATATAGCAGAGACATGCTCAGCTCATAACAAATGTTTATCTTCTCTTTACATCTCCACATGCGTTAACTTTCTCAAGTAAAAAAAAATTCATGAAGAAATTACTATGAACATCCTGAAACCCTCCATGATTATTCCGTACTATCTCATTGGGTTCTCAGATCACCTCAAGATTCATCAAGGGTTGATAGCCTGCCGCAATTGCCGAAATTGAAAATCTCTTTCCGATAATGAGTTATCTACACTTGTGCTAGTCCAAACTTCTACTCATCATTCTAAGTCTCGCCTTTTGGTTTTGGGTTGGCCAAGGAGAAATACACCTAGTAACACATTCGTATGTCAAAACCTTCCTCTCAGTCAAGTCTTATAACATCTCCCCATATGGCTTGTAATAGGTGGTCGTATAAAAAGTGTGTTGTATGGATTCATTATAAAGTTGAGTTGCTAAACACAATTGAAATTTTTGAATAATAGAGCTATACTCACGTGACTTTATACAGAGATCTTCTTAAAAAAGGGGAGGGGAGGTAGCTTCTCGTAATAGTTTTACATTTCCCCTCTTCCTAGTGGTTACAATGTAGAGGTTACTTCCATAGTGCTCCCTCACCTTCTGTGATTTTTCTTGCATTACATGTTGTTTACCTGCAATCTTCAATTTTATATCATCTCAATCTCTCGACTAGTTATCCAACTATACGATATGATTTAATTAACCTCATTATTATGCACTCTTTAAGCACCCTGAGAGTGGGAAAATTTCTCTTTTCCTACAGACTTCTAGTGTCATCAACGCGGTTTATGCTCGTTGGTTCTAAATGGAGCTCATTATTCTTGCTACCCTACTACTTCATATGATAACTCTCGTTGTGGAATTTATTTATGTTTTATGGCATCAAAGAGGAAGTCTTGTCGCATTATGGATGAGGACATGTTCCTTTTTGTTGGGATAACAAGATATTGCTCGCACTTCTTATGAGAGTTTTTCCTAAACAATCATTTACCTTATCCACTTGTCCATGTGACCAGATAGCCCAGGTGACTTCTCCGAGATAAATGCATTAAAACATTTCATTATTTCGAACCTATCCGTGTGGGCACTTTGAAGTCTTATTTTATACGAACTCGTAATGGTTTTAAGCGCTTCCTCACTATTTTTATCAATTTTCTAGGACTACTAGGTCTTGTCTCATGGGTTTCATAAGTAATGACTTTCCTTTAAGCCCAGGCTAAAATTTCCTTGATTTCAAATCAAAGTGCATCCCTCTTTCGAAAGTCTTAAAAGGGTCGGATTGGATGGGTTACGTGGCCTTATTCTCACTCGACTCCTAGAATAATTGACTATCTTTGTTTCATGTGAGGATAGTTTTTGCTACCCTTGGAATTTCACCTTTTTGGACTGGATAGGAGTGTTATTTGGCTTTCTCACCGGAGTATCATGTTAATCATTTGAACCCATCTAACCGATAAATGATTTCGTCCCAATTAAGATGTCCTAGCTCGGTTGTTTGAACCTTGAAATTTTGAGATTAGATGCCTTCGGATTTTTGCACATATCATTAGCATATTGATTTAGAAGACAAATTATTGTAACTTTACTTCTCTCATATAAGATCAATTATCATGAAGGGTTAAGCTATTCAAAGTATGATAAGCCTATAAGTGCTCAACTTCTTTTCATCCTCGTGGGATTACGTCATATATTCCTTGTGCCGGTCAACGTTAAGAGTGTAATTCAACTACACGTGGTTTGAAAACCATATCACATTAAGATACCAGAATACCCTCATTCTTGATAAACTTACTTTTCCTAAACTCTAGGAAATAAGTAGTTCATGTA
The DNA here is from genome assembly GCA_034376525.1 of Nicotiana benthamiana. NCBI lineage: Eukaryota > Viridiplantae > Streptophyta > Magnoliopsida > Solanales > Solanaceae > Nicotiana > Nicotiana benthamiana. Next base: position 21,644,006 of record CM067337.1, on the reverse strand, counting down.
CTTCGGTATTCCTCCTTAATGGTTCCTATTGCCAATGTATGAGTTACCCATATGGCTTATTTGCCTAATAATTGATGTCCTCACAGTGATTAAATATGTTAGTGTTGTTGGTTGTAGCTTTTGTTTTCCTTAGCATATAACCCTAGAAAGTACTCTACTCGGTGCATTAATGGATTTTTTAATAACTCTATCCTGATCTTGAACTATGTTGTTCTTCATTTTATTGGATCCGTTGGGTATTGTACGTTCAAACGAGTCAAAGATGAAGCTTCACAGTGTGATCACGTATATAATGAATAGGTAATTTTATTGTATCACATCTTAGAATAACTATTAAGGGTCATCAAGGATTTAGTGTGAGTGATCCTCTAAAAATGTTATGTGAGTTGATAATAAAGGTAACATAAATGTATTACACATTAGGTTGCAATAGAAGCATGATATCCTCCGTAACTGTTTCTCATTTACTTTGTGTTTCCGTATGCTATGTCTAAGAAGGTAATGAAATGGTTTGAACAAACTACATGATCGTGGTAATATCCTATGTGATGCATTACTAGAAAGAATCGTGATGACTTGACTTCATATTTTTTTTTGGCAATCCACTAGGCAAGCGCCTAGGGTTAGAATTTTACTAGTAAAGGAAAAGAATACAAAAATAATTATAAGGTCCAAAATACATGCGACAGAGAAATAGAATTTTACATCTGCTTTTACGGACTAGCACTATTAAGAGCTATGCTTAATGTTTGAATCAATAAAAGCAAACTATTATTGAAAACTGAGATGGCAATCCACTTAAATGGCATTAGGTCCATAAGATGCCGTCCTTCCCCTGCAATGTCACCTTTCCTTCCTTAAAGGGATTAGCACAAGTGCTAATACCACCCATAGAGGTCGTAATAAGTGTCATCGCAATAAAACGCAGCTGCGACCTGAGAGATTGAATTGAATAATTTGTTGCCTTGGCTCGAGATTGTTACTAAATCCTCACTGCTTCATGATCCAACTACTCAATTCGGAGAAGCTCAAATTCCAGTTAATACGATCAAGATCGACACGACCAAGTCTCGAACAATATGTTGCACTTGTAATCAAATTTGAGAGTTCCAAAAGCATCTCTTAGAATCGTGCCCAAACAGAATCCAACAGCAGACTGTGTTCGAGCCCAAACTGGTGCTGAAACAGAGCAGAATGCTGCTGGAAATCTGATATTCCCACGTCTCGAAGAGCTGTAGATTCCCATGCAATAAAAATGCTACAGATTAAAGTTCTTGAGTTTGAAAAAAGCTCCTAACTCGTGCTTTTGGGTTATTGAGAAACCAGCTGGAGAAGTGAAATTACAGCTCTTCGACTTGACTTCATATGGACTGTTGATTGAAGTGAAGTATATTCTTGTTGATGAACACCTTTGTGATTACATTAATGGCTTTTAAGGACTATTATGAACACATGATTGTCTGTTTACTTTGAAATGACATTCTTGATGGTATGATGCGATGTGAGGGAATTGTGGGTTGATGTTGTTACCATGTATTGCAATATCCGGTGAAATGTAAATTGTACAGTGGAAGTTGTTAAAAGGTAAAGTCAATGGATAGTTATCTCATGCAAGATGTTTATCTGTCATCCTTGTTATGTATGTTTGGGAGTTGATGTTATTTTTGAGAAGGTGTCATGACAAAGCTTGTAAGTAGATAATGTCATCTGGAAGGCTAAATGTGTCATAGAAGGAAAATCTTTTCGCTTGATTAAATACCGGTTAGTTTTGACTTGGAATGTACCATATAGGTGTTTGAAATAAAACTGTGCAGTCCATGTTCTGGTATCCTTATGATAATGTAATGCTTGTAATACAGGGATTAGGATTGTAGATATATATTCATTATTGTTCGATGTATAGCTGTGGAGATGTTGTTGAGGCGAATTTGGTGATTCTCTTGCAGGTGGATAGGCCTAGTTACAAAAGAGACTCTGCCAAAATATCTGAAAAATTTGGGAGTTAGTGAAAATTTAGGGACTTGAGGTAGATTAGAAGAGGCATGTGTGACGTTAATGTGTTTGGGGAAGACTATACTCCTCATTCCAGGACGAATGATCCTAAGGGGGGAGAATGTAAGGCCCAGAAAAATTTCGGTAAGTAATTTAGGATTTCGTAGTGTCACGCCGGCTTCTTATAATGTTTTTATATACTATTAACATGGTGGACATCAATTATACTTGGTAAATATGAGTATAAGTCTTATGGTAAGTGATGTGAGGTCCAAATGGAAGCCTAGATGCATGCCAAATGGGAATATTTTCGAAATAGGTAGAAATTCCAAATGGATTCGCACAAGGATCCAGTTTAAAAGAGCATATATAATTATGTCTCTAGCGTGATAGAGAGGGTTTTTAGAGAGGGAAAGTTTCTCCCATCAAATTTGACAACAAAATATTGTTAATTCCTTGAAGATAATCAAGTGAAGGCCCTAGATCTTCGTCCCAAGAGGTAAGATTTCATCACCCTAGCTCTTATCTCCATTCTTAGTTATAAGGAGTAATTAAAGAGGCGATTCATGAGTATAAGAGTGGATTCCTTACTTTCAAGTCAACTTAGGTTAATGGGAACATTGATTAACATAAATAAGTAAAGATTGGGTTAGGGATAAAGGAAGTCTTGAAAAGGAGATTTGAGATTTAGATGCTCAACTAGTGTTTGATAAAATGCTCAAGTGAGCTAGTTTCATGAATATCATTCAAATATGTGTTTAATTTTGTTATGTCTCATAGTAGATTGGAATTTCTAGAGTTTTGCAGTGTTGTTGTAACGTAAGAAAAGCTCAATCGAGGTATGTATGGCAAAAACCTCATCTTTTAGAAATTGAGCTCTATCGATGCTTGTATAAATGTGGTAAGACTGAACTTCGAATTGTTGCTTTGATTGATGCTTCACATAAATTGGTGGTGTGACCCTATATTTGTGGGAGATACACTCTAGTGTGATCAATTTGCTATTCTTGAGAACGTGAATTATAAATGTACTTGGTGATGCCTTTGATGTGTTTTATTGTGGGACCTATGGACTGGATATGAAACGCATAGGTGTGTACTGTAATATGTGGAACCTATGGACGGGCTATAAAATGCATAGGTGTGTGCTGTAACATGTGGGACCTATGGACGGGCTATGAAACGCATAGGTGTATGATGTAACATGTGGGACCTATGGACGGGCTGTGAAACGCATAGGTGTATAATATAATATGGTGTGTGAACCCTATGGACGGTATGTGAAACGCATTGATTAATAATATAATATGATGTGTGAACCCTATGGACGGTTCTACGAAACACATAGGTGTATAATATAATATGGTGTGTGAACCCTATGGACAGTCTATGAAATGCATAGGTTTATAATATAATATGGTATTTGAAACGTATAGGTGTATAATTGATACGCGAACTCATTAGACGTCCTATGAAACACAACCTAGAGGTATGGAAATTTATGTTGAAGCTATGTGATCCCTTTCATTTGAAAACGCTGTGATCATTTATAAGGTGTTTGAGTTTTACTTGTGATTTCTTTATTCTTGTTTGATAGTTCTTTCTAATTAGCCGGTGTTTAGTTATACATACTAGTCCTATTCAATGGCACTAACGTCCTTTTTACCAGGGGCGCTACATTCTTGTTATGATTGTAGGTGGTTCCATAGCAGGTACTCCAGTCCTCCGACAGTAGCACCTCCTCCACTTTCCGATAGCTGCCTTGGTGAGCCTCTTTCCTCTCGGGGCCTTGCGTGGCTCATGTCACTTTTATTTTGGAGTCTTTTCATTGGTTTAATTTAGAGGCTCCGTAGACAAGTTGTGCGTAGTGTCAGGTATTGGAGACTAAGCTAGAGATGTTGATGTTTGGAAATGATGTACAAAATGTGTAATACCTTAAATGTGGCGAATGAAGTTGCTAATGAAAATGGAATAGAAATTGTTAATTACATTTTTATAGAAAATGATTAGTGTTTTCCACCTCCTATTTGTTCATGAGTTAGTTTGGGCGGAATGAAACCTAACAGGTTTGCTCGGTCGGATTTACTCAGTTGAGCTCCGGTCGCGCTCCTCGGATTTCGGGGCGTGACAGTGAGTAATAAACATAACTATAGTCTAAAGGTAAGAAAACACTGGAAATGCACAAAGTACTCTATATCTAGCAGTTCATATCCAAAATAGTGGAAACACTATACAACAAGTAATACAGTTAAGAAATAATGCCTGATACAAGGAAACACATATAACGGCACACACTAGTACCCACTGGGCGTGCAGCCCGCTCTACTTATTTAACGTCAACGGCGCTCACTGGGGGTGTGTACAGACTCCGGAGAGGCTCCTACAGCCCAAGCACAACATCAGCCATATATTGGCATAAAATAGGCTCTCGGCTTCAATATCAATATATATAATCATTGTTGTAGCGTGCAACCCGATCAATATCAATTGAAACATCCTCACTATCGGGTCCCCGACCGATCTCATTCAAACCCTCATAGCACCATTTACATCTATTACTCACCTCTAGCATCTATTACTCACCTCTAGCCAGCCAAAAACTAGCTATCAACGCCCTTGCCTCTCAAATTGACCTCCTCGCGTGTTGAATCTGGCCAAAATCACAACGAATACATTGCAATAGGCTAAGAGAATATAACCCAATCAAAAAGAATCGAAAAATATCAAAAAACACGAAATTTACAAAACCCAAGCTGCGGTACCACTTCTCGAAATCCAAAAAATCATTCATCTATACGATCCTTATCTCACCACAAGTCTATACATATCAAGTTCACAAGAATCAGAGTTCATTTGACCGCTCAAATCATCAATTTAAGCTCTCTTAGGTTTCAACCCCTAACCTCCATTTTTAACCTTTAATTCCTTTGGTTTTCAGTGTTAATCCATGTTTATACACCAAAATATCATAATTTAATTCCAAGAATCCATACTTGATGATAGCCCTTGAAACCCTCTTCAAAAATCGCACAAAACCCTCTTGGTTCAAATTCCAAAAAGTTTGTTCTTTCAATATTCGCGAAGAATATTTAACTTAAATTTGTGCAGGACTTTTCGCTTATGCGCTTCAATTACCGCTTCTGCGGTCACCGCATTTGTGGTTCTCCAACCTCTGCTGCGGTTTCCCCCAGAATAACCCAGACCACTTCTGTGAGTCCAAAATCGCATATGTGATCTCCGCTTTTGCGGAACCCCTCCGCTTCGGCGAAAATTGCCCGGGCCTCAAAGGACCGTTTTTGCAACCACCTAGCCGCATCTGCGGAACCGCCTATGCGGGTCCCTTTTCTATATATGCGGAAATGACAGAACCAACAACTTTAAACATGCAATAAACTCCAAACTCTTCGTTTAACCAGCCAAACTCACCCGAGGCCCCTGGGACCTCAACCCAAAGCGCAGATATGATCTTTTACCCTGTCCAAACTTGCTCGAATCATCAAAACACTATGGATACTGCAAAAATCGTCAACTTTCACCAAATTGAAACCTAAGTTTATCAAATTCTTCCTAAACACACATTGGATCAAAAACTCGACCTAAACACCTCCGGTTCAATTAGAATTTTGCACACACATCATAAATCACCTAACGAAGTTGTTGTAACTCTTGGAATTCCATTCCCACCCCCGGATCAATATCTCACCTATCAACCGGATACCGCCAAAATTCTAACTTATCCAATTCAAGCCTAATTATACACCGAGCCTCCAAAACTACTTCTGATAGTGCTCCTAATCCTAAAATCATCCCCCAAAGCTAATCGAATCGTCAGAAATCACATCCGAGCCCTCTAACTCAAGTCAACATTTTGTTGACTTTTTCCAAACCAAACCTTCCTTAAAGAGACTAATTGTCTCATTTCTTACCAAACTCTATCCGAGTCACTTCAAACTCACCAGACACATATAGTGAAATATGTCGAAGCATAAAATGGGGAAAACGGGATAGAAATACATGAGACAACGGTTCGGGTCGTCATATCTCAAAACCTCCCTATAATAGATAAACGGCAAAAACCTACCATTTCAAGCTCGACCAATTTCAGGAAGTATCTATCGCGTGCTTAGAACGTAAAGAATCAGTTCTTTGTTTATCAGAATTCTCTTTTTCCGCCGGGAAAATAGAGAGATATTTATAATTTACTTTTCAAAGAATTGAGCAATCAGATGTATAGGGAATTAATCCATAGGTTTAGTGATATTCAATTCGGTGTATGAATTGATGGGGATGAAAAGAAAATAGTGTGGGTGAGAGGAATTTTGAGATGGAGCATCGTGTTTTCAGGGAATGAGGAAGAGAATGGGATGTATCAATGTAGAGAGAGAATTAAAATAGTGTAATAAATAGCGTATTTAGTAGCTCAGGGATAGGAGGTAACCAAAATAAAATATTTTGCTATAAACTTTAAAAGGTATCTATAGAATATAATTTTTTTAAATTGTATTTATTTAAAATAAATAAGGAGTTAACCCATATTTATGTAAACAATATTACTTTTGTTTTATTTCATATATGGCACACTCGTTTACATACATAGCACGTCTTAAAAATGCTAACCTAGTCATTTCAAGCCTAATTCTGCATCGAGCCACCAAAATTACTTCCGATTACGCTCCTAAGCCTTGAATCATCCCTTGAAGATAACCTAATTGTCGGAAATCACATCCGAGCACTCAAATGCTCAAGTCATCATTCGGTTGACTTTTTCCAAACCAAATCTTCTTTAAAGCGACTAATTGTCTCATTTCTTACCAAACTCTATCCGGATCACTTTAAACTCACCAGACACATATAGTGAAACATGTGGAAGCATAAAATTGGGAAAACGGGATGAAAATACATGAGATGATGGGTTGGGTCGTCACATCCTCCCCAACTAAAAGAAACGCTCGTCCTCAAGCATGTCAAGAAACATACCTGAAGACTCAAATAGGTGTGGGTATCTTCTCCGTAACCCCTGCTCGGTCTCCCAAGTGTCCTCCTCCATGGGTCGACCTCTCCACTGCACCTTCACCGAAGATATATCCTTTGATCTCAATTTTCGAACATGTCGACCCAAAATAGCAACTAGCTTCTCATGATAAGTCAAATCCTCATCTAGCTGAACTGTGCTAAAGTCCATGACATGAGACGGGTCGCCAACATACATCTGGAGCATAGACACATGAAACACCGGATGAACGCCCGACAAATTGGTGGCAAAGCAGGCATATAGGCCACTTCCCCAATCTTACTAAGCACCTCAATAGGTCCAATAAACCACGGACTCAGCTTTCCATTTTTTCAAACCTCATCATACCCTTCAAGGGTGAAACCTTCAGCAAGACTTTCTCACCCACCGAGTAAGATACATCCCGAACCTTCCAGTTCGCATTACTCTTATGACACGACTGAGTTGTACGAAGTCTCTCCTGAATCACCTTTACCTTTTCTCCGGCATCCTGGACCAAATTGTCCCCAACAACTTAGCCTCGCCAGGCTCAAACCAACCGACCGGAGATCTACACCGTCTCCCATATAAGGCCTTATACGATGCCATCCGAATTGTAGATTGATAGTTGTTGTTGTAGGAAAACTCTACAAGAGGTAGAAAATCCTCCCAAGAACCTCTAAAGTCAATCACAGGCACGCAACCTTTCCTCCAATATATGAACAATATGCTCGCACTGTCTGTCCGACTGAGGATGAAATGCTGAACTCAGCTCCACCTAAGTACCTGATAATAGGCAATATCTTGATTTAGCCATTGTTTGTGCCTCTACAGGATTATATTCAGATCGTATCTTATGACTAATTGATGAAAGATGGGAACTAATAGCGAATTGTACTCATTGTAGGTTAAGGAGCCTATTTTGTGCAAGACAATGTTGATTGGAACCATTTGGGAGCAATTGAGACCCCTCAGGACTAAGTGTGCTCGAAGAGAGACAAAGTAAATGAAAGAAATTGGACACCTGGGCATGCGCTCCCACGCATGACGTGCGCATTCATTACAGAGAGCTGGGCAGATACGCGTCCAGATGCGCGGCCTACTGCGCGCCGGCGCATGTCCGGAAAATGGGAGCAAAGTTTCAGGGGCAAATATGGGAATCTGGGGGAAAATCCCACTTAACCTATATAAAGTCAAGCTCGCCCAAGGTCAAATTATGAAGGTTTTCGTATGGTTTTGCAAGAATTAGAGAGGCAATATGCATGGAGAATTTTGGACATCAAGTTCTTCTTTTCTTCTCTTTGTTTTTGATAATTGTGATGATATTGAACCTAATTATGTTGAACAATAGTATGAGTGGCTACAACTCATTGTTCTAGGGTCATGGGTACAACATGAACGTTGTTGTTTGAAGTTTTATTCGACGAAGTCGGTTTATCATATTTGGCTATTTATTTAATTCTGATTTTAATTACTTTGCTGAGTAGCTAACAGTGAAGTACTATCTACGAATCTTTAGTTGAACTCGAAAGTGGGAACTTTAGATTGCATATAGAATTAAATAAAGCAAGTTCTTGAACCTGGGCATCGGGGAATGGATTCGCAATTGGGATAGACATATACCCAATTGCCTTGCTTGCTTGAAATACAGGAGTTTTAAATGTATTCTTGTTAATCTTGATTCAATAGATGTATTGGCGTTGAGTTGACTTGAATAGGCGAGTAAGGACTCGACAGATTCTTACGAGTAATATTTGCCTTGTCAATCAATAACCCAGATAGGTGAATTAGTCGTTTGAAGCTAAAGACACAACACAATTTTTGAATATGCCCGTGACGCTGAAATATCCTCCTCCATTGTTTGTTAACCGAAAATTGCTGCTTGTTTAGTTAATTTCTTTGGCTAGAATAAATTGTTAGAAGTTAGTTAGAAAAACAATCAAATCTCTTTTGTGATTAAATTCTTTGATAGATAAAGATATTGGGTTTAAATCAGTCATAAGCTAATCATAAGTCTTCGTGGGAACGATACTCTACTCACTACTCTATTACTTTGCACTTGCGTGAGTGTTTTGATCGTAACAAGTTTTTGGCGCCGTCGCCGGGGAATTAAAAATTAGCTATTTAACTGAATTGAGCTCTTGCTACTTATTTGTTTGAGATTTAACTATCAGTTCACTTTTTTGTGCTAATTCATGATTTTTTATTGAATTCGAAGAAGTAGAAGTGCGACAATCTCCTTCCCCTCGACCCAGAAATTGAACGCACATATCACAGGTTGAGGAGGGAGGTGGATACTAGAACCATAATTGAAAGAGATTTGGGCATAGTAGTTCAACCACAGCCAATTGAGATAGCAGGCAATGATGAACGAGTGGTCATTGAAGCCGCAAGGCCCAGTTTGGCAAATATGACTCGGGCAATTGTGAAGCCTGACATAACTAGGCACTTTGAGCTGAAACAGTACATGGTGCAGCTGATTCAAAATGCAGGGCTGTTTATGGGTCTACCTCATGAAGACCCACATCGGCACATTTAGAACTTCTTCGAAATCACCGATACAAACAACTATCTGAACGTCCCCAAGGATTATGTTAGGTTGACATTGTTCTCATTTTCACTGATTGGGGACGCTAAGGAGTGGTTGAAAAAAGAGCCAGCAAAGTTAATCCGCACTTGGGATGATCTGGATAGGAAATTTTTTATCAAGTTCTTCCCCACCAGGAAGACAAAAGTGTTGAGGAGTCAAATTCTTGCATTTGAAGAGCAGGTTGGCGAGAAACTTCGTCAGTATGAGAAATATACAAGAAGAAGCTTAGAGACTATCCTCATCACTGTCAGACAGACGAGGTTTTGGGTCATACTTTATAAGATGGGTTAGATGATGCTTCAAAGATGAATCTAGACTCAGCATGTGGGGGTATTTGCATGGCCAGACCATACAGTGAAATCTAAACCTTTCTCAATACTTTTATAGCTAATGATAACAACTGGCAGGGGTATGGTGATTCGCGAATGGCAGTCAAGCAGAAAGCAACTGGGGTACTCAAACTAGATGGGTTTCAGCCTTGAGAGTCGAATTGGCAAAACACTCAAATCAGATGACAAGAAGGGCAATACAGCAACCACAACCAATGCAGCATGTAAACCAAATAGCTATCTGCTACGAGCTGTGTGGTGACAATCATACGAGTGACATGTGCCCCACAAACCCAGAATCGATCTACTACGTGGGACAATAGAACAGAGATCCACTAAATCAGCATGAACAGTTTGGAAACTTGTACAATCTGAATTGGAGAAATCATCCAAACTTCTCATGGGTTGGAAATCAGCAGGGTATGAATCATCTCAGACCTCAAGGGGGTTTCAACCATCCTCAGAATCCACCTCAATAGATGGAAGAAAGCACCAATGATTTGTTAAAGAAGCTGTTGAATGACACTTAAAAAATAAGGACTCAAAATCAACAGATGAGGAATGATAATCAGTAGCTGAGAACGGACTTCAGAAATCTTGAAGGCAGCTGGGGCAATTGGCCAAAAATCAAAACACTAGACATGCAGGTGCCCTTCCCAGTGACATAGAGAAAAATCCATAAGTGAATGCTGTTACATTTCGTAATGGAAGAGAGCTTGAGGAACTGCCCAAAGAAATGGAGAGATAAGCCTGTACCTGAGGAAGAGTTGATCCCTATAGCAACAAAGGAGCAAGAAATAATTGCTGACAATCCAAAGCCAGTGGAGGTCTCGCGACCACCACCACTTTTTTCCTAGATACTGCAAAAGAGAAATGATGATCGCATGATTAGCAAGTTCCTCTCCATGCTAAGCCAGGTTCAACTTTATATTCCATTGGTTGATGTGCTGCGTGAAATTCCAAAATATGCTAAGTACATCAAAGACATAGTGGCTCACAAGAGGAGACTGACTGAATTTGAAACGGTTGCACTTACTGAGGAGTGCACGTCCAGAGTCCAAAACAAGCTTTCTCAAAAGCTTAAGGATCCTGGAAGCCTGTGCGCATTGGCAACATTGATGTGGGTCATGATCTGTGTGGTTTAGGGTCAAGCATAAATCTGATGCCCTTATCTCTGTTCAAACAACTGAGTCTGGGAGCTCCCAGGCCAACCACTGTGATGTTACGGCTAGCTGACAGATCAATAGCACATCCTCAATGGGTAATTAAAGATGTATTGCTGCAGATTGGGAAATTTTTCTTCCCTGGTGATTTCATTATCCTTGATTATGAGGCTGATGAGCTAGTCCCAATTATATTTGGGAGGCCCCTCTTGGCTGTAGGTGATGCTATAATAAAAGTGAGAGGGAAAAATGATCTTGAGGGTAGAAGATGAGGAAGCAGTTTTTAATGTATACAAAGCAACCCAGCTCCCCCGTCACTATGAGGAGCTCTCCATGATATCGGTTATCAAAGCTGATGAGCAAGTATATGATCCAAGTGCTTATCTAGACGATTCTCTGGAGAAAGAACTTATTCTTCTTGACAATTTGGGGAATGATGAGGCGGTCGAGGAGATGATGCAGATCCTTGACACATCTTGTGCGTACATGAAGGGGAAATACCCCTTTTAACCCTTGGATAGGCCTGAGGGACCTTCTCCAAAACCGGCAGTGGAGGAAGCACCAAAGTTGTAGCTTAAACCACTCCCTTCACCCCTGCAATATGCATATTTGGGTGAGTCTAACACATTACCTGTTACTGTTTCCTCTGACTTGTCTAAATTGCAGGAAGAAAAGCTGTTGAGAGTGCTACGAGAGCACAAGCGTGCTCTGGGTGGACTATTTTTGACATAAAGGGCATCAATCTAGCCTTTTGCATGCATAAAATCCCCATGGAAGAAGGACATATGCCCAGTGTTGAGCAACAACGTTGACTCAATCCAATCATGAAGGAGGTGGTAAGAGAAGAAGTAATTAAGTGGCTTGATGCATGTATTGTATTTCCCATCTCTGACAGCAAATGGGTAAGTTCTGTGGAATATGTCCCAAAGAAAGGGGGAATGACTGTGGTGATAAATGAGAATAACGATCTGATCTCAATAAGATTTTCCACCGGGTGGCATATTTTCATTGATTATAGGAAACTGAACAATGCCACTCGGAAGGACCACTTCCCCCTTCCCTTTATTAACCAAATGCTTTATAGATTGGCTCGCCAGGAGTACTACTGTTTCCTGGATGGTTACTCGGGGTATAACCAGATTGTTATAGCCCTATGGGACCAAGAAAAGATCACTTTTACGTGTCCTTATGGCATGTATGTATTCAAACGAGAGCCCTTTGGTCTTTGCAACGCACATGCGACTTTTCAAAGGTGTATGATGGCCATCTTTACTCATATGGTCGAGATATTTGTGGAAGTTTTCATGGATTATTTTTCTGTTGTTTGCTGCTCATTTGATAACTGTTTGATGAACCTCAAGAAAGTACTTGCTAGGTGCGAAGAAACTAACCTGGTACTAAACAGGGAAAAGTGACACTTTATGGTGCGCGAAGGCATAGTCTTGGGACATAAAGTGTCCAAAGACGGTATACATGTGGATAAAGCAGAGGTGGAAGCAATTGAAAAATTGCCTCCACCAGTTTCTGTAAAAGGCATTCGTTGTTTCTTGGGCCATGCAGGCTTTTATCATCGCTTTATCAAAGACTTATTGAAAATTTCCTCTCCATTGTGCAGGTTGCTTGAGAAGGATGTGGCTTTCAAGTTCGATGATGCCTGTCTGAAGGCATTCGAGGAGCTAAAGAGAAGGTTGGTGACGGCACCTATCATAATTTCTCCAGATTGGGAGCAACCATTTGAGTTGATATGTGATACCAGCGATCTAGCCGTTGGGGCTTTTTTCGGTCAGAGTAAATACTAGATCTTCCACTCCATCTATTATGCAAGTAAAACTTTGAATCCAGCTCAGATGAAGTACACAATCATTGAATAGGATTTGCTTGCAGTAGTGTGGGCGTTTGACAAGTTCAGGTCATATCTTGTGGGGACCAAGGTCATCGTCTACACATATCATTCAGCCATCAGGTACTTGATCGAGAAAAAGGATGCCAAGCCGAGACTGATTTGGTGGGTCCTACTGTTACAAGAGTTCGATCTATAGATCCGAGACCGCAAGGGGATAGAAAATCAAGTGGCTGATCACTTGTCCAGATTGGAGAATCGAACTCACATGGTTGAAGAGGGTGAAATCAATAAAAAATTCCTGGATGAGCAATTGCTGGCAGTCACCTCCACCACGGCTCCATGGTATGCCGACTATGTGAAATTCATTGCTAGTGGGATGACCCCACCAAAGTTATCACCTGAAAATAGAAGGAGATTTTGCATGATGTGCGGTGGTACATGTGGGATGAGCCATTCTTATACATGCTCTATGCAGATAAGTTAGTCCGGATATGTGTTCCTGAGGAGGAAATGCAAGCCATACTTGACCTTTGTCATGCCTTACCATATAGAAGCCATCATGGGGGAGACCGGACAGCTCAGAAAGTGCTACAATCAGGTTCTTATTGGCCAAATTATTTAGGGATGCACACGCCTATGTTAAAATGTGTGACAGGTGCCAACGGACAGGGAAAATCACTAAGAAGCATGAAATGATGCTGCAGAACAATCTGGTTATGGAACCTTGTTGATGTCTGGGTGATTATAGGACCCTTCCCACACTCAAACGGTTAGAGATATATCATGGTGGCAGTCGATTATGTGTCTTAGTGGGTGGAGGCCATTGCTCTTCCTACTAATGACGCAAAGGTGGTGGTGAGCTTTGTAAAGAAACATATATTCACACGCTTTGGGACCCCTAGAATATTGATCAGTTATGGAGGTACGCACTTCTGCAACAAGCTGATAAACAATATCCTTTCTAAGTACGGGTCAAGAATAAGGTCTCTACTGCCTATCATCCCCACAAAAACGGTCAAGTGGAGGTGTCGAACAGAGAGGTCAAGCAAATTCTTGAGAAAACAGTAACTGTCAATAGAAAAGATTGGGCCGAAAAGTTAGACGATGCATTGTGGGCATATCGCACAGCATACAAAACTCCCATAGGTGCTTTTCCGTATAAATTGGTGTATGAGAAGGCATGTCACTTACCCGTCGAACTTTACCACAAGGCCTATTGGGCAATAAAGAAGTTGAATATGGATAGTGATTTAGCTGGAGAGAAAATGTTGCTGCAACTTGATGAGCTCGAGGAGTTTCTATTACATGCATATGAGAATGCCAAATTGTACAAAGAGAAGACAAAGAGGTGGCATGATAAGCACATTTAGCATCCCTGAGTTCGAGCCAGGCCAGGAAGTTCTATTGTTCAATTCGAGGTTGAAGCTTTTCCCTGGAAAGCTTAAATCTCATTGCTCTGGCCCTTTTGTTGTGGTAAGCGTGAAGCTTCACGGAGCCGTGGAACTAAAAGATATGAATGCAACGGGCACCTTCCTAGTTAACGGTCAATGAATTAAACATTATTGGGGTAGAGACTTGGCGCGTCACAAGACCTCAGTGGAATTGAAAGATGCTTGAAAACATGTTGAGTTGTGCCGCGATGTTAAATCAGGCGCTGGATGGGAGGCAACCAATTAGAATGTTGTATGTGTCTATGTATATCAAAAAAATGAGAAAATAAAAAATAAATAAAACAAAGTATACAGTAATGCCCAGGTGCGCGCCCGCGCGGGTGGTCGCGCAACAAGGGGATTCACTGTATGGGCCGCGCACCAAATGTGCACGAGCACGCATATGCCCGCTCATGCCTAGTGAAAATTTCCTGCATTTTTTTTTTGTTCAATTTTTCATTCAGTTTTTTTTATTTTAGTTTTTCTTCTTTTATTTTTTATGGGTAAGGGAAAAGACAAGTTAACCCCCCATCTTCCTAAACCCTTTCCCAAACGCACCTCACCCATCTTCCTAAACCCTTTCCAAAACGCACCTCACCCAAATACAAACCCTTTCCCCAGAACTCCAAATCCCCCCCCTGCTGCCACCGCCAACCACCTTCTTCTCCGCTCGTTCTCCTCCGGTAATGCCCTGGTCTTGTAGTTTTCCTTGTTTCTTCCTTTTTCTAGTTTAGTTTTCTATTTTCCTTCTTCTAATTTCAGATTTTAGGTGTAACTTTGGCTAGTTGTAGGTGTTAGATTTAAGTGAAGCTATTTGGTGGTATATGTTGAGAAGTTGGTCCATGATAACTGTGGGGTGAAAACCCGTTGATTAGTGATGTTGGAGAGTGAATTTAGGGGATGCTTGTTCCAAATAAGCTTCAAAAGAATAGTGAAGACCTTATGCTCACAAGATGTTTGCGGAATGCCCCAATCACCATAAGCATGTCAATTGAGGCCACAGATGCGTGTGAAGTGTGAGTAGCCACATCGCTTCACTAACCAGAGATTGGGTTATGCTAATAGGTGTTGTTTTGCAGATAGTATGGCTCCATCCAAGAAATGACGGGCTACAAGTACCTCCTCAAGCAACCAGGCAGGCTCATCTCGATCACGAGGAGCTGCATCTCCCTCCACCTATGATGCTACCAAGTTTGTATCACCCAATGCTCAAGCTCGTTTTGCAGCGAAAGCTCGTATGAAGCCAATTCCAGAAAGAGTGTCCACATTATAAGAATTTAGGCTGGGTGCCCTCGTATACACGAGGAGTTTACACGGATGGGGCTGCAAACATTCCTCAATGAACCCGGCAAAGCCAATCTCATGGTTGTGCGGGAATTCTATGCCACATTCTGGAGCACGACGATGGAATAGTTATAGTGCGCCGCAGGTCGGTGAATGCTTTTGTTGAGACAATTCGACCGGCTTATCAGTTTCCTGCCCCATGTGAATTATGATTATTTATATGTCTATGGCCGCTATCCAACACCCGAAAAATGGGCATGATTCTCTGTAACTATATGTGTACCCGGCAGAGAAGTGGTCTTGCTGCCTAGTGGGAAGAAGTTCCATTCCGCGGCCATCACCTATGAAACAAAGTGTTGGTTATACATCATAAACAAACTCCTCATCCCGTCACTCAACACGACGGAAGTCAATGGACCCCGTGCTACTTTGATTCGGTGCTTTTTGAATGGCTACGACCTTGATCTGGCCAATGTTATCCATGATGAGATGTTCATCCGCAGCCAAGTGAGGAGGTATGGTTTCTTTTTCCCTTCTTTAGTGACTCATCTATGCAGGTTAGTCAATGTGCCTGAGAATAACGCGGTGGATGGAGTGGTAAAAAGGGAAGGCATGTTTTGGGCAGATAAGGTGCCCACGGGCAAGGAGCCGGAGGTAGTAAGGTAGTAGCAGCAGCAGATAGTTCTGATGATGAGGATGATGATGAAGAGAACGATGAGGATGAGACAGGAGTTCCATCTCAAGACCTTGAGAAAAATGAGGCAGTTGCAGGGCCCTCTGAGACGGCGACACCCTCAGGCACAACCCAGGTGTCTCGGCTTACTTCTATGGAACACGAGATTGCTGGCTTGCGGACCTCAATGAACGAATTAAGCACTCGAGTGGATGTGTTAGTGGACCGGCAGAATAAGTCAGAGCCAAAGATCATCTGGTGGTTACGAGCCTCGGGGCGCGCGTGCAACGTGAACCCCACAATTGTCTCAGACCAGGAGTGACGCTTCAGTGAAGTTCCCTTACCTCATTATTATTTTCCTTAAATTTCACACCATGAGGGCATGGCCTTTTTGTGTGGGGTGGGGAATTTCCTAAATGTATGTTGTAGGTAGTGTACAAACGGTTGTTTTGCTTGCTTAGTGACATTGATTTGCTTTTTTTTTTCTTTGTGTGAAGTAGTGTGTTGAGTAATTTGTCAATTAGTTTAGATAGACAGCTTGGCCCTATGACGGATCCCTTTCGACGGGGTTCTTGAGGGAGATAAGTCGATGAAAAAAAATATATATATATATAAAGGCTCTTCCCTATGAACGATGTAGTAGACGAGGTTCTTGAGGGAAATGGGTCTAAAGAAAACAACAAAAAGATTTTTTTGTTTCTTCTTTTAGGTATTGTAACAAATTCCCCTTGGTTTTTCTTTAGGCCGTGGTTCTTTTCCAAGGGTTTAGCTTGAACCAGGCTTAGGTAGTTTTTAATTTTTTTTGTAGATTAGGATAGTGGGCTATGAGCTGTGAATTGAAAGAGAACCTTGAGCATTGATACACTTGAACACCATAGATCCTAGAGTGTAAGGCTTTACCCTCATTGTTTAATCTCATTAAATGTTCCTTAATTTGTGTGTTTATCATAGATTTGAGTACTTGAAATGGCGTTTCGATGAGCTGATCTTAACGAGTCATATGCCATGTGTGGTGAGTACTTGTGTAGCCCATGCATTGTATTTTGGGTATAGAACTTGCCCAGTATGTGAGTTGAAGCGAAATCCTAGGTGATGCTCGGTTTGAAGAGATGATTTTAAGCTCTCTTTCGCCCTTCTTGAGCTAAACTGCTAATCACAAATAAAATATGTCTTTAGTAACCCTTTTGAGCCTTTAGACTTTTTACTTGGCACCCGTAATACAAGCCCATACCCGTTTGTTCTTTATTGACATGATTTTGATCCCTTACCTCTTAAAGCACTTAAATAGTGAGATGAGCGCTAAAATAAGTAAAAAAGAGAGAGATACAAGTGGGGTAGATTCGAGTGGAGCCAATAAGAGGTTGAAAGGTGCACTTGCTTTAAAAATGTATGCACCACTAACGGAAATCAAATGACAAGAAAAATTAACTGAAAAAAATAATAATAATTGAGATGAATACATTGTAGTTTGGTTCTTGCTAGTGGATATGAATTGGAGTGCTTAAAGAAGAAGGGAACGTTGAAGGGTAATATGGCTTGTGAAAGTTAGACTGAAAAATTTGCTCTTAAAAGTGATTACGTGATGTGTTAAAGTACATAGGAGGGTTAGTCACAATTTCCAAATCCATCCTACCCGTCCCTTAGCCCACATTACAACCATGAAAAATCCTAACTGATTTTGAGCCGAGCTAACCTACATTAGTAGAGATTTATATTAAGGGAACTCTTATGGTACTCATTGAATGCATGTGACTTTATTTGTGAGAGTGAGCGTTTCCATTGATATATATGAGTGTTTGGCTTGTGAAACAAATTCAAGTGTGTGATATAATTTTGAAGGCATATGATTCTTGATAGAAAATCAAGTCTTGACTTCTGTGTAGAGTGCTTTCAGGAAGTGTAAATATTGCGTGGTTCACGAGAGTTAACTCTGAGGCTAGGAATGTTCACTACTAGGCGCAACGTATGTGATTTGTTTTAGGTGGAATGCGATAAGGGGAATGGTTGAGTGGCGAGTTGTCTAGAGAGTATAGAGTGATTGCTCTAGGGCTAGCAATGAATTAAGTGTGGGGTGTTGATAATAGGAAAAATCTAGGTGATTTAGCCATTGTTTGTGCCTCTACTTGATTATATTCCGATCGTATATTATGACTTATTGATGAAAGATGGGCACTAATAGCGAATTGTACACATTGCAGGTTAAGGAGCCTATTTTGTGCAAGACAATGTCGATTGGAACCATTCGGGAGCAATTGAGACCCCTCAGGACTAAGTGTGCTCGAAGAGAGACAAAATAAATGAAGAAATTGGACACCTGGGCATGCGCGCCCAGGTGCGCGCCAATGCATGACGTGGCATTCATTATAGAGAGCTGGGCAAATGCGCGTCTAGGTGCGCGCCCGCGCATGTCCCAAAAACGGGAGCAAAGTTTCAGGTGCAAATTTAGGAATCTGGGGGAAAATCCCACTTATCCTATATAAAAGCTCGCCCAAGCTCAAATTATGAAGGTTTTCATAAGGTTTTTCAAGAATTAGAGAGGCAATAGGCAATGAGAATTTTGGAGCATCAAGTTTTTCTTTTCTTCTCTTTGTTTTGATAATTGTGATGATATTGAACCTAATTATGTTGAAAAATAGTACGAGTGGCTACAACTCATTGTTCTAGGGTCATGGGTAAAACATGAACACTGTTGTTTGAAGTTTGATTTGACGAAGTCGGTTTATCATATTGGGTTATTTACTTAATTCTGATTTTAATTACTTTGCCGTGTAGCTAACGGTGAAGTACTTTCTACGAATCTTAAGTTGAACGCGAAAGTGGGAACTTTAGATTGCATAAGAATTAAATAAAGCAAGTTCTTGAACCTAGGCATCGGGGAATGGATTCGCAATTTGGATAGACATATACCCAATTGCCTTGCTTTGTTGAAATACAGGAGTTTTAAATGCATTCTTGTTAATCTTGATTCTGTAGCCACATAGGCGTTAAAGTTGACTTGGATAGGCGAGCAAGGACTCGACAGATTCTTACGAATAATATTAATCTTGTCAATCAATAACCCAGATAACTGAATTAGTTGTTTGAAGCTAATAACACAACACAATTATTGAATATGCCCGTGACCCTGGAATATCCTCCTCTATTGTTTGTTAACCAAAAATTGCTGCTTGTTTAGTTAATTGCTTTAGCTAGATTAAATTGTTAGAAGTTAGTTAGAAAAACAATCATATCTCTTTTGTTATTAAATTCTTGGATAGATAAAGATATTGGGTTTAAATCTGTCATAAGCTAATCATAAGTATTCGTCGGAATGATACTCTACTCATTAATCTATTACTTGACGATCACGTGCACTTGCGTAAGTGTTTTGATCGCAACAGTACCCAATTCATGCTGAATAGTCCTCCAAAAATTAGAAGTGAACTAAGTCCCTCTATCCGATATAATGGAAACTAAAACACCATGAAACTGAATGATCTCTCGAATAAAGATCCCTGCAAGTCGCTCCAAAGAATATGTGGTATACACTGGAATGAAAAGCGTGGACTTGGTCAGCCGATCCACAATGACCAAAATCAAATCGAACTTCTTCAAAGTCCGAGGAAGACCACTCACGAAATCATAGAAACTCTCTCCCATTTCCACTCAGGAATAACCATCTGCTAAAGCTGACCGCCCCATCTCTGATGCTCATATTTTACCTGATGACAATTGAGGCACCGAGCCACAAATCCCACAATGTCCTTCTTCATTCTCCTCCACCAGTAATGTTGTCTCAAGTACTGGTACATCTTTGCGGCTCCTGGATGGATGGAATGCCGCAAACTATGGGCCAACTCAAGAATCAAATCTCTAAGTCTATCTACAATGGGCACACTGATTCAGCCCTACATCCTCAACACACCATCATCACCTATAGTCACATCTCTAGCATCTATGTGCTGACTTTGTCCTTAAGGACGAGCAAAATGTGGATCATCATATTGGCCTCTCTGATGCGATCATACAAGGAAGACCGAGAAACTACGCTCGCCCATACTTATCTAACCACACCATCCGATTGCCCAAATCCTGAACATCAACTGCAGGGGGTCTCTCCCCAACTGGAATGTACGCCAAAATCCCCATGCTAACTGCCTTTCAGCTCAAAGCTCAACCACTACATTGGCCTTTCCCGGATGATAATAAATGGTAATACCATAGTCCATAAGTAGCTCAAGCCACCTTCGCTGCCTCAAATTTAGATCTGTTTATTTGAAGAAATGCTGAAGACTGTGATGATCAGTGAACACCTCACAAGATACTCCATATAAATAGTGCCTCCAAATCTTGAAGGCATGAACTATAGCAGCCAACTCTAAGTCATGAATAGGGTAGTTCTTCTCATGGGACTTCAACTTCCGAGAAGCATAAGCAATCACTCTACCCCCCTGCATTAACACACAGCCAATCCTGACTCTCGAAGCATCACAATAAACGGTGTAAGAACCCAAATTTGATGGCAAGACCAATACTGGAGTTGTGGTCAAAGCTGTCTTGAGCTACTGAAAGCTCTCCTCACACTCACTTGACCATACAAACGGAGCACCCTTCTGCGTCGACTTGGTCAATGACGAGGCAATTGATGCGAAACCCTTAAAAAACGGCGATAATAACCTACCAAACAGAGGAAACTGTGAATCTCTTTAGCCGAGGACGGTCTAGGCCAACTATGAACCACCTCAATCTTCTTTGGATCAATGTGAATACCATCACCGGACACCACGTGTCCCAAGAAGGCCACGGAACTAAGCCAAAACTCACACTTGGAGAACTTGGCATACAACTTCTCCTCCCTCAATCTTTGCAACACCACTCGCAAATACTCGCAAATACTCTGTGTGCTCCTCCTGACTACGCGAGTATACCAAGATATCATCCATGAATACAATAACAAACAAATGCAGATACAACCGAAATACATAGTTCATCACATGCATGAACGCTGCTGGGCCATTAGTCGGCTCGAAAGACATAACCAGAAACTTATAGTGACCATATCTAGTCCTGAAGGTAGTCTTAAGAATATCAGACTCCTTGATCTTCAGATGGTGATAATCCAAACAGAGATCAATCTTAGAAAACACCCTCGCTCCCTGAAGCTGGTCGAATAAATCATCGATGCGAGGTAGGGGATACTTGCTCTTCACCATTACTTTGATCAACTTCATGTAGTCAATGCACATTCCTAATGTGCCATCTTTTTCTTCACAAATATCATAGTGGCACCCGCGATGACACCCTAGGATGAATAAACGCCTTTTCGAGGAGTTCTAGAATCTGATCTTTCAATCCTTTTAACTCTGTTGGTGCCATACGATATGTAGGAATGGAAATGCGCTTGGTTCCCAGCACCAGGTCAATACCAAAATCAATGTCCCTGTTCTGGGGCATACCCAGCAGGTCTGCAGAAAATACATTAGGGAAATCCCTCATAACGAGAACAGAATCTATATTGGGAACCTCAGGTCCAACATCATGCACGAAGGCCAAATATGATAAACAACCATTCCCAACCATGCGATGGGATTTCAAGAAAGATATAACCCTGCTACGGACATAATTAGTCATTCGATCCTCTGAACACCCGGCATAACCAAGGTGACTGTCTTTGCATGACAGTCTAGAATAGCATGACATAGAGATAACCAGTCCATGCCCAGAATAACATCGAAGTCTACCATGCTCAAAAGTAATAAATCAACTTGGGTCTCCAGACCCCCAATGGTAACAAGACAGGACTGATACACGTGGTCCACAATCACCCATCGGGGTAGATACGTGCACAGGTAAAGCAAGACACCCTGGGGCATATTCAAATGATAAGCAAACTATGATGACACATAAGAATAGGTAGAACCCGGAACAAATAAGACAAAGGCATCTCTGTGGCAGATTGAAATAATACATGCGATAACAGCATCGGATGCAAGGGCATCTGTCCTACCTGGGATAGCATAAAATCTAGCCTGGCCATCGCCGCCTGATCGGTCTCCGCCCCTATGGCGACCCCTGACTGCCCTGCCTCTGCCCCTCTCTGAATGGGCTGGTGTTAAATAAATTTGAGCAAAACATGAGGGCTGAATCCTCTGCTGAGACTGGCTACTACGATGTTAAGGACAGTGCCTCCTCATATAACAAAACTCGCCACACTCGAAGCATATACCAGATGCTGGTGAATGGGTTTGATAGGAACCCCTCACGCTGGAATGACCAGCCGATGCGCCCTACGCAGAAGAACACTGAGCTGAAGGGGCATGTGAATAGCTATTAGCTGGGAGGGCACTAAGTGAAGACTGGACCTTCTGGAACCTCTGATGACCATGTCCTCTACACTACCCACTATACTCAGGACGAGACGGCTGATAAGGCCTGAAAGAACGACCTCTGCTCTACTAACCCTTGCCCGTTGACGGAGCACCACTGAAGCTACCTGATCCTCGAGGCCTCTTGGCCTCCCTTTCCTCTCTCTTCTGACAGTGAGCCGCCTCAATATCACGAGCAATTTTCATTGCATCCTCAAAGTATGACTCAGAATCCTCTCTCGAATCATCAGAATACGGACGGGATAGATAAGTCTGTCCACAAACCTCCTAATCCTCTCCTAATAAGTCTTGACCCTCCATGGAGCATAACGACCCAACTCCGAAAATCTCAACTCATACTGCGACACAGTCATATTACCCTGACGAAGCCGCTCAAACTGTCTCCGCAGATCCTCCCTATGAGACTCCGGTACCCACTTCTCTAGGAAGAGAGTGGAGAACTTTTTCCTTGATAAAGGTGCTGCACCTCTCGGCCTACGCCGCTCATAAGCCTCCCACCAAGGGAAGCTGCTCCTGAGAATTGAAACGTAGTGAATGATACCCCATTCGTCTGCAAGATCCCTGTTGTCCAAAGCGTACGTCGACACTTGTCGAGAAAACCTTGGGCATCCTCTCCCAGAACACCACTGAAAGTGGGAGGTAGGAGCCTACTGAACCTCTCAAGACAACGCTGCCCATCGTGTGGCATAGCTGGAATCACATCCTCCTAAGCCGGGGCAACGTGCTGAAGTAAGGCAGCCTGCTAAACTGGTGGTGCCTCTGGTGTCTGGAAACCCTGCACTCCCTGCTCATGCGTGTGAGCAGCGGGGGTCTAATTTCCTCCCCCGGTCTGTGAAGTAGCTGCTGCAGTAGTGGTCGAGACGACCTGAGCCAAGCCATTGCAAAGTGATAGAATCTGAGCTAGGGCCTCCTGAAGACCCGGAATCACAATAGGCACAGCTGGTGCCTGAACAGGTGCTGCTGGAGTCTCTATAACTGGATCCTGCTCCTGAGTCGGGACAACTTTTAGTTCAACAGGTGTTTCCCCCTCGGCTCTGCCTCGACCATGACCACGACCTCGACCACGACCGCATCCACGGCCTCTGGAGGCCTCAGTAGGTTGTACAGGTGGTCGTCCGACACGTCCAGTAGCACGGGTTCTCGCCATCTGCGAGTGAATAAAATAGCAGAATTTAGTTCCCAGACCATCAAGTCTCATAATAAGAATTCTAAGAATATGAAGTTTTCTAAAGGTTCTGCAGCCTCCCGATGATAAGTACAGACGTCTCTGTACCGATCCGCGAGACTCTACTAAACTGGCTCATGACTCACGAGACAAGGTAACGTAGGCTCTGATACCAACTTGTCACGCCCCCAACTCGATCGTGATGGCGCCCAGCACACTACTAGGGAAGCCCGACCATTTATAATAATAACCCCATTAATTAAACAGATGAAGATAATTATCATTTATGTCAAAAAGTCTGAAATACTGATAATAATGTGGAAAATCTAACAAGATATTTGTCACGACCCATTTCCACAACAGGTCGTGATGGCGCCCAACTACCTTGCCGAGCAAGCCAATTACGGAAAACATTTCTATGTTTAACAACATCAACATTTTTAAGAAGGGAAATAAGTATCCAAAAGGGGTTTCCAAAACCCGAAACAACAATCAAGTGGAGATATAATAATACAACCCAAAACTAGTCTACTAAAGTATGTACCAGAACCTGGTGTCACAATTATGGGCAACTAGCAGAGAATATACAAAAATGAATAATACACTATTCTACTGTGTGAATCAGGATAGGCAAAAAAGCAAAAGTACAAAGACGACTTCTTCGGCTGCAGATCGTCAATGAAAGAAGGCAGCTTACCGTAGAAGTCCAAGGTATCTCACTGGTGCACGCCCGAATAATGACCAAATCCACATGCCTCAAATCCTCTACATTTAAGTACAAAAGTGTAGCATGAGTACATAAACATCATGTACCCAGTAAGTATCCTGCCTAATATCGAAAGAGTAGAGACGAGAGGTCAACTTGATACTTACTAAGGTCAAATAATATATGAGATTAATAATAAGCATAGAAGCCACTAGTATTAACAAGTTCAAGGCAAGACAGATAAGTCATATTTTTTAAAGTATTATGACTTTTACCATTTCATGCTTAATGACTAATAACAAGTAATGTGAATACAAGTTCCCACATAAGAATCATGCACACATTATACTGAGGCGACGGTTCGAACCAACATAATGAAATGTGCACTTGCCGAGGGTCGACGTTGCGCCAATAGATGCATCTATTCATACCGAGGTGATTGGCCCGATCCACAAATAACAAGCAAGCATCCAGAATGCATACGAAGGCAATACGTGTCAAGTTATGTCATACAAGCGTTCAACTAGCATACAAGTTCACTTTTATTTTTCCTTCTACACTTTAATATATTCTAGGTAATCACATTAGCATGATAAAGTGTAAATATTCATAGATATACCATGATGTGGGCCATAAACTACCTGGACAATCAATATAGTGATAGATACGTACGGACTCTCATCACCTTGTGTGTACGTAGCCCCCGCATTTAGCAACAACTATACATTTTATTAACCCTAGGGGGATATTTCCCACTCACAAAGTTAGAAAGGAGACTCACCTCGCTTCGTAGCGTTCCTTCAATAACAAGAGTGGGCTCCAACCTTAATTCGAAGCTGAACGAGCACCAACTAGTTAAATAAAGAAAGAGCTAGTCAATACGTTCTCTCAATGTGGAATCCCAACTAATTAAATGATTTCCCAACCCTTCCCGCAAGTTTTTTAAGTTCCGACCCCGGGCCCACGTGCCCGTAAATTTTAGTTCATTACATGGCTAATTAGGTGGTTAAATCATAATTTTATCAAAACCCTAGGTCTAGCTCTAACCCTTGATTTTATTTGATTTTTAGTGTTAAACCTATATAATGTTCATGTTTTGAGCTAAGAGTGAGTGAGAATTACTTACCTTGTGATGTTATGCTGAAACACTCTCTTTGGAAGCTCAAAAATCGCCCAAGTATGGAGGAAATGAGAGATAAATGCACTTGAGACCGTATTAAATGAGCTCACTGCCCCAGTGATTTCCGCTTCTGCGGTTTTGGGCGGTGCAAAGAAAAGGCTGCATCTGCGGTTTTGGGAAAAGAGAGGTCGGCCGCTTTTGCGATTTTCCCCTAGGTCCGCCTGGGCACCTCTGCGATAGAACCACCACTTCTAAGGTCTCCGCTTCTGCGATCCAAGAGCCACAGAAGCGGTTTTGACAGAAGCAATAGATGTTGTTCCCTTTAAAAATCCAACGTCGCTCGAACCTCGATCATTTGACGCTCAGGCTTCCAAGCCCCGCCCAAACATACCGACAAGTCTGAAATAACGAGGCGGAACTATTCCCAACCTCGAAACACCCAAAACAACACTAAATCAAGGAATCAGACCCCAAAACCCATTGATCAAACTTAATGAACTTCAAGTTCTTAACTGCCTATCAACGGGTGAAAACGTCCTTAGACAACTCGGATAGACACCAAAATTTTTCGGGTTGGTTATATATGATTTTTCAGACTTGTACCAAGTTTCGAAATCGGAATCTGAACCCGATACCTAAGTTTTAACAATTACTTAGATTCATTAATTCCTTAAAACTCAATTTAACAATATTATACAAAAATTTCGTACTCGGGCTAAGGACCTCGGAATTCGATTCCGAGCATATGCCCAAGTCCAATATTTTCCCACGAATCTCTTGGGCTGTCAAATCACAAATTCAGGTCCATTTCCCAAAAGAGTTGACCGAAGTCAAACTTGGATTTTTAAGAAAACCTCAAGGGAATATTTTGTTTTATTTTCACTCAAAACTCTTCTAATTTCCGAACCGGTCACCCCCTGCAAGTCGTTATTTAGCTAAGGAAGGCGTGGGAAGGTTTATTTAAGGGAACGGGATTCGAACTAGTAAAATGACCAGGCGGGTCGTTACAATACCAATACAACCCAACTAGGACCCGGTGTCACGAACATGAGTTTCTAGAATACAGAGTAATATCCTACTACAAAGTCTGTCCAAAACTGAAAATGTAGAAATAAAAGATAGAGATAGAGAGGAGAATCATTGGCTGCGAACGCGCTGGAGCTACCTCAAATGCTTCCGGAATAAGAACCCTGGATCATCTTAATCTACTCAGCCTGAGACTGCTCTGGATCTGCACACAAGGTGCAAGGAGTAAAGTGAGTACTCCGACCCAGTGAGTAATAAACATAACTACAGTTTGAAGGTAAGAAAACGACGGAAATGCACAAAGTACTCTATATCTAGCAATTCATATCCAAAACCGTGGAAGCAATATACACCAAGTAAAACAGTTAAGAAATAATGCATGATAGAATGCAACACATATAGCGGTACATACTAGTACCCACTGCGGCGTGCAACCAGGTCAACTAATTTAACGTTGACGGCGCTTATTGGGGGTGTGTACAGACTCTGAAGGGGCTCCTACAGCCCAAGCACAATATCAGCCAGGTATTGGCATAAAACAGGCTCTCGACATCAATATAATGTGTATAATCATCGCTGCGTCGTGCAGCCCAATCCATATCAACAGAAACATCCTCGATATTGGGCCCTCGACCCATCTCAGTCAAATAAGTTCACAGACAATCGGGCATGGTACATTATAGGGATCTCCACCCTCATATCCTTTTACATTTCATATTCAAGTATAAAATACTATTGTTATATTATTTTTATCAGTTGAAAACATGACGGAGAGTATATGTTATGCACATAAGTGAGGAAAACACATAAGGATCCCCTAAGGATTCTACAGGTCGGCACAAGGCCCCAAACAAGGCAGTAAATCCACATCACAATGATAAAGTTGCGTTTTAATCGCCGATATAGTAGAAACTAGCACTCATGATGGACTACGTCTCAATCCCTACTAGTAACGACCCTGCACTAATCGTGGGATGCGTGTCACACCTCAATATAGCATTACAATGTGAAAGTCTTGGGTTTGAAACCCTCAGAGAAGCATTTACATCTATTACTCACCTCTAGCCAGCCGAAAACTAGCTAACAACGCCCTTGCCTCTCAAATTGACCTCCTCACGTGTTGAATCTGGCCAAAATCACAATGAATACATTATAATAGGCTATGGGAATATAACCCAACTGAAAAGACTCGAAAAATATCAAAAATCACGAAATTTGCAAAATGCGAGCCCCTGGCCCACTTCTCGAAATCCAGAAACTTTCACATCAGTCGATACATATCAAGTTCACAAGAATCGGAGGCCATTTGACCCCTCAAATCATCAATTTAAGATCTCTTAGGTTTCAATCCCTAACCTCCATTTTTAACCTTTAATTCCTTGGGTTTTCGGTGTTAGTCCATGTTTATACACCCAAAATATCAGAATTTAATTCTAGGAATCCATACATAATGATAGCCCTTGAAATTCTCTTCAAAAATCGCCCAAAACCCTCTTGGTTCAAAGCCCAAAATGTTTGTTCTTTCAAAACTCGCGAAGAAAACATAATACTTAAATCTGTTCAGGCCTTTTCGCTTTTGCTCTCCAATAACCGCTTCTGCGGTCACCGCATTTGCGTTTCTCTAACTGCTTCTACCGTTTCCCCAAAAAATGCCCAGACCGCTTATGCGTGTCCAAAATCGCATATGCGATCTCCGCTTTTGGAGAATTCCTCTGCTTCTGCGGAAATTTCCCAAGACTTAAAGGACCGGTTTTGCGACCATTTAGCCGCATCTGCAGAACCACCTATGCGGTCCCTTTTCCGCAAATGCAGAAATGACAGAACCAGCAGTTTTATACATGCAATAAACTCCAAACTCTTCGTTTAACCAACCGAACTCACCCTGTGGCCCCCGGGACCTCAACCTAAAGCAAAGACATGATCTTTTACCCTATCCAAACCTGCTTGAATCATCAAAACATTATCGATAACACCAAAATCCTCTACTTTCACCAAATCAAAAGCCTAAGTTTATCAAATTCTTCCAAAACTCACCTTCGATCAAAAACCCGACCTAAACACCTCTGATTCAACTGAAATTTTTCACAGACATCATAAATCACCTAACGATCCTGCTGCAACTCTCGAAATTTCATTCTAACCCTTAGATCAAAGTCTCACCTATCAACTCAATACCGCCAAAATGCTAACTTAGCCAATTCAAGCCTAATTCTACATCGAGCCTCCAAAATTACTTCCGATTACGCTCCTAAGACTTAAATCATCCCTCGAAGCTAACTGAATAGTCAAAAATCACATTCGATCCCTCTAACTCATAAGTCAATATCTGGTTGACATTTTCCAAAACAAACCTTCCTAAAAGAGACTAATCGTCGCATTTTTTACCGAACTCTATCTGAATCTCTTCAAACTCACCAGACACATATAGTGAAACATGTGCATAAAATGGGGAAAACGGGATGGAAATACATAAGACGACGGGTTGGGTCGTCACATCTCAAACCCTCCCTATTATGGAGAAATGGCAAAAACCTACCACTTCAAGCTCGACCCATTTCAGGAAGTATTTGCCGCGTGCTTAGCATTTAAAAAATCGGTTCTTTGTTAATAAGAATTATCTATTTCTGCCGGAAAAAGAAAGAGATATTTATATTTTACCTTTGAAAGCATTGAGCAATCAGAAGCATAGGGAATAGTGATATTAAATTTGGTGCAAGAATTGATGGGGATGAAAAGAAAATAGAGTGGGTGAGAGGAATTCTTAGATGGCGCATCGTGTTTTCAGGGAATTGAGAAGAGAATGGGATGTATCAAAGTAGAGAGAGAGAGAAAGAAAATAGTATAACTAAATAGCGTATTTAGTGGCTTAGGGCTAGGAGGTAACTAAAATTAAATATTTTACTATAAACTTTAAAAGGTATCTATAGAATATAAGTTTTTAAAATGGTATTTTTTTAAAATAAATAAGGAGTTAACCCATATTTATATAAACAATATTACTTTTGTTTTATTTAATATATAGCACATTCATTAACATATATAACACGATCTTTATTTTTGAAACTGATCCATAATTCAAGGGTGTCACGAACATGAGCTTCTAGAATACAGAGTAATATCCTACTACAATGTCTGTCTAAAACTGAAAATGTGGAAATAAAGGATAGAGATAGAGCTGGGAGTGGTTCTTCGGATCGATCACAGATTCTCGGCCCCGTCCTTTGGCTTCCACTCCAGTTGACCTCTCTTGTGATAGGCCATTCCCTCCCTATCCGTCTCTTGATCCCTCATTCCACTAATCCGTGGAGAATCATCGGCTGCGAACGCCCTGCAGCTATCTCAAATACTCCCGGAATAAGAACTCTGGATCAGCTGGATCTACTCAGCCTGAGACTGGCCTGTATCTGCACAC
Organism: Nicotiana benthamiana; assembly: GCA_034376525.1. Classification (NCBI taxonomy): domain Eukaryota; kingdom Viridiplantae; phylum Streptophyta; class Magnoliopsida; order Solanales; family Solanaceae; genus Nicotiana; species Nicotiana benthamiana. The sequence continues at coordinate 21,613,918 of CM067337.1, read as the reverse complement.
AAGGTGCAAGGAGTAAAGTGAGTACTCTGACCAAGTGAGTAATAAACATAACTACAATTTGAAACTAAGAAAACGCAGGAAATGCACAAAGTACTCTATACCTAGCAGTTCATATCCAAAACAGTGAAAACAATATACAACAAGTAATATAGTTAAGAAATAATGCATGATAGAATGCAACACATATAGCGGTACATACTAGTACCCGCTGCGGCGTGCAGCCCACTCCACTTATTTAACGTTGACGCGGCTCGCTGGGGGTGTGTACAGACTCTGAAGGGGCTCCTACAGCCCAAGCACAATATTAGCCAGGTATTGGCATAAAACAGTCTCTCGGCCTCAATATCAATATACATAATCATCGTTGCATCGTGCAGCCCGATCCATATCAACGGAAACATCCTCTCTATTGGGTCTGCGACCCATCTCAGTCAAATAAGTTCACAGCCAATCGGGCATGGAACACCGTAGGGATCTCCACCCTCCTATCCTTTTTCATTTCATATTCATGTATAAAATACTATTATCATATTATATTTATCAGATGAAAACATGAAGGAGAGTATATGTTATGCACATAAGTGAGGAAAAAACATAAGGATCCCCTAAGGATTCTAATGGTCAGTACAAGGCCCCAAACACGGCTGTTAGTCCTAATCAAAATGATAAAGTGTGCGTTTTAATCGCCAATATAGTAGAAATTAACACTCAAGATGGACTACTTCTCAATCCCCAATAGTAAACGACCCCGCACTCATCATGGGATGTGTGTCACACCTCAATATAGCATTACGATGTGAAAGTCTTGGGTTTGAAACCCTCAAAGCAGCATTTACATCTATTACTCACCTCTAGCCGGCTGAAAACTAGCTAGCAATGCCCTTGCCTCTCATATTGACCTCCTCCCGTGTTGAATCTGGCCAAAATCACAACGAATACGTTACAATAGGCTACTGGAATTTACCCCAATCGAAAAGACTCGAAAACTATCAAAAATCACGTAATTTGCAAAACCCGAACCCCGGTCCCCCTTCTCGAAATCCAAAATGTTTTACATCATTATGATCCTTATCTCGTCACGAGTGTATACATATCAAGTTCACAAGAATCGGAGTCCGTTTGACCCTTCAAATCATCAATTTAAGATCTTTTAGGTTTCAAGCCCTAACCTCCATTTTTAACCATTAATTCCTTGGGTTTTTGGTGTTAATCCATGTTTATACACAAAAATATCATAATTAAATTCCAGGAATCCATACATAATCATAGCCCTTGAAACTCTCGTCAAAAATCGCCAAAACCCCTCTTGCTTCAAAGTCGAAAATGTTTGATCTTTCAAAATTCGCGAAGAAGACTTAACTTAAATCTGCTCAGGCTTTTTCTCTTTTGCGCTCCAATTACTGCTTCTGAGGTCGCTGCATTTTAAGTTCTCCAACTGCTTCTGCCGTTTCCCCAAAAAATGCCCAGACCGCTTCTACGGGTCCAAAATCGCATATGCGATCTCCGCTTTTGTTGAACCGCTCTGCTTCTGCGGAAATTGCCTAAGCCTCAAAGGACCGCTTTTGCGACCACCTAGCCGTCTCTGCGGAACCGCCTATGCGGTCGCTTTTTTGCAAATGCAGAATGACAGAACCAGCAGATTTAAACATGCAATAAACTCCAAAATCTCCGTTTAACCACCCGAACTCAACCCAAGGCCCTCAAGACCTCAATCAAAAGCACAGGCATGTTCGTTTACCCTATCCAAACTCGCTCGAATCATCAAAACAATGTCGATAACACCAAAATCCTCCACTTTAACCAAATCAAAGCTTAAGTTTATCAAATTCTTCCAAAACTCACATTCGATCAAAAACCCAACCTAAACACCTCCGATTCAACTGAAATTTTGCATACACATCATAAATCACCTAACAAAGCTGCTACAACTCTCGAAATTCCATTCCGACCCTTAGATCAAAGTCTCACCTATCAATCGAATACCGCCAAAATGCTAACTTAGCTAATTCAAGCCTAATTCTTCACCGAACCACCAAAATTACTTCTGATTACGCTCCTAAGCCTTAATCCTCTGAAGCTAACCGAATAGTAAAAAATCACATTCGAACTCTCTAACTCACAAGTCAACATCCGGTTGACGTTTTCCAAACCAAACCTTTCTAAAAGAGACCAATTGTAGCATTTGTTACTAAACTCTATCTGAATCACTTCAAACTCACCAGACATATATAGTGAAACATGTATAAGCATAAAATGGAAAAAATGAGATGGAAATACATGAGACAATGGGCCGGATCGTCACATCTCAAACCCTTCCTATAATGGCGAAATGGCAAAAATCTACCACTTCAAGCTCGACCCATTCTTAGAACGTAAAGAATCGGTTCTTTGTTAATCAGAATTCTCTTTTTCCGCCAGGAAAACAGGGAGATATTTATATTTTACCTTTGAAAGCATTGAGCAATCAGAAGTATAGGGAATTAAGCCATGAGTTTAGTGATATTAAATTCGGTGCAAGAATTGACGGGGATGAAATGAAGATAGAGTGGGTGAGAGGAATTTTGAAATGGATCATCGTGTTTTTAGGGAATGGGGAAGAGTATGGGACGTATCAAAATAGATAGAGAAAGAAAATACTATAACTAAACAGCTTATTTAGAGGCTTAGGACTACAAGGTAACTAAAATTAAACATTTTACTATAAACTTTAAAAGGTATCTATAGAATATAATTTTTTTAAATGGTATTTATTTAAAATAAATAAGCAGTTAACCCATATTTATTTAAACAATATTACTTTTGTTTTATTTCATATATAGCACATTCATTTACATATATAGCACGTCTCAAAAATGATACGTTATCGTCTGTCTTTATTTTTGAAACTGATTCATAATTCAAGGGATGATGTATTAAAAATTAAAAGTCTCCCATATTTTACCAAATTTCTAAAATTATATTAATTATTTCTCCGCTAATCTCTCCAACATTATAAACCCAAAATCTCTCTCTTTTATTTCTTTCTATCATCTGGTAAGGCAAAATCTTAAAATTCTTTTCTCCTCCCTTATTATAGTAAACTGCAAATTTCATGGTAACGAATAAGGTGGAACTCATTAATATTATTGATTCCGTCACTACAGCCTCTAAAATCGATAACAAATAGAAGAAGAAAATAATTCACTGAATATAAGGTGTATATAACAGTTTTCTTTGTGTACTAATGTATTAATATACATGGTATAATTTTATTGAGTTATATATATGTATATATATATATATACATATATATATATATATATATATATATATATATATATATATATATATATATATATATATAATATTTTCTTTAGAGAAATACTATGTATTGTAATGGTATTAAGGTATAACATTATATATAACTAGTATAATGATATTTCGAGAAATACTAATATAATAATATACCTTTGAGCTTTTTAATAAGAAATTACTTCTTGGTATAATAATGGTAAAAATTACATAATTTATAATGTATATATACCTCAAATATACATTACATTTGCCATGAAAAATATGTAGTTCATTTTTTCAAAATAAAAGATGTATACCTTCGCTAGAGTTTATGTTGTGTCACGACCCAGTTCCCCAAACTAGTTGTGATGGCGCCTCTCGTGAAGACAGGGCCATCCAACTAACCCAATTAGATTCCTTCAAAATAATTAAACATAAAAGAAAAGCAAAAATACGAATTAATGGCATTTATTAACGAAATTTACAACTCAACGCAGCCCGAGCGGGTGTCACAAGTCACGAGCATGTAGAAGAATTTTTAATACAACTACACGACCTAAATTGATCTTTCAACAGTTTCCAGATATACTTTCAAAACAGTTTGTGAAGCTATGGACCGAAACCCGCCCCTTGGCAATATCTTCGTTCTTGGTTAGCCACTCGGGCCCCAACGCTTAATGATCAGATAGCACGGCAAAAGCAGATAAATATCTCCAGAAATATCACAAACAACAAATAGTGAACAAATGCATGAATGCAATGCATATGATGGTACATTCCAATACCTACTGCGGCATACACTCCGATCCATTTAACGTCAAAGGCCCTCACTGGGGGTATGTACAAAATGCGGAGGGGCTCCTACAGCCGAGCACAATATTACTGCGGCGTGCAGTCCGATCCAAAATATATATACACTGCTGTGGCGCGCAGCCGGATCCATGCTCATCTCAATATAATGTTGTTGCGGCGTGCAGCCCCATCCATGTACAGTCCAGAAATCATCATATGCCCCATGGGCATTTATAAAACAGTAGTTTTTAGCCCGGAATATCATTTAGAATATCATTTGAGTTTCAAAACATAGAAAATATGGTTGAGTTTGCAAAAAATGTTTAAAGTCTTGGACTAAAATCGAACGATATGCAACATATGTTAAAACAGAAATCTCAATCCCCGAAGGATTCACATAGTTTGCACGAAGCCCAAACATGACAGTCAGCCCAATTATGATGATAACAAGTAATTTTAGGCAAATACTCAGTAAAATCAACAATCGGGACAAACCAAGTCTCAATCCCCAACATTGCTTTACCTCATGCTCATATCCGGCGTGCAAGTCACCTCAATACAGCACTATGATGTGCAAATCCAGGGTTTCAAACCCTCAAGATATCATTTACAAGTATTGCTCACCTCGAACCGGCGAATCTCTAGCCCGCGACGCCTTTTGTCCCTTAAACCGGCCTCCACGCACATCGAATCTAACCATGATCAGAGCGAATACATCACAATATGCCAAGGGAACAATACCCAATCGAAAATAGCGGAGAAACAACAAAATCCTGAAACTAGCAAACCTCGAGCCCCGAGCCGACTTGTCAAAAAATTACAAAACTTACATCACAGTATTCCTCGTCTCGCCACGAGTCCGTACATACCAAGAACTCCCAAATCAGAGCTAAAATGACCTATCAAATCCCAAGCCCTAATTCATCAATTTTTAGGCTTAATTCCATGAATTCCTAGGTAGATTTAACAAATAAAAGGAGTTTTAGATTCAAAAATTTTACCTCCAATCGATTCTCCTTGAATCCCTCATCAAATCGCTCTCCCAAGCTCTAAAATTGCTCAACAATGGAGGAAAAATGACACAAGCTCGTAGGTGAAATAATGATATAAAAACCCTTCTACCAACACCGATTTTTGCTTTTGCGGTCCCACTTCCACTTATGCGGGACCGATTCTACGGCCAAAACTCCACTTATGCGGTTTTCATTAAGGTTCCCAATTTTTGCTTTTGCGTCTAATAAATCCGCTTCGGCAGTCACCCCTTATTGCTTGTGCAGTTGAAAGTCCACTCCTTCGGACTAGCTTTTCTGGACAGTGTTCCGCTTTTGCGGAAACTCTTCATCTGGCCAAGAGCCGCTTCTGCACTCCTTCACCCACTACTGTGGAACCGCTTCTGCGGTCCATTTCCGCAGAAGCAAAAATACCAGATGACAGAAATACAAACCTGAAGCAAACTCTAAAAACTCTCATTTTAACACACGACGTTACCCCGAGTCCCCTGGGACCTCCACCAACAGCACAGACATGATCTACTACCTTATTCAAACTTGCTCGAACCATCAAAACACCATCAGTAACATCAAAATCCCCTAATTTCCTCAAATCAAAGCCTAAGTTTTCTTAAAACTTCCGAATTACACATTCTATCAAAAACCCAACCACACGATGTCCGAATGACCTGAAAATTTGCATGCATATCTAAAATCACCAATGAAGCTACAACAACTCTCAGAATTCTATTTCAACCCTCGGATAATAATCTCACCCATCAACGAAAATTTGCCAAAATACTAGTTTCGCCAATTCAAGCCAAATTCCACACTGCATCTTTATTGATGAGATCGTCTGATTTGCATTGTGTTCTAGTTTCTATTATATTGGATAGAGGTACTCATTTCACTTCTCAGTCTTGGAGGAATTTTCAGCACGAGTTAGGTACTCAAGTGAGGCTGAGTTCAGCATTTCATCCTCAAACGGACGAACAGTCCGAGCATACTATTTAGATATTGGAGGATATGTTGTGTGCCTATGTAATTTATTTTGGAGGTTCTTGGGATGAGTTTCTACCTCTTGCATAGTTTTCCTACAACAATAGCTATCATTCTAGCATTCGGATGGCGCAGTATGAGGCCTTATATGGGAGACGGTGTAGATCTCTAGTTGGTTGGTTTGAGCCCAGCTAGGCTAGGTTGTTCGGGACAAATCTAGTCTAGGATTCCTTAGAGAAGGTGAAGGTGATTCATGAGATACCTTGTACAGCTCAGTCGCGTCAGCAACCACAGGGGCCCGCCCCGCGAGGCCAGAGTGGGCTCAGCGGTCAGCCTCCATTCGAATTATGTTATCCGGTTTTTCATGTGTCAATGCTCCGGAAATATGTTGGGGACCCGTCTCATGTGTTAAACTTCAGCACGATTCATTTGGATGAGGACTTGACATACGGTGTGGAGCCAGTGGCTATTTTGGGTTGACAGGTTTGGAAATTAAGATCAAAGGATATAGTTTCGGTCAAGGTACAGTGGAGTGGTTGGCCCGTGGAAGAGGCCACTTGGGAGACGGAGCAGGAGAAGCGGAGCAGATACCGCACCTATTTGAGACTTCAGGTATGTTTCTTGACCTGCTTGAGGACGGGCGTTTGTTTTAGTTAGGGAGGATGTGATGAACCTACCCATCGTCTCATGTATTTTTGTCTCATTTTCCCCGTTTTATTCTTCTACATGTTTCATCGTATGTGTTTGGTGAATTTAATGTAATTCGGATAGAGTTTGGTTGGAAATAAGACAATTAGTCTCTTTAGGAAAGGTTTGGTTTGGAATAATCAACCGGATGTGGACTTGTGTGTCATACCTTGAAATGGATTTCTGGTAATTCAGTTAGTTTCGGGGGATGATTTATGGCTTAGTAGAGCAATCAGAAGTAATTTTGGAGGCTCTGTGTAGAATTAGGATTTAATTGGCTAAGTTTGAATTTTGGTGAATTCCGCTTGATAGGTGAGATTTCGATCCGAGGGTCGAAATGGAATTCTGAGGGTTGTAGTAGCTTCTTTAGGTGATTAATTATGTGTGTGCAATATTTCACTTCAATCGGAGATGTTTAGGTCAGGTTTTTTATCAAATGTGAGTTTCGGAATAATTTGATAAACTAAGTCTTGAATCCGTGGTGAATTGATAATTTTTTTGTTTTTTGACGTGTTTTGAGGATTGGAACGAGTTTGTATGATGTTTTGGGGTATGTTGGCGGTTTTGGTTGAGGTCCTGGGGGCCTCAGGGTAATTTCGGATGATCAAACGGAAGATATTTGACTTAGAGCATGCAGAAATGCAGCAGTCAGTGCAACAGATGTTTGGCCTTCGCGAACGCGAGTGGGAAATTGCATATGTGTAGAAGGATTTGGGGCTCTGGGGTTTTAGTTATGCGCGTTTGCGTCCATGTAATCGCGTTCGGTAGAGTCCATGGGTCTTGTCGCGCACGCGTATAAAAGATTGAGGACCCCTATGGAATGTTCTTCGCGTACGCGGCAATGTATTAATTGTGGTTTTGGCCAGATTCGATGCTCGAGGAGGTAGATTCGAGAGGCAAGGGTATTGCTAGCTACTTTTCGGCCGGCTAGAGGTTAGTAATTGATGTAACTGCTACTTTGAGGGTTTCAAACCCCATACTTTCATATCGTTGCGCTATATTGAGGCGTGACACGCACTCCACAATGAGTGTTGGGTCATATACTGTTGGGGATTGAGACTTAGTCCTTCCCGAGTGTTAATTTCTACTATATTGGCGATTAAAACACATACTTTGTTATAGTGAATTGGGCTTATTGCCGTGTTTGCGGCCTTCTGCCAACCTGTAGAATCTGTACGGGACCTTTATGTATTTTTCCTCACTTGTGTGCATAACATATATTCTCAGTGATGTTTTCAAACATTAAAAATAATATAATAATTGTGTTTTATACATGAACCTTAAATGAAAAGGGTATGAGGGCTGAGATCCCTATAGTATGTCACGCTTGATTGGCTGTGGACTTGTTTGACTGAGATGGGTCGGGGACCCTGTAGTTAGGATGGTTTCTGATATGGATCAGGATGCATGCCGTAGCGATTACATATATTGATATTGAGGCCGCGGGCCTATTTTATGCCAATACCTAGCTGATATTGCGCTTGGGCTGTAGGAGCCCCTCCGGAGTCTCTACACACCCGAGTGAGCACCGTCGACGTTAAATAAGTGGAGTGGCCTACACGGCACAGAGGGTACTAGAGTGTACCGTTATATGTGTTGCGTTCAGTCATGCATTATTTATTAACTGTATTATTTGTTGTATACTATTTCCATTGTTTTGGATATTAACTACTAGATATAGAGTACTTTGTGCATTTCCTGCATTTTCTTACCTTCAGACTTTAGTTATGACTATTACCACTGAATTGGAAGTACTCACTTTACTCCCTACACCTTGTGTGAAGATCTAGGGCAGTCTCAGGCTGAGTGATCTCACCTGATCCAGAGTTATTTCCGGGAGTATTTAAGGTAGTTGCAGGGCGTTCGCAACCGATGATTCTCCCCTTTATCATTATCCTTTATTTCTGCATTATCATTATTAGACAGACTTTGTAATAGGATATTATTCTGTCATTAGAGGCTCATGGTCGTGACACCGGGTCCTAGTTGGGCTATTTCGATATTTTGTCAGATTTTTCATATTTTATCAGTATTTCGAACTTTGACTTAAAGAGCTTTATTTTTACTCCAGCTGCAGAGACTCCAACAGCACCTGCTCAGGAACCAGCTGCGCCTATTGTGATTTCGGGTCTTCAGGAGGCCCTAGCTCAGATTTTATCAGTTTGCACTGGCCTAGCTTAGGTCGTCTCAGCCACTACTACAACAGCTACTTAGCAGGCAGGGGGAGGGAATCAGACCCCTGCTGCTCGCACGCCTGAGCAGGTAGCGCAGGGTTTGCAGACACCAGAGGCACCACCAGTTCAGCAGGTTGCCCCAGTTCAGCATGTTGCCCCAGTTCAGGATGATGTGATTCAACCTATTCCAGACGATGAGCAGCGTCGTCTTGAGAGGTTCAGCAAGCTTTTACCTCCTACTTCCGGTGGTGTTCCGGGAAAGGATGCCCAGGGGTTTCTCGACAAGTGTCGATGTATGCTTCGGACCGTCGGGATCTTGGAGTCAAGTGGGATATCATTCACTACTTTTCAATTTTCGGGAGCAGCATTCACTTGGTTGGAGGCTTATGAGCGGCATAGGCTGAGAGGTTCAGCGCCTTTGTCATGGAAAGAGTTCTCCACTCTCTTTCTAGAGAAGTGGGTACCGCAGTCTCAGAGGGAGGATCTGCACATACAGTTTGAATACCTTCGTCAGGGAGATATGACCGTGACTCGGTATATCGTGATATTTTCAGAGTTGGCTCGATATTCTCAATGGATGGTCCCGACTAATAGGGAGAGGATTCATAGGTTTCTGGATGGACTCACCTATCCCAGCCGTATTTCGATGACCCGAGAACGGGTTATGGGTCATACATTTGAGGATGTTGTGGATATTTCTTGTGATATTGAGACGGTTCACCGTCAGGAGAGAGAGCAGAGGGAGGCCAAGAGGCTTCGAGGGTCAGGCACCTTTAGTGGTGCTCCGTCTAGGGGCCAGTTTCAGCAGAGCAGAGTCATTATATTAGGCGTCATCAGTCGGCTCGTTCCGAATATCCTAGGGCGTGTTCAGGCCGCGGTCATCAAGGTTTCTGTAAGGCCCCGTGAAAATGAGTGCTCAGGTGTTAGTAGCTCATAAAGTTGAGTCTACCTATGTGGATCGATCCTTTTACTGTTTTGAACTTTAAAATGTGAAATCAAAAATTTTCCAGAAAATGGTCAAAATGCGGTCCAGAATGCGGTCGATGATTAGCTATGTAGACCGCATTCCTACCGTAGAGTGAATCAGAGAGCAACCAATTTTTGATGTTGAAAATGCGACCAAATCTACGATTGCATAATCAATATGAGGACCTCAGAATGCGCATATATTGTCCCTGAGGAAATTCGAAGGTCAGTTCTACGGTGCATTCGGAGACCGCAGAACGCAAATGCGGACCGCATATCTACTGAATTCCCAACTCGAGAGGATTTAAATTTGATCAATTTCTGCGGTCCATTCTGCGGACCGCATGTCTGTTCTGCGATCGCAGAGTTGCGTCGCAGATTGAGCTCGCCCAGTTATATTTCTAAAGATCTAAGTCTGACCCCTTTTTAATAGAAACACCTCATCCCTCATTTTTAACCCATTTTCTGAATAAAAGAAGAGAGAGAAAGAGAGGGTCCTAGAGAGAGAAAGCAAATTCTACATCAATTGATCTTTCAAAATAATTGGAGCCCGGGGGGTTTTGATATATTGTCTTCACTCTTGATTTTACAGGTAAAATCCCTAACCCTTTTCCCCTAAATTTTCAAACCTAAGCTTGGGAAGGGAACCACATGCATAAGATTATGAAATCTTTGATGAAACCTTCATGCTTGTCTTCAAAACCATAAAATCTTGTAAAAAGGGAAATGGGTAGTAAGTTGTGAATTCATATTCTAAGGCCTATGTGTTAATCATGAACTACATTAACTGACTTGATTGCTTCGCGAGTTGGACAAGAGGTTTAAAGAGGGTAATCAACTCCAGGTATGTATGGCTAAATGTGATCCTTGTGAAATCGCCCTGTGCTGGTTGTGAAATTGTTGATAGTTGATATTCATGTGAGAATCATTGTGCAGCTTTTGTGTTGTATAATTGTGAAGTAACACTTTGTGATGAAAGTTATGAAACTTGTAATTGGAACAACGGAAATGGAAATAATATGGAACAACGGAAAGGAAATAATGTGGAACAATGGAAATGGAAATAATGTGGAACAGTGGAAATGGAAATATTGTTGAACAACGTGTGTGATTAGTTGTGAACAACGGATCTAAATTGTGTACAAATTGATGAACATGAAGAAATTGTGTTGCTGGTTGTGGAATCGAATTGTTGTTGTTAGTTGTGGAATTGCATTACCCTTGTTGTGTATCTATGTTAACAATGTGCCATAGTTGATTACATATATTTTTTGGTGTGATTTTTGTTGTTGTAAATTGAAAAGTGTCAGGCAGGGTCGGGTTGCGCGTCGCAATACGGTGAAAGAAGGTCTGGGTTTGGGTGATAAGGGTGGCCGAGGTAATAAGGGTGGACGAGGCAATAAGGGTGGAAAATGTGATACAATATCACTATTGATATGAATATGAATCATGAAATGATAAATGTGAAAATGTGAAAGGAGATAGCATGAGAGTTTGTAACCTGTGGGGCACTAATTGCCCCTTTGTATGACTACTTGAATTAATTGTTGTGAGATGTTTGGTTGTTGCTCCATGGTTGTAGTTGTGCTATTATTGTTCAGTTCTATACTTGTATATTCATTTTGGTTTGAGTTTACTTGGGACAGAGTTTGTTCATACATGCTAGTACAATTCAAATGTACTAATGTCCCTTTTTGTCGGGGGCGCTACATTCGTGTTAGGATTGTAGGTGGATCTGCGGCAGGTACTCCAGTCCACCGTTCGTAGCTCCTCCTCCTCTCTAATTGCGGTATTCGTGTTTGGTCAGCCCTTTTCCTTTCGGGGCCTTTATGGCTCATGCCACCTATGTTGTTGTATATTTGAGTCTTATGTCCTTTTGTAAAGGTATAGCCGAGGCCTTGTTGCCAGCAAGTGTTGTACTATCTTTCCCTTAGAGGCTCCGTAGACAGTGGTATGTGGGTTAGAACTTATGTATAGAGGTGTATGTTTTGGGTGTTGTAAACTTGTATACAACGTTCCCTGTTAATCATAATGTGTGTTTGTAAAAGACGTTCCGTGTTAATCATAATGTGTGTAATATAAGAGAAATCATATGTTATTTCAATTGCTAATAGGGTATATTTTGGCTAATTAACAAAGAATGAAGTGGGGTATCACGTGGGAAATAGGAATGGCACCCAGGTCTAATTGACTGGGGATACCCAGTTGAGTGCCGGTCATGCCCTCGGATTTGGGGCGTGATAAACTTGGTATCAGAGCCTAAGTTTTTACAGGAGTCCTAGGGTGTCTCAGAGCCATGGTTTCTTATCGGTGTGTTGTCGACCACATCTATAAGTTAGGGGCTACACGGGCATTTAGGAAAAATGATCCTCGTCTTGGTTATTCCAAGGTCATGCGGTGAAGTGATGTTGTGTCTAATTCGTGCTCTATTTCGAATTTTCAGTGATGGCACCTAAGAAGAAAGCTAGACTCGGCCTAGGGGCCAATGCCACTTCATGTGCGGCTGTGGATCATGTGTCGACTGCCGTAGGTGAGAGTGATTCCCCTGTTCTTAACTTGCCTGTCCCATCCGTTCCTGATCCAATAAATCATGTTCCAGCAGCAGCCGAGGGTGCCGCTATCCCTCCTGCCCATGCTCATAATCCTGATGTTGCTCTAGCTTCCGATCTCGGGATTTCATATGGAGACCTTAGGGGTGCTATTCGTATGTTGACCCAGTTAGTGGCCTCCCATGCCCAGAGATCTCAGGATACCCATGTGTCCTCCAGTGAATAGGGAGATTCCTACAGCTCTAGAGTTTATCAGTTTTTGCGATTGAATCCTCCTGAGTTCTCAGGCACAGACCCAGAGGCCGATCTACAATAATTCCTTGAGGTGGCGGACACTACTCGGAAGGTTCCTTCCCCAGAATCTGTGTCAGTTGTGAATGAGTTTCTTGAGGTATTTTAGGATGAGCTTCCATGAATTCCGCCAGTTAGGGAGATTGATTTCGGGATTGATGTATTGCCAGATACCCATTCAATATCTATTCCACCGTACAGAATGGCGCCAGTAGAGTTGTGAGAGTTAAAAGAGTTGTTGAAGGATCTATTGGAGAAGGGGTTTATCCGGCCAACTATGTCGCCATGGGGTGCTCCAGTTCTTTTTGTCAGAAAGAAGGATGGGTCTCTTTGGATGTGTATCGATTATCGGCAGCTTAATAAAGTCACCATCCAGAATAAGTACCCTTTGCCTCGGATAGATGATTTGTTCGATCAATTGCAAGGCGCAAGGTTCTTCTCCAAAATTGATTTGCGGTCGGGGTACCACCAATTGAAAATCAGGGAGCAGGATATTCCTTAGACCTCATTCAGGACGCGTTATGGCCACTTTGAGTTCTTGGTCATATCCTTTGGTCTAACCAATGCCTCGGCAGCTTTTATGGATCTTATGAATCGGGTTTTCAACTCATTTTTAGACTCCTTCTTGATTGTTTTCATTGACGACATCCTCGTATATTCACGGAGCTGGGAGGATCACGCCAGCCACCTCAGTGCGGTTTTGCAAACTCTACACCAGCACCAATTGTATGCCAAGTTTTCCAAATGTGAATTTTTGTTGGAGTCCGTAGCTTTTCTGGGTCATGTTTTTTTCCGGTTAGGGGATTCAGGTGAACCCCCAAAAGATTGCATCGGTGAAGGATTGGCCTAGGCCCATGACCCCGACGGAGATCCGTAGCTTTTTGGGGTTAGCAGGGTATTATCGGAGGTTTGTAGAGGGATTCTCCACCCCCGCCTATCCTTTGACCAAATTGACGTAGAAATCAGCAAAGTTCCAGTGGTCAGATGCTTGTGAGAAAAGTTTTCAGGAATTGAAGTCAAGGTTGACTTCGGCACCAGTATTGGCCTTGCCAGAAGGCACAGAGGGGTTTGTAGTTTATTGTGATACCTCTAGGGTTGGTTTATGGTGTGTTCTGATGCAGCACGGGAAGGCTATAGCATATGCTTCCAGGAAACTCAAGAATCACGAGAAGAATTATCCGACGCATGATTTGGAGCTTGCAGCAGTTGTGTTCGCCTTGAAAATATGGCAACATTACCTTTATGGGTTTCATGTAGATGTGTTTTCGGATCACAAGAATCTTCAATATTTATTCAAGAAGAAGGAGCTAAATTTGAGGCAGCGGCGGTGGTTAGAATTTCTTAAAGATTATGATATGGACATCTTGTACCATCCAGGGAAGGCGAACGTGGTGGCCGGCGCCCTCAGTCGGAAATCCATGGTTAGCTTGGCTCACTTGAGAGCGGATCAGACATTCCTAACTCAGGAGGTACATCAGTTAGCTAGCCTTGGGGTTTGTATCTCGGCCCCAAATGAGGAGGAACTTATGGTGCATAATACAGCCGAATCGTCGCTCGTGGCAGAGGTTAAAGAAAAGCAGTTTGTTGATCCAGCATTGGCACAATTGAAGGAGGCAGCTCTAAGTAACAAAATTTCGGCATTTTCACTCGGCAGCAATGATGGTGTGGTACGGTGCCATGACAGGTTATGTGTCTCGAATGTGGATAATCTTCGGGAGAGGGTAATGGCGGAGGCTAATAATTCTAGGTATTCAGTGCACCCAGGCTCTACGAATATGTATCACGATCTCAAGGATGTCTATTGGTGGAGTTGTATGAAGAAGAGTTTAGCGGACTTCGTCACTAAGTGCCCGAATTTCCAACAAGTGAAGGCCGAGCATCAGCGGCCGGAAGGGTTGACTCAGCTTATAGAAATACCGATGTGGAAATGGGAAATGATCAATATGGACTTCGTAACGGGACTACCTCGTACTCAGCACAAGTTTGACTCAATTTGGGTAATTGTGGATAGGCTTACCAAATCAGCTCACTTTTTTCCAGTCAAGTCCATCAACCTGCGGAATAATATGCCTGGTTGTATATCAAGGAGATAGTGAGGCTTCATGGTACACCACTTTCTATCATTTCGGATCGAGGAGCTCAGTTTATAGCTAATTTCTGGAGGTAATTTCAGCAAGGTTTGGGTACTCAAGTGAATCTCAGCATAGCTTTTCATCCCCAGACCGATGGCCAAGCAGAGAGGACTATTCAGACGCTCGAGGATATGTTGCGGGCATGTATTTTGGATTTCAAAGGTAATTGGGATGATCACCTGCCCCTTATTGAGTTTCCTTATAACAACAGTTTCCATGCTAGCATCCGGATGTCCCCATTCGAAGCATCATACGGAAGAAAGTGTAGGTCCCCAATCGGGTGGTTCGAGGTTGGTGAAGCAGAACTAATAGGGCCAGATCTCGTGCACTAGGCATGGAGAAGATAACAGTCATTCAGGAGAGAATGAAGACTGCTCAAAGTTGCCAGAAATCCTACGCAGACGTGCGTCGAAGAGAATTGAAGTTTCAACGATTGGGTATTCTTGAGGGTGTCCCCTATTAAAGGAGTCATGCGCTTTGGGAAGAAGGGAAAACTAAGTCCTAGGTATGTCGGGCCTTATCAAGTCACTCAAAGGATCGATCAAGTTGCGTATAGTTGGGAATTACCCCCTGAAATGTCCTTGGTGCACCCGGTGTTTCATGTATCTATGTTGAGGAAAGTTGTGGGTGATCCGTCTAAAGTTGTGCCAGTTGAAGACATCAAGGTTACAGAAGAGCTATCATATGAGGAGATTCCTGTTGCTATTTTGGCTAGGCAAGTCCGAAAGTTGCGAAGCAAGGAGATTGCTTTAGTTAAAGTGTTATGGCGAAACCAACAAGTCGAGGAAGCCACGTGGAAAGCGGAAGATGAGATGAAGATAAAATACCCCCATCTATTTGAGCAAGTCTAGGAATGATCGTGCGAATCTTGTCCCGTAGGAGGGTTAGTGTTGTGTTCCATTAGGTGTAACAATTATCCTTTCTCTTTCCAAGTGCCTTGCATTTGTAGTTTCTCCAAGTTGTGCCAACCAGGTTTATGTGTTGTAACTATTTGAGAAATGTTCAGTCCTTTTGGTAATGAAAGTTTTGTGCTCCCATGGTAAGGTGATGTATGGAAGTAATAATTAATTTTTCATGGAGACTGTGTATCAATATGTTCTAGTTGTGTAATGATTAGTTTTTGCATGCAGGAATTGTATTGAAATGAATGACTGTGTTGTACCCATGAGATAGGTAATTGGCTTTAATAGTATAGGTGATTAATGCTTAATTTGATTACATATTGTGTGTCCAGAATGCGGTTGCAGATCAGCTATGCAGACTACATTCCTACCGCAGAGTGAATCAGAAAGCAACCAATTTTTTATGTTGAAAATGCGGTCAAATCTGCGATCGCACAATTAATATATGGACCGCAGAGTGATCG
Organism: Nicotiana benthamiana; assembly: GCA_034376525.1. Lineage (NCBI taxonomy): Eukaryota > Viridiplantae > Streptophyta > Magnoliopsida > Solanales > Solanaceae > Nicotiana > Nicotiana benthamiana. Next base: position 21,597,700 of record CM067337.1, on the reverse strand, counting down.
CATATTGTCCCTGAGGAAATTTGAAGGTCAGTTCTGCGGTGCATTCTACGACCGCACAACGCAAATGTGGACCGCATATCTACCACATTCCCAACCCGAGAAGTTTGATATTTGAGCCATTTCTGTCCATTCTGCGGACCGCATGTCTGTTTTTCTATCGCAGAGTTGAGTCGCAGATTGAGCTCGCCCAGTTATTTTTATAAAAATCTAAGGCCGACCCTTCTTTAATAAAAACACCCATCCCTCGGTTTTAGCCCATTTTCTGAACAAAATAATAGAGAGGAAAGACAGTGTCTTAGAGATAGAAAGCAAATTCTTCATCAATTGATCTTTCAAAATCATTGGAGCCCAGGGGATTTTGATGCATTGTCTTCACTCTTAATTTAACAGGTAAAATCCCTAACCCTTTTCCCCTAAATTTATAAACCTAAGCTTGGGAAAGGAATCACATGCACTAGATTATGAAATCTTTGATGAAACCTTCATACATGTCTTCAAAACCATAAAATCTTGTAAAACGGGAAATGGGTAGTAACTTGTGAATTCATATTCTAAGGCCTATGTGTTAAAGATGAACTAGATTGACTTCTTGATTTATTGGATAGGTGGACTAGAGGTTTGAAGAGGGTAATCAACTCCAGGTAGGTATGACTAAATGTGATCCTTGTGAAATTGCCCTGTGCTAGTTGTGAAATTATTGGTAGTTGATATTCATGTGAGAATCATTGTGAAGCTTTTGTGTTGTATAATTGTGTGGTAACACTTTGTAGTGAAAGTTGTGAAACTTGTAATTGGAACAACGGAAATGGAAATAATATGGAACAATGGAAATGGAAATAGTGTGGAACAATGGAAATGGAAATAATGTGGAACAATGGAAATGGAAATATTGTGGAACAGTGGAAAATGAAATATTGTGAAACAACGTGTGTGATTAGTTGTGAACAACGGTTGTGGTAATCCAAATTGTGTACAAATTGATGAACATGAAGAATTTGTGTTGCTGGTTGTGGAATTGAATTGTTTTTGCTAAATGTGGAATTGCATTACCCTTGTTGTGGATCTATATTAACAATGTGCCATAGTTGATTTTGTATTTGTTGTTGTGTTGTTTGTTGTTGTGAATTGAAAACTGTCAGGCAGTGTCGGGTCGCGCTCTGCAACACGGTGAAATTAGGTGTGGTTTGGGGTTATAAGGGTGGCAAAGGTAATAACGGTGGACGAGGAAAGAAGGGTGGAAAATGAGATCCAATATCACTATTGATATGAATATAAATCATGAAATTATAAATGTAAAAATGTGAAAGGAGACAGCATGAGAGTTTGTAACCTGTGGGGCACTGATTGCCCCTTTGTATGACTACTTGAATCAATTGTTGTAAGATGTTTTGTTGTTGCTCCATGGTAGTAATTGTGCTATTGTTGTTCAGTTCTATACTTATATATGCATTTTGGCTTGAGTTTATTTAGGACAGAGTTTGTTCATACATGCCAGTACAATTCAAATGTACTGACATCCCTTTTTTCCGGAGGTGCTACATTCGTATTGTGATTGTAGGTGGATCCGTTGCAGGCACTCCAGTCCATTGTTCATAGCTCCTCCTTCTCTACATCGGCTGGTATTCGCGTTTTGTGAGCCCATTTCCTTCCGGGGCCTGGTGTGGGTCATGCCACCTATGTTGGTGTATATTGGAGTCTTGTGTCCTTTTGTAAAGGTATAGTCGGGGCCTTGGCCGGCAATAGTTGTACTATCTTTCCCTTAGAGGCTCCGTAGACAGTGGTATGTGGGTTAGAACTTATGTATTGAGGTGTATGTTTTGGGCGATGTAAACTTGTGTACAACGTTCCCTGTTAATCATAATGTATGTTTGTAAAAGACGTTCCGTGTTAATCATAATGTGTGTTTTAAAAGAGAAATCATATGTTCCTTCAATTGCAAATAGGGTATGGTATGTTTTGGCTAATTAACAAAGAATGAAGTGGGGTAACACGTGGGAAATAGGAAAGGCACCCTGGTCCACTCGACTGGGGATACCCGGTTGAGTGCCGGTCATGCCCTCGGATTTGGGGCTGACAGGTTCCAACAGGGCTAGTCTTCACTTAGTGCCCTCCCAGCTTAAAGCTCTTCACATGCCCCTTCAGCTTAGGGTTTTTATGCACAGGGCGCATCGGCTGGTCCTTCTGGTGTGAGGGGTTCCCATCGGTCCCCTTCTCCATCATCTGGTATTTGCTTCGAGTGTGGCGAGTATGGCCATATGAGGAGGTAGTGTCCTTGATGTCTTGATAGCCAGTCTCAGCAGAGGGATCAGCCCTCGTATTCTGCTCAGGTTGCTTCAGCACCAGCCTAGTCAGAGAGGGGCGGAGGCCAGGCAGCCAGGGTCACCCTAGGGACGGAGACTAATCAGGTGGCAGTGGCCAGGCTAGATTTTATGGTCTCCCAGGTAGGACAGATGCCCTTGCGTCCAATGCAGTTATCACATGTATTATTTTAGTCTGCCACAGAGATGCCTCTGTCTTATTTGATCCAGGTTCTACCTATTCCTGTGTGTCTTCATATTTTGCTCATCATTTGGGTACGACCCGAGGGTGTTTTGCTTTACTGGTGCACGTATCTACCTCAGTGGGTGATACTATTGTTGTGTACCATGCATATCGGTCCTGTCTTAATACTATTGGGGTTTGGAGACCCGAGTTGATTTATTGCTCTTGATCATGGTACACTGTGATGTTATCATGGGCATGGACTCGATATCTCCATGTCATTATATTCTAGACTGTTATGCAAAGACAGTCACCTTGGCTATGCCGGGTGATCCGAGGATCGAGTGGTGTGGTATGACTGATTATGTCCTTAACAGGATTATATCTTTCCTGAAAGCCTAACGCATGATTGGGAAGGGTTGTTTATCATATTTGGCCTTCGTGCCTGATTTCAGAGCTGAGGCTCCCAGAATAGATTCTGTTCCGATTTTGAGGGACTTCCCTAATGTATTTCCTTCAGACCTGCCTGGTATGCCTCGGACAGGGACAATAATTTTGGTATTGACCTGGTTCTGGGAACCAAGCCCATTTTGATTCCGCCTTATTGTATGGCTCTTGTGGATTCGAAAGAATTGAAGGATTAGCTTCAGGAACTCCTAGAAAAGGTGTTTATTCGTCCTAGTGTGTCACCGTGGGGTGCACCGGTGTTATTTGTAAAGAAGAAAGATGGCACAATGAGAATGTGCATTGACTACAGACAGATGAACAAAGTAACAGTGAAAAACAAGTATCCCCTATCTCGCATCAATGATTTATTCGACCAGCTTCAGGGATGGAGGGTGTTTTCTAAGATTGATCACCCATCGGGTTATCACCAGTTGAAGATCAAGGACTGAGATATTCTTAAGACTACCTTCAGGACTAGATATGGTCACTATGAGTTTCTAGTTATGTCTTCGGGCTGACCAATGCCCCAGCAGCGTTCATGCACCTGATGAACAACGTATTTTGGCCGTATCTAGATTTGTTTGTTATTGTATTCATTGATGATATCCTGGTATACTCGCGTAGTCAGGAGGTGCACGCAGAGCTTTTGCGAGTGGTATTGCGGAAGTTGAGGGAGGAGAAATTGTATGCCAAGTTCTCCAAGTATGAGTTCTGGCTTAGTTGTGTGGCCTTCTTGGGACATGTGGTGTCCACTGATGGTATTCAGGTTGATCCAAAGAAGATTTAGGCGGTTCAGAGTTGGCCTAGATCGTCCTCGGCCACAGAGATTCGTAATTTCCTCGGTTTGGCGGGTTATTATTGTCGTTTCGTTCAAGGTTTCCCATCTATTGCCTCGTCCTTGACCAAGTTGACGCAGAAGGGTGCGCCATTTGTATGGTCAGATGATTGCGAGGAGAGCATTCAGAAGCTCATGACAGTTTTGACCACAGCTCCAGTATTCGCATCAGCTTCAGGTTCTTACACTGTTTATTGTGATGCATCGAGGGAGCCAGGATTGGGTGTGTATTGATGCATGAGGGTAGAGTGATTGCAAATGCTTGTCGTTAGTTGAAGCCCCATGAGAAGAACTACCATGTTCATTACATAGAGTTCGTTGCTACAGTTCATACCTTGAAGATATGGAGGCATTATTTATATAGAGTATCTTGTGAGGTGTTACCGATCATTGCAGTCTCCAACACTTGTTGAAGCAGAAAAATCTTAATTTAAGGTAGCGGAGGTGGAATGAGTTACTTAAGGATTATGATATTAACACTTTGTATCATCCTAGAAAGGACAATGTAGAGGCCGATCCTTTGAGCTGAAAGCCAGTTAGTATGGGGAGTTTGGCATATATTCCAGTTGAGGAGAGACCCCTTGCAGTAGATGTTTAGGCTTTGGCCAATCGATTGGTGTGGCTAGATATTTCGGAGCCTAGCCGAGGGTTGGCTAGTATGGTTTCTCGGTCTTCCTTGTATGATCGCATCAAAGAGCGCCAATATGATGATCCGCATTTACTTGTCCTCAAGGACAGGGTTCAGCACGGAGATGCTAGAGATGTGACTATAGATGGCGATGGTGTATTGAGGATGCTGGGCCGAATTTGTCTGCCTAATGTAGATGGGCTTACAGATTTGATACTTGAGAAGGCCCATAGCACGCGGTATTCCATCCATCCGGGTGCCGTGAAGATGTACCAAGACTTGAGACAGCATTACAGGTGAAGGAGAATGAAGATGGACATTGTGGGATTTGTGGCTCAGTGTCTCAATTGTCAGCAGGTAATATATGAGCATTAGAGACCGGGCGGTTTGCTTAAGTAGATGGTTATTCCTGAGTGGAAATGGGAGAGAGTTAGTATAGATTTCATGAGTAGGCTTCCTTGGACATTGAAGAAATTCGATTCCATTTGGGTCATTGTGAATCGGTTAACCAAGTCCGCGCATTTCATTCCAGTGTGTACCATATATTCCTCGGAGTGGCTAACAGATATCTTTATTCGTGATATTGTCCGATTGCATGGTGTTACAGTTTCTATTATATCGGATAGAGGTGCTCAGGTCACTTCTCAGTTTTGGAGGACTTTTCCGCACGAGTTGGGTACTCAGGTGGAGCTCAGTTCAGCATTTCATTCTCAGACGGACGGACAGTCCGAGCGTACTATTCAAATATTGGAGGATATGTTGCATGCCTTTGTGATTGATTTTGGAGGTTCTTGGGATGAGTTTTTACCTCTGGCAGAATTTACCTGCTACAACATCTATCAGTCTAGCATTCACATGGCGCTGTATGATGCCTTATATGGGAGACGATGTAGATCTCCGCTCGGTTGGTTTGAGCCCGGTGAGGCTAGGTTGTTCGAGATAGATTTGGTCCAGAAGGTCTTAGAGAAGTGAAAGTGATTCAAGAGAGACTTCTACAACTCAATCACGTCATAAGCGTTATGCGGACCGGAAGGTTGGGGATATATCTTACTCAGTGGGTGAGAAGGTCTTGCTGAAGGTTTCACCCATGAAGGGTATGATGAGGTTCGCTAAGAAAGGAAAATAGAGTCTGCGGCTCAGCGGACCTTTTGAGGTGCTTAGGAGGATTGGGGAGGTGGTATATATGCTTGCTTTGCCACCCAGCTTGTTGGACGTTCATCTGGTGTTTCATGTGTCTATGCTCCGAAAGTGTGTTGGGGACCCGTCTCATGTATTAGACTTCAGCACAGTTCAGTTGGATGAGGATTTGACTTATGATGTGGAGCTAGCGGCTATTTTGGGTGGACAGGTTAGGAAATTGAGATCAAAGGATATAGCTTCGGTCAAGGTATAGTGGAGAAGTCGGGCCATGGAGGAGGCCACTTAAGAGACCGAACAGGAGATGCGGAGCAGATACCCGCACCTATTTGAGACTTCAGGTATGTTTCTTGACCCGCTCGAGGACGAGCATTTATTTTAGTTGGGGAGGATTTGATGACCCAACCCGTCGTCTCATGTATTTTTATCCCTTTTTCCCCATTAAATTCTTCTACATGTTTCATTTTATATGTTTGGTGAAATTGAAGTAATTCAGATAGGGTTTTATTGGGAATGAGAAAATTAGTCTCTTTAAAGAAGGGTTGGTTTGGAAAAGTCGACCGGATGTTGACATGTGAGTTAGAGGGATCGGATTGGATTTCTGATGATTCGATTATCTTCGGGGGATGAATTGAGGCATAGGAGAGCAATCAGAAGTAATCTTGGAGGCTTGGTGTAGAACTAGGCTTGAATTGGCTAAGTTAGCAATTTTGCGGTATGTTGATAGGCGAGATTTTGATCCGAGGGTCAGAATGGAATTCCAAGAGTTGCAGTACCGTTTTTAGGTAATTTTGGATGTCTGTGCAAAATTTCAGTTGATTCAGAGGTGTTTAGGTTGGGTTTTTTATCAACTGCATGTTTCGGAAGTATTAGTTTAACTTAGGCTTGAATCTATGGTAATTTGATGATTCTTGTATTGTTGGATGTGTTTTTATGATTGGAACAAGTTTGTCTGATGATATAGGATGGGTTGGCACTTTTGGTTGAGGTCACGGGGGCCTCGGGTTGTTTTTGGGTGGTCAATCAGACCAATCTTGGCCTTTGGGAGTTACAGAAAAACTGCTGGTGTGTTGCAAAGATGTTCCCTATACGATTGCATAGGGTGCATTGCGATCGCATAGCGTGCGTTGCGATCGCATTGGAGGTTTTGGAAGGGGTTCATGTTCTATGCGATCGCATAAGAGGCATAGTGATCGCATAGGTTTGGAATGTTGTCTGTGCGTTCCTATAAAGGTTAGAGCGATCGCGTAGTGTATTTGGGCCTAGGGTCCCTGGCAGAGATTTTTGCTATGCGATCGCATGGGATTGAGTGCGATCGCATAAGAGGAAATCTGGAGGTTGGAAATTTACGCTATGTGATCGCAATAGCAAGGCTCCGATCGCATAGAGTAAATACTGCGCAGACATAAGGATTTTAATAATTCGCGAACCAAGTCTATTTTCCACCATTGTTAAGCAACCTTGGGAGCTTTTGATGTGGAATTTAGAGGGTTTTGACTGGGAATCAATTGGAGGTAAGTCCTATGGCCTAGAAACGTCATCTAATTGTGATTTCAACACCTAAATTGTCGAAATTTGAGTAAAAAGGGAAGAACTAGGCGTTATGTTTTCTTAATGAGAAATTGGATTTTGAGGGAACATTTGGACTCCGATTTTGATGAATTTCATATGTATAGACTCCTATCAAGATAAGGAACATATTGGTGTAAAATTTTCTGACTTTTGAGAAGTAGGCCCAGGCCAGGGGTTTTGCAAATTTCGTGAATTTCGATATTTTTCGAGTCTTTTCGATTGGGTTATATTCCCTTTGCCTATTGTAATGTATTCAGTGTGATTTTGGACAGATTCGACGCACGAGGAGCAGATTGCACACCGCAGCGGGAACTGGAGTGTACCGTCATATGTGTTGTATTCTGTCATGTATTATTTCTTAACTGTATTAGTTGTTGTATACTATTTCCACTATTTTGGATATAAACTGCTAGACATAGAGTGCTTCGTGCAATTCCTGCAATTTCTTACCTTCAGACTATAGTTATGTCTATTAGCACTGAGTTGGAAGTACTCACTTTACTCCCTTCACCTTGTGTACAGATCTAAGACAGTCTCAGGCTGAGTGATTCCAGCTGATCACAGTTCTTTCCGGGAGTATTTGAGGTAGCTGCAAGGCGTTCGTAGCAAATGATTCTCCCCTCTATGTTTATCCTTTATTTCTGCATTATCAGTGTTAGACAGACTTTATAGTAGGATATTATTCTGTCATTAGAGGCTCATGGTCGTGACACCGGTCCTAGTTGGGCCGTTTTGGTGTTTTGTCAGATTTTCCGTATTTTTTTCAGTATTTCAGACTTTGACTTAAATATCTATATCTTTACTTGTCTAAATAATTGGTGTAACTAGTATAAATTTTCTAGCTCACCTAGTGATATGCTGGGCGCCAGCACGACCGGGTTGGGGTCGTGACATCTAGTTTGTAATAGAATGTTTTATTAATGAAAAATCCAAAATTTCCAAAAATTGTCTTTTTACTTTTTGCACTTATTTTCATGAACTACGCCTGGTCTGATTCATTCAGGATCACGATACATAGGCAATCCTCATCAGATTCGACCGTAACCTTAAGAGAAAAAGCAAAAAAACGGAGAAGGAAATAAAAGAAAAAGAAAAAGATGAATAAACAAAAGACCAAAAATATGAGAAAAAACATAGAGGAAGTATGGCAAAAGAAATCAAAATGAAAGAAAAACAAAAGAAAAGAGGAAAGTTTGCAGTTTGAAATAAGAAAAACCGGAATGACGCATGCGGTCGAGCAAATGCATAATAGAAACGGTTAGTTGTATAGGTGCATTCAAGCCCAATGTGCGGTTAACTAATCTGTTAAAGTCTAAAAAGCTAATAAAGTGGTTATTGATGTTGAGTCCAGGTAGGTGGTTAGTTGTTCTGCATTCTGGCAACCCATTCCTACAACACCTGAGCAAGCTGAAAATGGCTGGACAGGAATCTAATACCCGTATTTTGGACCCATCGAAAGAGGTTGAGGTGACAGATGTTAATGCCATGAAAGAGGAGATGCGTAAACTGAAACAACAAATGGCTGAAATGCATCAGGCCTGGTCTTAGGGGCATCCTTTGTCAGTGTATCCCGTCAATCCGTCATATATCCCGCCTTTGGTTCAGGTTCAGGAGCCTCCCACTGCCAATTCATCTCTAGCCTTCCCTTACAACACATACGGCTATGGTACTACCTCTTACGCTCCTCAACCTCCACTACCTAAACAAAACCCTCCTCTAGCAATCACTCATGTCTTTGTGTCACCTCTACCCGCCACATTGTAGATATAATCTAGTGAGCCTTTTTTCAAACTCATGACAACCAATACTACCCCCTGAGCCTACTTTCAAAACCTCTGAGCCATACTCTTATACCCCTCACTTTGAGCTCCTGGCAGACCCTGAAAAGCTATCTAAGAACCCAGAACAGGAAGAAGTGCTTCGAAAAATAAAAAACTTGGAGCAGTCCTTCAGGAATATGCATGGATTAGGAAATCAGGTCACTGTGGCCTACAAAGGTATGTGTCTGTTCCTCGATGTTCACCTACCTGCGGGTTTCAAAATGCCAAAGTTTGATATGTATGATGGGCACGGCGACCCAGTGGCACATTTGCGAGTTTTATATACTAAGATGAGAGGGGCCGGAGGAAAAGATGAACTGTTGATGGCATACTTTGGGCAGAGTTTGAATGGGTCTGCACTAGAATGGTATACGCGCCAAGACCCTAGTTGGTTGTATACTTGAGATCTTCACAGACCGGTTGTCGTTGATAAAACTCGAGAAGAAACCCGGGGAAACTTCAGGGAATACGGGTTCCGCTGGAGAGAACAGGCTGCAAGGGTTGACCCCCCAATGAGGGTAAGTGAAATGGTGGATTACTTTTTGCAGGCTTTGGAGCCAACCTACTTTGGTGACCTGGTGACGGCAATCAGTAAATCATTTAACGAAGTGGTGAAGATGGGAGTTATGGTCGAAGAAGGTTTGAAGTCAGATAAAATGCTGAGCTATTCATCAATTAAAGCAACCACTTAGGCCATCCAAAGCGGTACGGGGTGTGCTTGGAAAGAAGAAGAAAGAAGAGGTTTCAACTGTCAAATTCGGAGCATGGTCTAAGTCTAGATGCCCTTCACCCTATTTCAATCAACCTAGACCTCACCACCCAAATTACCCATACACCCCATATGGCCCTCGACAACACTACTATCCATCTCCAGATCCACACTTTTCCGTCCACCATGCCCAAACTTATACCCAGCCTCCGGCTCACCCGCAATGGTGTGCACTGGCTCCCCAAAATGCATATCTAGCTCCCCAAAACACATACCCAGCTGTGCAAAACACATATCCACCCCCGAGGGCTTACAGGCCAGGATCTGGCTTCCGTCAAAACCAAGCTTTCAGAAACGAGAGATTACAGAAATAGAAAGTATTTACTCCCATGGGAGAATCATATACCACTATTTTCCACAAACTGAGGCAGTTAGGCCTGTTGAAACCGATTGAGCCCAAAATGCGAAATCCCCTTCATAGAAATTTGGACCATTCAGTGAGCTGTGAATATTGTTTGGGGGCCTGGACATGATACTGAGAATGTTGGAGATTGAAAACTGTTGTGCAAGAGATTATTGACATAAATAGGATCGAGGTTCAGGCTCTGAAGGCACCAAATATCAACCAAAACCTATTGCCAGCTCATCATGACGCCAACATGATTGAACTGATACATAAGGGAGCAGAGCTTATGAAGCCCTTGTAGACGGTCATGATGTTATGTTCTAGCGAAGCCAAGGTGAATGAAAAGGCAGCTAGTGCGAAACTAGCAGTTCAGTTGAAAAGTGTATACAGCAAGGCAGGTACGGTGATGGGGCAAGGGTCGTCCATTGTTGCTAAGAAATCAGAGCCGCTCAAGGTAGTAGCGCATGGGGAATCAAGCACACATGCGGTAGTCGTGAAGGAGGATCACATAGAACCGGTTGCCATAAAGCCAACAACCCAGTTACTAGTAACTGACAGTAAAGTCGTTCTATGGAAGTATGAACAGATAGTTGTGACCTAAAAGGGGAAGAAAATCAAAAAGGAAGTCTGCGAAACACAAGGTTTAACTATCTCGGGATGTTGTTTTGCCTCTGAAGAGTTGAGAAAGGCCAGGGCTCCCAAGGAAAATCTGGTGCTAGATAAGAAAGTTGTTATAGAGGAAGAGGTAGAAGAGTTTTTGAAAAAGATGAAACTACAAGACTATTCCATTGTTGAACAGTTAAGAAAAACACCAGCCCAAATCTCATTGCTTTCATTACTTATCCACTCGGATGCACATCGCCGGGCTCCGATGAAGATATCGAACGAAGCTCATGTCACCGATAAAATTTCAGTGAATCATTGGAGAAAATTGCGAACAGAATCTTTGAGGTAAACAGAGTGACATTTTATGATGATGAATTTCCCATTGAGGGTACGGAACATAATAGAGCTCTTTATTTGACCATGAAATGTGATGATTCGGTAGTCACTCGAGTATTTATTGATAATGGGTCCAGTGCCGATATTTGTCCTTTGTCTACATTGAACAAGCTGAAAGTTGATGATGATAGAATTCATATGAATTGCATTTGTGTTCGAGGTTTTGATGGTGGTGGTACAGACACGGTGGGTGACATCATACTTGAATTGACAATTGGTTCGGCCGAGTTCACTATGGAGTTTCAGATGTTAGACGTGGCGGTGTCTTATAATCTTCTGTTGGGGCAACCATGGATCCATGCTACCAAAGCGATGCCTTCTACACTACATCAGATGGTCAAATTCGAGTGGGATAGACAAGAGATCGTAGTACATGGGGAAGACAACATGAGCGCTATAATTGATTCCATCGTACCCTTTATAGTGAGTGATAATGAGAAGGGGTCGTGGGTTCACCAGGTCTTCGACACGGTCCTGGTAGAAAAGGTTCTGAAAGGCAAAAGCGTCTGAGTCCCCAGAATAACGGTTGTAACTGTCATGGTAGCCTCGAAAATGTTGAAAATGGGTTTTTACCAGAAAAAAGGTTGGGTGATGATTTGCAAGGTATTGTTCAGCCGGTTTATTTGCCCAAAAACCTGTATACCTTTGGGATAGGGTTCAAGCCTATGGAAGCAGAGGGAGACAGGCCCGCAAGATGAAGAAAAGATTGTGGGTTCTTCCCAAACCAATTCCACGTCTGTCCAGTTCCTTCGTCAGGTCAAGTATCAGGAAGCAACTATTGGCAAACGTGTTTGGTCCACTGATTGGTGCAGATGGGAACTTGGAGAAGGGTCTTGAAAGGGTATTTGCTGAGGTGAGCATGGTCAAAGCTGGTAAAGAGTCGAGCAAAGCAGATCTACAGTACACCAGACCACGTGCAAATATCAACAATTGGGAAGCCACTCCTCTTCCTACCCGGAGGGAGTCGTGGTAGTGGGTTTTGTTTTCCTTTTGTTCACCTAGATTATTCCAGGGTTTGTAATTCAGTTGCTATTTTCTGTCCATTTGGATGAGTTAAAACCCTACTATCTTTACATTCAATGAAATGCAATTTTTCTTCTTTCTTCATTCCTAATTTTGTTTTCATTTTTCTTTTCTTTTCTGTACAGTTCTTTTTATGCTGATATCAATTACATGACATGCATGAGGAATCTTCGGCCCATTTATTAAAAGCCAATCTAACTTAGAAAAAATAATACAAGAAATAAAGTGTAATGATGAGTTAGAATATGATGATGACGAGGCCTATGAGTAAATTAGTAAGGAATTAAATCACTTTGAATAAAAACCCAAACCTAACTTAAATGACACAGAAGCAGTTAATCTAGGGGACTAAGACAATGTCCGTGAAACTAAAATAAGTGTTCACCTGGATCCACAACTCATGGAGTAGATAATCAAAAGCATTGTTCGAGTATACAGATATTTTTGCATGGTCATATGATGATCTGTTGAGTCTAAGTACTGATACAGTGGTTCACAAATTGCCGACTGATCCGGCATTCCCTCCTTTCAAGCAGAAGTTGAGAAAGTTCAAAACAAACATAAGTGTAAAGATCAAATAAGAGACACCAAGCAGTTTGATGCGAGGGTCATTCGGGTTACATGGTATCCCACCTGGTTAGCTAATGTTGTGCCCTTGCCTAAGAAAGATAGCAAGACCATGGTGTGTGTCAATTATCGGGATCTTAACAAGGCGAGTCCAAAAGACAACTTCTCGCTACCAAATAGCCACATATTGATTGATAATTGTGCCAAACATGAGATTGGTTCTTTTGTGGATTGCTATGCGGGTTATCATCAGATTTTAATGGACGAGGAAAATGCAAAAACGACGACATTCATCATACCGTGGGGAACATACTATTATCAGGTCATGCCGTTTAGTTTGAATAATGCTGGGGAAACTTATATGAGGGCAGGGACAATAATATTCCATGATATGATACACAAGGAAATCGAGATGTTCGTGGATGATGTGATCGTGAAGTCTAGACAGCAGTCTGACCATGTTAGGGATCTGAGGATGTTCTTTCAGAGGCTTCGCAGGTACAATCTTAAGCTCAATCCTGCAAAATGTGCTTTCGGGGTGCCATCAGGGAAGTTGTTGGGATTTCTCGGAGGAACTGCCACCTCCGAGAAACAAAACTGAGGTGATGAATTTGTTGGGGAGATTAAATTACATCAGTAGGTTTATTGCTCACCTCCCGACAACTTGTGAGCCGATCTTCAAATTGTTAAAGAGAGATACTGTAGTCAAATGGACGAATGAGTGTCAGGAGGCTTTTGACAAAATAAAAGGATATTTGACAAATCCACCAGTATTGGCTCCGCTAGAACCAGGAAAGCCATTGATTATGTATTTAACTATTTTAGATAATTCATTTGGCTGTGTACTGGGGTGGCATGATGTTACTGGCAGGAAGGAGCAAGCTATCTATTATCTCAGCAAGATGTTCATATCTTACAAGGTCAAGTATACTCATCTTGAGAGGACATGTTGCGCCCTAACTTGGGTGGCACGAAAGTTGAAACATTATTTGCCATCTCATACTACTTACCCCATATCTTGTTTAGACCCATTGAAGTATGTTTTTGAGAAGCCTATGCCCATGGGAAGGCTTGCAAAGTGGCAGATCTTGCTTACGGAGTTCGACATTATCTATATGACCCGGACTGCGATGAAAGTTAAAGCCTTGGCGGATCATTTTGGCGAGAATCTAGTTGATTAAGATTATGAACCATTGAAGACTTACTTCCCTGATGAAGAGGTGATGCACATTGATGAGTTGGAACAAGTCGATAAGCTAGGATAGAAACGTTTCTTTGATGGATCTACAAATACAAAAGGTGTGGGAATAGGAGTGGTACTTATTTCAGAAATAGGGCAGCATTACCCTGTCACGACTCAACTTCGTTTCTATTGTACTAGCAACATGGCAGAATATGAGGCATGTATCGTGGGTCTGAGATTAGCCGTAGATATAGGTGTCCAGGAAGTCTTGGTCATGGGTGACTCAGACTTACTGGTACACCAAATTCAAGGAGAATGGGAAATACTGGATTTAAAGCTTATACCGTATTGATAATGTTTACCTGAGCTTTGTCAATGGTTTCAATCAATAGAGTTCAAGCACATTCCAAGGATTCATAATGAATTTGCCGATGCGTTGGCTACTTTGGCGTCGATGTTACATTATCCGGATAAGGCTTATGTGGACCCCTTGCAAATTCAGGTCCATGATCAGCATTGTAATGTGGTAGAAGAGGAACTTGATGGTGAGCCAAGGTTTCATGACATCAAGGAATATATCAGGATGCGTGTGTATCCGGTGCAGGCCACATGTGATCAAAAAAGAACAATTAAACCGTTGGCAAGCGGGTTCTTCCTTAGTAGAGGAGTATTATACAAAAACAACCCAGATCTGGGGCTGCTAAGGTGCATGGATGCGAGAGAAGCTATCTATCATGAGTGAGGTATATTCCGGAGTTTGTTGACCGCATATGAGTGGGTATATTTTAGCAAAGAAGATTCTCTAAGCGAGATATTATTGGCTCACTATGGAGCGGGATTACATCAGCTATGTATGCAAATGTCATCAGTTTCAGGTGCATGGAGATTTAATTCATTCTCCACCCTCGGAATTACACACGATGTCCGCACCGTGGACTTTTGTTGCATGGGGCATGGGTGTTATTGGGCCAATAGAGCCAGCAGCGTCAAATGGGCACAGGTTTATTTTTGTAGCTATACACTATTTTACCAAGTGGGTAGAGGCTAAAACGTTCAAGTCTGTAACCAAGAAAGTTGTTGCAGATTTTATGCATTCTAACATTATTTGTCGATTTGGGATACCAAAAGTGATCATTACAGACAACTGAGCAAATCTCAATAGTCATTTGATGAAGGAAACATGTGAGCGGTTCAAGATTACCCATCGTCATTCTACTCCATACCTCTCTAATGTCAATGGTGCAGTTGAGGCAGCCAACAAGAATATAAAGAAAATACTGCGAATAATGGTTGAAGGTTCGAGACAGTGCGATGAAAAGCTTCCTTTGCATTGTATGGATACCGCACCATTGTTCGTACTTCAGTGGGGCGACTCCTTATTCATTAGTGTATGGCACAGAGGCAGTGATACCCGCAGAAGTGGAAATCCTATCCCGTCAAATCATTGCAGAGGCTGAGATCGATGACGTTGAATGGGTGAAAGTTCTGCTTGAGCAATTGATTTTGATTGACAAGTAGAAATTGGCATTCGTTTGTCATGGTCAGTTGTGCCAGCAAAGAATGGTAAGAGCGTACAACAAGAAAGTGCATCAGAGTATGTTTGAAGTGGGACAAATAGTGTTGAGACATATTTTGCCTCATCGCTCCAAATTGGCATGGACCATTTGTCGGAACCAGAGTGTTGTCAAATGGTGCATTATATCTGACAGATGTGGAAGGGAAATGTGTAGAAATAGCCATCAATTCCAATGTAGTCAAGATATACTATGTCTGATTTCTTTATTTTGATTGTACCTGTTTGTATTTGGCATATTTTAAAATTGAAATGGCGAAGGCGCTTTGTTCATCTATCTGAACACTTTTACCCCTTGTCATCCCCTTTGAGCCTTACTTATTTTCTTTCGTATCCCTCTTTCAGAGTCAATGGCGCCATTAAGAAATTCTAGTGTGGAAGAAAAGAAAATGAAAAGAAAAAGGTCAAAATAAAGAAAGAAAAGAAAAGAAGAAGAAAATTGAAAGTGAAAAGAAGAAAGAAAAGAAAAGAAAATGAAGAAATGAAAGGAAACGAAAAACAAAAAAGGGAAAAAAACACAACATTGTAGGCAGCCTCTATGATTTTCAGTCATACCAAAATAAGAATCCAAAGGTCTCCAAGCAAGAAATTGGGGAAAACGTTGTGATTGTTGTGAGTGATTGGATTCCGAAAGTTGTAATTATTAACCCACGTTTAATTGTTTCTGAGATTTTATACCCTTTCTTTCTAACACTATCAAAAATCCATATGACGGTCCAAAGAAAGACCTTCTGATCAGTCTTTGAGAAATGCCAATTCAAGCAGGTAAAGGTAATTCAATTCTGGGGAAACACTCTGATTCTAGTAGGGAAAGAAATAAAATGAGAGTCTTATTGGTGAAAACCCTCTCGGGCAGTGTAAGGCGACGGAAGCTGAGAGAAAATTTAAAATGAGAGAGTCTTATTGGTAAAAATCCTCACGGGCACCTTAAGGCGAAAGTGAGATAAGAAGTGAACAAATAAGAAAGGTCTGTTCGTGGAAAACTGTTTCAAGGCACCGCAGGAATGAACAAGGTCAAGGTTTGGGTAAAGTAATCAAGTGATGAAAATTCTGGGACAAAGAGGTATGGTAATTGAAAGCTGGTTAGTTGGACAAATTAGGCCGGTTAGTATGAAATGTGTGTCATGACCATTTTCTCTTCTTCTTCTTCTCTTTTAACAGTCATCCGGTTTTGGATTCTTCTTATCCTTAACTCATAAAATCATTGCATTTCATTTTCTTTTGGGGGGTTTTATCTATATAAGATGTTTCAATGTCAGTTTTGTTCAATGCAAGTATAAAGGATCTCAAATCTCACTATCAGCTTCTGAAAATGGTAAAGCACGATGTGGTCAGAACATGTCAAAAACAATGTGATGAAAGGAGGTAAATAGGGAATCACCGGAAGTTTCATTGGTAGAACGATTGGGAAATGTCATAGGAACTATAAAAGGTCAGATAAAAGGGTCAGAGGTGTGAAACAACAGCATGGGTACAGAACATTCAATTTGTCAATGTCGGGGAATTTGAAGTACAGTCAGAAGGTCAAGCTGTTCAGGGCCAGTTCGGGGAAGCTGGTCAAAATAAAACAATACAATGGAAGGATTTTCAACAACAATTTCATCAACTAACCACCATTTTAAACTGACGAAATTTTCTTTAGTTGAAATAGGGGCAGAAAATTTGGTTGTTCCGGAGAACTTTCAGTAAGGAAAAAATATAACAACCCAATTTCCTAACCCGGTCGTGATGGCGCCTCTCGTGAATACAAGGCCAGCCAGACCATTTCAGAACACCACTTAAAGCAGTTAGCCAGTTATATAATAGATCAAATCTAAGTTAATAATATTAATCAATATAAATACCAATACAGCCCGACCGGGGTGTCACAAGTCACGAGCATCTAGGAGTGCCTTTATTAAAATTTAAAAGACTATATTACATAGAGTGAAATCCGGGAATCAAGAAGAAGAAGAACCTCGGTGCCGCGAACGCCGGCGGTCACCTTGCTTAGCTATGAAAGCAATACCTTCAATCTGCTACTAACCCACTACCGGGTAAACAGTACCTGCAACTGCACGTGAGGTGCAGGGAGTAAAGTGAGTACTTCCAACTCAGTGGTAATAAGAGATAATAATATCTGAGCGATAAGGAAACACGTATGAGGACACCAAACTGCTATAAAAGACAGAACAACTCTTTTTGAGAAAAACTGAAATATCGTGAAAATCCCTTTAGAAACTCTCAGGATCAGTTCAAAATCTCTTTTGAAAATATGCTTTTTCAATAGTTGCAAAGATGATTTCAACCAGTAGGAAGTAATAAAAAACCTGCCCCTCGGGCTCAGCATCAACCTCTTAGTGCAGTATCAGCCCCGCGGCTCACTACCGACTCACAACATATAACATCAGCCTATCGGGCTCACCACTCCTTAACATATAACACCATGGTATCTGGTCAACAAGGCAAGTAACAGTATGTATGCCAATGATATATGAGTGCTAAATGTCATGCCACGTAGTACAAATAGGAGTAAATGTGTGAATACAATGCAATTCAATGCAATGCACATGACCGCTACGGCGCGTGTACCCTCTGCTCACTGAGGGTGTGTACAGACTCCGGAGGGGCTCCTTCAGCCCAAGCGCAAAAATGATGCGGCGTGCAGCCCGATCCAATATAATATATATAATGCTGCAGCTTGCAGCCCGATCCATGCAATATGCTACTGCGGCGTGCAGTTCGATCCATGCAATATGCTATTGCGGCGTGCATTCTGATCCATGCAATATGCTACAATGGCGTGCAGTCCAATCCATGCAATATACTACTGCAGCGTGCAGTCTAATCCATGCAATATGCTACTGTGGCGTGCAGTCTGATCCATGCAATATGCTACTGTGGCGTGCAATCCGATCCATGCATGTATATGCATATGCTCACACAACACTCAAGGCCTAAAATCCTCCTTACAGCATCTTCATACCCTCAAATATGGCCATCTGCCTCAATCAGTCCAAAATAGTCAAAAGCCCCTCGGGCATCCGTAAAACAAATATACTCAGCTCAAATGATAGTTCAAATATCGTTCAAAACTCCAAGTTTGAGTAAAATATAGCTGTGTTCATAAAATAGTGTAAATCACATGGACAGAGTTCAATCATATTTCAAATAGTGAGGAAACATAGTGATGATAGTTCAACGAGGGTTCAAACAATCAGCAATAAGCCCCAAGTATGGAAATGAGTACAATTTATGATGATAACAACAAATTGTTTGCAAATATGCGGTAAAACCAACAACCAGGACGGACCAAGTCATGATCCCATACGGTGCTCTACCCCACGCTCAGGTCCAGCGTGCAAGTCACCTCAATACAACACTAAGATGTGCAAATCCGGGGTTTCAAACCCTCAGGATATCATTCCCAAATATTACTCACCTCGAACCGGTGAAATTCCTCGCTAGCGACGCCTTTGTCCCTCAAATTGGGCACTATGCGCGTCGAATCTAGCCAAAAACATAGCGAATACATCACAAATGCAAATGGGTTAATACCCAATCGAAAACAATCGGAATATGACAAGAATCTCTAAACTAGCAAAACCCGAGCCCCCGGCCCGCTTCTCAAAAAATTATGAAACTTACATTTTTGGAATCCTCGTCTGGCCACGAGATCGTACATATAAACTTCATCAATATCGGAGTCCAATTGCTCCTCCAAATCCCCAATTTTCATTTGAAATTTCAAGCCCTAGTCCATCAACTTTTACACCCAATTTTAGAGAATTAATGGTTGATTCTTCAATAAAATGACGTATTAAGGCCACGAGACTTACCTCCAATCACTTCTCGTCGAAATCCCCTTCAAAATCCGTCAATGAGCTCTCAAGGTATTGCAAAAATGGAGGAAATAATATGAAGCTCGCGGATGAAATAACCCTTAAAACTTAACTTCCCAGGAAACTCCTTCATCCTCTCGACTCTAGCCACGCGAACGCGATGCTTTACCTGACCACGCTCCCAGGCCCTCATACGAGAACGCAACCCTCTCAACGCAAATGCGATGGCCCACTCCCCCTGGCTTACGCGAACACGATCAACAAAACTCCTCTACTATGCAATCGCGGCCTCTCCTTCGCGAATGCGAAGGAAAAAATTCCTGGCTCCCAGATTC
The DNA here is from genome assembly GCA_034376525.1 of Nicotiana benthamiana. Lineage (NCBI taxonomy): Eukaryota > Viridiplantae > Streptophyta > Magnoliopsida > Solanales > Solanaceae > Nicotiana > Nicotiana benthamiana. Next base: position 21,578,161 of record CM067337.1, on the reverse strand, counting down.
TTTCTACACGTTCGCATCCACCACCTCGCGAACGCGATGCTTTGAGGTCTGCAACACCAACAGCAGAAAATCTGCTATCTTTCCAAGCCAAAAATCGTTTCGTTGACCATCCGAAATCACCCCGAGGCCCTCGGGACCTCAATCAAAAGCACCAACACGACTTAATACCTCTTTCAAACTTACTCGGGCCATAAAAACTCCAGCATTAACATCAAAAATCATCAAATTCCTCAAATTCAAGCCTAATTCAAACTAGAACTTTTCCAAATTCGCATGCGATCCAAAACCCAACCAAACAACGTCCGATTGTCCTGAAAAGCTGCACACTTATCAAAAATCACCTAACCAAGCTACTGCAACTCTCAGAATTCCATTCCGACCCTCGGATCAAAATCTCACCTATCAACCAAAATCCGCCAAAATTCAAACTTCGCCAATTCAAGCCTAATTCTACACCGGACCTCCAAATTCAATTCCGATCACTCTGCTAAGTCACCGATCATCCCCTGAAACTAGTCGAACCAATCCATTCCGAGCCCTCTAACCCTCAAGTCAATGTCCAATTGACTTTTCCAACTTAAGCTTTCCTTAAAGAGACTATTGGTCTCACTTATAACCAAATTAAATCCAACACATATCAAACTCACTAAACACATATATCGACACACGGGGAAGCATATTACGGGGATAACGGGGCTGAAATACAAAAGATGACGGGTCGGGTCATCACATCCTCCCCAACTTAAACAACCAGTAAAAACCAACAACCGGGACGGACCAAGTCACGATCCCAAATGGTAATCTACCCCACGCTCAGGTTCAGCATGCAAGTCACCTCAATACAGCACTAAGATGTGCAAATCCAGGGTTTCAAACCCTCAGGATATCATTCCCAAGTATTACTCACCTCGAACCGGTGAAATTCCTCGCTCGCGATGCCTTTGCCCCTCAAATCGGCCTCCACGCGCGTCAAATCTAGCAAAAAACAGAGTAAATACATCACAATATGCAAATGGGATAATACCCGATCAAAAACAATTGGAATATGACAAGAATCTCTAAACTAGCAAAACCCGAGCCCCGGGCCCGCTTCTCAAAAAATTATGAAACTTACATTTTCGGAATCCTCGTCTGGCCACGAGATCGTACATATAAACTTCATCAAAATCGGAGTCCAATTGCTCCTCCAAATCCCCAATTTTTATTTGAAATTTCAAGCCCTAGTCCATCAACTTTTACACCCAATTTTAGAGAATTAATGGTTGATTCTTCAATAAAATGACGTATTAAGGCCACGAGACTTACCTCCAATTACTTCTCGTCGAAATCCCCTTCAAAATCCGTCAATGAGCTCTCAAGGTATTGCAAAAATAGAGGAAAAAATCTTAAGCTCGCGGATGAAATAACCCTTAAAACCTAACTGCCTAGGAAACTCCTTCATCGCGTTCGCGACTCTAGCCACGCGAACGCGATGCTTTACCTGACCACGCTCCCAGGCCCTCTTACGCGAACGCAACCCTCTCAACGCAAATGTGATGGCCCACTCCCCCTGGCTTACGCGAACACGTCACCTTATCACGCGATTCGCGATCAAGAGAACTCCTCTACTACGCGATCGCGGCCCTCTCCTTCGTGAATGCAAAGGAAAAAATTCCAGGCTCACAGATTCCTTCGGCACGTTTGCATCCACCACCTCGGGAACGCGATACTTTGAGGTCTGCATAACCAATAGCAGAAAATCTGCTATCTTTCCAAGCCAAAAATTCTTCTGTTGACCATTCGAAATCACCCCGAGGCCCCCGCGACCTCAACCAAAAGAACCAAAAACGACTGAATACCTCTTTCGAACTTGCTCAGACCATAAAAACACGAACATTAACATCAAAAATCATCAAACTACTCAAATTCAAGCCTAAGTCAAACTAGAACTTTTCTAAATTCGCATTCGATCCAAAACCCAAGCAAACGACGTCCGATTGACTTGAAAATTTGCGCACATATCCAAAATCACCTAACAAAGCTATTGCAATTCTCAGAATCTAATTACGACCCTGGGATCAAAATCTCAGATATCAACTGGAATTCGCCAAAATTGAAACTTCACCAATTCAAGCCTAATTCTACACCGGACCTCTAAATTCCATTCTGATCGCTCTCCTAAGTAACCAATCATCCCCCGAAACTAGTCGAACCATCAAAAAATTCATTCCGATCCCTCTAACTCACAAGTCAATGTCCGGTTGACTTTTCCAACTTAGGTTTTCCTTAAAGAGACTATTGGTCTCACTTTTAATCAAATTCAATACAACACATCTCAAACTCACCAAACACATATATCGACACACATGGAAGCATATTACAGGGATAACGGGGCTGAAATTAAAAAGACGACGGGTTGGGTCATCAAAAAAACAAGCAGTAATCACGTTTGACCGCAAAGTGTAGTGTGATTGAAATATATGATAATTATGAATAGCATAGGGGAGTGAAAGTTTTCATGTTTAGGATAAAATTCAAGTAGAAGTCGTCATGACCTTCCTGGATGATAGGATGTAGTTCAAAAACCCTTGTAGATAACATGATATAGCGAGAGTAATACCTTAGGTTTGTAATTGTTAGGAGTTGTCAAGACCTTCCTGGATAATAGGATGTAGTTCAAAAACCCTTGTAGATAACATGATATAACGAGAGTAATACCTTAGGTTTGTAACTGTTAGGGGTTGTCAGGACCTTCATGGATAATAGGATGTAGTTTAAAACCCCTTATAGATGACATGATGTAGTGAGAGAAAAATCGTAGGTTTGTAATCGTTAGGAGTTGTCATGACCTCCCTAGATAATAGGACTTATCTTTCAAATTATTCATAATAGTTGATATATGATTCAGTAACACTCACCCATGGGCCTAGTTACCAAACAGGGGCAGGAAATTTTCCTTATTTCGTATGTTTTGAAGAAGTCAGGAGCCTGCCTGATAGCATGGGAATACATTCAAGCACAACAGTCACGAGCTTGCCATGAGAACAAGGGAGTACAATTTAAAGTTTTAGGTTTAAAATTTCTTTGTTTTGTTTATATTTTTGAAGTCAGTATCCCGCCTGGAGAGCAGGGAATACATTTCAAGTTTAGAAGTCAGGAGCCCTCCTGGAGAGCAGGGAATACATTTCAAGTGCAGAAGTCAGGAGCCTGCCTGGAGAGCACGAGAATACATTTAAATTTTGAAATCAAGAGCCCGCATGGAGGACAGAGGTATTACGATTCAAGTTTTAGTTTTCCAATCTTACCCGGTAACAAGCACCCAGTTTCCCAAACTAGCACAGAAAGTTTTCTTTGTTTTGTCTATTTTTTTGAAGTTAGGAGCCCGCCTGGAGAATATGAGAACTCATTTCAAGCTTTAAAGTTGGGAGACCACCCATAAAACAAGGGAATACATTCAAGTTCAAATTCAGAGGTCAGGAGCCCAACCGTACAACAAGGGAATACATTCAAGTTCAAATTCAGAGGTCGGGAGCACACCCGCACAACAAGGTAATACATTCAAGTTCAAATTGAGAGGTTGGGAGCCCACCCGTATAACAAGGGAATACATTCAAGTCCAAGTTCAGAAGTCGGGGGCCCACCGTACAACAAGGGAATACATTCAAGTTCAACAATTTGAAAAGAAGGAACAACATCTCAGTTTGTAATTTGAAGTGGCAAGAATGGATTTCACCAAGAGAATACAAGACAACAAGGCAACAGGAAGTACAAGAGAAAGTTTGAAGAATTTAGATAGGAATTTGTAATTCATAGTTCATAGCTTAGAATAGCTTCTTCTAGTTTGATGGTGTAACAAAGGAGGCCAGCAAGCAATAGCAGCAGCAATCGCAGTGAAATCACATCTCCCGGTAGTCCCAGCTACAAGACATTTTCGAACTACACTGACTCGATTCATGTTTAGCCCAAGATATGTAGGGAACCTCCGAAGCAGGGTGCGGTCAAACTTTTCAAATATGCTTCACACAGAATATTCAAACAGGTAAAAATCGCTCGTTTTCGCTCACTTATCTTTGCACGAAAACTCTTCGTGTTTCTGGGCAAAGAGGGGCATCTGTGAGCACGTGATTTTTGCCCTATATATGAATTATTCTCAAAAATTCAAGCAATATGATTTCTTTCATTATTTTGCAATTTTGTGAATGTTGTATTATTTTCTGTTATTTGTTTGCATTTTAATTAATATAAAAAATATAAAAATTACACGTGACATTTGCAATTGGGATCTAATTTCATATTTTAGAATTAATTAGGGGTTAATTTATTTTAGAACAAAATACGAAGAAAATAACAAAAATAGCCCACTTTGCGTCTTTAATTGATTAATTGTTGAATTTATCACTAAATAGATTTTTTTTACAACCGCTTATAGGAATTAATTAGTTTAATTTTGAAATAAATTAGGTTTTATTCTAATTTTTTTTTGTTTATAAAAATCAGAAAAAATAAGGAAAAACAATAAAAAGAATTTTAAAAAAGCAACAAAAATGAGGCTACCTTAAAAATACTCGGAATTGGGCCTTTTGTCTAAATTTTACCCAGCCCAATCTCCCAAACCATCCTAGCCCGGTCCAAATAGTCTCATTTGTAAAAAAAAAACAAACGGCATCGTTCTTTTACCTAAATCGCAGCCCTTGTTAATCTAACGGACGAGATCAACCTAGGATTATTAGTATAATATTGTTCGAACATCCCCCCCCCCCACTCCTCAGTCATGTCCCAAACACCCCATCTATGGCTCTATATAACGCCACCACAGACCGCCGCTGGAAATCGCCCACGGCGGCAGTCCACCTCCAAATGCCACCAAATTAACACCCTGAAATCTCCTCTTCTCCCTCATCTCGAATCCACAATCCCTTTCCCTCAAATCCTGTCCAAACGTCTCGAATGTCAGATCTAAACTTTTCCGGCCATGACGTTACTTTACCCAAACACCACCAAATTTACACCAAGACCACCTCTGTGTCCTCTATTGAACCCGAACCCCCTTAACCCCGTCCTTTAAATCCCGCCGAACTGTTTGAATATCAGTTTAATTATTTTCCTACAAAACCTTAAATGCTCTAAATTTCTCCAAATTGGTACTATACAATCCTCTCCTCCTCCTCCTTATGATGTTTTTATCATTGTTGGTGCCCAAATATCAGCAGAAGTCATTCAAGTTTTGAATTGATATGGCGGCCGAGTTCTTAAGTGAGTTTTAATTTTCTTTCCTCTCTTTGTTTACCTTTCTTCTATTACTCATATTCCCACAATGAGTAAATCCCAGTTTAATTTTCATTTTTTTAGTTTTGTTCAATTTCGTCTAATTCTATGGTTGATTGTTTTATTACTTAAATTTTAACTTAGTCTATTTTAGTTTGACTATCATTAATATTTCATTAGATTAGTATTTGATGTGTGTTGATTTTGTTCTCTGATTCTTCCCAGTATGTTTTCATTAAGAATATGATTTAGATTAATATTTTGGTTATCATTATTTTCCTTTCTGATTTGGTATGAATGCATTCGTACTGATCTTTTCTTTTAGTTTAGACCATGATTTGGTTTTGTTTAATTTCGATTGGACTGTTTTGATTTGATTAGTATGTGTTCTTATCTTAATTAGGTAGTTTAATAAATTCAGGGAATACTCAAGGGTAAAATGGTAGTTCAAAGGTAAAGAATTTCTTAGAATTGAATCAGAATTCCCTAGTACATCTTAGACTCTTCTAGAATAGGGCTCAAGTGTACATTTCAGTAAACATAGTAGTACTTACTTGTATAGCAAGTTTAAAAATTAGGGACTAAAGCAGAAATTTTAAGGACTAAGGGATAAAAAACTGAAAATCTGATAAGGCTTCCTTCGTGCCTATAAGAAGGCATGACCTTTGCTTCATTCACAAGTTTTTGAGCCATAAAACAACTCCTTCCATAGCTCTCTCTCCCTCTCTCTTTCTCTAGTTTTCAGATCTAAGCTTGAAATTCGAAAAATTCAAAATCCAAAAAAAAATCAGAAAACAAAAAAAATCAAAAAGAGTTTACTGTTTCATTGCCTAGTTAGCTCTTTTCAGCTCCACATGCATCTCTCTATTTCTGCTCTAGTTCTGAGGTTTTAAAAGCATTCAGAGGTAAATGGTAACTGGTTCGAGTGGATCTGGGTCTGCTTGAGTAGGTTTTTGGTTAAGTTTTACCTTAGTGAAGGTTCAGAAACATTTAAGTTCAGTTTTGAAGGCATTTGGGTGCATTTTGAGTCATTGTGCGGCCATTCAAGTTTATTTGGGTCATTTTCCATTGCTATTGGTCTTTCGTTGAAATCTCCTGGTTGATTTGGGTTTGAATCATTCCTATATTGGTTGGGTGTTGCTGTGGTGATTGTTGTTATTGTGTTTGGAGTATTTCCTCCGTGTGGCCATTGCTAATCTCCTTCTGTTGAAAATTCAATTCCCAAGTACACACATGAACTCAATGTTGTTGTTACTCCGAGACTGAGCGTGAAATGAAAGTGTTTAGGAATTTACTTGCTGGATTTGGGGTATGTGGTTAAGCAGGCATAAATGATAGCTATAGTATATGCTAAATTGATTAATACTCGATGAAACTTAGAATTGTGGAATTTTTACTCAATTGGGACTGTGTTGGATTGTTGATTTTGCGTTTATTAATTGTAGATTTATAGTTTAATACTGATTTCAGTTAGCATGGAATTAAAAATAAAACATCAGTTGTTTGGGTCCATAATTAATTCAGAAGTCAAACATGCAGTGCATTCTAATTTTCACTTCAAGTTAAATGTGCCCTCTGAAGTAGTCAAGTATGCCAATTTTTGATGCCATCCTATAGGAACGAGTAATTGCTTGCTAGTGTTTAATGTCAACAGTGTACTTGAATTTGAATCAGTTAATATGTACATGATGTTAATAGAATTGAACAACTGAGTCGTTTAGTCCTAAACTCGATCCATCATTAGGACTCACCATTAGTTAAATAGGTGGAGTAAGCTGAATTGTAATATGAGATTCAAATGATCTATTTGTCTTTAGTTTGAGTAAAATAAGTGCGATCCTCCCTTGTTATAATTTGTAGAGTGCATCATAAATGATTTGAAGTAGCTATGAGGTCAGCAGTCCATTTTGACAGTGTTGGGCTTTAGTGTCGATGAAAATGGCCCAGGTCTAGTTGTGATTGCATATTCATTTGGACCCGGACCCAAATCCATAATTGTGTGGCCTTCATGCACCTGGATAATGGTTTAATCATATGGTTTACTTTCAAACCCCAAAAAAAGATTAAAATTGGCTTCATATGAGATTGATGGATTCAAGTGTACTAGCTCTTGAACGATAGCTAACTAGGCCCCTTTCCTTTTATTTTAGAGACAAATAAAAATAGAAAAATCATAGTCACTTCAGGATTGCCTTTAAAAATAAAATGAGACGAGCCTCGCCAAATAAAAATGCAAAGTTGTGGGGCCCTCACTTAATGGTTAAAATAAAATACTTAGATTTTGGGATGGGTCGTTTAGCTAATTTCACGGCCTTTAACGTGTTAGACTTTTTAGGCACGATTTTAATAAAATTACAATCTTAAATTCGGGTGTGCATTTCACGCGACCCAAATCCAAATCCTAAAATATTGTATAAAATGTGTCGAGGATCTGGATGCATTCATGTGACGTGATCCGAAAATACGCTTTTTAAACGACATTCACTTTTCTTAATATTTTTAATTAAAGCGGTAAATTATCTTTAAAATTGCACTATTGGATAACACGTTTTAAAAATCAGATTTTAGGCATCTAATAATAATTTAAGCGATCGTGCTAGAACCAAGGGATCCGGGGGTGCTTAGCACTTTCCCTCGGGTCAATAAAATTCCTTATTTAAAATTTCTCATTTGCCGAATCCATTCGGGAAATCAAAATTTCCTCGATTTGGGATTCAAGATAAACTGGTGACTCGGGACACCAAAAGCCAAACATATCCAAGTGGCGACTCTGAGCAAATAAATAATCATATTTCGAATAATGTCACTTAAATTGGAAAAGCTATCATATACATTATCCTTCAGGGTATGTGTGTAAAAAGGAGGTGTGACACCCATATGGATCGGGTTGTACGCGGCAGCGGTTACTATGTGATACTATTCTGAGAGTATTCTGAGACAGGGAGCCTGAGGGAATGGTACATTTTGAGATATTTCCCACGGGCGAGCTTTTATGTGCTCATCTTGCATACTTATTTGCCTATTTACTTGTTATAATGTGGTATTTGTGCCCGAGGGGCAGATTTTCCGTGCTCAGCACTAACTATTTTAAAATCATTTTCGTAGTTTTTGAAAAGATAATTTTCAAAAGAGATTTGAACTGATCCATGCCATTTCTAAAGATTTCACTATTTTATTAGAAATTGTACCCGACTTTTGTACAACATGTTTGTTGCTTTACGTGATTTCCTGCCCCTCAGTTATTATTTACTTTTATTACTCACTCAGTTTGAGTACTCACTTTACTCCGTGCACCTTGCGTGTAGTTGCAAGTACTTATTCAAGTGGTAGTGGGTATTAGCTGCGTGGAAGCAGAGATGTAGAGGTTTTAGCAAGGTGAGTACCAGCTTTCGCAGCACCACTTTCTTCCTATGATATTCATTATTCTTGCTTAGTGTATTTCTAGACAGTAAAGTGGAAATTTTATTCTAATAGATGCTCGTGACTTGTAACACCTCTATTAGGGCTGTGTTGGGCTGTAACTACATTAATTAATATCATTAAATCATATTCGAACTGTTATTTAACTAATTAATTGCTTAAAAGTGGTGTTCAGAAATAGTCTAGCTGGCCTTGTCTTTACAAGGGGTGCCGTCACGACCGGATCAGGGTTTGGGTTGTGACAAGTTGGTATCAGAGCCTAGGTTACTAGGTCTCACGAGTCATGAGCAGATTTAGTAGAGTCTCGCGGATCGGAATGAAGCCGTCTGTATTTATCCTCGGGAGGCTGCAGAACCATTAGGAAAAGCTTTGCATTCTTGAATTCTTCTCGTGCGTCCTTGATTTAGCTTGAAAAGAAACTCTTGAAATTCCTTCCACGCGTTTGTAGACGCACATGAGCACTCAGTATCAGATGTGCTTTGATGGCTTGTGATTCCCCGATCGAGGGGCGAGATATAACCTCCGTGAGTTTATGTTGGGCCAGTCTGGAGGACTTGAGGCCGGATCATTGCCTATGGCTTGAGCACCGAGGTGCTGATTGTGTGAGCAAGTGTGTTGAACTTATATTTTCGGCATTGTCCGTATTGGCCGGAATGGCGGTTGAATATCCATGTGATGAGTATGTTAGTACTGTGAGATGTATCTATATGATTTGGTAGTGAAGAAGAAGTCTGCTGAATAATAGATGAACTATTAAGTGTTTGTTTCCTATTATGATTTGATGCATAGCCCGAATTATGGGCACGTGAAGGATTGTTTCATGTTTCTTAGTTGGGGAGTGAAGTGCATTTCATGTGGCAGTATGCGTTCAGGCCCAAGAGGACTAAATGATCGTGTAATGTATATTCCAGTAGAAGGTATGCAGAAATACTAAATTGAGGCGAAGCATGTGGGTTATCTCCTGCAAAGTGTTCCTAAGTGGTGTGATCTTTATGTGTATGTTAAAATATTTCATGTGTAATTGAAAGGTACGTGTTGAAATTTGAAAATTCGAGTCGCTTAAGAGAGTGGACTCAACTGATGTGGGGATGAATGCTAGATTTGCAGAGGATTACAGTATTAGATGATCTGTGTTTTCACAAACTTGTAAATGATTTGAGTTTAATCTCACAATGGTATTGTGCCATCATTAGAGTAAAAGTGTTATGAGTGTGTCTTGATATATGGCTTCGAGCCAAGTTGGGGAGCTTGCTGTTGATTAGCTGATTACACGGTTATGTGCTATGTTGGTCCCGATTTGAGGCATGCTAACAAATCAGTTCTGGTTGCGAAAATTGAGCCGAGGATGGCACAAGTGAAGCAAAATTTTGCCAAAGGTCATATTATGCTTTATAGAGTATGGGGATCATGGAATGTCTAGAATGTTATTAGCAAAGGATGCTCGGCGTATAGAGCAGATAGTTGCTTGGTAGTATTGGGATGAAGATATCATTTTGCGGTATCGGAGTGCCAATGAGGCACGGGTGGTTCTATCCGTCAATTCATATTATTGTAGTTTGAATAAGAGAGTATGACTTTCGAAAATGGTTCTAATGTGTTTAAGAGTCTATAGGGAACAATCGGGTATCTTAAAAGTGCATGTGTGATTAGAAACTGTGTTTTCATTGAAAGAGGTTTAGATTTGTGGTATTTCTATGTTAATTATGGGATTCTATGCATCAGTGTCAGGAAAGTAAGGCAACGGATTTATAATCATAGGAAGTTCTTCAGAATAAAGTGCTGCGGAATGGGGTGTTTTTGGGAATATTCAAGGGAGAGTATTCAGCAGCTTATGGGTTTCAGACAGTGTGGTTTTATGCTTGGGTCTCGTATGGTAAGCCTGGGTCGAGGTATTGATGTGCTACGGTAAGAGAAAATATAAATTGAAACTGAACCAGAAGGAAATTTAGAAAGATGGAGTAGCTTGATAGTAGACCGGATCGGCATGGTAAGGATATGATTAATTCTTTGTATGTGTTAGAGGTAATGAGTTTGTACAAGTATTTTGCAGTAATGCTCTTGGATTTTGACGGCTTGCTTAGCTTGGTCTAATTAGAAGGACTCGGTCCTGGTAGTTAAGTTGGTTCAATGGAACTGGAAGAGTTCTTGTTGGGTTTTACCGTGGTTTGGAGATGTATGTTTTCTATGGGCATGAAGAGCATGGGATGTATAGTGGTCTTTGTTCTAGATAAGACCAATGGAAAGCTCTTGACTAGTTGAGTGCATAGATGTCTATGGCTCGGAAGGGAGGTAAGGTTTTTATGTATCCTCAGATGGTATGTTATATGCGGTATGTTGTGGAGGACCGAGACTTGCGTGTGTTAGGTTACAGTTCAGTTTAGAAAGGAAGTTCATAAAACACTTAGATAGTGGATAGCCTCAGATAATCAAGGAAAATGGTATTGCTATTTGAAAGTGATTAGATGAGAGTATGTGTTTCAGAAAAGGGCAATGTGATTAAATGGATGGCACTTTAGTGGTATTGCGGCACTTTCTTGTTAGATCAACTGGTGATATTCGAGTTGGCTTGGTGGCACAGGAAACTTTTAGAGTATCTATCGTGGAATTACCATGTATTAAGGTATGGTATGCTTTCGAATGGCAAAATTGGTATTTGGTACTATGATTCTTGTGCTATGTGGATTTGGAGACGGAAGTTCTCATATTCAGGCCATTTTGTGGTTGTAGATCGCGTGTATCGGCGCCGTTTAGCGGCTGGGAAGGATTTTTTTTCTTCATTGGGCCTTCGTGATGATTGGCAGTGCATAGGTTGCTATCATGGATTTCGATCCGGTATTGAAGGACTTTCCAGATGCATTTCTGTGGCGGGCATGATGCTAGGCGAGGTTGTCGATTTCGGTATTGATTTTGTGGCGGGCACCATATCGTATGGTATCAACAGAAGTTATAGAACTGGAAAGGAATAACTTCATATTTTCTTGGTAAGAAGTTCGTTGGCAGACCAATGTTGTGTTCTAGCTTGAGTCGGCTTGGTTGGCCGAATTGTTTTGTCACGGGATGGGTTGACTTGATTGTTATTGAGCTTATAAATGATCTAGAGAGATCTATGAATTGTATTCTATGTTGCGAGACGTTATGATTTATTAGTAATGGGCACGTATGGTGAAATTCTATTGGGGTTCTTAGTGGAGGTCGAGCGAAAGATTAATTGGATATTGCTCAGAGAATTGTGCATCGGTTATGTTCTTTCAGAGTTGTGTGGTGTATGTTATTTGCTTCATTGTGGGTATGATGAATTTCTTTGGTTCTAGATATCAAATTCTTTGTGGCTGTTGATTTTGAGCATAATTACTTGAGGTGTTTCATGCGTAATAGTGTTTGAATAGGATCACGCATTGTGGCGAGGCCACGTTGAGATATGACCATTCCGGATAGATTCAAGTGTTCTATTTCTATGATGTGAGACGAGGTCTCAGCGTTGTGTTGTGATGGCACTTATGAGCTTGGGGTACAGCTCTTTCGTTTGAGTTTTGTTTCATGATTTGAGCATGCTCAGGCTGTTTCTTATTAGTGCGCATATTATGCAAGTTGTGTCTTAGGCTCGTATTGATGTGTCATGTCACCAGGATGGTATGTTTGATTAGAAGGGATCGTTGGGATCATCAATGAGTACAACCGGATTCGATTTCAGCATGTTTAAGGGGTTAATATCGAGGTTCGGTTCAAATTTGCTATGGTAATTGCTAGAGGGGAAGTGGCCTCATGAATGGTTAATTTGAGGAATGGGTTTGGTTTATTGCGTGTGTTAGTATCGTTGGCAGCATATGAAAGTATTGGAATGAGATATCAGTCGATAAGAGTTTCTCTATCGGTATTTAGGTATTGTATGCAGCTGCTGCGAATAGAGGTTATTATTGCGAGCATTAGAGCTACGTGGTTTATCATCTAATGGAACTGAGGTTGCAGGTATGGGTTATTACAGCTAGTTCGGGCTTATTCTGAGTATAGATGTGAGGCTCTGATCTTGTGTATTAATTCGGAAAGTGCAATGTGGTTCTATGGTTTACGGACTAGATAGACTGTGAAATGTTAGACATGTTGTGTTATCGGACCTATGCAAGATAGGATGACGTGGGATCACCCCGGGTTATATGCTTGGTAAGGTCATTCAGCTATTGGTTGGCTTCTGGGACAACTCTGGGTACACTCGAGGACGAACGTTTGTTTAGTTGGGAAGGATGTGATGACCCGACCTGTCGTCTCATGAGTTACCGTCTCGTTTTCCCTATTTTATGCTTCTTCATGTTTCATTATCCGCATTTGGTGTGTTAGAGCTGAATTGGATCGGTTTTGGTAGGAAATGATATACTTAGTCTCTTTAAGGAAGGTTTGGTTTGGAAAGTCAACAGGATGTTGACTTATGAGTTAGAGAGCTCGGATGTGATTTGTAGAGATTCGGCTAGCTTCGGGGAGTGATTTTTGACTTAGGAGTGTGATCAGAAGTGAATTTGGAGGTCTGGTGTAGAATTAGGCTTGAGTTGGCGAAGTTAGCATTTTGACGATATCCGGTTGATAGGTGAGATTTTGATCCGAGGGTCAGAATAGAATTCCTAGAGTTTCATTAGTTTCGTTGGGTGATTTGGGATGTGTGTGCAAAATTTTAGATGATTCTGAGGTGATTTGGTCGGGTCTTTAATCGGATGAGTGTTTCGGAAGTTTTTGAAGAATTTAGGCTTAAATCCGATGTGAATTGATGATTTTAGTGTTGTTTGATGTGTTTTGATGATTGGAACAAGTTTGTATGTTTTGAGATATGTTGGTGCTTTTGGCTGAGGTCTCGGGGGCCTCGGGGTGATTTCGGATGGCTAAACAGAGAGTTCGCACTTGGAAGTTGCAGCAGAAATATGCAGCAGCTGTGCAGGCCAAGTTTTGCTTTCGCATTCGCATGTGGTCCATCGCGTTCACGGAAGGCTATTTTCTGGACAATCGCATTCGCGAGTATGGATTTGTATTCGCGTAGAAGGGGCCTGAGGTCCTGTCAAGTTTATTCATCGCGTTCGCGACCATGGGGTTCGCGTTCGCATAGAAGGAGCATCATGTGCATCGCGTTCACGTGAATAACGCCGCATTCGCGTAGTGGTATCAGCTGAGGCATCACGTTCGCGGGTGGGGCACCGCATTTGCATAGAGGAAATTTGATCAGTGGAGATTTGGGTATCACAAACGCATGATGTCCTTCGCGTTCACGTAGAAGGAAATGGCACCTGGGCAGACCTATTTTTATATTATTTCATCCGCGAGCTAAGTCTTATTTTCACCGTTTTTGGGCAACCTTGAGAGCTTTTTGACGAGGATTAAAGAGGGTATTCAACTGGGATTGATTGGAGGTGAGTTCTATGATATTAAAACACAATTATTATGTGAAATTAACCTTGATATTTATGGAAGTTAAGCCTAAAATTGAAGAATTAGGGCTTGAATTTTTAAATTTTAAATTGAGGATTTGAGGGGTCATTAGAACTCCGATTTTGGTATTCTTGATATGTATAAGCAGGAGACGAGGAATCTAATTATGTAAAAAATTCTGAGTTTCGAGAAGTGGGCCAGGGCTCGAGTTTTGGTAATTTTGGGATTTGTGCCCGTTATTGATTGTTTTCAATTGGGTTTTGTTCCCTTAGAATATTGTGACGTATTCATTATGATTTTTAGTTAGATTCGATGCACGTGGAGGCCGATTTGTTGGGCAAAAGCGTCACGAGCTAGAGATTTCGTCCGTTCAAGGTGAGTAATGATTGTAAATGATATCCGATGGTTTGAAACCCGGAATTGCACATCGTAGTGTTATATTGAGGTGAATTGCACGCCGGATAGAGGGCGTGGGGTAGAGCACCGCTGGGGATTGTAACTTGATCCGTCCCGATGGATGAATTTATCGCGTATTTGACTGGAATTTATTTGTTATCACTGTTTTTTGGGCTATTTGTCATATTTGGGCTTTATGCTAACTATTTGAATCCTTCGGGGATTATTTTCACTCTTTTGACTTATTACTTGAACTCAGTCATATTGTTTCTCCACAATTTTACAACTCAGCCACTATTACTCAGATTTGAGTCTTAAATGATATTTTTAAATGATAATTTGGGCTGAGAGCTACTGTTTTACTAATGCCCGAGGGGCTTGTGATATTCTAACTGAGTGTGGCCGAGGGCCAGATGTGAGAATACGCTGAGTAATATGAGGTCGAGGGCCTGGAGGCGAGAGTTACATATGGATCGGGTTGCACGCCGCAGAGATACTTAAATAGATCGGGTTGCACGCACAGCAGTATATATACATATATAAATATATATAGAGGATCGGACTGCATGTCGCAGTGATATAGTTCTCGGACTGTATGAGCCCCTCTAGAGTCTGCACCCCCACAGTGAGCGCGGGTACCCATATGGATCAGGTTGTATGCCGCAGTGACATATGGATCAGGCTGCACGTCGCATCGACATGTGGATCGGGGTGCACGCCACAACGGCTACTATATATATTGGATCGGACTGCATGTCGCATTGATATAGTTCTTGGGCTGTATGAGCCCCTCTGGAGTCTGCACCCCCACAGTGAGCGCGGGTACCCATATGGATCGGGCTGTATGCCAAAGTGAGATATGGATCGGGCTGCATGTCACAGCGGCATATGGATCGGGTGCACGCCACAACGGTTACTACATGATACTGTTTTGAGAGTAATTGAGAGAGGGAGCCCGAGGGGCTAGTACAGTTTGAGATATTGCCCGAGGCGAGAGCTTTTATGTGACAACCCGACCTGTTGTCACAGGTTTTACTGCTCTGTTTCCCCCCATGTTTAGTTTCTTCATATGTTGATATCGGTATGTGTTGTGTTAGAGTTGATTTGGACTGATTTTGATAAGAAATGAGACACTTAGTCTCTTTAAGGAAGGCTTAAGTTAAAAACGTCAACCGGACATTGACTAATGAGTTATAGGGCTCGAATGAGATTTCCAGTGATTTGGTTAGCATCTGGATATGATTTGTGACTTAGGAGTGC
Source organism: Nicotiana benthamiana (assembly GCA_034376525.1). Taxonomy (NCBI): domain Eukaryota; kingdom Viridiplantae; phylum Streptophyta; class Magnoliopsida; order Solanales; family Solanaceae; genus Nicotiana; species Nicotiana benthamiana. The sequence goes on along the minus strand of CM067337.1, from coordinate 21,562,435 downwards.
GATCGGAATTAGATTTGGAGGTTCGATGTAGAATTCGGCTAGAATTGGCGAAGTTGAATTTTGGCGAATTCCGATAGATGGGTGAGATTTTGATCCGAAGGTTGGAATGGAATTCTAAGAGTTTTAGTAGCTCTGTTAGGTGATTTTTGATATGTGTGCAAAATTTTAGGTCACTCGAAGGTGTTTAGGTCATGTTTTTGATCGAATGTGCAATTTAGAAGATTTTATGAAATTTAGGCTTTGATTTGATGATAATTGAAGATATTGATGTTAACGATAGTGTTTTGATGGTTCGAGAAAGTTTGAATAAGGTATTATATCATGTATTTGCTTTTGGTTGAGGTCTCCGGGGCCTTGGGTTGAGATCGGGTGTTAAAACGATAAATTTTTTAGTTTGGCTTCAGGTTTGTATTGCTGGTTCTGTTGTTTCCGCATCTACGGAAAAGGAACCGCATAAGCTGTTCTGCAGATGCGGCGTATTGGTAGCAAAATCGGTCTTTGAAGAAGCAGACAAAATCCGCAAATGCGACCACAGAAGCAGTTCTAGACCGCCAAAGCGGACCAAAGAGTTTAAGTCAGACCGCAAAAGCAGTCAGTTGGTCGCATGTGCGGTGGCCGTAGGTGAGTTCATTTAACCGCAGGAGCGGAAAACAACTGGGGTTTAATGAACAGTGTTTCAGAAATTTGTAAGAGAAGAAAAAATATTTTAGACTTCGACTTAAGCAGTTTGTTGGGTGATTTTTGAAGAGAATTCGAAGGGCTTTCATTAGGAATGAATTATTGGACTCAGATTATGTTATTATGGGGTAAAAACATGGATTAATCACTGAATTTCAAAGAATTAAAGTTTAGAAGTGGAGGTTAGGGCTTGAAACTTAAGAGAGTTTAAATGTGGGTTTTGAAGAGGCAATTGAGCTCCGATTTTGGTAAATTTGATATGTATAGACTCGAGGTGAGACGAGGAGTCCGGTGATGTAAATTTTGCAATTTTTTGAGAAGCGGGACCAGGGCTCGGGTTTTTCCTGTTAGAAACACGTTCTCAATGCAATATACTAAACGTGTACTCTTTTGTAGGTTTTGATGAATGACAAACGAAGCAAAAATTGATATATGACGGAATTCAAGTACAAGCGCACAATGGTTGCGAATAAGATTGAAGTTCAAGATATAGCTTTTAATTGTTATTGAGTTGTTCTAAATTGTAATCTCGATCCTATAACCTGACTCATAGTATGGCCTCTCTCATAAAACTATTTTCCAAAATCATGCATATTTAATTCTGTGTCAAAAAGATTTTAAATCATGCATATTTACATTAGACAAAATGTTTTCTAAACATGCCTCAAAAATCTGGGCTAAAATAATCGATTATGTACTTATGATAATCGATTGTTTCTGAGCCAAGACTGCATGACAATCGATTATGAATTAATGGTAATCGATTGTGAGTAAGAGAGTGAACATCAGGTTTTTCCAAATCTGCATGATAATCGATTGTGAACAAATGACAATCGATTGTTGTTGAGGTAAAGTTTTTCAATACTCAAAATAATCGATTATGAACTAATGGTGATCGATTGTGTTGAGTTGATGTCTTCCAGTGATTTTAAATTTAATTAAGTAATCGATTATGTCTTTAGATAATCGATTATCACTGAGACAGTAAGTTTTATGATTTTCAGAAAATAACAAGTAATCGATTGTTGCAAAGGACAATCGATTGTTGAAGCTGGCCGTTGTCAAATGATTTTCAAATACCATTAGGTAATCGATTATTGATTCTAGATAATCGATGTTCTGCTTAAAATCTGGAAATGATTTTTAGAACGTTGCTGAAGTAATCAATTATTGATTTTATATAATCAATGTTTTGCTTAAAATCTGGAAATGATTTTTAGAACGTTGCTAAAGTAATCGATTATGAACTTAGTGTAATCGATTATCTGATTTTGAATATTGCCAGTAATCGATTATAGATTATGTATAATCGATTGTGAAGCGTTAAATCTGGGATTGATTTTTAAATTGACTGGCAGATAATCGATTGTTTGGTCTTAATAATCGATTATCACTGAGTAATTTCAGCAACTCTTAATTGGCAATTAGACAACGGTTGAACCAATTTTTTCAACTATAAATACAGCTTCATTTCAGTGTTTTAAAATAACAACATACACAAACTGATCATTACATTGCTATAAGCTTTCATTCAATTGTTCTTCATTTTCTACTCATTTCATAAAGCTTTTGAGAGCCATATTATTGCTTAAAGTTGTTGTGATCTTGAACATATTCTTTTACTCATATCTACTCAATAAGGAGTACTTTAGTTAAGTGAGTGTCCAAGTATTTGATATACTTGTAAGAGAATTGCGATTCTCTTGTTTCAAGGAACTTGCGTTTCCTTGGGTGAAGTCTTTGAGATTGCGATCTCCGAGCAACTGTTTGAGGCTTGTGTCCTCAAGTGTGTAACGGTTTGTTGAGCACCCTTAAGCTTAACAAGATAGTGAAAAATCTCGAGAGAGTCTCTCGGGGACTGGACTAACCATGTTGGTGGCCAACCAGTATACATCTTTGTGTAAGTTTATTTTTCTGCATTTATTTTACTTCCTGCAAAGTTTAAATTCCGCAAGAAAACGCTAAATTCTATTAATACGCTATTCACCCCCCCTCTAGCGTAAAGCGTAGTTTCTAACAATTGGTATCAGAGCCCAACTCTGTGAAAACTTAACCGTTTGAGAGAACCATCCATGGCTTCTACTCTTGACTCTTTTGCAGGAATTGAAGAAGGACAATGCTCTACACGACCTCCTCTATTCAACGGCACAAACTACTCATACTGGAAGGAGAGGATGCAAATCTTTGTGCAATCAAATAGCTTTCATTTGTGGAAAGTATTCACCAATGGAAACCAAATCCCAACCAAGAAGGTGGAAGACGAATGGGTTCCAAAGACCGAAGAGGAATATACCGCGGAGGATATTCGTAAGGTTCAAAATAATGCCAAAACTATAAATTTATTATATTGTGCTGTTAATGCTAACGACTACAGGAAGATATCATGTTGCAAAACAGCAAAAGAAATGTGGGATAAGCTTGAAGTGACATACGAAGGAACCGACCAGGTACGAGAAGCTAAAATTGATTTCTTAACTCACTCTTATGAACTATTCCACATGAAGGAAGGAGAGAAAGTAGACGAAATATTTGAGCGATTCTCAATGATCGTGAATGATCTACACGCCCTCAAAAAGACGTTTACGGATAGAGAACTTGTTCGGAAGATCCTCAGAAGTCTCACTCCGGCATGGCGATCAAAGGCCGATGCAATCCAAGAATCCATTGGCATCACAAATGTCACAATTGACGCATTAAGAGGTAATCTCAAAACCTATGAATCAACTATACTTAACCCGTTTGTTGATGATCAAAGAAGGCAAGGGATTGCTCTAAAGGCTAGCCAACCACAAATTGATGAGGAAGGTGACAACGAGTTTGGACTCGTTATCAAAAGGTTTCAAAAATTCATGCGCAAAGAGTATGAACGCAAGAACAAAAAGCAAGGCGATCAACTAAAATGCTATGAATGCGGAGAAACCGGGCACATAAAATCAAATTGCCCTAACATCAAAAAGGAGAAGAAACCCTTCAAAAAGCAACGTGCATACATCTCTTGGGGAGGAGATTCCGGAGATGAAGCAAGCGAAGAAGAAGACGATGAAGCAGCAAATTTATGTCTCATGGCTCAAGAAGACGGCAAAGACGAGGTAAGTCAAATCTCTTCTCAAAATTTCTTTACTCTTGATGAAATGAGAAATGCTTTTGATGAACTATATGCTGAATTTATCAAAGCTTCAAAAACTGTCAAAAGTGTTAAAGAAAGCGCTTCTCTAAAAGAAAAAGATTTTCAAACACAGCTTTCATTAAAAGAAAAAGAATTAGAAAAACTGGTTTTCGAAAATGAGAAGCTAAAAGAGGAAAACAAGTTTTATGAAAAAAGAAGTGCTGATAAACCTGAAGGTTCTACTAGAAACTGTTCTTCTTGTGTGCTTCTTAAGAATGAAGTAGCTAGACTTAAAGGCACATTAGATAAGTTTAATTCTTCGCATAAAAACTTGAATGATGTGCTTGTAAATCTAAAATCAACTAAACATGGAATAGGATTCAAGAATGAAGAAAAGGTTGGTGCTAAACCACAACAACCTAGAGCTCAACCTAGGACTAATAACCAAAATGCTTATCCTAGAAGTAGAAATCCTAGAAATAACTTGCATGTTAGACCAAATAGTGAAAATGCTAGAAGACCTAGAAATGATGCATATTTTAGGCCAAACCTTGAACAATTTAGAAGACCAAGAAATGACCCTCCACCTAGAAATAGATATTCTAGAAATGATGCATATTTTAGACAAACTTGTGAACCTCCTAGAGCTCATAATAGGAGAAACAATGGTGTTCAAAGTAGAGTAAGCAACCTTCATTCATCTAGTTACTATGTACCTAGAAAAATGCATAATCCCAACGTGACTTGTCATTATTGTAGACGTATTGGTCATATTGCTCCCACTTGCTTTACTCGTCACAGACATATAAATCAATTGCATCATTATAACATGCCTAACCCTCAAGGACCCAAGATGGCATGGGTACCTAAAGAACATTAATTTGTTTTGTAGGTGTGCTTGAAGGGATCAAGTGTACTATGGTACCTTGATAGTGGATGCTCCAAACACATGACGGGAGATGAATCTAAATTCCTTCAACTAGAGCACAAAGAAGGAGGAAGTGTCACATTTGGTGATAACAATAAAGGAAAAATCATCGGCATTGGTTCGGTCGGTAAGGACGAAAACTCCTCTATTAAACATATACTACTTGTGAAAGGTTTGAAGCATAATCTCTTGAGCATAAGCCAATTATGTGACAAGGGAAATCTTGCTCTATTTAATTCGGATGAATGTCTTGTATTTAGACGTAGTGATTTCAAGATCATACTTCGTGGTTTTAGAATTGATAATATCTATATGGTTGATCTTGCAAACTCCTCACCCGAATATGTTGATTGTTTAGTAAGCAAAGAGGATAACTCTTGGCTATGGCATCGTAGAGTAGCACACATGAACATGCATCTTTTGAACAAGCTTCTTTCTCAAAACTTAGTAGTTGGTCTTCCCAGTTTAAAGTTTGAAAATGATTCTATTTGCGATTCTTGTCAAAAAGGGAAGCAAACCAAAGCATCTTTTAAATCCAAGAATATTGTTTCAACGTCTAGACCTTTGCAATTACTTCACATGGATTTATTTGGTCCCTCTCGTATTGAAAGTCTTGGTAAAAATAAATATGTTTTTGTAATTGTTGATGACTTTTCTAGATTTACTTGGACTCTATTTCTTGCAAATAAAAGTGATGCTTTTCAAAATTTCAAGTATTTCCTTAAGCGTGTTCAAAACGAAAAGGAATCAACCGTCACTTCGATTAGAAGTGATCATGGGGGAGAGTTTGATCACAATCTCTTTGCGGATTTTTGTGACGAACTCGAAATCGAACACACCTTTTCCGCTCCACGGACACCACAACAAAATGGGGTGGTGGAAAGGAAAAATAGGTGTCTCGAAGAGATGGCTAGAACCATGCTCGACGAAGCTAAGATTCCCAAATACTTTTGGGCGAACGCCGTGAGTACCGCTTGCTATGTTTTAAATAGAGTAGCAATTCGGCCGATACTCATGAAAACCCCATATGAACTTTATAAGGGTAGAAAACCCAACATTTCTCATTTACGTGTTTTTGGTTGTAAATGTTTTGTTCATAATAATGGGAAGGACCAATTGGGTAAGTTTGATGCTAAATCGGATGAAGGTATTTTCATTGGTTATTCCTCACGTAGCAAAGCATATAGGATCTTTAACAAATGAACCCAAATTGTGGAGGAATCCCCTCATGTTGTGTTTTCCGAAGATAATACTCGCTTGGCGAGAAAGGAATCCGGTTTTGATCTTGCAGGTATCTTGGATAGCTTGAAAGATAAAATCCAAGAAGAACCTTCAAAGGAAAACAAAAATGAAATTGGGGAACAACCAACGGAAGAAGCGCCACAATTAGAAAAAGGAATAAATACGCCTAACGAGTGGAGAACGATCAAGGATCATCCTCTCGAACAGGTAATTGGCGATGTTGGAGAAAAGGTAAGTACCCGAAACTCTCTTAAGAACACTCTAGGACACAATTCTTAAGAGTTCACGGCATTACTTGTTAACACTAGTGTAATTTATTAATTTCGCTATAAATTACTAACTTGAGCGTCGGAGACGTTTAAATCTATTTTGCAGGTACCACCCCAAAGGTAGGGGGAATTATGAAGTTTTAGCACAAAATAATCGACTATTTCAAGCCACTAATCGATTATTTTCTGTGCAGTACATCGATTATCAGTATCAATAATCGATTGTTTATGACTGATTATTACTATTATGCATCTGTGTTTAATTTTTTACTTCCTAAATTGCATAATCGATTTCCGCCTCAGTCATTCAGCAATGCTTTCTACAACAATCGATTATTTTTTCATACAATCGATTATTTGACAAATTCTGATATTCTCCAAGTTCACTGTATCAAATTAGTTCCCTAAATAATCGATTACCAAGAATTGACAATCGATTACTTCATATTAATTTTTTGTTACCGTTTGGCTCCTCAATCGATTCCTGTCAGGTATTAAATGCTCCATAATCGATTACCAAAATTTAACAATCGATTATTTCATTCAAATTTTTTTACCGTTTGACTCAAGAATCGATTTGTCAGATTCAAAATCTCAATCAAACAGTAAATACAATCGATTATTTCAGTTCAATAATCGATTATCTAACGGTCAGTAATTTTAATTCTTACCGTTTTCTGACTGCTCCTAAACCAAAATCTCAGCAAATGTCTCCATTCAATGCTTGATAATCCTTTCCTCTATAAATAGGCATCATAAGAGCTCACATTCACCCACTCAAGCACTATCTCTAGTATTCAAAAGCTAAATCTCTTCTATTTTCTTTGCCAAATTCCAGCAGTCTTTCTCCTAACATGTCTGGACGATCTTCAAAACGTTCCCGATCCAAACATGGCGCATCAGCCTCAACCGCCCCTCCTCCTTTAAATTTTCCATACCAAGACGGTTCCGTCTTGTTCCTTGAAACTGAAAATAAACTCACAAGGTTCCTATCAAAATTTGAGAAACGCACCATTCTTCCTCCTCGGTTCTCAAATAGTAAACTCCTTGAGCCTTTCGCCCCTGCCGCAAATATGTTAAAGGAGTGTCAACTATATGACTTCTTGCTTCTCACTCATCCTCACATAAACACAACTCTCGTTCAAGCTTTTTACTCAAACCTCCATAAAGATGAAGATGGCTAACTTGTCACCTCCATTAATGGGGTTCAAATTCTTCTCTCTGAAGAGAATCTCCACACCATTGCCCGCCTTCCAAATGAAGGTGAAGACCTTTACCGGTATATTGATAAGGCCGGGGCTCTCTTTGATGAAACCATCCTTCTCCACCAAGCCGGTATAACCTCCTATGATCCATCTATCTCTACCCGTCGTCCTACCATAACGGGAATGGATCCAAACTACCGGTTGATTCTTTACTTCATCACCCGAGTCCTCAAGCCTAGACGGCACAATCACACCACCATCTCCCAGGAGGATACCAAACTTCTGCATGCCATTGTCACCGGAGCCAAAATAAATTGGTGTCGGCTCATCAAAATTCATATGCTCGATGCCATCGGTGATGACATGCCTCTTCCTTATGCCCTCCTCATTATGAACTTCCTTGAAGCATCCGGATTTGTCACGGAAAATGGTCCTCTCAAAAGAAGTACCAAAATTTGGGAAATCTCGGAGTCTTCTTTCCATCATGATGGTGATCATGCTCCAGCTCCTTCTTTAAGTCGTCCACCCCGTCGTGCTCGTTCGTCCCAAGAGCCTACTCTCCAAACCATATCCGACCAGCTTGCTCAACTCACTCATGAGATCCATGGATACTTTGATCATGTCAATTATCCATATGCAGCTCTCGTCCCTTTTGAAGCAGCGCCGGATAACGAGGCGGACAACGACGGAAATGAATAAATTTTTTTTTTGTGTTTTGTGTGGTTTTTGCTGTTGTTCTCTTTGGTTCCCATTGATGTACCCTCTTTTTTTTTCCAATAAATAAACCTTGTTTATTTCATCTTTTTGCATCTTTCCTTACTATTTTTTTGCTAATGGCAAAAGGGAGAAGAAAACGGGATATCGGGTATGCACCACCTCTTAATTCATTGATTGCTCATAAGCTAAAATTGAGGGGGAACTCTTAAATTGAGGTGGAACAAGAACAAAATTGCATAATTGTTACTTGAATTGTCAATATCTTTTGCCTAAATTGCATATCCCGCTTAATGTTTGCCATTATCAAAAAGGGGGAAATTGTTAGAAACACGTTCTCAATGCAATATACTAAACGTGTACTCTTTTGTAGGTTTTGATGAATGACAAACGAAGCAAAAATTGATATATGACGGAATTCAAGTACAAGCGCACAATGGTTGCGAATAAGATTGAAGTTCAAGATATAGCTTTTAATTGTTATTGAGTTGTTCTAAATTGTAATCTCGATCCTATAACCTGACTCATAGTATGGCCTCTCTCATAAAACTATTTTCCAAAATCATGCATATTTAATTCTGTGTCAAAAAGATTTTAAATCATGCATATTTACATTAGACAAAATGTTTTCTAAACATGCCTCAAAAATCTAGGCTAAAATAATCGATTATGTACTTATGATAATCGATTGTTTCTGAGCCAAGACTGCATGACAATCGATTATGAATTAATGGTAATCGATTGTGAGTAAGACAGTGAACATCAGGTTTTTCCAAATCTGCATGATAATCGATTGTGAACAAATGACAATCGATTGTTGTTGAGGTAAAGTTTTTCAATACTCAAAATAATCGATTATGAACTAATGGTGATCGATTGTGTTGAGTTGATGTCTTCCAGTGATTTAAATTTAATTAAGTAATCGATTATGTCTTTAGATAATCGATTATCACTGAGACAGTAAGTTTTATGATTTTCAGAAAATAACAAGTAATCGGTTGTTGCAAAGGACAATCGATTGTTGAAGCTGGCCGTTGTCAAATGATTTTCAAATACCATAAGGTAATCGATTATTGATACTAGATAATCGATGTTCTGCTTAAAATCTGGAAATGATTTTTAGAACGTTGCTGAAGTAATCAATTATTGATTTTATATAATCAATGTTATGCTTAAAATCTGGAAATGATTTTTAGAACGTTGCTAAAGTAATCGATTATGAACTTAGTGTAATCGATTATCTGATTTTGAATATTGCCAGTAATCGATTATAGATTATGTATAATCGATTGTGAAGCGTTAAATCTGGGATTGATTTTTAAATTGACTGGCAGATAATCGATTGTTTGGTCTTAATAATCGATTATCACTGAGTAATTTCAGCAACTCTTAATTGGCAATTAGACAACGGTTGAACCAATTTTTTCAACTATAAATACAGCTTCATTTCAATGTTTTAAAATAACAACATACACAAACTGATCATTACATTGCTATAAGCTTTCATTCAATTGTTCTTCATTTTCTACTCATTTCATAAAGCTTTTGAGAGCCATATTATTGCTTAAAGTTGTTGTGATCTTGAACATATTCTTTTACTCATATCTACTCAATAAGGAGTACTTTAGTTAAGTGAGTGTCCAAGTATTTGATATACTTGTAAGAGAATTGCGATTCTCTTGTTTCAAGGAACTTGCGTTTCCTTGGGTGAAGTCTTTGAGATTGCGATCTCCGAGCAACTGTTTGAGGCTTGTGTCCTCAAGTGTGTAACGGTTTGTTGAGCACCCTTAAGCTTAACAAGATAGTGAAAAATCTCGAGAGAGTCTCTCGGGGACTGGACTAACCACGTTGGTGGCCAACCAGTATACATCTTTGTGTAAGTTTATTTTTCTGCATTTATTTTACTTCCTGCAAAGTTTAAATTCCGCAAGAAAACGCTAAATTCTATTAATACGCTATTCACCCCCCCCCCTCTAGCGTAAAGCGTAGTTTCTAACATTTCCAACTTCGTGATTTTTGGTGTTTTTCGAGTCTTTTCGATTGGGTTGTGTTCTATTAGCCTATTGTATCGTATTGGTTGTGCTCTTGGTTATATTTGACGCACGTGGAGGCCGTTTGAAGGGAAAAGGCATCGCGGGAACAGAGTGTTGTTTATTAACAGAGAGTGGGTACCCTGGTGTTATTTGTTAACAGAGTGTTGTGCTCGAGTGGCTGATTTGCGTGCGGACTTGCACTACTTTATACCGCATTCATATGTTTAACTGTTAATAAGGAAAGAAAGAGATATTTTCAAAAGATATTTTAAACTGAGCCAGATATTTATAAAGGATTTTCATGGAATTACTGTTTTCTAAAAGGGTGGTACTACGTTACATAGTGTGATAAAGTGTTCTTACGTAATTTCTTACCGCTCAGTTATTATTTACTCTTATTACCACTGAGTTGGAAGTACTCACTTTACTCCCTGCACCTTGCGTGCAGTTGCAGGTACTGTTCACCCGCTAGCGGGTTATTAGCGAATTGAAGGTAAACTATTGTAGCTGAGAAAGGTGGTTGCTAGCGTTCGTGGCATCGACTTCATCTTTTGCTTCTAAATCTTATTTTGTATATAATGTTGGCACTATACTGCCGTTCAGTTTTTATCTAGATGCTCGTGACATGTAACGCCCCGGTTGGGTTGATTTGGGTTGTAGTTGACGGTTTTTAATGTTATTAAGTCGTATATTCTATTCATTTATATTTATTAATTGTTAGAAAGACGATTTGGGTTGGTCGGCTGGCCTTGTCTTCACGAGAGGTGCCATAACGAACGGGTTTGGGAATTGGGTCCTGACAAGTTGGTATCAGAGCCTAGGTTACTGGATCTCACAAGTCATGAGCAGGTTAATAGAGTCTCAAGGATCGATACGGAGACTTCTGTATTTATCCTCGAGAGGCTGCAGAACCTTTAGGAAAAATTTCACTTTCTTGGAATTCTTATCATGCGTACTTGATTCAGCTTGGAATATAATTCTTGAAACTCCTTCCTCGTGTCTATATACGCGCATGAGTGTTCGGTATTATATATGCTTTGATGGCTTGTGATTCCCAATCGAAGGGCGAGATGTGATTTCTCTGAGTTGATGTTGGGCCGATCTGGAGGACTTGAGACCAAATCTTCGCCCATGGCTTGAGCAACGGAGTGCTTATTTTGCGAGTTGGTGTTATGAACCTATATATTCAGTATTGTCCCTAATTGTGGGAATGGCGGCTGGATAGCTGCGTGATGAGTATGTTGGTGTTGTGTGATGTGTCTATATGACTTGGAAGTGTCGAAGAAGGTCTGCTAAGTGATATATGAATCATTAAGTGTATGATTTCCATTGTGATTGGATGTGTCGCCCTAAGTTATGGGTGCATGAGGAATCTTTTCAGATCTCATAGTTCGGAGTGGAGTAAATAGCATATTACGGTATGAGTTCCGACTTAGGAAGACTAAATTGACTATGTAGTGTATATGATGGTGGAAGATACGCCGAAGTACTAAACTGAGGCAAAGCAGGTGGGTTATCTCCTGTGGGTTGTTCTTAGGTGGTATGACTCTTATGCGTATGCTAGAAGGTATCATGTGTAATTGAAGGGTGCGTGTTGAAATTGAGAGTCTGGGGCCACTTAAGAGTGTGGACTCAACTGATGTGGGGACGAAAGCGAGATTTGCAGAGGACTACAGTGAGATGATCTATTTTTGCATAAACTAGTAACTGATTTGAGTTTAGTATCACTATGGCGTGGTGGTATCATTAGAGAAAAGGTATTATGAGTTGTTGAATGTGTCCTGATAGATGGCTCAAGTTGGGGAGGTTATTGTTGGTTAGATGATCGCACAGTTACGTGCTATGCTATTTCAGCTTCGAATTATGCTAAAGGAGCAGTCCTGATTACAGAAAATAAGTTGAGGATGGCGCGAGTGGATAAAATTTTGATAAAGGTTACATGGTGCTTTGTAGATGTGAGAAAATACTAGGATGTCATGAGTGGTTGTTAATAAACAATGCTCAGTGAATAGAACTGGAGTACGATTATTGGTATTGGAATGAGATCCTGTCCTGCGGTGTCAGAGTACTAATAAGGTACAAGTAGTTATGTTCGTTAAGTCAGATAATTTACACTTGAATAAGAGTGAATGACTCTCGAGAATGGTGATAGTGCGTACAAGATTTGGCATGTAACAATCGGGTGTCTCCAGGTTATGTAGGTGGTCAAAGACCGTGTTTTCATCGGGAGATGTCGAGGCTTGTGGTATTCTTATGTCGATTATGGGAATATATGCATCATTATCACGAAAAAAAATAAATGTAACTGAGTTGGATACACAGGAAGTTCTTCCTAGTAGATTATTTTGGGAATGTGGTGTTCCTTGGAATATTGGAGAGAGTATTCGGTGGCCTATGGATCTTAGACAGTGTGGTCTTATGTTCAAATCTCCTATGGTGATCGTGGATTGAGGCACTGTGATGCTACAAATATGGAGAAATATCCAGTGGACAACGAATAAAAAGAGAAATTTGATAGACGTAATAGCTTGATAATAGACCGAATCGGTATGGTAAGGGTATGATTAATTCTTTGCATGTGTTCGAGGTAATGAGCTTTTTCAGGCATTTTGCAGCAATGCTCTTGGGTTTTGACGGCATGCTCAGAGTGGTTTAGATAGAAGGATTCAGTCCTGGCAGTTTATCTTGTACAAATAGAGTTGGCATAGTTGTTCTTGTTGGGTTTTACCGTGGTTTTAAGATGAGTATATTTTCTATGGGTATGCAAAGCATGGAATGTGTAATGATTTTTCCTCTAAATGGGATCAATGAAAGTTCTTGACTAGTTGAGTGCGCTGATGTCTGCGGCACGAAAGAGAGAAAAAAGTTCTTATGTTATCCGAGTATGCTATGGTAGATGCGATAAGTTGTGGAGGGTTGGGATTTGTGTGTATAAGGCTCGGTTCAGTTCGAAATGGAAAGTCATCAAATTATTAAGTAGCACGGGCAGCTGCAAGTGATCTAAGAATCCACCTTCAGATGATTAGGGTGAATGATCCTCGTATGACCAAGGAAATGGTGTTGCTAATCATAGTGATTTGACGAGGGTATATGTTCCAGAAAAAGGGCAATGTGATTAAGTTGATGGCACTTCGGTAGTGTCGCGGAATTTTCTTGATAGATCGACTGTTAATATCTGAGTTTGTTTGGTGGCACGGGTGGAACTTCTTAATATCTTTTGTGTAATGATTGGATGCTCAAGGTGTAATATGTATTTATACTGCAGAATTTGGGATCAGGTATTGTAATTTGTATGTTATGTGGAGCTTGAGACTGGGAGTTCTAATGTTCAGGCTATATAGTGGTTATGGATAGTGTGTATTGGTACCATTAGTGGCTATTGGGGGTTTGGAAGCCCGAGTGGAGTTTTCCTTGCTTGGTATATTAGATATTGGATACTGCATTGGGGTATAGACTGATTGTATCACTGTTGGTTATTCAAGACGATTGTGTTATGGGTTATGTTGGAAAATGCCATAGGTTGAGTGCATCGGACTGTGTTTTAGCTGAATGGTTGTGTTTCAAAGACCAACAGATAGTTGGCAAGGATTGCTTTCCTTAATTGGGCCTTCGTGACGGAAGTCAGTATATAGGTTTCGACCATTGATTCAGTTCCGGTATTGAAGGACCTTTGAGGAGGCGTTCCTTCTGGCCGGGCATGTCGCCGGGCGAGATTGTGGATTTTAGTGTTGATTTGGTGACGGGCACCGTATCGTACTGCTCCGGCATGAGTTATAGCAGTGGAAGAAGCAGCTTCAGGCCTCTTGGTAGTGAGATTGTTGGTAAGATTATTGGATACGTGTTTAGCTTTAGTTGGCTTGGTTGGTCCCGAATTGTTCTAATGAAGGATAGGTTGATTCGCTTGTTATTGAACCCGCTAGTGATATGGGGAAATCTACGAGTTGTTTTCATGTGCTATGAGGCATTATGATTTTTGGACTTTAGTAGTGCGGTGCTATTGAGATTCATGATGGAAGTTGAGTTTTGTAGCTTACAACGCTATAAATGTCATTATGAACTTAGTATGCTTACGATCAATACTCGGTATTTTGTTATAATGAGAAAATTTGGCTCGATGTGCATCTTCCAATGTGAGATATTTGTGTGGATCATGTGGCACTCCGCCACAAGTATGTTATCTGGATCGGGTTGCACGCCGCAACATTGTGATGCTAAGAATAGTTGTCCATATGTTACTTTGTATGCCTTGCTTCCTGGTTTCTCAGGAAAGTCCGTTTTGGGAGATTCTCGGTGAATAGCGCATTGGTTGAGTCCTTTCAGGATTAAATGGTATATATTACTTGCTTCACCGTGAGTGTGATGGATTTCTTGGTTTCAGGCATCAATTTGTGCGTGGCTGTCTACTTTGAGCATGGTGACTTGAGGTGTTTCATGTGTAAGAGTGTTTGGATAGGATCACGCGTTGTGGCGAGGCCACGTGAAGATAGGATCTTTCAAAGAGGATTTAGGTATCCTATTTCTATGATGTGAGACGGGGTCTCAGCCTTGTGTTGTGATGGTACTGATAAGCTTGAGGTATAGCTCTTTTGTTTGAATCAATTTCCATGATTTGAGTATGTCGGGCCGTCTCTTATTGGTGCATATATGATGCAAGTTGTGGGTTAGGCCTGTGTTGAGATGTCTTATCACCAGAGTGGTATGTTGGATTCAAGGAGATCGTTGGAGACATTAATGAATACGAACAGAGTTGATTTCAGCTTGTTGGAAGGGTAATGTCGAGGTTTGACCCGGAAATCTGTTGTGATATTAGTCAGAGGGAAGTGGCCTTATGAAGGGTTTATCTGAGGAATGGTTACAGGTTATCGCGTGTTTTAATTATTGTTGGCAGTATATGAAAGTGTTGGAATAACACTTTAGCTAATAAAAGGGTCCGATCGGTAATGGACTATTCTGGGAAACTGCTGTGAATAGAGACTATGGTTTCAAGTGTTGGATTGTGTCGTTTGTTGCATGGTTTCACCCGAGGTTGCAGGCGTGGGTTATTACCGCTGGTTCGAGTTTATTCTGGGTATGATTTCAGAAGTGCAATGTGGTTCTACGGTTTATGTTCTAGATGGTCTGTGAAATTTCAGCTATGTTTTATTATTGGTGCCTATGTGATTTATGGTGACATGGCATCACCCCGTGTATATGTTTGGTAAGGTCATTCAAATATTGGTTGGCTTCTAGTGGAACTCTGGCTACGCTCGAGGACGAGCGTTTGTTTAAGTTGGGGAGGATATGACGACCCGACCTGTCATCTCAGGTGTTACTGCTCCGTTTTCCCCCATGTTAAGCTTCTTCATATGTTTAACGGTGTGTCATAGTTGATTTCGACAGATTTTGACAAGAAATGAGACACTTAGTCTCTTTAAGGAAGGCTTAAGTTGGAAAAGTCAATCAGACATTGACTAATGAGTCATAGGGCTCGAATGAGATTTTCTGTGATTTGGTTAGCATATGGATATGATTTGTGACTTAGGAGTGCGATCGGAATTGGAATTGGAGGTTCGATGTAGAATTCGGCTTGAATTGGCAAAGTTGAATTTTTGCGATTTCCGATAGAAGGGTGAGATTTTGATCCGTGGGTTGAAATGGAATTCTGAGAGTTTTAATAGCTCCGTTAGATGATTTCCGATATGTGTGCAAATTTGTAGGTCATTCGGAGGTGTTTAGGTCAGAAATTTTATTGAATGTGCAATTTAGAAGTTTTTAAGAACTTAGGCTTATATTTGATGATAATTGAAGATATTGATGTCAACGATAGTATTTTGAAGGTTCAAGCAAGTTTGAATAAAGTATTATATCATGTATGTGCTTTTGGCTGAGGTCTCGGGGTCCTCGGTGTGAGATCGGGTGTTAAAACTGTTAGAAAATACGCTTAACGCTAGAGGGGGGTGAATAGCGTTATAATAAAAATTAGCGTAAACTTGCGGAATTTAAAAATTGCAGGAAAGAAATAAGTGCGATAAGTAAATAAATAAGAACGAACGCACCGATGTATCCTGGTTCACCACAACTCGTGGCCAGTCCAGTCCCCGAGAGACTCTTTCGAGATTTCCACTAACACTGTTAAGCTTACGGGTGCTCAACAAACCTTTACAAACTGAGGACACAAGCCTCAACAACCTTTGCTCGAAGATACAACACTCCAAGACTTCAACCAAAGGAAACACAAGTTCCTTCTTACAATACAAGGGACTAACACTTCCCTTCAAGTGTATAAAACACTTAGCACTAACTTAAACAAGACTCTCTTAATAGAGTAGATATGAGTAAACAGATACGCTCAAGAACGCAATAACTTTCGTCAAGAATTTTGGCTCTCAAAACTTATGTAATGAATAGAAAGTGATGAACAATAGAGTATGCAAGCTATAGCAATAATATGATCAGTTGTTGTGTTTAGAAGACTGATTTGAAGCTGTATTTATATTTGCAAAACCATGCATTACCGTTGCCTAATTGCCAATTAAGAATTGCTGATTTTACTCAATGACAATCGATTGTAAAAGTGCCACAATCGATTGTTTGCCAATCGTTCTAAAAATCATTCCCAGATTTTACGATTAACAATCGATTATCTAAGATCAATAATCGATTACTGGCAACGTTCAAAAAATCATTTCCGGATATTACTTAAAACAATCGATTGTCACAAATCTACAATCGATTACTTGGCAACGTTCAAAAAATCTTTTTCAGATTTTATTTAAAACAATTGATTCTTAGAAATCTATAATCGATTACCTGACGGTGTTTGAAAATATTTTGGCAGCAGTCAATTGCACAATCGATTATGCTATGAGAACAATCGATTATATATCAGTCATTGAAAAATCAATTAGACACTGCCTTAATGCACTCGATTGTCAAAGGTACACAATCGATTATTTTATGACATTGAAAATGTCTGATAGACACTGCCTCAACACAATCGATTGTCATAAGTTCACAATCGATTATTTTGTAGCTTTGAAAAACTTTGATGTACACTGCCTCAACACAATCGATTGTCATAAGTTCACAATCGATTATTTTGTAGCTTTGAAAAACTTTGATGTACACTGCCTCAACACAATCGATTGTCATAAGGTTCACAATCGATTGTCATGCAGATTTCAAAAATCTGATGCACACTGCCTTAACACAATCGATTGTCATAAGTTCACAATCGATTGTCATGCAGCTGACTTAACATACTCGATTATCATAAGTACATAATCGATTATCTTAGTCCAGATTTTAGAGGCATGTTTAAAAATCATTTTGACTAAAGTAAATATGCATGATTTAAAATCATTGTGCTTTAAATTAAATATGCATGATTTGATAAAAAAGTTTTTACGAGAGAAGCCAAGTCATGAGTCAAGTTATCGGATCAAGATCACAATTAAAGAACGACTCATGTATAACTTTATATCTTTGCTTGATTTTTGTCTTGTGCTTGAATCTTGTTATATATCAATTGCGCGCTTGTGCTTGGACCTCGTCATATGTCCATTGCGTATAGTTTGTCATTCATCAAAACCTACAAATATGAACACACGTTTTAGTATAGTGCCTTGAGAACGTGTTTCAACAATTTCCCCCTTTTTGATAATGGCAAACTTTAGTCGGGATATGCATATTTGATAATTCATAATGACGATTCAAGACAAGTAAAGATATACAACAATATGCAACAAGTCTCTAGATGTGCCCTCAACATATGACTTTCCCGTCAATTTATGCCAATAAAAAAATTAGTGCATATCCCTTATTCTTCCCTCTTTTGACATTAGCAAAAATGGAAAAAGTGAAAGACATAATAAAGCAAATAATATCAACATAATCGATTATTGATACTAGATAATCGATTATATACTAAAGAGAAATCGATTATCCTTAGGAGAAATAGATTATTCTGCATCAATCTTTATAATTCCCCCTGCCTTTAGGGCGATACCTGCAAAAATTCGTTAGACGTCTCCGACGCTCAAGTTAGAAATCATGTGAAAGGGAGAATGCAATGCATGACTTAGATCAACGTGGAGTCAAGAATCCCGAGTTCACTACGAATTCGGAAGAAGGACTCTTTCTCTAAGGGTTTTGTAAAGATGTCGGCCAATTGATCTTTGGTTTCAACAAATTCAATTTCGACATCACCCTTGAGAACGTGATCTCTTATAAAATGATGCCTAATTTCAATGTGTTTTGTTCTTGAATGAAAAACGGGGTTCTTCGTCAAGCATATGGCGCTAGTATTATCACATCTAAGAGGGATATGATCAAGACTTAGGCCATAGTCCAAGAGTTGTTGTTTCATCCAAAGGATTTGAGCGCAACAACTCCCCGCGGCTACATATTCAGCCTTGGTTGTGGACAACGCAACACTCACTTGTTTCTTACTAAACCAAGAAACGAAAGAACTACCGAGCAAATGGCAAGTGCCACTAGTGCTCTTGCGGTCCAATTTGCATCCAGCAAAATCGGAATCGGAATAGCCAACAAGTTGGCATGAAGAACCTTTGGGGTACCATAGACCCACATTTACAGTACCAACAAGATACTTCAATATCCGTTTCACCGCAGTTAGGTGAGACTCCTTCGGACACGATTGATAACGAGCGCATAAGAACACGCTAAACATGATGTCCGGTCTACTAGCAGTAAGATAAAGGAGAGATCCAATCATACCTCGATACTTTTTGGTGTCGACTTCCTTACCTTTCTCATCTTTGTCTAGATGATCGGATGTGCTCATGGGAGTGGCCATTGCTTTTGCGTTGGTCATTTCAAATCGTTTCAGCAATTCTTTGCAATATTTAGCTTGACAAATGAAAGTTCCTTCTTTCATTTGCTTTACTTGCAGCCCCAAAAAGAATGTTAGCTCACCCATCATAGACATCTCAAATTCGCTTGTCATTAAATCGGAAAATTCCTTGCACAAAACATTGTTAGTAGCACCAAATATAATATCATCCACATAGATTTGAACTAATAAAATATCATTGTTTTTATGCTTAACGAAAAGAGTGGTGTCAACTTTCCCCCTAATGAAATCATTTTCCAAAAGAAATTTACTCAATCTTTCATACCAAGCTTGGTGAGCTTGTTTAAGACCATAAAGAGCCTTTTTAAGTTTGAAAACATGATTTGGTGATTTAAAATCTTCAAAACCCGGGGCTTGTTCAACATAAACTTCTTCTTGAATAACACCATTTAGAAAAGCACTTTTTACATCCATTTGATACAAATTGAAATTCATAGAAGATGCAAAGGCAAGTAATAAACGAATAGCTTCTAGCCTTGCTACGGGAGCATATGTTTCTTCATAGTCAATACCCTCTTCTTGATTGTAGCCTTTTGCTACAAGCCTAGCTTTGTTTCTAGTGATTACACCATTTTCATCTAATTTGTTTCGAAAAACCCATTTCGTACCAATTATGGTATGATTTTCGGGTCTTGGCACCAAATCCCAAACGTCATTCCGTTTGAATTGGTTAAGCTCCTCTTGCATTGCCAAGGTCCAAAATTCATCCCCAATTGCTTCGGAGATGGTTGTGGGTTCAATTTGAGAAACAAAAGCAGTATGTCCTAAGGTGTTCTTAAGAGAGTTTCGGGTACTTACCTTTTCTCCAACATCGCCAATTACCTGTTCGAAAGAATGGTCTTTGATTGTCCTCCACGAGTTAGGCATTTTCGTTTCTTTTTCCAATTGTGGCTCTTCCTCCAATAATTGATCCAAGATTTCATCTTGAGTTTTCTTCGGAGTTTCCTCGTGTACTTTGTCTTGAGGGCTTAGTGAGTTTAAAATACCTGCAAGATCAAAACCAGAATCCTTTCTCGCCAAGCGAGCATTATTTTCGGAAAATACAATATGAAGGGATTCCTCCACAGTTCCAGTTCTATTATTGAATACTCTATATGCTTTGCTACATGAAGAATAACCAATAAAAATTCCTTCATCGGATTTGGCATCAAATTTTCCCAGTTGATCTTTTCCATTGTTATGAATAAAGCATTTGCAACCGAATACTCTAAAATGGGAGATATTTGGTTTCCTTCCCTTATAGAGTTCATAGGGGGTTTTCATGAGTATTGGACTTATGACTACTCTATTTAGAACGTAGCATACGGTACTCACGGCATCCGCCCAAAATGTTTGGGAATCTTAGCCTCATCGAGCATGGTTCTAGCCATCTCTTCGAGACATCTATTTTTCCTTTCCACCACCCCATTTTGTTGTGGTGTTCGTGGAGCGGAGAAGATGTGCTCGATACCGAGTTCGTCACAAAAGTCCGCAAAGAGATTGTGATCAAACTCTCCCCCATGATCACTTCTTATTGAAGTGACGGTTGTGTCCTTTTCATTTTGAACACGTTTAAGAAAATATTTAAAATTATGAAAAGCTTCACTTTTATGAGCAAGAAATAGAGTCCATGTAAATCTAGAATAATCATCAACAATAACAAGAGGATAACGATTTCTACCAAGACTCTCAATGCGAGATGGTCCAAATAAGTCCATGTGAAGTAATTGCAAAGGTCTAGTAGTTGAAACAATATTTTTCGATTTAAAAGATGCTTTTGTTTGCTTCCCTTTTTGACAAGAATCACAAATAGAGTCTTTTTCAAATTTCAAGTTTGGAAGACCAATAACTAAATTTTGTGAAACCAATTTGTTCAAAAGATGCATGTTGATGTGAGCTACTCTACGGTGCCATAACCACGTATCATCTTCTTTGCTCATAAGACAATCTACATATTCAGATGAAGAATTTTCGAGATCAACCATATAGATATTATCCATTCTAAATCCACGAAGAATAATTTTAAAATCGCTACGGCGAAAAACTAAGCATTCATTTGAATCAAATAAAACAAGATTTCCCTTGTCACATAATTGACTTATGCTCAAGAGATTATGTTTTAGACCCTTAACAAGCAACATATGCTTAATAGAAGAGGAGTCATCCTTACCGACCGATCCAATGCCGATAATTTTTCCTTTGTTGTTATCACCAAAAGTAACGCTTCCTCCTTCCTTGTGTTCTAGTTGAAGGAATTTGGATTCGTCTCCGGTCATGTGCTTGGAGCATCCACTATCAAGGTACCAAAGTACACTTTATCCCTTCAAACACACCTACAAAACAGATTAATGAGTTTTAGGTACCCATGCCATTTTGGGTCCTTGGGGGTTAGGCAAGTCATAGTGATGTGATTGAGTGTTATGTCTATGTCGTGTAAAACAAGCAGGAGCAATATGTCCAATTCGTCTACAATAATGACAAACAACATTAGGATTATGCATTCGTCTAGGTTGATAGTAATTGGACGGACGAAATTCATTTACTCTATTCTTGACAATATGACTATTGCGCAATTCATGAAAGTCGTTTCTCCTACTATTTGTTCTAGGATATGCAGCATTTCTAGAATAGTTATTTATAGGTTGAAAGCCATTTCTAGGTGTTCTAAACGGTTCAAAATTCCTTCTAGTGTTTGGCCTAGAATATGCATTATTTCTAGAATGATTATTTCTAGGCTGCGATTGTTGAAAGCCATTTCTAGGTTTGTTATATCTAGGATGAGCATTTGTTTTATTAATCCTAGGTTGAGCCTTAGGTTGTTGGGGGTTGGCTTCAACCTTTTCTTTAGGCTCATTCTCATAGCCTATGCCATGCTTGGTCGACTTCAAATTAACAAGAACTTCATTCAAATTTTTATGAGAAGAATTAAACTTATCTAGGGTGCCCTTAAGTCTTTCTACCTCATTTTTGAGATGCATGCAAGAAATACAATTTTTACTAGAGCTCTCGGGTTTGTCGGCGCTTCTCTTGCCGAAAAATTTATTTTCTTCTTTCAACTTCTCATTTTCCAAAATCAGTTTTTTCAAATCCTTTTCTTTCAAAGAGAGTTGTTTTTCAAAATCTTTTTCTTTTAAAAAAGCATTTTCTTTTATGCTTTTAACAGTTTTGGAAGCATTAATAAATTCACTATACAACTCATCAAAAGCATTTTGCATTTCCTCAAGAGAATAGAAGTTTTTGGAATAAATTTGACATACCTCTTCTTGATTGTTTTCGTGAGCCATGAGACAAAGATTTGTGGCTTCGTCTTCTTCTTCCTCACTTGACTCGTCACCGGAGTCGCCTCCCCAAGATATGTATGCTCGTTGTTTCTTGAAGGGTTTCTTCTCCTTTTTGGCATTTGGGCAATTTGATTTAATGTGCCCGGTTTCTCCGCACTCATAGCACTTTATTTGATCTCCTTGCTTTTTGCCCTTTCGTTCATACTCTTTTCGCATGAACTTTTGAAATCTCTTGATAACGAGTCCGAACTCGTTGTCTTCGTCCTCATCATTTTGAGGTTGGCTTGTGCTTGCCTTGGGAGCGATCTTTTGTTTCCTTTGATCATCAACAAGAGGGTTAAGTATAGTAGATTCATAAGTTTTAAGATTACCTCTTAATCCGTCGATGGTGACATTTGAAACGCCAATAGATTCTTGAATAGCGTCGGCCTTGGATCGCCATGCCGGAGCGAGACTTCGGAGAATTTTTCGGACAATTTCCTTATCCGTGAAGGTCTTCTTAGGAGCATGTAAATCATTAACGATTTTTGAAAATCGTTCGAACATCTCATCGACCTTTACGCCTTCCTTCATGTGAAACAATTCATATGCATGGGCTAGGAATCAATTTTAGCTTCCCTTACCTGGTCCGTACCTTCGTACGTAATTTCCAGCTTGTCCCACATTTGCTTCGCCGTTGTGCAACATGATATTTTCCTATAATCATCAGCATTTACAGCACAATATAATAAATTAATGGCTTTAGCATTGTTTTGCACCTTTCGGATATCATCCAATTCGTATTCATCTTCGGACTTTGGAACATCTTTATTTTCAACCTTTTTGGTTGGAATTTGTTCTCCCTTCATTATAACCTTCCAAAGATGAAAACTATTTGATTGAACAAATATTCTCATCCTCTCCTTCCAGTACGTATAGTTTGTACCGTCCAATAGTGGTGGTCGGGTGGAGCATTGTCCTTCACCTATTCCTGCAAAAGAATCACGAGTAGAAGCCATGGATTGTTTCTCTCAAACGGTTAAGTCTTTAGAGAGTTGGGCTCTGATACCAATTGTTAGAAAATACGCTTAACGCTAGAGGGGGTGAATAGCGTTATAATAAAAACTAGCGTAAAACTTGCAGAATTTAAAAATTGCAGGAAAGAAATAAGTGCGATAAGTAAATAAATAAGAACGAACGCACCGATGTATCCTGGTTCACCACAACCCGTGGCTAGTCCAGTCCCCGAGAGACTCTCTCGAGATTTTCACTAACACTGTTAAGCTTACGGGTGCTCAACAAACCTTTACAAACTGAGGACACAAGCCTCAACAACCTTTTCTCGAAGATACAACACTCCAAGACTTCAACCAAAGGAAACACAAGTTCCTTCTTACAATACAAGGGACTAACACTTCCCTTCAAGTGTATAAAACACTTAGCCCTCACTTAAACAAGACTCTCTTAATAGAGTAGATATGAGTAAACAGATACGCTCAAGAATGCAACAACTTTCGTCAAGAATTTTGGCTCTCAAAACTTATGTAATGAATAGAAAATGATGAACAATAGAGTATGCAAGCTATAGCAATAATATGATCAGTTGTTGTGTTTAGAAGACTGATTTGAAGCTGTATTTATATTTGCAAAACCATGCATTACCGTTGCCTAATTGCCAATTAAGAATTGCTGATTTTACTCAGTGACAATCGATTGTCAAAATGCCACAATCGATTGTTTGCCAATCGTTCTAAAAATCATTCCCAGATTTTACGCTTAACAATCGATTATCTAAGATCAATAATCGATTACTGGCAACGTTCAAAAAATCATTTCCAGATTTTACTTAAAACAATCAATTGTCAGAAATCTACAATCGATTACTTGGCAACGTTCAAAAAATCATTTTCGAATTTTACTTAAAACAATCGATTGTCAGAAATCTACAATCGATTACTTGGCAACGTTCAAAAAATCTTTTTTAGATTTTATTTAAAACAATCGGTTATTAGAAATCTATAATCGATTACCTGACGGTATTTGAAAATATTTTGGCAACGGTCAATTACACAATCGATTATGCTATGAGAACAATCGATTATATATCAGTCTTTGAAAAATCGATTAGACACTGCCTTAATGCACTCGATTGTCAAAGGTACAAAATCGATTATTTTATGACTTTGAAAATGTCTGATAGACACTGCCTCAACACAATCGATTGTCATATGTTCACAATCGATTATTCTGTAGCTTTGAAAAACTTTGATGTACACTGCCTCAACACAATCGATTGTCATAAGTTCACAATAGATTATTTTGTAGCTTTGAAAAACTTTGATGTACACTGCCTCAACACAATCAATTGTCATAAGGTTCACAATCAATTGTCATGCAGATTTGAAAAATCTGATGCACACTGCCTTAACACAATCGATTGTCATAAGTTCACAATCGATTGTCATGCAGCTGACTTAACATACTCGATTATCATAAGTACATAATCGATTATCTTAGTCCAGATTTTAGAGGCATGTTTAAAAATCATTTTGACTAAAGTAAATATGCATGATTTAAAATCATTTTGCTTTAAATTAAATATGCATGATTTGATAAAAAAGTTTTTACGAGAGAAGCCAAGTCTTGAGTCAAGTTATCGGATCAAGATCACAATTAAAGAACGACTCATGTATAACTTTATATCTTTGCTTGATCTTGGTCTTGTGCTTGAATCTCGTTATATATCAATTGTGCGCTTGGCTTGGACCACGTCATATGTCCATTGCGCATAGTTTGTCATTCATCAAAACCTACAAATATGAACACACGTTTTAGTATAGTGCCTTGAGAACGTGTTTCAACAAAAACGAGAAATATTTGAGTTTGGCTTTAGGTTTGTATTGATGGTTCTGTTATTTCCGCATCTGCAGAAAAGGGACCGCATAAGAGGTTCCGCAAATGTGGTGTATTGGTCGCAGAAGCAGTCTTTGAAAGACCAGGATCCGACGAAGCCGACAAAAATCCGCAAATGCGGCGACCGCAGAAGCGGCGGTCCGAGGATTTTAAGTTAGACCGCAAGCAGTTGGTCGCATGTGCGGTGACCGCAGGTGTAGTCATTTAACCACAAGAGCGGAAAACGACTGGGATTTAATAAACAGTGTTTCACGAATTTGGAAGAGAAGGAAAAATATTTTGGACTTCGACTTTGGCGGTTCTTGGGCGATTTTGAAGAGAATTCGAAGAGCTTTCATCAGGTATGAATTATTGGACTCGGATTATGTTATTATGGTGTAAAAACATGGATTAATCACTAAATTTCAAGGAATGAAAGGTTAAAAGTGGAGGTTAGGGCTTGAAACTTAAGAGAGTTTAAATGTGGGTTTTGAAGAGGCAATTGAACTCCAATTTTGGTAAATTTTATATGTATAGACTCGCGATGAGACGAGGAGTCCGGTGATATAAATTTTGTAATTTTTTGAGAAGTGGGCCCAGGGATCAGGTTTTGCCAACTTTGTGATTTTAGGTATTTTTTGAGTCTTTTCGATTGGGTTGTGTTCTATTAGCGTATTGTAATGTATTCGTTGTGCTCTTGGTTAGATTTGACGCGCGTGGAGGCCGGTTTGAGGGGCAAAGGCGTTGCGGGCTAGAGATTCCACCAGCTCGAGCTGTGAGTAATACTTGTAAATGATATTCTGAGGGTTTGAAACCCCAGGTTTGCACCTCATAGTGCTGTATTGTGGTGACTTAGACGCCAGGTATGAGCGTAGGGTAGAGTACCATTGGAGATTGTTACTTTGTCCGTCCCGGTTGTTGATTTTGTTGTGTGATTGACTGAAACTACTTGATATTGTCATGATTTGGGCTAATTGCCATGATTTGGGCCTCATGCCGATTATTTGGATCCTTCAGGGATTGATATTATTGTTTTTGCATTACTGTTGATATCGGTCCAAGGTTTTAAATATTATTTTGCAAATTCAGCTATCTTTCTAAGATTTAAAAACTTAAATGATATTTTACTGATGTTTTGAGCTGAGAACTGCTATGTTACTATTGCCCAAGGGGCATATGTGCATTTTTTGACTGAGCATGAAATGGGTTGTGCATCGTAGCAGTGTTATGTGCATTTTTGGACTGAGCATGCAATGGGATGCGCACCGCAGCAGTGTTATGTATGCTTTTCTGGATTGAGGATGGATCGGGCTATGAGTCGCAGAGGTGTGACATTGATATTGTGCTTGGGCTGTAGGAGCCCCACCGGAGTCTGAACCCCCACAGTGAGCGTGGTTACCCAAATGGATTGGGTTGTACACCGCAATAATCATGTGCATTGCACTGTATTCATGCATTGATTCCTCTTTGTACTACGTGGCATAACATTTAGCACTCTCATATTATTGGAATCCATGCTATTTTGCACTGAGTACCCAATACCCTGGTGTTATTTGTTAATAGAGTGTTGTACCCGAGTGACTGATTTGTGTGCGGACTTGCACTACTTGATAACGCATTCATATGCTTAACTATTAAAAAGGAAAGAAAAAAGATATTTTCAAAAGAGATTTTAAACTGAGCCAGATATTTTATAAAGGATTTTCATGGAATTAGTGTTTTCTAAAAGGGTGGTACTGCCATTGAGTTGGAAGTTTTCACTTTACTCCCTACACCTCGCGTTCAGTTGCAGGTACTGTTCACCCGGTAGCGGGTTATTAGCGAACTGAAGGTAAACTATTGTAGCTGAGAAAGGTGGCCGCCAGTGTTTGTGGCACCAAACTTCTTCTTTTGCTTCTGAATCTTATTTTGTATATAATTTTGGCCCTGTAGTGGCGTTCAGTTTTTTTTAGATGCTCGTGACTTGTGACACCCTGGTCGGGTTGAATTGGTTTGTAGTTAACGGTTTTTTATGCCATTAAGTCCTATATTCTATTCATTTATGTTTATTAATTGTTAGAAAGTCGAATGGGGTTGGTCGGCTGGTTTTGTCTTTACGAGAGGCGCCATCACGACCGGATTTGAGAATTGGATCGTGACATTTTATGTGCTCATCTTGCATACTTATTTGCCTTTTTACCTATTATATTGTGGTATTTGTGCCCGAGGGATGAATTTTCTGTGCTTATCAGCACTAACTATTTTGAAATCATTTTCGTAGTTTTTGAAAAAATAACTTTCAAAATAGATTTGAACTAAGCAAAGGTATTTCTAAACATTTTACTGTTTTATCAGAAAATGTACCCAGCTTCTATACAGCATGTTGGTTTCTTTACGTGATTTCTTGCTGCTCAGTTATTATTTACTTTTATTACTCACTGAGTTGGAGTGCTCACTTTACTCCCTGCACCTTGCGTGCAGTTGCAGGTATTTATTCACCCGGTAGCGGGTATTAGTTGTGTGGAGGCAGAGTTGTAGAGGTTTTAGCGAGGTGACTGCCAGCATTCGCAGCACCACTGTCGTCTTATGTTATTTATTATTCTTCTTCAGTGTATTTCTAGAATGTAAAGTAGAAATTTCATTCTTATAGATGCTGGTGACTTGCGAAACCCCGATTAGGGCTATGTTGGGCTGTAATTACGTTAATTAATATCAATAAATCATATTCAAACTGTTATTGAATTGATTAACTGCTTAAAAGTGGTGTTCCGAAATGTCTGGCTGGCCTTGTCTTCACGAGAGGCGCCATCACGACCGGAACGGGGTTTGGATCCTGAAAAATTCCTTTCGGTACTGCCAAGTGCCATGAAGTCATTTTGACAAGTTTGACATATTGAAACTAATCACAAAATAAATGGGTTAGAAAGAATAAAAATTTAATTTTCAATGAAAATATACTTCTAAAAAAAGATAAGACAACTAATTAAGAACTTGAACACTGCAAACATGTAGTATAAATAGAAATGTAAGTAACATACAATATATGTATATATATATATATATATATATATATATATATATATATATATATAATAAACAAGAATTATATAGTATATGAATACACACAAACATATATATTCAGAATGGTAAAACAAAAGCAATTTATTATAAACGGGGGCTTGAGGAATAACCATATATGGTGATAAAAGTGAATATATTCAAATATTACTTTCCACCAATTGTAAAGCAATTTAAACTAGTATGTACAATTATTATGTAGTCACCTTAGTTATCACAATTTTACTCTGTTAGTTTTAACGCAATTAAGATCTATATCTTTTATTTTCTTTAACATTAAGAAGGTATGAGAACTTATGTAACATGATCAACTAAAATAAATGCTTAACAGTATATGAATTTGTCAATAAATAGCATATTGGTACATATATATTATCATAAATCAAAATAATACATAGTGATATACCTGAAAGAGAATCGAACACAACTAGGATGTGATTGAAAAATAGAGATGGCAATCATGTTGATAATGTGTTATAAAACTAAAAGCAATTTACTATGACTTGAACAAGATAATAGAGCTAGAGAGAAGGAAGAGAATTTATTTCTTCTTCAATTGTGTATTTTTTCCTATCTATTACTAGGTTTTTCTACAGGCATAAAAAGTGAAGAAAATATGTCATAGAATATGTCATTGAACATACAAAATATGTCATTGAATATGTCATTAAGCATTTGAGATTAAGATCGTGGAAGAAAAGTACACATCCACCATAATGCGATATTTATCATAACAATTCACTGAATATAAGGTGTATATAACAGTTTTCTTTGTATACTAATATATTAATCGACATGGTATAATTTTATTGAATTTTTTATAAAGTGGACATAAATTAAAACATGACATAAAAAACAAATATAGATTCAAATGCCCCTCTTTTATTGGGGCCTCATTTACCGGCGAGCTCTTCTATTCTCCTCCTGTGCGTCGGGCTTGGTAGATAGACTTGAACAGTCCCACGGGTATAACCCCCGGTAAGAAATCAAATTGTATGGAATAATTTCGGGTTTGCTATATTTTAGCATGTTCGCCCGACATTTTAGGAAATAGACGCATTTATTTCTTCAATTCATAATAAGAACTGATTACAGTAATTATACAAGCAAAAAGTTTCTCTCACTCTTAAAAAAGGTGATGAATAAAGCAAGTTGTTATGTAAGCTGTAAGCTACTGTGTAAGCTGCTATTATATTCGGTATGGATAATTTTCTATCGGGGATAATGTTTATCCATAACGGAATATCGAAAGGATAAGTTTATTACACCTGGTATGGATAATCTTCTATCGGGGGTAATGTTTATCCATAATCGAATACTGAAAGGATAAGCTTATTATACCCAGTATCGATAATCTTCTACCGGGGGTAATATTTATCCATAATCGGGTACTGAAAGAATAAGTTTATTATACCCAGTATGAATAATCTTCTACCGGAGGGTAAAGTTTATTCATAACCGGATATTGAAAGGATAAGCTTATTATACTCGGTATAGAATCTTCTACCGTGGATAAAATTTATCCATAACTGAGTAGCGAAGTCATAAGCTTATTTCCAATAGAGTACTAAATAGATAAATATATTTACAGCGGAGTCACATATAGATAAGCTTCTTCGGGAAGCTTATTTACAACGGAGTATTAAATGAACATCCATAATATAATATATTTATAACACTCCCCCTTAGATGTTCATTAAAAGATAATGTGCATCATCAAAACCTTACTAGGAAAAACCACGTAGAGAAAAAATCCCAGTGAAGGAAAAAGAGTACACATATTTAGTAATACACATTGCTATGTGCCTCATTAAAAATCTTATAAGGAAAATCCCATGGGAAAAAACCTTAGTAAGGGAAAAAAAGTGCATCACGTATTTTACTCCCCCTGATGAAAATCTTGTTTCAAATATTTGAGTCTCCGCATTCCAATCTTGTATACCATCTTCTCAAAAGTTGAAATTGGCAAAGATTTAGTGAATAAATCTACTGGATTATCACTTGAACAGATTTGTTGCACATCAATATCACCATCTTTCTGAAGGTTATGTGTGTAGAATAATTTTGGTAAAATGTGCTTCGTTCTATCTCCTTTTATAAATCCTCTATTCAATTGGGCTATGTTTAGTTTGTAGACCAAGACAAATTTTTGTCTTTCGAAGATCTTTCATCTCAAATTCTCTTAAGATATTCAATTGCTTTTTGGTGCTCTTCTGGAGTTCCAACAATATTAATGTCATCAACATAAACTTCAAATATAACAAATTTTGATGTCATTTTCTTGATAAAAATACATGGACAAATAACATCATTTATGTAACCTTCTTTCAGCCAATATTTACTAAGGCGATTATACCACATGCGCCCAGATTGCTTTAAACCGTACAAAGATCTTTGTAATCTGATTGAATACATTTCCGGAGATTTTGCTTCAGGAATTTTAAATCCTTCGGGGATTTTCATATAAATTTCATTATCTAGTGAACGGTACAGATAAGCTGTAACTACATCCATTAGATGTATTTCAAGCTTTTCATGCAATGCTAAACCGATGAGATATCGAAATATTATGGCATCCATAACAGGTGAATATGTTTCATCAAAATCGACTCTATGTTGTTGTGAGAATCCTTGCGCAACAACGCGATCTTTGTATCTTTCAACTTCATTTCTATCATTCCTTTTTGACACAAAAACCCATTTATGACCAACCGGTTTTATACCAACAGGTGATCGGACTACTGGTCCAAACACCTCTCTTTTAGCAAGTGACTTCAATTCTGATTAAATTGCCTCTTGCCATTTTGGCCAATCATATCTTTGTTGGCATTCTTTGACAGATCGAGGTTCAAGATCCTCACTATCTTGCATAATATTAAGTGCATATGCAAAAATATTATCCACCACTATTTCATATTGATTTGAATTAATCTCTTCACCGGTCGAATTTAGTAAAAGCTCTTCACTCACATGAGCTCCGGGTTCATTGATTTCTTCAGAAATCTCAGAACTAATCAGATCTTGGGCCTCTTCAGGAGATTCCTTCATGGTATCATTTTGATCATTTGCCGATTTTCTTTTTCGGGGATTTCGATCCTTAGAACCCAAAGACCTACCACGCTTCAGGCGTGCTTTAAGTTCACTAGCGATCATGCTAGTAGATGGTCCTACTAGGACATCAATTCGGATAGGCACATTCTCTACAGGGATATGTGACTTAGTTATCCTTTTTAAATCAGTAAATACATCTAGTATTTGATTTGCTATATTTTGTAAATGGATTATCTTCTGGACCTCCTGATTACATATAAGTGTATGTGGATCAAAGTGAGATAATGATGAAACTTTCTACACAATCTCTTTTGATTTCCTTTTTCTATCCCCCTAATTGTGGGAAATTTGTTTCATCAAACTAACACTCTGCAAATCAAGCAGTAAATAAATCTCATGTCAATGGTTCAAGATATCGAATAATAGAGGGTGATTCAAACCCGACATATATTCCTATCCTTCTCTGTGATCCCATCTTACTGCGCTGTGGTGGTGCTCCTGGCACATATACAACACATCTGAAAATTCATAGATGGATAATATTTGGTTCATGACCAAAAACTAATTATGACGGAGAATATTTATTATAATGTGTCGGTCTGAGACACATAAGTGATGCTGTATGCAAGATAGCATGGCCCAAAACTGTAATGGCCAATTTTGTTTTCATAAGTAGTGGCCTTGCTATCAATTGCAGGTGTTTAATAAATGACTCTGCAAGGCCATTTTGTGTACGAACATAAGCCACAGGATCTTCAACTTTTATCTCAACTGATAGACAATAATCATCAAAAGCTTGAGATGAGAACTCTCCGGCATTATCAAGGCGAATAACCTTTATAGGATAATCTGAAAATTGTGCCCTTAATCGAATTATTTGGGCTAATAGCTTTACAAACACCAGGTTGCGAGATGATAATAGGCACACATGAGACCATCTTGAAGATGCATATAATAGGACCATAAAATATCTAAATAACCCATTTGTTGGGTAAATAAGTCCACATATATCCCAATATATACGCTCGAAAAAGGCAAGGGATTCAATACCAACCTTCATTGGTGATGGTCTAGTGATCATTTTGCCTTGATAACAAGTATCACAAGAAAATTCAATCATTTGTAAGAATCTTTAGGTTCTTTAGTGGATGCCTACTCGAGTTTTCAGTGATTCGTCACATAATTATTGATCCAGGATGGCCCAAACGGCCAAGCCAAAGTACAAAAGTATTTGATTCGTAAACTTATGGTTTACGATAGAGTGTGCTTCAATTGTACTAATTTTGAATAGTATAAGCCAGAAGATAAAGTCGGTATCTTTTCTATAATGCATTCTGGCCAAAAATATTCTTTGTAATACCAAGATATTCCACATTCATTTCATCTATTTTTTCAACATAATATCCATTTCGGCGGATATCTATAAAAATCAACAAGTTTCTTTGGGACTTGAAGGAGAATAATACATTGTCTATAATAAGTTTTGTTCCCTTAGAAAAAAAAAGATAGTAGCTCTTCCGGAGCCTTCAATTAAACTTATATTACAAGAAATTATTGAAACATTTGCTTTTTCCTTATGCAAATAAGAAACGTATTTCTGATTCCTGAATATGGCATGAGTTATTCCACTATCAGTAATACAAATATCTTCATGATTTGTCTTTGATCCAAACATAATTTGAGGATTATTCATATATAAAATATATTATAGTTCACATCATTATCAAAACATAACTCTTATTTATGTACAACAATTACATAATCATACTATCTATTACAAACAATAAAAATTAAAATATTTATATTTCTACAAATTCACTATCGATTACATGACTTGTTTCTCCTTCTAGGAGTGCAAAGTAATCAGCTACATCTAAATGCATGAAGTCTAAATTATCTTCAGTAATAAAATTTGCTTCAGCATTTTTCTCTGCCTTTTTCAGGGAGGCTTAATAAAGCTCAACCATGTGCTTTGGTGTACGACAGATACGTGACCAGTGTCTTTTTCCTCCACATCTAAAGCATGCACTCTCTGTATTTGGTGCTTGCACTGCTTCATGCTTTTGTTCCTTCCTTTTTCATTGCTGGTGGCGAGGAGGGTTATTTGGTGCATTATTATTACCATGATTGGGATTTCTTCCCCAACCACGGCCATGACCTCGTCTGGGGCCATGACCTCTTCCACGAATAGCTTGGTGGAAGTTTGTCTCATTCACTTCAGGGATCGGACAAGAACCAGTGGGTCGACTTTCATGGTTTTTCATTAATAACCCATTATGTTGTTTGGCTATAAGAAGATATGAGATAAGTTGAGAATACCTTTTAAATCTCATTTCTCGATATTGCTGCTGCAGGAGCATATTTGAGGCATGAAAAGTGGTAAAAGTTTTTTCCAACATAACATAATCAGTAATATTATCACTACATAAATTTAATTAGGAAATAATTCTGAACATAGCAAAATTATACTCGCTGATAGATTTAAAATCTTAGATGAGTCCAATCATATCATGCATATGGAAGAACAACCATCTTCAGGTGGTCATATCTATCTTTTAAATTATTCCACAGTATGACTGGATCTTTAACAGTAAGATATTCCATTTCAGGCCCTCATCAAGATGATGTCATAGGAATATCATTGCTTTGGCACGGTCTTGGTCTGATGCCGCCTGATTTTTTTCTTTGATGGTGTCTGCCAAACCCATCGCATCAAAATGAATTTCAGCATCAAGCATCCAAGACATGTAGCTTTTGCCCGATATATCCAGGGCAACAAATTCACATTTAGAATGATTTGACATATTTAGGAAAAGAAAGTTCTTACCTCAGATATTTTCAAAATATTTGCTCGAGATGGCAGAGTCTCGTGCTGATAACATGTTATAAAATTGAGACTTTAAAGTAAAGACAAATATATAGAGACTATTATAATATTCGAATTCAAACTAATGTACATAATAAACTAAAGTCCCCTCTATTTATAGAGAAAGGAAGTTGTTGTATAAGTTGTTGTGTAGCTGCTACTGCAAGCTGTTGTATAAGCTGCTATTATACCCGGTATGAATAATCTTCTATCAGATTATTATCCATAATCGGGTACTGAAAGGATAAGCTTATTATACCCGGTATGAAAAATCTTATATCGGAGGTAAAATTTATCCATAATCGGATATTAAAAGGATAAACTTATTATACCCTATATGGATAATCTTCTATCGGGATAAAGTTTTTTTATAATCGGGTATCGAAGTGATAAGCTTCTTGAGTAAGCTTATTTCTAAT
Organism: Nicotiana benthamiana; assembly: GCA_034376525.1. Taxonomy (NCBI): domain Eukaryota; kingdom Viridiplantae; phylum Streptophyta; class Magnoliopsida; order Solanales; family Solanaceae; genus Nicotiana; species Nicotiana benthamiana. Next base: position 21,527,882 of record CM067337.1, on the reverse strand, counting down.
TGGGTACTAAATAAATTACAGCGGAGTAATATATCAATAAGCTTGTTCGGAAAGCTTATTTATAATGGAGTATTAAATAAATATACATAATATAATATATTTGTAACAGTAAATAAATTTTGCAGCATCCGTTAGATTAAAGCTGACAGTATAAGTTTTAAAAACCTACGGGAAGTGAGATAAATACGCTGATCATTCTACATTGGCTGCAGTGGAAGATGGATAATCAAGAGGCTTCGGAAGCCATTAATGCTCTCTCTTTGAAGGATTCATCATGTAAACCTCCAATTTCCACTTCCCAGTAAGTCTCTTTCACGATTTCTTTTTTTTTTTTTCTATGTAATTTCTGAAATGTCTCATAATACCCCTAATTCATTTGCAGGATAATAAATAATCAAGAGGCTTCAGAAGCCGTTGATGCACTCTCATTGAAGGCTTCTTCATCCGACACTTCCATTGCCACTTCCGGTAAGCCTCTACCTCTATTTGCTCTCACGGATCATATAATTTCTAAATTTTTTATTTCTGAAGAGCTAGTGAATTCTATTAGTAGCCTGTAATCTTAGAGATTTGTAGAGATCCCTGACATATTATTTATCATTGGAATGAAATGGACCCGAAGAGCGTGAAACATATATAGAAGACTCATATAGCCGTCCTGCACCCAAGGATATGTCACAGTGGTCAATAAAGTAGTAAAATCACGAGGTGTTAGGTTCAAATCCCAATGGCAGGCAAATAAATACTGCATTAGGTAATTTTTTTCATCTGCCTAAGTCTTGGTAGGCAGAGTTACCCGGTACATGTGCTAGTTGGAGGTACCAAATGCCCAGTGGAGTAGTCGAGGTGCCGCAAACTAGCCCGGACACCACCACCATCAAAAATGAAAAAGTAACTCATATAGCCATCCCAATTAGTTTGGAATTGAGGATTCATTGATTTCTATGGTGAAATCTATGGAATAATTTTTCTTGTTTGCATATGAATGCATTTTTGTTCAGATTTGAGACTGAATTTGTTAATTATGCTAATGTTTTAGGATGAGCGTGGAGGAGAGGTTCAAGATTATTAGGAGTATTGGGGAGGAATGCATACAGGAGGATGAGTTGATGAATCTGTTAGCAAAGAAGCCGCAGCCTGTCTGCTATGATGGTTTTGAGCCTTCTGGCCGAATGCATATTGCTCAGGTACATATATGTGAGTTCCCTGAGAGCATTCTAACTTGCAGGAATGAAGATGATAAAAATCATGCCATTTGCAAAGTGTTTGGATTGCACAATGTGTGTGGCTTATTTTGTCTAGAATTCTACTTCTTTTTTTTATTTATTAAGGTTTGTTAATTCTACTTGAACATGACTGTTTTTCCTGTTCTCGTGATTGGTAGTCGTAATTATTTACGCTATTTCTGCGGGAGTTACTAATGCTCTATTGTTATTGTTTTTGTTTTTGTCTTTGTTTTTGTTTTACTGCTGTTTTTCCTTTTATCCTATGCACCGAGGGTCGATTGGAAACACTCTCTGCCCTTTCGGGTAGGGGTAAGGCTCGTCTACATATTACCCTCCCCAGGCCCCACCTGGTGGGAGTATACTGGGTAGTTGTTGTTGTTGTTGTTGTTGTGATTGGTAGTCGTAATATACTTCTTCCTGATGGAGCACGGTTCACCTGTCTTTGTTCTTAGGGTGGAGATTGACTAAAAAGCCCCAATGAACTGTTTGCGTGTCACACAATGAAATTAATTCATAATCAATTGCTTTTATTGACAAGCCTTAACATAAAATTATATTTTATGGCTTTCTTTCTTTCTGTTACATTAGTACAGGATGGCTATGAAATTTTACGGGAGGGGCTTGGGTGCACTTATATGTTCTTTTAGCATGTTTTGACTTTTTTTTTTCTGTTATATTACTTCTTTGCTTAACAGGGAGTTTTGAAGGCACTCAATGTCAACAAACTGACTTCTGCCGGCTGCAAGGTGAAGATCTGGATTGCAGATTGGTTTGCACAGCTAAATGACAAGATGGGTGGTGATTTGAAGAAAATTGAGGTTGTTGGCCAATATTTGATTGAGTTATGGAAGGGTGTGGGAATGAATCTTGAAGGGGATCAAGTGGAATTTCTGTGTTCTTCGAAAGAGATTAACTCCAGAGCTCATGAATACTGGCCTCTTGTTATGGACATAGCTCGAAGGAACAAGCTTCCACGGATTTTAAGGTAAAGGCTAATGCATCAACAACTCTCATTCTTCTGCTAAAAAGAGCAGTCAGTTATTACTTGCATGTTTTTTCTTCATTCTAAGGTGTTGCCAAATTATGGGTCGGTCTGAGCAAGATGAGCTGACTGCAGCCCAGATTTTTTAGCCATGCATGCAATGCGCTGACATATTCTTCCTTAAGGTAATCTGTTCTTATAACTATTTCAAAAAAATTATTTGTTGTTCAATTAGCTGGATAAGTTAAATATAAGCATCCTTTGTTGGACCTCTCAGGCTCTATTAGGAAAAACAGAAGCACCTTCACTGCTATTCTTGTTTTAGGATGGAAAGTTACCCCTGTTATCTAATTTGAGACCTAGTTCTTGCTTGTCTTGTTTAGCCCTGCAATGAAAGTTGACAACCTTGTTCTTGCTTGTCTAAGTCAATGAGTAAAAAAGCATTATCAGTTGTTTTAAATTATCTCCATGTGGGTAGAGCTTGCTTGCCTTGGGTTTCTAGTTCAGTGGCATATGCTTCTCATATGTACAGATATAAGAAAGCTGCATAATTTTTTGTTTCATTTGTTGCCTATTTCTATGTCTGTTTTTGTTCAATCATTTGTAGGGTTAAGGTCTGCCTACATATTACCCTCCCCAGACCCCACTTGTGGGAATACACTGGGTTGTTGTTGTTTTTTGTTCAATCTTCTGTCTTAATAGTGGTCAATGCCATAGTGGTGATTATTTGTTTTAATTATTTTTTTACTAGCTAAATATGGAATTTTTCTTTTAATAGGCTGATATCTGTCAACTAGGCATGGACCAGTGAAAGGTTAATGTACTTGCAAGAGAGTACTGTGATGATACCAAGAGGAAACACAAGCCTATTATATTGTCTCATCGTACGATGATCATTTTGTATTGTAAGATTCAAAACTCTTTTCACTTGACTAACTCCTACATCTAATATATTTGTTTTCTTATCATATTGGCTTGCAGACATGCTCCCTGGTTTGCAGGAAGGCCAAGAGAAGATGTCAAAGAGTGACCACTCTTCTTCTATCTACATGGAGGATGAAGAGGTAGTTTCAGATTTTACCTCTAGGCTATCTAGCTATATGTAACACCGTGCTACATTAGTTTTTAGGTTGAGAGTCATTGTTCTTAATTAACAGTCCTACTTCATTGTCTCTGATGTACTAATGTACTTATGTATTTTTTTTCCTGTGCCATGCTTGAACAACAAAGGCAGATGTAAATCTCAAGATAAAGAAGGCTTTTTGTCCACCGAAGGTTGTAGGCGAAGTACTGGGAATGGTGGCGACAAGTGAATCATGTCATGCATTTATTCATATCCATTCAGCTGATTTGTTAACAAAAGTACGGTTTTTCGCTCATATTTTGTTTTACCCCACACTAGGATCTTCAAGAATTTTGAAGAACTGGCTGCTGACTATGAAAATGAGAACTTGCATCCTGCGGACCTGAAACCTGCATTATCAAAAGCAATAAATAAGATATTAGAGGTAGATGAATACATACTGAGCTCCTGCTATTTGGTATATATGCCAATATCTTATTCTGTATTTTCATATGCTACTTCTACTGGTAGCATTAATGTTAAAAGTAATCTTTTGATAGTTGGTGTCTTGATGTTATTATATCATGATTAATATAGCATTAACACCCTAGAAAAAGTTCTTTGTTTGTAGCTTATTTTTATGTCTTAAAGTTATCTTTTGAATTTCAAAGTCCTTATTGTATATACTGAGTGTAATCGATCATATGGAAATACATCAACTAATAGTAAATTAAGTTTTTGCACACATGATTTCTGGTATCTTTTGAGCTTCAGATGGTATAGTTAATGTTAATTTACTCAAGATCAGGACACCACAATTTAATTATTCATTTTTGTATTGTTTATATATTTGTGATTCCATCTTTCTTCAGTTTTCCTCCTGACACAACCAAATTTGATATGCAGCCGGTGCGTGATCATTTTAAGAATGATCAGAAAGCCAAAGACCTTATGAAAAGGGTGAAGGTATGTGTCCTAGAATTGCCTAAATGTTCTGCTTTGCATAAAATGTCTCATTGATTATTGAAGACATAATTAAGTAAATAAAAGTGTGCTCTCTAATAGCTTAAGCTTTTAGATGAGATGTTCACACACTTCAATATGATATTAGAGGTAGCAGAGGTCCTGAGTTCGAGTCTCACCGCCACCGATATCAAATAAAAAATTCAACGTGTTTGGCTCCTAAAAAAGAATTAAGCCCGCACGTGAGGGGGTTTGTTGAAGACATAATTAAGTAAATAAAAGTATGCTATATTAAATTTTTAGATGAGATGGTCACACACTTCAATATATGTTAATCGGACTTTGTCAGCTGAGGTCAGGGTATGCCGAGGCTTCTTGGTACAAGAAAAGAGAAAATCTGAATTTGGGGCTGAGTTGGGGTCAGGTTTTACCCCTTTTCTCAAAAGAGATTATTGATGGTGTTATTATATGGCTCAAATTGAATATATAGTCTCTCTTAGACTATTGAGCTTACATCTTCCTGTTCAAAAGATACAATTTCTAATGAAACAGCAATGGTGAAGTGTACCATTTAGGTTATCCTGGCAAAACTCTTGTACCTGACCAATCACATAAATTCAGTTTCACATTGTCAAATCCACTACAACATTTAGTTCCATGGATCTTTTCTTAGCAAGGTTGAAAGATTATGTGAAGGTGCCACTGTGTGTGCCATTTTTTGACATTAAGAAGCAATAGCATTAGAATATCATTTTTGTGGTTCTTGACCATGTCAAGGTGGTCAGTGTTCAAAAGTAGTTCTATGGCAACTTTCTCATCTCATTTGCTGTCTTCTGATTTGCAGAGTTTCAAGGTAACGAGGTGAGGTTTTGTTGAATGAAGTGGTGAAGCGGATTAGGAGATGATGATGGCCGTCTAAGAGCTACATTCTTTTTAAAATAACTGTGGTGTCCGGGCTAGCTTAATACAATTAGAAATGTTTAGCAGGATAGAACCTATCTAATATTTCTTATTCTTGTGTTATTGAAATTCATAAGACTAAGGGTGTGTTTGGTATGGAGGAAAATGTTTTTCAATTTTCCCATATTTGGTTGCCTTAAATATTTTGGAAAACATTTTCCTCAAATTGGAGAAAAATATTTCTTTATCAAGAGAAGGAAAATATTCTTCAAAGCTCCTTCTCAACCTTCCCCACCGTCTCTTTTCTTTTTAGCTATCTGCTAGGCAGAGCCTAGAGCAAGTTTTTTAAATATAATATAAAATCCAAAAAAAAAACAATTTGTCCGGAGGCCTAACAAAATAAAAGAAATGAAATTTGAACACTACATAGCAACTATTACCAATTTTGAACAAAATGTCCAACCTTGGTATCACAAATGTAGTACTATCAGTTTTCAAAATGAAATCTCGATCAACAGTGTGTATTACTTTCATGATCCATTGCCTTTTCTTTATCTCGCATTTGTTGTCCAGTGTCCACCCCATAAAATTGTGTTGTTCATCACAATGTTTCTTCCTCATGTTTTTCAGCTTGTGTGTTGTGTGTATTCCATCCAATTGTGCCCATCTCTCCTGCATACAAAATTCATACACAAGAAAGTATATTTCATACCAAAACTGTGTCCATTCCTCCCAGTTATAATTTTTGTGGGAGTCTTCAATCATTTTTGCTTTGTATCCCTTGTTTGAAATGTTCCTGACTGATCCCTTCACCTTGCCATGTGTTTGTATTGGTCCTATATTTCACCTTTTTACCCGCTTTCACCTGCACATGACTGCACAATGAACTGGCAGTCCACCTAGTGGTGCTGTTTTTTGGTCCTTTTGCGTGCCTCTTTCCTCTGTTTCGCGCTGATGTTGTTGCCTCCTGAGATTTTCCTTGATTAGGTTCATGTTGCTGCTGTGCAGTTCTGTACAATTTGTGCTTCAAAATTATTAGAATGCACTGTCAATCATAGCATAAGTTGGTACATTTCCTCCTTAGAAGCTCTATCATGCTTGTGCATGACACCTTTCCTTCCTCCAGGGAATGAGCACATTGTGCTAATACCACCCATAGAGGTCGAACTAAGTCCAACGCATGATTATAATAACGTTCCCTGCAAAACAAAACACAACGTTAGTAAAAAAAATGCAGTCTCATGTTGCCATCCATACGGATTTTATCATGTGGACTAACATATCTTGAGAGCTTCCATCTTCTGTTATACTTGCTTCCATCATTTGCCTGGTCCCTGTATCCCATGTTTTAGCTTGCCCAATTCTTTTACACTGTCCCTGTATCCCATGTTTTAGCTTGCCCAATTCTTTTACACTTCCTGGGCCATTTGCCTCTAATTTTTTGTGGAGGTTCCATAATGTGTACTTCCATTACCCCTCCACACCAGCTCTTTATGTTTTTTTCTAATTGTAGCCCATTTATCTTAGGCATTATGGGCGCAGATAGCCCAATTCTCTTATACTTTCTGGGCTTTATTCTCCACTTGCTTGGTTTGAGTTGAACCTCCTCGGTACTGTGAGCCATCTCAGCTGAAATGACTCTCAGAGAGTATGTGGTCTTCAGGAGATTCCTTGTTTCCTCTAGGCGTGCTGCCTCAAATATCTTTCCTCTGGAATGAGTGCAATGCACTAATACCACCATATGGATTTTTATTAGAAGGTAGTCCATAGAGGTATCACCTGCAAAAAAGATAAACAAGTTAGTAAAAATCATCCCCACATACCTCCGTAAGGATTTGTGTATGGTTCTCATGAAAATGGGTTCCTGGCTTCTCTTTCTCCTTTGATACACCTTCTCCTCTCTTTTCCATCTCCTTGCAACAGAAACTCTTATATAGGGACATTGCAGCTTGTCAGAGTTCACCATTTTTCTCCCTTGTACATCTAGATCTTTAAAACCATGACACTCCATGAGTCCAACATCTAGTGCATAGTTAGCTATGTGGTCAGCCAGTTTGTTGCCTTCCCTTAGAGTATGTGACTCCCTAATATTAGCTTTGCTCATCAGGTCTCTTATTTCCTCAACTCCTATAGCTATACTCCATGGAGGCTTCCACTCTCCAATTATGGTATTTTTCAGAAGCAAAGAATCAGTGTGCAGATCAATTAGGATATAATCATGTTGTAGGCAGAAATGCAGTGCTTCACTAATAGCTTTTGCTTCTGCAACTGTGTTGGTTCCCTCATGAATTTCGTATCCACATGCATACACTATATCACCCTCATTATTTCTCAATACAAAACTAATTGCACTTCTACCAGGATTGCCCTAGATGCCCCATCTGTATTAACTTTTATCTATCCATGTTCTGGAAATTCCCATAGAACCTTAGTGTACTTTAGCTTTGGTATGTACTGTTCCATCATCTTAAATATATCAGGCCATCTATGTGGAACATGTTGGATGCCTGGCTTCCTAAGCTTTATCAAGGATTGCATTGTAGTAGATATCTGATATACAACTCTTGATGGTTACTGCATCCCCATATTTATAGTTATTTCACCTTTTTCATAACTTCCAAATAATCACAGATGGTAGCGCTTGCATAATGGGCTTTAGCCTTGGTACTACATCTGCAGTCCAACATCTGACTATAGCCTGATGGAATGAGAGTCCAGCTATTGATATTCCTGGATGCCCAAGAAAATACTTCCACACCTGTTCTGCTGCATATGAGGTGAAGAAAAAATGAGTTGTGGTCTCTTCTTTTGGTTCTATACAACATCAACACTTGGAAGGCATCAGATAGCCCAGTCTTCTGAAAAAATCATCAAGGGGCAACCTATTTTTCTAGACTTCCACATGAAAAAGGAAATCTTGAATGGCAGCCCCTTTACACATATCATTCTATATGCATTCATAGGTTCAAGCCTCCTTCTCATGTAATCCTAGGCAGTTTTAATTCTAAAAAAGCCTCTAGTCTCCAACATCCAGCAAGGAACATCAAGGACCCCTTGTGTGACTGGAGGCTTGATATTTTGAGCTATGTGTTAAGCAAATTCTTCAGGTGGTATATGGAACAGCCTTTCTACATCCCAGCTTCCATATTCAACCACATCCCATACATTATGCACTGAATCATCAATTCCAAACTCCCGTGGAACCAAAAAGGTACAAGTCCCCCAAATCAGTCCAATTGTCATACCAAAAAAGTGAGGAGCCCATTTTTGGATGCCACATGATCTGATGTTCAATCAATTCCCTGCATTCCACCATCTTTCTCCATACATGTGATCCTACCCTCCATTGAACCAATACTAAATTTGATTTTTTGCAATACTTTTGACTCATGAAAGAGCTCCAAAGGCTGGGCTTTGTTCTATAGTTCCACCATAGTTTACAGAATAGAGCCTTTGCAACATCATGTATAGACCTGAACCCAATTCCTCCTTCATCTTTAGGCATACATAATGTAGCCCAGGAAGCCCAATGTCTACTGCTGCCTGTGACTGAACTGCTCCAGAAAAACTGGGCAAAAATCTTGTGTAGTCGAGTGATCACATTATTTGGTGGATTAACAGCTGATAATAGATGGATTGGCATGCTTTGAAGAACATGAGCAATAAGAACTACCCTTCCACCCATGGACAACAGTTTACCTTTCTATGATTGAAGCTTGTCCAACATTTTTGTGATAATAAGCTGATAGTATTCAATTTTTCTCCTCGCGTAGAATATAGGACACCCTAAATAGGCAATTGGAAACTCTTGCCTTTTCATCCCTGTGATCCTATCCACCTTGTCTACCACCTCCCCATCAGCTGATTGATCAAGATAGACTGCAGATTTTGATTTGTTCACCAACTGACCTGAGGCTGTTTCATAGGCTGCAAGTACATCCATGATTAACCTGAGTGATGTAGCATCTGATGAGGAAAATATGATTGTGTCATCTGCATAAGCAAGATGATTGATCTTTGGGCTCCATTTAGGCAATCCATATCCACAAAAATATATATTTGAGTGCAAGCATTAAGTCCTCTAGATAGTGCTTCTGTTGCCAGTATAAATAAAGTAGGAGACAATGGACCCCCTTGCTTTACCCCCTTGATGAGTTAAAGAAACCATGAGCTTGACCATTTACTAGGACAGAATACCAGTTGTTAGATACAATACCAAACACCATGCCAATGAATCTCTCTGTAAAGCCCATTTTTCTTAGAACTTTGGTCAGAAAAAGCCATGAGAACCTGTCATATGCCTTAATCATATCTAGCTTCAAAATGACATTAGGTCCTGCCTTAGTTCTAAGCCTCATATCAGTGACTATCTCCTGAGTAAGCAAAATGTTTTTCACAATGCTCCTCCCTTTAACAAAACCAGACTGCTCCTCAGATATAAGGTTTGGTAATAGCCCCACCAATCTTTCATGAATTACCCTCGAGATCAATTTATTAGAGAAGTTACTCAGACTGATCGGCCTAAGATCTGAAAATGTGCATACCTCTTTCTTCTTTGGAAGCAGTGCTAGATTGGTATGAGTCACACACTTTGGAAAATCATGACCATTAAAAAAGGCTCGAACCATGTCAAATAAATACCCACTAATAATCTCCAAGCATGACTGATAGAATTTGCCAGTGTAGCCATCAGGACCACCTGCACAGTCTCCATTCAAACCAAATACAGTTGCCTTGACTTCTTCCAGTTTTGGTTGCTTGATTAGTTCTTCATTCTACCCCTTGTCAACCAATTCAGGAATGTTTTCTAATATATGGAAAGAAGTAGGAGCTGCATTTTTCAGTGAATTGGTCTTCAAAAAACTTAATTGCCTCTGAAGCTATTTCTTCCTCCTCTTCAATCCATATGCCTTGACTGTTTTTAATTCTGTTAAGCTGCAGCCTTTTTCTCCACCATCTAACTTGAACATGGAAAAATTTAGTACTCCTGTCTCCATCTTTGAACCAATCCATCCCTGCCTTTTGTTTCCAGTATCTTTCCTCCAAAGCTAGGAACTTGATCAGTTCTGCATTCACCTTTTGTAGCCTTTGTCTGTTTAGTTTTGTGGGATTTGCTTCAAACTCAGCTTCATTACGAGCACAACCTCCTCCAAGCTGGCTATCTTCTGAAAAATATCACCAAAAGTCTCCTTGCTCCACACAGATAAGGCCTTTCTCAGTTTCTTCAGTTTGTGATTTAATATGATATAAGGGCTGGCCCTCAAAATCAGTTGTCTAGTGCTCCTTCACTGATTCTTTGAAAGAATCATGTTCCACCCGAAAATTTAGGAATCTAAAAGACTTTTTAACTGGAGGAGTTTCAATATCACACTTAAGTTGCATAGGGCTGTGGTCAGAGCCAATTTTTTTATTAGTGCTGCACCTCTATGCCTGGGAAAGTATTCTGAAACTCAGAGTTGGCCACACATCTATCAAGCCTTTCAAATATGCAATCCTCTTCTTCCTTTACATTCCACCATGTATAGAGGCTTCATTTAAAACCAAGATCCACCAAGTTGCATGTGTTTATTGAATGCTTGAAGTCATCTATCTCATTTATGTGTACAGGAAGCCCTTCAAACTTTTCCTCCTCATCCAAAATGACATTGAAGTCACCTCCTACTAACCAAGGTACATCCATATCAGCAGCCATAGCATATAAGGAATCCCATAATTCTATTCTTTCTATGGCATCACACTTGGCATAAACTAGTGTACGAACAAATTCTACATGAGATTCAGAATGATGTAGCCTTAGGGTCAGTTGTTGCACTATGTTGTACATCATAGTGACATCAAAAACTTCATCAGTGAACACCCAGATCTTGTTTGAGACATTGACCATAGCCTGTGCAAATCCTATTCTATTCCTGTATTTTTCCAGAGTTCTAGTTTGCTGCATTGGTTCCATTAAGCCTATGAACTCATAATGATTCTTCCTATGCATTTTGATCAGCCTTTCAAAGGCTTGTTGTGAGTAAACAGACCTGATATTCCAGATGAGAGCATCCATTAATGTTTGGATTGAGATAGGGACAGGGCTGTCCTCCTTGTTTGAACTCCACCTGCTGGAACAGTAGGGTTCTACTTCTGTTGTTTCTTCTTTCCTTTGGCTGTAGATTTCACCTTATCCATAATCCTAGGTGAGAGGTCCCCTTGCTTTGCTATGTTCTAAAAATTTTGAGTGGTAGACTCCTCATCTATGTCAAAACCTGACCTGTGATAGGCTTCTTCTGCATCATTATTCTCTTGATTCCTAGTAGTGTCCATAACTGATTGATGTTGTGGATTACTCAAAGAATTCAGATCTTCCCCTCTTTTCAAAATCTGTACTTGATTCTGCTTAAATGGAACGGTGATTATTGGATTCACTGGTACCTGATTATTCTGATCATCATACCTATCCTGTATCAGTTTAAGATGTCTTTCTTCTGCAGCAATATCCTTACTAGTGCCTTCTATTGTTCCCCCTGGATCTACTACCTCAATTCCTATTCCTTCTACAGTTTCCCCATGAGTTTCATCCTTGTCCTGTGCATTCTTCGCTGCTGATTGTTCATTAGGCTGCTCTGTATCTTTTGCATTACTATCCACGCCCTTGTTCTCAACTATGACAATGGCATCACCATTTATACTTTTCTCCTCATCCTCCTTCTTCTTTTGAATTGGTTCTTCATCCACTGTAGCCACAATAGGTACCACATCTGCATCTGAATCTTCTTCTCTTTGGTCAATCCATAATTTGCCTCCATCCCATTACACTCTATCAGTGACTTTGGAAACGAAATCATTGGCTTGAATTTCTGGAACATTGGGCAGTTCCCTCTCCACCAACTGTGAGGGAATCTCCTAACCTGAAGTGTTAATCCCAACATTAAGAACACCTGCATTGTCCTTGAAACTCCTTTGCACCCGTTGATTTGTACTTTATTTGAATGCATTGTTTTCCTTTTCTTTCCCTCTTGAATTTGATTCAGCTCCACCTACTGTTGAACAAACATCTGCTGCAAGTGCATTAAAAGGTAATGATGTATGATTTAATTTTCCTGCAGACTGGCCTGCCTGTTGATGTTTATTTTTTGTGCTGATCCTGTCTGCCTTCTAGCTGGACTATTATTCTTTGATTGATTTGCTACCAAAGCTAACTGGTTATCAGCCTCAACTTCATCATCCGGTACTTCCAAAACTGCAAACTTGTTTCCCATCTGCACCTGATTGCTTGCTCTTTGTGGAATAGAACCAATTCCTTTCCAGTAATTTTTTTGCACTGCCTCTTGTTGACATGCATTATTATTGCTCTTGCCTCCATTTTTTTGCTAATTATCACCTTGCTGCACAGGTACTAATTCTTTCCCAGATGTGCCTTGTTCTGCAACCTGATTTCTTCCCTTCCTCACCATGTTGTCCCTGACTTCTTTCCATTTTTCTTTGCCCTTGCCTGCTGCATTTCTTACCACCTTTCCAGTAGATAAGATCATCAAAGGACCCTGCTGCTTTGATCCATTAGCTTGCACCTCATTCTTCTCTGCTTCGTTGGTCTGCTGCTCATTAACTTTGTTCTCCATTAATTCTGGATGCAATCTCCAACACTCCAACATATCATGTCCTTGCAACTTACATTCCTTGCAATATTTGGGCAGATAATCATACTTGATATTCACCCATTCCGTTCTTATTTCACCATTGTCTTCATTAACAATATCCATCCTAACTTTCTTAGGGAGGTCAGCTAACAAGTCAACTAACACCTTCACACGAGCACAGCTAGGTCTGGTTTTCTTGACTGTAGCTTGATCCAGATGTTGAGGTATTCCCACAGTTGATGCTAACGAAAACAAACACTCCCTAACAAAGTATGCAGGAAGCAAATTAGGGAATGAATTCCATGCCATAGCCTTAGGAGCCTCCTCTTCCACTTTGAACTTAGTATCATAAATTAACGTACGTAGCTGAAATTCATCACCATATTTATTCTTAATGTAATGAGCGCCTTTAGAAGCAAAGCTCACGTAATCCTGCCATAATGTGAATCTTATCAGTACGTGCCTTTCCCTAAAGTAGCCTATATTGCACTCACCCTTTATTCCCAATTGAATTGGCAACGCACGACGCAATTCACCAAGTTCAGGCCATCTATATGAAAAGTTGCAGACCACTGCGTACTGCAATCATTCGATCAAATTTATTCTTTCTACCTCTACCTCAGTAAGCAATACTAAAGGCTGCCCTTGAAAGATTTAGCACGCCTGGAACAATTTGTTGGGGTGAAAATCCCATCCCACACTGGATGAAAAGGAGAAAAGTGACAAAAATATATATGGTTACCCAACCCTATTAGTATGAGGCCTTTTGGGAGATGCCCAAAAACAAATCCGTGAGGGCTTGGCCCAGAGCGGACAATATCATACTAATGCGGGGTTGGGGTGAGGGTACGCGCGGTACCAACAAGTGGTATCAGAGCTCAGGTTCAGAGGGCGGAGTAGCGGACCGACGCTGCGAAGTCGACGCTGTGCCAAACTGGATCAAAGGTGATCTTCGGGCTAGTGGGGTAAGGTGTCTGCGGAAATGCCTTATGTCGAAAGTCTTCCCGACAGATGGTCGGGCAACGAGTCCCGCGGTAGTTGCGGCGGTGCAAGATGGGTGGTAGATCAGAAATGGATATTCGCTGGAGGGGAGGTCACGGGATTGTGTGGTCTGGGTTTGAGGGGTGGTTTGTTGGGGTGCAAATCCCATCCCACACCGGATGAAAAGGAGAAAGGTGACAAGAATATATATGGTTACCCAACCCCATTAGTAAGAGGCCTTTTGGGAGATGCCCAAAAACAAATCTGTGAGGGCTTGGCCCAGAGCGGACAATATCATACTAATGCGGGGTTGGGGTGAGGGTACGCACGGTACCAACAAGACAATTGGCTCTATAGCAGGAACTCGTTCGTGCATGGGAGTTTTAGTTGACGTAGGATTCACTGGAACAACATAGTTCATGGCTTGTGAATCATTATTGGTGGGGTTTGAGGGCTGGGGATTGTCGTTTGTTGTAGTAGTGGGCTGGGCGGAGGTGAGAGGGGCTGGCCAGCCAGAATTGGTGGTTGGCCGCCGACCAAATTGGCCATGACAGCCGAAAAATCGAACTTTCTCTCTCTAGGAGTAAAAAATTGCCAGAGCCTCTCTCTCTAGAGCTCCAACGTAGGGTTTTTTCCTTCCCCCTCACCAACCAACCCCACCTTTTTTTTTTCTCAAATTTCAGTTTTTCCGTTGGCACCCACCCTACTACCCCTCCACCACCCCTTCCTCTTAAATTTATTTTTTTTTGCCTTAATTTAATTGGCTATTTCAAATTTCTGTTTTTCTCTTTTTTCTGCACCACTTACCCAAACCCCCTAACCCCCGAAAAAAATTATTTATATTTTTCGGTTTTAATCTTTTTATTTATCAGTTTAAAGGCTCAAAATTTTACAAGTTCCAAAATTATGAGTTCGGTATTTTATGTGTTTGGAAGTTTATTGGTTCGAAATTTCGTGGTTTTGAAAGTTTAGCAGTTCGAAAGTTTATGAATTTGTGGGTCCGGAAGGTTATTGGTTTAAAAGTTTATGGCTTCATGTTTATTATATCTAAATTGTTTATGAATACTCTTGAGAATTTATTTTCCTTAACTTGCATATTAAACACCGAAAAATAAATAAGATTATTTTCATGAAAACTATTTTCCACGAAAATATTTTCCGTTATACCAAACGGGGCAACCATGCATGGTACTTCTCGACCCTGTCTCTGAGGGACAGTTGAACTAGAGACTCATGAATGCTGCCGGGTACCCCCATTTAGAAAGAAGGGTTGAAGTTTTGGGCCTGTAGCTTTCCCCGACCCCCCTTCGTCGGGCGATGCTTGTGTGGAGGGTGCGCCACCTGAAATCTGTCAAGACCAATTAGTGGAAGACATACTGGCCTGACGAGGTAAGAGAGGACAAGTTGTCCCTTATGTTCCTCTTGTTAACAGCGATGATCTTTCCCTTGAATTGGGAAATGTTAGAGTGGGGTTGTGCCCATTCTCCCTCTTCTTCCGCTTTACAACCGGAATAAGGAACCTTAGAATTCATCCTACCTTTCAATGAAAAAATATTTTGAGAGGAGCTGAAAGCCACTTGACTCGATAATACGGTTTCCGCCTTCAGGTAAGGGAATAAAGCTAACTGCATCGGGTGCGCCTGACATGGCATTTCCACGATTAAATAATATTTCATTCTGGTCAGTCCTCTTCTTGTTCTATTGATCAGAAGCATCCAGTAGCGCAATAACGATTTAGAATTCGATTCTAAGGGCTCAAGTGATTCACCGTAGCGACGAGACCTTGAAAGCTACTTTTTCAAGTTCCCTAAATTGAAGTTATTAGGAAAAGGAATAAGACAATTATATGATCTGTGATTTCACTAAGGGAAATGCCTCATGATACCTTTTTTAGGAACATGAGGTTTATGTGCACCTCTCTGGTGCATGTACAAGATAGAAATTTTTATAAATCACTATGTTTTAGTAGTAATTAGACATCTATAAATATCATTTGCTACGCTACGGATTATAGATACCTTTTATGTGATTATAAGATGTATTTGATGTATTTAAGCTGTTGTATTCATGAATACAGTAACAAAAATAGGCGTGAATCAGGGGAGTCTAGCTAATCACTTGTTGTATTCTAGTATATTCAACTGTATTCATGGAGTAAAACATAGGATTACAGCTGGACAGATTATTGTATTCGACTGTATTCACAACGTGATATAGGGAATTACATTGTTTTTAAAACGAAAAGTGAATCAATTAATATAATAGACTCCTAATATAAAGCAACAAATTAATTATAACCCATAAAATTTGTATTCTTAGCTATAAAAAAGATTCTCAGCCAAAAAAATACCCCAAAAAAGTTACATAATACATCCGAATACATAAATTATATAAATTAAAAAAAAACTTATGAATACATTCATGGTATATAGCGAGACAGTGAATACGATAAAATACATAGACTACAATGGGATATATTAAAATACAATGAAAAAAGACGAAGAATACAATAAAATACATGGAATATAGCCGAAATACATTGATCATAGACAATATGTACTACAAAAACATTTTGAACCACAAGGGGCTATTAATTGTGGATCAAGAATTGGTTACTGATCCAAATACTTCTCCATTTGCGGAAAAATGGCTGCTGACATTGGCTATTTTCATGCGCAATTTACTCGAGCTCTACTTATTTTGTCTGAAAACAATCCACTTACTGGAAATCAAGGCGAGATTAGAAAAGTTTGCCATTATATAAATAGTGATTAGATTTGATTTATTAATAGCGTCCAGAAGAAGACAAAGCAAAAAGAAAGGAAAAAATGGTGGATCATCACGCTGGTGTAAAGGGAGGCAAAGTGGGAAGGGATAGAAAGAAAATCTGTGGAAGGAGGAGATCAGATACTTTAATGGGATGGGGAAAGAGAATGAGATGTATCAAAGTAGAGAGAAAGAAAATAATGTAATTAATTAGCGTATTTAATAACTTAAGGCTAGGAGGTAACCAAGATTAAATATTTTGATATAAACCTTAAAAGATATCTATAGAATTTACTTTTTTTTAAATAATATTTATTTTGTTATGAAATAATATAAAGACAAGAACAATAATGCAAGAACAAGAGCAATAGAGAGAATAGAGAGAGAGAAGTATTCTCATTGATACTTAGAGATTGTTAGGGATGATTTACAATGGTAGAAGACCCCTTTATTTATAGGGAGGTAGTGACTTAGCTACCAAGAATAAAACTCTAGAATCTCTCTAATTATAGACATTCACCTTAAATAGAAGTCTATTTATAACACTCCCCCTTGAATGTCTATTCAACAATGTGCCTCGTTAAAACCTTAAAACCAAAACCCAATGGGAAAAATTACAGAGAAGGAAAAAGAGTACACATGTTTGAATATGCGCCTATTGGTTGCCTCGTTAAAAACCTCGCAAGGAAAACCCAGTTGGGACAAAACCTTGTAAGGGAAAAAGAGTGCAACGCGCATTAACTCCCCCTGATAAGAACATCAATTTATATCCTTGAGTATTTGCATTCCAATCTTGTGCACCATCTTCAAAACAATCTTTGGTAGATGTTTGACAAATAAATCAACCATATTGACTTGAATAAATATTCCGCACCTTGAAATCATCATTCTTGATAGATATGAACATCTTCATATAATGTCGTGGAATGACTCTTCAATATCTTCATAGATGTATTCTCAATGCCATCATGCTTATAGTTATAGCAAGATACATATGTACACAAATTGTACTTAGGATGTGGTACTTCAAGACCAAGAATTGCATATGCTTTGACTTTATACTTCCAAGTATTTGAACTATATGTCCAAATCTACATGTCTTTCATATGGAATCAAGTATTTGTCTATACGCTTCAAGCGTATCCAAGGCTTTGTTCTTCTGGGACTTAATATGAGCATTTGTAGTGAGAATATAGTCACTTTCTTTGGGTCAGCAAATGCGTATAGCATGCTTTGCAATATGTTGCAATTGAATTATCCATTTTATGAACTTCAGGTTCATATGATATTCGGGGATCTACATATACAAATGACAATTCTTCCCATGTAACCTTTTCTCAATTTATCATGTCTCCCCCTCATGTTAGAAAAGCTAACTTGTTTCCTCAACTTTGGGAAATCATCTTTGTGCATTATCATGTCAATATACACAGCACATTAATAATAAGATGAAATTATTTGGTTCCTGACCCTGAACCACTTGTGAGGGGAGAATATAATATACTCTCGTATACAACGTATATCAAACTGATATATATATAACTTTGCTCTCATAAGAAACAGTTTAGCTATTAAGTGGAAGCACTCAATAATTATCTTGCTAAACCAACTTTGATATAAACCAACTTATCAAGATGAACTATCTTGAGTAGAGAATCAGGAAATTATGCTCGAAGTTAGATTACTGAGCAATTTACCTCGCAAGCACCGGCCAGGCTGCGGGTTAATAACAATTGCGCATGTAACCATTTCATAGATGCATCATATGTGGTATACATGGCAGGTGAATGGGCCCATATTCACCTTTGATATTTCCAGAATTTATGGGCTTCAACCCGAACTCTTTAGTTGGTCAGTTCATTAATGAGAACAAGTGATACAAGAGAATTCGTACAGAACTTTCTAGTTCTTTAATATTCACCTATGTGAATTTGCACATCATACTTAAAATGAGATGGCTAACACGAATGCCAACTGAATAAATTATCAATATTGGTAAACTTCAAATTTATACCATGACATGTGCACTTATCAATAAACTTCAGGTTTATTATGACATGGGTTTTATACCAATAGATATCCACTTTATTGTGGCATTCTTTCGTTTGTGTAGTACAAACTGGAGAACAAAGCGGGTAGATTTCATATACAAATTACCCCGCTACAAGTTGTAGTAATAGGAGATATCAAATCCTTCCTTTATTTATAGTCTCAATATAATCAATCGCTTTCGCGTGTACTTTGGAAACTGAATAAGTTTCTTTGAGACTTACTACTGCACAATACTCAATTATGTTTCTCCAACATAGTAATAATTGGCTCTTCTAGAGCTCTCAATTAATTTTGTACTACCACAGATTCGTCAACATCCATGTGGTGAATATCTTTCTTAAAGAGAAAGTTATACCATTATGGTCATGTCAAACTTATATGCAAGATATGTTTCTTGCATTATCGTTGTCCTTTAATAGTCATATTTCCAAAATACTTTGGCGTACAATAGGTACGTGACCAACGATCATTCATGCCATATATATAGCCAACAGGCTTGACACCATTAGGTGTTTCAACTATAGGGCCAAAAACTTCACGTTTTGCCAGCGAATTCAATTCTGATTGAATTGCTTCTTTGAAAACCCATTTTGGTGCGGGATGGCGGTGCTATAGGCACATATACTGCGCATCCAAAGATTCTTAAATGGGATATATTAGGTTCATGACCCAAAACCAATTGCAACGGGGAATATTTGTGTCAATTCGTCAGTCAGAGACGAACTAGCATTGCTGTATGCAAAATGGCGTGTCCCCAAACCGAAGTGGGCAGCCGACGAACTAGTATTGCTGCATGCAAAATGGCGTGACCCCAAACCGAAGTGGGCAGCCGACGAACTAGCATTGCTGCATGCAAAATGGCGTGACCCCAAACCGAAGTGGGCAGCCGACGAACTAGTATTGTTGCATGCAAAATGGCGTGACCCCAAACCGAAGTGGGCAGCCGACGAACTAGTATTGCTGCATGCAAAATGGCGTGAACCCAAACCGAAATGGGCAGCCTCGTTTTCATGAAGAATTCAAGATTATTCTCATCTATTGTCTTAATATCATATCCATTTTGAATGATATCTTTAAAACTCAACAAGTTCCTTTTAGACTTGGAGGAGAACATTGCGATTGATATCATTAAAACTCAACAAGTTCTTCTTAGACTTGGAGGAGAATATTGCATTCTCTAAGATAAACGTCGTGCCTTTGGGCAGAGTTACAGTTGCTCTTCCGGAGCCTTCAATCAATTTACTTCCCATTGTTTGACATATAAAAGAAAATATACGAACATGAGAATAAACAACTTCAATCCGTTTGTGTCACATAATATTTTCAAAATCTGCTGCTAACAGTTGACTAACAAAATCAGATATGTTATCCATAATCGATTATTATGCAGCTTGAAAATTTTCATTTTAAGCATTTTTCACAAAACAATCGATTGTTAAACACACACAATCGATTGTTGAGCATTGACAATCGATTGTTAAACATAGACAATCGATTGTTGACAATTTTTGAAAAATTCCAGATCACTGTTTTAAGACAATCGATTGTTAAATATAGACAATCGATTGTTGGCTATTTTGAAAAATTCCAGAGCACACTGTCTTAAGACAATCGATTGTTAAGCATAGACAATCGATTGTTGACTATTTTGAAAAATTTCAGATTACACTGTCTAACGACAATCGATTGTTAGACATAGACAATCGATTGAGGATGATTTTTGACGAATTCCAGATTACACTGTCTAACGACAATCGATTGTTAGACATAGACAATCGATTGTGGATGATTTTTGAAAAATTCCAGATTACACTGTCTAACGACAATCGATTGTTAGACATAGACAATCGATTGTCGATCAATTGTTTTTCAGCTTTAATGCGAAAATATTAGATAATCGACTAGTTTTTCAGGCTAGTCGATTACCCCTACTGGAAAATAAAAATATTATTGATATTTGAGCATATTGAAGACATTCTAAAGAACTACTGCTAACATTGCATCATGAACTAACTAATACGAGCTAATACTAATGACTATTAGTTTATTCACTAACTAATACAAATAAGTAGAACAAAATCAAATAACTCCATCTTCTTTCATCACGGACCCATCACCGATTAGGTGGTCTATTTTCCCCTCGGGTTGCTCAAAGAAGTCTGCCACATCCAGGTGGGTGATGTCCAAGTTGTCGTCATAGACAAAATTTGTTTCAGGGCCTTTACTCTTTCGAGATGCTTGATAAAGGTCAACCAAGTGTCTTGGTATACGGCAAGTCTTTGACCAGTGCCCTTTCCCACCGCAACGATAACATATAGTTTCTGAACCATTTGCCTTAGGATCTTCATGATCCCGTTTCTGCTTTCGGCGGTTATCTCTCCTTGGGGGTTGACGGACTTCATTGGAATTTCTTCCTTGTCTACGTCCCTGGCTATGACCCCGTTTACGACCACGACCATGGCCCTTTTCATGATTGGCATAATGAGAGTGCACCTTATCTGCTTCAGGCAGTGGTGTAGACCCAGTGGGTCGATTTTCGTGATTTTTCATGAGCAGGTCATTATTTTGCTCAGCCACAAGTAGAAGAGAAATCAGTTCAGAGTACTTTGTGAAGCCTTTCTCTCTGTACTGTTGTTGCAGTACCATATTGGAGGCATGAAACGTTGTAAACGTTTTCTCAAGCATATCATAATCAGAGATATTATCTCCACATAGCTTCAATTTAGAAGTAATTCTGAACATTGCAGAATTATATTCAGAAACGGACTTAAAGTCCTGGAGCCTCAGATGAGCCCAATCATATCGTGCTTGTGGCAGAGTGACCAACTTCAGGTTGTCATATCTCTCCTTTAAGCCTTTCCACAAGATGAGTGGATCCTTGATGGTGAGATATTCAATCTTCAAACCTTCATCAAGGTGATGGCGCAAGAAAATCAAGGCCTTCGCACAGTCTTGGGTGGATGCTTTATCTCTATCTTTAATGGTGTCTCCAAGACCCATAACATCTAAGTGGATTTCAGCATCCAACACCCATGTCATATAGTTCTTGCCCGAAATTTCAAGGGCAACGAACTTTCTTTTCGTAATGTCAGACATAATCGAAAATCAAATTAGGAAGAGAGAAATACCTTAGTTTTTCTCGATAGCGATTCTTGAGATGGTAGAGTCTCGTGCTGATAACGTGTTATGAAATAATATAAAGACAAGAACAATAATGCAAGAACAAGAGCAATAGAGAGAATAGAGAGAGAGAAGTATTCTTATTGATACTTAGAGATTGTTAGGGATGATTTACAATGGTAGAAGACCCCTTTATTTATAGGGAGGTAGTGACTTAGCTACCAAGAATAAAACTCTAGAATCTCTCTAATTATAGACATTCACCTTAAATAGAAGTCTATTTATAACATATTTATAATAAAGAAGATAAAAATTCCTAAAAGATTTGCAGGCAATTACAATGTTGAGGCCAAATTAAATCAATGCACGTTCAAGAAAGGACTAGTATCGATTTAAAATGGACACTAATAGCAGATTCTACCAACTTCGAGATATCATCTTTTTCTGCCTAAAAAAAAAAAAACACTACTTGACATTTCGAAGATACGAACTTCATTTCTTATGTGACTGAGTTCTATGAGGTATGTAATTCTTGTTATCCAAGACCCCGAGCAAGAAGAAATCTTAGTACGAAATTTCAATCAATTTTTCATTGGTATAGGCTCTCCGGCCAATGCCATTTTACGCTAACTTTTCTGTATAGTAAGCATGATTCATATTTCTAATCTAGCCGCTAGCGTGTGTTTACTGCTGACATTCGAATGGGTATTGCATTCAATTCCAAGCAACACGAATCAGGCTTACCCGAGCATCGTTATCCACCACACGAAAACATCTAGTTATGGATCTAAAGAAAGAAGAAACTAACAACAGAAATTTAACACAAGCATATAATAGTTGCCAGATGCCGAGAAAAAGATCCATACATTAGACAAGAAAATTAAAAATGGTGAGGAACCATTTTTGCTGGCCATACTTAACATACATTGTTCTCAAGTGTTCAATAAAAGACACTCATTTCTGGCCCTTCTTCCTCCAGAGGTCACCAAACTTCTTAATACCAGAACCTTTTCTCTTCCCGTGTCCAAAAACATCATCAGAATCATCAACCAACCCCGGCGAACCCATGTAACTGCCGTATCCTCCCACTGCTGGTTCAAATACATTACCATAATGCTTATCCATTGATCCACACCTCTCAGATAGTCTTCTCCCGTTCATCTCCACACCTCCCGCTAATACTGCTGCTGCAGCATCTGCCGCTTTCCTCCATTGTTCTGTTTGGACTCTCAGTTTCTTCATCTCATTTTCTAATGCCTCCTTTGCCTTTTCAGTAGCCTCAAGTTTCTCCTCTATATTAACTGCATTATTCTTGCTTGTTTCCAGTTCTTGTGTTACTAGGTTTAGCTTGAGGCTCGTTTCCTCTTCCTTGACCTTAGCGGACGAAATGTCTAGCATTTTTTCATCCAGATCCTTTCTCAGGCTCTCATTTTCTTGGCAAAAAATCTGAAGTTCTTTTTCTTTCTCCTCCAACTTGGATTTCAACGAGCTTATTTCTTCATCCTTCAAATTCAGATCGTCAACTGATGGTTTCTCCGGTTCAGCAATGGCTGGTGGTTCAGGAGGTGAAAGATTTGCACTTTTCAGGTTCTCTTCAACAGAGGGGTGGCTTATTTCAACATTTGGAGGAGGCTCTACTGTTACCTTCTCAACTGGAACTTCAAAAACATCGGTTTCATTCTTGTCATCATCTGCAATTTCATGAGTTGGGTTGTTGTCGTTGTTGTTCGTTTCTTGGATTTGCTCAGGCTCAGTAACAGTTGGTTTCTTGGTTTTCTTCTCAAGCTGTTCTTGAGCTGCTTTCTTTGCAGCCTCAGCTGAAGCTAACTGCCCCTTAAGAGATTTGAGCTCATCTTGTGCTTGCCCAAGTTGGGATTCCAAATCTGCAATTCTTGTTCCAAGTTTCCTTTGATTCAGTGGATCAGACTGAGTTCCTCGTGGTGAACGACGATCACCCAATTTAGGACTCCGGTCAGTCACTGATCGATGGTGTAGAGGATCAGAATCAGAGCTTGATGTTCTGAGCTGTATAGACACTCGAGGAGATTGCCTTTGAGGCATTTCTGATCCCCTATTCCCTCAAAATAAAACAAAAACATAAGGAAAAAGTTGCTGTTACAAACTAGACAAAATTGTATGAAGTCCCCTTTGAAAGATAGAAGGACGGGTTATTCACAGTTCATTTGATAGTCATAAGCGAATTGAAAGCTAAGCAGTAGAAAGTCTAAAGATTCCCGGGGGAAATAGAGATGTCTCGTACATTACTCATAATAAATGAATTACAATAGAAATATTACTCCTACTGATTTGATAGGGAGTTCAAGCCATTCCAAGTCACTCACCTTGATCGCGGCATTTCACCTTCTTAAAATGTCAAATGACGCAAGATTTTAACACTTCAAGTCTTTGATCTGTCGAAGTAAAGGATCAATCAGTTTTGAAGTATATCAATAGGTATCAAGTTCTCCATATTGCATGGGAATTGAAAGTTCAAAACTAATTTGAAGCCAAAAAAGTACAACCACGATTGAAACAGGTTACACACCTTTTGCCTTTTAGGAGCTCAAAGCAATGACAAAAAGTAACTAGAAATGAAAAGAGAGAGAAAGAGTTTGTTTGGGTGGGGGGCATTCTTTTAACGAGGAAAGGAAGAAGAAAAAGGAAAACATTCTTTGAAGGAAAAGGAGACAAAATTGAACAGAGAGAGTAGTGAAGCATGCGTAGAACAGAGCAAAAGGAAAATTTCAGACACCTTTATCCCCATGCATATGTCAATGTCATTGGAAGATGTGCATATTTTCTCATAGTAATATTCAAAACGCTAAAAAAGGGGTTTCAAATATTAGATTTTTAGATTGGAATTACTCACTTGAAACATCTACCATAATACATGTTTGTCTTAATAGACCCAAATGTTCAGTAATATGAAGATCTACCAAACAATTCAGTCAATAATTAGTTTATGAAAAGAGAAAAAAAAATTGATCTTTCTGGCTCTAAATGCATCATGTATTTAATAGGTGAAGGAAAAGCACAGGAAATGACATTATGTCCATCGTTTCTTACCAGAAAGAATTCCAGCAAAACTTCAACTTTCTTGATTATTCCTTCAGTAGTTGATTACTAAAAGCCTTCAGAATGAAGAATGAAGAAATACCCAGAAAGCAAAGAATCAAGAAAAAGGCTTTAGCTTTTGAGAATCGAATGTTAGTTTGTGAATAAGCAAGTGAGGAACTTACCAGCATTAAAAGTACTTTTCTTTTTTGAATGAGGAGAGCAACAGTAATATTTCAGTAGAGCAGTAGAATTTTATACCCAAGTTAGCTTAGGACAGATACTATAAAGATTTGAACTTTGAAATATTTGAAGTTTGAATTACAGGTGGATAGAGAGAGGAAGAGGACAAGAAGGTAAAATTGAAAGTTGAGTAAGGGGACACCAAAATAATACAATACTGTGTTATTGGGAAAATCTATCTGTAACAATGGCAAAGCTGACCTTTTCTCGAACTGTCCTTTTCCTTCTTTTCAAACCACTTACCTTTCTTGATAATTGAATTATGGAATAGTGAAGACCATTTGACCTTTGAATTTCACCTGCTAATACCAAGAACGGTAAAGTTGAAAGGGAGCCTTTAGAGTCACATTAAAATTGTTTACGTATAACCTCACTAATATTTATATAAGAGTAGGTTATCACGTCGTATCCTTTAGAATGCAAACATTTTCCAAACTTATGTAAATACAAAATATCTTATGCACCTCCGGTTACCACCAAGAACAAATAAGTATTGGACTTTGAACCACGTAACAAAGGAACCATGTGCAAAATGAGTATATACTTTAGGCAAATTTTTAATGATCTTAGTAAAGTAATTCCCTATTATTCACTTTTATGTTTCAGAAGATTACTTTTACTACTCTTTTAGTTCAAATAGTAGAAAATAGAAATGATCTTGTCTATGATCCAAATTAAAGAAAAAGAAAAGAAAATGCATTCTCGTACTCCTTTTTGTTTTATTATTCAATCATACATATTAATTTGTAACTTAGAGCAAAAATTTCTTAATTAGGCAGAGTTTATTACTAAAAAACAATCTGTTTCTATGCGTGGTTCTCATTGTAGTCTTATTAAAAGGCAAATCTTTAAAGTCAATTAAGCTAATCATGCAGGTTTTGGTAAGATATTTTATGTTTGACTCTGGTTGTCCATCCATAATTAGAATCAATCGTAGACATAATCCAGCCATTAAGCAAGAAACCAGATTAATTAACACTTTCCAACATTTGATAAAAGAACGAAATTTTTTGTCTTTAGCTTTTGATTTTATCCTATACCTGCAGCATGTTCTTATATACTACTAGTAGTTCATTTATGAGGGTCTCTTAGACATTCTAGATTTTCATGTTTAGTAACAAATTCAAAATCAGGACCTTGAAAAGTCATTCAATCATCAATTAATCAAGTGGGTCTCATCATCATTAAAGGTCAAGGATTGGGACAATTGAAGATTTAGAGGTTGTTGAGATGGATTGGCCCATGATTATGCATTCAGATCAAAAGAAGTAGATGGGCTTTAATATATGAAAAGAAATATTGCATGCGTGAGGTCTAAATGCATCCCAACTACTTCATGGAGCCAGATTGTTACCCCAACTTTTTATCAGAAAGAAAAAAGAAATTACATGCACTTACTATATATATATATATATATATATATATATATATATATATATATATATATATATATATATATTGCATGCACAAAAGATAGTGGTGATGAACAATAAAAATAGTACTAACTGAATAAGACTTTCTCTTTCTCGGCACGTTACGTGAGCTAGCTAACCTGTGCCACTGCCGGAAATGGGAGGAAGAGGAAGAGCGAAAAAGAACACCAGCAAAATGCCAGTGGTTGAAAGGAAACTAACTGACGTCATCACGCATGAGCAAGGGGAACGAACTGCTAAAGTAAAAGGGAAAATGCAAGAGGAAGATTAGGACCAAGACAGTAATAGTGAATCAAATTGGCCAGATCTGGGCAGCTCTCGAGCAAAAATGGTAACGCTAGTAAGTTCAAGCAATCAATTGACACCTGTGGTGAACTTTGGGAAAGGAATCGACATAGTGCCGACTACAATTGTGCAGCCAAGCTCGAACAAGGCGCAAACCAATGGAACAGTACATGCAAGTCCACCAAAGGAATAGGGGGCTTATAGAGATTGACAACCAAAAGAAAAATCAGCAAAAAAAAATAGAACAAACTATGGAGATGAGAAGATAATGGGCAGGGCTATTCCAGAAAAACAAATTGGCGTATGAATCTAAACTACATACCCTAGTGATCAAAGATGGTGAAGTAGTGGTACAATTGCTGAAAAAGACATCGAAGAAGAGAAACAGAAGTGAAATCGAGCAGTTATTCTCTATGTGGTGGGGAATACATCGTCTAATAGGGCTATTGAGAGATTCATAGCAAATTAGTGGATTAATATTCATAAACCTAAGGTACTCTTTCATAATGATGAGTATTTCATAATTCTATTAAATAATAGTGAAGGGGGCGGAAGCCATTGTATGCTGATGCTTGTATTACAGTGACCGAGAGAGTCTCCTATGCAAGGGTCCTGATTGAAATGGACGTCACTAGGCCACTACCTGAGAAAATTAAACTGTATGATTCTAGAGGCAATGTGATAGAAGAGATGGTTCAATTTGATTGAAAACCACAGTACTGTCAAACATGATGCCAATTAGGCCATTCGTGTAGGGATCAAAAGAAGTAAAAGCAAGAAGAGTGCTATAGAAAGGCATGGAATAAAGTAGAAGCAATGTACGTCACAAGGCCACTACCAGAGAAAATTAAACTGTATGATTCTAGAGGCAATGTGATTGAAGAGATGGTTGATTGAAAATCATAGTGTTGTCAAACATAATGCCAATTAGACCATTCGTGGAGGGATCTAAAGAAGAAAAAGCAGGAAGAGGGCTACAGAAAGGCATGGAAATAAAGCAGAAGCAGGAATGGAAACTAGTTAGAGCACTAGGTCCTACTGTGGACAAAATTGATGCTCAAGGCAAATTCCTTGATCAGCTGGAGTCAGCAGGAAATGAATAGTTATACCAACAGGGAGTTAAAACATAATGGCAAATTGCTCGAGGAAAATCTGCAACAAAGAAAGGAGAAAGAAGTGGGCATTGGCAATTCTTTCAAAGTGCTAGTTGATACAACATAGAAGATAGTACAACTATCTGAAGCCCAATATGTGAGAGAACAACGGAGCAGAAATGATACGGGAGGAGGCCCGCAACAAATATACATATCATGATGAACATTATAACATGGAATGTTAGGAGGATAAATAAAGCATAAAAGAAAAAAGAACTAAAATTTTTTTTTAGAGAAAATAAAGTGGTACTTATGGATATCATAGAGAATAGAGTAAAGAGAAACAATGCAGATTCAATATTGAAGAATATATTTAGTAACTGAAAATGGGTTGATAACTATAATGAAGCTCCTAAAAGTAGAATATGGATAGTATGGGAACCAACTCAGGTGTATTACTCGATGACCAAAGCACATGAACAATTTATAATGGAAAAGATAACTATGATTCAGTACAGAACCAATTTTAACTGTTGTGCAGTCTCTGGTAAATACGCTATTTGTAATGATCCAGCCGGTTATTTTAAGAATTAATATTCTTATCCCTTATTAACTTCTTTTCCTGTATTTTTTCTACTATTTAAATTTGTCGGGACGTTTGGTTTTTAGTTTCAAAGTGTTTTTGGATACTTAGTCCCTAAAAGAGAGCTTAAGCTTTAGAATTTGAACCATAGTCGGAGCAGTATGAAGATGGCTTTGGAATGGAATTCCGTAAATTTTTTTAGGTCCGTTGGGTGATTTAGGGCTTAGGTGCATGCTCGAAATGTGTTTTGGAAGTCGGTAGCTTATTTAGGCTTGAAATGTCGAAAGTTGAATTTTTTAAGTTTCGGGCTTGATAGTGAGATTTTGATATCAAGATCAGAATGGTATTCCGGAAGTTGGATTAGCTCCATAGTGTTGAATGTGATGTGCTTGCAAATTTTTAGGTCATTCGGACGAGGTTTGATAGACTTTTTGATCGAAAGCGTATTGAGAGTTTTTGGAGTTCTTAGGCTTGAATCCGATATTAAATTGATGTTTTGATGTTGTTTTGAGCATTTCGAAGGTTAGAACAAGTTTGAATGATATTTTAGGATTGTTCAGCATATTTGGTTGAGGTTCCAGGGGCCTCGGGTGTGTTTCGATGCTCAACGGGTCATTTTTGGACTTAGAGAAATTGCAGAAAAATTGCAGCAGGTCAGTTTTGGTTTCCTTCTTCAAATTCGAGAGTGGGGTCTCACATTCATGAAGAGGAGCTAGGTCTGGTGGAAGTTTAATCCTTTGCGTTCGCGAAGGTTTTTCCGCTTTCACGAGGCTGTGAGGTCTTATACCTACGCGTTTGTGAAGATGGTCCCCCATTCACGTAGGAGGAGAGAAGATGGTCACCACGTTCGTAATAGGGACATCGGTTTCACGATGAAGGAAGACTGGATCAAGAAAAGTTGTTGTTCGCGAATATGAGGGTCTTTCCGTGTCCGTGAAGAAGGATTCGTTTTAGTAGAATATAAAATTTCAAAGTCGTGGGTTTGGCCATTTTTATCAAAACTAGAGCTAGGAGCTTGGATTTGAGCGAGATTTTGAAGGATTTTTAGAGATATTGATTGGTTAATGATTCTTAACTCCTTTTTGATTATAACCCATTAATATAAATAAGAATTCATCATCTAATTTTGGATTTGGGGTGAGAAATTGGGAAAATTTTTGGAGAAGTTCTTAGACCTAAATTTTGAGATTTGGTTGGGGATTTGATATCGGATTTGGATAATTTTATTATTGTTAGACTCGTAAGTGAATCAGGGTTCATAATCCATAACTTTTACCGGATTCCGAGACGTGGGCATGGGGGCATTTTGGTTATTTTACCTAATTTCGCGTATTAGTTTAGAATTAATTAGTGGAATCAGTTACTTGAAGTTACATTATGCAATTGATTTGAATATATTTAAGCCATTTGGAGTCGAGTACTCGTGGCAAGAGCGTACTTTCGGGTTGATTTTGAGCCGGTTCGAGGTAAGTGACTTGCCTAACCTTGTGTGGGGGAACTCCCCTTTGAATTTAGTATTGTTCATATTTGAAATGCCTGGTACGTGAGGTTACGAGTTCGTACTTGTGCTAATTCTTGAAAATCCTATTTTCATTAAGTAACTTTAATTGTGTTCCCTTTCCTGTTTATACTACTTGCAATTTAAGCCTGCTGTTAGCTTAGGGAAGCTTGTCTAATTGACTTAATTGCTTTACTTGCTCAAACTGCCTTATTTGGATTATGTGTAGCATGCTAGGTTAGAAATACCTGTTTACCTTGGTATGAAATTGAATTTAATTGAGTATTTTTCGTGTTGTTGCTGTGTGTTTACTTTGGGACTACGGGACGGTATCCCGGGAGATCCCCTGCACATATATTGGTTTTGACTGTATTGCGGGATATCAATAGATTCCCAGCACATATATTGAGGATACTTAGAGATCCTTGGGATACCGAGAGATCCCCAACATTTATATTAAGGATACTAAGAGATCCTCAGGATACTGAGAGATCCCCCACACATATTAAGGATACTAAGAGATCCCCAATTGTTATCTCTTTGTTGAGCTGTATTCCTTTTGTGATTATTTTGTCTCTGTTATAGTTGTTGTTATTCTTATTATCCTATGTTACTTCTTACTGTTAGCATTTAATTATATTATCGTATTCTATATTGCTTTACCTCATTTTTCAGCTATAATCAGTAGGTTCCTGACCTCTCTCGTCACTTCTCGACCAAGATTAGGCTTGGCACTTATTGAGTACCGCTATGGTGTACTCATGCCCTTTCTGTGCATGTTTTTCATGTGCATATCCAGGTACTTCGACTCAGCCCTACTACCCTTGAGGTGAGGTGATACTCCAGAGACTTCGAGGTATATCTGCCACGCTCGCAGACCGAGGAGCCCCTTTCCATTCTCTCTTATAGTATTAGCCCTTCTATATTTACTTTTATTTAGACATTCTAGAGTTAGACACTTATAGTTATTTAATATCTTGTGATTTTATAAGATTCCGAATTATTTGTTCACTTTAAGAGTTATATTGTATATGCCGAGCGACATCTTTAAACTTTTATTTTATTTTATTCCGCAGTTTTTATTTGTTAATACTGTTGTTTTTTTCTTTTTCCGCAATTGTTAGGCTTATCTTATCGTAAGAAATAGGTCGTGACATTGTTCAAGATAGGAAAAGCTTACGAGAGGAATTAAAGGAGACGATGCATGGAATTAACAACCCTAACCTAATAATGGGTGACTTTAATACTATCCTGGCTAGTAAGGATATGATTAACGTCAACCCTGTTGAGGAGATTGATATAACAGATTTAAGGAGCTTCTTAATTGATACAACATTAGATGAGCTGAAAATTGTGGGAAGACAATGCACATGGTCAAACAACTATGTCCATAGTAGAATTGATAGAATCCTGACAAATGCAGAATTGATATAAAAGTGGCCTTATATGGAGGGAGTCATTATGAATCCAAGTTTTTCTGATCATTGTCCTCTAAATGTGGGGTTTGATATTAATAACCATGTAGGCATGAGATCTTTCAAATTTTTCAACTGCTTGGCAAGCCTAAGTGAATTTGATGCAACTGTAAAGCAATGCTGGAGGAGTAGCAAAAGAGGACTTGCCATGTTTTTTGTGTGGAACAAGATAAAAACACTGAAAGGAGCCCTAAAACAACTGAACAAACAAGGATTTAATAACATAGGGTGTAAGATACAAATGTAAAGGGGAAACTAGAAAGCATACAAGTCCAAATGACTATCCCATGCCAAGATTATGAGGCAGTAGTCCTTGAAAAGGCTAAAAAGTTAGAATTGGAGAAATGACTGATGGTTAAGGAGAGTATATTGAAACAAAAGTCAAGAATTCAGTGGCTTAAACTTTGAGATTTCAATAAAATATACTTCCATGCTTGCATAAAAAATGGGCAAGCAAGGAATAGTATAAGTAGACTAATCACAATCACAAGGCAAATCCTACAAAGTCCAACTGAAGTAGAGGAAGAAATACTGAGCTTCTATCGGGGACTAATTGGTACTGCAACAGATCAATTACCAGTAGTCAACCCATAGATCATGCAAAATGGACATACCTTAAATAGGAGGCAACAATTGCAGCTTTTAAAACTAGTTACAAAAGAGGAAGTGAAATAAGTTATAATGGTCATTGATGACAATAAGGCACCAGGGTATGACTGCTATAACTTTTTGTTCTTCAAAAAGACATGGCATGTTGGGTGAGGAAGTGATTGTGCAATTATAGAGTTTTTTTGAAAGTGTTGATATGGGTAAAGCCATCAGTTACACCACCATTACCTTGATACCAAAGGTTCGTAATCCAACAAACATCAAGGACTTCAAGCCAATTTCATCTTGCATATTCCTTTAAAAGATAATATCTCAAGTGCTCATAGCGAGACTTCATGATGTGATGGCAAAATTAATAGGTAATTTCCAAACAGCCTTTGAACCTGGTAGAATAATTACAAACAACATCATTATAAGCCATGGGCTAGTCAAAGGCTATGGAAGGAAGAACATCTCTTCCAGATGTATGCTCAAAATAGATATGTAGAAGGCCTACGACTCTGTGGAGTGGGTGTATATTGAACAAGTGATAGGGCTATTGGGCTTCCCTAAAGTGATTGTGAATTGGATAATGGCATGTATCAAGATTCAAAGTTGGACAATAAAATTTCTTTCATATGTAGGAAGAGTAGTGCTAGTAAATAGTGTGTTATTTTCTATACAAACATTCTGGGCTCAAATATTCATCTTGCCTAAAAAATTATCCAATTCATGAAAGCAATCTAGAGGAGATTCTATGAATAGGAGATGTTGAACCAACAAAGAAAGCTTTGATAGATTGGAACAAACTGTATGCACCAAAGGTAGCTGAGGGCCTAAATTTTATCAAAGTGGAGATGTGGAACAATGTAGCCATATGCAAGCTACTATGAAATATTTGCACAAGAAAGGAGAAATTGTGGGTACAATGGAATCATACACACTATATAAAAGGAAACACAATTTGGACTACAGAGCCAAAGAACCCATCATAATTTATCTAAAAGATATTCAAAGCAAGGAGCTAATTTGCAGATGTAGGATTTACAAGAGAAGATGTCCAGAAGATGGAGAAATGCTCTGCCAAACAAAATATACAAAGCCATATACTGAGAATTTTCAAAGATGGCAGGGAGGAAATTAGTATGCAACAATCAAGGGCAGCCCAAGTGGATATTTATACTAAGGTTGGCAATACAACAAAGGCTTTCTACAAAAAAAAAATTAGCAAGATGTGGGATCATTTCAGAACAAACATGTTCACTATGCCAAAGAGAGAATGCAACTGTGCAGCACATATTGTTTGACTGTGAGATATCAGGAGATATATGGCAGCACCTACTGCAATGGCAAGGTATACAAAGAAAAAAGAAAGGTTGGTAGGAGGAGTTGACAAGATGGAACAAGTTAGCAAAGAAAAAATTGGAGGTGCAGCAGTGTGCAAAATGACCCTAGCAGCTGTAGCCTATCACATTTGGCAAGAAAGAATTAATGTGATATTTTAGAAGAAGAAAAGAACAACCAATGCTATAATACGATTGATCATTTAGGAAATACATGTCACCGCCACCATATTCCCCTCTTAGATATAGTAATGGCTAAAGTGAATTGGTACCCTGTAGTAAGCTATAGGAAGTTGTAGCAGTAGAGGAATAGAAAGAATGTCTATAGGTAACTCCTAGCTGGGGCTTCATGTCTTGTAGGAGGTACGCTAGAGCTCTTGGTAGCAGTTTGTAAGAATTGTAAATACTGTTACTTGGTAAATAAAATACTTTAATTACCCAAAAAAAATTTGACCCTTAAGATTAAATTGTTTGATTTGATGTAAACACCAAAGTATGTAACTATTTTGCATCATTTGTTTCGGGAAAATTGAAATACATGAACCTCAATTTCATACAAGAAATGCCAAGATTATAATTTACGGTTGCTCAATTTAAACTTTGTGAATTAACATGTGATTAGATAATACTTACATTGACCACATCAAGAAATCTTTCCAGTTGTTGATGAGCATAATCTAATATTGGATTATGGATCGTGGATCACTTTATGTGGTATGATCCGACCCAGTTAAGAGATATAAGTAAGAGAAGTTACCATATAATCAAAACTCCCTCTAAAGTAAATGTGCAAAACGGTGGTAAGTTATCTTCCTTAAATGCTTTCACTTTGCCTATTCATGTTAAAGAGACAACACATAACTTCTCAAACGCATGAACTTTTCTCTCTGACTGATCCCCTCCATATGATAAACACACACAAATTAGGGCATTTAATTGGTGAAAGATTGATTTTGTTTCCTAGTGGTTCAAGCTTTATAGAGTAAATTTTATGCCTAGTGCCTTTGTGGCAAAATCAATTGCTATAAAAAGTTCACGCTTCAAGTGCAATGGAAATTAGAAAATAACGTAAAGGGTAAAGAGATTGGAGAAGGATCCTCCAGGAAAAGAAACAAGCCGAATTCCAAGAAACGGAAAAAGTTCTATAAGAAGAAACAAATAAGAGCAAAATGAAGTGGTACAATTGCCAAGTTCCAGAGCATTTTGCTCGTGAGCTCACTAAGCCGAAAAAGTAGCATTTCCAAATGCATCTCTAAGGGATATATATACACACACACACACACACACATACACACACATACACACACACGACCCTAAATTCGGACCCGGTTGAGATGGTGCCTCTCGTGAAGACAAGGCCAGCGACACATTCACATTTCCATTTTACAACAAAGATAACAACCCAGTGAAACTTCACTAGTGGGGTCTGGGGAGGATAGTGTGTTACCCGTATTCCCTAGGAGTAGAAAGGTTGTTTCAAAAGACCCTCAGCTAAAGAAGACAAAAAGATAAAAGAAGACAATAGTAGTACCACCACAAAAATAATATATATATATATATATATATATATATATATATATATATATATATATATATATATATATATAACATGAAATCAAGAAGAATGATACAAATCAAAAGCAAAATAGTATCTCTACCAAACTAGTCTCCCAAAGTTATGGCAAAAGACAAGACTCAACTACCTCCTGCCCTACAACCCAAATGCTCGACCTCCACATGTTCCTATCAAGTACCATTTCCATTTTAAGCAATTAAAATAATAAATATTAACCTCCACTTCCAACCGAGAGGTTGTGAGTTCGAGTCTCCCCAAGAGCAAGGTGGGAAGTTCTTGGAGGGAAGGATGTCAGGGGTCTATTTGGAAACAGCCTCTCTACCCAAGGGTAGAGGTAAGGTCTGCGTACATACTACCCTCCCCAGACCCCACTATGTGGGATTATACTGGGTTGTTGTTGTTGTGAAATAATAAGTATTAAGTCTTAAACATGATAAATCCCAAAATAAGCAGTGAACTGTACAATTTGTGAAAAACAAACCCAATACAACCCGACATCGGGGTGTTACCAGTCATGAGCATTTATCAATTCAATGCAATTCTACAGAGTCTACAAAGCTATTACAGAATCACTAACAAGATAAAGGAAATGAGATAAAGGGGGAGAAGCACGGGGTTGCGGACGCCGAGCAGCTACCTTGTGAACTCCAAAATCTGCCTGGAGCTTTCAACCCTCGCAAGCAGGATCATCAGCGTTTGAATATGCATATGGGGTGCAGGGAGTAAAGTGAGTACTCCAACTGAGTGAGTACTCCAACTAAGTGAGTAATAATAAAAAATAAAGACTGAGAAATACGAAATTACGTAAGGCACATAACCAGCTATTAGGAAGTAGTACAACAATATAGCACAATAATGTGCAATCCGGGGTTTCATGCCCACTGGACCACATTTACAATCATTACTCACCTCAGTACAGTCCAAATTCTATCCCTCAATGCCTTTGCCTCTCAAATCGGCCTCCACTCGCATCGAATCTATCAAAAATCAGAATCACGATGTCAAAATATGCTAAGGGAATGAAGCCCAAGCAAAAATAATCAATTTACAACACAAATACCGAAATTACCAAAACTCGACCACCAGGCCCACATCTCGAAATTTGATAAAATTCACATCAATAGATTCCTTATCTCCCCATGAGTTCACACATATCAAAAGTACCAAAATCCGACCACAAATGGTTCCTCAAATCCTCAAGTCTAGGTCTCCAACACCAAGACATAGTATCCCAAATTTTAACCCTTAAATTCCATTAATTGCAGCTCTAATCCGTGAAATAATACCATAGTAATGAGCTTTAGGTCCAAAATCTTTACCTCAATGAAGTCCCCTTGAAATCCTTCTTCAAATCGCCCAAAAATCTCCAAAAACCGACTTACAATGGTGGAATAGCTCAAAAATCGTGAAGGTATTAATTTATACCTTCTGGCTCAGGGATTTCGCATTTGCGGCCAAAATCCCGCTTCTGCTGTACCGCTTTTGCGGTCCTTGAACCGCTTCTGTGCTTTTCACTTAAACCACTCAGACTCAGCATCTGTGATGCCTAGCCCGCGCCTGTGCCATCGCAGGTGCGGTTCTTCTACAATTTCCGCGGTTCCTGACAACTTCACTAGCTTCCACTCCTGCGATTTTTTTCCGCATCTGCGGCGGTCACACCTGCGGCCTCCCAACCATATGCGGATATGACAGAAGGTTTCAACTTCAACTGCCACTCCAAGCTCCCCTTCTTTCCGTAACCATCTGAAATTACCCCGAGGCCCCTGGGACCTCAACCAAAAGCACAAACATATCATATACCACTACTCAAAGTTGTACCAATCTTCAAAACACTCCCAAAACACATCGGATTCAAGCCTAAGTTTTTCAAAATCTTTCGAATTTTTCTTTTGATAAAAAACCCAACCAAACCACGTCCGAATGACTTGAAATTTTGTACACATATACCAAATGACACAACGGAACTACTGAAACTCTTGGAATTCCTTTCCGATCCCTATATCAAAATCTCACCTACCACCCAAAAAATGCCAAAAATCTTATTTCTCCAATTCAAACCTAAATCTACATCGGACCTCCAACACACATTTTGATCACACTCCTAAGACCTAAATCATCTCTCGAAGCTGTCCGAACCATCAGAACTCACATCCTAGCCCTCTAACACATAAGTCAACATCCGGCTGACTTTTCTAACTTAAGCTTCCTCAAAAGAGATTAAATGTCTCAAACCTTCTTAAAACATTTCTGAACCCGAGCCAACCAACCCGATCACATATAGAACTGACAAACAAAAGAATAAGAAGCAAAAATGGGGAAATGGAGTGGTAACTCATGAGACGACTGGCCGGGTCATCACATCCTCCCCCTGTTAAACAAATATTCATCCTCGAATGAGTCAAGAAACATACCTGAAGCCTCAAACAGGTGAAGATATATGCTCCGTGTCTCCCACTCAGCCTCCCAGGTAGCCTCCTCTGCGGGTCAACCTCTCCACTGCTATTTCACTGAAGCTATATCCTTTGACCTCAGCTTTCGAACCTGACAACCCAAAATATCTACTGGCTCCACATCATAGGTCAAGTCACCATCCAACTGAACCGTGCTGAAATCTAGAACATGAGACGGATCCCCAATATACTTCTGGAGCATAGAAACACGAAATACTAGATGCACACTCAACAAGCTGGGTGGCAAAGCAAGCTCATAAGCCACCTCCCCAATCCTTCGAAGAACCTCAAAAGTCCAAATGAACCGAGGACTCAATTTACCCTTCTTCCCAAACCTCATAACACCCTTCATGGGTGAAACCTTCAACAAAACCTTCTCACCAACCTTGTAGGACAAATCCCGAATCTTCCGATCAATATAACTCTTTTGTCTCGACTGCCCTGTATGAAGTATCTCATGAATTACCTTCACCTTTTCTAAATCATCCTGCACCAAGTCTATCCCCAATAGCCTAGCCTCATCTGGCTTAAACCAATCATCTGGAGATCCATACCGTCTCCCACACAAAGCCTCATATGGAGCCATCTGAATACTCGACTGGTAGTTGTTGTTATAAGAAAAATCTGTAAGTGGTAGAAACTGATCCCATGACCCTCCGAAATCAATGACACAAGTACACAACATGTTCTCCAATATCTGAATAGTGCGCTCGGACAGCCCGTCCGTCTGAGGGTGAAAAACTGTGCTCAGCTCAACCTGAGTACCCAACTCTCGCTGCACCGACCTCCAAAACTATGAAGTAAACTGAGTGCCCCTATCTGAAATGATGGAAACTGGGACACCATGAAAACGAAAAATCTCCCAGATATAGATCTCTGCCAACCGCTCTGAAGAACAAGTAGTAGATACAATAATGAAGTGCGCGGACTTAGTCACCCGATCTACAATCAACCAAATTGTGTCGAACTTCTTCAAAGTCCATGGGAGTTCAACTAAAAAGTCCATAGTAATCCTCTCCCACTTCCACTCTAGAATATCCATCCGATGAAGCAAGCCACGCGATCTCTGATGCTCATATTTCACCTGTTGACAATTGAGACACCGAGCTGCAAATCCCACAATGTCTTTCTTCATTCTCCTCCACCAATAATGCTGCCTTAAATCCTGGTACATCTTTGCGGCACCCGGATGAATGGAATACAACGAGATATGGGCCTTTTCCAGAATCAACTCCCAAATCCCATCCACATTGGGCACAGAAATCCGGCCCTGCATCCTCAACACCCCATCATCACCAGTGGTCATGTATTTGGCATCATCATGTTGATTTCTATTCCTAAGGACAAGCAAATGCAGATCATCATATTGGCACTCTCTGATGCGATCATATATGGAAGACCGAGAAACCACATCAGCCAATATCCGACTGGGCTCCGAAATATCCACCCTCACCAACCGATTGGCCAATGCCTTAACATCAACGGCAAGAGGTCTCTCCCCAAATAGAATATATTCCAAGCTCCCCATACTCACCGCCTTTTGGCTCAAAGCATTGGCCACCATACTGGCCTTTCCTGGATGGTACAATAAAGTTATATCATAATCCTTTAGCAACTCCAACCACCTCCACTACCTCAAAATGATATCCTTTTGCTTGAACAAGTGTTGGAGGCTACGATGATCAGTAAACACCTCATAAGACACACCATACAAGTAATTCCTTCAAATCTTCAACGCGTGAACAATGGTAGCCAACTCCAAATCATGAACGGGGTAGTTCTTCTCATGGGGCTTCAACTGATGAGAAGCATAAGCAATAACTCTACCCTTCTGCATCAATACACAACCGATACCAACTCTCGAAGCATCACAATACATGGTATATGAACCTGAAGCTGATGGAAAAACTAACACTGAAGTTGTGGTCAAGGCTATCTTGAGCTTCTGAAAGCTCTGCCCACACTCATCCGACCATACAAATGAAGCACCCTTCTGAATCAACTTGGTCAAGGGCGATGTGATAGATGAGAATCCCTAAATAAACCGGTGATAATAAACCGCCAAACCTAGAAAGCTATGAATCTATGTGGTTGAGGACAATTTTGACCAACTCTGAACCGCCTTTATATTCTTCGGATCAACCAGAATACCCTCGCTGGACACCACGTTCCCCAGAAAGGCCATTGAACTGAGCCAAAACTCACACTTGGAGAATTTTGCGTAAAGCTTCTCCTGCCTTAATTCCTCCTGACTATGCGAATACACCAGAATATCATCAATGAAGACTATGAAAAATGAGTCGAGATAAGGCCGGAACACGTTGTTCATCAAATGCATTAAATGATGTTGGGGCATTGGTCGGCCCAAAAGACATCACCAAGAACATATAATGACCATATCAGGTCCTGAAAGATGTCTTAAGAATATCTGAGTCCCTGATCTTCAACTGGTGATAATCTGAACGGAGATCAATCCTGGAGAACACTCTCGCTCCCTGATGCCGGTCGAATAAATCATCAATGCGAGGCAAATAATACTTGTTCTTAATTGTTACTTTGTTCAATTACCTAAAATAATGCAGTGCCATCCTTCTTCTTCAAAAATAGAACTGGTGCATCCCAAGGTGACACACTAGGCCGAATGAACCCCTTATCAAGGAGTTCCTGAAGTTTGTCCTTTAACTCCACCGATACCATACGATACAGCTGAATAGAAATGGGTTGAGTGCCCGACACTAGGTCAATATGGAAATTAATATTCCTGTCTGGTGGCATGCCCTATAGGTCCGCAGGAAACACATCGGGTAAATCCCTTACAACTAGAATAGAATCAATACTGAGAGTCTCTACATCGACACCCCTTACAAAGGCTATATACAAAAAACAACCCCTCCCAACCATATGCTGGGCCATCAAGAATGATATCACTCTACTGGGAACATAATCAGTCAAACCTCGTCACTCAATCCGTGGCACACCGGTATAGCCAATGTGACTGTCTTAGCATGACAGTCCAAAATAGCACGACACAGAGATAACCAATCCATGCCCAAAATAATATCAAAATCCACCATACATAATAATAAAAGATCCACTCAGGTCTCCAAAACCCCAATAGTAACCACCCACGACAAGTACACACGGTCTATATCAATAGTATTGCCCGCCGGGGTAGATACATGAATAGGTGAAGCAAGAGACTCACGTGGCATAACCAAATAATGAGTAAAGTCTGATGAAACATATACAAAGGTTGAACCGGGATTAATTAATACAGAGGCATCTCTGTGGCAGACTGAAATAATACCTATAATAACAACATCGAAAGCAATATCATGGGGTCTAGTTTGAAGTGCATAGAAACAAGCCTAACCGCCACCTGATCGACCTCCCCCTCTAGGGCGACCCCTAGCTAACTGACCTCCACCCCTAGCTGGGTGGGTGGGTTGTGGTGAAGTAACTGGTGCCGAAGCCGATGCCTGACTCCTCTGCTGAGATGAACTCGCAAGACATCGAGGACACTGCCTCCACAAATAGCCCATATCTCCACACTCATTGCAACTCCCGGGTGCTGGAGACAGGGACTGAAGGGAATCACTAGCACCGAAATGACTAGCAGATTCAACTGGCATAGAAGAGCCCTGAACTGATGGAGCACGGAACGAACTCTGAGCTGGAAGGGTAATAAATGATGACTGGCCCTGATGAGAACTATGAGAACCATGACCCGATGATGCCCATGATAACATGGGCAAGCTAGCTGAGCATACCTGAATAGACGGCCTCTACCGTACTGAAACTGACCTCTCGTCGGAGCTCCACTATAACAACCATATCCTCAAAACCTCTTGGCCTCCCTCTCCTTTCGCTGTTGGGGACGAACTAACTCAATCTCCCAAGAAATGTCTAGAACCTCCTTAAACGTAGCACCAGTCACACTCTCCCTGGTCATAAGAATACGAAGTTGATACGTGAGGCCATCAATAAACATCCTAATCCACTCTCTATATGTCGGAACCAACTACATCACATGACGAGCTAACTTTGAGAACCGCAACTCATATTGCAATACAGTCATCGCTCTCTGATGCAACAACTCAAACTGCCTGTGTAGCTCCTCTCTACGAGATTGCGACACATAATTCTCCAGAAGAGAATGGAGAACTGCTGCCAGGTAAAGAGTGCTACACCAATAGGCTTACGCCTTTCAAAAGCCTCCCACCAAGTAAAGGCAGCTCTAGAAAACTAATAAGTAGTGAAAGAAAACCCGCTAGTCTCCAGAATACCCGCTGTAGGAAGCATCTGCCGACACTTATCTAGGAAACCCCTAGGCATCCTTGCCTTTTACACCACTGAAGGTCAGAGGCTGAAGTCTACCAAACCTCTCCAACCTACGGTGCTCGTCCTCTGGCATTGGCAGGAAATACATAGTCCTGAGAAGCTGCAATCGGTTGGGCTGGATGTGCCCCCGGTGTCTAAATTCCCTGCACGACCTGCTCAGGTGTGAGAGCGGCGGGAGTGTGAGTGCCTCCCCCAACCTGAGAAATAGTTGCGACTGTAGTAACTGAGACCGCCTAAGCTAGGCCAATGCAAACTGATAGAATCTGATCCAAGGCCTCCTGAAGCCCCGGAATCATAATAGGCACCCTGAGATGGTGCTGTTGGAGCATCTAGAACTACGACCTGATACTAAACTGGGGCGGATGTAGATCTGTGGGTGCTGCCCTAGCTGCTGTGCGGGCCACTTCTCACCCCTACCGCAACTACGACCGCGTCCTCGGCCTCTAGTGGCCACAACTGGTGGTACTGGTGGTCATCCATCCTAACCGATAGCACGTGTCCTTTCCATTTGTGAGAGAATATAATAACAGAAGTTTAATATTCGGATCAACAAATTCGCACGACAAGAATATTTCAAGAATACGAGGTTTTCCTAAAGGTTCTGCAACCTCTTGAGGATGAATATATACGTCTCTGTACAGATCCGCGAGACTCTACTAAACCTGCTCATGACTTATGAGACATATGTAACCTTGGCTCTGATACCAACTTATCACGACCCTAAACCCAAACTCCATCGTGATGGCACCTCTTGTGAAGGAAAGGCCAGCTGACACATTCCCATTTCCATTTGAAGCAATTAAAAATAATAAGT
This sequence comes from Nicotiana benthamiana, assembly GCA_034376525.1. NCBI lineage: Eukaryota > Viridiplantae > Streptophyta > Magnoliopsida > Solanales > Solanaceae > Nicotiana > Nicotiana benthamiana. The sequence goes on along the minus strand of CM067337.1, from coordinate 21,485,430 downwards.
ATTAAGTCTTAATCATGATAAATCCCAAAATAAGAAGTGAACATTACAATTCGCAAAAAACAAATCCAACACAACGCGATAGCGGAGAGTCGCCAGTCTTGAGCATCTATCAATTTAATACGATTTGAAGAGTCTAAAAATCTATTACAGAATCACTAACAAGAGAAAGGAAATGATATAAATGGGGAGAAGCGTGGGGTTGCGGACGCCGAGCTGCTACCTCGTGAACTTCAAAATCTGCTAGGAGCTCTCAACCCTCGCAAGCAAGGATCAACATCGCCTGAATCTACACACGAGGTGCAGGTATTAAAGTGAGTACTCCAACTCCGCGAGTAATAATCATAAATAAAGATTGAGAAATACGAAATCACGTAAAGCACATAACCAGCTATAAGGAAGCAGTAAAAGCCAGTAGATATAGTGAAGCAGTAAAGAGATGTAAAGTCACTGAGTTCAGTTTAAACTTCATAAAAATGCCTTTTTAACAATTAATCAAGTAAATGACATGCAAATAGGAAATATAAACATATAAAGGAGGCACAATGCCAACAAATCCGCCCCCGGGCAATATCTCAGAACAATACCAGCCCCTCGGCCTATATCTCACATCACAATGGGTACCCTCGCTCACTGGGGGTGTACAAACTCATGGAGGGGCCCCATACGGCCCAAGCTGCAAGCACAATATCAAGCCATCTCGTGGCATAATCACAACTCATATCAACAAGCCATTTCGTGGCGTACAAATCTCAGGACCCCGGTCTCATCATAATAATTAGGTGTTTCCTCACAACATAGGCCCTTGGCCATACTCAGTCAGAATCTCAAAAGCCGCTCGGGCAATAGTTAAACATGATGCTCAGCCCAAAATATCATATAAAATATCATTTTAAGCGTTAAAGCATAGTAAACATGGCTAAGTTATGAAAACGATAAAATATAGCATGACTGAATTCAAGTATTAAGTCAAAACAGTGAGGAAATATCAATAAAAATCCCCTAAAGGTTCAAATAGTTGGAACGAGGCCCAAATATGGCATTCAGCCCAAAACATGATGATAGCAAATAGTTTTCAGTCAAATACACAGTAAAAAAGGTCATTCGGAACGGACTAAGTCACAATCCCCAATAGTGCACGACCCCACGCTCTTCATCTAGTGTGTGCGTCACCTCAATATAGCACAATGATGTGCAATTCGGGGTTTCATACCATCAGGACCACATTTACAATCATTACTAACCTCAAACAGTCCAAACTCTAGCCCGTGATGCCATTGCCTCTTGAATCGGCCTCCACTCGTGTCGAGTATATCCAAAATCAGAATCACGTCATCAAAATATGCTAAGGGAATGAAGCCCAAACGAAAATAATCAATTTAAAACATAAATTCCGAAATTACCAAAACTCGACCACCGGGCTCACGTCTAAGAATTCGATAAAATTCATATCAATAGATTCCTTATCTCCCCCTGAGTTCATACATATCAAAGTACCAAAATCCAACCACAAATGGTCCCTCAATTGCCTATCCCACACGTGCACCATCGATGGTGCGATTTTTTTACCGCTTCTGCGGTTCCTGCCAACTTCACCATCTTTTTCTTCTGCGACTCTTTTCTGCATCTCCAGCATCGCACCTGTGGCCTCCCAATCATAGATGCGGTTATGATAGAAGGTTTCAACTTCAGTTGCCATCCCAAGCTTCCCTTCTTTCCATCAACCATCCGAAATTACCCCGAGGCCCCCGAGACCTCAACCAAAAGCATGAAAATATCATATACCACTACTCAAACTAGTACATATCTTCAAAACACCCCAACCAAAATTGAATCAACTAAAACACATCGGATTTAAGCCTACGTTTTTCAAAATCTTTTGAATTGCGCTTTTGATAAAAAATCCAGCCAAACCACGTCCGAGTGACTTGAAATTTTGAACACACATCCCAAATGACACAACGGTACTATTAGAAACTCTCGAAATTCCATTCCAACGCCTATATCAAAATCTCACCCATCAACCGGAAAATGCCATTAATTCAATTTCGCCAACTCAAGCCTAAATCTACTCCGGACCTCCAAAACATATTCCGATCATGCTCCTTAGTCCCAAATTACCTCCCGAAGCTATCTGAGCCATCGGAACTCACATCCTAGCACTCTAACACATAATCAACCTCCGCTTGTCTTTTTCAACTTAAGCTTCCTCAAAAGAGACTAAGTGTCTCAAACGTTCTCAAAACCTTTCCGAACCCAAGCCAACTTACCCGATCACATATAGAACCGATTGATAAATCAAGAAGAAAAAAGGGAGAAACGGAGCAGTAACTCATGAGATGACTGGCCGGGTCATTGACTTAGAGGCCACTGATCATGTAAACCATGATAGAGAAGTATTTATAGAGTTTCGTTGCGTTTTACCTGGATCAAGACATGTATATGTGAGAAATAATGCAAATCTTGAAGTCAAAGGGCTAGCAGTTGCAGAATGGACATGTGTGCTGACCGATCTTTGATGTTGCATAACATCCTATATGTTCCAGAGATTCGACAAAACTTAGTCTATGTGCCTGTTCTTCTAGATTTAGATTTCAGTTTGACTTTAGTTGCAATGTTAGAATTACACTAGACAATATTTTTTTATGGTTTTGGACGTCATTATAATGGTTTTATTGTGTTAGATTGTAATCCTTTTACGTATAACTATTATGTTGACTGTTATATTATGGCATAGTATTCTAGTAATAATGGTGTTGATGTTATTACATGGCATGCAATATTAGCTCCCATAGGGAAGGATCAAATGAATAGATTGGGTAAGGAGGGACACTTAGGTTCTTTCCCTAAAGCTGAAATGCCAACTTGTGAAAATTGTCTTTCTAAAAAGCTTACACGTAAACAATTTGGAAAGGTTGAGAGAGCTGATTTTTATTGCAATTAATCTATTTTGATATATGTAGTCAAATGAATATGAGGACTAGATCTGGTGCTTTATTATATTTATTAACGATTTCATGCGCTTTAGTTATGCCTATTTGGTTTCTCATAATCTGAAGCATTTGAATGTTTTAAGAAATATTCAAATGAAGCTGAGAATCATTTAGACAAAAGGATTAAGACATTAAGGATCAATAGAGAACGTGAATATCTATTAAAATAATTTGAAGAATCGTGTTACAAAAAGGGCATTACCAGACAATTGTCTATTCCTTAAATACCTCAATAAAATGGTATAGTAGAAAGGAAGAATATAATATTATTAGACATCGTAAGGTCCATGATGGCGCAAATAAATTTATCCATATCCTTTTGGGGAGATGTGTTATTGACAGTAGCTTGTATATTAAAGAAAGCGCCTTTTAAATCAGTTTCTTCCACTCTTTATAAGCTTTCGACTGGTCATAGACCAAACTTAAATGACTTATAACCTTGGGGTCGTGATGCATATGTAAAATATTATTTTAGCAAGTTTGGTAAATTAGGTCCAAAAGAAAAGAAATATATCTTTATAAAATATTCAGAACGCTCCAAAGGGTATATATTCATTAATAAATTACCGGATGCAAGTGTTATTGAAATTAAATCACGAGATGTCATATTTCTGAAAAATAATTTTTCAAATAAGGGCAAGGTAAAGTATGGAGGGACTCTTTATGAAATGTTAAACTTAGATAGTCAGCAAGTGTTTTCCGAAGCGGTTGATAATCAAATTGATCTGGTTCTTGTTCTTGATCCGAGTGAGAGTTGGAATTCTCAATCCTAAAATGCTTTTGACGAACTTGAATTTTAACTACAAAAGAGTACCAGGAGAAAACGTACCCAAAGGTACATAGGAGATTGAATATTACGTTTTCTTGGTATCTCCCATATAAATGAATAAGTCAAAGTCTGTAACTGAGGTTTTATCGAGCCCTGGAAGATATGAGTGGATGAAGGCAATGAACGAAGAATTAGAGTCCATGAAAACAAATAAAGTTTGGGATCCAGTTTACCTTCCCCCAGGGCGTAGAGCTAATGGGAACAAATGGCTTTTCAAAGTTAAGTGTAAAGAGGATGGGCCAATAGAAGATACAAGGCACGACTGGTGGCAAAAGGATTTACTCAAGAAGCTGTATTAGATTATGAAAAAATATTTTTGCCAATTGTGAAGTTTACCTCAAGTCGCTTACTTTTGGCTTGCATGTTTGTATTTGGAGTTACATCAAATGGATGTGAAGAAAGATTTTCTCCATGGCGAACAAAATAAGAAAACTACATGGAACAACCTGTAGGTTTTATCATTAGAGGTAAAGAAAAGAAGGCTTGTAAATTAAAAAGATCTATTGATGACCTGAAGCAAACTCCAAAGCATTGGTATTTGAGAATTCACAAGAGGTGATCTCTTATGATTTAACCATGATCAATGAAGATCATTGCATTTATGTGAAGAAGCCCAATAAGATATTTGTAATTATTTCTCTTTATGTAGATGATATTTTGGTCAAAATAATTTGGAGTATTTGAATAAAGTTATGGCTTTCAAAGTCATTTGGCATGAAAGATGTGGGTGATGCAGAATATGTCTTGTAGTAAGATCCAAAGAGACCGTTTTAAAAGGTTATTGAGTCTATCTCAAGAAAATTATATAAAGAAAATATTAGAGCATTTTTGCAGGAATAGTTGCAAATTTATGGATACTCCAATAGCGAGAGGTAAAACTTTAAGCCTTAAAATATGTCAAAAGACTAAAAATAAAAAAGAAGACGTGTCTCGAGTTTTGTATTCAAGTATTGTCTAGAGCTTGATGTACGCTATGATATGTACTTGTCCGGACATTAGTTATGTCATAGGTCTGGTTATCAGGTATCAATCCAATTATGGAAGAGATCATTGGAAAGCTGTAAATAAAATTTTCAAATACCTGAAGGGAACAACAAATTATTTACTATGTTATAATGTAAATGATCGATACTTGAGAGGATATACAGATGATTACAAAAGTCTGGTCAGCGGAATGATAGAAAATCAACATCTCTTTATGCTTTCTTACTTAGTGATAGTGTTATTAATGAAAATGTAAGAAACAAACTTGTATAATCCTTTCAACAATGGAAGCTGAGTTTGTGATCTACTTGTGCGTCTGCAATACAATAATTTGTTTAGTTACAAGAATTCTTTGAGTATTTGGATATTATAAGGAACTCCCGGGGTCCCATGGCTCTATATTGTGATAGTCAAGCGGTTTCTGCATACACAAAAGATCCAAAGTATCACAAAAAGAAAAATACATTGACATCAAATATAACTTTGTGAGAGAAATAGTAGAAAGTGGAGAGAAAATTTACAGTACATTCCTACGCAAATCATAATAGATGATCTTTTTAAAAATGCGACATCTAAAAAGACCTATTTGAGAAACATGTTATGGCTATAGGTTTGCCAAGGATGTGAACGTATTTATATAATGTAAAATGACCTGATTATTATAGTATGCTAATCAATATTGACTCTTGAATTTATTCTTATATCTCGTATGCATGTGATGATATTTTGTTGATAAAGTGTGTCGAACAAGTTGCGAGATTGAATCCATCACACGAATAATTGCCTCTTACGTTGAGAATCGTGAATAGATGAGACATTATAGAACTTTGAATAATGCGAGGTCGTATTTTATTCATAAAGATTAGTCTTGACAACTAGTCAAACTTAGGAATTCCACTAGTCAATTCTGATTTATTTTTTAAATCGGATGTAAGTTTCTCTAAGAAGTAGGATTGGAGGATTATTAAAATGAAAAACTCGGGTTAGACATCTGAAGGTGTATAGATTAAGATCTGTACGATGTTGGACGAGAAAAAAGACGCATGCGCCAATATAAGGCAAGAGTACTGTAGCACATGTTTCATACCACATGTGCTTCGCGACCAATGGGTTAATGAAAGAATGGATCCCTACTTTTTTATTGTGTGAGACCTAAAAAGTCAAACTTGATTTTCCATTGGAATACCCTTTGACCTTTTATTGTATCTTAAAATACCAATTAGTGTTGTTGCTTTAGAATGTCACTAATAGCTATATGTGATTCGGCAATGTATCTGAAAAAGCAATTGATCTGGGATTGATAGGTTCGAGTAGAAAGAGAAGACAACTAAAATAAATAATATAATTTATATTCATAGGTTGACAATTACAGTTACCACAGGGCAACAAGTGTTATTGTGGATGAAGTTATACATGAACTGGAGTTCACCTCTTTCCAAGGATGAGGGATCATATAACAAGCTACCCGAGTAGAGAATGTTGTCTTGGGGTATTGAGAGTAATAAGATCCTCATACTAGTAGTATCCTTTTCATATGTGATTAAATTTCTACATAGAGTTTTAGTACAACCTTTATTAGTTTTGGAATAGTACATCTCTTGGTGCTCGCAGGTCGCACCAACTATTGCCAATGTAGATGATGTGTCATAGTCATCGGTCTAGCCCACTACAAGTGAAGTGGGAGATATTATATTATTGGTCATGAGTCGCTCTATGTGAGCTGACCTGACCGTGTTAGGACAAATAAGTAAGAGAGGTCAAGAGAAGTAATCAGACGCTCAAAAACTCCCTCTAAAGTAAACATACAAAAGGCGGTGGTAAGTTATCTTCCTTAACTACTTTTACTCTACCTATTTATATTAAAGAGAAAACATATAACTTCTCAAACGCATGAATTTTTCTCTCTGACAAATCTTTTCTATATGAAAAACACATACAAATTAAAGTACGTAATTGGTGAAAGATTAACTTTATTTCCTATTATTTCAAAATATATTTGGGACAATTGTCTTGATAGTAATTGCAATTATTTCCGCTACTGTTGAGATGAAAGACTATACATGATTGTACACACTGTATACACATTGTATATTTATTGTATTTTCTGGTATACAATATATTGGGCTGTGATGATTGTTATTAGAGTTGTATATATATCTGAGCCCATTGTTAGTTTGATATTGGGCCGTCTGACCCGACCCAATATCAATTGTATATAGGTGATTGTATCAGATATTTTTAGTAGAGGTTTTCATTTGTCTTCTCGGGTTTCCTCCAGAAGCTTCTCATCTCTCTCTGCTTCTCACTGTTCATCTTCATCTCTCTGGTTTTCTTTCTTCAAATCTCCATGTTTTCATGGTATCAGAGCGAGGAAATCCTCCGATCCTTCTCTACTACGTGTTATCGATGCTTGCTGAAGTTTTTCTTCGATCATCTGAGAAAAATATTTTTTTCGATGACTGTTAATCAGTTAATCGGGACTGTTATGTCTGTTTGAGGCTCCGATCATGTATTAGCAGATGTTTTGAGTGATTTCCCGACATCTCTGACTTCGTTCCGATGAGTTCTTCAAATTCTAGGGTTTTTCGACTTTCGGACCTAGAGTTTTAGTGTTATCCGATGACTTTTTCTTCGCTTGGTGGATGTTTTGGGTGATTTTCCGACGTCTATGACCTTACTCTGGTGAGTCTCAGAACCTAGGGATTCCGGTGATTGGATCTAGGGTTTTCTTTGATTGATTGAAGGCCGATCTTCTCCGGTCGCGAAGAAGGAGGGTAACTCTGTCCTTATTCTGACTATTGTATGCTTTGTATGTGATTATCTGGTTCTGTATGTGAGTATCTGGTTCTGTTATATTTTGATTGCCGAACACTGTTTTTAAGCTGATTCATTAATCATGGCCTCTAATACCACTGTTGGTACCTCCTCCTCGGTAGACTCTACCAGTCACCTTTTTGTATATTCCTCTGATGTCCCTGGGGTCTCTCTTGTCCCCACTCCCTTCTCGGGTAGTGGTTATGGGGGTTGGAGACGTAAGATGTGTTAGATAAAACGCTTAGCGCTAGAGGGGGTGAATAGCGTTATAATAAAAATTAGCGTAAACTTGCGGAATTTAAAAGTTGCAGGAAATAAATAAGTGCGATAAGTAAATAAATTAGAACAAACGCACCGATATATCCTGGTTCACCACAACCCCTGGCTAGTCTAGTCCCCGAGAGACTCTCTCGAGATTTCCACTAACTTGTTAAGCTTACGGGTGCTCAACAAACCGTTACAACATGAGGACGCAAGCCTCAACAACCTTTGCTCGGAGATACAACACTCCAAGACTTCAACCAAGGAAACACAAGTTCCTTCTTACAACACAAGGGACTAACACTTCCCTTCAAGTGTACAAAAACACTTAGCACTCAAACAAGACACTCCTTTAAGAGTAGATATGAGTAAAAAGAATACGCTCAAGATCGCAACAGCTTTTGACAAGAATTTGGCTCGCAAAAGCTGATGTAATGAATATAAAATGATAAGCAATAAAGTATTCAAGCTTTAGCAATTGTATGATCAGTTGTTGTGTATTGTTGTACTTAAAAGACTGAATTGAAGCTGTATTTAAAGTTGAAAAACTTTGTATTACCGTTGCCTAATTGCCAATTAAGAATTGCTGATTTTACTCTGTGACAATCGATTGTCAAATTACCACAATCGATTGTTTGCCAGTTCTTCCAAAAATCAATCCCAGATTTTACGCTTAACAATCGATTATCTAAGATCAATAATCGATTACTGGCAACGTTCAAAAAATCATTTCCAGATTTTACATAAAACAATCGATTGTCAGAAATCTACAATCGATTATTCAGCAACGTTCAAAAAATCATTTCCGGATTTTACTTAAAACAATCGATTATAGGAAATCAATAATCGATTACTCAGCAACATTCAAAAAATCCTTTCCAGATTTTAATTAAAACAATCGATTATAGGAAATCAATAATCGATTACCTGACGGTATTTGAAAACATATTGGCAACGGTCAGTTATACAATCGATTATACTAAGTTAACAATCGATTATATATCAGTCTTGAAAAATCAATTTAGACACTGCCTCTTGACAATCGATTGTTATAGGTTCACAATCGATTATTTAATAACTTTGAAAAAGTCTGGAAGACACTGCCTCAACACAATCGATTGTCATAAGTTCACAATCGATTATTTTGTGACTTTGAAAAATCTGGTGGACACTGTCTCTTCACAATCGATTGTCATTAGCTTCACAATCGATTATTTTGAGCTTTGAAAAACTTTGATGGACACTGCCTCATCACAATCGATTGTCATAAGGTTCACAATCGATTGCCATGCAGATTTGAAAAATCTGATGCTCACTGCCTTAACACAATCGATTGTCATAAGTTCACAATCGTTTGTCAAACAGCTGACTTAAACATAATCGATTATCATAAGTACATAATCGATTATCTTAGTCCAGATTTTAGAGGCATGTTTAAAAATCATTTTGACTAAAGTAAATATGCATTATTTAAAATCATTTTGCTCTAAATTAAATATGCATGATTTGTTAAAAATATTTTTACGTGAGAAGCCAAGTCTTGAGTTTAAGTTGTCGGATCAAGATCACAATTAAATACCGACTCATATAAAACTTAATCTCGATCTTTGTCTTGTGCTTGAATCTCGTTATATATCAATTTTGCGCTTGTGCTTGGACCTCGTCATATGTCAATTTGCGCATAGTTTGTCATTCATCAAAACCTACAAATATGAACACACGTTTAGTATAATGCCTTGAGAACGTGTTTCCAACAATTTCCCCCTTTTTGATAATGGCAAACATTAAGCGGGATATGCATATTAGGCAATTCATAATGACGATTCAAGACAAGTAAAGATATGCAACAAGTATATAGATATGCAATTTGTTCCCCCTCAATATATGAATTCCCCCTCAATTTAGCAATTTGTTCCCCCTCAATATATGAATTCCCCCTCAATTTATGCCGATAAGTATTGCGAGTGCATACCCGTTATCTTCCCCCTTTTGCCATTAGCAAAAAAAAATAGAATAAAAAAAACTTGTTTATTTATTAAAAAACGGTTGCATAACGGGAACAATAAAACATAGAACAATAAAATAGAAAAACAAATAAAGAAATTATTCATCATCATTTCCCGCCTCATCATCCGGCACTGCTTCATAGGGAACAAGACCGGCATATGGATAATGAACATGGTCAAAATATCCATGGATCTCATGTGTCAATTGACCGACAGAGGTGGTCAATGAAGCAATTTGGTCGGAAATGGATTGAAGTGTAGGTTCTTGAGGCTGACGCGATCGACGAGTTGGAGGAGGAGCAGGAGCTACATGATCGCCGTCATGGGGAAAGGAGGATTCTGAAATTTCCCACTTCTTGGTGCTCTTTTTGAGAGGACCGATGGAAGTGTTGAACCCGGAAGCTTCAAGAAAATTCATAATAAGGAGGGCATAGGGAAGAGGTCTATCATCTCCGATGGCATCACGCATGTGAATTTTGACGAATTTACACCAATTGATGTGAGCTCTGGTTATAATGGCATGCATGAGCTTAGCGTCCTCTTGGGAAAGAGTGGTATGATTATGCTTCCGAGGCTTGAGGACTCGGGTGATGAAATAGAAAATCAAACGATATTCGGGGAGCATTCCCGTAATGGTAGGACGCCGAGTGGATAGATTAGGATCATAAGATGTAAGACCTATTTGGTTTAGGAGAATTTTCTCATCAAATAAGGCACCAGCCTCTCTAATATAGCGAGTAATGTTTTCGCCACTTCGAGGAAGATGGGCAATGGAATGCAAGTTTTCATTGGACAAAAGAATTTGAACACCATTAATATTTGACACAAGCTCACCATCGTCATCCTCATGAAGGTTTGAGTAAAACGCTTGAATCAATGGAGGATTAATATAAGGATAGGTAAGATATAAGAAGTCAAGAAGTTGACATTCCTTAAGCATGTTTGCAGCGGGGGCATATGATTCAAGATACTTGCTTGTTGAAAAGCGAGGAGGAAGAATGTCGCGCTTTTCGAATTTTGTCAAAAATCTAGTAAGCTCGGTTTCAGTATTGAATTGTAAAATAGACCCATCTTGATAAGGGAAGTTTGGAGGTGGAGGAGCAGAAGAAGATGCACCTTGTCTACGGGAACGTTTAGAGTGTCTGCCCGACATTTTCAAAGAGTAGTAATGAACTTTGTAAGAAACTTGGAAGATTTTTGAAGGTTTGGGAGCAAAGATTGATGCTTGAGTGAATAAAATTGAAGACTTATGATGCCTATTTATAATGGGAAGAATGGCATTTCATTTATGATGAAAATCTGCAAAAATTTATGAGCCAAAACAGTCAGAAATGGTAAAAATAAATTGTACTGACCGTTGGACAATCGATTGTTGAAACGAAATAATCGATTGTTGAGCAGATTTTGATTTGAACTCGGAACTGACACAAAATCGATTGCAGGGCCCAAATGGTAACAAATATTTGAATTACTGACAAATAATAATCGATTGTTGAATTATGATAATTGATTGTTGTGATACAGTGAGCATGGTTATTTTCTGACTCGGAAAATAATCGATTATATTTATGAAACAATCGATTGTTTTAGGAAAGCAGTACTGAATGGCTGAGACGGTAATCGATTATACAGTTAAAAAATCGATTATTAAACACAAATGCATAATAAGCATTAAACATAAATAATAGATTAGTGATATTTGCTAATCGATTGTCCGCACAGTAAAATAATCGATTATTTGTTGTAACAATCGACTGTTCAATGCCATTTCTTTATAATTCCCCCTGCTTTTAGCGCGATACCTGCAAAAGAGAATTAGACGTCTCCGACACTCAAGTTAGTAATTTGTAACGAAATAATGCAATGAGAACGTGATCTCTTAAGAAGTGTGTCCTAAGGTGTTCTTAAGAGAGTTTCGGGTACTTACCTTTTCTCCGACATCGCCAATTACCTGTTCGAGAGGATGATCTTTGATTGTCCTCCACTCGTTAGGCATTTTCGTTTCTTTCTTCAATTGTGGCGTTTCCTCCGTTGATTGTTCCAAGATTTCATCTTGAATTTCCTTAGGCGTTTCCTCTTGTACTTTGTCTTTTAAACTATTTAGAATACCTGCAAGATCAGAACAAGAATCCTTTCTCGCCAAGCGAGCATTATTTTCGTAAAACACAATATGAGGGGATTCCTCCACAGTTTGGGTTCTATTATTAAATACCCTATATGATTTGCTACGTGAAGAATACCCAATAAAAATTCCCTCATCGGATTTGGCATCAAATTTTCCCAATTGATCTTTTCCATTGTTATGAATAAAACATTTACAACCGAATACTCTAAAATGGGAGATATTTGGTTTCCTTCCCTTGTAGAGTTCATAAGGGGTTTTCATGAGTATTGGCCTTATGACTACTCTATTTAAAATGTAGCATGCGGTACTCACGGCATCTGCCCAAAAAAGTTTTGGGAATCTTAGCCTCTTCGAGCATGGTTCTAGCCATCTCTTCGAGACACCTATTTTTCCTTTCCACCACCCCATTTTGTTGTGGTGTTCATGGAGCGGAAAAGATATGCTCGATACCGAGTTCTTCACAAAAATCCGCAAAGAGATTGTGATCAAACTCTCCCCCATGATCACTTCTAATTGAAGTGACGGTTGTTTCCTTTTCGTTTTGAACACGTTTAAGAAAATATTTAAAATTCTGAAAAGCATCACTTTTATGAGCAAGAAATAAAGTCCAAGTAAATCTGGAATAATCATCAACAATAACAAAAGCATAACGATTTCTACCTAGACTTTCAATGCGAGATGGTCCAAATAAATCCATGTGAAGCAATTGCAATGGTCTAGTAGTTGAAACAATATTTTTCGATTTAAAAGATGTTTTTGTTTGCTTCCCTTTTTGACAAGAATCACAAGTAGAGTCATTTTCATATTTCAAGTTTGGAAGACCAACAACTAAGTTTTGTGAAACCAATTTGTTCAAAAGATGCATGTTGATGTGAGCTACTCTACGATGCCATAACCAAGAATCATCCTCTTTGCTCATTAAACAATTCACATATTCGGGTGAAGAATTTGCAAGATCAACCATATAAATGTTATCCATTCTAAAACCACGAAGGATAATTTTAAAGTCGCTACGTCTAAAAACTAAGCATTCATCCAAATCAAATAAAACAAGATTTCCCTTGTCACATAATTGACTTATGCTCAAGAGATTATGTTTTAAACCTTTCACAAGTAATATATGCTTAATGGAAGAAATTTCATCCTTACCGACCGATCCGATGCCGATAATCTTTCCTTTGTTGTTATCACCAAAAATAACACTTCCCCCTTCCTTGTGTTCTAGTTGAAGGAATTTGGATTCGTCTCCCGTCATGTGCTTGGAGCATCCACTATCAAGGTACCATAGTACACTTGATCCCTTCAAACATACCTACAAAACAGATTAATGAGTTTTAGGTACCCATGCCATTTTGGGTCCTTGGGGGTTAGGCAAATCATAGTGATGTGATTGAGTGTTATGTCTATGTCGTGTAAAACAAGCAGGAGCAATATGTCCAATTCGTCTACAATGATGACAAGTCACATTAGGATTATGCATCCTTCTAGGTTGATAGTAATTGGACGGACGAAATTCATTTACTCTATTCTTGACAATATAACTATTGCGCAAATCATGAAAATCATTTCTCCTACCATTTGTTCTAGGATATGCATCATTTCTAGAATAGTTGTTTCTAGGTTGGAAGTCATTTCTAGGTGTTCTAAAAGGTTCAACATTCCTTCTAGTGTTTGGCCTAGAATGTGCATTATTTCTAGCATGATTATTTCTAGGTTTCGATTGATGAAAACCATTTCTAGGTTTGTTGTATCTAGGATGAACATTTGTTTTATTTATCCTAGGTTGAGCCTTAGGTGGTTGGGGGTTGGCTTCAACTTTCTCTTTAGGCTCGTTTCTAAAACCTATGCCATGCTTGGTCGACTTCAAATTAACAAGCACTTCATTCAAATTTTTATGAGAAGAGTTAAACTTTTCTAAGGTGCCCTTAAGCCTTTCTACTTCATTTTTGAGATGCATGCAAGAAGTACAATTTCTAGAACTCTCGGGCTTGTCGGCGCTTCTCTTGCCAAAAAATTTCCTCTTTCAACTTCTCATTTTCTAAAATCAGTTTTTCCAATTCCTTTTCTTTAAAAGAGAGTTGTTTTTGAAAATTTTTTTCTTTTAAAGAAGCATTTTCTTTTATACACTTAACAGTTTTTGAAGCTTTAATAAATTCGCTATACAACTCATCAAAAACATTTTGCATTTCTTCAAGGGAAAAGAAATTTTTGGAAGAAATTTGACATACCTCTTCTTTGTTGTCGTCTTGTGCCATAAGACAAAGATTTGCGGGTTTGTCTTCTTCTTCCTCACTTGACTCGTCACCGGAGTCGCCTCCCCAAGATATGTATGCTCGTTGCTTCTTGAAGGATTTCTTCTCCTTTTTAGCATTTGGGCAATTTGATTTGCACTCATAGCACTTTATTTGATCTCCTTGCTTTTTGCCCTTTCATTCATACTCTTTTCGCATGAACTTTTGAAATCTCTTGATAACGAGTCCGAACTCGTTGTCTCCGTCCTCATCATTTTGAGGTTGGCTTGTGCTTGCCTTGAGAGCGATTCTTTGCTTTCTTTGATCATCAACAAGAGGGTTAAGTATAGTAGATTCATAAGTTTTAAGGTTACCTCTTAATGCGTCGATGGTGACATTTGAAATGCCAATGGATTCTTGAATCGCGTCGGCCTTGGATCGCCATTCCGGAGTGAGACTTCGGAGAATTTTTCGGACAAGTTCCTTATCCGTGAAGGTCTTCTTAAGAGCATGTAAATCATTTACGATTTTTGAAAATCGTTCAAGCATCTCATCGACCTTTTCGCTTTCCTTCATGTGAAACAATTCATATGCATGGGTTAGGAAATCAATTTTGGCTTCCCTTACCTGGTCCGTACCTTCGTACGTAATTTCCAGCTTGTCCCACATTTGCTTCGCCGTTGTGCAACAAGATATCTTCCTGTAATCATCAGCATTTACAGCACAATATAATAAATTAATAGCTTTAGCATTATTTTGCACCTTTTGGATATCATCCGCATCGTATTCATCTTCGGACTTTGGGACCCATTCATTTTCAACCTTCTTGGTTGGAATTTGTTCTCCATTCATTATGACCTTCCAAAGATGAAAACTATTTAATTGTACTAATATTCTCATCCTCTCCTTCCAGTATGTATAATTTGCACCATCGAATAGCGGTGGTCGGGTGGAGCATTGTCCTTCACCTATTCCTGCAAAAGAATCACGAGTAGAAGCCATGGATGTTTCTCTCAAACGGTTAAGTCTTCAGAGAGTTGGGCTCTGATACCAATTGTTAGATAATACGCTTAACGCTAGAGGGAGGGTGAATAGCGTTATAATAAAAATTAGCGTAAACTTGCGGAATTTAAAAGTTGCAGGAAATAAATAAGTGCGATAAGTAAATAAATTAGAACAAACGCACCAATATATCCTGGTTCACCACAACCCGTGGCTAGTCCAGTCCCCCAGAGACTCTCTCGAGATTTCCACTAACTTGTTAAGCTTACGGGTGCTCAACAAACCGTTACAACTTGAGGACGCAAGCCTCAACAACCTTTGCTCGGAGAAACAACACTCCAAGACTTCAACCAAGGAAACACAAGTTCCTTCTTACAACACAAGGGACTAACACTTCCCTTCAAGTGTACAAAAACACTTAGCACTCAAACAAGACACTCCTTTAAGAGTAGATATGAGTAAAAAGAATGCGCTCAAGATCGCAACAACTTTTGACAAGAATTTGGCTCTCAAAAGCTTATGTAATGAATATAAAATGATAAGCAATAAAGTATGCAAGCTTTAGCAATTGTATGATCAGTTGTTGTGTATTGTTGTACTTAATAGACTGAATTGAAGCTGTATTTATAGTTGAAAAACTTTGTATTACCGTTGCCTAATTGCCAATTAAGAATTGCTGATTTTACTCTGTGACAATCGATTGTCAAATTACCACAATCGATTGTTTGCCAGTTCTTCCAAAAATCAATCCCAGATTTTACGCTTAACAATCGATTATCTAAGATCAATAATCGATTACTGGCAACGTTCAAAAAATCATTTCCAGATTTTACATAAAACAATCGATTGTCAGAAATCTACAATCGATTACTCAGCAACGTTCAAAAAATCATTTCCGGATTTTACTTAAAACAATCGATTATAGGAAATCAATAATCGATTACTCAGCAACGTTCAAAAAATCCTTTCCAGATTTTAATTAAAACAATCGATTTTAGGAAATCAATAATCGATTACCTGACGGTATTTGAAAACATATTGGCAACGGTCAGTTATACAATTGATTATACTAAGTTAACAATCGATTATATATCAGTCTTGAAAAATCAATTTAGACACTGCCTCTTGACAATCGATTGTTATAGGTTCACAATCGATTATTTAATAACTTTGAAAGTCTGGAAGACACTGCCTCAACACAATCGATTGTCATAAGTTCACAATCGATTATTTTGTGACTTTGAAAAATCTGATGGACACTGTCTCTTCACAATCGATTGTCATTAGCTTCACAATCGATTATTTTGAGCTTTGAAAAACTTTGGACACTGCCTCATCACAATCGATTGTCATAAGGTTCACAATCGATTGTCATGCAGATTTGAAAAATCTGATGCACTGCCTTAACACAATCGATTGTCATAAGTTCACAATCGATTGTCAAGCAGCTGACTTAAACATAATCGATTATCATAAGTACATAATCGATTATCTTAGTCCAGATTTTAGAGGCATGTTTAAAAATCATTTTGACTAAAGTAAATATGCATTATTTAAAATTATTTTGCTCTAAATTAAATATGCATGATTTGTTAAAAATATTTTTACGAGAGAAGCCAAGTCTTGAGTTTAAGATGTTGGATCAAGATCACAATTAAATACCGACTCATATAAAACTTAATCTTGATCTTTGTCTTGTGCTTGAATCTCGTTATATATCAATTTTGCGCTTGTGCTTGGACCTCGTCATATGTCAATTTGCGCATAGTTTGTCATTCATCAAAACCTACAAATATGAACACACGTTTAGTATAATGCCTTGAGAACGTGTTTCCAACAAGATGATTGTTGAATTATCTGCTAAAAACAAAATCGGCTTTGTTGACGGCTCATGTCCTCGACCTACCACTAATGCGGCTCAACAGAGACTGTGGGATAGATGTAATAACATGGTCATTTCCTGGTTGACCTCTTCTCTGTCTCCTCAGATTGCTGATAGTGTGCAGTATTCCGATACTGCACAGAGTATATGGTCCCAAATTGAGAAAAGATATGGTACCCCTAACAAGACCAAAATCTTTGAATTAAAAAGGGAACTTTCTCACACATCTCAAGGCTTCTTAGATGTAGCCTTATGGGATGAATTGGGCACAATGTGCACAAATCATGGGCAGAGATGTGTGTGTGCTGTTAAAACTGGAATAATTGAGGAAGATGATGAAAACAAGGTATTCCAGTTTCTTATGGGGCTAAATGAAGCATACATGGGGGTTAGGAGTAATCTGTTGATGATGCAGCCATTTCCTTCCCTTGACAGTGTTTACAATATAGTGCTTAATGATGAGAAACAGAGACAAGTTCAATATATTTCTCAAATCAGTCCAGACTCTATGTCTTTTAATGCTCATGCAAACGAGCACTCAGTTGGGTTTAATCAAGCCACAGTGCCTAGACCCCCTGTATTCAGATCCAGAATTAATTTTGAGCAAAGCAGAGGGCCCTTATTTTGCAGATACTGCAAGAAACCTGGGCACTTAATTGATAAGTGCTACAATATCCATGGGTCTCCTCAAAACATAAATTACAACAAGGGAAGGAAATCTACAACTGCTCATGCCTCCACTGGTGAGGAATGTGTGTCTGTTAATCATGGGAATCCTAATTTGTCTGTTCCTCTTGGGGATCCTACTGCCAGCCATCAACATGTTACACACATAGATGGTAACAGCTCTGTGATACTAGGGTTGCGCAGACACCAGTATGATCAATTGATGAGCTTGTTGCAACAGACATAGTTAGGGGATTCCAGTGATCAAGCTCATCCTCCCATGTGTGCTGCTAATTTTGTTGGTACTATGTTGATTGAGAGGTCTTGTTTTTGATTCCAATTATGCATGCTCACACATATTAATTCTGTCACCTGGATCATAAATTCAGGGGCATCTAATCATACGACACATGATAAAAACCTACTCTTTAACATCATACCTTTGACTGTTCCTTATCTTGTAACTCTACCTAATGGTTACAAAGTGAAAGTAACTTGTACAGGTTCTTTTGCATTAACTTCTTCCCTTACTCTTCACAATGTGCTTCTGGTTCCTTCCTTTAAACACAACTTGATTTCTGTTCACAAGTTGATAAAACAATTACACAGTATAGTTTTGTTTACCCCAACTTCCTGTTTACTTCACATGATACAGGACCCTTCTCTGAAGAGGCCTCTGGATCTTGGTAAATAGGAAGCTGGCCAATACAAACTGTCTTGGGTGCCACCTTCTCCTTCTTCCTCTCCTGGTTCCTCTTTTACTTCTGTGTGTGCTTTGTCTGATTTTTGTAATGATGACAATGTGTCTGACAGCAAAACTGTTACTTTGCCTCCAACTGTAAATAATACCATTTGTAATAATGTTGTTACCAATGATATGAATTACATTTGGCATTTAAGACTAGCACATACTCCTTTTGCTAATATGAGACATATTTCTGGTTTGTCTTTTCCACTTGCTTCTAAACAACCTTTTCCTTGTTCTGTCTGTCCTATGGCCAAACATACTAGACTCCCTTTTCATGACAGCAGTATCAGCACTACTAGACCATTCCAATTAATACATGTGGATACTTGGGGGCCTTACCACACTTCTACTTCTTCTGGTTATAAATACCTCCTTACTATAGTTGATGATTTTTCTAGGGCAACCTGGACACACATAATGGGATCTAAAAGCAATGCCTTTTCCCTGCTTAAGTCTTTCATCTCTTTTGTTAAAACTCAGTTTAACACTATGGTCCAAACTGTTAGAAGTGACAATGCCTTAGAATTGGGATCCAGCATTGAGGGCATATCTTTCTTTAGTAGCCAGGGGATTATTCATCAAACCTCCTGCCCTCATTCACCCCAACAGAATGGTGTTGTTGAAAGAAAGCACAGAACCCTTCTTGAAACATGTAGAGCCCTGCTCTTCCAATCTGGCCTACCTGTGTCTTTCTGGGGGGGTTGTCTGTTAACTGCCACTTATCTTCTTGACATAATACCTTCCAGAATCCTTCACAATAAGTCTCCTCATGAAATTCTGTATGGCAAAGCTCCATCCTATTCTCATTTGAGGGCATTTGGATGTCTTGCTTATGCTGCTGTCCCTATTCCTCAAAGGGACAAGCTGAAACCTAGAGCCCTCTCTTGTATTTTTTTGGGTTACCCCTTTGCCAAGAAGGATTATAAACTGTATAATTTGGTTTCCAAGAAGTGTTTTGTCTCCAGGGATGTTGCCTTCCATGAAACTTGTTTCCCTTTTAAGAATAAACCTACTTCTGCTGACCATTCTCCTCCATCTTTTCCTTCTATTCCTCCTGATGATCCTTTCCCTAATACAGTTTTTCCTATACATGCTTCCCCTGATTCTCCTGTTCCTGATTTTCCTGATTCTGGTTCATCTTCCCTTCCTTCTTTCAACCATGATATCCCTCCTCCTTTGTTACCTCCTTCACATCCTCTTCCTACTCCTAGAAAGTCCACTAGACAGCATAATCCTCCTTCCTACCTTAAGGATTATGTCTGTCAACTCCCTGCCTTTTCTGGTTCCTCTTCTTCCACTTTGGAATCTGAACCTCTGTATTACTCTCAAGCTGCATCTTTCCCAGCATGGCAGGACGCAATGAGGCAGGAGTTTGATGCTTTGGAAGCTAACCATACTTGGGATATTGTTCCTCTTCCTCCTGGTAAGAAACCCATTGGCTGTAAATGGGTCTATAAAATCAAATACAAGTCTGATGGTCTTGTTGAAAGGTATAAAGCAAGGCTAGTTATTAGGGGTGATACACAGGTTGAAGGGATTGATTTTATTGACACCTTTTCTCCTGTGATTAAGATGACCACTATGAAATGCCTTATTGCTGTGGCTGTCAAGAATCACTGGCCTCTATTTTAGCTTGATGTCAATGATGCCTTTCTCCATGGAGATTTGGATGAGGAAGTTTACATGAAACTTCCTCCAGGTTTGACAGTTTCTACTCCAGTTTCTGCTCCTATTTCTGGTTCTGTTTCTCCACCTTCTTCTACTTCTTCTCCTCTGGTTTGTAAACTCAAGAAATCCCTATATGGGCTAAGACAAGCATCCAGACAATGGTTTGGCAAGTTGTCTTCTGCTCTTTATTCCAGAGGGTACAAACATTCTTTGAATGACTATTCTTTGTTCATCAAAGGTAAACCTGGCTCCCTTGTGTTGTGGCAGTCTATGTGGATGACATTATCCTTACTGGGGATGACAGTGATAAAATTACTGCCCTGAAGCTGTTTCTGGATGATCAGTTTAAAATCAAAGATTTAGGATCTTTGCATTATTTTTTGGGCCTTGAAATGTCAGTTGTTCCTGGTGGAATGATCCTTAATCAGCATAAGTATATTTCTGATTTACTGCATCAGTTTGACTGTGCAATGTCTCCTCTGTTGTTTCTCCTTTGGACATTAATATAAAACTTCATGCTGATTCTGGTGACCTCTTATCCTCTCCTGACCAGTACAGGAGTCTAATTGGTAAGATGTTATTTCTGACTCATACCAGGCCTGACATATGCTTCGCTGTTCAACATCTGAATCAATTCCTCAAGTGCCCCAGACTTCCCCATATGAATGCTGCCTTGCATGTTTTGAGATACCTTAAAGGCACTCCTTCTATGGCTTTATTTTATTCTGCCCATGCTGATTTCTCTGTTACTGGCTATTCTGATAGTGACTGGGATGCATGCCCTGATACTAGATGATATGTTACTGGATTTTGTGTGCTTTTGGGTGGTTGCCTGATTAGTTGGAAATCGAAGAAACAACCTGTTGTTTCTCTGTCTTCTGCTGAGGCAGAATATCGAGCCCTCAGCAAAGTTGTTGCTGAATTGACTTTGGCTTTCTCGTTTGTTGGTTGATCTTGGGGTACCTGTTTCTCCTCCTTTTTCTGTATATTGTGACAGTCAGGCTGCTGTTCATATAGCTAACAATCCTGTTTTTCATGAACGTACCAAACACATCAAGGTGGACTGCCATTTTGTTCAGGACCTGTTACAGACTGGTTTTCTCCAGCTGCTTCATGTTCCTACTTCTCGTCAGCTGGCTGACCTGCTCACTAAGCCATTGCCTAGCACTGTGCTTCATCCACTATTATCCAAGTTGCAGGTGGTCTCCCCCTCCAACTTGAGGGTGGTGTTGAGATGAAAGACTATACATGATTGTACACACTGTATACACATTATATATTTATTGTATTTTCTAGTATACAATATATTGGGCTGTGATGATTGTTATTAGAGTTGTATATATATCTGAGCCCACTGTTAGTTTGATATTGGGCCGTCTGACCCGACCCAATATCAATTGTATATAGGTGATTGTATCAAATATTTTTAGTAGAGGTTTTCATTTGTCTTCTCGGGTTTCCTCCAGAAGCTTCGCATCTCTCTCTGCTTCTCACTGTTCATCTTCATCTCTCTGATTTTCTTTCTTCAAATCTCCATGTTTTCAGCTACGCGTAACAAGGTATAGCAAAGGAGAAAGCCGGCTACTACAATGTTAGAGGCTTAGAGCTGCTGGAGATGTTTCTGAAATGCTGCAAAGATTTCATATATATATATATATATATATATATATATATATATATATATATATATATATATATATATATATAATACTCCTTGTTCCACGTACTGAGATTCGTAACAAGTACAATAAACTGAGGTTGTGTTGATGGAATTGTAATGCATTGTTATGGTAATTAATAAAATTTGATAGTTGAAAAAAAATCTATTCGTTATAAGTAGTTAGAATGTATAATTTCTACCTTTTTTTCCACATTATTTGCTTAATCAATAGGTAGACATACTGCCAACTTTTATATTTAAAAAATATCATCATAACACAATATTCATAGCACATCATCCACCTTACATGTCTACCATATGTCCCAATTAACGGTGGACATAATTTATAAAATAATTTCAACGCTGCATCATATTTTCAATTTATGCCATTCCATACACACACTCAGTTTTGAGTTTAAATTTGACCAACTTAAATATTCAATAATTCAAGGAAAAAAATCAAGGTGTTCCAAAAGTGTAGATCGTGAGACATAAAAAGCAGGGAGTACGCATTGATTGACCAGCTAATGGATTACAATAATGTGAATGAGGACTTTTCTCATTATAGGTTAAGTAAAAAAATGATTGATTGCAATTCAGTCGTGGGGTATGTTTTTTGACCATTAATATATGATTTAAAAGACATATGTGAATGCCGGTGCAATATACTAATATCATTTTCACCAACATATTAATTCAAATCTAAAAGTTCTTTCTCTCCTCTATAAGGCTACTATTCAATAAGAAGAAGATTTTCTGGAGATTCTTTTATTTTCATTTGTCTTTGACTTAAAGCCTTTACTCTAGGAATATGGGGGGAATCAATAAGTGAAACATTTTAATCCTTTTTTTTTAAATCATTAGTGGCGGATGTATATAGTTGGCAGGAGCGCTACTATTCTTTAGGATATACTCCTATGTAGGTGAATTGTTTTTGAATATATATCGTATATTATGTTTATTCTAAGAGGACACTCATTGCCCCCAAAGAATCAGTACTATGTAATAGTGGTTATAAATAGATTCTAAAATTTATTACTTGATGGATAAGTCATCCTCTTCCTATAAATAGAGGGTTCTATTCCATGTAAATCATCCCATATCAATAAGAATTCTCATCCTCTCTAATTTTTTTATGCAACACTCTTCTTCTTTTATTTTTCCATAATAATAGTGCAATACTAGTAGTTCGCAATTATTAATTTAAAATTCCTGGATCGTTTTAGTTAATACACATCCACGCATAGTTGGTTCTTTGGCCAATATCCTTTTGCGACTGACACATGATATTTATATTAGATAAATGAATACAAAACAATATTTTCACAAAATTTGTGTGTGAAAGTGGACGTACAAAAAAGGGGCAAAATGCACCATAGTCATTTTGAGCATGCTATTTAAAATATATCCATAATTTATACCTAAATTTCACGATTAAGTATTCTAAATTTTTTAATTTCTAATTTGGAATTCAGGACTTAGTGATCTAAATTTTGAACTGCTAATTTAAAATTCAAGACATAAGATTCGTATTTTTGGATGCAATTTTTGAACTTTAGGACACGATATTTTGAAGTTTGAGGTTTAAACCTCAGGAATCTTTAAATATATTGTAAACTGTGAGTATATTGTAGACAACATATTTAAAAGTGGCTACCTGATTTTTTGAATCTGAATGCATATCTGAATATTAATTTGTGTATTGAGGTTAAAACGTCTGAATCTAAAATACACATCTGAATATTAAGATATGAATACTGAATAATTAAGACTGTTTATTTTCTCTACATCTGAATATGTAAAACTTGTCTTTATTTTTTAAAGTATAAATTCAAATCAAATAGTACTAATTACTCTAATAGCATATTAATAAAATATTTTTAAAAAATTATATAATAGTTGGTATTGATGATGGCTAGCAATGCTGGTTTTGGGTGCCGACTGGGTAGTGGCTGGTAGTGATGTTAGTTGATAGTGATGATTATGAGTAGTAGATGGTAGATGACAGTAGTAGTTAACGGTGGTAGTTGCTGGTGGTGGTGAATGATAATATGATTAGTGATATATAGTGGTTGTTGATAGTGGTGATTGATAATTATTGCAGTAATGGTACTTAGTAGTGATGGTTGTAAATAATGGTTAACGATAACGGCAACTGATATCCGCGCTTGACAATGGTGATGGTTGTCAAGTGTCGCTACTTGACCCAACGCTATCGAGGAAGGTGATAATAGGTGGTGGGTAGTGAGTGTCGGTAGGCTATAATGGTATGTGACAATGATAGCATGGTAATGGTGATATAGTAGTGAAAGTGTAAGTGTAATAGTGAAATATCATATGTATATAAACTTTTGAATGTATAACATCTTAATAATATTAAGATTCCGTTCTAGATCTTAATCATTAAGATCGATAAAGATTTATTAAGTGATTGTAAAGTTGAAAAAACAAACAAAGTTAATGTTTAAAATCTGAATAATTAAGGTTCAAATTTAAAAAACAAATACAATTAATAACTGAAATATGAATGATTAAGATTCATACCTTCATTAAGTAAAAAAAAATAAGAAATGCACATGAAAGATTTTTTCAACAAGGATGATATTTTAATTGGTCGGCAAAAAGTTGAGTGACTATTATATGACCAAAAATAAAAATAGTGACTTTATAGTAATAGACATATACTTGGATAACCACCCATAAAATTTTAACCTTCAAATAAACTTGGTTAATCTTTTCCTGTTAGAATCACCATTTCAATTTAATATTCTCGATGACGCTGAGGTACGAATAGTGAGCAAGCTTTTAACACCGTGACACGAATTACACAAAAAAAAAAGATAGAAGAAAAGGAATTTTTTGATTTTGCCTAATTAATATTTTGGTTGAAAGCAACATATTTTGGTGAGTAGGCAGTTAGTGAATTAAACTAAGAATCCAAAACAGTAATTAAAGAATAAATAAAGTGATGATGGGATCAGAGGTAAAGCCCACCAAGTTTGAATAAATTAGAGAATAAACTTATCTTATTAATCTATACTAATACCAAAATCAGGTTAGCATCTTCTGAAGTTGTAGTACTCTATATTTTAAATCTGGTACTACTCTAAAATGGATAGTACACTCAGTAGTAATCAATGCTCCAGGATATCAAGTTTGCAATAGTTTATGAAATGAGATGGATAATATTAGCAGTACAAGAACCTAGTACAATGATGTACCAGAAAAACTTGGTACTTTAATAAAATGGACAAGATTTTACTACTTGTAGTACAATCAGTGTACTTGCTAGTATTGTTGTAAAAAATTGTACGGTTGTGACATGGTAGAACTAATCTATAAAAGTAGTCGAATTTGCCCCACTCGATATGCTAAGGGGAAATTGAAGAAGAAGCAGAAGATGATACGTTGTTGGTGACTTTGGTCCCGAAAGAATGTTGGTTAGTATTAATTGTTTGTATACACGCACTTACGCCTAAAATATAGATTTTTCACTATATGTTTTCAATTTACATAAACAAAACCTTTTTTCCCCAAAAATGTGGTCCAACTCTTTTCTTAAACTCTTATATATACAAGAACACCCACGTAAGCTTTTGTATATAGCGGAAACATAACGCACCGTCAGATTAATTGTCTTGTTTCCTCATACATTTTTGTGTGGTCTATGGCATCAACCACTAATTTTCTCATTACCAAAATGGCTACCATTTTTACATATCTTTTTCTGTGTTCCATAAACCGCAATTTTTATATTTTATTTCAATATACCTTAAACCAAATTAATAAATTATTCTTATGTAAAGTGTCGATAAGATTGTCCCTTTTTCTTTACAACAACTCAGTTTCCTTATTTGAAAATGTTAAGATCAGTCAACTTCATCATTTCATGTGTTTTCTCCTTTCCGCTAATTACAAGTGCATTTACCAAGTTTTTTGTATTACATTCCCTCTGTGCTAAATTGATCAAATAGGTTATTTTGACGGACAACATTATTAAATTAGATTAACAAATTATGCGCATGAAAACCCAACTTTTTCAAAAAGGCAAACTTGCAGTCTTGTATACGATGAAACTGTAGGACTTTAGCTTTTATTTACTGATAATACAATTAAATATTTACACTCCATTGCAATTTAACCTAGTGCATAAGGTTGCAGCTTGTGTTATTGTTTAGGTTAGTAGTTCAATTGTTTTATGTAGAGTTACCTGCAATTACATTTCAAGCGAGCAGATAATGTTGAAAATTTACATTATCAATGTATATAGTTAAGGTCATTGTTGAATGCTACGAAAGAAGAAGCATCAGTGTATGGACACAGCATTAAACTTTTGGGACCAAAGTCACCAACAGAGTCTCAAATTTCTCATCTCCAACATCCAACTGAGGGGAACAGCCAACAACTTTGTTTCTCAATGATTTCTATTGTTATGTTTTTGTATATTAGTGACGTTTTGTTCCACTTGGAGAATGTAACATATAGGGGAAAACTACCCTACATACCTACCTAATCAAAAGTAATTACCTGTAATTGCCCATTTTAAAAGTAATTACATTAATTCATATTCTATTATAACTAATTACCTGCCTAACCCAATTCTTGCTTGCGGTAGACATATTTAATGTAAGCAGCAAAAGTGAAAATCCTAAAAAGAAGCCAAAGAATAGTTAGCTCGACAGTGTGTTAGTATTGTACCTTTTTATGCTATCATTACCCTTTTTTTTATTTGTGCTCCATAGTTTATTTTATCTTTTAAAAGTAAAATAAGAAATAATATATACTATATAACTTAAATTTGAATTTTCATATGTGTTTTGAAGTGCTTGTTGTTGAAATTTATTGGGTATTGTTCTTTGATTATGATGTAATGCTAATTTTCAAAGATTTTATTGTGAGAAAATTAAATCCATCATCTTGAAACTTGAAACTCATAACTTGATTTTTTTGAGTTTTTAATTGTTTTGATCCGATCATGTATGTGTTTGTTTGGAAAGTTGATTGGAGGTTGTAGCTAAAGCTTTAGTCAATTTGATATGGAGATTTTAACTTGTAGTAGATTTTAGAAATTTGGGTTGAAATATAGTTGAACAAGAGAAGATGACGAATTTGTATTATATACTAAGTATACAAATATACCATTTTGGTATACAATTTATTCCAACTAGTATAGCTTTATACTATATTGGTATCATATGCTATTTGAATCATTTTTTAGTTGTATTAGCTGCATTTAATTGGTACAATATTTGATTTTTTTTAAATAATTTTAATATAATACAATATCTTGAAATACCTTATTATATTAATATGTGGTACACTATTTCTTATTTTTCTCTTTATGCATGTGTGTTATGTAATAGTAGTATAGTCATATAGTTGTCAGGAATTAACTAGTAAAACTGTATACTATGTTGGTATATTTATATGCCATATTGGTATCATATGGTAGTTTGAACATTATTTTGGTTGTTTTAGCTGCATTTTAACTGAATTCTATTATGAAATTATTTATATCAACATGAGTTGCAATAATGCTAGAATTTTTGTGTGCTGATGGAATAAATTAAGTGTATTAATAGTTTTTATAGTTATAGGCAATTGTTGGAACGACCCCATAAAACTATATAGCCTCTTAATATATGAAATGAGCAAGTTGTTTTGCGAATATTTAGTTTGCAATACGAACATGTAATTTTCTCATACTTTTATTACGTTCCTTAATGGTTTGGTAGAGTAGTATAGTCGCAGATAGTTGTAGCAATATTTTAGAGAAATCATATGCGTTGTTGGTATACATATATACCATATTGGTATCACATGGTACTAGAAGTCTTTTTCGCTACTTATACTTTATTTCTATTTTTTAATATTTTATTGTCATTTTTATTCTAGCTAGTATATATGGAGATTTGGTTGTCGTAGATTATGTTTCTTGCTCTATAACTAGTTGTATTACTGCTAATTGTAGAGTGTGTACTGATATTTATAGGGAAGGAGATCAAGGTTTGCATGACAATCATGTGTTGATTCTTACAATCTGATTATGTAATTTATGGTGCTCAACAACAGTCAATGTGATATTCAATTTATTAGGTCAAGTGACAACTAATATTATTTCAGTTTAATAATTGAATTTAAAAAATGAGAAAGAAAAATAAAATAAAAGGTATATTGTACTAGTTATATTAAAAAAGGTGAACAAACATTTATTATATCAATTATTTTTCTTATTGCATAAAAAAAGAATAATAAAAAATAGTAAAAATGGTAAATGAAATTAGATTATGGAGAGAAAAAGAATACAACAACAACAACTACCCGGTATACTCCCACCAGGTGGGATCTGGGGAGGGTAATATGTAGACGAGCCTTACCCCTGCCCGAAAGGGCAGAGAGGCTGCTTCCAATCGACCCTCGGCGAGTAGAGTAAAAAGGGGGAAGCTGCATTAAGAAACAGAGATAAGAGGGAGCTTGCTCTGATGGTAAGCAACCCCCACTTCCAACCGAGAGGTTGTGAGTTCGAGTCTCCCCAAGAGCAAAGGTGGGAAATTCTTGGAGGGAAGGATGTCGGGGGTCTATTTGGAAACAGCCTCTCTACTCCAGGGTAGGGGTAAGGTCTGCGTACATACTACCCTCCCCAGACCCCACTAAGTGGGATTATATTGGGTTGTACTTTTTATCATAAAATCTGCGCTAATACGGAGAGAAAAAGAATATATAAAAAAAAGTTAAATGAAATTAGAAAAGGAAAAAAGGGAAAGAAAAAAAGAAAATGAGAAAAAAGAAAAGCAGAAAAGAAAAAAAGAGAAAAAGAAGAAGAAACGAAGCATAGAAACAAAAAAGAATTCGAGAATAAAATAAAACACTCCCTACAAAAGCTACTATGGGTAGGAAATATAATTAGTTTATGGGTAGAAAAACAAATGGATAGACAAGAGTAAATAATTTTATTTTTATGGGTAACTGTGTCAAAACCCCTAAAATAATATTCATTGTATAAGAGGTAGGAGCCAGAAGACATAAAATAGTAATATATCTATTTGGTATACTATTGTGGCAAGTATTTTATAATAATATTAAGTACTAATATGCCATTTTATTATACTAATATACCATCTTATTATAATGATATATAATTTTGGATCTTATGTGCTAGAAATATTTACAGTAATACATATATTTAAAGAAAGATAAATAAGATATACTATATAGCTTGTTTTTTTTTTTATAATTGATATGGGGAAAAAGAAAAATATGGAACAAATAAGGGGGAAAAGATACTTTATCAGTTTTTTTAATTCTATAACAAAATAAAAAAAAAATAAAGAAAAGGATCAAATGAGTGCCGATCATCAATAAGCATTCGATGGTCCATGGAATAGGTAGACCGGGTAAATACTTTGATTTGGGTAGAAGCGGGTAAATTGTTTTGTGTTAAGTAGGTACTTGTCAACTTATGGGGTAGTAATTTTAGCCAAAACTCATCTAACCCGTCCAACTAGCCCAGAGATTAATGGGCTGAACTACAAATATTTTAGCTCATGTGTCAATTTGGGTTGAGCCTAAGTTAACCCATTATTTTTGATAGCTCATTCTGACCCATTTAACATCCCAAATACAACCCATGAAATTCACCCAAAACAAAAAATCTCAACCCAACTTATCTAAAAATTTACTTAGTTGTCCCGATTTTTTATTTTCTTTTGTATTTTTAATTTTTCTATTCTTTTTGTTTTTCTACACTACGCACCCACCCACCTACCCCCCCATCTCCCGCGTAAAATCCCTAAGAAAAATTCACTTTTTTAATATTGTTAATTTTCTATTTTTTTTTTATTTTTCTGCACTATCAACCCACCCAACCCCTACCCTCCCACTTCCCCCCCCCCTCTCCGGCACAATCCCCTTAAAAAAATTTGACTTTTTTTTTGTATTTTTAATTTTTTTATTTTTCTGCACCACCCACCCTGCAACCCCCCACCCACCATCACCCATAAAATATCTGTCAATTTACATATTTTAAGGTAAATGATTTTTTTTATGTAAGATGAGCATGGTTCTAAAACATGGGCCGAATTGGGCGGGTTTGGTTATGACCCATTATTTAGCCAATATTGACCCAGCCCATTTTAACCCAAATATATTTGAGTTGGGTTAGACAATGACTCATTTATTGACGTAACCCATCTTGACCCGCCTAAATTCAGCCCAACCCGCCCATTTGCCACCCCTACCATATAGATGCAGAGTTAGCCCCTGCGTTTTGATCATTCTTTGGCTTCTCATGTTATTATTATATTGTTGGTCGAATGGGTAAGGGATTTAAGATAACGTAATTTTCTAATGCAAAGTTAGTTCTAAATAATGTAAACTCAATTTAATTTTGTGAAAGCTTTTTATGCTGTCTGATATATGCATCCTCGCTTTATAATAGTAACTATATTTGTTGAATACCATTAATTGGGACCCTTTTAATCCATCTGGTAAGGTTCTCCATCAAAAAAATATAGGTCAAACTCTGACTAAGGAAATTCGGCATGAAAAGGTACTATTAGAACTAATTCAGCCGAGGCCGATTAATGACCAATGGAACTCACTGCCGAGCAGTCGATTATGGATGAGGTCAAATATTGAGAGCAACAGTAACGACTAGTTTTATAATTGGGTCTTTATGAGAATATTCCATTGAATTTGTCTGTACTTTAGGGTTGATGGGGGTATGTCTCATAAAAATAAAAGAGAGATAAGGTAAAAGGGAGGTATTATTTGTTGGAAACACGTTCTCAATGCAATATACTAAAACGTGTGTTCTTTTGTATAGGTTTTGATGAATGACAAACGAAGCGAAAATTGATATATGACGAAGTTCAAGAAACAAGCGCACAATTGATATACAACGAGATTCAAGCTCAAGACAAAGTTTTATAGTTTAATTGAGTCATTCTTAATTGTGATCTTGATCCTACAACTTGACTCGTAACATGAATTCTCTCATAAAACTATTTTCCAAAATCATGCATATTTAATTTAATGTCAAATGATTTTAAATCATGCATATTTACAGTAGTCAAAATAATTTTTAGACATGCCTTAAAAATCTGGACTAAGATAATCGATTATGTACTTATGATAATCGATTGTTTTAAGCCAAGACTGCATGACAATCGATTGTGAACTAATGACAATCGATTGTGAGTAAGACAGTGAGCATCAGGTTTTTCAAACCTGCATGACAATCGATTGTGAACTAATGACAATCGATTGTGACTGAGGCAGTGTCCAAAGTTTTTCAAAACTCAGAATAATCGATTAAGAACTAATGGTAATCGATTATGTTGAGACAGTGTCTTCCAGTGATTTTCAAATTTATTAAATAATCGATTGTTACATTGGACAATCGATTGTCAAAGAGACAGTGTCTAAAATGTTTTTCAAAAACTGATAAGTAATCGATTGTTGACTTTGTGCAATCGATTGTGAAGCTGACCGTTGTCGTAAAGTTTTCAAATACCGTCAGGTAATCGATTATTGATTCTGTATAATCGATTGTTTTGATTAAAATCCGGAAAAGATTTTTTGAACATTATTGGGTAATCGATTATTGATTTTGTATAATCGATTGTTTTGATTAAATTCGGAAAAGATTTTTTGAACGTTGCTGAGTAATCGATTGTTGATTCTAGACAATCGATTGTTTGTGGTAAAATCTGGAAAGGATTTTTTGAACGTTGCCAGTAATCGATTATGGATTGTAAGTAATCGATTATCAAGCGTAAAATCTGGGATTGAATTTTGGTCTGACTGGCAGACAATCGATTGTTGGGGTTTGACAATCGAATGTCAGTGAGTAAAATCAGCAACTCTTAATTGGCAATTAGGCAACGGTAATGCCAAGTTTTTCAACTATAAATACAGCTTCATTTCAGTGTTTTAAACACAACAACATACTACAACTGATCATTACATTGCTATAAGCTTGCATACTTTTGTTTATCATTTTATATTCAATTTCATAAAGCTTTTGAGAGCCATATTCTTGTCCAAAGTTGTTGTGATCTAGAGCTTATTTCTTTTTTCTCATACCTACTCATAAAGGAGTATATTGTTTGAGTGTTTTAGTGTTTTTACACTTGGAAGAGAATTGTGATTCTCTTGTTGTAAGGAACGTGTGTTTCCTTGGTTGAAGTCTTGGAGTGTTGTAACTCCGAGCAAAGGTGTTGAGGCTTGCGTCCTCAAGTTGTAAAGGTTTGTTAAGCACCCGAAAGCTTGACAAGTTAGTGGAAAATCTCGAGAGAGTCTCTCGGGGACTGGACTAGCCACACGTTGTGTTAAACCAGGATATATCTGTGTGTAAGTTATTATTTATCGCACTTATTTACTTCCTGCAAATTTTAATTTCCGCAAGTTTACGCTAAATTGTATTATAACGCTATTCACCCCCCCTCTAGCGTTAAGCGTATTTTCTAACAATTGGTATCAGAGCCATACTCTCTGAAGATTTAACAATTTGAGAGAACCATCCATGGCTTCTACTCGTGACTCTTTTGCAGGAATTGATGAAGGACAGTGCTCCACACGACCACCTCTATTCAATGGTACAAATTACACGTACTGGAAGGAGAGGATGATGATCTTCGTTCAATCCAACAGTTTTCACCTTTGGAAGGTGTTTACAAAGGGAAATCAAATTCTAACCAAGAAGGTGGAAAATGAATGGGTTCCCAAGTCCGAGGATGAGTATGACGCGGATGACATCCGAAAGGTCCAAAATAATGCTAAAGCAATAAACTTATTATATTGTGCTGTTAATGCTGACGATTACAGGAAAATATCGTGTTGCACAATAGCAAAGGAGATATGGGACAAGCTAGAAGTTACATACGAAGGAACGGATCAGGTAAGGGAAGCAAAAATTGATTTCCTAACCCATGCTTATGAATTATTTCACATGAAGGAAGGAGAAAAGGTGGACGAAATGTTTGAACGATTTTCAATAATTGTAAATGATCTACATGCCCTCAAAAAGACATTCACGGATAGAGAACTTGTACGGAAGATCCTTAGAAGTCTAACTCCGGCATGGCGATCAAAGGCCGACGCAATCCAAGAATCCATCGGCGTCTCAAATGTCACAATTGACGCATTAAGAGGTAATCTCAAGACCTATGAATCTACTATTCATAACCCTCTTGTTGATGATCAAAGGAGGCAAAGAATAGCTCTAAAGGCGAGCACAAGTCAATCGCAAATTGATGAGGAAGGAGACAACGAGTTTGGACTCGTTATCAAAAGATTTCAAAAGTTCATGCGCAAGGAGTATGAACGCAAAGGGAAAAAGCAAGGAGAAATAAAGTGCTACGAATTCGGAGAAATCGGGCACATCAAGTCAAATTGCCCAAACCTCAAGAAAGAAAAGAAATCTTTTAAAAAGCAACGCGCATATATTTCTTGGGGAGGTGACTCCGGAGATGAGTCAAGCGAAGGAGAAGAAGACGAAGCAGCAAATCTTTGCCTCATGGCACAAGAAGATAACAAAGATGAGGTATGTGAAATTTTGTCTCAAAACTTCTTTACTCTTGATGAAATGCGAACTGCTTTTGATGAATTATATACTGAATTTATTAAAGCTTCAAAAACAGTCAAAAGCGTAAAAGAAAATGCTTCTCTAAAAGAAAAAGATTTTCAAAAACAGCTTTCTTTAAAAGAAAAGGATTTAGAAAAACTGGTTTTAGAAAATGAGAAGCTGAAAGAGGAAAACAATTTTTTTGGAAAAAGAAGTTCCGATAAGCCCGAAAGCTCTACTAGAAATTGCATTTCTTGTTTGCATCTTAAGAATGAAGTAAGTAGGCTTAAAGGCACATTAGATAAGTTTAATTCTTCGCACAAAAACTTGAATGATGTTCTTGTTAACTTGAAATCAACCAAGCATGGAATAGGCTTTAAGAATGAAGAAAAGGTTGACGCTAAACCCCAACAACCTAAAGCTCAACCTAGGATTAACAATAGAAATGCTTATCCTAGAAACAACAACTCTAGAGCCAATGTGCATGCTAGACAAAATGCTGAACATTTTAGAAGACCTAGGAATGACTTACCACCTAGAAATAGTCACCCTAGAAATGATGCATATTTTAGGCCAAATTTTGAACCCCTTAGAAGACCTAGCAATGGCCCTCAACCGAGAAACAACCACTCTAGAAATGCTGCCCATCCTAGAGCTCATAGTAGGAGAAATAACTCTCATGAAATGCGAAATAGTCATAGTGTTCAAAATAGAGTAAGAAATTTTCATCCGTCTAGTTAGTATGAACCTAGAAGGATGCATAACCCAAATGTGACTTGTCATTATTGTAGACGTATTGGTCATATTGCTCCTGCATGCTTTACACGTCATAGACATATTACTCAATCGCATCATTATAATATGCCTAACCCCCAATGACCCAAGATAGCATGGGTACCTAAAGAACATTAATTTGTTTTGTAGGTGTGCTTGAAGGGATCAAGTGTACTATGGTACCTTGATAGTGGATGCTCCAAGCATATGACGGGAGATGAATCCAAATTCCTTCAATTAGAGCACAAAGAAGGAGGAAGCGTTATCTTCGGTGATAACAATAAAGGAAAGATCATCGGCATCGGCTCGGTCGGTAAGGATGAAAAATCCTCTATTAAGCATATATTACTTGTTAAAGGATTAAAGCATAATCTCTTGAGCATAATCCAATTGTGTGACAAGGGAAATCTTGCTTTATTTGATTCGGATGAATGCTTAGTGTTCAGACGTAGTGATTTCAAAATTATCCTCCGTGGTTTTAGAGTGGATAATATTTATATGGTTGATCTTGCTAAATACTCACCCGATTATGTTGATTGTCTAATGAGTAAAGAGGATAATACTTGGCTATGGCATCGTAGAGTAGCACATATCAATATGCATCTTTTGAACAAATTGATTTCTCAAAACTTAGTTGTTGGTCTTCCCAATTTAAAATTTGAAAATAACTCTATTTGTGACTCGTGTCAAAAGGGGAAGCAAACAAAAGCATCTTTCAAATCTAATAACATTATTTCAACTTCTAGACCATTACAATTGCTTCATATGGATCTATTTGGTCCTTCTCGCATTGAAAGTCTAGGAAGAAATAGATATGCTTTTGTGATTGTTGATGATTACTCTAGATTTACTTGGGCTTTATTTCTTGCCAATAAAAGTGATGCTTTTCAAAATTTTAAATATTTTCTTAAGCGTGTTCAAAATGAGAAAGAAACAACCGTCACTTCAATTAGAAGTGATCATGGGGGAGAGTTTGATCACAATCTCTTTGCGGACTTTTGTGACGAACTCGGAATCGAGCATACCTTTTCCGCTCCACGTACACCACAACAAAATGGGGTGGTGGAAAGGAAAAATAGGTGTCTCGAAGAGATGGCTAGAACCATGCTCGACGAAGCTAAAATACCCAAACATTTTTGGGCGGACGCCGTGAGTATCGCTTGCTATGTTCTAAATAGAGTAGTAATTCGGCCGATACTCATGAAAAACCCCTATGAACTTTATAAGGGTAGAAAACCAAATATTTCCCATTTTAGAGTTTTTGGTTGCAAATGTTTTGTTCATAACAATGGCAAAGACCAATTGGGTAAATTTGATGCTAAGTCGGATGAAGGTATTTTCATTGGATATTCCTCACGTAGTAAAGCATATAGGGTCTTTAATAAACGAACTCAAATTGTGGAGGAATCCCCTCATGTTGTATTTTCTGAAAATAATGCTCGCTTGGCGAGAAAGGATTCCGGTTTTGATCTTGCAGGTATCTTAGATAGCTTGAAAGACAAAATACAAGAGGAACCACCCAAGGAAAATAAAGATGAAACTGAGGAACAACCAACGGAAGAAGCGCCACAATTGGAAAAAGAAATGAATATGCCTAACGAGTGGAGGACAACCAAAGATCACCCTCTCGAACAGGTAATTGGCAACGTTGGAGACAAGGTAAGTACCCGAAACTCTCTCAAAAATACCTTAGAACATACTGCTTTTGTTTCTCAAATTGAACCCAAAACCATCTCAGAAGCAATTGGGGATGAATTTTGGACCTTGGCAATGCAAGAGGAGCTTAACCAATTCGAACGCAATGACGTTTGGGATTTGGTGCCAAGACCCGAAGGTCATACCATAATTGGTACGAAATGGGTTTTTCGCAATAAACTAGATGAAAATGGTATAATCACTAGAAACAAAGCTAGGCTTGTAGCAAAAGGCTATAATCAAGAAGAGGGTATTGACTAGGAGGAAACATATGCTCCCGTAGCTAGATTAGAAGCTATTCGCTGATTGCTTGCATTTGCCTCTTCTATGAATTTCAATTTATATCAAATGGATGTGAAAAGTGCTTTTCTAAATGGTGTTATTCAAGAAGAAGTTTATGTTGAACAACCCCCCGGTTTTGAAGATTTTAAATCTCCCGATCATGTTTCCAAACTCAAAAAGGCTCTTTATGGTTTAAAACAAGCTCCCCGAGCTTGGTATAAAGATTGAGTAAGTTTCTTTTGGAAAATGATTTCATTAGGGGGAAAGTTGACACAACTCTCTTTGTTAAGCATAAAAACAATGATATTTTGTTAGTTCAAATATATGTAGATGATATTATATTTGGTGCTACTAACAATGTTTTATGCAAGGAATTTTCCGATTTAATGACAAGCGAATTTGAGATGTCTATGATTGGTGAGTTAACATTCTTTTTGGGATTACAAGTGAAGCAAATGAAAGAAGGTACATTCATTTGTCATGCCAAATATTGCAAAGAATTGCTGAAACGATTTGAGATGAACATTGCAAAAGAAATGGCAACTCCCATGAGCACATCCGATCATCTAGACAAAGATGAGAAAGGTAAGGAAGTCGACACCAAAAAGTATCGAGGTATGATTGGCTCTCTTCTTTATCTTACTGCTAGTCGTCCGGACATCATGTTTAGCGTGTGCTTATGCGCTCGTTATCAATCGTGTCCGAAGGAGTCTCACCTTACTGCGGTAAAACGGATTTTAAGGTATCTTGTTGGTACTACAAATGTGGGTCTATGGTACCCCCAAAGGTTCTTCATGCCAACTTGTTGGCTATTCCGACTCCGATTTTGCTGGATGCAAATTGGACCGCAAGAGCACTAGTGGCACTTGCCATTTTCTCGGTAGCTCTCTCGTTTCTTGGTTTAGCAAGAAACAAGTAAGTGTTGCGTTGTCCACAACCGAAGCTGAATATGTAGCCGCGGGGAGTTGTTGCGCACATATCCTATGGATGAAACAACAACTCTTGGACTATGGCCTAAGTCTTGATCATATCCCTCTTAGATGTGATAATACTAGTGCCATATGCTTGACGAAGAACCCCGTTCTTCATTCGCGAAGGAAACACATAGAAATTAGACATCATTTTATTAGAGATCACGTTCTCAAAGGCGATGTCGAAATTGAATTTGTTGAAACCAAAAACCAATTGGCAGACATCTCTACAAAGCCTTTAGAGAAAGAGTCCCTCTTCCGAATTCGCAGTGAACTCGGGATCCTTGACTCCACGTTGATCTAAGTCATGCATTGCATTTTTTTTACATGATTTCTAACTTGAGTGTCGGAGACGTCTAATTCTTTTTTGCAGGTATCGCCCTAAAAGTAGGGGGAATTATAAAGCATGACGCGCAAGAATCGAGTCTTCTTCAGAAAAATCTGTTTCCGTCATCTAATAATCGATTATCTCGTATCAATAATCGATTGTAATGCTATCAATTTGAGCTATCATACTCTCTTTAAATAATCGCGCCTTCTTTCCAATAAATAAACAAGTTTTATTTACATCTTTGGCATCTTCTTCTTTTTATTTTTGCTAATGGCAAAAGGGGGAAGATAACGGGTATGATGCACTCTCAAATTATAAGCTTAAATTGAGGGGGAATTCTCAAATTGAGGGGGAACAAATTACATACTTGTTGCATGTATATACTTGTCTTGAATCGTCAATATAAATTGCTTGTCTTGCATATCCCGCTTAATGTTTGCCATTATCAAAAAGGGGGAAATTGTTGGAAACACGTTCTCAATGCAATATACTAAAACGTGTGTTCTTTTGTATAGGTTTTGATGAATAACAAACGAAGCGAAAATTGATATATGACGAAGTTCAAGAAACAAGCGCACAATTGATATACAACGAGATTCATGCTCAAGACAAAGTTTTATAGTTTAATTGAGTCATTCTTAATTGTGATCTTGATCCTACAACTTGACTCGTAACATGGCTTCTCTCATAAAACTATTTTCCAAAATCATGCATATTTAATTTAATGTCAAATGATTTTAAATCATGCATATTTACAGTAGTCAAAATAATTTTTAGACATGCCTTAAAAATCTGGACTAAGATAATCGATTATGTACTTATGATAATCGATTGTTTTAAGCCAAGACTGCATGACAATCGATTGTGAACTAATGACAATCGATTGTGAGTAAGACAGTGAGCATCAGGTTTTTCAAACCTGCATGACAATCGATTGTGAACTAATGATAATCGATTGTGACTGAGGCAGTGTCCATCAAAGTTTTTCAAAACTCAGAATAATCGATTAAGAACTAATGGTAATCGATTATGTTGAGACAGTGTCTTCTAGTGATTTTCAAATTTATTAAATAATCGATTGTTACATTGGACAATCGATTGTCAAAGAGACAGTGTCTAAAATGTTTTTCAAAAACTGATAAGTAATCGATTGTTGACTTTGTGCAATCGATTGTGAAGCTGACCGTTGTCGTAAAGTTTTCAAATACCGTCAGGTAATCGATTATTGATTCTGTATAATCGATTGTTTTGATTAAAATCCGGAAAAGATTTTTTGAACGTTATTGGGTAATCGATTATTGATTTTGTATAATCGATTGTTTTGATTAAAATCCGGAAAAGATTTTTTGAATGTTGCTGAGTAATCGATTGTTGATTCTGGACAATCAATTGTTTGTGGTACAATCTGGAAAGGATTTTTTGAACGTTGCCAGTAATCGATTATGGATTGTAAGTAATCGATTATCAAGCGTAAAATCTGCGATTGAATTTTGGTCTGACTGGCAGACAATCGATTGTTGGGGTTTGACAATCGATTGTCAGTGAGAAAAATCAGCAACTCTTAATTGGCAATTAGGCAACGGTAATGCCAAGTTTTTCAACTATAAATACAGCTTCATTTCAGTGTTTTAAACACAACAACATACTACAACTGATCATTACATTGCTATAAGCTTGCATACTTTTGTTTATCATTTTATATTCAATTTCATAAAGCTTTTGAGAGCCATATTCTTGTCCAAAGTTGTTGTGATCTAGAGCTTATTTCTTTTTACTCATACCTACTCATAAAGGAGTATATTGTTAGAGTGTTTTAGTGTTTGTACACTTGGAAGAGAATTGTGATTCTCTTGTTGTAAGGAACGTGTGTTTCCTTGGTTGAAGTCTTGGAGTGTTGTAACTCCGAGCAAAGGTGTTGAGGCTTGCGTCCTCAAGTTGTAAAGGTTTGTTAAGCACCCGGAAGCTTGACAAGTTAGTGGAAAATCTCGAGAGAGTCTCTCGGGGACTGGACTAGCCACACGTTGTGGTAAACCAGGATATATCTGTGTGTAAGTTATTATTTATCGCACTTATTTACTTCCTGCAAATTTTAATTTCCGCAAGTTTACGCTAAATTGTATTATAACGCTATTCACCCCCCCCCCCTAGCGTTAAGCGTATTTTCTAACATTATTGATTCTGATAAGAACTCTCATGAAGAGCGGGCTCTCTAGATAAGTACAAATACCACATTTCTAAAGAGATTCATTTTGTTGATTATTCTATACTTTTCACATCAGATCCAAGAAAGTCTCCAATATTCTCATAAGTTATTTGTCATTCATCATTGTCAGAAAGAAGAATTATCCACCTCATTCAATATTGGATGAATCATTCTCCTTATTTACATTTAGTGTCATTTGTTGTTATTTAATGCTTGTTATTCTCATCCCATTATTGACCTTGAACATTTAATACATGTTACATTAAACAAATATTTTCTACATCATCCACGTAGGTCGATTTTAGATATGAAGTTGTTATCTTTAACTAGGATTAACCCCATATCTATCTAATTAATCAAACAATTTGGCGCCGCTTGTGGGAATGAGGTAAAATTTAAGTTTCTTCTACATCTATAACCACCAAAAAAATGCAAAACCCTATACTTTTTTGTGCACACAAATCTAAGATGGCAGGTAACAGATATGAAAGGATGATAGTGGTAGACGATCTCACCGCCAACCTCTTAACACCATCAATGAGGTCTATGAAATAGAGGGTGAGGATATAACACCAAATGCCTCTCTCAGGTGATGTAGCTCACCCCTTCCTCATGGTAGTATTACAACGTCCCACGGTAAAGGAGCTTCCACGTCCACAACGGAAGAGGCACCACTGGCGGTAAAGAAGCTGCTCGAAGCTTGGCTGACAAACACGTTGACCAGCATCTTCAACAAACCCACCCAAAAAGCGATTAGAGAGAGTGCAAGAACTTGCGTTGCACAAGTAGCAGTCGAGCTTCACGTCCCCTCCCCAGCAGCTATCATCCATAATGTTAATAATGTGTGTGACAATACCCTCACAATCGTTTTAAGGAAGATGGAAGAGGTGGAAAATAAGAACAAAATGCTTCTAGACCAAATGAAAGAGCATCAAGAAAGGGGAGACAAAATACGGGGCGTCCTAAAACTCTTACCAAAAAGTGACGCCGGCCTGTTTGTTGAGCAGTCATACAGTGATGACGCTACACCACATGTCATACCTAAAACCTTCAAAATGTTATCGTACCTAAAATTATACGATGGAACAACAAACCTTGAGGATCATGTGACTCACTATGTCACCACAGTAAAAGGCAACGACCTCGCCAAAGAGCAAGTATCCTCTATCTTATTGTAAAAGTTTGGCGAAAGCCTCACCGGAAGCGTATTAGCTTGGTATCGCAACTGCATATGCGCTCCATTGAAACATTCAAAAAGATGGCCGATAAGTTCGTAACACCCATGCCGGAGCTAAGAAGGCACATGCAAGAGTGAATGATATATTTACCATCAAACAATCACCTGGAGAATGTCTAAGGACTTCCTCGCTCGATTCAACCATGTAACAATGACCTTACCGTATGCATCAGAAGGAATGGTTGTGGCAGCTTTCTAGAATGGGTTGAACAGAAGCAGTTCAAGGACGACAAGAAAGCTACGGAGTCAGCTCATGAATTATCCCCCTACCACTTGGGAAGAAATATATTTCTCTGAGGTCTGAGTTGACGAGGAGGACCTAAATAGACCAACCCAATGGTTAACCTCAGTACAAGCCAAGTCTAGAAAAGACCAAAGAAACGACAACAGTAGGGATCAAGCAAGTCTGTTTTCGCTGCCAACTCAACTCTTCACGAATGTAGGGAGAGCGGGTTGCTACAGTTTTTACCCGAATAGTGGTTTGGGATCGAATTTCCACAGGGAGCTTGGAATGGAGTTGTGTTTTCTGTTTAGCCTAGGATTGTGTTTGTACTTCTAATTGCACTCCTAACATTTTTGGGTTTTCTTTATATTAACAACTACTAATATGAACTAGAGATTAGGACTAAATTATGCTAAGGAAATATTGCTTCGTTGTAACTAATAAAGAGAACAGTACTAGGGTCATGGTATTACCTAGGTGATTAACTAACGGGTAGAAACTCATATGAATAGATTGACATATTTGGAATTTATGTTATAACCATTGCACAATTGTACCCACTCTCACACCTCTCGGTAGAGAAAGCAATTTTGCCCAATTGTCTCCCTCGAGAGCAATTGGGTAGGCCAATTAGACCAAACAACTAGGGTTCAAGTAGGATGATTACTCTCTCGAGATTTAACCCGTTAATTGGGACTACCATTTCTCATGGGTCCATTCTAATTCCTTGTTGGGTCAATTATGGGGTCATAGACTTTCTTTCCCAAGAAGAGCCAAAATCCACTAAGCTATAATCAATGTTTGCAACTACCAATCCTTAACTAGAGCATAAAATTAACCCAATATCAGTCTATTATTAGAAAGCAACACCCCTCAATTACCCACACTAGGGTTGAGCCACAACCCTAGCTAATGGGTTTAGCTAGACATAATTGAAGAAGAAATAGAAGAGGAAATAACCTAATTAATTAATAACTAAAGAAAACTACAAGAATCTATGAAGAACATAATGTTAGGATGCCAAAATAAGCTAAAACATTGGTCCTCGTGAGCGCAACTCTCTTCAGTAATTATAGCATAAACTAAAAAAGGGAAAATGTTCTATTTATAGTGGGCTTAAATGGGAAACAACCTCTCTGCCCTTTCGGGTAGGGGTAAGGCCCGTCTACATATTACCCTCCCTAGACCCCACTTTGTGGGACTATACTGGGTAGTAGTTGTTGTTGTTGTTGTTGTATAGTGGGCTTAAAAAATTTGACAAAGTTGCCCCTGTGGGGTCAGTGCGGGCCGCAAAATTATGACCGCAGCCGCACTAGCCCTTAGACTTCCACTATCAGGCTCTCTGAAGTGTCTGGAGCGCCCCACTCAAATGTGTGGTACGACTGCATGAAGGTGTGGCACGGGCCGCGTGATAGTGACCACGGCCGCGTGGCTGAACTT
The DNA here is from genome assembly GCA_034376525.1 of Nicotiana benthamiana. Classification (NCBI taxonomy): domain Eukaryota; kingdom Viridiplantae; phylum Streptophyta; class Magnoliopsida; order Solanales; family Solanaceae; genus Nicotiana; species Nicotiana benthamiana. The sequence continues at coordinate 21,442,842 of CM067337.1, read as the reverse complement.
TGACCAAAACTCCATCTTCTTTGGAACTCTTGGCGCGGACCGCATGAAAAAATGGTATGGCCGCGTGAGCTGGACGTAGGCCACCTATATCCAACCGCGGACGTGTGTTTTGATTCTTGACTGTGCACCACTCTTAACTCTCCAAGTTTGGCTGCATGTATAATTGTACGGTCCCCACCAGGCTCCTCTTTCCACCACTTTGTTGGTCTTTGTTACTTGCGCAGGTTTCATTCCGTTTTGAGCCGATCTTTGAAATTTCGTCGCTCAATCCTGCAATCAAACACAACCTGTAAGCATTTTGGGCCTATTTTGTAGCAAATTATACTCAAAGCATAGGCAAGTAAGGGCATAAAACACGTTAAAATCCTACTTATCAACTCCCACAAACTTAAACCTTTTGCTTGTCCTCAAGCAAACTAAATAAGACCTTCCCCATAAAGGAAACATCCAAGTAATTCCAGCTATCCTAAAGTAACCTCAACAAGCATCAATTAGGACTAACAATTGCCCTCAATACGAATGCATCATTAACACATTTAAACTTTGAAAAACCACGGATCAAGTGTGACACAAGAGCATCAAGAGTTGACACATTTCATCAAAGAACTTCTCTCAATTACATTGGTCATTGTGGAACCCAAACTCACACATCCTCGACTCTTCCTAAGCGAACCTCGCCTTTATAGAGTATTGACACACAAACCGAGTTGATGGAATTTCACTCATCTCTCTCTAGAAGAAGGTCACAAGTCCGACTCTAGGTACCATATGCTTTCCCCTTATATAAGTATCCACTAATGTAGGCTTCCTTCAAGTCAAGATCCTATAGGGCTTTTGTGGAGTCAATATGAAGGCTTTTGGGTATGGGTAGGACATGTTTTTATTCAAGTGGATTCAATCTTCCCTTAAGCACTTCTTTTGATTCATTTTGGCACAACTTTCATGACTCATTTGATTATGTCACTTCTTTTCAATGGGTTAGAGAGACACATTGTCACTATTTCTTATGCAGTTCAAAACATTTCTCCTTTTTTTACCTTTTCCACACCTTTTTCATACCTTTTTCACTTTTGTTTTCCTTGAATCCCTTTTTATTCTTGTTCATATTGGACATTCTTTTTGTCTTTTTCTTTTCTTGCTTTTTCATTGCCTTCCTTTTGTTTTTGTTGTTGTACCTTTTACCATATTCTTTCCTTTCTTGTATCTCCCCCAAAACTTAATCATTTGCCATTTACTCAAGGAATGATTTGGGTGCCAAGAAAGGTATCATTAAGAACGGGTATATGCTTGTAGCTTTAGTTCTCTAAAGAAAAAGGTTCAACGCTCAGAAGGGTTAATTAGTGAATCATTTCATTGCTAGGCTATGGAAATGTTCAACTTAGAATTTGGATCAAGGAGAGCCTATAATCACTTCTCAAGTTAAATTTCACCTAGGATTTTGCCTCAACAAACATTCAGGGCAAGTTATAGACCATCGGCTCGGGACTTGGACTCACAATTCGAATTCTCACCGCACACATTCAAGGGTTGATAAAGACATCGAGTCGAGGGCCCACAACGACCTTAGTTACGATTCAAGCGCACAATGGTAAAAAATGACCACATGATGATTGTTTGGTCAACACAAGAGTCTCAAGGCCACGGTTTTCACTATCCTAAACACACCATTATGTCTTTGACCATGGGATCAAATACAAATGTGTTAGGCCCAAGTGAATCTTTGCCTGAGGTGCTCTTTACTACAAAGTATCAAAATCTAAAGGAAAAAAATCAAAAATGGACTCATACCCTTAAGAAGGTTGTCACGCCATCTATCATTGGGAAGAGCTACCCGGTTCGCACAACACTTCACCCTTGGAAAGAACCGTGGCATTAAGAAAACCAAGGGCTTATTGAAAATGCCAAACAAAATAAAAGGTTACGAGCCTATCTACGATGCTAGAAACAAAACAAAAATTGCGAAAATAGAAAAACCGAATGAATATGTACACCGGGGGAGTAGAATATACAACGGGGGATGAATATATACATGAAGTAACTTTATATACAGACCAAGATAAAAAGTACGAGAAAAGTAGCTAAAATGTAAAGTTATATACATACCAACCAGAATCAAATCAAAAACATAAAAGAAATATCTAATATATGCAATCATCCAAATAGATAAAAAGTAGGGTGCACTCGCACGAATAAGAGCTAGCATTGTCCCCAATGCCAACTACCAAAATAAGCATAAAATATCAGAAAAAGGATATAGAGGGCTCCCTAGGCCTGGTCCGTCTGCATAGGATCCTCAGTGGTCCCCTGACACTCTATATTTGCGGAAACCTCAGACTGGTTCCCAGCAGGGTGCTGCTCTACTGCTGGGATAGGGTCCTGCTGCTGGACCGGCTGAATATCGGGTACATCACCGGAGGGAGTCTCCTGAATATCTGCCAGCACAATCACTACTCCCCCAATGCTGGGCAATTTCTTCTTCTTCCTCGAGGGCCTGGCTGTCAGCTACTGTTGTGGCTCTAGCATTGATGCTATTGCTGGAGGGGCTGACTCCCGAAATAACAAGTATAAAGGCAGCTTATCCGCCAATAGCTTGTTCACATTTGCTCGAAGCACCTTCACTGACTCCTTGGATGCCCTCGACTTTCTCATCTTTTTGTTCTCCCGGGCAAGCTCCTTCAGAGCTATGCCATGTGTATCTACTTTCTTAGTCAAGGAACCCTGAGTCTCTATAATCTTCACCTGGTTAGCCAGGAGCGTCTTAAATGTTTCCTCTATAGACTAAGGAATCTGGACAGTGGGTGCTGCAGAATGGGCCTCAACTGAAGTGGCCAATTTTGACAACTTGGATGTCGCAACTGACATCCAGTTGTTTAAACTGGCGAAGGTCTTTGCTAACTGTTGTGCTGTCAAAGGGTTGGTTCGGGAAGAGGGACTGTTGGGCCAGCTGAAGAACTAGGACCTTCAAAGGAGGAGGGCACCTCATCTGGAATAGAGATAACTAGAATGGAAGGGAGCCTAGTAGAAAGCTCGACAGTAGACTCTACCGCAACTGGCTCCTCAGACTAGCTAGTCGAGGCAGAGGTGGATTCCTTGTGCTTCTTGTCCTTTGGGTGGTCCGTCCCCTGAACGCATAACCATAAGAATAGGGACACTGGGCGCACTGCCACATCATAGGACTTCATATTCATCTTCAAGTCCTAAAAATACATAGTGAGAGCGTTGGGGTACGGGTAGTTCCAAATGCTGTCAACCCCGATTGCAGTGATCGCCATGTACATTACATTCCCCATATTGATAGGGAAGCCAGCCATTATAGTTGAAATCAGCATAGCCCGAGGAGTGCGATATCCTGGTCAAGAGAAGTGGGGGCAAGCCTGTTTCACAAAAAAGCGAGCCACCCTCTAGCCTTAAAATTTAAGTTCTTTCTCAAAATCTTTACCCCCAATTGTATCCAATCCGGAACAGTGCCCGGATGAGCCAAATACTTCGTCAACCATGGGCAAACCTCATCCTTCATATCCAGCTTCTCATTGTATCTTGTATTCATCATCGAAACCCAAATATTCATTGAACGCCTTTCCCGAAAACACCACATTCTTGTCTCACACTTTGGTCATAGTGGAGTCCTTTTTGGTGTAGGCTACGTTGCAAAAGAACTCCTTGACCATGTGCTTGTTTGCATCAATCAAATCATCACTAAAATGCTCCCACCTAACTCTGGCTTGAAATTGCTCGTACATATTGGGGAGTAATGGCAATAAGTCTTGGGTGATTATCCTCCTCTCCGTGATTAGTTTTATTTTAGGCCACATTTCTCGGAATTTGCGGAAGGCCACTTGACTAACAAGGCGGTCCTCCCACATTTCCGCTTTTCTTGTTCGTTCTACACCACCAACCTCGGGCACCCCACTACCCGAAATCTCATCATCACTATTATCACCACCTTCTTCACTCTCCCCAGATACTGAAACTGTGGGGGATGTTGAGTATTCACCGCTACCCACTGCTGAGCCATCAGACAACTCAGACTGTACAACCTGTGGAGCTTGGGCTGCAGGTGAAGCTGCGAATGAGAGGGCTTGCCCCGAATCAGCTGAGATGTCCTAAGAGGGAAGGAACTCACTCCCCAACTGCTCATCTTCACTCACGACCTGTTTCCGTGTTTTTAGTTTTGGTCGGGGAGTGAGTTTGGTTTGTTTAGCTTTTTCTACCTAGGAGGAGTTTCACCTCTTCCGGGTGTTTGGCACTCGTCCTTATTGTTTTACCATTTTCTGCAAGCAAACACATCTAACTTTGTTAGTTGAAGCACATTCAGTGTATCAGTAGATGAAAGTCAGTGCAAAATACCAGGAAGAAAAATTGCAGACAACCTATCAGACAAAGTCACCGCGGGCCGCGTGAACAAGACCGTGGGCCGCACTGCACAACCTTCAAAAAATCACCTTCTCTTAATACCACCAACGCGGGCCGCATGGGGCAAGTGTGGACCACATAAATAGGGATGCGGCCTCGCTAGAAATCTCTTATCATTCAGGACCAAGGCCATCACGGTTCATGTGAACAAAGGGTGCGGCCGCGTCAGTGCCATGCGGACCGCGTAATCACGACCGTGGGCTGCGTCACAAGCCAGGGAACGACTAAGGTTTTACACATATGCTCATTTCGTTCAAGTGTTTGCATCCTACATTGGCCCTACTTGATTACCCACCATAAAAATCATGCCCAACATCTAGAAGTAACAAATAAACTAACCTAAACATTAAATTTAAGCAAAAGTGGAAGAAAGAAGAAGTTACACTACTGGGAAATAACCAAAATTGAAATTAACAGCTAAGTAATGATCAATGTGAGAATATGTTACCAGGAATATGAAGAATTAGCTCTTTATTCAATCCCACAATCACGGTCTCAGATGAACAGTAAATTTAGGGTTTTGGTATTTGATTTGGCTGAAAGTGTAAAATGAGGGACCTAAGTCCCTATTAATAGAAAAGAATTGGGACCCGTTCATTTACCGTATAGCGCATCCGCATAAACCTGACCGCGGACCATGTTGGGTCTTCCCTGTGACTTTGCAAAAAGAATCCCACGCGATCTGCACAAAAATGGATGCGGCCGTGTGAGACCACTGCGGACCGCGCAATCATGACTGCAGCCGTGTGACTTGTTCAACTTGTGCCAGCGCGGACTGCACAAACTGGGATGCGGTCGCACTGGCATTCTTCAGAGATTGTTTATTTTTACACTTTATTTTGCACTATTTCAACACAAGTCCTGCAACATCTCACAAATAATTAGCTCAAAAATCCTAATCTACAAAGAAAATCAAAAGAGAAAGAAAAAGACATAGGTTGCCTCCCAAGAAGCGTCTGATTTAACGTCGCGGAACGATGCATGTTATCATCAATATTAGTTCAAATGTATGAATATCACCACGTGGATTTCATCAAACTTCCCCAAATACTTCTTGACACGATGTCCATTGACTCGGAAAACTTCACCATTTTTGTTCTTGAGATCAACAACGCCAAATATGTGTTGATACCCAATTTTTTCCTATATATTTTTATATACTCAAAATACTTTCAAAATAGCCTATATGTGCATATATAAGCACATCAAAAGGTCTTGGATTTTTAATGATTTGTAAACCCATTTATTGCCTACTTTGTACGACAAAATCCAATAATTATTCTCAAAATTATCATTTTTTGGTGAACAATCCATTTTATTCTCATATTTATATCAAAAAGTAGCTAACATAATGTTTGCAAATTTTGCAAATTCGTTTGATATTTTTAAAACCAAAATGCATGTAATTGCAATACTAGTCTCCTTAAGATTTAATGGTATTTTATAACTATGAAAATGGGTTCCAGTATTTTTAAATTAATATTTATATATCATTAACTAATTCAGTACCTTTAATTTGCCTTTAAAACATTTAACTATTATTTATAAAATAAAAGGAAAAAACTGGCTATTTAACATCTAGCCTTATTTCATTTTAATTATAACCCCAATTCCGTTTCAATTTCAACCTGAAATCAATCCAATTTCGAACACAATTGGACCAGCCCAATTCATTTAAACCCAACCCCTTAACCCGTTTAGCCGACCCGCCCGGAAAGCCTTTTAATCTAGGCTGTTGATCCTTTTAATCAACTGCCACAATCAATCCTTTCCTTTTTAATTCTACCTACCCCCAACCCTAATCCTCATTTTGCTTAGACAGCCGCCTCTGATACCTGTCTTTCTCTCTCTCAAACTCTCTCGAAGGATCTTGTAACCCTAGCCCTTCTCAACTCTTCTTTGATCTCAATCTCACCTGAATCCATGGCTTCCCAAGCCATGGACAGCTTGTACTCACCTTCCTTCATCCCTAAGACATGGGTGTTTGAGATTTCAAGGTCTGATTCGATGGCGTCCGTTCAGATCCTCTACATATCCGTGGTTCTATGGCCTCTCCGGCTTTGCTCTGGCGTATTGGAGCTGTAGGAGCCTAGCTATGGCCATCTCCGACTCGAGACCAGACTTTCTTCCAACCCTTCTCATTTCTAGGGTTTCGGAGAAACCCTAAAGCTATTTGAGGTTCCTTCTTCTTTTAGTTGCCTAGATCTGTGGTGAATCTGTGCCATTTTTAATCTTTTAAGCCTTTGCCCTAATTTTTATATCAAAATTAGTTTGTTTTCGATTAGGGTTTTATGAAAAGTCTCAAAATGACTTCTGTCTCTTTATTTTTCTTTGTGCGAATCTGTCTATGCCATATTCTTATGAGTTTTCTCTTGTGTCCCTATACTTGCCGTGTTATGAATGTACTTCTATTTTTTGTGCTCTGTTCTTTCTTATGCTGGTTTCTATAAGCATGCTTTTACATGTCTATATCATATGTTCCTTTACTTTATTTTACTGAGTTTTTAATCCTTGTTTGCCTTTACTGGACTTTCGTAATAAACTTTAAGCGAGCTTCATTACTATTTTCCTAAGCTTATGTCGTCTCTTCTCTTCTGAACTTATTTGAGTGACAAGCTGTGCTTAAATGTGTTCCATGTGTTTCAAATTAGTTACCACACTCTATTTTCCTTGAACCTGATGTTCTCTTTGTTTGTTTTCTCATAAGTCTCTGAAAGAGACTACTGAGCCTGCTCTAGTTGTTGTCTTCTCATCTATGCATCTGATTTGAGTCAGAAACCCTAATATTTGGGGAGGGGGGAGGGGTGTTTCTGGCAGGCTTGATCTTATATTTGGATTAGGTTTCTATTCAGAACCCTTGACTCTTTCAGACTCATTCTAAGTCTATGAACTGAACCTTCTTTGCTATGACTCTGGATTTTTTATACGATTCTCTCTTGTTTGTGTTGGTTGTGTGCTTTATATATGAACCTTTCTTTCAAAAGGCATTTTGCTAACTTGTGATTGATTTCGAACTCTTTTTTCTAAAGTTGGATTGAGTTCTACTGATTTTCTTTAAATTAAACCTCTTTTCACCTTTTTCTGGTAGGATTTATCGTACCAAGACTCAAATCGTGATTTTTTTACTGCCTGCCGATTGATTTCCTCTCCTTATTTGTGAAAACCATGTACTACTAGACTCCTGCCTTATAAACATTTCTATGTATCTACCTGTATTGTACTGCTTTGGAAAAGATTTTCGAATCAAACCCTTTCCTTAATTATCCTAATTGTTCGAATCAAATCCCTTGACTGAAGGGAAATCATTAATTCTACTTGTTCTCTGCACTATAAAAGCGGGCTACCATTTTTGCACCTGAAAAACAAGCCTGACACGCTTTAACACCGAAGTTTTCATAATAAAATTGCATTCCCTCTCATAGTATTAAGCATTCTGCTTTCTACTCTCTTCTTCTCTATACTTCTACTCCTTTCTTTCTGAAACAACTTTGAGTTCTCTTTGAGCTTTCCAGTGTTCTACTGAAATTTGATTTTGCTCCTGCTGTTTTACTTATTGCAATTGCTCTGTTATTCTGCTTATTCTTACTTTGCAACCGGTATGTTCTTCCTAGTTAAATAATGCTCCTTCACTATGTGTTTATATCCTAGTCTGCTATGCTTTCTTTCAGTATGTTTCTGCCATTACTGTACTTATGTGAATCCCTTGCCCCTTACCCTTTTGTGTGTGAGTCGTGGTTCCAGCCGTAACAACACTTTAATATTGTTGTCTATGACTCTAAACTGGGTTCTTTGAACTCCCTAACTCAATCAATTCCAACTTCCCTTTTTCCCTTTATGTGTTTGGGCCTTGACTTGGGTTTGGTGGTTCCCTAATCACTATCCATACTTAGGTCTGACCCTCAAAGGTCTGCTCGTAACTTGCTTAACCCAAACAAGTTGTCAGGGGTGTGCCAGTCTGCACCTGTGGCTGGGTAATACCACCATTTATTAGGGTTCCTCATTTCCTTTTGCACTTTGCACTTGCTTCTAGCTTTATGTTATGCCCCTCTCTCTTGCAAGCCATTCTTTGGGACCCTTGAGCTCCCTCTAACCTTGGATGCCTGAGAGCTGGCTATTCCACACTGCACTATTCTAATTCTAAATGGTATCGTGAGTGTAAGCAATGCTGGGAATCCTTGTCACTCCTTGGAACTTTGAAACACTTTGGATAAAGAGAAGGCTTTGGAATCTGGATTCGGGAATTGGTTAATCACATATTGTTGGACATTATGATTGAATTAGGCAGCTTGGATCTAGCTGTTGGTCTTTGATGTATTTTTATACCTATTTCTGGTTTGTAATAACTTGTATAAAAGTTGGCGAGTATAGTAAAAGGGTCTGGAGGGGTTTTACTTTCTTGCATCAATAAGGGAGGTATCATGCTCTAGAACTTTAGTTTTCTTACTAGAAATCTTGCCTATATGTTTATCCAATATTTCTAATTCAATCACCTAGAAATCCTGCCTATTGGATTTAACGTTCATATTCACTAATTAAAGCATATAGAGATCACGCCTATAGGATATGCATATTCCTTAGGCAAAACTTTATGATTAGTTATATAAGCATTCTTTTCATAAGTTCATTAAAAAGTTCTGAAAATTAGTAACGTACATATCATACCTATAGGATTTGTAAACTCATTTTGCCCGTTTTAAACAGTAACAATTGGCTAATTAGTTCTTAACACCTTAACTTAGTAACGTTTTCTGAAACTTAATCTTTTCAATAAAAACGTGTCTCAAATTAATGCACATTTTCTTTGAAACCTACTTCTTTTCTGAAATGGTTTCTTTTCTAATATTCTGCCTAAATGTTTTCCAACTAAATTCCAGTCTTCCTGAACTTGTTTAAATCAATTCTGAAGTTTACTCTTTCCTTCAGAAAAGTTCTGATTTCTGAATACACTTTTACCACTATTTCTGTGTTTCATACTTGGGCAGTCTGCTGATTTTGAAACTTATTTCTAAAACTAAGTCTGCTAGTCTATTATTTTCTTCAAAAACTATTCTGCATCAGTCATCTTCTGAAATCAGTGCCTTCTAAATAACTCACTTAAAATACCTTAATTTCTGAAATTTGTATCTGAATTGCCTAATGCAGACTTTCTGTCTAAATATGTGTTAAACCAGTCCGTTCTTCGCTTAATTTTAATTTGAGACCAAATCACTATGTGCAAGGCATGCTAAACTATATGTGTTATCTGTTTTAAGGGGTTTCATTGAGTCTTGTTTATTTTCTTGTTCTTTCCCCTACTTGGTATTTGTTTTGATTGACGAATTAGACTTTTATCCTTTGAAACTCCATAAAATCCCCATCCCTTGCTTCCTCTTTTAGGATTAGAAGTCCTAATACCCCGGGACTGATAGTTTGGGACGGGTACTAGCATGCAATAAGTAAACGAGACTAATCGTGTTTAAATACCTTAACGGGGTGGGAAGGGTAGAATATGGATATGATGACCGGTGCGCTAATATCACGTGCGACCCCTCTTTTGAGAAGTGATTGTTAGATATTGCATTGATATGATCCATATTTTGTATAAACCTAGGACCCCCTTTCCCCTTTTCTTTACTTGCAAGTGTTTTCTTCAAATTATGCTTTCTTTTAAAAATAGTCCTTCTTTTTTCTAAAATCGTTTATTCCTCTTTTCTTTTAAAAGCTCTAAACTTATTTGTGATGAATATATGCAAACCTTATTTGTTTCTTTGATCTTATTAAAGTCACAATTATAGCATGGTCAGGAACTACACTAGTGGATCTTGAGGGGTGCCTAACACCTTCTCCTCGAGATAATCTCTAAGCCCTTACCCGAACATCGGTTTCCTTCTTCTCAAATTATTCATCTCTTTGAAATGTCTTAATGCACTATAATCATTAGGTGGCGACTCTTTAAAACTCCAAACCTAATTCTCGCAAGGGAATAAAGAGTTGTCCTCCCATAATATCGTATACCGGATTTCCGGACTTCCCGTCCACGAGATGGAAATAGGGGGCGTCGACAATGGGGTCACAACAACAACTTAAAATAGACCACTCCACTTAGACTTGAGCTTTGCCAAGAATAATCTCAACCGGGAGTTGAAAAGAAGAACCATATCACCAACCTTGAATTCCTTTCCCCGGGCATACTTGTCGTGAAGATAATTCATCTTGTCCCTGTACAAGGACGAGCTGGAGTAGGCGTGAAATCTAAACTCGTCAAGATCATTTAGTTTCTCAACCCAGAGATTCACCGCGACATCCCATTCTAAGTTCAACTTCCTCAAGGCCCACATAGCCTTATGATCCAATTCCACCGGAAGATGACAAGCTTTCCCAAAGAACAACCGATATGGAGATATACCAATTGGGGTTTTGTAAGTTGTCCGATAGGCCCAAAGAGCATCACCTAATTTCTTCGACCAGTTGGTCCTATTGGAATTGACAGTTTTGGACAAGATACTCTCAATTTCTTGGTTGGAAACTTCTACCTGACCACTAGCTTGAGGATCATAGGGGGTGGTCACTTTGTGATTTACTCCATACTTGGCAAGCAATGAATCAAAATCCTTATTGGAAAAGTGAGATCCCCCATCTCTAATGATAGCACAGAGGGTGCCAAACTTGTGAAGATACACCTTTTTAGAAATGCTACCACACTTCGGGCTTCATTGTTGGGCAAAGACCAAGCTTCAACCCACTTAGAAACATAATCCACCGCCACCAAAATATAAGTGTTCCCACAAGAGCTCACGAAAGGACCCATAAAGTTGATACCCCAAACATAAAAAACGTTCACCTCTAGAATTGTGTTGAGGGGCATCTCATTCGTTTTAGAAATCCCACCGGCTCGTTTGCATTCATCAAATCTCTTAACAAAGTCACCGGCATCTTTGAACTAGGAGGGCTAATAGAATTCGCAACTAAGCACCTTAGAGACCATCCCAACCCCGCCATGATGAGTACCATAGGGAGAGGAATGACAAGGATCCAAAATACTTAACTGTTCTTCTTTTAAGATACATCGACAAATCATACCATCAGTGCAAATCTTGAACAAATATGGCTCATCCCAATAAAAATCCAAACTATCCCGCTTGAGCCTCTTCCTTTGGTTATAAGAGAGCTCATACGGGATTATACCGGTCACAAGATAGTTGGCGACATCAGCAAACCACGGTATATCATGCATAGACACCGCGAGGAGTTTTTCATCTGGAAATGCATCATTGATCTCAAGTCCATCCCAACCCCGCCATGATGGGTACCATAGTGGTCCACCACTTGATTTTTACTCCCTTTCTGGTCCACAATTTCTAGATCAGATTCTTGAAGAAGTAACACGCATCTCATCAACCTTACCTTGGAGTCTTTCTTGATCATCAAATACCTAAGGGCGGCATGATCGGCATGGATAATCACTTTGGCCCCCATAAGGTATGGTTGGAACTTTTCCATGGCAAACACAATAGCTAGCAATTCCTTCTCGGTGATTGTATAATTTCTTTGAGCTTCATTCGTAGTCTTGCTTGAGTAGTACACCGGATGGAACATCTAGTTGATTCTTTGGCACAAGACCGCCCCTACCGCAACACCACTAGAGTCGCACATGAGCTCGAAAGGAAAGCTCCAATTGGGTGCGGTAATGATAGAGGTTGTTGTCAACTTATGTATTAGAACCTCGAAAGCCTCCATGAATTTCTCATCAAAAACAAACTTGGCCTCCTTCTCTATCAATTTGCACAATTGGTTAACTACCTTAGAAAAATCTTTAATGAACCTTCGGTAGAAACCCGAGTGCCTAAGAAAACTCCTCACCCTTTTGACACAAGTAGAGGGAGGTAGCCTTGAAATAACTTCAATCTTGACCTTGTCAACTTCAATACTCGTCTTCAAATCTTGTGATCCAACACAATACACTCTTGTACCACTAAATGGCATTTTCCCAATTGAAAACTAGGTTCGTGTCTTCACATCGGGCCAATACTCAATCCGGATTTACCAAAAAAATTTTGATCTCCAACCACGCTAAATCATCCATAAAGACCTCCAATAAATCTTCTACCATGTCGGTGAAAATTGCCATCATAACATTGGAAAGTCTCTGGAGCATTACACAATCCAAACGGCATCCTCAAGAACGCGAATGTTCCACAAGGACATGTAAAGTTCGTCTTCTCTTGGTCCTCCGGGGCTATGAGGATTTGATTATACCTTGAGTAACCATCCAAAAAGCAATAGAACTGCCGGCCCGCAAGACGATCAAGCATTTGGTCATGGAACGGCAACGGGAAATGATCCTTTCTAGTCACCTTGTTAAGCTTTCGGTAATCCATACAAACTCTCCATCCCCTCACGTTAGTCAACACAGTCATCCTGCCCTTCTTCGGTACGCATTGCACCGGAGAAGTCCATGAATTGTCAGAAATGGGATACACCACACCGGCGTCAAGCCACTTGATAACTTCTTTATTAACCACGTCTTGCATAGCTTTGTTGAGTATACTTTGATGTTCAAGTGAAGGCCTCGCATCTTCCTCCTAAATGATCTTATGCATACAAAAGGTGTGGCTTATACCCCAAATATCATCCAATGTCCATCCTATCTCCTGTTTGTGCTTTTGAAGAACCGCCAAAGTGGTGTCAACCTGCACGTTAGTTAAGCAAGATGAAAGAATAACAAGCAACTGAAATTAGGGACCAAGTATTCATACATGAGCTAAGAAGGAAGTGGTTTCAACTCCAACACCGGCGGTTCCTCGATAGATGGCTTAGTTGGTGGAGTTTTGTGATTCTCAAGATCCAAGGATAACTTCCTAGGCTCATAAGAATATGAGCCCATACCATGCAATTTTTTTACACACTCCACTCTCCCGGAATCATCATTAACATCCATGTTCAAAAGCCCGGCCTCAAGTGGATCTTTAACATTAATCATTGTGCTTGTGTTGTCCACTATCACCGACCAATGTCAACACACAAGCATACCTTGGTGCTATTTGGTTGCCTCATAGACTTGCATACATGGAACACCACCTTTTCATCACCAACACGGAAGGTCAACTCTCCCGCCTCAACATCGACCGAAGCCTTCCCCGTAGCTAGGAAAGGTCTTCCAAGAATAATTGGGACTTCAAAGTCCACCTTACAATCTAATATAACAAAGTCGGCCGGCAAGATGAATTTATCAACACGAATAATGACATCATCGATTATACCTAAAGGTCGCTTCATTGAACAATCCGCCATTTGGAGCCTCATTGAAGTTGGACGAGGTTGTCTGATTCCCAAGGTCTTGAAGACCGAATATGGCATTAAGTTTATACTCGCTCCCAAGTCAAAAAGGACTTTTGAAAAGTCGGCACTTCCAGTGGTACCTGGGATAGTGAATGCACCGGGGTTCTCAAGTTTTGGAGCCATAGAATGTACAATTGCACTCACTTGATGAGTCATCTTGATTGTCTCACTCCATTGACCTCTTTTTCATAACCAAATCCTTCATGAACTTTGCGTACCATGGCATTTGTTCGAATGCCTCCACTAAAGGCACGTTGATAGTTAGACTCTTCATTATCTCAATGAATTTATTGAAATTGTTGTCACCCTTTCGCTTGGCCAACCGTTGAGGATAGGGCGGAGGAGTCCTAGGCAAGGGTGCCTTGGCTTTGGGCACCACCAGCTCGGGCATATCAATTACGTGTTCCCTAGACGGGTTCATGGCCTCTTGTGTCTCATCCTCAACCTCATGAATATCAATCCGCGCATCATTTTTCACATTTGGTTCAACTACATCTTCAACAACCAAAGGCATGTCATCATCTTGCAACTCATTTTCATCAACCATTACTTGATTTCCTCTTGAGTCATGCACATCACCGCCTCTTACACTTTGCGTTGTCACCATCACATGGTTATTGTGCCCACCCTTAGGGTTTACTACCCTATCACTTGGTAGAGCACCCTTTGGGCGAGTATTTGAAGATTGAGAAATTTGGCCAAGTTTCACCTCCAAGTTACGGATAAAAGTGATGTGGGAAGCCAATTGAGCATCAGAATCCTGGTTATTCTTCATCATTTGCTCAAGCATAACTTCAATTCTACCAAAATCATTTCCCGAAGAACTAGACCCTTGAGATTGAAACGGCGGAAGATTGTTCAATTATTGATACATCAGAGGCCTTTGAAAGGCTTTCCCCCAATTACCTTGACCACCATTGTTATTCCACCCACCTTGACCATTTTTGTTGTTCCAATTGTTGTTGTTTTTACCATTCCAATTCCCTTGATTACCTGAATTGTTGTTCCCCCAATTTCCCCCTTGGTTGTTGTTATTGTTCCAATTACCACCTTGTTGATTGCCCCAATTTCCTTGGGGTCGCCATTGCTAGTTCGCTTGATTTCCTCTATTCCCTTGATAGTTGTTGACGTATTGGACATTCTCACGTTGATCATCATAACATTCGTTCGAATAACCACTACCATCATCATAGTTATCAAAATTTCCTTGAGGTTGTTGCCCCTTTTGTCTCATTTTCATTATATTCACTCATTCCATGGAATTGACTTGGCGCGGGTTTTGGACTTGTTGTAATTACTCCTTCGCCAACTGATTCATTGTTGTTGTGAGTTTGAAAATGGCTTGGTTTTGATCATGCAACTCCTTATGCAAATGTAAGACGTTAGGATTGTTTGGCTAAAAAGTTATTTGAACACATAACTAGCTTAAAACAATCAAAAAATGACATGGGTTAATCAGAATCAAGGATAATGTGATCTAGAGAATGTTAGATGATAAAAATCGCAGATTATAATATATAGATCGAGATGTAAGAGCAATAAGATGCATAACAGGTTTTTTGCTTGAGATAGAGTTGTATATTTTCAGTAATGAAATACACGTAAGTCTTTACAAAGGGCGAAGGTCCCCTTTATATACTAAGGGACCTTCCTCGAAATAATACAAAAAAATTACAAGAGTTGGTGGCCTCTATATACGAATGTCAGAGCTTGATATGACATTTCAGTGAGTCACATCGTTTGGTCCGTTTATTGATTGGGACTGGCCTTACTTAAGTCGACCATGATAAGGCCGCCTTCTTTAGTGAGGTCGTATGTTATTATGTGGACGCAGGGAACCAAATTTTCCCAATACATGTAGTCCCTCCATTTATTGGGGACGTATTCGAAAGGCGTTTCCAATGGACGGACATGCGTGCTTGACGCCTATGGAAATTTGGTTGTTCCTATTGATACCTCTGTGAGAGACGCGTTCGTGTGTGAAAAGGTCATGACGTTGACATGTTACCTCCTTCTTGGAATTTCTTTTTGAGGTGGCGTCATCGATCACATGCGTGATCATTACTTCTGCTCCGGAGGTGGTTCAGGTTATAACATGACGTTTGGTTTTCCTGCACCGATTTTTTGAATCATGCACTTTTGACTTCCGTGTACCTTTTCTTATAAATAAGTGGATAGTTGGGCTAGGTTCATCTTTCGATCCTTTTCGGGTACTATTTCCTCACTCTTTTCCCTATCTTTTTCTGGTGTTTGCTATTCTTTTCTCCTCTAAAATTCTCATTCTCAGGAATCGAACGGCGACCTGTAATACCTCTTTCATACATCATTCACTATGGCTAAACGTAGGCGTGATGATAACAGAACCAAGGACGTTGCTTCTACCATAGCTTCGTCATCCTCGGACGACGAGGAGGCCAAGGAAGTTTTTGTTCCTTTATCAACAGCCAACCTGCTCCCACGCGATATGAGCAAAAGGAGCGACTTTCTGAATATGCGTAAATTCCTCCCTTGGGAGCATAGTGAGATGACGCTGTCTCACTTGGCCTCTCTTTGGGAGACGCATGATATTTTCGATCATGTTGCCATGGTTCCCGCGGGGCTAGATTATGCTAATTTGCCTAGGACCGGATACTGTGTCTTCTACGAATACGCCTTACGAATTGGATACACCCTTCCAATTTACCCTTTAGCGGAGGAGTTGCGTCGTTGGTTTGGAGCGTGTCTGGTCCAGCTTACCCCAAATGCCTTGAAGGTGTGCATGGTAGTAACCGTTTACGCGGCGAAGGCTGGAAAAGAGGTCACCGTTCATCACCTTTTGCAAATGTTCAATGTGGTTTGCATGAGAGGCTCGATGCTGCAATTGAGGAGTAGGGGCAAGAAACGCTTTTGGCGCAGGTGGAAGACAAGGCCAACCGTAAATATTGGACGAGGTTTTTCTACATCCATACCGAACACCTTGTGTCCAACCCTGATGGGTTTCCAGAAGTGTGGAATGACGCACGTAAGTATTTCGTGCGTGATGTTTACTATTTTGACCTTACTTTGCTGGTTCTCACTGTCGAAAGTTTTCATTTGTTTTCATGTAGTGGCTGCTCGCCCTCCTTGTAGTGTTGATGACATTAGGTCGTGGGTGCAATGCTGATACCGTTTGCAGAGGAAAGCCTTTCTTGGACTGAATTCCTTAGGCTCCATGACCCCGCTGGTAACGTCTTCACCTAATCTTTGTTACCGTTTGGGGGCCCATATAATTTTCTTACCTGTCTCAAATGTGTTTTGGTAGGTCGGGGTGCCTCTAAGAAGGCGAGGAAGAAGAAGCAGCAGAAGAAGGAGAAGACTGTGGCTGGTCCTTCTAGGAGGATATCCGATCCTGAGGCGGATCTCGTCTTGGTCGGCACGTCTAGGGGTAGTGCTTCCCTCCCTTTAAGACAAATAGGTACATTAGAAGTGGCCCCATAGATAGCATCTAAGGCCGTGATGGGGGTTGTACCTGAGACGGCGCCCATGGAGGTGCCGACGACTATCCCTGAGATTGCCCCCGTAAGGATGCCTTCTGCCATGCCGACCCCCTCTGAGCTCGCTCCGCACCCTGCAGAGGAGGACCATGAAGAGGAGGAGATGTTTGGAGAGGAGGCAGCGTCTGATCCGTACTGGCAAAGCCATGGCCACCCAGTCGAGAAAGGCTAGGCCATCTTGCCCTGTATCAAGGCCGACCTTTATGGCAGAGGCTATTTGCTCAGGAAGATCTGATCTTAGGAGGGAGGCCACGGCGAGGAGAAGCGAAGACATGGATGTGGCGGGCTCGGGGGCAGCCACGGATGGCGCAAACAGAGAAAGTAGGTCTTTGGACCGGGCGGAGATGATGGCCGTCAATCTTATCGTCGTATAGTGATCCCAAGTCACTATAATTTGTTCGAGAACTGTGAGGAGGCAACATCCAGCATTACACTATTGTGCGGCGGTGCCGAGCGCGCGACCCTGGCGGAGCTTAGTGATAAAGCCTTGGCCTAATGGGTAGCCGGTGCGGCCCTAAAGGTATGCCTCTATCTTGCTTGATGACTTTTCTTTATGTAGGGTTATGATTTTCCCGTACTTACTTGGTCTCTTTTTCAGAATCTTGTCTTGGAGATGGAGAGGGATCGTCGCCGAAAGAGAAGATGGCCAAATACAACCGGCTGGCGCTGAAGTACAATAAGGTGCGTGAGGCGCATCGAACCCTGGCCGACATTTATAAGCAGGACCCTAACTTTAGAGTGGTTCGCGAGGGCCTAGTGGAGTCCGAGGCGCAATTGAAGAAAAGAGTGGCCGAGCTGGAGAAGGTGGATGAATGATCATGGCTTCTGTTGCTCGGACCGCGGAGATGGAGGTCCTTATCCAGGCCAAGGACGAGGAGCTGCAGCTCGGTCGTGTTGTGGTGGAGGAGGCGGCAGAATTGCGCACCCGGGTGGCGGCTCTAGCGGAGGAACTTAAAGCCACGAAGGCCGAGGTCGAGGAGCTTATGCTAGCTCTCGTGCAAATCGATACTTCTCGTGAGGTGCACGAGATGTGGGAGTATGTGGAGGCCAGGCTGGTTGTTCTTGAGAAATTCCTGGCGGCTGTTCGAGCGTCTAAAGTGAAGGTTGAAAACCAGAGCCAACTAGTTAGAGTCGCTCGTGAGGCGGCGGGCTACGGTCCTGAATCACCGGCTCGGGAGGGGGGCAACTCAGCAAATATCAATCGCTTGGAGTCAACCTCTTGGATTTCCAGGCGGTACCCTCCCGGAAATGAGGACGGGCCACCTAAGGGCCAGGACGGGCTAGATAAGTAGTGGTTTCTTAGGGTCTTTGTAAATATACTTGTTCATACTGATTTTTGTATCAGGAGTGTTTGTTCCCCTTTGTGAAAACATATAATTTGCATTGTAAGTAATATTTTCTACCTTTTGTCATGTCAACGTACTTTTATTTACCGTAGCTGCTTGGAATTTGTCGGCTATAGCTGTGTAAAGTTAGCCTGATGGCTTTAGCTAGATAAAATAGGCGGCCGTAGCCTTGTGAATACGATGGCTCTGGCCATGTACAGAAAAAGGTCGTAGCCCGATGAAAATGATGTCCATAGCAATGTAAAATAAAAGTCGCGGCCTGATGGCCTTAGCCATATAAAATAATGGTCATAACCACGTAAAATGAAGGTCGTAGCCTAATGGCCTTAGCCTAATGGCCTTAGCCATATAAAATGATGGCCATAGCCATGTGAAATAAAGGTCGTAGCCTGATGGCCTTAGCCATATAACATGATGGCCATAGCCATGTGAAATAAAGGTCGTAGCCTGATGGCCTTAGCCATATGAAATGATGGCCATAGCCATGTGAAATAAAGGCCGTAGCCTGATGACCTTAGCCATATATATCGATGGCCATACCCATGTAAAATAAAGGCCCCAGCCTGATGGCCTTAGCCATATAAAACGATGGTCATAGCCATGTGAAATAAAGGATGTAGCCTGATGGCCTTAGCCATATAAAACGATGGCCATAGCCATGTGAAATAAAGGTCGTAGCTTGATGCCCTTAGCCATATAGAATGATGGCCATAGCCATGTAAAATAAAGGCTGTAGCCTGATAGCCTTAGCCATATAGAATGATGGCCATAGCCATGTAAAATAAAGTTCGTAGCCTGATGGTCTTAGCCATGTAAAACGATGGCCATAGCCATGTAAAATAAAGGTTGTAGCCTGATGGCCATAGCCATGTAAAATAAAGGTCGTAGCTTGATAGACTTAGCCATATAAAATGATGGCCATAGACATGTGAAATAAATGTCGTAGCCTTATGGCCTTAGCCATATAGAATGATGGCCATAGCCATATAAAATAAAGGTCGTAGCCTGATGGCCTTAGAAATATAAAATGATGGCCATAGCCATGTAAAATAAAGGTCATAACCTGATGGCCTTAGCAATGTAAAATAATGGCCGTAGCCTGATGGCCTTAGCAGTGTAAAATAAAGGCCGTAGCCGGATGGCCTTAGCCATATAAAACGATGGCCATAGCCATGTAAAATAAAGGTCGTAGCTTGATGGCCTTAGCCATTTCGTCCATTTGGAGATGGTCGTAGCCTTTTCATTCATTTGGAGATTGCCGTAGCCTTTTCATTCATTTGGATATGTTCGTAGCCTTTTCATTCATTTGGAGATGGTCGTAGCCTTTTCATTCATTTGGAGATGGTCGTAGACTTTTCATTCATTTGGAGATGGTCGTAGACTTTTCATTCATTTGGAGATGGTGGTATCCTTTTCATTCATTTGGAGATAGTCGTAGCCTTTTCATTCATTTGGAGATGGACGTAGCCTGTTCATTCATTTGGAGATGGTCGTAGCCTTTCTATACATTTGGAGATGGTCGTAGCCTTTCTATACACTTGGAGATAACACTAGTCCAGTCCCCATATCATGTCGGGCTTGGAGTGTACATGGAGAGGCGGACATGATGCACTCGCACTATAAACATCTCCAGGTGACCCCTTCGCCGCCTCGTTAAAAGCCTTCCCGAGAAAACCCAATTGGGACAAAACTCGGGTAAGGGAAAAAGAGTATGACTCAAGTTTCACCTTTTTAGAAGTGGAAACGTTGGAGGTGAGCGACGTTCCAATTATTTTGGTGTGTCTTTCCATCCATTTTCTCTAGACGGAATGCTCATTTCCCGGCCGCCGTTGTGATTTTGTAGGTCCCATCCCAGTTTGTGCCTAGTTTTCCTTCACTTCGGTCTTTTGAGGCTAGAGTCTTGGCTTTGAGGACGTAATCCCTTACTTTGAGCGGCCTTATGTTTGCCCTTTTGTTGTAGTATCTTTCGACTTGTTGTTTTTGGGCTACCATTCTGACGTGGGCCATTTCTCTTCTTTCTTTGGCTTCGTCAAGATCTTGGAGCCTGCCGATGTCGTTTTCCGATCCGCTGGTGTATGAGTACCTTAAGATGGGTTTGCCTACTTCGACAGGTATGACCGCGTCAGTTCCATAAACCAGTGAGTACGGGGTTTCTTCGAAGCTGGATTTGGGCTTGGCTCTGTGTGCCCACAAGACTTCGGGTAGTTGTTCGGGCCATAGTCCCCTGGCCTCTTCGAGCTTCTTTTTGAGTATGTTCAGGATTGTTTTGTTGGAGGACTCCGCTTGACCGTTGGCGGCGGCGTGGTATGGCATGGATAGTATTCTTTTCATGCGCCATTTTTTTGAAGGACTCGGTCATTTTCTGACCGATGAATTGGCACCCATTATCGCAGCTAATTTCTTTGGGGATGCCAAAACGACATATGATGTTCTTCCAAATAAAGGCGATGACTTCCTCCTCGCGTATTTGTGCGTACGCACCTGCTTCCACCACTTAGAGAAATTGTCAGTTAAAACAAGTAAAAATCGTACCTTTCCTCGTCCTGGGAGTAGCGGGCCAACTATGTCCATCCCCCACTTGATGAACGGCCAGGGGGATGTGACGGAATGGATGGGTTCTCCTGGTGGTGTATCATTTGGGCGAACTTTTAGCACTGCTCGCATCGGCGGATGTATTCTGTTGCCTCTTTCTTCATGGTGGGCCAATAGTAGCCGGTGCATATGATGCACCTTACGAGGGCGTGGTTGCTAGTGTGGGCGCCGCGATGGCCTTCGGGTACTTCTTCAAGTACAGGTCTTGCTTGTTGCGGTCCTAAGCACTTGGCTAGGGGGCCGCCGAATGTCCTTTTATAGAGGTCGCCATCGATCATGCAGTATCGGGCGGCCTGTACGCGGAGTTTTTTTGCTTCTTTTTTATCAAGGGGGGGTGTCCCGTCCTGCAAGTAAGATGCAAACTTGTTGCGCCAGTCCCAAGTTAGATTTAAGGAAACTACCTCGGTGTGATCAATAGCTGAGTGGAGGAGCGTGACCACACTCTTTTTGTTGAAGGTTTTGGTGGTGGCGGCAACCTTTGCCAGGCCATCCGCTTCGATATTCTGTACTCTGGTAATTTGTTCGAAACGGCATTCGTCGAATGTAGTCATCAGCCTACGGATTTCTGACTGGTATTTTTGTAGCCTACGTTCCTTGATTTGATAAGTCCCAGTGATCTGGTTTACCACAAGCTGGGAGTCGCAGTGGAGCAGAATTCGGCAAGCTCCATACTTGGTGGCCAGCTTCATGCCTGCAATTATGGCCTCGTACTCGGCCTCGTTGTTAGTCATTTCCGGGCATTGTATGGAATGGTGAATCGTTTCTCCCATGGGGACTTCGAGAAGAGTCCCAGTCCCGATCCCGATGCATTGGCGGCGCCATCCGTGTAAAGGACCCATAGGTCGTTTTCGGAAGATGCGCATTGTGCCTCAAGTTCTGCCTTTGGCAGGATTTCTGCGATGAAGTCAGCGAAGACTTGTGACTTGATGGCGGTTCTCGAGAGGTATGTAATATCATGCTCGCTGAGCTCGACGGCCCATCTGGCGAGTCACTCTAAGAGTTCGGGTTTGTGCAGTACTCTCCTTAGAGGCAAGGTTGTCACCACCCGTATGGGATGGCATTGGAAATAGGTCGTAGCTTTCGTGAAGCTACTACAAGTGCCAAGGCTAATCTCTTGAGGTGGGGATACTGGGTTTCGGCGTCCACTAATGTTTTGCTGATATAATAAATAGGAGATTGCATACCTTCGTTTTCGCGCACTAGGACGGCGCTGACTGCAACCTCTGACATGGCCAAATATACCAGCAATGGTTCTCCGAGGTTGGCCTTAACTAGTAGGGGGTGATGATAATTATTCTTTTAAGTTCCTCAAGGCTTCTACGCATTCTCCGTTCCATTGCAGTCCCTGGTCTTTTTTCAGTACACCAAAGAACTTGTGGCATCTGTCGGAGGAGCGTGAGATGAACCGGGAGAGGGCGGCTATTCGGCCCATTAATTTCTGCACCTGCTTCTTGGTGCTTAGAGTTTCAGGGATGGCCTCTATGGCTTTGATCTGGTCAGGGTTGACTTCGATGCCTCTTTGTGATACTAGAAATCCCTGGAACCTTCCCGATGCTACTCCAAAAGCACACTTCTCGGGGTTCAGTTTCATGCCGTACTTCCATAGTATTTCGAAGGCCTCTTTCAGGTGGGTGAGGTGATCCTCCTTTTTCGATGATTTGAGAAACATGACGCTGATGTAGACCTCCATTTTTTTTGCCGAGTTGTTCTTTGAACATTTTCGTCACTAGCCTCTGGTCGTGGAAACTAAAAACTCACTAGTCGTCGGGGGCTTGGGCCCAAACTTCTTGTGAAAGGCCGGCTATTCGCGGATCCCCACCGTATGAAGGCAAGACCAGGCTAACCCAGTCATGAATGTCTGCAACCAATGGAGGGGGCTCGGGCTCGGCCTCGGCTAAATAAGGGAAAAAAATTGAACGATTACGCTATCGCTGAAACAAGCAAATTAAAACTTAGTGGAAGTACTTACAGGCATAATTCCATGCTTCCGGAAATCCATTAGCATCTGTCACTATGTTCTCGGTCTTGACGTAAAAGTAGTTCAACCAGAATCGACGATTGGCTTTATTGCCCATATTCACTACGAGACACCTACTTCCACGATGACGAAGGTGCTACATCATCCCCCCTGTGGAAACTGGGCGCAAAGAGAAGCATCAGGTGGAGAATAGAGATTTTGCGGCCTGCCAGTTCCACGTAGTCTGTCAGCTTGAGATGAGTTTATAGATGTAAGGGGAAAGTTGGGCTGGGCAAATACCGTAGTAGTGGCAGAACTCCTCCGTCAATAAAGGAATGGGAAAAGAATAGCCTACGTAGAATAAATACGCATAGAATGCGCAATGTCCAGGGCGGTGAATCTGCACCACATCACGGCCGACCGGGACCGGGTCGATGTGAGCCAGAATCTTGAACTTGGCCCTGAATTCAGTGAGGGCAACCCCGTCCATTTCAAACTCCACGGCCTCAGGATCGTCCTCAGACGGCTTCGAGAAGTCCATTTTTTCTTTGCGAGGAATTATTTCGTCTGCAGTAGGGAAGTTATCATCCTCTGCAACAACGGAAGCCCCATCGTCATGAAGGGAATGCTCACTACCAAGGAATTGGGTTAGATGCCCCCCCACCCCCCACCCCAAGGTTAGAAGATGTATCGACCATCTTTGGTTGTTTATATGTGAGGAAATTTCAAACACAGAGGAAATGTGAATAGCAAAAGCTGCTGAAATCAGGAAAGACAGGGATGAAAAGGTTGAAATGACTAAAACAAGAACACTGGGGGAAGAAGAGAGAACAATATAAAGATTCGAAAGCTTGAAAACACAAAGGACCAAATAAAGGGTTTTCTATCCCTATTTATAAGAAATCCAGGTACCTTAATCAAGAATACAAATCGTTGCTGCACTAATAACGAAACGGCAGAAGTGCGGGAAACGATGTAACGCATCGGAAAAATGTGTAATAGTGACGCATGATGTCATGA
Organism: Nicotiana benthamiana; assembly: GCA_034376525.1. Taxonomy (NCBI): domain Eukaryota; kingdom Viridiplantae; phylum Streptophyta; class Magnoliopsida; order Solanales; family Solanaceae; genus Nicotiana; species Nicotiana benthamiana. Next base: position 21,418,684 of record CM067337.1, on the reverse strand, counting down.
CATCATTCTGAACCGACGTAATGGTAAGTTATGACTTACAAAGCGACACACTATCACCTGGCCATAGGCGTTATTATTCGACCTCCCCACCTAAATCTCTCAACTACGACTAGTGAAGTTTGTCATTTAGGTCGTCTTAGAGATGACCTCGATAAGCGGAGGGACTAACTGTATGGATCAAAATCTGACTAAGGAAATTCAGCACAAAGAGATATTATTAGAAGTAATTCGGCTGAGGTCGATTAATGACTAATGGAACTCACCGCCGAGCAGTCAATCATGGCCGACGTCAAATGTTGAGAGCAATAGTGACGGCTAATTTTATAATAGGGTCTTTAGGAGAATATTCCATTGAATATTCTCTGTACTTGTACTTTTAGGGTTGATTGACAGTATGTCCCACATAAATAGAAAGAGAGATAAGGTGAAAGGGAGGTATTATTGATTTTGATAAGAATTCTCATGAAGAGCACTCTCTAGATAAGTACAAACACCACCTTTGTAAAGAGATTCGTTTTGTTGATTATTCGATACTTTTCACATTAGATCCGAGAAAGTTTTCAATATTCTCATAAGTTATTTGTCATTCATAAATGTCAGAAAGAAGAATCATCCACCCCATTCAATATTGGGTGAATCATTCTCCTTATTTATATTTAGTACCATTTATTTTTATTTAATGCGTGTTATTCCCGTCTCATCATTAACCTTGAACATTTAATACACGTTACATTAAATATGTTCCGACACTACTCTACATCATCCACGTAGGCCAATTTTAGATCTAAAGATATTATTTTTAACTAGGATTAACTCCTTATCTATCTAATTGATTGGTTTAACCAAAGGTTCATATTGTTAGGTCAAATAGATAACTCAGCTATAAAGTTCTTGTTAGCCTGTAGATGATTGCACTGAACAGGTTTAGCTTAACCTTGGAAGAAAAGGTATACGGAGGACTTTTCTTAGTACTTACTCAAACATTGCACAATCAAATATCGATGTCATAGAGGTGCTTATCGGCGGACCTGACGGAAATTACGTTTAACGGTTCAATTTGTCGATTATTCGTTTATAAATATAGTAATCCACTAACCAACCAATAAAACATCGGGGAAATTAGTATCGAATTAACTGTTATTGAGCAGTTTATTGGCAAAGACAAATAACAAAAAAAAAAATAACAAAAAAATAGAGAAGCAGAGATAAGGAAAACTTTAAGTCCACACTTATTTATATAATATTTCCTTCAATCGATTTGTTCTAATGCCAACTATTATATTCCTGATATGACAACTATTATGTAACTGTATGTTACAGATAACCATAACAGAAGTAAAAGTTAAAAATCACACATACTCCCACTTGGGAGTCTATCTGACTTCAGCCTTGGTACAAAATACTCTTAGTTCTCAATTATATCTAAAAAAAAAAATTATCGCAGATCCTAAATAAAAAGGTAGTAAAATATTTACAATTTGTTAACTCAAAGAAAGAAAGAACGAAGAAAAAAAAATAGCAAAAGTCGAAGAGGAATAAAAAGGTAACAGTGTAAATATAAAAATTTTTAACGGATTAACGATTTATCCGATAAAAAAATCGAGTAATCTTCACCCAAATCATTAATTCGTTAATTATAAAATTTCAATCCGTTCATCAAACATTGCCCTGGTAACCCGATACCAATAAGTGACTAAGCCAATTTTACGAATCGATTTTGAGCAGCCCTAACCGACGACATGTTTTACCAGACATGGAAGACACTTCAATTCGATCTGCAAATACACATGTTGAATTTATTTATTTATTTACTTTTCTTTAGAAAGACGAAATAAAACTATGCAACAACCCCTCCCCAGGGGTGGCCAGAGGGTGAAGTCACTAAAGCGGGGGCTTTAGGCCTCAGAATTTCGGGGGTCCCAATTTTTTTTTTCAATTCCTATTTGATATGTGGTATTTAATTTAGGGCATTGATTAATTCGAATTTGTATCATGTAAAGTCCATTAAAGTGGGAATCGCTCTTTAGAAGGAAATTTTTTTCATTCCAAATACTCGAACCGAATACCTCTAATTAAAAAAGAAGATCCTAGCCGTCCCACCACAACTATTTTGGTGAGGCTCCAAATCTTGTAAGAAAATATTGAGTATTTCAACGTCAAAAAGTTAAATGTTTTATATAAAAAAAATTATGTTTATCATTAGAAAATGAATAATACAGTTTTAAACTCCATTTTTTTATTATATATATATATATATATATATATATATATATATATATATATATATATATATATATATATAAAGTTATTAATTTCTTGAATCAAGTTCTATTATCTAAGATCAATAGTGTCACCGGAGAGAATAAGTGGTTTATGCAAAAGTTATTAGAAAATTTATTCTCAAAAAGTTAGAAAAGTCTACTTCAAATAAAAATATATAGGAATTATTATTCTTTTAAATAATGCCTTCCATTAAGTTAGAAAAGTCTACTTCAAATAAAAATATATAGGAATTATTATTCTTTTAAATAATGCCTCCCATTAAAGTGTGGCTTTAGAAATGGAAATGGATTCCACTGATGCAATAAATCACATTAGAAATGGTCTACCATTGTTTGATACTATCATCTCTGACTACAGGTTGTTAATGATCCAACTGGAGGTCCAAGTAATCCATCACATTCAAGGAGGCCAACAAGGCAGCACATCTAATGGCTAAGAGGGCAATCAAGGAGATTCAGGGCACCTACTATTTTGCATTATCCCCACCCCCCACCCCTACCCACAAAGAAAGGCCTTTGGTAACAAAAAGGCTAAACAAGACAATATGCTCAAATCTAGTTCAATTTGGTAATCTTAATGTCCTAAGTGACATGGTTTGTAACAGCCAAGTAGGAAATACCTATTCGGATGAAACTCTTTGTAATATCTCTAATATTGCCCAGTTAATATAAATATTAGGTCGTTGTTGCTCAAATATAAAATGTGTGGCTTTAGGCCACCAAACTTATTGAGCCGTCCCTCCCCCTCCCCCTCCCCCTCCCCTTCCCCCTCCCCCTCCCCACACATTTTCTTTTTCTTTTGACGCGTACTCGGTACTTCTTACAATTCATTGAGATACAGAAAGGTTATCTACGCGAAAAACTGCTTCGCTTGGGACATCCAATTTCATGAACCCAAAACCAGTGCCTTACAATTCTAGTGCCACAAGGAGTTATCTGCTTCTACCTTTTTTCACAATAGTACCACTTCTTGAAATACATCTTGAAGTAACTCGACAACTATTTACAATTTGTAAATGAGCTGAACTTATAAACTGTTATGTGCAGGCTCAAACAACATTCATTCACTAGAATCAATTTCTCTGTTTTCGTACAGCAGTATACCAGACTACAAAAGGGAGGAAAAGTAGGAAAACAGAGAGGGTGAAAGATAGAGGACAAGATTAAAATACTGGTTGCATTTTCTTTTTCTTGTCTTTTTTTGTTTCATTTTCTTTCTGATGAGTGGCGAGGCAAAATATGAGGGGAATCCACTCAACCCCACATCACAAGCACTACTAGTGCCAAGACACTCCAGGTGGACTAGACCGCGAGCTTGCCTCAGCCAGTGAAACAGCCATGGCTAACATCATCTGCTCTTCAAAATTCTCAGGAACTATTGAGCCGGTAGTGGGTTGAAGATCACTTACCATTTCACCTTGCACAGGGAATGAAGCATCAGAAAACAGAAATCAGACGCTTCAATTAAAGAAAAGGGGTACGTCGGACAAAGGATAGGAAACTCTTAACATTTCACCTAATGCTGCCTCCCCAACAAGAAGAAAAGAAAATAACCAAGAAAGAAGAAAAAGGATAGTGAATGGATAATTTACCTGTATGGATAACCATATGGCTTCCATAACCATTATATCCTCAAGATCCAAGTCAAAGTCATCCTCCCTGTGTCACATATACAGGAAACCAAGAAAGACCATATATGTAGATAAGCTAAGTGTTTGTAGCAACATCAAGCACTAAAATTCAATTAGAAATTATTGCAAAAAGAATATGAATTTCTTTCTTCTATCTATTGCTTCAATAGATCCAATGTGGCTCGGCCCTTCCAGCTTAGTGCACCGGGCACCGGGCACCGGGCTGCTCTATTTATTGTTTTTTATTTTTCTTTGACAAACGTGGATAACCTTACTTACAAAAAGTTTGACATAAAAGCAACAAAACTAAGCAATACCTTTAGCTCTCTGACATCAACGAGACAATCATGGACCGATTCACTAATGACTAGTTTAAAAAATGTGGTATGCTATAGCTGGGAGCTTCAACTAATGGGCTGTCCTTTTTATTGTTTTTCATTTTTCTTTGACAAACGTGGACAACATTAGTCACAAAAAGTTCGACATAAAATCAACAAAACTAAACTATAGCTTTAGCTCCATAACATCGACGAGACAATCATGGACCGGTTTACCACGACAAGTTTAAAAAATATGGGATACTATAGCTAGGAGCTTCAACTAATGGGACAAAATCTCACCTTGCATCTCCACTAACTATTTAAAAATTGCCTATACAATCCACATTTGCATTTAGTTGAGGAAATGGGCGATTGTCTCCTTATGTGGTCTTGGCAATCTCGCCATATAAGCTAGCTTTTGGAGTTGAGACCGCTGAGCTAGGCACAAATTCCATGTACATTTTCTTAACATGGTATCAGAGCTGGCGTGTGAAAGTGAAAGTTCTCACGGTACAATTACAGGCAACATTCAAAAGAGATGGTAGTCATCGCGCATTCTCCAGGAAGCATAAGGTTTATCCGCTCAATCTTCAGTAAGAAGGAAGAGAAAATAGTCATCGCGCATCTTGGGGAACCATAAAGGCTGTTCGTGCTATCTTCAATTTTCAAGTTTTCATCAATATTATGCAGAAATCAACACCACCACCATCTTCCGCAAGCTGAAACCAACAAGCGTCATCAAAAATTGAGGTTGCATGCTCTGGCGAGATTCCTAATTCCCAGCACGTGGTCAAACGCACCGAGTGTGAGAGCCACTTTCCGAGACTCCGACTCTGATCTTTGCTTCTTTGGAGCAACCTACTAATTCCAACTGACCCATTAACTTTCTACTAATCTCATACCGTTGAATTAGCGTTCAACAAGCCCAAGCAATTTTTCCATCAACCTCATCCTCAGAAACACCACACATTTGATTTCAAAATAACAATCACTCCCCACGCCACCCCCCAACCCAACCCCACCCAAAAATTTGACATTTGTGTTTGTTACATGCTGACTATTTTCAATGTACTATCAACTGCTCCACAAGGCTGCCATTCATTCATATTTCTTACAATCACTTAAACTTTTAACTATTAGCAGTATCGAACAAATAAGTTGGATGATAATCCTAAATCCCCAGACCCCACTTGGTCGTTGTTGTTGTTGTTGTTGATAATCTTTAATCCTCTCTTTGCCTTGTACTAAAATTCCACTTCGTGCTTGAAGGTTGTAGGAAAACTGATTTAAAAACAAAAAAAATAAACAAGCTGGAACAAACAAATAGAACACTTCAAAAGCCTAGAGTCCTCAAAAAGCTACTACATACTAGATTAAGTATCTTAGAGGAGCTTTTTTTTCAATTCGATCTGTATTATATAGTTCTCTTTGCCATAATTGTTTTTTATAGTACTACATATGTCATATTTCTTTTAGTAAGGCTACATATGTTATATTTCTAAAAGTATTTCATTAAAGAAGAATACCTGTGTACTTTACCTATCACTAATTTTTCAATCATTTTCCTCCAACGTCTTGCATTTCCAGAATCTTTCACTCAATTATACTTTAAATTTCATTTTCAGAAAAAATATTATTAAGACTCCTAGTTTGTGCTGTCATTTGTCTTACATCACTGCGATACAACAAATTTGCATTACACAGCATTTCTACTTCTGAATCCATCTACTTTGTTGTAAAGAATATTAATTAATTTCTAGTCTCTCTGAAAATTGGCTAACTTCAATCCTTACATAATTTGAGAAAGATATTACACAAATAAATAATATAAGTTCAACGATACTTTTTTGACAGTAAAAGATATGTTCCTTCATCAACATTTTTCATGATAACCCCTTAAAACCACCACAAACTCCAAACTCCTAGTGAGTTTAAGGAAAAACCTGCAAGTCGATGTATCAAATTGTGTATCAAACCAAATATTGGCTTGACGACTATTACTTATATGGATCTTTGATTTCCATCAAGTTATATTCTTAACTAAGTCTGCAAGAATTGAGGAGATAGTAGATATTTTAGGAAGATTTTTTAGCTGTATGATTTAGGTCTACCTCCCTCTCTAACATCTTTATCGCACCTCTGGGCCTGTTCATTTACAAGTAAGCAAGGAAATAGAATCCTAGTGACTCACTTTACTCTCAAAGTTGGTTAAAAAACCGAACGGGCTTCCAAATAGATTGCTTAAACAAATCTTTGGTGTAAGGCCGCTACTTCTACACCTTCTAATAAACCTGAACAATACCACCCTTCACTATTTTACTAAAAATGGAACAAAATGATCTAGTTTTGTTCCTTGGTCGAAAAAAGATGTCTAAACAATTAGAGAAGCACTTTTATAAACAGATCTGATCTTGACGGATCCCGTTAATGCATTAGAGTTTGTTTTTATATGTTAAAGATTGCAGTTTTTCACTTCATAGGACATAACCAAACAATTTAAGACGATCTTCTCTCATTTCATCCTTTTTGTACTACTTGCACATTCTGTTAGATATAAAAATTTCTAATCTTGTGTGTGTATACTCCACATCCATCCTAATATCAATATTTCTATAAGTCCCCAAGGGAATGGCCTAGTGGGTGAGGCATCGAAGTTACAACCTACAACAACAACAACAACAACTACCCAGTATAGTCCCACTTTGTGGGGTCTGGGGAGGGTAATATGTAGACGGGCCTTACCCCTATCCGAAAGGGCAGAGAGACTGTTTCCAATCGACCCTGGCCTCAGTGAAAGAAAGGAAAAACAAAAACAAAAACTTCGGGCCTTACCCCTACCCGAAGTTACAACCAAAAGAACATATATTCGAAGTCCAACTACAACACTTGGTTTGCATCCGCTCACTCCATCCATAATGGAAAAGATTAACTTGGTAACATGTCCTTGGAGGCTGGACAGCTGCTTGGTAAATTGGTCAAATTGGCAGAGGTGTGTGTAAGCTAGTCCCAACACTTGCACTTATCTTTCCAATAAGCTGGTCCTTACCAACCCAACATTCATCCCCATATAATATTCCTGATATCATGAACATTGTATAAGACTTTCCTTTCACTTGGATATTTACTTTCCTATAGCACAAACACTACTGTCGCAGTACTCCATTTCATCCATCCTATTTTAATTTATATGCACATGTTAAACCATCGCACCATTCTCCAAGAACAATGAGCCTAAATATCTGAACTGTATGCGGTTAGGCATCACAATCACATCTAATCTTACAATCAACAATATTGCATAATAAACTATTATCATGTGGAATAACAAAATGCCCTGGAAAAGGATATAAACGCTGCTTTCTCCCTGGTCCCCCGCAGAAGTTGCATCCACAAGCATATATATGGATCCCGTTACACAAAAACCTTAAAATTATTCCACAAAGTCATAACTAATAGGCTTAAATCTTAGGCACTATCCGGTAAATGTAAGGACCTGCTTGAAAAATATATTGGATCAAGTAACATACAATATAACTTGTTCAACCTAAAGAAGTAAGCAGTAATATTTCGTTCAAAACAGCATGCAGATCCAGATCCCTAACTAATTTATTCACTCTACTTCCACCATTCGGGTTACCTTTTTCAATACTTTTAAGATGATTTAGCGTTTAGTATCAAACTATCTAGTCCATCAACATGACCTAAATGAGTAAATTCTTCAGTAAATTTATTGCAATATTAGGAAAGATGATTTGAACCAATTAGCACCAAAAAAATGGTTCGTACCTATTCTGCCTCATGCGTTGAGGCTGTCTAATTGTTGAAGCTGCACATGTCTCTTGAGAAGTAACGACTTCTCCACCTTCCACGGCAGAAGCAAAAGATGGTGCTGCAGACAAGAAGGAAATATAAGACTGGATTATAATCAGAAAATAGTGAAGCCAAAAAGACTAACATCAGAGCTTAAAATAAATACCTGCTGTAGAGCAATACTCTATCTCACTTGGTCCAGCAATACTACTGGAAGAACTAAGCTCTCTTCGTTTCTGTGTTTTCTCTTCTTCATCCTGCAGCTCCTGCTGTCTCATCCTTATTTTGGCTTCTATAACCCGTTGTTCCTCCTAAAATAATGACAAGAGAGGGATAGAAAAGGATAAAAATAGCTTAAGTTCAGTATGAGACTCCTTTATCGATATGTAATAATATCCATGCAATCACCCAAAGAAATACAACAGTAGATAGGATCTTACAATCTGCTCTATCCCCTTTTCTTCCTTCGTCTTAACCCCACGATATTCCACCGCATAATTTGATGTTTTACAAAATGGGCATCTTATAACGTTAAGGAGGACAGTGTACAATAAGAATCAGGAAGGAGTGCGAGGAGATATGCGAAATGCATTTAGCAATAAGCAACCAGTAATCTTAGAAATCAAGGATACTGTGTTGGACGGGTTGAATTGGGGGTCTTCATCTGCAAAAAACACTCTGTTGCAAGGAAACAAGTCACAAATCCACTTCCAAAAATGGTACATATTATTACATCAAAAGTAGAGCCATAATAAGCACATGCAATTACAAACACAAGGAAAATAAATACCTGTACAAATGCCTTTCATGCAACATCTTGAACGGTTTAAACTAGGATAATACTGCAAAGTTCAAAATGAACAAATGTATTAATCATAACAAATACCTAGAGATAAATTCCATGCTAGTCCAACATAACTGAGGAGTCACAACAAGAAACAACAAAAACTACTACACTTCTTATTTATCTTTTTTACTTGAAATTCATTTTATTTTGGTAATTATGATGATATGAGCTGAGCTAAATGAAAGGAATGCGGATCTATATCGCCGACCCCAACTTGTTTGGGACTGAGGCGTAGTTGTTATTGGTGATGTTGGAGCCAGCTTGAGCACCTCGACTATTCTACCAAGTACCTACTCTTTCTACCAGCACAGGTACCGGGTAACTCTGCCCGTGAAAGCTTAGGCAGATAGGAAGAAAATGCCTAGTATTTATGAGAGTATTTTGAACCTGAGACCTCATGTCTCTTCATTTACCACTAGGCCGTGGAACTACAAGAACTAAAACTGCATCCGAATCCTAAACAAGTTGGGGACCACTATATAAATCGCGTTCTAGACAAACATATGCCAACAAATTTTCAAGGTGAATAATGGAAAGAAATGAAAAACAAACCAAGAAGCAAATGGGACATTCCTCGAGGTCAGAGTTTGGACAATCATCATCACCAGGATAGCAAGGCGCGAGCTTGGAATCAAGAATGAGCTTACGAAGCTTCTTAATATCCACATCCTTAAGTTGGTACAACCCCTGAGGCCTAGTGTACTTCTCATCCACCACTTGCCTTCTCCTTCCCAATTTATTACCCATTCCAAAATATTCACAATAATAACCCACAAAACAACACAAACCAATAATTCCTAGCCCTAATTTTCACATCTCAAAATACAAAACTTCCAATACATAAATACCGAAATATGGACAAAAGATATTCACCAATCCTGCAAATTACCAGCCAAAAAAAAAACATTAAGACTCAAATACCTAATTCAATTTTTTCACAAAAAAGAAAAAAAAAGCAAACAAGAGGTACCACACACCTGAAAATGAAGGCAATAGGAGAGATAGAAAGAGAAAGAGAGGGGGGAACAAGATCAGATTCTCTGATACAAAATTTGTAGTGTGTGTTTCGATATGTGATTTACACGTATTTTTAAAGTTTTTTATAAAAAATAAAGTGGTACTTTCTCTAAGAAATGTCTATTTTATTTGTTGTTATATAAATGGGGGGAATTTGTTTTGTATATCAGGGGATAGCTTGCGAATAGAAGAGAATTGAGATAAGCAAACCGCAAAGCAAAGCACCGTATGAGAAAGAGTAGTCGAGCCGGAAAGAATCCGCCACCCTATAGGGGAAAAGATGGTGGGGTAGCGTGAGGTGATGATAATTTTGTCAAATTATGTAATTTTTTATGTTGCACAAGTTAAATTATTAATTGGTACTCCAAAGAGTGAAGCAATCCATTATTAATTTCTCTGATTGGTTGGTCCGCCATTAATTAATCTTATATGCGACATGAACCTTCATTTTTTTTCTTTTTAAATAAGAAACATTATACAAGTTAAATTGAGGTTTTTGAATAGCTATACTTGTTATTAATCTCTCTTTGTCAAAGACCGATGCACCTTACTGCATTGTATCCAATATTTTTTTAAATTATACTCACATATATACTATCAAAAAATTTAAATTTTATATTAAGTTCTCGCGCAAATAAATTCGTACAGTAATATTTGAATTTTACTAATTTAAAATTTAGATCCACCTTTGATTTTTGTAAACCAATTGTGGAAGCTTCAACAATTGCAAATTAACTAAAATATTTGTGTTTGGCATTTGGCAACACATTTGTGGAAGCTTCAAAATATTTACAATTACTTATCTTGATTTTCTAATTTAAAAGGTATCGCTCGTATTTTAGTGGAAAATTTACTTATTTCTTAAAGAAAATAACTATCAATTACACCTCAAAACACAATTAGAAATTACATGAATCACACTGTTTTCCTAAGTAATTAAGTTGACATTTCGGATAAAAACTGTCATCTTCCATTGAATAATCACATATTGTTAATGGTCCTTGTCAAAGGAAGATATTAAACGTGAAAGCAAACGAAAAATAAAGAACGTAACACACATTTGATATAATTCGTAGCCCCATTTTTATATTCCATATTACAAAAGCACCTTAATTTAGAGGTCAGAAATTTTGGAATTACTAGCAAATCATGTCGTATTAGCTGGAATATAGTGGCCCAATAAAACCAGAACATATTTTCAAGCAAGGAATTAAAATCCAGAGATCTTGCGCATATGGGGGCCATAAAACGGTTGTTTTATTATTTTTGTGGGTCAACATTTGTAGCATTAAGAATTTGGACCACACTATCATAAATTTAGACGCAAATTGGTTGACCAAGAATCTTGATTTTGTGACTCCATTATGGCTCTGATTTATTAAAACGAGATGGTTTATACAACATCACTATTTAACTTCAAAAACAAAAGAGAAAAGGGGATGCTTCTTTTGTCCATATATATATATATATATATATATATATATATATATATATATATATATATATATATATATATATATATATATATATATATATATATATATATATATATATATATATATATATATATATATATATATATATATATATATATATATATATATATATATATATTAATTTAAATTAATTGTTTTGTTACAAAACTTAGCTCAAAGTAATAAACAAAAAGATAGACAACAAAGTAGAGAGAAATAGAGAAGAGAATATATTTCTTCTATGTATTCAAGTGTATTACAAAATGATTTCTCATCCTCTATTTATAGTACTACATAGAGGTATACTAAAAGAATTCCATAAATATGTCATTAAGCTTTTGAGATCATGGAGGAAGATCATGGGGGAGATCATGGAGGTGTGGGAGTTACAACCATAAGTATTGGAGTAGTGGGAGTTATGGAGATAATGGATAAAAGTAGTGGGTGTTATAGGAGTTATGGACATCCACCGTAATCTAATATTTCATAACACTCCCCCTTGGATGTCCAAAGATAATGTGCCTCGTTAAAACCTTAACTAAAATAAAACCCAATGGGAAAAAAAATTCTAGAAAAGGAAAAAGAGTACACATATCTAACAAAATGCATTTTTGTTGCCTCGTTAAAAACCTTGCAAGGAAAACCCAGTGGGACAAAACCTTGTAAGGGAAAAAGAGTGCAACGCGCATTAACTCCCCCTGAAAAGAGCATCAATTCACATCCTTGAGCCTTCGCATTCCAATCTTGTGTACCAGCTTCTTGAAGGTTGACATTGGTAGAGATTTTGTGAACAAATCAGCCATATTATCACTTGAACGAATCTGTTGCACATTGATATCACCATTCTTTTGAAGATCATGTGTGAAAAATAACTTTGGTGAAATATGCTTTGTTCTATCTCCTTTTAGGAATCCTCCCTTCAATTGGGCTATGCATGCTGCATTGTCTTATACAAAATCGTGGGTAGTTTGTCACATTTCAAACCACATTTGTCTCGAATATGATGTATTATAGACCTCAACCACACACACTCTCGACTTGCTTCATGAATAGCGATTATCTCAGCATGATTAGATGAAGTAGCCACAATTGATTGCTTAGTCGATCGCCAAGATATGCAGTGCCTCCACAGATAAACACATAACCTGTTTGAGATCGAGCCTTGTGTGGGTCAGATAAATATCCAGCATCAGCATAACCAACAAGATCAGGACTGCAATTATTGCTATAAAATAAGCCCATATCGGTAGTCCCTTTTAGATACCGCAATATATGTTTGATTCCATTCCAATGTCTCCTTGTGGGAGCAGAGCTATGCTAAGACATTAACTGAAAAAGTTATGTCAGGCCTTGTAGTATTTGCAAGATACATTAGTGCGCCAATTGCACTAAGATATGGTACTTCAGGACCAAGTAGCTCTTCATTCTTTTCTTGCGGTCGGAATGGATCCTTATTCACATCAAGTGATCGAACAACCATCGGAGTACTTAAAGGATATGCTCCATCCATGTAAAACCGTTCAATACCTTTTCTATATAGGCAGATTGATGAACAAAAATTCCGTTTGCCAAATATTCAATTTGCAAACCAAGACATAATTTTGTCTTTCCGAGATCTTTCATCTCGAGTTCCTTCTTTAAATAATCAATTGCCTTTTGGAGTTCTATGGGAGTTCCAATAAGGTTTATGTCATCGACATATACGGCAAGTACAACAAATTCCGATGTTGTTTTCCTTATAAAAACACATGGGAAAATGGCATCATTTATATAGCCTTCCTTTAATAAATACTCACTAAGACGATTATACCACATTCGTCCTGATTGCTTTAGACCATACAAAGATCTTTGCAATTTGATTGAAAACATTTCCCGGGACTTTGAATTATGAGTGTTTGGCATTTTGAATCCATCGGGAATTTTCATGTATATCTCATTATCAAGTGAGCCATAGAGATAGGCAGTAACCACATCCATTAAATGCATGTCAAGCTTTTCAAGGACAGCAAAACTAATGAGATAACGGAAAGTTATAGCATCCATTACGGGTGAATATGTCTCTTCATAATCGACACCAGGCCTTTGAGAAAATCCTTGTGCAACAAGGCGTGCCTTATATCTTTGTACCTTGTTTTTCTCATTTCTCTTGCGTACAAAGACCCATCTATAGCCAACAGGCTTAACACCATTAGGTGTATCAACTATAGGCCCAAAAACTTCACGTTTTGCAAGTGAATTCAATTCTGATTGGATTGCTTCTTGCCATTTTGGCCAATCAAGTCTTTGTGGACATTCTCCAACAGATTGAGGTTCAAGATCCTCACTTTCTTGCATAACGCTAGATGCAACATTATATGCAAAGACATAATCCACCACTATATCCACTCGATTAAAATTTGTCTCAATATCGATTGGATTTATTGATAGTTCCTTATTTTCCTGAGTCTCGGGCTCAATGGATTCTTCATGAATCTCAGAATTTATTAAATCGTGAATTTCCTCATGAGATTCTTTCGTAGTGTCATTTTGATCATTTGCTTTCCTTTTTCTAGGATTTCGATCTTTGGAACCTAATGGCCTGCCACGTTTTAGGCGTACTTTCGATTCATTAGATATGACACTAGAAGATTGTCCAATAGGGACATCAATACGGATTGGAACATTCTCTACGGGGATGTGAGATTTTGTTATCCTTTTCAAGTCCGTGAATGCATCAGGCATTTGATTTGCTATTCTTTGCAAATGGATAATATTTTGCACCTCTTTTTCACAAATAGAGGTATGTGGATCAAGATGAGATAATGATGGATTTTTCCACAAAATTTCCCGTTTGGTTTCACCAACTTCTCCCCCTAATTTTGGGAAAAGTGTCTCATCGAATCGACAGTCTGAAAATCGTGCAGTGAACAAATCCCCTGTCAATGTTTCGAGGTAGCGAATAATGGAGGGCGATTCAAACCCAACATATATTCCTAACCTTCTTTGCAAACCCATTTTGGTGCGGTATGGCGGTGCTACAGGCACATATACTGCGCATCCAAAAATTCTTAAATGGGATATATTAGGTTCATGACCCAAAACTAATTGCAACGGGGAATATTTGTGATAATTCGTCGGTCTGAGACGAATTAGCATTGCTGCATGCAAAATGGCGTGAACCCAAACCGAAGTGGGCAGCCTCGTTTTCATGAGTTGGTCTTGCAATCAACTGCAGACGTTTAATTAAAGATTTTGCAAGACCATTTTGAGTGTGAACATGAGCTACAGGATGTTCCACTTTTATCCCAATTGATAAGCAATAATCATTAAATGCTTGGGATGAAAACTCAGCAGCATTATCTAGTCTAATAGACTAAATTGGATTATCAGGAAATTGTGCTCGTAATCAAATTATTTGTGCCATTAATTTTGCAAACGCAAGGTTGCGTGATGACAATAGGCACACATGAGACCATCTAGAGGATGCATCTATTAAGACCATAAAATATCTAAAGGACCCACTAGGTGGGTGAATAGGTCCACAAATATCCCCTTGTATACGTTCCAAAAACGTAGGTGACTCAGTTCCAACCTTTGTTGGTGATGGTCTAATAATTAACTTGCCTTGATAACAAGAAGTGCAAGAAAATTCATTATTTAAAAGAATCTTTAAATTCTTTAATGGATATCCACATGAGTTTTCTATAATCCGTCTCATCATAATTGATCCAGGATGTCCCAATCGATCATGCCAAAGTACAAAAGTATTGGAATCAGTAACCTTTTGGTTTACTGTGGAATGTGCCTCAATTGCACTAATTTTTGTCCAATACAGGCCACAAGATAAAGATGGGAACTTCTCAATAACCCTCTTTTGGCCAGAGACATTCTTTGTAATGATGAGGTATTCAAGATTATTCTCATCTATTGTCTCAATATGATATCCATTTTGACGGATATCTTTAATACTCAACAAGTTCCTCTTGGACTTGGAAGAGAACATTGCATTCTCTATGATAAATATTGTTCCTTTAGGCAGAGTTATAGTTGCTCTTCCGGAGCCTTCAATCAATTTACTACTACCAAAAATTGTAGTAACATCTGCTTTACACATACTTAAATGAGAGAAATATTTCTTCTCTTTGAATATCTTATGTGTGGTACATGAATCAATTAAACAAATATTTTTACAATTGGACGTTGATCCAAGTTTGCTTTGTGAGATATCCATATTTGCTTCCCATGGTTTGACATACAAAAGAAATATACGAAAAATATTAGTATTTTTTTTATAGATATGAGAATAAACAAATTTAAGTCTATGATTCAACATAATAGTTTCAGTGCGGTCATTATGAAAAAAAATATCTTTTATCATAGTTATTCTCCTTTTAATACCAAAGTATTAACAATTAGTAGTAGCATAAAGAGTCTTCACAATATTTCTTTGGAGGGTGACTAACACCAGGAAACTTTCTTCCTTATCCACGTCCACGGCCATGACCCCGACCACGACCATGACCATGATTAAAGCCATAGCCTTTTCCACGCTTAGCATAATAGGAATACACCTTAACTACTTCAGGAAATGGTGTAGACCCAGTGGGTCGATTTTCGTGATTTCTCATGAGCAGGTCATTGTTTCGCTCAGCCACAAGGAGAAGAGAAATCAGCTTAGAGTACTTTTTGAAACCTTTCTCTCTGTACTGTTGTTGCAGAACCATATTGGAGGCATGAAACGTTGTAAACGTTTTTTCAAGCATATCATAATCAGTTATAGTATCTCCACAGAGTTTCAATTTAGAAGTAATTCTAAACATTGTAGAATTATATTCAGAAACAGACTTAAAGTCTTGGAGCCTCAGATGAGCCCAATCATATCGTGCTTGTGGCAGAGTGACCAACTTTAAGTTGTCATATCTCTCCTTTAAGCCATTCCACAAGATAAGTGGATCTTTGACTGTGAGATATTCAATTTTCAAACCTTCATCAAGGTGATGGCGCAAGAAAATCAAGGCCTTAGCACAGTCTTGGGTGGATGCATTATTTTTGTCTTTAATGGCGTCTCCAAGACCCATTGCATCCAAATAGATTTCAGCATCCAACACCCATGTCATGTAGTTCTTGCCCGAAATTTCAAGGGCAACAAACTTTCTTTTCATAATGTCAGACATAATTAAAACAAATTAGGAGGAGAAAAATACCTTAATTTTCTCAAAGAGATTCTTGAGATAGTAGAGCTTCGTGCTAATGACGTGTTACAAAACTTAGTTCAAAGTAATAAATAAAAAGATAGACAACAAAGTAGAGAGAAATAGAGAAGAGAATATATTTCTTCTATGTATTCAAGTGTATTACAAAATGATTTCTCATCCTCTATTTATAGTACTACATAGAGGTATACTAAAAGAATTCCATAAATATGTCATTAAGCTTTTGAGATCATGGAGGAAGATCATGGGGGAGATCATGGAGGTGTGGGAGTTACAACCATAAGTATTGGAGTAGTGGGAGTTATGGAGATAATGGATAAAAGTAGTGGGTGTTATAGGAGTTATGGACATCCACCGTAATCTAATATTTCATAACAGGTTTAATAAAATGATACATTATTAGGTGAAAATACTTTGCTAGTTATCAACACTTACTATTTGGCCTTCGTTTGTCATGTTGTTGATTGGTTCTCCTAAACGACCACACCAGTGATATACCAGTAAAGTCTTTGTTTTCCCGTTTGGCTTAATGACCCTTTTCCCCTCCAATTAGTTAATAGCTTTTGATTATTCCAAAATATTGATCCCATAAATTATCATTCTCTCGGCATGGGAAGATAACAAGCCTTCGTATATACGCTCAAGATGTTTTTCATTAAATACAATTACGTTTTTAAATATAATTACATATTTTCGTTAAATATAATTACGTATTTTTTTAATTAAATACAATTTATACGGATGGGAAGATCAAAGGTCTATTATGTATATATCATAACATATATTTATGTTAAGATATATTCATTAAACACATAATTCACCACACTTTCCTTAAACTAAACATGAATACTAACCGAGAAACTAGTTTGGATCCATTAAACCCGAATAACAATCTAGAAACTAGGTCGGATAAACTAAGGGATGCATTACACATATCATTAGGGTTGAATTCGGACGACATGCTGATGAATGAAGATAAATCGATCGACATTGATTCAGACGGCAACTTCAATGATGGAGAAAATCCTGTCGATGATTCTGCTGCTCCTGATGATGATGATGATGATGATGATGATTATGACACCATTATTTAGAGGAAGAGGGAGAAGTTTGAGAGGACATGAAAATGCCTAATGAGTTTAATGAAGAAGATCTTATAGCTAGTCCAATTACTGGATGTGGTTCAATAGTAACGATGTTCTGTTTGATTTTTACAAAAAACATGCGAGATTATCGGGTTTTTGCATTGTCAAAAGAGCATCCAACAAAAAAGGTGGTGATATTGTTAGGTATGTGCAATATGGTTGTGATAGGTCTAGGAAACCAAGGAATAAGCATGTTACCAAGAGGAGGAACTGCCGTACTAGAATAAATGGAATTTTGGAGTATAATGGTTCATGGCGTGTTTCTGAGGTGGTAAAAAAAAATGTAATCTTCAATTAGAACCAGCACTATCGCGATTGATGGCTGGACACAGATCGCTTAGCAAGTCTCTAAAGAGAACTCTTGCAGCCAAAGATATTGTTGGCTTAAGACCCTTAAAAATATAAAAGTCACTGAAGTACTTGTTGGTGGCCCCAAAAATCTGGGTTGTACACCAAAGGACTGTAGAAATTATATCTTGAAGAGTAGAAAGCTTCAGTTGCAAGAAAGGGATGCACAATCATTACTCAAGTTCTTCAGTGACATGCAGCAAAAAGATAGAGAATTTTACTACCCCGTATATGTGGATAGTTTTGGTCGAATTCGTAATGTCGTATGGATTCATTCACACTCTAACGCTGCATATGAGGAGTTCCATGATGTAATATGCCTTGATACCACATACCTTATGAATCGATGCAATATGCCATTTGCTTCATTTGTTGGCATCAATCAACATAGGTAGTCCATACTTTTGGGATGTGCTCTTATGTCTAGTGAGGATATAACAAGTTACAAAATGGTGCTATCTACAGGACTTGGGGCTCTATACAATATTCATCCATTAGCTATCATAACTGACCAATGTGATAGTATTAAGGCTGCCATTAGTGCTATGATGCCAAAATACAATACATAGATATTGTATATGGCACATATTCGCAAAGTTGCCAACAAAGTTAAGATGAGTCGCTGATGCAAAGATTGTAAAGGCAGAATTTAAGGCTTTAGTCCTTGATAGCATTAACGTTGCTAAGTTTGAGAGACGATTGCCTGATTTTATTGAAAAATATAACTTACAGGAAAGGGATTGGTTTTATAAGCTTTATTTGGAGAAGGAGAAATGGGTTCCGATATACCTAAATGACCACTTTTGGGCTAGGATGTTGTCCACACAAAGAAGTGAAGGAATGCGTGCTTTCTTTGACGGATTCATCACTCGGCAAAGCACTTTGAATCTATTTGTTCAGCAATATGAGTTAGCCATAAGAGCAAAGTTCGAGAAAAAATTGGAAGCTGAATATAGGTCATGGTGCTTTGAACCAAAATGTTTATCTGAATTTGCATTGGAGGAAAAATTTCAAACATGCTATACTCGTGAAGCGTTTGAATTTTTTAAAGTACAGTTAAGGAAACTGACCACTGTGAAATCAGCTCCCATCAAGACTATCAAGCAACAGATGGGTGGAGAATTACATTATCTCAAATTATTCGTTTAAGAGTTTTAACACTATAGATCCATTTTTATTCGCAGTTGAATATATACCTATTGGCGAATATCTAAGTTGCAGTTGCAAGTGGTTTGAAACAAGAGGTATTCTATGCTGCCATATACTTAAGGTGTTGTCTCATAAGAGGATTAATAACGTTAATGAGAGGTATATATTGAGAAGGTGAGAAAAGATGTTGTTCGTCCGCACTTGAAAAGTTTCTTTCTTGGAGGTTACCCACGTATGACTTCTGAATACATGATGTACATGTAACTATTAAAGCATTTTGACCGGGTTTGTGATATTGCATTAGACACTGAAGTGATGAGGCAATATATTAAGTATCATTTGAACAGATTGGAGTATGACCTTTTGAATTGGGATGATGATCAAATGATAATTCCAGATTGAGAATTTGAAGATACATATGATGGTGTGGGTGAGGGTGTGGGTGAGGGTGTGGGTGAGAGTGGGAGTGAAGGTGAGGGTGGAGGTGAGGGTGAGGGTGAGGGTGAGTGTGATGGTGATGGTGAAGGAAGAAATATAAGAGATCCTAGATACATACCTTCTCATAGACGTCCAAGGTTGAATAGAAGTAGAGGGCGAATTGATTCATACTTTAGAAATTCACAACACCGTGATAGATATTGTGATAGAGGCCGTGGTAAAGGCCGTGGTAAAGGCCGTGGTAGAGGCCGTGGCAGAGGTGGTGGTAAAAGTGGTGGTAGAGACACTGATAGAGGCCGTGGAAATACTGGGCTAGCGAAACGAATTGAGGTAAAGTATAACAAATTATTATTATTTTTTTCAAAGAATACATTGCTTATTAGTGTTATTTACTCTATACAGCAAGATAACGCAATAGTACAAGCACACAATAGCTTGCCTGATCTTAACGATGAAGCATACTGGGAGACAAAAGACTTGACCGTTTAGTTTGAGATGATTTAAGATTGAATCTTATTTAATTTGATTTGGTATAGATTGTTTTGAAATTTTTGACGTTATTTTGTAATAATTTAAACGTGCGATATGATAATTATCATTGTTAAATATTTTTTCATTTTAATGTTACTTCATTTTATCGGAGTACACTAACAAAATGTGATTATGTGAAAGACTTCATAATCAGTTCAAACTAGGGCTCGTTTGGTTGAGGGAGAGGCATGCATAGTTTTGGTTGATGTTAGTTGATTTGCATTTATTTCAGGGGAAATTTGGTGTTAGTTGACTTGTATTTATTTTCCGGTTAACAACCCTTTATTGAACTAAAAACTACATTCCAACTATATAGTTAGGGTTTGTAGTTAGGGTAATGAAATGATACCAAGTGATATACCAATTTGATAACTGCGAAGGGTAGAAAAATCAAAAGAGTCAAAAATTAAAATACACATTACATAACCAAACTGGAAAATAAAAGTACATATTACATAAAAAAGCTAACAAATGTTTAAAAAACACAAACTAGGAAGATAAAACATAACTAGTTAATTTCAACGGGATCTTGGAGAGTTCCTCGACCTGTCAAGTGCAATTGGAACATAACACAGAATTCTGTAATTTCGACCAACTTAAAGTTAATTAACCAAACCCGATTGATGTTATTTTCTATCACAAAATATTTTCAAACTCCTTTAAACCATCTTCGCTTACCCATATTAATTTCCATAAACCAAGGCTGGCCATGATAGTGAAGAACCGTTGAGCTATGTGATTCGGGAAGGTGTTCGTAAAAATAGTTTAGAATATGCTACAAACAAAAAGAAAAAAATCAAAATAATGCAATATGTATACTTTATTGGTTGAGGGATTAGTAAAAAAACAGTTTGTTTGATATTTTATTACAACCAGATCTGTTTGTTTCAAACTGAATTTGGTTGAAACTCAATTTTTTATGTTACTTGGTTGGTCGAGAGATTCATTAAAAAATATTAAAAAAATAGTTTTCTTTGATATTTTATTACAACCAGATCTGTTTGTTTCAAATTGGATTTGGTTGAAACTTAATTTTTTATGTTACTTGGTTGGTTGAGAGATTAATAAAAAAAAATTAAAAAAATAGTTTCTTTCATATTTTATTACAACTAGATCTGTTTATTTTAAACTGGATTTGGATTAACTCATTTTTTTTGGTTGAAACCAGATGTGTCCCTCTTCAAAAACCAAATCGAAACATCACTTAGTTTGTTTCTCATTCTTTTGCAAAACCATGTCGAAAATCACAAGCATTTAAAAAAATATAATTTTAAATGAAAACAGAGCTCATTTACCATATAATCTTTCGTTATGTATGAATCCTTCATCAGAAATTCAAAAGATGGAGTCATATCTTTGTCAGATGGGGATCATTTGGTTAAAGGATTTTGGTAAGACTTAGAGTTCGAAAGTTGTGTGATGTTGGGTATAGACTAATTTTATATATATATATATATATATATATATATATATATATATATATATATATATATATATATATATATTGTGGTTGGGTATGAACTATTAAATATTTCTAGAATTTGATCTATTGATTTTGCATGAATTTGAAAAGAATATCCTTTAACTATATCTTTTGAAACTGTTATTATTTGTGTGACCTAATGTTAAATATAAAATTATCGATATTTTGTTACTCCATATACTTTTATCACATTTTCTAAAAGATTTATAAATAAATAAAAATACTAATGAAAAATGACATTAAGTCAATTTGGTGAATTTAGTATGTAGGCGAACACAAAGCCATTAAATTTGGTAGGATATTTAGTAGACATAATCAGGTGTTCATAGGCTTTAAACTTGTTTCCATTCATAAAGACTTTTTGAACTATGTTTGAGAATAAAAATGACAAATTCATTAATGATCTCAAAGGATTCTAGTAAAACCTCATCTTCTTACTAGGCCAAGCTGATGCATTAAGCAGTCATTTTAACAAACACACATGGCATTATGAAAGATTTACATCATAAGAAAATTAAAACTAGCCAACAACATAATTGTCAATACATTGCATATCATGATTGTCAAAACACACCATGTAACAGGCAATCAAACCATGCCATGTAGAAGAATTTGTCCAAAAATGCAACTTAACAGAATTGTTTAAGAAACCACAATTGTACTAACATTTCAATACAAATTCAGCAACATGTGATGCACACCTAAATTTAGAATTCTCAATTGCTGATCTGAGAACTTCATAATCTACATTCGTCAATGCCTCGATTATGATTTTCGCAAGAGCCAGAGACTTTGCCACAAGAAGCTTCAACAGTTGCATGTGAGGACTTATCCCTCGAAGTCTCCTAATCACAATTTTTCTGAGGTTGATGAATGTCGTTTCTACAAAACTTGCTTCCAAATTAATGTTATCACGTGCCATAGGTCAAGAACAAGATTCCACCCACAAAATAATTAAAAAGAAATACCAAATGATTTCAGCACCTAAGAAGTCACTATGGAATGAGAACGTAAGTATATAACCAAATGATTAAGTAAAAGAGTAACCTTGATTTCTATATGTTATATACATGGTAAGCTTTTCATCAAAGACAAAGCACAGGCAACGTAATACGATTCACCGAGATAAAGACCAGAAAGGTAAAGATCTTTTACACTGCCAATACGAAAGGGGAGACTAGTCGGTACATCTCCTGCACATATAGCCATTAACTAGAAAGAACATCCCAAATAAAAATGATGTCACATAGACCACAATATAATCCATCTATGAAAAAGCACAAGACTGAAGTTATGAAGCACATTTACCTTGAGGCTATGATTATCCCATGGACATGCTCCACCCCAGATAAAGATTGAAGAACCCTATTATAGTAAGGTATTGCTTCCAGGACTAAGCCTCCCCTAAAAGCAAGTGACACTTGTGCCAGAAGAGGAACAGTTCTTAAATTGACAGACCATACTCTGCCTGTGAAGTCAAGGGACTTCAATTTGGGGGTATCAATAAAAATGACGTCATCCTGATAATTTCGGATTAGAAGCACCAATTGCTCGAGAAACGGGCACTAAGAGATTAAGATTCCAAACAATGTGTACTCTATTGTAACAATGTATAGCTTAAGGGAAAGTAACATTTCAAATCCTGTGAAGGCTGGTGGATGGTTTATTTCACAATCTTCAAGAGATAGGTGCCTCAAAAGCACACAACTAAAAACTAAACCAAGCAATTTGTATGGTGTCGTCCTATATGAAAATTTGATATTGAGATGTTTAGTACCATTTTGAATGAGAAACCCTAACAACTGGTTAAAATAAGAAAATTCCTCCAAATACAAAATTAAGAGGGTAAAGTGTTTAATAATTCCTCGATGATGGTTCAAAAGACAGCGGATTATATTATCAAAGTAAGTAGGTAGGTGCATTCTCCAAAGGACTCGATCAAGAGTTACTTGGGGAATTCTACACCAAAGATATCTCTATTTCCTTGATAAGATGCTTGTTCTAACAACATCTAGTAAAGGTATCCTTATAAGAACATGATCAATAACATCATTAGGAAGGTTGTCTAGTATATCCAAAGGTAAAGTTCTAATGCTATTTCTTCTTCTGACTAGAGCCATTATATTAGACTTAGGATTATAAGCAAAACGATGAAGATTAGGAAAAACGAAATTTAAGATTACGATTATGGAAAAAGAAAAAGAGGAAGAAGCAAGAAACCTGTTGAAAACTTAAATTTTGAAGATGGAGCGCCAAAAGACCATGGACGGATCAACTCCAAAGCCGAAATTTTGGGGGTATCGATTAAACAATCCCAAGGTAGATATGTATACAACCCTAATTTAAAATTCCAATGTATATAAATGAACGTCCAAAGCACATCAAAGTTATAATCAGTTCGTTGGTTAAGCAAGCGCATGTATGAGGCATGCGTCTCGAGATTGAATCTCACCTTTAACTGGGTGTATTCTAATTTTTTACAATCAAGCCAATCATTTTAAAAAAAAGAGGGTAAATCAGTATAATTTTATCTACTTAATTTACATTTTGAAAAGAAAAACAAAAAGGATAAACCGTTTTTTCAAAAATTGTTTTATACCAACAGTTACATTTTTTATCTACTTTGTTTACATTTTGAAAAAAAAAGGTTAAACCAATATTTATATTTTTTTTCAATGAAGCCAATCATTTTTAAAAAAAACAGGTTAAACCATTAATTTCACTAATATGATTGTCGTAAGGTAATTATATCGTTGTGGTTCGTAGTAATATCGACCGTTTATATAATAACCATTTATAGTAAGGTCATACGTATCGTCCCATAGCAACCATATAAGTCCATTCACTAATATGATTGTAGCAACCTTATAAGTCCATTCACAAATAGGATTACCTAAGGTAATTATATCGTTGTGGTTCGTAGTAATGTCGATCGATTTATATAATAGTCATTTATAGTAAGGTCATATGTATCAGCCTATAGCAATTATATAAGTACATTCACTAATATGATTGTAGATACCATGTAAGTTCATTCACTAATATGATTGTAGTAAGGTAATTAAATCGTTGTGGTTCGCAGAAATGTCGACCGTTTATATAATAACCGTTTATAGTATGGTCATACGTATCGGCCTATAACAACCATATAAGTTTATTCACTAATATGATTGTAGCAACCATATAAGTTCATTCACTAATATGATTGTAGTAAGGTAATTATATCATTGTGGTTCATAGAAATGTCGATCGTTTATATAATAGCCGTTTATAGTAAGGTCATACGTATCAGCCTATAGCAACCATATAAGTTCATTCACTAATATGATTGTAGTAAGGTAATTATATCGTTGTGGTTCTTAGTAATGTCGACCGTTTATATAATAGCAGTTTATAGTAAGGTCATACGTATCGGCCTATAGCAACCATATAAGTCCATTCACTAATATGATTACCTAAGGTAATTATATCCTTGTGGTTCGTAGTAATGTCGACTGTTTATATAATAGTCGTTTATATTAAGGTCATACGTATCGGCCTATAGCAACCATATAAGTCCATTCACTAATATGATTGTAGTAATAAGTTAATTATATCGTTGTGGTTCATAGTAATGTCGACTATTTATATAATAGCCGTTTATAGTTGTTAGAATATACGCTTAACGCTAAAGGGGGGGGGGGGTGAATAGCGTTATAATAAAAAATAGCGTAAACTTACGGAATTTAAAAATTGCAGGAATGAAATAAGTGCGATAAGTAAATAATAAAGAACGAACGCACCGATGTATCCTGGTTCACCACAACCCGTGGCTAGTCCAGTCCCCGAGAGACTCTCTCGAGATTTCCACTAACACTGTTAAGCTTACGGGTGCTCAACAAACCGTTACAAACTGAGAACTTGAGTCACACAAGTCTCAACAACCTTTGCTCAAAGTTACAACACTTCAACACTTCAACCAAAGGAATCACAACGTTCCTTTTTACAATACAAGGGATTAACACTTCCCTTCAAGTGTATAAAAACACTTTGCACTCAAAACAAGACTCTCCTTAAGAGTAGATATGAGTAAAATAAATACGCTCAAGAACGCAACAACTTTCTTTAATAATTTGGCTCTCAAAAACTTATGTAATGAATAGAAAATGATGAATAAGAGAGTATGCAATCTTTAGCAATAATATGATCAGTTGTTGTATTTAGAAGACTGATTTGAAGATGTATTTATAGTGTCAAAACCATGCATAACCGTTGCCTATTGCCAATTAAGAATTGCTGATTTTGTGCTGCGACAATCGATTGTCAAGATGATACAATCGATTGTTTTCCAATCGTTCCAAAAATCATTCCCAGATTTTACGCAGCACAATCGATTATCAAAGACATATAATCGATTACTGGCAGCGTTCAAAAAATCCTTTCCAGATTTTACTTAAAACAATCGATTGTTAGAATTATACAATCGATTACTTGGCAACGTTCAAAAAGTCTTTTCCAGATTTTACTTAAAACAATCGATTATCAGAAAATATACAATTGATTACTTGGCAACGTTCAAAAAATCTTTTCCAGATTTTACTTAAAACAATCGATTATTAAAAACATACAATCGATTACTTGACGGTGTTTGAAAATATTTTGACAACGGTCAGTTACATAATCGATTATACTATATGGACAATCGATTATTTATCAGTCTTTGAAAAATCAAATAGACACTGCCTCAATACAATCGATTGTCATAGGTTCACAATCGATTATTTTGTAGCTTTGAAAAATATGTTTGGACACTGCCATCGATTGTCATAAGTTCACAATCGATTATTTTGTAGCTTTGAAAAATCTGATGGACACCGCCTTAACACAATCGATTGTCATAAGGTTCACAATCGATTGTCATGCAGATTTGAAAAATCTGATGCACACTGCCTTAACACAATCGATTGTCATAAGGTACACAATCGATTGTCATGCAGCTGACTTAACATAATCGATTATCATAAGTACATAATCGATTATCTTAGTCCAGATTTTAGAGGCATGTTTAAAAATCATTTTGCTAAAATAAATATGCATGATTTAAAATTATTTTGCTCTAAATTAAATATGCATGATTTGATAAAAATGATTTTACGAGAGAAGCCAAGTCTTGAGTTAAGTTGTCGGATCAAGATCACAATTAAAGAACGACTCATGTATAACTTTGTTTAGTCTTGATCTTTGTTTGTCTTGTGCTTGAACTTCGTTACATGACATTTGCGCGCTTGTGCTTGGACCTCGTCATATGTCAATTGCGCATCGTTTGTCATTTATCAAAACCTGCAAATATGAACACACGTTTAGTTTAGTGCCTTGAGAACGTGTTTCAACAATAGTAAAGTCATACGTATCGGTCTATAGCAACCATATAAGTCCATTAACTAATATGGTTGTAGTCGTATGACATATGATAATTACATCGTTGCGATTTCATAATAATTGATCATCTATATATCCTTCATTATTAAGGTCGTACTTATCAGCAAGTCCATTCACTAATATGATTGTAGTCATATAACCTAAGCTAATTATATCATTATGATTCCTAATAAACTTGATCTTTTATATAATAGGCATTTATATAACTTCATTAATTAAGGTCATATATTACCTTATTTATATAATAGTAAATATATAATAATATATATTTTTATTGGTTAATATTAATTATATATAAGGTAAATCATGATACTTTTAGGACTAATGTATTCTAACTTCTTTTTTAGGAGGGAAAACAAGAAGATATTTTTTGACTAAAATGTTAAATACAAATTCCGGAGTGGAGCAAAGGGAAAAGTAAAAATATAATTGGAGGGAACTTCAAAATTTTCACTCTTTATATATCTCATAAAAACTCTCTAAACAAAATAGATACCATAAACATGAATGCTAACGTATGGATTGAAAGACAATTCTATCCATGGTTTCAGATGAAGGTGCCCAAATTGTGCATTAAGCATGATTTTTTTGTAATTTTATTTTTCTTAAATTATCATGATTTGATAATTGTTGATTATCCCAACTAGCAATGAACCCTGAACCCTATCTATATATTATTTTCTTGTAGTTTATTCCAAAGAGATTCTGTCGCTATCTTCCTCCTATCTCGGTAAAAATAATGCTTCGATGTAATGGGAAGGAGTGGGCTATGATTCCCAAAATTGATGTTCGTAGAAGACTTATCAATGGGTGAAAATAATTTGTTGTCTACAATATTCTAAAGAAAGGAATGCCATTCTCTTTGAACTAGTTGAGGCTACATTATGGGTTGTGATCTTCTCTGTTGAAGAGCTATGATTAACTAATGCTTAGCTTGATAATTTTATCTCTTTAGTTATATGTAATGACTTCATATGGATCGTAGTAATGGATTAATATGATTGTTCTTTATAAAATTGTTTGCGTTTTTTTCCATTTATTATGTTATTTTTTTTTTTTCAAGAAGACTAATGTTTTATAAATAGCCAATTAAAATTGGGAAATCATTAAAATTGCAGAAGTCCCCCAATTTTTTCTATCATTTTATAAACAAGAACAAGACTATGAAGATTATTTCCTTTTTTCCAAAAAAGTTTAAAAATCGACATTCAAAACCTAAACCTAAACGTAAACCTAAACGAACCTAAATCAAAAGAGAACGTAAACCTAAACAATAATCAAATAATCTTTGTAAGGATAGAAATTGATGGAGTTACGCTAGGCAGAGAGAGTGACCACCGGTTATTTCCCACTTTCCATCAAAGTGGGTTAGTGGGGAGTTATAACCATATTAACTTTCCCTAATTTATCCAAATATTAATTTAACAACAAAATATATTTATATTAAACCAAAATACTCATGTGAGTTATATTATACAATCTTTACATGGATTAATCAAGTCTTCTAAGGTAAGACTATATGAGATAAAACCTATGAGTGCACTTCCACTATATGGCCGAATTTTAAAAAATAAAATAAATTTATTAAAATCTGTATAAGCGGATGGATAAATTAAAGAAAAGCTTCTATAATTAATTGTAGTCATGGAGGAGTGTAATGGTGCATATAGGAGTGAAATATACTACTGGAAACTGTAATGGTTGCATGAAGGAGTGTAATGGGCTACTGGAAAATGCAATGGATGCATGACGGAGTGGAATGAGCTGCTATTGAGAAGAGTAATAGTTGCCTAGGGTCTCTACAAAGAGACTTTAATTCCTACCGGGAAGTGAAAAGAGATTATAATCCTCCCTATATATTTTTATGAAAATATGCTAGACATACATAAGACAATCAAACTAGAAATACTACTAAGCATAACGATGGATAAGATCCCGACAAATAAACTAGTTGAATAACCGCTGCATGGCTCACCTGTGAGTCATAACATCTTGTGCCAAGATCTGAAGCGTGATAACACCAAGATGAAGCGTGAGGTTACAGAGTTGATTGAGAGGGTGTTTCGTGATAGTAGAATTGATTACCTCAAGAGTTCCATGTTGGAAAAGCATCCCCTTACTTCGCTCTATACTATGCTTGACGATATGCCCATACCATCCGTCCAGAGTTGAGCTAAGAGCAATTCTATCATTGTTATCACTAGTGATACCGAGTCTGCCTCCAAGACCTCAAAGTCTCTTTCAGTGAACCAGAATATTGAGTAGTTATGAAGATATGTTTCATTTCTTTTTGATTATGTGTTTGTTCGTCTCTGAAGTTTTCTACCCCCTATATTGATATTTTTATTTATCAACTTATGTAATTGTGATGTTATCACCCAATATCATATTAATGAAGGAAATTATTATTATTATGTTTTGAATCTTTTTTATATTTTATATTTTTTATGAACTTTTTTCCAGATGATAACCTAGGGTCTTGTATTTGCAAGAATATAGTTTGATGATACAACAAAAAGGTATAGAAAACAATTCTAAAAACAGCGAGGCATAATGAACGTTTGATTAAAGTTAACAAAACAGTCCTACTGTCTCCAATATTCCAACTGTTCGTTTGATGCCTAATGAAATAAGTACTAATAATAATATTTGTAAAAATTAATTAAGTACTCTAAGATTGGTCAATTTATTTTTCAAATTAATATAGCACATGAAACTTATGACAACAACACTGGACAAATAGGAAAATGTATTGTCAATAATAATGACGATAGTTTAGTACTTCAAGATGCAAAACATAGCACATACTGAACTTATGGAGATAGTTGATGAGTACATAAAGATAGTTGAATGCTTATGAATCAATGTAGTAGGGATTAAAACAAGTTCAAAATGATAACACCTTGGCACTTACAAGGCTCCAACAATATAGACAAATTAAAACATTCAGTTCATTTCAAAATATTTTTAATAAAAAATTATATTCTTATTTCATTCCAACATGGAGTAAAAAAGACAAAGGTTTGGCATCCTAAATACAAAGGCTTTGGCATCTATTCTACAGAGATTGAATGTGGCAATCAGTAACAGATCAAACTAAATAATCAAACTGATAATAACCAAAATAAACAATAATGAAACTGAACAATTTTTTAAAAATTTCATCTCTACAAACATTCAAGCTAACAACACAGATACTTGCTCCAACATCACTCTCATCAATACACGAACTTCAAGATTGTTCTTCACTGTAAATATTTTCTTTTTGGAATTCATTGAATGCTGCTACTGCTTCATCATAAAATTTGTAAGACTTGAAGATGCTTCATTTGAAAACTATAGGAGTACACTCACACTAAGAGTTGTATATTCCTGGCTTTTACCACGAAATACTACATACACCTTTGATGCCGATATATTATCAGCTTGAGATCCATTTCTAAACTCATTAAAAGCTGCTATGGCTTCGTCATACGTTTTGAAGGCCTTAAAGATGCTGCCCTTGACACCAATAACCATAAGAGCACACCGATGCCAAGAGTTGTACAATCCAAGCCTCTTACCACGAAACACTACATAAACTTTTGAAACATTATTCCTCTTTCCGTGGTCCATTCCTTAATCTAACCCTAAGAAAGATAAGAGATGAAGGAGGATAAAGCAAAGACAGAGAAATGGGGGCTGGAAAAGCTTTTTAGGTTCGGTCAAATATATTAAGTATTTAGGGTTAGAAAGTGACCACTTTAATCATAAATATCAGCAGTATAATTTTTATACTTGTTTTCTCCAATTTTTAAATTATCTGTATATTTTAGTGTATTTCGATTAATTGGTATAATTATGTAAATTTTAGTGTATTTCGTTTAATTAGTATAGTATATGTATGTGCGCTTTATGAAAATTGATTAAGCATGCATCTTGGGAAGGTAAGATAATTAAATTAGTGAGAGAAAATTGTTGAAAAAATTAATTTAAAACGAAAAATTTGCCAAAGGGTATATATGGAAAACGAAAATGAACAAATATCCATTATGCCCTCAAAAGCCGTGCGAAATTATCATTATCCATTTGGGACGTTTGAGCTATTCTTGATGTGACCAAATATATTTTTCGCAAAAAATTAGCTGTTTCTAAGGACGTATTAGTTTTTTATTCAATGAGCTCATTAATTAGGGACTACACACAAAGTACAATGTAATGGCTTATTTGTTCCAAAGTAGTTCAACTACGTGATTTGATTATATTGATTAAGGATCTGCCTAGGGTATGGTACTAGGATGTTGAGGAACAGTTGCTAAAGGTTCACCAAATGTGTCTTGTCTGTATTATTTTGGTGCTACTTTAAATTAGTCATAACAACTATACCAGATATCTTGCAACTGCATTATTGTACCAAATAATATATTTATAGGGTGACAAGTTTAGGCATTTAAATAATTATTCAAGAGTCACATGATGGATTTATTAGAATCCCGCTTCTCCTAATTAGTCCATGGTGCAATGAATTTTTGCACGTGAGGCAAGGGGCGGACGCACAAGTTAGACCTATGTGTTTGGTCGAATTCAATAATTTTTACTTAAATAGTGTATTTGGTATTTTGAATTTTTGAAATATATATATAAATATTAAATCTAGAACTAATTATTAACACTGAAGTCATGATTCCAAACTCGTGAATCCATAAGTTGACATCTGATGATAGGCTATATACGTATTTTAGTCGATTATTACACTCTAATTTACTTCACTTTAGTTGAATTTGCGCTTTAATCGCTAGCGTTTTGCACTAACGGTGTATTTTATGCCTTGTAGAAGAGATTCCGAGCTATATAGATGTTATGGAATGAAGTAAAGTGATTTGGAGCTTTGAAGTCTGAGTAAAAGCCCAAGGAATTAAACCGAGTTCGTATTCGGGGATCAACGGATGATACAACAACAAAACGAAGAATCGAGTAGACATATTATACACTGTCTAGTAAAAATATATTACTTTTTGATCAGAATACCATTTGGACTTCACAATATATGGTTGGAAAGCTAACTCAAAGGGCTACAACTTTTATGTTTTAGGTTATTCCAAATTCCAAACGGAACAGGGGTGAAAAATGCAGCCAAAACCGCAACCGCGGAGGTGATGCGGGCTGAGGCAGTATATCTGCCGTATACCGCGGTTGTACCGCGGCCGCGGCAGTCCAGACATGAAATATTGTCCTATTTCGCGTAGGAGAAGGTATACTTGTTTGGCCCCGACCCTACTTGGTATATATACGTGGAAAAACGGTATTTTAAGGGAGTTGGATACACGTTTGACATAATTTAGACCTAAGGAGGCAGAGAAGACCAATTTTTGACACATATTCGACCTAAGGAGTCAGGAACACAATAGGAGCAATGCGGGAACTTCTTCAACGAGTTTTTTCTTCCTCTTCCTATTTTTTATTGATGGTTATGATTTTTAGTATTGTAATTTTACATACTATTATCAATAGCTAATGTTATCTAGGGTTTTGGTAGAACCTTGTGTATGATAAATTGTTGTTATATTTTTATATAATTGAGCCGTTGGATTTCTCTACTTGTTCAACTACATATTTATTGTTGTTGATTGAATGACCATCGATTGACTGTGCCTATTTATTATGTTTTGCTTGAGAAAGGATACATATTTAGGTGGTTGTTGAACAACGTCAATCCTAACGTATGTGAGAAATCAATACAGTGGATTTAAAGGCAGGTTTAGAAATAACAACGCTTTTACTTAGTCATAATGAGCGGTTAGATAAAGCCAACTAGCGTAGTTCGAGAGAATATGTCTAGTAAATTATTGTAGTTGCTTGAGAGAGAATTACAACACCTAAAGTGCTCACAATCAGTAGATCATACATTGGCAAAATTGTAGGGAACATAGTTAGAAGGATTCCGACAATTGGGGAAATCATAACTTTAGACCTCCTTAATCTTTTCTCCAACCTGTAGTATCTTTAGTGTTAATTTATTATTTTAATTTATTAGTTAGTTCGTTAAATACAAGAAATTTAATATCTATAAGTTAGAAAATTGCTTAAAGTTGTCTTTTTGGTGATATTGAACAGATACAGTTAAGCCTTAATTATCTGTGGTATTCAATTCCGGACTTTTAAACCGAATTATATTTGCAGCGATCGCTTATTCCTTTTAGGACTAAAGTTGGGCGTGATCTATATCCTGACTCCGCCTATGTGTGAGGCACAAAAATTTGGTACACCATATGGATCGGCATGTTGAGAATCCAGCACGATGTAACTTATTCCAAGTTATTTATTCAGAACAAAAGTTCTTACAAAGGAAAAAAAAAAAGGAACAAGCGGAGATTGGAGGTAAGCTAGTAAGATAATTAAGTTATAGCAAAAGAAAATATGGCGATGGTTCAAGTCACTAGATTTCCCGGCGCGTTTTTAGGTTTGTCGAATTTAAAAGTGGTCAAACGCTGAGCAAAAAAATAAAAGGTTACATGTTCCATTGACTTTTACACAAACTAAATTTTTTTTTGATCATACACAATCTAATCAATTACTCTCTTGAATGTATCTCCATTTTTGTCGAATCTAATTAACTTGTGATATAGTTTTATACATTTATTCTCCAAATTTACAACGACAAGAATCTCATTTTCAAAAGTACAATATAGAAATATCAATATTCTTAACATGGTTACAACTTACAAGAAGTCCCGGTAGTTTAGAGGCAAAAATGACATTTTATTTTCACTCAGTAATTTGATTTCATCGAGCTACTTATAAGCGTATATGACCAAGACAAGATCTTTGCATTCTGTGAGAGGGTCTATTGAATATTCAAATTCACGTGTGCTACTCATTAAATTCGACAAAATCTAAAATTGGTCAGCCAGTCGAAATTAATTGCATTCACTAGCAAAAAGTTATATAATATATATATATATATACATATACATATATATATATATATATATACATATACATATAATATATATATATATATATATATATATATATATATTTTTTTTTTTGTATATACTACGCATATATGCAAAATATATATTTTGTCAGCTGTTATTTTTTAAAGCGGCTACAAATATAATTTTTTTATATAATTTCATCAAACAACTAAAAAGTCGACCCCCAAGAGCTTACAATTTTTTGGGCCTGAACAAATTGAAAATACTGATGGCAAAATAATACTATATAGTCAGTCGCTCTCAAAATAGTAGCCGAAAAATATTTTTTTACAACAACAACAACCCAGTGAAATCCCACTAGTGGGGTCTGGGGAGGGTAGTATGTAGTACGCAGACCTTACCCCCACTAGAAGGGGTAGAGAGGTTGTTTTCGAAAGACCCTCGGCTCAAGAAGACAAAAAGCCAAAAAGAGACATTTCAGTATTATCACGGAAATCATAAGAAAATATAAGAAAAACAGAAACATCATAAAATCCTAAAGAAAGCTGCAAACAAAAGCGATAACTAGTAAATAGGTATGGCAATAAAAAAGAAATAGAAAGACACGACATTGCCACCCGCTACCTAGACAAAGCCCTACAAGTTACTCTAGCAACAGAACGAACTAATGTAATACCCAACTACCTCCTAACCTACAACCCTAATACTCGACCTCCACATTTTCCTATGAAGTGCCATGTCCTCGGAAATCTAAAACCTCGCCATGTCCTGTCTAATCACCTCTCCCCAATATTTCTTAGGCCGCCCTCTACCTCTTATCATGTCCTGCATAACTAGACGATCACACCTCCTTACCGGAGCATCTGGGCTTTTTCTCTGTAGCCCAAACCATCTGAGCCTCGCATCCCGCATCTTGTCATTATTGGAGCCACGCGCACCATCTCCCGAATATCATCATTCCTAATTTTTTCCATCCTAGTGTTCCCGCACATCCACCTCAACATCCTCATTTCAACTACTTTCATCTTCTGTATATGTGAGTTCTTAACAGGCCAATACTCAGCCCCGTACATCATAGCCGGTTTAACTACCGCTTTATAAAACTTACCTTAGTATCGGCGGCACTCGCTTTTCACACAGGACTCCAGATGCTAACCTCAACTTCATCCATCCTACCCCAATACGGAGTGTGACATCCTCTTCGATCCCCGCTCCTCCCTGGATAACCTACCTAAGCTACTTGAAGATGCATCTACTTGGGATGACCTGTGAGTCAAGTCTCACATCCACGCCCACTTTCCCCGGCTTAGTGGTGAACTTACACTCTAGGTATTCTGTCTTCGTCCTTCTCAACTTGAAACGCTTAGACTCAAGATCATGTTTCCAAACCTCCAATTTCTCGTTAACACTGGTACGCAACTATCAGTCAAAACTATGTCATCGGCGAATAGCAAGCACCATGTCACCTCCTTGAATATGGTGTGTTGGCACTTCCATCACCAGGGAGAATAAGAATGGATTGAGCGCAGAGCCTTGGTGTAACCCCATAAAGATTGGTAAATGCTCAGAGTCGCCTTGTCACGACCCGAATTTTTCCCACCATCGGGAGTCGTGATGGCGCCTACTGTCAAAGCTAGGCAAGCCAACCGTTTTAATCATTTTCCCAAAATCCTTATTCTAAAACAATATAAATACTGAAATAATTAATTAAAATCACGCGAAGACTTTTCGAAACAATAGCAAAAACAAAGTGCGGAAATTACTAACATGCCTCTAACCAGTATCTGGTGTCACTACTCACAGACGACTAGAAAAGTACTAAAAGCAACAGTCTGAAAGAAATACATAATATGTCTGTTTTGATGCAATAAAACAAACTGGAGAAGACAGAGGACACTCAGGGACCCCGAACGCCAGGTAACTACCTCAGAGTCTCTGGACTGAAGGATTGTCCCCTAACTACTGCTGAGGTCCGTAGGCTGTGTCCTGACATGTGCAAATAAAGGTATAGAAGTGTAGTATCAATACAACTGATCCTATGTGCTGGTAAGTGCCCGGCCTAACCTCGGCGAGGTAGTGACGAGGCTAAACTGGACCTACCACAATCAACCTGTACAAATATATGTGCAGTAACAGAAAAAGAACAAGAATTTAAACAGATAATGGGGATGGAACATGCTGTGGGAGTAACAGTTCAATTAAAACTTCGACAAGCAAGAAGTGGAACTGAATATATAATAATTAATCAAAGAAAGCCAATGAATCAACAACTGCATGGCATCACCCTTCGTGCTTTTACTCTCGTTCCTCACCAAAACCTACGAATATAATGCACGGTATCACCATTCTTGCTTTTACTCTCATTTCTCACCGAGAATATCAAATATAATGCACGACATCACCCTTCTTGCTATTACTTTCAATATACAGTGCACGACATCACCCTTCGTGCTTTTACTCTCAAATACATAGTGCACAACATCACCCTTCGTGCTTTTGCTCTCTCTCTTCCTCACCCAATCAATGGTCACAACCAAATAATAAAGGAATATATAACAAGACAAAATATCCCGGCAAGGGAGAATAACCCAACAATAAATCTCGTCAAGGGAAAAGTACCAAAATCTCCTCTTTTAGATCATTTGCTTCTCAACTATTACTTCGTAGTTCATTTAACAAGCAAGTAGCACAATTGTTCACTTCTTTCGAAATTTAATAGCAATTTTGACTCACTGTCATGCTAGACTTGGGAGCATAGGTAACCGTCTCCATACCTATACATCGACTCCACATAGCACATAGCAAATATTAACCTAATCCTACTCCCTCAAGCCAAAGTCAGATCAAACACTTACCTCGAATCCGAAAATAGCAACTCAAAGCTCAACAATCACCTTTCCTCTAGAATTCGACCCCGATAAAATTATATCTAACATAAATCGATTCAATATTATAAATAATAGCAGAAGGACACAATTTCCTAGCTTAGAAATTTCCAACACCGGGCCCACATGGTCCAAACTCGAGGCTCGGACCAAATTCCAATTATTCATAACCCCACGAGTCCAAATATGTGATTTATTTTAAGATTCATCCCCAAATTGAGATTGAATCGCCCAAAATTCTCAAAACCTAACTCTACCCAAAAGCCCAAATTTCTACCTTGATATTATGATTTCGGGCAAGGAATTTAATAGTTAGATGAAGAAAAAGTTAGGAAATAAAGTTAAGATTACTTACCCAAAAAGTTAAGAAGAAGGTAGAGCTTGAATTTCGTCAATGGAGGATTTTAGGAGAGAGTTCGAGTGAAACAATTGAAGAAATCCGGAGTGAACACTGTTTTGGAGTTTTAAATAATTCGCTGGGCAATTACCCTTTGCGTTCGCATGAACAGGGTCCCGTTCGCAAAGGGTTGGGTAGGTTGAGCATCGCGTTCGCGTGGGGAGAATTGCGAATGCGTAGAGTAAAAGTTGGGGCTTCACAGTTGGCCTACGCGAACACGTGGGCCATACACGAACGCGTAGCATGAGCAGGCTAGAATCCGCAAATGAGGGAGCTTTTACGCAGACGCGTCGAGGAAAAGACAAAGGTCCAGGTTTATTATATGCAAACGCGATGGGCCAATCGCGAACACGAAGGAGGGGAAAAGGAACGCATCGCGAACGCGACCAGAGGGACGCCAACGCGATGAAGAGAAACCTGCTGTAATTTTTCTGCAATTTTCCTAAGTGCAAAACATCCCGAACCACCCCCGAAATCACTCCCGCGCTCTCGGGGCTCCCAACCAACCACACACACTAACTCAATATCATCCTACAAACTTGCTCAGGCGATCAAATCGCCAAAATAACATCAAAATCAAAGAATCAACCTCCAAAGCTCATGATTTTCAATTCAAAGTTCAAAACTTTCAAATTTTCTATTTTTTTGTCCGAAACACGTCAAATGACGTTCGATTTCGATCAAACTTTACCGATCGCTTAACGCTCATTTAAGACTTGTACCGGGTTTCGGAACCAAAATACGAGCCCGATACCATTACTTTTGATCAATTTTCATTTTCATTTTTCCTTAAGCATTTTCAGAAAACAAATTCACAAAATAATTCCTTACTCGGGTCTGGGACCTCGGATTTTGATTCCGGGGATACGCTCGAGTCCAAAATTTCCTTATGGACCCTCCGGGACCATCACATCACGGGTCCAGGTCTGTTTACCCAAAACGTTGACCAAAGTCAACCATAGCAATATTATTATCAAAATTCATAGTTTTTAATACAGAATTCAAATATTTCCACATAATAATTTTCCGGCTTCGCATCCGGATTGTGCATGCAAATCGAGGCAACCAAATAAGGGGTTTTCATGGACTCAGAAGCTTAAGGAAAGGGAGGATTACAGTGATGACCCTTTGGGTCATCACATCCTCCACCTCTAAAACAACCGTTCGTCCTCGAACGGAAAAAAGGAAGAAGTACCTGATTCGGGGAATGGATGTGGATAACGGCACCGCGTACTCCCAGGTCGATGCCTTAAGAGGATGACCTCTCCACTGAATACGCAATGAAGGAAAAATGCGTGACCTCATCTGTCGAACCTGTCGGTCTAAAATAGCGATCGGCTCCTCCTTATGTGACAGATCCTTGTCCAATTGGACAGTATTGAAATCTAAAACGTGGGTGGGATCACCGTGATACTTCCGAAGCATGGATACATGAAAAATCGGATGCACAACTGACAAGCTAAGCGGCAATGCAAGTCTATAGGCCACATTCCCCACATGGTCCTGAATCTCAAATGGGCCAATATACCTAGGGCTAAGCTTGCCCTTCTTACTGAACCTCATCACGCCCTTCATAGGCGATACACGGAGCAATACCTGCTCACCCACCATGAAAGTGACATCCCTGATCTTACGATCTGCATAACTCTTCTGCCTAGACTGAGTTGACCGAAACATGTCTTGAATGATCTTGACCTTATCCAAGGCCTCCTGTACCAAATCTGTACCCAATAACCGAGCCTCTCTTGGCTCAAACCATCCGACTGGGGACCGATACCGCCTACCATACAACGCCTCATATGGAGCCATCTGAATACTGGACTGGTAGCTGTTGTTGTAGGCAAACTCTGCTAATGGGAAAAATTGGTCCCACGAGCCTCCAAAGTCAATAACTCATGCTCAGAGCATATCCTTAAGAATCTGAATAGTCCTTTCGGGCTGACCGTCTGTCTGGGGGTGAAATCTGTACTCAATTGGACCTGGGTGCCCAACTCATGCTGCACCACTCTATTGAAATGTGAGGTAAACTGTGGACCTCGGTCCGAAATAATATATATGGAAACCCAATAAAGGTGAACGATCTCATTGATATAAATCTCCTCATACCTCTCGGATGAATAGGTGGTGGCAACTAGGATAAAATGCGCTGACTTGGCCAGCCTATCAACAATAACCCATATAACATCAAACTTCTTCTGAGTCATCGGATGACCAGTAACAAAATCCAAGGTGATTTTCTCCCACTTCCACCCGGGAAGCTCAATCCTCTGAAATAACCCACTGGACCTCTGATGCTCGTACTAAACATGCTGACAACGAGCCACATATGCAACAATGTCTTTCTTCATTCTATGCCACCAATAATGTTATCTCAAATCTTGATTCATCTTCGCGGCGCCCAGGTGAATAGAATACCGAGAACTGTGGGCCTCCGCTAAGATCAACTCTCGAATACCATCAACATTGGGCACACAGACTCGCCCCTGCAACCTCAATACGCAATCATCTCCCAAAGTCATCTCCCTGGAACTTCCCCGCTGCACTGTGTCTCTCAGGAGACACAAATAGGGATCATCAAACTGCCACTCCCGGATACGCTCCATCAACGATGAACGAGTAGCCGTGCAAGCTAACACCCTACTGGACTCAGAAATATCCAATCTCACAAATCTATTGGCCAAGGCCTGAACATCCAAGCAAGCGGTCTCTAGCTGACCGGAATATAGGAAAGACTACCCATGATGGCGAACTTTCAAATCAATGCATCGTCCATGGCCTTTAGCGGGTAGTATAAAATAGAAACATCCTAATCTTTCAACAACTCCAACCACCTCCGTTGTCTCAAATTCAACTCCTTCAGCTTGAACAAGTACTGAAGGCTCTTGTGATCTGTGTACACCTCACATGTTACACCATATAAATAATGCCTCCAGATCTTCAAGGCATGAACAATGGCTGCCAACTCTAGGTCATGAACTAGATAATTCTTCTCGTGGATCTTCAACTGCCTCGAAGCATATGCTATGACCTTGCCGTTCTGCATCAACACTGCGCCAAGCCCGATACGGGAAGCATCACAATACACAGTATAAGGCCCGGATCCCGTGGGAAAAACCAATATCGGTGCCGTAGTCAGAGCTATCTTGAGCTTCTAGAAGCTCGCCTTGCACTCATCTGACCACCTGAACTGGGCACCTTTCTGAGTCAATCTAGTCATCGGGGCTGCGATGGATGAAAAACCCTCCATAAAACGTCTGTTGTAACCAGCTAACCCCAAGAAGCTCCTAATCTCTGTAGCTGAAGCTCGTCAAGGCCAGTTTTTGACTGCCTCTATCTTCTTCGGGTCCACCTGAATACCTTTTGCTGATACGACATGACCCTGGAATGCGACTAAACTCACCCAAAATTCGCACTTTGAGAATTTTGCATATAACTGACTATCCTTCAAAGTTTGAAGAACCACTAAAAGGTGCTACTCATGCTCCTCCTGGCTGCGGGAGTATACCACGATATCATCAATGAATACAATCACAAATAAGTCAAAATAAGGCTTGAACACTCGGTTCATCAACTCCATGAATGCTGCCGGGGCATTGGTCAACCCAAAAGACTTGACCAAAAATTCATAATGCCCATACCGAGTACGAATTGCTGTCTTAGTGACATCAGACGCCCTAATCCTTAGCTGATGATAACCAGAACTTAAATCTATCTTCGAGAACACTCTGGCACCCTAGAGCTGGTCAAACAAATCATCAATCCTCGGTAGTGGATACTTATTCTTTATCGTCACCTTATTCAACTGCCGGTAATCAATGCACATTCTCATCGAACCGTCCTTTTTCTTCACAAACAACACTGGTGTACCCCAAGGTGATACACTGGGTCTAATGAAACCCTTATCAAGCAAGTCTTGAAGCTGCTCCTTCAACTCTTTCAACTCTGGCGGGGCCATACGATACGGTGGAATAGAAATACGCTGAGTACCAGGAGCCATATCAATACATAAATCGATATCCCTGTCAGCGCATACCTGGCAGGTCTAAAGGAAAAACCTCGGAGAACTCCCGAACAATAGGAACGGAGTCGATAGATGGAACCTCTGCGCTGGAATCGCGAACATGCGTCAAATATGTTAAACACCCCTTCTCAACCATATGTTGAGCCTTGACATACAAAATAACACTACGGGTGGCATGACCTGGGGTCCCTCTCTACTCAAGTCGGGGAAAAGCCAGCAAGGCCAAAGTCTCGGTCTTTGCGTGACAATCCAAGATAGCATGATATGGGGACAACTAATCCATCCCCAATATAACATTAAAGTCCACCATGTGTAAAAATAATAAGTCGACACGGGTCTCAAGACCCTCAAATACCACCAC
The DNA here is from genome assembly GCA_034376525.1 of Nicotiana benthamiana. NCBI lineage: Eukaryota > Viridiplantae > Streptophyta > Magnoliopsida > Solanales > Solanaceae > Nicotiana > Nicotiana benthamiana. The sequence continues at coordinate 21,377,017 of CM067337.1, read as the reverse complement.
ACAAGAAGGATGCACTCGGTCGACCATAATAGAATCACCAACCAGTGTGGACACATGTACAGGAATACCCAGGGCCTCACTAGGCATCATCAAATAGGGTGCAAGATAGGATAACACATAAGAATAAGTAGATTCTGGATCAAATAATACAAAAGCACCCCTATCACAGACCAGTATAGTACATGTAATCACAATATCAGATGACTCGGCCTCTGGCCTGAATGGCGATGCATAACAATGGGGCTGACCCCCACCTCCCTGAACTGAATCTCTTGGGCGATCTGCTGCGGGCTGACCCCTGCCTCTGGCTGTCTGAGTTCCACCTCTACAGTCTCTCCCTCCACCTCTATGATCCCTACCCCCGCCTATAGCTGGCTAGGCGGCCTGTCTATCAACTGGTGCCTGAATCATAGGGCGAGGACCCTGCTGCTGAGAACTACTCGAGGCTCGAGGGCAAAATCTGTCAACATGACCTATGTCACCACAACCATAACATGCCCTTGGCGGCTGAGACTGCTGGTGTTGTCGACCGTATGTTATCCCATGAAGCTCTGAAGTGGAGGTGCACTGATAGGGGCTGGTGGTGCGCTGAAGAACCGCTGATCTTAATAATACTGCTTATGACTACCACTCGCCTGATGTACCATGAGAAACCTGAAGTGCCGACTGGAAAGGTCTCAGGGGATGGCCTCTATCATTGAGATCCCTACCTCCAGATGAGGTACCACTAAATCTTCCAGAATGTCGAGGTCTCCTGTCTGAACCCTAATTACCTCCTTGACCCAGTGCCATCTCTATTTAGCGGGCTGCATTGGCCGCCTCCTAAAAGGCAATATCACTGCCTACTCCCATAGCCATCTGAAGGCGAATCGGCTGAATCAATCCATCAATGAACGTCCGGACCCTCTCTCCATCTGTAGGGAGTATCACTACTGCATGGTGTGCCAAGTCAACAAATCTGGTCTCATACTATGCAACTCTCATAGAGCCTTGCTAAAGGCACTCAAACTGTCTGCGAAGTGCCTCTGGCTGAGTGACATGGAGAAACTTCTCCAAGAATAACTCTACGAACTGATCCCATGCCAAGGCTAGTGACCCTGTTGGTGTGGATAGGCAATAATCCCTCCACCAAGTCTTGGCAGATCCCACAAGCCTGAAAGGGCAAAAATCAACCCCGTTGGTCTCTACTATCCCCATAGTCCTTAGGATCTCATGGCAACTGTAAAGAAAATCATGGGGATCCTCCGATGAAGCACCGCTGAAAGTGGTGGTGAAAAGGCTTGAGAACCGATCAAGTCTCCATAAAGCATCCAAAGATATGGCTGTCCCATCTTCGGCCTGAGCTGTAATGCCTGTCTGAGCTGCCACTGCGGGCTGAACCTACGAAACCGGAGTCTGGGGAGCTAACTGCTCCGAAGTACGTGTAGCAGGAGTTTGAACCGCTCCTCCAGCCTGAGAAGTGGCTGGTGCTATTAGAAGGAATCCCGCTCTAGCGACACTCTCCATAAAGCCTGCTATGCGGACAAGAGAGTCCTGAAGATCTGAAGAAAACATCACTGCTCCTGGGACCTGAGCTGGGCCCACTGCATCTGGTGAGCCTGGAACCTCCTATTCAAAGTCAATATGAGGCTCCACCTCTGGAATTGCTGCCTGGGGCAGAGCTCTGCCCCTGCCACGGCCTCTGGCACGGCCTCGGCCCCTGCCCCTAGCGGGAGTTGCTGCTGGGGGCTCGGGCTGCTGCGCGAAAGAAGAAGACGCACGTGTTCTCGCCATCTGCGAAAGAATAAAGTAGAATGACAATCAATATTTGAGAAACAGAATCACACGACAAGAATGGCCAAAGTTAAATTTTTCCTAACTCTGTAGCCTCTGGGGGATAAATACAGACGTCTCCGTACCGATCCTCAGAATCTATCGAGCTTGTCCGTGGGTTGTGAGACCCAAGTAACCTAATTCTCTGAGACCAACTTGTCACTACCCGGATTTTTTCCACCATCGAGAGTCGTGATGGCGCCTACTGTCAAAGCTAGGCAAGCTAACCCTTTTAATCATTTTCACAAAAGCCTTAATCTAAAACAATATAAATACTAAAATAATTAATTAAAACCACGCAGAAGACTTTTGGCAACAATAGCAAAAACAATGTGCGGAAATTAGTAACATGCCTCTACCCAGTATCTGGTGTCACTACTCATGGACGAATAAAAGAGTACTAAAAGAAACAGGCCGAAAGAAATACATAACATGTCTGTTTTGATGGAATAAAACAAACTGGAGAAGATAAAAGGAGACTCAGGGCCCGCGAACGCAAGCGAACTACCTAGAGTCTCTAGACTCAAGGATCGCCCCCTAACTACTGCTGCAGTCCGTAGGATGTGTCCTAACCTGTGCACAAAAAGGTACAGATGTGTAGTATCAGCCCAATCGACCCCATGTTCTGGTAAGTGCCCGGCCTAACCTCGGCGAGGTTATGACGAGGCTAAACCGGATCTACCACAATCAACCTGCATAGATATATGTGCAGTAACAGAAAGAGAACAAGAATTTAAACAGATAATGGGGAGGGGACACGCAGGGTAGTAACGGTTCAATTACAACTTCGACAAACAAGAAGTGGAACTAAAGATATAATAATTAAATGGAGAAATATAGTGAATCAACAACTGCACGGCATCACCCTTCGTGCTTTTACTCTCATTCCTCACCAAAGCTGACAAATATAATGCACGGTATCACTATTCGCGCTTTTACTCTCATTTCTCACTAAGAATACCAAATATAATGCACGACATCACCCTTCGTGCTTTTACTCTCAATATACAGTGCACGACATCACCCTTCGTGCTTTTACTCTCAAATACATAGTGCACGGCATCACCCTTCGTGCTTTTACTCTCTCTTGCTCACCCAATCAATGGTCACAACCAAACAGGAAAGGAATATATAACAAGACAAAATATCCCGTCAAGGAGAATAACCAAACAATAAATCCCGGCAAGGGAAAAGTACCAAAATCTCCTCATTTAGATCATTTGCTTCTCAACTATCACTTCATAGTTCATTCAACAAGTAATTAGCACAATTGTTCACTTCTTTAAAAATTAAATAGCAATTTTGACTCACGATCATGCTAGACTTGGGCGCATAGGTAACCGTCACCATACCTATACACAGACTCCACATAGCACATAGTAAATATTAACCTAATCATATTCCCTCAAGCCAAAGTTAGATCAAACACTTACCTCGAATCCGAAAATAGTAACTCAAAGCCCAACAATCGCCTTTCCTCTAGAATTCGACCCTGAACCAATGATATCTAACCTAAATTAATTCAATATTATCAATAATAGCACAAGGACATAATTTCCTAGTAGAAATTCATTTCGAATTTTTCTTCCAAAAATACCTAAATTCGACACCGGGCCCACATGGTCCAAACTCGAGGCTCAGACCAAATTCCAATTACCCATAACCCACGAGTCCAAATATATGATTTGTTTTAAGATTTTACCCCAAATTGAGGTTGAATCACCCCAAATTCTCAAAACCTAACTCTTCCCAAAAACCCTAATTTCTACCTTGATTTTATTATTTAGGGCTAGGAATTTAATAGTTAGATGAAGAAAAAGTGAGGAAGTAAAGTTAAGATTACTTACCCAAAGAGTTAAGAAGAAGGTGATTTTATTATTTCGTCAATAGAGTATTTTAGGAGGGAGTTCGAGTGAAACAATGGAAGAAGTCCGGAGTGAACACTGTTTTGGAGTTTAAATAATTCGCTGGGCAATTACCCTTCCTGTTCGCGTGAACAGGTTCGCGTTCGCGAAGGGTTGAGTAGGTCGAGCATCGCATTCGCGTGGGGAGAATCGTGAACGTCTAGAGTAAAAGTTGGGGCTTAACAGTTCGCCTACGCGAACGCGTGGGCCATACGCGAACGCGTAGCATGAGCAGGCCAGGCTCCACAAACGCGGGAGCCTTCACATGGACGCGTAGAGGAAAAGACAAAGGTCCAGGTTTTACTATATGCAAACGCGATGGGCCAATCGCGAACATGAAGGAGGGGAAAAGGAGTGCATCGCGAATGCGAATGTGATGAAGAGAAACCTGTTGCAATTTTTCTACAATTTTCCTAGGTGCAAAACATCACGAACCACCCCCGAAATCACTCCCGAGCCCTCAGGGCTCCCAACCAACCCACACACTAACTCAATATCATCCTACAAACTTGCTTGGGCGATCAAATCGCCAAAATAAGATCAAAATCAAAGAATCAACCTCCGAAGCTCATGATTTTCATTTCAAAGTTCAAAGCTATCAAATCTTCCATTTTTTGTCCGAAACACGTCAAATGACGTCTCATTTCGACAAAACTTTACAGATAGCGATTAAAGCTCATTTAAGACTTGTACCAGGAGTCTGAATCAAAATACGAGCCCGATACCATTACTTTTCATCAATTTCGATTTTCATTTTTCCTTAAGCCTATTTAGAAAACAATTTCACAGAAAAATTCCGTACTCGGGCATAGGACCTTGGATTTTGATTCCGGGGATATGCCCGAGTCCCAAATTTCTTTACGGACTCTCCGGGACTGTTACATCACGGATTCAGGTCCGTTTACCCAAAACATTGATCAAAGTCAACTATAGAAATATTATTATCAAAATTCATAGTTTTTGACACAGAATTCAAATATTTCCACATAAAAATTATCTGGCTTCGCTCCCGGACTGCGCATGCAAATCGAGGCAATCAAATAAGGGGTTTTCAAGGCCTCAGAAGCGCAAGGGAAGGGAGGATTACGGTGATGACCCTTTGGGTCATCACACGCCTCTTACTATCCTTACCTGAGTCTTTGCCCCATCATAAATGTCTTTAATTGCCATAATGTAGGGAACCGACATACCTTTTACCTCCAAGCATCTCCTAAGAAATTCCCTAGGAACCTTGTCATATGCTTTCTCTAACTCAATAAACATCATGTCCAGGTACTTCTTCCAATCTCTGTACTATTCCACCAACCGCCTACCAAGGTGTATAGCTTATGTAAAAGAACGATCCGACATGAACCCGAGCTGGTTGTCGGATAGAGTCACCGATATCCTCACCCTCGCTTCAACCACCCTCTCCCACACTTTTATGGTGTGACTAAGTAATGTGATACCCCTATAATTTTTACAACTCTGGATATCACCTTTGTTCTTATATAGTGGAACATTCGTACTCCACCACCACACATCTGGAATCCTTTTTGCCTTAAAAATAATGTTAAATAACTGAGTCAACCACTCCAAACCTGCTATTCCCACACACTTTCAAAATTCCACCGGTATATCGTAAGGCCCGGTCACGCTACTCCTATTCATCTTACTCATAGCTCTCACCACCTCCCCAAACTTGATGCACCAACAGTACCCAAAATCACGATGGCTCTCGGAATGCTCCAATTCACCTAGCACAATATCCCAATCTCATTCTTCATTCATATGTTTATGAAAGCAAGTTTACTATCTCCTCTTAATCTGGGAATCTTCCATCAATGCTGTACTCTCGTGATCCTTGATGAATATCATATGGTCTAAATCACGAGCCTTTATCTCTCTCAACTTGGCCAGCCGGAACAACTTCTTCTACCCACCTTTCTCCCTCAGTTCCTCATACATACGACCATATGGCGAAGCCTTAGCTTCCATGACCTCCAGCTTAGCTTCCTTTCTAGATGCCTTATACCACTCCATGATAACGCGCCTCTCCTCCTCACCTTTTCTCCCCACTAAATTTAGGTAAGCCGCCTTCTCTGCTTCTGCCTTACCTTGGACCACTTCATTCCATCACCAGTCTCCTTTGTGGTCACCAGAGTCACCTATCGAGACCCCTAATACCTCTCTCGTAGCCTGGTCATATGATCGAGACCCTTAGGTACCTACGCAACCTGGTCATACACACACACACACACACACACATACACACACACACACACACACACACACACATATATATATATATATATATATATATATATATATATATATATATATATATATATATGACTCTTACCTTTGGAAATGACACTAGGTAACAACACACAAGAGGAATTGACAAATTATTGCCCATAAATTATTTTGGCAAAAGAAGTCCAAAACAATTGGCATTGCATAGCCAAATTAAAAAAGAACTACTTCCTATTAATTTTCTCTATAACCCCCCTCATTTCACTCTTTATAACCAACGTGTCTTTTTCTTTCACTCTCCCTTTCTCTCTTTATATTTCTTCTACCTCTTATCTTTCTCTCCTCTTTATCTCTCATGGTTTAGAAAAAATTATTGTAAAATATGCAAAAAAATCAGTGGGATGAATAGGTAAAGTTTCTCTCACGTAAGAGAAAATCAAAAGCAAAATCTAAGAGAGACGATAAGAAAAACTAGAGTTCAACTTTATTTTTTTCTCTTTTTTTTGTTGGATTGAACGAGTGGGTGTGTTTGAAATTTGCTGAAAACACTTAGACGAGGCTATATAAAAATTTTGAGCGAGATTAGAAGTGATTTAGATTGGTTATAGGTAAAATTCAGACCTAATATTCAACTGCAACATGTGTTTATCATGTTGTATATCGTGTACAACAATATATATCACACACAGGTTTTATGGACATTTGTGTATATCACTGTGTATCTCGTGTATACAACACAAATTATCATAGGTATACACAGATACACTCTGTGTCTATTACTTTATATAATGTATATACAACATAAATTTTCACGAGTATACATAAACACACGATAGAGATATCATTGATGTACATGTAGATATCCACGAGATACAATGAGGGGTTATATAGGTGGGTTTGTCTTGAAACTTGGGTTATCAATCTAAAATGTATTACACAAAGAATGAAATAAAAATTTGAAGACATTATTATTATGTTATATAATGCGATATACAACTAATATAATTATTATTGAGTTTTATATATTGGGATATACATATAAAAAAATTAGAATAACTATTTAGAAAAATTTACGCGATTTTTCAGATACTATTTAACGAAGGAAATCTGGCCTTTTTTTACTATTCGTACCAGAAACTACATATATTTGATAGCCGAAACATTGTAGTATAACTTTTGTATGTAATATACAGAATGTATTTATAAACAAATAATTTACAAAAAAAGAAGATATTTTCAGCTATTATTTTGAGAGCGGCTGTACAATGTCATTTTCCTAAGGAAATAATACCTAATTTCTAGGATGATGGTTGCTATGAGAGTAGAGAGAGGGAGGCTCTAAATATTTTTTGCTATTTTTTTTAAAAATGATTTTCTTGGAGCTTATTTTTAGGATGGTGGTTGAAAAGAGAGAGAATAATTTTAGGCTACCATATGTCAAATTCTAAAAGTTATTTTTACGTTCCTATAAACTATTTGAAACTTTATTGCAAAAAATGACCACATTTAGTTATTTACTTGTAACGACCCGGCCGGTCATTTCATGAATTTAAGATCCGTTCGATGGTATAAGGTCTTGAACAACTTTATATTATATGTATTAACTTGGGTGCATGGTTGAATTCAGTTAGCAGATGATTCAGAGTTGAACTGGAAGACGGGTTCTAGTTTTGGAGGGATTAAGCAATGAGAATTTGACTGAAATTTAACTTTTGAGTAAACGGCTCTGGAATGGATTTTGGATGATCTCAACAGCTTCGTACGGTGATTTTGTACTTACATGTGTGTTCGAATGCAGATTTGGAGGTCCGTAGGGTAATTGGAGAATTTTGGCAAAAGTTGAAAATAAATTGAAGTTTGGAAAATGAAAAAGTTTGAACCATGATTCACTTTTGTGGTATCGTGTTCGAAATGCAATTCCGAGAGTAGGAACAGCTCTGCCATCTCATTTCGGACTTGTTTGCAAATTTTGGCGTCATTCCTTTGATTTGATAGGTTTCGGTGCTAGTTTTAGAAGTTGAAAGATTTGAAAGTTCATAAGTTTGATTCATGGTGTGATTTGCATTTTTGGCGTTATTTGATGTGATTTGAGACCTCGAGCGAGTCCGTGTTAGGCTATGAAACTTGTTTTGTGTGTTTCGACGGGGTCTCGAGGGCCTCGAGTGTGTTCCCGTTGGGCTATAGGTCATTTTCTTTTATTTTGAACTGATGTTTCTGTCTTCTTGTATCCTTCTTCGCAATCATGAAGTGACTCTCGCATTCGCAAAGTGTTACTGCTGACCACCTAATAATTTATCTTTGCGTGCACGTTCAAGTTCTCGCATTCGTGAAAGTTTTCCTTCCCCTTCTTTGCGTTTGTAGCCACTCATTCACATTCGTGTAGTAGATATTAAGATCGTGAGGCTCGTGGCTATTTCTTCTTCGCGTTCGCCAAGCTTCTGTTTCTTACTCTTCGCATTCAAATCCATTCACATCCATTCGCGAAGGGTCCTTCTTGGTAGCCTCAATTTTCTCCTCTGCCAACGCAACCCTTTCTCCGCTTTCACGATGCATAATCATTTGGGCAGAATTTAAGTTTTCCCAAATGGAGGGTTAGGACATTTTCATAATATTTTGACTTGTAGAGCTCGGTTTTGAGTGATTCTTTGTGGGGTTTTCAAGCAAATCGATTGGTAAGTGTTCTTCACCTATAATTTAATATATTCCATAATTTTATCTTTGTTTTTATCATTTAATTTGTGTTTTGAGTTGAGAAAATGTTCATTTTTTAAGAAAATTTTCAAAATGAGAAATCATGATTTGAAAGGCGAAATGATCAAAATTTGATAATTTTTGTACGGTGGAACTCACATCAGAATAGGTGTTTGGATTTTTTAAAATTTATCGGATTCCGAGGTGGGGCCCGGGGATCAACTTTTGGACCGATTTTTAGATTTCATTAAAGATTGAGACTTTATGATCTAGTTGCTTCTTATGAGTTTTATTTGTACTTTGGAGTTATTTGGTCTAGATTAGAGCCGTCGTGAGGTCTTTTCATTTGAGAAGTTCATTTCAGAGTATCAATTTACCTTTTTTGAGGTAAGTATCTTGCCAAAACTTGTGTGAGAGAATTTTTGTTAGGATTTGAGTCTTCTATGTTGATTGTAGTCTGTATATGCGAGGTGACGAGTGCGTATTCAGACTTATTTGTGGAAAATTGTCCTTTCAGAGTTTTTAGGTCCTTCTATTCATTGTGTATGAAGTTGTTCTTGATACGACCGAGTTCCCATTTACTAGTTTCAACTCTACATTCTTAAATTATAATCAATTACTTTAGGATTCACTTTTATTGCCTATTTGAATCTTCTTTGACTTAACTGAATTACCTATTCTATTGTCATGCTACCTTTATTTGGAATTATTATTATCTCATCCTATAAATTTTTAGGCTTAATTGAGGTTATGATTATCTTTCCGCTGCTTATCCTTAATTGAATTGTTAAATATCCTTCGTAAATTGTTCAACCTTAGAAGAAGCTTAGTGTCCTATATCTTATATGACTTGTCTTTATTTAAAATTATTTGACTAGTGTTATCTTCCTTGATGTTGAATTATAAATTGTGGGATCGTTGCTACATGTTTGTTTTCCTGTGTCGAGATGTTCTCTTTATGCCTATCAGTTTTTACTGTGGTTATTCCTTGTGAACTAGTTCTGCTATTTCTTTGTGATTTAAAATTCTTGAGTTGATTTACTTGTCGTACCTTGTATTATTGGCATGTTGTTGTTGTAATTGTTTTGGTGATGCTCGAGGTTTCTGTCGTGCGGTTTTTAACATTGTGATACACGAGGTTTTTGCCGTGCGGTTGTTGTTATGGGGTTTCAGGAGGTATTGAGACTCGTAAGTGCAGTTATGAGGTATTATAGTGGAATAGGATGCCAAGTATTATGGTTCAGGTATTGAGACTCGTAACTTGTGATTTGTCCGAGATTCGGTACCTCATTGAGTTTGTTGATTAAAACCTGATACAAAAGATGTCGTAGTTGCTGAGTTACTACTTGTCCTTTGTCACAACACAAATTCCAAACCCGGCAGTGATGGCGCCTCTTGTGAAGAGAATGATAGCCAAAAGAAACAAACGCTTCCTTTTAACAGTTAATTAACATTTATAAAGCTAAAACATGATTAACATTATCAGAAGTGCGGAAAACAATGATAATAATAGGGAACCACCCTCAACACAGCCAAACATCGGGGTATCACCAGTCATGAGCTACTACAGAGTTCACTAAAGTACTATAAGCCCGGAGATGGGGACAAAGTTCTGAAAATAATATGAACAACAGAAGATAAGGGAGAAAATTTGGTGCCACGGACGCTTACGGTCACTTGGCTCTGCTATGGTGGCAAATTCTTCAATTAGCTCAAACCCGCTACCAGGTGAACAATACCTGCATTTGACACGAGGTGCAGGGAGTAAAGTGAGTACTCCAACTCCGTGAGTAATAAAAGTAAATAACAACTGAGCGGTAAGCAATTACGTAAGCATATCGTCATGTTGTATAGAAGTAGAGAAGAACCTTTAAATGGAGAAAATCAGTGAAAACTTTATAAATATCTTGGCTCAGTTTTAAACCTCTTTTGAAAGTGTCTTTTCAAAACTTGCAAAATTAATTTCAGCAATTAATGACACTATGCACAGAAACCTGCCCCTCAGGCAATATTCTTATTCCTGGTCAGCCATTGTTACCTGACCAAACGTACCATACAGTACCAGGTTATACCAGAACTTCAGATAAATATCTCCAGAAATGTCACAAATAATAAATAATGAAACCACTGCGGCATGCAGCCCGAGCCATCCATATTTGTGTATCATCGACGATGGTCACTGGGGTGTGTACAGACTCTGGAGGGGCTCCTAAAACCGAAGAATAATGGTCAGTCATTGTTACCTGACCGTTCAGTTATTGTTACCTGACCAATTTACATCATATGGTGTCATTGTTACCGCTATTTCAAGTCGCATCATACAATGTCATTGTTACTACTATTTCAAGTCACATCCTACAGTGTCATTGTTACCACTGTTTCAAATCACATCATACAGTGTCATTGTTACCACTATTTCAAATCACTTTATACAGTGTAATTGTTACCACTGTTTCAAATCACTGATGTGGTGCGCAGCCCGATCCATGCACAGTCCAGAAAATATTACAAGCCCCTTGGCATTTATAAACATTAGTTCTCAGCCCGAAAAACATTTAAAGCATCATTTGAGTTTTCAAAACTTAGAAATATGGCTGAGTTTGCAAAAAAGTATTTAAAACTTTGGACTGAGACCAGGTGGTATGCAAAAATATGCTAGAACAGTAATGTCAATCCTCGAAGGATTTTACTGGTCGGCACAAGGCCCCAATCATGTCAACAAGCCCAATCAACATCGATAAAGTATGTGTATCAATCATCAATATAGTAGAAATATCACTCGGGATGGACCAAGCCACGATCTCCCATAGTAAACGACCCCGCAGTTATCATAGAATGTGTGTCACGCCTCAATATATCATTACGATGTGAAATTCGGTGTTTCAAACCCTCAGGATATCATTTACAAGTATTACTCACATCGAACCGGCAAAACCTTAAGCCCGAGTGCCTTTTCTCCTTATATCAGCCTCCACGCGTGTCGAATCTAACCAAATTCTGAGTGAATACATCACAATATGCTAAGGGAACAATACCCAATCGAAAATAATCGAGAAATAACAAAAATCTCGAAACTAGCAAAAGCTGGACCCGGGCCCGAAAAATCACAAAACTCACATTACCGGATTCCTTGTCTCGCCACGAGTCCATACATACCAAGAACTCCCAAATCCGAGCTCCAATGTCCTATCAAATCCCAATTGTAAATATCAAAACCCAAGCCTTAGTTCATCAATTTTTGGCTTTATTTCCATGAATTTCTAGACCTATTTCACAATAAAATCGAGTTTTAAGTTCAAAGATCTTACCTCCAATCAATCCTCTTCAAAACCCTCTTCATTTGCTCCCAAATAACTCTCAAATTCCTCAATAATGGTGGAAAAATGACTTAAACTCGCGGATGAAATGTTTAAATTCCTTCTGTCCGCTAAAGTACTTTCCTTCTATGCGATCGTGGCCCAAGACTTGCGATCGCAATGAAAAAAATTGCAAAACCTCAACTATTCACTATGCGAATGCAACCTAACCCATGCGAACGCAATGAACGACTGACCATATCTATGCGATCGTGGACCACCTTATGCGATCGCATAGGGCAACTCAGCTGGGTCCTCACTTTCCCTTATGCGATCCCATTCCTGTTAGTGCTAATGCACATTAAAAAAATCCAGTCTCACCAATTTCCACTATGCGATTGAAGCATTACCTATGCGATCCCATTGAACAATTTCTCTGCAACACCAAGCTGGAAAAATCTGCAACATCTAAATGCCGAAATTTTCCCCTTTGACAACCTGAAATCACCTTGAGGCCCCCTGGACCTAAAAAAAACCACCAACATATCCTAAAACATCATTCAATCTTTTTCCTATCAACAAAATACATCGAAACCATCAATTCACATCGAATTCAAGCTTAAGTTTTCCAAGAACTTCCGAAACACGCTTTTGATAAAAAACCCAATCAAATGACATTCGAATGACATGAAATTTTGCACACACATCACAAATCACATAATGAAGCTACTTCCACTCTTGGAATTCCATTCTGACCCTCGGATCAAAATCTCTCAAACCAAGTGGATTTTGCCAAAATTCTAATTCGCTAAAATAGGCTAACTTCTACACCAAACCTCCAAGATCATTTCTGATTGCGCTCCTAAGTGACAAATCACACCCCGAAGCTAACCAAATCATAAAAAATCTGATCAGATCTCGTATACACATAAGTAAACTCTTGGTAAAATCTTTCAAATTCAAAGTTTTCCAACTGCAACTATTCTTACAAATTCATCCTGACTTTCCTGAAACTTGAAACCAACGATCCATATTAGCCATAATGCATAACACAGGGAAATTCATGCCCGAGAACTGGCGATAAAAATGCAAAAACGTAAAACGACCGATCGGGTCGTTACATCTTTGTTGTATTTGTGATTTCGAATTTAGGTTGTGTTTCGATTAACTCTTCTATGTCATTTTTATGGTATTCCACTGATACTTGTTGTTCCTTTATTATCCCAATTACTGTATTGTTAGCCATATTGCGTAGTCTTTATGTCGATATATTTTATTCCGTTGTTCCTACACTTGTACTTGTTATGATTTTTAGACCAGCGGGTGTCTTAACTATTCCTCGTCACTATTCTAGCAAGGTTAGTATTGATACTTATTGGGAACCGATGTGGTATGCTCATACTACACTTAGATACATTTTTTTGTACAAATCCAAGTATTGATCATTAGTAGTTGTGCAGATTCTTACCGAGGAGACTCAAGGTAATCCTGCTGCTACGTTGCGTTCGCAGGCTTCAGAGTCAGCTTCTTATTTTTTATTCACACGGTTTTTACTTATTTCCAAATAGTTGTAATTAGAAGTTATAACAAACTCTATAGAGCTTATGACATGTATTACCGGTTTTGGGAATTGTAAATTTCGTAAAGATTTCTATCTTAATGATTGTTAGATTTTATTTAATTCATTAAATATTAGGCTTACCTAGTCCCTAAGACTAGGTACCATCATGATAACCAACAGAGGAAAATTTGGGTCGTAACATAACCTGACCTAAACAAGTTTTAGCTAGAAAACATATACATTTGTTTAAACTAGAATCCCTTTTGCGCTAGTCTTCCTTATTTAGATGCGAGATTTTGTGATTCCGTATATTTCTTAAGATATTTTATTAAGACAATCACCGCACCTTAATTAAGCCAATCTATTTGTAGAATCCGGCTATTACATCGATTTCCCTGATAATCAAGTTCTATTCTTTGGTTTTCTCCGTTTCCTCTAGTTTTCCATAAACGAAGGTTTTGAAAAAAATTTGAAAATAATTAGCTACAATTGTATTGAATTTCATGACATAATGTCAAAATTAGAAATTATACTTCAATTAAATGGTCATTAGGATAGCGTTGGGAGATACAAAGACTTTGATGTTGATAGAATCATAGTCAATGAATTTACAAATTATAGTCAATAAAATTCCGCAATTGCAGAGCAAGTATTGATCGATACCTCCGCAAAAGATATCGAAATCATATACGGAGAAGAAAAAGGAAAACAAAATTAGGAATGTATCCGCTGTGTACAACAGTGCGTGATTTTGATTTGGAATGTAATATCTCAAATTTGAGCACTATTAAAGGTTTGCTCTGTTTTTTCAGTATGTATGTGTTGTTGTTGGCCCACGTTCACTTGAAGTTTTGAAGATTGAAAAATAATCTCAGGGATGGACCTGTTCCATCTTGGGAGACACAATTGTTATAACCATTGCACATGAGAGGCACGTGAGGAAGATATGCATTGAAGATCACGCATCAATATCTTCTGAACTGATGGAACATATTGCATTGAGTTTTAAGGAGGGCAGTCTCGTTATGAGAAGAGAACAGTCCTAAGCTAGGATAAGGGTTGGATTTTGTATTGGTTAAGGACTCAAATCGACTAAGGATGAGCATTAGAGTCTCGATCAAACTCTAATTGCTAATCTATTAAATAACCAAGTTCTCATTTATAGATAATGCACATACTGCAAAAGTAAAGCATAATTGAGAGCAAAAGAGCAAGTTTGTTTTGCAGGCAATGTATGTGAGATATAAGTGTGCACGCCTGAAGCTGCTTGAACGAGATAGAAGAACCAGTTCCATTGTGGTTATTCTTATTCTAGTTCAATTGTAGTAGGTGTTTCATATTGTACCGTTCAGCTTATTTTGTAGAAATTGTATTAGGTACTTTGAGTATTCAAGTTAGAGTTAACTTGAAAGTGTCGCAACAGTTGAGGCTATGTGCCACAATGGGATTAGAGTTAATCCTTAGGCTTACAAAGAGTTTTGTAAATGCTATTTTTGGCTCAGTGATTTTAGTGGAGTTTGGAAAAATCCTACTGAGTAGTAGGTCGTGGTTTTTTCACCTTTTGAGCTAGGTGTTTTCCACGTAAAAATCTCTGTGCACTTCATTTTCAGTATTTATTATTCCGCAAACTGCTGTAGTTAGAACACTTAGTAGAACCTAGTTCTTCTAAAGAGAAAATTAAGTACCACACAAATCATCCCCCCTCTTGTGTGGTATTGACGTTTATAACATCAATTGGTATAAGAGAAGATTATCCTTGAGGAGGTTAACTCCTTAGCAAAGATCAACATGAGTGCACCACCTGCTAACTGGGAAGGACAATCCACTGCTAGGCCTCCACTTTTCAATGGTCTCTACTTCTCCCGGTGGAAGAATAAAATGAGAGACCACATCATGGGTCAAGACAATGAGCTCTGGGACATCATCACTGATTGTCCTTTAGCCACAACAAAGAAGACTGCTGAAGGGTTGGATGTTCAAAAGACAAGAGGTGATTGCACTGCTGAAGACTTAAAGATGTGGGAAAAGAATGTAAAGGCAAAGAAATGGCTAGTATATGGACTTGGCCCAGATGAGTACAACATGATTCAAAGCTGTAACACTGCCAAGTAAATTTGGGACACATTACACGAGGCCCATGAGGGAACACCTCTAGTGAAGAGATCAAGAGGAACATTGCTATATTTTCAATATGAGAATTTCCTATGAAGGATGGAGAAACCATCCAAGAGATGTACACTAGGTTCACTACACTGACAAATGAACCTGAGTCTATTGGAAGAATTATTATGGAAGAATACAAGGTTGAGAAGACCTTAACTAGAGTTCTACCAATTTCCTAGGAAAGCAAAATCACAGCTATTCAGGAATCCAAGAATACTGCTATCCTAAAATTGGATGAACTGATTGGAAATCTTACTGCCTATGAATTGAGAAGGCAGACTATGAAGATGGATGCTCCAAAGAAAGAAATAAGTTTGGCTCTCAGAATCTCAAAAGGATCAGATCTGGAAGATGATAAAATTGCTATGATTACCGGAGACTTCAAAAAGTATCTTATGAGAGGAAAGGGTCCTTCAAGAGGAACAACCTTCAACAAACCTAGGGCTCATGAGTAGTAGACAAATGATGGTTGCTACAAGTGTGGTAAGACATACCACATGATCAAGAACTGCCCTCAATGGAAGATTGAGTAGAAGAAAGAAAGAGCTGAATAGAGAAACAGAAAGAAGGAACATATCCAACCAAGAAGAAACAAAGGTTCAACTCAAGCCATGGTTGTTGCATGGGGAGAAAGCTCAGATAAGGACTCAAAAGATGAAGCTGAAAATAAGAAAGCTCTTATGGCCATTGAAGAATCAGAGGTTGAACAGAAGGTAAGTATCCTACATTTTATAGAAAAGATTAAAAGTTTTGTCTAAAGAAAAGTTGGCTGAGCTACTATTGGACCTTATTAATGAGTCTGAAATAATAAACAGTGAGAAGAATATTCTGTCTAGGGAATGTGTCATCCTAGAAGCAAAATGCAAAAGGTTAGAGTCTAGGGCTGATGAGAATGACACCACAAATACTGAGTTGAAGAACCAGGTTCTTTAACTTGAAAATAATGTCCTAAAACTTAGATTTGAAAATATTAATATGAAATTAGGGACGAGAAAGAAAATGGCTGAATAATCATTTCTCACTCTAGAAGAAAATCTAGGAAAAATTAAAGATGAACTGCGTAAGAAAGATGAATTGATTAAAGTTGTAAAAGAAGATTTAGGAAAGGTGAAACATGAACTAGATAGAACATGCAAATGGAACAAGGCTTCTGATGCACTCTCCTTGCTGCAAGAACATCACAACAACAATAAGAGAGGACTTAATTTGGGACAAAAGCTCAAAATTGGGATCCCAAAAACAAGTACCTCTGAAAATAAGATCTGCACACATTGTGGTAAGACAGGCCATTACAAAAATGAATGCAATGCAAAAGAGAAGGCCAGTCAAAAGAAAAAAGCCTTTGTTCAAGAAAAACATAAACTGCTTGGTTGGGAAAAGAAAAATTTAATTTATCCATTTGTCCATAGAAAGGGACCTAAACTAGTTTGAGTTCCTAAGACTAACCCATGATTTCATTTTGCCGGTCTAAGTGAAGGGGAGTTGCCAAATATGGTACATGGATTGTGGCTGTTCAAAACATATGACTGGGAACAAGGACCAGTTCCTTTCACTTGAGAACCTAAAAGGAGGTAATGTCTCCTTTGGAAATGGAATGAAAGGTGAGATTATTGGAGTTGGAAAGGTAGGAAAGACAGACACTTATTCCATTGAGAATGTCTATTTGATATATGGCTTAAAATATAACCTTATAAGTGTGTCACAATTGTGTGACAGAGGTAATCTTGTGGATTTCACTTCCACAAAATATTTTTTTGATTAGCCTTACTACTGACAAGATTGTTTTGTAGGGAAGGAGAGTTAACAATATTTATATTCTAGATTTGTCAACTCCTTTTGAAAATGAACTCGCTTGCTTAAGTGATTTAATTAATGATCCCCTCTTTTGGAACAAAAGACTTGGCCATGCCAGTCTAAATCAATTGAAAAAATTAAGCTCCAAAGACTTGGTGACAGGGTTGTTAGAAAATACGCTTAACGCTAGAGGGGGGTGAATATCGTTATAATAAAATTTAGCGTAAACTTGCGGAAATTAAAACTTGCAGGAAATAATTAAGTGCGTTAAATAAATAAAAGGAAAGAACGCATCGATATATTCTGGTTCACCACAACACGTGGCTAGTCCAGTCCCCGAGAGACTCTCTCGAGATTTTCCACTAACTCTGTTAAGATTCCGGGTGCTTAAAAAACCGTTACAAATTAAGGACACAAGCCTCAACACGTTTGCTCGGAGATACCACACTCCAAGACTTCAACCAAGAAAACACAAGTTCCTTACAACAAGAGAATTACAATTCTCTTACAAGTGTATACAACACTAATGCACTCAAACAAAATACTCCTTAATGAGTAGATATGAGTAAAAGAAGTAAGCTCTGGATCACAACAACTTTGAACAAGAATATGGCTCTCAAAAGCTTTATGAAATTGAATATAAAATGATAAACAAAAGTATGCAAGCTTATAGCAATGTAATGATCAGTTGTAGTATGTTGTTGTGTTTAAAACACTGAAATGAAGCTGTATTTATAGTTGAAAAACTTGGCATTACCGTTGCCTAATTGCCAATTTAAGAGTTGCTGATTTTACTCACTGACAATCGATTGTCAAACCCCAACAATCGATTGTCTGCCAGTCAGATCAAAATTCAATCCCAGATTATACGCTTGACAATCGATTACTTACAATCCATAATCGATTACTGGCAACGTTCAAAAAATCCTTTCCAGATTTTACCACAAACAATCGATTGTTCAGAATCAACAATCGATTACTCAGCAACGTTCAAAAAATCTTTTCCGGATTTTAATCAAAACAATCGATTATACAAAATCAATAATCGATTATCAAATAACGTTCAAAAAATCTTTTCCGGATTTTAATCAAAACAATCGATTATACAGAATCAATAATCGATTAACTGACGGTATTTGAAAACTTTACGACAACGGTCAGCTTCACAATCGATTGCACAAAATCAACAATCGATTACTTATCAGTTTTTGAAAATCATTTTAGACACTGCCTCTTGATAATCGACTGTTATACACTCACAATCGATTACTTATTATTTTTGAAAAAGTCTGGAAGTCACTGCCTCAACACAATCGATTGTCATAAGTTCACAATCGATTATTTTGTGACTTTGAAAAATCTGAAGGACACTGTCTCTTCACAATCGAGTGTCATTAGCTTCACAATCGATTATTCTGAGTTTTGAAAAACTTTGATGGACACTGCCTCAGCACAATCGATTGTCATAAGGTTCACAATCGATTGTCATGCAGGTTTGAAAAAACCTGATGTTCACTGCCTTAACACAATCGATTGTCATTAGTTCACAATCGATTGTCATGCAGTCTTGGCTCAGCATAATCGATTATCATAAGTACATAATCGATTATCTTAGTCCAGTTTTCAGAGGCATGTATGAAAATCATTTTGACTAATGTAAATGTGCATGATTTAAAATCATTTAGCATTAAATTAAATATGCATGATTTTGGAAAATAGTTTTATGAGAGAAGCCATGTTACGAGTCAAGTTGTAGGATTAAGATCACAATTAAGAATGACTCAATTAAACTATAAAACTTGTCTTGAGCTTGAATCTTGATGTATATCAATTGTGCGCTTGTTTCTTGAACTTCGTCATATATCAATTTTCGCTTCGTTTGTCATTCATCAAAACCTATACAAAAGAACACACATTTTAGTATATTGCATTGAGAACGTATTTTCAACAATTTCCCCCTTTTTGATAATGGCAAACATTAAGCGGGATATGCAAGACAAGCAATTTATATTGACGATTCAAGACAAGTAAAGACATGCAACAAGTATGTAATTTATGTAATTTGTGCCCCCTCAATTTGAGAATTCCCCCTCAATTTAAGCTTATAATTTGAGAGTACATCATACCCGTTATCTTCCCCCTTTTGCCATTAGCAAAAAATAATAATAATATGCCAAAGATGAAATAAACCTTGTTTATTTATTGAAAAAAAATTTACAGCAACATCAACCCGAATAATAGCAACATAATCGATTATTGATACGAAATAATTGATTTTTAGACGATGGAAACCGATTATTGTGCGTCAAGCTTTATAATTCCCCTTTCCTTTGGGGCGATTCCTGCAAAAATCGTTAGACGTCTCCGACGCTCAAGTTAGAAATCATGTAAAAAAAATGCAATGCATGACTTAGATCAACGTGGAGTCAAGGATCCCGAGTTCACTGCGAATTCGGAAGAAGGACTCTTTCTCTAAAGGTTTTGTAAAGATGTCTGCCAATTGGTTTTTGGTTTCAACAAATTCAATTTCGACATCGCCTTTGAGAACGTGATCTCTAATAAAATGATGTCTAATTTCAATGTGTTTTGTTCGCGAATGAAGAACGGGGTTCTTCGTCAAGCATATGGCGCTAGTATTATCACATCTAAGAGGGATATGATCAAGACTTAGGCCATAGTCCAAGAGTTGCTGTTTCATCCATAGGATTTGAGCGCAACAACTCCCCGCGGCTACATATTCAGCCTCGATTGTGGACAACGCAACACTTACTTGTTTCTTGCTAAACCAAGAAACGAGAGAGCTACCGAGCAAATGACAAGTGCCACTAGTGCTCTTGCGGTCCAATTTGCATCCAACAAAATCGGAATCGGAGTAGCCAACAAGTTGGCATGAGGAGCCTTTGGGGTACCATAGACCCACATTTGTAGTACCAACAAGATACCTTAAAATCCGTTTTATTGTAGTAAGGTGAGACTCCTTCGGACACGATTGATGACGAGCGCATAAGCACACGCTAAACATGATGTCCGGACGACTAGCAGTAAGATAAAGAAGAGAGCCAATCATACCTCGATACTTTTTGGTGTCGACTTCCTTACCTTTCTCATCTTTGTCTAGATGATCGGATGTGCTCATGGGAGTTGCCATTTCTTTTGCATTGTTCATCTCAAATTGTTTCAGCAATTCTTTGCAATATTTGGCTTGACAAATGAATGTACCTTCTTTCATTTGCTTTACTTGTAATCCCAAAAAGAATGTTAACTCACCCATCATAGACATCTCAAATTCGCTTGTCATTAAATTGGAAAATTCCTTGCATAAAACATTGTTAGTGGCACCAAATATAATATCATCTACATATATTTGAACTAACAAAATTTCATTGTTTTTATGCTTAACAAAGAGAGTTGTGTCAATTTCCCCCCTAATGAAATCGTTTTCCAAAAGAAACTTACTTAATCTTTCATACCAAGCTCGGGGAGCTTGTTTTAAACCATAAAGAGCCTTTCTGAGTTTGAAAACATGATCGGGAGATTTAAAGTTTTCAAAACCGGGAGGTTGTTCAACGTAAACTTCTTCTTGAATAAAACCGTTTAAAAAAGCACTTTTCACATCCATTTGATATAAATTGAAATTCATAGAAGAGGCAAATGCAAGCAATAAGCGAATAGCTTCTAATCTAGCTACGGGAGCATATGTTTCCTCATAGTCAATACCTTCTTCTTGATTATAGCCTTTTGCTACAAGCCTAGCTTTGTTTCTAGTGATTATACCATTTTCATCTAGTTTATTGCAAAAAACCCATTTCGTACCAATTATGGTATGACCGTCGGGTCTTGGCACCAAATCCCAAACGTCATTGCGTTCGAATTGGTTAAGCTCCTCTTGCATTGCCAAGGTCCAAAATTCATCCCCAATTGCTTCCGAGATGGTTTTGGGTTCAATTTGAGAAACAAAGGCAATATGTTCTAAGGTATTCTTGAGAGAGTTTCGGGTACTTACCTTGTCTCCAACGTCTCCAATTACCTGTTCAAGAGGGTGATCTTTGATCGTCCTCCACTCATTTGACACTTTTGTTTCTTTCTCCAATTGTGGCGCTTCTTCCGTTGGTTGTTCCTTAGTTACATCTTTATTTTCCTTGGGTGGTTCCTCTTGTATTTTGTCTTTCAAGCTGTCTAAGATGCCTGCAAGATCAAAACCGGAATCCTTTCTCGCCAAGCGAGCATTATTTTCGGAAAATACAACATGAGGGGATTCCTCCACAATTTGGGTTCTTTTATTAAAGACCATATATGCTTTACTACGTGAGGAATATCCAATGAAAATACCTTCATCCGACTTAGATCGAATTTACCCAATTGGTCTTTACCATTGTTATGAACAAAACATTTGCAACCAAAAACTCTAAAATGGGAAATATTTGGTTTTCTACCCTTATAAATTTCATAGGGGGTTTTCATGAGTATCGGCCGAATTACTACTCTATTTAGAACATAGCAAGCGGTACTCACGGCGTCCGCCCAAAAATGTTTGGGTATCTTAGCTTCGTCGAGCATGGTTCTAGCCATCTCTTCGAGACACCTATTTTTCCTTTCCACCACCCAATTTTGTTGTAGTGTACGTGGAGCGGAAAAGGTATGCTCGATTCTGAGTTCGTCACAAAAGTCCGCAAAGAGATTGTGATCAAACTCTCCCCCATGATCACTTCTAATTGAAGTGACGGTAGTTTCTTTCTCATTTTGAACACGCTTAAGAAAATATTTAAAATTTTGAAAAGCATCACTTTTATTGGCAAGAAATAAAGTCCAAGTAAATCTCGAGTAATCATCAACAATCACGAAAGCATATCTATTTCTTCCTAGACTTTCAATGCGAGAAGGACCAAATAAATCCATATGAAGCAATTGCAATGGTCTAGAAGTTGAAACAATGTTTTTAGATTTGAAAGATGCTTTTGTTTGCTTCCCCTTTTGACACGAGTCACAAATAGAGTCATTTTCAAATTTTAAATTGGGAAGACCAACAACTAAGTTTTGAGAAATCAATTTGTTCCAAAGATGCATATTGATATGTGCTACTCTACTGATGCCATAGCCAAGTATCATCCTCTTTACTCATTAGAAAATCAACATATTCGGGTGAGGAATTAGCAAGATCAACCATATAAATATTATCAACTCTAAAACCACGAAGTATGATTTTGAAATCACTACGTCTAAATACTAGGCATTCATCCGAATCAAATAAAGCAAGATTTCCCTTGTCACATAATTGGCTTATGCTCAAGAGATTATGCTTTAATCCTTTAACAAGTAATATATGCTTAATAGAGGATTTTTCATCCTTACCGACCGAGCCGATGCCGATGATCTTTCCTTTATTGTTATCACCGAAGATAACACTTCCTCCTTCTTTGTGCTCTAATTGAAGAAATTTGGATTCATCTCCCGTCATATGCTTGGAGCATCCACTATCAAGGTACCATAGTACACTTGATCCCTTCAAGCACACCTACAAAACAAATTAATGTTCTTTTGGTACCCATGCCATCTTGGGTCCTTGGGGGTTAGGCATATTATAATGATGCGATTGAGTAACATGTCTATGACGTGTAAAACATGCAGGAGCAATATGACCAATACGTCTACAATAATGACAAGTCACATTTGGGTTATGCATCCTTCTAGGTTCATAGTAACTAGACGGATGAAAATTTCTTACTCTGTTTTGAACACTATGACTATTTCGCATTTCATGAGAATTATTTCTCCTACTATGAGCTCTAGGATGGACAGCATTTCTAGAGTGATTGTTTCTCAGTTGAGGGCCATTGCTAGGTCTTCTAAGGGGTTCAAAAATTGGCCTAAAATATGCATCATTTCTAGGGTGACTATTTCTAGGTGGTAAGTCATTCCTAGGTCTTCTAAAATGTTCAGCATTTTGTCTAGCATGCATATTGGCTCTAGAGTTGTTGTTTCTAGGATAAGCATTTCTATTGTTAATCCTAGGTTGAGCTTTAAGTTGTTGGGGTTTAGCGTCAACCTTTTCTTCATTCTTAAAGCCTATTCCATGCTTGGTTGATTTCAAGTTAACAAGAACATCATTCAAGTTTTTGTGCGAAGAATTAAACTTATCTAATGTGCCTTTAAGCCTACTTACTTCATTCTTAAGATGCAAACAAGAAGTGCAATTTCTAGTAGAGCTTTCGGGCTTATCGGAACTTTTTCCAAAAAACTTGTTTTCCTCTTTCAGCTTTTCATTTTCTAAAACCAGTTTTTCTAAATCCTTTTCTTTCAAGGAAAGCTGTTTTTGAAAATCCTTTTCTTTTAATGAAGCATTTTCTTCTATGCCCTTAACAGTTTTTGAAGCCTTAATAAACTCAGAATATAATTCATCAAAAGCAGTTTGCATTTCTTCAAGAGTAAAGAAGTTTTTAGATGAAATTTGACATACCTCATCTTTGTTGTCTTCTTGTGCCATAAGGCAAAGATTTGCTGCTTCGTCTTCTTCTCCTTCGCTTGACTCATCTCCGGAGTCACCTCCCCAAGAAATGTATGCACGTTGCTTTTTAAAAGGTTTCTTCTCCTTTTTGATGTTTGGGCAATTTGATTTGATGTGCCCGGTTTCACCACATTCATAGCACTTGATTTGTTCGCCTTGCTTTTTGCCCTTGCGTTTATACTCCTTGCGCATGAACTTTTGAAATCTTTTGATAACGAGTCCAAACTCGTTGTCTCCTTCCTCATCAATTTGCGGTTGGCTTGTGCTCGCCTTTAGAGCTATTCTTTGCCTCCTTTGATCATCAACAAAAGGGTTAAGAATAGTAGATTCATAGGTTTTAAGGTTACCTCTTAGTGCGTCGATGGTGACATTTGAAACGCCAATGGATTCTTGAATTGCATCGGCCTTTGATCTCCATGCCGGTGTGAGACTTCTAAGAATTTTTCGAACGAGCTCTCTGTCCGTGAATGTTTTCTTGAGAGCATGTAGGTCATTCACGATTATTGAAAATCGCTCAAACATTTCATCCACCTTTTCACCTTCCTTCATGTGAAATAATTCATAAGAATGGGTTAGGAAATCAATTTTTGCTTCCCTTACCTGGTCCGTACCTTCGTACGTGACTTCTAGCTTGTCCCACATCTCCTTTGCCGTTGTGCAACACGATATTTTCCTGTAATCGTCAGCATTAACAGCACAATATAATAAATTTATTGCTTTAGCATTATTTTGAACCTTTCGGATGTCATCCGCGTCATATTCATCTTCGGACTTAGGAACCCATTCGTTTTCCACCTTCTTTGTTGGAATTTGGTTTCCCTTCATTATCACCTTCCAAAGGTGAAAGCTGTTGGACTGAATGAAGATCTTCATCCTCTCCTTCCAGTACATGTAATTTGTACCGTTGAATAGAGGTGGTCGTGTGGAGCACTGTCCTTCATCAATTCCTGCAAAAGAATCACGAGTAGAAGCCATGGATGGTTCTCTCAAACTGTTAAGTTTTCAGAGAGTTGGGCTCTGATACCAATTGTTAGAAAATACGCTTAACGCTAGAGGGGGGTGAATAGCGTTATAATAAAATTTAGCGTAAACTTGCGGAAATTAAAACTTGCAGGAAATAATTAAGTGCGTTAAATAAATAAAAGGAAAGAACGCACCGATATATTCTGGTTCACCACAACACGTGGCTAGTCCAGTCCCCGAGAGACTCTCTCGAGATTTTCCACTAACTCTGTTAAGCTTCCGGGTGCTTAACAAACCGTTACAAATTGAGGACACAAGCCTCAACACTTTTGCTCGGAGATACCACACTCCAAGACTTCAACCAAGGAAACACAAGTTCCTTACAACAAGAGAATAACAATTCTCTTACAAGTGTATACAACACTAATGCACTCAAACAAAATACTCCTTAATGAGTAGATATGAGTAAAAGAAGTAAGCTCTGGATCACAACAACTTTGAACAAGAATATGGCTCTCAAAAGCTTTATGAAATTGAATATAAAATGATAAACAAAAGTATGCAAGCTTATAGCAATGTAATGATCAGTTGTAGTATGTTGTTGTGTTTAAAACACTGAAATGAAGCTGTATTTATAGTTGAAAAACTTGGCATTACCGTTGCCTAATTGCCAATAAAGAGTTGCTGATTTTACTCATTGACAATCGATTGTCAACCCCAACAATCGATTGTCTGCCAGTCAGATCAAAATTCAATCCCAGATTATACGGTTGACAATCGATTACTTACAATCCATAATTGATTACTGGCAACGTTCAAAAAATCCTTTCCAGATTTTACCACAAACAATCGATTGTTCAGAATCAACAATCGATTACTCAGCAACGTTCAAAAAATCTTTTCCGGATTTTAATCAAAACAATCGATTATACAAATCAATAATCGATTATCAAATAACGTTCAAAAAATCATTTCCGGATTTTAATCAAAACAATCGATTATACAGAATCAATAATCGATTACCTGACGGTATTTGAAAACTTTACGACAACGGTCAGCTTCACAATCGATTGCACAAAGTCAACGATCGATTACTTATCAGTTTTTGAAAATCATTTTAGACACTGCCTCTTGACAATCGACTGTTATATACTCACAATCGATTACTTATTATTTTTGAAAAAGTGTGGAAGTCACTGCCTCAACACAATCGATTGTCATAAGTTCACAATCGATTATTTTGTGACTTTGAAAAATCTGAAGGACACTGTCTCTTCACAATCGATTGTCATTAGCTTCACAATCGATTATTCTGAGTTTTGAAAAACTTTGATGGACACTGCCTCAGCACAATCGATTGTCATGCAGGTTTGAAAAAACCTGATGTTAACTGCCTTAACACAATCGATTGTCATTAGTTCACAATCGATTGTCATGCAGTCTTGGCTCAACATAATCGATTATCATAAGTACATAATCGATTATCTTAGTCCAGTTTTCAGAGGCATGTATGAAAATCATTTTGACTAATGTAAATGTGCATGATTTAAAATCATTTAGCATTAAATTAAATATGCATGATTTTGGAAAATAGTTTTATGAGAGAAGCCATGTTACGAGTCAAGTTGTAGGATCAAGATCACAATTAAGAATGACTCAATAAACTATAAAACTTGTCTTGAGCTTGAATCTCGATGTATATCAATTGTGCGCTTGTTTCTTGAACTTCGTCATATATCAATTTTCGCTTCGTTTGTCATTCATCAAAACCTATACAAAAGAACACACGTTTTAGTATATTGCATTGAGAATGTGTTTTCAACAAGGGTTACCTAATATCAAGTTTAAGGAAGACAAAGTTTGTGAGGCATGTGCAAGGGGGAAGCAGGTAAGTTCATCTTTCAAACCCAAGAAAATGTAAGTACATCCAAGACGTTGGAACTGGTTCAATTGGATATCTGTGGTCCAGTGAGAGCCATGAGCAGAGGTGGTAAAAGATATGTAATGGTGCTTGTTGATGATTATTCTAGATTTACCTTGGTGTTGTTTCTAACCTGTAAAGATGAAGCATTTGAAATGCTCACTGCTTTTGTTAGACAAACTAAGAAACAGTTAGGAAATCAACTTGCATCCATTAGGTCTGATCATGGAACTGAATTTGAAAATGCAAAGATTTGGGAATTATATGATGAAAATGGAATATATCATAATTTCTCTGCTCCTAGGACCCCTCAGCAAAATGGGGTAGTTGAGTGGAAGAACAGGACCCTTGAGGATATGGCGATAACCATGCTTCTTTCCAGTTAACTACCTCACAGCTTCTAGTCAATGGCTATAAACACTGCATGTTATATAATAAATAGATGAATGACTAGACCTATTGTAGAGATAACTCCCTATGAGTTACTTAAAGGGAGAAAAACCAACATATCCCATCTTAGGGCTTTTGGTTGCAAGTGCTATGTGCATAATAATAGCAAAGACTCCCTAGGTAAGTTTGATACCAGAAGTGATGAGGAAGTGTTCTTGGGATATTCTTCACAATGCAAAGCATATAAAATGTTTAATAAAAGAACTCTATGTGTAGAAGAAAGTGTACATGTTGTATTTGATGAATCTAACATTCTTTCTGAGAGACAGGAACATGAAGATGAAGCCATTAGACTGGTGACACAATTGACTGAAGCCATAGCTCAAGTCAAGGTGGCATCAAAAGAAGAAACAAGTGATGGAACAGGTCCTTCTACTCAGGGCAACCTAACAGGGGGAACCAATCTGAGAGAAGTTGAACAAAATTCTCTAAAAAAACCTGCACCTAAACCTGTTCCTCTGCAGCATAACAATATAAATGCATCTAACAGGGACCAGCTAGTGGGAAAATCTTACAAGTACCTAAGTTATCATCTCATTGAGAACATCATCAATGATCCAACATCTGAAGTCAAAACTCGATCTCAACTGAAGAACCTGTGTGCATTTGATTCCTTTCTATCCATCATTGAACCCAAAAATGTTGCTGAGGCTTTGTAAAATGCAGATTGGGTCAATGCTATACAGGATGAACTAAATCAATTTGAGAGAAGTAAAGTGTGGCACTTGGTTCCAAGTCCCAAGGACAGATCAGTCATTGGAATAAAATGGGTATTCAGGAACAAACTAGACGAAGCTAGAACAGTTACAAGAAACAGGGCAAAGTTGGCGGTTTAAGGTTACAGTCAAGAGGAAGGTATTGACTATGATGAGACTTTTGCTCCAATTGCAATACTTGAAGCAATTAGACTTCTCATAGCCTTTGCAGCAGATATGGAATTCACTCTTCATCAGATGGATGTCAAAAGTGCCTTCCTAAATGGCTATCTCGAGGAAGAAGTGGTTTTTAAACAGCCTCCTTCCTAAATGGCTATCTCAAGGAAGAAGTGTTTGTTAAACAACCTCCAAGATTTGAAAGAAAAGCGTATCCTGAACATGTGTACAAGCTAGATAAAGCCATATATGGTCTCAAGAAGGCCCCTAGAGCTTGGTATGAAAGATTGTCAAAATTCCTACTGGAGCATGGGTACCAAAGAGGTAAAATTGACAGTACTTTATTCCAAGTGAAAAAGGTAAAGATCTTCTTGTTGTACAAATATATGTTGATGACATAACATTGTGGGCCACTAAAGATAGGTTGATCAAGGACTTTGCAAAACTAATGGGAAGTGAGTTTGAAATGAGTATGATGGGTGAACTCAATTATTTCCTAGGTTTGTAAATCAAAGAAAGTCCAAATGGAACTATGATCAATCAGCAGAACTACAAAAAGGAACTAATCAAAAAGTTTAAAATGGAAGAATCCAAAGAAATAGATACACCTATTGCCACAACCACTAATTAGATATTGATGAACCTGGTTTATCAGTTGATCAGAAGTTGTATAGGGGTATGATTGGTTCACTTTTGTATCGTACTGCCAGCAGACCTATCATTGTTTTCAGTGTAGGGCTTTGTGCTCGTTTCCAGGCAAATCCAAAGGAGTCACATTTGACAGCTATTAAAAAGGATATTGAGATATTTGAAAGGCACCACTGATTTGTGTCTTTGGTATCCCAAATGTAGTAATTTTGATTTAATTGGATACGCTAATGCTGATTATGCAGATTTCCTTGTGGATAGGAAGAACACCTCATGTATGGCACACTTCCTAGGTTCTTGTCTTGTATCATGGGCTATCAAAAAGCAGAATTCAGCAGCCCTCTCTACTGCTGAAGCTGAATTTGTGGCTCTTGCTTCATGTTGTGCTCAATTGCTGTGGATTAAGCAACAACTGGTAGATTTTGGAATTGAAGTGGGATGCATACCAATATTCTGTGATAACACTAGTGCTATAAGTATGACAAAGAATTCTGTTTGTCTTAAAAGGACTAAGCACATAGATTTTAGACACCACTTCATAATATATAACTATGAGAAATGGCTAATCTCCATAAAATTTTGTGCCACTGACAAGAAAATAGCTGATATCTCCACCAAGGCACTAAGTAGAGAAAACTTTGAAAGGAACATGCTGGAATTAGGGATAATGAAGATCACCTAAAAGGTCCAGTTCAGATTGCACAATGAAAAAAATGATGAAAAAATAAAAAAATGATGGAAAAAAAAATGAAAAAAATGATTTTTTGGGTTAGGGGTTCTTAATTCATGTAAATATCCAGATTGATTCTTACTTAATCTCATACTTTAACTAGTACACTCTTGTGACATGTATTTATATAACTCATTGATCTCATACAGAGTTTTCTATTCTGATATTTGAGGCATAATCAAGAGAAGTTTCAATTGAAGAACCTGGTCCATCAATATATGCTCATGAAAGGTTTAGGTATGTTTCTATATTTTGCACAATTAGAAAAACTAAATTACCAATTATGAGCAAGAGTCCTATATACACCAAACATCCAAAAAATTCTATCCATTGGGCATATTGAACCAGTTTCATTGAAACTAGAAGTATAAATATAACGGAGCTCCTCTCTAATTATTAGCGATCCTCATTAATCACTAAGGAGACCAGAACTCTCAACTGATTATACTTCTAATAGAACACTGAAAAACCTTCCTTTACTGATATAATCATGACTCCTCTTTAAAACCACCAACATCAGTCATAACCGTCATTCTATTTTCAATACTTCTGATCGTCACTTTCTTGCTCCAAAAATTCTCTAAAGATTTCCATAAATTCCTCACCATGACCAATCCCCAAGACAACCCTGTCTCACCCAACACCACCTCATCTTCCTCACCTCTATAGAAACCCAAAAACCTAGGTTCCGTCGCCAGAAAATATTAGCAAGTAAAATAGTAGCTACTGGTTCCCTGAGGAGGACTTTAAATGAAAAATTATAGGCCATCAAAGAAGAGAAGTCCCAGCCAAAGAAACTGACTCTAGCTCTGAGTATGATAAATATATCTCTGTCTGTGAAGGAGATGAACCTGAGTCTTCTTAAATTGCCAAAGCTCAAGAAACCCAAGTAGAGGTAAACACATGTTTTACTACCGAAAGTTGGGGCTAGTTATGAACGAAAGAAATGCAAGGCTTCCTCACAAACGACCCCTGCCGGGTCAAAACCAACCAAGAAAAGTAAAACTTCATCACCCAAGTCTGCTCCTAGGGTTAGAACCACAAGAAGTAGAGTTAGAGAGAGTGAAGCAGAATTTCAGAAAGCTCTAGAGGAGAGTAAGAAAAAGAGGAAAGAAAAGGGGAAAGCAAAAATAGGTGAAAGTTCTGAGGCTGTTGTTGAAGAGGATGAGCAAAATATGGAACTGGTCCATCAAGAGAGGAGTACTACTATGGAAGTGCCCACTGCCAAATCAAAGGGAACCAGGTCTTCTGCGAAGAAGCCTCCAAATCTGTGCATGCTGAAGCCTCTCTAGCCAAGAGAACTAGGTCAGCTAAAAAGGGTAAACAAGTGAAGATAACTGAAGAAGAGGATGATGAGTGGAGTGGAGAATAAGGATAAGATGAGTTTGAACAGGAACAAGATAGGTATGCCATGTTTGGCAAGAGAAAAATTCTAAAGGGAAGGTTGCTCAAAGACTTGGAGGAGCCAGGCATGGTGAGATTGTTGACTGTATTGTAGGAACAAGGATGGATGGACATGGTCCTTCAGATGGATGGTAGATTGGCTAGAAATGAGCTCATTGAATTCATGGCCAATAGAACTGTGAAAGATGGACTGGTAACTAGCATAGTGAAAGGGGTGAAAGTGATGTTTGGTGCACTCAATCTGGGTAAAATTTTGGATATTCCTAGTGAGGGATATTATTATTATACAAGGCAAAGATGGCCTTGTCTTGATGGATTGCTTAAAGATCTTCAAATCACTAGGAACTTCTGTGACACCCAAGCTGATAAGGAGGTGCCTGAAGCAAGGGCTGTACAAAAGAGTGAAATGAGGCCTGAGCATAAAGTGCTCTTTGAATTTGTGAACAAATGCCTACTGCCTAGACAGGAGAGGAGGCATACAACAAACTATATGGACCTAGTCCTCATGCAGTGCTTGGTGGAAGGAAAGCAGATTAACTGGCCTGATTTTATTGTGAAGCTGCTAGATATGGTGCTAAATGGCTCAAAGGCTCATGCCATTCCTTATGGACTTATTCTGACTGCTATGCCAGCATTGAATAAAAATTTGATTGACCATTGGATATAATTGATATGCTTAGTGTGTGACTCATTGGTTTTTTAGGGTTAGGATTAAAAAAGATCAGCCCACATAGTATGAACTAAAAACTATAGAACTAATAACTAACCCATCACTTCGCATTATATGGATCTAAAGAACCATTCAAGATATGATATATAGGTCATATCTTTGTAGAAACAGAAATATTTTGCATAAACAAAAAAGGAAATCTGATTCTAAGTTGTAAAGCAAAATAGACAAAAGCAAAATGAAAGTTCCCTTGAAGAAATGGGAAAATGCTTCCAGCAAACAACACTTTGGCATCAAGACCCTCCAAGCTTGTGATTATGTGCTTAGTGTAGGCCTAGTTGAACCTGGTTCATCAGTGAAGACTCCTGTGAATAGCAAGGTTAGAGCCTTAGTTCAGGAGGTTGGGACAAAAGATGCTTAGATTGCAAGGCTTTAGGCTAGAGATGTTGAATTTGAGGAAGAAAGCCATGGGTTGAGAGCTAAACTTATAAAAAAATAGAAGAATGAAGGGATGCTCCAGCAAATGCTAAATCTCCTACAAACCCAACCCTCCAGATCCTCAAAGCCTTAGGTTTCCTTGTCCTCTAGTGAACAAGTCTTGAAAACCCCCTAGTGACCCAAATAAGGGACTTTTATCTGTTCTGTTTGTTTTATGTTTGCTCATGGTTGGTAGTTTTGTTTGCCTTTTTGTGGACTGCTATGTAGAAGCATTGTTGTTCAATGAATATATGCAGCTCTCTTGTTTTTTGTTAATTCTAATCTTAACAGTTCTTTTGTTAAGTTGATTTTTGAGTAACTAAAAGCATGCTTTCACTTGCAATTGCCCCAGTGGCCATGAGTACTAATTAATTATATGGGATTCACATTATTTATGCAACTTTCGATGATGCCAAAAGGAGAAGATATTGTGCTTAAATCTATTATCTGAACATGTGATGTTTATGACCTAATTAAATCTGACCCTTAATGATAAGTTAAAAATTTAAGTGTTGATATTTCAGCTGAGTTCCATAGGTTCTCTGATCAGAAAAAGCACAGATTTTGTCATCATCAGAAAGGGGGAATTTGTTGGTCCAAGTCCAGTTGAAGTTTTGAAGATTGTCAAATGAACTCAGGGATAGACCTGGTCCATCTTGGGAGGCACAGTTGTTATAACCATTGCACATGAGAGGCACGTGAGGAAGATACGCATTGAAGATCACACAACAATATCTCTTAAATTGATCGAAAAGATTGCATTGAGTTCTAATAAGGACAGTCTCCTTATGAGAAAAGAACACAATCCTAAGCTAGGATAAGTGTTGAAGTTTGTATTGGTTAAGGACTCAAATCGACTAAGGATAAGAATTAGAGTCTCGTTCAGACTCTAATTGCTAATCTATTAAATAACCAAGTTGTTCTCTTTTACAGGTAATGCACATACCCAGAAGTAATTCATAATTGAGAGTAAAAGAGCAAGTATGTTTTGCAAGCAATATATGTGAGATATAAGTGTGCACACCTGAAGCTACTTGAACGAGATAGATGAACAAGTTCCATTGTGTTTATTTTTATTCTAGTTCAATTGTAGTAGGTGTTTCATATTGTACCTTTCAGCTTATTTAGAAGCACTTGTATTAGGTACGTTGAGTATTCAAGTTAGAGTTAACTTGAAAGTGTCGCAACAGCTAAGGCTTCGTGCCACACTGGGATGAGAGTTAATCCTTAGGATAAAGAGTTTTGTAAACGCTATTTTTGGCTTAGTGATTTTAGTGGAGTTTGGGAAAATCCTACTGAGTAGTAAGTCTTGGTTTTTTCACCTTTTGAGCCAAGTATTTTCCACGAAAAAAATCTTTGTGGACCTTAATTTCAGTATTTATCATTCCGCAAACTGCTGTCGCTAGAAAACTTAGAAGAACCTAGTTCATCTATAGTGAATATTAGGTACCACACAAATAACCCCCCCTCTTGTGTGGTATTGACGTTTATAACATCAGTTGTCAATTTCACGTGTTCTATAATTTTACTACAACTTATCTACAATAATACTACATAACAAATGTAGTTAAACCATTATGTCTCTTCAAGTATTCTGTTAATACTGAACACATAAATGTACAGAGGTCTAAATTATGAAAATTTTTAATTGAGTACAAGTTCATCTGATTATCGTATGTCTAACGTGGTATAATTGTCAAGCAATTGTAACACAATTGGAGAAGTATCAGGAACAATGCATATTATTGATAAGCCAACATCTCTGGCAATTGTGGAATATGAATGTATCATCATAAAAGAACATACGCCAAATGTTATTGAAGTAGGCCAAGTTTACCAAGACAAGAAAACAATTGTCAGTGCAATGAAACACTGTTTTGTCATGAATAAGTTTCAATTTAGGGCGAAAAGGTCTAGTTCAAGAAGGTAGGAACATTTCATTTGTCACATTCGTATTTTGGTATAATTTGTAGTTTATTTGTATATGAATTGTATAATATATGATTTTTGTGCTTAAGCAACATCGTATTTTGTTGCTACATTTTTCATTACATTCATTAAATTATTTTTATTCTGTAGCTACTGCCTCGTATGTTTTGGGGACAATTGTACATGGCACTTCAATTCCACCAGCATAAACGAATCAACATTGTTCAAGGTTAGAAAATTCAACAGCTTGCGCACATGCTCATTGATGGACAACACATATATACAACACAAACCTATTTCCATGGTAGTTAGAGGCATGGTGATGCCAAAATATGCTGGTCCTAAGATAATATGCACACCAAGAGACATACAAACTGATATGTTGTCGAATCATGGTGTGATATTAACATATATGCAAGCTTAGAGAGCAAAGGAAAAGGCTCTAGAATTTAGAAGAGGTCATCCTGCTGATTCCTAGAGTCACTTGCCGAGTTATTTGTATATTCTAGAGAAGACGTATCCGGGATCGGTAGTAAAATTGCAGAAGACTGAAGTTGACTATTTCTTGTATGCATTTGTTACAGTTAGTACGTCCATAAAGGGTTCCATTTGTAGTAGTTGATGGCACCTTCTTGAAGTTGGCATATAGGGGAATCATGCTAACAGCTAGCATAATGGATGCAACAGGTATTGTAGATTTATTGAAGAAATATTGTTATAAAGTTGTTTTTCAATCTGTATTCTTTATAATCTCAAGTTTTATTACAAAAATTAAATCTCTTTTTTCCTCTTTTGTAATAGGTAGCATATTACAACTGGCATACTTTTTATTCAGAAAATGACGCATCAAAGAGGTGGTTTTTTGGGCAATTCAAAATGCACATGGTGAAAAACCAAATATGTGTGTTGTTTCGGACTGAGTGAGAGTACCTTGTAGGCAACAACTAGTGTTTATATCGACATGCAACATTATGCTTGCATGTGGCATATTTGGATAAATGTAAGGTCAAAGTTCAAGAAGGGTCATCTAAAGTTAAGCGAATTGTACTTTGCTACGACATAATCGTACACGCTTCATGAATTTATTGAAATAATGTCAAAGATTGAATAGATAAACACGCGTGTTAAAGCATATCTATACGATATTGGCTATCACAGATGGTCTCGGGTACATGCTATGGTAAATAGAACGTGGACGATGGCATCAAACATGTCGGGTCATTGAATGCGGTAACAAAAGATACAGGAGAGCTTTCCGTTAGTTGAACTACTAGAGTATATGAGGACTCTTCTTGAACGTTGGACTAATAAAAAGTTATTTAATGCAAAGGGTACATTTACATACATTAGGAAATAATACAACAAAGAGTTGGAGGACAACATAACAGTATTGCAGATGATGAGAGTAAGTTACAGCCATTAACATCAGATCATTGATTCCATCAAACTAAATATATGATGTTAATTGTAGAAAAGTTGTTGAATAATTGTAATTATTTTATTTTTGTATTTATTGATGACGACTTGTTGTGTGTTTGTAATGAAATTGTAGGTGAGGGCTTCCATAAATCACATCCATACTGTGATAGATGGTGTGAAGCTATTCATTGTTTGCCTTCAACATAAGAGATGTAGTTGTGGACAATTACATCTTGATAAACTTCCTTGTGTACATACTTTGGCGGCTTTGAGGCATATGAACGAGTCTTATGAAAACTATTGTTCTCCTTATTACACGAGGGAGAGCCTTTTGTAGACTTATGAAATATCAGTAGACCCGCTGCCTGATGAAAGCAAATAGAATGTGCCACAATATATAGTTGAAGAAGTTATAAAGCCACCTACCGGGAAAAGGAAGCCAAAGAGACCTCATAAATAAAGATACAAATCATATGATGAGGTAAATATAAAAATGTACAAGGCCTCATATGGCAATTGCAGATTAAAAAGGCATAATAAAAGATCTTGTAGGAATGCTCCCAAAAGGAAATAAAAATTGATACAGTTTAAAGTTTTCTTTTACTGAGTATTATTGATGATTATTTTGTCCTTTAAGACATATGAAGTTGTATTTGTTCTGTCATGGAGAATTATAGTTTTGGTGTAATTGTGTTGCTAATTTGAATTAAGATTGTCTCTTATAATGAATATTTGATAGACATATTTTAACTCTTAATGCAATTGTATTGTAGTTGTTTTATTCAAATGTG
Organism: Nicotiana benthamiana; assembly: GCA_034376525.1. Classification (NCBI taxonomy): domain Eukaryota; kingdom Viridiplantae; phylum Streptophyta; class Magnoliopsida; order Solanales; family Solanaceae; genus Nicotiana; species Nicotiana benthamiana. The sequence continues at coordinate 21,340,785 of CM067337.1, read as the reverse complement.
TGTTTATTTATTACTTTTCAGCCTATCCTAGCAAACACTGCTTAAATTGAATAAATTATGTATTTATTTATAGTAGTTGTAGATAAAATTGTAGTTTAGCTTGAAAGAAATTATATAATACCAATATAGAGATCAAATAATAACAACTTTCAACCAAAAAAAAGCCACAAATATTTTCTATTCTAAGTAGAAGACTTCTGGACAAAATAACAAAACAAAAGGTAAAACAAATGTAGCACAAATCTGCTACAATAAATTCTAGTTGACTTCTTCTTAATAAATAATTTGTCTACAGCTTTACTACAGTCCAGTTGCAGCTAAACCTTTAACTACAATTTTTCTACTGAAAAGGGCAGCTAGTTCTTCCTTTTCCGGACTTGTGTGCTCCCGTTTACAGTTTGTGCACCTTTTCTTCTTGCTAATCTGCCAGTCAACTCACTTTCACTAATTGCACCAAGATCTTGCTTTTTCTAGCATAATCCCAAATTAGCATTCCGTATCGCCTACAATGTTGATCAATATTGTGGACGCCCCTTTTTCTAAAAGCAAAATCGGGTTTACGACATTATGGGCAAAAAAACTCTTATTCCCTTTGGGGGAATCGGGTTGTGGAATTTGAAGAGTCGCCTCCTAATGATTATAATGTATTAGGACACTTTCTAAGAAAATAAGAAGGTTTTTAATAGAAAACCAAAGTTCGGGCAAGGGCTTGAGATTATCTCGAGGGGAAGGTGTTAAGCACCCCTCAAGATCCATTAGTGTGGTTCCCTGCCGTACTTAGTTGTGACTTTAAGAAGAGTAGAGGTGAATAAATAATGTTTGCACATAGGGAGTACAAATAAGTTGAAAATTTTGAAAGAAAAGAGAGAAAAAGACATAAGTGATTTTGGATGAGAAAGATTAATTAAAGAAAACATTATTTTTTTAAGAAAAACATCACATCATATAAATAAAGAAAAGGGGTCTTGGGTTTAAATATAATATGGATCACGTTGATGCAATATCCATCAATCATTCTCACACGAGATGTTAGTGTACCAGTCATCATATCCATATTCTACTCTTCCTACCCCGTTAAGGTGTTAAATGCAATTAGTCTCGTTTACTTATTGCATGCTAATACCCGTCCTAACCTATCAGTCCTGGGGTTTAGGAATCCTAATCCTAAAAAGGGGAAAGGAAGCATAGACATATATGGAGTTTCAAAAGGATAAAAGACTAAGGCGACAAACAAAAAAAGTAGCAAATATTGAGGGACGAAACAACACACAAAAGGCTCATATAAACCCTATAAATCACGTAGCAACTAGTTTAACATGTCTTGCATATATCGATTTGGTCTTAAAAAATTAAACGATGGACAGATTAGTTTAACACATAGAGTTGGATAAAAAGTCTGCATTAGGCAACTCGGATCCAATTGTCAGAAGTTGAGGTATTTTATACAAGTTAGGGATTAAGAACCTAATAGGAGGTTGGAAATTATAGAATTACAGAAAGGTCTTGACAAATCAGCAGAATGGTTTAAGTAAAAGTATGGTGGATATGTAAAGTAGGGTTTTCCGAAATAAGAATGCTTTAAAAGAAGAGTGAGTTTGAAACCTGTTTTGAAAGAGAGATTCATAAGACAAATAAGAATTCAGGTAGTGAGTTGAAAAATGTTTTAGAAAAAGAACATGCAAGTTTAGAAAATTGCAGACAAGTTTGGACGAGCATTGTTTGAAAACACTGAAGCCAATGGCAGGTTATTACTTACATTGATTTAGGTGAGTCTGAAACCCTAAAGGCAGGATATTTATACCTTGATTTTCTAAGACTCGTTACTGTCATTAAACGTTAAGAAAATGAGTATTTTATCACCCCACGGTTTACCTAACGGCTCATGCATTTCCTATAAGCATGATTTCTATATGCAATTAGTTAATTAGTAAGTCCTATAGGCAGGATTTCTAATGATTTGCAACACGACTGAATATTATTTCCTATAGACATGATTTCTAGAAGATTGAGTTAAGAAAGTGCAAAAGCTTATATACATGATCTCTAGGTGATTTAAAGCATTGAACCTATAGGCATGATATCTAAGTGATTAAGTAACAAACCTATAGGCATGGTATCTACCCTTTAGCATATGCATGTAAATATAAACCCCTTCCACACCCTTTAATAATATTTCCCCGAGTTCTTTTTTCAAGGTTATTACAAAATTAGAAGAAATAAGGTAAACAAAACACATCATATCCCACAGCTAGATCCGAGCAGCCTAATTCAATCTTAATATCCAATACATGTGTTTCACCAAATCCGTATTCTAGATTCCAAGGCCTTCTCTTATTTAGAGTGTTTCGAAGTTCCTAGGAGCTCCAGGCAATACTTTCACTCTGAATAATTAGTGTTGTAACAGAGTAATGCAAGTGTGGAATTACCAGCCCTCAGGCATCCAAGTTCAGATGGAACTCCAGGGTCCCTAAGCATGACTTACAAAGGGGGGGGGGGGGTAGAACTTTGGAACTAGGAATTAGTGCAAAGTGAGGGGGGGACCATAGCAGAGGGTGGTCATACCAAGCCATGGTATAGGCTGGCACACTCCTGACCCCTTGCTTAGGTCAAAAAATAGGAGCAAACTCCGGAGAGTCAAACTTAGGTCTGAATGGTAATTAGGACACCATCAGGCCATAGTTAAAGCTCAACACATAGATGGGAGAGGGAAAGGGAAATGATTTTGAGTAGAGGCTCAGAGAACCTTGTTCTGAGCCATGGATAGAAATATGGGATGCTGCCATGATTCAGGACAGTACTCACACATAAGGGGGTTAGAGGAAAGGGATTTCCATACAAAGGCATGAACAGACATTAAGGAAAATATATGAAAGAATAGCAGACAGAACATGCAAGGACATAGAAGGAAAAGTAGAACATGCTACAGTTACAGAACATAAACACATGATGAAGAATGTGTAGAAGAGGAAAAGTGAATACACATAGTAGGAGGGTGTTATTTAGGTTAGAAATATATACCAGTTTTCAGTTCTAGTACAGCAGAGAAACAACTGCAAGTAGACATCCAGACAGTTAACAGGAACAATTCAAAAATTCAGCAAGCACTTGGGAGTTCAGAGGAACTCCAGAATATTTAGATAGTAGGAGAGAAAGGAGCAAAGTGGTGAGTAGTAGTAGAAAGCAATAGTAGAGAAAGTAGTAGTAAAGAGAGTAGTAACTAGTATATTTCAATGACAAAGGTAATTGTATAATACAAATGTGCAGAAAGGAACTGTGTTCCAGAGCTGTCTAGAGTTGAAAAGGTTGTCTCTTTTTATAGTGCAAAAACAAGTAAACAAAAGGCAGGAAATACCATTTCAATCAATCAAATTGGATCTCCCTTAATTAGAGGGATTTGATTTCAAACGGGAATGAGAATTAAGGAAAGGAATATAATGAAAACTTTTCCAGAGTGGCATAATAAGGGTAAATTCACAGAGTCTATTTAAGGTAAGAAGCCTACAGTACACGGTTTTGAAAAAATAAGGAAATAAAGTAATCAAACAACCGGAAATTTAAAAGTCCTGAATGAACTTAGTTAGGTAAAGAGGGGAAGAGGTTAAGTTGCAAAAAGCATTAGCAAATCAATCGAGCTTTAGGAAAAGGAGAATGAAATCAATCATAAACTAACGGAATCAGTTCAGAGGTAAATCCTTGCATATAAAGCATACCAGTGTTAAGCCTGAAAGAAAAGATAATCATAAACAGTTTCAAAATCATAAGCTAAAAGCAAGTTTCAGTTGAGTTTATAAACTCAGCACGAGTTTGAGGGCCTAGGGTTTCTAGAGTAGAACCCTAGAATCAAAAGCTTGCAAAAATCACAGGAAGAAGGTATATGTCGGAGAAACCAGAGGAACTCAGGTCGACGGAGGACCCGAACAAGTCTGTTGAATATCGGACCTTGAAAGCTTCGAATAATCATGGCCTAGGGTGAAAGGAAGAAGGTATATGTCGTCCATGGCCTGGGAAACCATGGACACCGACAAGAACCAATAATAGACAATGATATAGACGGCTAGGGTTTCGAGTTGTTTAGAGTGAGTTTGAAAGGAAGAGAGAATTGGGGGGCGGCTACTTTGGAGAAATGATTAGGGTTAGGGGCTGAGGCGGAATTAAAAAGGAAAGAAAGAACGAGGGCCGTTGATTAAAACAATCAACAGCGAGGATTTAAAGATGGGAAGCGGGCGAGTTAGATTAATTGGGTCTGAGTCGGGTTATATGGGAATTGGGTCGTCTAATTGGGGATTGCAATTGGGTTTAAAATGAGGTCAATTTGGGCTAAACTTGGAATAGGAATATGCCAGATTTTAAATGGCCATTTCCCCTTTTTAATTTATTAAAATAGCTAGAAATGGTTTAAAAACAATTTGAAAACACAGAACTAATTAATAATATTAAAAAATAATATAAAAATATTAGGAATACTTTTATAATTATGAAACGCGGTTAATTATAACATAGGCAATAATTGCAATTTCATTAAATTTAGTTTTAGAAATTCCAAACAAATATGTAAAAATACGCAAAAAATCATATTAATTATATTTTGTTGTAAATATGAGAATTAAATACATTATCTGCTAGAAAATAATAGTTTGGGAATAATTTTGGATTTTTACTGTTAAAAAAGACAATAAATCAATTCTAAAAATCCTTAAAAATTAAGGAAAAATACCAAAACCTTTAGGCATGCTTATATATGCACACATATGCTATTTGAAAGTATTTGAGTATATATAAAAATATATAAGGAAAATTGGGTATCAACCAATCACAGAAAGGTCTTCCTTTGAAATCGCTAGCTCTCCAATGCCGCCACCACGTATTCACCACAGTCACTGCAAAAGAAAAAGGAAAAAATATTTATCATTAAGTGTAAAATACAATATGTTAAATAGTTAGAAGGATAAACAACTTTTTCATACAAGGACCCCTCTTTATGATGGGGTATCTCAGACCAACCACCGAATGTCAAGGGGATCAGTATCACCTTTTTCATATGCCTTTGTGTTCTTATAGTTGATTTCTGGACCCTTGACGTAGAAGCGTGCATGAAAAGTAGGGGGCCATAACAACAAACTTGTTGACAACAGATTCAACAAGGTTGTGATTTCGTGAAGAGACAATAGAATCATAAGCACATAGAACCCTATCGGTAATGTCAAACACATCCAACAACCAATGAAATTTCTCCACAATGTTTATGGGCTTAATTACAAAGTCAACCCTATCCCATGCAATATTTTCATGTAACCCATACTCCAATGTGTATTCTGATACGACGTCCTAGGGTTTTGGCAACAACAACCTTCTAATTAGTAGGAGCATTAATGTACCTCTGATAAATTTGATCAATTCTAGTCTTGAAAATGCAGTCCGTAGTTGTATACCATGTTTTTTTTTGAGGATCATACTTTGCTCTCTTCCTCAAATAGTATAAAATAACATCAATGTGCTGCAAAAAAATAGATTTTATTATTTTACAATGCTTTTGTCACGACCCCAAAACCAACTCGGTGGTGATGGCGCCTTCCATTGAACTATGCAGCTGAAACATTCCCAAAACAGTTCATCATTTCATTAAAATTTAAATAACGACCTTTTTCATACTGTAATCCTCATAAAAGTATAAAGTCAAAACCAAAACGCGGAAAAATAAAGCCTGACCTTGGGTGACACTAAGTCATGAACAATATTACAATTAATCTGAAACATAACAAAATTGAAAATAGTCTGGAAATTAGCTACTAGTATCTATAGGAAGATAGGAGGGAGATGGAAAAAGCTGCGATAGCCATACTGCTACCTTGCCAACTCCAAGTATCCGCGGCGGATGAAGATCAACTCTCGCTAGCACATCTAGCAACCCCTGGATCTGCACGCAAGGTGCAGAAAGTAATGTGAGTACGCCAAGTCAGTAGGAAATAAAGGTAAATAAATACAAAGCAACAAAAAACACGGGGAAATCAACATCACAAAACTCAATAAGTTCAACATGCTTTCAAATCAGTATTTGTGTCAAAATCCTCTCGTATTAAAAACCCAGTTTTTCAGAAAAATCATTTTAAAATTCCTTTCAATAGTTTCAATAGAATCTCAATTTATTTTAAAATAAAAATGATAAAACCAATAATAGCCCCTCTGGAAAAACATAGTTTGTATAAAGCCCATCGGGAAACAAGAATTATAAATCTCCCCTCAGGCATAACATAATCAGTAGCAACCCATCGAGAAAACCTCACCGTTACTCGTAACAGCCCCTTGGGCACAACATGAATCAATAATAGCCCCTCGGGTAACATCATATCACTCACATAGGGTACCCACGCTCACCGGGGGTGTGCAGACTTTGGAGGGGCTCATACAACCCAAGCGCTATAACATGCCACCTCATGGCATAACAAATCAGGCGATGAGCCTTTCATAATCACAAATCAATCATAACATGCTGCGGTGCACAGCCTCATCCCATAATAACCTCATAACACAGGCCCTCGACGTTACTTAGTCAGAAACCTCTCAAGACACTCGAGCTATCAGTAAAACAGGATGTTCAGCCCAAAATATCATTTTTATGTATCAAAACGGGGTAATGAAGACTGATTTATGAATTATTAAAATATAGCATGACGGAGTACAGATCTTAAGTCAAAACAGTGACGAAATAGTAGTAAAAGGCCCCTAAGGGTCCAAACAACTTGGCACGGGGCCGAAATATGGCATTCAACCCAAATCATAGAAGTTCTTTCTAAAGCACATAAATATCAAATAGTTAAAGTCAAATATGCAACTTAATAGTTGCTACAAGACAGACCAAGTAACAATCCCCAACGGTGCACGCCCACACGCTTTCCATATAACAAGCGTGTCACCTCAAAATAGTGAAACGATGTGTAATCTGAGGCATCATACCCTGTAGACAAGATTTTCAATCATTAGTTACCTCAAACCGGTCAGATCCCCACTCCGCCATGCCTTTGCCTCTGGAATTGGTCTCTGAACATCTCGGTCTGACCAAAAGTAACACAATGCAATCAATATAGGTTAATGAACCAATTCCATACTAAAATTATCAAATTATACGAAAATCCCAAAATTCACCCAAATCTGGTCCTTGGGCCCACATCTTGGAAACCGACAAAAATCACAAAACTAGAAACTCCATTCACTCACAAGTCTATACATACCAAAATCATCACAATCCATTATCAAATGGTCCCTCAAATCCCCAAATCAAGCTCCACCAAACTCAAGTCCTAACCCCTTCGATTTCACCCCAAATTTCCACTACTTTCATGATTAAACAGTAGGAAATCATCATAAAAACAAGTTATAAAGCCCAAGTAACTTACCCAGTTGATAACCCTCGATTCCTTTTGAAAATCACTATCCAAACTTAAAACCCATCTTCAAAAATGGAGGAAATAGGCAAAAATTCGCGAAGGAAACCTTTTATACATTCTGCCCAGCATTTGCCGCATCTACGGTCATTATCTTGCACCTGTGCCACCTCTTCTGCTGTCCAATCAATCGCACCAACGGTTTCCATGTATCCGCCAGGATCGCATCTACACCCCAAGCATCGCACATGCGGTCCCGCAGCTGCATCCAACTCACCGCATATGCTTTTCTTCTCCTGATGGTCAAATTCAACATATGCAATCTCCCTTTCGCATTTGGAACCTCGCACCTGTGGTCCCCAATCTGCAAGTGCAAAAATAACAGAAGCAACAAATTCAGTTCCACAAATTAAATTCCAACTCTTATGATAACCATCCGAAATCATCCGGAGGCCCCGGTACCTCAACCAAAAATACCAACAAGTCACATATCACCATTCAAACTTATTCCAACCTTCAAAGTACTCAAAACAACATCGAAGCACAAAATCACCCTAGGAGTCAAGCCTAAGAACCTCGAAACTTCCAAATTTTGCAAATGATGCCGAAACCTATCAATCCTTGTCCGAATGACCTAAAATTTTCACACATGTCACAAACGACAATACTGACCTACTCCAGTTTCTAGAATTTCATTTCTACCCCGAAATAAAAATTTCCACTGTCGACCGAGAAACGCTGAATTTCTAATTTTTCCAGTTCAAGCCTAAATCTACCCCGGACCTCCAAAATTCATATTTCGGATGTGGTCCGAAGTTCAAAATACCTGGCAAAGCTAGATGAATCATCGAAATTCCCATCCGAGATCATTTACATATAAGTCAATATCCGGTTGACTTTTCAAACTTAAGCCTACTCAAAAAAGACTAAGTGTCTTAATTCACTACAAAACTGCTCTAAACTCAAACTAACCAACACGATGCGATGAAATACACACAAATAAGTAGAAATGTGAGAAACATGGATATAAATCATGAATCGACCGGCTGGGTCCTTACATCTTCCCCTTCTTTAACAAACGTTCATCCTGGAATGAGTCTAGAAACATACCTGAAGCCTCAAATAGGTGTGGATATCTGCTCCGCATCTCCTGCTCGGTCTCCCAAGTAGCCTCCTCCATTAGCCGACCTCTCTAGTGTACTTTCACTAAAGCTATATCTTTTGATCTTAACTTTCGGACCTACTGCTCCCAAATAGCCACTGGCTCCACATCATAAGTCAAATCACCATCTAACAGAACCGTGTTGAAATCCAATACATTAGATGTCAATATACTTCTGGAGCATAGAAACATGAAATTCCGGATGCACACTCGACAAGCTAGGTGGCAAGGCAAGATCATAAGCCACCTCCTCAATCCTCTAAAGCACCTCAAAAGGCCCAATGAACCGAGGGTTCAACTTTCCCTTCTTTCCAAATATCATAACACCCTTCATGGGTGAAACCTTCAGTAGAAACTTTTCTCCAACTATGTAAGAGACATCACGAACCTTTCTGTCAGCATAACTCTTTTGTCTTGACTGTGTTGTATGATACTGCTTCTGAATCACTTTTACCTTGTCCAAAGCATCCTGAATTAAGCCAGTACCCAAAAGTTTACCCTCGCCCGACTCAAATTAACCCATTGGTGATCTACATCGCCTCCCATATAAATCCTCATATGAAACCATCTGAGTACTCGATCGATAACTATTGCTATATGCAAACTCCACGAGCGGTATAAACTGGTCCCATGAACCCCCAAAATCAATGACACAAGCGCAACATTTCCTCCAATATCTGAATAATGCGCTGTTGATATCCAATATTTCCTTGTATACGTTTTATGCCAATAATTCCAAAATAGCATATATATGTACCAATGTTTTATTAATTTTCTTAATTTTTAAATCAGTTTATTGCCCTATTTTATTAATAAAAAATTAATATTTATTCCCAAAATATTCCTTTTGGTGATTCATTTATTGGATTTTCAAATTTATTCTAATATAGGGCTAATATAATTTTTTTTCATATTTTTTATAAATTCATGTAGTATTTTAAAGTTAAATTGTATGTAATTACAATATTAGCCTCTTTTAGGATTAATTATGTGTATATTCATAAATATTATGTTTGTATTTTTAAATAGTTATTTATGTGTTATAAATTATTTTGGTACCTTTAATTTATTTTGAAAAATTAATTAATTATTTTTTATAAATCAAATAGGGTTATCCCAACTTCATTTCAATTATATTCCAATTCTGACCCCAATTGAACCCAATATAAAACCATCTAGCCACCGACCCAATTCCAATTTAATACGACCCAAACCCATCTTCATAACCCGCACACTCACTCGTTTTAATCCATGACGCTGATCAATTAGATCAACGGCCAACAACCATCCTTGCCTTAATTAATTCAGAGCTATACCCTAACCCTATCATTTTGTATACATTGCCGCCCTAAAATCCTCTCTTCTCCGAAAACACTCCCAACCTAGCCCTAATTTTCAAAAGCCGACCTCCCATCTCCGGTGACCTCTCATCATCTCTTAAGCCTCCAATGGCTTCTCTCATGCTATGCTTTCCTTCTATAAAGTATTCAAGGGCCCTAGGACATGCCAACCTACATCTAGGGTTCATCTCCAGCTTGTTCTTGGCTCTTCCACTGTAATTCCAAGCAGAATAATTCTATATTTGAGACGGTCTTTGAGTTTCTAGACATGTTTCTTCGTCTCATTATGGGTTCTTCCGAAACCCTAATTTCTTTTCTATATCTCCTAGATCTCTATAGATCTTGGACAATCTGAGTTTTTTAATCGAATGTTTTATACTGTCCTTAAGTTTATTTTTTTACAAAAACCATGTGGTTTCAAGTGTTTTTCATCTTCTTCAAAAATTATATTTTTCGGAACTTCTTTTTAAAACCTTTTTAACTGATTCTTTGTGCTTGAACTTATATTTCTTGCATGGCTTGACTAATTCTATGAGTTTGCTACATCTTTAACTTGTCTATGTCGAAAGCCCTAATTTTTTAGGGGTTCTTTGTTTGGTTCTGTGTATCAGCATGACTGGTCGGTTCTCGTTTTTGAGCTGCTGTGATTTTTTATGACTATCTTGCTCTTGATATGTTTCTACTAAATTTTTTAGCCTAAACTTACACTAATCTTATGTGCTTGTGTTCATCTTTCCTATTCAAATATTGCTTCTTTGAATCAGTATTGCTTGACTCTCATGTTTGTTAGAGTTGTATGTCGAATCTTGACCATATATGTCTTACTCTATTTATATGCAAAACATTGACTCGTGACTTTCTCTTTGCTTGATTCTGATTTCCCTGTTTCTTGGTCTAACTCAAACACTTTCCTTTAGACCTTCGATCCTTACTTTTATACTTAATTTGATTGATTCCCTTAACTTGGCTACATTGGTACTTGATTCTTACTGACTATCTCCTTAATTAGAGTTTTCTAAACCTAGCCCTAGTGGTTTACTCTATGCCTAATATGTTCGAATGATTTCCTTGTCTACACATTGATTTCTTTCCTTATTTGTTACTTATTTTTACCGTTTGAACTGATTCCCTTAAACTAAAGGGAGTACTTGAACATATTTTTGCTCTAAATTGGTTATGAGTTCCATAATTACTACTCCCTCTGTTTCATATTGTTTGAGGTAGTTTGACTCGGTACAGAGTTAAACACAAAAAAATAAAACTTTTAAAACTTGCGGTCTTAAAAGATTAAGGGATAAAAGGTTTGTGGGACCATACCATTTGTGTGGCTATAAAAGCTTCAAACTAAGGGCAAAAAGGGTAAAATGAAGAGTTTAAAGTTGAGTTATTTCTAAATTTAGAAATGTGTCATTTATTTTGGAACAGAGTAAAAAGGAAAATACCTCAAACAATATGAAACAGAGGGAATATACAATTGTGATTCTTGACTTATTTTACATAGTTTCTAACAACTATATATACATACTCTCTCGTTAACACAAATATGAACACTTTTAGTTCTAAACTCGTACTTACACTCAAACACTCTCTCTTGCTTTACTACTTGTGTTGTTACCTGTTTAGCCAGCTGAAAGCTAAGGCTATATTTTGAAGTCCTGCTACTTTTCTTTGCTGCACTTTTCTTCTTTGACTGGTATGTTCTAATTAGGTTTTCGGCATCAACAACAACATGCTTGTTTATTGATTTTCTTTCATTCCTGTTTGCATACTGCTTGTATTTAACCTTGTACCATTCTTTAGCATGCTGTAATTTCCCTATCCAGAATCAATGTATTATGACCTGTGAATCCTGAATCCCTATCCCAATGTGTTTAATACTTTTTGTTAGCTTGGGGCATGACAACATTGAAGATTATTGTACACGACCCAAACTTGATCCTTCTAGGAACGTAACCTCCATGTTCCTTTATATGTTGTGTGTTCTGATTGATTTACAAGCATGTGAGAACTCCATATTGCTGTGCATGACCAAAGTTAACACATGTCTAAGTATATAGGCTCCTTGATATGACTTCCCAATCCCCTTCCCCCTTTGTACGAAGTTATCAACCATTTGAAGTGTTAATGGCTGTCTCCCATCACCCTTTCCCTCTCCTATATTCCCCCATCTCCTAAAAGTATGTTTCTGCACTTGCACTATCTTCTTAGACTTAAGTTCTTCCCCCTGATGCGAGCCTTGCATTGGGACCCATGAGCTCCCTCTGAATTTAGACACATGAGGGCTGGCATTTCTACACTGCAACTGTCCATATTCTAGTTATGAAACTTGGGTGTGAGCACTACCCGGGGTCCTATTAAGGCACTTAGGGAACTCTAACACACTCAAGTCTGAGAAAGGATTTGAAGCAATGGCATCTTAAAGCAGCTATTCCATAGCTTAGGGAGGAACCAAGAATCAGACCTCCTTTAGTGTATTTTTTATGTATTTTGATGTATTTGATATTCTTGGTTTGTAATAATTTGTAACAAACATTTGGGGCTGGTTAGTGAAAAGGTTTGGGTATTTATGCATGTCAAAGGTAGAAAATATGCCTATAGGGGATATTAATTCTACAAACTGCATTTAGAAATCATGCCTATAGGGTATTTTAATTCTGCAAACTGCATTTAGAAACCACGCATATATGGGATTTTAATTCTGCAAACTGTACTAAGAAACCATATCTTTGGGGTATTTTAATTCTGCAAACTGCATATAGAAATCATGCTTATAGGGATTCTTAAATAAATCTGATTCGTTTCATTCACATTCAATGTTGGATATCATATTCCTAGGGATTAAAAATTAGTAATAGTAGATACAATCATCTGCATAATCTACAACCAGTCTAATTTTTATTTTGTCCATTCTTAATGTCTTTTAATAATCAAATTCCCTTCCATAACAAGGTATAACATGTATGTCTGAAGGATTTCAAACAATTCCTTTTGAGTTTTATTATTTTGCCACATTCTGAATTAAGTAGATATTATGCCTATAGGACCCCGCCTAAATACTTAGGCAAGCCCTAGGCAATTTAAATAAAACTGAAACTCGCCCATGTTATTTTGTTAAGTGCTACCATCATGAGGTAGGTCTGATTTGTCTTACCTAACTGAGTCATGTAATAAGCCATCCTCCTGCAACAACAATAACTCTACTTCCCTCAAGTATTTTCTTAGAGTTAGAACTTACTCATTTGTTTAAGTCACGCTATTGGATTTTTTTGTTTGTTTGAAGAGGTATACTTGAGCCTCATGTGTTTATATGATTCCCATTTAATGTGCAGTCTTTTATGTGTTTTGTATGTCGCCTTAGATTTTTTCTTTTGAAACTTCAAGTTAGGCTAATATCCTTCCATTTTAGGATTAGTAGTCCTAAGTGCCTCCGAAACTGATAGGAACGGGATGAGTAATATTACGCAATAGTAATCGAGACTAATCTACGGTTTAATACCTTAACGAGGTGGAAAGGATAGATATGGATACGATTAACACATGATAATGTCATGGGTAGCCCCTCATTGAGGAGTGTTTACCGGAAATTGTTTGGGGTGATCCATATTAAATATAAACCTAGGACCCCTTTATTTGCGAAATCTTTTTTTAAAGCTCTTCTTCCAATTGTTCTTTATTTTATGTGTTTAAGTGCCCAAATATTTAAGCCCATACTTATCTATTTGCTAAATTCACAATAAACTGTCTGGCCGGGAACCACACTAGTAGATCCTGAGGGGTGCCTTAAACTTTCCCTTCGGGATAATTTCAAGCCCTTACCCAATCTCTGGTTGATTCAGATAACTCAGAATTCAATCTTTATTGGTTTCCTAATGCACCTTAACGTATTAGGTGGCGACTCATCAAATGCAAAAAATCCAGTTCCCAAAAGGAACGAGTTGTCCCTCCAAATGTCATAAACCCGATTTCGCGAGAAAAAGGGGGCGCCATAGCATGGCGACTCTGCTGGGGACTTTAGGATTTTACCATTTTATACTATTATTGTGAATTTATACCTCTTTATGTGCAATTACTTGTTTAATTCCTTTAAGCATTCAATCCCAAACAAGTACCATTGCAACGCTTATAATGAGTGGTTGCGCTCTTCCTATATAATCACCCCTAAATCTAGAAAAGGCATATTTGTGATAAAACCAACCGATCAATAGTGTAGTTGACAGTTCCGTACCTGTCCCCTTTGAGTAGTCCGCTCAAGGGTACCAGTCTAAAACCCCATAGAAACCTTACTCTATTTAAACTGTACATGTAACATGAGCAAACCTAGCCGAGTCAGCTATGTTGTCCGCATAATGACTCATTAAGATAGACTTGTCCAAAGTCCACTGGGTTATTTAAACCCAAACAGACACTACCAGGTTCTGCGTATTTACTTGGAGAACTAAATGCTTTATGCCAATTGTTGCTATTAAATAGTCGAATCTGGTAGGGGTAAGGGCCTAACCTTATTTGTCTTGCAGAAATACGAGGCACGAAGTCCCTAGATTCGGCGTGGTCACCAACATCCACCCAAAACTGCTAATCTGGTGGGAGGATCTTCACTCTAGTGATCAAACTCTTGTTTGGAAATATTTGGGAAACCTACCTCATCTCCTAGAAATCCAACCAAACAACAATATCATATAAGCTACAATTTTTTTTGGGATTATGAGAGTTCCATACTCCACTTTGGGGACATTGAAATGACATCCTTTCTGGAAAAAATAGGAGGATTGGCCGGTATAGCATGGGAAACTCCGGGTTTGTTAATTCCTGAGAACCGCAAGGGCAGGAGTTTCATCAAAATGATGGGTCTGAAGAATAATCCATAAACAATATATTTGAAAGAATCCTACATCCCTTTTGATTATTTTTATGAGAGGTACGGTAATAGCAAATCCTATCGTACATATCCGAACGAGTTTGCCATCACATCATTAGGGAATATTCACCGAAGGGTCTTTGTATTCATGTTTTATTTCCTGGGGTTAATTGTGTTCCCAATGAAGAAACAAAGAATCCACACCAGGTTGTCTATGGTAACTAGGACCATAATGGAGGGAACTGGCGGACAACCATTCAACATAGTGCCAATGATCTTTGCGGAAAAATACCGAGCCTTAGATAAGTGTCAACATAGAACCAAACACTTCGAAGGCTGCAATTTACTACTTCAACTCTAGCTCATGGAGCATCTCCAAAGGGGTGAATACTAACAAAAGATTCAGAGAAGGGACTGGGATGATCATATAGCCTTCCATCATCCAAGGCAAATTAATTACATGTCCAATATGTTCACTATACCAGAAGATGCCAAAGGAAACAACAAAAACAATAACTACCCAGTAAAATCCCACATAATGGGGTTTGGGGAGGGTAATGTGTACGTAGACCTTACCCCTGCCCTGGTAGGACAGAGAGCTATTTCCGATAGACCCTCAGCTCAAAACGACGGAAATAAAAAAAAACAGGAAAACAAGAAAAGAAAAGAGAATTGATTAGTAATTCCACTAAAACCATTATAGTAACAGAAGCATAAAAACCAAAAGATGAATGACATGCAATAACAATAACCAGAGTGTAAGGCAACTAAGATAAACATAAAGAATATCGGTCTACTAGAAGATGCCCAATGATGGATAGAGTTATTTGATAATTTAAACGAGGGCCATGTACAATGGATGTTCGAGTGGTTTCCGACCGAGGAATTCATCGCCCGATCCAGGGATGCACCATTCTGATATTGATCGCTCTAAGAGGAACATACCCTTACTTCACTCTCGGGGTTATGAAACAAGATGGTAGGAAGCAGGTTGGACCCAAGGTCGACAGATGAGTCATTTCTGGGCCGACTTTTTGGATGATGATAGACCTTACAAGTGCCAAGATTAGCATATGTGGCACTGCAAGATCTTCATGGGAAAGGATACCATCGAGCCAGATAGATACCACACTGGTCGTGGTCCCTACTATGCAGGTTGGGTGGAGGATAACCATAATGGTCTGGGCCAGCCTGGGTTTGTTCGAGGTCATAAGATCATAGATGAAAAGGCTGAGGCAAATGTCAAATACAATCAACTGCGCAAGAGGATCTGTGAATGCAAGAGCAAGCACCGTGAGATACAAGAAGCGAACAAAAACCTGATTGAGGAGTGGAAAGACATGGCTGTCAGTGTCAACAAACGACTGGGATACTTGGAGCGAGGCATGGTGGAGCTAGAAAGGAAATTACTCAAAAGGATCAAGGATTGCCAAAATGCTAAAGGAAATGAGGGCGGACATCTAGACAGAGCCTACCTATTGCTGGACTTCACGAGTTGGGAAAGCTGTTTGACGGATCCAAGGATGCCGAATCTGGGGAAGGTCCTTCTAGGACCAAATAGATTGGAGTTTTCTTTTCTGCTTTATAAAATGTAATAAGTCAAATGGCCTTTAGTGATATTTATTCCCGGTTTGATTAGTGTCGATGTGAGATTCTTATTATTTTCTATCAATAAAATGAGGTATTTAGCATTCTAAGTTCTCCAAATTAATTTGCCACTCAGCCTACTTCGGGCACAAAGAGGTTCCCAAATTAGGACGCGCCTTACATTCTGCACTATGTGTTTAAATATTGGAATACTTTTTATAATCCTCACTAACTTGGTTACCTTTTGTTTTTACCTTTTTGTTTATTATTCCCCCTCCCCAAAGGTTAGTTCATGCACTCTAGCAATATCATTTTATTTTACGAGATCCAGGGGCCCTCCACCCACTCCTCCTCTTAGTCCAGTCAAAAAAAAGAACAAGGTCAAGATGGAAGATATGAACAACACCAGAAAGGAGAACTCAACTGAACGGGTAGAGATCACTTATGGCCATGGTACTCAGGTTTCCAAGGAAAATGCATCCAAACTCGTACAAAAGCTGCTGAAATTCCAAGAAGAACTTTATCTGGTTTGGAATCTGGAAAATCTATAATTTTCCTTCACCACTCCATATATCAAGTCCCCAAATGCACAGAATCCTACACCTCCAAAGAATATCCCAAAGCAACAAAACAATCCCTCTCCTCACCCAACACCTTCCATACCTCAAAAAACACTCGACTACTCATCCTAGAACCCTTAAAATCTACAAATAACAACTTCCACACCCACCATAGCACCCCCATATATGTGGATACAATGCCACACTCCACCCAAACCACATCAAGCACAACTGAGTCTGATGAAAAAGACCTGCTCATCAGGAACCTGGCTGAAGAACATAAGAAATTGACTAGCCAAATTCAAGGCGTTAAAGGAAGCAAGGGAATTGAAGAGCTAAACTATGAAGATCTTTGCATACAGCTGGATGTCGAACTGTCCGAGGGGTAAAAACCTCCAAAAAACGAAATATTTTATGGTACGGGGGATCCAAGGGTCCATTTGAGAATGTACTGTGACAAGATGGTTGGTGTATGAAAAGACGAAAAAATTCGCATGAAGCTGTTCATGAGGAATTTGAAGGGAGATACTTTGTTAAACTAGGCAGGCATGGAGTCCGACTTCATGGACATGTTCAGGTTCAACACAGAGAATGCACTAGATGTAGTCTATATTCAGAATCTAAAGAAAAAACCCACAGAAACATTTTACGAGTATGCTACTCGTTGGAGGTCCGAAGCTGCTAAGGTCAGACCTGCCTTGGAGGAGGAACAAATGAACAAATTCTTTGTCCAGGCTTAGGACCCGCAGTATTATGAAAGGCTAATGATGATTGAGAGCCACAAATGTTTTGACATTTTCAAGATGGGCGAAAGGATCGAAGAGGGAACCAAAAACGGTACTGCTACGAACTTCGAGGCCTTGCAAGCTACCATTAAGGCCCTACGGTTTGGTGGTGTGTCCAAGAAAAGGGACGTAGGAGCCGTAATGGTGGAACATAGAACCAAATCTCCCATCAAATACCAAATATACCTACTGCCTCCACTAACATATCGGCCTACTCCAAACTACCAAGCACCCTCACCCTCTTACCAAACTCCATCACCCACTTATCAATCACTTCCACCTCCCATATATTAGCGTACTTCGCTTAGATATTCCCATCTCGCACATGTTTACCTAACCTACAATACTCAACCATCCCACTATCAATCCCCTCCTGCATACCAAAACTTCCCTAGACCTCGACCAAACTTTGACTCAAGGCCTGAAAAAATATACATCCATTGCTAAACCTATCGACCAGTTGTACGAAAGACTCAAAGCTGCTAGTTATGTCACCCCTATCCCTTGTGAAACTCCTTAGAACCCTTCTCAGTAGGTTAACCCAAAAAATCCTGTGCATACCATTCCGGCATGAAAAGACACACCATCAACAAATGTCGTTCTTTAAAGAACAAGATCGAGACTTTAACTTATACCAAGGTTATTGTGGTAAAGGAGCCCGCTCCAAATGTTTGCAATAATCCGCTGCCAAACCACAAGGGTTGAGGCTTCACATGATTGAAATAGAGGATGATTGGGATGCCGAGGGATTGATCAGTTTAATCATAGAAGGAGATGACCCAAAAAGCCAATAATTACTCTTAATTTGATCGTGGTCCAGATTCATCCCTCTGGGGACTCTGGGGTATGTCCGTGCCACTTGAGTTTAAAACAATGTCATCTGCAATGACACCGGTGCCAATTGAGGTCGAATTCATGTCTTCAGCGAATGCACCCACACCGTTTGAAGTTGCGATTTTCCACCCAAGTCCCATGCTTCGTTCGGAGTAATGATACCTATGCCGATCCCAGTGGCGATGTGAACCATGACACCATTACATACAAATGATATACCATGGGGCTATACAACTGAGGCAATGTGGAAAGGCAAGGTTAGGTTCGAAGAAAGTGATGTCGCACAGGGTATGACTAGAACCCGTAGGGTCTATACACCGGAACACCTAGCTTAGTCAAACAAGCAGACCTCCAATCAGCCACCCATCATGGGGATAGGTCCAGACAATCGTTGGAGAAAGATACAGGCTAAGGAATATTCGGTCATTGACCAGTTGAACAAAACACCGACACAAATTTCCATCCTTGCTTTTCAACAAAATTCTGAGGCACACAAGAATGATATGTTGAGGGTTCTAAGTGAAGCGTACGTGCCAAGAAATATCACTGGCGGGGAAATGACCAATATGGTAGGACGGGTATTGGAAAGTCATGAAATTACTTTTCATGAGGATGAGCGACCACATTAAGGGTTGGGACACAACAAAGCACTGCACTTCACCGTGCAATGCAAAGACTACTTTATCACCATAATCACGATCGATGGAGGGTCCAACCTCAACATTTGTCCACTGGTAACATGCAAGAAGTTGGGTAAGGGTCTGAATGAAATAATGGATGGAGCTATCAATGTGAAAGCTTTTGACGGCTCCCAAAGGTCCACCATTGGGGAGATTAGTCCGTGGTTGAAAATACGGCCTACTTGGTTCGATGTTAATTTTTAAGTGATATACGTGGCGGCATCTTACATTCTGCTATTGGAACGACCATGGAATCATGCTGCTGGGGCCGTATCATCAACACTATATTAGGCAGTAAAGTTTGAATGGAATCACCAGGAGGTGATCATTCACGGAGACGGTAGCAACCCTATATATAGTCGCCAAACCATTCCGTCAATTGAAGAAAGAATGAAGCTGGGTGGAGATACTTACCATCACATCAAACGGATAAATACTGTTGACAAAGATAAATGGTAGGATAATAAGATCAAGAGTATACTAAATTAGAGGGGGTACGAACCTGGCAAGGGGCTTGACAAGAACATTCAAGGAATCACTATGCCCATAAAACTTAAGAAACATGTCACCACTTTCAGTCTGGGATATGAGTACACTTGGGAAGAATTCAACAACTGGTCGCCACTATGGCGCGGTCCTTACTATCTATTGGAGCAGCTAATACCACACTTGGAGCATACTTTCCAACCGATTGATGTTATCTATGGGTGAGAAGAAGAGAAAGCACTGGCAGCTGTTATGAACTTCTTTCTACAAGACAATGATATGGACTGTTGTGTTGTTCTCCAAGAGGAGAGGGAGGAAGGCCCTTCCATACAGGCTGCATGTAGAGGGGCACGCCTCAATAACTAAACCATCAGGACAACCAGAGCCCGACGAGCCTCGGGGTAGCATGGATATAAAAAGAATCATGCACTATTTTAATTACTAAATGATTTTCTTCTTGTATTTTTCAATTCCCGCAATAAGATCTTCAATGTTCAAAACATTTATGCAATTTATCAAAGCATTTTGACCTTTCTTATGAATCAATGCTCATTGTTAATTTTTTCTCATTACTTTACTTACACAATATTACTATTACTTATCTTGATAAACTAATAACTGTGACATGCCACGATACAACGCAATAAACGAACATGGATTTAGAGGAAGATGACATAACAGAAGAGATCGTTAAGGAGGTTGAGAACTTTGAGAACATGCCTAAGTCCAACCTGGATGAGACTGAGGTTGTTAACCTGGGAGATGCAGAAAACATCAAAGAAACACGAATCAACGTTCACTTATCGCAATCACAAAAAAGAAATACACAGAATTTCTAAGGGAATATGAGGATATATTCGCCTGGTCGTATAATGACATGACTAGTCTGAGTACATCTATTGTAGCTCACAAACTGCCAACCAATCCAACATCTCCATCGGTATAACGAAAGCTCGGAAAGTTCTAGCCTGATATGAGTCTGAAAATCAAGGAAGAAGTCACTAAGCAGGTCAAAGCTAAGGTTCTCAGGGTGGTAGAGTATCCGACATGGTTAGCCAACATCGTGCCGTACCAAAGAAGGATAGGAAGGTCAGAGTTTGTGTCGACTACTGGGATCTCAATCGGGCTATTCCCAAAGACAATTTCCCTTTGCCAAACATACACATCCTGATTGACAATTGCGCCAAGCATGAGTTGAAATCATTTGTAGATTGTTTCGCTAGTTATCATCAGATCTGGATGGATGAAGAAGATGCTGAGAAAATGGACTAAAGAATGTTGGAGCCACCTACATGAGGGCCATGACTACCATATTCCATGATATGATACATATAGAGATAGAGGTGTACGTAGATGATGTTATCATCAAGTCCAAGAAGGCTACTGATCACACGAAAGATTTAAGAAAGTTCTTTAATAGAATGCGAAGGTACAACCCGAAACTGAATCCCACAAAGTTTGCATTTGGGGTTCCTTCTAGAAAACTACTAGGGTTTATTGTGAGTCGCCAAGGAATAGAACTGGATTGATCAAAGGTCAAAGCCATTGAAGAGTTGCCATCGCCAAAGAACAAGATGGAAATGATAAGTTTCTTGGAAAAACTTAATTATATTAATCAGTTCATAGCACAATCTATATTTATCTGTGAGACAATCATTAAGATGTTAAAAAAAGATGTCGCTACCAAATGGACAGATGACTGTCAAAAAGCCTTCGACAGAATCAAGGAATACCTTTCAACTACACCAGTATTGGTCACGCCCGAGATAGATAGACCTCTATTACTCTACCTTATAGTATTGGATGGAGCTTTTGGCTGCGTTCTGGGGCAGCATGATGAAATGGGGAGGAATGTGTAGTCCATCTATTACCTCAGTAACAAGTTCACCTCGTACGAGACCCGGTATTCTGTTTTAGAGCACATACTGTTGTGCTCTGACTTGGGTATCCCAGAAGCTGAGGCACTACTTCTGTATCTGTACTACATATCTCATGTCAAAGTTGGAATTTTTGAAGTACATCTTCCACAAGCCCATGCCCACTAGAAAGCTAGCCAAGTGGCAAATACTGTTAAGTGAATTTGACATTGTCTATGTGACCCGGAAACCGATCAAGGGACAGGCATCAACAGATCACCTTGTGGAGAATCCCATAGATAGAGAATACGAACCCATGAAAACATATTTTCCTGACAAAGAGGTATCATTCATAGGAGAAGACATTGTAGAACCCTATGATGGCCGAATATGAAGCTTGCATCCTAGGGCTCAAAACGGCCATTAACATGAACATTCAAGAGTTGATATTGATTAGAGATTCAGACCTACTTATACATCAGGTTCGAGAAGAATGGGCAACCAAGAACTCCAAGATACTCCCGTATCTGCATCATGTACAGGAGTTGAGAAAGAGGTTCATGAAGATGGAGTTCCAACATATACCTAGGGTCCAGAATGAGTTCGCTGATGCATTGGCTACCATATCATCTATGATACAACATCCAGACAAGAATTTCATTGATCCCATTCCAGTAAAGATCCATGATCAGCTAGCTTATTTTTCCCATGTTGAAGAGGAAGCAGTCAAAAAGCCTTGGTTCCACGATATCAAGGAATATTTGGCAAAAGGAGAATACCCAAAACTTAAAAATCCTACTTAGAAGTGCACACTTTGTAGGTTATCCAATAATTTCTTCCACATCGGAGGAATCATATATAGGAGGACTCCTTATTTGGGGTCGTTAAGATGCATCAATTCAAAAGAAGCATCCATGCTTCTAGAGGAAATCCACTCTTGGACCTGCAGGACACATATGAACGGCTTTGTCTTAGTAAAGAAGATACCCCAAATTGGTTACTTTTGGATGACTATGGAAACGGACTGCATCCAATATGTCTGGAAATGCCACCGCTGTCAGATATATGCAGACATGATAAAGGTTCCTCCACCTGAGCTTAATGCAACAAGATCAATATGGCCATTCTACGCTTGGGGAGTGAATGTCAAAGGACCAATCGATCTTGCCACATCAAATGGGCACATGTTTATCCCGGTAACAGTTGACTATTTCACCAAATGGTTTGAAACAACATCTTATAGAGCAATAACCAAGAAAGTCGTGGCAGACTTTGTCCGCGACCTCATTGTTTATTGATTTAGTATTCCAGAGTCAATAATTACTGATAATGGTTCCAATCTTAATATAGACTTGATGAAATCCATGCGTGAAACCTTCAAGATCAGACACAAGAATTCTACAGACTACTGGCCTCAGATGAATGGAGTCGTAAAAGCCTCAAACAAAAATATCAAAAGATATTGAGGAAAATGATAGAGAAGCATAAGCAGTGGCATGAGAAGTTATCATTTCCTCTATTGGTATTTCGCACCATAGTCCGCACATCAACTGGGGCAGCCCCTATATGCGGGTTTACGGTACAGAAGCCGTCATTCCCGCTGAAGTAGAAATTCCTTCCTTAAGGATTATACAGGAAGCTGATCTCGATGATGCACAATAGCTGTAGAGTCGTTACGAGCAGCTAGATCTTATAGATAGAAAGAGAATGAATGTAGTTTGCCATGGTCAACTTTATCAAAATGGAATGTCCAGAGCCTTCAAAAAAAGAGTCAAGCCGAGACAATTCACACCGGGATAGTTGGTATTAGAGAACATTTTTCTGCATCAAGATGAAGCCAAAGGGAAGTTCTCTCCCAATTGGCAGGGTCCATACATGGTTCACCGGGTTCTGACAAGAGGAGCCCTCATACTTGCAGAAAAGGAGGGAGAAGTCTGGCCGAAGCCAATCAATTTAGATGCAATCAAGCGTTAATATGTGTAATCGACCATGTTCTCCTTATATGATGCAGTTGAACTACACCTGACCTGATTCCAGTTTAAGAGGAGATACGTAGGCAGCCCTATGGGTTCAGTCACAATTCAATAAAAATTTCATTTCCCCCCGCAATTGGAAACTGGGTAGAATTTTGAGGACCCTCAAAAGTCTGATGTAATTTTAGCCAATCATCACAGGTAACAATCAGAAACATCAATCCATTAAACTGGGGAAAATTTTTGAGGAGGACTCTCAAAATAGCAAGAGAGGTCGCCATGTCTAGAGCCACGTCACAGTCGTCAGTTCATCTAAAAGTTGTTTATTAATTATATACTTATGTCATATTTTTACAAATTCATGCATGTTTATTATCGAAATTTCCTTGTTTAGCTATGCTACCCCAATGATATATACAGTATCACCAGATCAAAGGCGAGCAGGTCAAGCAGAGAC
The DNA here is from genome assembly GCA_034376525.1 of Nicotiana benthamiana. NCBI lineage: Eukaryota > Viridiplantae > Streptophyta > Magnoliopsida > Solanales > Solanaceae > Nicotiana > Nicotiana benthamiana. The sequence continues at coordinate 21,316,831 of CM067337.1, read as the reverse complement.
AGCGGGGATACGAACTAATTTCACCCCTACAAAACTCACGATGTTTTTGGATGCACTCACTAGGATTACGAAAACATCAGGCATGCTATAAACTCATGAGACAAACATTGTTCAAGAATACAATTCTCAGAACTATCGCACTTACCAACATTTGACATCCACGTATGCCGATCATATTCCGTGTATCACAATGTCCCCAGTATTCACGATGCTGCAATCTGCCATTAGGTAAGAAAGCTTTATCACCATTTGCCCTTTTATTTCTTGCATAAGGCTACCATTCTTCCTTTAGAGACTAAACGCTGTCTCCATATGCATTTTGTACATTGCATAACGCTACCACTCTGCCTTTCGAGACTAAACGCTGTCTCCATACACATTTTCTGTATTTCATAAGGCTACCATTCTGCCTTTTGAGACTAAACACTGTCTCTATCTATATTTCTGCATTGCATAAGGCTACTATTCTTCCTTCGAGAACAAACATTATCTCTATCTACATTTTTACATCACATATGGCCACCATTATGCCTTTCGAAACTAAACATTGTCTCCATTTGCATTTCTGCATTGGATAAGGCTACCATTCTGCATTCCAAGACTAAACACTGTCTCCATCTGCATTTTTGCATCTCATAAGGCTACCATTTTACCTTTTGAGACTAAACTCTATCTCCATCTGCATTTTTGCATCGCATAAGACTACCATTCTACCTTCCGAGGTCAAGCTCTACCTCATATACATTTTCTATGGCAGAAAGATTGCCACCTTTACTACACTGCATGGCTGAAAGATTGTCGCCTTATCTACATTTTGAAAGTACAAGAGGGGGGGGGGGGGGTTGAATTGTGAATAATTTAAACTTAATGGTAAATAATTGACTTAAAACATTATTAGTCGAGTGAATGCGACGATACTGCAGGTGAAGATATTAAAATATAATTATGCAGAAAGTAAGTGCAGATATAAAGGGTCCCAGAATTTTCTACTGGTTCGGATTCAATGTGAATCCTAATCCAGTCCGCTTGAGTTTCAAGGGATTTCTCTTTAGATAAATGATTTTCTTTTGAGTACAGATATGATACTTGTCGCACAGTCTTCTTTCACTCATTTGATACAATGCCTCACCAATTGAGAACCCTCTTTCTATCTCTAACTTGTTACACAGTTCATCTTTCTAGACTACTATGCTTGTTTGCAGTAAATAGAAGAGAGCTATTTGGTTTGATCAAACTATATCTAAGCAAGGGTTTACAAGGATGTATAAATACTTTGATGGATGGTGGAGGCTTGACAACCCAAGATATTTGATCCTTGGAAAGAACTGAACACAGATTTCAAAGAATAAGGACTGAGACATTGCTTTTCTTGATTGTTCCTTGATTATTGATGTTTCCAAACTTGGTCGCGTACCAGATTTTCTCCTTTGGCTAGAGATATGATTGAACACAGATTGCCTTTGATTGCGGATCCTACTGTCTTGATTTTTGTCCATATCTTCCTATTATTATGAATCATCAAAGATTTGCGTTGAATCTTTTATTGTATCTGGATAGATATGATTTCCCCACAATTATGGAAGACTTTCTGATTTGCTGATGACATGCTGATCTTTTCCTTGAGCATCGACAACTACCTTTAAGGAAGATTTCCTTCCCTTTTTGCTACAACAGTTTTGCTTCATTGTTTGAACACAATGGCAGCATCTCTTTTAGCTCTTTTTTTGTTTGCTACATCAGTTCCAATAATTCCACTTCCCTTTTTTTGAATGCCTGCACATGTATATTAATTGCATCATTAAAATCTGATCTAATAATCTCCCCCCTTTTGATGATGGCAAAATTAATATACAAGAGAGTAAACATTAGTTGACTTCCCTGTTTATGTGCAGTGCAATTGCTCCCCCTTAATGTATGGTCAGTTGGACTATGTGCAATCGAATTACTCCCCCTCATTACGTGCAGTTCGACAGATACCTGTCAAGTATTAACTAACAGACACAAAGAGCATGAGGTATTGACAGCAAAGTCAATTGGAACATATTTTTCCAGCATTGTCGACTTGTCCTATTTTTGATGAGATAATAGCTATGCCATAACATAGTCAGCTTAAACATATATACCATGCATAGTCGACTTATCCTGCATAAAAACTATGCCATAGCATAGTCAACATAAAAAATATATCCCGCACATGAGAAAAGATGGCATATATTTCTCCCCCTTTTTGACATCAACAAAGAGGGAGCTAAAGCAAAAATAATATCCACAGACCAAAAAACAACAAAAAGAAATAAAAAAGCATCCACGGGCACAGCCCAACAACAAAAGTATTATCTGTAAATCACAACCATCAACGATGCAGGAAATAGGTAAGGGTGTTGCAGATAGCCTCCTTTATTTGGTCAAAGTTGGTGTTGGTAGCAATGCTAATCCATCCAGCCAGTCATGCATCTCCGTGAACGCTTTGACTGCATTCTCCTGTACGCTTTGCACAACCACCCTGATTTTAGAGAAATCAGACCATGTTTTCTTGGAGATGGCGTTAACGGCATCCACAATCAACTTGATATAGGAAAGTTGAGATTCAAGGGAGCACAGTTTTTCAGTGAGGTTTGTGCGAATAGGAGACGGTGGAAGGACAGAGGACGACTTGGTTTCCTCAGGAGTAGGCTTGGCATCACTTTCTCCCTTTTTGAACCATACCCCTTTGATACTCACATACCCCATACTAGAGAAGGCTCTAGAGTAGTAGCATTTGGACACAGAAATAAAGGGGTAGTCTGAAAGCGAGATTTGATGGGTTTCCAGAATGTGAGTAATGGCCATACCATACGGAAGGCTGGTGGGATCTTCAGCACTCTCAATCTTGAATTGTATAACCCAGGAGGACAACTTGATTTTGAGATTGGAGATGAGATAATAGATGAAGAAGGTGTCCCTTTGGGAAAGAGTGGAGAAGGAACCAGTTCTGGGAATAAGAGTGGTTGCAACAATGTGAGCAAGAACCCTAGTTTCAAAGCTAACATCACTGGGCCCTAATTGATTTGGAAGACTGTCAGAAGTGTTTTCTGCAATGATCTGTTTTTCCTGATCAAAAGAGATTTCAAAATCTTCAAGCCATATATTTTTAAACACATTAGGGAAGCCAGAACAACGACAGAGAAAGAGGGGATTAAACAGGCTACAGTCAAGCACAATGTGCTTGCCAAGAATAAGGGTTTCAAGACTATAAAATTTACTAGAGCAAAGATTGACATAAAACATACGGACCAGAGGTTCATGTACTTTAGGCGGAGAAATAGATAGAAATTTTTCCCACCATTGATAAAAAAAAGCTGTTTTACCTTACAGTTGAGGGATTCCATACTATCGAGATCTACCAAACGGCCATGGGCTATGGGCTTGTCTTTGAGCGAAATAAAGAAGTCCCTATTTGGGGAATCCCAGAAATTTAGGTCAGATTCAAAAGAGGCAGAGAAATCAAACTTGGCTTTCTTGGGGGTGGAGACAAGGGGTTCATCCGTGGGTCGTTTGCCAGCAGATTGTCACTAAAAATCAGGGAGTGCTCAGAATGTGCACCTTGAGAAGAGGCACACTCCTTGGACCGGTCAGATCCTAGGCCGACTTGCTCAGGTGGAGCGGAAGAAGGTTTTGCTTTGGAACGAGTGCTTTTTCTTATGGAGGCAGAGGGACTTTTGGAGATCTTGGCCATGGCAGAGAGGAGGGTTTTGAACTGGGAGTGTAAAAGTTTGGTAGAGAGGATGAAGAAGAAGGGAGATGACAGTGACTATCTAAAGAGGTGGGATTTGACGGTTGAGTACAAATTGAAAAGTCAGTTGAAACAACGCAGTGATTGGCTTCCCTTATGCGACTGCAGCTGATGGGAAATTGGACACGAAAGGGAGGGAAAGGATGACGCCATAATTAATGAACTAAACATAAAAACAATTATGGAAATTTTTAAAAAAAAGATTCTTTGACACTAAGGGTTATTAGTAAAGCAAATAATTCCTAGAAGTTCACTTAGAGAACAAAATCTTTCTTCCAACAAAGGTTTAGTAAAAATATCGGCTAATTAGCTAGAAGTACCAACAAAAGCTAATTCTATATCACCTTTGAGAACATGATCTCTAATGAAATGATGTTTAATATCTATATGCTTAGCTCTAGAGTACTGCACATGATTTTTCGAAAGACAAATAACACTAGAATTATCACAGAAAATTTGTATAGGTTTGAAAGAGAGATCATAGTCACCCAGTTAATGGGACATCCATAGCAATTGTGCACAACATTGTCCAGCTTCAGTGGTCGACAAAGCAACTGATGCTTGTTTTTTACTATTCTAGGATATTAAAGCTTTTCCTTGTAGTTGACATGTGCCACTTGTGCTTTTCCTATATTCTTTATCACCTGCTAAATCTGCATATGAGAAGCCTTCTAATTTAAAGGAATTAGATCGAGGATACCATAAACCATGAGATACTGTGCCTATAAGATATCGAATGATTCTTATTACAGTAATTAGATGTGAATCTTTAGGAGCCGATTGGAACCTGGCACATGTACACACGCTGAACATAATATTTGGTCGACTTGCACTCAAATATAGTAGCAATCAGATCATCCATCTGTATTTGGTTTCATCAACTGGAGTACCTTGTTCATCCTTATCTCATTTTGTAGCAGGGCTCATTGGAGTTCCAATGGGTTTTCCATTGCTCAAACCGAATTTTTGAATAAGCTCCTTAGTATATTTAGATTGACAGATAAAGGTTCCTTCTTCAGATTGATGAATTTGGAGTCCAAGGAAGAAAGTGAGTTCGCCCATCATACTTATTTAAATTCTCTTTGTATGAGATTTCCAAATTCCTTACACATAAGAGGGTCAGCACTACCAAAGATAATATCATCAACATAAATTTGAATTATAAGATTACCTTCTGAAGATCGTTTAATGAGAAGAGTGGTATCAATTTTACCTCTAGTGAACCCATGATACTTAAGAGAGGTACCTAACCTGTCATACCAGGCACGTGGAGTCTGTTTTAACCCATATAGGGACTTAGTATGTTTGTACACATGATATGGAAATTTTGAATTCTCAAACCCCGGAGGTTGTTTCACAAGTACTTCTTCCTCGATGAATCCATTTAGAAAATAACTTTTGACATCCATTTGAAATAGTCTGAATCCTTTGAATGAAGCATAAGCTAACAAGATTTGTATTGACTCTAATCAGGCTACTGGAGCAAAGGTTTCGTCGTAGTCGACTCCTTCCTGCCGTGAGTAACTTTGAGCAACTTGTCTGGCTTTGTTCCTTATGACCTGTCCTTCTTTATTTAACTTGTTCCTGAATACCCATTTAGTTCCGATAACTGAAGTATTTTCAGGTTGAGGTATCACCTCCCATACTTGATTTTTGTAGAATTTATCTAGTTCCTCTTGCATAGCATTACCCAGCTTGAATCCTTTAAAGCTTCCTCTACCTTCTTAGGCTCTATTTGGGAGATCAATGCAATATTTGCCTTCTTTTTGAGAGCTGCTATGGTCTTCATCCCTTCGTTTAGATCTCCAATAATGAATTTTTGTGGATATTCAGTTTCATTTCTCCACTCAGTTAGTCTAGCAGTGGTTGTAGTTGATTCTACATGTTGTTCTGGAGTGTTATCACTTTCTTGTTCAGTCGACTCTATCATTCCTCTGGAAGTAGTTGAGTCCTGTGATTTTTCTTGTGTATTGAGCCTCTGGAGTTGGATCTTCATCACTTGCATTAGATCTTTTCTTGGCCAAGGGATTATTTTCATCAAACATAACGTGAACAGATTCTTCTACACATAAAGTGCGTTTAATAAAAACTCTAAAAGATATTCTATTTAATGAGTAGCCGATAAAGATACCTTCATTGCTTCTTGGATCAAAATTTCCATGATTATCATTACCATTTTTATGAATGAAGCTTTTGCTTCCAAATGGATGAAAGTAGCTGATGTTCGGATGTTTACCTTTCCAGATCATACATAGTCTTTTTTAGAATGGGCTTTATAAGGCAGCAATTGAGAATATGACAAGCAGTACTAACTCCTTCAGCCCAGAAGTGATTTGGCAGTGAGTGTTCCAAAAGCATAGTTCTGGCCATGTCTTGTATTGTTCTATTCTTTCTTTCAACCACTCCTTTTGTTGAGGAGACTGAGGAGCAGAGAAATTATGGGTATATACTTGATTATTACAGAAGTCTTCGAATGCCTTGCTTTCAAATTTGCCACCATTATCACTTTGAATAATGGAGATTTGATAGCCTTTTTCTCGTTCAATTTCCTTGCAGAAGACCTCAAAGTTTTGCAAGGCTTCATCTTTTTCCTGGAAGAAGTATTTTACCTGACTTGTCTTCGATGGCACATCCAGTCCTCTTGAATTTTACCTCGTATCCAGAGTCGCGAAGTTGAATTATGCTACGGAGATTGTAGTTTAGTCCATCGACTAGATATAATTCAGTAATATCACAACTGTTGTTGAACGGAACAGTTCCAGTACCAACTATTTTGCCTTTTGAGTCGTCTCCAAATTTGACACTTCCTCCATCAATTTCTGTGATTCTTTAAATAGTTTTTTGTCACCTGTGATGTAACTTGAACATGCACTGTCTAAATACCATTTTCCTTTACGTTTTACTCTGTTTCCTGCAAATCAAAGTTATTACTTTCTTTTAGGTACCCAAGTTTTCTTGGGTCTCTGTGAGTTAGTGTTGCTAGATTGAGAATTTTTACGTTTCCAAATCCATCCCGAAATATGAGATTTACGAAAGTGACAACCAGAATATTTATGCCCATTTTTATTGCAATAATGACATTTAACACTAGACCCTTTTATAGGTCTCTCAAGAGAGCTGGAGTTAGCAGTTATAGGATTAGCCGACTCCTTTCCAGTTGACTTGTAAGTCGACTGGTTTGATCGACTGATCGATCTAGTTCTGATTTGTTATTTTCCTGTTGACTTCTAAGTTTACTAGTTTGACCTAACAGAATTATGATTGGTGGATTTGCACAAGCTATTAAACTGCATTTGCAATTCCTCAAACTCTTCTTGAAGTACTTCTTTCTCAATTTCACATACTTCACATTTGAGTTTCCAGTCTTTGACTTCAATGGTGAGGTTTTTTATCTCGTTCATAATCTTTTAAGATTCTTTAAGGGCGGAGTCAAGAATATCTTGCAATTCATTGCATGTTTGATAATCATAAGATCTTACCTCGCTAGTTTCTCCCTTTTCCATGATGCAATTTTCATCGTCTGAGTTGTCTTCATCAATCCAGCATCCTGAAGTTTTGTTCATCTTGTTTTCTGGAATCATCATGGAGCATAGATTTGCTATTTCTTCATGGTCTGAATCATCCTCATTACTCAAGCTTGCAAATGATTTGTTCTTGTTGAATCCTCTAGGGATCTTTTTCTGGAGTGTTATTGCTAACTTGTTCAATCGACTCAAGCACACTTGCGGGATTAGTAGACTCATGTGATTTTCCTTTGTCCTGAACTTCTTGAGTTTGATCTTCATCACCTACATTAATGCCTTTCTCGACCAAGGGATTTTTTCATCAAATATAACATGCACAGTTCCTTCTACGCATAAAGTACGTTTATTAAAAAATCTGAATGATCTGCTATTTAATGAATAACCAAGAAAAATACCTTCGTCACTTCTTGGATCAAAGTTTCCAAGATTATCCTTACTATTGTTTTGAATGAAGCACTTGCCTCCATATGGATGAAAATAACCGATACTTTGACGTTTACCTTTCCAGATTTCATAGGAAGTCTTTTTCAGAATAGTCCTTATGAGACAACGGTCTTTTTCAGATTTCTTGATCACTTTGGATTTTTGAGATCAGATAGCCCTTTTCTCTTCTAATCCTTTTGCAGAAAACTTCAAAATTTCTTATGGCTTCATCTTTATGAGATAAGAAAATCACCCAAGTAAAACGTGAAAAGTCATCAACAATAACAAAAGCATATTCTGTGCCTCCTATGCTAGCAGTTCTAGTAAAAAGTTGACACATGAATAGAAAGATTGGGAGATCCAACTTGAAGAATACAATAAGTTGAGAAATAAATAGAATGAGTGGATATTCAGCTTAAAGAATATCTGGTGGAGAACAACTTACTTCAAGAAGAAAATTCTAAGCTTCGTAAACAAATTATCAGCTTGCACAATCCCCCAGCCACTACTTTGACCGATCAAAGTTGTCTTCTTAGATTAACAGCTATAAGTCGACTGCAAAGGAATATGCTGGTAAACATCCCACTTTTAACAAGTTGACTAAGGAAAGCTCCATGTCAACTAATAAGGCAGCTGCAGATAAACACTCTTATTCTTATATTACATGCCACTACTGTAGCAATTCTTGACATAAAGTATTTGCATGTAATTATGCCAAAAGTTATGTTAGATCAAAATGTGTTTGGAAACCAAAATAGTTACATGCATCTTGAACTATTCAAACTACTAACCATGAAGGACCCAAAAAGATATGGGTACCAAAAATAAACTAATTCGTTTTGCAGGAACTTTCTAGTCCAGCCATAGAAAGCATTAAAGATGTTCGCGTATTGGCTGGTTGAGGAACGTGCTTCAAGCTTTTGAATATTCACAAAGGATGAATGAAATATGACATATGATCTAAAAGTGTGACTAGTATCACTAAAGTTTATTCAAGTTTTTCTCACTGCATATATTCAGCTATTGGTTTAGTAAAGTATAACCTAGTTTATGCATATTAGCCATCTACATGCACTTCGAAGTACACCGACTACATCACATTGTTATTTTACTGATATTAGTTTTTATCCATAAATTAGAGATTTTAAATAATCTGAGTACATGTTTTATATGAACCATGTCATTTGCATAAGATATTAGGAAAAGAAAGCATGTGATTATATTGATATCAACTTGACTCATACCTATATACGTCTTAGATTATTCTTGAAATAAATTATGTGTGTGATAGTACTTTCTTGGTAAGAATACTAATGCTTCACTCAAGACCAAGAAAGCTATCTAACTTTGAAGCCAATTCTGCACATGAATCATTTTGGGTAATACTCAAAAGCTTGAAGATGAAAGGTATTTATCTTTATTATTATATTTTATTGGGTTACGCTTCGATCTATATTAGAGGACATCTTATGTGAGATAAAGAAGGAAGAAAAACCAAGTATTGATTATTTCTTTATTTTTGTTTTTGCAAATGCTTACCAAAAGCTTGAAAGGTACATATATGTGTTTCTATTGATGATTAACCTTACTTTTCCATAGGTCATATTTTTTAATAAGAAAATAACGCTTTTTCTACAATCATCAATGTGAGTTTTAATAGTATTTGTTTGACATTTTCTTGCAACAAGCATGATCTCTCACATCTTAGTTTGGCGCCTCGGTTGAAAGCTAACTTGAAAAGGAACCATCTTTTCTTCGCATAAATTGTCATCATTGGCTCATATGTGTCTTAATATTTTCATTGGATCTTCTTGAATGAAACTTTATCTGAGCTATGGGAGGGAAGAAAAATTAATCTTTGGTTATCTTATTTCCTCTGGTTGCAACTATCTTGGTAAGACTCTTGAGATATTCCTTATTCATTACTTCTTACGAGCTTGTGAAATTCAGATTATTAGGTGTAGAGAAATCTCAACATGCGTGCTTTTCTTTACACTAATACTCTTCTATTATATTTGTGAATAAGGATGGAGAACTTGCAGTGGATAGCTTGCAGTATATTGCTAGTGATATATTTATACCAGTTAAACAAGACAGTCTTGAAGAAGCATTAAACGATGAATGCTGGATTTTAGCAATACAAAATTTGTTGAAGCTGAAAGAATCAACAATATGAAAATCCAGTACCAAGAAAATGAGCTGCAATCACGGATATCTAAAGCCGGATAAGATTAGTAAGGTTGTGAAAATTATTTGTAAATTTGTAGCCCAAGGTTTCACAACAAGAGGGTCTGTTTCACCCTTGAAAAATTTTGTTTGGATATTATGCTCCATGTTCTTATCACAAAGTTTACAAAGTAATGTGGTATGAATGTTGAAATATTTTTTAAATGATTTTGAAAACTGTATAACATTATTCTCTAGCCTCTCCTCGGAATTGATAGTTTTTTAATCACTTCATATGACTAAGACTAGTTACGATTTAAAATATATTCATGTTTATCATCTGACGATTATTCTTTCCAAAGACGTATTTAAAAGAGCATATTTTTAATACTAACCAAAAGAATGTCAAATTTTTTTAAGCCTATGGTAGATGATCGGGTTAAAAATGAGTATAATGGAGAATTTATCTTTATCTTCACATTCCAAATAATGCAAAGCAAGGAGAAAATCAGTAAGTCAAACGATCGAATAAAGTATCAAGATATGACTGAGTCTCTATTGCATTTTGTGACATGTATTTTGGTTTACCTGATCCCATAATATCTCTTTATAGTTCCATAAAAGATCCTTGGTTGATTATAAATTATGGGTTATTATATGCAAGGTCTAATTACTTTAATCTAGTAGGATATTTTTAGATGCAAATCTTGTGAGCAACAAAGTGGACTGTAAAAATGGGATGGAGATTTTCAATTCTTATGTCATGAAAAGGATAATGACTTCCATGAGAACGACATTTATTTTTTTAATTCTCATACAAAAGTCAAACTAGAGCACAAGGCAGAACATGTGTCATTAAATTGCTTGTTGCAGAATGTATTTTGGAAATATGTCTGAAGGAGATTGATCATCATCTTGCAGATATTTCCTCACATTTACGAAAGAAGGTGATATGAAAATGATATCCTAGTGTATTCTTTTTGGAAAAAAGTAATTCACTATCTCTTTTATTTTTATTATTTGTGTAATTTCAAGTCTATTATAGTATGCCTACAGTTCAATTCTATTAGAATTATTTTTAAATAGATTCAAAATTGTGCCGTCCTACTCTATTCTTTTAGAAGTCTAATAATTCTCTTTAAATTTTTAAAATTATTTTTTGTTAACCTAAAATAAACTACAATTTCTCATTTTTTGTATGGTCATCAATGATTTGATTACTCAAAGTTTTTCAAACGGAATCAAATATTTGGTATTGATTGCTTAGTGTTTATGTCATTGATTTTACTGGATGATAGATTGTGCACTTATATAATTGTGAGATTTTTGGAATTCAGATTTATTATTGGTTTTAGTAATATTTGGTATTCCACCCTTTTGATGATGACAAAAGGGGGAGAAAATAATAGTGTCAAAAAGCTCAATAAATTCAGGTAGAATGTATGGAGACATGGGGAGCATAACTGAGGAATGCATAGAGTGAGGGTTGAGTTCACACTCGATGTACTACATGCATTTCGAGAAGATGATTTGAGGGAAGTAACAAACTTATCTAGCTTATTCCATTACTTCCTTTCATTAAGTCTTTGATTAAATTTTCTTATTTTGTACTTAATGGTTTGCCTTCATCAAAAAAGGGGAGATTGTTAGCTTGAAAGTTTCGCGTATTAATTTTGATGATAACAAACCTACATAATTATTAATCAATGAACACTTACTTGTGGTAATCTTATTTCTGCATAGGTTTATTCAAATAAAAAGATGTGGTAAAGATCGAGACAAATACGGGAAAGAGAATATCATGTGAAGATTTTATCAAGGAAGATTATTTTCAGGGAGTTAGTCTGCAAGCATCATAGAAGGAATAATATTTGAAAGTCAAGTTTCAAATATTGGATGGCTTACTACAATATTGGAAGAAGAATCTATGAAAATTATGGAAGGAAAAATCTTTCAAGGAAAGTTGCTAAAATTATGGAGAAGGTCTAATTTTGATAGAAGAACGATCTTTCGAGGCCAAGGAACAACATATTTCTTCTGGAAAGTATATTATGGTGTAGTAAAATATATATTATGGAAATAGATTATTTTCAAAGAATATATTTTTTATTGAAAGAAAATATATTATGGTGTAGTAAAATTTATATTATGGAAAGATATTATTTTCCAAGATCAAGGAAGGAATATTTTCTATATAATGGGAGAAGAATATATTTTCTATGGAAAGAAAATATATTCTGGATGTAGTACAATTTATGTTATGGAAAAATATTATTTTCCAAGATCAAGAAAGGAAGATTGAAGAGTGGTCTTTGATTAAGTAAGTATTAATTATATCTTTGGACAAGAATTATGGAAAGGCAATCATGGATTTTTAAATAGCACATAGAGAAAGATCTAGCAAGAGCTCACAAGAAAATGTTATAAAAGGAATGATATAATTAAGGATTTGTAATGGAAATGATCTCAAATCTCTACGGGATCATTCAAGTGCAAGATCCAAAAGTAATTCCTTATATTATTTTGTGAAGGGCGTCTTTATGGAAATATCTTTATGGACAAATCTAATCTTCTTTAGATATAAAAGGCAAATGAAGATGGACAAGGAAGTGCAAGCTATCAGAAGCAAGAATGAAGTATTGGAGAAAGCGTAAATTTGCACAAATCAACCAGGACACAAGATCACAAAAATGCTGCTGCTATTATGAAGTGTAACGGCTAGAAGGATCCGTAGATAGTATAAGAAGGATCAATCAAAGATGGGAAAATTTACGCAGCCTTCTATACAAATTTTCTATCCAACTACAAGTTCTTTATTCTACTCTTAACAAGCATTGCAATTCACTTTAGTAGATTTACAGTGTACACAAAAGAGATAAGGGAGATAGAAAAATTGGAAATGCAGTGTATTCGGAGAGTTCTGTCATTGTTTGTTTCTTTGGTGAGCGAGTGAAAATCAAAGAGTCGTTGTTGGTGACGAGTGAAAACCAACCCTGTAAACGCTGGTGGTGAAAGTTGAAAATCACCCAAGCTGTACTCAACACAAATTTACGAAGAGCTCTAAAAGACAACACTCATGGAATCCAAGTGGACTAGATTAGGATACCACATTGGTTCTGAACCAGTATAAAATTCCTTGTGTCATTTACTTTATCGCTCTTATATTATATTCTGTTCCTTTACTATTTATTGTGATTAGAACTTGTTTCAAACGAAAGGACTAGTAGTTCTGTGCAGGTTGTTCTGCATAAGTCGAATAGAAAATTAAAAAGGCAACAATTCACCCCCCCTCTTGTACTTTCACTAAGAATATGTGATATATTACCGAGCTAGTTGTTCGAGCAGTCGATGTTGAGAAATACTAAGTAGAAAGATAATAGGCGAGCTAAAACAAAGTAGTAGTCAAACCGAAGGGGGCCCGCTGTCCTAGCGTGGGACAGATCGATGGGATCCTCGGAGCCGAGGTTTGTGCCGAGATCGAGTTCACGGGGATAGTCAAGATGGGGATAACGAGCGGGAATTCGATTCGCTAAGGCTTCCCACTGCCAATATTTAGCTATATAACTTAGTGCAGATTAAGTGACAATGGACATAAGGGTGGCTTCGAGCCAATGAAAGAGACGTTCCGGTATGAATAACTTCACAGTACAGAGAACAAACAACTTTAGAAAGAGAGAGAGAGAGAGAGAGAAAAAGAGAGAGAGAGAGAGATATTATTGCCTTTTGTGGAGAAGTGGAGAAACATAAGTCCCTTACGAGGTAAGACGAGTCCCCTTAGATAAGCGAGGGGACCCGGTATAGTACATGAGTATCATTTATGATGGTACAAAGATGGGATAGCTTAATGCAAGACCTCATAGTAGGCTCTAGATAGGCCAGAGCTGTCAGGTGTAGCCACGTACTTAGGTTACTTCTCCGTTCATCCCGACATCAGACCTTTATTTCTTCCGGCCAGGCTCCATCGAGCGCTGAAGCTAAGCACTCGGCCACGGCCTTCCACCCTTGGGGTCTTGGAAAAATCTTTCGAGGCATCTTGATAGCAAAAAATCAACTCTTCTGATTTTGCCGTGTACATCAACATTTTCCTATGCAACATTTGCAATTAACCCGCAACCCAATATATATTCTACTATGATATCCTGGGGTTTGACAACAAATAGCTTCTTATTGGTAGGAGCATCAATGTACCTCTAATAAATTTGTTCAATTCTAATCTTGTAAATACAATCAGTAGTTGTATACTGTGTTTTATTTTGATGACCATACTTTCCTCTCTTTCTCAAATAGTATAAAATAACATCAGTGTGCTTAAAAAAATAGATTTTATTATTTCTCATTGCTTTTGTCACGACTCCAAAACAAGTTGTGATGGCGCCTATCATGAAACTAGGCCAGCCAACATATTCCTAAAATAGTCAGCATTTCATTAAAATTTATATAACAACCTTTTTCATACTGAAATCCTCATAAAAGTATAAAGTCAAAAACCAAAATGAAAAAAAAATAAAGCCCGAACTTGGGTGTCATTAAGTCATAAACAATTCAACAATTGTTCCAAAACTTAACAAGACCGAAAATAGTCTAGAAATCAAGTACTAATATCGATAGGAAGATAGGAGGGAGAAGGGAAAGGCTGTGATCGCCATGCAACTACCTTGCCAACTCCAAGTATCTATGGCAGATGAAGATTAACACTCGCTCGCACATCCAGCAGCCCCCTGGAATTGCATATAAGATGCATGGAGTAATGTGACTACGCTAACTCAATATGTAATAAAGGAAATAATGACTGAACAACAAGAAACATAGGGAAATCCATATAAAAAAACTGAGTAAGTTCAACATTCTTCCAAATTAGTATATGAGTCAAAATCCTCTCGTGTTAAAAACACAGTTTTTCAGAAAAATCATCTAAAGATGCCTTTCAACGGTTTCAACAGAAGCTCAATGAAATTTAGAGTCCAAAACTATAAAAATCACAATAAACATAGTTCGTATATAGCCCCTCGGGCAACATGAGTCATGAACTGCCCCTAGGGCATAACATCACTAGAGCCAATCCCTCGGGCAAACCTCACAGTCACTCGTTACAGCCCCTCGTGCACAACATAAATGAGTAATATCCCCTCAAGCATAGCATCATATCACTCACACAGGGTACCCGCACTCACTAGGGGTGTGCATACCCCAAAGGGGATCCTACAACCCATGCATTATAACAAGCCACCTCCTGACCTAACAAATTAGGACCTCGGTCTCTCATAGTCACAAATCAGTAACAACATGCTACGACATGTAGCTGATGCCATAATATCCTCACACTATAGGCCCTTGGCCTTACTTAGTCAGAAACCTCTCAAGCCACTCGGGCTATCAATAAAACAGGGTGCTCATCCAGATATATCATTTTTATACATCAAAATGGGGTAATAAAGAATGAGTTATGAAATCAGTAAACATAGCATGGCTGATTATAGATCTTAACTGAAAACAGTGAGGAAATAATAGTAAAAGCCCCCTAAGGGTCTAAACAACTTGGCACGGGGCTGAAATATGGCATTCAACCCAAATCATAGAAATTCTTTCTAAAACACATAAATATCTAATAGTTTACAGTCAAATACGCAACTTAATAGTTGCTACGGGACGGACCAAGTCACAATCCTCAACGATGCACGCCCCAACGCTCGTCATCTAGCAGGTGCATCACCATAAAATAGTGATAAGGTGTGTAACTCCGGGTTCATACCCGTAGGACAAGATTTATAATCATTACTCACCTCAAGCCGATCAAATCCCTACTCTGCCACACTCTTTCCTCTAGAATCGGCCTTCCAACATCCCTAGTCTAACCAAAACCAACATTATGCAATCAATATAGGCCAATGAATCAACTATACGAAAACTATCAAATTATAAAAAAATTTGAAATCTACCCAAACCCGGCCCATGGGCCAACGTCTCAGAATCCGACAAAAATCATATTACTAGAATCTTCTTTCACTCACGAGTCTATATATACAAAAATCATTAAAATCCAGCCTCAAATGGTCCCTCAAATCCCTAAATCAAATTCTTCACAATTGAAGCCTGACCCCTTCGACTTCACCCCAAATTCCCACTAATTCCACAATTAAACAGTAGGAAAATCATCATAAAAACAAGTAATAAAGCCCAAGTAACTTACCCAACTGATAACCCTCGATTCCTGTTGAAAATCACTTTCCAAAACTTAATACCTGTCTTAAGAAATAGAGGAAATAGGCAAACATTCGCGAAGGAAACCTTTTATACATTCTTCCCAGCATTTTCTGCATCTGTGGTCTTTATCTCGCACCAGTGCCACCGCTTATGAGGTCCAATCAATAGCACTTGCGGTTAAACTTAAACACCTACAGAAGCGTCCAACTCACCGCATCTGCGGCTCTTCTATTGATGGCCGAATTTTGCATCTTCAATCTCCCTTTCGCATCTGCAACCTTGCACCTGCAGTCCCCAATCTTCAGGTGCGAAAATAACAGAAGTAGTAGCTTCTGCTGCACAAACTAACACCAAATCTTCTAATAACCGTACAAAATCATCTTGAGGCCCTCAGGACCTCAACCAAAATAACAACAAGTGACATATCACCATTCAAACTTATTCCAACCTTCAAAGCATTCAAAACAACATCGAAACACCAAATCACCCTAGGGTTCAAGCCTAAGAACACCCAAACTTCCAAATTTTGCAAACGATGCCGAAACCCATAAAAACCCGTCCGAATGACCTAAATTTTGCACACACATAACTAGTGACACTACAGACCTACTCCAATTTCTGAAATTTTATTCCGATCCTGATATCAAAATTTTCAGTGCCGACCAAAAAACGCCGAATTTTCAAATTTTCCAATTCAATCCTAAATCTATCCTAGACCCTCCAATTACATTCCCGATACTCTCCCAAGTCCAAAATCACATGAAGAATCTAACCACACCATATAAATTCCCATTCAAGATTATTTATACATAAGTCAACATCCGGTTTACTCTTCCAAGTTAAGCCTACTCAAATGAGACTAAGTGTCTCAATTAACTCTAAAACCACTCTGAACCCGAACCAATTAACACGATGTGATGAAATACAGTTAAAGAACACACAAAGAAGTAGAAATAGGGAAAACGGGGCTATAACTCATGAAACGACCAGCCGGATCGTTACATCTTCATACAATTTAACTACAATTTTCAGACAAAAAAACTACAAAATTCTAAAATAATATAATACTACAACTAATCATTAAATTCTTACAGGGTATGTATGTACTATGTTGTTGATGACTTGATCAGGATGTGCCAAAGCATAAAATCGCTCTTTTTTATCAACTTTCTCCACTCCAAAATCATACCACGACTTGAGTTGGCTATTTTAAAGAATAAGATGCCTTCCTCCTATTTAAACACATAGCAAGAGCAATTATTATGTAGTTTCAACAGGAAATCCAAAAATTGGATGCACTCGACAATATGAAAAAATTGTTAATCTAACCTCTTTGAAACCGTGATGGTACCAAAGTATAAACACCTATTGAATTCTTCCAACAAGTCACGATTAACATCGTCGCTAATAACCCCAGTAAATGGATGCTTGATGAGGAAAATTGGAGGTCCAACAGAAGTGCATCCCAAGAACTGTAATAAGAGAGAAATCTGGATCTATCATGTGATGTTAGGCTATAATAACCTATTCAAGAAGAATAAAGAGTCATTATCTTTAGTTCGTTGCTTTCTACCACGTTTTGGGGAGGGATCCAATCTTATCCACCAAATTTATTAATCAATTAGATAATGTTTCATTACCCGATAATTAATAAATCACATGCATAATTAATAATTATCTCAATTTATCTAAAAATACTACTCATTTTTAATATACTTTATACATCATATTATCGCGGTCATATAGTACCTTGTATGGTACTCATCCATAAATATCGGTATTATAGCTCGAACAGTATTTTATCCCAAATCGGCAACCTTCCACAAAACTTGATTTCTTTAGTTCATGTACCCTTCACTCTTCATGAAACTTACTTATCTCTTATTTTAAATAGCATAAATACATTAACCTCAAGATAAATCTCGTCCCCGAGCCTACATCAATTAACTGAAGACAAAACTTTTAACGTTGTAACATGCTTCCCTCCTCCCCCTAGAAATATTCTTCCTCGAATACTCAAATCGTCGGATCTATATAACTTTGGTAAGGGCGTCTTTGTAACAACATTATTACCAACTCTTCCTATATATGCATGAAGACAAAAAATCAAGAATTAGGTATACCTCTTTCTTGAAGGTTCCATAGTTGGAACCCACCTACATATTAAATAGAAAGAGTTAACGAAATAATTTGCATAACATAAATTAAAGAAACCAGCTAGAATTATGTATAGATGTTACCTTATCCACATCTTTTATATTTTTTTAATTTATTTCATAATGTATTTCTTGTCATATATTCTTATTGCCTGCTTATGTCTAGATGGAGATAGAGCATCTGTGGGATGTTCGCACTTTGTTTCAGCTTCTTCAAGGATGTATTCAACTTTAGCTGTCAAAGTCATTCTTGTAATTTATTGTGGGGCTTAAAGTATGTTGGTGAACTGAGTGAAAAAAAATGTGAGGGACCAAGTCATAATATCTATAAAATGTGCAGATAATTTGTATTAAATTGTCTGTCACGAAGTGATAAACATTTACCTTGATCCATGATGGTTTGAGATAACTATATATTGTCCTTACTAGTTGTCCAGTTAAGTATGTGGGGGATCGAATTACCAACCCTTGTAGCTATACTAGGGTTGACTGGAGAGCAACACTCACCACAACCATATTTGCACAGCGAGTGCAAAACCTCGAATGAGATTAAAATGCACAAAAGAGTTGAGCTTGTGCCGAACGGACTGAAGCAATTGTGTATAAGCTTCGATGCCCCATGCATAATTCACAAACTACCCCGAGTCCACCAAGTATAACCTAAATTGGTCTATCAAACCGAAATTATCTTTGTATGAAGGACATATGAAGAATTCTATCAGATATAGAATACATAGCTTGACTGCATCATCGTCATTCACCCAACTACGGCTGGCTACAATTTGTTTCAAGTATGACTTCTCAACCTTTTTCCTTGTTCGAAAAATAGATCCTCATTATTTTACTGTCATACTTATTTGTGTAACTAAATTTCGTCACTTCTTTAAAACATCAAAGTCCAGTGATAAGGGAAAACTTCCTCAAACCAAAGTTCAGTCTCTCCCCCTTTATCTCGGTGTAAAACAGTCAGAACAATATGCGTTCAATTCATACTTCATGAGAAGGTGAATTGCCTGATTTTGAATATATATTTTGGGCAGGAAAAGAAAATGCCCATAATAGATCTTCTTAAATAAATTTAACCTATTATCCAATGATAATACCTTGATTTAGCCAGGAACTGTAGGGTCGAATAATGTTTGGAACGTAGTGATGCCGTAATCAGCATCATATAGTGCAAAAAATATTCGATTCTGCACCAAAAGAAATAGTTAGTTAACAAGATCAAAAAATAAAATAGATATATTTCTACTATAATTTAACTACAATCAGAATGACACTAATACATTGCATACAAGTAAGTTACGAAATTAGTAAACATATATAACAACACACTACATTGAAGCTACAAATACACTGATAAAATTATTTTTTGAGCAAAAAAATAGAAAGTAACAACTTGACATAATATATACAATTTATTTACAGAAAACGAACCTAACATGTACAAAATAGAGCAAATAATAATCAATAAAACAACCTAAATCATGTAATACATTCCCTAGAAAAATAATTTCGAATAATATAAAAAACTACAATTTACTAGAAAATGTAGAAAAGTTGATAACCTACAACGAATATACACAATGTTGACAAAATTTCTACAAATATAAAAAATAAAGAATATGTATAGTCATGAGAAAAAAATGTTAACTTTTAAAAAAATTCAAAATTGTAACTACTAAGACTTCCTTCTCCAATGACTGTTGGGATATAGCTTAGGTTATTTTTGGACCTTCTTCATTTTTAAAGGTTTGACAGTAGGAGAAACTCTATTTTTTTTTTGCAGCTTTCGGGATAACTTCTTCGTCGATGAAATAATCATCGTGAGCAATTTCTTTTCCCTTCCGCTTTACTGATTTAGCAGTTATTGAATTTTCACCGGTATCCCATCATTCTTAAGTATTGTTGGAGCTTTTGGCCTAGCTTTACGAGGGGAAAGCTTGGGCTTTGTCTCTGGTTTTGCATGTGCCGATTTTATTGCTTTTCTGGGTAAATCTTGTGTGTGATGACCCGGACGGTCGAGTTATGAATTTATGTCCCGATCCATCATTAACTGCTTTTCCCGAGTTTATTTCTGCTATTTTGATTTGCCTGTGTATTTGGTTTTGAGTTTCAGAGAGTTTGAGGACACATAATCCCTAAATTAGAGCTTTATTGTTGAAAAGTTGATCATAGTCGAAATAGTGTGAAGATGACCTCAGAATAGAAATTCGATTGTTTCGTTAGCTCCATTAGATGATTTTTGGCTTAGGGGCGTGTCCGGATTTTGTTTTGGAGGTCCATAGATAATTCAGGCTTGAAATGCCAAAAGGTTAAATTTTGAATTTGGACTCCGTAGTATTGAATGTGACGTGTGTGCAAAATATCAGGTCATTTGGACGAGGTTTGATAGACATTTTGATCTAAGGCGTATTTCTAGATTTTTGGAGCTCTTACGCCTGAATCCGTGGTTAATCCGTTATTTTGATGTTTTTTAGGTGTTTTAAAGATTGGTATAAGTTTGGACAGTTGTATTAGACTTGTTGGTGCCTTTGGTTGAGGTCCTCGGGCCTCGGGATTATTTTGGATGGTTGACCAAAGGATTTTTGAGTTTAGAGTTATATCTTCAACTACTGGTATTCTGTCATAACCGCACCTGCGATTTGGGTCCCGTAGGTGCGGCACCACAGAAGCGGCTAAGTAGCCACATAAGTATGTTTGGGCCAAGCTCCAGGATTTCGCAAGTGCCGCTGGGTTTTCGCAAATGCGGTGCCGCAGATGCAGACCCAGCCCGTTAAGTGACTTTTCACACATGCGATACATTCTTCAACATGTGAGGGACCAGAGGTGCGCTCCCTTGACCGAAGATGTAGTAATTGCTGGGGAGAAATATAAACTTTCGAGGGTCTAGTTACAAAAGTGGGAAATTCGATTTGAAGCTCAAGAGAGGGTGATTTTGAAAGGAAATTATAGAGCAGTTTATTGGGTACTGATTTTGAACCTTTCTAGTTATATTCCATGAACATATAGTTAGTTTCATCATTTAATTTTGGATTGGAGATGAAAATTGGAAAAAAGTTGGAAGAAAATTCTTAGACCTAAAATTCAACTTTTGATCGGGAATTTGACCTTAGATTTTGATAAATTTGGTATGCATGAACTCGTGAGAGTATGAAGATTCTGAAAATATAAATTTTACCCAATTTCGAGATGTGGGTCCGAGGGGAATTTTAATCATTTTACCTAATTTTGCGTATTAGCTTAGAATATCTTTGTAGAATCCGTTACTTGAAGTGTTATTTATATTATGCAATCAAATTGAATGGATTTGGGTCATTTGGAGTCGGGTACTCATGATAAGTAGTTTCAGGTTAATTTTTGAGCTGGTTCGAGTTATGTGGCTTGCCTAACCTTGTGTTGGAGATCTTCCCCTTAGGATTGATATATTTGATCATTGAAATACCTTGTATGTGAGGTGAGGAGTGCATACTTGAGATAATTATTGATTATATGATTTTCTTTAAGTAATACCAATTGTGTTTCTTGTTCCTGTTTCATTATACTTGCAATATTGACCTGTTGTTAGCTTAGGAAAAGAATGTCTAATTGTCTAAACATCTTATTTGCTTAAACTGCCTTAGTTGATTTATGTGAAGCATGTTAGGTTAGAATTTCCTATGTATTTAATACGGAACTGAGCTTAATTGAGTATTCTTGTGTTGCTACTGTGTGTATTAATTTGGGACTATAGGATGGCATCGCAAGAGATCCCCTATACGTATTAAAGACTTGAATTGAGGTGCGGGATACCAAGAGATCTCTGGCATGTATATTCAGGATACTAAGAGATCCTCAGGACACCGAGAGATCGCTGACATGTATATTGAGAATACTAAGAGATCTTTGGGATACCAAGTGATCCCTAGCATACTTTGAGGATACCAAGAGATCCCCGACATATATATATATATATATATATATATATATATATATATATATATATATATATATAGGATACTGAGAGATCCTCGGCTATCATCCTTGTTATGAGTGGTACTTCTTTGTGTTTGTTTTTATCTCTATTTTAGTTACTGCAGTCCTTATTATCATGTATTAAATTC
The DNA here is from genome assembly GCA_034376525.1 of Nicotiana benthamiana. Taxonomy (NCBI): domain Eukaryota; kingdom Viridiplantae; phylum Streptophyta; class Magnoliopsida; order Solanales; family Solanaceae; genus Nicotiana; species Nicotiana benthamiana. The sequence continues at coordinate 21,294,486 of CM067337.1, read as the reverse complement.
TCACTGTAGAATCTCGATTGTACTGTTTATCTAATTCTGTCATTTATATATTCATTTAATCTCAGTAGATCCCTGACCTTCCTCATCACTACCCGACGAAGGTTAGGCTTGGCACTTACTGAGTATCATTTTCGTATATTCATGCCCTTTCTGCGCATATTTTTCGTGTGCAGATCGAGATACTTCATCTCAGCCTTACCACCCTTGAGACGAGGTGACCGTTCGGAGACTTCGAGGTATATCTGCCACATCCGCAGACCGAGGAGTCTCTATCTATTCTCTCTTATAGTTACAGCCCTTCTGTGTTTATTTTGTTTTAGACTATTCTAAAGTCTGAGCACAATAGAGTAACCTTTGGCTTGTGATTCAAGGGTTTTCGGGTTTTGGGAAAAATGTATTGGTTTCGAGAATTTATATTGTGTATGCCAAGCTGTACTGTTAAATTCTTTTATATCACTTTGTTCTATTTTAAATTCTTTTTATTCTGCAATTTCGTTTATCTTCCACAATTTAGGCTTACCTAGTCGTAGAAGACTAGGTGCCGTCACAATGGTTCACGGAGGGAGAACCGGGGTCATGACTAGTTGGTATTAGAGCTCAAGATTTATAGGAGTCATGAATCACAAGCCGGATTATTAGTCTCGTTGATCGAGACAGAGACGCTGGTACTTATCTACAAGAGGCTATGTAACTGTTAGGAAAAAACTTCCACTTCTTTTGATTTCCTTCTCGTGCGATATTTTGATATTATTATTACTCAACATGGCAGATTTTAATATTATCTTGGGTATGGACTGGTTGTATCCCCATTATGCTATTCTTGATTGTTACGCCAAAATTGTAACGTTGGCTATGACAGGTGTACCACGTGTCGAGTGGAGGGGTACTTTAGATCACACTCCCAGTAGAGTTATTTCTTTTCTGAAAGCTCATCATATGGTTGAGAAGGGTATGACACGTATTTAGCCTATGTGAGAGATGTTAGTATTGGTACCTCTTAAGTTGATTCAGTTCCACTAATTCGGGATTTTCCCGATGTGTTTCCAGCTGAGCATGCCGCCTGATAGAGATATTAAATTTTCCATTGATCTGTTGCTGGGACTTAGCCCATTTCCTTTCATCCGTATCGTGTGGTTCTTCCTGAGTTGAAGGAGTTGAAGGATCAGTTACAGAAATTGCTTAATAAGGGTTTTATTCGGACCACTATATCAATTTGGGGTTCTCCTATCTTATTTGTGAAAAAAAAGATGGTTATTTGGATATATGTATTGATTATCGCCAGTTGAACAAGGTTACAGTGAATAAAAATTATCCTTTGCCTTGTATTGATGATCTGTTTGACCATCTTCAGGGCGTACGGGTGTTTTGTAAGATTGACTTGCGCTCAAGTTACCATCAGTTGAAGATTCGGGAGCTAGATATCCCAAAGACTTCTTTCAAATGGTAATTATGAGTTCCTTATTATGGCATTTGGGCTGACCAATACCACAACAACCTTTATGCATTTGATGCACAGTGTGTTCCCATTGTATATTGACTCATTAGTCATTGTCTTTATTGATGAAATAGTGGTGTATTCCCCAAGTCGGGAAGATCATGAGTAGCACATGAGGACTGTGCTTTAGACTCTGAGAGAGAATAAGTTATATGCTATGTTCTCGAAATGTGAGTTTTGACTGGATTCAGTGGCATTCTTAGGCCACGTGGTATCGAGTGAGGGTATTCAGGTAGATTCAAAGAGAATAGAGGCCATGTGGAGTTGGCCCAGACCATCCTCAACTACAGAGATCAGTAGTTTCCTTGGCTTGGCGGGTCATTACCGTTGTTTGTTAAGGGGTTTTTATCAATTGCAGCCCCTATCACCAGGTTGAACCAGAAGGGTGCTACGTTCCAATAGACGGATGAGTGTGAGGTGACCTTTCAAAATATCAAAACAGCTTTGACAACAGCCCCAATTTTGACATTGCCTACTGGTTTGGGGTCTTATACAATTTATTATGATGCCTCGAGGATCGGTGTAATGACCCAACTGGTCATTCTGAGTTCCAGTGTGTTGTTTAGTAGTCTGAGGTCATGAGTAGCTTCATTTCTTGTATTAGTACTTGCATGCATGGTCGGAATTAAATTTTGGGAAATTCAGAGTCGAATTGGAACGAGAATTCTCATTTCGGAAGCGTAAAGTTGAAGGAGTCAACTAGGACTAAAATTTCTAGTAAAATACCTCAGAATTGGGATCTGAGGGTTCCAGCACGTTTGTATGACGATTTCAGACTTGGGCATATGCCCGCATCGGGTTTTTAATGACCCGGGAGCGTTTTGGAGCCTATTGTGGAAGTTGGCATTTTGGAAGGAAATTTATACGTTTGGCTTGAAATGCATTTCAGTGTTATAGATCTGCGTTAGGGATTTCGAAACTGGGAGTAGCTCCGCATGGTCATTCTGGAGTTGGGAACATGATCGTAAGTGAATTCAGAGGTCCGTTGGTCATTTTGAAGGCATTTGGCTAAAGATAGAAATTTGGAGGTTTTTGAGAAGTTTGACCGGAAGTGGACTTTTTGATATCGGGGTCGGAATCTGATTCTGAAAGCTGGAATAGGTCTGTAATGTCAAATATGACTTTCTTGCAGAAGTTGACGTCAATCGGACGTGATTTGATAGATTTATACATCGGCAGTAGAAGTTTGAATGTTCAAAGTTCATAAAGTTTGAATCGGGGTGTTATTCATGGTTTTAGTATTGTTTGATATGATTTGAGGCCTCAAGAAAGTACGTAATGTGTTTTGGGATTGGTTGAGGTCCCGGCGGCCTCGGTTGGATTTCCGGTGGTTAATGGATTGAAATTTGGCATGTTGGATCGTTGAAGGGGTCTAGTTGCTGGTATTTCCGCTTCAGCAGAAAAGGCACCAGAAGTGAGGAGAGAGCCGCATAAGCAGATTTTTGGTCAAAGCTCGAGGAGCGCAGATGCGAACGAGATTCCGCAGAAGCGAGACCACTGAAAGAAAATTTTTTCCAGAGAAGCGGAAGTAGCTGGGATGAGAGGGGGTGTTTTATATGCAGGATTTGGTCATTTTCTCTCATATTTTTCATGGCTTGGGTAATTTTTTGGGAGTTTCAAGAGAGCATGTTCATCTTTAATGATAAGGTAAGTTATCCCCACCTATTTTGAGTTAAGTACATTAATTGTGTATGGATTTGAGCATGAACATTGTCGAAAAACTTGGGGTTTGAGGGAAGTCCTATAAAATTATTGTTTTTAAAATTTGACCACGATTTTGGGTATGAAATTTAGAGAAAATCATATATTTGAGTTCGTGAGTTTATGGGTAAAGTTTATCTTCGAAAAATTTAAGAATCCGGGCACGTCGGCCCGAAGGCATTTTTGTCAACTTTTCGATTGGGGTTAGAAATTATTATAAATTGGGTTGTAATGAATAATTGAGAAAATATTAATGCGTTTACATTATTATTGGCTAGTTTTGGAGCGTTGTGCATCGATTCAAGTCTTCAGAAAAAGCATGAAATGGCGGTTATGGATCTGCGGAGCGAGGTGAGTCTCCTTTCTAACCTTGTAAGAGGGAATTATCCCCATAGGTGAGATAATTGGTTATGTGCTCCTATTTGTGTGGGCTACGTACGCACGAGGTGACGAGAGTCCGTACATAGGTGCTATTATGCTATTTTCCGGGTAGTCTAGGACCCTGAAGCATGTTATACTTGGAATAATTGAAATCTTATTGTCAGCTTGTAATGCTTATATCACATTAAATTATCAAATACATTTCTAAAAAAAGATTAAACTCTACTTTTATTAAATTGTTAAAGGGGAATTGGCTTTTAATTGGGATAAGTGTTCCCGGATAACTTCGTAATTGGCTATTTTCCCATAAGTTTTGATGTGTACATGTGTCGCATGTATGATTTGCGAGCATGGTATGTGTTTAAATTTTGTAACGCATAGAATACTTAGGTAGATTAAATAGATGTATATATGGTTCGTAAGGATAAAAAATGGGGCGGGGAAGAATAGGGCGCGTCAAAACACATTTTAGAAAATAGTAAATGGTGCAGGGCAGGGGTAGGGCAGGGGACTTCTCTGGCTATTTTAGCCTCAACAAATTTGGTGCCTCAAATTCTTGTCGTTTTGTTTTCTTTTTTAAATTTAAAACTTGTTTTCTTTGGTTGCTAACATTTTTTAACTAGCAGCACAATTGCAAATATAATAGTTTAATAAAATATCAAATTGTTTATTAACGATTCTACTTTATGCCTAGAGAATAGTGATAAAAATTTATATATTGGTTGGAGTAAGTATTTTACAGTTGTACTATAACTCATGAATCTGTTGCTACTGGAAAATAAAAATAAAGAGAAAAAAATAAAAATAATAGTCTAATCGGGGCAGGGCTTAAGGGGGGGATGGCAGGGCAAAATTCTAACAAAAGACTTAACGGGGCAAGGCAGGGCGAGTCAAAATTTTAGCGGGTCAAGCCTTTCACTTCCTCGCCATACCCTGGCCCACCCCATTTGCCATCCCTAATGGATTGGGCCGTTCGACCCTCGGCAGTATACATTTTACATTTGTGTTGGAGCGGGCTGTCGGCCTCGACATGGTATGCGCATGTTCATACTGCTTACCTGAAATAGTTGATGTTGATATTGCCTTTTTGTCCTGACATAAACTGCAAAAGATATATGAAAAGAAACCATGAAAACCCCTTTGTTAATTGTTAAAGGTGTTTACCTGTTTTACATCTTTGTGAGTTAGATACTGCTATATAAATCCATGATTTTCTCACACTTTAGTATGTTATTATTTGACCACTACCAAGTGTTAAAGTCGATCTCTCGTCTCTACTTCTTCGAGACTAGACGGGATACTTGCTGATTACGCGCTGTTTTCGTACTTATACTATACTTGTTGTGCATTTTTGTTGTACAGGTTTATGGTGTGGCTAATGGCTTAGTGACATAACAACATGGTTGATGCAGAGACTAGGTGAGCTATATTTCCTCGAGGCGATTCCACACCTAGTATAGTCTCTTTTAGGATTCTATTTACTTCTGTCCAATTGTATTCTGGACAGTTATTGTACCTATTTGGCTTCTCTTAGAAAATTGCTCATGTACTTGTGACACCATATTATGGGGATGTATTTGAATTTATTTCGAAATTATAAAAATTGTTTAAACATTTCATTATTCTTTTGGTGGAATATACTGAGTACTTTTTTAATTGTATAAAAGAAGTATTTTCAAAATTATTAAAACAAGAATTTAATTAAGTATTTCAGTTGACTTGCTTGACAGCAGTGTTCTGTGGCACTACGACCCATAAATATTTTGTGTCGTGACAATATGGTTTCAGAGCACTAGGTTCCCGTTAGTCTCACGAGTGATGAGCAAGTCTAGCAGAATATCGCGGATCAGTACGGAGACGTCTGTACATATCCTTGGGAGGCTACAGGGCTGTTAGGAGAACTTCCCTTCTTGATTCCCTTGTCGTGCGATTCGATTCCTTTGAGACTTATGCCTTTGATTCTTTTCTACTCAATCTTACGGGACGCGAGTGCTTGTTATAAATCAAGAATTGAAGGATTGTAATGGCACTACAAATGTGGTTTGGGATGATTCTCCCGGGATGGTTGGTTGGACTATTATAGTCGCCTTATGGAAGGGTATTCTATTATTTCAGCACAGTAATAGAACTTCTGAGAAATCTAAGGTTAAGCACAAGTTTCCATGATGCTTATGAACGATGATTCTGCCGTATTGATATGATGGTAGGATGTTTGCCTACATGTAGAGGCAGTGAATGACTTGAAGGGAGGTTTACTCATTGCATGATCTAGATATTAGATATTTTATTCCCGAAAAAGGGAATGCAATCGGGTTGAGAATGTTCAGGTTTGGTTGATAGGGTAATGAAACTCGGCATTTGCACGCATGGTGGAGTTTTCTTCTATAATTAGGAGTCATTGTCCTTATTAATACACTAAATTCTCCAGTGCAATGAACTTTTACAATTTCCCTTGGAGCAAGATATTGCGAGGCATTATTTAAGGAGCGACGGTCAGGGATCATGAGGTGCGGTGGTTCAGGGTCAAATCAGTGTTTCTAATGTTGGCGGCTCGAGAAAGATGATCTTCAGAAAGGTTCAAGGTTAGTAGCGGCGATGGGTCCAAGTGCTACGAAGATAGATTTTATTTGAGGAAACAACTGAGCAGCAAGGGATGAGTTCCGCCAAAGTGGGAGAGTGGTAGAGTTACATATGGGCTTGGTAGTAGGATGACTACACGCCTAAGGAGAGTTTGTAATTATTTGGGAACTTAAGATATTTGAGATTGGGGAATACAGATGTAAATTGAAGTATGAGCCATTATGCGGCAGGAGATTTGGGATAATGGAAAGGAGCTTCTAGAAATGAAGAAGGATGCAACATAACTTTGAATTAGAAGGATATTGTCGCACATTTAATCGTTGTCTACGAGGGAAAAATGGACTAGTGCAGCTAGAGAGTGAGCTTGGACTCAAGATTTGTTTATTGATGTCACAGTGATTGTATCCCGTGCAGTAGCATTGGAAGGTGTGGGGAAGTGATTTCCACATGCGAGTTATTTCCTGTGAGCATGTTAACGGTCGTGTGGTTGGCGAGGCTTTTACGAAGGACTCTATTGGTTATACATTGAGGGGATCGATTGTGCTAATGTGGTTGATGATTCAGGGTTCAAAAAGTGGGTTTCTACAGAACGATCCCAATGATTTAGACGGTTGATTGCGTAAATATATGTCAAGAAGAGATGAAGAACTCTAGTGAGTGCCAGAGTTGCATAATGATGACTTCAAGCTAATTGGGACAGCCCCACCGCTTATAATTTGTGTTGCATGGTTAGCTACCTACGAGGTTTCCAGCTATTAGTATATTGAGGGGTTATCTCAGCTACGGAGAAAAGACCATAAGTGGTAATTTGAGCAAAGTAATTGTTGAATGCATGCTATGGGTGGCCTTATCGGCTCATGATCGAACTTGAGGAAGAATTTAGGATTTATTCCTTGTATAGAGGCAGGCTTCAAAGAGAGTGATTCCGCTGGGAGTTTCATCGAGAGAGTATTCATGTGTTATATGATTTATGGAGTGGATTATATTCGGGATCAAGTCAGAACGGGTGGCTAACAGTGACGGTCCAAGTGAATTCTAAAGGTAAAGGCATGGTGCCTAATGATGTCAAGCTTATAAGTTCAATAAGAATCAAGCCTCGAAGCAGCTTATGAGAAAACGCACAGAATGTTCTTTGATGTTTTAACTTGTGGTGTAGTATTTGGAAGGTATAAAATTGTCCATGTGATTTGAGTTAGCATGGTCTCGCGATTTAAGGTCACTCGGGGTGAGTGCGGCTAGAGTATGTTATATACCAAATGGAGTTAGTATTATTTCTAAGGCAACTAAGGATAAAGGGGAAGGAGGTAGATTGATTAGCCATAGTTGACTTGGAATATTTGTGATATTGATCAGTTCATTCATCGTGGTCAAGTTATGCGTATGATTTGTAGTGGTATGTATGAGGCATGTCGGCCATCGTAATCGATGCTATGTGAAGCATTCTTCTATTCTTGTTTTGTGGAAGCGGATTTCGAAAGGGCTATTGTGGCTTGGACCACTACTTAGATGCTTGCATATTCAACATCTATGAGAATTTACTTGTGTGATACAATGGTTCTCCTGAAGTGAGTTAAGTGAAGAGTTCTTATATGATGAAGTATTAAAATATTAATGGTTTCAGAGTTATGATGAAAATCATGTTCTATTGGATATTGGCACGTTGGGTACAATGAGTAGCGTGAAAATTCGAAGTGAGGATCAAGGTTGTAGTTTGGTTCTGGTAAGGATGTCACGGGCTCTGATGAGCAAGAAAAGGGTTGAATATTTAAAATAAATTGGTATTGTCTTCAGCGTCACCTGAGATCGAGGTGTTCCCAAAAAGGCTTTGCTCCTGGTTAACGGTTATTGATCGCTTTCCAGCGTCAGTGCGGCCGGTGGTTTAGATGTGCGGACCCATTATTTTTTTAGAAGATTGAGGGAGCGTGTCCCATGAGAAAATTGTATAAGTGTGACATGTAGTCACTTGTTTTATTAGGGATTTTAACCAAGTATGAGGATTGTGGTAATATCATTAAATTAAGAATTTATTCCTGGAGGACACTCTGTTTATTGGGTTATGGACTGAGGAGGTTTGCTCCGGTTACGATGATTGTTCTTATGTATTATAAGGAAAGGAGATTTACTGTGGACCTTAGAAAGGTTACTAGACTAGTTGGTTCAATCAGAAGACGGCTTGAGATCAGTGGATTGACTTAAATTTGATACGGGCTTTATATCAGGCCAGTTGTGTTCGTTTCAACGAGCATTCCTGATTGAAGATTAGTTAGGGAATGATTTTGTCGCAAGCACTTCTAGGTAATGATGTATCATGCCGTATGAGTTATGAAACGACTTGGTAAGTTTATTATGTCTTGAGGTTCCACGTGGCGATGATATTATATGAGCAGCATGGCTCTTGAGATTTAGATCAAGTATCGCACCTCAGTTGTTCTTGAGTTTTGTAGCCTATAGTGTTGTATGTTCCCCTCAGGGATGGTATAATGCACCTAGCATGTTTATGATCAATATTCGGTATTTTTTGGTAAGAGCAATTTAGCTCGATGTATGTCTCCATATGAGAGTACCATGTGTGGATCGAGTGGAACACAACCATGGGTAAGTAAGTTGGATAGGGTTGCGCGCCACAATAATGTAATGTTCAGTACAGTTCCCCATACCTATTATTGGCCCAAGTTTTAGTTGAAGTTTTGTATATTGACAAATGAACTGATAGAAGGACCTGGTCCATCTTGTATTACACAGTCTGAATCAACAAGGGCACATGCAGAGCACGTGAGGAAGATAATGCACCAATGATCACGCATCAGTATCTTCTGATCATAATCGAAAAGATTGCATTGGGATAAAGAGGATAGTCTCCTTATGTGAAGAGAACTTTATCCTAAGTTAGGATAAGGGTTGGAGTTTGCATTGGGCAAGGACTCGAATTGTTAACGGATAAGAAGTGGAGTCTCAATCAAACTCTAACTGCTAACTCAATATATGATTGAGTCATTTCTCTTTTACAGGCAACACGCAAAAGCAGAAGTATAAGCATATTTGAGAGCTAAAGAGTGAGTCTGATTAGCAAGTAATATTATGCAAGTTACAAGTTTGGACGACTACAACTACATGAACCTAGAGAAGAACCAGTTCCATCTCATTGTTTTATTTCTAGTTCAATTGTAGTAGGTTTTATAATGTACCTTTCAGCTTAGTTAGAAGAAATTGTATTAGGTACGTTGTTTCATCAAGTTAGACTTAACTTGATAGTGTCGCAGCAGCAGAGGCTGTGTGCCACACTGGGATTAGAGTTTAATCCTTAGGTTTACAAGAGTTTTGTAAATGCTATTTCTGTCTCATTGATTTTAGTAGAGTTTGGAAAAATCCTACTGAATTGTAGGTCGTGGTTTTTTCACCTTTTGAGCCAGGTGTTTTCCACGTAAAAATTAATGTGCAATTTACTTTTAGTTTTTATATTTCCGCAAATTGCAGTAGTTAGAACACTTAGAAGAACTAGGTTCTTCAAACGCGAAAATTAGGTACCACACAAATCACCCCCACCCCTCTTATGTGGTATTGGCGTTTGTTCACATCAATTGGTATTAGAGCCAGGTTATCCTTGAAAAGGTTAACACCTTAGAAAAAAGATCAACATGAGTGCACCACATTGGAACTGGGAAGGACAGTCTACTGCAAGGCCTCCACTCTTCAATGGGCTCTATTATTCTTGGTGGAAAAATAGAATGAGATACCACATCATGGGTGAAGATTATGAACAGTGGAACATCATCACTGATGGTCCTCTTGCTACAACCAAGAAGAATGTTGAAGGAATGGATGTTCCAAATATTAGAGCAGATTGTACTGCTGATGATATAAGGAAATGGGAGAAAAATGCTAAAGCCAAGAAATAGTTAGTGTGTGGACTTGGCCCTGATAAATACAGCAGGATTCAGGGATATACAACGGCCTAGGAAATTTGGGACACTTTACAAGTGGCTCATGAAGGAACACCTCAAGATAAGAGGTCCATAGGTACTCTACTGTATTCTCAATATGAGAATTTTACTATGAATGATGGTGAAACTATCCAAGAGATGTACACTAGAATCACTACACCGATAAATGAACTTGAGTCCCTTAGAAGGGTCATTCTGGAAGAAGACAAGGTAGAGTAGATTCTAACTAGAGTTTTGCCAATCTCACGGGAAAGCAAAATCACTGCCATTCAGGAATCCAAAAATATTGTCACTCTAAGATCGGATGAACTGATTGGAAACTTGACTGCTTATGAATAGAGAAGGAATACTATGAAGATGGATGTTCCAAAGAAAGAAAGAAGTTTGGCTCTCAGGAGGTCAGAAGGATCAAATCTTGAAGAAGATGAAATGGCAATGATAACCAGAGACTTCAAGAAATACCTTATGAGAGGCAAGGGCTCTTCAAGAGGATCAACATTCAACAAACATAGAGCTCCTGAGAAGCAGACAAATGATGGTTGCTTTAAATGTGGCAAGACAGACCACATGATAAAGAACTGCCCTCAATGGGAGATTGAGTGGAAGAAAGAAAGGGCAGAAATAAGGAACAGGAAGAAGGAACAGGTTCAACCAAGGAGAAACAAAGGTACTACCGAGGCCATGGTTGCTGCATGGGGAGACACGTCAGATGAAGACTAAGAAAATGAAGCTGAAGAAGAGCAAGCTCTTACGGCCATCGAAGAATCAAAATATGAACAGGAGGTAAGTATTCTACATCTTAATGTAAAAATTAAATTCATGTCGAGAGAAAAATTCGTTGAACTCTTGATGGACTTCATAGATGAGTCTGAAATAATAAACAGTGAGAATGATGTTCTGTCTAGGGATTGTGCAATAGTAGAAGAAAAATGCAAAAGAACAGAATCTAGGGCTGATGAGAGTAATAACTTAAATACTGAGTTAAAGAACTAGGTTCGTCAATTGGAAAACAGTGTCCTAGAACTCAAGTCTGAAAATTTGATACTGAAAATAGGGACAGGAAAGAAAAAGGCTGATCAATCATTTCTCACACTAGAAGAAAATTTATGAAAAATGAAAGATGATATGTATAAGAAAGTTGAATCAATCAAGGTCCTTAAAAAACAATTAGGAAAGGTAAATCATTAACTAGACAGAACATGCAAATGGAACAAGCCTTCTGATGCAATCTCCTGACGGGACTTTTGCTCCAGTTGCTAGACTTGAAGAAATAAAACTTCTCATAGCCTTTGCTGCACATATGGAATTCACTCTTCATCAAATGGATGTGAAAAGTGCCTTCCTAAATGGCTATCTCAAAGAAGAAGTGTTTTTGAAGCAACATTCTGGATTCGAAAGCAAAGAATGTCCTAATCATGTATACAAATTGGATAAGGCTCTTTATGGCCTCAAGCAAGACCCAAGAGCTTGGTATGAAAGATTGTCAAAATTCCATCTGGAGCATGGGTACAAAAGAGGTAAAATTGATAGTACTTGTTCCTAAAGGAAAATGGTAAAGATTTTCTAGTTCTTTAGATTTATGTCGATGACATAATATTTGGGGCCACTACAGAGAGGTTGAGAAATGATTTTGCAAAACTAATAGGCAGTAAATTAAATGAGTATGATGGGAGAACTAAATTTCTTCTTAGGGTTGCAAATCAAACAAAGTCCAAACAGTATCATGATTCATCAACAGAAGAACACAAAAGAACTGATCAAGAAATTTAAAATGGAAGAATCCAAAGAAATAGATATTCCTATTGCAACTGTCACAAAGTTAGATACTGATGAACCTGGTTCATCAGTTGATCAAAAGTTATATAGGGGTATGATTGGTTTATTTTTGTATCTTACTGCCAGCAGACCTGACATTGTTTTCAGTGTAGGACTTTGTGCTCGTTTTCAAGCAAATCCAAAGGAGTCACACTTGACTGCAGTCAAAAGAATATTGAGATATCTAAAAGGCACAACTGATCTGTACTTGTGGTATCCAAATGGTAGTAATTTTGACTTAATTGGATATGTTGATGTTGGTTATGCAGGTTACATAGTAGACTGGAAGAGCACTTCAGGTATGGCACACTTCCTAGGATCTTTTCTTGTATCATGTGCTACCAAAAAGCAAAATTCAGTTGCCCTCTCTACTGCTGAAGCTGAGTTTGTTGCTGCCGCCTTATATTGTGCTCAGTTACTATAGATCAAGCAACAATTGGTATATTTTGGAATTGAAGTGGGATGCATACCTATATTTTGTGATAACAATAGTGCAATAAGTATGACAAAGAACCATGTTCATCATAAGAGGACTAAGCACATAGATGTTCGACACCACTTCTTAAGGGACAACTATGAAAAGGGGCTAATTTCCATAGACTGTGCCACTAATAAACAAATAGCTGACATCTTCTCCAAGGCACTATGTAGAGAAAACTTTGAGAGGAATAGGTTGGAATTAGGGATGATTAAGATCACCTGAGAGGTCATGTTCAGAATGCACAATAAAAAAATGAAAAAAATTGATTTTTTTTTTTGGTTAGTAGTTCTTAAATCTGTGAATATTAGACCAATTCCTACTCAGCTAAATACTTTTAAATAAGTATACTCCTGTGACGTGGTTATGTAATTCACTAATCTCTTACAAATTTTCTATTCTAACATTTGAGGCATGATCAAGAGAAGTGTCATATGAAGAACCTGGTTCATCAATATGTACTCATGAGGAAAGTCGGGTATGTTTCTATACTTTTCACAATTAGAAAAATTTAATTTTCAATCATGAGCAAGAGTCTATAAATTCATATCATCTCAAAATTCTATCCGTTGGATGCTAATTGAACCAGTTTTTTGTAAATAGAATTCTAAGGAATAACGGAACTCTTTTCCAAAAACTTAGCAATTTTAATTAATAAGGAGACAAGAGATTGACCCTGATTAGGCTCCTACTGACGCCTGAAAAGTGCCTTTTCTGATGCAATAATTACACTCTTTGAGAGGCTTCAAAAGTCACCTCATAACCGTCATTAACCATTAATATCTCTGATCATCTCCTCCATCTCCAAAACCCTAAAAAATTTCCCAAATTTTCTTAGGATCTTCCACAAATCCACCACCCAAACTGACTATCCTAAGGATAATCCAGGAACTCCACCACCAGTGTCACCCAACACCACCTCATCCTCTACCCCTCCTGTTGAACCCCCAAAACCCCGGTTTTGTCGAACACAAATGATAGTTAGAAAAGCAGTGGCTACTGGACTTTTAAGAAAATCTTTAAATGAGAAGCTGAAAGCAAGTAAAAAGAAGAAACCCCAAGCAGAGGTCACTGAGTCCAGCTCTGAGTTAGATCAATACATTTCTGCAAGCAAGGGAGATGAAACTGGGTCATCAAAAATTTCTCCGCCTCAAGAAAATCCAACAGAGGTAAAATCTTATTTCGTTTCAGTAGATGTAGGTGAAAAGGTAGAGAATAGATATGTTTTGGTAGGGGAAGCTAAGAACAATTCTGGGTATGAGTGTGTAGAACAGCTAAAGAAAAAGAGGAAAAAGGTGTTATCTATCTGTGGAAGTGGGGGTAATAGGGTATCTTACTCAGGGGAAAGAGAATATGGGGAAGCTGCTGAGCGGTAGTAGATTTGAGTAATCAAACTGGTCCAACAGTAGAAGAGACATTGGCTGATCTGATGAAAAAAATTTGGGGGATAGCTTTGACCCCAAGAAACAAAAGTCCTCTTCTCTTAAAACTCCTGCTGCGACAAAACCATCAAAGAAATCCAAAGCTGCATCTCCCAAGGTTGCACCTAGGGCTAGTACAACAAGAAGCAAAGTGAGAGAAAGTGAAGCTGAGTTGAAGATGGCTATGGAAGGAAGCAAGAAGAAAGACTAGATAAAGAAAAGGGGAAGGTTGGTGAGAGTTCAGAAACTGTGGGTGGGGAGGATGACGAGCTGATGGAATAGGTCCATCCAGCAAAACGAATTGAGAAAGCTCCTATTGCAAAACCCAAGTAGACAAAGACTTCTTCCAAGAAGTCTTCCTAAGCTGTACCTGCTGAGTCCTCCCTGGCAAAGAGAACAAGATCTTCTGTTGGAAACACGTTCTCAAGGCATTATACTAAACGTGTGTTAATATTTGTAGGTTTTGATGAATGAGAAACTATGCGCAAACTGACATATGACGAGGTCCAAGCACAAGCGCAAAATTGATATATAGCGAGATTCAAGCACAAGACAAATATCGAGATTAAGTTTTATATGAGTCGGTATTTAATTGTGATCTTGATCCGACAACTTAAACTTAAGACTTGGCTTCTCTCCTAAAAATATTTTTAACAAATCATGCATATTTAATTTAGAGCAAAATGATTTTAAATAATGCATATTTACTTTAGTCAAAATGATTTTTAAACATGCCTCTAAAATCTGGACTAAGATAATCGATTATGTACTTATGATAATCGATTATGTTTAAGTGAGTTGCTTGACAATCGATTTTGAACTTATGACAATCGATTGTGTTAAGGCAGTGAGCATCAGATTTTTCAAATCTGCATGACAATCGATTGTGAACCTTATGACAATCGATTGTGATGAGGCAGTGTCCATCAAAGTTTTTCAAAGCTCGAAATAATCGATTGTGAAGCTAATGACAATCGATTGTGAAGAGACAGTGTCCATCAGATTTTTCAAAGTCACAAAAGAATCGATTGTGAACTTATGACAATCGATTGTGAAGCTAATGACAATCGATTGTGAAGAGACAGTGTCCATCAGATTTTTCAAAGTCACAAAATAATCGATTGTGAACTTATGACAATCGATTGTGTTGAGGCAGTGTCTTCCAGTCTTTTTCAAAGTTATTAAATAATCGATTGTGAACCTATAACAATCGATTGTCAAGAGGCAATGTCTAAATTGATTTTTCAAGACTGATATATAGTCGATTGTTAACTTAGTATAATCGATTGTATAACTGACCGTTGCCAAAATGTTTTCAAATACCGTCAGGTAATCGATTATTGATTTTTTATAATCGATTGTTTTTATTAAAATCTGGAAAGGATTTTTTGAACGTTGCTGAGTAATTGATTATTGATTTGCTATAATCGATTGTTGTAAGTAAAATCCGGAAATGATTTTTTGAACGTTGCCAAGTAATCGATTGTAGATTTCTGACAATCGATTGTTTGACGTATAATCTGGAAATGATTTTTTGAACGTTGCCAGTAATCGATTATTGATCTTAGATAAACGATTGTTAAGCGTAAAATCTGGGATTGATTTTTGGAAGAATTGGCAAACAATCGATTGTGGTAATTTGACAATCGATTGTCACAGAGTAAAATCAGCAATTCTTAATTGGCAATTAGGCAACGGTAATACAAAGTTTTTCAACTATAAATACAGCTTCAATTCAGTCTTTTAAGTAGAACAACACACAACAACTGATCATACAATTGCTAAAGCTTGCATACTTTATTGCTTATCATTTTATATTCATTACATAAGCTTTTGAGAGCCAAATTCTTGTCGAAAGTTGTTGCGATCTTGAGCGTATTCTTTTTAGTCATATCTACTCTTAATGGAGTGTTTTGTTTGAGTGCTAAGTGTTTTTGTACACTTGAAGGGAAGTGTTAGTCCCTTGTGTTGTAAGAAGGAACTTGTGTTTCCTTTGTTGAAGTCTTGGAGTGTTGTATCTCCGAGCAAAGGTTGTTGAGGCTTGTGTCCTCAAGTTGTAACGGTTTGTTGAGCACCTGTAAGCTTAACAAGTTAGTGGAAATCTCGAGAGAGTCTCTCGGGGACTGGACTAGCCACGGGTTGTGGTGAACCAGGATATATCGGTGCGTTTGTTCTAATTTATTTACTTATCGCACTTATTTATTTCCTGCAATTTTTAAATTCCGCAAGTTTACGCTAAATTTTATTATAACGCTATTCACCCCCCCTCTAGCGTTAAGCGTATTATCTAATAATTGGTATCAGAGCCCAACTCTCTGAAGACTTAACCGTTTGAGAGAAACGTCCATGGCTTCTACTCGTGATTCTTTTGAAGGAATAGGTGAAGGACAATGCTCCACCCGACCACCGCTATTCGATGGTACAAATTATACATACTGGAAGGAGAGGATGAGAATATTTGTACAATCAAATAGTTTTCATCTTTGGAAGGTCATAATGAATGGAGAACAAATTCCAACCAAGAAGGTTGAAAATGAATGGGTCCCAAAGTCCGAAGATGAATACGATGCGGATGATATCCGAAAGGTGCAAAATAATGCTAAAGCTATTAATTTATTATATTGTGCTGTAAATGATGATGATTACAGCAAGATATCTTGTTGAACAACGGCAAATCAAATATGGGACAAGCTGGAAATTACGTACGAAGGTACGGACCAGGTAAGGGAAGCCAAAATTGATTTCCTAACCCATGCATATGAATTGTTTTACATGAAGGAAGGCGAAAAGGTCGATGAGATGTTTGAACGATTTTCAAAAGTCGTAAATGATTTACATGCTCTTAAGAAGACCTTCACGGATAAGGAACTTGTCCGAAAAATTCTCCGAAGTCTCACTCCGGAATGGCGATCCAAGGCCGACGCGATTCAAGAATCCATTGGCATTTCAAATGTCACCATCGACGCATTAAGAGGTAACCTTAAAACTTATGAATCTATTATACTTAACCCTCTTGTTGATGATCAAAGGAAGCAAAGAATCGCTCTCAAGGCAAGCACAAGCCAACCTCAAAATGATGAGGACGGAGACAACGAGTTCGGACTCGTTATCAAGAGATTTCAAAAGTTCATGTGAAAAGAGTATGAACGAAAGGGCAAAAAGCAAGGAGATCAAATAAAGTGCTATGAGTGCGGAGAAACCGGGCACATTAAATCAAATTGCCCAAATGCTAAAAAGGAGAAGAAACCCTTCAAGAAGCAACGAGCATACATATCTTGGGGAGGCGACTCCGGTGACGAGTCAAGTGAGGAAGAAGAAGACGAAGCCGCAAATCTTTGTCTTATGGCACAAGAAGACAACAAAGAGGAGGTATGTCAAATCTCTTCCAAAAATTTCTTTTCCCTTGAAGAAATGCAAAATGCTTTTGATGAGTTGTATAGCGAATTTATTAGAGCTTCAAAAACTGTTAAGAGTATAAAAGAAAATGCTTCTTTAAAAGAAAAAGATTTTCAAAAACAACTCTTTTTTAAAGAAAAGGAATTGGAAAAACTGATTTTAGAAAATGAGAAGTTGAAAGAGGAAAACAAATTTTTTGGCAAGAGAAGCGCCGACAAGCCCGAAAGTTCTAGAAATTGTACTTCTTGCATGCATCTCAAAAATGAAGTAGAAAGGCTTAAGGGCACCTTCGATAAGTTTAACTCTTCTCATAAAAATTTGAATGAAGTGCTTGTTAATTTGAAGTCGACCAAGCATGGCATAGGTTTTTAGAAACGAGCCTAAAGTGAAAGTTGAAGCCAACCCCCGACCACCTAAGGCTCAACCTAGGATAAATAAAACAAATGTTCATCCTAGATACAACAAACCTAGAAATGGTTTTCATCAATCGCAACCTAGAAATAATCATGCTAGAAATAATGCACATTCTAGGCCAAACACTAGAAAGAATTTTGAACCTTTTAGAACACCTAGAAATGACTTCCAACCTAGAAACAACTATTCTAGAAATGATGCATATCCTAGAACAAATGGTAGGAGAAATGATTTTCATGATTTGCGCAATAGTTATATTGTCAAGAATAGAGCAAATGAATTTCGTCCGTCCAATTACTATCAACCTAGAAGGATGCATAATCCTAACGTGACTTGTCATTATTGTAGACGAATTGGACATATTGCTCCTGCTTGTTTTACACGACATAGACATAACACTCAATCACATCACTATGATTTGCCTAACCCCCAAGGACCCAAAATGGCATGGGTACCTAAAACTCATTAATCTGTTTTGTAGGTATGTTTGAAGGGATCAAGTGTACTATGGTACCTTGATAGTGGATGCTCCAAGCACATGACGGGAGACGAATCCAAATTCCTTCAACTAGAACACAAGGAAGGGGGAAGTGTTATTTTTGGTGATAACAACAAAGGAAAGATTATCGGCATCGGATCGGTCGGTAAGGATGAAATTTCTTCCATTAAGCATATATTACTTGTGAAAGGTTTAAAACATAATCTCTTGAGCATAAGTCAATTATGTGACAAGGGAAATCCTGTTTAATTTGATTCGGATGAATGCTTAGTTTTTAGACGTAGCGACTTTAAAATTATCCTTCGTGGTTTTAGAATGGATAACATTTATATGGTTGATCTTGCAAATTCTTCACCCGAATATGTGAATTGTTTAATGAGCAAAGAGGATGATTCTAGGTTATGGCATCGTAGAGTAGCTCACATCAACATGCATCTTTTGAACAAATTGGTTTCACAAAATTTAGTTGTTGGTCTTCCAAATTTGAAATTTGAAAATGACTCTATTGATTCTTGTCAAAAAGGGAAGCAAACAAAAGCATCTTTTAAATCGAAAAATATTGTTTCAACTACTAGACCATTGCAATTGCTTCACATGGATTTATTTGGACCATCTCGCATTGAAAGTCTAGGTAGAAATCGTTATGCTTTTGTTATTGTTGATGATTATTCCAGATTTACATGGACTTTATTTCTTGCCCATAAAAGTGATGCTTTTCAGAATTTTAAATATTTTCTTAAACGTGTTCAAAACGAAAAGGAAACAACCGTCACTTCAATTAGAAGTGATCATGGGGGAGAGTTTGATCACAATCTCTTTGCGGACTTTTGTGACGAACTCGGTATCGAGCATACCTTTTCCGCTCCACGAACACCACAACAAAATGGGGTGGTGGAAAGGAAAAATAGGTGTCTCGAAGAGATGGCTAGAACCATGCTCGAAGAAGCTAAGATTCCCAAACATTTTTGGGCGGATGCCGTGAGTACCGCATGCTACGTTTTAAATAGAGTAGTCATAAGGCCAATACTCATGAAAACCCCTTATGAACTCTACAAGGGAAGGAAACCAAATATCTCCCATTTTAGAGTATTCGGTTGTAAATGTTTTATTCATAACAATGGAAAAGATCAATTGGGAAAATTTGATGCCAAATCAGATGAGGGAATTTTTATTGGGTATTCTTCACGTAGCAAAGCATATAGGGTATTTAATAATAGAACCCAAACTGTGGAGGAATCCCCTCATATTGTGTTCTCCGAAAATAATGCTCACTTGGCGAGAAAGGATTCTTGTTCTGATCTTGCAGGTATTTTAAATAGTTTAAAAGACAAAGTACAAGAGGAAACTCCTAAGGAAATTCAAGATGAAATCTTGGAACAATCAACGGAGGAAACGCCACAATTGGAGAAAGAAACGAAAATGCCTAACGAGTGGAGGACAATCAAAGATCACCCTCTCGAACAGGTAATTGGCAACGTCGGAGAAAAGGTAAGTACCCGAAACTCCCTTAAGAACACCTTAGGACATACTGCTTTTGTTTCTCAAATTGAACCAACAACCATCTCCGAAGCAATTGGGGATGAATTTTGGACCTTGGCAATGCAAGAGGAGCTTAACCAATTCAAACGGAATGACGTTTGGGATTTGGTGCCAAGACCCAAAAATCATACCATAATTGGTACGAAATGGGTTTTTTGAAACAAACTAGATGAAAATGGTATAATCACTAGAAACAAAGCTAGGCTTGTAGCAAAAGGCTATAATCAAGAAGATGGTATTGACTATGAAGAAACATATGCTCCGGTAGCTAGATTAGAAGCTATTCGTTTATTGCTTGCTTTTGCCTCTTCTATGAATTTCAATTTATATCAAATGGATGTGAAAAGTGCTTTTCTAAATGGTGTTATTCAAGAAGAAGTTTATGTTGAACAACCCCCTGGTTTTGAAGATTTTAAATCTCCTGATCATGTTTTCAAACTCAAAAAGGCTCTTTATGGCTTAAAACAAGCTCCCCGAGCTTGGTATGAAAGATTGAGTAAATTTCTATTGGAAAATGATTTCATTAGGGGGAAAGTTGACACCACTCTTTTTGTTAAGCATAAAAACAATGATATTTTATTAGTTCAAATCTATGTGGATGATATTATATTTGGTGCTACTAACAATGTTTTGTGCAAGGAATTTTCCGATTTAATGACAAGCGAATTTGAGATGTCTATGATGGGTGAGTTAACATTCTTTTTGGGATTACAAGTAAAGCAAATGAAAGAAGGTACGTTCATTTGCCAAGAGAAATATTGCAAAGAATTGCTGAAACGATTTGAAATGACCAATGCAAAAGCAATGGCAACCCCCATGAGCACATCCGATCATCTAGACAAAGATGAGAAAGGTAAGGAAGTCGACATCAAAAAGTATCGAGGTATGATTGGCTCTCTCCTTTATCTTTCTGCTAGTCGTCCGGACATCATGTTTAGCGTGTGCTTATGCGCTCGTTATCAATCGTGTCCGAAGGAGTCTCACCTAACTGCGGTGAAACGGATATTGAAGTATCTTGTTGGTACTGTAAATGTAGGTCTATGGTACCCCAAAGGTTCTTCATGCCAACTTGTTGGCTATTCCGATTCCGATTTTGGTGGATGCAAATTGGACCGCAAGAGCACTAGTGGCACTTGCCATTTGCTCGGTAGCTCTCTCGTTTCTTGGTTTAGCAAGAAACAAGTAAGTGTTGCGTTGTCCACAACCGAGGCTGAATATGTAGCCGCGGGGAGTTGTTGTGCTCAAATCCTTTGGATGAAACAACAACTCTTGGACCATGGCCTAAGTCTTGATCATATCCCTCTTAGATGTGATAATACTAGTGCCATATGCTTGACGAAGAACCCCGTTCTTCATTCGCGAACAAAACACATTGAAATTAGACATCATTTTATAAGAGATCACGTTCTCAAGGGCGATGTCGAAATTGAATTTGTTGAAACCAAGGATCAATTGGCCGACATCTTTACAAAGTCCTTAGAGAAAGAGTCCTTCTTCCGAATTCGTAGTGAATTCGGGATCCTTGACTCCACGTTGATCTAAGTCATGCATTGCATTTTCCCTTTCACATGTTTTCTAACTTGAGCGTCGGAGACGTCGCTAACGTATTTTTGCAGGTATCGCCCTAAAGGCAGGGGGAATTATAAAGCTTAACGCACAGAACAATCGATTTCTCTTTTATAATCGATTATCCAGTATCAATAATCGATTGTCTTGACATTATTTGCGTTATTATGTCTGAAATTGCAGTTTTAATAAATAAACAAGTCTTTTTTTATTATTCTACATTTTTTTGCTAATGGCAAAAGGGAGAAGATAAGGATATGCACTCTCAATACTTATCAGCATAAATTGAGGGGGAATTCATATATTGAGGGGGAACACATTTCATATCTATATACTTGTTGCATATCTTTACTTGTCTTGAATCGTCATTATGAATTGCCTAATATGCATATCTCGCTTAAAGTTTGCCATTATCAAAAAGGGGGAAATTGTTGGAAACACGTTCTCAAGGCATTATACTAAACGTGTGTTCATATTTGTAGGTTTTGATGAATGACAAACTATGCCCAAATTGACATATGACGAGGTCCAAGCACAAGCGCAAAATTGATATATAACGAGATTCAAGCACAAGACAAAGATCGAGATTAAGTTTTATATGAGTCGGTATTTAATTGTGATCTTGATCCGACAACTTAAACTCAAGACTTGGCTTCTCTCGTAAAAATACTTTTAACAAATCATGCATATTTAAATTAGAGCAAAATGATTTTAAATAATGCATATTTACTTTAGTCAAAATGATTTTTAAACATGCCTCTAAAATCTGGACTAAGATAATCGATTATGTACTTATGATAATCGATTATGTTAAGTCAGCTGCTTGACAATCAATTGTGTTAAGGCCGTGAGCATCAGATTTTTCAAATCTGCATGACAATCGATTGTGAACCTTATGACAATCGATTGTGATGAGGCAGTGTCCATCAAGGTTTTTCAAAGCTCAAAATAATCTATTGTGAAGCTAATGAAAATCGATTGTGAAGAGACAGTGTCCATCAGATTTTTCAAAGTCACAAAATAATCGATTGTGAACTTATGACAATCGATTGTGTTGAGGCAGTGTCTTCCAGTCTTTTTCAAAGTTATTACATAATCGATTGTGAACGTATAACAATCGATTGTCAAGAGGCAGCGTCTAAATTAATTTTTCAAGACTGATATATAATCGATTGTTAACTTAGTATAATCGATTGTATAACTGACCGTTGCCAAAATGTTTTCAAATACCATCAGGTAATCGATTATTGATTTCTTATAATCGATTGTTTTAATTAAAATCTGGAAAGGATTTTTTGAACATTGCTGAGTAATCGATTATTGATTTGCTATAATCGATTGTTGTAAGTAAAATCCAGAAATGATTTTTTGAACGTTGCCAAGTAATCGATTGTAGATTTCTGACAATCGATTGTGGTAATTTGACAATCGATTGTCACAGAGTAAAATCATCAATTCTTAATTGGCAATTAGGCAACGGTAATACAAAGTTTTTCAACAATAAATACAGCTTCAATTCAGTCTTTTAAGTACAACAACACACAACAACTGATCATACAATTGCTAAAGCTTGCATACTTTATTGCTTATCATTTTATATTCATTACATAAGCTTTTGAGAGCCAAATTCTTGTCGAAAGTAGTTGCGATCTTATGCGTATTCTTTTTACTCATATCTACTCTTAAAGGAGTGTCTTGTTTGAGTGCTAAGTGTTTTTGTACACTTGAAAGGAAGTGTTAGTCCCTTGTGTTGTAAGAAGGAACTTGTGTTTCCTTGGTTGAAGTCTTGGAGTGTTGTATCTCCGAGCAAAGGTTGTTGAGGTTTGTGTCCTCAAGTTGTTGCGGTTTGTTGAGCACCCGTAAGCTTAACAAGTTAGTGGAAATCTCGAGAGAGTCTCTCGGGGACTGGACTAGCCACGGGTTGTGGTGAACCAGGATATATCGGTGCGTTTGTTCTAATTTATTTACTTATCGCACTTATTTATTTCCTGCAATTTTTAAATTCCGCAAGTTTACGCTAAATTTTATTATAACGCTATTCACCCCCCCCCTCTAGCGCTAAGCGTATTATCTAACATCTTCTTCTAAAGGCAAATAGGTGAAAAAGGTAGTAGAAGAAGAAGAAAGTGATGAAAAGAATAAGAAGATGACTCTGAAAGTGAACATGATCGATTTGCCAACTTTAGCAAAATAAAAATTTTGAAGGGGTAGGCTGTTGAAAGACTTGGAGGAACCAGTTATGTTGGGGCTTCTAACATCTCTGTAAGCTCAAGGGTGGAAGGACATGGTCCTTCAGTTGAATGGGAAACTAGCTAGAAAGGTATTGGTGGAGTTTATGGCAAATGGGTCAGTGAAAAATGGTGTGGTAACAAGGTCTGTTAAGGGAGTCAAGGTAAAATTTGATGCTGAGAAGCTGGGGAAAATTCTGAATATCTCTTGTGAAGGATATGATGATTTCACAAGGCAAAGATGGCCTTGTTTAGATGGGTTACCCTCAGAGTTGCAGATTACTAGAAACGTCTGTCATACCTCATCAGAGGCAGAAGTGCCAGACGCAAGGCCAGTGTAAAAGATTGAAATGAGGCCTAAACACAAGGTGCTCTTTGAGTTTGTCAACAAATGTCTTTTTGCTAGATAGGAAAGAAGGCACAGTGCAAATTATATGGAGCTTGTTCTCATGCAGTGCTTGACTGAAAGCAAGCAAATCAACTGGCCAATGTTCATGGTAAAATTGCTGGAAAGGGTAATAAATGGTTCCAAGGCCTATGCCATTCCCTATGGGTTCATTCTGACTACTGTGCTTGAACTTCTACATGTTCCCTTAAAGAATTTGGAGATGGCATCTAGCAAGGAACACATTGGCATAAATACCCTTCAAAGCTGTGACTATCTTCTTAGCACTGTTTCTGTTGAACCTGGTTCATCAGCAAAAACTCCTGTCAACAGCAAAGTAAGGTCCTTAGTTCAGGAGGTTGGACTGAAGGATGCTGTAATTGCTAGGCTTAATGCCAGGGTGCCAGAATTGGAAGGAGAAAGAAACGGACTTAGAGCTGAGCTTGCCAAGGAGAAGGAGAAGAATGAAGGGATGCTACAACAAATTATTAATCTGCTAAATGTCCAACCTTCTAGCTCATTCAAGCCTTAGGAATCCAATTTCTAGGTTCCAGTCTAGTTCCACCCCTCAGTTACAAGTTTATTTGGTTCCTGGTCTTTTTTTTTTTTGCTCATGGTTGAATGTTTTATGTTTCTTTTTGTGGACTGTTTGGTAAGAACATTTCTGAAGCAATGAATGAACTTTTCTGGTTTTTGTTAATCTTGTTCAATATAGTTATTTCTGAGAAGATTTTTGATTAACTAAAAATATATTCACTTGCAACTGCCCCAGGGGCCATGAGTAGAAATTAACTTCGAGTATTCATATCATTTATGCGACTTTTCGATGATTCCAAAATGGGAAAGAAATTGTGCTTAAAAATGTTTTTTTGAACTAGTGATGTTTATGACCTAAATCTGACCTTCTTAATGATAAGTTAAATGATCATCTAAGTGTTGATTTCAGCTAAGTCTACAGGGTCCTGATCATAATAAGCATAGAGTTTGTCATCATCAAAAAGGGGGGAAATTGTTCACCCAAGTTTCAGTTGAAGTTTTGAATATTGACAAATGAACTGATAGAAGGACCTGGTCCATCTTGTATTACACAGTCTGAATCAACAAGGGCACATGCAGAGCACATGAAGACGATAATGCACCAAAGATCATGCATCAATATCCTCTGATCATAATCGAAAAGATTGCATTGGGATAAGGAGGACATTCTCCTCATGTGAAGAGCACTTAATCCTAAGTTAGGATAAGGGTTGGAGTTTGCATTGCAAGGACTCGAATTGTGAACGGATAAGAAGTGGAGTCTCAATCAAATTCTAACTGCTAACCCACTATATAATTGAGTTATTTCTCTTTACAGGCAACAAACACAAGAAGAAGTATAAGCATATTTGAGAGCTAAAGAGTGAGTCTGATTAACAAGCAATATATGCAAGTTACAAGTGTGGACGGCTACAACTACATGAACCTAGGGAAGAATGAGTTCCATCTGATTTTTTTAATTCTAGTTCAATTTTAGAAGGTTTTATACTATACCTTTCAGCTTAGTTAGAAGGAATTGTATTAGGTACGTTGTGTTATCAAGTTAGAGTTAACTTGATAGTGTCGCAGCAGCTGAGGCTGTGTGCCACACTGGGATTAGAGTTTAATCTTTATGTTTACAAGAGTTTTGTAAATGCTGTTTTTGGCTCATTGATTTTAGTGGAGTTTGTAAAAATCCTACTGAGTAGTTGGTCATGGTTTTTTCACCTTTTGAACCAGGTATTTTCCACGAAAAAATTGTTGTGCACTTTACTTTCAATTTTTATATTTCCGCAAACTACAGTAGTTAGAACACATAGAAGAATCAGGTTCTTCTAACGCGAAAATTAGGTATCACACAAATCATCCCCCTCTTGTGTGGTATTGACGTTAATTCACATCACCCTTTTTATGAGTTTTGTATCCTGTTTTCTGAGGAAAGCTCATATTATCTGTGACCCTGCATCACATATATGATTTGCGAGTGGGGTTTTTGTTCAGTATGTTGCCCGTATTACATGTATTATTCGCGAGCGGGGTAATTGAACTTCATTTTAAGAGTTTAGTTTTCTTTTGTATAGCATCCTAATTGGTAGCCTATCGGCACATTGTAGCATCATATGGGACTTCTGATCTTGTCCAGGATGTCTTATAGCCGGAGCCGTTCGCACTGGGTGAAACGAGATTGTTGGATTTAGGATCAGTACAATTTGATTATATATGACGTGTATTAAGGAGCTAAGACCATTGGATAGTTCAAGGTGAGGCAATAATTCTAGTAAGGAGTATAGACCTAATGATTTGCTAACTCAACAGTTGGTAATGAATTTTGGCACATCTCATCGGTCATGGCGGTATTGTAAGAGTTAGAGTAAGACTTGTGTGTGTCATGAGGTGCAATGGGATAATCCGATTCATGGAGTTTTGACTACCATTCTTAGAGGATGTTATTGTAGTCTTGTGGATTAAGTGTGTCAAAGTGAGAATTCAGCAAAGTTATGCAATCATGTTTGTGTACAACGTTTAGTGATTGATATCCTGATCGTATTTTGGAAACAGGAATGGCATGGAATTTCGGATGTTGGAATTGGGCTCTAAGGCTTATTTGCTTGGATAAAAGGGAATATCTTCAGAATTTATCGAGCTACTATGCTCAACTGAGTTGTTGTAGTATTGGAAGGTCTATTAGATGTTATTTAGTGATTTCAGACTACTTTAGTGTAGTTCTTAGCACGTTCGAGGACGAACGTATGATTAAATTGGAGAGAATGTAACGACCTGACCGGTCGTTCTGATCTCTAGTGCATCGTTCAGCAGTCTGAAGTCATGAGCAGCTTTATTTTAAGAAATACGACTTGCACGCGTGGTCGGAATTAAATTTCGGGAAATTCAGAGTCGATTTGGAAGGAGAATTCTCATTTTGGAAGCTCAAAGTTGAAGGAATCAAGTAAGATTGGAATTTTTAATAAACAAACTTGGAATTAGGATCTGAGGGTTCCAGTAGGTTCGTATGATGATTTTGGACTCGTGCGTATGCCCGGATCAGGTTGTGACCCGGAAGCGTTTTGGCGCCTATTGTTAAAGTTGGCATTTCGTAAGGAATTTCATAAGTTTGGGTTGAAGTGCTTTTTAGTGTTATTGATGTCGGTTAGGGATTCCGAGACTGGGAGTAGCTCCATATTTTGATTCTAGAGTTGGCAGTGCGATCGGAAGTGAATTATGAGGTTTGTAAGTCATTTTGGAGCCATTTGGCTAAAGATAGAAATTTGGAGTTTTTTAAGAAGTTTGATCGGAAGTGGACCTTTTCATATCGGATCCGAATCTGATTTCGAAAGCTGGAATAGGTCCGTAATGTCAAATATGACTTGTGTACAAAATTTGAGGTCAATCAGGCGTGATTTGATAGGTTTAAACATCGAAAGTAGAAGTTTGAAAGTTCAAATTTCATGAATCATGAATTGGAGAGTAATTCCTGGTTTTTGCGTTGTTTGATATGATTTGAGGCCTCGAGCAAGCCCGTAATATGTTTTGGGATTGGTTGGTAGGTTTTGTTGAGGTCTCAAGAGCCTCGGGTGGATTCGGGGTGTTTAACGAATTGAAATTTGGCATGTTGGATAGCTGAAGGGGTATGGTTGCTGGTATTTCCGCTTATGCAAAAAAGGGACCGCAGAAGCGGCCCCATAGAAGCGAGGAGGGAGCCGCAAAAGCGAATTTTTGGTCACGGCTCGAGGATCGTAGATGCGATCGAGATTTTACAGAAGCGGGACCGCATCTGCAGAAGGCGGAATGTAGAAGCCAAAATGAGAGGTCCATAGGAAGCTGCAGAAGTGGTTGATGATCCGCAAAAGCGGGATCGCAAAAGTGGAATTTCTTCCGCAGAAGCGGAAGTAGCTGGGAGCAGAGGGGTGTTTTAAAATCGGGATTTGTCCATTTTTTCATATGTTTTATGGCTTGGGAGATTTTTGGGGTATTTCAAGAGAGCATCTTCATCATTAATGATAAGGTAAGTTATCCCCACATATTTTTGAGTTAAATACAACAATTTTGCGCCTGAGGGGCGTTTTGGTTATTTTACTTAATTTCGCGTATTAGCTTAAAATTTCTTCATAGAATCAGTTACTTGAAGTGTTATTTATATCATGAAATTGAACTGAATAGATTTGGGCCATTTGGAGTCAAGTACTCATGGCAAAGACGTGGTTTCATGTTGATTTTGAGCCGGTTCGGGTAAGTGGCCTGGCTAACCTTGTGGTGGGAAACTTCCCCTTAGGATTTGGTATATTTGATAAATCGAAATAGGTTGTACGTGAGGTGACGAGTGCGTACTTGAGCTAATTGTTGAAAATGCGATTTTCTTTAAGTAATTTCAATTGTGTTCCTTGTTCCTGATTCATTCTACTTGCAGTTTAAACCTGTTGTTAGCTTAGGAAAGGCATGTCTAATTGTCTTAACTACTTATTTGCTTAAACTGCCTTAGTTGAATTATGTGTAGCATGTTAGGTTAGAATTTCCTGTTTATTTGGTACATAATTGAGCTTAATTGAGTATTCTTGTGTTGCTGTTGTGTGTTCTACTTGGCACTATGGGACGGCATCCCGGGAGATCCCCTATACGTAATAAAGATTTGAACTGAGAAGCTAGATACCAAGAGATCCCTAGCACATATATTGAGGATACTAAGAGATCCTTGGGATACCAAGAGATCCCTAGTATACATTGAGGATACGAAGAGATCCCCGGGATACCAAGAGATCCCCGGCATATATAAATTGAGGATACAGAGAGATCCTCGGCTATCACCCTTGTTATTAGTAGTACTTCCTTGTGTTTGTTTTTATCTCTGTTTCAGTTATTGCATTCCTTATTATCCTGTATTAAATTGTCATTGTAGATTCTCGATTGTACTTCTTATTTTATTCTGTTATTTTTATATTTGTCTGATCTCAGTGGGGCTCTGGCCTTTCCTCGTCATTACCCCATCAAGGTTAGGCTTGGCACTTACTGAGTACCGCTGCGGTGTACTCATGCCCTTTCTGCGCATGTGTTTTCATGTGCAGATCCAAGTACTTCAACTCAGACTCACCATATTTGAGGTGAGGCAACCATTCGGATTCTTCGAGGTATATCTGTCGCGTCCGCAAAATGAAGAGTCTCTCTCCATTCTCTCTAATAATTACAGCTTTTCTGTATTTATTTTGGTTTAGACTTTTCTGTAGTTAGAGCACTATGTACTGATCTTTAGCTTGTGACTCATGGGTTTCTGGATTTTGGAAAAACTATATTGGTTTCGAGAATTTATATTGTTTATGCCGAGTGGCACTTTTAAACTCTATTTTATTACTTTATGCTGTTTTAAATTGTTTTTATTCCGCTCTTTTGGTTTTTGTCTTCCGCAATATAGGCTTACCTAGTCTTAGAAGACTAGGTGCAGTCACGATGGTTCACGGAGGGTAAACCGGGGTTGTGAAACTGTGAAAAAACATCCAAATTCAAAGAAGGAATTTCATAGACATTAATTCTTTAGGGCTAATCTTAGGAACTACTTTATTCTTCATTGATAAGGGAAGGAAAAATTTAAGCAGCTGCTATTTTTGTAGGATTTGGAGCTAAAATTCATAAAAATTGAGAGATGTTTTTGAAAAAAAGTGAAACATGGTCGTTAATGGAGTGAGGTAGTGCAGAAATGCGGGGGTATGGAGAGAGAAATGTGTGGGGGGAGTGGGATGTATGTTAGAGAGATTATAGGAGTTAATTGATTCTCATTAAATTCCTAAAATGCACATAATTGGTAAATTGTATATGCCTATGTAATTAAATTGAAACTTGAGCAGGGATGGTAATAAAGTTTCAAACGGTATATAGGAATGTATTAATCTTATTCTAAGATGGGATTTTTACCTATATATGCCATATATGAAATATTATTACCAAAAAAATTCATATATTGTTATTTACCCGTGAAGTCCACACTTTTTCTACAAAATATATACCAATCCAAAAAATAGGTATATTTTGCCATAAAAAGCGAAAATAAGGCACCAGATCTTCGTGTGATAATGTGGACATTAAATTGAATTTTGAAATGGAAGGAGATCTTATTGTTGTGTAATTCTCTCCTTCCTCAACGGAAACAAATCTCTCTTCTCTCACTAGACTACAATTCTCAAAAAACGCAAGCTACTGAAGCTCCAATAATCAAATTGGTTTTACTAATTCTACAACGAAATACAAATTGTAGAATACAAAATTGTTCTTCGTCGACATCAGTACTCAAATTGTCGAAACTATATCTGTTCTTAGTCTATTTTTTTATCAACAACACGAAATCATGTAAAAAATCCCAATAATGCTGAAATCGAATGGTAATTGTGATAACTATGGAAGATTTAGATATTTTGACGTTGATGCCATTGTGGTTGATGATAATGCAAGCTACGGAATTCTCATTTCTACAATTGTAGAACAACTATATATTGATACATCTGATAAAATTGTAGAAATCAAATACATTTTGAACGAAAATTGTCCTCCATTGGAGATTAGGAATGATATGGGTGTTCGTGTGTACATGGAAACGAAAAAGGAGAATAAAAAATTAGGTTCGTATCATTTATGTGTAACCATAAGAGATTTCAATATGGAATTGGCAATCACCAATGAAAGCACCAGTGCAGGTATATTTGATTTGACATTGCAGAGAGTTATGGTGTTAGTATGTTATCTACAATATTACTAAAATTACCTACAATTAAACTACAAAGCTCACATATTACTGAAAAGGATAAAGCAATGTTCCTTTAAAAATTATCTACATAGAAACTACATTTATGAATTTATTGTCTGCAAGTTCTTCTGGATCCCTAAAGTTACTAGACTATAGAGGAATATCAAAGTGAAATAATAACTGAATATACGCAAATATATATTGAAGAAGGACAAGTTTATCAGGACAAGAAAATAGTAGCTGCTGCAATGAAGAATTATTCAGTGATGCACAAGTTCCAGTTCAGAGTAAAAAGAATAAGTCAAAGAAGGTATGTAGTTATTTGTGGATAATATATCAACAAAACCAGTGTATTGTTGAACATAGGTGGGTTTATAGATTGTAGTTAAATTGTAGTCAGTTTGTAGTTAATTGTAGTTTTTCATAAATTTGTGTAAATGTTGTATTTTTTTTGTACCTACTGGTTTATATGTATTGCTGAAAGCTGTAAATGGATTTTAAGGCAACGTCAATAAATGATTCAACAACGTTCACGATAAGAAGTTTCAGCCGACAATACACATGTTGCCTAATGGACGGAACATTCATACAGCACAAACGTACTACAGCAATAGTTGGTAGCATGGTCGTTCCAAAGTATTGTGATCCTAAGACTGTTTACACACTAAAGGACATACTAACTGACATGTTATTCAAACATGGACTGAACCTAAGATACATGCAGGCATGGAGAGAAAAGGAAAAAGCTTTACTGTTTTTGAGAGGGAATCCATGTGATTCCTACAACAAATTACCCACATATTTTTATATTATTGAGAAGAATTAACCTGGTTCTGTTGTTAAATTGAAGAAGGCAGCAGATGATTGCTTCTTATACGCATTTGTTGCTCTTTGTACATCAATAAATGGTTGGCAACATTGTAGGCCGGTGGTAGTGGTTGATGGGACACTCTTAAAGTCAGCCTACAGGGGGATTATGCTGACAACAAGCACCATGGATGCAGTAGGTAAAAAATGAAATAATTTTGTAGTTATTTTAGACAGTTTTTATAATGCAGTTTAATTTTAGTCACGTGTAGTTATTTTGTAGTTATATAAAAGAATGTAGTAAAATTGTCTATATTATCAATATGTATTGTCATTGTTATTTAATCATATTTTATGTCTATAAAATGTAGGTACTATTTTTCCCTTGGCATATGCTGTCGTTGATTCTGAAAACGACGCATCTTGGAAGTGGTTCTTTGAGTAATTCAAGAAGGCATATGATGAAAGAACTTCAATGTGTATTGTTTCAGATAGGCATGACAATATACTGAAGGCAACAGTAGTTGTCTATCCGGGCATGGCACACTACTCTTGCATGTGGCATATATAGACAAATATAAGGTCCAAATTCAAGAAGGGACATCTACAATTACATAAATTGTACTTTGCTACAGCAGGGTCATACACCCTGGATGAATTTAACGAAAGGATGTTGAAGATTGAAGAGGTAGACCCGCGTGTAAAGTCTTACCTATATGATATTGGCTATCATAGATGGTCAAGAGTACATGCAACGGTTAATAGAACTTTTACTGTGACGTCAAACATTGCTGAGTCGTTGAATGCTGTAACAAAAAAGGCAAAAGAGATGCCAATATTTGATTTATTTGAGTATATGAGGACTCTTCTTTAACGTTGGGAAAAATAAAAGTTATGAAAGTCAAAGGGTACTTTCACATACCTTGGTCAAAAATACAACAAAGAATTGGAAGACAACACTACAGTATCTTAGAGTATTATGTAATCAACAAAAAGTGTTGTAGAAAACCAAAACGACATATTTCCTACATTATTTTCCAATTCAACTACCAAATTACACAGACCAAACTAGGAACACAATCATCTATTTCTTCTATCGTTGCACTCTAGACCTCTCATTTTTTGCCGGAGCATCCTTTCTCCTTGCTAGCCTGCCAGTAACCTCATTCTCACTGATTGAACCATCTTCTTGCTTCTTTGTGGCATAGTCCCACAGTAGAGCTCTATAGCATCTACTGTGTTGGTCAATATCAGAAAGATCTTCCTTTGGGATCGCCAAATCTCCAAGGCTAACATACTCAGTAAAGGCAGCCACAAATACACCACAATCGCTGCATAAGATGAGAATTTTTCATTATATAACAAATGATTAAAACAAAATAATTACACATATAGAAAGGGAGATTAGTTTTTTACAGTGAGCTTTCCTTTTGTTGTGGAATCTCAGCAAACATCCATTGCATGTCGAAAGGGTCCGTAAATGGTTTCTCGATGTATGCCTTCGTGGTCTTGAAGTCAATATCTTTACGTTTACCATATAAACCAGTGCATGAAAAATACAGAGGGATAATGATTGAAAACTTGTCAACCAATGTCTCAACGGTTTTATGACAGTTTGCTTTCACCATTGAATCATAAACATAAATTTTCCTGTCTTTTATGTCAAAAACTAGCAACAACCAATGGAAGTTCTCTACAAGGTTCACATGCATGACCACATAGTCAACAAGATCCCAGGCAACATTAGCAAGAATTCTGTACCCGATAATATTTTCTCCAACATCATACTCTGGTTTAATAACCGAATACCTTTGTTCCGGTGGAGAACTTATGAACTTGTCATAGATTCTTTCAATCTTTGTCTTGAACAAGCAATCTGTTGTTGTGAACCTAGTATTATTGTTGGGGCCATATTTTCCTTTTTTTTGCAGATAATACAAAATAATATCAATGTGCTTCCAAAATAGAATAAACATATACAATAAGCTACAATGCAACCACACTTATCTTCAAAACAGCAACAGATTAAGTACATTTTGAATTTATTAAAAACTCTAATAGATTCTGCACTTTAGCTACATAGTGAAAGTACCTCACAAAATATAATTTAATTGTAGTTGGTATGGACCATATTGAACAAGTACTATATCTACTACTGACCCATCAGACTACAAAACAACTACAGATTAACTACATTTATGTATTGTATACATTAATTCACGATACAGAGGACAAAATGAAGCATAGCACCTAACTTAAGGTCCCAATAATCTGTAAGTTCAACCTACAGTTAATATTATTAGGCAAAATCAAAAGCTCTACAATATTACTACAAGGTAACCACAGTTGTGCTACACAGAGATTCCAAGTCAGTCAAAAGTACAAAAATTCAAGATTGGAATTGCTGGTTGTTCTCTCCTTGATGTTGGTCATTATTTTTTGTTGAACTTCCAGCAAATTACAATTTTGGGGAATATTTGAGAATACTTTATTGATATTTCTTAATTAGTCTTAGTGCAAAATTATACGTAAATTCATATCTTTGGCTCGTCCAAATCAAACCTCCTGTTTACCACGTTCATAACACTCTTCAAGGATTGATCTATGAACTCTCGAGGACTTGAGAGTTCCTAAAAAACAGCCTTCCTAAAAGCATCTAACTTTCCATCAACCTAAAAATTAAATATATAATTAGTTGGTAATCTTATTCTAATTGCTACATTTATAATACAATTCAACAAACTATAATTGTTATATATATATCAATATATATATATATATATATACATATATATATATATATATATATATATATATATATATATATATATATATATATATATATATATATATATACCATAAATTAACTACAATGTATGACATACTATAATTATTATTTGTGCAGTCAAAATGTAGCAAATTATTTCAATATATTGTAGTTATTCATAATACCTTATTAATCCCCTCATCCAACTTCCTGAGCTTGCTACTTGCAGATCAATGTCCTCTTGACAATCTGTATCTTTGGGTTCAAATGATAGAGAAGCAACAGTTGGAACATGTGATGGTTGAGCACCATGTTCATCTTCATATTGAATCTTGTCTGGCAGATTTAAAATTCCAAGTTCTTCTCCAGATTCAATCATGTTTTTGAACTGAATGATGGAAGTAATAGTTAATTCAAGTGACAAAAAAAATGTAGACTCAATGTAGTTATTATGAATGTAATTGTAGCATCATACAAAAGTGGAAAAAAATACCTAGAGCCACTCAGGCTTGATCATCTTCTCTTCAATTGCAATTAACCAAATCTGCCCTTTTGTAGCTGACCATCTGAAAATGCGAGGTACAGATTCAGAACACTTAGTGGCAAGCTCGGTGCTAACGGATGAACAACACTCATATAGCCACAGTTGCAAGGCTAATGAGCATCCCCGTATCAAATAAGAATGTACATGGGGATTAAGACGATGTCGTACAGATTCAATAACCTGCTTGAAGGCCCCATGGGTATGACTCAAAATTACATGACTCTATTAGAAAGATCATAAACTTGTCTATGAAAGTCACATGGTCTTTATCTGAAGGACAAACAAAAAATCCAACATATAAAGAATGCACAATTTCACCGCATCCACATCGTTTACCCATGCTTTACTAGTCACTACATTTTTCAAATGTCATTTCTCAAGCCTTTCTTTTTTCGGAAAATATGTATTCATTAAAGGGCTAACATAGGTTAAAGTGTAACCATATTCAAATAACTTACTCACGCAACTAAGACCAGTTATCAATCCAAATTATCTCAATGAAAAATTCAATTTTTCCCTCTTCAATAGGACTGAAAATATGAGTCAGTAGACTTTATCAATTCATACTTCATCAGAAGATGAAGTGATTGGTTTAGCATATATATTGGGGGGAGACCTAATCAGTAACCAAAACAAGTTTTTTTGAAAACCCTTAAAGCATTTGGAGAGAGTAATGCTTGTATCTGGCTTGGTATGCTAGGATCACACAAACTGTTGAATCTAAGCACACCATAATCAACATTTTGTTGTGCAAAGTAAGGTCCATTCTGAAGAAAATATAAAATTAGTGAACATTAGTAGTTTGCATAAATGTAGATTAACTGTACTCATAATGAAGTTAAGTATATGAGCTATACAAGATAAATGAAAAATATCATATCTGCAATTTAACCATCAGACTACATATCAACTACAAAAGAATT
This sequence comes from Nicotiana benthamiana, assembly GCA_034376525.1. Classification (NCBI taxonomy): domain Eukaryota; kingdom Viridiplantae; phylum Streptophyta; class Magnoliopsida; order Solanales; family Solanaceae; genus Nicotiana; species Nicotiana benthamiana. Next base: position 21,258,867 of record CM067337.1, on the reverse strand, counting down.
ACATTTATATATTGTGTAAGTGTCACAGCTCCAAGTAACCTACAAAATTGAGACAATGAATATACAAAATTAGGACGACACCATATTCTGCCAAATTACACTTGAACAATCAAAGAAGAACAAGGCACGTGTAAACATTATCTACATAATGTAACAGTTACTTCGAGGAACTCACAAAACATTGATTAATTTTATAGAGAATGAAGTTAAATGTAGCAACAATACAGGTTGCAATGAAAAATACCATATCTACAATTTAACGATCAGACTACAAATCAACTTCAAACTAACTATATTTATTGACTGTCTAGGAATCAAAGTTCAACTACAACTACAAAATTGGGACAAATAATCTACAAAACTAGGACAATACCATATTTTGCCAAAAATACTTGAACACTAAATTAATACTTGAACAACATATTTTTACAACAAAAACCAAACTACAAAACAGTGAGGAAAAATAAATCATGTTTACCTTTACTGAATTGTTTTGTGAACCAATTTTGGTACTTTTTTTAGGGTTTCTTCTTTTTTGGTTTAGATTAAGAAGGATAAACCTTGGGTTTTTTCATAGATCGAACTTTGTGGGAATCATCTACAAAATCATCATCTACACTCAACTCTTTTTACTTGCGTTTGAGTTGTTTTTTGACTACTTTATCAACTCCACCAGCATCAACATCATGCAAAGGCTTGCTTCTCATTTTTGCGTGGATTTGTCTGGGAGATGAAACACCAGTAGTTTGTTCAATTGCATGCGTCGATTGTGGGTTTTTGGGTGTTGAGTTTGGTGTTAAAACACCCAAATCAAGTGATGGAAGATTAGCTAATATAGCTTTTGACTATTTTTTGGGGAGTGTTGGTTTTTTTTAAGATTTAGGAGGTGAAGACAAAAATGGAAATGAATGCAAATCGCGGGGGATACAACTAAAGGTGATTAAGTGGAGAAGAAATTGATTGTAATTGTGGGTGAGAAGAGATTGTACGAGAATGGGGGAAAATTGAATGAAAATCGTGGGATGGGGGAATTAACTGAAGGTAAATCGTGAGGGGTGTGGGGGGGGGGGGGGGGGAGGAGAGACGGGTAAACGAAAAAAAGTAAAATATGGTCCTAAAATCACACCTACAATAAATGGAGGAATAATTATACCCTTTCTTTGAATTATGGTATATAATTCGTAATTTGGTATGCTTAAATGTAATTAACACAATCCTTAAATAATGAAGGTAATAAGATTTGGTATATGGTGTAGGTATGTAAAAATCACTTCTAAGATATAGCCTTTTCATGCCAGTTGTTGGACCTAATTGTCATTCCATGCCCAATTTTACCTACCTTTATTGACTAAGCCATTTCCTATTTTTTGTACAATTGCAAAATTTGGGCTATTTGCAGAGCTCAAGCTCGAGCAAAAGGCCCATGGTTATTTTCCTGTCAGCCTGTGAAGTAACATATTTACTATTTTTTTATATTTTTTTTGGTAATTAAATTTTTTATATATACCAGGGAAAGTATTTACTATCCAGACAGAACCTTTACAAAGTATACTACACTTCCCAGCCTCTCCTATACACGCTTTTACTATCCTTTTACTGTTCTAACTATTACTTAGGATAGTAGTCCAATCTACTTAGAATTTTCTCTATTTTCCTATTGCTTCGACAATGCACTTTTTGTACAATAGTTTGCTAAGTATCTCAGTTCCCCGATTACTTTGAACATATTTACTATTTATCTTGAAAAAACTTTTATTTCTCTGTTAAAAGTACATCAACATCCAACGATTAGTTTCATGCGTATTGTCTTTTATTATCGTACCAGACAACACTATTCAAACTTCAAAGACAGTGGAGCATGAGCGAGGTTTGGTTTTATAATCCGTTACAAGTGTTATTATAGTTATTCAACTTTTATAATAAAAAAAAAAGATTGCATAGGAGTTTTGTAAATAAAATATAAGAAATCTTTGTAAGGTCATTTACTTACATTTAAATTATAAGTGATCATAGGAGATCATTTATGAAAATAAAAAATACTAAATAGAAATAGTTTATAAAAATAAGACTTGGTAAAGACTTTTAGAACCCAATTAAGTAATTTGCGTGTAATGTCTTAGAATAAGTCGAATCCTTACTCTTAAAAATGAGTATGTATTTACCCTTAGAATCGGATAACAATTGAATTTATACTATAATTTTAAGGATATGTAATTTTACTTGAAACACATTGAGAAATATGTAAATGTTAGAAATTAACTGTAAAATAAAACAAATCAATGTAATGAACGATTTTGGCCTTCGAGCTAGATGGCCCACAAAACAACTAAGTATGCTAATGTACAATATGAACTGAACAACATAGCTTAAGAGAGAAAATGTAATGTATTTCTTTGTTATGTGTGAATATGATGATTACAAAATAATTAGAACCACCTTTATATAGAAGAGGAATTCTACTTATGGTGCAATTATAAATACAGAAGAAAATCTCATGATTGTCTAAATAACCAATCTTGACTTGATACGTGGCGAGATTTCCGCCATGATCATTGCCTGATCACTGATATCTCATCTTTATGTTATTTGACTAAGCTAGCTTCCTTCGATCTCGCTCGATCTCTATCCCGCTTCGACCTCGATCATGGATGGTCTCGATCTTGATCGGTCATTGATTCATGATCTTACCAATCCATCTTTGTGCCATGGTCCGATATAAATCGAAAGTGATAACTAACTTATCATGCTCCAGGCTTGATCAGTCTCACAAAAAGGAAAAGCCTGATTTTGACTGTATACAGATAGTCCTCTTATTTTTTGGAGAGTAACGACAAGAAACGACTTGATATTATCCAACCCCACCTCGATGGGTCATGACATAAGCGGCGAGACCGATCATAATGGCAATGAGAAGTGGGTATTGAAATGTCCCGTCAGTTTGGATATCAAGGCATTAAATGCCTGTCAGTAATCTCCTTGACCAAGTTAAAGAGGACTGCAACTGGATTGATAAGGACGTGGTGGTGCCCTCTCCTGAAGAGTTAATCACTCTCCACGAGGAAGGGTTTCTAAGTGTTTATACTTCCCTTTTCACATTGGGTCCTTTGGACCCGGTCATTATAGAATTTTGCAAGAAGTACGAGGTGACCCTCAGTCAAATTCACCCCTCTTTATGAAGGATAGTGATATTGCTCCGCTTCTTCGTGAGCCAAGTCGATGGCCTTCCCTTTACTCTCTATCACCTCGTACGCCTATATAGCGCCCAAATCTATTGAGGGGGACTAATAAAGCTTCAACTTTAGGTATCTAAGGAACCTTTCTCGAGCATAGATGAGGATAAGGATTGGGGCTGAATAGGTTGATTTGTACGAGTGAAGACCTCAGACTTGATCCAGGCCGAGAGTATGTGTTTTCCTGAGAAATGGAATATAAGGCGTAAGTGCAACTCTGTTCATTAATTTCGGCTTATTGTCTTTATTTTTTCATCCTTTCTTATAAGTGCTTTACTTGGTGCATCTATTGCATGGGTCCTGCGTGTGATTCCCTAACTCGAGAACAGGGTCAAGATCCTAGTATCGAAGTCGACACATGGCGAGTGCGCATGGCGTGATTTAGTAAAAGGTCGTTGGGAGGCCCGAAACCGTGGTAAATTTTTGTTTTCCTCTATGACTAGACAATTTTGATCGTGCTATGAATTTTTTCTCGATCTTACTTGTCTTTCTTTTGCATGTCTTGGGAGGGACCTGTTGCTGAGGCTCTCATCTTTCAATGAAGAAAACCTTCCCCAAACATCTCCTCCAAAAGTAGAGGAAAGAGCGAAAGAGGAGAGGGGCTCTGAGTTACTTGAGTTGGATGAGGAGAACCCCAAAAAGAGGAGAACCCGTAATGGAAATGTCATCCATGAAACAATGGACTCAGTCCATCGGCTACTAGATGAGCCCAAAGAGGATGAAGAAGAAACTGAGATGGCAGCTCGAGCCCGAGCCGGAGCTGATGCTCAAAATATCTCCAAGCCGTTAGGAGCTGAAACAGACCCACCTTGATTATGTGAGCCCGATGGGGAAGCCTCAACCGAAGTCCCTAAACAAGAGAGAGCTGAAACTGCTTTCTCTTAAGGTGAGAAGGCTATCAAGGAGGCGGCGGATTATATTGTAGAAACCACGTCCGAGGCCTCCCAATATGAAACTTCATTCATCTTATTACTTATAGAAATAGTCATGCCAGTCTTCTCGCTAAAGAAGAACTCTTTCACATGGTTTTAAAAGAGCCTAATTCCAGGTGGCACCTCAAAAGATTTACTTGGAGTGATAGATATAAGAGATACCCCTTCATTGCCTTCATTCTCTGATTCGACGATCAAGGATGCTCAGGTGATAAATACTTGCCACGGGGAAGGGGTCCATGGGGCCAAAGACCATTTCCATGGTTACCATGTTAGAGTGAAAGACATCACCGGTCTGGGTGACTTGGAAGTATCGAGGAAGGGCTCGAATGAAGCCTCCTCGAGTTTTAACTCACTAACCAGTTCCCAACCCCCAGTGTCGATCCGAGGCATAAACGATCAATCGCCATCTCGATCTCGGAGGATGCTTAGGTTCTCTCTGACCCCGTAGGGGTGGCTAGCCACCTTCGATGCTTGATCACCTAAGAAGACCAAGCCAAGATGGATGAGATGGAAATAACTTGTCTTTTCAACAAGGACCAACAAGCTCTAAATCGGGTCATCCCAAATTTACCTGCTAATGTCACTTTTCGTACTTAGACTTTTCGTCATTTATATAACTTCCTTCCCTATCTTTGTAGTATTTCGTGCTTCATCATGAGGATTTCCTCCGATTCCGAGGGGGGATGAGTTAGTATGAGGCCGAGGTCTGAGGGCTTATTGAGGAAAAAGATACAATGAAGCTTCTCAAAAAGAAAATAGAAGGGGAAACTAAAGGCCTCCGTGCTGAGCTAGAAACGACTCAGAAAGACCACGCCGAACTGGTCGAGCAGGTAAGAATAATATTTTAAGTTAGTGATGGAGATTCAGTCGTGGTATCTAATGGTTCGAACTTGCAGGTCTAATAAAAGCTTGATGTGATCAGGCAACTCCATTAAGAGGCCGATGCACAAAACATCGAGGCCGAAGGCTGGAGGGAGAAAACGGACCGCCTGGCCTCTGAGAAGGAAACTGCTCGGGCCCAACTGTCCTCGGCTAAAAACTAGCTCCGAGTATGAAAGAGGAAATCTTGGCATGGGCCAAGAAAGTCGAGGAGCTCCAGTCCCAATTGGGTTCAGCAGTCTCTGCTCGGGCAAATCTGGCCACGGAGCAGGAAGCGGCCAAAAATTAAAGTCAGGGCAGCCAAGTCGATGCTAACGTAGTGGTGGCTATCTACCAGGCCCATTCTTCAGCCGCTCAAATCCGAGCAAATGAGGTTGCCGAGACAGCTTAAGTTTGAGCAGAGAAGGTCGCCGAGCATGCCAAATGTCAATCTCGAAGGAAGACCCTTGAGGAAATCTATGCTCGGGGCTTTGATCTCACAACCGGGATCGAGAGTCCTAAAGATCTTGAATATGAAGCATAGATATTAGCTTATGCCGACGATGATGACGAGTCCGGAATCTTGAACAAATTTTCAAGCATAGAAGTCTCCGAAGGCTGAGATGTCTCTCCCAAAGATGACCAGTCCACTTAGGCTTTTAGAGAGTTTTTTGAATTATTTTTGAGGTCGTTTTAGCATTTGCAAAGAATTTCCACCTGGTCGTGTTACCTTTTTAAAAAGATTTTGATGAATATATATAAAACTTTTTTCCTTTCCATGTCTTCTAAGTCTGTTGTCTTTTTGATCTATTCAAATGTCAAAATGCCTTAGCATAAATTATAATGTTGTTATAAAATGATGTTGCATTCGAAGTTCAAAGATCGAGATAATTAGGACCGGCAATAAGTACTGTCTTAGACCATTTCTAATCGATGGACCCGACATGATTATTTGAACTTGAATTTACATAGCCTTTAAGCTTAATGGTCGAGTGTGGATATACTCGAACTCGGAATAAGGTAGCCCTTAGGTCTTCTAGTCGAGTGCGAACGATCTCTTGAACACGAAGTGAAAGCATCCCCTAGGCCTTTGTATGTTTTGTATTTGGCCGATCTGGCCATTGTAAAGTGATCATTTAATCATATATATAGGGCTTTCTACCCTTTTTGGCTTTCAAAATTTTCCCTTTGTTTATCATTCGTGTTCACAAAGGATGTAATGAAATAGCATGAAATAAGGAACTGTCTGAGAGTTCGTTTAATTTTGTGTTCATTAGAGTTTACGAGGCTTGACATTATCGAAGCCTTTTATGATTTTGTCGGGCGATCAACATTTTAATCAGGTTATGAAAGAACTTGATGGCCTGTTTTATTACCAAATTCGGACGTCTCCGAACCATGATAATTTGGTTGTAGCCGTTTAGTTCAGGATTTTCCCCTTGGGCTTATTTTCCAATTTTACTTGAAGCTTGCCCGAAGTGTCAGTCCCCGAGTAGGGTGGCCGTAGACTATAAAAATTGAGAGTTATCTAAATGGTCTTATGATCTCGAAGTTTTAAAATTTAGATCCCATTTATTTTTTGGACGGCAGTCCCCGAGCATGGGGATAATTATCCAAACTCTGGTTATGATTGGCCATTAATCCAATTTACATAATAGAACAAGAGATGAAATTGCAAAGTAGAAAAGTTTTTCTGAGGCATGAGATATTGGCTAGGAAAAATACTTCTTTTTATAATTAATTATACATGCGTACATATTCCATGCCATGGCTTGAGCAAACTACGCGAGCATGGTTCGTTTGACCGTTTTTACATAACAAATTTTCCTATCGAGACCCTGATGCCATGAAGTAGTTTCCTCGCAACAAACTTGACATTCAAGGGTAATGCCCCCAGTATTGCAGGTTGATTGTAATGAAGCCTCAAATACTTTTGAATTGTTCTAAGTTAGCACGGTCAATGATTTCCTGAATAAAAACCTTGCCGGAAAACACATTTAGGACAAAATCGGTCTTAGGGAAAAAAGAGTGCAACGTGTGCTTCAAGACCTAGACTTCATGTCGAGGAGTCCATCATTGTTTCTAATGAAAGACTAAATGAAGGGGTCGTACCTTAGGAGTAGTATCATTTTAGGTGGAATACGTTCCAATTGCTCGGTAGTTGTTCGTCGTTCATCGTGCCGAGCTTGTAGGATCATTTTCTGGCGATTTCAAGAACCAAGTACGATCCTTCCAAGTTCGGACCCAGTTTCCCTTTATTGAGATTTTGGGTTTTGAAGGTGAATTTTCTTAGCACCAAGTCCCTCGTTGTTAAAATTTTGAAGATTGGTTCTTTGATTGTAGTACCTTTAGATCGCTATTTTTGGGTGGCCAATCAGACGAGGGCATCTTTGCATCTTTCGTCCAAAAATTCTCGGCTTGTATTCACGGCATCATTATTTAACTCCTCTGTTGTATATCGAATTCTGATGCTAGTCTTTCCAACTTCGACCAGGATTAGAGCTTCGGCGCCATAACCTAATCAGAACAGTGTTACTCCGATACTGGATTTCGATGTTGTGCGGTAAGCCCGTAGAACCTCGGGTAGTATCTCTCTCCACTTCCTTTTGGTGTCGGTCAATCTCTTCTTAATGTTCTGAATGATGGTTTTGTTGGTTGATTCGGCTTCCGTTCCCACTAGGATGATAAGACGCCGATAGGAATCTTTTGATCTTGTGATCCTTGAGAAATTTAGTAACTTTACTGCAGATGAATTGCTTTCCGTTATTATATACAATCTGGGAGGGAATCGCGTATCAACATATGATGTGGTCCCTAATGAATTCTATGACTTTTGTTTCTCTGAATTTCTCGAAAGCCTATGCTTCAACCCACTTAGAAAAATAATCAGTCATAAATAAAATAAACTGAGCTTTACCTAGGGCCGATGGAATAGGGTTGACGATGTCCATACCCTATTTCATGAGCGACCATAGGGGATAAGACCGAATGGAGTTGCTCTCCGGGCTAGTGAATCATTGGCGCATACCTATGGCATTTGTGGCATTTTCGAACGAACTCATTTGCATCCTTCTCCATATCGGTCCAGTAGTACCCTACTCTGATCACTTTTGTTGACCAACCATTCGACAACAGAATGATTTCGAAAAGTTCCTTCGTGAACTTCCCATAGGACGTAGTTGGTACCTCCTGGTCCAAAAACATATTGCCAATGGTCCATCGAACATCCTAGTAAACATTATTCCATCTTACGACAAAGTGAACTGCGCTGCTTTTGGGCGCAAAGCTCTTGAATCTTTAGGGTATGATGGAAGCTTCATGTTCTTTAAGTACTCTATGTATTTGTTTCTCCAATCCTAGTTCAAAATCGTGGAGTTTATTTTGGAGTGGCCTTCTTCTATCACCGATCACATGAGTTGTACACATTTACCGAGTTGAGTTCGTCGTCTTCAACCGATGAACCCGGATTGTCAAGAGCGTTGACCTCGATGTTCTGTTCTCAAGGTATATGTTGCAAGTTCCATTCCATATATTGATGTAGAGCCATCTGTAATTTGTCCAAGTACTTCTGCATTCGGACTTCTCGGACTTCAAATGTTCTGGTAACTTAGTTTAACACGAGGAGGGAATTACAATTGGCCTCTATGACCTCTATTCCCAAACTTTTAGCTAGTTCGAGACTTGAAATCATGGCCTCATACTCGACTTAATTGTTAGTCAATTTTGTAGTTTTGATAGAATGTCTAACTATATTACGCATGGGTGATTTTAGCATGATGCTTAGTCTAAACCCCTTCACCTTCGAAGCAGCATCCTTAAAGAGGGTCCAGACTCCCGAAGATGTGCCCACTGTTGTCATATTATCTTTTTCAACCTTGGGTACAAGGGCCGGCACAATTTCATCCACGAAGTCAGCCAATATTTGAGACTTGATGGCGTTTCAGGGTCGACACTCAATATCGTACCCACTATTCTCCACGGCCCATTTGGCCAGTCGACCTGAAAGCTCAGGTTTGTGAAAATATTTCAAAGAGGATAAGTTGTCACAATACATATTAGATGGCATTAGAAATATGATTTTAGCTCCCTAATGGCAAAAGGGGGAAGATAACGGGTATGCACTCTCAATACTTATCGGCATAAAAAGAGGGGGAATTCATATATTGAGGGGGAACAAAATTGCATATCTATATACTTGTTGCATATCTTTACTTGTCTTGAATCGTCATTATGAATTTCCTAATATGCATATCCCGCTTAAAGTTTGCCATTATCAAAAGGGGGGAAATTGTTGGAAACACGTTCTCAAGGCATTATACTAAACGTGTGTTCATATTTGTAGGTTTTGATGAATGACAAACTATGCGCAAATTGACATATGACGAGGTCCAAGCACAAGCGCAAAATTGATATATAACGAGATTCAAGCACAAGACTAAGATCGAGATTAAGTTTTATATGAGTCGGTATTTAATTGTGATCTTGATCCGACAACTTAAACTCAAGACTTGGCTTCTCTCGTAAAAATATTTTTAACAAATCATGCATATTTAGAGCAAAATGATTTTAAATAATGCATATTTACTTTAGTCAAAATGATGTTTAAACATGCCTCTAAAATCTGGACTAAGATAATCGATTATGTACTTATGATAATCGATTATGTTTAAGTCGGCTGCTTGACAATCGATTGTGAACTTATGACAATCGATTGTGTTAAGGCAGTGAGCATCAGATTTTTCAAATCTGCATGACAATCGATTGTGAACCTATTGGCAATCGATTGTGATGAGGCAGTGTCCATCAAAGTTTTTCAAAGCTCAAAATAATCGATTGTGAAGCTAATGACAATCGATTGTGAAGAGACAGTGTCCATCAGATTTTTCAAAGTCACAAAATAATCGATTGTGAACTTATGACAATCGATTGTGTTGAGGCAGTGTCTTCCAGACTTTTTCAAAGTTATTAAATAATCGATTGTGAACCTATAACAATCGATTGTCAAGAGGCAGTGTCTAAATTGATTTTTCAAGACTGATATATAATCGATTGTTAACTTAATATAATCGATTGTATAACTGACTGTTGCCAAAATATTTACAAATACCGTCAGGTAATCGATTATTGATTTCCTATAATCGATTGTTTTAATTAAAATCTGGAAAGGATTTTTTGAACGTTGCTGAGTAATCGATTATTGATTTCCTATAATCGATTGTTTTAATTAAAATCTGGAAAGGATTTTTTGAACGTTGCTGAGTAATGGATTGTAGATTTCTGACAATCGATTGTTTTAAGTAAAATCTGGAAATGATTTTTTGAACGTTGCCGGTAATCGATTATTGATCTTAGATAATCGATTGTTAAGCGTAAAATCTGGGATTGATTTTTGGAAGAACTGGCAAACAATCGATTGTAGTAATTTGACAATCGATTGTCACAGAGTAAAATCAGCAACTCTTAATTGGCAATTAGGCAACGGTAATACAAAGTTTTTCAACTATAAATACAGCTTCAATTCAGTCTTCTAAACACAACAACTGATCATACAATTGCTAAAGCTTGCATACTTTATTGCTTATCATTTTATATTCATTACATAAGCTTTTGAGAGCCAAATTCTTGTCGAAAGTTGTTGCGATCTTTAGCGTATTCTTTTTACTCATATCTACTCTTAAAGGAGTGTCTTGTTTGAGTGCTAAGTGTTTTTGTACACTTGAAGGGAAGTGTTAGTCCCTTGTGTTGTAAGAAGGAACTTGTGTTTCCTTGGTTGAAGTCTTGGAGTGTTGTATCTCCGAGCAAAGGTTGTTGAGGCTTGTGTCCTCAAGTTGTAACGGTTTGTTGAGCACCCGTAAGCTTAACAAGTTAGTGGAAATCTCGAGAGAGTCTCTCGGGGACTGGACTAGCCACGGGTTGTGGTGAACCAGGATACATCGGTGCGTTTGTTCTAATTTATTTACTTATCGCACTTATTTATTTCCTGCAATTTTTAAATTCCGCAAGTTTACGCTAATTTTTATTACAACGCTATTCACCCCCCCCCCTAGCGTTAAGCGTATTATCTAACAATTGGTATCAGAGCCCAACTCTCTGAAGACTTAACCATTTGAGAGAAACATCTATGGCTTCTACTCGTAATTCTTTTGCAGGAATAAGTGAAGGACAATGCTCCACCCGACCACCGCTATTCGATGATACAAATTATACATACTGGAAGGAGAGGATGAGAATATTTGTACAATCAAATAGTTTTCATCTTTTGAAGGTCATAATGAATGGAGAACAAATTCCAACCAAGAAGGTTGAAAATGAATGGGTCCCAAAGTCTGAAGATGAATACGATGCGGATGATATCTGAAAGGTGCAAAATAATGCTAAAGCTATTAATTCATTATATTGTGCTGTAAATGCTGATGATTACAGGAAGATATCTTGTTGCACAACGGCGAAGCAAATGTGGGACAAGCTGGAAATTACGTACGAAGGTACGGACCAGGTAAGGGAAGCCAAAATTGATTTCCTAACCCATGCATATGAATTGTTTCACATGAAGGAAGGTTAAAAGGTCGATGATATGTTTGAACGATTTTCAAAAATCGTAAATGATTTACATGCTCTTAAGAAGACCTTCACGGATAAGGAACTTGTCCGAAAAATTCTCTGAAGTCTCACTCCGGAATGGCGATCCAAGGTCAACGCGATTCAAGAATCCATTGGCATTTCAAATGTCACCATCGACGCATTAGGAGGTAATCTTAAAACTTATGAATCTACTATACTTAACATACTTAACCCTCTTGTTGATGATCAAAGGAAGCAAAGAATCGCTCTCAAGGCAAGCACAAGCCAACCTTAAAATGATGAGAACGGAGACAACGAGTTCGGACTCGCTATCAAGAGATTTCAAAAGTTCATGCGAAAAGAGTATGAACGAAAGGGCAAAAACCAAGGAGATCAAATAAAGTGCTATGAGTGCGGAGAAACCGGGCACATTAAATCAAATTGACCAAATGCTAAAAAGGAGAAGAAACCATTCAAGAAGCAACGAGCATACATATCTTGGGGAGGCGACTCCGGTGACGAGTCAAGTGAGGAAGAAGAAGACGAAGCCGCAAATCTTTGTCTTATGGCACAAGAAGACAACAAAGAAGAGGTATGTTTGAAGGGATCAAGTGTACTATTGTACCTTGATAGTGGATGCTCAAATCACATGATGGGAGACGAATCCAAATTCCTTCAACTAGAACACAAGGAAGGGGGAAGTGTTATTTTTGGTGATAACAACATAGGAAAGATTATCGGCATCGGATCGGTCGGTAAGGATGAAATTTCTTCCATTAAGCATATATTACTTGTGAAAGGTTTAAAACATAATCTCTTGAGCATAAGTCAATTATGTGACAAGGGAAATCTTGTTTTATTTGATTCGGATGAATGCTTAGTTTTTAGACGTAGCGATTTTAAAATTATCCTTCGTGGTTTTAGAATGGATAACATTTATATGGTTGATCTTGCAAATTCTTCACCCGAATATGTGAATTGCTTAATGAGCAAAGAGGATGATTCTTGGTTATGGCATCGTAGAGTAGCTCACATCAACATGCATCTTTTGAACAAATTGGTCTCACAAAATTTAGTTGTTGGTCTTCCAAATTTGAAATTTTAATATGACTCTATTTGTGATTCTTGTCAAAAAGGGAAGCAAACAAAAGCATCTTTTAAATCGAAAAATATTGTTTCAATTACTAGACCATTGCAATTGCTTCACATGGATTTGTTTGGACCATCTCGCATTGAAAGTCTTGGTAGAAATCATTATGCTTTTGTTATTGTTGATGATTATTCCAGATTTACTTGGACTTTATTTCTTGCCCATAAAAGTGATGCTTTTCAGAATTTTAAATATTTTCTTAAACGTGTTCAAAACGAAAAGGAAACAACCGTCACTTCAATTAGAAGTAATCATGGGTGAGAGTTTGATCACAATCTCTTTGCGGACTTTTGTGACGAACTCGGTATCGAGCATACCTTTTCCGCTCCACGAACCACAACAAAATGGGGTGGTGGAAAGGAAAAATAGGTGTCTCGAAGAGATGGCTAGAACCATGCTCGAAGAGGCTAAGATTCCCAAACATTTTTGGGCGGATGCCGTGAGTACCGCATGCTACGTATTAAATAGAGTAGCAATAAGGCCAATACTCATGAAAACCCCTTATGAACTCTAGAAGGGAAGGAAACCAAATATCTCCCATTTTAGAGTATTCGGTTGAAATATTTTTATTCATAACAATGGAAAAGATCAATTGGGAAAATTTGATGCCAAATCCGATTAAGGAATTTTTATTGGGTATTCTTCACGTAGCAAAGCATATAGGGTATTTAATAATAGAACCCAAACTGTGGAGGAATCCCCTCATATTGTATTTTCCAAAAATAATGCTCGCTTGGCGAGAAAGGATTCTTGTTCTGATCTTGCAGGTATTCTAAATAGTTTAAAAGACAAAGTACAAGAGGAAACTCCTAAGGAAATTCAAGATGAAATCTTGGAACAATCAACGGAGGAAACGCCACAATTGGAGAAAGAAACGAAAATGCCTAACGAGTGGAGGACAATCAAAGATCACCCTCTCGAACAGGTAATTGGCGACGTCGGAGAAAAGGTAAGTACCCGAAACTCTCTTAAGAACACCTTAGGACACACTTCTTAAGAGATCACGTTCTCATTGCATTATTTCGTTACAAATTACTAACTTGAGCGTCGGAGACGTCTAATTCTCTTTTGCAGGTATCGCCCTAAAGGCAGGGGGAATTATAAAGAAATGGCATAGAACAATCGATTGTTACAGCAAATAATCGTTTATTTAACTGTGCGGAGAATCGATTAGCAAGTATCACTAATCGATTATTTATGTTTGATGCTTATTATGCATTTGTGTTTAATAATCGATTTTTTAACTGTATAATCGATTACTGTCTGAGCCATTTAGTACTGCTTTCCTAAAACAATCGATTGTTTCATAAATATAATCGATTATTTTCCGAGTCAGAAAATTACTGTGCTCACTGTATCACAACAATCGATTATCATAATTCAACAATCGATTATTTTTTGTCAGTAATTCAAATATTTGTTACCGTTTGGGTCCGGCAATCGATTTTGTGTCAGTTCTGAGTTCAAGTCAAAATCTGCTCAACAATCGATTATTTCGTTTCAACAATCGATTGTCTAACGGTCAGTGCAAATTATTTTTACCGTTTCTGACTGTTTTGGCTCATAAATTTCTGCAGATTTTCATCATAAATGAAATGCCATTCTTCCCATTATAAATAGGCATCACAAGTCTTCAATTTTATTCACTCAAGCATCAATCTTTGCTCCCAAACCTTCAAAAATCTTCCAAGTTTCTTACAAAGTTCATTACTATTTTTTTTTAAATATCGGGCAGACACTCTAAACGTTCCCGTTCAGGTAGACAAGGTGCATCTTCTTCTGCTCCTCCACCTCCAAATTTCCCTTATCAAGATGGGTCTATTTTACAATTCAATACTGAAACCGAGCTTACTAGATTTTTGACAAAATTCGAAAAGCGCGACATTCTTCCTCCTCACTTTTCAACAAGCAAGTATCTTGAATCATATGCCCCCGCTGCAAACATTCTTAAGGAATGTCAACTTCTTGACTTTTTATATCTTACCTATCTTTATATTAATCCTCCGTTGATTCAAGCGTTTTACTGAAACCTTCATGAGGATGACGATGGTGAGCTTGTGTCAAATATTAATGGTGTTCAAATTCTTTTGTCTAATGAAAACTTGCATTCCATTGCCCATCTTCCTCGAAATGGCGAAAACATTACTCGCTACATTAGAGAGGCCGGCGCCTTATTTGATGAGAAAATTCTCCTAAACCAAATAGTCTTACATCTTATGATCCTAATCTATCCACTCGGCGTCCTACTATCACGGGAATGCTCCCCGAGTATCGTTTGATTTTCTATTTCATCACCCGAGTCCTCAAGCCTCGGAAGCATAATCATACCACTCTTTCCCAAGAGGACGCTAAGCTCATGCATGCCATTATAACCGGAGCTCACATCAATTGGTGTAAGTTCGTCAAGATTCACATGCTTGATGCCATCGGAGATGATAGACCTCTTCCCTATGCCCTCCTTATTATGAATTTTCTTGAAGCTTCCGAGTTCAACACTTCCATCGGTCCTCTCAAAAAGGGCACCAAGAAGTGGGAAATTTCAGAATCCTCCTTTCCCCATGACGGTGATCATGCAGCTCCTGCTCCTCCTCCAACACGTCAATCGCGTCAGCCTCAAGAACCTACTCTTCAATCCATTTCCGACCAAATTGCTTCATTGACCACCTCTGTCGGTCAATTGACACATGAGATCCATAGATATTTTGACCATGTTCATTATCCATATGCCGGTCTTGTTCCCTATGAAGCAGTGCCAGATGATGAGGCGGGAAATGATGATGAATAATTTCTTTATTTGTTTTTCTATTTTATTGTTCTATGTTTTTATTGTTCCCGTTATGTAACCGTTTTTTATTAATAAATAAACAAGTTTTTTAATTATTCTATATTTTTGCTAATGGCAAAAGGGGGAAGATAATGGGTATGCACTCTCAATACTTATCGGCATAAAAAGAGGGGGAATTCATATATTGAGGGGGAACAAAATTGCATATCTATATACTTGTTGCATATCTTTACTTGTCTTGAATCGTCATTATGAATTGCCTAATATGCATATCCCGCATAAAGTTTGCCATTATCAAAAGGGGGGAAATTGTTGGAAACACGTTCTCAAGGCATTATACTAGACGTGTGTTCATATTTGTAGGTTTTGATGAATGACAAACTATGCGCAAATTGACATATGACGAGGTCCAAGCACAAGCAAAAAATTGATATATAACGAGACTCAAGCACAAGACTAAGATCGAGATTAAGTTTTATATGAGTCGGTATTTAATTGTGATCTTAATCCGACAACTTAAACTCAAGACTTGGCTTCTCTCGTAAAAATATTTTTAACAAATCATGCATATTTAATTTAGAGCAAAATGATTTTAAATAATGCATATATACTTTAGTCAAAATGATTTTTGAACATGCCTCTAAAATCTGGACTAAGATAATCGATTATGTACTTATGATAATCGATTATGTTTAAGTCAGCTGCTTGACAATAGATTGTGAACTTATGACAATCGATTTTGTTAAGGCAGTGAGCATCAGATTTTTCAAATCTGCATGACAATCGATTATGAACCTTATGACAATCGATTGTGATGAGGCAGTGTCCATCAAAGTTTTTCAAAGCTCAAAATAATCGATTGTGAAGATAATGACAATCCATTGTGAAGAGACAGTGTCCATCAGATTTTTCAAAGTCACAAAATAATCGATTGTGAACTTATGACAATCGATTGTGTTGAGGCAGTGTCTTCCAGACTTTTTCAAAGTTATTAAATAATCGATTGTGAACCTATAACAATCGATTGTCAAGAGGCAGTGTCTAAATTGATTTTTCAAGACTGATATATAATCGATTGTTAACTTAATATAATCGATTGTATAACTGACCGTTGCCAAAATATTTTCAAATACCGTCAGGTAATCGATTATTGATTTCCTATAATCGATTGTTTTAATTAAAATCTGGAAAGGATTTTTTGAACGTTGCTGAGTAATCGATTATTGATGTCCTATAATCGATTGTTTTAATTAAAATCTGGAAAGGATTTTTTGAGCGTTGCTGAGTAATCGATTGTAGATTTCTGGCAATCGATTGTTTTAAGTAAAATCTGGAAATGATTTTTTGAACGTTGCCAGTAATCGATTATTGATCTTAGATAATCGATTGTTATGCGTAAAATCTGGGATTGATTTTTGGAAGAACTGGCAAACAATCGATTATGGTAATTTGACAATCGATTGTCATAGAGTAAAATTAGCAACTCTTAATTGGCAATTAGGCAACGGTAATACAAAGTTTTTCAACTATAAATACAGCTTCAATTCAGTCTTCTAAACACAACAACTGATCATACAATTGCTAAAGCTTGCATACTTTATTGCTTATCATTTTATATTCATTACATAAGCTTTTGAGAGCCAAATTCTTGTCGAAAGTTGTTGCGATCTTTAGCGTATTCTTTTTTCTCATATCTACTCTTAAAGGAGTGTCTTGTTTGAGTGCTAAGTTTTTTTGTACACTTGAAGGGAAGTGTTAGTCCCTTGAGTTGTAAGAAGGAACTTGTGTTTCCTTGGTTGAAGTCTTGGAGTGTTGTATCTCCGAGCAAAGGTTGTTGAGGCTTGTGTCCTCAAGTTGTAACGGTTTGTTGAGCACCCGTAAGCTTAACAAGTTAGTGGAAATCTCGAGAGAGTCTCTCGGGGACTGGACTAGCCACGAGTTGTGGTGAACCAGGATACATCGGTGTGTTTGTTCTAATTTATTTACTTATCGCACTTATTTATTTCCTGCAATTTTTAAATTCCGGAAGTTTACGCTAATTTTTATTATAACGCTATTCACCCCCCCTCTAGCGTTAAGTGCATTATCTAACATTGGCTTCACATATGGTCGGACTCACATAGTAGACAGGGAATTGCATACCTTGTTCTTCTTGGACCGGGACTCCACGTACAAAAAAAGTTACTCGTCCACTTTCAGGGTATGAAGCAACGATGGGCTCGATAAATACTGCTTTAGTTCCTCCAAGGCTTGCTGGCATTCCGGAGTCCATGCAAAATTGCTCTTCTTCTTAAGCAGTAAGAAGAATCGGTAACTCCTACCTGAGAATCTCGAGATGAATTGCCCTAGGGTAGCTATGCACCATATTATCCTCTGCCCAACCTTTACATTATCTACGATCGTGATATCCTTGACAACTTTTGATTTTATTGGTGGTTGATCTCGATCCCTCAATCGGACACCATTAAAATAATAAACTTTCCCAAGTCAAACCCGAACGTGCACTTTGTCTGGTTGAGCTTCATATTGTACTTCCTTTGTATATTGAAAGTTTCCTGCAAATTCTTTAAATGGTCCTCTTCTCACAGAGACTTAACTAGCATGTCATCAATATAAACTCCAAATATTTCCCTATTTCTTCTTCGAACATTCTGTTGACTAAACGTTAGTAGGTTGCACCATCATTTTATATTCCAAATGGCATAACATTATAACAATAGGTACCATACTTAGTGTTTAATGAAGTCTGTATATGGTCTTCTAGGTTCATTGTATTTGGTTGTACCCGCAATAGGCATCGAGAAAACTGAGGATCTCGTGGTCGTGGCATCAATAATGCATTTGATGTTATGAAATGAAAAGAATCCTTGGGAAATACTTTATTTAGATTTTTGTAGTCTCCACGCATCCTAAGCGTGTTTCCCTTGTTATTGACTACTACTATATTTGCTAACAATTTGGGATATTTTACTTCCCGGATGGATCCTATTTTGAGAAGTTTGGTTACGTCATCTTTGATGAAAGTGTGTTTGACCTTGGACTGAGGCCTCATTTCTTCTTTCACTGGAGGAACTTCAGGTCCAAGATTAGTTTATGAGTAGTGATCTCCGGTGGGATCCCTATCATGTCGAGATGGGACTAGGCAAAACAATTCATATTAGCTATAAGATATTGGACAAGTTTTTTCCTGAACTCAGGAGTTAAAACTGTGCCCAGGTATACCTTTTGATTGGGTTAATGCTAGATCAGTATGATCTGTTCCAGTTCCTCGGCCGTTGATTTCTTAATGTTAGAATCGTCGGGGATTACAAAAGATCGAGGTAAAATATAGTCATCATACTTTTAAGTCCCCAGTCCTCCAATTGGGCCGAGGTTGGTGTCTGTGGTTGCTATTTAACCTCCTGCTTTCTGTTCAATCTTGACCCGTTTGTTGATGAGATCGCGGATATCAGTATCACTTTGTTGATGGCAACCATTTCCTTGGTGGCGTACTACTCCTCGTAAACTATTTTGACTCCCTCTAATGTTGGGAACATTAGAACCTGGTGAACGGTCTAAGGTACGGCCCTCGTGTTATAGGTCCAACGTCTCCTGAATAAGGCATTCTACCTTGTATCTCCCTCGATCATATGGAACTTTTTTTCTTGGATGGTCTTGGCCACGTTTACTAGCAAAGTTATCTTGCCTTTCGTGGTTTCACATGCCATATTGAAGCCGTTTAGAACTCGGTCCACGAGTGCAACCTGATCCTATATATATATATATATATATATATTCTACAACCCTTGATCGAATTATGTTGGCCAAGCTACCTGGATCTATCAAAATACGTTTAACTTGAATTTTATTTATAAGTGCATATATTACCAGTACGTCGTTGGGGAGTTGTTCGATTCCTTCTGAATCCTCATCATACAAAGAAAAGGTCCTTTTTGGTAAGTAGTCTCGAGTTCGCTTCTCCCTTGTGATCGACACCTTGGTGCGTTTAAGTCCTTGGAGTATATCTCCCCCTCCAACGATCATGAATCACGTGATATGGATCTTCTAGCACGTTCTGTCCGTTTGAGTCACTTTTTTTGAAGTGGCTCTTGGTCTGATCAATGAATAATTCCCAAAAATTCCCCTCGTAGAACAATCGGGCTACTTCCTCCCTTAGCTACCTACAATATTCTTTTTTGTAGTCATGGGTCCCATGATACTTGCATATTTGATTTGTATTTCTCTAGGCCGGATAGGTCTAAAGAGGTTGAGTCCATATGGGATCTTTGATACTTTTGATGGCCGATACGATAGCGGATGTGCTTCTTTGGGCCCGACATCCATATCGAAACCACTCTTACTCATGACTCGTCAGGAGATTTGTCCTCGATCATTCCTTCTATCATTTTGAATGGGGTTGCGTCCATGCTCATTATTTCTTCGGTCTCTACTGTATGGCTGATATCGATCTCTCTTCGACTGTGGTTCCCGGTCAATATACATTTTAACTTTGTCGATGAGCCTGTTTGGATAAACGGACACAGAAGGAGCCCCTAACTGGTCGTCCCAGACCCTAATATTTGACTAGTACCTAGTATGGACATCAGCCCATGTTACAGCTGGATATTTGATTAAATTCTATGTCAAGACCCAAACCTTGCTCCGATAGTGATGGTGTCTCTCGTGAAGATAAGGCTAGCCAGACCATTTCATAACACCACTTTTAAGCAGTTAATCAATTCAATAACAGTTCAAATATGATTTAATTATATTAATTAAGGTAATTACAACCCAACACAGCCCTAATCGGGGTGTCACAAGTCACGAGCATCTATAAGAATGAAATTTCCACTTTACAGTCTAGAAATACACTGAACAAGAATAATGAATAACATAGGAAGACAATGGTGCTGCGAACGCTGGTAGTCACCTCACTAATACCTCTACAACTCTGACTCCATGCAGTCAATAGCCACTATCGGGTGAATAAATATCTGCAACTACACACGAGGTGCAGGGAGTAAAGAGAGTACCCTAACTCAGTGAGTAATAAAAGTAAATAATAACTAAGCAACCAACATGCTGTACGGAAGACGGGTACAATTTATGAGAAAATAGTGAAATCTGTGAAATCTTTAGAAATGCCTTGGCTTAGTTCAAATCTTTTAAGTAAAAATTATCTTTTCAATAATTACGAAATCGATTTCAAAATGGTTAGTGCTGATAAGCACAGTAAATCCGCCCATCCGGCACAAATACCACAGTATAACAGGTAAAAAGGAAAATAAGTATGCAAGATGAGAACATAAAAGTTCGCCGCTCAGGACATATCTCAAACTGAACC
Source organism: Nicotiana benthamiana (assembly GCA_034376525.1). Classification (NCBI taxonomy): domain Eukaryota; kingdom Viridiplantae; phylum Streptophyta; class Magnoliopsida; order Solanales; family Solanaceae; genus Nicotiana; species Nicotiana benthamiana. The sequence goes on along the minus strand of CM067337.1, from coordinate 21,238,025 downwards.
AGTCCCTCGGGCTCACTCTCAACAACACTCTCAGCCCCTCGGGCTCTCTCTCTCTCAGATGGTGCTCTACCCCACGTCAACTATCCGGCCTGCAAGTCACCTCAGTATAGACTACGATGAGTAATCCGGGGTTTTAAACCCTCAGGATATCATTTACAATCATTGCTCACCTCGAACCAGCGAAATATCTAACTCGCGACACCTTTTCCCCTCAAATCAGCCTCCACGCGCATCGAATCTAACCAAAATCATAGTGAATACATCATAATATGCTAAAGGAACAATACCCAATCGAAAATAATTGAAAAATATCAAGAATCTCGAAATTAGAAGAACCCGAGCCCCGGGCCCACTTCTCAGAAATCACTAAATTTAACATTAATGCATTCCTCATCTTCTCACGAGTTCATACATACTAAGAATTCTCGAATCCGAGCTCAAATGACCATTGTATTAAAAATCAAGCCCCGGGGGCCCTAGGGCGAGGCGTACCGAACACGCCCCAGGGCGATGGCGGGGGCCAAGAGTCTCGTATGGCGTACGCCTAGAAGTTTGAGGAGTACGCCCGGACGAGTTTTTTGGTTGAGGCGTAAGCCCAAGAGACATCGTTTTAATAAGAAATTAAAAATATTAAATTGAAAAATAAACTTTCTTATATTGCTAAAAAGCCTTAATTAGAAGTCTTTCCCAATTCTTTCCGCTAGTCTACCTCTACCAAGAACAACGATTTATCACTTTTTGCAACAGAAAACTTCATTCTTCTCCGTATGTCAAATTGAACAGGTTTGTTCCTTCCTCCATGTTAAAATTTTATTATTTTGAATTCATTAATTTCCTCTCTTTTTACATTTCACTATTTGTTTGTAATTAGTTTTTAAAGTTCAATGCTTCTCTTGCTCTCTTTCAAAATATAATATGGGGTTATATGTATGCCTGCTTTTATATGTATTGATTGTATTTATACATAATTTAACTTATTTATTTGGGATTTATAATTTTATTAGATAATATATATATATATATATATATATATATATATATATATATATATATATATATATATATTATTTAAAGTTTCTTTTTTCAAAATTTATGCAATTTTACCAATTTAATAATATTTTTTATAATTATATTATTTTATAAAATATTAAAAATTAAATAGCGATGGCTTAAGCCCCGGGCCTCGGCGCTTACGCCCCGCTAAGGCATATGCAAAACGCCTCGCCTTACACACCGGCCTTTTAAAACACTACAAATGACCCATGAAATCCTAATTTAAAATCTCAAAATCCCAAGCCTTAGTTCATCAATTTTAGGCTTAATTTCGAAGAATTTCTAGATGGATTACACAATAAGAACGAGTTTTAAGTTCAAAAAGCTTACCTACGATCGATTCTCCTTGAATCCCTCATCAATTTCCTTCAAAACGTTCCCAAAAAGATCAACAATGGAGTAAATGAGTTCCGAAATTGCGGGATGAAACATTTTAAAACATTCTGCCCAGTTATAGGTCTTTCTTCTATGCGATTCCGCCCCAGGCTCACGATCGCGATGCAAATAAATACGGCTCCACATTATTATCCCTTGCGAACGCATAAAGACCTCTGAGAACGCGATGATATATTTCCTTTAAATTATACGAACGCGGGCCACTAGCCGCGAACGCGAAGAGCAAATAACTCACCCTCAATTCCTCCTATGCGAACGCATATTGACCAAAATAATCTAAAATCATCAAAACACCACGATTAACACTAAAATTATTGAATAACATTGAATTCAAGCCTAAGTTCATTAAAAACTTCCAAAACACGCATTCGATCAAAAATCTAAGCAAATCACCTCCAAATAACCTGAAATTTTGCACACACATCCAAAACACCTTTCCGACCCTCGGATCAAAATCCCACCTATCAACCGGAAATCGCCAAAACACAAACTTTGCCAATTCAAACCTATTTCTAATTGATCCTCCAAAACCACTTTTGATCACGCTCATAAGTAACAAATCATCCCCCAAAGCTAATCGAATCACCGAAAATAACATTCGAGCTCTCTAACTCATAAGTCAAAATCTGGTTGACTTTTTTTTTCCAAACCAACCCTCCTTAAAGAGACCAAGTGTCTTATTTCCGAAAAAAACCAATCCAATTAAACTCTAACATACCAAATGCCAATAATGAAACATGAAGAAGCATAAAATAGGGGGAAACGGCGCGGCAACTCATGAGACGGCGAGTCGGACCGTCTGATCCTCCATAACTTAAATAAACGCTCATCCTCGAGCGTACCTAGAGTTTTCCTAGAAGCCAACCAATAGCTGAACGACCTTACCAAGTAAATACTCGTGGGTGATCCGACGTCCACCTATCTCGCATTGGTCCAATAACACAACATAGTTGACCTTTTACAATCCATCTAGTCCGTAAACTATAGAACCACATTGCACATTCCGAAATGATACACATGATTAGAACCTTACATCTATACAAATAATAAGCCCGAACGAGTTGTAATAACCCATACCTGCAACCTCGATGCCATTACATTATAAACTACATAGCTCTAATGCTCGCAACAATAACCTTTATTCGCAGCAGCTGCACACAACACCTAAATACCGATAGAGAAACTCTTATCGACTGAAATCTCATTCCAACACTTTCATATACTTCCAACGATACTGAAAAACGCAATAAACTAAAACCATTTCTTAGATTAACCATTCATGAGGCTACTTCCCCTATAGAAATTACCATAGAAAATTTGAACCAAACCTCGATATTAACCACTTAAAAATGCTGAAATTGAATATGCTTGTATTCATTGATGATCCCAACGATCCCTTCTGGCCAAACACACCATCCTGGTAACATGACACATCAATACAATCCTAAGCCACAACTTGCATAATACGAGCACCAATAAGGAAAAGTCTAAACATACTCAAATCATGAAAAATGGCTCAAACGAAAGAGTTGTACCTCAAACTCATTAGTACCATCACAACACAAGGCTGATACCCCGTCTCACATCATAGAAATAGAACAACTGAATCTACCCCGAATGGGCATATCTCCACGTGGCCTCGCTACAACGCGCGATCCTATCCAAACATTGTCACACATGAAACACCTCAAGTTTCTATGCTCAAAATCGATAGCCTCGCACAATTTGATATCTGGAACCAAAGCATTTCATCGTACCCATGGCGAAGAAAATAACATACACCACACCATTCTAAAAGAACATAACCGATGCGCCATTCTCCTAGCAACACCCAATTACTCTTCCACTCGACTTCCACTAAGAACCCCAATAGAATCGCGCCATACATGCCCATAACCAACAAATCATAACGTATCGCAACAAAAAAAACAATTCATAGATCTCTCCAAATCATTCATAAGCTCAATAACGATCAAGTCAACCAATCACTCGACAATACAATTCGGCTAACCAAGCTGACTCAAGCTAGACAACACATCTACATTGGTCTGCCAACGAACTTCTTACCAAGGAAACCTGAAACTGTTCCTTTCCTCGTCTATAACTTATGTCGGTGACATATGATACGATGCCCGGCACCAAATCAATACCGAAAATCGACAACCTAGCCCGGCACGAAAATGTATTCGAAAAGTCGCTCAACACCGGATCTGAATCCATGATAGCAACCTATGCACTGTCAATCGTCACAAAGGCCCAATTAATTAAGAAAACAATCCCCGCCCATCCGCCCGTTGGGTCTTTGAAATATAAACCAATGTGCTAGAACATAATCCACGAACCTCGCCACTCAACCCGTGGCATTTCCGACATAATCCATAGGGCAATAGTTCGGAATCACTCAACACTAAGACAACCAGTCTGAATTCCAACATCACATCCAAAATCTAATATTCCAGCAAGTAAAGATCCACTCAGGTCTCCGAATCTCGATAGACGCTAAACAGTGCCGATACACACGATCCACAACCACAGCATGGCCTGAATATGAGAACTTCCAACTCCAAATCCACATAGCACATGAATCCTAGTACAAAATCCCAATTTCTCCTTTCGAAAGCATACCACCACTTAATACCCAGTAATTCAACGATACATACTCAAAAATTTCCATGTTCCACCAAGCCAACCCGAATATCACTAGTCGATCTAACAAGAAAGTGCCGCAATACCACCGAAGTGCCATCCATTTAATCACATTGCCCTTTTTCTAAAACACATACTCTCGTCAATCACTTTCGAATAGCAGTACCGTTTTCCTTGATTATCTAAGGCTATCCACTGCCTAAGTGTTTTATGAGCTTCCTTTCTGAACTGAACTGTAACCTAACACATACAAGTCTCGGTCCTCCACAACATACTGCATATAACATACCATCCGAAGATACACAAAAACCTTACCTCCCTTCCGAGCCACAAGCATCTATGCACTAGATTGGTTAAGAGCTTTCCATTGGTCCCATCTAGAACAAAGACCACCATACATCCCATGCTCCGCATGCCCATTGAAATTATACATCTTCAAACTACGGTAAAACCGAACAAGAAATCTTTCGGTTCCGTTGTACCAACTAAATGTTAGATATACGCTTAACGCTAGAGGGGGGGGTGAATAGCGTTATAACAAAATTTAGCGTAAAGTTGCGGAAATTAAAATTTGCAGGAAATAATTAAGTGCGCTAAATAAACAAAAGGAAAGAACGCACCGATGTATTCTGGTTCACCACAACACGTGGCTAGTCCAGTCCCCGAGAGACTCACTCGAGATTTTCCACTAACTTGTCAAGCTTACGGGTGCTCAACAAACCTTTACAACTTAAGGACACAAGCCTTAACACCTTTGCTCGGAGATACAACACTCCAAGACTTCAACCAAGGAAACACAAGTTCCTTACAACAAGAGAATCACAATTCTTTTACAAGTGTACAAAACACTAAGCACTCAAACAAAACACTCCTTAATGAGTAGATATGAGTAAAAGAAGTAGGCTCAAGATTACAACAACTATGGACAAGACTTTGGCTCGCAAAAGCTTTATGAAATGAATATAAAATGATAAACAATAATATGCAATCTTATAGCAATAGAATGATCAGTTGTTGTGTGTTGTTGTGTTAAATACACTGAAATGAAGCTGTATTTATAGTTGAAAAACTTGGCATTACCGTTGGCTAATTGCCAATTAAGAGTTGCTGATTTTACTCTGTGACAATCGATTGTTAGGAAGCCACAATCGATTGTTTGCCAATCGTACCAAAAATCAATCCCAGATTTTACGCTTAACAATCGATTGTCCAATATCAACAATCGATTATTGGCAATGTTCAAAAAATCATTTCCAGATTTTACGTAAAGCAATCGATTATACCAAATCAATAATCGACTATTCAGCAACGTTCAAAAAATCTTTTTCAGATTTCAATATCAACAATCGATTGTACAAAATCAACAATCGATTACCTGACGGTATTTGAAAATTTTACGACAACGGTCAGCTTCACAATCGATTGTGCAATGTTAACAATCGATTATTTATCAGACTTTGAAAATCATTTTAGACACTGCCTCGTGACAATCGACTGTTATATACTCACAATCGATTATTTAATAATTTTGAAAAAGTCTGGAAGTCACTGCCTCAACACAATCGATTGTCATAAGTTCACAATCGATTATTTTGTGACTTTGAAAAATCTGAAGGACACTGTCTCTTCACAATCGATTGTCATTAGCTTCACAATCGATTATTCTGAGTTTTGAAAAACTTTGATGGACACTGCCTCATCACAATCGATTGTCATAAGGTTTACGATCGATTGTCATGCAGGTTTTGAAAAACCTGATGTTCACTGCCTTAACACAATCGATTGTCATTAGTTCACAATCGATTGTCATGCAGTCTTGGCTTAACATAATCGATTATCATAAGTACATAATCGATTATCTTAGTCCAGATTTTAGAGGCATGTTTAAAAATCATTTTGACTAATGTAAATATGCATGATTTAAAATCGTTTAGCATTAAATTAAATATGCATGATTTTGTAAAAATAATTTTACGAGAGAAGCCATGTCATGAGTCAAGTTGTCGGATCAAGATCACAATTAAGAACGACTCATTTAAACAATAAAACTTTGTCTTGTGCTTGAATCTCGTTATCCACCAATTGTGCGCTTGTACTTGAACTTCGTCATATATCACTTTGCGCTTCGTTTGTCATTCATCAAAACCTACACATAAGAACACACGTTTTAGTATAAAGCCTTGAGAACGTGTTTCCAACAATTTCCCCCTTTTTGATAATGGCAAACTTTAAGCGGGATATGCAACTTAAACAATTTATAATGACGATTCAAGACACGTAAAGATATGCAATAAGTATGCGATTAGTTCCCCCTCGATATATGAATTCCCCCTCAATTTAAGCTTATAAATATTGAGAGTGCATACCCGTTATCTTCCCCCTTTTGCCATTAGCAAAAATAATATAAGAAGATGCCAAAAATGTAAATAAAACTTGTTTATTTATTGGAAAGAAAACGTGATTACCTAAAGAGAGTACAATAACTCAAGTAATAGCAGAACAATCGATTATTGATACGAGATAATCGATTATTTAGACGACAGAGACCGAATTTTCTGAAGAAGACTTGATTATTGCACGTCATGCTTTATAATTCCCCCTACCTTTAGGGCGATGCCTGCAAAAATTTGTTAGACGTCTCCGACGCTCAAGTTAGAAATCATGTAAGATAAAAAGATGCAATGCATGACTTAGATCAACGTGGAGTCAAGAATCCCGAGTTCACTACGAATTCGGAAGAAGGACTCTTTCTCTAAGGGCTTAGTGAAGATGTCAGCCAATTGGTCTTTGGTTTCAACAAATTCGATTTCGACATCGCCCTTGAGAACGTGATCTCTTATAAAATGATGTCTAATTTCAATGTGTTTTGTTCGGGAATAAAGAACGGGGTTCTTCGTCAAGCATATGGCACTAGTGTTATCACATCTAAGAGGGATATGATCAAGACTTAGGCCATAGTCCAAGAGTTGTTGTTTCATCCAGAGGATTTGAGCGCAACAACTCCCCGCGGCTACATATTCAGCCTCGGTTGTGAACAACGCAACACTTACTTGTTTCTTGCTAAACCAAGAAACGAGAGAGCTACCGAGCAAATGGCAAGTGCCACTGGTGCTTTTGCGGTCCAATTTGCATCCAGCAAAATCGGAGTCGGAATAGCCAACGAGTTGGCATGAAGAACCTTTGGGGTACCATAGACCCACATTTGTAGTACCAACAAGGTACTTCAAAATCCGTTTTACCGCAGTAAGGTGAGACTCCTTCGGACACGATTGATAACGGGCGCATAAGCACACGCTAAACATGATGTCCGGACGACTAGCAGTAAGATAGAGAAGAGAGCCAATCATACCTCGATACTTCTTAGTGTCGACTTCCTTACCTTTCTCATCTTTGTGTAGATGATCGGATGTGCTCGTGGGAGTCGCCATTGCTTTTGCATTGTTCATTTAAAATCGTTTCAGCAATTCTTTGCAATATTTGGCTTGGCAAATGAACGTACCTTCTTTCATTTGCTTTACTTGTAATCCCAAAAAGAATGTTAACTCACCCATCATAGACATCTCAAATTCGCTTGTTATTAAGTCGGAAAATTCCTTGCATAAGACTTTGTTAGTAGCACCAAATATGATATCATCCACATATATTTGAACTAATAAAATATCATTGCTTTTATGCTTAACAAAAAGGGTGGTGTCAACTTTTCCCCTAATGAAATCATTTTCCAATAGAAATTTACTCAATCTTTCATACCAAGCTCGGCGAGCTTGTTTTAAACCATAGAGAGCCTTTTTGAGTTTGCAAACATGATCGGGAGATTTAAAATCTTCAAAACCGGGGGGTTGTTCAACATAAACTTCTTCTTGTATAGCACCATTTAGAAAAGCACTTTTCACATCCATTTGATATAAATTGAAATTCATAGAAGAGGCAAACGCGAGCAATAGACGAATAGCTTCTAATCTAGCTACGGGAGCATATGTTTCTTCATAGTCAATACCCTCTTCTTGATTATAGCCTTTTGCTACAAGCCTAGCTTTGTCTCTAGTGATTACACCATTTTCATCTAGTTTGTTTCGAAAAACCCATTTTGTACCAATTATGGTATGATTTTCGGGTCTTGGCACCAAATCCCAAACGTCATTCCGTTTTAATTGGTTAAGCTCCTCTTGCATTGCCAAGGTCCAAAATTCATCCCCAATTGCTTCGGAGATGGTTGTTGGTTCAATTTGAGACACAAAAGCAGTATGTTCTAAGGTGTTCTTAAGGGAGTTTCGGGTACTTACCTTTTCTCCGACGTCGCCAATTACCTGTTCGAGAGGGTGATCTTTAATTGTCCTCCACTCGTTAGGCATTTTCGTTTCATTCTCCAATTGTGGCGCTTCCTCCATTGGTTGTTTCAAAATTTCGTCTTGATTTTCTTTAGGCGTTTCCTCTTGTATTTTGTCTTTCAAGCTATCTAAAATACCTGCAAGATCAAAACCGGAATCCTTTCTCGCCAAGCGAGCATTATTTTCGACAAATACAACATGAGGGGATTCCTCCACAGTTTTGGTTCTTTTATTAAAAGCCCTATATGCTTTGCTACGTGAGGAATAACCAATGAAAATTCCCTCATCGTACTTAGCATCAAACTTTCCCAATTGATCTTTGCCATTGTTATGAATAAAACATTTACAACCGAATACTCTAATATGGGAGATATTTGGTTTCCTTCCCTTGTAGAGTTCATAAGGGGTCTTCATGAGCATTGGCCTTATGACTACTCTATTTAAGATGTAGCATGCGGTACTCACGGCATCCGCCCAAAAATGTTTGGGAATCTTAGCCTCTTCGAGCATGGTTCTAGCCATCTCTTCGAGACACCTATTTTTCGTTTCCACCACCCCATTTTGTTGTGGTGTACATGGAGCGGAAAAGGTATGCTCGATACCGAGTTCGTCACAAAAGTCCGCAAAGAGATTGTGATCAAACTCTCCCCCATGATCACTTCTAATTGAAGTGGCGGTTGTTTCCTTCTCGTTTTGAACACGCTTAAGAAAATATTTAAAATTCTGAAAAGCATCACTTTTATTGGCAAGAATAAAGTCCAAGTAAATCTAGAATAATCATCAACAATCACAAAAGCATAACGATTTCTTCCTAGACTTTCAATGCGAGATGGTCCAAATAAATCCATGTGAAGCAATTGCAATGGTCTAGAAGTTGAAACAATATTTTTGGATTTGAAAGATGTTTTGTTTGCTTCCCTTTTTGACAAGAATCACAGATAGAGTCATTTTCAAATTTCAAATTGGGAAGGCCAATAACTAAGTTTTGAGAAATCAATTTGTTCAAAAGATGCATGTTTATATGAGCAACTCTATGATGCCATAGTCAAGTATCATCCTCTTTGCTCATAAGGCAATCCACATATTCGGGTGAGGAATTAGCAAGATCAACCATGTAAATATTATCCACTCTAAAACCACGAAGGATAGTTTTGAAATCACTACGTCTAAACACTAAGCATTCATCCGAATCAAATAGGGCAAGATTTCCCTTGTCACATAATTGACTTATGCTCAAGAGATTATGCTTTAAACCTTTCACAAGTAATATATGCTTAATAGAGGAATTTTCATCCTTACCGACCGATCTGATGCCAATGATCTTTCATTTATTGTTATCCCCAAAAACACTTCCTCCTTCTTTGTATTCTAGTTGAAGGAATTTGTCTTCGTCTCCTGTCATATATTTGGAGCATCCACTATCAAGGTACCATAGTACACTTGATCCCTTCAAACATACCTACAAAACAAGTTAATGCGTTTTATGTACCCATGCCATTTTGGGTCCTTGAGGGTTAGGCATATTATAATGATGCGATTGAGTGATATGTCTATGTCGTGTAAAGCATGCAGGGGCAATATGACCAATGCGTCTACAATAATGACAAGTTACATTGGGGTTATGCATCCTTCTAGGTTCATAGTAACTTGATGGACGAAAATGAATTACTCTATTTTCATTATAACTATTGCACATTTCATGAGAACCATTTCTCCTACTATTAATTCTAAAATGAGCAGCGTTTCTAGAGTAATGGTCATGTCTAGATGTTTTAGGAGGTTCAAAACTCCTTCTAGTGTTTGGCCTAAAATATGCATCATTTCTAGGGTAGTCTTTTCTAGGTGGTAAGTCATTTCTAGGTCTTCTAAAATGTTCAACATTTGGTCTAACATGCATATTTGTTCTAGGATTGCTCTTTCTAGGATAAGCATTTGTTTTATTAATCCTAGGTTGAGCCTTAGGTGGTTGGGGTTTGGCTTCAACCTTTTCTTTAGGCTCATTCTTAAAACCTATGCCATGCTTGGTTGACTTCAAATTAATAAGGACCTCATTCAAGTTTTTGTGAGAAGAATTAAACTTATCTAAGATACCTTTAAGTCTATCTACCTCATTTTCAAGATGCATGCAAGAAGAGCAATTTTTAATAGAACTTTCGGGCTTGTCGGCGCTTCTTTTTCCGAAAAACTTGTTTTCCTCTTTCAGCTTTTCATTTTCTAAAACCAGTTTTTCTAAATCCTTTTCTTTTAAAGAAAGCTGTTTTTGAAAATCTTTTTCTTTTAGAGAAGCATTTTCTTTTATGCTCTTGACAGTTTTTGAAGCTTTAATAAATTCAGTATATAGCTCATCAAAAGCAGTTCGCATTTCTTCAAGAGTAAAGAAGTTTTTAGAAGAGATTTGACATACCTCATCTTGCTTGTCTTCTTGCGCCATAAGACAAAGGTTTACGGCTTCGTCTTCTTCTTCTTCGCTTGACTCATCTCCGGAGTCTCCTCCCCAAGAAATGTATGCACATTGCTTTTTAAAAGGTTTCTTCTCCTTTTTGATGTTTGGGCAATTTGATTTGATGTGCCCGGTTTCACCGCATTCATAGCACTTTATTTGCTCGCCTTGGTTTTTGCCCTTTCGTTCATACTCCATTCGCATGAACTTTTGAAATCTTTTGATAACGAGTCCAAACTCGTTGTCTCCGTCCTCATCAACTTGAGGTTGGCTTGTGCTTGCCTTAAGCGCTATTCTTTGCCTCCTTTGATCATCAACAAGAGGGTTAAGTATTGTAGATTCATAAGTCTTAAGGTTACCTCTTAATGCGTCGATTGTGACATTTGAGACGCCAATGGATTCTTGAATTGCGTCGGCCTTTGATCGCCATGCCGGAGTGAGACTTCTATGAATTTTTCGAACCAGTTCTCTGTCCGTGAATGTCTTCTTGAGGGCATGTAGGTCATTTACGATTATTGAAAATCGTTCGAACATTTCATCCACCTTTTCACCTTCCTTCATGTGAAATAATTCATAAGCATGGGTTAGGAAATCAATTTTAGCTTCCCTTACCTGGTCCGTACCTTCGTACGTAATTTCCAGCTTGTCCCACATTTCCTTTGCCGTTGTGCAACACGATATTTTCCTGTAATCGTCAGCATTTACATCACAGTATAATAAATTAATTGCTTTAGCATTATTTTGAACCTTTCGGATATCATCCGCGTCATATTCTTCTTCGGACTTGGGAACCCATTCGTTTTCAACCTTTTTGGTTGGAATTTGATTTCCCTTCGTTATCACCTTCCAGAGATGAAAGTTGTTTGCTTGAACGAAAATTTTCATCCTCTCCTTCCAGTACGTGTAGTTTGTACCATTGAATAGAGGTGGTCGTGTGGAGCATTGTCCTTCATCAATTCCTGCAAAAGAGTCACGAGTAGAAGCCATGGATGATTCTCTCAAACTGTTAAGTCTTCAGAGAGTTGGGCTCTGATACCAATTGTTAGATAATACGCTTAACGCTAGAGGGGGGGTGAATAGCGTTATAATAAAATTTAGCGTAAACTTGCGGAAATTAAAATTTGCAGGAAATAATTAAGTGCGTTAAATAAACAAAAGGAAAGAACGCACCGATGTATTCTGGTTCACCACAACACGTGGCTAGTCCAGTCCCCGAGAGACTCTCTCGAGATTTTCCACTAACTTGTCAAGCTTACGGGTGCTCAACAAACCTTTACAACTTAAGGACACAAGCCTTAACACCTTTGCTCGGAGATACAACACTCCAAGACTTCAACCAAGGAACACAAGTTCCTTACAACAAGAGAATCACAATTCTCTTACAAGTGTACAAAACACTAAGCACTCAAACAAAAACACTCCTTAATGAGTAGATATGAGTAAAAGAAGTAGGCTCAAGATTAAAACAACTATGGACAAGACTTTGGCTCTCAAAAGCTTTATGAAATGAATATAAAGTGATAAACAATAATATGCAAGCTTATAGCAATAGAATGATCAGTTGTTGTGTGTTGTTGTGTTTAAAACACTGAAATGAAGTTGTATTTATAGTTGAAAAACTTGGCATTACCGTTGCCTAATTGCCAATTAAGAGTTGCTGATTTTACTCTGTGACAATCGATTGTCAGGAAGCCACAATCGATTGTTTGCCAATCGCACCAAAAATCAATCCCAGATTTTACGCTTAACAATCGATTGTCCAAGATCAACAATCGATTATTGGCAACGTTCAAAAAATCATTTCCAGATTTTACGTAAAACAATCGATTATACCAAATCAATAATCGATTATTCAGCAACGTTCAAAAAATCTTTTTCAGATTTCAATATCAACAATCGATTGTACAAAATCAACAATCGATTACCTGACGGTATTTGAAAATTTTACGACAACGGTCAGCTTCACAATCGATTGTGCAATGTTAACAATCGATTAATTATCAGACTTTGAAAATCATTTTAGACACTGCCTCGTGACAATCGATTGTTATATACTCACAATCGATTATTTAATAATTTTGAAAAAGTCTGGAAGTCACTGCCTCAACACAATCGATTGTCATAAGTTCACAATCGATTATTTTGTGACTTTGAAAAATCTGAAGGACACTGTCTCTTCACAAGCGATTGTCATTAGCTTCACAATCGATTATTCTAAGGTTTGAAAAACTTTAATGGACACTGCCTCATCACAATCGATTGTCATAAGGTTCACAATCGATTGTCATACAGGTTTTGAAAAACCTGATGTTCACTGCCTTAACACAATCGATTGTCATTAGTTCACAATCGATTGTCATGCAGTCTTGGCTTAACATAATCGATTATCATAAGTACATAATCGATTATCTTAGTCCAGATTTTAGAGGCATGTTTAAAAATCATTTTGACTAAAGTAAATATGCATGATTTAAAATAGTTTAGCATTAAATTAAATATGTATGATTTTGTAAAAATAATTTTACGAGAGAAGCCATGTCATGAGTCAAGTTGTCGGATCAAGATCACAATTAAGAACGACTCATTTAAACTATAAAACGTTGTCTTGTGCTTGAATCTCGTTATCCACCAATTGTGCGCTTGTACTTGAACTTCGTCATATATCACTTTGCTCTTCGTTTGTCATTCATCAAAACCTACACATAAGAACACACGTTTTAGTATAAAGCCTTGAGAACGTGTTTCCAACACTAAATCCCAAGCCCTAGTTCATCAATGTTAGGCCTAATTTTCATGAATTTCTATATGGATTACACAGTAAGAATGAGTTTTAAGTTCAAAAATATTACCTTCGATCGATTCTCCTTGAATCCCTCTTCAATTTCCTTCAAAAAGCTCTTGAAAAGATCAACAATGGAGTAAATGAGCTCAAAAATCGCGGATGAAATGTTTTAATACAGCCCAGCTACAGGACTTTCTTCTATATGATCCCGGCCCCAGGCTCGCAATCGCAATGCACAAAAGTCCAGCTCCACATTTTTACCCTATGCAAATGCATAAGAACCTCTGGGAACGGGATGCTATCTATGCGAATGCAGGCCACTAGCCGCGAATGCGAAGAGCAAATGGACTGACCCTCAATTCCTCCTATGCGAACACATATTGACCAATGCGATCGCGAAGCTTTACCTGATGATCCTCTGCGATCGCAACCCCTGAATGCCAACACATTAAACAAAAATTCCTGCCTCACAGACTACTTCTATGTGATCGCGACATTACCCCCGCGATCGCGTTCACCAAATTCTCTGCAACATAGTGATTGAAAATCTACAACTCCCAAGTGCCAAAATTGGTCTGTTTGACCATCCGAAACTCACCTGAGGGCCCCGGGACCTCAACAAAAACACAAACATGATCCAATACATAATTCAAACTTGGCCCAATCATCAAAACGCCTCGATTAACACTAAAATTATCGAATTACTTCGCATTTAAGCCTAAGTTCTTTCAAAACTTCCAAAACACACATTCGATCATAAGCCTAACCGAATCACCTCCGAATAACCTGAAATTTTTCACATAGATCCAAAATCACCAAACAAGGCTATTGAAACCCTCGGAATTTCATTCCAACCCTCGGATCAAAATCCCACCTATCAACCGGAAATAGCCAAAACACTAACTTCAGCAATTCAATCATATTTCTATACCGGTCCTCCAAAACTACTTTTGCTCACATTCCTAAGTTACAAATCCTCCTCCGAAGCTAACTGAAGCACCGAAAATCACATCCGAGCTCTCTAACTCATAAGTCAACATCCGATTAACATATTTTCCCAAACCAAGCCTTCATTAAAGAGACCAAGTGTCTCATTTCCTACCAAAATCGATCCAATTCAACTCTAACAAACCAAATGCCAATAATGAAATAAGAAGAAGCATAAAATAGGTGAAATGGGGCAATAACTCATGAGACGACGAGTCGGGTCGTCACATCCTCCCCAACTTAAACAAATGCTTGTACTCGAGCGTGCCCAAAGTTGTCCTAGAAGCCAACCAATGGCTGAATGATGTTTCCAAGCATATACCCGGGGGTGATCCCACGTCCCTCTATATCGCATAGGTCCGATAACATATCATAGATGACATTTCACAATCCATATAGTTCGTAAACCATTGAACCACATTGCACTTTTCGAAATCATACACAAGATAAGAACCTCACATCTACACTCAGAATAAGCCTGAACCAGCTCTAATAACCCATACCAGCAACCTCGGTGCCATTACATGATAAACTACATAGCTCTAATGCTCGCAATAATAACCTCTATTCGCAATAGCTGCAAATAACACCTAAATATCGATAGAGAAACTCTTATCGACTGAAATGTCATTCCAACTCTTTCATATACTTCCAACGATACTGAAACACGCAATAAACCGAAACAATTTCTCGGATTAACCATTCATGAGGCCACTTCCCCTCTGGAAATTACCATAACAAATTTGAACCAAACCTCGATATTAACCCCTTAAACATATTGAATTCGAATCCATTATTATTCATGGATGATCCCGATGATAACTTCTAACCAAACGTGCCATCCTGGTGACATGACACATCAATACAAGCCTAAGCCACAACTCGCATAATATGCGCACCAATAAGGAACGGTCTAAACATACTCAAATCATGAAAAATAACTCAAACAAACGAGTTGTACCTCAAACTCATCAGTACCATCACAACGTAAACCATGTCTCAAATCAAAGAAATAGAACACCTAAATCTACCCCGGATGTTCATATCTCAATGTGGACTCGCTACAAGTCACGATCCTATCCAAACACTGTTACACATGAAACACCTCAAGTCACTATGCTTAAAATCGACAGCCACACACAATTTAATATCTGGAACCAAAGCAATTAATCATACCCACAACAAAGAAAATAACATACACCACACAACCCTGAAAGAACATAAACGACGTGCCATTCTCTGAGCAACCCAATTACTCTTCTGCTCGACTTCCACTAAGAACCTCAATAGAATCGCACCATACGTGTCCATACCCAACAAATCATAACTTCTCGCAAGACAAAAAACAATTTATAGATGTTGATACCCTATTTTTCCCTATTTATTTTTTATACTCAAAATACTTTCTAAATAGAATTTATATTCGTATGTAAGCATGCTCAAAAGTTTTGGTAGTTTTTCCTAATTTTGTATGATTTTTAAAATCAATTTATTGTCTATTTTAACATTATAAAACCTAATAATTATTCTCAAATCATCATTTTGTGGACCATTTATTTTTGAACCTTTTTTATTTACACCAAATATAGTTAGTGTAATTTTTTCACATTTGTTTCAAATTTATTTGGAATTCCTAAAGCTATTTGCTCAAAATTGCAATTATAGCCTATTTTGCAATTAACCATGTTTTACAACTATTATATTAGTTTTGATATTTTTAAAATAATATTTATATGTTATTTATTTAGTTCTATG
Source organism: Nicotiana benthamiana (assembly GCA_034376525.1). NCBI lineage: Eukaryota > Viridiplantae > Streptophyta > Magnoliopsida > Solanales > Solanaceae > Nicotiana > Nicotiana benthamiana. The sequence continues at coordinate 21,221,638 of CM067337.1, read as the reverse complement.
CTTTTTAATTTTTATTTTAGATTATTTTGGCTATTTTTATAAAATAAATTGGAGAAATTGGCTACTAAAAGTTGGCCAGATTTTATTTAAATCCTAGCCAAAATTCTGCCCCTATTCAGCCCAATTTGAACCCAACTTTAAACTCAATCAAACAACCATACCCATTTGATATTGACTCGGTTCACTTTTGATTTAATCTAAGTCGTTGATCAAATGAGATCAGCGGTTCAGATTAGATTACCTTAAATTAAACCTAACGATCCCCCCCCCTTCCAGTACCCTCAAATTCACTCACTCGTCTATATCTCCCTATCTCCCACTCTCTCTAGAACCTTCCACCTCCTATCCTCTCCGATGAGCTCCCTTCACCTTCTCCGGCCACTTTCTGACCTATATCCATGGTGGTTACACCACCCACCGGTCTCCTAAGGCTCCTCGCACTTGATTACTGAAGTTCCATGACCTTGGACATGAATAATCGAACCTGGACCTTTGTCTATTCAAGTTCTACGGCCATCTCTAGCCATCACCAGCTCATCTTCGGCGTGTCTTAGCCTTTTGAGTCCATCTCGACTCGGACCATCCCCTTTTCCAGGGCTTTCTCATTTGTAAGGTTTCTTGAAATCCTATGCCATTTTGAGGTTCTTTTGTTTCTCTCTAGGTCTACTTTAGATATGTGCTATTTTTGAGGTTTTCAAACTATTTGTTACATCATTTTAAGTTTCTGCTTTATAAAACTATTCGTCTTCTCGAATTTAGGATTTCCTTTGATTTTTACTTGTTTTACTGTGATTTCTTACGCTATTTTTATATGTTGTAACTCTTAAGTGTTTCCACTATAGTTTCTATGTATTTTTCTTTACTATATTTCCTCTTAGGGTTTTCCTAGCGATTTTCTCTTACTGTGTTTACTTTCATTATGTTTCAATGAAACGTTTATGATCCTTTGGACCTTCCTGAATTTACTTTGTCTGATTTTGCATGCTTTCATCTTTACATTTGACCTATGGAGGAAAACCTAATATTTGCGGGTTTCCAGACTCTTTGCGTATGATTGATTTTCTTAACGTGTCTAAACTGGCTTGACTATAAAAACCTTAATTTCTAAAGTTTGTCTCATGTTTTCTGTGTTCTCTGGTTCTTGCTAATCTTTGCAAGACCTTCTGTTTGATTTTCTCTCATGCTATCTGACACTCTATTTTAGCTATGTTCTTCTGCTCTTTATTGCATGTCCACTTTGATTTTTTTAATTCTAGCCTTTGCGTGTTTAAGTTTATGCACTCTTTATAGTCGGACCTCTCCATACAAACTGACCCCTAAATTTTGGAATTGATTTAAGAATACCATTATGTGAGCTTGATTGATTCTTTCCTTGTCTAAATTGAGCTTGTTTTCTTACTTGGTTCAATATTGATTTCGAATCTTTGACTCCATGATTTACTACTTACTAGTTGATTTACTTCTTACCTTATTTACCTAAACCGCGTATTTGAAGAACTTTTCTTACGTATTTTCCCTTTATTGCACGACATGTTACTTTATTTCCTTTCCTTTAATAAAATTCTTCCCTTACCATTCAAGTTCGAATTCCTTAATTAAAGGAATTCCCCCTCTCCTTATTTATTCTAATTGATATTGAATTATTTGTTGCGTTTCTTACTTGCATGTTTTTTAAGAATAAATACCCTATTCCTTTTTTTCAAACACGCGAACAATTGAGTTCAAAAATACACACACAGACACACTCAAAGCTCTCTTCTCCGCACTTTCTACTAAGCATTCTACACTGCCTGGTGCTTCAACTCCTACATTTGGGAGTTTCTTGAGTTTGTTCCTGTTTATTTCAGGCTGTCTGTTTGCTGTTGTTAGTCTACTATCCTAGAATTTTAATTGGTATGCCCTTCTATGCTCTATAAGAATCCTTATTCAATTTCTCTACTTCTACCCCTTTCTTTGTGTGTTAATTTATGCTTTCCTATACTAATTATTTACATTCAAGCATGTTAATCCCTTTCCCATGTTCCCTTTGTATGTGAGTTTGTCCTGGGTCATAACAGCATTATGAATTTCTGTATGTGATTCAGTACTAGACTCTTTTGAGTCTCTACTCGATTGCTTTCCCCTTTCCCTTTCCCCTCAATGTGCTGAGCTCTAATTTGGGTCTGTTGATATCCTGATAATCATTCAGGCCTGAGTTTGACATTTTAAGAGTCTGCTCTTTATCTGTTTAAACCAAGTAAAGGGTCGAGGGTGTGCCAGTCTATTCATATGGCTTGGTATGACCACTTTTTTCTCTGGTACCCTCAATTCCCCTCACTTTACACCTACTCCAAGCTCTTAAGTTCTACCCCCCTATGGTAAGCCATGCTTAGGGACCCTATAGTTTCCTATTAACTTGGATGCCAAAGGGCTAGTAATTCTACACACTGCACAACTCTGTTACAACTCTCAATCTTTGGAGTGTAAGCATCGCATGGGCTCTAGAAAACCCTTGGAACTTTGAAACACTCTAGGAGAAGGCCTTGGAATCTGGAGTCCGGATTTGGTAAAACACATGTGTTGGATATTAAAGGTTGCATTGAGCCTCCTCGAGTCTGACTTTAGTTTTGATGTATTTATTTCAGTCTTTTTCTTCCCAATTTTGTAATAATTTTGTAATAAAACTAGGGGAATATATTAGTAAAGGGTGCGGAGGGGTTTATGTTGCCTGCATAAGTCAAAGGGTAGAAACCATACCTATAGGTTTTTTATGCTTTGAATTATCTAGAAAGCATGCCTATAGGATTTTCTAATGCTTAAAATCATCTAGTTACCATGCCTATAGGATTAAGATTTCCAAGTCACCTAGATAACATGCGTATATGTTTTAACGCTTAATCATGTTGCAAATCATTAGAGATCATGTCTATAGGACTTTAACATTCACCCAATCAATTGCATATAGAAATCATGTTTATTGGAAATGCATATGTGTCATGCCCATAGAATTTCGTCTCAACTTGTCTGATTCGTTTTAAGCAATAACAGTCCGTTAATTGGCCCTTAATGTCCTAATTTAATGTTTTCAATAAAACTCTTATGAACCAGTATGCTTTTAAACTCTTCAAATCTGCATTTTTTCCTAAACAGTTCGTTTAATCATTCTGCCTAAACGTTTTACTCAGTCCCTGAAATTGTCTTTTAAAAAATAGTCCTATAAATCACTGTTTTCTTAAGAAATTTCTGCCTCTGAAACTTTTTCATAACTCCTCTACATTTTTTTCCTACTCAAATAGCCTGATGATTTCAAATCCATTTACAAACTTACTGCAGTCTTTATTTTCTTTTAAACTCTTCCACATTAATGCCTCAATAACTAATAATCAGACCCGAGGGGATTGATGTAGACTTTTCATCCAACTTTATGAGTTAAAACTGTTTCGTCCGCCTCTTAATTTCTTAACATTAAAGACCAAATCATTACGTGCAAGCCATGCTAAACTAATTTTTGTCGTGATCTATGGGGTTTGTATGAGCCTTTGGTGTTTGCTTTGTACCCCACTTATTTGTTATTTGTTTTGACTGACGCCTTAGTATTTTATCCTTTTAAACTCCATATATGCCTCCATCCCGCTTCTTCCCTTTTAGGATTAGAAGTCCAAATACCCCTAGACTGATAGGCTGAGACGGGTATTAGCATGCAGTATGTAATTGAGAACTAATCGCGCTTAAATACCTTGATGGGGTGGGAAGCGTACAATATGGATAAAATAACTGGTGCTCTAATTTCTCGTGTGAGAATGATTGATGGGTATTGCACCGAAGTGATCCATATCATATTTAAACCTAGGACCCCTTTCTTCTCCTTTGTTTATTTTATGTTTTTCTTAAATTTACGCTTTCTTTCAAAAATAAGCTTTCTTATTTCCAAAAATCACTTCTATTTTCTTCCCCTAAATGTAAACTTGTTTCTACTTTTATGTGCAAACTCTGTTTATTTATTCCCACTCTTCTTAAAGTCACAATTAAACTCGGCCGGGAACCACACTACTGGATCTTCTGGGGTGCCTAACACCTTCCCCTCGAGATAATCTCAAGCCCTTACCTGAATTCTGGTTTATCTCTGAAAAATATTCTCTAAAAGGTGTCCTAATGCACCATAATCATTAGGTGGCGACTCTTCAAATTCCATAACCCAAATTCCCCGAAAGGGGATAAAAGAGTTGTTTCGTCCATAATTTCGTAAACCCGATTTCTCCTTAGAAAAAGGGGGCATCAAAAGCATTGCAACTCTGCTTGGGAATTCTATAAGGCTAATACCATTACATGTTTTTGTAACTTTATTGCTTCCTTAATTGCCTTTATTTCTAGCCTTTCATTATTTCATTATGATTACTAACTTTGCTTTTCATGTTTTCCTTTTATTTTTATTTCTTCTTTTACTGAATTTTTATTATACCGTCGTAAATTTTGAAAATTTATTGTAATCCTTATTTTTATGAACGTGAAAATACATGCAACTTGCTTCATTATTGTAACTGCATTTCTCAACATCATATTCTACTCGTGCCAAAACAAATCCCATAGCAACACTTATAATGAGTGGTTGCGCCCTTCCAATATTATAACCCCATAAATGTGGCAAATGCATATTTGCGGTAAAAATAGTCGATCAACGATGTAGTCGACGGTTCTGCGCCTTTCCCTCTTGAGTTGTCCACTCAAGGGTACCTTGTCTAGCACTTCAAAAATAGAAACCTTACTCTATTAGACATTTCAGGCATCATGGTCAACCCTAGACGAGTAAGTTATGTTGTCCACATAATGACTCCTGAAGATAACCTAAACAAAAGTCCACCGGGTTTCCTCGAAACCCAAACGGACACCTCCACGTTATGTGCATTTATTTGGAGAACTAAATGCCCTAATGCTAATTGTTGATTTGAATAGTCGAGTTTGGTGGGGTTAAGGGCCTAACACTTTATTTTGCAAAAAATAAGGCACGAGGTCCCCAGATTCGGTATGGTATCCAAAATTCACCCAAGGTTGCTAAGTTAGTGGGAAGGTCTTCATGGAAGCAATCAAACCCTCGTTCGCAAGTACGTAGGAAATTTGCCCTCACTTCTGGAAATACAGCCTAACAACAAGATCAAAGACGATGTCACTTTGTTTTGGGATAGTGATCGATTAGTGTTCCGCTTCGGGGACTTGGAAATGACCCCTTTGCTAGAAGAGATAGGGGGCCTAGCTGGTATCCCTTGGGAGACTCTGGGTTTACGTATGGCGGAAAACAAAAAAAATAGAGGCTTTCTTATGATGCTGGGACTCAAGAAAATCCCGACCTCTCTTAATTGAAGGACTCATACATACCCTTTGACTTCTTGTATGAGAGATATGGCCACAACAAGTCCTATCACACCTATATGGACGAGTTCGCCCTCACTTCTTTAGGACATATACATAGAAGGGTCTTTGTGTTCATGTTTTGCTTCTTGGGCATGATAAGTTTCCCTAAGAAGAAGGCTAGGATCCACACTAGACTAGCCATGGTAACCAAGACCTTAATGGAAGAAATCGAAGGGCAGTCTTTCTGCATAGTGCCTATGATCATCGTTGAAATCTATCGAGCCTTGGGAAAGTGTCAAGAGAGGGCTCCACATTTCGAGGGTTATAATCTGCTACTTCAACATTGGCTCACAGAATACCTTCAAAAAGGCAACTACAGACAGGAAATCATACGCAGGGATTGGAATGACCATATCGCTATTCATCACCAAAAGCAAATGAACTTCACGCCCAACATGTTCGCTCAACCAAAGGACGCCAGTGGATAGGTAGAGTTGTTCGAGAATCTAAAAGAAGAGCATGTTCAGTGGATGTTCGAGTGGTTCCCAACAGGGGAGTTCATCTTCCATTCTCGAGACGCACCATTCCTCATACTCATTGGTCTTAGGGGAACTCATCCGTATGTCCCTCTCCGGGCCATGAGGTAAGCTGGAAGAAAACAAATCATACCCAGGATAGAGAAAATGAGCCAATTCAGGGATGACTTTCAAAATGATGATAGCCCGCACAAGTGTCACACTCAGCATATGTGGCACTGCAAGCTATTCTTAGGGAAGGAGTCTATTCAATCGGACAAGTATCACGCCGGGTGTGTGGCGCACTACACAGGTTGGTTGGAAGATGATCACATTGGTTTAGGTCGTCCAGGATTCGTCCATGGTCATAGGATTATTAATGAGAAAACTGAAGCGCAAGTCAAATACAATCAACTATGCAAGAGGATGCGAGAATGTGAGAATGATCATCAAGAAATGTAGGAAGCCCATGAAAAGCTGATCAACGAATGGTAGGACATGGCTGTTAACGCCAACAACCGTTTGGTATATCTGGAGCGAGGTATAGTAGAGGTAGAAGGAAAGTTTTTGAAAAGAATTGAGGATTGCCAGAATGCTGAAAGAAGTGTAGGCGGACATCTAGCTCAAGCTTATCTGGAGTTAGAGAATGCGCGAGTTGATGCAGCTCTACGAGGGAGGCAAGAGTACCGAATCTGGGGAAGGTCCTTCTGGGACAAAGTAGTTAGGATTTTTATTTTCTGCTTTCTTAATGAAATAAGGCCAGTGCCAATTAGTGACATCTTTAATTATTCAGTCGTTTTCTTTTAAGACTCGTCTTGTTTTATCAATAAAATAAGGCATTTAGCATTATAAGTTCTCCAAAATTAACTTGTCCCTAGGCCTACCTCGGGAACAACGAGGCACCCAAATTAGGAAGTGATTTACATTCCCGCATAATGTGTTTAAATATCACAATATTATTTATCAAAATCCACACTAACTTTTTACCTTTTTGTTTTACTTTTATTTTTTATTCCCTCCCCAAAGGTTAGTTCGTGAATTCTGGCATAAGCAGCATGCGCAACACGATCCAAGGGTCCTCCACCTTCTCCTCCTCCAAGTCCTACCAAAAATAGGAGCAAAGGAAAAATGGGACATACAAGCGTTAAAAAGGAACTTGAGGAAACTTCTCAGAATGCTACAATTACCAACGAGACTGCTGCTCATCTGGAGAAAACTTTGCTAAGATTTCGAGAGGAATTTGACCAAGTTAGAAACCTGGAAAGCTTATCAATCACTTTGGTGCTCCGAATGTTAACACCCAAAATCCCGCACCTCCACAAGACACCCCACAACCTCCAATGAAACCCACTCATGCCCAAGCCTACAATACATGCAATAACACTCCACTGCTTACTCCCGAACCGCAAAACACCACAAAAGACCATAACACTCTTATCTTTGTGGACACTATACCCCATCACACTCAGCCAATCACAAGTGCACCCGAATCAGATGACAAGGGCTCCCTCATTCATAATTTGGCCACTGAGATCAAGAAATTAACTAGTCGGGTCCAAGGTTTTGAAGGTAACAAAGGTGTTGAAGGGTTGAATTACAAAGATCTCTATGTACAGCCAGATGTTGAGCTCCAGAGGGGTACAAACCTCCCACGTTTGAGATGTTCGACGGTACAGGTGATACCAAAGTCCACTTGAGAATGTATTGTGACAAGTTGTTAGGAGTTGGAAGGGACGAGAAAATCTGTATAAAGCTGTTCATGTGAAGTTTGAAGGGCGATGCTATCATGGTATATTAGCCAGGATTCAAAGAAATGGACTAGTTGGGTGAACGCGGAGCGATTTAGGTTTAGCATTGAAAACGCACCAGACGTGTTCTATATCCAGAATCTCAAGAAGAAGCCCATAGAGACCTTTTTCAAGTATGCTACTTATTGGAGGGCAGAACTGCTAAGGTCAGATCGGCCTTGGAGGAAGAACAAATGAACAGGTTTTGCGTCCATGCTCAGGATCCACAGTACTACGAGAGGCTGATGCTAATATAGAGCCAAACGTTCTCCGACATCATCAAGATGGGAGAAAGGATTGAAGAAGGCATAAAAAATGGTATGGTTACTAACCTCGAGGCATTGCAAGCTACCAATAAGGCTTTACAGTCTGGTGGCTCGTCAAAGGAAAAGGATGTAAATTTCGTAATGGCTGTGCAAAGAAACAATTTCCCTATGAAGTACCAAACCTATCACTCAGCTCCACTCACATATCAACCTACCCTAAACTACAAAGCACCGTCACCCACTAATCAAATTCCACCACCTGCCTACCAATCACCTCCACCACCCACGTATCAGTCCACTTCACCCAGATATTCCCAACCCGCACCCGTGTACCAAGCATGCAATACCCACCCTTCTCACTACCCATCACCATCTACCCGCCAAAACATTCCCCGACCCAGACCAAATTTCAACTGTAAACCTCCCAGACAATATACTGCCATAGCCGAACCAATTGACCAATTATATGAAAAACTCAAAGCAGTTGGTTACGTTACCCTTACCCCAGCCGTAACTCCAGAAAATCCTTCCCAATGGATCAACCCAAACAAGACTTGCGCATACCATTCCGGGACGAAAGGCCATACTATCGATGGGTATCGCTCGTTGAAAGACAAGATTCATAATCTAATTGACAACAAGATCATCATAGCAAAGGAGCCCACTCCTAATGTCCGCGACAACCCTCTTCCTGGCCATAAATGTGGAGGCATCCACATGATAGAGATTGAAGATGATTGGGACACCAAGGGGTCAATCGGTTTGATAGTTGAAGGAGATGAACCTAAGAAGCCAGCAGTCACTCTCAAACCTATTACTGTTTAGATTCAGACCTGTGAGGGTGATGTGGTAAATAGATCTGTACCGCTCGAGTTTGAATCACCTTCTGCAAAGGCGCCAAAACCAATTGAGGTTGAGTTCGGGATTCCAAAAGCACCCGCACCATTCAAAGTTACGGTGTTACCTCTCAGGGTGCCAATTCTGGTCTCCATGACAGATGTGACCCCATTCAAGACGAACGCCATACCTTGGGATTACACCGCTGAGGCTAGAAGGAAGGGAAAGACATATACAGGGGAAGCAATCACCGCACAGGGCATGACCAGGACAGGCAAGGTATGCACCCCGGAACACTTGGCTGAGTCCAACAAGCAAGCATCCGGGCGAGCTGTTAAAACTGGACCCGATGACCTTTGGAGGAAGATACGGGCTAAGGAGTACTCAATCGTTGAGAAACTGAACAAAACACCAGCGCAGATTTCTATTCTGGCTCTTATGCAAAGCTTTGAGACACATAAAAATGCCTTAATGAAAATACTAAGTGAAGCTTATGTTCCCAGCAACATAACAGGAGGCGAAATAGAAAATATGGTAGGGCAGGTACTGGAAAGCCATAAGATCACCTTCCACGAGGACGAGTTACCGCCAGAAGGGCTTGGTCACAAAAAAATGTTGAACGTCACTGCGCAATGTGAGAATCACTTTATCACAAAAATTTTAATTGACGGGGGATCCAGCCTCAACATTTTGTCAATTGATAACTCTCAGGACATTGGGTAAAGGATTGCATGAGATCAAAGACGGAGCTATCAGTGTCAAAGCTTTTGATGGATCTTAGAGGTCCACCATTGGAGAAATTAGCCTATGCCTTCATATGGGACCCACCTAGTTCGTTGTTGAGTTCCTAGTCATTGACGTGCCAGCATCCTAAATTTGTTGCTGGGACGACCCTGGATCCATGCCGCTGGGGCTGTGGCATCAACTTTGCATCAAGTTGTAAAATTTGAATGGAATCATCAGGAAGTAATCATCCATGGCGACAGTAGCAAGCATATGCATCGCATTTTACTTTAGTTGATTTTACTTTTCCGCATTGTCTTTACTTTTGAAAAAAGATCCAATGTTTCGAACAGTTATAAATTTAACAGAAAGCATTTTCCAAGTTTATCTTTATATATCCCTCTTATTACTTTTCTCTACCATTTACTTTATTTTACACAGCATTACTATTACATATCTTGATGATGAACCAATGGCTATAACTTGCAATGAGGCAATGCAACAAACGGACATAGATTCAGAAGAGGATGATATACCAAAAGAAATTGTTAGAGCAATTGAGAATTTTGGGAACTGACCTAAGTCCAATTTGGATGAAACTAAGGTTGTTAATCTGGGAGACTCAGAAAATGTCAAGGAAACATGAATCAGCGTACATATGTCACCACCAAAAAAGGAAGCGTACACAAATTTCTTAAAGGAGTATGAGGATATCTTTGCCTGGTTGTATGATGATATGACCGGTCTCAGCACGTCCATTATGGCTCATAAATTGCCAACAGACCCGATGTGTCCGCCAGTAGAATAGAAACTCAAAAATTGCCAGATATGAGTTTGAAAATTAAAGAAGAAGTTATGAAGCAAGTCAAAGCCAGGGTTCTCTGGGTGGTAGAGTATCCGACATGGTTAGCCAACATCGTGCTGGTAACAAAGAATGATGGGAGAGTCAGAGTCTGTGTCGACTACCGGGATATCAACCGGGCCAGTCCTAAATGACTTCTCTTTTCCAAATATACACATATTGATTGACAACTGCACCAAACATGAGCTGCACTCATTCATCGATTGCTTTACGGGATACTATCAGATATGGATAGACAAAGAAGATTTAGAGAAAACAGCATTCATTATGCTGTGGGGAATGTACTGTTACAGAATGATGTTGTTAGGTTTGAAGAATGTTGGTGCTCCCTACATGAGGGCCATGACCAATATCTTTCATGACATGATACATAAAAAGTAGGTGTATGTGGATGACGTCATCATCAAATCCAAGAAAGATGCATGTCATACGGAAGATTTGAGGAAGTTCTTCAACATATTGAGGAGATATAGCTTGAAACTAAATCCATCCAAGTGTGCATTTGGGGTTCCTGTTTGAAAGTTATTGGGTTTCGTTGTAAGTCTTCGGGGAATAGAATTAGATCCGTCAAAGGTCAAAGCCATTCCAGAGTTACCACCACCAAAGAGCAAGAATGATGTAATGAGTTTTTTAGGAAGACTCAATTATATCATCCAGTTCATAGCCCAGTCCACCATTATTTGTGAACCTATTTTCAAGATGCTAAAGAAGGATGCCGCCACTAAATGGACTGAAGACTGTCAGAAGGCTTTTGACAGAATCATGGAATATTTGTCAACACCGCCAGTCTTGGTTCCACCCGAGTTAGGGAGACCTCTATTGCTTTATCTTGCAGTATTGGATGGGGAATTTGGTTGTGTTTTAGGACAACATGACGAGACAGGAAGAAAGGAGCAAGCCATCTACTACCATAGCAAGAAGTTTACCCCGTACGAGGCTCAGTATTTCTTATTAGAAAATGCACTTGTTGTGCTCTAACTTAGGTAGCTCAGAAACTGAGGCACTATTTCTATGCTTACCCCACTTATCCATATCCAGGATGGATCCATTGAAATATATCTTTCAGAAGCCCATGCGTACTGCCAAGCTCGCCAAATGGCAAATAATGTAAAGTGAGTTTGAAATTGTTTGTATTACCCAGAAGACCATCAAAGGACAAGCTTTTGCAGATCACCTCGCCGAGAATCTTGTAGGAAGGGAATACGAACCTCTAAAAATGTATTTTCCTGATGACGAGGTAGCTTTCATAGGAGAGGACATTGAAGAATCCTATGACGGGTGGAGGATGTTTTTCGATGGAGCCGCAATTTTAAAAGGAGTTGGTATAGGAGCGGTCCTGGTGTCAGAAATCGGTCAGCATTACCCGGTATCTGCCAAGTTCAAATTCTCATGCACCAAAAACATGGCCAAGTATAAAGCCTGCATCTTAGGGCTCAAATTGGAAATTGACATGAATATTCAGGAACTGTTAGTGATCGGAGACTCGGACCTACTCATACATCAGGTTCAAGAAGAATGGGCAACCAAGAATTCCAAGATACTCCCCTATCTACACCATGTACAGGAATTGAGGAAGAGATTAAGAAAGACGGAATTCCAGCACGTTCCCAGAATAAAGAACAAGTTCGCCGACGCTTTGGCCACTTTATCGTCTATGATCCAGCATCCAGATACCAACTTTATTGATCCCATCTAGGTAAAGAGGAAGAAGCTGATAGGAAACCGTGGTTCCATGATATCAGAGAATACTTGACAATGGGAGAATACCCAGAATTTTCCAATGCTACTCAGAAACGCACACTCCGGAGGTTATCCAACAACTTCTTTCATAACGGAGGAATCTTGTATAGGAGGACTCCCGATCTTGGATTATTAAGATGTGTCGAGGCAAGAGAAGCAACCAAACTATTGGAGGAAGTGCACGCAGGGACCTGCAGAACGCATATGAATGGTTTCGTTTTGGTGAAGAAGATACTCCGAGCAGGGTATTTTTGGATGACTATGGAAACGGACTGCATCCATTATGTCCGGAAATGCCACCGTTGTAAGATACATCCAGATATGATAAAAGTACCTCCAAACAAGCTTACCGAAACAAGCTTACCATGGTCGTTCGCCGCTTGGGGAATGGATATTTTCAGACCAATAGAACATGCCGCATCAAACGGGCACAGGTTTATCCTAGTGGCAATTGATTACTTTACAAAATGGGTTGAAGTAGCAACCTATAAAGCAGTGACCAAGAAGGTTGTAGCAGATTTTATCCGTGATCGTATGGTCTGTCAATACGGAATTCCGGAATCAATCATCATCGATAATGATTCTAATCTCTACAGCGACCTAATGAAAGGAATGTGTGAAACATTCAAGATTAAACACAAGAACTCTACGGCTTACAGACCTCAGATGAATGGAGCTGTAGAAGCAGCCAATAAGAACATCAAGAAGATACTAAAGAAGATGATCGAAAGGCACAAAAAATAGCATGAGAAGTTGTCATTCACCTTATTGGGATATCATACCACGGTCCGCACATCAACTGGAGCCACCCCCTATATGCTGGTTTATGGTACAGAGGCGATCATTCCCGCCGAGCTAGAAATTCCCTCCCTGAGGGTCATACAAGAAGCAGAGTTAGATTATGTCGAATAGGTCAAGAGTCGCTACGACCAATTAGCCCTCATCGATAGAAAGAGAATGACTGATGTCTTTCATGGTCAATTATATCATAACAGAATGTCCAGAGCCTTCAATAAGAGAGTCAAGCCAAGGAAATTCACGCCAGGACAACTAGTATTGAAGAAAATATTTCCGCATCAAGATTAAGCCAAAAGGAAATTCTCTCCCAATTGGCAGGGTCCGAACATGGTCCATCAGGTTCTAACTGGAGGAGCCATTATTCTCGCAGAAATGGACGGAGAAGTCTGGCCGAAGTCAATCAACTCAGACACTGTAAAAAGATACTACATTTGATCATATGCTTTTCGTTCCTGATGTAATTTGAACTACACCTGATCTGATTCCCGCTTAAGAGGGGATAGATAGGAAGCCCTATGAGTTTGTTCACATTTAAATAAAAATTCCATTCTCCCCCGAAATTGGAACTTGGGTAAAATTTTGAGGAGGATCCTCAAAATTCCGAAGTAAGTTTTTAAGTCTTTTCATCAGCACCAACCCAGTAAACTGGGGAAGAATTATGAGGAGGACCCTCAAAATTCTTGAATCGATTCGCGTTCAGTTATACAGCTGTCAACGTCACCAACCCTGTAAACTAGGGCAGAATTTTGAGGAGGATCGGAGCAAGTAAGGTCGCCGCGTCTTGAACCACGTTGTAGTTGTTGGTTCACCCAAAATAAAATCATTTTTATATGTATTTGCATTCACTAAGTCATGCACAAATATCATTTCAATCACCATCGTTTAGCAATGCTACCCTCGTGATACACGATACCACCAGCTAGAGGATACGAACTAACCTCCTCTATACAAAACTCACAATTCTTCTTTGGATGTAGGAATTCAGGCCAACGAATAAAAGTACATTCGCTCTTAAGAATAGAAACACTCCAATGGGTCACTATCCACACCCAACACTCCCCAATAGTCCTAATATCACAATCCGTCTACCAGCTATCAAAAACTTACTACTATTCGTTCTTTTACATTCCTGCATTGCATAAGGCTATTATATGCCTTTCGAGACTAAGCTCTGTATCCATCTGCATTTTGCATAAGGCTACTCTCTGCCTTCCGAGGTTAAGCTCTACCTCCATATTGCATAAGGCTATTATCTGCCTTTCGAGGTTAAACTCTGTCTCCGTCTGCATTTTTGCATAAGGCTACTTTCTGCCATCCGAGGTTAAGCTCTACCTCTATATTGCATAAGCCTATTGTCTGCCTTTCGAGACTAAGCTCTGTCTCCATCTCCCTTTTTTCATAAGGCTAATCTCTGCCTTCCGAGGTTAAGCTCTACCTCCAAGTTGCATAAGGCTATTCTCTGTCTTTCGAGGTTAATCTTTACCTCCATCTTGCATAAGGCTACTTATCTGCCTTTCGAGACTAAGCTCTATCTCCATCTACATCGCATAAGGCTACCTATCTGCCTTCTGAGACTAAGCATTGTCTCCACCCTGCATGGCTGATATATCACCGCTTTATTTTTCGACTGGATGAAACATCGCCACCTGCATTCTCGCTGGATAAAAGATCGCCACCCTTTGCATTCATTTAGGTTGAAAGATTGCCACTTTCTCATGCGCTGAAAGATCGCCAACCTGTTCAAATGCGTCATAGTTCGGAGGCACCATATGCATAGCCTGAGAAAACAATTTCACAGCCTGTGAATCTTTACTTTTCATGGCCTGGGACATCATAGTCCAAGCACGTCATCCTAACCGTCCGAAGACAGCATTCATGGTCCAACGGAAACTTGCATCACGTTAAATTATAAATAATATATGTGCACGCAGCTCATTTACAGGTACCAGGCTAACGAGCAGCCATCTTAGCAGGATCGATCCTGCTTCGGGTCCTTCCTCAACGCATCTAAGCCCAAACGTCTCTTCAAGCCCAACCATTGCGTCCGTCCTTTTGAACCGACATTGACACATTCCGTCAATGGTTCCCGAACTACATATGGCCTGATTCCTGAAAACCTGGGAAATGTAGGTAGCTCAGAAACCCGATCACGGTCTAAATTCCTCTACAATCGCCATTTTTGATCAAAGTTAGCCATCTTATCTTTACCCGAAAACTCTTTCATCCTCCTCGGGTAAAGAGGGGCAGCTGTTGATACCCAATTTTTCCCTATGTATTTTTTATACTCAAAATACTTTCAAAATAGAATGTATATGCGCATGTAAGCATGCCCAAAAGTTTTTGTATGTTTTCCTAATTTTTAAAAGATTTTTAAAATTAATTTATTGTCTATTTTAACAGTATAAAACCCAATAATTATTCACAAATTATTTTTTTGTGGACAATTTATTTTTTCACCCATTTTATTACCAAATATAGTTATTGTAATTTTTGCACATTGTTTATTAATTTATTTGGGATTTCTAAAGCTAATTGCATGAAATTGCAATTATAGCCTATTTTGCAATTAACCATGTTTTACAACTATAAAATTATTTATGATATTTTTAGAATAATATTTATATGTTATTTAATTAGTTCTATGTTTTAAATTTTGATTTTAGATTTGGTTATTTTAATAAAATAAATTGGATAAATTGGCTATTTAAAAGTTGGTCGGATTTTATTCAAATCCTAGCCATAATTGTGCCCCTATTCAACCCAATTTGAACCCAATTTTAAACCCAATCAAACAACCCATACCCATTTGATTTTGACCCGGTCCACCTTTGATTTAATGTTAGTCGTTGATCAAATGAGATCCACGGCCTAGATTAGATTACCTTAAATTAAACCTAATGAACCCCCCTCCCCAATACCCTCTCACACTCACTCGTCTATATCTCTCTACCTCCCACTCTCTCTGGAACCTTCCACCTCCTCTCCTCTCTGATGATCTTCATTCACCTTCTCCGGCCACTTTCTGACCTAAATTCATAGTGGTTTCACCACCCACCAGTCTCCTTAAGCTCCTCGCACTTCATTACTGAAGTTCCATGACCTTGTCCACGAAGAATAAAACATGGAACTATGTTGATTCAAGTTCTACGGCCATCTCCAGCCATCTCCGGCTCATCTCCGGCGTGTCTTAGCCATATGAGTTCATCTCGACTCGGACCAGCCCCTTTTCCAAGGCTTTCTCGTTTCTAGGGTTTCTCTGAAACCCTATGCCATTTTGAGGTTTTCTTGTTTATCTCTAGATCTACTTTAGATCTGTGATATTTCTAAGGTTTTCAAAGTATTTCTTACATCATTTAAAGTTTCTTCTTTCAAAAACTGTTCGTCTTCTCGAACCTATGGTTTCCTTGATTTATACTTATTTTACTGTGATTTCTTACGTTATTTTGCTTTGTTGTAACATTATTTTGCTTTGTTGTAACATTTAATGTTTCCACTATGGTTTCTATACATTTTTCTTTACCGTATTTCCTCTTAGGGTTTTCATCTACTGTGTTTTCTTTCATTATGTTTCCATGAAACGTTTATGTTCCTTTGGACCTTCCTGAGTTTACTTTATCTGATTTTGCATGCTTTCATCTTTACATTTTACCTATGGCGGAAACCCTAAAATTTGGGGGTTTCCATACCCTTTGTGTGTGATTTATTTTCTTACCGTGTCAGAACTGGCTTCACTATAAAACCCCTAATTTCTAAAGTTCGTCTCATATTTTCTGTGTTCTATGGTTCTTGCTAAGCTTTGCAAGACCTTCTGTTTGATTTTCTCTCATGCTATCTGACACTCTCTTTTAGCTATGTTCTTCTGCTCTTGATTGCATGACCACTTTGGTTTTTTAATTCTATCCTTTGCGTGTTTAAGTTTATGTAATCTTTATAGTCATACCTCTCCCTATAAAAAGTAACCCCTAATTTTGGGAATTGATTTCAGACTACCATTATGTGAGCTTGATTGATTCTTTCCTTGTCTAAATTGAGCCTGTTTTCTGACTTGGTTCATTAATGATTTCGAATCTTTGATTCCATGATTTACTATGTACTAGTTGATTTACTTCTTACCTTATTTACCTAAACCGCGTAATTGAAGAACTTCTCTTATGCATTTACCATTTATTGCACGACATATTACTTGAATTCATTTCCTTAAATAAAATTCTGCCCTTACCATTCTAGTTCGAACTCCTTAACTAAAGGAATTCCCCCTCTCCTGGTTGATTCTAATTAATACTGAACTATTTTTTGCCTTGCTTACTTGCCTGTTTTCAAAGTTTAAATACCCTATTCCTTTTCTTCAAATACACAAACAATTGAGTTCAAAAACACACACACACGCTCAAAGCTCTCTTCTCCGCACTCTCTACTGAGCATTCTACACTGCCTGCTGCTCGAACTCCTACA
Organism: Nicotiana benthamiana; assembly: GCA_034376525.1. Classification (NCBI taxonomy): domain Eukaryota; kingdom Viridiplantae; phylum Streptophyta; class Magnoliopsida; order Solanales; family Solanaceae; genus Nicotiana; species Nicotiana benthamiana. Next base: position 21,204,333 of record CM067337.1, on the reverse strand, counting down.
TTTGGGAGTTTCTTGAGTTTTTTCCTGCTTATTTCTGGATGTCTGTTTGTTGATGTTAGTTTTCTATCCTAGAATTATAACTGGTATGCCCTTCTATGCTTTATAAGTATCCTTATTCAATTTCTCTGCTTCTACCCCTTCCTTTGTGTATTCATTTATGCTTTCCTGTACTACTTAATTACTTTCAAGCATGTTAATCCCTTTCCCCTGTTCCTTTTGTATGTGAGTTTGTCCTAGGTCATAATAGCAATATGAGTTGTTGTATATGATTCAGGACTAGAGTCTTTTGAGTCTCTACTCGGTTGCTTTCCCCATTCCCTTTCCCCTCAATATGTTGAGCTCTTATTTGGGTCTGTTGATATCCTCATCATCATTCAGGCCTGAGTTTGACTCTTTAAGAGTCTGCTCTTTATCTGTTTAAACTAAGTAAAAGGTCAGGGGTGTGCCAGTCTATACATATGGCTGGGTATGACAACATTTTTGCTCTGGTTCCCTCAATTCCCCTCACTTTACACCTACTCCTAGCTCTTAAGTTCTAATCCCTATGGTAAGCCATGCTTAGGGACCCTAGAGTTCCCTATGAACTTGGATGCCTAAGGGCTAGTAATTCCACACATTGCACTACTCTGTTACAACTCTCAAGCATTGCCTGGGCTCTGGAAAAACCCTTGGAACTTTGAAACACTCTAAGAGAAGGCCTTGGAATCTGGAGTCCGGATTTGGTAAAACACATGTGTTGGATATTAAAGGTTGCATTGAGCCTCCTTGGGTCTGACTTTAGCTTTGATGTATTTATTTCAGTCTTTTTCTTCCCAGTTTTGTCATAATTTTGTAATAAAACTTGGGGAATATATTAGTAAAGGGTTTGGGAGGGGTTTATGTTGCCTGCATAAGTCAAAGGGTAGAAATCATGCCTATAGTTCTTTTATGCTTTGAATTATCTAGAAATCATGCCTATTGGATTTTATAATGCTTAAAATGCCTATAGGTTTAATATTTCGAAGTCACCTAGATAACATGCCTACAGGGCTTAACGCTTAATCATGTTGCAAATCATTAGAGATCCTGTCCATAGGACTTTAACATTCACCTAATCAATTGCATATAGAAACCATGTTTATAGGAAATGCATATGCGTTTGGCAAACTATAGGTTAGCTAAACTTTCATCTATTGACTAACTCTTTAACATGCTTTAAAATCCAATATAGATATCATGCCTATAGAACTCCGTCTCAACTTGTCTAATTCGTTTTAAGCAATAACAGTCTGTTAACTGGCCCTTAATGTCCTAATGTAATGTTTTCAATAAAGCTCTTGTGAACCAGTATACATTAAACTCTTCAAATCTGCATCTTTTTCTAAACAGTCTGTTTAAACATTCTGCCTAAACGTTTTACTCAGTCCCTGAAATTGTCTTTTAAAAAATAGTCCTATAACTCACTCTTTTCTTAAGATATATACCTGCCACTGAAACTCTTTCATAACTCCTCGACATTTTTTTTTCCTACTCAAACAGTCTGTTGATTTCAAATACATTTACAAACTTACTGCAGTCTTTATTTTCTTTGAAACTCTTCAACACTAAGACCTCAGTAACTAACAATCAGACCCGAGGGGCTTGATGTAGACTTTTCATCCAACTTTATGAGTTAAACTGTTTCGTCCGCCTCGTAATTTCTTAACTTTAAAGACCAAATAGGTACGTGCAAGCCATGCTAAACTAATTGTTGTTGTGATCTTCGGGGTTTGTATGAGCCTTTAAGTGTTTGCTTTGCACCCCATTTATTTGATATTTGTTTTGATTGATGCCTTAGTATTTTATCCTTTTAAACTCCATATATGCCTCCATCCTGCTTCTTCCCTTTTAGGATTAGAAGTCCAAATACCCCTGGACTGATAGCCTGGGACGGGTATTAGCATGCAGTAAGTAACCGAGAACTAATCGCGCTTAAATACCTTGACGGGGTGGGAAGCATAGAATATGGATATAATGACCAGTGCGCTAATATCTTGTCTGAGAATGATTGCTCGGTATTGCACGGAACTGATCCATATCATATTTAAACCTACGACCCCTTTCTTCTCCTTTATTTATGTTAGTTTTTCTTAAATTAACGCTTTTTTAAAAATAAGCTTTCTTCTTTCCAAAAAGCACTTATATTTTCTTCCCCCAATTGTCAACTTGTTTCTACTTTTATGTGCAAACTATGTTTATTTATTCCAACTTTTCTTAAAGTCACAATTAAGCCCGATTGGGAACCACACTAGTGGATCTTATGGGATGTCTAACACCTTCCCCTTAAGATAATCTCAAGCCCTTACCCGAACTCTAGTTTATCTCTCAAAAATTTTCTCTAAAAGTGTCCTAATGCACTATAATCATTAGGTGGCGACTCTTCAAAATCCATAACCCAGATTCCCCGAAAGGGAATAAAAGAGTTGGTTCGTCCATAATGTCATAAACCCGATTTATCCTTAGAAAAAAAGGGTGTCGATGATAGATCCCTCCAAATCATTGATAAGCTCAATAAAGGTCAAGTCAACCAATCCATCGACAATACAATTCAGCCAACCAATCCAACTCAAGCTAGAACACACATCCACATTGGACTGCCAGCGAACTTCTTACAAAGGAAACCTGAATCTATTCCTTTCCACTTCTATAATTTCTTTCAGTGCCATACGATACGGTGACCGGCACCAAATCAATACAAAAGTCAACAACCTCGCCCAGAGTCATGCCCGACCACAAAAATGAATTCGAAAAGTCCCTCAACAACGAATCTGAATCCATGATAGCAACCTCTACACTGCTAATCATCACGAAGGCCCAATTAATTAAGAAAACAATCCCTCTCAGCCACTCGCTAGGTCTTTCAAATATAATCCACTGTACTAGAACATAATCCACGCATCTCGCCACTCAACCCATGGCATTTACGGCATAACCCATAGCACAATAGTTCGAAATCACCCAACACTAAGACAACCAGTCTGAATTCCAACATCAAATCTAAAATCTAATATATCAGCAAGTAAAGATCCAGTCGAGCCTCCAAATCCCGATAGCTGCTAAACGCTGTCGATACACATGATCCACAACCACAACATGACCTGAATATGAGAACTTCTATCTCCAAATCCACATAGCACACGAATCCTAGTAAATTTTGCCATTCAAAAGCATACCACACCTTAATACCAGTAATTCCACAATAGATACTCAAAAATTTCCATGTGCTGCCAAGCCAACCCGAATATCACCAGTCGATCTAACAAAAAAGTTCCGCAATACCACCGAAGTTCCATCCATTTAATCATAGTGCCCTTTTTTCTGAAACACAAACTCTCGTCAAATCACTTTCGAATAGCAATACCATTTTTGTTGATTATCTGAGGCTACCCACTGTCTAAGTATTTTATGAACTTCCTTTCTGAACTGAACTGTAACCTAACACATGTAAGTTTTGGTCCTCCACAACATACCGCATATAACATACCATCCGAGGATACACGAAAACCTTACCTCCCTTCCGAGCCACAGACATCTATGCACTCAACTAGTCAAGAGCTTTCCATTGGTCCCATCTAGAACAATGACCACTATACATCCCATGTTGCTCTTTCCCATAGAAAATATACATCTCCAAACCACGGTAAAACCCAACAAGAACTCTTTTGGTTCCGTTGCACCAACTAAACTGCCAGGACTGAATTCTTCTAACTAGACAAAGTTAAGCAAGCCGTTGAAACTCAAGAGCATTGCTGCTAAATACTTGAACGAACTCATTACCTCTAACACGTACAAAGAATTAATAATATCCTTACTATGACGAGCTGGTCTACTATCAAGCTACTCCTTCTTTCTAAATTTCCTGCTGGTTTATTTTCAATTGATATTTCCTATTGTTGTAGCACCATAATTCCTCGACCCAAACTTACCATACGAGACCCAAGCATAAAAGCACACTATCTGAAACCCGTAAGCCGTTGAATACTCTCCCTCGAATATTCCCAAAAATACCACATTTTGCAGAACTCTATTCTGAGGAACTTCCTGTGAATCTAAATTCTATACATTTATTTTCTTGATACTGATGTATAGGATCCCATAACTAACATTGAAATACCACAAATCTAAATCTTTTCCAATGAAAACATAGTTTCTAACTGTCGACGCCCCCTTTTTCCCTAAAAGCAAAATCGGGTATACGACATTATGGGCAAAACAAATCTTATCCCCTTTTGGAAATTGGGCTATAGAGTTTGAAGAGTCTCCACCTAATGATTATAGTACAATAGGACACTTTAAGAAGAAAAGAAGATTTTTCAAAGAAAACCAGAGTTCGGGTAAGGGCTTAAAATTATCTCGAGGGAAAGGTGTTAAGCACCCCTCGAGATCCACTAGTGTGGTTCCCGACCTTGCTTAGATGTGACTTTAAGAAGTGTAGAAATAGACAAGAAAAGTTTTCACATAAATAATACGATCAAGTTGATAATTTTGAAAGTATGATAGCACAAGTAAAAGGGAAATTTAGAGACAAAAACATTTAAACAAAGAAAAAAGTAAGGAGGGTCCTAGGTTTAACTATAATATGGATCATTCGATGAAATAACCCACACATATTCCCAAAAAGGGGTCGCTATATGATATTTATGCATCATCGTAATCTCTATATTCTACCCTTCCCACCCCGTTAAGGTATTTAAGTGCATTTAGTCTCGTTTACTTGTTGCATGCTAATACCCGTCCCGGCCTATTAATCCTGAGGTATTTGGACTTCTAATCCTAAAAGGGAAGAAAGGGAAATGAGGGAATATATGGAGTTTAAAGGTAAACATGATAAGGCCTCAATCAAACAAATAACATAAGGGAAGTAAATGAACATACAAAGGCTGCACATAAACCCCTCTATCCATACAGCAATTAGTTTAGTATGACTTGCAATTACTGATTTGGTCTTAAGCTTAAAACTAATAGTGCATAGATTAGTTTAACACATAAAGTTGGATAATAAGTCTACATTGAGCCCCTCAGTTCCGGTTTGTTAGGACTTATGGTAGTTTAAAACCAGTAATTTCAGAAAACATTAATTTTCGACAAAAATCTATAAAGAAGAGTTCTGGAAACATGAATTTGAAGTCTGCAAAAGTCCAGAAATGGCTTACAAAACTAACCGAACTGCTTAAGTAAAATGGTAGAAGAAAGAGTTTTCAAAAACATAGAAGTGTTAAATTTGGGCAGAAGACCAAAAAAAGGTTGACTTCAGAATAAAATGCAAGTTTAGAATTTAGAAGACTATAGATTTAAAATGGTGTAAAAAAGACTTGGCCAGATTTCAAAAATGAGCAGCTTTGAACAAATTTTATTGAAAGTGTTTAACAAATTAGGCGAGCTTGAACCCGATAGGCAAGATATCTACGTATTGATTTATTGCTACTTTTAGAACGTTTAAAGGACCTATTGTTTTCCTTGCATTTTTACACAGTTCCTATAGACATGATTTCTTAGATGAGATACAATTGAAATCCTATAGACATGATTTCTAGGTAAGATGCAATATTGAATCCTATAGGTATAATTTCTAAGTGATTGACAACAGTATAAACCCCTCCCATACCCTTTTCACTATATTCCCAAATTCGTTTACAAAGCTTGTTACAAGAGTGGAAAGAAAAGACTAAGAAAATAAATACATCAAAGCTAAAAAGACCCGAGGAAGCCCAAAGAAAACCTTAATGTCCAACATATGTATTTCACTAAATCCGTGCTCCAAATTTCAAGGCTTTCTCTTAGAGTGTTTCAAAGTTCCAAGAGCTTTCAAGAATCCCACGCAATGCTTACACCCTAAAAATAATGAGAGTAGTGCAAAGTGTAGAATTACCAGTCCTTAGGCATCCAAGTTCAGAGGGAACTCAAGGGTCCCTAAGCATGGATTACCAGAGGGGGTTAGGACTTAAAGAACTAAGAGTAAGTGTAAAAGTGAGGGATTACAGGAAGACCAAAGCAAAGGGTTGTCATACCTAGCCATGAATGGGAATGGCACACCCCTGACCTTTACATGGCTTGCACAAATAAGAGCAGACTTAAGAAAGTCATACTTAGGCCTGTATGGTGATTAGGACACCACCAGACCTGAGTCAAGCTCAACACATAATAGGGGTTAAGGGAGTGGGACTGATTTTGAGTATAGGTTTAGACCAACCTGGTTCTAAACTAGGGAAGGCAATGGAGTTCCACCCTAGTCCAAAACAATACTCACACATAATGGTGAATAAAAGGGAAGGGGATTACATGAAAGCATTTATAGAAAACAGAATTAAACTAAGGGGCTTGGGGGAAGGGATGTAGATGATAGCATTTGTAGCAAATAGAATTAAACTAAGGGGACTTGGGGGAAGGGATGTACATGAAAGAACTCATGCACATACATCATCAAAACATAGGGATATGGGGTATGGATGTGCCTGCTGAAATTTAACTACATAATGAACATATACATGACACATGAAAAAGGGTAAGTAAACATGTAGTTTTGGAGATAGTATTTAAATCATGGACCTACCACTTTGCAAATTCGAATAGTAGAGCAGATAGGTCAGATAGAACCTTATAGTTTAGCCTTGGCTTTCAGCCAGCTAAACTCGAGCAGCATAACAAGTAGCAGAGAAAAATCAGAGAAGATAAGAGAGAGTTTTTGTGAATCTGAACTTGTGAAAATGTTTGTGTTTTGAAGTGAAAAAGGATGGGGGTTTTTATAGTTTGAAAGTAAGCAGCCAATAAGGCAAGAAAATAACTTACTATCAATCACAATCAATTAGGGAAAGGATTCCCTTTAATTAAGGAACCGGACTTAAGGTAAATAACCAGGGTTCTATTTTTAGGAAGAAAATCAAAAATGAGTTGTAAAACAAAGGGTAAATACATATAAGGTTTTTGAAATACACACGGTTTAAACAAATAAGGTAAGTAGAGTCATCAATCAAATAGGGAATCAAGGAAATAGAAATACGAATTGACATTGAATTTAGTCAAAGAGCAGGTCCAAATTAAAGAATCAAATAAGTTCGTAAAAATCAATTTCCCAAAATTGGGGTTATTTGAAAGGGGAAAATATGACTGGTTATTTGAAAGGGGAAAATATGACTATAAGAGATGCACAAATTCAAACATGCAAGGCTGAGATTAATAAAACAGTCAGGTAATGAAAAAGCAAAAGCACACAAGCATGAAATTTAATTAGAAGTTCATGTAGAGCTTAGCAAGAAATCAAAAGCATGAAGCGTTAAAAAGTTAGGGTTTTGACATTAAACATGCAGTAGACCATTATACAAAAAAATCGGAAAACCCCTAAAATCTGGGGTTTTCATCAAACCTCGAGTGTGATGAAGAAAACATAGGTGAAGATAAACTCAGAAAAACATAAACTTTCACGAACAGCATAAGGAAAGCAAGGAACACAGTGAAGGATTTACTCGGAAACCCTAGAAACACCATAGTAAAGAAAATACATAGGAACCATAATAGAAAATACTCAGGAATCATAGTAAAAGTAAAAAAAATCATAGTATGGCAAATAAAACAGAGAAATTGGAGAAACCCTAAATTTTAGAAAGATGATTAGTTTGAAAACAAAGTCGGAAAAATAACAGTGGAAAATACTTTGAAACATTAGAAAATAACGTAGATCTGCAAGAGATTTTAAAGAGAAACACATAAGAAAACCTTGGAGATTTAGGGTTTCAAAGAAAACCCTAGAGAGCGAGAAAGCCTGGAACGGACTGATTCCGAGTCGACAACAGACTCATAACACCAAGACTCGCCGGAGAGAGACCGGATTTGGCCGTAGAACTCAAGTCGGATGACCTCTTAGTCAGTGGTCTTCGAAATAGAGCTTTGATATTTGAACAAAAGGGGTCATAGAAGGAAGTGAGGGGTGAGTACAAGTTTCATGAAGGCTGGAAAGCCATGTTTTCCAGTGAAACGAGATTGGAAAATTGATAGAGGAGGGCTAGGGTTTCAGGGGAGTTGAGAGCGTTTTGGAAAAGAGGGGGATACAAGGGCAGATGGTTTGTGTAAATGATTAGGGTTAGGTGGGTATTTGGTTTAATTAAGGAAGGGGCTACGTGGACCGTTTATCTAAATGATCAACGCTCTTGATTAGAAGCGGGTTCCGGGCGGGTTAAATCAGTAGGTTTGGGTCGGGTTTTTTTTTATAAAATTGGGTGGTGTAATTGGGGGTTGAAATTAGGGCTAGAAGTGAAATAAAAAAGAGCTACAACTTAAATAGCCAATATTCCACAATTCGAATTATAAAAAATAGTCAACAATGTCTAAATATCAAATTAAAAATACTGAGTTAATAAAAAAATAATAAGTATTAATTTAAAAATATTAGGAATGATTATATGATTAAAAATGCTGTTAAATTGAGAAATAGGCTAAAATTGCAATTTCACGCAATTTTAGTTTAGAAATACCAACTGAACTTGTACAATTATGTAAAAATCATGTAAATTATATTTTTGTGTAAATGAGTGAATAATATAAATTATTTACCAAAATAACAAATTTTGGGAATAATTATATTATTTTATAGTGCAAAAATAGGCCATGAATTTTATTAAAAATTCCTAAAAACTGTGGAAAAATACCAAAAATTGGGTATCAACAGCTGCACCTCTTTACCCGAGGAGTACGAAAGAGTTGTCGGGTAAAGATAAGATGGCCAATTTTGACCGAAGATGGCGATTGTAAGAGGATATTGACCGCGCTCTGGTCTCTATGCTACCTACATATCCATGGTTATACATGAAACATGCCATATGTAGTTCAGGGACCATTGACGGAACATGCCCATGGGAATTCGGAAAAACGAACGAGATGGTTAGGTCTGAAGGGTGCTTGGAATCGGACAAACTGCGGAGAATTGGGGCGGGACTGCTTCTGCTGAGACGGCCCTGAGCTAACCAGAACACCTTTAAATGCATGATGTGCGTATATATGTTCGTAATTTCAACGTGATGCAAGTTCCCGTCGGACTATGAATGTTTGTCCTTGGAAGGTTAGGATGGCGTCCTCAGACTATGACGTCCTGGGCCATGAAGAGCTTAAAAGTAATGGTTCCCAGGACATGAAATGATGTTCTTGGGCTATGAAGATGGTGCCTTCAAACTATGATGCCTTTGAACGAGTTGGCGATCTTTCAGCCCATGAGAAAGGTGGCAATCTTTCAGCCAAATGAATGTAAAGGTTGGAGATCTTTCAGCCAAATGAATGCAAAGGGTGGCGATCTTTTAGCCAGAGCGAGAATTTAAAAATATGCGGCGATATTTCAGCCATGCAGGGCAGAGACAGTGCTTAGTCTCGAAAGGCAGATAGGAGACTTATGCAATATGGAGGTAGAGCTTAACCTCAGAAGACAGAGAATAGCCTTATGCAAAATACAGATGGAGACGGAGCTTAGCCTCGAAAGGCAGATAGTAGCCTTATGCAGGATGGAGGTAGAGCTTAACCTCGAAAGGCAGAGAATGGCCTTATGAAAAAATGCAGAAGGAGACAGAGCTTGGTCTCAAAAGGCAGGTGATAGCCTTATGCAGGATGGAGGTAGAGCTTAACCTCGGAAGGCAGAGAGTAGCCTTATGCAAAAAATGTTGTTGGAGACAGAGCTTGGTCTCGAAAGGTAGGTGATAGCCTTATGCATGATGGAGGTAGGGCTTAACCTAGAAAGGCAGGGAGTAGCCTTATGCAAAATGCAGATAGAGACAGAGCTTAGTCTCGAAAGGCGGATAGTAGCCCTATTCAATGCAGGAACATAAAAGAGAGAATGGTAGTAAGTTTTCTTAGCTGATAGACGATTTATGATATTGGGTATGCGGGGGAGTGCAAATAGTGACCCTATGAGGGTTTCGATCCCGAAGAGCGAATGTGTCTTGATCCGTAACCAGAGTTCCTGCAACCAAAGAAAAGTCGTGAGTTCTGTAGGGGGAGGTTAGTTCATGTCCTCCAGCTTTAGGCGTCGTGTATCACGGGGGTAGCATTGCTAAAAATTGGCGGTGCAAGTGATGTTTATGCATGACTTTGACAAATATAATGCAAGTACGTATATATATATATATATATATATATATATATATATATATATATATATATATATATATATATATATATATATATATATATATATATATATATATATATATATATATATATATATATATATATATATATATACATATATATATATATACATATATATATATATGTATATGTATGTATGGATTTTGTTTTGGGTGAACCAACGACTACAACGCGATTCGAGACAGAGCAAACTCGCTTGCTCTGAATTTTGAGGGTCCTTCTCAAAAATATGCCCCAGTTTACTGGGTTGGCACTGCTGACGGCTGTGCTGAATATCCGAACACGGATCGACTCCAGAATTTTAAGGGTCCTTCTCAAATTCTGCCCCAGTTTGCTGGGTCGGCGCTGGTGAAGATACAGACAAGCTGACTTCATAATTTTGAGGGTCCTCCTCAAAATTCTGCCCCAATTCCAATAGCGGGGGGTGGAATTTTTATTAAAATGTGACCAAACCCATAGGGCTGCCTACGTATCCCCTCTTAAACGGGAATCAGGTCGAGCGTAGCTAAATTACACTTCAAAAGAAAAGTATATGATCAAATGTAGTATCTTTTCACTACGTGTGAATTGATAAGCTTAGGCCAGACTTCCCTGTCCATTTCTGAGATAATAAGGGATCCTCCAGTTAGAACCCGATGAACCATGTACGGACCCTGCCAATTGGGAGAGAATTTCCCTTTGGCTTCATCTTGGTGCGGAAATATTTTCTTCAATACCAGTTGTCCTGGCGTAAACTTCCTCGGCTTAACTCTCTTGTTGAAGGCTCTTGACATTATGTTCTGATATAATTGACCGTGAATGACGGCATTCATTCTCTTCCCGTCGATGAGGGTTAACTGCTCGTAGAAAATTTTGACCCATTCCGCATAATCTAACTCTACTTCTTGTATGACTCTCAAGGAGGGAATATCTACCTCGGCGGGGATGGCTGCTTCTATACCATAGACCAGCATGTAGGAAGTGGCCCCAGTTGACGTGTGGATCATGGTACGATAACCTAATAAGGCGAATGACAACTTCTCGTGCATTGCTTGTGCTTTTGATCATTTTCCTTAGTATCTTCTTAATGTTCTTATTGGCTTCTTCTACAACTAAGTTCATTTGAGGTATGTAAGCCATAGAGTTCTTGTATCTGACCTTGAATGTTTCACACATTGCTTTTATCAGGTCGCTGTTAAGGTTAGAGCCGTTGTCGGTGATGATTGATTCTGGAACCCCAAACCTGTAAACCATACGATCTCAGACAAAATCTGCTACTACTTTCTTGGTGAATGCCTTATATGATGTTGCATTGACCCATTTGGTAAAGTAATCAATTGCCACTAGGATGAACCTGTGCCCATTTGACGCGGCTGGTCCGATTGGTCCAATAACATCCATTCCCCAAGCGGCGAACGGCCATGGTGAGCTTATTGCAGTAAGCTCGTTTGGAGACATCTTTATCATATCTGCATGTATTTGACAACGGTGGCATTTCGGGACGTATTAGATGCAGTCCATATCCATAGTCATCCAAAAGTACCCTGCGCCCAGTATCTTCTTTGCCAAAACGAATCCATTCATATGTGGTCTGCAATCCCTGCGTGCACTTCCTCCAATAGTCTGGTACTTCCTTGGCTTCGACACATCTTAATAATCCCAAATCAGGGGTCCTCCTATATAGGATTCCTTCGTTGTGAAAGAAATTGTTGGACAATCTCCGAAGTGTTCGTTTTTGAGTGGAATTGGCAAGCTCTAGGTACTCTCTTGTTGTCAAATATTCCCTTATATCATGGAACCAAGGTTTCCCATCGATTTCTTCTTCGATGTTAGAACAATAAGCTGGATGATCGTGAATCTTGACTTGGATGGGATCAATAAAGTTTGTATTTTGATGCTGGATCATGGAAGATAAAGTGGCTAAGGCATCGGCGAACTCATTCTGTGTTCTGGGAACACGCTGGAATTCTGTCTTTCTTAATCTTTTCCTCAACACCTGTACGTGGTGTAGATAAGGGAGTATCTTAGAATTCTTGGTTGCCTATTCTTCTCGAACCTGATGTATGAGTAGGTCTCAATCTCCGATCACTACTAGTTCTTGAATGTTCATGTTACTTGTCAGTTTGAGCCCTAAGATATAGGCTTCGTACTCGACCATATTTTTGGTGCACGGGAATCTGAGCTTGGCGGATAGTGGGTAATGTTGACCAGTTTTTGACACCGGAACTGCTCCTATGCCAACTCCTTTGAAATTTGCGGCTCTGTCGAAAAACATCCTCCAAAAATCGTAGGATTCTGCAATGTCTTCTCCTATGAAGGTTATCTCTTCATCAAGAAAATACGACTTTAGGGGTTCATATTCTCCTCCTACAGGATACTCAGCGAGGTGATCTGTCAAGGTATGTCCTTTGACCGCCTTCTGGGTAACATAAACGATGTCGAATTCACTTAACAGTATTTGCCACTTGGTGAGCTTGCCTGTAGGCATGGGCTTCTGAAAGATGTACTTCAACGGATCCATCCTTGATATGAGATGAGTGGTGTAAGCGCAGAAATAGTGCCTCAATTTCTTAGCTACCCAGGTTAAAGCACAATAAGTGCGCTCTAATAAGGAATACCGAGCCTCGCACAGGGTAAACTTCTTGCTGAGGTAGTTGATGGCTTTCTCCTTCCTTCCCGTTTCATCGTTTTGTCACAAAACACAACCAAATGCCCCATCCAACACTGCAAGATAAAGCAATAGAGGTATCCCTGGCTCGGGTGGAACCAGGACTGGTGGCATAGACAAGTATCCCTTCATTCTGTCGAAGTCCTTTTGTCAATCATCAGTCCACTTAGTGGTGGAATCTTTCTTTCGCATCTTGAGGATGGGCTCACAAATAATAGTGCACTGGGCTATGAATCGGCTGATGTAGTTGAGCCTCCCCAGAAAACTCATTACATCTTTCATGTTCTTTGGCGGTGAAAACTCTTGAATGGATTTGACCTTTGACGGGTCCAATTCAATTCCTCGGTGACTCACAATGAAATCCAATAACTATCCCGCTAAGACCTCGAATGCACGCTTGGAAATGTTTAGTTTCAAGTTGTATCTCCTCAGTCTGTTGAAGAATTTTCCCAAATCTTCCATGTGATCTGTAGCTTTCCTAGATTTAATGATGACATCGTCCACATTCACCTCGATCTCTTTGTGTATCATATCATGAAAGATTGTGGTCATGGATCTCATGTAGGTAGCTCCAGCATTCTTTAAACCGAACGGCATCATTCTGTAACAGTACATTCCCCACAGTGTGATGAATGCCGTTTTCTCTGCATCTTTTTCATCCATCCAGATCTGGTGGTATCCAGGAAAACAATCAACGAAGGACTGGAGCTCATGTTTGGCGTAGTTATCAATCAGTATGTGTATATTTGGCAAAGGGAAGTCGTCTTTAGGACAGGCCCGGTTGAGATCCCGGTAGTCGACACAGACTCTAACCTTTCCATCCTTCTTTGGTACCGGCACAACGTTGGCTAACCATGTTGGATACTCTACCACTCTGAGAACACTGGCTTTGACTTTCTTGGTGACCTCTTCTTTGATTTCCAAACTCATGTCTGGCTTGAATTTTCAGAGTTTCTGTTTGACCAGTGGCCATGTCGGATCTGTTGGTAGCTTGTGAGCCACAATGGATGTGCTGAGGCCGGTCATATCATCATACGACCAGGTGAATATATCCTCATATTCTTTCAAAAACTCTGTGTATTCTTCCTTTTCTGATGGTGACAAGTGTACGCTAATAAGTGTTTCCTCGACATTTTCTGCATCTCCCAAATTAATGACCTCAGTTTCGTCCAAGTTAGACTTAGGTCTGTTCTTAAAATTCTCGACCTCCCTAACAACCTCTTCTGGTATTTCATCCTCTTCTAAATATAAGTCTGTTTGTCGCATTGTCTTGTTGCAAATTACAGTCGTCGGTTCATCATCAAGATAAGTAATAGTAATGTTGCGTAAACTAATGTAAATGATAGAGAAAATAAATGAGTGCGACATAAAAAGATAAACTTGGAAAATTCTTTTGATTAAATTCATAATTGTCTGAAACACCGGAGCTCTTTTGCTAAAGTAAAGACGCTGAAAAGTAAAATCAAGTAAAAGTAAAGTGCGATGCATATGTGTCGTTTAGACTTGCTACCCGGAGTCTCTACGGGCACTGGTGGTCCTGATTGACCAATTAGTGAGGTGTTCTCCCTGGTTCACAGCTTGAATAGAAGGGCCTTCCTCCCCTGCCTCCTCGAAGAAAACACAGCAATCCATATCATCCTCCAGAAACAAAGTCTTCATTGCTACCAGCGTCTCATCTACCTCTGATCCATATATGACACCAGCGGGCTGAAAGGTCTGCTCTAACTGAGGTAGAGGGTGCTCCAATGGGTAGTGGGGACCGCACCATGATGGCGACCAGTCATTGAACTCCTCTCAAGTGTATTCATAACCCAGGCCAAAAGTGGTTCCATGCTTCTTCAACTAGATAGGTTTGGTGATACCCTGGAGATTCTAGCCAAGCCACTTTTCGGGCTCGTATCCACTCCAATTCAGAATTCTCTCAATTTTGCAATCCCACCACTTGTCTTTGTCTATGGCATTGACTTGCTCGATAAGATGGTATGTTTCCCTACTGATTTTCCTTCTTCCTCCGATCATTGGGATGGCCTAGAGATTATATATGGGGTTGCTTCCGTCGACATAGATGATTACTTCCTGATGATTCCATTCAAATTTGACATCCTGATGCAAACTTGATGCCAGGGCCCCAGCGGCATGGATCTAGGGTCGTCCTAGCAACAAATTTTAGGATGATGGTACGTCAATGACTTAGAACCCAACGTCGAAGCAGGTGGGTCCCAAATGTAGGCGTAGGCTAATTTTTCCAATGGTGGACCTCTGAGATCCATCAAAAGCTTTGACACTGATAACACTGTCTTTGATCTCGTGCAATCCTTTGCCCAGTTTCCTGAGAATCACCAAGGGACAAATGTTGAGGCTGGATCCCCTGTCAACTACAATCCTGGTGATAAAGTGATCCTCGCATTGTGCAGTGATGTGCAACGCTTTGTTGTGACCAAGCCCTTCTAGTGGTAATTCATCTTCGTGGAAGGTGATCTTATGACTTTCCAGTACTTGCCTTACAATGTTTGCCATTTCGCCTCCTGTTATGTTTCTGGGAGCATAAGCTTTACTCAGTATTTTCATTAAGGTGTTTTTATATGCCTCAGAGCTTTGTAGAAGAGCCAGAATAGAAATTTGTGTTGCCGTTTTGTTCAATTGCTCGACGGCCGAGTACGTTTTGGCATGTACCTTCCTCTGAAGATCATCGAGTCCAGTTTTGACAGCCCACCCAAAGGCCTGCTTTCTAGACTCAGCCAAATACTTTGGGGTGTATACCGTACCTGTCTTGGTCATGCCCTATGCAGAAATTGCTTCTCCGATGTATGTTTTTCCTTTCCTTCTAGCCTCAGCGGTGTAGTCCCAAGGTATAGCATTTGTTTGGAACGGGGTTACGTCTGTCATGGAGACTAGAATTGGTGCATTGGGAGGTAACACAGTAACTTCAAATGGTGTATGTGACTTTGGAACTCCAAACTCGACCTTAATTGGTTTTGGCACCTTCACAGAAGGTGCTTCAAACTCGAGTGGAATGGAAACATTTACCACGTCGCCCTCAGAGGGATGAATTTGGACAACAACGGGATTGAGAATAACTGTTGGCTTCTTAGGCTCGTCTCCTTCAGCTATCAAACCGATTGACACCTTGGGGTCCCAATCATCTTCGATCTCAATCATGTGGATGCCTCCTCCCTTGTGGTCGGGCAGAGGGGTGTTCAGAATGTTAGGAGCGGGATCCTTTGCTATGATGATCTTGTTGTCAATCAGATTTTAAATCTTGTCTTTTAACGACCGACACTCGTCAATGGTATGTCCCTTCATCCCGGAATGGTATGCGCAAGTCTTGTTTGGGTTGATCCATTGGGAAGGGTTTTCTGGAGTTATGGCAGGGATAGGGCAACGTAACTTGCTGCTTTGAGTTTTTCATATAATTGATCAATTGGCTCGGTTATGGCGGTGTATTGTCTAGGAGGTTTGCGGTCGAAGTTTGGTCTTGGTTGAGGGAAATTTTGGCGAGTAGGTGGTGAGGGTAGTGAGAAGGTTGGGAGTTATATGCTTGGTATACGTGTGCTGGTTGGGAATATCTGCGTGAAGTGGGTTGATATGTAAGTAATGGAGGTGATTGGTAAGCAGGTGGTAGAATTTGGTAAGTGGGTGATTGTTCTTGGTAATTTAGGGTAGGCAGATATGTGAGTGGAGCTGAGGGATAGGTCTGATATTTCATGGGAGAGTTGTTTCTTTGCGCAACCATTACAGAATTCACATCCTTTTTCTTTAACGAGCCACCAGACTTTAGAGCCTTTTTGGTGGCTTTAAATGACTCGAGGTTAGTGACCATACCGTTCTTGATGCCTTCTTCAAACCTTTCTCCCAATTTAATGACGTCGGAGAACTTTTGAGCATCAGTCTCTCATAGTACTGTGGATCTTGAGCACGAATGAAGAACCTGTTCATTTGTTTTTCCTCCGAGGCCGGTCTGACCTTAGCAGCTTCGGACCTCCAATGAGTAGCATACTCCCGAAAGGTCTCTGTGGGCTTCTTCTTGAGATTGTGGATATAGAACACATCCGGTGCATTCTCAGTGTTGAACCTGAACCGATCCATGAAGTCAGATGCCATGTTTACCCAACTGGTCCACTTCTTCGCATCCTTGCTAATATACCAAGATAAAGCATCACCCTTCAAGCTCCTCATGAACAGCTTCATACGGATCTTCACGTCCCTTCCAACCCCTACTAACTTGTCACAATACAATCCCAAGTGGACCCTGGGGCCACCTGTGCCATCAAAAATTTCGAACTTGGTAGGATTGTACCCCTCCGGGAGCTCAACATCTGGTTGAACTCAGATATTTTCGTAATTCCCCCCTCAACACCTTTGTCACCTTTGAAACCTTGGACCCGGATATTCAACTTCTTGATCTCAGCGGCCAAATTCTGAATGAGGAAACTTTTGTCCTCTGCCTCGACCGCATTAGTGATGGGCTGATTGCAATGCGGCATAGTGTCCACAAAGACTGGAATGTTATGGTCTTTTATGATGTTTTCAGGAGAGTGCAGTGGAGTGTCATGAATGGGTTGAACTGGAGGTTGTCGGATGTTTTGTGGTGGTGCGGGGTTCTGTGTGTTAACATCAGGCGTGGCAAAAGTGATTTACAGGCTTGCCAGGTTCCTAACTTGGTCCAATTCCTCTCGAAACCTCTGCAAAGTTTGCTCCAGATGTGCAACTATTTCCTTGGGGATTGCATCATTCTAAGAAGCTTCTTCAAGTTCTTTCCTAGCACTTGTATCTCCCATTTTGCTTTTGTTCCTACTTCTGGTAGGACTAGGAGGAGGAGGAGGTAGAGGACCCTTTGATCTTGTGGAGTATGCTGATGGTGCTAGAATACACGAACTAACTTTGAGAAGGGGAATAAAATAAAAGAAAAACAAAAAGGTAAAAAGTTAGTGCCAGTTCTGATAAATAATATTTCAATATTTGAACACATTGTACGGGAATATAAATCGCTTCCTAATTTGGGTGCCTCGTTGTGCCCGGGGTAGGTCTAGAGACCAATAAAATTTGGAGAACTTAGAATGCTAAATTCCTCATTTATTGACGAAAACAAAACGAGTCTAAAACAACAAAATGATAAAGACGTTACTAATGGCAAGTGGCCTTATTACACAAAAGCGAAATAATAAAAATCCTAACTACTTGGTCCCAGAGGGACCTTCCCCATATTCGGTAGTCTTGCCTCCATCGTATAGCTGCATCAACGTGCGCATCCCTAACAGTAGGTAGTCTCGAGCCAAATGTCCGCCGGCGCTTCCCTCAGCATTCTGACAGTCTTCAATCCAGTTTACGAACTTTCCTTCCAGCTCCACCAAACCCTGCTCCAAATACCTCAAACGGTTTTTGGCGTTAACGGCCATATCCTTCCACTCGTTGATCAGCTTCTCGTGGGCTTCCTGTATTTCCTAATGTTCATTCTCACACTCTCTCATCCTCTTGCGGAATTGATTGTATTTGACTTGTGCTTCAGTTTTCTCGTCGATAATCTTGTGACTGTGGACGAACCATGGACGACCCAAACCAATATGATCATCTTCCAACCAACCTGTGTAGTGCGGCACACACCCGGCATGATACCTGTTCGGTTCAATAGACTCCTTCACTTGAACGAGCTTGCAGTTCTAGATACGCTGAGCGTGACACCTGTGCGGGCTATCATCATTTTGAAAGTCGGCCTTAAATTGACTCATTTTCTCTATCCTGGGTATGATTTGTTTCCTTCCACATGACTCGGAGGGGGACGTAAGGATGAGTTCCCCTCAGGCCAATGAGTATGAGGAATGGTGTGTCTCGAGAATAGATAATGAACTCCTTATTGGGAACCACTCGAACATCCACACCACTCGAACATCCACTAAATTTGCTTTTCTTTTAGACTCTCGAACACCTCTACCTATCCACTGGCGTCCTCTGGCTGAGCGAACATATTGGGCATGAACTTCATTCGCTTTGTGTGGTGAAAAGTGATATGGTCATCCTAATCTTTGCGTATGATTTCTTGTTTGTAGTCGCCTTTCTGAAGGTGTTCTAGGAGCCATAGTTGAAGTAACAAATTACCACCCTTGAAATGTGGAGCCCCTTGTTGACACTTTCCCAAGGCTCGATAGATTTCAGCGAGGATCATAGGTACTATGCTGAAGGACTTCCCGTCGATCCCTTCCATCAAAGTCTTGATAACTATGGCTAGTCTGGTGTGGATTCTAGCCTTCTTCATAGGGAAAAATTACCATGCCCAAGAAGCAAAACATGAACACAAACACCCTTCTGTGGATATACCCTAAAGAGCTGAGGGCGAATTCGTCCATATAGGTGTGATAGGACTTGCTGTGGCCATATCCCTCGTATACGAATTCGAATGGTATGTATGAGTCCTCCAAGCAGGAAAAGTCGAGATTTTTCTTGAGTCCCATCATTTTAAGAAAGTCTCTACTTTTGCTATTCTCTGGCATGTGCAAACCCGGCATTTCCCAAGGAAAGCCAGCTAGGCCCCCTATTTCTTCTAGTAAAGGGGTCATTGCCAAATCCCCGAAACGGAACACTAATCGATCACCATCCCAAAACATAGTGGCAGCCTCAATGATTTTGTTGTTGGGTTGGATTTCCAGAAGTGAAGGCAAATTCCCTAGGTATTTACAGACGAGGGTTCAATCATTGCTATGAAGATCTTCCCACCAGCTCAGCAACCTTGGGTGGATGTTGGATACCATACCGAATCTGGGGACCTCGTTCCTCATTTTCTGCAAAACAAAATTTTAGGCCCTTAACCTCACCAGACTCGACTATTTAAGTCAATAATTAGCAAAAGGCATTCAGTTCTCCAAATTAATGCACATAACGTGAATGTGTCCGTTTGGGTTTCAGGAAACCCGATAGACTTTGGTTTAGGCTATCTTAATGAGTCATTATGCAGACAACATAACTGACTTGGCTAGGGTTGACCATGATGCATGAACAGTTCAAAGGAATAAGGTTTCTACTTTTGAAGTGCTAGACAAGGTACCCTTGAGCGGACAACTCAAAAGAGAAAGGCGCGGAACCATCGACTACATCGTTGATCGATTGGTTTTACCGCAAGTATTCCTTTTCCACATTTAAGGGGGTTTATAATATTAGAAAGGCGCAACCACTCATTCTAAGCGTTGATATAGGATTTGTTTTGGCACGAGTGGAATATGATGTTGAGAGATGCAATTACAATAATGAAACAAATTACATGTATTTTCACGTTCATAAGATAAAATGATTACAATGATTTGCGTGAAATTACAACACTATTGAAATAATAAAGCGGTAAAGAAAGCAGTTAACGGAAAGAAAAGACATGAAGAGCCAAGTTAGTAATTGTGATGAAATAATCAATGACATGAAATAAATGCGATTAAGTAAGCAAATAAATTCACAAAAGCAAGTAATGGTAAAAGACTTAAAGAAATGCCCCAGCAGAGTCGCCATGCAGTCGACGCCCCCTTTTTCCCTAAAAGCAAAATCGGGTTTACGACATTATGGACAAAATAACTATTATCCCCTTTTTGGAATTGAGCTATGGAGTTTGAAGAGTTGCCACCTAATGATTATAGTGCATTAGAACACTTTAAGAAGAAAATAAGATTTTTGAAAGAAAATCAGAGTTCGGGTAAGGGCTTGAAATTATCTCGAGGGGAAGGTGTTAGGCACCCCTCGAGATCCACTAGTCTGGTTCCGGCCTTTCTTAGATGTGAGATTAAGAAGTATAGAAATTGACAAGCAAAGTTTTCACATAAAGAATACGAACAAGTTGACAATTTTGAAAGAAGGATAGAACAAGTAAAAGGGAATTTTAGAGAAAAAACATTTAAACAAAGAAAAAAGTAAGGAAGGTCTAGGTTTAACTATAATATGGATCATTTGATACAATATCCCATACATACTCCCAAAGAGGGGTCGCTTTATGATATTGTGCATCGTCATCATCTCCATATTCTACCCCTCCCACCCCGTTAAGGTATTTAAGCGCGTTTAGTCTCGTTTACTTATTTCATGCTAATACCCATACCGACCTGTTAGTCCGGAGTATTTGGAATTCTAATCCTAAAACGGAAGAAAGGGGAATGATGGCATATATGGAGTTTAAAGGTAAAAATTCTAAGGCGTCAATCAAAACAAATAGCACATATGGGAAGTAAACGAACATACAAAGGCTGCACATAAACCCCTTAATCCGTACAGCAATTAGTTTAGCATTACTTGCAATTACTGATTTAGTCTTAAGCTTAAAACTGATAGTGGATAGATTAGTTTAACACATAAAGTTAGATAATAAGTCTACTTTGAGACCCTCGGGTCCGGTTTGTTAGGACTTATAGTAGTTTAAAACCAGTAATTTCAGAAAGCGTTTTAGACAGAAATCTATAAAGAAGAGTTTTGGAAACAGGAATTTAAAGTCTACAAAAGTCCAAAAATGGCATACAAAACTAACCGAACTGCTTAAGTAAAATGGTACAAGAAAAAGTTTTCAAAAACATTGAAGTGTAAATTTAGGCAAAAGACCAAAAAAAAGGTTGACTTCAGAATAAAATGCAAGTTTAGAATTTAAAAGACTATAGATTTAAAATAGTGAAACAAAATGACTTGACCAGATTTCAAAAATGAGCAGCTTTGGACAAATTTTATTGAAAGTGTTCAACAAATTAGGCGAGTTTGAACCCTATAGGCATGATATCTACGTATTGATTTATTGCTACTTCTAGAACGTTTAAAGGACCTATTATTTGCCTAGCATTTTTACACAGTTCCTATAGACATGATTTCTAGATGAGATGCAGTATTGAAATCCTATAGATATGATTTCTAGGTAAGATGCAATATTGAATCCTATAGGTATAATTTCTAAGTGATTGACAACAGTATAAACCCCTCCCATACCCTTTTCACTATATTCCCAAATTCGTTTACAAAGCTTGTTACAAGAGTGGAAAGAAAAGACTAAGAAAATAAATACATCAAAGCTAAATGGACCTGAGGAAGCCCAAAGCACACCTTAATGTCCAACATATGTATTTTACCAAATTTTGGGCTCCAAATTTCAAGGCTTTCTCTTAGAGTGTTTCAAAGTTCCAATGGCTATCAGGAAGCCCAGTCAATGCTTACACCCTAAAAATGATTATAGTAGTGCAAGGTGTAGAATTACCAACCATTAGGCATCCAAGTTCAGAGACTCAAGGGTCCCTAAGCATGGCTTAGTAAAGGGGGGTAGGATAAAGCAATAAGAGTAAGTGTAAAAGTGAGGGATTAGAGGAAGACCAAAGCAAAAGGTGGTCATACCTAGCCATGAATGGGACTGGCACATCCCTAACCCTTTACATGGCTTGCACAAATAAGAGCAGACTTAAGAAAGTCATACTTAGGCCTGTATGGTGATTAGGACACCACCAGACCTGAGTCAAGCTCAACACATAATAGGGGTTAAGGGAGTGGGACTGATTTTGAGCATAGGTTTAGAGCAACCTGGTTCTAAACTAGGGAAGGTAATGGAGTTCCACCCTAGTCCAAAACAATACTCAGACACAAAGGGGAATTAAAGGGAAGGGGGATTACATGAAAGCATTTGTAGCAAACAGAATTAAACTAAGGGGACTTAGGGGAAGGGATGTACATGAAAGCATTTGTAGCAAAGAGAATTAAACTAACGGGACTTGGGGGAAGGGATGTACATGAAATCACTCATGCAAGCATACAGCATCAAAACATAAGGATATGGGGTAGGGATGTGCATGCTGAAATTTAATTACATAATGAACGTAAACATGACACATGAAAAAGGGTAAGTAAACATGTAGCTTTAGAGATAGTATTTAAAACATGGACCTTCCAGTTTGCAAATTCGAATAGTAAAGCAGATATGGTAGACATAACTTTATAGTTTAGCCTTCGCTTTCAGCCGGCTAAACTCGAGCAGCAGAACAAGTAGCAGAGAAAAAGCAGAGAAGAGAATAGCAAGTTTTTATGAGTGTGAACTTGTGAAAATGTTCGTGTGTTGAAGTGAAAAGGGATGGGGTTTTTATAGTTTGAAAGTAAGAAGTCAATAAGGCAAGAAAATAACTTAGTATCAATCAAAATCAATTAGGGAAAGGTTTCCCTTTAATTAAGGAACCAGATTGAAGGTAAATAAACAGGGTTCTATTTTTTGGAAGAAAATCAATAATGAGTTGTAAAATAAAGGCTAAATACATATAATGTTTTTGAAATACAGAAGGTTTAAAAAAATTAGGTAAGTAGGTTCACCAATCACATAGCTAATCAAGGAAACAAAAATACGAATTGACATTGAATTTAGTCAAAGATCAAGTCGAAATTAAAGAACCAAATAAGTTCGTAAAAGTAATTTTCCAAAATTAGGGTTATCTGAAAGGGGAAAATATGACTATAAAGAGATGCACAAATTCAAACATGCGAGGCTGAGATTAATAGGACAATCATGTCATCAGAGAGCAGAAGCATAAAAGCATGAAATGTAAATAGAAATTCTTGTAGAGCTTAGCAAGAAATCAGAAGCATGAAGCGTTTAAACAGTTAGGGTCTTGATATTAAACATGCAGTAGACCATTATACATAAAAATCGGAAAAACCCCTAAAATCTAGGGTTTTCGTCACATCTCGAATGTGAAGAAGAAAACATAGGTGAAGATAAACTCAGAAAGAATATAAACTTCCACGAACACCATAAGGAAAGCAAGGAACACAGTGAGAGATTTACTCGAAAACACTAGAAACGCCATAGTAAAGAAAATACATAGGAACCATAGTAGAAAATACTCAGAAATCATAGTAAAAGTAAAAGAAATCATAGTAGGGCAAATAAAACAGAGAAATCGGAGAAACCCTAAATTTTAGGAAGACAAACAGTTTGAAAACAAAGTCGGTAAAGAACTTTAGAAAATACTTTGAAACATTTGAAAACAACGCAGATCTGTAGGAGATTTTAAAGAGAAACACAGAAGAAAACCTTTGAGATTTTGGGTTTCAGAGAAAAACCTAGAGAGCGAGAAACCCTGGAACGGACTAATTTCGAGTCAACAACGGACTCATAACACCAAGACTCGCCGGAGAGAGACCGGATATGGCCGTAGAACTCAAGTCGTAGGATCTCTGAGTCAGCGGTCTTCGAAATAGAGTTTCGATCATTGAACAAAGGGGGTCATAGAAGGGAGTGAGGGGTGAGTACAGGTTGCATGAAGCCTGGAAAGCCATGTTTTCCGGTGAAACGAGGTCCAAAAATGGTCGGAGGAGGGATAGGGTTTCATGGGGGTTGAGAGTGTTTTGGGAACGGGGGATACAAGGGCGGTTGTTTTGTGTAAATGACTAGGGTTAGGGTATATTTGGTTTAATTAAGGGAAGGGGTTACGTGGGCCGTTGATCTAAATGATCAACAGTCCTGATTAGAAATGGGTTCCGAGCGGGTTAAATCAGTAGGGTTTGGGTCGGGTTTTTTAATTAAATTGGCTAGTGCAATTGGGGGTTGAAATTAGGGCTAGAATTTAAATAAAAAGGGCTATAACTTAAATAGCCAGTTTTGCCAATTCGAGTTTTATAAAATAGTAAATAATGTCTAAAAATCAAATTAAAAATACAAAGTTAATAAAAACATTATAAGTATTAATTTAAAAATATTAGGAATGATTTTACGATTAAAAATGCTATTAAATTGAGAAATAGGCTAAACTTACAATTTCATGCAATTTTAGTTTAGAAACACCAAATGAACTTGTAAAATTATATAAAAATCATGTAAATTATATTTTTGTATAAATAAGAGAATAAAATAAATTATTCGGCAAAATAACAAATTTTGGGAATAATTATTGAATTTTATAGTGCAAAAAATAGGTCATAAATTGATTTAAAAATTCTAAACAAAATGAGGAAAAATACCAAAACCTTTGTGGATGCTTATATATGATATCTTTTTAGAATATTTTGAGTAAAAAATATATAGGGAAAAATTGAGTATCAACACTACCACACACGCAACATTAAGATACATGATTGTTCACTGTAGATTCTTGAACACATTAGAACCATTCGAAAGTTATTCTCTCTTATTCATACTTCAAGTCACCTGACCTGACGGACAGAGCCACCCTTGCATCAAACCAGAACCAATATAGCACATAACTGTGCAATCATCTAATCAACACAAACTCCCCAACTTGGCTCGATGCAATATATTGAGACACACTCAACAACTCATAACACTTTTACTCTGATGATACCACAATACCATTGTGAGATTAAGCTCAAATCATTTACATGTTTGTGAAAACATAGATCATCTAGTACTGTAATCCTCTAAAAATCTCGCATCCCCATGTTATTTAAGTCCACTCTCTTAAGTGTCCTGAATTTTCAAATTTCAACACGTAGCCTTCAATTACACATGAGATCTTCTAAAATACACATAAGGTTCATACCACTTAAGAACACTCCGCAGGAGATAACCCACTTGTTTCGCCTCAAATTAGTATTTCAGCATATCTTCCACCATCATACACGTTATACAGTCATTTAGTCTTCCTAGGTCTTAACGCATACCGCAACATGTAATGCACTTCACTGCCAAACTAGGGGTCGCGAAAATATTCTTCACGTGCCCATAACTCGGCTACACCTCAAATCACAATAGGACTCAAACACTTAACAATTCATCTATTATCCAACGGACTTCTTCATCAATACCAAATCATATAGATACATCTCACTGTACTCACATACTCATCACATGGATATCCAACCGCCATTCTGGTTAATAGGGACAATACTGAATATATAAATTCAAAACACTTGCTCACATAATCAGCAGCTCGTTGCTAAAGCCATAGGCAAGATCCGGCCTCAAGTTCTCTAGACTGGCCCAACATCAAACTCACACAGATCACATCTCGCCCCTTAATCGGGGAATCATAAGCCATCAAGGCACATCTGATACTGAGCGCTCATATGCGCCTATGAACACGTGGGAGGAATTTCAAAAGTTTCTTTTCAAGCTGAATCAAGGACGTACGATAAGAATTCAAGAAGGTGAAGTTTTCCTAAAGGTTCTGCAGCCTCTCGAGGACAAATACTGACGTCTCTGTACCACTCCGCGAGACTCTACTAAGCCTGCTCATGATTCGTGAGACCTAGTAAACTAGGCTCTGATACCAACTTGTCACAACCCAAACCCCGCTCCAGTCGTGATGGCGCCTCCCGTGAAGACAAGGCCACCCAAGACATTTCATTACACCACTTTTAAGCAGTTAATAATGTTCAATAACGGTTCGAATATGATTTACTAATACTCATTTTAGGTAATTAAAGCCCAACACGACCCTAATCTGGGTATCACAAGTCACGAGCATCTATAATAATAAAATTTCCACTTTACAGTCTAGAAATACACTGAACAAGAATAATGAGTAACATAGGAAGACAGTGATTCTGCGAAAGCTGGCAGTCACCTCGCTAAAACCTCTACAACTCTACCTCCACGCAGCCAATACATGCTACTGGGTGAATAAATACCTACAACTGCACGCGAGGTGCAGGGAGTAAAGTGAGTATTCCAACTCAGTGACTAATAAAAGTAAATAATAACTTAGCAGCAAGAAAACACATAAAGCAACCAACATGTTGTATAGAAGCCGGGTACAATTTCTGAGAAAAAAGTGAAATCTGTGAAATCTTTTGAAATGCCTTGGCTCAGTTCAAATCTTTTAAAATGATCTTTTCAATAATTACGAAATCGATTTCAAAATGGTTAGTGCTGATAAGCACAGAAAATCCTCCCCTCGGACACAAATACCGCAGTATAACGGGTAAAAAGGTAATTAAGTATGCAAGTTGAGCACATAAAAGTTCACTCCTCGGGCACTATCTCAAACTCACCAGCTCCTCGGGCTCACTCTCAACAACACTCTCATCCCTTCGGGCTCTCTCTCTCTCATATCACTCTCAGAACAATATCGCATAGCAGCCGTTGCGGCATGCAGCCTGATCCACATATCACTATGGTATGCATCCCGATCCATAGCTCGTTGCGGCATGCATCTCGATCCATATGGGTACTCGCGCTCACTATGGGGGTGCAGACTCTGGAGGGGCTCCTACAGCCCAAGTGCTATATCACTACGGCGTGCAGTCCGATCAAACACACACACACACACACACACACACATATATATATATATATATATATATATATGTTGCGTCATGTAGCCCGATCCATATAAGTATCATTGCAGCGTGCAGACCGATCCATATATAATCCTTACATCCTGGCCCTCGGCCTCACATCACTCAATGTATCCTCACATCTGGACCTAGGCCACACTCAGTCAATGTATCATCACAAGCCCCTCGAGCATTAGTAAATAATAGTCCTCAACCCAGATTATCATTTAACATATCATGTAAGACTCAAATCAGAGTAAAGTGTCTCAATTGTAAAATAGTGGAGAAACAATATGATTGAGTTCAAGTAATAAATCAAAATAGTGAGAAAACAGTTAAAATAGTCCCCGAAGGATTCAAATAATTGGCACGAAGCCCAAATATGGCAATCAACCCAAACAATAGTGATAACAAATAAATACCAGTCAAACACGCAATTAATTCATCAATCGGGATGGACCAAGTCGCAATCCCCAATGGTTCTCTACCCCACACCCACTATCCGGCGTGCAAGGCACCTGAATATAGCACTACGATAAGCAATCCGAGGTTTCAAACCCTCGAGATATCATTTACAACCATTACTCACCTCGAACCTGTAAAATCTCTAGCTCGCGATGCATTTGCTCCTCAAATCGGCCTCCACGCGCATCAAATCTAACAAAAATCAGAGCAAATACATCACAATATGCTAAGGGAAAAATACCCAATCAAAAACAATCAAAAAATATCAAGAATCTCGAAATTAGCAAAACTTAAGCCCCAGGCCCACTTCTCGGAAATCTGAAAATTTAACATCAATGGATTCATCATTTTCTCACGAGTTCATACACACCAAGAACTCTCAAATCCGAGATCAAATGACCAATCAAATCCCAATTTAAAATGTCAAAATCCCAAGCCGTAGTTCATCAATTTTAGCTTAATTTCCATGAATTTCTAGATGGATTACACAATAAGAATGAGTTTTAAGTTCAAAATATTACCTCTGATCGATTCTCCTTGAATCCGTCTTCAATTGCCTTCAAAAAGCTCTCAAAAAGATCAACAATGGAGTAAATGAGCTCCAAAATCGCGGATGAAATGTTTTAAAACATTCTGCCCAGGTACAGGTCTTTCTTCTATGCAATCGCGGCCCCAGGCTCACGATCGCGATGCACAAAAGTCCGGCTCCACATTTTTACCTATGTGAACGCATAAGGACTTCTGCAAATGCGATGATATATTTCCTTTAAGATAAGCGAACGCGGACCACTAGCGGCGAACGCAAAGAGCAAATGGCCTGGCCCTCAATTCCTCCTATGCAAACGCATATTGACCAATGCAATCGCGAAGCTTTACCTGATGACCCTCTGTGATCGTAACCCCTAAACAAGAACGCATTGAACAAAAATTCCTTCCTCACAGACTACTTTTATGCGATCGCGACATTACCCCCGCGATTGCAATGACCAAATTCTCTGCTACACAGCGACTGAAAACCTGCAACTCCCAATTGCAAAAATTAGTCTGTTTGACCATCCAAAACTAACACGAGGCTCCCGGGACCTCAACCAAAAATAAAAACATGATCCAATACCGTAATAAAACTTGCCCCAATCATCAAAACACCATGATTAATAATAAATTATCGAATTACATCGAATTCAAGCCTAAGTTCTTTCAAAACTTCCAAAATACGCATTTGATCAAAAACCTAACCAAATCACCTCCGAATAACCTAGAATTTTTCACACACATCCAAAATCATCTAACGAAGCTATTAAAACCCAAAATTCCATTCCGACCCTCGGATCAAAATCCCACCTATCAACCGGAATTGCAAAAACACTAGCTTCGCTAATTCAAGCTTATTTCTACACCGGTCCCCCAAAACCACTTCCGATCATGCTCTAGATCACAAATCATCCCTCAAACTAACCGAATCATCGAAAATTACATTCGAGCTCTCTAACTCATAATTCAACATCTGGTTGACTTCTTTTTCCAAACCAAGCCTTCCTTAAAGAGACCAAGTGTCTCATTTCCTACCAAAACCGATCCAATTCAATTCTAACATACCAAATGTTGAAAATGAAACATGAAGAATCATGAAATACGGGGAAACGAGGCAGTAACTCATGAGACGATGAGTCGCGTCACATTCTATTTCAACTACTGTGAAGGTACGGAATTCCGAATATTGATACCTTGAGTAAAATCTTGAACAACCCAATCGTTAGTGACCGTTGGAAAATCCATTCCTTCCATTTAGAATCGACATATAAATTCCCTAAGCATCTCATCGTCTTTCTACCTTACCTTAAAAATATCCGACTTTCTTGTAGTGACCTTAATAGCTCCTTCGTGTGCCTTTACAAAAGAATCTGCAAGTATAGCAAACAAATCAATAGAATTAGGTGGTAAGTTATGATACCAAATCATAGCATCCCTAGATAAAGTCTCCCCGAATTTCTTCAACAATACGGATTCAATCTCGTCATCTTCCAGGTAATTTTCCTTGATGGAACACGTGGATTAGGTGTCGTGTTCGTTTGGATCTGTCGTGCGGTTATACTTTAGAATCTCGGGCATACGGAACTTCTTGGGGATTGGCTTTGGAGCCGCACTCGGGGGAAAAGGTTTTTGTACAAACTTTTGGAATCTAGTCCTTTCAATATCGGAGGTGCCCTGGGATTTGGTCAACCCTGGAGTTGTAAGTTTCCACCTTCTTATTATTTTCCTTGATCTTCTTTTCCACGGTCTTGATTCGCTTTGTCAATTCTTCGAGCATTTTTATGATAGCTAGATTAGTCTCCGACTCCTTCTTATTCGATTTCCTCGAGGCCGATTCAACTCTTTATATGACTTCTTGGGATGGTTCGAGCTTGACCCTGCTCGGAGCGTGGTTCTGATTTTGAAACTTGACCATTGCTGCCTGTTGAGCTTGTAACATTTCGAAGATCACCCGCAGGCTGATCCCACCATCTTCACTGTCATGTACGTTGTGAGTGGCTGATCGGGTACACCTGTGAATGCTATTTTCTTGGTCGATGGCCAAATTTCTATTGATGGATACTTTTGAACTCACATCTATTGGATCTATAGCTGGAATGCCATCGAGGCCAGCATGGTTTCCTGGTGCAATGTTCTCATTGTCAATGTGCTGAGTTGCTGACTAAGAGTTTGACATTTTTAACCTTGTAATAAAAGAAATTTCAAAGAACAAGTATAAAATAGTGTGTTTACTAAAATTTATACCATGCAATCATTATTATTCTTTGCCCATGGTGGGCGCCAAACTGTTTACTCTTATAATCGGATAACAATTGAATTTAAACTGTGGTTTTAAGGATACGTGATTTAACTTGCACAAATTAAGAGATATATAAATTAATGTTAGAAATTAAATGTAAAATAAAGAAAATTAATATAATGAGCGGTTATGGCCCTCGAGGTAGATCGCCCTCAAACCAACTGAATGTACTAATAAAAAATATAAACTGAACAATAGATCTTAAGAGAGAAAATATAATGTATTGCTTTGTTATGTGTGAATATGATGATTACCAAATGATTAGAACCCCCATTATATAGTTGAGAAATTCTATTTCTAGTACAATTCTAAATACACAAGGAAATCTCATGATTGGCTAAATAACCGGTCTTGCTTGATACGTGCCGAGATTTTCGCCACGGTCCTTGCCCGATTACGGACATCTCGGCTTTCTGTTATTCGACTTAGCTGGCTTCCTTCAATCTCGCTAAATCTCTATTTCACTTCGGTCTCGATCACGACTGTTCTTGATCTTGATCGGTCATTGATTCATGAACTTAGCAATCCATCTATGTGCTATGGTCCGATATAAATCAAAGTCGATCCCTGACTTATCATGCTCCAGTCTCGATCAATCTCATAATAAGGCAAGTCCGATTTTAATCGTATACGGTATGTGGAGCTAAAAAGATTAATTGTTGTTGCCATATATAAATGGCTACTACAACTTTTATCCTCTACTAGCTAGATTTAGACCTAATTAGTGTGTGCGTTATAAAATCTTATATGATTAAGCGGAATGTGTATATTAAAACTAGTAACAATTGATGATTTAATATATAGTTAAGGGGTTTAACTGATTCCACCATTTTCGACATGAAATATAAATATAAATGAAAGAAAGTTATTATTTTTAAAAAATCAATTTTGAGCTTATAATTGTAATAGTAAAAACTAAAAATGGAACCCGTAAATTTTATATGTTGAATCCATCTCATAATAGTAGACCAGCCTTCCCAAAATTCTAAATCCCCCTTTGTTGACAAGAGCATAAAAATTTGGGGGCTCAGCAGAACTAGATAAGGATAATAAAGAATGAATGAATTAAATAGTGGTAGAAGAAATGTTTTAATACAACAAATGAGAATAAAGAAGCAGTAGCATGAAGGAACAAGTCATGCGTGGGCTAATAATTAGAACGATATTCATCTGCATAAAGGCGAAGAAGGTCGTCCACAGGAGGCAGCTCTTTAAAAAACTTGTCAAAATCGTTGAATGACATCCCCCGCCCTAAACATGGACTTGGTTTGGACGCAATGGACTCGCTCTCAGAAATTAATGCTCCACTTCTTTGATCATCCCAATTAGTGTAGCCGTCACCGTAGTAATTAGCTGCCGCGATTGGCGGTGGAGCGGCGGCTACCTCCAGCTCTACAGTGGAATTCTTGCCGGTTAGTCTCTGAACTACTGATTTGAAGCTGCTGGCATCCGTCACACAACTATCTTCACTGGAACTCTCATGTTTTTTGCTGCTTTTGACATGTTTATTTAATTTCTAAGCCTTCTTCTTCTTCTTATTGCTAGCAACTAATACAGCTATTAGCTTCTGTTTCTTTGACGTTAAATGGGAAAATGTTGATAACTGGCTTTAATTAAGGAAGGAGGGGCTGTTTATTTGATTACTGAAGATAATATGTGGGTACATATTTATAGAGGGTGTAGGATTTGGAAAAATGTACAGCAAATAATTGAAGTTCCATTGT
Source organism: Nicotiana benthamiana (assembly GCA_034376525.1). Classification (NCBI taxonomy): domain Eukaryota; kingdom Viridiplantae; phylum Streptophyta; class Magnoliopsida; order Solanales; family Solanaceae; genus Nicotiana; species Nicotiana benthamiana. The sequence goes on along the minus strand of CM067337.1, from coordinate 21,172,304 downwards.
TTTAGTTTTTGTTAACGTTGACATGGTTGACAGTTTGACAGATAAGAAATGGCGTCGTTAAAAAATAGTTGACCGTTGTGTGCTGTCTAAAAGGACTAGAGGTGTTAAGTCAATTTTCAAAGCCGATGGTATTTTTAAAAAAAATAAAATAAAATAAAATTGTCAAAGCACGCATTAGAGAAAATGTACTCTTCTCGCACGATCCACGAAATTGCATAGATTGATTTTGGCTACCAGTTATAGACAAAAATGGGGGGGAAATTTCACGTGTTCTCATGCATACAGTAGCTAGGTAGGATTTGTTATAAATATATTGGAGCCCGAAATGGAAATGAGATAAACTTGAACTCAAATTCTTAATTAATGATAAAAAAAAGTTACTTTTATATATTTTATAGTATTTTAATGCGAATTGTGTTAACGGAATTTTTACCGTTAACTCAATTCGCAGTAAAATATTACAAAATACTAAAAAATTATTTTTTAAAAAATCTAATTTGCAGTATTTTACTGCGAATTACGTAAAATGATAAATTTAGTTAAGCATATGTTCCAGGCCAAAAATAAAGAGGTAATTCGCAGTAAATTACTGCGAATTGCTAATTCGTAGTAATATATATTGCGAGTTACCTCTTTATTTTTGGCTCCACCTAAATATTTTAATTGACACAACAACAACAATTTAAAAATATAAAACGCAGTATTTTACTGCGAATTCCTTTGAAAAATAATATATGCTCCGAGCTCGGACTTGCCTTATTTATAAGAGCTTCATTTTCATGAACATTCATTTAATAAACTTCTGACTTCTTCTTATCAATCTTTTTTTACAATGTCTGAAGTGCAAAAATAAGGGTTTCACTATATTGGGGTGGTGAAGTTGTGGTGGAGAATAACTCTGTGAGGTACAACCTCCACAGTGTCACGTTAAATTGCCGCTTAATGTGGAGTACGGCACATTGATATCGTTGTTACGTAAAAAAAATGAGTGAGAGGAGGCGTTCGGTTAACTTCAAAGTAACCGGTAGATTTCTGTATTCAGTGACTCCGCAGGGGTTTGCTTATTATTCAGAGTTTAACATCGAGGATGATGATACTCTTAGAGATTTTTTGCGGATTCCGGAGGAATACAAGGAATTTATTGTAATAAAATTATTGGGAATGTACATCAAGGTGGAAGAGGACGTGCATAGCAGGAATAACCCCAAGTCACTGGGTGGTTATCCTGGAGCAATTTTGGCCGGACAGATTGGTGAAGAAAGAGCTTCCCTTGATTTAAACTTGTCACCACTGGCGAATGAGCAACCACAAAATAATTTATCGACTTTATAAAATCAACAAGAGGACTACTAAACTTCAATTTTGCTACGCTTTAGCGCTGTTTATTTTATACTTGAATTGGATTTGTATTAACGGTCATATTTTTTGTAAGGGGTACCGTCCGGATATGAATTTTACGAGTTATGAGCCGACTACTAGTTGGAATATGTGTAGTTCTGGAGTATTGGACCACGGTGGTCCATCAGGGAGTCATCATTAACAAGAAATGTCAAGACAATACCACTTACAAGTAAAGTGATATAGCTATATGTAAAGTATTTTTTTGGAGTATTAGGTAACTTATCTTTTTGTTCTTTTTGTGCGGTGAAACCCATCTTCTTGAAGCTCCTGTCCTCACACATCTTCCCATATATGACATATTTACTTGTGATCTAGCAGATGAGCAGAGTCAGGAAGATGATAGTGATTTCGACAATAATACGGATGAGTCTAGGGATGACATACCCTTCCCTTTTGAAGTTGGTAATGAGTAGGAGGAAGTGAATGTTGAACCTAAACCGGCGAGGGAGAATGTTCCTCCACCTCCCATGCGACCTAGAGTGTACAAGTCCCACGTACCATTTCATGAGCGTAATATCCCCCTACCTTGATAATTTTCCAAGCATGCCGAACGTGGATGCCCTCACAAGGGATGATGATGAACTTCGGTCACAAATGTCAGATGAGTCCAGGCCATCTGTTCTGACCAAGTGCATGTATTTCCCCGATAAAGCTCGCCTAATTAGGGCTGTAAAAATCTACAACATAAAAGAGTGCCGTGAGATGGCGGTAGATGAGTCAACTACGGAGAAATGGAACAATGTATGCCGTAGGTGGTTTATGGGTTGTCACTGGATGTTGCGTGCCACCAAGAAAAAATCAGGTTTGTGGAAAGTGCATAAATTTATTAGCGAGCACAGATGTGAAATGGACACATACAATGAGAATCACTTCAACTTGGATGTCGACTTGATTTTTCTTGTCTTGATTCCATATTTGGAAGTTTCCATTAGGTTCAAGATTAAAGAGTGTATTACAGTCGTCCATCAGGAGTATGGTTGTACTGTAACGAAAAGAAAGGCATATCTCGGTCGCAAACGTGCCTTTGAACTTATTCATGGCGACTGGGACAAGTCTTTGTCAAATCTGCCCAGGTACATAGCCGCATTGCAATAATTTGACCTCGGCATTATTGTTGAATGAAGGCGTGAGTGGAGTCCAGATAGACCCGAATATATTTTCAACTATGAGTTATGGTCATTTAAACCGGCAATTGATGGTTTTGTGCATTGTGGTCCTGTTATTTCCATAGACGGTACTCATGTCTATGGAAAGTATGATATTAAACTTTTGGTTGAAGTTGCCGTAGATGCCAACGGGCAAATATTTCCATTAGCTTTTTCCATATGTGCCAACGAAAGCGAAGAGACGTGGAAGCTTTTTTGAACCACTTGAAGCAGCACGTTGTCAAACAGCGCTCAGGTATTTGTCTAATATCTGATCGGCATGGCGGTATTTTAAGTTCTGTGCGTCACTTACCTGAATGGCAGGAACTATATCCATACCACCGTTACTGTGTGCGGCACATGAAGGCCAATTTTCAGAAGAAATTTTCGGGCAAGACCTTGCATGACTTAATGTGGATAGCTGCAAATGAGCACTAGCAATGCAAATTCACAAGGCGCATGTAAGCGATCCGGAAGCTATAACCAAGAGCCTATACTTGGTTGATGGGGCATGAGCTTCACATGTGGACATTGCATGTTGATGGCGATGGGGAGCCCTGACTACAAACGTGCCAGAGTCATTCAACGGCTTGGTGAAATCTGCCCGTGGACTGTTTGTCATTGCCATGGTCCGTATAACATTCAAATAGAGCGCTGAAAGATTTGTTGAAAGGCATGCAGCTGCCTCAGCATTGATGGACTGAGGTGTTGAATTTATTCCAATACCCATAAGAAGATTTGAAACGTTCAGGAGGCGAGCCACAACGTTCAGGAGGCGAGCACAGTGGCATTCATTTCTTCAGTACGATCATGAACAATGTGTTTTTGAAGTTAAGACAGCTATCAGCGGACACCATAGAAAGAATCTACATACGGTGAAGGTCTGGGCCGGAGAGCCTGCTTCGACAGCTGTCCCTCCCAAACATAGGAGGACCTATGGTCGCCCTGCAACACTAATAGATGATCTTCTACATGTCCAGGATGCGCAGGCGGAGAAAAGGCCATGGCGTCTATTACTTAATGTATTAGTTTAATAAATTAAATAATTAATTATGATTAATATTGGACAATATAGTTATATATGTGTTCCATACTTGATTTTTGAGGCCCGGTACCGCCGAATTATGTATGGGTTCAACATTTTTAGAATTTTCTTACCATACGGATTTAAATTGAAAATTATGATTAATAATGGAGAGAATAATTATGTATGGGTTCCAGGCTTGATTTTTTACGCCCAGTAGCACCGAGTTATCCTTAATTATTATGCTTCTCAATTTCAATATTTTTAGAATTTTCTTACCTTATTATAAATTTTTGAATTTGAGAGAATAATTATTTATGGGTTCCAGGCTTGATTTTTTACGCCCGGTAGGACCGAGTTATCCTTAATTATTATGCTTCTCAATTTTAACATTTTTAGAATTTTTTGACCTTATTATAAATTTTTGAATTGGAGAGAATAATTATGTATGGGTTCCAGGCTAGATTTTTTACGTCCAGTACCACCGAGTTATCCTTAATTATTATTCTTCACAATATCAACATTTTTAGAATTTTCTTACCTTATTATTAATTTTTGAATTGGTGAGAATAATTAAGTAGGTGTTTCAATCTTTATTTTTTAGGCCCGGTAGCACCGAGTTATCCTTAATTATTATGCTTCTCAATTTCAACATTTTTAGAATTTGCTTACCTTATTATAAATTTTTGAATTGGAGAGAATAATTATGTATGGATTCTATGCTTGATTCTTTACTCCCGGTAGCACCGAATTATCCTTAATTATTACGCTTCTCAATTTCAACATTTTTAGAATTCTCTTACCTTATTATAAATTTTTGAATTGGAGAGAATAATTACGTACGGGTTCCAGGCTTGATGTTTTACCCCCGGTAGCATCGAGTTATCCTTAATTATTATGCTTCTCAATTTCAACATTTTTCGAATTTTTTTACCTTATTATAAATTTTTGAATTGGAGAGAATAATTATGTATGGGTTCCAGTCTTGATTTTTTACGCCCGGTAACACCGAGTTATCCTTAATTATAATGCTTCTCGATTTCAACACTTTTCGAATTTTCTTTCCTTTATAAATTTTTTAATTTGAGAGACCAATTATATTACTTATAGTCTATGTTTACATAATTATGTATCGTGATTTCAGCTGGAGTTACTAATGCTCTTTTGTTTTTGTTTTTGTCTATGTTCATGTTTTTTTTTCTAAGCCGAGGGTCTACTGGAAACAGCCTCTCCATCCTTTCGGGTGGGGGTAAGGCCTGCGTACATATTACCCTCCCCAGACCCCACCCTCTGGGACTATACTAGGTAGTTGTTGTTGTTGTTGGAGAGAATAATTATGTATAGATTCTAGGCTTGATTTTTTTGTCCGGTTGCATCGAGTTATCCTTAATTATTCTATAAGTCTCTATATTTTACTATGGTACAAGGATCTATATTTTACTACGCTAAAAGGCTCTACATTTTTAATACGCTAAAAGGCTATTTTACTTCGCTAAAAGGCTATATTTTACTATGTTAAAAGTCACTATATTTTACTACACTACAAGGCTCTATATTTATCACATTTTAAGCATTTTTTTCACAAAAAATAACATACTTTCGGGTATATATATCAAATATAACACAAACAATCCGGTAGCATTTTTGGTCACACATATAACATGAATTGTGGTAAATAAATCAAAAATAACAAAAATAATCTGGTATAATTTTTGTTCAAAAACATAACATAAATTCGGGTATAAAATATATCAATCCGGATATATTAAAAAACACAAACATAACATAAATTCACATGTAAACATACAAAACAATACTAATATGCATGAACGGGAGCAAGTTCTTTATGGGACGGGTGGGGCCGAAATTTTTTTTTTAATCAAAGGACGTGGGGGGTGGGGGGAACCAGAACGGGAGCAAGTTTATTTTAATGGCTTCAGTTGTTGTCTTTGAGGAAGACGACCGAGGATTTTTTAAATATGCATTTCGCAGTATATTACTGCGAATTAAGGTAATTCGCAGTAATATATTGTAAAATGCATATTTAAAAACGGTCGGGGCCCAGCTTTTAATGAGACGCCTCGTTTAAGCGTAACTAGCAGTAATTGCGAATTACATTTTTTTAAAAATAATTTTTTAATATTTTATAGTATTTTACTACGAATTGAGTTAATAGTAAAAAATTTGTTAACACAATTCGCAGTAAAACACTGCGAAATACTTATAAAAGTAATTTTTTAACATCAATTACGAATTTTGAGTCTAATTTTACATCATTTCAGTTTCGGACTCAAATATATTGACTGGATCATATATCCTAATTATCCTTGAACCTAATTAAGAGATGAGAAAGTAATCCTAATTGAGCATAATTGTAATCTATGAAGTGGCTTAAAGTTGAAAAAAGGGGAAAATGCCAAAAAAGTACCCCTGCTGTTAAAATTTATCCGCGTTAATATTCCGATCTACTTTCCGGTTAAAACAATACCTACCGTTATTAAAGTAGGAGAAATAGTATCCAGATCCAACGGAGCTCTTACATTGCAATCGGGTCCCCCATAAAATTGTGCCAACTCACTTATAAAATGCCAACTAGATTATTATAACCCGCGCATTATTATAATTTAGTTGGCATTTTATAAGTGAGTTGGTACAATTTTATGGGGGACTCGGTTGCCACGTAGGAGCTCCGTTAGATCTGGTCTATTTCTCCTACTTTAATAACGGTAGGTATTTTTTTAACCGTAAAGTAGATCGGGGTATTAATGTGGATAAATTTTAATAGTAGGCCTTTTTCCCTTGAAAAAATGTATGTTGAATTTCGTCAGTACTAGAGTGTAGAAGAAGGTCTCAGTAACTTCCTAAGTGTGATAAAAACATGGTATGTGTTGTAGATGCCCCAGAAACAAATAGGGACGGTCATAAATTTTGTGGCCTAAAGCCAAATTTTATGAGGGGGATTAACTTCTTTAAAAAATACATATTATTGTTTATTTGAATTCTATTTTTTAAACTTTTTTAGATGCAAAGTTATTAATAATTTTCTATGATCAATTTCTCCTAATTAGTCTTTCTCAACTTACAATATATCTAATTCATTTAAGATCTCTTGGGACATTGTTGATCTTTGGTAAGATTTTATCAATTTTAATTTTGAAAAATTTCTTTTCGATGAAGTAACAGTAACATGAGTTATTAACAATATACTATAAGCAATATAGGCATTTGGAAAAGAACCAAATCTTTTTATTTGATTTAACATATTAGTTAAACTGTTACTTTCTACTTGTACTATTTCTTTAGCAATATTTAATCAAAAATAAATCAAAACCATCAATATCAAATTGATTGTTATGCTTTAATTAGGGAACATTCAATATTAAGGTAATGTTTTTTCAAATTTTTTATCTAGGTTTTTTACGGCTAAATAGAAACAAAAATATATTATATGCTTCGAATTGTTCAAATCTATTTTGAAGTGAAAAATAGCATAGTCTACTATCGATAAAAAGTAATCAACTCTAAAAGATTCTTTTAGAGATTTTGAGATTTCATTATCAATATCTCATCAAATTATTTCTTCTTATATATCACAATGCAATTTCTTTGACAGAAATCATAACAGTTGAAGATAAAAAAACAAACTTTTTTACTTCACAAATTTTTTTAAAAAAACTTATATATAACCTATTAGATGCAATAAAAAATGAGGCCCTTTAAAAACAGTCCGCTCTTTCTTAGAGAACTTGAAGTATCTGTTGATTCTGGTCAAAATAAGACGTGTGTTTTAAGAAAGTGGAGACAGATTTTTAAGTCTGTCTTCTACAATAATATGTAGCATTGGCTGCACTTGATGAGCTACCTCGTCACCTTCTTTGTTTTCTGGTAATTCCTTTGGGATGATAAGTTGTCATTGTATATTTTATATTCAGGAAAAAATTGAGCTAGTTGTAAGTTAAAGTGCCACAAATAAGTTTGAAGTTTCACCAAATGATATCGTTGGTAAGGTACTAGAAAAAGAGCATTCTGGAAGAGTTAGGAGCTATCCCGAGTAAAAATTTTAAACAAACAAGACGTTATTTTGGAGGTATAAATTCTTCCAGTTGTGATAATGGTTCATGGTCGTCCAAATGCGAATAGAAGTACAATCAGATTGTAACTGCTCACAATCAAAGCCAAGAGAAGTACAATCAGATTGTAAATGCTCACAATAAAAGCCAAGAGAACTATGCTCAAATGATGACTGCACACCTCCAAATGATGAATGCTTTCAAGACATATATGATTATGAAAGAAGGGATAATACCTGAACAGTTTGTTGGTCTTTTCGTCTCTCCTCCTCCGACAGCGGTAAATAAAATCTAGCTATATGTAGTTTTTAAATTTGAAAAACTAAAGAAAAAAAACTTGAAATGCTTTTTATTTCTTTGCAGCCAAGTGATGCAGCTAGCGGATCCATTTCACCTATGGGCGCAAGAAGATCATCTATTGATAGTAACCTTAATGAAAATCATTAAATTTTTTTGAAAATGTAATAGATGATTAAGTATGATACTTTACTTGAATGGTTGAACAATATATTTTGTGTTTTAAGTTTAGTTTAGATTATGAAGTTACTGGTCATGGTATTAGTGTTGGAACTCTAGGTGAAAATCCAGATGAAAAACCAGTGGTTGGAGTTTGTGTTAGGAATTGCACTTTTACTAACACTGATAATGGTGTTAGAATAAAGACATGGCCTGCTTCTCATCCTGGTATTGTTAACGATGTTGAGGATATTATTGTGCAATATGTTAGCAATCCTGTTAACATGCAAATTCATTGAGTTAAGACATGGCCTGCTTCTCATCTGAGTGTTAATTTATCAATTGGAATGACATGCAAATTCATTAACTTTAAAAGTTATATGTCTGAAAATTAACGTGCAAAAAAAAGGTCTTCATGGAATAGGGGAGATTACAATTGCCATTAAACAAATAAATTGAGGGGGTTAAAGCTGCCACAAATAGAATAACTCATATTTCGAAATTATATTGCGGAGGTTGAAACCGCCGCAGAATGATTACTTTGCGGCGGTTTCAACCCCCGTAACAAGTTACGTATTGATTAAAATTTTAATTTGTAGGGGTTAAAACGCCGCAAAATAACCTCCGTTAAATGGTTACGGCGGGCTTCAAAAAACCGCCACAAAATAATTGCGAGGAACCTTACAGCTGGGGTTTTGTAGACCACCGCAATATTAAATAGCGGGAGTCACTGACCGCCACAAAATGTGAAAATAACCCCCGCAAATAAATTATTTTTTGTAGTGTTGTGGAACCTACACTTGCTTTATGGGAGGACCGCCCCTGCCCAAAAAGAAATGTATCAGCATGATCATACTACGGAGTAAGTTTGTTTAGGTTACACTAAAGATCGATTTTATGTTCTTTAATTAAAATTGATTCGGCATAAAGAAATACCGTGTATGAAACTTATTTCCAGCAAACAAACAACAGGCAGGAGCTTCTGTTTGAGTGATTTATTTCATTAGATATATAAATACATACCGTCGGAGGAAACCAACTATAGACCATTTCTAATATTTGCAGGATTTCTAGTGCTACACATTTAATTCGTTATAGGAACCTTTTCGAATGCAACCCCGATTTTAATGGATTTATGTGAAATGATAGAAGGCATTCAAATAAAAACGTTCAAATTCAAAATTAAAGATCGGTTCTATTATAACAACAACAACAACAACTATCAGTATAGTCCTACAAAGTGGAGTCTGAGGAGAGTAATATGTAGACGGATAATTTAACAAAGTCGGTTCTACTATACTTAGGTGTAAATTTAATAAATTTATATCACATCAGAAGATCTTCTTCCTTCATCTTCTTCTATTCACACAAGATTCCTCCCTGAATTTTTGAAGAAAAAAGGAAAGAAAGAGAAGGGGGCGTTCACACCCGAATTAAATTTAGAAGGCGGCTTGATTTATCAAACCAATCCGTCTGACTGCTAAACTTGGCCACAAACAACTTAGTATTAAGGCAAGGAAACATGTGGGCTTAAACACACACACATCACTCGCCCCAAATGCATTCTTATTTTTAGTATAGCCTAGAAGTTAGAATAGCTATAAACATAAACAGCGAGGATAGTGGGGTTGCGAAATTGTTATATATAGTACCAAGTTGCGCTGCCAATGGCAACTTGTTTTTTGTCTTTAAGGTTATATATGTTGTCCATTCATAAGTCTTTGACAGAAGGGGTCAACGCTAGTCAACTATGTATCGTACAATGCCTCCACGCTCCTTTCATGTCTTTTTATGGTGCTTCATGATAAGAAAACGGATTATGGGATTACTCGATCCCAAATGCTAATTCATGAGATAAGAACAGCATAAGATTACTACATCCACAAGTGATATGGGAATCAACAGTCCCCCAAGTCTAGGAATAGATATTTGGAGCGCGAAAGATAGAAGACGAGAGTACAATATCGGATAAATCATATGTACATAGGACGGATCTATATACTACAGTAATTTAAGAAAAAACTTTGAATTTAATTTAACTTCGAAAGCTAGCCCATGGTGATTACCCAAGACGATGTTAAGAGACCAGCTAGAACATCCAAAACTGATGTGGGACTCGACATTCCGCGATCGTTAGTTTGTCTATTTTTATATAACTACTCTAGATGTTTTCAAAGATGTGTTCCCACTGATACTCCATTGTGCAATCTTCGCAATTTTATCTCTTGGTTTTGCATATTTTACTTTCAACTTGACATCCACGGAGACTAACTGAGACGTTAGATCAGTTAATTTAGTGTAGAATCAAATCAAGATGCCAAGTTGAACTAAAATTGTAGAAAGAATTTTAGAAAGAATCAAAGTATGCAGTTGCAACTTGCAAACGACGGTATATAGTTGAACTAAAATTGTATTTAGTGGAGTATATATTTTTTCTTAGCATAATAACGCTACTTTATGTTTGTTTTTCCAAATTTAATGTGTTATTATTAGTATCTTTCACATTCATCAACCAGTAACTTTACACATACAACATCCACAAACTATATACTTATTCCGTTTTATTTTGAATATATTTTATCTGGGCACGAAATTTGAAAAATAAAAATAAAAATAGACATATATATGAATATATCATCTGATCAGAGTAAAATGAGGTTTAAAGCTTAAAAAATTATTTTTTAAATATCCCCCTTTTAAGTATGCTTTAAAAAGAAGCACAACAACAACAACAACCCAGTATAATCTTACTTAATGAGGTTTGGGGAGGGTAGTATGTACGCAGATCTTATCCCTACCCTTGGGTAGGGAGACCGTTTCCAAATATACCCCGGCATCCTTCCCTCCAAGAACTTCCCACCTTACTTGTGGGGAGACTCGAACTCACAACCTCTCGATTGGAAGTGAGAGTTGCTTACCATCAGAGCAACCCCTCTTGTCTTGCTTCAAAAAGAACAACATACTTCTAAATTTAAAAATAACTCACTTTTCACTTATCATTGTACCGTTAATGATAAACTTTATAACAATACAAATATTATGCCATGTTTATAACCATAAATTTTAAAAAGTTTATAGTCATATAAATAATATGACATATTTTAAACCACAAATTTTACATCTTCATTCCGTATTGACTCAAATTACATCATATAATCGGAACAAAATATATAATTATTTTTGGACTGGAAAATCGACCTATGTCCTGACATATGAGGCAAAACTGACGGAGTGTTTCCCAAACACAACGGTTACCATTGGATTGTACAAGAGAAATGGTCAAAGTTTTGGATAGTCAAGAAAATCTATAAAAGATGTTCCTTTACTCCATTAATTAACAACAAAAAATATAGGGCCTACAAAACCCTACACTTCCAGTTTCTCTGTATTCTAATCCGTAGAGCCCAAGGGAGAGAGAAAATGCAATAGTCAAATACATAGAAGTTGTCACCAATCATTTCTTGTACGGCAAATTTTGAGTTTTCCCCAAGACTCCTGGGATCGTGTCATAACTTCCCTCGCTATCTTGTGCAATTTTCTACTTTTGCGGCGAGAACAGATTATTTAAACTACCATACAAAATAATATTGGGTTATTAGCATAATTGGTCCCTCAGTTATTGATAATTCTGGTTTTAGGCCTTATGATATTAATAGCACTTTTTTCTAAGTGTATTTATCCTTCAATTAATCGAAATGTGCACTTTTGATTAGGGTGGGTATAGTTTGGGCAAACCCGAAACCAAACCGAAATCCGAATTTTTTAGATTTTTGTTAGATTTTCGGATTACAGATTGGATTATGAATTTAATTTTTAAATTTTTTGAATTTTAGATTGGATATTGGATATCCGAAAATTCAAAAAATTTATACTTTATATTTACTCCATTATTTTATACTTTATATTTACTCCATTATATATATCTCAATAAAAATAAGTTAAATACCCTATCCATTGGATATTATTTCATATATGTAATATTAATTACTAAGTTACTGTCATAATACTTTCTATTTGGACATGGTTTTACTATTACTACTTTTTATCGGCCGTATTAATATCTCTGTTCCATTTTCTTGATAGTAATTTCATTACTTGAATACTTTATTTGGATGATTGCAGTGAAAATAACTAACTTTTCAGGCGATTTAATATGAATAATTTATTTAGATATTTACTTTTATAAAAAGAAGAAACATGTCAACTTATAAGCGCAAAATCGAAAATTCAAAATATCCAACCCGATTAATCCGAAACCGAACATAAAATATCAAATCCAATCCAAGTTTATTTGGATTGAATTTAGATTGTCATTTCTTCTATCCGAAAATCAAAAATCCAAACCGAAGTTCTAAATTTAATCCGAACTACTTAAACACCCACCCCTACTTTTAATCTCTTTTCTTGTAAATACTCACAAGTTTAACATAAGACACAATACATCGACATCCCCTTAAAGTTGTCCTCTTGCCCAGCTCTTTTAGAGAGCGTGGGATGCTATTGTTATGGGTCTCAAAGAATAAATAAATGTCAATGGAGAAAAAAAATAACATTCTTTCTACCACATTTCCATCTTCTCATTCAACTATATCGTGTCAACTAACACCCTATAAACTGTTGAAACACGTTCTCAAGGCACTATACTAAAACGTGTGTTCATATTTGTAGGTTTTGATAAATGACAAACTATGCGCAATGGACATATGACGAGGTCCAAGCACAAGCGCGCAATTGATATATAACGAGATTCAAGCACAAGACCAAGATCAAGCAAATATATAAAGTTATACATGAGTCGTTCTTTAATTGTGATCTTGATCCGATAACTTGACTCAAGACTTGGCTTCTCTCGTAAAAACATTTTTATCAAATCATGCATATTTAATTTAAAGCAAAATAATTTTAAATCATGCATATTTACTTTAGTCAAAATGATTTTTAAACATGCCTCTAAAATCTGGACTAAGATAATCGATTATGTACTTATGATAATCGATTATGTTAAGTCAGCTGCATGACAATCAATTGTGAACTTATGACAATCGATTGTGTTAAGGCAGTGTGCATCAGATTTTTCAAATCTGCATGACAATCGATTGTAAACCTTATGACAATCGATTGTGTTGAGGCAGTGTACATCAAAGTTTTTCAAAGCTACAAAATAATCGATTGTGAACTTATGACAATCGATTGTGTTGAGGCAGTGTCTATCAGACATTTTCAAAGTCATAAAATAATCGATTGTGTACCTTTGACAATCGAGTGCATTAAGGCCGTGTCTAATTGTTTTTTCAAAGACTGATATATAATCGAGTGTTCTCATAGCATAATCGATTGAGTAATTGACCGTTGCCAAAATATTTTCAAAAACCGTCAGGTAATCGATTATAGATTTCTAATAATCGATTGTTTTTAATAAAATCTGAAAAATATTTTTTGAACGTTGCCAAGTAATCGATTGTAGATTTCTGACAATCGATTGTTTTAAGTAAAATCTGGAAATGATTTTTTGAACGTTGCCAAGTAATCGATTGTAGATTTCTGACAATCGATTGTTTTAAGTAAAATCTGGAAATGATTTTTTGAACGTTGCCAATAATCGATTATTGATCTTAGATAATCGATTGTTAAGCGTAAAATCTGGGAATGATTTTTGGAACGATTGGCAAACAATCAATTGTGGCATTTTGACAATCGATTGTCACTGAGTAAAATCAGCAATTCTTAATTGGCAATTAGGCAACGGTAATGCATGATTTTGCAACTATAAATACAGCTTCAAATCAGTCTTCTAAACACAACAACTGATCATATTATTGCTATAGCTTGCATACTCTATTGTTCATCACTTTCTATTCATTACATAAGTTTTGAGAGCCAAAATTCTTGGCGAAAGTTGTTGCGTTCTTGAGCGTATCTGTTTACTCATATCTACTCTATTAAGAGAGTCTTGTTTAAGTGAGTGCTAAGTGTTTTATACACTTGAAGGGAAGTGTTAGTCCCTTGTATTGTAAGAAGGAACTTGTGTTTCCTTTGGTTGAAGTCTTGGAGTGTTGTATTTTCGAGCAAAGGTTGTTGAGGCTTGTGTCCTCAGTTTGTAAAGGTTTGTTGAGCACCCGTAAGCTTAACAGTGTTAGTGGAAATCTCTCGAGAGTCTCTCGGGGACTGGACTAGCCACGGGTTGTGGTGAACCAGAATACATCGGTGCGTTCGTTCTTATTTATTTACTTATCGCACTTATTTCCTTCCTGCAATTTTTAAATTCCGCAAGTTTACGCTAATTTTTATTATAACGCTATCCACCGCCCCCCCTCCCCCCCTCTAGCGTTAAGCGTATTTTCTAACAATTGGTATCAGAGCCCAACTCTCTGAAGACTTAACCGTTTGAGAGAAACAATCCATGGCTTCTACTCGTGATTCTTTTGCAGGAATAGGTGAAGGACAATGCTCCCCGAATATCGTTTGATTTTCTATTTCATAACCCGAGTCCTCAAGCCTCGCAAACATAACCATACCACTCTCTCCCAAGAGGACGCAAAGCTCATGCATGCCATTATAACCGGAGCTCACATCAATTGGTGTAAGTTCGTCAAAATTCACATGCTTGATGCTATCGGGGACGATAGACCACTTCCCTATGACCTCCTTATCATGAATTTTCTTGAAGCCTCCGGGTTCAACACCTCTATCGGTCCGCTCAAAAAGAGCACCAAGAAATGGGAAATTTCCGAATCCTCCTTTCCCCATGACGGCGAACATGCAGCTCCTGCTCCTCCTCCAACTCGTCAAACGAGTCAGCCTCAAGCTCCTACACTTCAATCTATTTCCGACCAACTTGCTATTTTGATCATATTCACTATCCATATGCTCGACTTGTTCCATATGAAGCGGTGCCAGATGACGAGGCGGGAAATGATAATAATGAATAATTTTTTATTGTTCTATGTTGTATTGTCTTCTTTTTATTAATCGTATTTTTGATTAATAAATAAACAAGTTATTTACTTATTCTATTTTTTTTTTGCTAATGGCAAAAGGGGGAAGAATAAGGGGCTATGCACTTAACATTTATTGGCATAAATTGAGGGGAATTCATATGTTGAGGGGGAACTAATTGAACTAATTGCATACTTGTTGCATATCTTTACTTGTCTTGAATCGTCATTATGAATTATCAAATATGCATATCCCGACTAAAGTTTGCCATTATCAAAAAGGGGAAAATTGTTGAAACCCGTCTCAAGGCACTATACTAAAACGTGTGTTCGTATTTGTAGGTTTTGATAAATGACAAACTATGCGCAATGGACATATGACGAGGTCCAAGCACAAGCGCGCAATTGATATATAACGAGATTCAAGCACAAGACCAAGATCAAGCAAAGATATAAAGTTATACATGAGTCGTTCTTTAATTGTGATCTTGATCCGATAACTTGACTCAAGACTTGGCTTCTCTCGTAAAAACATTTTTATCAAATCATGCATATTTAATTTAAAGCAAAATGATTTTAAATCATGCATATTTACTTTAGTCAAAATGATTTTTAAACATGCCTCTAAAATCTGGACTAAGATAATCGATTATGTACTTATGATAATCGATTATGTTAAGTCAGCTGCATGACAGTCGATTGTGAACTTATGACAATCGATTGTGTTAAGGCAGTGTGCATCAGATTTTTCAAATCTGCATGACAATCGATTGTGAACCTTATGACAATCGATTGTGTTGAGGCATTGTACATCAAAGTTTTTCAAAGCTACAAAATAATCGATTGTGAACTTATGACAATCGATTGTGTTGAGGAAGTATCTATCAGACATTTTCAAAGTCATAAAATAATCGATTGTGTATCTTTGAGAATCGAGTGCATTAAGGCAGTGCCTAACTATTTTTTCAAAGACTGATATATAATCGAGTGTTCTCATAGCATAATCGATTGTGTAATTGACCGTCGCCAAAATATTTTCAAAAACCGTCAGGTAATCGATTATAGATTTCTAATAATCGATTGTTTTAAATAAAATATGAAAAAGATTTTTTGAATGTTGCCAAGTAATCGATTGTAGATTTCTGACAATCGATTGTTTTAAGTAAAATCTGGAAACGATTTTTTGAACGTTTCCAAGTAATCGATTGTAGATTTCTGACAATCGATTATTTTAAGTAAAATCTGGAAATGATTTTTTGAACATTGCCAGTAATCGATTATTGATCTTAGATAATCGATTGTTAAGCGTAAAATCTGGGAATGATTTTTGGAACGATTGGCAACAATCGATTGTGGCATTTTGACAATCGATTGTCACTGAGTAAAATCAGCAATTCTTAATTGGCAATTAGGCAACGGTAATGCATGGTTTTGCAACTATTAATACAGCTTCAAATCAGTCTTCTAAACACAACAACTGATCATATTATTGCTATAGCTTGCATACTCTATTGTTCATCACTTTCTATTCATTACATAAGTTTTGAGAGCCAAAATTCTTGACGAAAGTTGTTGCGTTCTTGAGCGTATCTGTTTACTCATATCTACTCTATTAAGAGAGTCTTGTTTAAGTGAGTGCTAAGTATTTTATACACTTGAAGGGAAGTGTTAGTCCCTTGTATTGTAAGAAGGAACTTGTGTTTCCTTTGGTTGAAGTCTTGGAGTGTTGTATCTTCGAGCAAAGGTTGTTGAGGCTTGTGTCCTCAGTTTGTAAAGGTGTTGAGCACCCGTAAGCTTAACAGTGTTAGTGGAAATCTCTCGAGAGTCTCTCGGGGACTGTACTAGCCACGGGTTGTGGTGAACCAGAATACATCGGTGCGTTCGTTCTTATTTATTTACTTATCGCACTTATTTCCTTCCTGCAATTTTTAAATTCCGCAAGTTTACGCTAATTTTTATTATAATGCTATTCACCCCCCCCCCCTCTAGCGTTAAGCGTATTTTCTAACATAAACACCCAAACAACTATGTCCAGCAAACCCTTTAAGTCTTTAAACGAGCAGCCCCAACAACAAAGTCCCGCAACCCCTTTATCATTTCCAGCGAAACTTTATTTTTTTCCAGCAAAGTTTTGTTTTACTCGATATTAAAAAAATTAAACTTTGTGACTTGAATCTGAAGAAAAATCAAATTTACATCTCAAAAAAGGGGAGGCTTTGTTTTTCCTAGCAAATTTTGTCAATTTTGTGAGTCCAAAGAGGGCAGTTTGGGGTTAGAGGAACAACAATGGTGGTAGTTTACAATTAACCTGTTACTTTTTATTTCATCTTCAAAACACTTGATTTAAGAACATTGTTCCATTAGATTTAAAGAATATTGTTCCATTAGATCTTCAAAGAGGATGCCGTTAATTATTGCACTTTGGGGGTTAATATTAGGAGAAATAAACATGGTGGCAGGTGTGAGTCAGAGAAGAAGAAGACATGTGGGTAGCTTTGATTTTTCTTTGGAAGATAAAGACAGGGTGTTGGGAGAAGATAACTGAGGGTGGGTAGGGTTCTTGTAACGACCATACTAGTCGTTTTGAGCTTTACCGTGGCGTTCAGCAGTCTGAGTCCATGAGCAGCTTCATTTCAGATATTATGACTAATACGCATGGTCAGAATAGATTTTCAGGAAGTTTAGAGTTGATTTGGAAAGAAAATTCTCATTTCGGAAGCTTAAAGTTGAAAGAATTAACTAGGGTTGGATATATGATTAAAAAACCTCGGAATCGGGATCTGAAGGTTCCAACAGATTCGTACGATAATTTCGGACTTGGGCGTATGTCCCAAATCGGGTTTTGGATGATCTGGGAGCATTTTGGCGCCTGAAAGTTAGCATTTTTGAAGAAACTTCAATAGTTTGGCTTGAAGTGCATTTCAGTGTTATCGATTACCGTTTGGGATTTCGAGTTTGGAAGTAGCTCCGTATGGTGATTCTAGATTTGGGAGTGCGATCGGAAGTGAATTCGAAATCCCGTAGGTCATTTTGGAGCCATTTGGCTAAAAATAGAAATTTGAATGTTTTTGAGAAGTTTGATCGAGAGTTTGACTTTTTGATATCGGGATCAGATTCTAATTTTTAAAGTTGGAGCAGGTCCTAATGTCGAATATGACTTGTGTGAAAATTTGAGGTCAATGGGACGTGGTTTGATGTGTTTCGGCATCGAATGTAGAAGTTTGAAAATTCAAAGTTCATAAAGCTTGAATTGGAATGTGATTCATGGTTTTTGCGTTGTTTGATATGAATTGAGGCCTCGAGCAAGTCTATTATGTGTTATGGGATAGGTTTGTGTGATTGGACGGGGCCCCGGAAGCCTCAGGTGTGTTTCGAGGTGGTTTCGGATCGATTTCGGAACTTGAAAGCTGCTGAAGATCAGATGCGGCTGCTGTTTTGGACAACAATGGTGCAATCAAGGAGGCTACTTTGGAAGCTTATATCTTGAAATCTATAAGGAATCTGAAAATGTGTAAAACATGAAAGTTGTAGCCTCGCATTCTAATTTCGATTAAAATAAATCATTTATCATTTGGATATTTGTACAGAAAGTAATGGTCGATTCAATGAACGCTGGTAAAGATGTTTTGCAATTTTTCCCAGAAATTTCTGATGCGGGGAGCCTACTTTGGAGGTTTATATCTTGAAATCCATAAGGAATCTGAAAATTTACAAAACACAAAAGTTGTAGATCATTAATTTTAGTTTCTAGAAAGTTAAACCATTTATCATTTGGAGATTCGTACAAAAGGTTATGATCCATTAACTAAAGGCTGATAGTAGTTCATTTTTGTCCGAAAATCATGTAAAGTCACATTTCATGCACGCGACTTGCCTAGGCAAATGCCTAAAAACGGGAGTCAGCCCTTTTTACCCATATTTTGAGTTTTGAGTCTCGGATTTAGGCGATTTTTGGAACTTTTGGAAGAGGGTTTTCACCTAGCACTTTGAGGTGAGTAATTTCTACACAACATGAGTTTAATACATAGATTAACATGTAAAAATTGGTAAAATTAAGGGTTCAGATGAAAACCAAGATATTGTATAAAAATGAGATTTGACCACGAAAATGGTTATGGAATTTGGTATAAATCATATTTTGACTTCATAAGGTTATGGGTAGCAACTTTCTTCAAAACTATCTGGAATCTGGGTACGCGGGCCCCAGGGTGAATATTAGAAATCTTACATTTAGGATTAGATAATCACCTTAATAGTTGGAATATGAATTTGTGAGCGTATATTGATTTTTTTAATACACCATTTGAATAGTTTTGATTGTTCGGAAACGATTTGGGGGTTAAATCTCATTCTTTAACCAAAAAGTAAGCATTGAAATGAGTTAAGCCTCCTTTCTAACGTTGTAAGATGGAATTGTCCTCATATGTAAAAATAATTAATTATGTGCTCCTATTTGTGGGGGCTACGTACGCACGAGGTGACGAGAGTCCTTGTGTAGCTACTAATATGTGTAAGTCCGGGTAGTCTAGGACCCTAAAGCATGTTATTTTTGGAATATCTGTAATATTGTTGGCATTTGAATTGCTTAAATCATATCAAATTGGTAAATGAATTTCTAAACGGATTAAACATAATTTTCTTGGTTCATTAAAAGAGAATTGTCTTTTATTTGGATAAATGTTCATCGATAAATTTTTAATTGGCTGTTTGAGCATGTATTTCTATGTGTACATGTGTCGCATATGTGATTCACGAGAAGGGTGATTGTTTATTTAAATTTGACCGCGTTGCATGTATGATTCGCAAGCGGGGTAATAGATGGATCTACAATTCGCGCCCTTCGACCCTCAGCAGTGCACATTTTACATCTCTGTTGGATTGGCCGTACGACCTCCGCATAATTTGTGCATGCTTGTATTACTTGCCTTGAGAGTGATTGATATTGATATTTGCTCTTCCCAACTTGAGATAATTGTTATTTAATGGATTATGAATCCAGAGACTCTTAATAAAAAGGAACTCTTACCTATTTCATGATTTATTTAAATTTACTATTGTTCTTAATAAATATGTGATTCATCGCATTAATAATATTACTATCGGACTACTAGCAAGTATCAAAGTCGACCTCTCATCTCTATTTCTTCGAGATTAGACGTAATACTCATTGAGTACTCGTTGTTTTCATACTAATACTACACTGGTTGTACATTTTTGTTGCACAGGTTCATATGAGGCTAGTGGCTTAGTGGCATAGCGGCATGGTTGATATGAAGACTTAGGTGAGCTGTAATTATCGACATGACCCACAGCCAGTAGAGTCTCCATTAGAGTATTATACAGTATTTTCATTTATGTCCACTTGTAATCCGGACAGTTACTCTATTTTATGTCATTCCCTATTAAATGCTTATGTACTTGTGACACCGAATTCTGGGATGATTATGGGGTATCTTGTATTAACTGGTTAACATTCATATTCGATTTGAAAAAATTATCTTTTACTAGTAAAAAGGAAGGAAAATCATAGGTTTTAAAATTATTAAAATGAGAATTTAATTAAGTATTTTGGTTGGTTGCCTGATAGCGGCATCCGACGCCATCACGACCATTAGTGGATTTTTGGTCGTGACAATATGGTATCGGAGCGCTAGTTTCCCTTAGGTCACACGAGTCTTGAGAGAGTCTAGTAGAGTCGTGTGGATCAGTACAGAGACGCCTGTACTTATCTTCGAGGGGCTATAGGGCTGTTAGGAGCACTTCCTGTCTTGATTTCTCATCGTGCGGTTTGATTCCTTTGAGTCTTATGCCTTTATTTCCTTCCTATTCGATCATATGCGACGCAAACCGCTTGTTATAAATGGAGAATTGAAGAATTGTAATGGTACTACCGATGTGGTGTCACCCCTAGTTCACCAATCGTGAACCTGTCATGAAGGCACCCAGTCTTCGCGACTAGGTAAGCCTGACACATTGCGGAAATTCATCAACCTTTACGAAAATGATAATCAATACTGAATAACATAAGAAAACTAATAGGGTGTCGCCTGGCACATACACTTCAACTCAAAAATATGTAGCAACCTCCAAGACCCGGAAACCCAGGGGCAACACAGGCTAAGAGTAAAGACATAACATACGGCTCTACCATCTAGAAGTGTCTACAACAACTGAGTACGTGAATGAAACTAATAACTAAAAGGTGGAATAGAATGAGACTCTTCGGGTCTGCGGACACAGATGATGCATACCTCAAGTCTCCAAATGTAGCTCCGAAATCACAGATAGTGCGCTCGACCAGAAGTACCTAGATCTGCAGAACAAAAGTGCAGAAGAGTAGCATGAGTACACTACAGTGGTACTCAGTAAGTGTCAAGCCTAACCTCGGTTGGGTAGTGACGGGGAAGGTTGAGGCCCTACTGAGATAAACATACGAATGAAAATGAAATGAACAGACAGTAGGAAATATAGTAAATCTCGAGTATCTAGCAAAACAATTGTAAAACTGAACAGGCTACAAATACAAATCTACCAATACAATAACAATCACTCAATAGCAGGATGCCACATGGAGCTTCGGGAATCGAACCCGCAGTCCATTTTTACCAATATCCGAGGATCTCCCGGGAATTGAACCTGTAGTCCATCATATCCAAACAGAGGATCTCCGGGAATTGAACCCGTAGTCCATCATACCAATAACATAGGATCTCCGGGGATTGAACCTGCAGTCCATCATACTAATAACAGAGGATCTCCAGTAATTCAACCCGCAATCCATCATACCAATAATAGAGGATCCTCGGGAATTGAACCCGTGATCCATCATACTAATAACAGAGGATCTCCTGGAACTGAACTCGCAGTCCATCATACCAATAACAGAGGATCTTCGGGAATTGAACCTGCAATCCATCATAAACACATCACAATAATGCAATATTTGACAGAAAGAACCAAGTACAAGCAGCGGTAAAGATCCATAGCCTAGATTCGCAAAAAGGACAGATATTGCAATTAGTCAATTAGAACAAATAAGTTAATAACATGTTTTTCCTAAGCTAAAACAAGTGAAATTGCATTTATGACAGTTAAATACATGAAGAAACACAGTCTAAGTAAATTAAGTAAGGTGAATTTTCAACAATTAGCACAAGTACAAGCTCGTTACCTCGCACAAGGCATTTAAACAACAGTCAAGAAATCCTATGGGGAGAGGTCCCCCACACAAAGTTAGACAAGTCACTTACCTCAAACCGGTACAAAACCGCTAAGAAACAATGCCCTTGCCACGAGTATCCGACTCCGAGTGGCCCAAATCTATTCAAACCAATTACATATTGTAAATAACATCGCAAGTAACTAATTACACTGTTAAAATTAAATTTAAGGCTCGAAAATAGGTGAAATAACCAAATTGCCCCTCATGCCAACGTCTCAAAATCGAATAATTTTCATATTTTCAGAAACCTCGTACTCTCACAAGTCTAACCATATAAATATCTCTCAAATTGGAGGTCAAATGCCCCTTCAAATCATCAATGTTAGGTCTAAGAACTTTACCCCAATTTTCAATCAAAATATGAAATCAAAGCTTGAATTGAAATTAGATTAGTGGGTAATAATCATAAGGGAGTAAGGAAACGTTACCCGATGTTTGCCTCTGAAAACCCCTGGAAACATCTCCCAAAGCAGAGCTCTCTAGCTTGAGTTTTTTGTAAAAATAGAAGAACACTCGTTTTTGAAAAAGTTTATAATTGCCCAGAACATTTGTACATCGCGATCGCATGGATGGGCATAACATTCGCGGAGAGTAAAATTCAAGTTGCTGAAAAAAATGCCTTCGCGATCCGAAGGGTAGGATGCGAACAGGAAGAGTTGGTACCGGACACTACGTGAACGCGACGCTTTTCACGCGATCGCGTAGAAGAAAGAACAAGGGTGTTCAGAAATAGCCTACGCGAATGCGTTGGTAGGGACACGAACACGGAGGAGGCATTGGCTGGGCTTTGCAATTGCGGAGTGAGGGACATGATCGCGATGAAGGGGAAGGGAAAAGCTTCGCGAACGCGAAGAAGGAATCACTGACGTGTAATTTTCTGCTGCAAATTTCAAACTCCAATTGCTTCGTTGAGCATCCGAAACACACCCAAGGCCCCCGGGACATCAACGAAACCTACGGGAATATCCCATAACAACATTTAAACTTGCACCAATTCTTAAACCACCTAAAACAATGCCAGAATTACAAAATAATCAATGATTTGAACTAAAAAAATTCAAAACTTAACAAAACTCACTTTCGATCCAAAACCTAACAAAAAACACGTCTGATTGACCTAAAATTTTGCACGCACGGCCCAATGATATGACGGTGACACAGAAACTTCCGAAATCCTGTTCCGACCCATGAATCAAAAATTCACTATTGGACCGAAAACTTATAAATTCTAACGTTCGGCATTTCTAGCCTAAATAAGCTATGAACATCAAAAATGCATTCCGAACATGCTCCCAACCCCGAAATCACCTAACGAAGCTTATGGAACCATCAGATTTCCATTCCTAGGGCATCCTCACACTGTTCTGATTACAGACTATTTTCATCACTTAAGCTCTTATTTAGGGACTAAGTGTCCCAAAACACTCCGAATTCTATTACCAAACATCCTGGAAAACCAAAATAGCATAAATGAACTTAGGGGAAGCAGTTAATGGGGAAACAGGGCATAAATTTCAAATACGACCGGTTGGGTCGTCACATCCTCCTACACTTAAACATCTGTTCGTCCTTGAACGAGCATAGAGAACATACCTGATGTAGCAAAAAGATGAGGGTATCCACTGCGCATATCTCGCTCGGTCTCCCAAGTCACCTCCTTGCCCGGCTAACCCCGCCTCTGAACATTTACTGAAACTATTTCCTTTGACTTGAGCTTTTGAACCTGCCTGTCTAGTATTGCCCCCGGCTCCTCAACATAGGACAAGTCATTGTCCAACTGGACTGAAGTGAACTCCAACACGTGAGACGGGTTACCGTGATACCTCTGAAGCGTTGAAACATGAAATATTGGATGAACCTCGGCCAAACTGGGAGGTAAGGCAAGCTCATAAGCAACCATCCCAATCTGCCTCAAAATCTCAAATGGGCTAATGAACCTCGGGCTCAACTTCCCTTTCTTTCCAAATCTCATGACCCCTTTCATAGGCAAGACCCGAAGCAAAACCTGCTCACCAACCATAAATGATACATCACGAACCTTCCTGTCCGCATAACTCTTCTGTATGGACTGGGCAGCACAGAGATTATCCTGAATCACTTTAACCTTCTCAACCACATCCTGAACCAAATTAGTACCCAATAGCCTGGTCTCACCCGGCTCAAACCAACCCACCAGAGAC
Organism: Nicotiana benthamiana; assembly: GCA_034376525.1. NCBI lineage: Eukaryota > Viridiplantae > Streptophyta > Magnoliopsida > Solanales > Solanaceae > Nicotiana > Nicotiana benthamiana. The sequence continues at coordinate 21,147,871 of CM067337.1, read as the reverse complement.
CTGCATCTCCTACCATATAAGGCCTCATAAGGTGCCATCTGAATACTGGACTGATAACTGTTGTTGTATGCAAACTCAGCCAATGGAAAGAACTGGTCCCAAGACCCTCTAAACTCAATCGCGCACGCACGGAGCATATCCTCAAGAATCTGAATAGTGCGCTCGGACTTTCCGTCCGTCTAAGGGTGAAAAGTTGTACTCATGGTCACCCAGGTACCCAACTCGTGCTGGACGGCTCTCCAGAACCGTGATGTAAACACTAAACCCCTATTTGAGATGATAGAAACTGGAATGTCGTGCAGATGGACAATCTCCCTAAAATAAATCCATGCTAACTTCTCCGCTGAGTAAGAAGTACACACTGGAAAGAAATGAGAGGACTTGGTCAGCCGATCCACAACAACCAAATAGAATTAAACTTCCTCGCCGTCAGAGGGAGACCGGTCACAAAATCCATGGTGATATTCTCCCATTTCCACTCCGGAATCTCCATTTGCTGGAGTAACCCTCTCGGCCTATGGTGCTCAGCCTTTACATGCAGACAGTTGAGGCATCTAGCTACACACTCTGCTATGTTATTCTTCATTCGCCTCCACCAGTAATGCTGCCTCAGATCCTGATACATCTTCGCGGCACCCAGATGGATGGAGTACCGCGAGCTATGGGCCTCAGTCAATATCAACTCTCGAATATCATCAACATTGGGCACACAGATCTGCTCTTGCATCCTCAATTCCCCCTCATATCCAATGGTCACGTCCTTAGCATCGCCATGCTAAAATGTGTCCTTGAGTACAAGCAAATGAGGGTCATCATACTGCCGCACCCTGATACGATCAAACAATAAAGACCGAGAAACCACACAGGCTAGAACCCGACTAGGCTCCATAAGGTCCAATCTCACGAACTGACTGGCTAAAACCTGAACATCCATCGCCATAGGTCTCTATGAAACTGGTAAATATGTCAAACTCCCCAAACTCTCCGCCCGACGACTCAAGGCATCGGCTACAACATTGGCCTTGCCCGGGTGATAAAGAATAGTAATATCATAATCCATCAGTAGCTCCAACCATCTTCTCTAGCGCAAGTTCAGATCCTTCTGCTTGAACAAGTGCTGCAAACTCTGATGATCCGCATAAATCTCACAATGCACGCCGTACAAATAATGGAGCCAGATCTTTAAGGCATGAACAATAGAAGCTAACTCAAGGTCATGGACAAGGTAGTTCGTTTCATGTACCTTCAATTGTCTAGACGCATAAACTATCACCCTACCGTCCTGCATCAACACCGCTCCAAGTCCAATACGTGAGGCATCACAATAAACCGTATAGGATCCCAGATCGGTAGGCAAAATCAGAATAGGGGCTGAGGTAAAAGCCGTCTTGAGCTTTTGGAAGCCCGCCTACAACTCGCCTAACCACTGAAAAGGAGCACCCTTCTAGATCAATCTAGTCATAGGGGCTGCAATCGGCGAGAACACCTCCACAAAACGACGATAATATGCCGCCAGGCCAAGGAAACTACAGATCTCTGTAGCTGACGAGGGCCTGGGCCAACTCTGCACAGCCTCCACCTTCTTCGGATCCACCCAAATTCCCTCACCCGATACCACGTGGCCTAGGAAATGCCACAGAACTCAACCAAATGACATGACAAGGAACTCATAATGACCATACCGAGTTCTGAATGCAATCTTCGGGATATCCAGCTCCCGAATCTTTAGCTGGTGATAACCTGAGCACAAATCAATCTTAGACAACATATGAGCTCCCTAAAGCTGGTCAAATATATCATCAATACGAGGCAAAGGATATCGGTTCTTCACTATAACTTTGTTAAACTGACGATAATCGATACACATGCATATACAACCATCCTTTTTCTTTACAAATAAGACAGGAGCACCCCAGGGTGAAAAACTGGGTCGAATAAAACCCTTATCAATCAAATCATGTAACTGATTCTTCAACTCCTTCAACTCAGGAGGAGCCATACGGTAAGGAGGAATAGATATGGGCTGAGTGCCCAGCAACAAATGAATACAAAAATCAATGTACAGATCGGGCAGCATGCCCGGAAGATCAGTTGGAAACACATCGAGGAAATACCGTACTACTGGGACAGATTCAATAAAAGGGGTATCAGCACTGACATCTCTCACATAAGCTAAATACGTGGCAGACCCCTTCCAACCATACGCTGAGCTTAAGAAAGGATATAACTCTACTGGGAGCGTGATCAAAGTACCACTCCACTCAATACTTGGAATACCTAGCATAGCCAGCATCACGGTCTCAGCGTGACAATCAAGAATAACATACTAGGGCGACAACCAGTCCATGCCCAAGAAAATTTCGAAATCCACCATGTCAAGTAATAAAATATCTGCCCTGGTCTCAAAACCACGAATAGAAACCAAACATGACCGATATACGCGGTCCAAAACAAGGAATCTCCCACGGGATTAGAAACATAAACATGAGAGCTCAAGGTCTCTCGGGTTGTACCCAAATGCAGAGCAAAATAAGGAGACACATAAGAGTAAGTGAAGACTAGGTCGAATAGAAGCGGCACACCTATATATCAAGCCATGAAAAATACCTAGGATGACAGAATCGGAGATAACTCCCGTGGGGTAGCATCTGGGGCTGTACCCATGGCCTGAGAACCCTGTGAGGCACGTTGTAGCTGAGAAGTCTAAGAAGGCGTACCCATCCCAAGTCTGGGGCATCCCCTAACCATGTTGTGTATGTCACCACACTCAAAGCAACCTCGTAACTGATGTGGCAGTAGGAACTGTGTGGTACGGGTACTCCAAGATCCTTGAACACCCGAAACTCTATGGAAACCCTGAGGCGCAAACTAAACTGGCTGACCCACAAAACCTCTACCATGACTCACCCTGTCTCCAAAATAAGGACAAGTATATCTCCCCGGCCCACGAGGTCTACTCGCTCCTATATACTCTCCCTCCTGACCTCGTCTGTCCTCTACTCGGCGAGAGGCCCTCACCATCCGCTGCACTGGAACCACAGACTGTGCTGGCATGAAACCTGAATCCTTACTAATGGGAACTCGTTGCTCTCGAGTGGGAGCGACGGGAGTTTGGGTCCCTCCCCCGATCTATGATGTAGTCGGCACAACTTGAATCAATCCCGCCTGGATCAATGTACCAAACATGCTCAAGAATTGTGCCAATGCCTCATGAATAGCTGGAGTAGTGGTGGTTGTGGGTGTGTCAAGTTCCTGAGTCCTTGCTGGATCCGCTGATGGTACCTCGGCAGCAGCCCGCGCAGGTTCCCTCGCTGCACCACGTCCGCGTCCTCGACCTCTACCCCAGCCACAGCCTCTAGCGGCTGTAGGAGGGGCTGTGGGTGCTTGAAAGTCTTGAGTAGCACGTGTCCTCACCATCTGTGAGAAAAATAGGAAGCAGAAGTTTAGAATTATGGTGTTAAAAATTCTCGCACGACAGGGAAATCAAATGAAGTGAAGTTGTTTCCTAAATAGTTACATAGCCTCCCGTAGATAAGCAAAGGCGTCTCTATACCGATCCGCGAGACTCTAAATAATCGGCCTGTGTCCCGTGACTCCTATGAACCTAGAGCTCTGATACCAACTTTTCACGACCCTAGTTCACCAATCGTGAACATGTCATGACGGCACCCAGTCTTCGCGACTAGGTAAGCCTGACACATTGCGTAAATTAATCAACCTTTACGAAAATGATAAAAAATACTGAAAAACATAAGAAAATGTATAGAGTGCCGCCTGGCACATACACTTCAACTCAAAATAATGTAACAACCTCCAAGACCCGGAAACCCACTGGCAACGCAGCTAAGAGTAAAGACATAACATACGACTCTAACATCCAAAAGTGTCTAAAACAACTGAGTACATGAATGAAACTGCTAACTAAAAGGTAGAATAGAAGAAGACTCTTCGGATCTGCAGACGCATCTGATGCATACCTCCAGTCTCCAAATGTAGCTCCGAAATCACTGATAGTGCGCTCGACCAGAAGTACATAGATCTGCACAACAAAAGTGCAGAAGAGTAGCATGAGTACACCACAGCAGTACTCAGTAAGTGTCAAGCCTAACCTCGGTTGGGTAGTGACGGGGAAGGTTGAGGCCCTACTGAGATAAACATACGAATGAAAATGAAATGAACAGACAGTAGGAAATACAGTAAATCTCGAGTATCTAGCAAAACAATAGTAAAACTGAACAGGCTACAAATACAAATCTACCAATACAATAACAATCACTCAATAGCAAGATGCCACAAGGAGCTCCAAGAATCAAACCCGCAGTCCATTTTTGCCAATATCTGAGGATCTCCCGGGAATCGAACCCATAGTCCATCATATTAATAACAAAGGATCTTCGGGAATTGAACACATAGTCGATCATACCAATAATAGAGGATCTTCGGGAATTGAACATGCAGTCCATCATACCAATAATAGAGGATCTTTAACCCGCAATCATTCACACCAATAACAGAGGAACTCCGGGAATTGAACCCGCAGTCCATCATACCAATAATATAGGATCCTCGGGAATTGAACTTGCAACCCATCATACCAAGAACTAAGGATCTCCGGGAATTGAACTCGCAGTCCATCATACCAATAACAGAGGATCTCCGTAAATTGAACCTGCAGTCCATCATAAACACATCACAATAATGCAATATTTAACAGAAAGAACCAAGTACAAGCAGCGGTAAAACTCCCGAGCCTAGCATGCTCGCAAAAAGGACAGATATTGCAATTAGTCAATTAGAAAAAATAAGTTACTAACATGCTTTTCCTAAGCTAAACAAGTGAAATTGCATTTATGACAGTTACATACGTGAAGAAACATATTCTAAATAAATCAAGTAAGGTGAATTTTCAATAATTAGCACAAGTACACGCTCGTCACCTCGTGCACAAGGCATTTAAGCAACACTCAAGAAATCCTATGGGGAGAGGTCCTCGACACAAAGTTAGACAAGTGACTTACCCCGAACTGGTACAAAACCGCTAAGAACCAATGCCCTTGCCACGAGTATCCGACTCCGAGTGGCCCAAATATATTCGAACCAGTTACATATTGTAAATAACATCGAAAGTAACTAATTACACTGTTAAAATTAAATCTAAGGCGCAAAAGAGGTGAAATAACCAAAATTCCCTCAGGCCAACATCTCAGAATCGAATAATTTTTATATTTTCAGAAACTTTGTACTCTCACGAGTCTAATCATATAAAAATCTCCCAAATCGGAGGTCAAATGTCTCTTCAAATCATCAAAGTTAGGTCTAAGAACTATACCCCAATTTTCATTCAAAATCTGAAATCAAAGCTTGAATTTGAGATTAGATTAGTGGGTAATAATCATAAGGGGGTAAGGAATCGTTACCCGATGTTTGCCTCTGAAAACCCCTGGAAAATCTCCCAAAACCGAGCTCTCTGGCTTGATGTTTTTTTAAAAATTGAAGAACCCTCATTTTTGAAAAGTTTATAACTGCCCAGAACATTTGTACATCGCGATCGCGTGGATGGGCACGCGTTCACGGACATAAAAATTCAAGTGGCTGAAAAAAAATATCCTTCGCGATCGCGAAGGGTAGGCTGCGAACACGAAGATCTGGTACCGGACACTACGCGAACGCAATGCGTTTCATGCGATCTCGTAGAAGGAAGAACAAGGGTGTTCATAAATAGCCTACACGAATGCGTTGGCAGGGACGCGAACGCGGAAGAGGCACTAGCTGGGCTTCGCGATCTTGGGGCGAGGGACGCGATCGTGATGAAGGGGAAGGTAAATGCTTTGCGAACGCGGGGCCTTCTTCGCAAACGCGAAGAAGGAATCACTGACCCGCAATTTTCTGCTGAAAATTTCAAACTCCAATTGCTTCGTTGAGCATCAGAAACACACCCGAGGCCCCCAGGACCTCTAAAAAACCAACAAGCATATCCATAAAATCATTCAAACTTGTACCAATCCTTAAAAAACCTAAAAAAAACACCAGAAACGTAAATTAATCAATTATTTGAACTTAAAAACTTCAAAACTTAACCAAACTCGCTTTCGATTCAAAAGCTAATCAAAACACGTCTGATTGACCTCAAATTTTGCACGCACATCTCAAATGACATGATGGTTCTACAGAAACTTCTGGAATCCCGTTCAGACCGTCGGATCAAAAATTCACTATCAGACCGAAAACTTCAAAATTCTAACTTTCAACATTTCTAGCCTAAATGAGCCACGGACATCCAAAATACATTTTGAACACACTCTTAACCCCAAAATCACCTAATAGAGTTAACAGAACCATCGTATTTCCATTTCGAGGTCGTCCTCACATTACGGACCATTTTTCAACACTTAAGCTCTCATTTAGGGACTAAGTGTCCCAAAACACTCTGAATTCAATTACCAAACATCCCGGTAAACCAAAATAGCAAAATGAACTTAGGGGAAGAAGTTAATAGTTAAATGGGGCATAAATTCCAAAGATGATCGGTCTGGTCGTCACATGTGGTGCGGGAAGTTTCTCCCTACATGGTTGATTGGGCTATTGTTGTTGCCTTGCAGAATGATATCTTTTTATTTCAGCTCAATAATAGTATTCCAAGAACTTTGAGTCTATGCTCAGATTTCTAAGATTGATCATGAGCGGTTGTCGCACAGTATGGGCGTGTTGGTAGGGGGTTCCCTTAGTGCATTATTCTTAGATTCGGTATTTCATTTCTAGTGGGGTAAAATCAGTTGGCCTATAAAATGTATTGATTTGAAACTATGGAGTAACGAGACTTGGTGTTTTCAAGTGTGGTGGAATTTCATCTGCGATATGGTATCGTCATCCTCGATCGAATATGTTTAGTTTTTCGGTGTTATGTTCTTCTGCAATTCGCATTTGGGGTAAGATATTTTTAAATAATATTGGAAAAGCGACTGTTAAATATTGCGGGGTGCGGTGGTTTAGGGTTTAATGTGTATTTTTAATGTTGCCAGCTCGAGAATGATAATCTTCAGAAAGGTTTAAAGTTAGTAGTGATTGATGGGTTCAAGTGTTACAAATGCAAATTTTATTTAAGGCAATAATCGAGCATCAAAGGCTGAAGAAAGACGTGTGGAAAGTGTCATGCGACGGTTAATATTTCTAGAATTCCATGTGTATGAAGCAAAGGCCGCGTAGTCTATTAAAGGGGTGAGTTTCGCCAAAGTGGGAGAGTGACAAAGTTTCATATGGCCAGTGTGGTAGGATAACTACGCACTTTAAGGAGAGTTTGGAATGATTTGATAATATTAGAGATTAGTGATTAGGGCCTACGGAGTTAACTTGAAGCATGGACCATTATGAGGTGGAAGATTTGATATAACGGGAAGGAGCTGATTGAAATGAAGAAGGATACAACATAACATTGAATTGGAAGGATATTTCCGCACATTTAATTGATGTCCACGAGGGGTAAATGGATTGGTGCAGCTAGAGAGTGATCTTGGAGTCGGGATGGGTTATTGATGTCATAGTGATTGTATCATGTGCAGCAGCATTTGGAAGATGTCAGGAAGTGATTTCCACAGATGGGTTATTTTCTGTGAGTATGTTAGCAGTCACGTGGTTGGTGAGGCTTCTGCGAAGAATTCTATTGGTTATACAGCAAAGAGATCGGTCGTGCGAATGTGGTTAATGAATAAGAGTATAAAAAGGGGGTTTTACCGAATGATTTCGATAATTTTGGCGGATGATTGTGCATGGTTATGTCGATAAGAGATAAAGAATCCTGGTGACTTCCAGAGTTGTAAAATAATGATTTCAAGCTAATGGGAGAGTCCCACCGCCTATATTGGGTTGCATGGTTAACTCCTTGTTAGTTTTATGGTTATTAGAATATTGATGGGTTATTCCAGCTGTGGGAAAAGAACATAAATGGTAATTGAGCAAAGGAATTGTTGAATGTGTGCTAGTGTTGGCCTTATTGGCTCATGTTCAGATTTGGGTAAGGATTCAGGATTTATGCCTTGTATAGATGCAGATTTCGAGGGAAATAATTCTACCGGGTGCTTCGACGAGAGGGTATTCATGGAGTAGATTATATTCGGGTCCAAGTCAAATCGAGCCTATAGGTACGGTTAGGAATCAAGCTTTTGTAGCAGCTTAAGAGAAGAAGCCCAGAATGCTCGATGATGTTTTAACTTGTAGTGTAGCATTTGGGAGGAAAATGAGAAAAGACTTCGAATTTGTAGAAGGATTAGAAAAATAGGCATCTCAGTTGAGGGTGCGAATATGCGCACAAGGAAGGTATAAAATGTTTCATGGGATTCCAGATAGCATAATCTCGTGATTCAAGGTTACTCGGGATGAGTGCGGATGGAATGTGTTATTTGTTGAATGAAGTTATTATTATTTTTAAGGCAAGTAGGGTAAAAGAGGATAAGTATAGTTGAGTTGGCATGTTGGTGGCAGAGATCAGCCCCTTCCGCGTGTTCAAGTTATGCATGTGATTGGTGGCGGTACGTGTGAGGCTTGTCGGCCACCGTGATTGATGTTATTCAGAGGCATTCTACTATTATGGCCTATTATGTGGAGGCGGATCCCAGAAAGGCAATGGTGGCTTAGACTACTACTTAGAGATTTGCATATTCTACGGTTATGAGAGTTGTTCTTTTGTGTTATTAGAAAAAGGGGGGTTATTAGGGACCTTTGAAAGGATATTAGCCTAGTTCAGTGTAATGGAATCAGCTGGAGGTCTGTAGAGGGATTTAATGTGAATATGGGCTTTATAGCAGCCCAGATGTGTCCATTTTAGTAATGCACTCCATATGGAAGAGTAGTCGGGGTATTATTACGTTATGAGCAGTTTCATGTACTGATGTATTGCGCAAGAGAATTCTCATTTTGGAATCTTAAAGTTGAAAGAGTTAACTCGGATTCAATTTTTGAGCAAATGACCTCGAAATCGGGATCTGAAGGTACCGACTGGTTCATATGATGATTTTGGACTTGGGCGTATGCCTGGATCGGGTTTTGGATGACCTGGGAGCGTTTTGGCACCTATTGTGAAAGCTAGCATTTTGGAAAAAATTTCATAAATTTGGCATAAAGTGCATTTCAGTGTTATCGATATCCATTTGGGGTTCCGAGTCTGGGAGTAGCTCCGTATGGTGATTTTAGAGTTGGGAGCGCGAATGGAAGTGAATCCGGAAGTCCGTAGATCATTTTGGAGCCATTTGGCTAAAATAGAAATTTGAAGGTTTTTGAGAAGTCTGATCGAGAGTTTGACTTTTTGATGCCAGGGTCGATTCTAATTTCGAAAGTTGGAACATGTCTGTAATGTTGAATATGACTTGTGTGCAAAATTTAAGGTCAGTTGGACATGGTTTGACCGGTCTCAGCATCGAATGTAGAAGTTTGAAATTTCTAAGTTCATAAAGCTTGAATTGGAGTGTGATTCATGGTTTTAGCATTGTTTGATATGAATTGAGGCCTCAAGCTAGTCTGTAATATGTTATGGGATTGGTTTGTGTGATTGGACGGGGCCCCAAAAGCCTCGGGTGTGTTTCGGGGTGGTTTCGGATCGATTTTGGAACTTTAAAGCTGCTGAAAATCTGTTACAATTGTTGTTTTGGACAGCAATGGTACAATCGAGGAGGCTATTTTGGAAGTTTACATCTTGAAATCTATAAGAAATCTGAAAATGTGCAAAACATAAAAGATGTAGACATTGCATTCTAGTTCCATAAAAGAAATCGTTTCTCAATTGGATATTTATACAGAAAGTTATGGTCGATTGAATTAAGATTGGTAAACCTATTTTGCGATTTTCCCCAGAAATTTCTGATGTGAGTAGCCTACTTTGGAGGCTTATATCTCGAAATCCATACGGAATCTGAAAATTTACAAAACATGAAAGTTGTAGATCTTTTGTTCTAATTTCAGAAAGTTAAACCATTTAATATTAATAGATTCGTGTAAAACATTATGGTCCGTTTACTAAAGACTGATAATAGTTCATTTTTGCCCGAAAATCAGGCAAAGTCGCATTTCATACATGCGACTTGCCTAGGCAAAGGCCTAAAAACGGAATCCGGCCCTTTTTACTCATATTTTGAGTTTTGAGTCCTAAATTTGTGCGATTTTTGGAGCTTTTGGAAGAGAGTTTTCATCTTGAAATTTGAGGTAAGTAATTTCAACACAATATAAGTTTAATATATAGATTAACATGTAAAAATTGGTTAAATCAAGGGTTTAGATGAAAACCTAGATTTTATATAAAACTGAAATTTGACAACGAAAATGACTATGGAATTTGGTAAAAATTATATATTTGACTTCATAAGGTTATGGATAACAACTTTCTTTGAAAATTTCAGGAATCCGGGCACGTGGGCTCATTGGTGAATTTAGGGTTGGATAATCACCTTAATAGTTGAAATATGAATTTTTGAGCGCATATTGATTTGTTTATACACCAGTTGAATAGTTTTGGATTGTTTGGCAACGATTTGGGGGTTTGAGCTCATTTTCTGGTAAGAAAGTAAGCATTGAAACGAGGTGAGTCTCATTTCTAACATTGAGAGGAAATTATCCCCATAGGTAAAAATAATTAGTTATGTGCTCCTATTTGTGGGGGCTACGTACACACGAGGTGACGAGAGTCCATGCGTAGCTATTAATATGTGTAAGTCCGGGTGGTCTAGGACCATAAATCATGCTATACTTGGAATATCTGTAATATTGTTGACAGTTTAATTGCTTAAATTCTATCGAATTGGTAAATAAATTTCAAAAAGGATTAAACATCATTTTCTTAAATCATTAAAAGAGAATTGGTTTTTATTTGGATGAATAATCCCCGATAAATTCTTAATTGGCTGTTTGCGCATGTATTTCTTTGTGTACTTGTGTCGCATGCATGATTCGCGAGCAGGATGATTGTTTATTTAAATTTGACCGCGTCGCATATATGATTCGCGAGTAGATGCATCTATGGTTCGCGACGTTTGATCCTCGGCGATGCACATTTTACATTTCCGTTAGATCGGGTCGTACGACCCCGACATGATTTGCGCATTCTTGTATTGCTTGCCTTGAGAGTTATTGATAATGATATTTCCTCTTCCTGACTTGAGATAATTGTTAATTAATGGATTACGAATAGACTCTTAATGAAAAGGAACTCTTACATGTTTCGTGATTTATTTGAATTTATTGTTGTTCTTAATAAATCTCTGATTCATCGCATTAATAATATTACTATTGGACTACTAGCAAGTATCGAAGTTGACCTCTCGTCACTACTCTTCGAGATTATACGGGATACTCATTGGGTACACGTTATTTTTGTACTCATACTACACTTGCTGTGCATTTTTTGTTGCACAGGTTCATATGAGGCTAGTGGCTTAGTGGCAAAGCGGGATGGTTGACATGGAGACTTAGATGAGCTGCAATTACCGAGACGATCCGCAACCAGTAGAGTCTCCTTTAGAGTATTGTACTGTATTTTTATTTCAGTCCACTTGTATTCCAGATAGTTACTGCATTTTACGTCATTCCCTAGTAAATACCCATGCACTTATAACACCAAGTTCTGGGATGATTATGGGGTGTCTTGTATTAACTGCTTAACATTCATATTTGATTTGAAACGATTATCTTTTACTAGTAAAATTGAAGGAAAATCATAGTTTTCAAAATTATTAAAACGAGAATTTAATTAAGTATTTTGGTTTGCTTGCCTAACAGCAGTGTCCGGTGCCATCACGGCCCTTAGTAAATTTTGGGTCGTGACAGTTCTTGTTTTTCTTTAACTTTTTATTTTCAAAAGCTTTTTTTTAATTAATTAATTCAAGTCAAACCTGTGTCTCTCTTTTTTATTTGTCACTGTGGCGAGTAAATTACACGCATTGTTTATGTTTGGCTGCTTATGAAGTTTGTGTTTAAATGACACATTCGAGGTGTGGTTGGAGCGTTCAAATAGAATGAATTTAAGATTGAGTGTCAAAGTCAAAAGTGCGAACAACTTTAAGGGGTTGCCAGTGTATTTAGCCTTAACATAATTATTACTCGTTTCAACATTTAATTATCTCTGTGTTATGTTAAATTGGTATTGTTATACCATATTTAGGGTAACTTAACTTTATAAATAGTCCAATTATAACCTTTTTTTAATGTATAGGACAAAATCGCACATTTTAATTAATTAAAGTTTAAATGTGTTGAGTCAAATTTCACCAGGACCAACTTATTAACAATAAATAAGGGACCAAAAGTGCTATTAATAAAATATCATTCTTTATTTATTTTTTTATTTTTTTTTATCAAACTGTAGTATATCATTAATATAAAAATATATTTACAATATATCAAGATTGGCAGTAGTATGGACTAACTACTACACTGCTCCAGTAAGCTATTGTCTATTACTATCTATACACAAGTATGCATCTAAGTAAGCTACCTAAGGGTAAGAGTTTAACTTGCTCAATCCAGTCAGCCAATTCTTGCATTTTCTGCCTCTAAGGTGTAGAAGTGTTGCAATTTCTCGACATGTCAAATCCTCTACAAAAGTTGCACCTTCAAAACGAATATGGTTCCTTCCCTCCAGATGATAGCAGTAGTGGTCACAAAAGCAGCTGCTGTGATAGCATTCTGCCATTGCTTGCTTCTAGCCTTGCTACAAATCCAGTGTACCTCATTTTCCCAGCAACCAATGGTCCTGGAGTGTCCCAGCCATACACAAATTCTCACCCATAATCTGTTGGTGATATAACATTCAAAAAACAGGTGCTTGAAATCCTCAACATGCTGCTTACAGAATGCACACAGTATTGGAACTTGTATGCCCATAATCTGTAATCTATCAACTGTGGGAAGCTTGTGCTGAGCAGCTAACCAAACAGTAAACTTGTGCTTAGGAAGAACATTTGTAATAAGTATTAAATTTTTCCATGCAACCTTAGTGAAGCTAGGCAGCAGAGCAATATACAGTTTGTGAATATGAAACTTGTCCAACTTGCATATACTTTGCAGCCTGCATGTGAGAGTACCTTGCAACTGAGCATTGTCCATCACCAAGGATCTACTGTCCAGAATCTTTTTAATCACCCAAGAAGTGGTAGTTGGTACAGCAACTGTGTCAACATTCCTATTCTTGATATAATAAGTATGCACCCATCTGACCCATAAACAGTCCTTGTTCCTCGCCAAATCCCATAATAATTTGACTATGGCTGCTTTGTTCCAGACATCCAACCTCAGAATATTAAGTCCACCAGAAGAAAGAGGTTGGCATACCTTGTCCCAGGCAACTAATGCTCTTCTGGACAGTGTAGCTTTACCAGTCCAGAGATAAGTTCTACATATTGCTTCTATAGTCTTCAAGACTTTCTTGGGTATAACAAACACCTGAGCCCAGTAAGTCTGCATTCCAAAGATCACTGACTTAATCAATTGAGTTCTGCCAGCATAAGATAACAGTTTAGCTGACCAGCAAGTGACTCTAGCTGTAATCTTCTCAATAAGAGGCAAATAGTGATGAATAGCCAACTTCTTTGAATCCAGAGGGACACCTAAATATCTTAAAGGGAGATGTCCTTCAGTGAATCCCAGAACTGCAATAATCTCTTCTCTGATGTCCAGTGGAACTCCAGCCAAATAGATTGCACTTTTACTTACATTAGCCTGAAGGCCAGATGATGCTGAGAATTGAAGAAAAGTCCTGTGCGATATCTGGATGGATGTTAAGTCAGCTCTGCAAAACATGAGCAAGTCATCAGCAAAACAGACATGGGATATGTTGAGCTTCCTGCACCTAGAATGAAAATTGAAATTCCCATCTTTATGCAGCTGCTGGAGTAATCTGTTAAGATATTCCATGGCCAATACAAAGAGATAAGGTGACATAGGATCCCCTGTCTTATGCCTCTCTTAGCAATGAATGGTTTAGTAAGGCCACCATTCATTACTAATGAGTATGAGACAGATGAGACACAAGCCATGATCCATGCAGTAAACTTGGCTGGAAATCCCAGGGCTATTAGAATCTGCTTCAGGAATCTCCATTCCAGTGTATCATATGCTTTCCTTAGGTCCACTTTAAGAACACATCTAGGAGAGACACCTTTCCTAGAATATCCTTTAAAAATTTCATGGCTAAGTAGGATGTTATCCATAATACCCCTTCCTTCAATAAATGCAGATTGGGCAGGCCCAATCAATTCTCCAATCACAGCCTTCATCCTTCTGGTAATGACTTTAGATATGATTTTGTACAGTGTAGTACAGCATGCAATAGGTCTAAAGTCCTTTACAGTGCTAGGAGTTTTAATTTTAGGCACAAGGGCTATTGCAGTGGTATTAATCATATGTGGCATTTGGCAGGTTTCAAAGAACTCCTCAGCAGCAGATAGTATATCTTCTTGCACCACCTCCCAGTTTTTAGTAAAGAATTCAATAGGAAAGCCATCTACTCCTGGAGCCTTATCCTTTGGCATTTCAGTTACAGCTGCAGTAATCTCCTCCATAGTAACTGGTCTGATAAGAGCTCTCTGCTGATCAAGTGTAAGGCATTTACCTTCCTTCATAATGCTGGTATCTACACAGGGAAGTTCAGGAGCATACTCCCCCATTAATGATTGGAACACCTTCAGGAATTCCTGTTCCACAGCTAGAGGATCTGTTAGTTTTATACCTGTGTCAGTATAAATAGAAGTGATATTATTTTGGCATGTCCTGATCCTCCATTGTGCAAAAATACTTAGTATTTGCATCACCACATTCAATCCATAGAGCTTTGGATTTATGCCTCATTATTTGTTCCTCCACACTGTTCCATTTCTCAAGTTCTTCTAGTATATCTCTTTCATCATTTATCAATTCCTATGAGAGAGGGTTACTTTGCAGTTGCACCTGGATACTGCCAAGCCTTTCCCTTGCCTGAACAATCTGCTGTTTGTAGGTTGCCATGTGGTTATTTATACCTTTGAGTTGCTGCTTCATTGCCTTCAATTTACTCCAAATCTGCTGCATTGGTGAGCCTATATAATCCTGCTCCCAAACTTGTTTAACGATGTCATGAAATTGAACATGTTCCATAACAGCATTGTATAGCCTGAAAGGATTAGGATGCAGTGGTTTATAATCACCAAATTTAACCAGAATTGGGGAATGATCGGAGACCAATGGATTCATGTAGTCAGCATCCAAGTGTCCAAACTACTGCAGCCATTGATAATTGCCCAGTGCCCAGTCAATCTTGCTATATACTCTAGTATCAGCATCTTGGTTATTAGTCCACGTATAATGCCAACCTGTAGCTCTTAAAGCAGTAAGTTGTAAATCAGACATTGTATCTTTGAAATCTTTCACTTCAGCCTCAGTAACTAAGGAACCAATTCTGTCCTCAGAATTAAGGACACAGTTAAAGTCACCACTAATTAGCCAAGCATCTTGATTGGAACCATGTATAGCTCTGAGATCATGCCACAGTTGAACTCTGAGAGGTGCAGTATTGTGACCATATATAACACTAAACTGAATTTTGATTTGTGTTCTTGTGTCATCAATAAAACAGTGAATAAGTTGATCTGTAATAGAAGAGATATGTACTTGAATGTAAGACTTCCACAGTAACCAGATTCTTCCATTAGTAGCCTTAGAATAATTGCATTACACCTTCCAATCCTTGGCCACCTTGTCCAGTATTTTCTTGGCTTTGTGCTCCTTTACTCTAGTTTCTACTACTCCCATGGCATCTACTTTATTTACAGCAAGGAAATTTTCCAATTCCTTCTGTTTATGGGGCTGGTTAAGGCCCCTAATATTCCAAGTAGCTATAATCATTGAAGGGGAGGGGAACCTCTATAAGAGGGTCCTGGATCAATCTGTTGGACCCTATTACTCTCCACATTCATTGTTGCCTTTCCCTTGTCATAGTTGTCAACCATTTGGTCAGTAACTCCATTACCTGTAGTAACAAGCACCCCTTGACACACAGCCTCAGTCAGTGCAATCTGCTGAGAATTGGATAGGCTCTCATCTATTCTACTAGATTCCTGCACTATCTGATTTCCCAGCACTTTATCTGTTACAGCTTCCTCATGAGTTACCTGCACCTCTGCTACAGTTTGTTTGACCTGCCATTCTATTTTACCTAGCTGTTTGCCCTTTCCTTTATGCCTAGGTAGTTTATCCACCTGTTTCACTTCCTTATGTTCATTGTTCTCAGCAGAATACCAGCAGTCAAAGATGTCATGCCCAAACTTCAAGCAATGGTTGCAAAAGCAAGGCTTCCAGTCATACTCAACTGTCTGGATTTTTGAACCATAAGGAGTCTCAGTTTCCAATTGGCCAGGCAAAGGATAAGCAGCATCTACATCAACTAAAACTCTGGCAAATGCGATCTTCTCATAATGTGCAGTGAATTTATCAGTGTATAATGGCTTACCAATTGCACTGTCCATTTTACTTAAAACTTCAGTAGACCAGTAGCCCACTGGAAGGCCAGGAAATCTAATCCAAATTGGAACAGTGCTAAAAACATTATTATGAAAATCAAAATCAACCTCCCAGGGCTTTAAAACCATCGGCTTATTTCTATAGGTGTAAGGCCCTGATTGCAACACCAGATCTCTATCCTCAGTGCTATTAAAACGAAAAATACAGTAGCCTTCAGCATGCATTAAAACTTGAGGTTTAGCAACAAAGTTCCATACATACATGACAAAGCTTTCCATATTCCTCTCACTGGGATTATCACCTACTACGAATCCAATCAGTGCATTCTGCCAGTAATCCATCTGAGGTTTAAGGTCTTCCTCATTAATCTTCACAACTTTTTCCCCATTACGATCAGAAGGAGGAACAAATGAGAGTACCTTAACCATATGTGCATCTCGATTACCTCTGACAACTTCAGCAGCAGTTTGTACTGATTTAGCAGGTTCATTCACTTCAGAAAATTCTAATCTCCTCGCAGTCGAGTTAATCAACTCTTCATTACCCTTCGGAAGTGTATTGTTAGCTTCTTCAACCTCTGCATGTATAATCACTGGCGATTGGTACTTCTGTGGGAGGAAGTTCCCAAATGGCAGGGGTTCGAGTGTCGTAGTGACACCGTGAGCAAGGGTGACGAGCTGAGGATGAGTTATTGTGATCGTCGGAGCTGCATTTCGCCGGCGTCTGGCCATTCCCGGCGTCAATTGCACCTTGCTATTGTGCGCCGTGTATGGTACTGTTATATTGCTCTGCTAAAATGCGCCGAGAGCATCGCTTCTCTTAGTTTAGTATTAACGTTCTTTATTTATTTTTATGTATTCTTCTGTTTCATTTTATGCTACTTTTTTCCCTTTGTAGCTTGTTAGAAAATGGCATCTTCCTACACTAAAAAACCGTTTATTTTTATTTTTTATTTTTAATAATATAATTTTATGGCCACATAAATGTTATGTAATATGATCATAAGTTCCAATTATTTTTGTTTCTTTTTTTAACTTCATTCCAATGAGCATAAGCATAAAATGAAACAAAAGGAGTAATTAATGGGAGAGTGGAAACCTATGAAAAACGGTAGATCGGAAGTACTAAAATCCGAAGTTGTTCATTGTAATTTCAGATTCTAATCTTTTAACCACAGAATTTTTTGTTTTTGCATGATTTAAAATTAGCACATTTTGTATCGATGAAATAACGTTTTGGTGTGACGTACAAAATGATCATTCGTCAACCGCATCCTACAATATTTGTCTTGAAATAGCAGGATTTAAAGAGCTTGTGTTGGAATGTAGTTAGAGGGCACACTACTTATACTCAGAAATATAAATTCACTGATATATTAATAACACTAGCAATGTAGATCAAATTCAATCCAGGTAAAGAGGGCTGGTATGTAGATTTGTTATGAGGAACCTTATTATAATCTGCCATATGCAGCCTGTTAATTCTGCAAAGATATACTAGGTATCTTTCGTTACTCTAAAACTGATAAAAATCCCAATTAAATTTTAACAACTTGTGCAAGAAATAAATAGATATGAGTAAACAAAAGTCGGATCATTCATAAACTAATTAGAAAACAATATGGGGTGCCTGTTCCAAAAATTAACCCCTAAACTAAATTTAGATCACTCAAAAATATTGCAGGGTCTATAGTCCAACGGTACCTGCCCCTATAAAAATATCAAAAACATAAATATTGCACTTGAAATTAAAATATACTCAAGACACTATCTTCATTTAGTTTCCTTTTAGACCAAGCAAATCTAGCAGAACAACCGTCTTGCTAAAACCTCACTTTCTAGAAACAACTGTACCTTTCCCTATTATGTCTTACTTTAAATGTAATTACACGTGTAAGAAACTTACCACCTAAATCAATATTTACTTGAATTAAATAAATATTTCACAAATGGATTTATTTTTACGGTGACAACTTAATTTATTGCAAGCAAGTTTAAACTAATCAAATAAATATCTTGGTTCTATCAAATTGCGCCTCAGAAAATTAGCATATGTAACTTGTTAGCTTATACCTCAAAACTGCATAATGTCATCTAATCTCATGATTATCATAAAAATGGATTATTATCGAAAATTGCCTCCATTTCTAATTGCACAAATGGCCATTTATTAGAAAAGAAAGAAAATGTACCATGCATATGCATTGCTACGCCTTAAACCAATATCCAACAACCACCAAACCAGCAAGTGATTAAATAACAAGAAAGCTGGAAGAACGTAAAGGTTCGGACGTGTCTAAAGCTAAAGCAGGATCAACAATATCTTCGATAAAGAGTCACTGCAGGGTGAAAGAAAGGGGGAAAAAAGGAAAGATGAAAATTACTGAAACAAAAGCTCGTTTCTCCTTTCCCATCGTGAACTCTTAAGTCTTCCAAGAGGGCTTGCGCTAACCACTTTCCAGACATTGAGCTACAAAGGATTGACTAATGCATGGCGGGACGAGTAACTCGTGGCCTCACCGGTGTCTTTGAAGGACTCACCCTATGACATTAACAAAGTTGTAGTTAGAGCAGACATTAGATATGATGCCACCCTTTCATAGAAGAAAAACTAATTAAAGAGCTGGAGCACCCGCAGGAAAAGGGGAAGGGGGAAAGTTTGAAGATAAAGCACTACGGCATGCAGAGTTGAATGAGAAAAATACAATTTGAAGATAAAACCCTATGGTATGCATAGCTGAATGAGAAAATTACAACTCAGTGCCAATAGATGCTATAAAATGCAGAGTGTAAAAAAAATAAAATTCGGCAGAGAGGTGGAAAAGTCATTATGGCTAGAATACGCATAATACTGGTGACCCTCAATGCTCAATGAAATAAGAGCCTTAAACTTTTAATAGAACTTTTATAAACATATACACACATATATGCAAAAAAATTAGTGTCGCGCTTCTTTTTTCGTACTATTCATAACATAGTATTGTTACAAGACCCTTTAAGTTCACAACAAATATCTCATAGTAACATTATTATTTATATTGGTAAGCACTAATTCAAGTAAATATTATATTAGCCATGTGTTTGCAATATATTACCTTGGATCTTATTGCAAACAAATTTATTTACTAACATTAAGATTTGATTAGTTTAATTCAAGGTTCTAAAGTATTTCTGTTATTACATAATGGGCAATTCTTCTTTCATCCCTTTTTATAAAGATTTTATATTTATATTTTTTTTCCTACAACATTTTTTAAGCAAAAATAAAATCATAATACTATTAAAAAGGGATGCATGATTAATTGATTATGGTGCCTACTTGAAAAGAAAGAACCCAACATTCCAAGCTTAAAGAGATGTAATATTAACTGCAAATAAAGACACTTCTAACTAAGGTACCTGATGCGTTGCGATCCCAAAATCTGTCCACAACAGTCCAATGCCAAAATTGCACTCTCAGCCTGCACATTTATCAAGTATCTCTTACATGCAAAGTTTACTAGATACACATTGTTTTAAAGAAGAGTCAGCCGTCAGAATTATTTCCAGTTCCGTTTTCTCCTGTTTTTCCCATTATATTCCAACACCTGTTTAGATCTTCAAAAGGAAAATATTAAATATTATGCTAGGTTGCCACAGAATAACAGGGGAAAGAAGAGAAGTACATGCAGAGGAATTACAAAAAAGATGGGTGTTCACAATCCCATGACACAAAACTAAAATAAGGGGGAATTAAAATCTATAGGTGTGTGCAATGCACCTATTTCTCTTTGATGCAGGTGGGACATGAATGCATAAATGTCGAAATATAAGGGTGAAGGTAATAACGGATTATTGATGCTACATCCAAACTTAAATCCAGAGGAAAAGGAAAAGAAAATCAACGTACCATAACAAATTCAACAAAAGCAATACGGGTAGAATGCACTTGATCCCCCAAAAGCCTCAGGCGAGACACCTGAAAAGAAAAGAGCAGCTTCAGCATCACTTCTTAAGCAAAACATTCTTAAACTTGATAAGAAGTTTCAGACATCAAACTAACCTCACCACATCTTGTTTCAAAGAAATTCTTGACATCAGCTTGAGAAACCTGTTCAGGATAGAGTACAATACATTTGAACTTTCTGATGATTATGACAATAATAGAAACTGCCGGAAAAGTAAAAATATACAACCAGCAATAAAGTAACTGAGCCAGATTGTCATAAACTGGACATCACCTACTGGTATCCCACAGAAAGATGTGCTAAAAATAGCATGATAACTTCAGAAGATTTCAAAGATAAGAATTTATACCTTCTTATCTATATTTGTGCAGTAGACTGTCCTGGCACACATCTCGCGCTCATCCTCAGACTGCACATAGAATTTACACATAATGGAAGACTAAGCATTTAATTCCATGACCTTCTATAACATGAGATAGAACGACAAATTTATTTTGCCACATCATCCATATACAAATTTAACAGAACACAGATCAGTGCATACCTTAGGAAGGAATGTTGGATTCACGGGTAGAATAGCAGTTTTTGAAGGTAGAACCTTTAGAGGAGAGAATCCTAATATCGTCCCACAAAGGCTAAGTGCTGCTCTTGCTGAGTCTGTTGGGATGATTCCATAGACAAGTTAGTTCTGAATGTTCAGCAGTCCTAAAAAAAACTTCAAGCCACTCCAACTTACATTCATCGACGAATTCCACAAAGGCAAAGCGAAGGCGGGAATGAGGATCACCACAAACTCTGCAGTCAACAACCTGTAGAGCACATGCAGCCAAAACGAGAACAGCCAATATTACACTTCTTAAAAGATACCTCATAATATCAACACGAAGCCAAATCAAGTACAAAAATAAATAGATCTGCTGCACACTGGGGATATGCCTTAAATAATCTCAGAACAGTCCAATTAATATCAAAATGGCAAGTTGAAAATAATTCAACTATAACAAACAGGAATATAAGCATCGTTTATCCAACCTTCACCAACACCTCGCAGTCTGACAACAAACAACTTAATCTAGATTCCACACAAATCAAACTTTTATTTGGACTGTTCCATACTAAGAATAGTAAAAGCGAGTGTATGGAATATCAATTCTCATGATGGGGACCTTTGGAAAGACAAAACGAGAAATGGATTGGATCATGCATGGAAAAAATCCTAAGCCCCCAAATCACAATATTATTGGCGACGAACCGTAACCAAACTGTAAACAAACTCCTGAGCTGATGACACAAGTTAGGAGACAAAACATAAAATTTGCATACACTAATTCATGCAAGCCTTAACCATAATAAGCACAATGACACCTCGCTACTGGGTAGAAGACCAGTATAAGCACGTCACTGTGACGTGAAAGTAAGTGGAAATAAGGATCTATAAGGAAACTCCAACTTCTGGCACATTCCAGAAACCAAAAGAACGAAAAGAAAAGGGAAGTAACAAGCAAAAGATAAGAGTCAATTTTGAGCTCTGGGGACATCGTAGTTCAAATATGAGCTACCTATTTCCTTCTGGATATTGTAACTTTCTTTAGAGTCTTCCTAATGTATAGATTTCAGTAAAGGTGAAAGATTACGTGAAATAACAAGAAGATTATATGAAACTCGAGGTCAATGATAGAAGTTCCCTTGGTATTCAGTAGTAAGCCTACAAGGAATATGAAAGTTGGCAGCTTATTAACCTTCTATTCTTCAAGTTTATGGTAAATATCTATTATATGAATTAACACGTGTTTTATGTTGAAGCTGTTAAGTTTTGCATGTGCATCTACCAGACTTGCCTTTAGGGCTTCTACTTTTGTTTTGTAATTCCACACATAACAAATAAAAATAACATCTCCATCTGCCAAAGACAGAAAAAAGATATGTTGCAGCATCTCATCAGTAATTTGAAGCTAGCTCCTCTAGGCATCATTATGGCAATGATCCAGATAACTCGACGATACTAATGTGTAAAACAACCTAATGATTAATACTGATGATAACTTGTAATTTTAGACAGTCTAAAGGTTATTGATTATTTGCGAGTCATGAAATTTCATCATCCTGTAGATAAAGCGACAAACATACTCCATAGACGATCCAAGCTAAGGCTTTTCATCTGCTAAAGTATGAAACTAAATGCATCAATAGCTTTTAGGTTTCTCAAAGTACAAAATAGAAGCATCCGCCTTGCACTTAAAGCACTCAAATATCTAATATAAAGAACCATATCAATGTCTAGAAGAGCATAGTCACTTACTTGTCCATAAGCACTAAATAATGCAGCAAGCCGCTCTTCCGTGACCTGTGGGGCAGAGTCAGAAAGTGGAACTGTATAAATACTAAACAGAACATAATAAGAAGATTAATGAGCAGCTATCCTTACTTACATTGTGATCGATGTCAGAAACATATACTGTTCTCCTAATGCTATCTTCTCTTTGAGCCCTAAAAGCTCTATTGTTCATTCTCCTTCTGCCCTGGTTATAGTTATTACCTCGCTGCTGAAACATAGTAACGAAAATTAGTGAGGACTCGGATTGCTTAATTGAGCAATCAAAATTACTTCAAGAATGGTGAAATGCAACTAGCAATATACTTGGGTATTTATTAAATCATGGTAATTATGGTCTGAAACGCAATCCTTGAGTTGAAAAGCATGGAAGGTTGAACTTTCTTAAAATGCACTATCTTTATGAAAGTAAATAAATTTATGTGAAGAGATGAAAGTTTTTAACGAGAAAGAGCTTTGGAGCAATGGTAGAGTTGTTCCTTATGTGACTTGTGTCCGTGTCAAAGGTTCGAGTCCTGGAAACAACCTGTTTGATGAAAGGGAAGGCTGTGCACATTTGGCAAGCCTTTCTAGACCAAAATTTTGATCCAATTTATATGAAAATGACAAATTCCCTAATATCTAGTCCACATACAGCAAAATGTTGTATGCCAGTACCATTGAAACAACCAGAGTAACGAAAAGATACTACTCACAAGTGGACACTTAAATCAGAACTTTAAACTCCACCTCATTCACGACAATGGAGAAATAGCATTCATTGATATTTTACCAGCTAAGCATCCATAACTATTCTAACAACTAAAGTCAATGATCCTAACAACTAACTCAATCTCAAATTTCCCTTTTTAAAGAAGGGAAAGTCAGAAATTAATTACTAAAGGAAGAGCCAATAATCCATTTTGACAAGAAAAGCATCAAAATCCAAAATTCCATCTAACTTTGAAATCCAGCTTCTACATTCATTCCAACAACCCTTGATAAATGGTGAATGGCCCAAAGAATGAACCTTTTACAACAACTTATTCGAGAGATTGATTATTGAATATCTAGTAAGATTAAATGATGCTTCCAAATACATTCCCATATCTGAAAGAATCATTTCTTACCAGGAAAATTAGGAATTTCCAAAGAACTGTATTTTCGAGAATTCAACAAGTTTACCGCTAATTAATGCATGGAAAGACACCCTCACAAAAAGCCAACACAAAGATATTACTCTAATAGAAAACAAAAAAGATAAATTTTATTATTTTATTAATAAGGAAATAAAATAGACTAGAAAAGCAGAACCTGTAAACTGAAACACACTTCAGCAGAGACTATAACAAATTCATGTACGGAGTCAGTCTTAAATACTTCACATATATCAGAATTGCGATTCTTTCAAGTGAAATCAGTGAAGTAAATAATAATCAGAGTCATGAAACGATCAACAAAAATAACAAAATAAAAACTCAACAGCCGTTTAATCAATGTGACTCAGAGTGGAAACAATACCCTTCGGTTATTTGGGAAAGCATCATCAGCAGCCAGAGTCTTATTGGCAGGCAGAAAAAGCATCTGATCACGATTATTATAACAATAAGAAGGAACAAACTCTTTTGCGAGTGGATTCAACTTGAGTTTCTTCAACATGTCAACAATATGTTGCATTTGATAAGAATCCGATTTAGCATTTAATGAGTCCTTCACACCATTAGGTGTAACAACAGATTCAGAATTATTCACATTTTGGTCGGAATTAAAGTCAGATTCTTCAGAACCAGCATCAGAATATTTTGATTGAAGGGCAGGAGCCTCAATCACTGCTTGTGCATCAGCAGCCATTGAAAATGCACCTCAAAACTTAACTGAAGAAAATATGAACCCAGAATTCTAAAATTACAATAAATTAGAAGAGTATGTGCAAAAATTCAATATTTGTATGTGAAAAAATAGATATAGATAAAGATCAGATTTAGATGATCTTTGAAATGTGAAGAGTGAAACCGACTCAAAGTTAAGGTCAGAAAAGAAGGTGATGAAAGAGAGAGAGAGAGAAACTGTTTTAAGGGTTTTTGTAACAAAATTCTGATCAGTGGATGTTGAGAGGTGATTTATGTATGGAAATTACAAAGAAGAGGTGGCTTTGGGGTTTGGCCTTTAGTATCACATTGTTTTGCCTGTCGTTTTGAAGAGAGAACATAATTGCACTCTATTAATTTAGATTTATGCTGATTATTAACTTGGGATTGAATTTTCATGTTAAATGCAATTTTATACTCAGAAATTGAAGTTGAATCTTTGATTAAAAATGAGACCATACAAATTACTTTACCACTATCTTTAGTGATGAGCATAATATTGTTGATATTTAAATTCAGAAATTTTTCTGTTTTAATCATATAGAAAATTCAAAATATATAGGTGGACTAATAGCATGTTTGCCCAAGTTTTTTTTGGCCAGAAGTGCATTATTTTTATAACCAAATGTGTTTTTTTTTTTCAAAATTAGAGGTGTTTGGTCAAGCTTTTGGAATGAAAAAAAATACTTTTGAAGAGAAGCTGAAGCAATTTTGGAAAAACAGAAAAAAGTAGCTTCTTTCCAAAACACTTTTTTTAAAAGTACTTTTGAAAAAAATACACTTAGAAACAATTTTTAAAATCTTGGCCAAACACTAATTGATTGCCCAGAAGTATTTTTCAAATTAATTAGCCAAACATAAACTGCTTCTCACTAAAAATATTTTTTTAAAAAAATAATTCTAGAAATAAGATGATTCTTACCGCTTGACCAAATAGGCTATTATTTAGATCCGTACTAATAAACCAATTAATAGAGCAAAAAAGTTTTTATTAAAAAAAAAATTGTAGTCGAGAGTGAGTTCAGCATTTTAAAATTAATACAGCTAACG
Source organism: Nicotiana benthamiana (assembly GCA_034376525.1). Taxonomy (NCBI): domain Eukaryota; kingdom Viridiplantae; phylum Streptophyta; class Magnoliopsida; order Solanales; family Solanaceae; genus Nicotiana; species Nicotiana benthamiana. The sequence goes on along the minus strand of CM067337.1, from coordinate 21,122,226 downwards.
CAAGAATGGGTAGCCTTGTTTTTGTTACTTTGTGAAGTATTTGGATATGCAATTCATAACTGCCTCTTTAATGTTTATTGGGATTGTAACTTTTCTCATTTTTTTTAATTTAATGATTATTCAATGTTCAGTGCAACTTGTTTATTATTTTCAAGGTCACAAGTTGTTTGTCTACTTTCCTCATCTTTCTGCTTTTTTGGCTTCGTCCTGCTGCGCACAACGGAGTGCGTTATGATTGGAGATTCCCCTTTTGTATAGACTAGACATAGAAATGAGATTTTACCAACAAAAAAAAGGATATAGAAATGAGATTAAATACTTTTCTCGGATTGAAAATATGTAAATGCAAGTAATCTAATATACTCTTTGTCTCATAATATGTGTTATACCTTTTTTTTAATTTACACCCTTCGATTCACAATAAATGTTCAATTTATTTTAATATACTCATTAAAAAAAATACTGAATTTTATACAAAAATACCTACTATAATAAAACTACCCTTATTTAAACTTTTAATGTGAGGAGTAAAAAAAAAATTAGTAATATGTACATAGAGATTATTTTGTAAAAATAATTAAATTCTTTCTTGATTATATAGTTTGATACTTATTTTGAATCAAAATAAAAAATTAAAATTGGACACTTATTGTGAATCGGATGGAGTACTCCCTATGTTCACTTTTACTTATCCATTATGAACTTTGCACATCCTTTAAGAAATAATAAATAAAGTGCATAATTTACCATGATATCTCTATTAATTGATGTATATTTTTAATGCATTTGAGAAAATAATTTGAAATGAATATTAATACTATGGGTATAACAGGAAAAAATAAATTATCTTCTCTTGATATGCTAAAAGTAATAAGTAAAAATGAGAATTCATTTTTAGAATTCTGGACAAGTAAAAATGAACAGAGGGAGCATTAATTAGGATAGGAATTGGACTGTTCTACCTATTTATGTTTTAAGATATAATTATTGGGATTTTATGTATATTAATACTTAAAAGAGGGTGAATGAAAAATAGAGGGAAAAAGAAATATTTGAATTTCGTTTGAGATTCTCTCCTTGATAAAGGAACATTGTCCCATATTGGAAGAGGAAGAGGTTTTTTATAGGTATATAAGCAATTGCTCTTCTTCTACCTCTTGAGAAGAAGGCAAGCCCCGCGCCGCCATTGTCGCTTGCTCGGCTTCTGCTTCGGTCAAACGATTGATTGATTAATTTTTTGAAGCAAATTTATTTGTTAATAGTAACATATTAACAGAAATATTATTAAATATTTAATTTAATAACAGAATATCAATATTAAAATAAATATTAATATTAAATCCTTCAATCCGTTTTTCAGTTGTGTAACTGAAAATTAAACTACCCTCTTCAATTTTTCCTCTTTATTTTCCCTATTTATTATTGAGTAAATAGCCATTTATGTTGTGGCCGTTTTGCATAAACAACCATTCTGAAGAGTTGCACTTCTTCAGATTTCAGCACAACTTTGGCTATAAATACAATATTATTCTGCTCAGAATTTTCAAACGAATTTTCTGAGTTCTTCTCCTTTCTTCTGCATATTTTAACTTCAAAGAAAGAAACAGTGAATGTGATTTGCTACTGAACTTTGTGTTCGTTGAAACGTTGGGGTTTGAAGTACCACTGCACCAGTGTGTAATTCGTTCTATCCTGGAGGAAATAATCCATAACCTTGGGTACTATGAGGGGATTAAATTCCTTAAGGAAACATTGTGAATCCAGTGGCCTCGAATTGGTTTTTTGTTATTTCGTTTATATTTTTGTTTATGTTATTTTATTTTCTCCATAATTGTTTTATAAATAAATATTACTAACAAGATTAAGGAGTTTAATATATTTTCTGTATTTATACTCACTGCTTCTGGAGAGTAAATTTTTTTGGTTTTGTACTCTATTGGAGATTAAAATCTACGTGATTTTAACGTTTGTGTCATTCTTTTACAAAAATAAGTAATGATAATGTGAACTAAGTTGTTTCAATGGTGACTGCCAATGCCTCAACGAGCCGAACAACACTGGCAGCATGGCACCGACGGAGAAATCTGGAAAAAAATTTAGGATTGATTTCAAGCGCTGGTAGCAAAAGATGTTCTTCTATTTGACTACTCTAAGTCTCCAGAAGTTTATCAAGGAAGATATTCATGTGCTGTCAGATGAAACTCCAAAAACTTGAACACTTTCTTGTGATTGAGGCGTGGAAGCATTCGAATTTTTTGTGCAAGAATTATATTCTAAGCGGCAGGAAGATGCTTTGTATAACGTTTACAGTGGCGTGAAAAACTTCAAAAGAAATATGGACTGCGCTTGAAAAAAAATACAAAACCGAAGATGCCGGGTTGAAAAAATTCGTTGCTGCAAAATTTTTGGACTACAAAATGGTAGATAGCAAGTGTGTTATTACCCAAGTCATGTTCTCCTTGACGAAAGTATAAATCAAATTAATATCGATGTTGAAAGTAGTAATCTTAGTATTTTTTTCATTGAAGGTCTTGTCATTAATGAAGCATTCAAAGTAGTAGCGATGATAGAGAAGTTGCCTTCTTTATGGAAGAACTTCAAAAACTACTTGAAACACAAAAGCAAGGAGATGTCCCTTGAAGATCTCATTGTTTGGTTTAGAATCGAAGAGGATAACAAAGCTGCTGAAACGAGGGGCCGTGGAAACTCAATAATAATGGGAGCAAGTAGTGTTGAAGAGAACAAAAAGAGGGAGAAGGCTTCTGGACCGAAATACAGTTTAGTAACAATTTATTTAATATTTATTCTATTTATGTAATATCTCTATCTTCAAGAACAATTATTACTAAGGGTAAAAAAGGAAAAAATAATCAATTTTGTCTTGAACTTTTAGATAAATAATTTAAGATAATTATTTTTTGTAACCACAACGGTTAAAATGAGACGGAAGGAGTAAATGATAATGCTACGAGTTTGAATCCCAACACAATAAACTAAAATTAGATTTTTCTTGTTGCTTCATTAAAACTATGTCTATAAATGTGGTTAAAACTAGTGTTTAACTCTATTATAATTCGATTATTTCTATAGTTCATAAGTGGAGAAATGTGCTACGAACATTAAATCATTACTCATAGATTTTAATTTTGATTGGTTATGTATTATAGTTATATAGAATATTTGAAATAGATGGTCAACATCTATCATGTACTTGATTTGTAAGCTTTGGAATGAAATATACATTTACTTAATAAAAATAAAAAATAAAAAAAAAGATTATTTCTAAAGTTAGTTTTACTACAGAGACGAAGAGAGATTTGTTTCGGATAAAAAAGGAGCGTGATAAAATATTAAACAAATAAATCGAAGGCATATTTCTTATATACACACTTTTACACTTATTATGATTGTGGGCTATATATATATTCTCATTTTAATTTCTAACTGGTACAATTAAATTGTTTGATTTGATATAATCACCTGGACATAAGTAAGTGTAGGGGTCTACATAGATCAGGTTGGTCCGAATTTTACAATTATCAAATCAAATCAATTGTGTCGGGTTATTAAATCTAAAAATCAAACGAAACCAATTAAACTTGATTTTTTCACTCTCGATTTTTTTCCGACTTCTCTCAGGTTTTGGGGTTATTTGGTTTTTTTCGGATTTTTTCCGGTAAAATCTTCGTAGAACAAAACAAATAAATTGTGCTCAAAATATTTATTTAGTCCTAGTAAGATACAACTATGTGAAGTATTTTTCAAGAAAATAATACAAAATATGAGATATGTCATGTCATTATCCTAAAATATTCAACAATAAAATTATGTAATATAAATATTTCTAATTAAAAAGGTAATAAAAATAAACATAATCTAAAATTACTAAGTCATGCTAAAATAAGTGGACTAATAAGGGAGTATTAATTAAATGACTAAATGGTAAAAAATAAATAAAAATAAGTTATGCATTTTTATCTAAATTATTGCAAAACAAAAAAAAAATTAATACATTCCCGTACGTAATATTGAGTTGAATATCTTTAATTTGTTAGCATTAGTAGCATTAGTATTGGTTTGGGCTTTTACTAAAACTACTTAATTTACTAATGTTAATGGCCATAAAATTTATTGGAACATTCAAAAGTTTTAAGTCCAACCTTGAAATAATACCTCAAAAGATAAAATTATGAAATTTTTTAAGAGATATTTATAAATTAAATCACAATAATTATATTTATATATTAAATATATCTAAATTTCTATATATGTAATGTCGGGTTGGTTTGGCTTCGGTTTGACTTTCTTTAGTTAAAACTAAGCCAAACCAATTATGGTCGGATTTTTTTGCCAACATCAAACCAAATCAAACAAAATCGTAGTTGAATTTTTTTCTCGATTTGACTCGAATTATCGAATTGGTGTGATTTATCGGTTTATTTTGTACACCTCTAAGTTATTCGTCAGAAGGTAGGTGTGGCCCCGGTGGACGAGAAGATGCGGGAAGCGAGGCTGAGGTGGTTCGGGCATGTACGGAGGAGGGGTCCCGATGCCCCGGTGAGGAGCTGCGAGCGGCTGGAGATTGTTGGTGGTCGGCGAGGGAGAGGGAGGCCTAAGAAGCATTGGGGAGAGGTGATTAGGCAGGACATGACTAGAATGCAGGTTACCGAGGACATGATCCTTGATAGGGGAGTCTGGAGGTCTAGAATCAGGGTTGGAGGCTAAGGGCTCATAGAGTTCTTCGTACGCTTCTCTCGGGGCTGGGCGTGGGATAGTAGGGTTACCCATAGATGATTAGTGTTTTAGCTTATGTCCCCTTATGGTTGTTAATATGGTAGTTACTGCTTGTTATTATTGCATGCGACTGTATTTATGTTTCCTATGTTTTCATAATTATTTACGTTATTTCTGCGGGGTTACTTGTGCTTTATTATTTTGTTTTGTCTTGCTTTTGTTTCTAATTTTGTCTTTGTTTTGATGCAGCTTTTCATTTTAGCCTATGCGCCGAGGGTCGATTGGAAACAGCCTCTCTGCCCTTTCGGGTAGAGATAAGGCTCGTCTACATATTACTCTTCCCAGATCCCACCTGGTGAGAATATACTGAGTAGTAGTTGTTGTTGTAAGTAAGTGTTACAGTTGTATAATTTGGGAATAGGCTAGGGGGAGGGATTGAATAGGTTCGACAATAGACCAGAAAAAATACGTTGAGGGACTAAACTATACAGTAAATAGAATGGGGCGTTGTATTTTAGACTTGTAGTGGAGGTGTTGGTGAGGGGAATGAAAGTGATTGTACATATTCTGATGGTCAATTGGTCAATCGGTCAATCTTTGTGTTAGCAATGGTATAATACATTAATATCTTATTTTATTCGTTATCAAATGTTTCTTGCAAAACTATGATATTGTTCAACTTATCACTTACAATAAATAATACTCCATAATTTATCAAGATTAGGAATCAAATGTAAGATATATGGACTTATATCTACATACATATGAACAATATATGGATAAATTATATGTTATGTGCTATCTTTTGGTTTGGCCTAATTTTGTGGTCTTATGGACATTATGTTAAGGGGGCCAATGTGTTGTTATATAAAGTGTAGGACTAACGTGTAGATACCCAAAAGGGTAACCTTAGTTAATGATGGGCTAACTAAGGTTACATATATGTAACCATGGTTACAAGCTTGTGACTCTTGAGTTATGTAACTCTTGTGACTCTTGGTTATGTAACTCTTTTGTTATAAAATGGGGGTTATGGTTCCCACATTATTGCAAGACAAGACTCTTCTTCCTCCCATTGAATCAAGAGCAAAAACACCATTGTTGTCTTGCCAATAATTGTGGAAAATCATACACCAACCTTTGATCATTGTCATAATATTGTTGTGGTGATACTACTCACATTTTGTTTAAGTCTTGTAAAGAATTGTTGTGGATACATACATTTCAAGACACTCTTGAAGGAAGGATCAAGGAGCATTCTTCAAAAGGACAATTAGGCAATCATCAAAGGAGGCTCAACAATTTCCACACATGGATTCATGTTAGCTTCCGCTCATGTAGTTTTAATTTCGAATTGTTCAATATGAAGGTTATTGTCTTTAGTAGGAATCATAATCCTAACAATTGGTATCAGAGCCACCTTCATATTTGGATAATTTGGATGTTCATAAGATTCATGTTATGTTAGGATTCATGTTCAAGTAATGTTAGAATTTTATTTATGAAATTCTAGTACCATGAAATAGCATGATTTTATGAATGTTGTGTTTTGTTGAAATTTGATGTTTTGATGTCATGTTATCTTTACATGTATTAAAACATTGTGTTAAGCATGATTTTAGTTGGTAAACAACATGTTTTCTTGTTTAAGATTCTTGTTGGAAATCATGTTTTATTCAGAAAATTTTTCGCAAAACACTGTCCAAATATAATCGATTATCTTGACCAGATAATCGATTATTTTTTACACTGCCTAAAGATAATCGATTATTTTCTTAGATAATCGATTATCTCTTAAGTTTTGGAATTCTGGCAGTTTTTGGAACACCAGAATAATCGATTATATGTCTAAGATAATCGATTATTCTGGTCCAGTGAGTTTGTAACGTTTTTAAATATACCAGAATAATCGATTATCTTGCTTAGATAATCGATTATTCAGGTCCAGTGACTTAGAAAATTTTTCTCAAAAATAATCGATTATCTGGTTTAGATAATCGATTATACTGGTCCAGTAACTTAAATTTTTTTTTAAAATCAGAATAATCGATTATCTGGTTTAGATAATCGATTATTTTGGTCCAGTAGCTGAAATTTATTTTTTATGCCAAAGATAATCGATTATTTAACATAGATAATCGATTATTTTTGTCCAGTAAGGTTAAAAACGTTACAAATCTTTTAAGTTTCAGATTTTAATTGAGTTATTATCTATAATCAATTAAAATACTTAAGTTTTTTGAATATTAATTGTTTTAAAGTCCATCAATTTTCATATTTTTGGAATTGTCCTCTCAAGTATAAAAACAATTAATATTCAGTTGTTGCATGTCAAAACATGTGACATATTAAGTTAAGATTCATAATATGGCTTAAGGAACTAAAGTTTTAGCATCTAATATTTTAAATTAGTCAATTGAAGCATTATGTTGCCAAAGTAACCTCTATTGTGTAGATTGGTTAATCTTGAAATATAAGATGACTGTGGATGTTAGTCTTCCATGCGTTTAACACCGGCCCAAAGGAAGGTTGTTATTTGGCAGGAATTCGAACATGCTTGTGGTGATAAATATGAGACAATTATTTGGTTTTCCATGTAAATATTAAATCGGCCCAAAGGAAGGTTTGATATTTGACAGGAATTTATTGTCTATATTTGATTACTACACCAAGAGTACCACTTACAAGTTGCTTTTCTGTCCAAAGACTAAAATCAATGTTGTGCTAGGTATTTTGTAATGGGAAATGCCTATTTTGAATCTATAAAGTAATGTTAAAGTTCAAGTATATGTAAGCATGTATTTAGTGATCCTTTTGTTCTATTTTCAGTTAATTCTTCTGCTTCTACGATCTCTGCCAACTCAATAGCATCCCTGTGCTTAACGGCACAAACTTTAAGGAATGGAAAGAGAACGTCATGATCGTTCTCGGTTGCATGGATCTTGACCTTGCTCTTCGGACCGAGCAACCTACTCCTCTTGAGGATACATCCTCTCCTGATGAAAGGAGGGTGGTGGAGAAGTGGGAACGCTCGAATCGCATGAGTCTAATGATAATGAAACGTTCAATTCCAGAATCATTCAGGGGCACTATGAATGATGAACCTAATGCCAAAGTTTTCCTTGGAAACCTTGAACAGCGTTTTATGCAAAACGAAAAGGCGGAAACAAGTACACTATTGAGTAAACTTGTATCCATGAGGTATAAGGGCAAGGGAAACATTAGGGAGTACATTATGGAAATGTCTCATCTTGCTTCGAAACAAAAGTCACTCAAGCTGGATTTACCTGAGGAACTGCTTGTGTACTTTGTTTTGATATCTCTTCCTGCACACTTTAATCAGTTTAAGGTAAGTTACAACTGCCTGAAGGAGAATGGACTCTTAATGAGCTCATTTCACATTGTGTGCAAGAAGAGGAAAGGATAACGCTAGATAAGACAGAAAGTGCTCATTTGGCATCCTCTCCTAAGGAAACTAAGAAGAGGAAAGGTAAGGAAGTTGCGGTTGCAAAGCCCAAGATTAAGCAACATAAGGAACCTAAGGTTGAAATTACTGCATTAGGTTGCTTCTTCTGTAAGGGGACTAATCATGTGAAGAAGGATTGTACCAAGTACCACGCCTGGCGTGCGAAAAAAGGTACATTTCTTTCTCTTGTTTGTTCTGAAGTTAATTTAATTTCGGTACCTAAGGATACTTGGTGGGTAGATTCTGCTGCTACTACTCACATAAGTATATCAATGCAGGGTTGCCTGAACTGCCGAAAACCAAATGATAGTGAAAGATACATCTATGTGGGTGACGGCAAGAAGGTGCCAGTTGAAGCTATTGGCAAATTTAGGCTGTTGTTTAAGACCGGTTTTCATTTAGATTTGGATGAGACTTTTATTGTACCGTCTTTTAGACGAAATTTAATTTCTGTTCACCAATTAGACATATCCGGTTATAAATGTACATTTGGGGACAATAAAGTTAGTCTCTTTCAGAATTCAAATCTTATTGGTACTGGTGTTTTATCAACATTTGATAGCTTATATTTGGTTGATACAATAACTTCAAATAAAGAAACTTTGCATACAAGTTTAAGTGGTACTAAAAGAAAATTAACTAATGAGAATTCTATATCACTCTGGCATAAATGTTTGGGTCACATATCCATTCAAAGAATTCAGAAACTCGTGTCAGATGGAATTCTTGATTCACTTGATACCTCAAATTCGGATATTTGAATTGAGTGTATCAAGGGAAAACAAACAAACAAGACTAGATTAGGTGCTAAGAGAGCTTCGGACGTTTTAGAATTGATACATACGGACATTTGTGGGCCATTTCCTACTCCTTGTAGGAATGATCAACAATACTTTATCACATTCATAGACGATTACTCTCGTTGTGGGTACCTATATCTTATTCACGAGAAGTCCCAATCCATAGACGTGTTCAAATCATCTAAGGCTGAAGTTGAAAATCAACTAAGCAAAAGAATTAAATCCGTTAGATCTGACCGTGGTGGTGAATACTATGGTCGATATGATGGTTCCGGTGAACAACGTCCAGGGCCTTTTGCTAAATTCCTAGATGAGTGTGGGATCGTCTCTCAGTATACTATGCCAGGAAGTCCTACGATGAATGGTGTAGCTGAGAGACGAAATCGGACCCGTAAGGATATGGTAAGAAGTATGATTTCTCGTACTACTTTGCCTGACTCACTCTGGGGTGAAGCATTAAAAACCGCAGCTTATATTCTTAATAGAGTTCCAATGAAAGCTACAATCAAAACCCCATATGAACTTTGGACTGGGCATAAACCCAGTATTCGGCATTTACACATTTGGGATTGTCCAGCTGAGGCAAGGCCTTATAGGGCGAATGAAAAGAAACTGGATGCTAAGACGGTTAGTAGCTATTTTGTTGGATACTCTGAAAAATCCATGGGTTTTAAGTTTTATGATCCCACTTCTAGAACTATTTTTGAGACGGGTAATGCTAGGTTGTTTGAGGATATTGAGTTTTGGGGGTGGGGAGATAAAGTTGTTAGAGATTTTGTCTTTGAGGAAGAACATGTGTCTTTCCCTCAAGTTGTTGATCTTGGTCTTCATGACACGGATCACACAACTCAGGTTCAAGACAATCTCGAAAATCTCCCCCATCAGGACCCTGATATAACTAATGAAAATCAAACTCAACAACCTCAAGAAACTGAAATGCCATTAAGGAGATCCACTAGAGAGAGGAGAAGTGCAATTTCGGATGATTATGTAGTATTTCTCCAAGAACAAGAAAGTGATATTGGACTTGAGGAAGATGATCCAATCAACTTCCGTCAAGTCATTAAGTGTTCTAACTCTCAAAAGTGGATTGATGCCATGAATGATGAGATGAAGTCTATGAGCGATAATGACGTTTGGGAGCTTGTTACATTGCCCGAAGGGATTAAACCTATTGGTTGTAAATGTATTTTTAAAACCAAAAGGGATTCAGGGGGCAATGTTATTAAGTATAAAGCTCGTCTTGTCGCAAAAGGCTACACTCAGAAAGAAGGCATTGATTATAAAGAGACTTTCTCTCCAGTTTCATCGAAAGACTCTTTCAGGACTATAATGACATTAGTAGCACATTTTGATCTTGAGCTTCATCAAATGGATGTTAAGACAGCTTTTCTCAATGGTGACATTGAGGAAACAATTTATATGGTGCAACCTGAAAACTTTGTTTCGGATGAATCAGAGAAGAAGGTTTGCAAATTAAAGAAATCCATTTATGGGCTCAAGCAGGCTTCTCGTCAATGGTATTATAAGTTTCATGCAGTCATTACATCTTTTGGTTTTGAACCGAATATTGCTGATGACTGTATATACCATAAGTTCAGTGGGAGTAAGTATATTTTTCTGGTTTTATATGTCGATGACATACTGCTTGCCTGTAACGATATAGCATTATTACTTGAAACTAAGAAATTTCTTTCAAAGAAATTTGAAATGAAAGATCTTGGTGAAGCTTCTTTTGTATTAGGAATTCAGATACAACGAGATCGCTCTAAAGGTGTTCTCGGTCTGTCACAAAAGGGCTATATCGATAAGGTTCTGAAAAGATTTGGCATGCAGGATTGTAAACCAGGCAACACTCCTATTGCTAAGGGAGACAAATTTAGTCTCAAACAGTGCCCAAATAATAATTATGAAATTTCGGAAATGCAGAAGACGCCTTATGCTTCGGCGGTAGGTAGTCTGATGTATGCTCAGGTATGTACACGACCTGATATAGCATACATTGTTGGGATGTTCGGCAGATATCTAAGCAATCCGGGAATGGACCATTGGAAGGCAGCCAAACGGGTCATGAGGTACTTACAGAGAACAAAGGATTACATGCTTACATACCGGAAATCGGACCAGCTTGAGATCATTGGGTATACCGATTCCGATTTTGCTGGATGTCATGATAGTTTGAAGTCCACTTCAGGCTATATTTACATGCTTGCGGGCGGTGCTATCTCTTGGAGAAGCATCAAGCAAACTCTTACAGCCACTTCCACCATGGAAGTGGAGTTTATGGCATGTTATGAAGCATCTAATGAGGCATTATGGCTGCGGAATTTTGTTTGTGGACTGCGAATTATTGATAGCATCCAAAAGCCGCTTAGGCTATTTTGCGATAACAGATCGGCAGTCCTTTATGCTAATAACAACAGTAGTTTGACGAAAGCAAAACATATGGACGTCAAATTTCGGGTTGTTAATGAAAGAGTACGAAATGGACAATTGTGCATTGAGTATTAGTACAAACTCCATGCTTGCGGATCCGCTCACTAAGGGATTGACACCAAAAGTATTTCATGAGCATATTGCTTGTATGGGTGTCAAATCACGATAAGGATTATGTATTTTAGTGGGAGTTTTGTATTGTACATTTATGTATTGTTCATTATATTCAGAAATTCAGTAATTCAGTTATATCTGCAGATATTCAGTTTTAAAGTTTTTGTACTCTTACAGTTTATGATTGATCTCAATAAAGAGAACCAGTTGGAAATAGACATTCTATTGACCACACTTCATGTTATTTCCATGCTACATACCTACACTTGATCCATGTCGTTGGTTATATTGATATACGTGATCTATGCCGGTTCTAGTTACGAATGAGTAACGAAGAGCACTTAGTTCCTATGTTGGTATGATTGATGGACCGGATTGTTCATGACAATTTTATTGTGATAGCAATTTTGCGCACCTAAGGTTATTTTGTAACATATAATGCTAAGGTTTGTACATATGTTTGTGTATCTCGTCCAAGTGGGAGATTGTAAGATATATGGACTTATATCTACATATATATGAACAATATATGATAAATTATATGTTATGTGCTATCTTTTGGTTTGGCCTAATTTTGTGGTCTTATGGACATTATGTTAAGGGGGCCAATGTGTTGTCATATAAAGTGTAGGACTAATGTGTAGATACCCAAAAGGGTAACCTTAGTTAATGATGGGCTAACTAAGGTTACATATATGTAACCATGGTTACAAGCTTGTGACTCTTGAGTTATGTAACTCTTGTGATTCTTGGGTTATGTAACTCTTTTGTTATAAAGTGGGGGTTATGGTTCCCACATTATTGCAAGACAAGACTCTTCTTCCTCCCGTTGAATCAAGAGCAAAAACACCATTGTTGTCTTGCAAATAATTGTGGAAAATCATACACCAACCTTTGATCATTGTCATAATATTGTTGTGGTGATACTACTCACATTTTGTTTAAGTCTTGTAAAGAATTGTTGTGGATACATACATTTCAAGACACTCTTGAAGGAAGGATCAAGGAGCATTCTTCAAAAGGACAATTAGGCAATCATCAAAGGAGGCTCAACAATTTCCACACATGGATTCAGGTTAGCTTCCGCTCATGTTGTTTTAATTTCGAATTGTTCAATATGAAGGTTATTGTCTTTAGTAGGAATCATAATCCTAACATCAAAATCTTCCATTTCCTTCTTTGATTTCTTTTTTGGGGGTTTGGGGGAGGGGGGTTTCTCACTCAAAATTTTGTACTCGCATTGGGATCAACTAAATTCTAATTCGTGATGGAAAATCCCATATTGAAAGGGAGAGGGGGTAAAACCGTGGTGGATTTAATGCTTTATTAATAGTGCACCTGAACCTATGGTCATTTTATCAAATTAGATATTTTATGTCCATATTTCTTAAAAGTAATCTAATATAACTTGCTGGACCCCATGCTCCAAAAAGATTGAATTGTGTATTTGATTGAGTGTTAAATTGTTTACACTAGGGCTCAAGGATCAATTCCCACTTTAAAATCTTTTTTTCTTTTTTATGTAAAGAGCTTCATAATAAAAGTGACTCCATATTATAGCTCGAACTCATTAATAATAAAGTAATAATTACCACTACATCACAAACCTTATTGATATTCTTATTTGATTTCATAAAACCTATAAGTAGTGACATTTAAAGTTTTTAGTCGCAGCCTGCGGGGTACAAATGATACAAATTTAGTACAACTATGTATCATCTGCCATTAAGTTAGTAGAGTATAAATTAATGACAGATAAGGAAATCATAAATTAGTAGTATTTACTATTTGATTTTTAATTTTTGGAATTTTGCTTGGAGGATCACGCTTAGTGGTATCTTGTTTTGTTAGTGCAATTATTCTGGCTTAATTTTGGTGCTTATGATTGCTAAGCGCATGATTCATACGTATAATTGTGATATGAAAAGTGAGGTCTCAGTCATGTTATTTCTAATAATGTTCGGCTTAAGTTGGATGTCACATAGAAGTTAAATTAAAAATCAAGTAATTCAGTGGGTCCATAATAAACAGTCTTATAGCATATTTCGTCAAACTATAAAAATCAGCTTATTTTGATAAGTGTTTTTTCTATAACTTTAAAGAATATGTATGATATATATATATATATATATATATATATATATATATATATATATATATATATATATATATATATATATATATATATATAATGCTTTTCCCAAAAATACTTTTTGTGACAAGTAGTTTATGTTTGACTAATAAATTCGAAAAGCACTTTTGAGCAACAATTAGTGTTTGATCAAACTTTAGTAAACTGTTTCTCAGTGTATTTTGCTCAAAAGTAATTTTCAAAAAAATATTTTTGGATAGAAGCTACTTTTTTTTATTCTTCAAAATTATTTCTGCTTCTCCTCAAATACATTTTTTTCTTCCAAAAGCTTGTCCAACCACTTCAAATTTTACTTTTTTTATATAAAAAAAAGTGCTTATAGGATTAGAGATGCTTGGCCAAACAGATTATGGAGGTGTTTGGATTGGTTTATTTTAAGTGCTTATTGGATTATTAGCTCTTTTTTAATTTGTGTGGTGTTTGATAATAATAAAAAGTGCGTAAAAGCACTTACTTTTAATCCGAACATAGACCAATTTTTTTTTTGTTGTACGCTTTAGAAAGAAGTCATGTTGTTTGAGCTGCCAATGAAACTAAACGTCGCGACTGTGTTGTCAAATTTGAACCTTAAAATAATAAATTACATTTGCTTAATTATTACTTTCTCCGATTCACTTTAATTAATTTTTTAATTGTTCTCACACATATTAAGGAATCAATCTTTTAATAACATATTAGGGTGATTAAAAATATGTATGATGGAGCTAAGACTCGGGTTAGGACAATAGAAGGAGACTTCGAGTATTTTTCGATTGTTACGGGGTTGCACCAAGAGTTTGCATTCAATCCATTCCTATTTGTCCTGGCGGTGGATGCACTAACTCATCATATCCAAGGGGAGGTACTATGGTGCATGCTATTTACTGATGACATAGTTCTGATTGGCGAGACACGAGGCGGCGTCAACAAGAGGCTAAAGTTTTGGAGACATGCCCTTGAGTCTAAAGGCTTCAAGTTGAACAGGACGAAGACAGAATACCTCGAGCGTAAATTTGGGGTCTAGCCGACGGAAGCGGGAGTGGACGTGAGGCTTGACTCTCAAGTTATTCTCAAGAGGGGTAGTTTCAAGTATTTTGGGTCGGTTATTCATGGGATCGAGGAGATCGACGAGGATGCACCGTATAGGGGTGTGGTGGATGAAATGAAAATTAACATCGGGAGTCATGTGTGACAAGAAAGTGCCATCGTTACTAAAATGTAAGTTTTATAGAGCAATGGTTAGGTCTGCCATATTGTATGGAACTGAGTATTGGCCGGTTAAAAACTCATACATCCAGAAAATAAAAGTAGTAGAGATGAGGATGTTGAGGTGGATGTATGGGCATACAAGGATGGATAAGATTAGAAATGAAGATATTCGAGAGAAGGTGGCTATGGCCTCCATGGAGGACAAGATGGGGAAGCATGACTCAGATGGTTCGGGCATATTCAGAGGAGGAGCACTGAGGCACGGGTGAGGAGGTGTGAGCGACTGTCTGTGGTGGGCACGATGAGAGGTAGATGACGACCTAAGAAATATTGGAGAGAGGTGATCAGGCAGGACATGGTGCGACTTAGGATTACTGAGGACATGATCCTTGATAGGGAATTGTGGAGGTCGATCATTAAGTTGTAGGTTAGGGGAAAGTTATATATATTTCTACGGCGCACCAGAGTGAGACTTACCAGTTAGAAGTTAGTTTTAGGATGCTAGTAGTCATCTATTGATGCATGGCTTTATCTCCTGGTTATTATTGTACTTTCCATCTATTTCGTATTTCTTATATTGCCGTTATTTTATTATGATTCTATTGATGGTACTAATAAATCGTTTCTTGTTGCCTTCTTGAGCCGAAGGTCTTCTGGACACAACGTCTCTGCCCTGCGGGGTAGGGGTAAGGTCTGCGTACATATTACCATCCCCAAACCTAACTTATGGGATTATACTAAGCAATTGTTGTTGTTGTTGTTATAATCTTTTAACATTAATTACCAATGTAATTGACCATATTAACTTTAATTTGTTTATTGGAAATACAATAAATATTCCTAGGCTCTTTATTCCAAGGATAATTTTGGAAAAAAAAAGAATTAATTCTTTCTTGATATTTAAAAAAAATAATATTATGTGTCACACCCCTTTTTTACAACCCAACCCTCACTAAACCTTCTTAAATTAATAAAAAGATTTAAGTAAAAGCTTGAAAAGGGTTTTTCAACTGAAAAATGAAAAAAATTTATTTCAAAAGGATTAAAACTCAGAGTCTCCACCTGACATTTGATTTCGGTGTGTCAGGTCACCGTTTTTTCTAAAAGTAATTCTTTTCCTTTCAAAATACTTCAGACTCAAAAAACTAAGTCTACACCAGAGATTAGGATAAGAGATTCATTTGACTCGGGGAGAAGGTGTTAGGCACTTCCCAAGTCCTGTAACTAGTACGGTTGCGTCCTCGATCAAGTTGGCTTTTAAAATATTCAAATTGAGGCAAAAACACGCAAAAGAGACTAAACAATCAAAGAGGCTCAAGGTCGTCCCCACCTAATAAAGGAAAAACAAAAGCAAAAATAAAGTAATATTCTATGCTTCCTCAAGCTACTTCGTCTTTGGCATTCATTTACATTCACTTCGGGGCATACCCTGGATAATAATATATACAAACTTCACGGGAAATTTCCCGGATAAATTTAACTAAGAGACGACCTCTCACCTTAAAACTAACAAAAATCCTATGACTTGCCTACTCAAGTATGGTCGGCCTAACATGCTCCTAGCGGGTACTGTAAAAAAAATAGAAATAAAGTATCGCTAAAACTATACGGGATTACTTCATGCATTATTTCCTTTTAATTCTTGATTTCATTCACTTATACCAAATCTGACTCCTACCATATATGAGAATGAATTAGTTACTAATGAGTTGATGTTTTCCCCATTTCCATGACTAGTTCAAGCAACAATCATCTGAAAATGTCCAAATTCACAAATCTCTGCTAAGCACATTTGACATTGGCTATAGGAATCAACTAATCTCAAGTGACTAAACATGGATCAATTTCTTGGAACAGTACGTCACCATGAGAAACCCAACAGTAAGAATAAACATGAAAAACCAATGCAACCAAAATAGAGCAATCATATACATAACACTACGGAACAAGGAAAAAATAGACTAAGGAAATGATAGAATCATTATTAAGCAAAACAAAATAGAAGAAAGAAGAAGTCAACCTTAACAAATCTGAAAACTAACCGCAAGGCAGCGTTATACTCAAAACGCGACGAACCGTAGACGAACGTCGAATCACCCTCGACTTAACTCCATTTTTAATTTTTGTCCAGATTTTGTCCGTGTTCTTTACTGTATGTGTGTGGTACATGTGTGTGCGTGTTTTTGAAGAGTAGAGGAAGATCGCTGCCAGATTTACGGCGAGCAGCTGCTGTTCTGCTGCTTCAAGACAAAGGAGGAGCGATTGGGTTAGTTTCCGGCGATGAAAGGAGTCGCCAGTTCTGGAGTAAGGGAGATTGCTATTGCTGCTGCTGGTTCGTTCAGGGTTCAGTAACTGCTGGCCAAAGAATAAGATGAAGCGAGGTGTTGGATTTGGTGGTCATGGAGGAACTCCGGCGATACGTGTGGCTGTTTTTGGTCGTTTGTCTATGTGCGTGGTTGATTTTCGGCGGCTTAGTAGTGGTTACGTAGGAGAGAGTTAGGGTTCAGCCAGGGTGTTCTAGGGATTGTTTCCATGTCTTCATTGTTGTCTTGTTCATGAAGAAGATGAAGAAGGCATGGACTTGAGTGAAGAAGGAGCAGAGGCGACGGCGGTTTTAGGTGGTGGTTTGGTCTCTAGGGTTCCGCTAGTTCATCCATGTGAAGAAGAAGATGGGCGTCCATGGTTGTCCATTGTTGTGTGTCTCAAGGTTGAAGATGAAGGTAGGGTTTGCTTGAGGTTCTAAGGAAGAAGAAGAGAGAGTCCTCCTTAAGTCTTTCTAGGGTTTGCTAAGTTTTTGGCTTCTCGGGTTATGGAAGAAGTGGGCTCCAAATTTGGGCTTACAAATTTTCTTGTTCGACCAAGACAAACTTAAAAATCCTACCAAAAACATTACTTAAACTTAGTTAAGTAAATAAATAAAGTTCTAAGAAATGAAACTATTTTGGTATTTTTCAAGGATTATATTAGAATTAAAATAGGTTTAAAATAATATATCCTTCTAAAAATATCTAATACTTGAATTAAATAGAAAAATATGGAACTATTTGATTGGTCAAAAATCACATGTCTACAGCTGCCCCTCTTTGATTGGAAATACGAAGTATTTTCAGAAAAAGAACGACTAGACATGTTTTTTGACCCAACCTTTATTTAAAAGACCAAAAATTAAAATAAAGAAAAATGTGACCGAGCCTTGGTATCTGAGCTGCTTACATATCCTTGGCTATAAAGGAATTAGGTCACGTGTAGTTCAGAAGTGAATGGGATGATGGAGTCTACCGGGTGGATAGTCGATCGAGGTGCCATTTCGTCGAGGTTCCTGTCTGTGGTCCTGTTATTATATCAAAATCAAAAAAATAAAAAAGACTAACTAAGACTGTCAACTATGAGTTACAAAAATTCCTATCTATAAGTCTTCTGAAGCTTGATCTTGAGTCTTGAATGGTTCTTCATGCAGACTTTAGATTTGAAGTTTTGCGCTCGCTAGCTGCAGGTGCTAGTTCATTCTTCTTCAGCTTTTTCGGATCGAGACCGGACATACCATGAGCAACCCACCTCTTGTCTCGGCTTCTGCATTTTGGATTCAGTTCCTTCCTCTTTTTTCATTTTTTCTTTTTTCTTTTTTTTCCTCTTTTTTTTTTGGATTGAAGCCACTTCTGTTGGTCACCTACGATTGTTGACTAGCATTCTGGCCGCGAGCTTCTGCTACTTCAACTTGAATTGAATTTTGAAATGACTTTCCTTGTTCTCCAGGTGGGTGCCGGCTACTGACTTGAAACTTGAACTGATCCTGAAATGAACTCTGAGATGTCTTCCCTTCCAGGTGAGTGCCTGCAATAAAAAACAAAACAAACAAAATTTTCTGCCCCAGTTTTCACTAGGAAGATCGGTGAGTTGTTATCAAAACTGTAAACTACTTATGCTACTGATGTAATAATGAGAGTAAAACTAAATACTTGACTAGGATATGTTTCACCCGCAAGTAAAACCAAGAATATTTGACTAGCAAGCTCATCAGACTAGGTCTTCTATCTTAGGAGAAAGATTCACATACTAAGATTTCGATCATAGGAGAAAATTCAAGAGAGTAAGTTTTCTATCTTAGGAGAATAATTCATCAGACTAAGTCTTTTATCTTAGGAGAAAGATTCATCATACTAAGATTTTGATCCTAGGAGAAAATTCATCAGACTAGGTCCCCCATTTTTTTTGCTATCTTAGGAGAATGATTCATCAGACTAAGATTTCGATCCTAGGAGAACATTCATCAGACCATGTCTTCTATCTTAGGAGAAAGGTTCATCAGACTAAGATTTTTATCCTAGGAGAAAATTCATCAGACTAAGATTTCTATCCTATGAGAAAATTCATCAGACTAGATTTTCTATCTTAGGAGAAAATTCATCAGACTAAGATTTTGATCCTAGGAGAAAATTCATCAGACTAGATCTTCTATGATAGGAGAAATGTTCATCAGACTAAAATTTTTATACTAGGAGAAAATTCGTCAGACTAGGTTTTCTATCTCAGGAGAAAAATTCATCAGACTAAGATTTTGATCCTAGGAGAAAGTTCATCAGACTAGGTTTTTCTTATCTTAGGAGAAAAATTCATCAGACTAAGATTTTTATCCTAGGAGAAAATTCATCAGAATAGGTCTCTTTTTGCTATCTTAGGAGAAAAATTTATCATACTAAGATTTTTATCTTAGGAGAAAAATTCATCAGACTAAGATTTTTATCTTAGGAGAAAGATTCATCAAACTAAGATTTTGATCCTAGGAGAAAGTTCATCTGACTAATTCCTCTTTCTTTCTTTTTCTTTTTTTTTTGTTATCTTAGGAGAAAGATTCATCCGACTAAGATTTTGATCCTAGGAGAAAATTCGTTAAACTAGGTGTTCTATCTTAGGAGAAAGATTCATCAGACGTCCTAGGAGAAAGTTCATCAGACTAGGTTTTCTATCTTAGGAGAAAGATTTATCAGACTAAGATTTTGATCCTAGGAGAAACTTCATCATACAAGGTGTTCTATCTTTGGAGAAAGATTCATCAGACTAAGATTTTGATCCTATGAGAAAGTTCATCGGACTAGGTCCCTTTTTGTCATCTTAGGAGAAAAATTCATCAGACTAAAATTTTGATCCTAGGAGAAAATTCATCAGACTAGGTTTCTTTTTCTTTTGTTATCTTAGGAGAAAGATTCACCAGACTAAGATTTTGATCATCCTAGGAGAAAATTCATCAGACTAGATTTTCTATCTTAGGACTAAGATTAATCAGACTAAGATTTTTATCCTAGGAGAAAGTTCTTCACACTAGGTCTTCTTATCTTAGGAGAAAAATTCATCAGACTAAGATTTTGATCCTAGGAGAAAATTCATCAGACTAGATTTCTTATTTTTTGCTATCTTAGGAGAAAGATTCATCAGACTAAGATTTTGATCATAGGAGAAAGTTCATCAGACTATGTCTGTTATCTTAGGAGAAAGATTCATCAGACTAAGATTTTGATCCTAGGAGAAAATTCATCAGACTAGGTCTTCTATCTTAGGAGAAAATTTCATCACACTAAGATATCGATCCGGATGAAAATCCATCTGACTAGGACTTTTGTCCTAGGAGGAAAAATGTGAGGAGCAATGACAACATTTTATGCTCACTAACAAGACAGGTAAGGGAAAGATTTGAGAAACTTCCCTTTGTCGATTCAGCTTTTCCTTTTTCTTTTTCTTTTCTTTTCTTTTTTCTTTCTTGCTTTTGAACCAGCTTGGTTGCACTGCATTGTTCCTGTTTCAAACAAAGAAAACTTGTGAGTTTAAATGTGGTGGTTAGTTTGTAACCTTGACCTTGAAGGCGGCTGCTCTTGCACTTGTCACGATCAACTTGGACTTAAATTTGGAAGACAATGCTTGTTATTGACCGACTACTTTTCCGGAAAACCGTTATCACAAAAATATTCGTGATTCGTTAAAATCCAATACCCTATGCCCGATGCATTGCACTTGTGTTCTCACATTCATCCAATCTTTGCATTTTACATCAATCTCAAAGAACATCTATTATCACCAACTCAGTACACACACTATTCTCTTGTATCTTATGCCATTTTGATGTGCTTGCTAGACTCGGATTTTTGCAATTGGAAAACTGGTGGCAAATTTTGAAGCCATTTCTCACTTGTTTCGATAAAACAGACTCAAAGGGATTCAAACAAGGCAAGAGGAACAAAATAAGGGGAAAACGAGAAAAGATGGTATCTAACAAGAAAATATTATTACCTAGGAAAAAGAACAAAGAAGAAACTAATCTCATTTGAAGGTCATCTCCACTGACCATGACATGCAGTTTGGATTAGGCGGCCGGATCTCTCAAGCAAGTCTAATATTTTACTCTTGTTGTACCTCTTCCCTGTGAAACTGGGCTTCAGCGCTTCAATTGACCCATTTTATCCACAATCCTCAATCGACTTGTAGTGCCTTGAAAGGTTTTTACCATCAAGCCTATCTCATTTTTCTCTTTTTCTCAACTCACTATCGCCTTACGGTGCCCATGAAGGTTTTTCCGATAAGACTCTCATTTTATCATTTTCTCTCTTTGTGTTGAGAACAAAGTAATACCCATGATGCAAGAAGATCACACTTTTACTACCCATTTGATTTGGCATCCTCAAAGAATGGCCGGAAGATCTTCGTTTGGATCGCAATGTAGGCTTTTGGACAGGGTTGGAAAGAAAGGGTGGCATGAAGGCTCAAAATAATTTAAAATGGAAGGGTTCAACATTACAACTTTTGGAATCAGATTTATTTTGAAAAATTAAAATTTCTGCCCCAATTTCTCGGAGTTTGGGGGGGTTATTTTCTCTCTTTTTATGGGGTTTCTAAGAAAATCTGCCCCAGTATTGATTTCGGGGAATTATGAAATATTTTATTTCGTGGGACCGAACCGTGAGGCTGCCTAAGTACCTTGTGGTCACAAGAATCATGTCTAACTCAGTTAAAAGGACAACGTTATTTTTTTCTTTTCTTTTCTTTTCTTTTCTCTTTTCTTTTCTTTTCCCTTTTTTTCTTTTTTTTCATTTTTTTCTTTTTTTTTTCTTCTTTTTCTCTTGTCTTTTTTCCTTTTTCTTTTCTCCTTCTTTTTTTCTTTTTCTTTTCTAGTTCCTAACTCTATTTTTGATTCCAAAAGAGGGGTATGAAATAAAAAATTAAGGCACAAAATGGGTAGCAAAGATAAAAGTATTTAGGTAGTAGAATAAAATGCCTTCGTCATACCAACCTGTACAAATGCCAAGTACAAACGTGCAATTGAAGATAAGCAAACAAATCACACATAGTATCTATTGATGGCATCAACATAAATAAAAAGTTCTAATGGGCAATAACTTTGTTCCAATGAATGGTCCTTACCACTTTAAAGCAGACTTGACTCAACCCTCTCTTGATGTGGAAGAACACATTTCAGCACTGACAGATTTTCCTCAAACTGCTTGGGAGGCATTTCCGTGTTGTATGCTCTCATTAACCTTTTGATTTACCAACTAACTACCTTAGTTTCACTCAATTCAAGCTTTAGGTTTCTCAGAATGCATGAATCTTTACTTTTTCCTCAAATGCCTCTTTTTACTACGTTCAACGGTGTGTCATTGTTTCATGATTAACTAACTTTCAAGACCAGGCTAAGAATTATGCGTGCATGTCATGTCATTAGAGTAGGCATGAAAGAACTATAAAAGAAAAAAGTGACCTAAAAAAACTGACTAGAACTAGCAGAAAACAGGAGATTGCATTAGACAGATGATGAACAGGGTTTGAACAAAACAAGCAAAACAGACACGGGTTACAAGCCTGGAACAACCTAGATAACACTGGACGAGTTACTACAATAAAACAAACTAGGCAAAAAGAAGAAGAACAGTTTGAGCCATAAGATAATATCTGGATTACAACCCTGGAATAACCCGAACAACATAAATGATAACAAAATAAACTACCAAAACTCCTCCCTAGCTAGCTAAGAAAGGAGCGTCTTTCCAATTACCAAGCCGACATCTTAGCCACTATGTTGCACATCTAAATTACTGGGACCTTCACCAATTTCATTATCATTAACTTCAGTCAGCAAGTTTCCAAAAGAATTCTCATACACGGTGTCACCATACATCTACCTCACAAAGTGTGGTGACCCAGGTAAATTTGGCTTCCTAAACTTGAGCGGGGTATGAGGTTGTTTTGGCTGGTGGAGCATGTAAAATTTGGGAGGAAGTGTCAGGGTAATTCTGGTAAGGGGTAAAACCTGGTGCATGCTGAGGGGATAGAACAACGATATGGGGAATCTGGGCTTGGGACAGAGGTGGAATAGAGGGATGGTTTTTTGTATAATTGGTTGGGAATGAAGGTGGAGGATGGCCCTTAATCCAAGCTTGATACATTTTCGCTATCTGTTGTTTCAACCTTTGGACCTCCTTTTTCAAATAAGACCATGACTCCACAAACTCCATTGGTGGGCCTACAACCCCTGTGTCTATTTCTTTCCTAGTCATGACTGCCTTGTGCTTTCTGGTGTTGTATGGACGAATCACCAAAGTGCCACAAACTAACCACCCTCTTTTATGGTAGCAATGAAAGTAACAAAAAGGAGCAAAACCAAGCCAACATGTTAACGTTAGAGCATTTATCAGATATAAATATCACATTGTGTGCAATGCCCACTATTCACAGTTAACGGTTCTAGAATGATTTCAAGGGTCACAAGGTCATTTGGCATCATCCCATTTCACTCTTCTTGCCCCTTTTCCTCTTTATTTTTCTTTTTAACACTCCTTGGTTTTTCCTTTTCTTTCTTCCCTTTTTTTTTGATTACCATTCTTTCCTTTCCACTAATTTCTTAAATCCCACAATTTCATTTTTTTCTTTTTTCTTTTTTGTTTCTTTTTAATGCTTCGATCGAACCCTATGTAGGTTGTCTACGTATCATGCCCCTCATGAATCAGATCAAGCGTAGTTCTTGAAAAGTAATGGACAACATAAACTAAGAAAATAATTTTTTTGGATTTTTATTTATAACTTTTTTTTCAAATACAAAATGGGAAGTAATATAACAAAATACTCGAAAATCTTAACTAGACTGACAGACTCGATGTTACTGTACAAGACTAATAATTAAAAGACAACATGAATGACAAACTCAAAACATAAAAGTATGTATAAGCAACTCCTAAATGCAGTGATCCAGGGGTTGTCATGCTCAAACTCTAGCAAATTGCTCCATACCTGAATGAGAAAAATATTATCAAATAGAGTTAGTGACTCAAGACACGTGGAACCTCCTATTGGACACATACAAGGCATAATATGGCTATTTTTGCAAAAATGACATGTGTGGCCAAGAAGGGCTAGAAGTGCAAACTCAACAAAGATGACCTCAAAGACATGGACATACCTCCATAAGACTTGTATGGATTCAAACTCCCAATAATTATGACCCTAGAAACTACTTTGAAAAAGTGACCCATTTGGCAAAAATAGCCGATATGGCCAGAATTGGCTAAAGATGCAAACTCAAAAGGAAAGACCTTAAATAATATGACACCTAGTTGTAGACTCAAATGTAGAAAATCACTCTATCTATGATATGTGCGCTTTGGTTGTATGAGCATGATTTTCAGGTATAGGTTTTGATGAATGACAAACAATGAAGTCAAGTGTCAAACAACGATATTATATGACAAACAATCAAGAATGAATGGCGAGAAGCATATTGATGACGGAATTGCATAGACAAGCCAAAGACGAGCTCAAATGTTCAAGACCGAAGACCCAAGGCGTAGGTCATTAGGTAGAACCAATGTAAGAGCAACATCAAAGTTATCTCGTCTTTTGGCTCAACATAGGTCATCATAAATATGCATAAAAGTATTTTATTAAATCATATTTATCATAAACATATTTTATTAAATCATATTTATCATAAATATATTTTATTAAATCATATTTATGATAAACATATTTTAAATACTTCAAACAAAATGATTTTAACGTTTTCATTTTAACCAAAATGGGTTTTGAAGTAAGTTTTCAATTCTGGTGTACATAGTGTATATCAAATGTATATTAGTGGTATATAATTGATTATACAAAGCTGCATAATCGATTATGCTTAGACCGTTGCTAGTGTTTTGAACACTGCCTTCATATAATCGATTATGTGGTATGAAATAATCGATTATTTGGTAGAAAATCAGCATTCTGAACGTTAGAAATAATCGATTATCTCAAATTACATAATCGATTATATGGCACAAAATCAGCATAATTGATTGCCAATTAAGCAACGGACATGCACCCTTTTTCGCCTATAAAAAGAGGTCTTTTGAGCTGATTTTAAACACACAACACCTCCCAATATTGATATACATATTGATCATATTTGAGCATCATTTTAGAGCTTTTGTTGAGCCATTTGAGAGACAACTTTGTGTTGTTCATAGCGCTAAATTTGTATCTCTTTATCCACTCTTTTGAGAGAGTTCTTGTGTAAGAAGAGAAAGGTGTTTGAGAAGAACATATCTTCTCATTTGTCGGGTTCGCTAAGTACCCTAAGTCTTAGTGTGTGAAGTCTTGTGGTGCGGTATCCACGAGCAAGGTGAAGTCTTGGGGTGCGGTATCCTCGAGCAATCGAAGTCTTGTAGAGTGTACATCTACGAGCAACTGTAACGGTTTGTTAGGCACCCGTAAGCTTAACAAAGTTAGTGGAATCTCGAGAGAGTCTCTCGAGGACTGGACTAGCCACAGATTGTGGTGAACCAGGATAAAATACGGTGTGTTCTTTCTTTATTATTTCAAATACCGTATTTACTTTATTCTTGCAATTTTAATTCCGCATTATTTATCAATATTCTCGTGCCTCACTATTCACCCCCCCCCCCCTCTAGTGAACGGCATAAATACTAACAATTGGTATCAAAGCCTAACTCTCTGAAAGCCTTAACCGGTTGAGAGCGATATATATTTTTTTGTTGAGAAAGTTGAACGCAGGAACAATGAGCGAAGAACACTCTACCTTTGAGCCTCCACGATTTGATGGAACAAATTATACATATTGGAAAGAGCGGATGAGGATCTTCATCCAATCGAACAACTTTCGCTTATGGCAAATCATCAAGTACGGTGAAACGCCGACCAAGAAAGTTGGGAAAGCCATGGCTCCGAAGGAGAAGAATGAATGCAACGCCGAAGCCATCAATATGTTATATTGCGCAGTGAATCCGGATGATTATCGGAAAATTTCCTATTGCACAACCGCTAAAGAAATGTGGGATAAACTTGAAGCCATTTATGAAGGAACGCCTCAAGTCCAAAAGCATGTGACATGGGACTCGGACAGTTCATGTGATGAAACCGCCGCATTATGTCTCATGGCCAACGAAGAAGAAGAGGTAAGTACTTCTAACTCTCACTCGTTTGAAGAAATACAAAATGCATATGATGAATTATATGGTGAATTTGTTAATGCTTCCAAAACTATCAAAGAATTGAAGAAAACACTTTCTTTGCAGAAAACACTTTCTTTGCAAGAAACAGATTTTCAGAAAACACTTTCTTTGCAAGAAAAAGATTTTGAAAAACCATCTTCATTGAAAGAAATAGATTTTGAAAAATTGACTAGTGAAAATGAGAAGCTAAAAGAAGAAAAGAATTCTTTTGAAAATGACAATAGTGTTCTTAAAAATAAAATTGAAGTTTTAGAAAAAGAAAATAAATTTTTGGAAAATGACATTGTTGATTTTAAAAATAAGATCAAGGAATTGAATGAAGCCTCTTCAATTGATCAATGTTCCAATTGTTCTTCTTGTAGTGCCTTGAAAATGGAGAACATAGAACTTAGGAACGCACTAGAAAAACGTAGTGTTGATAATCCTAAAATTGAAGAAATTAAAAAGGATAATAAAAATGAGGTTAAACCACCAAGAAATAATTCTAGGAACTTTACTAGTGAGTCTAAGATTAATTATTTTAGACCACCTAGAAACAACTCTAGGACTTTTGTTAATGAGTCTAGAATAAATAATTTTAGACCACCTAGACACAATTCTAGGAAGTTTATCAATAAGTCTAGAATTGTTATGAAATAATATAAGAACAAGAACAATATAGAGAAAAGTAGAGAGAGGAGTATTTTTATTGATACTTTGGGATGATTTACAATGGGGTAAGACCCCTCTATTTATAGGAAGAGAAAAGACTTAGCCTCAAAGTAGAACTCTTCTATAAGATAGACATTCACTCTAATTAGAGTTCTATTTATAACACTCCACCTTGAATGTCTATTCGATAATGTGCCTCGTTAAAACCTTAATTAAAACAAAACCCAATGGGAAAAAAATTAAAGAAAAGGAAAAAGAGTACACATATTTGAATATGCGCCTATTGGTTGCCCGTTAAAAACCTTGCAAGGAAAACCCAGTGGGACAAAACCTTGTAAGGGAAAAAGAGTGCAACGCGCATTAACTCCCCCTGAAAAGAGCATCAATTCACATCCTTGAGCATTTGCATTCCAATCTTGTGCACCATCTTCAAAACGATCTTTTGTAGAGATTTGATAAATAAATCAGCCATATCGATTTGAATAAATATTCCGCTCCTTGAAATTATCATTCTTGATAGATATGAACTTCTTCATATAATGTCGTGGAGTGACTCTTCAATATCTCCATAGAGGTATTCTCGATGCCATCATGCTTATAGTTATAGCAAGATACATATGTACACAAGTTGCACTTAGGATGTGGTACTTCAGGACCAAGAATTGTATATGCTTCAAGCAACTTCAATCTTTCATGGATTGACATATAAGTTAAGTCATATAAGCCATATAATAGACTTTAGATGCATATCAAGTTTTCATGTCATGCTAAACAAATAAGATATCGAAAACTGATTACACATACCATTGACTTTATACTTTCAAGTATTTGAACTACATGTCCAAAACTACATGTCTTTCATATGGAATCAATTCTGCTTGAATTGTATCTCTTCCATTTAGCCAATATTTTGTTTGTATTCGACAAACATAAGATCCTTATCGATATCTAGCGCTATCATAGATGTC
Source organism: Nicotiana benthamiana (assembly GCA_034376525.1). Taxonomy (NCBI): domain Eukaryota; kingdom Viridiplantae; phylum Streptophyta; class Magnoliopsida; order Solanales; family Solanaceae; genus Nicotiana; species Nicotiana benthamiana. The sequence goes on along the minus strand of CM067337.1, from coordinate 21,094,225 downwards.
GTCGACGAACATTTTATATCGGTTCCAGTAAATTTTCATAAAGACATAACATGGAGATCTCTTTATTCATATATTCAGGTACCTGAATCTCTCATGAGATTTTATGAAGTGTTATGTCATGTGACCTTCTAGATCACTTGCCTCCTTATCATGATCACTTTGATCATTTGCTCATCTTCTTTATTAAGAAGTTATTTTGAACCGATTTGTCTATACGCTTTAAGCGTATCAAAGACTTTGTCCTTCTGGGACTTAATATGAGCATTTGCAGTGAGAATATAGTTACTTTCTTTGGGTCAACAAATGCGTATAGCATGCTTTGCAATATGTTGCAATTGAATTATCCTTTTATGAACTTCAGGTTCATATTATGATATTCGAGGATCTATATATACAAATGATAATTCATCCCATGTAACCTTTTCTCAAGTGTTTATCATGTCTCCCCCTCATGTTAGAAAAGCTAACTTGTTTCCTCAACTTTGAGAGTCCATCTTTGTGCATTATGGTGTTAATGAAAATATACACCGCACATCAATAATAATAAGATGAAATTATTTGGTTCCTGACCCTGAACCACTTGTGAGGGGAGAATATAATATACTCTCGTATACAACGTATATCAAACTGATATATATAACTTTGTTCTCATAAGAAACAGTTTAGCTATTAAGTGGAGGCACTCAATAATTATCTTGCTAAACCAACTATGATATAAACCAACTTATCAAGATGAACTATCTTGAATAGAAAATCTGGAAATTATGCTCGAAGTTATATTACTGAGCAATTTACCTCGCAAGCACCGGCCAGGCTGCGGGTTAATAACAATCGCACATGTAACCATATCATAGATGCATCATATGTGGTATACATGGCAGGTGAATGGGCCCATATTCACCTTTGATATTTCCAGAATTTATGGGATTCAACCCGAACTCTTTAGTTGGTCAATCAATTAATGAGAACAAGTAATATAAGAGAATTCATAAAGAACTTTCTAGTTCTTTAATATTTACCCATGTGAATTCTCTATTACTGCACATCATACTTAAAATGAGATGGCTAACCTGAATGCCAACTGAATAAATTATCAATATTGATAAACTTCAAATTTACACCATGACATGTGCAATTATCAATGAACTTCAAGTTTATTATGGTATGGGTTTTTATACCAATAAATATCCACTTTATTGTGGCATTCTTTTGTTTGTGTAGTACAAACTGGAGAATAAAGCGGGTAGCTTTTCATATACAAATTATCCCGCTACAAGTTGTAGTAATAGAAGATATCAAATCTTTTCTTTATTTATAGTCTCAATATAATCAATCGCTTTCGCATATACTTTGGAAACTGAATAAGTTTCTTTGAGACTTACTACAACACAATACCTTATTGGTAATCAATTATGTTTCTCCAACATAGTAATAATTGGCTCTTCTAGAGCTCTCAATTAATTTTGTACTACCACAAATTCATCAACATCCATGTGGTGAATATCTCTTTTAAAGAGAAAGTTATACCGTTATGGTCATGTCAAAATTATATGCAAGATATGTTTCTTGCATTATTATTGTCCTTTGATAATCACATTGACAAATTATTTTGGCGTACGATAGGTACGTGACCAATGACTATTCATGCCATAACAATGACATTATTTCATATATCATCTCAAACCTCCTTCGAGGGGTGAGTGTGGTATATTCAATACCAATGCGTCTGGCATTCGATTTGCTATTCTTTGCAAATGGATAATATTTTGCACCTCTTTTTCACAAATAGAGGTATGTGGATCAAGATGAGATAATGATGCATTTTTCCACAAAATTTCCCGTTTGGTTTCACCAACTTCTCCCCATAATTTTGGGAAAAGTGTCTCATCGAATTGACAGTCTGCAAATCGTGCAGTGAACAAATCCCCTGTCAATGTTTCGAGGTAGCGAATAATGGAGGGCGATTCAAACTCAACATATATTCCTAACCTTCTTTGCAGACCCATTTTGGTGCAATATGGCGGTGCTACAGGCACATATACTGCACATCCAAAAATTCTTAAGTGGGATATATTAGGTTCATGACCCAAAATTCATTGCAACGGGGAATATTTGTGACAATTCGTCAGTCAGAGACGAACTAGCATTGCTGCATGCAAAATGGCGTGACCCCAAACCGAAGTGGGCAACCGACGAACTAGCATTGTTGCATGCAAAATGGCGTGACCCCAAACCGAAGTGGGCAGCCTCGTTTTCATGAGTAAATGAGGTATTCAAGATTATTCTCATCTATTGTCTCAACATGATATCCATTTTGAATGATATCTTAAAAACTCAACAAGTTCCTCTTAAACTTGGAGGAGAATATTGCATTCTCTATGATAAATATTGTTCCTTTAGGCAGAGTTATAGTTGCTCTTCCGAAGCCTTCAATCAATTTAATTCCCATGGTTGACAACAAAAGAAAATATACGAACATGAGAATAAACAAATTCAATCCGTTTGTTTCACATTTAAACAATATTTTCAAAATCTGCTGAGGTTAGTCGACTAACTAAATCAGATAGTCGACTATCTTGTGAAGCATTCATTAGGTTAGTCGACTATCTAAATCAGATAGTCGACTATCTTGCCTTGCAGAAAAGTCCAGTTTTAATGCGAAATATTAGTTAGTCGACTAACTAAGTTGATAGTCGACTAACTTAGTAAACAGTCATCAGGTTAGTCGACTATCTAAATCAGATAGTCGACTAACTTAGCTTGTGGAAAAATCCAGTTTTAATGCGAAATATTAGATAATCGACTAACTGTTAGGTTAGTCGATTAATTCTACTGGAAAATAAAAATATCTTTGAAATTTAAGCATATTGAAACATTCTAAAGAACTAGAACTAACGTTATATCATAAACTAATTAATACGAGCTGATACTAATGGCTATTAGTTCACTCACTGACTAATACAAATAAGTAAAATAAAATCAAACAATTCCATCTTCCTTCATCACAGATCCATCACCAATTAACTGGTCTATTTTCCCCTCAGGGTGCTCAAAGGAGTCTACCACATCCAAGTGGGTGATCTCAAAATTATTGTTAGAGATAAAATTGGTTTCAGGGCATTTACTCTTTAGAGATGCTTGACAAAGTTCAACCAAATGTCTTGGTACACGGCAAATTTTCGCCCAGTGCCCTTTTTCACCGCAACGATAACATATAGTTTCTGAACTATTTGCTTTTGGATTCTCATCATATCGTGCTTGTGGCAGAGTGACCAACTTCAAGTTGTCATATCTCTCGTTTAAGCCATTCCACAAGATAGGTGGATCTTTGACTGTGATATATTCAATTTTCAAACCTTCATCAAGGTGATGGCGCAAGAAAATCAAGGCCTTAGCACAGTTTCAAACCTTCATCAAGGTGATGGCGCAAGAAAATCAAGGCCTTAGCATAGTCTTGGGTGGATGCATTATTTCTGTCTTTAATGGCGTCTCCAAGACCCATTGCATCCAAATGGATTTCAGCATCCAACACCCATGTCATATAGTTCTTGCCCGAAATTTCAAGGGCAACGAACTTTCTTTTCATAATGTCAGACATAAAACAAAATTACATCAAGAGCGTGTCCATACTTATGGGCATTATTACAATTATCACATTCACTTCAGGGAATGGATCATAATCATCTATATGTGCTATATACAATCTCATGTCAAATATTACTTTCATAAAGTGAAAGATTATTTTGAGAATCTTTATTATTCTCATTATCACAATGATGACGATTATAATTCCGTCTATTGCCACGTCCACATCCATTGATACCTTCACGGTAATAATTTTGTCTTCTTTCAGACTTATCACATACTGCTACCACATTCTCTAAAGGGAATGGAGCAAATTCAATTGGACGAATTTTTTAATTCTTTGCCCACAATCATACATGAATTTGATCATGGCAAGACATAGAACTTTTACCACTTCACGTGGTTATAATTCCTTACAAACTCCATTAGAGTTATAACCAAACTTTGTTGTCTATGTTTGTATATAAATCAAATCATAGAATTTCAAGAATTTGAAAGAGAAAAGTAAATTACTTACCTTTAAGGTATACCAATAAATGTTGTGATATCAAATATACCTCTTGAGTTTTCATCCCGTTGCATTATTTTATGATGATACCATCTCTTCTATTTTTCCGTATAGAAATTCTGGAAGAAGGAAGAAATCAAATTCAATTGGTTAGAGACTCGTGCTGATAACCTGTTATGAAATAATATAAGAACAAGAACAATATAGAGAAAAGTAGAGAGATGAGTATTCTTATTGATACTTTGGGATGATTTACAATGGGGTAAGACCCCTCTATTTATAGGAAGAGAAAAGACTTAGCCTCAAAGTAGAACTCTTCTATAAGATAGACATTCACTCTAATTAGAGTTCTATTTATAACAAGAATGAATAATTTTAGACCGCCTAGAAATGACTCTAGGAATTTCAACGCTTCTAGGAATAACGACGTTAGACCACCTAGAACGCATTTGGCTCAACCTAGACATATGCACAATCCTAATGTTATATGTCATTATTGTAACCGGGTAGGACACATTGCACCCGTATGTTTTGCTAAACATAGAGATTTATGTATTGATTATGAATATTATTATCCTAACCCCCAAGGACCCAAAAGAAGTTGGGTACCGAAAACCTATTTTTAGGTACGTTTGCAGGTGTGCTTGAAGACTACAATATCGTAGTAGATGCACCAAGCACGAAACCTTAATGCATCGAGGGGGAACATCGGTTAGTTATCGTATTTTCGATAAAAACGTAATAGTTGATATGTGCTAACAATTGATATTATTTATTGATTCATGTCTCGATAAGTTTTTTTTTTGAATAACAATTGGTATCAATTAGTTTTGTATTAAATGATTGATTCATGTTTTGATGAATATTTTTAGTTTAAATAACAGTTGGTACATTTGAGAAAAATGACCGTTATCATGGTTAGTATGCTTTTACTAACATTTGGTATTATGTGATGTTGATTTGATTTTGTTTATAACAATTGGTATCGTCAATAGTTTAAATAACATTTGGTATATTCTTTTTGCTAATGCCAAAAGGGGGAAGAATATAGGCGATATGCATGCCTTAATTGAGAGGGAATACTCAATTAAGCGGGAATTATATTGAATTGTTTATATTGAATTGTTTGCATAAATTGTATGTTGAGATATAGCATGAATTTAGGGGGAATTCAATATGCATATCTCCTGTTGTTTGTCATTATCAAAAAGGGAGAAATTGTAGAAAATCTCTATCTATGATATGTGCGCTTTGGTTGTATGAGCATGATTTTCAGGTATAGGTTTTGATGAATGACAAACAATGAAGTCAAGTGTCAAACAACGATATTATATGACAAACAATCAAGAATGAATGGCGAGAAGCATATTGATGACGGAATTGCATAGACAAGCCAAAGACGAGCTCAAATGATCAAGACCGAAGACCCAAGGCGTAGGTCATTAGGTAGAACCAATGTAAGAGCAACATCTAAGTTATCTCGTCTTTTGGCTCAACATAGGTCATCATAAATATGCATAAAAGTATTTTATTAAATCATATTTATCATAAACATATTTTATTAAATCATATTTATCATAAACATATTTTATTAAATCATATTTATGATAAACATATTTTAATACTTCAAACAAAATAATTTTAACGTTTTCATTTTAACCAAAATGGGTTTTGAAGTAAGTTTTCATTTCTGGTATACACAGTTTATATCAAGTGTATATCAATGGTATATAATCGATTATACAAAGCTGCATAATCGATTATGCTTAGACCGTTGCTAGTGTTTTGAACACTGCCTTCATATAATCGATTATGTGGTATGAAATAATCGATTATTTGGTAGAAAATCAGCATTCTGATTTTCTGAACGTTAGAAATTATCGATTATCTCAAATTACATAATCGATTATATGGCACAAAATCAGCATAATTGATTGCCAATTAAGCAACGGACATGCACCCTTTTTCACCTATAAAAAGAGGTCTTTTGAGCTGATTTTAAATACACAATACCTCTCAATATTGATATACATATTGATCATATTTGAGCATCATTTTAGAGCTTTTGTTGAGCCATTTGAGAGACAACTTTGTGTTGTTCATAGAGCTAAATTTGTATCTCTTTATCCACTCTTTTGAGAGAGTTCTTGTGTAAGAAGAGAAAGGTGTTTGAGAAGAACATATCTTCTCATTTGTCGGGTTCGCTAAGTACCCCATATCTTAGTGTGTGAAGTCTTATGGTGCGGTATCCACGAACAAGGTAAAGTCTTGGGGTGCGGTATCCTCGAGCAATCGAAGTCTTGTACAGTGTACATCTACGAGCAACTGTAACGGTTTGTTAGGCACCCGTAAGCTTAACAAAGTTAGTGGAATCTCGAGAGAGTCTCTCGGGGATTGGACTAGCCACAGGTTGTGGTGAACCAGGATAAAATACGGTATGTTCTTTCTTTATTATTTCAATTACCGTATTTACTTTATTCCTGCAATTGTAATTCCGCATTATTTATCAATATTCTCGTGCTTCACTATTCACTCCCCCTCTAGTGAACGGCATAAATACTAACATCAAAATCTTAAGACATGGGTTATTGAACCACTTTTGCAAAAATGACCCCATTTTGCAAGAATGGCCAATTGGCCAAAAATGGCTAGACATGCATGATTTGGCTAAGATCCCGCAAAGCCAAGAACCTAAGACACTAGGAAGACCGGACCCTATGTGGGTTGCCTACGTATCACGCATCGAAAGACGAAAATCAGGTTCGCGTAGTTCGGGAAGATGCAATTAATTTGAAAAAAATTATATTTTTTGTCTTTTTTAGAAAATGATAAAAATGTAAACTCTTTTTGGATTTTCTTTTTTCTCTTTATTCCTTTAATTTTTTGGAAAATGATAGAAAATGTAAAATATTTTTGGATTTTCTATTTTTGGAAAGTAATGGAAAAATATAAATTCTTTTATGAATTTTCTTTTTTCCTTTTTTTTGAATTTTTTGAAAAATAATGGGAAAGTGAAAAATCTTTTTGGATTTTTCTTCATTTTCAGTTTTTTGGAAAATAATGCAAAGTGTAAAATCTTTTTGTATTTTTCATTTTTATATTTTGTGAATTGGAAAAAGATGGCAAAGTGTAAATTTTTTTTGTATTTTTTGTATTTTCATTTTTTTGAATTTTTGGAAAATAATGGAAAAGTGTAAAATATTTTTTGATTTTCAATTTTTATTTTGATTTTGATTTTTGAAAGACTATGAAAGAAAATGCGAGTGGGCCCTGCTTGCTTCATTTTTCACCCTTCTTTCTCAAACATCGGTCAGCCAAATGACCTTTTTACCCTCAAAGATGCAACATGTATCATATAAGGATGATTGAATGTCTTTTTGGGCCACAGGCCCATTTTGACAAAATTTGGATAAGCTTCCTACAAAGGAACACGGTACCTGGTACCGAGCCCTTCTAGGTGTAAATGACATTTTGTAAATAAAAATGACCTAAAGGCTGACCTACGGTTGGGGTTCACTAGACAGGGCAATTCGGGGCGGCACGTGGTCGATAGCGGCTGCTCTAGCTGTCCGCCCACTCCACGCTCCCATGCCACCCCCTAAAGACATGGGTGACTCACAAAAAGGCAGTGTACGCTCAAACGTACTCCGGAAGACTTGTTGCAGAAAGAAGACTCGGGGTTATGCAAATGATGACAATTATGAAGCAGCAAACACATAAAGTAAAACTGTAAACACATAAGCAGCTAGTAAACAATAAAAGACATAAACAAAATGAAAATCAAATAAAACAAACAAAACACATAAAAACATCAAACAAACATCCTAAAATCCAACAAAATTAAGTATTAGCTCGAATTCGCAATTCCCCAGTGGAGACGGCAGAGATGTCACACCCCTTTTTTACAACCCAAACCTCACTAAACCCTCTTAAATTAATAAAAAGATATAAGTAAAAGCTTGAAAAGGGTTTTTCATTTGAAAAGTTACAAAACTTTGTTTCAAAAGCATTAAAACTCAGAGTCGCCACTTGACATTTGATTTCGGTGTGTCGGTCACCATTTTTCTAATAATAATTATTTTCCTTTCAAACACTTCAGACTCCAAAAACTAAATCTGCACCAGAGATTAGGATAAGAGAGTTCATTTGACTCGGGGAGAAGTTGTTAGGCACTCCCCAAGTCCCATAACTAGTACGGTTGCGTACTCGATCAATATGGCTTTTAAAATATTGAAATTGAGGTAAAAACACGCAAAAGAGACTAAACAATCAAAGAGGCTCAAGGTCGTCCCCACCTAATAAAGGAAAAATAAAAGCAAAAATAAAGTAATATTCTATGCTTCCTCAAGCTACTTCGTCTTTGGCATTCATTTACATTCACTTCGAGGCATACCCCAGATAATAATATATACAAACTTCACGGGAATTCCCCGGATAAATTTAACTAAGGGACGACCTCTCACCTTAAAACTAACAAAAATCCTATGACTTGCCTACTCAAGTATGGTCGGCCTAACATGCGGGTACTGTAAAAAAAATAGAAATAGAGTATCGCTAAAACTATACGGCATTACTTCATGCATTGTTTCCTTTTAATTCTTGATTTCATTCACTTATACCAAATCTGACTGCTACCATATATGAGAATGAATTAGTTACTAATGAGTTGATGTTTTCCCCATTTCCATGACTAGTTCAAGCAACAATCATCTGAAAATGTCCAAATTCACAAATCTCTGCTAAGAACATTTGACAGTGGCTATAGGAATCAACTAATCTCAAGTGACTAAACATGGATCAATTTCTTGGAACAGTACGTCACCATGAGAAACCCAACAGTAAGAATAAACATGAAAAACCAATGCAACCAAAATAGAGCAATCATATACATAACACTACGGAACAAGGAAAAAATAGACTAAGGAAATGATAGAATCATTATTAAGCAAAACAAAATAGAAGAAAGAAGAAGTCAACCTTAACAAATCTGAAACTAACCGCAAGGCAGCGTTATACTCAAAACGTGACGAACCGTAGACGAACCTCGAATCACCCTCGACTTAACTCTATTTTTTAATTTCTGTCCAGATTTTGTCTGTGTTCTTTACAGTATGTGCTTGGTACCTGTGTGTGCATGTGTTTGAAGAGTAGAGGAAGATCACCGCTGGATTTCCGGCGAGCAGCTGTTGTTCTGCTGCTTCAAGACAAAGGAGGAGCGATTGGGTTGGTTTTCAGTGATGAAAGGAGTCGCCAGTTCTGGAGTAAGGGAGATTGCTGCAGCTGCTGGTTCGTTCAGGGTTCAGTAGCTGCTGGTCGAAGAAGCAGATGAAGCAAGGTGTTGGATTTGGTGGTCATGGAGGAACTCCGCCGATACGGGTGGCTGTTTTTGGTCGTTTGTCTGTGTGCGTGGTCGATTTCCGGCGACTTAGTGGTGGTTATGTAGGAGAGAGTTAGGGTTCAGTCAGGGTGTTCTAGGGTTTATTTCCATGTCTTCATTGTTGTCTTGTTCATGAAGAAATTGAAGAAGCCATGGACGTGAGTGAAGAAGGAGCGGAGGCTACGGTGGTTTCAGGTGGTGGTTTGGTCTCTAGGGTTCCGCTAGTTCATCCATGTGAAGAAGAAGATGGACGTCCATGGTTGTCCATTGTTGTGTGTCTCAAGGTTGAAGATGAAGGTAGGGTTTTGCTTAAGGTTCTAAGGAGGAAGAAGAGAGTGTCCTCCTTAAATCTTTCTAGGGTTTTCTATGTTTTGGGTTTCTTGGGTTATGGAAGAAGTGTGCTTCAAATTTGGGCCTACAAATTATCTTGTTGGACCAAGACAAACTTAAAAATCATACCAAAATTATTAATTAAACTTAGTTAAGTAAATAAACAAAATTTTAAGAAATGAAACTATTTTGGTATTTTTCAAGAATTATATTAGATTTAAAATAGGTTTAAAATAATAGATCCTTCTAAAAATATCTAATACTTAAATTAAATAGAAAATTATGGAATACCTTTTGTATTTTTCAATTTTTGTTTAATAGTTAATGTAAAAGAGTCAAAATTGGTTGGAATAACTATATTAAGCTTAAATTAAATATTTTACGCTAAAATGGGCTAAATTTTGAGGAGGGTAAAAAATCACATATCTACAATATGGACCATAAAAAAAGTCATAAAATTAATTAAAGTGGAGCGAATAGTAAAATAGTTTTTTGTTGTAACAGTTATCTAGGTATTATAATATGTAGTAGATATATAGTCAAATACGGACAAACCCATAAAAAAAGTATGTGTTATATAATAATAAAAGAACAAGAGCAATATTATAGAGAAAGAGAGAGAGAGACAATTCTTATTTAATTTTTGGGATGATTTATAATGGGGTAAGACCCCTCTATTTATAGGAGGAAAAATGACTTAGCCTCAAAGTAAAACTCTCTACAAGATAGACATTCACTCTAAATAGAATTCTATCCTTAACATTCCCCCTTGAATGTCTACTCAATAAATAATGTGCCTCGTTAAAATCTTAACTAAAATAAAACCCAGTGGGAAAAAATTCTAGAAAAGGAAAAAGAGTACACATATTTAGAAATACGCCTATTGGTTGCCTCGTTAAAAACCTTGCAAGGAAAACCCAGTGGGACAAAACCTTGTAAGGGAAAAAGAGTGCAACGCGCATTAACTCCCCTTGAAGAGAGCATCAATTCACATCCTTGAGCCTTCACATCCCAATCTTCTAGCTTCTTGAAGGTTGACGTCGGTAGAGATTTTGTGAACAAATCATCCATATTATCACTTGAACGAATCCGTTTCACATTGATATCACCATTCTTTTGAAGATCATGTTTAAAAAATAACTTTGGTGAAATGTGCTTTGTCCTATCTCCATTTATGAATCCTCCATTCAATTGAGCTATCCATGCTGCATTGTCTTCATACAAAATCGTGGGTAGTTTGTCACATTTCAAACCATATTTGTCTTGAATATGATGTATTATAGACCCCAACCACACACACTCTCGACTTGCTTCATGAATAGCAATTATCTCAGCATGATTAGATGAAGTAGCCATAATTGATTGCTTAGTCGACCGCCAAGATATGGCAGTGCCTCCACAGATAAACACATAACCTGTTTGAGATCGAGCCTTGTGTGGGTCAGATAAATATCAAGCATCAGCATAACCAACAAGATCAGGACTGCAATTATTTCTATAAAATAAGCACATATCGGTAGTCCCTTTTAGATACCGCAATATATGTTTGATTCCATTCCAATGTCTCCTTGTAGGAGCAGAGCTATACCTTGCTAAGACATTAACTGAAAAAGTTATGTCAGGCCTTGTAGTATTTTCAAGATACATTAGTGCGCCAATTGCACTAAAATATGGTACTTCATGAACAAGTAGCTCTTCATTCTCTTCTTGAGGTCGGAATGGATCCTTATTCACATCAAGTGATCGAACAACCATCAGAGTACTTAAAGGATATGCTCTATCCATCTAAAACCGTTTCAATACTTTTTCTATATAGGCAGATTGGTGAACAAAAATTTCGTTTGCCAAATGTTCAATTTGCAAACCAAGACATAATTTTGTCTTTCCGAAATCTTTCATCTCGAATTCCTTCTTTAAATAATCAATTTCCTTTTGGAGTTCAATGGGAGTTCCAATAAGGTTTATGTCATCAACATATACGCCAAGTAATATAAATTCCGATGTTGTTTTCTTTATAAAAACAAATGGGCAAATGGCATCATTTATATAGCCTTTCGTTAATAAATACTAACTAAGACGATTATACCACATTCGTCCTGATTACTTTAGCCATACAAAGATTTTTGTAATTTGATTGAAAATTTTCCCGGGACTTTGAATTATGTGTGTTTTTCATTTTGAATCCATCGGGAATTTTCATGTATATCTCATTATTAAGTGAGCCATAAAGGTAGGCGGTAACCACATCCATTAAATGCATGCCAAGCTTTTCAAGGACAATAAAACTAATGAGATAATGGAAAGTTATAGCATCCATAACGGGTGAATATGTCTCTTCATAATTGACACCAGGCCTTTGTGAAAATCCTTGTGCAACAAGGCGTGCCTTATATCTTTGTACCTCGTTTTTCTCATTTCTCTTGCGTACAAAGAGCCATTTATAGCCAACAGGCTTAACACCATTAGGTGTTTGGACTATAGGCCCAGAAACATCACGTTTTGCAAGTGAATTCAAATCTGATTGGATTGCTTCTTGCCATTTTGGCCAATCAAGTCTTTGTCGATATTCTCCAATAGATTGAGGTTCAAGATCCCGACTTTCTTGCATAATGCTAGATGCAACATTATATGTAAAAACATAATCCACCACTATATCCACTCGATTCATATTTGTCTCAATATCGATTGGATATTGATAGATCCTTATTTTCTTGAGTCTCGGGCTCAATGGATTCTTCATGAATCTCAGAATTTATTAAATCGTGGATTTTCTCATGAGATTCTTTCGTAGTGTCATTTTGATCATTTGTTTTCCTTTTTCTAGGATTTCGATCTTTGGAACCTAATGGTCTTCCACGTATTAGGCGTGCTTTCGACTCATTATCTATGACACTAGAAGATTGTCCAATAGGGACATCAATACGGATGGGAACATTCTCTGCGGGGATATGTGATTTTGTTATCCTTTTCAAGTTCGCAAATGCGTCTGGCATTTGATTTGCTATTCTTTGCAAATGGATAATCTTTTACACCTCTTTTTCACAAATAGAGGCACGTGGATCAAGATGAGATAATGATGGATTATTCCAAAAAATTTCCGCTTTGGTTTCACCAACTTCTCCCCTAATTTTGGAAAAAGTGTCTCATCTAATTGACAGTCTGCAAATCGTGCAGTGAACAAATCTCCTGTCAATGTTTCGAGGTAGCGAATAATGGAGGGCGATTCAAACCCAAAATATATTCCTAAGCTTCTTTGAGGACCCATTTTGGTGCGATATGGTGGTGCTACAGGAACATATACTGCGCATCGGTTCATGACCCAAAACTAATTGCAACGGGGAATATTTGTGATAATTTGTCGGTCTGAGACGAACTAGCATTGTTGCATGTAAAATGGAGTGACACCAAACCAAAGTGGGCAGCCTCGTTTTCATTAGTAACGGTCTTGCTATCAACTGCAGACGTTTAATTAAAGACTCTGCAAGACCATTTTGAGTGTGAACATGAGATACATGATGTTACACTTTTATCCCAATTGATAAGCAATAATCATTAACTGCTTGGGATGAAAACTCAGCAGCATTATCTAGTCTAATAGACTTAATTGGATTATCGCGAAATTGTGCCTGTAATCGAATTATTTGTGCCATTAATTTTGCAAACGCAAGGTTGCGAGATGACAGTAGGCACACATGAGACCATCTAGACGATGCGTCTATTAAGACCATAAAATATCTAAACGACCCACTAGGTGAGTGAATAGGTCCACAAATGTCCCCTTGTATACGTTCCAAAAACGCAGGGGACTCAATTCCAACCTTTGTTAGTGATGGTCTAATAATTAGCTTGCCTTGATAACAAGAAGTGTAAGAAAATTCATTATTTAAAAGAATCTTTAAATTCTTTAATGGATGCCCATTTGAGTTTTCTATAATCCGTCTCATAATTGATCCAGGATGTCCCAATCGATCATGCTAAAGTACGAAAGTATTGGAATCAGTAACCTTTTGGTTTACGGTAGAATGTGCCTCAATTGCACTAATTCTTGTCCAATACAGGCCACAAGATAAAGATGAGAACTTCTCAATAACCCTCTTTTGGCCATAGACATTCTTGGTTATAATGAGATATTCAAGATTATTCTCATTTATTGTCTCAATATGATATCCATTTCGACGGATATCTTTAAAACTTAACAAGTTCCTCTTGGACTTGGAGGAGAACATTGCATTCTCTATGATAAGTATTGTTCCCTTAGGCAGAGTTATAGTAGCTCTTCTAGAGCCTTCAGTTAATTTACTAATACCATAAATTGTAGTAACATCTGCCTTATACATACTTAAATGAGAGAGATATTTCTTCTCTTTGAATATCGTATGCGTCGTACATGAATCAATTAAATAAATATTTTTACAATTAAACTTTGATCCAAGTTTATTTTGTGAGATATCCATATTTGCTTCCCATAGTTTGACATACAAAAGAAATATATGAATTAACATTAGTATTTTCAGAGAAAAAATAATAATAACATAGTTAAATCAATAATTCAATAAAGAACTTTGTATTGAATTTCGAGCAAACTCTGGGTCTTTTTCAAATAATTATATAAAATTATACGTTAATTTTAGGTTGTCACATGGTTTAAAATACGGAAAACTTAAATTCATACACATAAAACAATAAGTGCGTAAATAATAGTAGCTAAAACACAAAAGAAGACAATAAAATGTATAAATATTTAAAACGGGATCAACGTTCATAAGGTATATAATAAACAAAACTGATAAAATATTGAAGGTCGTATTGCCTCCTGTATCTGAGCAAAATTATGTTCTATAGGCTAGTGAATTGCAGCTTATGCTCAATACGATAGGCTTGTATTCTATTTTTTTTTTTCTAAATCCAATTGTTAAATAATAAAATATTATAGTCTTACTAACAAGTTAATCGTAATTAAGTTTATACATATATAGAATGTTAAAGCTTCTATTGTGAAACTCTAGTAGCTAAATCTTTTTTTTTCCACGTCATAATATGCTTTAATAAACAATATATTAATCCTTGAAAATTAAGCATACTGAAACATTCTTTAGAACGAATACGAACATTATTCCTTAAATTAAATAATACAAATTGATGCTAATGACTATTAGTTTATTCACTAACTAATACAAACAAGTAAAATAAAATCAAACCACTCAATCGTTCCCTTTCTGCTTTTGGTGGTTATTTCTCTTTGGAGGGTGATTGATACCAGGAAAATTTCTTCCTTGTCCACGGCCACGGCCACATCCATGACCACAACCACGATTAGAGCCATGACCTTTTTCACGCTTAGCATAATGGGAATACACCTCATCCACTTCCGGTAATGGTGTAGACCCGGTGGGTCGATTTTCATGATTTCTCATGAGAAAGTCATTATTTCGCTCAGCCACAAGGAGAAGAGAAATCAATTCAGAGTACTTCTTGAAACGTTTCTCTCTATACTGCTGTTGCAGAACCACATTGGAGGCATGGAACGTTGTAAACGTTTTTTCAAGCATATCATAATCAGTGATAGTATCTCCTCAGAGTTTCAATTTAGAAGTAATTCTGAACATTGTAGGATTATATTCAGAAATAGACTTCAAGTCTTGGAGCATCAGATGAGCCCAATCATATCTTGCTTGTGTCAGAGTAACCAACTTTAAGTTTTCATATCTTTCTTTTAAGCCATTCCAAAATAAGTGGATCTTTGACTATGAGATATTCAATTTTCAACCCTTCATCAAGGTGATGGCGCAAGAAAATCAAGGCCTTAGCACAATCTTGGGTGGATACTTTATTTCTATCTTTAATGGCGTCTCCAAGACCCATTGCATCTAAATGGATTTCATCATCCAACACCCATGTCATATAGTTCTTGCCCGAAATTTCAAGGGCAACGAACTTTATTTTCATAATGTCAGTCATAATTAAAAAGAGGAGAAAAATTGCCTTAATCTTCTCAAAAGAACTTCTTGAGACGGTAGAGTCTCGTGCTGATAACGTGTTATAAAATAATAAAAGAACAAGAGCAATTTTGCAGAGAAAGAGAGAGAAAGAATTCTTATTGAATTTTTGGGATGATTTAGAATGGGGTAAGACCCCTCTATTTATAGGAGGAAAAATGACTTAGCCTCAAAGTAAAACTCTCTACAAGATAGACATTCACTCTAAATAGAATTCTACTCTTAACAGTAAAACTCTAAATAGAGAGAATTCTTATTGAATTTTTGGGATGATTTATAATGGGGTAAGACCCCTCTATTTATAGGAGGAAAAATGACTTAGCCTCAAAGTAAAACTCTCTACAAAATAGACATTCACTCTAAATAGAATTTTATTCTTAACAGTATGCCTTTTTTCCGTTTTACAGTAGGTAGTTGATCTCTTAACAACGACATTTCTATGAACACAATATCAAAGATAAACTTATTCAATAGAAATGCTTATATCACTCGTCAAGCAAAAGTAGAAGAAAAAGAAACACAAGAAATATGTTGTACATCTTGTGACTTTTAAAGCTTTAGGAAAAGAGTGCATAAATCCCTCATTTTAACCCTTTACACTTTTCTTTGTTTCTCTCAAGTAAAACAGGAAGCAGGTCAATTATGACCAAAAGAAAATGTACTGTTAAACCCCACGATGCAAAAACACTAATTGATTTCGGAGGTGGATTCAGCATTTTAATTTTATGAGTTCAAGATTTCGAAAAAGATTTCGACTTCAACTATTGACATAGTTTTAGTGAATATTATACTCGAAATCCAGGTATATGATAAAAGTTATGGTTTCAATTGAACCTATAACTAATATGTTGGATTCACCCCTGGTTAATTCTCCTCAGGAGAGAATTTATAGGGTTATATATGGGGCACGTAATTCCACGGTCTCTTCGTAAAGTTAGATTTTTTATGTACATATTTTTCAAAATTGATACAATATTTGTATGGGTCAAAACTCGACTCGTGATAATTAATAAGATTAATAATCACTTAAGCCCATTCGGGCTAGGAAATGGCACAGCCACTCGTTAATAATAAGTGCTCGAAGATCGCTCAGTCCAATCAACAAGGCCACACCTACACGCTGTTGACGGGCGTTCCCTCGGCACGGCCACGGTTGCCTGACGTGAGCTGGAAAGATTCACAACTATAAATACGAAGAGAAGGAATCCTAAAAGGACTGCTGCTTTCCTCTTCTTCATCACTATTCTCGAGAAAAGATAGAATATCATTGTAAGGCTCTGAACCTCTCCATGGAGAGGCAGACCAAATCGATATTATCAATAAAAAATCATTATCCTCCCCTCCTTAACAAATAACAATTATCTCTTGCATTTTATTCATTTGGTCTTTTGGTTTATTACGATCCGCTATGATTGGCCCTCCATATATTTTAGTTGTTTTATGCTCATAAAGTGTATGAAAACCTTGAGCTAAACAATTTCGCGTCCTCTGTGGGGATTTCATAGAAGAATTGTGTAGTTCAT
The DNA here is from genome assembly GCA_034376525.1 of Nicotiana benthamiana. Taxonomy (NCBI): domain Eukaryota; kingdom Viridiplantae; phylum Streptophyta; class Magnoliopsida; order Solanales; family Solanaceae; genus Nicotiana; species Nicotiana benthamiana. The sequence goes on along the minus strand of CM067337.1, from coordinate 21,076,906 downwards.
CCTCAGAACAAAGAAGAAAGAAAACACCCAGAAGGGAAATCAACCAGCTCGAATGAGCCACATTAGCGCATCGGGTGAAGGGAACTCGAAAACTTTGGAAAGAGTCTGAAGCCTCGATTTCCCCCCATTCTCCAGAAAGCGAAAGAAGAATAAGAAGACCCCCCTATGGGGAAAACACGGGCGAGATACCATCATCCCTCGACACGGGACTGTAAGGCCCTGTGAAAAGAGCGCCCAGATGTTAGCATCTCATAGAGTCGAGTCTACCTGCGTGGATCGAATTCTTTTACTCTTTTGAACTTAACAATGTGAAATCAAATTTTTTCTAGAAAATGGTCGAAATGCGGCCAAGAATGTGGTCGCAGATCAGCTATGCGGACCGCATTCTTAACGCAGAGTGAATCAGAGAGCAACCAATTTTTTATATTGAAAATGCGGTCAAATCTGCAATTGCAAAATCAATATGTGGACCGCAGAATGATCGCATATTGTCCTTGAGGAAATTCAAAGGTCAGTTCTGCGGTGCATTCTGCGACCGATGAACTCAAATGCGGACCGCATATTCAGCGCATTCCCAACCCGAGAGGTTTGAAACTTAAGCCACTTCTGCGGTCCATTATGCGGACCGCATGTCAGTTCTGCAATCGCAAATTTCATCGCAGATTGAGCTCGCCTGGTATTTTTCTAAAATTCTAGACCCGACCCACCTTTTATTAAAACACCTTATCCCTCATTTCTAACACATTTCTGATCAAAATGAGAGAGGGAGAGCAGTTTCTTGAAAAAGAAAGCAAATCCTTCATCATCTAGTCTTTCAAAATTACTGGAGCTTGGAAAATTCTTGGTGCATTGTCTTCTCTATTAATTTCTTATGTAAAATCCCTAACCCATTTCCCCATATTTCAAAATTAATCTTGGGAAGGGAACCCCATACACTTGCTTTGAACTTTCTTCATAAAACCTTCATGCATGTCTTGAAAACTCTAAAATCTTGTAAAAAGGGAAATTGGGTAGTAACTATGAGTCTAAATTTCTAAACCTAAGTGTTGCTCATGAACTAGATTGACTTCTGATTGCTTGGCGAATTGGACTAGAGGTTTAAAGGGAATAGTCAACTCCAGGTATGTATGGCTAACTGTGATCCTTGTGAAATCACCCCGTGATAGTTGTGAAATTATTGATAGTTGATATTCATGTGAGAATCATTGTGAAGCTTTTGTGTGGTAACACTTTGTGGTGAATGTTGTGGAACTTGTAATTGGAAGAGTTTGGAGATGGAAATAACGTGGAATAATGAAAATGGAAATAATGTGGAATAGTGGAAATGGAAATAATGTGGAACAACGTGTGTGATTAGTTGTGAACAACTGTTGTGATAACCCAAATTGTGTACCAATTTGATGAACATGAGGAAATTGTTGTTGATAGTTGTGGGATTTCATTATCCTTGTTGTGGATCTATGTTAACAATGTGCTATAGTTGATTTCTGATATTTTTTGATGTGATGTTTGTTGTTGTGAATTGAAAACTGTCAAGCGGGGCCGGGTTGCACGCCGCAACACGATAAAATAAGGTGTGGGTTGGGGTGTTAAGGGTGGCCGGGGTAATAAGGGTGGACGAAGCAATAAGGGTGGAAAATGTGATCCAATATCACTATTGATATGAATATGAATCATGAAATGATAAATGTGGAATTGTGTAAGGAGACAACATGAAAGTTTGTAACCTGTGGGGCACTTATTTGACTACTTAAACCATTTGTTGTGAAATGTTTGGTTGTTGCTCCATGGTTGTACTTGTACTATTGTTGTTCAGTTCTATACTTGTATATGCAATTTGGCTTGATTACTTGGGACAGAGCTTGTTCAACATGCCAGTACAATTCAAATGTACTGACGTCCCTTTTGCCGGGGGCGCTACATTCGTGTTATGATTGTAGGTGGATCCGTAGCAGGCACTCCAGTCCACGGTTCGTAGCTCCTCCCCCTCTCTATCGGCGGTATTCGAGTTTGGTGAGTCCCTTTCCTTCCGGGGCCTTGTGTGGCTCATGCCACCCTTGTTGTTATATTTTGGAGTCTTGTGTCCTTTTGTAAAGGCATAGCTGGGGCCTTGTCGCCGGCAAGTGTTGTACTATCTTTATCTTAGAGGCTCCGTAGACAATGGTATGTGGGTTAAAACTTATGTATAAATATGTATATTTTGGGCGCTGTAAACTTGTACACCACATTCCCTATTAATCATAATGTACGTTTTGTAAAAAATGTTCCCTGTTAATCATAATGTGTGTTTATAAAAGAGAAACAATAAGTTCTTTCAATTGAAAATTTGGTATTTCTTGGATAATTAACAAAGAATGAAGTGGGGTAACGCGCGGAAAATAGGAAAGGCACCCAGGTCCACTCGATTAGGGATACCCGGTTGAGTGCCGGTCATGCCCCCGGATTTGGGGCGTGACAAACTTGGTATCAGAGCCTAAGGTTTAAAGGAGTCCTAGGATGTCTCGGAGCCGTGCCTAGTAGAGCCCTTCTTATCGGTATGTTGTCAACCACATCTATAAGTTGGGGGCTACACGGAATTTTGGAAAAACTATCCTTTTCTTTGTTATTCCAAGTTCGTGCGGTGAAGTAATGTTGTGTCTATTTCATGCTCTATTTCAAATCTTCAGTAATGGCACCCAAGAAGAAAGCTAGACTTGGCCTAGGGGCCAACGCTACTTCCAGTATGGCTGTGGATCATGTGCCGACTGACGTGGGCGAGGGTGATTCCCCAGTTTTGAACTTGCCTGCTCCATCTGTTCCTTATCCAAGCAATCATGTTCCAGCAGCAGCCGAGGGTGCCACTGTCCCTCCTGCCAATACTCCAAATCCTGAAGTTGCTCCTGCTTCCGATCCCAGGATTTCTGATGGAGAACTTAGGGGAGCTATCTGTATGTTGACTTAGTTAGTGGCCGCCCAGGCCCAGAGATCTCATGATGCCCCTGTGTCCTCCAGCGGATAGGTAGATTCCTCCAGCTCCAGAGTTCACCAGTTCTGTGATTGTCCCCTCCATAGTTCTCAGGCACAGACCCAGAGGCCGATCCGTAATAATTCCTTGATGAGATGTACAAGATCCTTCGAGTGATGAAGGCTACAGAGATAGAAGTGGTAGAATTGACTTCATACAGGTTGAAGGGAGCTGCACGTTTGTGGTTTGAGATGTGGGAGGATTCCCGTGAGGAGTGGATACCTCCAACCAGATGGGACGAGTTCGTAGATGTCTTCATGGACCACTTCTTGCATGGAGAGACCATGGCAGCCCGTGCCACCGAGTTTAAGGTCCTTAAGCAGGGTAGCATGAATGTTTGGGAGTATTATATGGAGTTCCTGAGGTTGTCCAAGTATGCTCCTCAGTTGGTGTCGACTATGGAGGCCAGGGTTCGGCGATTCGTTTAGGGTCTCAGCCCTTTGGTGGTAAATGAGGCTGCTACAGTGGCTTTGCATTGAGACATGAACTATGGAAAGATTGTGGGTTTTGCTCAGGCCACAAAGGCCAAGAAGTTGAAGAATCGCGCAGACAGGGAGAGCAGCAGCAGGGCCCGGTCTATGGGTCACTCAAGGAGGTCAGCTCCAGGGAGAGGGTCATCAGGACCATCTCAGTCTTATGCTCAGTCCTCAGCTAGTGCACCACCATCTGTGCACCGTTTCCAGTAGAGTAGCCCTTCGAGGCCAGGTTCAGAAAGCAGGAGGTCCCACCAGTTCAGTCATTTGGGGATGAGACCTCGACAACAGGAGGTATATGTCCCAAGTGTGGGAGATTTCATACAAAGGCTTGTTACTTGGATGCTCCAGTGTGTTACAATCGTGGGGTGAGTGGTCACATACAGCGGGACTACCGTGCACCCAGACAGGCACGGGTAGGGGACTTGCCCAGCCATCCAGTTCATCAGTTGCTACGTCATCAGTGCGCCCTCCAGCCCCAGCAGGGCATGGTGCAGCCAGAGGTGAAACTCGTGGCAGGGGCAGACCCAGCAAGTTTTACGCATTGAGTGGTCGTCAGAGTGCTGGGGCTTCCCCAGATGTTGTCATAGGTATACTATCTGTCCAGACCATTGATTGCTATGCTCATATTAAAAGGCACCCAGGTCCACTCGACTGGGGATACCCGGTTGAGTGCCGATCATGCCCCCGTATTTGGGGCGTGACAGGGATCCTGCCGGAAAATGGCATGAAGGCATCTCGAACCAAGATCCATAACAGAATGACCTCTAAAAACTAGTCAAGAAGACTACACACAAATCAGACAAGATCTCACACGAAAATCTAACACCCGATTGCCTGCACGCAACGGGTCATGAGAAAAGTTAAAAGTTTGACTATGAGTTGAACTGGGACTCAGGCTATGCGCCTTAGATAGTAAGAATTGCTAATGTTCAACTACGGTTGAACAACAACTCAGGCTACGTGCCCTCGCCCAAAAGTTCAACTATGAGGTTAATTAGGACTCAGGTTATGTGCCTTCGACAGCAAAAATTGCAAAAGTTCAACTACGGTTGAACAATAACTCAGGCTACGTGCCCTCGCCCAAAAGTTTAACTATGAGTTGAACTAGGACTCAGGCTATGTGCCTTCTACATAAAAAATTGCAAAGGTTCAACTATGGTTGAACAACAATGCATAATACATGCCCTCGCCCTAAAGTTCAATTATGAGTTGAACTGGGACTCATGCTATGTGCCTTCGACAGCAAAAATTATAAAGGTTCAACTACGGTTGAAAAACAACTCAAGCTACGTGCCCTCGCCCAAAAATTCAACTATGAGTTGAACTGGGACTCAGGCTATAAGCATTCGATAACAAAAATTGCAAAAGTTCAACTACGGTTGAACAACAACTAAGGCTACCTGCCCTCGCCCAAAAGTTCAACTATGAGTTGAACTAGGACTCAGGTTTTGTGCCTTCGGCAGCAAAAATTGCAAAGGTTCAACTATGGTTGAACAACAATGCAGGCTACGTGCCCTCGCCCAAATGTTCAACTATGAGTTGAACTGGGACTCAGGCTATGTGCCTTCGACATAAAAAATTATAAAGGTTCAACTACGGTTGAACAACAACTCAGGCTACGTGCCCTCGCCTAATAGTTCAACTATGAGTTGAATTAGGACTCAAGCTATATGCCTTCGACAGTAAAAATTGCAAAAGTTCAACTATGGTTGAACATTAACTCAGGCTACGTGCCCTCAACCAAAAGTTCAACTAAGAGTTGAACTGGGACTCAGGCTATATGCCTTCGACAGTAAAAATTGCAAAGGTTCAATTACGGTTGAACAACAACTCAGGCTACGTGCCCTCGCCCAAAAGTTCAACTATGAGTTGAATTGGGACTCAGGCTATGTGCCTTAGATTGCAAAAATTGCAAAGGTTCAACTACGGTTGAACAACAACTTAGGCTACGTGCACTCGCCCAAAAGTTCAACTATGAGTTGAGCTGGGACTCAGGCTATGTGCCTTCGACAGCAAAAATTACAAAGGTTCAACTACGATTGAACAACAACTCAGGCTACATGCCCTTGCCCAAAAGTTCAACTATGAGTTGAACTTGGACTCAGGTTATATGCCTTCGACAATAAAATTACAAAGGTTCAACTACGGTTGAACAACAACTCATTCTACGTGCCCTCGCCCAAAAGTTCAATTATGAGTTGAACTGGGACTCAGGCTATGTGCCTTCGATAGCAAGAATTGCAAAGGTTCAACTAAGGTTGAACAACAACTCAGTCTACATGCCCTTGCCCAAAAGTTCAACTATGAGTTAAACTGGGACTCAGACTATATGCCTTCAAAACCAAAAATTGCAAAGGTTCAACTACGGTGAACAACAACTCAAGCTACGTGCCCTTGCCCAAAAGTTCAACTATGAGTTGAACTGGGACTCAGACTATGTGCCTTCGACAGCAAGCATTGCAAAGGTTCAACTATGATAATGAACAAAAACTTAGGCTACATGCCCTCGCCAAAAAATTCAACTATGAGATGAACCGGGACTCAGGATATGTACCTTCAACATAAAAATATTGCAATGATTCAACTACAGTATAACAACGACTCAGGCCATGCGACCTCGTACAATAATTCAACTACAGAATAAATCGAGTCTCAGGCCAAGTGCCTTTACCATTGGACGCTGCAAGACCTTTTCCTCTACGAGCAAAGGGAGAAGTTAAGCTCCCTCACCAATCAAGTAAATACGTCTAAGTCAAACTAAGATTCAGGTCGCGGTAAGTTCGGCCCCAGTAGAATTACAAGGCCAGGGCTAACAATTCGACCACGCCCGAACTGGGACTAAGGCTACACGCCACTCTCGCCAAATAACAGCTACAACTTACTCATACCTAGTAAAGAAAAATGATAAGAAGAAGCAGCCAATCACGACTAAGGCCATCGATGCTAGCATCCCACCTAGTATTTACTAGGGCGAGCAAACAACCCGACAACAGTCAAAATCTCCCATCCGACCAAGACCATCAGCTTCATCATGGCCAAGGCTACTAACTTTATCACGAGTAAAGTCGTAGGGAGATCAACACCCCCCCCCCCCCCCCCAGAAAATTCTAAAGGCGAAACCCCCTTGAATGAGTGCAAAAGAAGAATTTGGAAACAAGAAAAAGAACATAAAATTGAATATATATCAAAAACTTCATTTACAATAGGCCAGCCCCGCTTACATACGGCCAAGGCCGGCGAACAAAGAAATAACCAAACAGACAACAAAAAAAAACTACAAAACAGAATAAAAACTAACTCTACAGAAACCCGTAAAACTCAGCGCCACCCTCACGGCCAGCCGCGTAATCATCAGCGCCCTCAGCGCCATCGTCAACCCCCGGAGTGGCAGGGTCGAAGCCACAGCCAAGAGGAGCATCACTGGCCTTTTGGCGGGCCCCCTTAAAAACAGCTCCGGGTACAACACCGGCCTCCCATAATTTCCTATACACGTCAAGCCGGGCCTCAGTAAAAGACCAAAGATCACGAGCGGGGCCGTAAGAGGCAGCCTGGTCCCTCAGGCGCTGATTCTCGGCCTCCAAGGCCGTAATCTGAGCTGCTACAATTTGGGCATCTCGTTCATAAACACTAATGCGTTCCTCCAGCCCCGCCACTCTGAAAGCCGCAGCAGATCTCTCCAGCTCCCATTCTCTCTCGCGAACACGGACCGCCGCCTCCAAGGCCCTTACCTTCATCGACACATCCTTGGCTTGCCGTCTCGAAGCAGTGAGCTCCTCGTCCAACTTAACCACCTGCCTAATCAGGTCCTCAGAGGCTTCCGCCAAGGCCTCCTGACTCTGGCGCTCCTTCTCAGCTGCATTACTCCTCTCGGCCTCCACCTCCTCGTCCCTACGACAGAGTTGCTCCTCGAGAGTGTTTACCCTACTTTGAGACTGCTGCATTAGAAGCTCCCGCCTCGCCAACTCCTCAATCAACTCTCGGCTGCGGGGGTCATTCCTCAGGCGCTCGCGCATCATGCGACACCTATCCCAGTAGCGGTGATACTTCTCCAATGCCCGAAAAAAGAGTCTCGAGCGAGCGTTGGCCCGATGCATACCCTCTACTTCCAAAAGAAAGGTCTGCAAAGCAAAAGCAATAGTTAAATTAGGAGACAAACCAAGGCAAAAAAAGAAACGAAAGAAGATCACCACACGTACCCTATAACCCATCATGGCCACCTCGGTCATCAATCCAACGTCTGAGACATCCTCAGTGACCTGCTCTCCTCCTATGAGCACAAGGGTGAAAACATCGGTACCAAATTTTCCTCCTCAAGCAGCAGGTTCTGCTCAGTAGGAATCTCGGCATAACAAAGTGGCCCCTCTGCATGCGCCCTCGTGTTGGTTAAGCCTTCCTGGAGCATGCGGACGTCGTCAGATTCCAAGTCGGGTTCGGAGTCGAACTCCCCTCCAGCGACGTCCCTTCCTTACTCAACCGGCTGAGAGGTCGAGGCTCCATCCCCCGCAAATGGGTTGGCACTTGCCTCCCTCACCAAGGCAGCTGCTGAGGAACCAACTTCCCTCTCAACAGCTTGACGATTTCATTACGGCCTAAGCCGACTGGGGCAACCCCCATTGTGTTTTCGCCCTCAAGGACAGGCATAGTCTCCTCATTCCCCTCTGTACCCGACGGCGGAGAGTCCAAATATACCACCTCAGTAGTAGGCTTGAAGGCGACCCTTCGCCTAACCAACGGTCTCTCCTCATCGTCCTCCTCCTCGTTCAAAGATGATTTCGCCTTGGGGCGAGCAACCCCTGAAGATGCCTCGACCCGATTTGTAGACCGTGCGAGGGAATGGGCCGCTGACAACTCAACTGAAGTCGCCCTCAAAACTGGGCGTGGTTTCGATGCCATAGCCTGCTGAGAAGTTGCACCCGACCTATAGAAAGCAAGCTGAGGAGCCCTCACACGGCGCACCGCTCTTGATCAACAAAAGAAAAGAATTAAAAGGAGATAAATACAACATGACTGAACGAGAATGATGCAATAACTCAAACACTCACCCGAAGCGGCCCTACGGCCGTGTCTTTCCCAGAAGGATGGCCATGTGCGAATCCTCGCCGTCTGGGGAAGCATGGTCTCAACCCATTCATTAATGCCGGATTGGGGAGACGGGGGTGCCCTCTCATCTACAAACACAAGATAGGATTTAACACCCATTAGAACAAGGAACAAGAAAGAACGGAAGGTAGAACCCGACGAATAGAAAACTTGCGTATATCGTTCCAAATCTCTGGGAAGTCCCTGGCATTCCCCACCAAATGCTCGATCCTGATGTAGAAAAAATTCTCATAAGAATGAGAATCGACCGCATCGTCCAGCTCCGCAGTCAAACCCCTGGCCCCACGGGGGACCATTCAAATCATGGTACTACGGACCCTCTAAGGGGCGTACAGAGTCAACACGTGCCTCAACGTTATTTCTCTTCGGACCAATGCCGCATACTTGGAAAGCATGGAAAAAAGCTTATAAATAGAAGGTACGAGTTGCCCGGGACACACCTCGTAGTAGCGACAAAGTATGCCACCAACGCAGGAAGGGGAAGCCTGAACCCCAACCTGAATGGATAAGCGTAGAAAACGCAGTACCCTGGGCGATCAATATGGACCCTCTCCTTGCTCCTGGCAAGGACAATATCAGTGGAACGGGGGATACCCCAATCCTCCCTTAATCGGGCGAGGCCTATTTCTCACATTAGTGGGGCCTCATTGACCTGATCCTCCCCCTCATCGGCGGTTAAGTCAGTTGCCGGACCTATGGGCAGAGAAAGAATATCAACCGCCGATGGGATCTTGACGATCTCCGTCAATTCGGTGGCCCTCGCCGCTGCAGAAGGCCCATCACCGACCGAAAAAGTTACCGGAGAAAGCTCTGTGTGAGTACTGCTTGCCCTTACTGATCACCGTGCAATGAGTGAACAGGATTCACCGAAGAAGGAGCAAAGATGGAGATTGAATGAAAGCATACAAAGAGCAACACCAATTAACAGAGGAAATGAATGAGAGAAGTTGCTTCCGCAGAAATCATACTTGAACAGATGCTGAAAAGTGAGAAACGGATGATATAACTCGTTATTTATACTGCAAAAAGTGGCTTTCGCAAATTCAAAAAGTCATCATTAACTGCATCGCCAACCGCAAAACGGTTCGAATTCACAATAATGTGTGTTATTATGACAGATATTACGAAACGGCTTTGCTGCCGTCAATCAACGCTTCGCCTTCGAAGCGAGTTTAACGACCTGGGTATGTCGGAAGGACGTCCAGTACACCTCCATACACCGAGCACCATTCACAGTGTACGTCAAGCACACCCATATCCTTAGCGGCCGCCTTCGGGAAGACATGATCCTAAATGAAAACACCAAACGGCCATCTCCTAAATATAAATGGCTACGGTCCTTCTCCAAGTATAAATGGCTACGGCTGTTTCCTGAAACATAAAATGGCTACGGTCGTCTCCTAAGTATAAATGGCTACGGCCATCCTTCAAGTATAAATGGCTACAGCTGTTTCCTGAAACATAAAGTGGTTATGGTCATCCTCCAGATACGCAAATGGCTATGGACGTCTCCTAACTATAAATGACTACGGTCGCCTTCAAGGCAAAAAATGACTACGGCCGTTCCCAATAAGTAAACGGCTACGGTCACCCCTAATATGCAAGTGGTTACGGCCATCTTTAACGAATAAAATGGTTGATGCCACTTACGAAATCTGATTAAGGTCATTAACTCTATTCTTCCCAAAACTACCGCACAAAATAATTATGACCGGTAGTTCTCACGGTACAATCTCCAACATATAAGCGGCTAAGGCCATCCTGGTTCACGATCAAAACGTCATTCAACCTCCCTCTCCAATCCTTTTTGAGCCACGGTCGACGATGTCCGCTCATCGTGCTCGACCGGATCTCGACCTCAATAAGTGGATGGACTAACTGTATGGGTCAAAACTCGACTCGTGATAATTAATAGGATTAATCATCACTTAAGCCCATTCGGGCTAGGAAATGGCACAACCACTTGTTAATAATAAGTGCTTGAAGATCGCTCAGCCCAATCAACAAGGCCACGGCCTACACGCTATTGACGGGCGTTCCCTCGGCACGACCATGACAGCCTAACGCCAGTTGGCAAGATTCACAGTTATAAATACTAAGAGAAGGATTCCTAAAAGGGCTACTGCTTTCTTCTTCTTCATCACTATTCTCGAGAAACGAGAATATATCATTGTAAGGCTCTGAACCTCTCCATGGAGAGGCAGACCAAATCGATATTATCAATAAAAGATCTTTACCCTCCCCTCCTTAACAAGTAACAATTGTCTCTTGCATTTTATTCATTTGGTCTTTTGGTTTATTACGATCTGCTATGATTGACCCTCCATTTATTTTAGTTGTTTTATGCTCATAAAGTGTATAAAATCCTTGAGTTAAACAATATTAATCATTGGCACCCATGCTCCAAGAAGGATGAATGATATACTTGATTCAAAGTTGAGTTATTTATCAACAGGTATAGGGATCAATTCCGCCTTTGATTCTCCTTATCTGTTCAAGCATTATTGGACAAAGTTATTCGATACATGTACTGGTGGAAAATAGTAGGTATCTCATGAAATTAGTCGTGATATCCGCAAGCTGGCTCTAACAACAAGATTATTAAAAAAAATGCATTATAAGATATACCTTAGTAACGAAGAACGAAAGCATGTAAACGAGTAAAGAGTTGTTGAATAATACAGTATTTGATAAAAGAACATATGAACAAGTAGCCATTCTTTTCAGTGTGGTCCAATATATGCGCTGCTTTGTCACACTAAAAAATTGCAGGCAAACATGAATTTCTATTGTCTATAATGACTATTTCACATGCATTTGAGAGCTCTTCATATTCTCTAACGTTATGTCAAGTGCATAAAGCAAAAGTGCTGCTTCCATAAAGTTTCAGTTCCTTTTTCTTCCATTTCTGTTGAATAAAGGAATACCAATGTGGTTTAGTCACTTGAACAGCAAGATACATGCATCATTGTAAATTCTTTTTCTAAAAAAAAAACCAGTGTTGACAATGAGGAATCAATTGTCTGCCTGATCATTGGCATCCTCTTTTTTTCAGACTAATCATTTCATAAATTATTAATCTTATCAAAGTTTGGTAGCATAATTATAAGGTGGTTGTTGGACACATTTTTTATTCTCTTCCCTCACATGTTGGTAATTTTTTCTATCAATAACTTCAACCCGCCAATTTGTCGTCATTATTTTTTTCAAGCGATACTCTATAAAATACAGAAATAAATGTAAAATTTTCAGTCTTACACTTTGTTAGGCATCTGTCCTATAAGAAAAAAAGGAGACAACTTCGTCATTTTAAACTTATATATATGGATTTTAAGTAGACGTATAACAATTATGAGCTAAATATGACGAGGAAAAACTGAATCTTAGAGTATATAATTAATTTGTTATTCTCACAGCTTAGAATATCGTCTCTCCAAGTGGAACGAGCGAATCTTACGTATTAAATTGGGGAACTTCTTTTTTTAAATATAAGCGTGTAAAGTCAATATTGTACATAAGCTAAAGTTAGCAATCCAACTCAGACATATCCATCTAACAAACTCTTGAAGGGAATCGTGTGGACGTCCATGAATTGTGTGGACGATAGTATACTTGATTTAGCACTATTACTTGCTAATTTAAGCCTAATTTTGTAATCGAATTCATTCAAACGCAAGGTGATATCTATGTCGTAATACCTTTAGTTTTATCCTTTTCAAAAATACCAAATTCTTCAAAATGAAATTAAATTGTTCTATTACACAAGGTGGAATACCACACCCTTGGTTAATCACTAAGAATTGTGAAAAAGAGGGGAGAGAGAGGGACGGTTAGGAGAAGCTTTTGCACCAATTTTCAGGCCAATGTCATGCACATCATATACATTTACACAAATATTTTCGATTAGTTCTACCCGAAAAGAAGATGAATGAACATGTTTTCAAGCTCCAACCTCCCAGGAAAGACGGGACTTCTCCTTCAAAGATGTAGAACAAGCTAGTTTCTTTATACAAATCTGTTGAAGATTAAGTCATCGTGCAGTCACTTTTATAAGATATTTGAACCTGCAATTAGCATATTGCGCTTTTATTGTGAACAACTCTTCGTTTGGCCCGCAGTCTGAAAAATGTAGCCTTGACAAACACTTTTGATCGTACAAGCAATCCCTCTTTCACTAGGATTGAAGAATAACTCCATGCTCTAAAAGCTCGGATAAAACACTTCTCATTTTGTCGACTGAAACAGGTTTCAGAATAACTCCATCCATACCAACTCTCATGCAGTTTTCTTTGGTAACTCGGTCAGTGTTTCCTGTTAGCGCCACAATAAGTGGCCTGTTGTGACGTTTCCCAAACTTTTCATGTATTTGCACAGCAACTTCATAACAGTCTATACTCACGTCCATGACTACTACCTTGTGTTCCTGAGTAAGAACTCTCAAGCACTCATCACCGGAGCTAACTGTTGTTACGTCGCACCCTAGGTGCACTAGTAGACCCTTGGTTACCATCCTACTAACTATTCCCTCCAGCGCCGCCGACCTTCTCGGTCCGCCGCCTCTCTCCGGCGTCTTGCCGCGCCGTCGCTGCACTAATCCGCAGCCCTCTCTCTCGACGTCGATTAGCGCCTCCTCTCCTTTGCCTCGCGCTTTATGGCCGCTACGACTTCAAACGATCTTCTCCAGCCGATTGCCATCAATGCATCGGCTCAGATCCCACTCAAATTGGATTCCACTAATTACCTGGCGTGGAAATTCCAATTCTGAACCCTTCTTACGGGTTACAACCTCCTCGGCCTCTTGGACGGATCGAAGCTGTGCCCACCAGCCACTATCGTCGACAAGGAGGTGACTTCCCCCAATCCAGCATATCCTTACTGGATTTGCCAGGACAATCTTATTCTCAGTGTCATCATCCCGTCAATCACACCGACGATCATCTTCTAAAGAGGCCTGGGACATCCTCGCGCGCACATACGACACTGCTTCTCGTGGTCGTATCATGGCTCTCAAACAGCAGCTCCATAATCCGGTAAAAGGTTCTAAATCTGTTACTGATTTTATGCACGGTATTCGCGTGATTGTGGATGAATTATCTCTCCTGGGGGTTACTGTTGATTCTGAGGATCTTGTCATTAAGGTTCTCAATGGTCTTGATGATCCGTATATGGAGCTCTCTCATGCTATTCAAGCCCGCGAATCTCCTATCTCCTTTGTTGAATTACATGACAAGCTGTTAAGCATGGAGCCTCAGATTATTGCTCGTGCGCCTGCCACCTCCGCCGCATCTGATTTGGCTCCGTCGGCTGCCTTCGTTGCCGGGCAGCAGTCCGGCCGTAACCGTTTCGGTGGCGCGGGCACGGCCGTGGCAGCCGTGATTCATCCTCCGGTCGCACTGGTTACTCCAACAATGGCCAATCTCGCGGGTACAATGGGAAGTGCCAGTTCTGCAGTGAATTTGGCCACTCCGCACGCGGCTGTCCGTCCTATCCTATCTCCGGCACCAATCAGCCCCCTTGCGGTGGACCACTGCCGCGGCCAGCATACGTTCCGCCATCTTATCTGGCTGCTCACACATCCCATCACTCTCTGACAATTCCCTCTACATCCAATTGTATCCTGGACTCTGGTGCCTCTCATCACATAACCAATGATCTTGCCAACATGTCTCTTCACAATCCTTACACTGGTTTCAATGATGTGGTTATTGGTAACGGTGAAGGTTTAAAAATTACACATACTGGACAACTTTGCAGTTATTCCTCTATTTTATTGCCTGGGGCTCTCTGTGTTCCACATATTCGTAAAAATTTGATCTATGTTGCTCAATTATGTCGTCACAATAATGTTAATGTTGTTTTTTCTGATACTGATTTTCAGGTGAAGGATCGTCGCACGTGGGCAACACTCGTCAGCAGCCCACGTAGGGAAGGAGCCTACTACTGGCCGGCGGCTTCCCGTCTACCATCTGCCCTCACGGCACAAAAGCTTCCTGCGTCATTGTGGCATTCTCGGTTTGGTCATCCGTCAGCTAAAATCCTGCGTCATTTAGTGTCTTCTAGCAGTATAGTGTCCAGTATTGTGTCTGATTTTGCTTGTGTCTCTTGCAAGCTTCATAAGTGTCATAAGTTACCTTTTTCTGAGTCAAGTTTATCTTCTACTGCTCCGTTGGAGCTTATTTTTTCTGATGTATGGACCTCTCCAATTATTTCTAATGAAGGATTTAAATATTATGTCATTTTTGTTGATCATTTTTCTAAGTACGTTTGGCCTTTTCCTTTACGCCATAAATCTGATGTCTTACAAACCTTCCCCACTTTTAATCCATTGTAGAAAAATATTTCTCTACTAAAATCATTACTCTGTATACTGATATTGGGGGTGAATTCCTAGCTTTACGCTATTTTCTTGCCTCCCATGGCATCTCACATCTCACTTCACCTCCTCATACACCTCAACACAATGGCTATGCTGAACGTCGTCATCGTCATATTGTCGATACTGGTCTCACTCTCCTTCATTATGACACTATACCTCTCATTTACTGGCCTTATGCCTTTGCTACAGCAGTCTATCTCATTGGTCGTCTTCCCAAGACAAATCTCTCGATGCTCTCCTCTTTTGAGTCTCGCTTCCATAAGCGCCCCAACCTTGCCAAACTGCGTGTCTTCGACTGTCAATGCTTCCCTTGGCTTTGGCCCTACACCTCACACAAAATGGAACCCAGATCTCGTGCCTGTGTCCTCTTCGGCTACTCTACTACTCAAAGCGCATATCTATGCTTTGATCCCTCAACGTCTAAAATCTTCATCTCGCGTCATGTCACCTTCCATGAAGATATCTTCCCATTCTCCAAATTTTCTAACCCCGAGTCTCCACCCGTACCCATTCTGGTCTCCCTAGAAGTCCTTTCGCTGCCTCCGCCAGTACCTGCCGCCGCTCCCACTAGCGATCCTTCACCGGACACACTGCCGGCGCCAACGCCCGAGCCACCAGCGCCTCTTACGGCACCGCCAGCGGCTCCCTCCTCCGCTTCACCCCCTTTGCCGCCAACTTCATCCTCTCAGGGTGGTCATCACATGCAAACTCGCAGCAAAAATAACATCTTTACGCCCAACAAGAAGTTTGGTATGTCTGCTGTCACCTCTCCAGCTATTAGAGAACCTCAGACTTTGTCTAGTGCTATGTCTGATGAGTGCTGGCGCGCTGCTATGTCATTGGAGTTTGATGCTCTGCTACGGAATGACACCTGGGATCTTGTTCCGCCTGATTCTTCACAGAATGTTGTGGGCTGCAAGTGTGTTTATCGTATCAAACGAAAGCCTGACGGTATTGTGGACAAGTTCAAAGCCCGGCTTGTTGCGAAAGGCTTTCATCAGTGACCAGGTGTAGACTTCCAAGAGACCTTCAGTCCAGTTATTAACTATGCGTTTGGTTCTCAGTCTAGCTGTATCCAAGGGCTGGCTTCTTCGTCAAATGGATGTGAACAATGTCTTTCTCCACGAGAGAGTTACAGAGGATGTTGATATGGCACAACCACCGGGTTTTGTTGACAATGCCTATCCATCTTATGTCTGTAAGTTACAGAAAGCTATTTATGGTCTCAAACAGGCACTCCGGGCATGGTACAATGAGCTCCGCCAATGCCTTTTGGCCATGGGTTTCGTCAACACTACCTCTGACACTTCGCTCTTCGTCTTTCAGCATTCTGGTATTATAGCCTATTTATTGGTATATGTTGATGATCTCATATTGACTGGTAATGACTCTGCTTTCTTGAACCGTGTGATTGCCTCTCTTTGGACTAAATTTTCTCTTAAAGACATGGGTGATCTAAGCTACTTTCTTGGTGTTGAAGTTCTGCGCAGCTCCAAGGGGTGTTTTCTTTCTCAGCATAAATATGTTATTGATCTTTTAACTCGTCATAATATGCTGGAATCCAACTCTATTCAGACGCCAACAGCGGCGTCCACCCGCTTTCATTTGGCCGACGGCTCGGCTCCTGCCGACGCATCCGCCTATCGACAGGCCCTTGGGGGCCTCCAGTATCTCTCCTTCACTTGTCCTGATATCTCCTTTGCTGTGCATAAATGCTCACAGTTCATGCACGCTCCTACTGTCACTCATTGGGGTGCAGTTAAGCGCCTCTCCCGGTATCTGAATGGGACGTGTGACTTCGGAGTCTGGCTGCGTCCTTCATCTACTATACCTCTGCATTGTTTCTCTGATGCTGATTGGGGTGGAAACTGTTATGGCCGCTCTTCAACTGGTGCCTATGTTGTCTTTCTGGGGCCTAATCCTATTTCCTGGAGCTCCAAAAAGCAGCGTTCCGTTGCATGATCTTCTACTGAGGCTGAATATCGCGCCATTGCTTCTGCTGCCGCTGAAGTCCGTTGGCTTCATTCCCTGCCGCGCGAGCTTCATGTCCCTCTTCTGGCTGCTCCTGTCATTTACAGCGACAACATTGGCGCCACTTACTTCTGTGCCAACCCTGTGTTTCATTCGCGCATGAAACACATCTACATTGATTATCACTTTGTTCGTCAGTTGGTTCAGAATGGGTCTCTTCGTGTTGCTCACGTATCTTCTGCTGATCAGCTTGCTGATGCTCTCACCAAGCACTTATCTCGTCCTCGGCTTCTTCTGCTGATATCCAAGATTGGCGTGTCCTCCTGCCCTCCATCTTGAGGGGGCGTATTAGAATATATTGTGTGTATTTTTTTATTATTGGTATAATATTCTTTCATTATTGTACAGTCCTATAGTTGGTAGTTTGATTTCTTTCATTATTGTACAGTCCTATAGTTGGTAGGATTTGATACCTCTCTGTACTCTATATATACTTTTGTGAGCAATACGAGAAAATCAATTCTCCCAAAACTCTCTACACCACCACCAACAACAACAACCTAGTATAATCCCACTTAGTGGAGTTTGGGGAGGGTAGTATGTACGCAGACCTTACCCCTACCCTGGGGTAGAGAGGCTGTTTCCAAATAAACCTCCGGCATCCTTCCCTCCAAGAACTTCCCACCTTGCTCTTGGGGAGACTCGAACTCACAACCTCTCGGTTTGAAGGGTTGCTTAGCAAGAGAATAAAGAAAAAGTTATGGATATTTACCAAAAAAGTCAAAAGAGACTACAACTTTTTTGTTCGATAAACAAGAATCTTCTGTAACGTGCTCTAAGATGTGTCTTTATCGATATTTCTTAATCCCTTTGTCACAAAAAGAACGATGGAGTTTATTTACTCGCATATATTTATTGCTGAATCCCTCAAAATAAGTAAATTTGAAAACCACATAAAAGTACTATAAATCATATTTTCTCATAGTGTAAAATATTTTTAGGTTGTTTTGAAAATTATTTCTCCCCGAAGTATATTCTTCTCAGGAGTAGGCTACAAAATCTAGAGGTTGGAATGCTGCCTGATTTTAAAAGGAATTTCATGTATAACAAGAACATTTGATAAGGTATTCTTTTCTTCTTTTTTTTTTTAATTTATAAAATCAACTTTTGAGATAAACATATGACCATTTCTATCTTAGAAGTAGAGAATGCAAATTAAGGTGTTAGCTAATGGACCAAAACATCTTTGTACAAAAATACAGACCCAAACAAAAGTCTGCAAACAAATATGCAGCCACTTTATCCTATGTTTTCTTACTCTTTGGAATGGTGTATCCCTGTGTCGGCCACAATACTTCCTACAATCCTATGGTGAAACAATGATGTGTGCCTCAGCGGCACACTAACATGTTTCCCTTCTCCATTTTCTGCAACTTTAGGACAATCTTTTTTCACTCCCTCTGCTTCTTTTCCAAGGGATATGAAGCACCGACCTCAATGTCTAGATTATACTCCTAATATACTGTCTAGCACTTTCCACTTTGGTCTTTATTCCAAAGTGATGTCCAACAACTAGCACTTTTTTCAGCTTGTAAATGTTTAATCTCACATAACATAGACCAACACATAGCAAAACGAGACTCATTGGCCAGATTAAGTCGTCAAACAGCAGGATAAATAAGAGTCTAAAGATAAAGAGGTAGTATCAGCACTTACCCGTTATCATCCATAACTAAAACCTTTAGTCCTTGAAAAGTCATCTGCATGTGATTTGCAGGCAATCTGGGCATAAAGGGAAGCTTAGGCTCATTTGAGCGCCCAGGAATGCCAAGTTTAACAATAAAGATAGCAGTAGACCCCTTGCCAAGTCCTTCACTTTCGATCCAAATATTACCTTCCATAAGATTAACAAACCTGATTCAGGCCATTAAAACAATTTGTCAGATAAATAAATCACTGTTGTAAGTGTCTCCACATGCAATGAACAAATTTTCCAACGAATGTGCATCAGCAAAGAATGAAAATTCAATCATGAGCAGTTCTCCAGTTATCATGGAAAACTGAAAACGTACTCAACACAAACACCGAAGAAGTGAGATACCTCTTAGAAATCGCAAGGCCAAGCCCAGTGCCACCCGAACTTTTAGTTGCTAGTGCCTGGTTTGCGCAAACTTACAGAATAGCTTGGGGATATCCTGCGGATTAATGCCTGATCCTGTATCTTTTACCTAAATAACAGGGGAAAATAAACTTTTAAACATACCTGTACACGTAAATAAAAATGATTCTCACTTTGCAGAGGAAAAAACTCGGGAGTTCTAGGATCACTTAAAGATTCTGATTTTGCAGCAACAGCAGAAATTGACACACTGCCTTCTTTTGAAAATTTTACAGCATTGCCAACAACATTTAAAAGAATTTGCATTAGCCGTTTTTCATCTCCAATAGCAAATTCCGGAAAATCTGAAGTCAAGCTAAGCGTGACAAACAGCTTTTTCACAGATGTTGGAAAACTGGAAATCACAAGTAATGTTTTTAACAGATCTAGACCATCTTTTCATCTGTTCTTTTTCTCAAATTATCTAGAGCATCCAAGTAAACAGCAGTATCAGGCTTACCTCTTTGAAGAGAACATGAAGATTGAAAGTCCCAACGTCAAGTTGAAGGTTTTCATCCTCAAGCCTTGAAAGATCCAAGACATCATTGATGAGCGTTGCTAAAAGGTTGCTGCTCTTAAGGATTGTTTCCACCATCAGACGCTGCTCCGGTGTCAGCTCAGTTTCTTGTAGCAAAGATGAAAGTGCAGTTATTGCATGCATAGGAGTTCTCATTTCATGATTCATAACAGCTAGGAAATCATTACGCGCACGAACAGCCATTTCTGCTTCTCTTCTTGCTAGATCAAGAGCGACATTCTGCTCCATAAGAAGATCCCTAGCCCTCATTGATTCCTCCAAGATGGCAGCATGTGAGAGAGCAACAGCTACCTGAATTGACAAAAGATAGAAAAAAGTCACTTCATCCAGTCACACTCCGTTTTCACCCTTTTAACAGAAAAACCCAGAGGTGCAAATTAGTTGCAAGCAGACCATGTCAAATGGATAGATGCTTCCCTATGTGCCAATAACATCCAGCGTAAGAAGAGAAGAGATCCCTTGATCTCCAATAGAAAAAGGGTTGTCAGAGGAGGGATTCTACATAAAATGTCATTTCTACCATTTATCCAGGAAATATCCAAGGATCAAAGAAAAACGTAATAACACAAGTCTGTGCAAAAAATACCCCTTTCGCCCAAGGTTGTTTTATGGTGCTTGACTATACACGGAGTTTTAAGGAAGAAAGAAAGGCTTCTAATTCACATGCATAAAATACCAAAGTGTCCATTGAACCAAACTATTTAAGTTTTTATAGCTAGTGGAGCCTAGATCAAGTCACTCGCAAAATGAGAACATGAAAGTAAACTGTTCCTAGTATAAGATGTCAATCTTTATAGGACAGACAAAATGAAAAGAATACCAAACCAATCGGGATGAAAGGATAATAACTCTTCAAGAATGTGCAAGACAAACAGTAAAAAGTATTAAGATGGGAGCTTAGTTCATAAGTGGTAGTATGAATATTTAATACGACCAGTTTTGCTCTAAGATTGCCGCTTACAACTCAGCTAATCAAGTTCAGCATGGGCAGAGCCAAAAATCATGTGAGACTAGCGAAAGATTTTCTGATACCAAACAATAGTCTCCTTAAAAGAAACTTTTATTCCAACACAAATTTTGGTAAAAATCTCATTGAACTCGATCCCTAAAAGGGGGTGATATTCTAAAAATCATATCCCTCAAAGCAACATAACAAATTTGCTTAAAATATGGTTAAGTATGATCATAATTTTCCAAAATAATGATCATACAAACTTATCAAATTAAATTAGTTTTCTTAAATATACAAACATAGTGCTCCAAACTTACGAAGCAATCATAGTTTTGGTCTCTTTTCCTCTTGGCTATCATGCATTTCTACATGCCTTGAAATCTATAAAACCAATATAGTTTCTTGATGTGCTAAAATTCAAATTAGAAGAAAAGGATGTTAATATTAAACCTTACATCCGAAAGCCGCAGGGCAAAGTTCAAAGGGGTTTAATAATTGACTGAGGTGCATTGAAACCCACAACCAATGTTTTGGAGAGCGCAAAGCGCAAAAAAGCAACAACGGCTCGCCTCGCTTCAAAAGCGAAGCGCATGCTTTTTTAAAGTGAAGCGCAATTCTTAAAAACATAATGTAAAATTATAAATAATGAAAAACATCAACTTAAATATATAAAAGTAGGTACTAGGTACCACCAAATCGTCCACAAACCATAGGACAAGCAAAATCAAAGCTACTAAATTACTAGAAGTCAATCAACATCTTATTCTTCTACTCTTCTTCTCCTTCAAGATTGTCAAAATCTTGAATTCCTCGGTTATCTTCATATTGCTCGCCATCTTCTTCTTCCCACTCCTCTTCATGATCATTTTCATCTTCATCAATGGATCGACTTGTAGTAGCCACACTTTTTACCTTCCTAATAGAGCTTGAACTTGGAGTACAACTCCTTAAACTATAAGGATCCTCCCCAACTCCACTAGCAACCGCAACATCACCCCAAGTTAAATCGGGGTCGCCTTCAAATACTTCTTCATCTTCATAATTTTCGGGAACTCCAGTTAGCCACTAATTAGCCTCATCAATATTATCCAAAAGAATTGGATCAATTATATTGCAGTGGTTGTAGCGACGCCTTAATGCTCTATTGTATTTTATAAACACTAGATTAGGAAGGCACTTCAAGGTTAGTCGATTCCTTTTCTTTGTATGAATCTGCAAAAGTGATGTGTCAACTAATTAGTAGGAGTTTGGACAATTGAGATATAATTTACTTTATCTCAAAACACGAAATAATTATTTTTATTTCTCACGTGTTCAAAAATACTCCAGTTCCTTTCACATTCGGATGAGCTACAAGTTAAGCTTAGAACTTTGAGGGCGAAAGTCTGTAACTCTGGAATCTCTGCACCATATGTGTCCCACCATTCAACTATAGAAGTCAAAAAAATATTCAAGAGTTAATAAGTATAAAAAATAAATCAAAGTTATAGTAATAAAATATAGAAACACTTGGTCACCTGGTGACTTCTTCGTTCTTAGTTTAATGGCAAGTCGAAGATCAAAAAGTACATCTGTTGCCTTGATCTACTATCTTCTCTTGCAACTCTTCATCTGGGTTCAACTTGATAACAACCTGATGGAATCCTGTCCATACTTCTTTAGCTAATGAATTCTTCTCATGCTGCTCATAAAAGAGTGATGGGTTTAGAATAAGTCCAGCCGCATGCAAAGGTCTATGAAGTTGCTCATTCCATCTTGCATCAATGATCTAAAAGACCTTTGTATATTTTTGCTCATCCTGAATGATGCTTGAATAGTCTACTTGGCCCTATCCATAGCTTCATAGAGGTAGCCCATTGATGGTTTTTGCTTCCCATCCACCAAACAGAGTACTTTAACCAATGGGCCACCAATTTTAAGAGCATAAAGGACATTATTCCATAAAGAAAAATAAAGAATAATATGTGTAACCTCTTTCCCCGCACTTTCCTTTGCAAATTTACTCCTGGTCCAAACCTTTGAAGTGACCACCTTTTGCAAATTGTCTTTTTTACAGTGGAGACTACGCAAAGTCAAGAAAGCAGTGGCGAACCTTGTCTTGCCCGGTTTCACCAAACTTTTTTGATTGGTGAATTTTCTCATCAAATTCAATAACAAGGGCCACTGATAAATATAAGAATATACCCTAGCACCCTGGCTAAAAAGTGTAGAGAAGGGTCTTTCCTTAAAAATGTCCCCGAATATCAAGTTGATACAATGAGCCGCACATGGAGTCCAATAGACATGCGTGTACGCTCCTTCAATCATGCCACTCGCTTTCTTATTTTCACTTGCATTATCAGTGACCACTTGAACAAATTTGCTTGCACCAATCTTTTCGATGGTGTTCTCAAACAAGGTGAACATTTTGATTTGGTCGGTGGATGAGTCGCTAGCATCAATGGAGTCAAGAAACAAACTTCCCGGAGGAGAATTCACCAAAACATTAATAATCATTTTCCCCGTTCTTGTCGTCCACTTATCTATCATAATGGAGCAGCCATACTTGTTCCACACAACTTTATGCTCCTCAACAATTTTATTTGTCTCCTCCGCTTCCTTATTTAGATAAGGACCTCTTATTTCATGGTAAGTTGGACAGTTCATTCCAGGTTTGTATTGATCAACGGCATCAATAAAATCTCTAATAGTTTCATAGTTGACATAATTGAAGGGGAGCCCAGAATCATAGACCCATCGTGCAAAAGCTCTAACTGCACGCTTCCTTAAAATGTCTCTAGCAACTTGTTGTACATCTTTTCCACCGCCCTTTGATCCCTGCTTCTTTGAGAAGTAGCAATCAATTGGACCTTTAGTCGATGATCCATGGCTTGACCATCTCTTCCCCGTTTTGTTGGAAGTGACAATTCTTCAATATCGTCATCATCATCATCATCATCATGAAGATTGGTTACCATTGGTTGATGAACCATTTGATTTTTTATCTCCTTCTTCTTCTCAACAAAATTCTTTATTTCTTCCCTCACCTCCGATGGACATTTCAGACAACTTGTCACGTTTCTATCGCCACCAATTAGATGGTATTTAAAGCGATAAATTTCACCCGTCGTAATCTTGCTGCAAAAGATGCATACAACATTTGTATTCTTCTCATTAACTCTCTGGCCATATCGCCAAGCCGGGTCTTTCTCTTTCGAACTTTGAGACATTTTAATATCCCTATTAAGATATAAGAGAAAAAATAATCAATAAACTAAAAATACATATAATATATATAATAATTAATGATATAAAGTTATAAACTGAAATATACATTAAAAAAATTACATAAATTAAAAATGATACATATATAAATTTAATTTTATATCCTGAAATATAATAATAAATGAAATACATATAATAATTATATATATATATATATATATATATATATATATATATATATATATATATATATATATATATATATATATATATATATTTCCCTGTTCTGACTGTATAGAGTCGAAAGATACAAAGAAAGAAAGAAGAAGAAGATTGGTCGATGTCGACTAGTCTGAAGAAGAAAGCAGAAGAAGAAAAGGAAAAAAACAAGAAGAACTGAAGAAGAAATTACGTGGGTAAGGCGACTGGTCGAGCGATTGAAGAAGAACCGAAGAAGAAGATGGAACCCTAGCTTTTTTTGTCCACTGAAGAAGAAGAGCAGTGACTGGTTGCAGCCTCTATTTTTGGTCGAAGAAGGGAATTGGGGTTTTTGTCAATTTAGGGTTTGTTTTACCTGAGACCCGAAGTTTTTTATTAAAAAGGTCCCCTCCATGTTTTTCACAGATGCGATCGCTCTATCCCTTTCGTTGCTTCATCGCTTTCTCGCTTTTACCACTGAAGTGTGCGCTTCTGCAGATCGCGTCGCATTAAGGAGATAAAAGTGACACTGTGTCGTCGAGTCGCTTTGCGCTTTAAGTGACGGAGCGCTCGCTTTTCAGAACACTGCGATAACAGGTAGCCTCATCCTTATGCAAGACTGTCCATGGCCTAATGCGCATGAATTCTAACCATGCAATTGTGGATTCAAGTCCCACAATGAGAGCTGCTTTCATTTTTTCCCTAGTTGATTGATTAATCATAGCCTACTAGAAGTTGAACTTATCCACTTTAACAAGGATACTGTTGAGTTGTCCTCCATCGGTGGTATTTGAGGTCCTTGGTCTCCTTCTATGGTCGTGGGCAATCCTCGCCTCATAAGCTAGTTTTTGAGGTTAAGTTATGTATTAATGTATTGTGTGTTCAATAGAATACAAGAAATCCTTATTTATAGCTATGCTATACAAGGATATTCTACTCTTATTCCAATGTGGGACAAGACTACATATATGTAACACAACCCCTCAAGCCGGTGCATACACATCATATGTACCGAGCTTGTTACACATGTAACTAATACGAGAAATAGTAAGAGACTTAGTGAAAATATCTGCTAGTTGATCATTCGACTTTACAAACTTTGTAACAATATCTCCTAAAAGTATTTTTTTCTCTGACAAAGTGACAGTCGATCTCAATGTGTTTAGTCCTCTCATGGAACAGCTGATTTGACGCAATATGAAGAGCAGCTTGGTTATCACACACTAGTTCCATCTTGCTGATTTCTCCGAACTTGAACTCCTTGAGCAACTGCTTGACCCAATCTAACTTACACGTTGTCATAACCATGGCCCGATATTCCGCTTCAGCGCTAGATCGAGAAACTACATTTTGTTTCTTCCTCTTCCACGAGACCAAATTACCTCCTACTAGAACACAATATCCAGATGTAGATCGACTATCAGAAGGTGATCCAACCCAATTAACATCTATGTACCCAACAATCTGCTCGTGGCCTCGATCCTCGAATAGTAATCCTTTGCCTGGAGTTGACTTTATATACCGAAGAATGCGAACAACTACATCCCAGTGACTATCACAGGGAGAATCCATAAACTGACTTATAACACTCACCGGAAAAGAAATATCAGGTCTAGTCACTGTGAGGTAATTCAATTTTCCAACCAACCTCCTATATCACGTAGGGTCTCTAAGAGGCTCCCCCTGTCCAGGCAGAAGCTAGGCATTCGGATCCATAAGAGAGTCAATAGGTCTGCAACTCATCATTCCAGTCTCCTCTAGAATGTCTAAGGCATACTTCCGCTGTGAAATAACAACACCTGAGCTAGACTGAGCGACCTCAATACCTAGAAAATACTTCAATTTGCCCAAATCCTTAGTTTGAAAGTGCTGAAAGAGATGTTGCTTTGTAAACCTAATGATTACATATAATCTTATTGTGGCAACCAGTCTCTAACTGTTGCGACAACTTCAAGTTAACTCTAACTTAAATACTCAAATACCTATTACAATTGCTTCTTCGAAAGCTGAAAGGTACAATACAAAAGCAACTACTACAATTGAACTAGAAATAAAGAAAGACACATAAAACTCTTTATGGAATTGGTTCATCAATCTGATTCATGTAGATTCATGTTTGCACCCTTGAATTACACACGAACTGCTTGCAAAAAGCCTTGCTATTTTGATCCCAATTCATGTTTAACTTCTGCGTTTTTGTGCAACACTTGTAATGTGAGAATATCCTGCAATTTATAGAGTTATTAGATGAAGAAACAACTAGAATTATGATGCAACTCTTCCTTGGTCGAAGGGTTCTAGTTGATTTCAACTTTTAACTCCTTCCTTATCTTGGATAATGTTCTCTTTGATTAAGGACTCCTTCTCGTTATCAATTATGCAACCTTTTCGATCAGGAGATGTTAAATATAGCAAGTTAAACTTATCTCCTTCATGTGCATCCCACGTGCTTGAATCTTCTAGTTTTATGAACCTGAAGGATGGACCACCGGGATGGACCCGGTTCATCCTGAGTTCCTTTGTCAATCTTCAAAACTTAATCTTTACTTGGGCCAACGTATTCTCATAGGATTCATATTGCAATTCAATTATTTAGATATCATTCCAATAGGGTACCAATGTTCGAATTCGACCACTTAGATATCATGCCTACATGTTTAATACTTTAAATCGACTAGATATCATGTCTATAGGCTTCATATTTCTTTTTTATTTCAAGCATATAGAAACCATGCCTATAGAAATGCATAAAAGATAGGCAAACATTAGGGTAATCCAATACTTGCCTCCCTTAAATGTTTAAAAATAACAACGAGTCAATAAAAATCAAAGTAGATATCCGATATATAGGATCTCAAGTTCGCTTAAGTCATAAGTAGTAATCTGGCAATTATTTTCAACGTTTTCAACAAATTCGTCCATACCTCTCTGCCACTTTAAAACTTGCATTTCTATCTCTAATGTCGTTTTCCCAATTTTCTCTTTGAATATTTATGAAGTTATTTTCAAAACAGCTTTCAAACTCCCTTTTTTTATACGCACTTTATTTCTGAAAACTCTACTATACATTTCCTAAAACAATTCTGTCAATTTTTGAAACCTTTCTGAACTTCTACAAGCTTCTAGTTCTTTTTTCCAAACTTTTCTATATTAGGCCCTTAGTCAGTAATTCGTTAAAATACTCCAATTCCTATCAATTGGATCCAAGTTGCCTAATGTAGACCTTTTATCTAATTCTATGTGTCAAAATGGTCCGTCCGCTGTTAAGTTTCAATTTAAGACAAATTAGTATATGTAAGGCATGCTAAACTAAGTGTTATATGATTTACGGGGTTTTATGTGAGCCTTGCATATTCAATGATCTAGTCTTCATTAAGTACAATAGAACATTGAGGCGTCACTATAACGCTCACGATGAAATTGATCCAATCAGTTTGGACAACATCGATGATGCTAATGAATGACTAACTGGAGTCCCAGAAGATCATGTAGATTAAGAAGTATTTGATGATACTTCTGGTATCACTTGGGGTGATGTTGCGGAGACGCGTGGAATTGGGGAGAGGATTTATGGTTTGAGGGGGTGCAGGGGGAGTACCTCAACTTCAAGTTTACAAAGGAAGGGAAAAGAGGCAGCTACTTCTACTTTGACCCAAGTTGATGAAGAAAATGAAATTGAAGAAGATGACGAGCAATACAATAATGATATTGGAATACAAGAGTTTGACAATCTTGTAGAAGAGTAGGATGCTCATTTTGTGGTTTCATTGATGCTGCTCTTGACAATCTTGAAGAATATGATTTTTTTTGTTCTTTAATTGATGCTACTCTTTAGTTTTTTAATTCAAGTATTGAACATTTGCTTACAATTACATTTGTTGTCTAGGTCATATTTATTTTAATTTTTTATAAATTCCGCTTCACTTCAATAAACCGGGCGCTTCGCTTCTTATTTTTTGCTTTTCGTGAAATGGGGGTTGTCACTTTTTCTCGCTTCACGCTATTTTGAATACCGGTTACACCAAATTCCAACCACTTTTATATTTTTTTGGCATGAATAGTAATTCAAAAGTGGATTTCCAGCCATTTTTCGAAAAAGTTACTTCAGAACAGTTGGGTCGTCTGTTAATTTTGATACTACCCATACTGTTTTTATTTCATTCCGACCGCTTTGAATTTTTTTTTGGCTGCTAGAGTAATATTCCGAGAGCTACTGTATTTCTGAAGTGAACAGTATTTTCCGGTGCAAAACAGTGTTCTGTTTTCCTGCTATAAATAGTGTTTTCTCAGCAATTTCTTCATTTTTCCCAGAAGAGTTGCTAATTTTCACTATTCAAGTTAACCCTACTTCGATTAATTGTGGCGACATGGGAACTGATGCTTTAAATAGTCTAATGGTTTCTTTAATATATTATTTGAGTTTCTTTATTTCAAAGCAGGTAAGAAGACATCTTCTGATATAGTTTCCGTTGTTCAGACAGGTAATAGCGTGACTTGTGTCTCTCAATCTTTATCCTCTAAGTATTGGGTCATTGATTCAGTTGCATCAGATTATATTTCTAGTAACAAATATCTTTTCACTACTATTTTGTATTCTTAATCTCTTCCAAGAGTCACAATG
Organism: Nicotiana benthamiana; assembly: GCA_034376525.1. Taxonomy (NCBI): domain Eukaryota; kingdom Viridiplantae; phylum Streptophyta; class Magnoliopsida; order Solanales; family Solanaceae; genus Nicotiana; species Nicotiana benthamiana. The sequence continues at coordinate 21,048,308 of CM067337.1, read as the reverse complement.
GCCAATGTATCTCAAACCATGGCAACTGCAATAGGTCAATCATGCCCAAATCCTTCCTTACCTTTAAATTCAGTTCTTTATGTTCCTAATAGTCCTTTTAATCTCATAGTTGTTAGTCGCCCACCCAAATCACTTAATGTGCCATTTTATTTCTTGATGACCATGTTTTTATACAGGAACGTAGTACAGGGCGGATCATTGGTACCAGGCGTGAATCAAATGGACTTTATTACCTTATCCAACGGTACCTTATGTTTGCTGATGTTACTTTCTTTGAAACCCAATCATACTTCACACGTCCAAGTAATCGCTTAGATATTTCTGAGGTACTACCGGTCCCTTCTTTTGGAGATTCAGTCAATATCTCCCATCCATCTTCCTTTACATCTCCGGCTACACCACCTATAGCTCTCGTTCCACCATCTATAGCTCCAGGTCCAATTCCTCCACATAATCCAGTTCAACTTTCTGCAGCTCCGCTACTCTTGACTTTTCATCGCCGTCCACATCCAGCACCACGCCCAGGTGATTCACGTCCTGCATCAGATTATGCACCTACTGTGGACTTGTCTCATCTTAGTCAACCAATTTCACTCCGCAGGGGTGTACGGTCCACACTTAATCCTAATCCCCACTATGTTGGTCTAAGTTATCATCGTCTGTCGTCACTACATTATGCTTTTATATCTTCTTTGTTCACTGTTTCTATTCCTAAGTCTACAGGTGATGCACTATCTCATCCTAGATGGCGACACGCTATGATTAACGAGATGTCTGCTTTACATGCAAGTGGCACTTGGGAGCTTGTTCCTCTTCCTACAGGTAAGTTTACTGTTGGTTGTCATTGGGTTTATGCAGTCAAAGTCGGCCAGGATGGCCAGGTTGATCGGCTTAAGGCTTGTCTTGTTCCAAAAAGATATACTCAGATTGTTGTGATTGAACCGTGGCTAAAGTAGCATCTGTTCGTCTTTTTTTGTCCATGGCTGTTGTACGTCATTGGACTTTTTATCAGTTAGACATTAAGAATGCTTTTCTCCACGGTGATCTTGACGAGGAAGTTTATATGGAGCAACCACCTAGTTTTGTTGCTCAGGGGAGTTTAGTGGTTGTGTATGCAGATTGCGCAGGTCACTATATGGTTTGAAACAGTCTCCTCGAGCATGGTTTAGTAAGTTCAGCACAATATTCAGGAGTTCGGCATGACTAGTAGTGAGGCTGATCACTCTGTGTTTTATCAACATTCTGCTCCAAATTTGTGTATTTATCTAGTGGTTTCTGTTGATGATATTGTTATTATTAGCAATGATCATGATGGTATTACTATATGTACTATAACCATTTAAAATTTAATAAAGGCACTTCTAGATGCTCGTGACTTGTGACACCCCGATCGGGTTGTAATGAAATGAAATTTCAAAGTTAAATGGCATTTAGTATTATTCCTATTCATTATTGTTTAATAGCTGCCTAAAGAGTAATTTGGGGCTGTTGGCTGGCCTTGTCTTCACTAATGGCGCCATTATGATTGGGTATGAAATTGGATCATGACAGTATCATAGGGTGATGAAAGTGATATTGGATAGCATTTGGAGATGCGCTGATAGCAGTAGAAGTCAAAGTTGAGAGATATGAATTGGAAGTAGTCGATTCTTTGTGGTCCACTTGATTCGGTGCATCTATGTTCATGGCAGATTCTGGGTTAGTGTTGGAAAGTGTTGATGGAGTAGGTGTGTTCATGGAGTCTTTGGACGTGAGTATATTTAGTGGCTTAGGAGGAATTGGAGAAGAAGAAGGAGATGCATGTGACGAGGGGATGCATAGTAGAGAGAAAAACTTCCGATTCAGTATTAGTTATTTTTTTTTTAGTTACATATCCATAACCCTATAATGTTGACAGTGTTATGAAATAGAAGATTCTTACACTTCTATTTAAGGTGAATGTCTTTAATGTACTTAATTAGAGAGATTTTAGAGTCCTATTATTGGTAGCAAGATCTTCCTCCTCCCTATAAATAGAGGTGCTCTCTACCATTGTAATTCACTCCTAACTCTCAATAAGAAGAACTCTCTCTACTTTTCTCTCTATTGCTATTGTTCTTGCATAATTGTTCTTGTCTTTACTTTAGTTTATAACACGTTATCAGCACGAGACTCTACCGTCTCAAGTATCATTCTCGAAAATCCAAGGTATTTTCCCTCTTCCTAATTTAATTTTCGAGTATGTCTGACATTATGAAAAGAAAGTTCATTGCCCTTGAAATTTCGGGCAAGAACTATATGACATGGGTGTTGGATGCTGAAATCCACCTAGATGCTATGGGTCTCGGAGACACCCTCAAAGATAAAGAAAAAGCATCCACCCAAGATTGTGCGAAGGCCTTGATTTTCTTGCGCCACCACCTTGACGAAGGTTTGAAGATTGAATATCTCACCGTCAAGGATCCACTCGTTTTGTGGAACAGCTTAAAGGAGAGATATGACAACCTGAAGTTGGTCACTCTGCCACAAGCACGATATGATTGGGCCCATCTGAGGCTACAGGACTTTAAGTCCATTTCTGAATATAATTCTGCTATGTTCAGAATTACTTCTAAACTGAAGCTATGTGGAGATAACATCTCCGATTACGATATGCTTGAGAAAACGTTTACAACGTTTCATGCCTCCAATATGGTACTGCAGCAACAGTACCGAGAGAAAGGCTTTACGAAGTACTCTGAACTGATTTCTCTCTTACTAGTGGCTGAGCGAAATAATGACCTGCTCATGAGAAATCACGAAAATAGACCAACTGGGTCTACACCACTGCCTGAAGCAGATATGGTGCACTCGCATTATGCCAAACATAAAAGGGACCATGATCACGGTCATAAACGAGGTCAAAGCCAAGGACGTGGACAAGGAAGAAATTCCAAAGAAGTCCGTCACCCCCCCAAAGAGAGATAACCACCGAAAGCAGAAACGGGATCCCGAAGATCCTAAGGCAAATAGTTCAGAAACTATATGTTATCGTTGCGGTGGGAAAGGGCACTGGTCAAAGATTTGCCGTATACCAAGACACTTGGTTGACCTTTATCAAGCATCTCGAAAGAGAAAAGGCCCTGAAACAAACTTTGTCTATGACGACAATGAGGACATCACCCACCTGGATGTGGCAGACTTCTTTGAGCAACCCGAGGGGAAAATAGACCACCTAATCGGCGATGGGACCATGATGAAAGAAGATGGAGTTATTTGATTTTGTTCTACTTATTTGTATTAGTTAGTGAATAATCTAATAGTCATTAGTATTAGCTCGTATTAGCTAGTTCATGATGCAATGTTAGCAGTAGTTCTTTAGAATATCTTCAATATGCTCAAATATCAATAAAACTTTTATTTTCCAGTGGGGGTAATCGACTAGCCTGAAAAACTAGTCGATTATCAACTATTTTCGCATTAAAGTTGAAAAACAATTGATCAACAATCGATTGTCTTTGGCTAACAATCGATTGTCTTGAAACAGTGTGTTCTGGAATTTTTCAAAAATAGCCAACAATCGATTGTCTTTGTCTAACAATCGATTGTCTTGAAACAGTGTGTTCTGGAATTTTTCAAAAATAGCCAACAATCGATTGTCTTTGTCTAACAATCGATTGTCTTGAAACAGTGAGGTCTGGAATTTTTCAAAAATCACCCACAATCGATTGTCTATATCTAACAATCGATTGTCGTTAGGCAGTGTAATCTGGAATTTTTCAAAAATCATCCACAATCGATTGTCTATGTTTAACAATCGATTGTCTTAAACAGTGTGATAAGTTTTTCAAAAATAACAAATAATCGATTGTGTATGTCTAACAATCGATTGTCTATGTTCAAACAATCGATTGTGTGTATTTAATAATCGATTGTCTTATGAAAAACGCTGAAATTTTCAAACTGCAAAGGAATTGATTATGGATAACATATCTGATTTTGTTAGCCAACTGTTAGTAGCAGATTTTGAAGATATTATGTGACACAAAAGAATTGAACTTGTTTATTCCTATGTTCGTGTATTTCTTTTGTATGTTAAACTATGGGATAGCAAATATGGATATCTCACAAAGCGAACTTGGACCAACGTCCAATTGTAAAAGTATTTGCCTAGTTGATTCATGTACTACACATACAATACTCAAAGAAAAGAAGAGTAATTGTGTAAGGCAAACATTACTACAATCTATGGAAGTAGTAAATTGATTGAAGGCTCCGGAAGAGCAATTGTAACTCTGCCCAAAGGCATGACGTTAATCATAGAGAATGCAATGTTCTCCTCCAAGTCTAAGAAGGACTTGTTGAGTTTTAATGATATCAATCAAAGTGTTCTCCTCCAAGTCTAAAAGGAACTTGTTGAGTTTTAAAGATATCATTCAAAATGGATATCATATTGAGACAATAGATGAGAATAATCTTGAATTCTTCATGAAAACGAGGCTGCCCATTTCGATTTGGGTTCACGCCATTTTGCATGCAACAATACTAGTTTGTCGGCTGCCCCCTTCGGTTTGGGGTCACGCCATTTTGCATGAAGCAATGCTAGTTCGTCGGCTGCCCACTTCGGTTTGGGGTCACGCCATGTTGCATGCAGCAATGCTAGTTCGTCTCTGACTGACGAATTGACACAAATATTCCCCATTGCAATTGGTTTTGGGTCATGAACCCAATATATCCCATTTAAGAAGCTTTGGATGCGCAGTATATGTGCCTGTAGCACCGCCATCCCGCACCAAAATGGGTTTGCAAAGGAGGTTAGGAATATATGTTGAGTTTGACGCGTCCTCCATTATTCGCTACCTCGAAACATTGACAGGAGATTTGTTCACTGCACTATTTGCAGACTGTCAATTGGATGAGACACTTTTCCCAAAATTAGGGGGAGAAGTTGGTGAAACCAAACGGGAAATTTTGTGGAAAAATGCATCATTATCTCATCTTGATCCACATACCTCTATTTGAAAGAAAGAGGTACAAAAGATTATCCATTTGCAAAGAATAGCAAATCAAATGCCTGACGCATTTACGGACTTGAAGAGGATAACGAAATCACACATTCACGCGGGAAAAAGTTCCGATCCGTATTGAAGTCCCTATTGGACAAATATCTAGTGTCATATCCAATGAGTCAAATGCACGCCAGAAGCGTGGCAGACCATTAGGTTCCAAAGATCGAAATCCTAGAAAGAGGAAAAAGAACGATCTAAATGACACTATGAAAGAATCACATGAGGACGCTCATGATTTGATTAATTCCGAGATTCACGAAGAATCTATTGAGCCTGAGACTCTTGAAAATACGGAATGCAAGAATGTGAGGATCTCGAACCTCAGTCTGTGGTAGTACAAAATTAATTGAGAGCTCTCGAAGAGCCAATTATTACTATGTTGGAGAAACACAATTGAGTATTGTGCTGTAGTAAGTCTCAAAGAAACTTATCCAGTTTCCAAAAGTACACGCGAAGGCGATTGATGATATTGAGACTATAAATAAAGGAAGGCTTTGATTCTCCTATTACTACAACTTGTAGCGGGGTAATTTGTATATGAAAAGCTACCCGTTTTGTTCTCCAGTTCGTACTACACAAAAGAAAGAATGCCACAATAAAATGGATATCTATTGGTATAAAACCCATGTCATAATAAACCCGAAGTTTATTGATAAGTGCACATGTCATGGTGTAAATTTGAAGTTTACCAATATTGATAATTTAGTCAGTTGACATTCGTGTTAGCCATCTCATTTTAAGTATGATGTGCAAATTCACATAGGTGAATATTAAAGAACTAGAAAGTTCTTTACGAATACTCTTGTATCACTTGTTCTCATTAATGAACGGACCAACTAAAGAGTTGAAGCCCATAAATTCTGGAAATATGAAAGGTGAGTATGGGCCCATTCACCTGCCATGTATACCACATATGATGCATCTATGATATGGTTACATGCGCCATTGTTATTAACCCGCAGCCTGGCAGTGCTTGCGAGGTAAATCGCTCAGTAATCTAACTTCGAGCATAGTTTCCAGATTCTCTACTCAAGACAGTTCATCTTGATAAGTTGGTTTATATCAAAGTTGGTTTAGCAAGATAATTATTGAGTGCTTCCACTTAATAGCTAAACTGTTCCTTATGAGAACGAAGTTATATATATCAGTTTGATATAAGTTGTATACGAGAGTATATTCTCCCCTCACAAGTAGTTCAAGGTCAGGAACCAAATAATTTCATCTTATTACTAAGGTGCTGTGTATATTGACATAATGCACAAAGATGATTTCCCAAAGTTGAGGAAACATGTTAGCTTTACTAACATGAGGGGGAGACATGATAAACATTTGAGAAAGTGTTACATGGGATGAATTTTCATTTGTATATGTATATCCCCGAATATCATGATATGAACCTGTAGTTCATAAAAGGGAAATGCAATTGCAACATATTGCAAAGCATGCTATACGCATTTGCTGACTCAAAGAAAGTAACTAAATGGAAGAGATACAATTCAAGAAGAATTGATTCCATATGAAAGACATGTAGTTTTGAACCTATAGTTCAAATGCTTGAAACTATAAAGTCAAAGGTATGTATAATCAATTTTCGATACCTTATTTGTTTAGCATGACATGAAACTTTGATATGCAGCTAAAGTCTATTATGTGACTTACATGACTTAACTTGAAAGATTTAAGTTGCTTGAAGCATATGCAATTCGTGGTCCTGAAGTACCACATCCTAAGTGCAATTTGTGTACATATGTATCTTGCTATAACTATAAGCATGATGGCATTGAGAATGCATCTATGGAGATATTGAAGAGTTATTCCACGACAATATATGAAGATGTTCATATCTATCAAGAATGATGATTTCAAGGTACGGAATATTTATTCAAGTCAATATGGTTGATTTGTCAAATCTCTACCAAAGATCGTTTTGAAGATGATGCACAAGATTGGAATGCAAATGCTCAAGGATATAAATTGATATACTCATTAGGGGGAGTCAATGCGCGTTGCACTCTTTTTCCCTTACAAGGTTTTTTCCCACTGGGTTTTCCTTGCAAGGTTTTTAACGAGGCAACCAATAGGCGCATATTCAAACATGTGTACTCTTTCCTTACTTTAATTTTTCCCATTGGGTTTTGTTTTAAGGTTTTAACGAGGCACATCATTGAATAGACATTCAAGGGGGAGTGTTATGAAATAGAAGATTCTTACACTTCTATTTAAGGTGAATGTCTTTAATGTACTTAATTAGAGAGATTTTAGAGTCCTATTATTGGTAGCAAGATCTTCCTCCTCCCTATAAATAGAGGTGCTCTCTACCATTGTAATTCACTCCTAACTCTCAATAAGAAGAACTCTCTCTACTTTTCTCTCTATTGCTATTGTTCTTGCATAATTGTTCTTGTCTTTACTTTAGTTTATAACAGACAGACTTATATAAACCTTTTTATGTAATCCGAGCGCTTTCGCGTGTCGAATTTGAGATCAGAATAAACTATTTAGAAGGGCATTATCTATAATTCTAAGAAATCATTGTATAAGTATTTTTTAATTAACACTGTTATAGACTTTATAAACTCTGGGCAATATCACTACGTATGTTCATCTTCATGCTAATGGGGGTGCGTACTAAAATTGTATATCTCATAAGTGTAGATTAGCAGAACATATGATAATCTACTGAAGTTTGTAAAAGGTGGACTAATGACGACAATAATATTAGGATGGGAGACTAATTGTAACTACAAATATTGGTTGCAATCTATCTCTTGCAATAACAAAGATTTTTTTTCCTGACAACATTATCCAAATTTAAAGTGTGTATTATAACTAAATTGCACAGCTTCACCAATAGGTTCAACTTAGTATCAATATTAAGCTCAATTTTATGGTTATTACAATTAAATCCGTTAAAGCTTCAACATCACTTAAACTTTGAGTTTTACAAAAATTTACTACCTCAGATACAAATATTTAGGACTACAATACCAAATATTAGGACTATAAAACCAAATTAAACTTCTTATTAGTACTGCGTCTTTATCGAACCATATATATAAGGTAGATATTTTTGTGCATTTTTTCATAAAACAAATAATTTTAGAAAAATAAAAAATTTCGTTGTCGATCACTTTAGATAGGTAAAATTACTTGCAATATTAGATTATTATTTCGAGCAAATTGGTTTAGAAACCTTAAATATAAAGTAAGTAACATATTATAACAAGTTAAACTATAAGATGGTACATTTCATTCACACTGCTAAAATATATAGGTTGGCTCATAGTTACTGTTTTCATTCTTGATTACTCAAGTAAATTTACTATTGTTTATGCTAATTATTGATTATAATAATTTAAATTAGTAATCTAGCTAAACTGAGAAACTTATTTTGTTTCTTTAATTTATTTTTGTTAGAAAAGCTCGTTTTTTACACATCACTTTCTAATAATGGCGTGATATATAAGAACATTTCGTGATAGACAAACTAACAAATAATGCTAGATGAATTACTCTTATCATTTAAATTCGGATGCATTTATGAGTTCATGATTATTATACAATATGAATCAAAAGTATATTTTAGCCTATGAAAGTCAAATCAAAATAGTTCTTCAAGAATTACATCAGTCTATATTTTTATATGAGTTATCACAACTGTTCACTAAAAATATTTTATTAGACCCAAACTTTAAACATAACTTCGTATGTCAATACCAAATCAAATGGCACCAAAAGAATAATTCTTTTAGGCAAGAGATAAGAAGGTTTGGATAAATTTTCTACCAATTAAAGAGGAAACTTTGATAAATCGTTATGGAAAAGTAACAAATTCTTAAGGCGATTTTAATTAAGTACTAAAAGTATTTTCAAAATCAACAAAGTAAGACAGTAAATATAAACTTTACGAAATTATATTTGCAGCTTCAAATTAAAAAGATTCAGCTATCAAATACTATAAAAGAAAGAACATATTCATTATTTAGTGATTTATTACATCGAGTTAGGAGACCAAACAATTGTAAGAGGTGACATGACCCTCCTTCCAGAACAACTGTTTATTGAACACAATGCTTGTCACGACCCAGAAATCGGCCTGATTGTGATGGCGCCTATAGTAAAACAATGCCAGCTAACCTTTCTCAAAATACTCCATATCTCATTCAAAAACTGAAGAAAATAATATTTTTAACAGAAATCCGATAAAAGGTAAAAGTAGAATTAAAACAAGCGGAAAGAAGTACAAGCCCGACCTCGGGTGTCACTAAATCATGAGAAAAATACTACAACTGTTCGAAATAAACAAGACTACATAGTGTGAGAATATACAACAAAAATAATACAAAAAAGATAAGGAAGGAGAAGGCGGAACTGCAGTCGCCAGACAGCTACCTCGCAATCTCCAAAGAAGAGTCTCTAACTGGTATGATCAGCAACTGCTACCGTGCCCCGAGATACCTGGATTTGCACATAGAGGTGCAGGGGATAACGTGAGTCCACCAACTCAGTAAGTAACAAGTCCAAACTATGGACTGACGGCAATGACGATCCCAACCTCAAAAGGTATACAAATAAACCATACTGAAAGGTAGGCATGTTGTAGTTCAAGTTAAAGCTCAACAATAATGAAATAAAACGTGGCTAGTACTGAGTAATAAGCTCAGGAAATCTCTAAGTACCAATTCACAAATAGCATGATTAGTGTTATGTATACCTCCACCCATGGAGAAGATCCATCTCCATGTATCAATACTTCGGACAGGATCCATATCCAAGGAAGATTCATTCTTCAATATCATCAACTTCGTTCACTAGGGGTGAAAAGACTCCGGAGGGGCTCCTCTTAGCCCAAGCCCTATATCAAGCTGGCGAAGGCATGATCAATATCTTGTTGCAGCGTGAAGCCCAATCCCATGCTATCACTCGATATCAGGCTCTCGGCCTCACTCTATCATTATTCTCCAGTCTCACATACACGGGCTCAAATGTCATAATACTAGCCCGAACAATGATATGACAAATCAAATAGCAGTAGTCGAGACTAAGGCATGATATATAATGCCTGAACAAGACTTAGTACAAAATATAAATGAAACTAATGATATAACAACAAAAAACGACCTCTCGGGTCTTAATATAAAGCCTTAGCCTGATTTTCAACTCATTAACTTAATTACATAATCACAACACAGATGTCAGCTAGAAAGAGTCACAAAGCACTGCCATGGAATGATCTAGGCCGCACTTCTCACGGTGTAGGCCCACATGCCCGTCACTTGGCATTTGTGTCACCTTATTAATATTCATAGAACACATAGTTCGGGGTTTCGAACCCTCAGAACCAAGATTGGAAGCGTTACTTACCTCAAGCCAAGCCAAACTCTAACATGTGATGCCATTTCCTCTCGATTCTGCCTCCAAATGCTCTGAATCTAACCAAAATCAGTATATAACCATCAATATACGCTAAAAGAGTGAAACCTTATACGAAAATTATCAATTTAACTCAAAATTTCCTAAATTGGCCAAACTTGACCCATGGGCTCACGTCTCGGATTCCGATAAAATTTACAAAACTAGAATTCTTACACACTCACGAGTTCATACATATCAAATACATAAAAATCCGACCACAAACGACCCCTCAAATCCCTAAATCAAAGTCTCTAATTTTAAACCTTAATCTCCCAACGTTTTTTCCCAATTTTCCACTAATACCATGATTAAATAATGAAAAAATGGCCATAAACACAAATAACAAGGCTTCATAGGCTTACCTAACCGAAACCCTTTGATTCCCTTGAAAAAACACTGCCCTAGCTCTCTTCCAGTCTTCAAAATGGAAAAACATAGCAAAATTCGTGAAGGATCTATTTTATACCTTCTTCCCAGTTATATCGCATCAACGGTCCATTTACCGCACCTACGAGATTGCTTCTGCAATTTTTCATTTAGATACATTGAATGCACCTGTGATGAAATACCCGCACCTACAGTCATGCAGGTACATCCTATTCTCCATATTTGTGACTTTTGCCTTCTTCACATGTGGCTACATCAGTGGCTGATTATCACTTCTACGATCATCTCACTTACGGTCCTCTAACCGTAGATGCGGTTATGACAGAGCCACAACAGTTTCTGCTGCAACTCCAACTCCCAAACTTTCTTATAACTATCCGAAATAATCCCGGGTCACCCGAGACCTCAACCAAAAGTATGAATAAGTCATATACCACTATTCATACTAATAACAATCTTCGAAACACTCAAAACAATTCCAAAATACCAAATGGTCCTCGGAATCGAGCCTAAGGATTAAAACTTCTGAATTCTGCAAATGATCAAAAGTCTTTCAAACCTCCTCCGAATGACCTGAAATTTTTCACACATTTCACAAATGACACAGCAGACCTACTACAATTTCCAAAATTCCATTCTGACCCCGATATAAAAATTTCCACTACCAATTGGAAAGCACCAAAATTCCAATTTCGCCAATTAAAACCTAAATCTACCACGGACCTCCAAATTACATTCCGAACACACTTCTAAGTCCCAAATGACCTCAAAAAGCTATCCAAATAATAAAAATTGAATTCCGAGATCGTTTACTCACAAGTCAGCTTCTGGATGGCTTTTCCAACTTAATGGCCAACTTAAGAGAATACGTGTCTTATTCCTCTTCAAAATCACTCTGAACCCAAACCAACCAACCCGATACCACATAATACAGCTAAACAAGACATAAAGAAGCAGAAATAGGGGAAACAAAGTGGTAACACATGAAACGACCGGTTAGGTCTCCACATCCTCCCCTTCTTAGACAAATGTTCGTCCTCGAACGAGTCAAGAAACATACCTGAAGACTCAAATAGGTGAGGATATTAGCTTTGCATCTCTAGCTCGGTCTCCCAAGTAGCCTCCTCCACGAGTCGACCTATCCAGTGGACTATCAATAAAGTTATATTCTTTGATCTGAACTTTTAAACCTGGCGCTCCAAAATAGCCACACGCTCCACATCATAAGTCAAATCACTGTCCATATGAACTGTGCTGAAATCCAAAACATGAGACGGATTGCCAATGTACTTTCGGAGCATAGAAACATACAGAATGCACACTCGATAAGCTAGGAGGAAAAGCAAGCTCATAAGGCACCTTTGCATTCCTCCGGATTACCTCAAAAGGTCCAATGAACGGAGGACTCAATTCACCCTTCTTCCCAAATCTCATAACACCCTTCATGGCGGAAACGTTCTAGATAACCTTCTCTTCAACCATGTAGGACACATCACAAACCATCTTGTCAACATAACTGTTTTGTCTCGACTGTGCTATAGGAAGCTGCCCCTGAATCACTTTTACTTTGTCCAAAGCATTATACACCAAGTCTGTACCCAAAATCCTAGCCTCGCCGGGCTCAAACCAACCAAGTGGAGATCTACACCATCCCTATATAAAGCCTCATATGGAGCCGTTTGAATGCTCGACTGATGACTGTTGTTATAAGAAAACTCTACGAGTGATATAAACTGATCCTATGACCCTCCAAAATCAATGACACAAGCGCGCAACATGTCCTCCAATATCTGAATAGTCTGCTAGAACTACCCTTCCGTGTGAGGGTGAAAAGTTATGCTCAACTCAACCTGAGTACCAAACTCTCGTTGCACGACTCTCCAAAACTGCAAAGTAAACCGAGTACCTCTATCTAAAATGATGGAAAGTGGAACACCATGCAAGCGAACAATCTCTTGGATATAGATCTCTACTAACCACTGTTGTTACCCAATTTTTCCCTATATATTTCTTGCACCCAAAATGCTTTCAAAATAGTATATTTATTCATACATAAGCATGCCTAGGAATTTTGGTATTTTTCCTTAATTTTCAAAGATTTTTAAAATCAATTTAATGACTATTTTGACAATATAAATGCGAAACATATTCCAAAATTTATTTTTAGTGCACAATGTGTTTCATTATCATATTTACAAAAATATATAATTAATAAAATTTATGTACATTTTTATACAAATTTATTAGGATTCTAAAAAGCTAATTGCGCAAAATTGCAATTCTGGCCTATTTTGCAATTTGCTATGTTTTATAGCCATAAAATTATTTATAATATTTACAGATTAATATTTATAAGTTATTAAGTACTTCTGTGCTTTTAATTTTTCTTTTAAACTATTTTTTGCTATTTTATATAATTAATTGGTGAAAATTGGCTAATTAAACGATAGCCAGATTTTATTTAAAACATAGCCCAAATTCAAACCCCCCCATGTCAGCCTAACATTAGCCCAATTAAACGACCCTATAACCCATCAAATAACCCGAACCAGTCTAGACTTGATCTGAGCCGTTGATCAAATGAGATCAACGGCCTAGATTTAGTTTCCATAATTAAAACCTAAATACCCCAACCACTCCCCTCATTCTGTAATGCACGCCTCTCTCTCTCTAACCCCTCGTCTCTGAGTTCTCTCCGGAATCTTCTATCCTCTCTCTTCTCCTATGGCTTTCACTGCTGTTCCGGCCACCACCACCCTCACTCCTTTCAACCACCACTCACCATGGTACCGTATCTCATTACTTCTCCCTCAAAATCAAAGCCCAGAAGCTTTTGCCATGAAAGACGATTGACTGATGCTCGCCTGAGTCTTTGCCAGCCTTTCTCCGGTGGTTTTTTAGCGATAATGCTCTATATAGCATTAATGTTGAGTTTCACGGCCAAGTTTTTCGTTTTCCCTAATTTGTTTGCAAACCCTAATTTTTCTACTCGAACCTCATTAATATCTGCACTTTTAAAAGCGATTCTCAGTTTCATTTTGTTTTCTACTCTATTTCTTACTTAGTGTTTCTGATTATTTCAAGTTTTCGATAGTTTCTTCTCTTTTCAAATAAGGGTTTCTTACCCCCTTCTTCAAAATCGCTTCTTCTGCTTTTTCTGAGTATTATATGTTTGTTTGTGCTTGTTTGTTTTACGAGTCTATTTGGCTTTTGTGTTAACCTGACTTCCATGCCCTATTTTCCTGCTTAGGGTTCTCAAGACTCCATGTCCATTATGCTTAATAGGCCTAAGTATTCATTGTTTGTGCAATATTGTTTTGATTTTGAATATCTCTGTGAATATCTGATTTGTATATGATTTTCTTTAAATGTTCTTACTAATTTCTTTTGAATTATTTCCTTATTTGGATATGCTTTCCTTACTTAGAAACAATTCTCTCTGATTTTTAGGTCTTGTCCGAGATTCCTTGACTAATATGTATAATTAGCTTATATTTTTCCTACCATATTTGTGCATAAACAGCCTTTAGCATATTTTCCTAACTTAACCTGCTATGTATCTAACCCTTATGGTCTATTATATGCTTGATACTCTTTCTAAGGTATATATAGTTAATTGATTCCTTTCCTTTTGAACCTATGTTTCTTACCATTTGTCCTTGACTATTTAACTAAAGAGGAATCTTGATAGTAATTGGATTCTCAATTGATACTAGTCCCTTAATTAAAGATTGCTGCTATGTTTGTGTACTATAAATTCCCTCCCTCATTCTCATTGAGACACCAACAGACACTGCATATCTCTCACAATTTAAAACTCTCTGAATTCTATCCTTGTCTACTATTTCTATACTCTCTCATTCTCCTATTTCAACACTGAATCGGCTGAAAAGCCAAGATCGAGTAAACTTGGGTTGTTTACTTCTACACTACTGCATTCTCTTGAATTGCTTACTTGGGTTTGCCTGCTTCTCTCTTTGTTGTACACTGCCATTCTCACACTGTGCTGCACACTGCTATTCTCTCTGCTGCTCACACTCTCTACTCATTTTGCTCTCTCTATGCACTCTTTCTCATTGCTCTTTGTATTCTATTTTTCTGCAACTGTATGTTATATATTTAGTATAGAACCCCCAAAACAATATGCTTCTGTTAATCCTGCATTTCATTTTGTTCCTTGTTTGCTTTTATCTGTGGTTGTGCAGTTCTTATTGTCATTAGTATGCACTTACTATCCTATTTAGCTTAGATTAGTATGTTTCCCTTACCCCTTGCCTGTCTCAATGAATGTTTACTTTTCCTTGTTCAGGGTTGCTTGGCTACTTGATTAGCCTAAATACCTTTTCCCTGAGGTTAAGTGTTTGGGGTTTGGTGCAGTGAGAACTGAAACTAGGGGTGTTCATCGGGCGGATTGGGCTGCTTTTTACTCTTAACGGTTTGGCTCAACGGTTATCGGCTTTTCAATGTTTAATCCGTTAGCCACCCGATAAGATATCGGGCGGATTGGTATCGGGTTAGCTCTTATAGGGCGGTTTATCGGCCTAACATACATGTTCACTAAATATATCTTATTCTCCTCGTTGTAGAAATAGTGAATTGCCATAAAAAATAATATTTTAGAGGCAATATGATGCATTCAATTTTCTTTGCCGGAGCCACTCAATTTGATATCCGTGATTAGGAAATTAGCTTTAGCATCTCCGGCATGTTGCCAAATAGGAGGATTACAACCAAAAATAAATTAAAAATAGAACCAAAAAATTTCTAGACCCCGAGAATAAAAATGCTTAGAAGTAGAAATAAACTTTTGTTAATCATTTTCAAGGGTTTTAGTTTGTTTTTATTTAATATATATAAATAAAATAAATTATATATATAATATTTATATTCTTATCGGGTTAACGGATTAGCCGTTAAGAAAATTGAATAATCCATCCCCAAACCTATAAGCCGTTAATAAAAATAATTCAATCCGTTCCTCGTCCGTTAAGCCGTTAAGCCGTTACCAGTAAGCCGCTAAGCTTCGGCTTGGATCGGTTTTCGGTTTCGGATCGGTTTTGAACACCCCTAACTGAAACCCCCTGTTTGTTGCAACTATTTTGATTACCTGCCTTCACTATGTGTGCCTGTGTGTGAGTAGTTCCCTGTACTTATCTGTTCCCTTCCCCTTTGCCCCTGTTTCTATGATGCTCTGTTATAAACTGCTTAGCACAAATGATTTCAAAAGAATTCCTTTCATCTCTTTCAACTCTCTTAAACTATTTTCTGAAACTATCTCTCAAATCCTTCTGCTGTTTTCTTAAATTGACTCTCAACTATGTTATGTCCCCTTAGTGTAAGTATTGCCTTGGGAGACCTTGAGTGCTCATTGAATTTTGATGCACAAGGCTTGAACTTCCACACTTCCACTTGTCTAATAATGATACTTTGGGTGGTTGGAATTGGCCAGGGGTTCAAACGAACCCTTAGGGAACTTTGCCGCACCCAAGCCTTGGGCTATGCAACTCGGAAGGAGTTTTGTTGGAGCTTCTTATTTTCTTTTATCTGTTGTAATTTAATTATTTGGGCTGTAATATTTTTTAAAGAAAAATGGGATTATAGTGAACTGGGAGGGCTATGCATGTTTAATTAAGGGAATGAGTAGAAAACATGTCTATAGAACTTTATTTACCTATTTGCGCAATAGATACCATGTTTTAAGACATGCATCCTCAAATATAGAAATAAAGTTCTTAGGCTTTTCACTTTCAGTTTGTTATTCTGAATATTATTATAACTATGACTAATTAATAATCAACAAGTCATTGACCTCACATTTAGATATCATGTTCATAGGACCTTTTGTGCATTAGATACCCTGCTTTTAGGACTTTTAACTGCAGTTGTTTATGTAATTCGTTAATCTGGGTTAAAATTGGTTAACCACTCTCTCTTTAAAACTGGAAGCAAATGTGCATGCTCACCATCCTTTAATAACGCCTAGGCAGGATAAAATTGTCTAATAACCTCTAAGTCATGTTCGAACTAATCAGCATCTGCCTGAACTCGTCTGTTTCTAAATCTGTCTAATTTTTTTTATAAACTTCTACCCTATTTTACTACTTATGCAAGTTATTTATACCTTATCCAGAACTGGAATACTATTTTCAAACCATATATGCAAGTGTTTTTACTGTTTTTCCCGTCCAGCATTGGCTACTATTTTTCCAGGTATCTGAATTTTGTAATTTTCAAAAGTTCAAAACCTGACATGTTTTTTTTCCTTTATACTTCTGCAATCTCAAAATACTTCCATATTTTTTTTTCTATTACACAAATATTCTTAATACAACTGTAGATTTTTCTAAACTTCCACTGCCTTTTTGAAAGTTCTGAACGTTTTCCCTTGTGTTACTTTTCTGCAAAACCTCCAAACTTCTGTTTTAGTTTATACTCCAGTTTTTTTTAAACATTCTCCCTTCCTTAGACCTTAAATATGTTCGAGTTGTGCTAATTATGTGTTCGTCTATAGAGGGATATTTGAGCCATTTACATGCTTATATGATTCCACTAATGTGCAAATCTTATTTTTTCTTGTATGACGTCTAGAATTTTAACATTTGAACTTAGGAGTTTAGCCTAGTTCATACCATATAGGAATAGTAATCCTAAATGCCCTCTAGGATCTATCGAATGGGACGGGAAATGGCACGCAATAAGTATTCGTGACCAATCCACACGCTTAAATAACTTTTACGGGGTGCAAAGTGTAGAATATGGAGATGAAGATGATGTGATGATATCATAAAGCGACCCTCTTTGCGAATATGTGCTGGATATTGTATTGAATGATCCATATTATAATCAAACCTAGGACCCTTTTCTTTTTTTCTTGATTTATTCCACATTTTCTAAAGTAATGCTCTTAAAATTAATCCCCCTTCTACTTTTATTTACATTATGTCTTTCCCCCTTTTAAATTCTCAAGTTGTTTGAATGTTCATATGCCAAACTTACTTGTTTATTTGCCTTGTCTCTCATTAAAGTCATAATTAGCATCGTCGGGAACCACGCTAGTGAATCTTTAGGGGTGTCTAACACCTTCCCCTCGAGATAATTTCAAGCCTTACTCGAACTCTGATTTTCTTTCAAAATACTCTCTTCTTCTTAAAAGTATCCTAATGCACTATAATCATTAGGTAGCGACTCCCCTCCATTCTGATTGGTATATCATGAAAAAAGAAAGCCATTTGCACTAGTCGACTAAGAGAAGAGAAAGAGGAATGTACCTACCAATCCAATAAGGAGATAGAGTGGAAGAGAAGGGATTCAACTTCCAATACCCAATTCCCATATGGGAATAAGAGTTTGT
Organism: Nicotiana benthamiana; assembly: GCA_034376525.1. NCBI lineage: Eukaryota > Viridiplantae > Streptophyta > Magnoliopsida > Solanales > Solanaceae > Nicotiana > Nicotiana benthamiana. The sequence goes on along the minus strand of CM067337.1, from coordinate 21,030,128 downwards.
TTGTCCATAAACTCGTAAGCCTGATTTTGCTTCTTTTTTAGTAGTCGGAAAAGGGGGCGTTGATAGCATGGTGACTGTGCTGGGGAATTTATTAAGGCTTTTACCATTACGTGCTTTTTGACTTTATTGATTTCTTTACTATCTTCATTTATTTTTTTAATTATTTTCTTCATGATTACTTGATTCTTTGTGTTTTCTTTTTCTTTAACTACTTTACTTCTTTAACTTCATTTCAATTCCGTTTTATATTTAGAGAATCCACTGTAATCAATATTTTAATGAACGTGAAAATACGTTATTTATTTCATTGTTGTAATTGCATCTTTCAACATCATTTTCCACTCGTGCCAAAAAAATCCTATCGCAACGCTTATAATGAGTGGTTGCGCTCATATTTATAAACCCCCTAAATTTGGCAAATGCATATTTGCGGTAAAAGCAGTCGATCAACAGTGTAGTCGATGGTTCCGTGCCTTTCCTTCTTGAGTTTTCCGCTGAAGGGTACCTTGTCTAGCACTTTAAAAGTAGAAACCTTATTTTGTTATACTGTTCATGCATCATGGCCAAACATAGCCGAGTCAGTTAAGTCATCCGCTTAATGACTCATTAAGATAGCCTAAACCAAAAGTCCATCGGGTTTCCTCGAAACCCAAACAGACATTCATGTTATGTGCATTGATTTGGAGAACTAAATGCCTTTTCTAATTATTGATTTAAATAGTCGAATCCGGTTTGGTTAAGGGCTTAACAATCTATTTTGCAGGAAATGAGGCACGAAGTCCCCAGATTCGGTATGGTATCAAACATTCTCTTAAAGTTGCTAAGCTGGTGGGAGGATCTGCATGGTAGTGATCGGGTTCTGGTCCGCAAGCACTTAGGGAATCTTCTTTCACTTTTGGAAGTTAGGCAAGATAACAAGATTGTGGAAGCTGCTACTCTGTTTCGGGATAGTGAACGGTATGTCTTCCACTTTGGGGGTATCGAAATGACACCGATGTTGGAAGAAATTTGCTCTAGCCAGAACTCCTTGGGATAGCCCAGAGCTGCTTATGCCAAAAAATCGCAAAGGTAGACGTTTCCTGAAAATGATGGGGCTCAAGAAGAATCCTAATCTGACTAGTTTGAAGGACTCCTACATATCCTTCGATTTCATATATGAAAGGATTAGACATAGCAAATCCTACCGCACTCACATGGACGAGTTCGCCCTCGCCTCTTTGGGGAGCATACATAGGAGAGCCTTTGTATTCATGTTCTGTTTCCTAGGTATGATAGTCTTTCTAATAAAGCAGGCTAGAATCCATACAAGACTAGCCATAGTAACCAAAGCCATAATGGAGGGTATCGACGGTCAGGTATTCAGCATAGTACCCATGATCCTTGCTGAACTGTACCGAGCCTTAGAAAAGTGTAAACAAGAGGCACCACACTTTGAAGGGTTCGATCTACTACTACAAATCTGGCTCATTGAACATCTTCAGAAGGGATATTATAGATAGGAGATCATTCGCCGGGACTGGGATGAAAATATCGCTTTCTATCATCCAAAGCGAATGCACTTCATGCCGGATATGTTCTCTCTCTCGAAAGACGCCAGTGGATGGGTAGAACTATTAGAGAATCTGAGAGAAGAGCAGGTACAATGGATGTACGAGTGGTTTCCAACTGGAGAGTTTATCATTCGGTCTAGGGATGCGCCATTCGTTGTACTCATCGGCTTAAGAGGAACTTACCCTTATTTCCCTCTCTGAGTCATGAGGCAAGCAGGAAGAAAGAAGATTATACCTAGGATAGAAAAGATGAGTCACTACAAGGCTGACTTCCAATATGATGATAGCCAACACAGGTGTCAGGCTCAGCATATGTGGCGTTCCAAACTCATCCTGGAAAAGGAATCTATGGAACCAGACAGGTATCAGGCGGCATGCACCGTTTTATCTAGGATGGATAGAGGATTACCACATCGCCTTGGGAAAAATAGGTTCCATCCATGGTCAGAGGGTTATTGATGAGAAGACTACAACAAAAGTTTACAATCAGCTATGCAAATGGATGCGAGAGTGTGAAAGTGAACATCGGGAAATACTAGAGTCCCATGAGAAGCTAATAAATGAGTGTTAGGACATGTCTGTCCGTGCAAACAACCGTTCAGGGTACTTTGAGCGGGGTCTAGTGGAGCTGGAAGGCAAATTTCTGAAAAGGATGAACGACTGCCAGGAAGCTGAAGGTAACGAAGGTGGGCACTTGGCTCGGGCTTACTTGCTGCTGGGACTGCGCGAATTGATGAAGATTTACGAGGAAAGCAAAGATACCGAATCTGGGGAAGGTCCTTCTAGGACCAAGTAGTTAGGATTTTTACTGCTTTCTTGATGTAATAAGGCCAGTGGCCATTAGTGACAATTTTCTCTTTATTTCAGTTTGTTAGACTCGTTCTATTTTGTATCAATAAAATGAGGCACTTGGTGTTATAAGTTCTCCAAATCATATCTATCACTAGGCCTACCTCGGGCACAATGAGGCACCCAAATAGGAAACGACTTATATTCTTGCAATAACGTGTTCAAATCTCGCAATAATTTCTTTCTTGGAATCCGCGCTAACTTCTTACCTTTTCGTTTTTATTTTATTTTTATTCCCCTCCCTTAAGGTTAGTTCGTGCATTCTGGCACCATCAGCATACTCCACAAGATCAAAGGGTTCTCCACCTTCTTATCCTCTAAGTCCTCCTAGAAACAGGAACAAGAACAAAATGGAATATACCAATACTAGAAAGGAAGTCAGAGAAGCCTAAATCACCAAAGAAAATGTTTCTCATCTTGAGCAAACTTTGCTAAGGTTTCGAGAAAAGTTGGAACAATTTTGAAACATTGTAAGTCTGTCGATCACTCCTGCTGCTGCTGAAACCAACAAATCACCACCGCCACCGCCAACCCTTCTTGCTCAGACCTAATTCCACAACACAGGGAACAATGCTCCACTCTTTATCCTAGAGTCCCAAAACACCACAGATAATCAGAACGCTCTTGTCTTTGTGGATACTCTACCACATTTTCGTCAGCCAGTCACCAATGTAGCTGAGTCGGACGACAAATGCTCTCTCATTCAGAATCTGGCCGCTGAGATTGAGAAATTGACCAATTGGATTCAGGGTTTCGAAAGGAACAAGGGTTTTGAAGGGTTGAATTACAAAGATCTCTGTGTTCAACCAGATGTTGAGCTCCCGGAGGGGTAAAAACCTCCCAAGTTTGATCTGTTCGATGGTGCCGGGGATCACAGGTTTCACTTGAGGATGTATTGTCACAAGCTAGTAGGAGGTGGTTGGGACGAAATGATCCGTATGAAGCTACTTATGAAGAGTTTGAAGTGTGATGACTTATACTGGTATATTAGCCAGGATGAGAAGAAATGGACGAGTTGGGTGAAGATGGCATCCGATTTCATGGACCGTTTCAAGTTCAACACTGAGAATGCGCCAGACGTGTTCTATATCCAGAATCTTATTAAGAATCCTATGGAGACCTTTCCCGAGTATGCTACTCGTTGAAGATCGGAAGCTGCCAAGGTCAGACCAGCCTTGGATAAGAACAAATGAATAGATTCTTTGTCCGTGCTCAGGACCCGCAGTACTATGAAAGATCGATGCTAATTGAGGGCCAAAAAATCTCCGATATCATCAAATTGGGAGAAAGAATCGAATAAGGCATCAAGAACGGTATGGTCACGAACCTAGAGGCATTGCAAGCCACCAACAAGGCTCTACAGTCTGGTGGCTCAACAAAGAAGAAAGAGGCAAATTCTTTAATGGTTGCGCAAAGAAACAACTCTCCCACGAAAGACCAAACCTATCCCTCAGCTCCACTCACATACCAGCCTACCGTAAATTACCAAACACCATAACCTAGTTACCAAATTTCACCATCTGTTTACCAATCACCTCCACCACCAACATATCAACCCACTTCATCCCGATATTCCCAACCGGCACCCGTATACCAAGCATATAACTCCCAACCTTCTAACTACCCATCACCACCTAATCGCAAAAATTTCCCTCGACCTAAACAAAATTTCGACCGCAAACCCCCTAGATAATACACTGCCATAGCTTAGTCGATTGACCAATTGTATGAGATACTCAAAGCAGCAGGTTACGTCACCCCTATCCCAGCCGTAACTCCAGAAAACCCTTCCAAGTGTACTAACCCAAACAAGACTTTCACATATCATTCCGGGATGAAGGGCCATACCATTTACGAGTGCCGCTCGTTAAAAGACAAAATTCAGAATCTGATTGACAACAAGATTATGATAGCAAAGGAGCCTGCTCCAAATGTCCGCAACAACCCTCTGTGTGATGACAAGGGTGGAGGTATCCACATGATTAAGATCGAAGATGACTGGTATCCCAAAGAGTCAATTGGTTTAATACCTGAAGGAGATGACCTGTAGAAGCCGCTGGTTACTCTCAATCCTATTATTGTACAAATCCAGCCGTCTGAGGGCAACGTGGTAAATGTATCCATGCCACTCGAATTTGAAGCACCTTCCGCAAAGACACCAAAACCGATTGAGGTTGAGTTTGGAGCTCCAAAACTACCTACACCTTTTGAAGTTGTTGTGTTGCCTCCTACGAGACCTATTCCAGTCTCCATGACAGACATGACCCCATTCCAAATAAATGTTATACTTTGGGACTACACAGCCTAGGCGAGAACGAAAGAAAAGACACGCATTGGAGAAGAAACTGCCGCACAGGGCAATGACTAGGACAGGCAGGGTATACACGCAAGCACCTAGCTGAGTCCAGCAAGCAGGCCTCCAGACGTCCCGTTGAAACTGGACTCGATGATCTCCGGAGAAACATACGAGCTAAGAAATATTCGGTCGTTGAGCAATTGAATAAGACTCCGGCATAGATCTCCATCTTGGCACTTCTACAAAATTCCAAGGCACATAAAAACGCCTTGATGAAGATACTAAGTGAAGCCTCTATTACCAACAACATAACAGGAGGAAAAATGGCAAACATGGTGGGAAAGATACTGGAAAGCCATAAGATCACCTTTCACGAAGATGAATTGCCACTGGAAGGGCTTGGTCACAACAAAGCATTGCACGTCACTGCTCAATGCGAGGATTACTTTTATCACCAGGATTCCAGTCGACGGGGGATCCAGCCTCAACATTTGTCCATTGGTGACTCTCAGGACATTGGGCAAAGGGTTGCATGAGATCAAAGATGGGGCCATCAATGTCAAAGCTTTCGATGGATCTTAGAGGTCCATCATTGGAGAAATCAGTTTGTGCCTGCAGATGGGGCCCACTTAGTTCGATGTTGAGTTTCAGGTCATTGACGTACCAGCATCTTACAACTTATTACTAGGGGGGCATTGGAAGAAACATACCATCAAATCGAACGAGTGAATGCCATATACAAGGGTAAATGGTGGCATAGCAAAATCGAGAGCATTCTGAATTGCAGCGGATACGAGCCCGGAAAGGGGCTTGGCAAGAATCTCCAGGGTATCACCAAGCCTATCCATTTGAAAAAGCATGAGACCACCTTTGGTCTATGCTGTGAATACACTTGGGAGGAGTTCCAGCATTGGTCGCCACCATGGCGCAGTCCCTAGTACCCATTGGAGCACCCTCTACATGTTTCTGGAGGAGGATATGGATTGCTGCATTACCTTTGAGGAGGAAGGGGAGGAAGGCCTTTCCATTCAAGCTGTGACCCGAGGGGAGAGCCTCACCAATTGGTCAATCTGTACCACCAGTTCCCGTAGAGCCTCGGGGTAGCAAGGCTAAACGACACACATGCATCACACTTTACATTTAGTTGATTTTACTTTTCAGCATTGTCTTTACTTTTGAAAAGAGCTCCGATGTTTCAGACAATTATGAATTTAATGAAAACATTTTCCAAGTTTATCTACATATTTCGCTATCATTTATTTTCTCGACTATTTACTTTATTTAAACAGCATTACTATTACTTATCTTGATGATGAACCCACAACTGTAACTTGCAAAGAGACAATGTGACAAACGGACATAAATTCAAAAGAGGATGACATTCCAGAAGAGGTTGTTAAAGAGGTAAAAACTGTTGACAACATACCTAAGTCCAATCTAGAAGAAACTAAGGTCATTAATCGTGGAGATGCAGAAAATATCAATGAAACATGAATCAGCGTACACTTGTCACCATCAGAAAATCAAGGATACACAGAGTTTTTGAAAGAATATGAGGATATATTCGCCTGATCGTATGATGATAGGACCGACCTCAGCACGTCCATTGTGGCTCACAAGTTGCCAACAGATTTGACATGCCCACCGGTCAAGCAGAAACTCATAAATTTCAGGCCGGACATGAGTCTGAAAATCAAAGGAGAAATCACAAAGCAAGTCAAAGCCAGGGTTCTCAGAGTAGTGGAGTATCCAACATGGTTAGTAAACATTGTACTGGTACCAAAGAAGGACGGGAGGTTGGAATCTGTGTCAACTACTGGGACCTGAACTGGGCCAGTCCTAAAGATGACTTTCCTCTGCCAATTATACACATACTGATCGAAAACTGCGCCAAACTTGAGCTGCAATCGTTCATTGACTGTTTTGCTGGGCATCATCATATATGGATGGATGAACAGGATGCAGAGAAAACGGTATTCATCACGCCGTGGGGAATGTATTATTACAAAATGATGCATTTAGGTTTGAAGAATGCTAGTGCTACTTACGTGGGGGCCATGACCACAATCTTTCATGATATGATACCTAAGGAGATCGAGGTATATGTGGACGACATCATCATTAAATCCAGAAAAGCTGTTCTTTAATAGATTAAGAAGATATAACTTTAAACTGAATCCTACCAAGTGAGCATCCGGGGTTCCTACCGGAATGTTATTGTGTTTCCTTGTAAGTCATCGGGGAATAGAGATGGATCCCTCTAAGGTCAAATCTATCCAGGAGTTGCAATCGCCGAAGAACAAGAAGAATGTGATGAGTTTCTTAGGGAGACTCAATTATATCAGCCGCTTTACCACTCAGTCCACTATCATTTGTGAACCCATCTTTGGATTACTAAAGAAAGACACCGCCACTAAATCGACCAATGAATGCCAAAAGGCTTTTGATAGGATCAAGGAATACTTTTCTACACCTCCAGTGCAGGTTGCATCTGAGCCCGAGAGACCTTTATTACTTTATCTTGCTATCTTTGATGGGGCATTCGGTTGCGTTTTAGGGCAACATGATGAAATCGGGAGAAAGGAGCAATCTATATACTACCTCAATAAGAAATTTACCCGTAGGAGGCATGGTATTCCTTGCTATAGCGCACCTGTTGTGCTTTGACCTGGGAAGTGTAGAAATTGAGGTATTATTTTTGTGCGTACACTACTTACGTCATATCAAGGATGAATCCACTAAAGTATATTTTCTATAAGCCCATGCCCACTGGCAAGTTCGCCAAGTGGCAAATCTTGTTGAGTGAATTTGACATTCTCTATGTCACCTAGAAGGTAGTAAAAGGACAGGATTTGGCAGATCATCTCGCCAAACATCCTGTAGGAGGGGAATACGAACCACTAAAAATGTATTTTCTCGACGATGAGATAGCTTTCCTAGGAGAAGATATTGCAGAATCCTATGATGGTTGAAGAATGTTTTTCGACGGAGCCGCAAACTTCAAAAGAGTGGGTATAGGAGCGGATTTGGTATCAAAAACTGGTCAGCATTACCCGGTGTCCGCCAAGCTCAGATTCCCCTATACCAACAATATGGTCGAGTATGAAGCCTTCATCTTAGGGCTCAAGCTGGGCATTGACATGAATATTCAGGAAATACTAGTGATTGGAGATTCAGACTTACACATACATTAGGTCCGAGAAGAATGGGCAACCAAAAATTCCAAGATACTCCCCTATCTTCACCATGTGCAGGAGTTGAGGAAACGATTAAGAAATACGGAGTTCCAGCATGTTCCCAGGAAACAAAAAGAGTTCGCCGATGCTTTAGCCACTTTATCATCCATGATCCAACATCTGGATACAAATTTTATTGATCCCATTCTGGTCAAGATTCATGACAATATAGCTTGTTGTGCTCGTGTCGAGGAGGAAGTCGACGTGAAACCTTGGTTCCATGATATCAGGGAATACTTGACAACGGGAGGGTACCCATATCTTGCCAATGCTACTCAGAAATGAACACTTCGGAGGTTGTCTAATAATTTGTTTCACAGCGGAGGAATCTTGTATATGAGGACTCCATATTTGGGACTATAAAGATGTGTCGAGGCAACAAAAGCAATCAGAATATTAGAGAAGTACATGCCGGGACTTGTGGACCACATATGAATGGCTTTGTTTTGGCAAAGAAGATACTTCGAGCAAGAAATTTTTGGATGACTATGGAGATGGACTGTATTCAATACGTGCGAAAATGCCAGCGTTGTGAAATACATGCAGATATGATAAAGGTGCCTCCAAATGAGCTTACTACTACAAGCTCACCATGGCCGTTCGCCACTTGGGGAATGGACGTCATTGGACCAATTGAGCCAGCCGCGTCGAATGGGCACAAGTTTATCCTAGTGGAAATCGATTACTTTACCAAATGGGTCGAAGCAGCATCATACAAAACAGTCACCAAGAAGGTAGTCGCAGATTTTGTCAGAGATCATACGGTTTGTCGGTTCGGTGTTCCAGAATAAATCATCACCGATAATGGCTCTAACCTCAACAACAACCTAATGAAAGCAATGTGTGAAACATCCAAAATCAGACATATGAACTCTACCTCTTACAGACATCAGATGAACGGAGCTCTGGAAGCAGCCAATAAGAACATCAAGAAGATACTAAGGAAAATGATTGAAAACCACAAGCAGTGGCATGAGAAGTTGTCGTTTGCTTTGTTGGTTTACCACACCACGGTCTGCACATCAACCGGGGCTACTCCTTACATGCTTGTTTATGGAACAGAGGGGGTCATTCTCGCTGAGGTAGAAATCCAATCCTTAAGGGTCATACAAGAAGCTAAGTTAGATAATGCGAAATGGATCAAGAGTCGCTACGAGCAGTTAGCCCTCATTGACAGAAAGAGAATGAACGCTGTCTGTCATGGTCAATTATTTCAGACCAGAATGTCCATAGCCTTCAACAAAAGAGTTCGACCAAGGAAGTTCACACCAGGGCAGCTTGTGTTGAAGAAGATATTTCCACATCAAGATGAAGCCAAAGAGCAATGCTTCCCCAACTGGAAGAGTCCGTACATGGTTCATCGGGTTCTAACTGGAGGAGCCCTCATCCTTGCAGTAATGGACGGAGAAGTTTGGCCAAAACCAATCAACTCATATGCCGTAAAAAGATACTACATTTGATCATTACGGTTTTCCTAATGTAATTTGAACTACGCCTGACCTGATTCCTGTTTAAGAGGGGACACGTAGGCAGCCCTATGGGTTCGGTCACAGTTTTAATAAAATTCCATTCCCCCACCTCGCATTTGGAACTAGGGTAGAATTTTAAGGGGGACCCTCAAAATTTCGAAGTCTATTTATCAAGCTTTCGCGTCAGCATTGACCCAGTAAACTGGGGCAGAATTTTGAGGAAGACCCTCAAAATTCTAAAAGGATTCCGTTTCCAGTCATTCACCACAGCCGTTAACAGCGCCAGCCTAGTAAACTAGGGCAGAATGTTGAGGAGAACCCTCAAAATTCTGGAGCAAGCAAGGTTGCCGTGTCTTGAACCATATTGCAGTAGTTGGTTCATCATAAATCAAAAAAAATATTCTTTTCCTTACTTATATATAAAATTGCATCATGTTTTGCCAAATGTTTTTGCATAAAATCATTCGGATAAATGTCGTTCAACAACGCTACCACAAATGGAACCGGCATCACGAGCCGAGGGATACGAAATAACCTCCCCCTTTATAGAACTCACGATTTTCATTGGATGCAGGAATTCAGGATACAAAGTGGCAATGCATATGCCTTACAGGACCAAGGTCCCGAAACAACTACTTACTTCACAAAAGTTTACTATCTATATCCAACATTCTCCTAGTAGTCATGATATTTCAATAATCTACCAGCTAAAAAAAGAATTACTATTTCCTATTTTACATTTTCGCATATCATAAGGCTATTCTCTGCCTCCCGAGGTTAAGCTCTACCTCCATCCTTCATAAGGCTATCTACTGCCTTTCAAAACTAAGCTTTATCTCCATCTTGAATTTTGCATAAGTCTATTCTCTCCCTTCGAGGTTAAGCTCTACCTCCATCCTGTATAAGGCTATCTTCTGCCTTCCTAGACTAAGCTCTATCTCCATCTTGCCTTTTTCATAAGGCTATTCTCTGCCTTCCGAAGTTAAGCACTACCTCCATCCTCCATAAGGCTATCTTCTGCCTTCCGAAGCTAAGCTCTGTCTCTACCTTGCATTTTGCATAAGGCTATTATCTGCCTTTCAAGGTTAAGCTCTACCTCCATCCTGCATAAGGCTATCTTCTGCCTTTCGAGACTATGCTCTGTCTCCACCTTCCATAGCATAAGGCTACTCTCTGCCTTCCGAGGTTAAGCCCTACCTCCATCCCGCATAAGGGCATTCTCTGCCTTCGAGACTAAGCTATGTCTCCACCTTGCATTGCATAAGGCTACTCTCTGCCTTCCGAGGTTAAGCCCTACCTCCATCCCGCATAAGGCTATTCTCTGCCTTCGAGAATAAGCTTTGTCTCCACCTTGCATTGCATAAAGCTATTCTCTGCCTTCCGAGGTTAAGCGCTACCTCCTGTATTTTTTGCATTTGGTTGAAAAATTGCCACCCTATATCATTTTGGCTGAAATACCGCCACAGTGCCTTTAATCTCCCATTTTGGCTGAAACATCGCCACCCTTGCATTCATTCGGCCGATAAATTGCCACCTTCATTGGCTGAAATATCGCCAACTTATTCAAAGGCGTCATAGTTCGGAGGCACCATCTGCATAGCCCGTGAACACCATTTCATGGCCTGCGAGCCTTTACTTTTATGCTGTTTGTAGCCCAGGACGTCATAGTCTGAGGACGCCATCCTCATTGTCCGAAAACAACATTCATGGTCCAATGGGAACTTGCATCATGTTTAAATTATGCAATATGTACGCAAATCGTTCATTTACAAGAACTACGACTGGCTCACAGCCATCTCAGCAGAAGAGATCCCGCTCCAGTTTTTTTAGCAACCATCGGACCTCCGAAACATTGTCAAATCTCAAACCCCCGTTGCATCCGTCTTTTCCGAATGTCCATCGACATATTTCGCCGATGGTTCCTGAACTACATAGTGACTGATTCCTATAAAACCAGGGATATGTAGAAAGCTTAGAAACCAGAACGCAGTCAAATCTCTCTTACCATCGCCAATTCCGGTCAAAATTGGCCATCTTATCTTTACCCGACAACTCTTGCATCCGCCTCGGGTAAAGAAGGGCTGCTGTTGATACCCAATTTTTCCCTATACATTTAATGCACCCAAAATTCTTTCAAAATAGTATGTGTATGCATATATAAGCATGCCTAGGAATTTTGGTATTTTTCCTTAATTTTCAAAGATTTGTAATATCAATTTAATGACTATTTTTGACAATATAAAGGCCAAAATTATTTCCAAATTATTTTTAGTGCACAATGTGTTTTATTCTCATATTTACAACGAGATATAATTTATAAAATTTATGCACATTTTTTTAATAATTTATTGGATTTTTAAAAGCTAATTGCGCAAAATTGCAATTGTGGCCTATTTTAAACTTTTCTCTGTTTTATACTGTAAAATTATTTATAATATTTTTATATTAATATTTATTTGTTATTAAGTAGTTCTATGCATTCAATTTTGCTTTAAAACTATTTTTAGCTATTTTTTAAAATTAATTGGGGAAAATTGGTTATTTAAACTATAGCCAGATTTTAATAAGAACATAGCCGAAATTCAACCCCCCCGCCATGTCAGCCTAATTTTAGCCCAATTAAATGACCCAATAACCCATCAAATAACCCGACCCATCCTGGACTTCATCAAAGTCGTTGATCAAATGAGATCAACAACCCAGATTTAGTTTCCAAAGTTAAAACCGAAATACCCTAACCCCTCCCCTCATTCTGTAACACCTGCCTCTCTCTATAACCGCTGGTCTCGGAGTTCTCTCTAGAATCTTTGATCCTCTCTCTTCTTTGATGGCTTTCACTGCCTTTCCGGCCACCTCCACCCTCACTCATGTCGACCACCACTCACCATGGTACCGTATCTCATTACTTATCTCTCAAACTCGAAGCCCAGAAGCTTTCGCCATGAAAGACAGTTGATTGAAGTTCGCCTGAGTCCTTTCCGGCCTCTCTCCGGTGGTTTTTACGTGATAATGCTCTATATATCATTAATATTGAGTTTCACGGCCAGGTTTTTTGTTTTCCCTAATTTGCTTGAAAACCCTAATTTTTCTAGTCAAACCTCTTTAATCTCTGCTCTTTTAAAAGCGATTCTCAGTTTAACTTTTTTTCTACTCTATTTCTTACATAGTGTTTCTGATTATTTCAAGTTTCCGATAGTTTTTTCTCTTTTCAAATTAGGGTTTCTGACCCCCTTCTTCAAAATCACTTCTTATACTTTTTCTTAATATTATATGTTTGTTTGTGCTTGTTTATTTTACGAGTCTGTTTGGCTTCTTTGTTAACTTGAGTTCCATGACTTATTTTCCTGCTTAGGGTTCTCATAACTCCATGTCCATTACGCTTTATAGGCTAAGTGTTCATTGTTTGTGCAATATTGTGCGGGTTTTGAACATCTCTGTGAATTTCTGATTTGTATATGATTTTCCTTATATGTTCTTACAGATTTCTTTTGAAATATTTCCTTATTTGGATATGCTTTCCTTACTTGGAAACAATTCTCTCTGATTTTTAGGTCTTATCCGAGATTCCTTGACTAATTGGTATAATTAGCTTATATTTTCCCTACTATATTTGTGCATAAACAACCTTCACTATATTTTCCTAACTTAAGTTGCTATGTATCTGACCCTTACGGTATATTATATGCTAGCTACTCTTACTAGGGTAAATATAGTTAAATTATTCCTTTCCTTTTAAACCCTCTGTTTGTTAGTGTTCGTCCTTGACTCCTTAATTAAAGGGGAATCCTGATCCTAACTGGATTCTTGATTGATACTAGTCCATTAATTAAAGATTGCTGCTCTGTTTGTGTACTATACATACCCTCCCTCATTCTCTTTGAGACACCAACACACTGCATATCTCTCACAATGTAAAACTCTCTGAATTCTCTCCTTCTCTACTATTTCTATACTCTCTCATTCTCTTATTTGAACACTCAATCGGCTAAGCCAAGATCGAGTAAACTTGGGTTGTCTAATTCTACTCTACTGGATTTTCTTGCATTTCTCACTTGGGTTTGCTTGATGCTCTCTTTGCTGTACATTGCCATTCTCACACTGTGCTGCACGCTGCTATTCTCTCTGCTGCTCACACTCTCTGCTCATTTTGCTCTCTCTGTGCACTCTTACTCATTGCTCTTTTTGTTCTATTTGTCTGCAACTGGTATGTTATCTATTTAGTATACAACCCCCAAAAATATATGCTTCTGTTAATCCTGCATTTCACCTTGTTCCTTGTGTGCTTTTATCTGCGGTTATGTTGTTCTTATTGTCTTTAGTATTCACTTACCAGCCTATTTAGCTTAGATTAGCATGGTCCCCTTACCCCTTCACTTTCTCAATGAATGTTTACTTTTCCTTGTGCATTACTACCATGTGTCCAGGTTGCTTGGCTACTTGATTAGCCTAAAAACCTCTTTCACTAGGTTAAGTGTTTGGGGTTGGTGCAGTGAGAACTGAAACCCCCTATTTGTTGCAACTATGTCTGATTACTTGTCTTCACTATGTCTGCCTGTGTGTGAGTAGTTCCCTATACTTATCTGTTTCCTTCCCCTTTGCCCCTGCTTGTATGGTGCTGTATTCTAAACTTGTTAGTACAAATGATTTCAAAGAATTCCTTTCAACTCTTTCAACTCTCTTAAACTATTTTCTCAAACTATCTCTCAAATCCTTCTATTGTTTTCTTAACTTGACTCTCAACTGTTTTAAACTCTCTCAATACTATCACAACTTCACTACTTTTAGAACACTAGGTTCTTCCCCCCTTAGTGTAAGCATTGCCTTGGGAGCCCTTGAGCGCTCATTGAACTTTGATGCACAAGGCTGGCACTTCCACACTTGCACTTGTCTAATAATGATACTTTGGGTTCTTCGTATTGGCCAGGGGTTCAAATAAACCATTAGGGAACTTTGCCGCAACCAAGCCTTAGTAATGGCTATGAAACTCGGAATGAGTGAGGTTGGAGATGCTTGGCCTGGCTGAAGGCTTTCTATAGAGTATCTTCTTATTTTCTTTTATCATTGTTGTAATTTAATTATTTGGGTTGTAATATTTATTAAAGAACAATGGGGATTATTGTAAAATGGGAGGGCTATGCATGTTTATTTAAGGGAATAGGAAGAAAACATGTCTGTAGGCCTTTATTTACCTATTTGCGCAATAGATACCATGCTTTAGGACATGCACCCTCACAAATAGGAATCACGTTCTTAGGCTTTTCACTTTCAGTTTGTTATTCTGAATATTCTTACAACCATGACTAATTAATAATCAACAAGTCATTGACCTAACATTTAGATATCATGTTCATAGGACCTTTCGTGCATTAGATATCGTGCCTTTAGGACTTTTATCTGCAGTTGTTTAAGTACTTCTTTAATCTGGGATAAAATTGGTTAACTACTCTCTCTTTAATACTGGAAGAAAATTTGCATGCTCACCATCCTTTAATAACGCCTAGGCAAGCCTTAGGCTAGATAAAATGGTCCATCACCTCTAAGTCATGTTCGAACTAATCCGCCCCTGCCTGAACTCGTCTGTTTCTGAAGCTGTCTAATTTTATTTTTTATAAATTTCTGCCTTATTTTAGTGCTTATGCAAGTGATTTCTACTTTATCCAGAACTTGACTACTATTTTCAAACCATATATGCAAGTGTTTTTACTGTGTTTTCTCGTCCAGCACTGGGCTGCTATTTTTCAAGCTATCTGAATTTTGTAATTTTCAAAAGTTCAAAACCTGACATGTTTTTTTTTCTTTATACTTATGCAATCTCAAAATACTTCCATATTTGTTCTTCTATGCTGCTTGTCCGGAAACTGTGTTTCATAAATATTATTAATACATCTGTAGATTTTTCTAAACTGCTACTGCCTCTTTGAAAGTTCTGAACGTTTTACCTTGTGTTGCTTTTCTGCAAAACCTCCAAACTTCTGTTTTAGTTTATAGTCGAGTTTATTTTTTTGAAATATTCTCCTCCTTAGACCTTAAATGTGTTCGAGTCGTGCTAATTATGTGTTCATCTATAGAGGGATACTTTAGCCATTTACATGCATATATGATTCCCTCTATGTGCAAATCCTATTTGTTCTTATATGACGTCTAGAATTTTAACCTTTGAACCTAGGAGTTTAGCCTAGTTCCTACCTTATTGGAATAGTGATCCTAAATGCCCTCTAGGATCTATAGAATGGGACGGGTAATAGCACGTAATAAGTATTCATGACCAATCCACACGCTTAAATAACCTCTACGGGGTGGGAAGGGTAGAATATGGAGATGATGACGATGCGATGATATCATAAAGCGACCCCTCTTTGGGAATATGTGCTGGATATTGTATCGAATGATCCATATTATAATCAAACCTAGGACCCTTTTCTCTTTTGCTTGATTTATTCCACATTTTCTAAAGTAATGTTTTTCAAATTAATTCTCCTTCTACTTTTATTTAAATTATGTCTTTCCCCCTTTTAAATTCTCAAGTTGTTTGAATGTTCATATGCCAACCTTACTTGTTTATTTGCCTTGTCTCTAATTTAAGTCACAATTAGCACGGTGGGGAACCACACTAGTGTATCTTGAGGGGTGCCTAACACCTTCCCCTCAAGATAATTTAAAGCCCTTACCCGAACTCTAGTTTTCTTTCAAAATACTCTCTTCTTCTTAAAAATGTCCTAATGCACTATAATTATTAGGTGGCGACTATTCAACTTCCAATACCCAATTCCCTAATGGGAATAAGAGTTGTTTTGTCCATAATGTCATAAACGCGATTTCACTTCTTTTTTAGTAGTCGGAAAATAGGGCGTCGACAACCATTTTTAGAATAGGTAGTACTCATAGGAATAAAGTGAGCAGACTTGGTCAGCCGATCCACAATCACCCAAATAGTAACAAACTTCTTTGAAGTCCGTGGGAGTCCAACTACAATTCCATGGTGATCCGCTCTCACTTCCACTTCTGACTATCTATCTGTTGAAGCAAGCCACCCGGTTTTCGATGCTCATACTTCACCTACTGAATATTGAGACACCAAGCTACGAATCCCATAATATCCTTCTTCATTCTTCTCTACCAGTAATGTAGTCTCAAATCCTGGTACATCTTCGCGGCACCGGGGGAATACCACGAGCTATGGGACTGCTCTAGAATCAACTCCCAAAGCCCATCTACATTAGGCATACATATCCGACCCTGTATCCTCAAAACCCATCATCACCAATAGTCATATCTCTAGCATCTTCATGTTGAACCTTGTCCTTAGGACAAGCAAATGAGGATCATCATATTGGAGTTCTCTGATGCAATCAACTAAGGAAGACCAAGAAATCACACAAGCTAATACCTGACTAGGCTCCGAAATATTCAACCTCACCAACTGATTGGATAAGGCCTGAACATCAACTGCAAGAGGTCTCTCCCTAATGGGAATATATGCAAAACTCGCCATACTCACTGCCTTCCTACTCAAGTCATCGCCCACCACATTAACCTTTTCCGGATGATACAAGATAGTGATATCATAATCGTTTAGCAGCTCCAACCATCTCCACTGCCTCAAATTGAGATCCTTTTGCTTGAACAAGTATTGGAGGCTATGATGATCAATAAACACCTCACACGATACACCATACAAATAATGCCTCCATATCTTCAATGCGTGATCAACGGAAGCCAACACTGGATCATGAATGGGGTAGTTCTTCTTATGGGGCTTCAACTGACAAGAAGCATAAACAATCACTCTCCCCTCACGCATCAACACACACCCGATACCAAATCGCGAAGCATAGAAATACAATGAATAAGATCCTGAAGTACATCGAAATACTAATACTGGAGCTGTGGTCAAAGTAGTCTTGAGCTTTTAAAAGCTCACCTCGCACTCATACAACCATATGAAACGAGTAGACTTCTGAGTCAATTTGGTCAAGGGTGATTTTATATATGAATATACCTGAACAAACCGACATTAATAACTCGCTAAACCAAAAAAGTTATA
Source organism: Nicotiana benthamiana (assembly GCA_034376525.1). NCBI lineage: Eukaryota > Viridiplantae > Streptophyta > Magnoliopsida > Solanales > Solanaceae > Nicotiana > Nicotiana benthamiana. The sequence continues at coordinate 21,012,684 of CM067337.1, read as the reverse complement.
AATCTCTATGGCTGAAGAAGGTCTGGGCCAAATCTGAACCGACTCAATCTTCTTCAGTCAACGTGAATACTCTCATTAGAAACCACGTTCCACAATAAAGTCACTAAAAATACACATTTGGAGAACTTTGCATAAAGTTTATCCTCCCTCAATCATTGAAACACAACCCTCTAATGCTCCACATGCTCCTCCTGACTATGCAAGTATACCAGAATATCTTCAATGAACACAATTACAAATGAGTCGAGATAAGGCTAAAACACATTGTTCATCAAATGCATGAATGTTGCTGGGGAATTGGTCTGCCTAAACGATATCACAAGGAACTCATAATGACCTTATCGAGTCATGAAGGATGTCATAAGAATGTCCAAGTCCCTAATCTTCAACTGGTGCTACCTTGAACGAAGATCATACTTAGAGAAGACCTCGATCCCTAAAGCTAGTCGAACAAATCATTGATACGAGGCAATTGATATTTGTTCTTAATTGTGATCTTGTTCAATTTCCTGTAATCAATGCGCATCCTCATAGTGCCATACTTCTTCTTCATAAATAGAACAGGCGCCCCCCAGGGCAACATACTAGGTCGAATAAACCCATTATCAAGGAGTTCCTGAAGCTGCTCCTTCAACTCTTTCAACTCTATCAATGCCATATGATACGATGGAATAGAAATGGGCTGAGTTCCCAACACCAAATAAATACAAAAATCAATATCCCGTTTCGGTGGCATGCCTTGCAGGTCGATGACAAACATATCTAGAAAGCCCCTCACTACCGGGACTGAATAAATAGTAGGGGTCTCTACACTAATGACCTTCATGAAGGCTATATAAGATAGATAACCCTTCCCAACCATCTATTGGCCTTCAAAAAATAAATCATTCTACTGGGTACATAACTCGTAGAACCTCTCCACTCAATCTGTGAAAACCTCGAGATAGACAATGTCAATGTCTTAGCATAACAATCTAGAATAGCACGACACAATGATAACCAATCCTTGCCCAATATCACGTCAAAATAGAACTTACTAAGCAACAAGAATCCACTCGGGTATTCAAATTCCCAATATTCACTACACACGACTTATATACATTGTCCACAACAATAGTGTAACCCACCAGAGTAGATACATGAATAGATGAAACAATAGGCTCGCGTGGTATATCCAAATAATTGGCAAAATATGATGACACATACGAAAAAATGGAACCGAGATAAATTAATGTAGAGGCATCTCTGTGGAAGACTAAGATGATACTTGTAATCACCGCATATGAAGCAATAACACCTGTTCTGGCTGGGAGCGTATAGAAACGGGGCCTGACCACCACCTGATTGACCTCCTGTGATGACCCATCAACTTGTCTCATGAGTTATCACTCTAATTCCATCATTTATGCTTCTTATTCCTTTGTATAACGATATTATATACGATAGGGCTTGCTGGCTCGGGTTAAGAAAGGATTTGGTAAGGTTTGAGACACTTAGTCTCTTTTGAGAAAGCTTAAGTTGGAAAAGCACATCGGATGTTTACTTATGTGTTAGAGGGATCGGATATGTGTTTCGATGGTTCGGATATCTTTTAGTGGATTTGGAACTTAGGAGCATGATCAGAATGAGTTTTAGAGGTCCGGAGTAGATTTAAGCATGAATTGTAAAAATTGGATTTTTGGCGATTTTCGGTTGGTAGGTGTGATTTTGATATAAAGGGCGGAATGAAATTATAGGAGTTGTAATAGTTATTTTTTATCAATTGGGTTAGGTATCCAAAATTTTAGGTCATTTGGATGTGATTGGGTTTGTTTGTTTTTATCAAAAGTGTAATTGAGAAGATTTTTGAATTCTTATGCTTGAATCCGATGCGAATTTAGTGTTTTGATATATTTTAGCATTTTGAAGGTTGGAAAAAGTTGAATGAGATTATGGGATATGTTGGTATGTATGGATGTGGTTCCCGAGGCCTTAGATGAGTTTCAGATGATCAATCGGACCATTCCGTGAAGTTTGGATTTGTAGAATTTTTGCTGAGTATTGTAGAAGGTTTAGACCTTCGCATTCGCGAGTGGGTCCTCACGTTTGATAAGGGTATGCTGATGAAGGCGAGGATTTAAACCTTTGCATTCGCAAGTGTCCATTGATCTAAAATATATATCTCTTTCGAGTACGGTGGACCGCGTTCCCGTAGAGGAAAAGTGGGCAGCGAGGTTTCAGGTATTTTGCTCATCGCATTCGCAAGAAGGGTAACACGATCATGAAAGGTGGCCTGAGTGAAGCATTGCATTCGCGATGGAAGGTCGCGATTGCAAAATAGGAAATTTTTGTGAGAGTCATTTATTGCTTCGCGAATGCAAGGCTTTGACCACGTTCGCGAAGAAGAATTTCAGGCCTGCGCAGAAAGTTTAAATAGTCGTCTTGTCCGCGATTTTGGGTTTATTTCTTCCATTGTTGATCATTTTTGGAGATTTTTGAACAGCATTGAAGAGGGATTAAAGGGGAATCACTTTGAGGTAACACTCACGGACTTAAAACTCGATTCTAATGAGAAATGTACCTAATTAATCATGGAACTTAAACCTAAAATTGAAGAACAAGGGCTTAATATTGGAGATATAGAAATTGGGATTTCAGGGGTCGCTATGGATGAATTTGGACGCTTTTTGTATGTATGAACTCGTGGGAAGATAAGGATTCTATTGATATGATTTTTATCGAGTTTTGAGACACGGGCCTAGGGGTCGAGTTTGGCAAATTTCGAATTTCATAGTATTATTAGATTATATTTGTTTGGGATTCGTTCCCTTACAATATTTGATGTTTTGATTCTGAGTTTTGTAAGATTCGATGTGAACGGAGGCCGATTCGAGGGGAAAAGATGTCGCTGAGTTGTATTTTCACCGGTTTGAGCTAAGTAACCATTGTAAATCTAGAACTAAGGGAGGAAAACCTCGGTATAGGACTTGTTTTGATAAATGCAGCGATGCACATATTAGGTGACATGCATGTGGGCATGCACCGGTAGGGATTGTGACTTGGTCCATCCCGTAGCGACTATTAAGCCACGTATCTGATTTGGAACCTTAAGATATTCTGTACATTAGTCATTATAATGTACTATGGGTTGTATACCATGTTTGGCGCCTTGTGTCGACTTGTTGACACCCTTATGGTTATTTTTACTATTTTTCCTCACTCTACTTGTTTGAAACAATATCGTCAGGCATGTTTTACTTGTTTATTTTTTAAAATTGGCTTTATCACTCTACTTCTTAAATGTCAGAACTGTTTGGATTGAGTTCCCAAATTTCTACTGTTGTGCCCGAGAGACTATGAGATTATTGACTGAGAGAGGTTGAGAACCTACTAATGAGGATATTTATATATGTATGAATTATAGATCGGGTTGCATGCCACAGCAATTCTTTTATGGATTAAGATGCACGCCGCAACGATATATATTAGATCGGGTTTCGCGTTGCAGTGATATGATGCTTGGTCTATAGGAGCCCCTCCGGAAACTGTACACCCCAGTGAGCGTAGTCGACCATAAATTATAAATCGGACTGCACGCCGTAGCGGTTACTATGATTTCTATTATTATGAGATATTAATGAACCTGAGTGTTGAGAGTGAGTACTGAGTGATAAGAGTTGAGTTTCGAGTTACTTACAGGCTAGCAGGATGCCATAATCTCAGTGATACCTTGACTGAGGGGCCAGATTATGCTATTTTCATTAATTTCACTCTTTTTCTGAGATAAGCCTTTGTTGGAAAAGGGGCTAAGTATATGATTTCAATTATTTAAACTGAAATTGATGATTTTACAACAAAACTGGTTTTAAACTGTGGAGTTTGATCTGTTATCCTATTGTTTATTCATTATAATATTTGTAACTGCTCATTAATGTTTTGAGACCTTATTTACTTTAGTTACATATTGAGTTAGCTTACTCAGCTTATCTAGAATTTGCCAAAGATACAAGATAGCTGCATGGAATCCGCAGCCCTGATTCCTCCTTCCTATCTTGTTCTTTTTGCATTTTTAAACTTATAATGTAGTAGACAGTCAGTTATGTATTTAGATGCTATAGACTTGTGACTCTACATGTTTGGGTTGTGTTTTCTTATTTTTTATTGTCTTTCGCACATTTTTGTTGTTTTATACACTTGTTATGAAAAGATGATATTTATAACCGTGTTAGAAAATGGTTTATTGAAAGAAAAAGGGTTATGATCGATGCTTTGACTGGCTTGCCTAGTAATGCGATAGGCTCCATCATGACCGGGTATTTGGAGTCGTGACAAGTTGGTGGATCAGCCTTGGTTATATTTGTCTCGCGTTTCATGAGTCGTTTTAGTAGAGTCTCACTGATTAGTGCGGAGAAATTTGTATTTATCCTCGAGAGGCTGCAGGACCTTTTGGAAAAACATCATATTCTTCAAATTCTTGTCGCGCCAATTTGTTGAACCGAGTACTAAAATTATGTTATTCCATTCTCTCACAGATGGTGAGGACACATGCCACCATGTAGGATGGACGACCACCAGTACCACCAGCTGGGGCCACTAGAGGATGAGGACGCGGACAAGGCCGTGGTAGGGGCAAAGTAGCTAGGACAATACCTGCAGATCCACCAGATGCCCTACTTCAGAATAAGGTCCCTGTTGTGGACACTCCAGAGCACCAGCTGTGCCTATTGTGATTTCAGGTCTTAGGGAGGCTATGGATCAGATTCTATCAGTTTGCAGTGGCCTAGCTCAAGTGGTCTTAGTTACTACAACCGCAGCTAGTTCTCAGGCCGGGGGACGTACCCAGACTCCTATTGCTCGCACACTTTGAGCAAGTTGTGCAAGGACTTCAAATATCGGGGAACTTCTATCCCAGTCAATAGCACCAGCTCAGGAATACGTAGTACCAGTTATGTCAGACGACGAGCAGTATCTACTAGAGAGGTTTGGTAGACTTCAGCCTCCAACTTTCAACGGTGCAGAGGGTGATGATGCTCAGGGTTTCTTGGATAAGTGATTGAGGATGCTTCGTACATCGGGTATTCTAACAACCAGTGGTGTAACATTAACTACTTTTAAGTTTTCTAGGGATGCCTTCATCTGGTAGGAGGCATATGAGAGTCGTAGGCCTGTTGGTGTAGTGGCCCTTCCTTAGAAGCAGTTCTTTGTTCTCTTTCTTGAGAAGTATGTGCCATAGTCTCATTGAGAGAAGTTGTGTAGGCAGTTCGAGCAGTTGCATTAGGGAGAGATGTGTGTGATGCAGTATGATATGTGATTCTCTTGTTTACTCGTCATGCGGTCTGGTTGGTTCCCAGAGATCAATAAAGGATCAGGACATTTGTTGATGGCCTCACGTACAAAAATCGGATTATCATGACTAGGGAGAGGGTGACATGTGCTACTTTTAAGAAGGTTGTTGATATCGCCTGTGAGATTGAGTAACTTTACCATAGGATTGAGAGAAGAGGGAGGTTAAAAGGCCTCGGGGGATTTGGTAGGTTTAGTAGTGCTCCTTCGAGAGGTCAATTCTAGCATGGCAACGACCGGCCATCCAGGCAGGCTCATTCAGCTCGCAAGGTTATCATAGGGCATCATTGAGTCATGTTTCTCACAGTTCTCATCTGGGCCACTAATCACTCTGTACCCTACTATCCTAGAGTTCATCCCGTACTCCATCAGTTCAGGACTCTTCCATGCCAGGTCCTTCTACTGGTCTTTCAGATTCAAGGGGTTCCCTTCAGTCCCCATCTCCAACATCGGGGAGTTGTTATGAGTGTGAAGAGTTCATACATATGAGTAGGCAATGCCCTTTACTTCATTATTGTCCATCTCAGTGGAAGGGTCAGCCTTTGACTTCAGCTCCAATTACTTCACCACACGCCAGTCAGCTAGGACTAGAGGTTAGTCAGTCAGGAGTCTACCTGGAGGGGGAGGTAGGCTAGGTGGTGGTTAGGCTTGTTTCTCTACCCTCCTAGGTAGACTAGATACTGCTTCTTCTGATGCCGTGATATCAGTTATTGTCTCAGCCTACCACAGAGATGCCTCTGTATTATTTGATCTAGATTCTACCTTTTCTTATTTTAAATCATAATTTGCCCGTTATTTGGATATGCCCCGCGAGTCTCTTACTTCGCGTATTCATGTATCTACTCTAGTGGGTAATGCTATTATTGTAGACCGTGTGTATCAATTGTGTGTGGTGACTGTTAGGGGTTTAGAGACCCGAGTGAACCTTTAATTATTGTGTATAATGGATTTTGATGTCATTTTGGACATAGTTTGGCTATCTCTGATTTGCGCTATTCTAGACTATCATGTCAAGACAGTCACATTGGATATATCGGGTGTGCAACAGATCGAGTGGCGAGGTTTGACTGGCTATGTTCCTAGTAGGGTTATCTCATTCATAAAGGCCCAGCATGTAGTTGGGAGAGGTTGTCTCTCGTATCTAGCCTTAGCGAGGGATATCAGTGCTAACACTCCCAATATTGATATTGTTCCAATTGTGAGGTATTTCCCCAATGTATTTCCTATAGAGCTATCGGGCATGCTACCAGACAGGGATATTGACTTTGGCATTGACCTGATGCAGGGCACTCATCCCATTTCTATTTATCCGTATATATAGCACCAACGGAGTTGAATGAACCAAAGGAGCAATTTCAGGAACTCTTTGATAAGGGATTCATTCAGCCTAGTGTGTCACCTTGGGGTGCGCCGGTTCTATTTGTGAAGAAGACGGATGGCACTATGAGGATGTGCATTGATTGTAGGCAATTCAACAAGGTAATAGTTAAGCACAAGTATATTTTTCCTCGCATTCATGACTTATTTGACCTGCTTTAGGCAAAGAGAGTGTTCTCCAAGATTGATCTATGTTTAGGTTATCACCAGTTGAAGATCGGGAACTCGGATTTTCCTAAGATAGCTTTCAGGACCTGATATGGTCATTATGAGTTCTTGGTAATGTCTTTTGGGCTGACCAGTGCCCCAGGAGCGTTCATGAATTTTATGAACCGCATGTTTCGGTCTTATCTCGACTCGTTTATCATAGTTTTCATTGATTATATTCAGGTGTATTCACGTAGTCTAGAGGAGCACGCGGAGTATTTGAAAGTTGTGCTGCAGAGATTGAGGGAGGAAAACCTTTATGTAAAATTCTCCAAGTGTGAGTTTTGGCTGCTTTCTTAGGGCACGTGGTGTCCAAAAGGGGTATTAAGGTTTATCTGAAGAAGATACAGGCAACTCAGAGTGGGCCTAGACCTTCCTCAGCCATAGAGATTCACAGCTTTCTTGGTTTTGTGGGCTATTATCGCCGGTTGGTTCGGGGGTTCTCGTATATATCATCGCCTTGACCAAGTTGACTCAGAATTGTGCTTCATTTGTGTGGTCGAATGAGTGTGAAAAGAGCTATCAGAAGCTCAAGACAGCGTTGACTACAACTCTAGTGCTCGTTTTACCATCAGCTTCAAGTTTATATACCATATTTTGTTATGCTTCAAGAGTTGGTATTGGTTGTGTTTTGATGCACGAGGGTAGAGTTATTGCTTATGATTCACATCAGTTGAAGCCCTATTAGAAGTACTACCTCATTCATGATTTATAGTTGGCTTCCATAGTTCACGCGCTGAAGATTTGGAGGCATTACTTGTATGGTGTGTCTTGTGAGGTGTTTACTGATCATCGTAGGCTCCAGCACTTGTTCAAGCAGAAGGATCTCAATTTGAGGCAGCAGAGGTGGTTGGAGTTGCTTGAGGAATAAGATATCACTATATTTTACCATCCGGGAAAGGTCAATGTGGTGGCTGATGCTTTGAGCCGATTGTCGGTAAGTATGCTAATTTTTGCATATATTCTAGTTAAGGAAAGACCTCTTGCAGTTGATTTTCATGCCTTGGCAAATCAGTTCATGAGGTTGGAGATTTTGGGGCTTAGTAGGGTATTGGCTAGTGTGGTTTCAGGGTCTTCTTTATATGATTGCATTAGAGAGTGTCAGTATGATTATCCGCATTTTCTTTTCCTTATGGACATAGTTCAGCATGATCATGCAAAAAATGTGACCATTGGTGATGATGGGGTATTAAGGATCCACGGCCGGATATGTGTGCCCAATGTGGATGGGCTTCAGGAGTCGATTTTGGAGGAGGCCCAAAGCTCGCAGTATTCCATTCATCCTGGTGCCAAGAAGATGTATCAGGATTTGAGGCAGCATTATTGGTGGAGGAGAATGAAGAAAGACATTGTGGGATTTGTTACTCGGTGTCTCAATTGTCAGCAGGTGAAATATGAGCATCAGAGACCGTGTGTCTTGCTTCAGCGAATGGATATTCTAGAGTGGAAGTGAGAGAGGATCACTATAGACTTTGTGGTTGAACTTCCACGTACTTTAATGAAGTTCGATGCTATTTGGGTGATTGTGGATCGGATGACCAAGTCCTCTGCACTTCATTCCTATGTGTACTACCTATTTTTTAGAGCTGTTGGCAGAGATCTATATTCGAATTCGTTTGCATGGTGTCCCAGTTTCCATCATTTCAAATAGGGCACTCAATTTACATCGCAGTTTGGAGGTCTGTGCAGCGAGAGTTGGGTACTCTGGGTGAGCTGAGCACAACTTTTCACACTCATATGGATGGGCAGTCCAAGCACCCTATTCAGATATTGGAAGACATGTTGTGTGCTTGTGTCATTTATTTTGAAGAGTCATGGGATTAATTTCTACTGGTTGGAGAGTTTACGTATAATAATAACTACTAGACGAGTATTCAGATGACTTCATATAAGGCTTTGTATGGGGGACGCTGTAGATTTCTAGTTGGTTGGTTTGAGTCGGATAAGGATAGGCTACTGGGGATAGACTTTGTTCAGTATACTTTAGAAAACGTGAAGGTGATTCAGGAGAAGCTTCGTACATCGCAGTCGAGACAGAACATTTATACTGAAAGGAATGTTTGAGATGTGTCCTACATGGTTAGTGAGAAGGGTGTGCTAGGCCTTTTAAGGTGCTACAGAGGATTGGGGAGGTGGCTCATGATCTTGATTTGCCACCCATCTTGTCGAGTGTGCATACGATATTTTATGTTTCTATGCTCAAAAAGTATATTGGGGATCTGCCTCATGTTCTGGACTTCAGTACGGTTCAATTGGATGGTGATTTGATTTATTATCTGGAGCCAACAACTATTTTGGAGCATTAGGTTCAAAAGTTGAGATAAAAGGATATAGCTTCAGTGAAAGTGTAGTGGAGAGGTCGGCTTGTGGATAAGGCTACCTTGGAGACCAAGCAGGATATGCGAAGAAGATATCCTAACCTGTTTGAGGCATTAGGTATGTTTCTTGATTCGTTCGAGGACAAACATTTGTTTCAGTTGGGGAGGATATGACAAACCAGTCAATCGTCTCATGAGTTACCACTCAATTTATCCCATTTCTACTTCTTATTACATTGTCTACTTGTTCAATACGTGATCGGGCTGGTTGGCTCGGGTTTGAAAATGATTTGGTAAGGTTTAAGACACTTAGCCTCTTTTAAGGAGTCTGAAGTTGAAAAGTCAACCATATATTGACTTATGTATTGGAGGGGTGAATGTGGGTTCCAATGGTTTAGATAGCTTCGGGAGATGATTTGGAACTTAGAAGAGTTTTGGAGGTTCTGATTAGATTTAGGCTTGAATTGGCAAAATTGGATTTTTGGCGATTTCTGGTTGGTGGGTAAGTTTTTATATAGAGAGCAGAATGGCATTTTGAGAGTTGCAGTAGTTCCTTTATGTCATTTAGCATATGTGTGAAAAATTTCAAGTCATCTAGACGTGGTGTGGTTGGGTTTTTATCATAAACGTAATTTAGAAGATTTTTGAATTCTTAGGCTTGAATCCGATGCGAATTAGGTGTTTTGATATTGTTATGACTGTTGCGAAGGTTGGAACAAATCTGAATGAGGTTATGGGATATGTTGATATATTTGGTTGATATCCTGGGGGCCGCGGGTGAGTTTCAGGTGGTCAATCAGACCATTCCATAAACTTTGGAATTGCAGAATTTCTGTTGAGTGTTGCAGAAAGTTTAGACCTTCCCATTCGTGAGTGGGTCCTCGCATTCGCGAAGGGTCAGCTGATGAAGGCTGGGATTTAAGCCTTCACATACGCAAGGCAGGCTACGCGTTTGCAAAGGCTGGGCATTCAGTTATCGCGATCGTGTGAGGTAGACCGCGTTCATGTTGAGGAAAGTGGTCAGTGGGGTTTGAGGTATTTTATTCATCGCGTTTTTGTGAAAGAGGTAACACGATCGCAAACAGTTTCTTTAATAAAGCATTGCTTTTGCAATTAGAAGGTCACAATCGCGAAAGTTGAAATTTTGGTCATAGTTATTTTGCGCTTCGTGAACGTGAAGGTTTGACCACGTTCACTAAGAATGATTTTTGGTCTAGGCAGAAGGTTTAAATCATGGTCTTGTCTGCGATTTTGGGGATTATTTCTTCCATTGTTCATCGCTTTTGGAGCTTTTTGCAGAGGATTGGAAAGGGATTCAAAGGGAACCACTTGGAGGTAAGATTCATAGAAATAAAACTTGATGCTAATGTGAAATCTACATTATTAATCATATAATATAAGCCTATAAATAAAGAACTAGGGCTTGAAATTGGAGACCTAGAAATTTGGATTTCAGCAATAGTTTATGGATGAATTTTGAAGCTTATTGTATGTATGAACTCATGGGAGGATAAGAATTCCGTTGATGTGATTTTTATCGAGTTTCGAGATGTGAGCCCAGTGGTCGGGTTTGGCAAATTTCGTGATTTCTGGTATTAATTGATTATTTTAACTAGGGCTTCATTCCCTTAGCATATTTTGATTCCCTGATTCTGGTTGTTGTTAGATTCGACGCGAGTGGAGGCCGATTCGAGATGAAAAGGCATCGCGGAGTAGTATTTTAGTCGGTTAGAGGTTAGTAACCATTGTAAATCTGGAAGTAAGGGTACAATACCTTGGTATTTGACTTGTTTTGATAAATGCGGTGACACATGCTAGGTGACGGGTGTTTAGGCATGCACCGGTGGGATTGTAACTTGGTCCTTCATGTAGCGACTATTAAGCCACGTATTTGATTTCGAACCTTATTATATTCCGTACTTAAGTCATTTTACTGCATTATGGGTTATATGCCACGTTTGGGGCCTTGTGCCGACCTGTTGAGACCCCTTCGGGGCATTTTTACTATTTTTCCTCACTCTATTTGTTTGGAAGCACATCCTCAGACATGTTTTACCTATTTATTATTTAAAACTGATTTTATCACTCCACTTCTTAAATGTGAGGACTACTTGGATTGAGTTCCCTAATTTCTACGGTTGTGCTCGACAGGCTGTGAGGTTAATAACTGAGAGAGGTTGAGAACCTAATGGTGTGGATATATATATGAATTATGGATCAGGCTGCACGTACTTATATGGATCGGGCTACACGTCGCAGCGCTATATATATATATGATCGGGTTGCGTGCCACATCGATATGACTTTGGTCTATGGGAGCCCCTCCGGAGTCTGTACACGCCTAAAGAGCGTAGTCGGCAATAAATTATGGATTGGGCTACACGGCGCAGTGGTTACTATGATTTCTACTATTATGATATATTATTGAGCCTGAATGATGAGATTGAGTACTGAGTGGCAAGAGTTGAGTCACGAGTAACTGAGAGGCCGTCTGAGAGGCCATATTCTGAGTGATACCTATCCCGAGGGATCCAGTTACGATATTTTTACTAATTTCACTCTTCATCTAAAATAAGCTTCTTTTGGAAAAAGTGATAAGTATATGATTTCAAGTATTTAAACTGAAATTCATTACGTTATAACGAAACTAAACTGTGGAGTTTGATCTGCTATTTTGTTGTTTATTCATTTATATGATTTTTAGCTACTCGTCACCATTTTCAGACCTTGTTTACTTTAGTTACTTAGTGAGTTTGCGTACTCACGTTAGTCCCTACATCTTGTGTGCAGTTCTAGGTGCCCGAGCTGCATTGTGAGGGCCCTAAACTTATCCAGAGTTTGTCGGATATTGCAAGTTAGTTGCATGGCATCCTCAGCCTTGCTTCCTCCCTCCTATCTTGTTCTTTTCCATATTTTTAGACTTATGATGTAGTGGACAGTCGGTTATGTATTTAGAGGCTGTAGACTTGTGACACCAGATGTTTGGACTGTGCTTTCTTATACTTTACTGATTTAAGCACATTTTAGTTGTTTTAAAGATTTGTTATAAAAATTTGGTATTTAAACCCATGTTGAAAAATTGTTTCTTACAAGAAAAAGTGCTATGATCAATATTTGGGTTGGCTTGCCAAGTAACATGATAGGCTCCATCACGATCGAGTACTTGGGGTCGTGACACCTCCCCTCTTGGGCGACCACTAGCTGACTGACCTCCAACCCGAGCTGACTAAGAGGGTGGGTAAGTTGCTGGTGCTGAAGTAAAAGGCTGACTCCTCTACTGCGATTTACCTCCCATAAGTTGGGCATAGAACCTCTTGATATGACCCAATTCTCCACACTTGAAGAAACCACTCGTAGCAAGTGGTTGTGGGGACTGAAAGGATTCACGAGCACCGGGATGTCCACTGGATGAACCAGGTATAGATGAGCCCCAAACTGATGGTGCCTGAGTCGAACTCTAAGGTGGAAGGGTACTAAGAGACGAGTGACAATGATGTGAACTGTGAGAATCATGGCAGGATGACCCACCACGGTGACCTGAACGGGCTGGCTCAGTATGTCTAAATGAACGACCTCTGCCGTAATAAAGCTGACCTCCCGAAGGAACACCACTAATGCTACCAGATCCCCAAAATCTTGGCTTCCCTCTTATCCCGCTCCTGGTCGCGAACTGAATCTATCTCTCTAGCAATGTCAACCACCTCTTTAAAAGGAGCGTGAGACTCTCTCTGGTCATAAAATTTTGTAGCTTATAGTTGAGCCCATTAAAAACCTCCTGATCCTCTCCCTATCCGTAGGAACTAGACATATAGCATGACGGGAAAACTTAAAGAATCTTATCTTATATTGCGATACGGTCATTTCCCCTTAATACAGTTGAGCGAACTGCCTATGCAGCTCCTCTCTACAGGAAGGCGGTATATATTTCTCTAGGGAAGAGAATAGAGAACTCATGCCATGTAAATGGAGTGCACCAACACCCCTACACCTCTCATAAGCCTCCCACGAAGTAATGGCAGCTCTAGAAAAATGAAAAGTAGTGAATAAGACCCCACTAGTCTGTAGAATACCCGTTGTACAAAACATCCTCTGATACATATCCAAGAAACCCTAGGCATCCTCGCCCTCTGCACAACTATAAATTGGAGGTTGAAGTCTACCAAATCTCTCCAATCGACTCTGATTGTCACCACGGATAACTGGTAACCATAAAACCCTAAGCAGGTTCAACCGGTTGGGTGGTGTTGCCTTCGTTGTCTAGAGTCCCTGAACAACCTGCTCGGGTGTACGAGCGGTGGGTGTCTGAGTGCCTCCCTCAGACTGAAAAGCAACTGTCGTAGTAGAAACTATGATTCCCTGAACAAAACTTGTGCACAAGGTCAGAATCTGAGCGAAGGTCCCTTAGAGACCCGGAATAACAATTGGCACAGTCGCTGCCTAAGCTTGTACTAGTGGAGCATCCCCCGTTAGGTCCTGATCATGAATTGGGGCACGGGTTGATCTATTGGTGCTGTCCTAGCTTCTGTACGTGCTAAACCCCTTCCCCTAACATGGCCATCCTCAGCCTCTAATGGCCGCAACTTGTTGTACTGGTGGTCGTCCGTCTAGACCGGCATCACGTGTCTTCACCATCTGTGAGACAATAGAATAACAGAAGTTTATTACCAGAATCAACAGACTTGCATGATAAGAATTCAAGAATGTGAATTTTTTCCTAAAGGTTCTGCAGCCTACCGATGTTAAGTACGGATGACTCTGTACCGATCTGCGAGACTCTACTAAACCCGCTCATAACCCATGAGACCTATGTATCCTAGGCTCTGATATCAACATGTCATAACCCAAAAATCGGCCCGATCGTAATGCCGCCTAAAGTGAAACTAGGCCAGCCAACCTTCCTCAAAATACTCCATATCTCATTTAAGAACTTAAGAACACTACTTTTTAAACTAAATGCGATAAAAGGTAAAAGTAGAATCAAAGCAAGTAGAAAGTTTAATATCCAAATGAACACTTTTGGATATATCCTTTGAGTTTGCATCTTTGGTCAATTTTGGTCATATCAGACATTTTGCAGAATGGGTCATTTTTGCAAATCGATTTTGGGCTCATGATTATTTGGAGTTTGAATCCATATAATCCTTAGTGAGGTATTTTTCCATGTCTTAGAGGTCACATTTGTTGAGATTTCATTAATAACCGCCCTTGGCCATGTAGGTCATTTTGAAAAAATAGTCTTATGCGTAGTGTCTCGGTTCACTTAATGAGTTTGGTCTTATTTTTCTCATTCACGTATGGATTCATTTGCCAGAGAGGAGCATGAAAGATACTTTAGGACCATTGCAAACAGGAGCTGCTTGAGGAGACTTTTTATATTATTTTTACTTTGTTGTTCATGTTTTATTCTAGTCTTTTCCACTAAAGTTAGTCTTTTAAATGGTGTCAACGCATGTTCCAGTCAAGCCGAGTTAGTTGAGTTCTTGTTACCGTACCTCGTATTTTGTATTTTTGACAATAGAAAAACCAAAAAAACACTATTATTATGAAAATTCCAAAAAGATTTTTGTGTCTTAGTTTATTTTGTCCATTATTTTTTTGAATTACGCTTGATCTAATTCATGAGGGACATGATATGTAGGCTACCTACATAGGGATCGATCGAATTATTATTAAAAAACAAAACAAAAAGAAAGAAAAAAAAGAAAAGAAAAAAGAGAGGATGAAGTTGTGGGACGTGAGAAATGAAAGGAAAGAAAAGAGCGATAATCAGAAAGAAAATAGGGGAAAGGAAATAAAAAACAAAGAGGTGTTAGAAAGGAAGATGAAGAAGGAATTAGGAAAGGATTTGTTGGACAAGCTAGTGTCAGATAAAGAAAACCAACATTAATATCGTAGTATTCATTGTTTTGTTATTCGGTTATACTGTCAGGAGCATCCCGAGGCTGACCACACTCGGTAGGAAAGACTATGGATTTTATTATTTTCGAGGCAAGAGGTCGTTCCCTTAGTTAAATTTATTCGGAAAATGCCTTGAAGAATTTGTATTTATTTTATTTTAGGTGTATGCGCGGAAGTGGATGTAATTGGAGGTCGTGGCGAACATCGTAGAAGAAGTAGCGTAGGATAATTTAGAACTTTAATTTTTCTTCTTTTAGTTGTCTTTCATTTAGGTGGGGATGACCTCGAGCCTCTTTTGATTATTTATTTTCTTTTTGTGTGTTATTACCTCAATACGAATATTTTAAAAGCCGACTAGATCTAATACACAATCGTACTAGTTACAGGACTTGGGGAATGCCTAACACCTTCTCCCCTAGTCAAATGAACCCCCTTACCCGAGTCTCTGGTGCAGACATAGTTTTTTATCGTAAGTGTTTCAAAATGAAAATCATATTAAAAACGGTGACCTGGCACACTAAAACCAATGTCAGGTGGTGACTCTGAGTTATTTTCTGTTGAACACAATTTTGTCACTTTCTAATTGAAAACCAGTAGCGCATAATAATTTAGAACTTTAATTTTTCTTTATTTAATTTTCTTCCACTTAGGTGGGGATGATCTCGAGCCTCTCTTGATTGTTTATTTTTTATGTGTTATTAAATAAGTTAAAATATTTTAAAAGCCGACTAGATCAAGTACGCAACCGTACTAGTTAAAACACTTAGTGAGTGCTTAATGCTTTCTCCCCGAGTTAATTAAACCCCCTTACCCGAATCTCTGATGCAGACTTAGTTTTGGATCTTAAGTGTTATAAAAGGAAAATTATTTTAAAAACGGTGACCTGGCATACTGAAACTAATTTCAGGTGGCGCCTCTAAGTAATTTCCTTCTAAACAAAATTTTGTTTCTTTCTAATTGAAAACTCTTTTGAGCTTATTTTTAAGAGGGTTAGTGAAGTGAAAAAAAAGTGTGACTGACACACCTCCTTTTTCCTACACCCGCAAAGGCATAAAGGAGTTTTTTTAATTATTGGACAATCGAAACAGTATTTGTTATTTAGATTCAGAGTCCCACTTATGATAGGTTTGGCTTTTGGTGTCACAAGTCAGCGGATTATCTAGAATCCCGAATTGAGGAAATTTTTGACTTTCCAAATGAAGTCTGCAAACAAGAAATTCTAAGTAAGGAATTCTATTGATTCGAGGGAAGGTGTCATGCACCCTTGGATCTCGTAGTTCTATCATGGTCGCTTAATCTATTATAAATGGCTAAATATTTATTTTAATACATGTTTCGATTAATAGTGCAATTTTAAATTACTTACCGCTTTTAAGAAAAAAATTTAGGAATTTACAACATTGTTAAAACATATCTCGAACCACGTCATATAAATGCACCCATGATTTTTGACATATTCTAATGTCGTTGAGATTCAGATTTGGGTCACATAAATATACACCCGAGTTTAAGAAGGTAATATTATTTAAATGACGGGCCTAAAGAAACTAGCATATTATTAACTTTGCGGGAGGCCATGAAATTCGCTAAATGGCTCACCCCGAATTCTAAACATTTTTACATATGTATGTAAAAGGGGCCATGCAATTTATGAATTTTTATTTGGCGCGGCGCACCTCATTTTATATTAAAGGCCAACCTAAAAGAACTATGTTTTTCTGTTAATGATTGTATCCGAAGGCCTATGAATTCATTAGCATTATTGATTACTATTACTAAAAGCATTCAAGGTATTTGGGCCTCAAGTTCAAGTCCACTTTTAAACAAGGGGAAAGCCTCTTTAGCAATTGGGTTGTCATATAACTGGACGGACCCTCTCAATGAAGTATCAAAACTTTGGGCCCAAAATGAGCCCAACACAAAGTGAGGGGAGAATGTTAAGCGCTATGAACCTGGCTATTATTCAATTGGGCCTATGATGAGCTCAATATTTATAATCTAACTAACGTGAACCAAAGCTCAATCAATATTAACAGTAAAATGAATATCGAGGACCTGATGATCTGTTTTAAACAGAATCTTATATCAAATAATAGTGATCTAACATATATACTCAATCGCATTTTTTTAAAAGTTAAAACAGATTAACATATTTATTGGAATAACAAAGAACACGATGATGCTCAATTTACAGATTATCATTAAGGAGTATTTTGTTTGAGTGTTTAGTGTTTTATAAACTTGTAAGAGAATTATGATTCTCTTGTTGTAAGGAACTTGTGTTTCCTTGGTTGAAGTCTTGGAGTGTTGTATCTCCAAGCAAAGGTGTTAAGGCTTGTGTCCTTAAGTTGTAAAGGTTTGTTGAGCACCCGTGAGCTTAACAAGTTAGTGGAAAATCTCGAGAGAGTCTCTCGGGGACTGGACTAGCCACGTGTTGTGGTGAACCAGAATATATCGGTGCGTTCTTTCCTTTTTGTTTATTTAACGCACTTATTTATTTCCTGCAAATTTTAATTTCCGCAAGCTTACGCTAAATTTTATTATAACGCTATTCACCCCCCCTCTAGCGTTAAGCGTATTATTAACAATTGGTATCAGAGCCCAACTCTCTGAAAACTTAACAGTTTGAGAGAACCATCCATGGCTTCTACTCGTGATTCTTTTGCAGGAATTGATGAAGGACAGTGCTCCACACGACCACCTCTATTCAACGGTACAAATTACACGTACTGGAAGGAGAGGATAAAGATTTTCGTTCAGTCCAACAGCTTTCACCTTTGGAAGGTGATAATGAAGGGAAACCAAATTCCAACAAAGAAGGTGGAAAACGAATGGGTTCCCAAGTCCGAGGATGCGTATGACGCAGATGACATCCGAAAGGTTCAAAATAATGCTAAAGCAATTAATTTAATATATTGTGCTGTTAATGCTGACGATTACAGGAAAATATCGTGTTGCACAACGGCAAAGGAGATGTGGGACAAGCTAGAAGTTACGTACGAAGGTACGGACCAGGTAAGGGAAGCAAAAATTGATTTCCTAACCCATTCTTATGAATTATTTCACATGAAGGAAGGTGAAAAGGTGGACGAAATGTTTGAGCGATTTTCAATAATCGTAAATGACCTACATGCTCTCAAAAAAACATTCACGGATAGAGAGCTCGTGCGAAAAATTCTTAGAAGTCTCACACCGGCATGGAGATCAAAGGCCGATGCAATTCAAGAATCCATTGGCATTTCAAACGTCACCATCGACGCACTAAGAGGTAACCTTAAGACCTATGAATGTACTATTCTTAACCCTTTTGTTGATGATCAAAGGAGGCAAAGAATAGCTCTAAAGGCGAGCACAAGCGAACCGCAAATTGATGAGGAAGGAGACAACGAGTTTGGACTCGTTATCAAAAGATTTCAAAAGTTCATGCGCAAGGAGTATGAACGCAAGGGCAAAAAGCAAGGCAAACAAATCAAGTGCTATGAATGTGGTGAAACCGGGCACATCGAATCAAATTGCCCAAACATCAAAAAGGAGAAGAAACCTTTTAAAAAGCAACGTGCATACATTTCTTGGGGAGGCGACTCCAGAGATGAGTCAAGCGAAGGAGAAGAAGACGAAGCAGCAAATCTTTGCCTTATGGCACAAGAAGACAACAAAGATGAGGTATGTCAAATCTCGTCTAAAAACTTCTTTACTCTTGAAGAAATGCAAACTGCTTTTGATGAATTATATACTGAATTTATTAAGGCTTCAAAAACTATTAAGGGCATAAAAGAAAATGCTTCATTAAAAGAAAAGGATTTACAAAAACAACTTTCTTTGAAAGAAAAGGATTTAGAAAAACTGGTTTTAGAAAATGAAAAGCTGAAAGAGGAAAACAAGTTTTTTGGAAAAAGAAGCGCCGATAAGCCCGAAAGTTCTACTAAAAATTGTTCTTCTTGCTTGCATCTCAAAAATGAGGTAGATAGACTCAAAGGTACCTTAGATAAATTTAATTCTTCCCATAAGAATTTGAATGAGGTCCTTGTAAATTTGAAATCAACCAAGCATGGCATAGGATTTAAGAATGAGGTTAAAGAAAAGGTTGAAGCCAAACCCCAACCACCTAAGGCTAAACCTAGGACTAATAAAACAAATGCTTATCCTAGAAATAGCAATCCTAGAACCAATATGCATGCTAGACAAAATGTTGAACATTTTAGGAGACCTAGAAATGACTTACCACCTAGAAATAGTTACCCTAGAAATGATGCATATTTTAGGCCAAATGTTGAACCTTTGAGAAGACCTAGAAATGGCCTTCAACCGAGAAACAATTACTCTAGAAATGCTGCCCATCCTAGAGCTCATAGTAGGAGAAATAATTCTCATGAAATGCGAAATAGTCATAGTGTTCAAAATAGAGTAAGAATTTTTCATCCGTCTAGTTACTATGAACCTAGACGGATGCATAACCCAAATGTGACTTGTCATTATTGTAGACGTATTGGTCATATTGCTCCTGCATGCTTTACACGTCATAGACATATTACTCAATTGCATCATTATAATATGCCTAACCCCCAAGGACCCAAGATGGCATGGGTACCTAAAGAACATTAATTTGTTTTGTAGGTGTCCTTGAAGGGATCAAGTGTACAATGGTACCTTGATAGTGGATGCTCCAAGCATATGACGGGAGATGAATCCAAATTCCTTCAATTAGAGAACAAAGAAGGAGGAAGTGTTATCTTCGGTGATAACAATAAAGGAAAGATCATCGGCATCGGCTCGGTCGGTAAGGATGAAAATTCCTCTATTAAGCATATATTACTTGTTAAAGGATTAAAGCATAGTCTCTTGAGCATAAGCCAATTGTGTGACAAGGGAAATCTTGCTTTATTTGATTCGGATGAATGCTTAGTGTTCAGACGTAGTGATTTCAAAATTATCCTCCGTGGTTTTAGAGTGGATAATATTTATATGGTTGATCTTGCTAATTCCTCACCCGATTATGTTGATTGTCTAATGAGTAAAGAGGATGATACTTGGCTATGGCATCGTAGAGTAGCACATATCAATATGCATCTTTTGAACAAATTGATTTCTCAAAACTTAGTTGTTGGTCTTCCCTTTTTAAAATTTGAAAATGACTCTATTTGTGACTCGTGTCAAAAAAGGAAGCAAACAAAAGCATCTTTCAAATCTAAAAACATTGTTTCGACTTCTACACCATTGCAATTGCTTCATATGGATTTATTTGGTCCCTCTCGCATTGAAAGTCTAGGAAGAAATAAATATGCTTTTGTGATTGTTGATGATTACTCGAGATTTACTTGGACTTTATTTCTTGCCAATAAAAGTGATGCTTTTCAAAATTTTAAATATTTTCTTAAGCGTGTTCAAAATGAGAAAGAAACAACCGTCACTTCAATTAGAAGTGATCATGGGGGAGAGTTTGATCACAATCTCTTTGCGGACTTTTGTGACGAACTCGGAATCGAGCATACCTTTTCCGCTCCACGTACACCACAACAAAATGGGGTGGTGGAAAGGAAAAATAGGTGTCTCGAAGAGATGGCTAGAACCATGCTCGACGAAGCTAAGATACCCAAACATTTTTGGGCAGACGCTGTGAGTACCGCTTGCTATGTTCTAAATAGAGTAGTAATTCGGTCGATACTCATGAAAACCCCATATGAACTTTATAAGGGTAGAAAACCAAATATTTCCCATTTTAGAGTTTTTGGTTGCAAATGTTTTGTTCATAACAATGGCAAAGACCAATTGGGTAAATTTGATGCTAAGTCGGATGAAGGTATTTTCATTGGATATTCCTCACGTAGTAAAGCATATAGGGTCTTTAATAAAAGAACCCAAATTGTAGAGGAATCCCCTCATGTTGTATTTTCCGAAAATAATGCTCGCTTGGCGAGAAAGGATTCCGGTTTTGATCTTGCAGGTATCTTAGATAGCATGAAAGACAAAATACAAGAGGAACCACCCAAGGAAAATAAAGATGAAACTGAGGAACAACCAACGGAAGAAGCGCCACAATTGGAAAAAGAAATGAATATGCCTAACGAGTGGAGGACAATAAAAGATCACCCTCTCGAACAGGTAATTGGCAACGTTGGAGACAAGGTAAGTACCCGAAACTCTCTCAAAAATACCTTAGAACATACTGCTTTTGTTTCTCAAATTGAACCCAAAACCATCTCAGAAGCAACTGGGGGATGAATTTTGGACCTTGGCAATGCAAGAGGAGCTTAACCAATTCGAACGCAATGACGTTTGGGATTTGGTGCCAAGACCCGAAGGTCATACCATAACTGGTACGAAATGGGCTTTTCGCAATAAACTAGATGAAAATGGTATAATCACTAGAAACAAAGCTAGGCTTGTAGCAAAAGGCGATAATCAATAAGAAGGTATTGACTATGAGGAAACATATGCTCCCGTAGCTAGATTAGAAGCTATTCGCTTATTGCTTGCATTTGCCTCTTCTATTTATTTCAGATGGATGTGAAAAGTGCTTTTCTAAACGGTTTTATTCAAGAAGAAGTTTATGTTGAACAACCCCCCGGTTTTGAAAACTTTAAATCTCCTGATCATGTTTTCAAGCTCAAAAAGGCTCTTTATGGTTTAAAACAAGCTCCCCGAGCTTGGTATGAAAGATTAAGCAATTTTCTTTTGGAAAATGATTTCATTAGGGGGAAAGTTGACACAACTCTCTTTGTTAAGCATAAAAACAATGATATCTTGTTAGTTCAAATATATGTAGATGATATTATATTTGGTGCTACTAACAATGTTTTATGCAAGGAATTTTCCGATTTAATGACAAGCGAATTTGAGATGTCTATGATGGGTGAGTTAACATTCTTTTTGGGATTACAAGTAAAGCAAATGAAAGAAGGTACATTCATTTGTCAAGCCAAATATTGCAAAGAATTGCTGAAACGATTTGAGATGAACAATGCAAAAGAAATGGCAACTCCCATGAGCACATCCGATCATCTAGACAAAGATGAGAAAGGTAAGGAAGTTGACACCAAAAAGTATCGAGGTATGATTGGCTCTCTTCTTTATCTTACTGCTAGTCGTCCGGACATCATGTTTAGCGTGTGCTTATGCGCTCGTTATCAATCGTGTCCGAAGGAGTTCACCTTACTGCGGTAAAACGGATTTTAAGGTATCCTGTTGGTACTACAAATGTGGGTCTATGGTACCCCAAAGGCTCTTCATGCCAACTTGTTGGCTATTCCGATTCCGATTTTGCTGGATGCAAATTGGACCGCAAGAGCACTAGTGGCACTTGCCATTTGCTCGGTAGCTCTCTCGTTTCTTGGTTTAGCAAGAAACAAGTAAGTGTTGCGTTGTCCACAACCGAGGCTGAATATGTAGCCGCAGGGAGTTGTTGCGCTCAAATCCTATGGATGAAACAACAACTCTTGGACTATGGCCTAAGTCTTAATCATATCCCTCTTAGATGTGATAATACTAGTGCCATATGCTTGACGAAGAACCCCGTTCTTCATTCGCGGACGGAACACATTGAAATTAGACATCATTTTATTAGAGATCACGTTATCAAAGGCGATGTCGAAATTGAATTTGTTGAAACCAAAAACCAATTGGCAGACATCTTTACAAAGCCTTTAGAGAAAGAGTCCTTCTTCCGAATTCGCAGTGAACTCGGGATCCTTGACTCCACGTTGATCTAAGTCATGCATTGCATTTTTTTCATGATTTCTAACTTGAGCGTCGGAGACGTCTAACGATTTTTGCAGGTATCGCCCAAAAAGGAAAGGGGGATAATAAAGCATGACGCGCAAGAGTCGAGTCTTCTTCAGAAAAATCTGTTTCCCTCATCTAGTAATTGATTATCTCGTATCAATAATCGATTGTAATGCTATCATTTGAGCTATTATACTCTCTTTATATAATCACACCTTCTTTCCAATAAATAAACAAGGTTTATTTCATCTTTGGCATCTTATTATTATTTTTGCTAATGGCAAAAGGGGGAAGATAACGGGTATGAGGCACTCTCAAGTTATAAGCCTAAATTTAGGGGGAACAAATTGCATACTTGTTGCATGTATATACTTGTCTTGAATCGTCAATATAAATTGCTTGTCTTGCATATCCCGCTTAATGTTTGCCATTATCAAAAAGGGGGAAATTGTTGGAAACACGTTCTTAATGAAATATATTAAGACGTGTGTTCTTTTGTATAGGTTTTGATGAATGACAAACGAAGCGAAAATTGATATATGACGAAGTTCAAGAAACAAGCGCACAATTGATATACAACGAGATTCAAGCTCAAGACAAAGTTTTATAGTTTAATTGAGTCATTCTTAATTGTGATCTTGATCCTACAACTTGACTCGTAACATGGCTTCTCTCATAAAACTATTTTCCAAAATCATGCATATTTAATTTAATGTCAAATGATTTTAAATCATGCATATTTACAGTAGTAAAAATAATTTTTAGACATGCCTTAAAAATCTGGACTAAGATAATCGACTATGTACTTATGATAATCGATTGTTTTAAGCCAAGACTACATGACAATCGATTGTGAACTAGTGACAATCGATTGTGAGTAAGACAGTGAGCATCATGTTTTTCAAACCTGCATGACAATCCATTGTGAACTAATGACAATCGATTGTGACTGAAGCAGTGTCCATCAAAGTTTTTCAAAACTCAGAATAATCGATTATAAACTAATGGTAATCGATTATGTTGAGACAGTGTCTTCCAGTGATTTTCAAATTTATTAAATAATCGATTGTTACATTGGACAATCGATTGTCAAAGAGACAGTGTCTAAAATGTTTTTCAAAAACTGATAAGTAATCGATTGTTGACTTTGTGCAATCGATTGTGAAGCTGACCGTTGTCGTAAAGTTTTCAAATACCGTCAGGTAATCGATTATTGATTCTGTATAATCGATTGTTTTGATTAAAATCCGGAAAAGATTTTTTGAACGTTATTGGGTAATCGATTATTGATTTTGTATAATCGATTGTTTTGATTAAAATCCGGAAAAGATTTTTTGAACGTTTCTGAGTAATCGATTGTTGATTCTGGACAATCGATTGTTTGTCGTAAAATCTGGAAAGGATCTTTTGAACGTTGCCAGTAATCGATTATGGATTGAAAGTAATCGATTATCAAGCGTAAAATCTGGGATTGAATTTTGATCTGACTGGCAGACAATCGACTGTTGGGGTTTGACAATCGATTGTCAGTGAGTAAAATCAGCAACTCTTAATTGGCAATTAGGCAACGGTAATGCCAAGTTTTTCAACTATAAATACAGCTTCATTTCAGTGTTTTAAACACAACAACATACTACAACTGATCATTACATTGCTATAAGCTTGCATACTTTTGTTTATCATTTTATATTCAATTTCATAAAGCTTTTGAGAGCCATATTCTTGTCCAAAGTTGTTGTGATCTAGAGCTTACTTCTTTTACTCATATCTACTCATTAAGGAGTATTTTGTTTGAGTGTTTAGTGTTTTATACACTTGTAAGAGAATTGTGATTCTCTTGTTGTAAGGAACTTGTGTTTCCTTGGTTAAGTCTTGGAGTGTTGTATCTCCGAGCAAAGGTGTTAAGGCTTGTGTCCTTAAGTTGTAAAGGTTTGTTGAGCACCCGTAAGCTTAACAAGTTAGTGAAAAATCTCGAGAGAGTCTCTCGGGGACTGGACTAGCCACGTGTTGTGGTGAACCAGAATATATCGGTGCGTTCTTTCCTTTTTGTTTATTAAACGCACTTATTTATTTCCTGCAAATTTTAATGTCCCCAAGTTTATGCTAAATTTTATTATAACGCTATTCACCTCCCCTCTAGCGTTAAGCGTATTTACTAACAATTCAAATTTCAGATTCCAAAACATGAAGAAAACCTTTGGGGGAGGGTTTCAAATGCAAAACTTGTAAAAGAAGGTAGTAGGGACTGCCTTTTATAGTCAGAACTAAGGGTAGCCCTCGGATTTCTATTTTACCCTTTAGTCCCTCTTTTATTTTTAACTTTAAACTAGTTAGTCCTTTATTTTCTAACTTGTTTCTCAGGTTGCTGCACTAGAACTACGGAAATTATAACTACAATCCTCTTCCGGAAGTGTCTAGGGTGTTCTAGCTTTATTTATAGTTATGGAATAACCAAACTACCCTTGTTCTTCCCCCTAAATTACTTAACCTACCCAATTACACTCCAGTTCCTTTCACTCTAGTCTGAATTTGACTATGCTCAATTGAACAATGAAATAGGAATGGTTAGCTATTACAAAATCCAAACTGATTAGTACTTTGGAATGAATCCTAAATAACCGAGCTAAAATGTTATTAGACTAACCAAATAATAAACTAACAAATAGGATCAGATAGAACTAAAACTACAGTACTTCTTTTTTTCATATATAAAAATGCAAACAAATATTTTCACTAAGCTATGAATTACAAAAGTCCTATCTAGATTCTTCAAACTTGACCTTGTATTTCTTGTTGTCTTGTGTTCTCTCGGTGAAATTCGTTGTTGACGCTTCGAATTGTAAACTGAGAAGTTTTCCCTTTTTCAAGTAGGTGCCTGAATAGTGAACTTGAATGTATTTCTCTGTTATATGGGTTGCTCCCGACTTCAAAACATGAAAAGGTATGCCGCTGTTGTACGGGCGGGATCCTGACATAAAAACTTGAAAATATATGCCTTTATTACACGGGCGCGCTCCTGACTTCAAAACATGAAATGTATGCCTCTGTTATACGGCGGGCTCCCGACTTCAAAACATAAAAATATATGCCTTTGTTATACGGGCAGACTCCCGACTTCAAAACTTGAAAATATATGCCTTTGTTATACGGCGGGCTCCTCATTTCAAAACATGAAAATATATGCCTTTGTTATACGGGCGGGCTTCCGATTTCAAAAGATGAAAATTTATTCCTCTGTTATACAGGTGTGCTCCCGACTTCAACACATGAAAATACATGCCTCCGTTATACGGGCGGGCTCCCGACTTGAAAACATAAAAATATATGTCTCAATTCTCCAAGCGGGATCCTGACTTCAACAAAATAGACAAAAACAAGGAAAAGTTTTTGCACCAGTTAATAGTTGGGCACATATTACAAGACATTAATAGTAGTTTTAAAATTAAAACTTGAATTGTAACACCTCTGTTCTCCAGGAGGGCTCCTGATTGCTCGAACTTCAATTATATGCCTCTGTTCAATAGGCGAGCTCCCGACTTCAACAAAATAGACAAAAAAAAGAAAATTTTCTGCCCTAGTTTTGAAGCTGGGTACATGGGTGAGTGCTAAACTGAATTGTTCTGCCAACTATTACAAGAATTTGAAAGTTAAGTCCTATCATCCAGGGAGGTCCTGACAACTCCTAATAGTTATGAACCTATGTTATATCTTCCAAAGGTATTACTCTCATTACGTAATGTTATCTACAAGGGTTTTGAACTACATCCTATTATCCAGGAAGGTCCTGACAACTCCTAGTTGAATCTTGCCTTAAACATGCAAACTTTGAAACCAACATAAATTCTCCTAAACTATTCATGATTATCTTGTAATTTAATCAAACGAGACGTTTCGATCAAACCTGATTAATGGTTGTTCTTTCCTTAGGGAGAGTTCCTCCGAATCAACATCATTTTTCTGCCCTTGTTTCAATAAAAGAAAATTTGTCAGTTTAAAATGGTGGTTAGTTGATAGCATTCTTGCTGACAATCCTTCCACTGCATTGTTTTTTTTAATCGACTTCTCCGAACAACCCCTGAATCGCTTGACTTCTGACTGACTTTCCAACCCCATGACCTTTGACAAACCAAGTGTTCTATACCCATGTTGTTGTTTCACACCTCTGGCCCGTTATCTAAACCTTTGTGTTTCCCACGACATATCCAAATTCTTTCACCGATGAAACTTCCGGTGATTCCATGTATTCCACCTTACATCATGTAGTCTTTGACACACTCTAACCATGTTGCACTTTAAAACTATTGAAGTTTGTAGTGAGCTTTGCAATTTTTTTCCACTTGATTTGAACAAGACTAACACTAAAACATCTTTAGACAAATAAACCCCAAAAGTAAATGAAATGCAATGATTTTACGAGTTAAGGATAAGAAGAATCCAAAACCGGATGTCCGCTAAAAAGAAAAGGAAAAGGAACTTATCTGATGGGAATAGCTGGTACCAATGGTCATGACATGCATTTCGGACTAGTTGGCCCAATCTCTCAAAAAATCAACTTTCAATTTCCACAACTCGTTGCCCCAGAATTTCCATAACTTTATTAGTTTACCCAAACCTTGACCATGTTCATCTTGCGGTTCCTTGAAACAGCTTTCCACCAATAAACCTCTCTCATTTTTTCACTTCTGAAATCATTTTCACCTCAAGGTGCACGTGAGGGTTTTCACCAATAAGACTATCTCATTTTAATTTCTCAACTCCCGTCGCCTTACGATGCCTGTGAAGTTTTTCACCAATAAGACTCTCTCACTTTTTATTTTTCTCAGCTCTTATGCCCTTACAGTGTTCGTGAGGGTTTTCACCAATAAGACTCTCTCATTTTTCATTTTTCCTGCTTGGACCAAAGTGTTGCCGCATACATGAATTATCTTTACTTGGTTGACTTGGCATTTTGCAAAGACTGATTAGAAGGAATTTATTTGGATTGTAACGTGGGATTTTGGACGGGGTTAGAAAGAAAGGGTGTAAAAGGCTCAAAACAGTTCAAAATGGGATGAAATTACAACATTCGGAATCAGATTTCTAGCAACGACCACAACTTCTGCCTAGATTTCTTGCATGAGGACTTTTTGGTTTTGTTTTGGTGTGACTGAACCTCAAAAGGAAGCTGCCTACATGTTACGACCCAAATTGGAGAGACATGAATAGCACCTGACCGTACTTGCTGAGCCCCAATGTATATTTTATCTAACCTTCTTTACTATCTGTTAGGGTTGAGGAGATAAATTTAAATGGTAGACATGGATCATGGACGACCAACAATAAAATATGATGCCATGAACCTACATAACATAGGATGACTAGACAATCAAGAAACTATTTATATATATGGTGCGAGCTATCGTGCTATCATGAAAAGCTATACAACAAAAACTAGCCGACAAGGCATACCAAACTATACATGAATTGACACCTGTCTATGAGCCTTTGCAGGAACATAAGTGTTGCAACATTGTCGGAACAGAGCCCTGAAATACCTATAATGTCTTTAAAAAAATGCATACGAAGACCAAGGCATGTCCAGAGAAGCGATCTCGCCAATCACCGCTGAACTGGATAGCCTACTAAGGTGGGAGAGCTGCACCTGTCTATCTATCAGGACCTGCAACAAGACATGCAACACCCACAAATAAAAGGGCGTCGGTACGAATAATGTACTGAGTATGTAAGGTGGGGAACCATAAATACGAACACAAATATAAGCATGGATAGAGAATATATAACCTTTAACATCTGAATACCTCTGAGGGCTACAGACATGAAATTCATGATACATATGTATAAATACATAAACTTTTAAAACATACGCCTCTAGGGCATCATCATCATATCGTACCAGGCTGTAATAGGCTCGGTGAAATGGTACCCGGCCACGTGGAGATTGGTAAAACCCAACTGATCAGTGGTTTCATAGTAGGTGTTTTACCCGTTCGTCTATAGTGCGGCTCGGTAGATTAAAATAGATACATATATATAATGCATGCTCGATTAATGGAATTACGGTTCTAAACCTTTAGGAGTGACGTAAGGCATCCTTTGTACACGTTATTAGGACAAACGTTTCACTATGAACCTTACAAGAATCAGGAAGTACCAACAACACTGATAACATAATAATAAGAGAAGCAACATAAACATCAATCGTTCCATAAGAGGGGAAACAGTGTAAGTACTGCTAGCTTCTAAGAGTAGAGTATCTCTGGAAGCTCATTCATTACATTATGTATAATCAGAGTCGTACAAAAGAAGGAAAGGTATAGCTTCACATACCCTGTATATATTGCCCAAATCTCTTGATATGCAATTGTCACACTCCTTAATCTATAATAAGAGAAACGATACTATCGTTATCATTTAACTATCATAACCATTGTGTATCGACCACACTATTTTATGATAAATGGACAGAACCTTCCCTATGTCACCAAAAAGCACAAACAACATCAATAAAAATCATATTGAGTCTACAAAAATAATCCACCAACCGATAAAATTACTAAACAAGTTTCGATAAATATTTCACAAGTTATAGCTTCAATGGCTTAGCCACAACTTGAATAATCTTAAATAAATATAGAGTAAGAGGTTCCTTACCTTTATACAGAAAGAAAAACTCCAGTTTGACATGAAATTTATATGAAATATCCCTAAAATGCTGCCACAATAACAAGAAAGCTAAACTAGCAGTCAATTAGTATTTTTCGGCGCTAGAATTACTTTAGAAGGCTTGAAATCAACTAGGGTTGATATCAAGAACATGAGGTAGTATTTACAGAACATAAACCTTCTAAAAAAACCTCCCACACGACCTAGAAAAACATAAAAATGACCAATAACAAGAAGAATAAGAGACTTACTAGCGCCACGGAATTCCCGACACTTGATTTGTGTTGTTTGCCCTTTGTTTGGGTGTTGAATCTTAAGAGAATCTTTAGAGGGTCTTACTAGTGTTCTAAGGTCTAAATTTAGTGAAAATAAATGACTGAAAACGTGTTGGAGGTGGCATATATAGGCCCAAATGTCTTAACCGCCTTAGTGGGTTCCATAGAGAGGTGCTTGGCGCAGTCTCGCAAAAACGCGAATACCTCTCTACTCCAAGATCGTATCGATGAACGGTTTAATGTGTTAGAAACTAGACTCATAGATATTTAAATTTGAATTTATATCACTCCATAATTCTAAGCAAATTGGGAGAAAATCGTAGTAAAATATGACCTAATGTTTTAAGTAAAATATGAACCTAAGTTGTAACAACTTTTGTCGACTTTTATTTCATAACTCATTTGACTTCAAGCGTTATAATACGTCTATTATATGATTAAAATAACTTAATACACTACCTATTGAGTGTACTAAGTACCTCTAGGCTTATCCGAAAATACGGCTGACAACATTTTTGATTCTTTTAACTTCTAGTACTTGTTATCCACCCATATACACCTTTGTATCATTTAAGACCAATAGAATTAAATTCAAATCATCTTAAAAATAATCCTTTCACGGATTTATGTCAATTACCTTATGGCATGAGCTAACATACGTGAATATGGGTTGTATCACCCCCCACCCCCAGGAACATTCATCCTCGAATGTAAGGGTCTATAGGGAGTCCAAATCATCATGGATTCCAACGGAAATTTTTTATCAATTTCCCTGTATAGAATGGTCACTAGCCAAAGATGAAAGCACTTAAGCCCAACATATTGCTGGAAACACAAAGAATTATGGATATTTATATCTGCATATCACTATTTTTTATTAAGGAAGAGTATTCTCAAGTGATTGCTTAACTCATAGAGCCATTTCACCTTCCAATGTATCATGTATTCCACCAACATCCTTGTTATCTTCATTCTGGAATAGGTAAGGATATTTAGACTTCATCTCCTCTTCTGCTTCCCATGTCATCTCTTCCACATTCTTGTTCCTCCACAATACTTTGACGGAAGCTATCTTTTGTTCTCAGCTTGCGGACATGTTGATCTAATATAGCCACTGCCACTTCTTTATATGATAGGTCCTCTAAAACTTGTACACATTTGATAGGGAAGACTCGAGAAGGGTCTCCACTACATATCCTCAACATAGATACATGGAATACTGGCTGGACAAATTCTAATTCGAATGGCAATTCTAACTCATACGCAACATGTCCAACTCGTCGAAGAATTTTTTTCGGCCCGATATACCTTGGAATTAGCTTACCTTTCTTCGCAAAATGCATAACACCCATCATTGGTGAGATCCTCAGGAACACCCAATCACCAACCTCAAACTCCAGTTCACGACACTGGATATCGGAATAAGATTTTTGCCTGCTTTGTGATGTCCTCAATCACTCCTGTATCACTTTCACCTTCTCAATGGCTTGGTGAATCAAATCTGGCCCATATAATTTTGTTTCACCAACTTCGAACCATCCAACTGGTGATCTACATCTCTACCCATATAGTTCCTCGTATAGGGCCATTTTAATACTAGAATGGTAGCTATTATTGTAGGCAAACTCTACGAGTGGAAGATGGTCATCCCAATTCCCCTTAAAATCTAGAATACATGCTCGTAGCATATCTTCTAGTGTCTGAATGATACATTCAGTGTGTTCGTTAGTTTGCGTATGAAATGTTGTGCTAAGATTCACTTGTCTGCCTAAACCCTTTTGAAAAGACCTCCAAAATTTAGTCGTAAATTGAGCTCCTTGGTATGATATAATTGATACTGGAACACCATAAAGCCAAGCAATTTCCTGATATACAACTTTGCTTGATCTTCAACCGTATAAGTTGTCTTAACTGGCAGAAAATGGGCACATTTTGTAAGTCGATCAACTATCACCGAGATGGAGTCAAACTAATGATAAGTGCGAGGTAATCCAATAAGGAAGTCTATATTAATAACCTCCCATTTCCAGATCGGAATCTCTAAATCCTGAAGCAGTCCACCGGTTTTCTGATGTTCTATCTTTACTTGTTGACAATTGGGTCACTGGGCTACAAATTCAGCAGTAGAATTCTTCATGTTATCCCACCAATACTGCTCTTTGACATCATGATACATCATTGTCGAGCCGGGATGGATGGAATATTGAGATTGATGAATCTCATTCATAATCTTCTCTCGCAACCCTGCCACATTAGGCACACATAATGGGCCCTAGTATCTCAGTACCCTATCCCTTTCGATCTCAAACGACGTAATTTTACACTACTGAATGCTCTCTCTCAATCGTACTAAGATAGGATCTTCATATTGTCGTGCTTTTACGTCGGCTACCATAGATGATTCTGATGTATTCTGTACAGTAACACCTCCGTCATCAGAGTCTCACAACTGATTCTCATATTGGCTAGCTGATTAAGATCTTTAGTCAACCCCCATCTACCTCCATTAATATGTACTAAGCTTCCCATTGACTTACGGGTGAGAGCGTCTGCCACAACATTGGCTTTAGGGGGACGATACAATATCTCAACGTCACAGTCTTTCAGTAATTCAAGCCATCTATGCTACCTCAAATTCAACAATTTTTGCTTTAAGATGAATTGTAAACACTTGTGATCTGTGTAGATGTCAACATGGACGCCATATAAATAGTGCCGTCATATCTTCAATGCATATATTACTGCAGCTAATTCCAAATCATGGGTTGGATAATTCTTGATCTATAGCACCTGTATTCTGCCTCTGATCCTAAGCAGCCACCAAGCTGGTCAATAACTACAAAGCACTTTGCATATCTTGATGTAGTGCCAGACAGAGGAACTGGAGGTGCTGGGTGCCTCCTAATATCCTCTGGAGGAGACATAGTAGATGAGGTATGAGACGGCATCTCACTTTGAGCCTCACTTTGGCCTACACTTGCTTAAGGCACTTGACTGGTACCATCTCAGTTGTATCAAGCCGTCTACTAATTGTTTGCTTCCTACTCGAAGGCATATCCGAAAGACTACAAGGTTTATATTAGAGACGAACACTTACAACTCAACTCTACGCACGATGTTGATTTAGGAAAAAGGTAACAACCTTTGATGTCATATAGCCTCCTGATTATAAATGTGACACGCTACACATCCATAATCAATACTCTAATAGAACGACTCATAGACAATCCCTAGGGCAGACTAGCTCTGATACCAAGTTTGTCACGACCCAAACTGGAGGGTCATGACTAGCACAAGACCAAACTTGCCGAGCACCAATGTACATTTTATCTAACCTTTTTTATTATCTTTTAGGGCTGAAGAGATAAATATAAATAGTAGACATAGATCATGGATGACCAACAATAAATTATGATGGCATGAACCTACATAACGTTGGATGGCCAGACAATCAAGAAATTATATATATATATATATATATATATATATATATATATATATATATATATGGTGTGAGCTACCACGCTATCATGAAAGGCAATACAACAAAAACTAGCCGACAAGGCATATGAAACTATACATGAGTCGACACAGTCTATGAGCCTCTATGGGAACATAAGTGCTACAACATAGCCGGAACAGGACCCCGACATACCCATAATGTCTATACCAAAAATGTATACCAAGACCAAGGCAAGTACGGAGAAGGGATCTCGCCAATGAGCGCTGAACTGGACAGCCTACAAAGGTGGTAGAGTTGCACCTGCCTGTCCATCTGGAACTGCAGCATGACATGCAGCGTCTACAAATAAAAGCGCGTCAGTACAAATAATGTACTGTGTATGTATGGCAGGGAACCTTAAATACGAACAGAAATGTAAGCATGGATAGATTATATACAACCTGTAACATCTGAGTACCACTGAGGGCTACTAACATGAAATACATGATACATATGTATAAATACATAAACTTTTAAAACATACGCCTCTGTGGGCATCATCATCATATCTTACCCGGCCGTAATAGGCTTGGTAAAAAGGTACCCGACCATCATAAGAATCGGTAGATCATACCCAGCCATGTGGAGCTCGGTAAAACCCAACTGATCAGTGGTTGCAAAGTAGGTATCGTACCCAACCGTCTATAGTGCGGCTCGGTTGAGTAAAATAGATACATATATATAAAGCATGCTCGACTCATGGAATTACGTTGTAATACATTAGGAGTGACGTAAGGTATCCTTTGTTTACGTTATTAGGACTAACTCTTCACAGAACCTTATAAGAATCAGGAAGTACCAACAAAATTGATAACATAAGAATAAGAGAAGCAAGATTAACGTCAATTGTTCTATAAGAGGGGAAACAATGTAATTACTGCTAGCATATAACAGTAGAGTATCTTTGGAAGCTCATTCATTACATTATGTATAATCGGAGTCGTGAAAAGGAAGGAAAGGTATACCATCACATACCTTGTATATATTGCCCGAATCTCAAGCTATGCAATTGTCACACTCCATAGTCTACAATAAGTGAAACGATACTATCGTTATCATTTAAGCGCCATAACCATTGTGTATCAACCACAACCTATTTTACGATAAACGGACATCACCTCCCCTATATATATGACTTCACGCCATTAAAAAAATCACCACACAGCTCAAACAACATCAATAATAATCCTATTGTGTCTCCCAAAACAGTCCACCAACCGATTACATTACTACAAAGCCTTTCGATAAATATTTCACAAGTTCTAGCTTCATTTGCTTAGCCACAACTTGAATAATCTTAAATACATATAAAGTAAGAGGTTCCTTACCTTTATTCAGAAATAAAACTCCAATTTGACCTTAAATTTCCATGAAATATCCCTCCAATGCTGCCACAACAACAAGAAAGTGAAACTAGCATTCAATTGGTATTTTTTGGCACTAGAATTACTTTAGGAGGCTTGAAATCACCAAGGGTTTATATTTAGAACATGAGGGAGTGCTTACAGAACATAAACCCTATAAAACCTCTCACACGAGCTGGAACAACACAAAAATGAGCAACAACAAGAAGATTAAGAGACTTACTAGCGCCATGGAATTCCCGACACTTGATTTGTGTTGTTTGCCCTTTGTTTGGGTCTTGAATCTTGAGAGAAACTTGAGAGGGTGTTCCTAGGGTACTAAGGTCTAAATATAGTGAAAATCAATGACTAAAAACGGTTAGGATGTGGCATATATAGGCCCAAATGTCTTAACCGCATTAGTGGGCCCCATAGAGAGGTGTCGGCGCAGTCTCGCAAAAACGCGAATATCTCTCTACTCCGAGATCATATCGACGAACAGCTTAATGCATAGAAACTAGACTAATAGATCTTCAATTCGGTATTTATAATTCTAAGTAAATCGAGAGAAAAGTTTAGTAACAATTGACCTAATGTTTAAGTAAAATTATGAACCTAAGTTGCGACGACTTTTGTCGACTTTTGTCTCATAACTCATTTGACTTCAGGACTTATAATATGGATATTATATGATTAAAATACCATAAAACACTACCGCTTGAGTGTACTAAGAACCTCTAGGTTTATCCGAAAATACGGCTGACAACATCTTTGATTCGTTTAACTTCTAGTACTTGTTATCCACCCATATACACATTTGTACCATTGAAGACCAATAGAATTAACTTCTTATCATCATAAACATAATTCTTTCATGGATTTATGTGAACTACCTTATGGCATGAGCTAACATACGTGAATGTGGGTTGTATAACCCTCCCCTCCCAAGGAACGTTCATTCTCGAATGTAAGGGTCTATAGGGAGTCCAAATCATCGTGGATTCCAACTGAAGTTCTTTATCAATTCCACCCTATAAAATGGTCACTAGCCATACTTGCAAGCTCTTAAGCCTAACATATGGCCAGCTACACAAAGCATTATGGATATATGCATATCACTATTTTGTATTAAGGAAGAGTATCCTCAAGTGATTGCTTACCTCATAGAGCCGTTTTACCTTCCAATGTATCATGTGTTCCACCAGCATCCTTGTTATTTTCATTCTGGAATAGGTAAGGATATTTAGGCTTCTTCTTCTCTTCTGCTTCCCATGTCATCTCTTCCATATTCTTGTTCCTCCACAATACTTTGACGGAAGCTACAACTTTTGTTCTCAGCTTGCGGACTTGTCGATCTAATATAGCCACTGGCACTTCTTCATATGATATGTCTTCTGTATCTTTTACACCTTTGATAGGGACAACTCGAGAAGGGTCTCCAATACATTTCCTCAACATAGATACATGGAATACTTGGTGGAAAAATTCCAATTCGGATGGCAATTCGAACTCATAAGCAACATGTCCAATTCGTCGAAGAATGTTTTCCGGCCCGATATACCTTGGACTTAGCATACCCTTCTTCCCAAAACGCATAACACCCTTCATTGGTGAGATCCTCAGTAAAACCCAATCACAAACCTCAAACTCTAGATCACGACACCAGACATAGGAATAAGATTTATGCCTTCTTTGTGCTGTCCTCAATCGCTCATGTATCACCTTCACCTTCTCAATGGCTTGGTGAATCAAATCCTCCCGTATAGTGCCTCGTATGGGGCAATTTTAATACTAGAATGGTATCTATTATTGTAGGCGAATTCTACGAATGGAAGATGGTCATCCCTATTCCCCTTAAAATCTTGAACACATGCTCGTAGCATATCTTCTAGTGTCTGAATGATACGTTCAGCCTGTCCGTC
This sequence comes from Nicotiana benthamiana, assembly GCA_034376525.1. Lineage (NCBI taxonomy): Eukaryota > Viridiplantae > Streptophyta > Magnoliopsida > Solanales > Solanaceae > Nicotiana > Nicotiana benthamiana. The sequence goes on along the minus strand of CM067337.1, from coordinate 20,976,138 downwards.
TAGTTGTGAATGAAATGTTGTGCTAAGATTCACTTGTGTACCTAAACCCTTTTGAAAAGACCTCCAAAAGTTAGCGGTAAATTGAGCGGCTCAGTCTGATACAATAGATACTGGCACACCATGAAGCCTAACAATTTCCTTGATATATAGCTTCGCATAATCTTCAACCGTGTAATTTTTCGTAACTGGCAGAAAATGGGAAATTTTTGTATTTCGATCAACTATCACCCATATGGAGTCAAACTTATTATAAGTGCGAGGTACCAATAATGAAGTCCATATTAATCACCTTCTATTTCTAGGTCGGAATCTCTATATTTTGAAGCAATCCGTTGGGTTTCTGATGTTCTATCTTAACTTGTTGACAACTGGGACACATGGCTACAAATTGTGCAATAGACTTTCTCATGTTATCCCACGAATACTGCTCCTTGATATCATGACACACCTTTGTCGAGCCGGGATGGACGGAATATCGAGATTGATGAATCTCATTCATAATCTTCACTCGTAACCTTGCCACATTAGCCACGCATAATCGGCCCTAGTATCCCAGTTCCCTATCTCCTCAGATTTCAAAAGCCGTATTTACACTGATGAATACTCTCTCAATCGTACTAAGATAGGATCTTCATACTGTCGTGCTTTTACCTCGGCTACTAAAGATGATTATGATGTGTTCTGTATAGTAACACCTCTGTCACTGGAGTCTAACAATCCGATTCCCATATTGGCTAGATGATGAAGCTCTTTAGTCAACCCCCATCTTCCTATATCAATATGTACTAAGCTTCCCATTAACTTATGGCTGAGAGCGTATGCCACAATATTGGCTTTACCGGGATGATATAATATCTCTACATCATAGTCTTTCCGTAATTCAAGCCACCTACGCTTCCTCAAATTCAACTCTTTTTGCTTAAAGATGTATTGTAAAGTCTTGTGATCTGTGTAGATGTCAAAATAGATGCCGTATAAGTAGTGCCGCCATATCTTCAAAGCATATATTACTAAAGCCAATTCCAAATCATGGGTTGGATAATTCTTTTCATGCTTCTTCAATTGTCTTGATGGATAAGCAATCGCCTTCCCCCACTGCAGTAATACACACACCAACCCTATTCTTGAGGAGTCACAATATACCACATAAGCTTTTGTTCCTTCAGGGAGAGTGAGCATTGGTGCAGATGTCAATCGATTCTTCAGCTCCTGAAAACTAAGTTCACAAGTGTCAAACCACTGGAACTTGGTAGCTTTCTGTGTTAACTTAGACAATGGTGCTGATATAGAGGAAAACCTTTCTACCAACCGCCTATCATATCCTGCTAACCCTATAAAGTTGCGGACTTCTGATAGTGTTGTAGGTCTCGACCAATTCTTTACTGCATTTATCTTCTGAGTGTCAGCACTAATACCCTCACTAGATATCACATGGCCAAGGAATGCTACTGATTTTATGCCATAATTCATATTTGGAGAGCATAGCAAATAACTTAGAGTCCTGACGCGTCTGTAATACTATCTGCAAGTGGCCCGCATGTTCCGCCTCCGAACGAGAATACACCAGAATTTCATCAACGAATTCAATCACGAACACTTCAAGATAGGGCATGAATACAATATTCATGAGATCCGTAAAAGTTGTTGGGGCATTTTTAGCCCAAACAACATTACCAAGAACTCAAAGTGTACATATCATGTCCGGAAGGCCGTCTTCGGAATATCCTTCTCCTTAACCCTCACCTGATGATACCCTGAACGTAAGTCAATCTTGGAGAAATACTTGGCACCATAGAGTTGGTCAAACACGTCGTCAATTCTTGGAAGTGGATACTTGTTCTTTATAGTAAACTTATTCAACTGTCGATAGTCGATACACATCCGTAATGACCCCTTTTTCTTCCGCACGAATAGGACGTGCGTACCCCAAGGTGAAGTGCTAGGCCTACTGAAGCCCTTATCCAGTAAGTCCTTTAACTGCACATTCAACTTTCGCAACTCTGTCAGGGCATTCTGTATGGAGGAATAGATATCAGTTAAGTGTTACACAACACATCAATGCTAAACTCAATCTCCCTTTCAAGATGAAGGCCTGTGAGTTCGTAGGGGAAAACATCTGGAAATTCATTGACCATAGGGATTGATTGTAGATTAAGCAGCTCCGCCTCCGCATCCCTAACGCGAACGAGATGATAAATGTAACCTTTTGACTTTACTTTACTTGCCTAAAGATAGGAAATAAACCTATCGATCGGTGTAACAATGTTCCCCTTACATTCAATGAAGGGTTCACTCGAAAATTGAAACCAAACCATCTTCGTACGAAGGTCAACATTTGCATAGCATGAGTCCAACCAATCCATTCTCGTTATCATATCAAAATCAACAATGTCTAACTCAAATAAATTTGCCGAGTTTTTACGACTATAAATCATAACAGTGCAACCTCTATATACACCTCTAGCAATCACAGAATCTTCTTTCGGAGTAGATACCGCAAGGGTTTTACGTATCAATTCAGGTTTAATGCAAAACCTATTAGCCACAAATGGTGTAACATATGATAATGTAGATCCCGGATCAATCATCGCATATACATCATAAGAAAACATAGACAATATACCTGTAACAACATCTGGAGACGACTCGGGATCTTGTCAACCTACTAGAGCATAGGTTCGATTTTGAGCACCACTCCAATTCGGCACTGCATCTCTACCCAAACCACGGCCTGTTGACTGTTGAAAACCCTGTGCTGGAGGTTAAACTAATGAGGAAGGACCAGACATCGATCTAGTCGGCTGATACATACCATCACCTCCTCTGTTAGGACAATCCCGCATCATATGGCCAGGCTGTCCATGAATAGCACGCATCAGAACCTCGGCGGCACAGTCCAAAGTGGGACTTGCTACACTTATCACAATGTGATGTTGTGGGTCTCATATGACTAGTATCCCTATGATGTTGCAAGCGAAATGCCCGCGAACTCTGACCTGGATCAGAATAGGATTGATCATATCGAGGCCTCTGAAACTGTGGAGGAGAACTAGCTACAGATGGCAACAAACTCCACGATGGATGGGGCCTAACACTACCTCTGAAATCATCAGAATACCATGCAAATATCGCCCTCTTATGCTAGCCTCTATCCTTCTCTATATCTTCCCTCTGCTGGCGCTTACGATCCTCTAGGGTCTGAGTATAAGCCTGAATACAGGAAAAATCCATGCTCTCTACCAAGGAGGCTATCGTGCACTCATTTATCAGATATGGTCCCAACTAATTAACGAACAAATGCACCATATCACTCATCTCGGCCACCATATAAGGAGCATAACTTGCTAATGAATCAAACTTCATATTGTACTCTCACACATTCATATTACCTTGATTAAGGTTCAAGAACATATCAGCTCTAGCTCGTCGTATCTCAACTGGCAAGTAGTGACGAAGAAAGGCCTAAGAAAATTCCTTCGACACTACTGGACGAGCGTTCGGGCCCCTGGATCTCTCCTAACTATCATACCAGAGAACCGCTAAGTAACGTAGCCGATAAGAATCCAACTCTACTGCCTCTGCATTACTAACATGCATAACCCACAGTGTACAATAAACCCGGTCAATAAAAGTCAGCGGGTCCTCCTTGGGGTTTGATCCTGTAAACACTGGGGGGTCCAAATTAATAAAATCACGAACTCTCGTACTAACTGGTGTATCAGCAGCACCTGTATTCTACCTTTGAGCATTACCAGCCACCAAGATGGTCAATAACTGCAAAGCACTCTGCATATCCTGATCTATACTGCCAAACGGAGGAACTGGAGGTGCTGGGTGTCCTAATATCCTCTGAAGGAGACGGAGGAGATCAAGTATGAGAAGGCATCTAACTCTGAGCCTCACTTTTGCCTTCTCTGGCTTGGGGAACCTGACTGGTACCATCTCCTGTAGCTGTATCAAGCCATCTACTATGTGTTTGCTTCCTAGTCGAAGGAATCTCCGAAATATAACAAGGTTAAAATTAGAGACGAACACTTACGACTCAACTCTACGCATGATCTAGATTAAGAAAGAAGGTAACAACCCTAGATGTGATAAGGGATCCTGATTATAAACGTGGCGTGCTACACATCTATAATCAAGACTCTACTAGACACGGCTCATAGACAATCCCTAGGACAAACTTGTAATGATACCAAGTTTGTCATGACCCAAACTAGAGGGCCATGACTAGCACCCGACCATACTTGCCGAGTACCAATGTACATTTTATCTAACCTTCTTAATTATCTTTTAGGGCTGAGGAGATCAATATAAATGGTAGACATGGATCATAAACGAAAAACAATAAAATATAACGGCATGAACCTACATAACATGAGATGACCAGACAATCAAGAAAACTATATATATATTGTGCAAGGTACAACGCTATCATGGAAGGATATACAACAAAACTAGCCGACAAGGTATACCAAACTGTACATGAGTCAACAGCTATTTATGAGCCTCTATAGGTACATAAGTGTTGCAACATAGCTGGAACATGGCGCCGATATACCCATAATGTCTATGACCAAAATGCATACCAAGACAAAGGCAAGTCCGAAGAAGGGATTTCGCCAATCACCGCTGAATTGGACAACCTACTAAGGTGGGTGAGCTGCACCTGCCTGTCTATCAGGACCTGCAGCACGACATGCACTGTCCACAAATAAAAGGGAGTCAGTACGAATAATGTACTGAGTATGTAAGGCAGGGAACCATAAATACGAACAGAAATGTAAGCATGCTTTGAGAATACACAACCAGTAGTATTTGAGTACCTCTGAGGGCTACTGACATGAAATGCATGATAGATATGTATAAATACATAAACTTTTAAAACATATGCCTCTGTGGTCATCATCCTTATCATATCGTACCTGGCTGTAATAGGCTCAGTAAAAATGTACCCAGAAATCATAAGGCTTGGTATATCAAACCCAGCCAAGTGGAGCTCGATAAAACCCACTTAATCACTGGTTGCGCAGTAGGTGCCGTACCCAGCCATCTATATTGCGGCTCGGTAAGGTAAAATAGATACTTATATATAACGCATGCTCGACTCATAGAATTACGTTATAAACCTTTAGGAGTGATGTAAGGTATCCTTTGTACACGTTACTAGGACTAACTCTTCACTATGAACCTTATAAGAATCAGGATGTACCAAAAACGTTGATAACATAAGAATAAGATAAGCAACATTAACATCAATTATTCCATAAAAGGGGAAACAATGTAAGTACTGCTAGCATATAAGAGTTAAGTATCTTTGGAAGCTCATTTAGTACATTATGTATAATCAGAGTCGTGCAAAAGAAGGAAAGCTAGCCTCACATGCCATTTATATATTTCATTAATATCAAGCTATGGAATTGTCACACTCCTTAGTCTACAATTAGAGAAACGATACTATTGTTATAATTTAAGCGTCATAACTATTGTGTATTGACCACAGCCTATTTTACGATAAACTGACATCACCTCCATTATATATATGACTTCACACCATTCAAAACAATCACAAAATATCCCAAACAACATAAATAATAATCATATTGGGTCTCCCAAAACAGTCCGCCAACCGAAAACATTACTACAAAGCCTTTCGATAAATATTTCACAAGTTCTAGCTTCAATGGCTTAGCCAGAACATGAATAATCTTAAATACATATAGAGTAAGAGTTTCCATACCTTTATACATAAAGAAAAAATCCAATTTGACCTTAAATTTCCATGAAATATCCCTCCAATGCTGCCACAACAACAAGAAAGAGAAACTAGCGGTCAATTAGTATTTTTCCGCACTAGCATTATTTTAGGAGGCTTGAAATCACCTAGGGTTGATATTAAGAACATGAGGGAGTATTTAAATAAAATAAAACCTCTAAAAAAAACCTCCCACACCAGCTCAAACAACTCAAAAATCAGCAACAACAAGAATAATAAGAGACTTACTAGCGCCACGGAATTCCCGACACTTGATTTGTGTTGTTCGCCTTTTGTTTGGGTATTGAATCTTGAGAGAACCTTGAGAGGGTGTTCCTAGAGTTCTAAGGTCTGAATATAGTGAAATGAAAGAACTAAAAACGGGTTGGAGGTGGCATATATAGGCCGAAATGACTTAACCGCCTTTGTGGGTCCCATAGAGAGGTGCTTGGTGCATCTCGTAAAAACTCAAATATATCTCTACTCCAAGATTGTATCGACAAACGGTTTAATACATTGGAAACTAGACTCATAGATATTAAATTTTGTATTTATATCACTTCATAATTCTATGTAAATTGAGATAAAAGCGTAGTAACATTTGACCTAATGTTTAAGTAACATTATGAACCTAAGTTGCAACAACTTTTGTCAACTTTTGTCTCATAGCTCATTTGACTTCAACACTTATAATACGGATATTATATGATTAAAATGCCTTAAACCACTACCTCTTGAGTGTACTAAGCACCTCTAGGTTTATCCGAAAATATGGCTGACAACATCTTTGATTCGTTTAACTTCTAGTACTTGTTATCCACCCATATACACCTTTATATCATTTATGACCAATAGAATTCAGTTCTTATCATCTTAAATATAATCCTTTCATGGATTTATGTCAAATACCTTATGGCATGAGCTAACATACGCGAATATGGGTTGTAACACCATGTACCCTTTCGGAATCAAGTCAAACGTAGTTCACGTCATAGGGATTACTTTGTTGTTGTGATTTTTTTTCTCTTCTCTTTCTCTTTCTTTTTGTTTTTTGTTCTTCTTTTCTCTCTTTTTTCACTTTTCATTTTTCTTTTCTTTTCAATTTTTTTCTTTCTTTTCTTTTCTTATTCTTCCTTCCCTTTTCTTTGTCACTTATTTATCATTCGCACTTGCATCCCTGAACTGTGCCATTGATTCCGAAATAGGGGTATAAAAGAAAATAATTAAGGCTCAAAAAGGATGACAATGGATAAAGTGTTTAGATAGAAGAACAAAATGCCTTCATCATCTCTACTATCTTTATAATATGCCAAATAAAATTAGACAAATAAAATCATACATAGTATCTCTTGACTGTGTCAGAATTGATAGCCATTTCTAAATAATTTCCTTCCGTATCTATCAAATATAACGCACCATTAGACAATAATCAGGTTACAACAAATGGCCCCTGCCAGATTGGGGTGAACTTTCCTTTTGATTCAGCCTTATTAGGCAAGATACATCTCAGCACTAACTGTCCCACTTCAAACTTCCTCAGACGCACTTTCTTGTTCCATGCTCTTGCCATCTTTGTTGGTATAATTAGCCATGATACACTGATGCCAATCTTTTCTCATCAATCTAACTCAACTATTCAAGGAGGGTTTTCACCCATTCATCATCATCGATCTTAGCCTCCGCGATAATTCGAAGGGACGGGATTTACCTCATTACGAGTATCACTGCTTCAGTGCCATACACCAACAAACAAGGAGTCGCCTGTACTAAAGTTTGAATGGTGGTGCGGTACCCCAACAATTCAAAAGGCTGATTTTCATGCCATTGTCTGGAAACTTCCACCATTTTTTAAAGTATCTTCTTTATTTTCTTGTTGTCTGCCTCAACTGCTTCATTTTCCTTAGGGTGGTATGGGGTATTATTGCGCTGGGTAACCTTGAAGTACTCACATGTTTCTTTCATCAAATGACTATTGAGATTAGCTCCATTGTCTGTAATGATCACATTTGGTATCCCAAACTGACAGATAATGTTTGAATGCACAAAATCCACCACAGTTTTCTTCATTACGTGCATGAACATTTTAGACTGTACCCACTTTGTAAATAATCTATATCCACCCAAATGAACTTGTGCCTATTTGACGTTGCTAGCTCGATTGTCCCAATTACATCCAAGCCCCATGCAACAAAAGGCCACTGTGCGGACATCGTGTGTAATTATTTATGTGATAATGAATTAAGTCTCCATGCACTTGCCACTGATGACATTTGCGTACGAAACTAATGCAATCCTGCTCCATTGTAGGCCAATAATACCCTGCTTGGAGAATCTTCTTTGACATAACGTACCCACTCATAAGCGGTCCACAAACTCCTAAATGTACCCCAATTATGATAGATGTGTCCTGCCTTGCATCAATACATCTTAACAGCCAGAGATTTGGAGTTCTTTTGTACAACACCCCTCCACTTAAGAAAAACCCACTTGCCAATCGCCGAATTGTTCTTTTTTGATCACATGTGGCCTGTATCAGATACACCCCCATCTTGATATATTCCTTGATGTCATGAAACCACGACTCACCGTCATGTTCCTCTTCCACCACATTACAGTAAGCATGCTGATCCCGTACTTGAATCTGCAAAGGGTCCACATAAGCCTCATCCGAATGATGCAACATTGATGCCAAACTAGCCAACGCATCGGCAACCTCATTATGAATCATTAGAATGTGCCTTAACTCTATTGATTGAAACCATTGACAATGATCATGCAAACATTTTTGGTAAGGCATAAGTTTCAAATCATGTGTTTCCCATTCTCCTTGAATTTTGTGTACCAATAGGTCCGAGTCACCCATGACCAAGACTTCCTGGACACCCATATCTAGAGCTAACTGTAGACCCAAGATACATGCCTTAAATTCTGCCATGTTGTTAGTACAATAGAAATGAAGATGAGCCGTAACGGGATAGTGCTAGTCTGTTTCAGAAATAAGTACTGCTCCTATCCCCACGCCTTCCATGTTGGTAGCCCTATCTAAGAAATGTTTCCATCCCAGCTTCTCATCTTATTCCAACTTCTTAATATGCATCACCTATTCATCATGGAAATATGTCTTCAAAGGTTCATAATCCTCATCAACTGGATTCTTGGCCAAATAATCCGCCAAGGCATGTGCTTTCATTGTAGTCCGAGTCACGTAGATAATGTCAAACTCTGTAAGCAGTATTTGCCACATTGCAACCTTCCTTGTGCGCATAGGTTTCAGAAAAATATACTTCAATGGGTCCAAGTGAGATATGAGGTAAGTAGTATAAGATGACAAATATTTTTTCAACTTCTGTGAGACCTAGGTTAGGGCGCAACATGTCCTCTCAAGATGAGTATATTTAACCTCGTAGGATGTGAATTTCTTGCTGAGATAATATGTAGCCTGCTCTTTTCTGCCAGTTACATAATGTCGCCCCAGTACACATCCAAATGAATTATCCAAAACTGTTAAATATAGAATCAATGGCCTCCCAGGTTTCGGTGGGACCAACACGGGTGGGTTCGACAAATGCCCCTTTATATTATCAAAAGCATGCTGGTATTCATCCGTCTACTAGACCGCATCACTTTCCTTTAACAGTTTGAAGATTGTCCCACAAGTTATAGCGAGCTCAACAATGAACCTGCTGGTATAATACATTATCCCCAACAAACACATCACCTTAGTATTGTTCCTCGGAGGTGGCAATTCTTGAATAGCCTTGATCTCTGACGGGTCTAGTTCAATACCCCAACGGCTGACTATAAATCCCAACAACTATCCATACAGAACCCCGGACGCACTTTGTAGGATCGAGCTTGAGGTTGTACCTGCGAAGCCCTTGGAATAACTTCCTCATATGCCTGACATGGTCAGACTGCTTTCTAGACTTCATGATCACATCATCCAAGTACACCTCAATCTGCTTGTGTATCATATCATGGAATATTGTTGTCATTGCCCTCAGATAAGTTTGCTCCAGCTTTTTTCCAAACCAAACAACATGACCCGATAAATAGTATGTTCCCCACAGCGTGATCAATGTCCTTTTTTTGCGTCTTCCTCATCCATTAAGATCTGATGACAACTCGCATAACAATCCACAAAAGAACTAATCTAATATTTGGCACAATTATCAATAAATACGTGGATGTTCGGCAGTGAGAAATTGTCTTTTGAACTTGCTTATTAAGATCCCGATAATCAACACACACCCTGGTCTTGCCATCCTTTTTTTGGCACAGGCACAACATTGGCTAATCATGTAGGATATCGCGTGACCCGAATGGCTTTCGCAACGAACTACTTGGTAATCTCTTCTTTGATATTTACACTCATTTATAGTTTTAACGTTCTTAGATTCATATAGACATGAGGTACTGCTAGGTCAATGGCCAGTTTTTTAACCACTAAATCGGTGCTGAGACCCAGCATATAATTATACGGCCATGCAAAAATATCTTTCTATTCAAAACGTTCTTTTAGTATCTCCCCCTTGAGTTATGGTTCCAGATGAACATTTATTTTAGTTTTACAGACAATATCTTAGTCTTCTAGATTAACTACATCAGTGTCATTTAGATTAGGTTTGGGTTTTTCCTCAAAGTGGCTTAATTCCTTACTAATTTCTTCATAGGCCTCGTACTCATCGTATCCCACCTCATCATCACACTCAATTTCTTGTATAATTAATTCTGAGTTAGATAGTCTTATACCACTGGGTGGAAGATTCCTCATGCATGTCATGTCATTAATATTATCATAAAAAGAACTGTACGAAGAAGAAAAGAAAACGGAAACAAAATTAGGAAAGAAGAAAGAAAAGACAATTGCATTTCATTGAATATAAGGATAATAGGGCTTTAACATATTCAATTGGACGGAACATAATATCTGAATTACAAACCCTAGAATAATCCAGACAATAAATGAAAATCGAAATCCACTACCAAGACTCCCTCCGAGTAGGAAGAGTAGTAGCTTCCAAATTGTTAACTTTTTCATGTTGTTTGATAAACTACACATCTTCCTTACTTTATCCTTCTTCATCCTCAACCATGTTAACCTCAGTGAACAACCTATTAAAGCCCTTGCTTCGGAAGGACCCATGCCCTCTTCTTCATTTTGCTAGCCCGCCTTACATGTACAGCTGTAGGCTTGAACCCCAATCCAAAAGTATCCAGATTCTTGGGAAGAGAAACTGGTTGGACAATGCCTTGAAGAGAAGCACCCAAACCTTTACCCGGTATGAACCCATTCTTTAACAAATCCAAAGCCACCATGATAGCTGCAGCTATTATCCTAGGAACTGTGATGCTTTTCCCCACAGAAACCTTTTACACTACGACTGTGTCAAAGACTTGGTAGACCCACAACCCTTTGTCATCGTCAACCTCTATGAAAGGCACAATAGCATCGCTGAAAGCGCACATATTGTCTTTACCGTGCACCACAATCTCCTGTCTGTCCAGTTCGAACTTGACCATTTGATTCAATGTAGACGGCACAGCCTTGGCAGCATGGATCCATTGTAACCCCAGAAAGAGGTTATAAAAGGCCTCCATATCTACTACCTGGAATTCTATAGTGAAATCCACTGGCCCGATTGCCAATTCTAATTTTATTTCGCGCACTAAATCTTTGCCTCCACCGTCGAAACCACACACACAAATTTTGTTTTTATTAATTCTATAGTCATCAACCTTCAGCTTGTTCAATGTAGACAAAGGACAGATGTTTTCAATAGACCCATTGTCAACTAGCACTCGGGTGTCTACAGAATCCTCGCGCTTTACTGTCAGATAAAGAGTCATGTTATGTTTCGTGCCCTCCACATGCAACCTAAATGAACTATGATTTTTTAATTAATGATTCTCTCTAAAGGCCTATGAATCAATTACCATTATTGATTACTATTATTAAAAGCATTCAAGGTATTTGGGCCTCAAGTTCAAGTCCGCATTTAAACAAGAGGAAATCCTATTTAGCAAATTGGGTGGTCATATAACTGGACAGACCATCTCAATGAAGTATCCAAACTTTAAGCACAAAATGAACCCAACTCACAGTTATGGGAGAATGTTCAGGATTATGAACCTGGCTATGCTTCAATTGGGACTAAGTTGAGCCCAATCTTTATAGTCCAACTAACGTGAACCAAACCTCAATCAATATTAACCATGAAATGAAAATCGAGGACCTGATGATCTATTTTAAATAGAATCAGATATCAATTAATGTTGATCTAACCTATAAACTCAATCACATTTTTAACAGCTAAACAAGGAATTATCATATTTATTGGAATAACAAAGAACACGATGATGCTCAATTTACAGTATGCTGAATTTACAGCCTAGCAGCTGATCAAACATCTTTAAATAGCCTTTTAGCCTCAGTTCATACATTCCAAACAGCTCCATTACAGACTGAAAATGAAAATGATTACTTGAGTTCTAATTTCATTCCGGAATTATTCTATAGAAAAGCACATGATGTAGCTATTATATTCAGCACATATCTCGCGCGTAATCACAAGCATTTGATAGTAAACTGCGACTAATATGAAGCATGTTTAATCTTACAGCCTAAAATGAAATTATCTACAACTAATATTCTACTCATAATAGTCTCATAGATCTGAAAGATAGAAGTTCATATAGTCTGATACAGTCCAGATTACATACAACATTCAGTTACTCACATTCTAATTAAACTAATCTATGAGCATATGCAAGACAAAACTAACGAAAACAGCCAACAAGGAATCAATTTCAGGCTTCATATTTTCATTTCTCAAATCAGGAATACATTGTCATGGATTCAGGATTTGTACTTGGAATTGAATCCAAACACGAGAGGAAGGTAAGTCAGCAACGAGTAAATAGCAGTGAAAAATACTTCTGCAGGAAGCAGCAAAATCACATCCAAAACGCAGGAAATTAACTCGAGCAAATAACACCAGTGGATAACCAATACTAAACTCCAATTAAGACCAAATAGACTAGGAAATGAACCCAGGAAAGCTTTTGAACTTCAGTAACCAGAAATATATCCTTATCTTAGCTATAAGATGCAAATCAACAAGCTAAACCTCGAAATTAACCTAAGAATTTCAATAGAATAATATTTTTGGAGTTTTGTGTTATTTTTTTTGTTTATAGAAGGTTTCAAGTCTACAAGGATTTCAAATTTGGGTTTTGAATTTAAGAAATTCAAAATTCAGATTCCAAAGCATGAAGAAAACTTTTTGGGGGGAATTTTCATATGCAAAACTTGTGAAAGAAGGCAATAGGGACATCCTTTTATAGGCAGATCTAAGGGCAGCCCTCATATTTCTATTTTACCCTTTAGTCACTCTTTTATTTTCAACATTTAACTAGTTAGTCTTTTATTTTCTGACTTATTTCTTAAGTTACTGCGCTAGAACTACTGAAATTATAACTACAACCCTCTTCTAGAAGAGTATAGGGTGTTCTAGCTTTATTTCTATTTATGGAATAACCAAGCTACCCTTGTTCTTCCCCCTAAGTTACATAACCTACCCAATTACACTCCAGTTCCTTTCACTCTGGTCAGAATTAACTATGGTCAATTGATCAAAGAAATAGGAATGATTAACTATAACCAAATCCAAACTGATTAGTACTTCGGAATGAAGACTAAATAACTGAACTAAAATGTTATTAGACTAACAAAAAAATAAAATAACAAATATAATTAAATAGAACTAAAACTACACTACTTGTTTTATTCATAAATCAAAAGGCAAACAAAAATTATCCAAACGGTATGATTGGTGAAAAAAATTTGAAAACCAGTAATCAAAAGACGAACAAAATACTAATCTAATTAAACTAAATACTAAACATGAATCTTACACTTGCAATCAAATAACAAAAGGAAATCAAAATCAATCAAACCCTAATATCAATCAAAAAAATAGAGAGAATACTAAGACTACCAAGGAAAAAAAATTAGAAAATCTAAGGCATAAGAAGAAAAAATCTACAGATAAAAACGAGAAGGAAATTTAAGAAGGAAAACTCACTGATTTTGACACTTAATCCGACTGATCCTGAACTTGTTCTTTTGTTAAAGATATAAGTGTACTTGGCCATCACTAAACAAACCACATCAAGTGAAGCCAAGTGGAACCATAGAAAACCCAAAAGAGGTTCATACTCCTCAAACCCTACATCTGAATTTTGTGAAATTCCGCTTGGGTTCGAGGGGTTCTTATTTGGGATGTGGAAATTGGAAGGCCAGGAGAGTATATGGTGTGAGTTTGCGACATTTGGAAGAATAGGGTTTTGGGCTGGGATTTTTATTCGATATTCGACGGGTTTTCTTGGGATTCGAGGGAGGGGGTGTAGGGATTTTGAATTAGGAAGACGAGTGGATTCTGCAGTGTAACTTTGGATTTGTTTGGAACTGGCGCCACCACGGGCGGCAAAGGCGGTGACTATTGTTTTGAAGATTTGACGCGTTCTAGTGGGTTCTAGTGGGAAGAAGATAAAGGATTCATGATAAGGGAAGGAAGAGGATGTTTTGGTGTCATTTTTGTGTCATTGGACGCTGGCCGCCGCCGTAGGCGGTTTCTGGCGGGCGGCAAGCTACAGTGGAAGGTGGTGTTGCGGTTCTCTGTATTGGGATTAAGGAGACGAGAGGTAGGGGGTCTGAGTGGAGGTGGTATGGATAGGACATATATATACCAAGAAAATATCAGTTCATGACCGTTAGATCAATTAACCTAGATGATCAGGATTAAAAATTAGCTAACCGACGCCGTTTCATTGTGCACAGGCTGGACCGGGTACTGGCACGATTTGGGCCTAATTGGGCTTGGATTTTAGACTGGGCTAGGGTCCGTTTGGGCTAGTTACTTAAGTAGCCCTATTTTTGCTTCTTTTTATTTTAATTCTTTTCTTATTCTTTTCTTCTTTTTTTAACCTTTTTCTTTTAATCTAAAACTAAAATAAATCTAAATTAATTCCTAGGACTGAATAAACTAAAAAACTAATTAACCCAAAGCACAATTAATAATAAAAGAAACAAATTAACACTAAACCACTCGAAAATCAAGACTAAAATCAAAATTGCAAATTACACTATATTTTGTGATTTTTCCCATTTTATAAAATATTAATTTCAAATGAATCCTAAATTGTGAAATTAAAACCCTAAATGCATAGATGCAAGAGATTTTTGTATTTTTTATGAATTAAAATGCACAGACAAAATCCAAACAATTAACATAAAATACCACAAAAATTCACAAAATTATAAATACTAATGAAACTATTTTGTTTTGAAACTATGAGAGTAATTCACGTAGGGTAAAAATCACGTGATCACAGTGGAAACCGTAGTTTGAGAATATCCAACAAAAATACAATAAGGAAGATAAGAAAGGAGAAGTAGGAACTGTGGTCGCCAAGCAGCTACCTCACAATCTCTAATGAAGAGTCTCCAACTGGTATGATTCGCAACCGTTACCGTACCCCGATATACATGGATCTGCACATAGGGATGCAGGGGGTAACGTAAGTACACCAACTCTGTAAGTAAAAAGTTCAAACAATAGATTGACGATTATGAAGGTCCAAACTTCAAAAGATATACAAATAAACCATGCGAAAAAGTAGGCATGCTTGCAGTTCAATTAAAAGCTGGCAGTAAGTAAATACAACATGAACAGTACAAAGTAATAAGCTTAAGAAATCTCTTAGTACCAATGCACAAATAACATGATCAATGTCACGTATACCACCAGTTACAAGTGCTCAACCACTCTGTATTGTATATTGGTCGTACGATCTAAGGAAGATCCGTTCCGAAATATATACACATCACTGACTGCAGTCATCCAGTACCGAGGAAGGACATTCGGCCCTATGGAGAATATCCATATCTTGATATCAACACTTTGAACAAGATTTATGTCTAGGGAATATTCGTCTCTCAATATCATCAACTACACTCCCTAGGGTGTAAGACTCTGGAGGAGCTTCTCTGAGCCCAAGCTCTATATCAAGCCAACAAGGCATGATCAATGTCTTGTTGCGGCGTGCAGCCCGATTCCATAGTGTCACTCGATATCATGCTCTTGGCCTTACTCAGTCATGACTCTCCAATCTCAATCACACGGGCTCAAATGTCATGATACTAGCCCCAACAATGATATGACATGTCAAATAGCAGTAGTCAAGACTGAGGCATGATATAATATGCATAAACAGAACTTAGAACATAATATAAATGAAGTTAATGACATGACAGCAAGAACCAGCCTCTCGGGTCACAACAGTATTGGCGTGAAGCCTTATTATGATAATTAGCAGCTCATTAACTTAATCACAATGCATATACCAGCTGCAAAGAGCCACTAAGCGGTGCCATGGAATGACCCAGGCCGCACCTCTCACGCTGCCCGCCCACACGCTTGTCGTGTGGCATTTGTGTAAATTGAATAATATTAATAGAACACATAGTTCGGAGTTTCAAACCCTCAGAACCATGTTTGGATACGTTACTTTCCTCAAGCCAAGCCAAACCCTAGCTCGTGACGCCCTTGCCTCTCGATTTAGCCTCCAAATTTCCAGAACTTACCAAAATCATTATACAACATTCAATATATGCTAAAGGAGTGAAACACATGCAAAAATTAATAATTAAACTCAAAATTCCGAAATTGGCCAAAGCCGACCCCTGAGCCCATTCTTAGATTCTGATAAAATTTACAAAACTAGAATCCTTACACTATCACGAGTTCATACATATCAAATATACAAAAATTCGACCATAAATAACCCCTTAAATACCTAAATCAAAGTATCCAATTCCAATTTTCCACTAATACCACAATTAAACAATGTAAAAATGGCCATAAACACAAATAATCAGGCTTAGGAAGCTTACCCAACTGAAACCCCTCAATTCCCTTAAAACACCACCGCCCTACCTCTATTCTCGTCTTCAAAATGGCTAAACTTATCAAAATTTGTGAAGGGGGACTTTTTCTACCTTCTGCCAAGTGATACCACATCTGCGGTCCATTTTTCGCGCCTACAAGACCGTTTTTGCACCTGTCCAACTGCTTCTGCGGTTTTTCATTTAAATTCCTTGACCGTACCAACAATGAAATACTCGCACCAACGGTCATGCAGGTGCGTCCTTTTCTACGCATCTGTGACTTCCGCCTTCTTCACCCGTGACCGCATCTGCAGCTAATTCTCGCTTCTACAATCATCACACCGTGGTCCCTTAATCGCAGGTGCAGTTATGATAGAACCTCAGTAGCTTCAGCTTCGGCTACAACTTCAACTCCCAAACTTTCCGATAATCCTCTGAAATCATCCTGAGACACCCACGACCTCAACTAAAAGTACGAACAAGTCATATACCACTATTAAAATATATACCAATCTTCAGAACATGTGAAACAAAGCCTAAACACTCAATCACCATTGTTTTCGAGCCTAAAAGTTCTAATACTTCCGAATTCCGCAAATGATCAAAAAGTCTATCAAACCTCTTCCGAAAGGCCTAAAATTTTGCAGACACATCGCAAATAATATAACATACCTAATCCATTTTTCAGAATTCCAGTCAGGCCCCGAAATCAAAATTTCTACTACCAATCGGAAAGCGTCAAAATTCTATTTTCGTCAATTCAAGCCTAAATCTACTACGAATATCCAAATTACATTTCAAACACACTCATATGTCCAAAATCACCATACCAAACTATCTGAATCATAAAACTTAATTGCGAGATTGTTTCTCACAAGTCAACTTCTGGTTGACTTTTCCAACTAAATAGCCAACTTAAGAGACTAAGTGCTCATTCCTCTATAAAACTATGCTGAACCAAAACCAACCAACCCGATGACACATATTATAGCTGAACAAGATATAAAGAAGCAGAAATGGAGAAATAGAGCGATAACTCATGAAACGACTGACCGGGTCATTACAATGATAATAGCACTGTTGAAGATATCCTAATAAGGGGAGAAGTTGAGATTTCATCACCTTATTTGTAAGAGAACTTTAACCTTGAGTTACTGATAGACGAATCTTCATCCTCTTTTTGAGCAAAGAGTGTAGCATATATTAAGAAAACTAAGTGGCATTTGTTACAACATTATCTAGTAGAGTGTCACTTAGGACACTATGATTTCCTAGGCTTGCTAATACGTTATAAGCATCCATATATAGGTACTTAATATAATCACAATCCTTGTCTAGATCATAACCTGCAAAGTAGAAACTACATAAATTGCTATTACAAAAACTTTCTTCTTTACTTTTGCACTTCCTTCAATCTTGGATAACTCGTGGGCTACTATGTTGCACTCCCTAAACGTTTGCTGGAGGATCATCTCCTTCCCATGGTGTATGAAGAACCTGTAGATGGAAACTTTATTGTCAACAAAATTTTGTCCAAAAAGAATAGCCTCTATAGCTTCGGCACAGTCTGATTCTGTGTGTAGTGGTAGAAGATCATTCTAGGGTTAGTTTTAGCCCCTCCTTAATAGCTTTTACTTCTACATTCAGAGCCCCCACGACCCTAATGCAATTGGTATAACTTACAACTCACTCTCTAGTGATGTTGTGAAAAAATCCTCCTATGGAACTTTTGGAGTTGTTATAACTAGCATTCACATTAAGCTTATAACATCCTTTACGGGGAAGCCATTTATAATTGATATGAAGTTTTTCCGTGGGTAGGGGATTAAATTCAATTATCAATTTGTAATCAATAGCTTTTTTCATGGTATTGAGATTGATTGTATTCTTTATATTATTCTGATTGTTAGAACTTCTAGTAACCCAAATATCCCAAAGGGCAAAAGGAAGCAGACTATTCCAACCAAGAACATTGTGTCTTAAGGCAAACTTTTGTGTTTTTAATTGGTTTAGCAAATGACCTTTAGAAGGTTCAAAAGTTGAAAGTCCTCCTATTTCATTCCAAAGGGCTTGACTTATGGAGCAAGTAAGGAAGATGTGCTCAATGGACTCCGCTTCCCTTTGTTGCGTATAGGTCAAATTTTATTAATGTTAATGTCAATATGGGAAAGGTAACTTCTGCATGGAAGTCTGTTATACATATATTGCCATAAAAATTTTAATTTCGTTTGTACAATGTAGAGACAACACCTCAATCTGTTTGAATCTTCATCCTCAATTATAGGAATAGTTGCACCGGTCTTTAGAAAATCTATATGTTTTGACTCTTTTCTTTAGTAACACATGACACAAAAATGTATGCCCTACTAAAGGGTATTTCATAAAACCATGATGCTCGAAATATGATTTGTAAATGTTAACATGGTAACTCTTGTAGCGATATTTTCGTGAAATAATTAGAAGTGCCTAAAGATTAAGTTTGGAATGATTTAAGGGCCAAAATTTCTTATGATTGAATTGTTGGTTTTACAAATGTCCTTCAAATTAGCTTACCACCTAATTATCCTTTCTGAACTTCTAATACTTTACAATATATGTTCTGATTCAATATATTTGCCAATTATTACTGTAAACATCAACTGCATTTTAAATAATTCCTTTTTCTTCTATATGTTTTCAATTGTTATGGTATTAACGTGTAATGCACATTTGCGGAAATTAGTACCATATTAAAAGCATGAACCCTTACTGAAATGTCATTCGCATTTTTTAACCTTTAAAAACAGATTTTATATTGGACAAATTTATCATTTAACTATTATTACTACAATTTAGGAGTTTAAAATCAACTGTAATTATGACTTTTAATTTTTTTCTTGTTTGAAATGTGTTGGAAGTCTTAATATTTAGGAATTGAAATTCTGTTATTCTTTTTTCTTATATAAATTCTTCCTTATTTGAACTATATAACACAACAATATTTTATATTGAAGCCATTTGTCACGACCCAACAGAATTGGCCGCGACGAGCACCCCGTGTCTTACTAAACCGAGTACCAACGCAACATATCTTCTTTGTCATACTATCATGGGTAAATGAGCCAGAAAACTCATTATGAGATAACAAGAATGAAACATATGGTATACTCAACATATGACAACCCAACATGATATGCAAACTTATACATGTGACATACGAGGCCTATATGGCCGACATGACCATTTGTAAACTCAAAACAAAAGACGAAAAGTCCCTACAAGCATCCATACACCTGAAATCTGTCCACTAGCCTCTAAGAGCATATAAAATCATAACGGTTGGGACAGGTCCCCGCCATACCAATCAATACATATCCAAAGCATACTGACCAAATTGGCAACTCCAGAGCAAGTGGAGTGCGCCAACATTTTCGCTGAGTTGATAGCCTACTAGGAGGACTGTCAACTTATCAATCGGGACCTACGAGCAAGAAATGCAATGTCCCTAAGCAAAATGGATGTCAGTACGAATAAAGTACCGAGTATGTAAGACAGAAAAGCATAAACAAGAACAATAACATAAAGAGAGATAGAGAAGATACAACTTGTACCATCTGAGTGCCTCTGGGGGCTACTGACATGAAATTCATAATACATATATATACATAAACTTTTCAAAATATACGCCTTTGCTGACAGCATCATCATCATATCGCACTCGGCCTCAAAGAGGACTCGGTAAAAATGTGTTCGGCCATCATAAGGCTCAGTATAATCGTACCCGGCTATGTGTAGATCGGTAAACCCAACTGATCAGTGGTTGCACAATAGGTATCGTACTTGACCGACTATAGCACGGCTCGGTAAAATAAAATAGATACCATGTATAATACATGTCAGACTCATGCAATCACATTCTAAATATTTCGGAGTGACTTAAGGTCGTTGCACCTTCAATTAACATTATGAACATTATACCATCAATATGAATTTCACTAGGACCCAAGGATGATACATACTTTCTTAGAATAACCTTGTATAGAAAGAACAACATGAACCACCTTAGTTCCTAGAAGTAGAATCATTATGAAATAGTGTATCGTTTATGTGCATTTCATTTTAGATCATGCCAAAATAAAGAAGAAAGTGCCTTAACATACCTTTGATATCTTCTATCCTATCTTCAAGCAAGCGCAATATAATCTTCTTACATCTACAATGAGTAAAGTGACTTTGTCGTCATCATATAAGTGTTGTAACTTTCATATTTGGAAGCCAATATTCTACAAAACAACATACAGCAGCTCCCTTATTTGTACTACATCCTATGTGTTACAAAAAGTCATCAAACAGCCCAAACAACAACAATATAATTCACAGTAAGCTCTCCGATTTATTTAACAACCATTTTGAGCGGCAAGCTCAATTTATGATTAACAAAATATAGTTTGATTCCAATTCCTTCTCAATGAATCTACCTACAACATATATAACATAATACGTATTCTTACCTTGTCATTTTCAACTCAAAAACATCATAAGAATAATCTTCAAATATAGTCCACACACTAGCATCTTAACATTTTTCGTCAACATATTATTTTTCATGTTATATTCTTCAATCCACTAAATTAGCACATGGATAAGTTTCTCAACAGCAGACACAATATATTCAAAGTATTTATAACAATTTTCAGTCACAACAAACCATATATATTGCCTCAACACATCCCACAAAAAATATAATGATTCTTTATGCCACATGAATTGCTATCTTGTAGATTTTCACTCAAACAATTCAAAAAAACACATGATTGACATTAAGAACAACAAAGAACAAGATTTACTAACCTTAGGCAGTAGATACAAATTGAAAACTCCAGGGTGTAGCTCACAACAACCCCCAATCACCCACAATAAGAGTTGTATTCTCGTCTTGAAACAATATTTGTGCTCATGTTGGTGTGTAAACACTTGTATTTCTCCTTGAAAATCAAATATATATACAAGAGGGAGGTACTGATTCTTAGCTTAATCATAAATTCAAACAAGAAATCGGAGGTTACTTACCTTTAAGAAAACATTCCAAAATAGCCAGAAGATGAAGAACTATGATCTAGTAAGCACCACGGAATTTCTAGTGTTGGATTCATGTTTTTATCTTAGGTTTTCACCCTAAAACCATGGAGAAGCCTTTGGAGAGAATTTAGGACTATTTATGAATTGTTGTGTATGAGAAAAATAAGTTAAAACGGCAGACAAATGACTTAAATACAAGCTAAAGTTTAAACTGACTTTGTGCGTCCCATGGGAGCTGCTTGCATAGTCTTGCAAATATACGTATATCTCTCTGCTCCGATGTCGTATTAACAAACGGTTTAATGTATTAAGAACTAGAGTAGTATATCTTAAATTTGGTAAGTAGATCATCCCTTGATTCCAAGTATATTTGGAGAAAAATTCATCTACATTTGACCTAAATTTCAGCAAATTTATAAATGTAACTTGTGATGACCTTTGCCAAATTTTGTTCCACAACTTGCTTTCCTTTAAAATGTATTAAATGAATATCATACTACTAAAATAACTCATAGAATAACCTCTTTATCATGTTAAGAACCCTAGCCTCACTCTAAAGTGCATGTTATAACATTCCAAACTTGTCGACTTTCGACGAAACGTATTTTCTTCAAATGGTTTAGCTTCTAAGATTTCCAACCCTCTTGGTACTCGTTATTCACGATCATAAATATTTTTCACCTCCAAGGCAACATGATTAACTTACTTTATTTTCTTCAAAGTATAATCTTATTTAAGAACTTACATCAATGACTTACGACATACTCTCACGTATGAAAACTTGAGGTGTAACACCATTTGATTGCTAATTTATAAAATATTTATTACTAAGATTAAAAATTAGGATAGCAAAGAAAATATTTAAGAAAATAAATAAGACAGAGAATGAGCAAAAACTAGTCCGCAGAAGTTAAATAATACTAACGGTTCAGCAAACACAAAGATCCAAAATAAAATAGTAAGTGATTCTTTTTTAAAAAAATTTAATTTAGAAATAAAATTTTGCTTTTAATAAAAGAATAACTACAATTAATATATTAAATATGGGATGAGCTATATATCTTATACTATTATTTTATATCTTACACTAGGATTATTGTCACGATCTGGATTTCCCACGCTCGGGAGTCGTGATGGCACCTACTCGTAGGAGCTAGGCAAACCGAATATTAACTACCCCTATTAACAAACATCAACGATTTATTAAAGCGAAACATTCAATATTATAAGCGGAAGTCTCAAATGTAAATAAGTGAAAGAAATGCGAAAATTCCAATACAAAACTTTACCCAAAATTGGTATCACAATACTCACGAACTTCTAAGATTACTAAATATAATAGACTGAAAGAAGTCATAATATGGTTGTTCGGTACAAAGGATAACAAACGGAAATAAAGATAGAGGAAACTCCGGTCTGCGGATATCAGCAAGGCTACCTCGGTGTCCCTAGACAGAAAGTGTATTCCCAATGTACTGCTGCTGTCTAAAAGCTGCTCCAACACCGTAATCTGTGCAAAGGGGCACAGAAGTGTAGCATTAGCACAACCGACCCCAAGTATTTATAAATGTCTGACCAACCCCGGCAAGATAGTGATGAGACTGGAACCAGACTCTAGATAACCTGTACAGATAGCAAAAAGTAAACAACTAAAGCTGGGAGGGGGAAACATTCTAATGGGGATAGTAGATAAAATAGAATATCAGGAATAATAAAGAAACATACATCTGATTACTTTTAACACGGAATAAGGAAAAACAAACAACTTTCAATTGTTTCAATTTTCTCTTGTTACATGAGTGCAACCCGATCTCATTTCATCATATCTTGTGGTAGGCATACCACCCGCTCGCATTTTATTATATCTTGTGGTAGGCATACCACTCCCTCCCATTTCATTTTATAGCTTGTAGTAGGCTTACCAACCGCTCCCATTTCATTTCATAACTTGTGGTAGGCGTACACCCGCTCCCATTTTATTTCAACACAATATCACATAGAAATCTCGACGAGGGAGTAAGATAATATAATAAAATTCTCTGCAAGGGATCAAGACAAGTTAGTACGTTTTCCGGCAAGGGAACAAGATATCAAATCAACCATCGCAGAAATGGATATCCAGCGATAACAAAACTTATTCAATAGCATAATTAATACCAATGCTCAGTCATATCTATTACTTTCTCAGTTTTAAAGATCTTCAGCCAAGTCCTCATATGCATCAATTAAGAATACAACAGCTTAGCAATTTACGACTCATTGTCATGCCTGACCCCCAACGTATAGATACTCGTCACCATGCCTATTCGTCGGACACCACAAAAGCAAGTAGTAAGTAAGACTTGACTCCTCATCCCTCGAGCTAGAGTTAGACCGAACCCTTACCTCGATGCTTCAAACTCAATTCAAGCCTCAAGTATGAATTTACCATTTGATTCCAACATAAAACTGCTCGAATTTAGGAACAAAACACTTTATTACATTAATAAATACTATTGAAATTAATCCCAACACATGAAAATATGTTATACAAGGTTTTATCCAAATGGACAAAAATGTCCACGTGGTCGAAACTCGAGGTTCGGACCAAAATGCAGTTATCCATTCCCCTCGAATCCAAGTATATGATTAGTTTTGGAATTAGACCTCAAATTGAGGTCCTACTCCCCAAATTTTAGAAAACCTAGGTTCTAACAAAAACCCCAATTTCCCCATGAAAATCTTTGATTTGAAGTTGAAATCATGTTAAAAGATGCTAAGGATTGAAGAAAAATAGTTTAGAAATCACATACCAATCGTTTTGGAGAAAATGAGTTATTTGAAAAATTGCCTCTTATGATTTGGGGTTCTGAAAAGTGTAAAATAACTGAAATTCGCGTCTATTTATATCCCTTTGATGTTCCCCGCGCGGACCGCGCAAGAAGGACCTTGTCCACACAGGCATTTTGAAGGCATGCGGATCACTATCCAGTGTGGACCGCACCAGCCCAACCGCAGACGCGCAGCACCCACTGCGGACCTCTCAAAGGCGATCGCGACCGCACACATTTTCACGCGGACCGCGCCAGAGAGTTTAGAGACCTATAATATTTTCCCTAACCTGCAACATCTGATCTTGCAAGCCAAAGGTACCCTGGAACCTACTCGAAACTCACCCGAGCCCTCGGGGCTCCAAACCAATCATGCCCACAGCATCAGAAACTCCTTATGAACTTACTCTGCATTCAAATTGCCAAAATAACATCATAAACATCAAATCGGGTCTCAATACTCATGATTTCTTCAAAAAATTTCATGAAACATCCAATTTCCATTTCCGAAATATGTCAAATGACATCAGATTTCATCAAAATTTTACCTAAAGAACTTAAAACATATATAAGACTTGTACCAGGCACCGACATCAAAACACAGGCCCGATACCATAGTCTTCTAGTCAAATTTCGTTTCCATTTTCCTCAAATGTTTTCAGAAAACAATTTCACACAAATATTCATGTCTCAAGCTCGGGACCGCAAAAATCGATTCCGGGCATACGACCTAGTGTTGTATTTTCCTACGGACCCTCCGGGACCGTCGAATGACACATCCGGTACCGTTTTCTCAAAATGTTGACTGAAGTAATATTTAACCATTTAATGTCAAAATTTATCATTTTTCTCTCAGATTCGGCTACGTGCCTGAACTTCACACACAAATCTAGGCAACCCTAGATGAGGTTTTTAAGGCCTCGGAAACACATAATGAGTAAGAAATTAGGTGATGACCCTTTGGGTCGTCACATTCTCCACCTCTAAAATAACTGTTCGTCCTCGAACGGACAAAAGAAAGAAGTACCTGAATCAGGAAAAAGATGTGGGTAAGGGCTCATGCATATCGAACTTGGACTTCTAGGTTGATGCCCTTGGACGATGACCTTTCCACTGTACACGAACAGAAGGGAAACTCTTGGATCCAACTGATGAATCTCCTGGTCTAGAATATCTACTGGATCCTCTTCATAAGACATATCCTTGTCCAACTGGACAGTGCTGAAATCTAACACGTGGGTTGGATCGTCGTGATACTTCCGAAGCAGGGATACGTAAAACACTGGATGCACGGCTGATAAGCTAGGCGGCAAGGCAAGTCTATAAGCCACCTCTCCTATACGATCAAGAATCTCAAATGGATCGATGAACCTAGGGCTAAGCTTTCCCTTCATCCCAAATCTCATCACGCCCTTCATAGGCGACACTCGGAGCAATACTCGCTCACCAACCATGAAAGCTATATGTCAAACCTTACAATTTGGATAACTCTTCTGCCTGGGCTGAGCTGTCCGAAGCCTATCCTGAATGATCTTGACCTTATCCAAGGCCTCCTACACTAAATATGTATCCAACAACCGAGCCTCTCCCGCCTCAAACCATCCAACCGAAGTTTGACATCGCCTACCATGCAACGCCTCATAAGGAGCCACCTGAATGCTGGACTGGTAGCTGTTGTTGTAGGCAAACTTTGTTAAGGGGAAAAACTGATGCCACAAGCCTCCAAAATCAATGACACAGGCTCGAAGCATATCCTCCAATATCTGAGTAGTCTGCTCGGAATGTGCGCCTGTCTAAGGATGAAATGATGTACTCAACTCAAGCAAAGTGACTCTACAAAGGTCAACGTTAGCCTTACATGCCTTTCTTGAGTTTTTCATTAATTACTACAATTTCCGAAAATTATAGCAACTTCAATCTATTTTGAGACACAACAAAATACACAAATTAGGAAGGTATTCATGGTTTCAACCCATTTAAGCATTTTGTCAAACACTAGTTGAGCATATTATTTTTTAGCTCTTTTTTACACGATTTCCTTCATTCCCAACCCAATCCTTACCTATTTAAGTTCTTCAATCTTACCACGATACTAATTTGCACATGAATGTATACATAATACTACTACCCCAAGAATCATACCCCAATAACCCATCTTACAATCTCTACAATGCCAACACAACCTAGATTAGGCACCTATGGCTCCCAATCACCATCCCATGAGTTCCAACGTATATATCATACATAAATAATCACCATAGAGAAGTTGGAGATGATAAACAGACCTCTTGTAGTAAGAAATTTAACAATCCTCACTTGTGGTGTTCTTGATAAATTCAAGGATTTGAAGGAAGATCAAAGAATTTTCAAGATTAATCCTTATTAATTGTAACGACCCAATCGGTCATTTTGAGCTCGGCGCGTAATTCAGCAGTTTGAGACCATGAGCAGCTTCATCTCATGTATATTGACTTGTGTGCATGGTCAGAATTAAAATTCAGGAAGTTTGGAGTCAAATTTAAATGAAAATTCTCATTTCAGAAGCTTAAAATTGAAGAATTGAGCAAAGATTGAAATTTTGAGTAAGCGATATCATAATTGGGATTCAAAGGTTCCAGAAGGTTTGTATAATGATCTTGGACTTGAGCGTATGCCTGGATCGGGTTTTAGATAACCCGGGAGCATTTTGGCACCTATTGTGGAAGATAGCATTTAAGAAGAAATTGCATCAATTTGGCTTAAATTGTATTTCAGTGCAATTGATGTCTGTTTGGAATCCTGAGACTTGGAGTAGCTCCGTATGGTAATTCTGGACTTTGGAATGCGATCGGAAGTGAATTCGGAGGTCTGTAGGTCATTCTGGAGCCATTTGGCAAAAGATAGAAAATTGAAAGTTTTTCAGAAAATTTGACCGCAAGTGGAAATTTTTGATATCCGACTTGAAATGTGAATTTTATGGTTCAGATAGCTTTGTTAGGTGATTTGGGACTTAGTAGTATGTCTGGAATATATTTGTGATGACCGGTGCAGAATTAAGCTTGAATCGACAAAGTTAATATTTTAGCGAATTCCGGTTGATAGGTGAGATTTTGATCCGAGGCTCCGAATGGAATTTCAAAATTTTCTGTAGCTTCTTTATTTCATTTTGGACTTGTGTGCAAAATTGGAAGTCAATATGGCTTGATTTGATATGTTTCGGCATCGGAAATAGAAGTTGGATACTTCAAAGTTCATCAAGCTTGGATTGGAGATTAATTCATGATTCTAGCATTATTTGATGTGATTTGAGGCCTCTATCACGTTCGTAATGTGTTTTGGGACAGGTTGGTTTGATTGGTCGGGGTCCCGGGGGCTTCAGGTGTATTTCGGGTTGTGATTCCGCTCTTATTTAATATTACAATGTTGCTTCTTTGGACATAAAGGGGTACCATAATAATCAAATGAGCTCCAAATTAAGTTTTGTTTGAACCATTGTATCCATACTGAAATTTCGGAGCCATCAGAAAAAGAAACGTTGCATTGGACATCGTATGAGGAAGTTATGCTCATTTCTGTGCCGAGAAAAGTGTTGGTGCTGTCGAAACCGCAGAAGCGGAAATTGACCGTGGAAGAGGGACCGCGGAAGCCGGACTGCAGAAGTGGAAAAATGACCGCAAAAGCAGTCCCTGATAGACCAAAAATGGCCGAATAAGACAAAAAGTCCGCGGAAGCGAAAGAAGGTCCGCATAAGCGGCCTGGTCTGTGTATAAACCGAGAAGTCTAGTATTTTGAGCATATCTTGGGTTCTAGTACTCTGATTGAGGTGATTTTTGTGGCGTTGTTCTCGTCCCATCAAGTGGTAAATATCTGACCTTTATTTGGATGTTTATCCATGATTATTTCTGTTGGTTTTCAATATTTATCCGTGTTTGGAGGTTAGAAATTGAGGATTTAGGCGTAGGGATTAGAAAATAAGATTTGGTAATTTGAGGGGTCAAATAAACTCCAATTTTGGTAAAGTTTATATGTACGGACTTGAGGAGAGACGAGAACCCGGTGATGTGACTTTTATAATTTTTTGAGAAGTGTGCTCGGGGCTTGGATTTTGCTAGTTTCGAGATTTTTATTATATTTCGATTGTTTTCGATTGGGTGTTGTCCCATTAGCAAATTATGATATATTCGTACTGGTTTTGGTTAGATTTGATGCGCGTGGAGGCCAATTTGAGGGGCAAAGGCGTCGCGAGCGAGTAATTTCACCGGTTCGAGATGAGTAATACTTGGGAATGAAATCCTGAGGGTTTGAAACCCTGGATTTGCACATCCTAGTGGTGTACAATGGTGACTTGCATGCTGGACCCGAGCGTAGGGTAGAGTTCCGTTAGGAATTGTGACTTGGTCCATCCCGGTAATTGGTTTTTACCGCGAAATTGTAAATGATTTGTTGTAATCATTTTGAATTGGGCTCATTGCCATACTTGGGGCCTATTGCTGATTATTTAAACTCTTTATAAACTATCATCACAATTTTCCTCACTATATGAAAGATTATTTAAACTCAGTCCATGTGATTTACATTGTTTCATGAACTCAGCTATATTTTTCTCAAACTTGGAGTTTTAACACATATTTGAACTATTGTTTGAGCTTCGTATTATCATTTGACGCATGCCTGGGGGGCTTTTGACTATTTTGGATTGATTGAGGTTGAGGGTCATATGTGAGGGCATGAAGAGTGATGTAAGGAGGATTTTAGGCCTCGGGTGGTATGTGTGCATATGCATATATTGCATGGATCGGACTGCACACCACAGTAGTATATTGCATGGATCGGACGGCACGCCGCAGTAGCATTTTGCGTAGATCGAACTACACGCCGCAATAGTATATTATATGGATCGTACTGCACGCCGCAGTATTATTACGCTTGGGTTGTAGGATCCCTTCCGGTGTCTGTACACACCCAGTGAGCGCAGGGTTACAATGGATCAGGCTACGTGCCGTAGTAGTCATGTGCACTGCATTGCAATCACTCCTGTTTGTACTACGTGGCACGACACTTAGCACTCATATATCATTGGCATTCATACTGTTACTTTCTTTGTTGAGCAGAAACTCTGGTGTTATATGTTAAGGAGTGGTATGCCCAAGGGATAGACTTATGAGCTGACTTGTTCTATCTGATATAGAATTCATATTCTAGGCTATTGAAATTAAAAGAGATATTCAAAAAAGAGACTTTGTAAAACAGATTTCGAACTGATCTTGAGATTTTTCTAAAAGGATTTTCATTGTATTTTGGTTTTTCTCAATTATTCGGTCTTTTATAGCAGTTTGGTGTGCCCATACGTGTTTTCTTATCGCTCAGATATTATTCTATATTATTACCACTGATTTGGAAGTACTCACTTTACTCCCTGCACCTCGAGTGCAGTTGCAGGTGATTTTCACCCGGTAGCGGGTTAGTAGCGGATTGAAGGTATTGTTATCGTAGCTAAGTAAGGTGTACGTAGGCGTTCGTGGCACCGAGACTCTTCTTATTCTTGATCTCATATTTTTCTCTATGTATTATAGACTTTAAATTGCAATAAAGGCACTCCTAGATGCTCATGACTTTTGACACCCCGATCGGGCTGTATTGGGTTGTAATTATTTTGATAAATATCATTAATTCATATCCGAACTGTTATATAACTTACGAGCTGCTTTAGGTGGTGTTTAGAAATGGTCTAGCTGGCCTTGCCTTCACAAGAGGCGCCATCACGACCGGGTTTGGGAATTGGGTCGTGACAAGTTGGTATTAGAGCCTAGGTTACTAGGTCTCACGGTCATGAGCCGATATAGTAGAGTCTCGCGGATCGGTAGGTGATGTCTGTACTTATCCTCGGGAGGCAGCGAAACCTTTAGGAAAACTTCACATTCTTGAAGTCTCATCGTGCGTCCTTGATTCATCTTGAAGAGGAACTTTTGAAATTCCTTCCACCCGTTCGTATGCGTGCATGAGCACTCGGCATTAGATGTGTCTTGATGGCTTGTAATTCCCTGGTCAATGGGTGAGGTGTAATCTCTGTGAGTTTGATGTTAGCCCAGTCGGGAGGACTTGAGACCGGATCCTTTTGTTATTCTAAAGCATTCTTTTGTTAGGGCCTATTATAAGTAGGCGGATCTCGAGAAGTGTTATGGTGGCTTGGACTACTACTTAGAGATGGGAATATTCGACGGTTATGAGAATTCTCTTGTATGATGCAATAGTTCTCCTAAAGTATGTTAAATGTAAAGTCTTATGTGATGAAATCTTATCCTATCGGCAGTTCAAGAGTTGTAATGGAAATAACGTCTATTGTATATCAGCACGTGAGGTGCAGTGAGTGGTATGGAATTTGGAGTAAGAACCAGGGTCACGGTTTGGTCAATGAATGTGATGTCACGAGCTCGGATGAGCAGGAAAGGAGTTCTAGTATTTTGAGTAAGATTGGTATTGTCGTCAATATAACCTGAGATCGGTATTTTATGAGAAAGTCTTTGTATCCTGGTTAGGGATTCTTGATCACTTTTTAGCGTTAGTGCAGCCGGTGGTTTGAATGTGCAGACCTGTTAATTATTTTGGAAGATTGTGGAAGCTTGTCCCACAGGAAGATGGTATAAGTGTGACATGTAGTCACTTGATTAATTAGAAATTTAAGCCAAGTGTAAGGATTTTGGTAATATCATCCAATTGAGAATTTATGCCTGTAGGGCACTCTATTTATTGGGTTATGGACATATGAAAGATTATTGGCCTAGCTTGGCACGATAAGGATCGAGTTGACGTCAGTGGATAGATTAATATGTGGAAGTGAGCCTTACATCAGGCCAGTTGTGTATAGTTCACTAATGCGCTCTTTATGGAAGGATAGTCGCGGTCTTATTTCGTGGTCAACTAATTCATATAAAGACATATTGCGTTGTATGAGTGGTGAGACGGCTTGGTAAATTCCATATGTGTTGAGGTTTCGCTCGGTGGTGATGCTATATGAACAGAATATCTCTTGAGACTTAGACCATGTATCGCACCTCAGTTGTGTTTGAGTTTGTAGCCCGTAGCGCTATATGTTTCCTTGGGAATGGCATTATGCACCTTAGTGTGTTTATGACTGATATTTGGTATTTTGATGTGGTGAGCTATTCAGCTCGATGTATATCTCCTTATGTGAGTTCTATATGTGGATCGGGTGGCGCGCCGCCATGGGTATGCCGTTTGGATCGGGTTTCTCTCCATAACAGTGTGATGTTCAGTACATTTCCCATATTTTCTTTTATGTATTTTGTTTCCCTGTTTTGTGAGAAAGTCCATGTTAGTGTGCGAGTTGTGTAGTTCTTTTTGGAGTTCGCCTTCCTTTTGTATCGCGTTCGAATTGATAGCCTACTGGAACATTGTCATATCTTGTGGGACTTTGGATTATGTCCGAGGTGGCTTATTTCTTGAGCATTTCATGCTGGATAAGACGTGATTACTAGATTTGGGGCTAGTACAAACTGATTATATGAAGTATATTATAGAGCATTGATCATTCTTTGGTTTTGGACAAGGTAATGGAACTTGTCAAGAGTATAGATACAATGAATTGTTGATTTAGCAGTTGGTTATAAATTTCGGCACATCTCTTTAATCGTATCGGTGTACTACGTGGCACGACATTTAGCACCCATATATCATTGGAATTCATGCTGTTACTTTCCTTGTTGACCAGATACTCTGGTGTTATATGTTATGGAGTGCTATGCCCAAGGGGCAGACTTATGAGCTGACTTGTTCTAACTAATATAGCATTCATATGCTAGGCTGTTGAAAGTAAAAGAGATATTCGAAAAAGAGACTTTGTAAAAGAGATTTCGAACTGATCTTGAGATTTTTCTAAAAGGATTTTCACAGTATTCCGGTTCTTCTCAAAGGGTTGTTCTGTCTTTTATAGCAGTTTGGTGTGCCCATGCATGTTTTCTTATCGCTCAGACATTATTCTCTTTTATTACCACTGAGTTAGAAGTACTCACTTTACTCCCTGCACCTCGAGTGCAGTTGCAGCTGATGTTCACCCGGTAGTGGGTTAGTAGCGGATTGAAGGTATTGCAATTGTAGCTAAGTAAGGTGACCGTCAGAGTTCGCGGCACTGAGACTCTTCTTCTTCTTGATTCCCAGATTATTCTCTATGTATTACAGACTTTAAATTGTAATAAAGGCACTCCTAGATGCTCATAACTTGTGACACCCCGGTCGGGCAGTATTGGGTTGCAATTATTTTGATAAATATCATTAATTCTTATCCAAAATGTCATATAACTAACTAACTGCTTTAAGTGGTGTTCTGAAATGGTTTGGCTGGCCTTGTCTTCATGAGAGGCGCCATCACGACCGGGTTTAGGAATTGGGTCGTGACATTAATATAAGTATTTAGGAGTAGTAATCAACTTGAAATACTCCAAAAACCTTACCTTGGTTATGGTATGACTTGAAGTCTTGAGATAGTTGAAGAAAACCCTCAAAAATTTGATCTTGAATGACAAAAATGAAGGAAAGATGATACTTCTTCGGCTTTTACACAGACTAGGGGTATTTTATACATTTTACATGTCCCCCTGCAGTCTGCGGTCTGCGGCCTTCCCCGCGGTCAAACCCACGGTTCCGGGAGCTGAGCCCTGCGGTCGTGCGCCTGGGCGCGCTAGTGACGCATGTCCAGTAAAATGGTCATTACTTTCTGTATACACCTCTAAATAACAAACAGTTCGATGCATTGGAAACTAGACTAAAAGGTCTTTAATTTGATAGGTTTATCATCACACAAATACTTATATAACTTGAGATATGATTGTCCAAACTTAGGTCTGAAGCGCACTCATTTACAATTTTTGTCTATTATGAAATTTTCCAACTTGGCCTAGACTTAGGTCTCTCCTTAGAACCCAATTCACTTCTAATATGACTTATACGCTTGATAAAATTTCCAATTGAAATCCATTATATCCTAGATCCTCATTTGCATGCAAGATAAAATATTTAGCCTACCTTGGCACCAAGAAAACTTAAATTACTAAGAAACATTTTCTGGGGCTTTACATCCTCCCCCGCTTAAGATCATTCGTCCTCGAATGAGGATGAAAGTCCATACACTATCCATCCTTATGCAACTTCAGCTTTTTCCATTATGAAATGTATCAACCACCCCGAATTTGACTAACTCCGTAAATTTCCGAACAATTTTGCCAGAGTTTCCATTGTGACTCAGCCTATCCGCATGTTAGAGAGCCCCTGAAACACATTTCCCGGCACCATCACACCATACGCATTTCACATTAATCATTCACTAATCACCTCAGTTCTTTCAAAACCTTCATTTACCAAACACGGTTTGCACGTGACCCAAATAATCACAACACATATAGTTCTTGCACAACTTCAGGAGTTACAATAGTAAAAATAAAAATGGGGGTGTATTTGCACTAAATTAAGCACAACATCGTTTTTCCAAGAGATAAAGGTTCGCACAATTACTACTAGACTTGTTCAAATAGATGGGGATATTTCTCTTTCATCTCATCTTCCTCTTCCACGTGACTTCCTCGACTTGTTGATTCCGCCACAACACTTTGACTAAAGAAATTTCTTTATTTTGCAACTTACGGACATGCCTTTCAAGAATAACAATCGGAATTTCTTCATATGATAACTCTTCAGTAACCTTGATGTCATCAACTGGAATGGTGGTAGACGGATCTCCAACCAT
This sequence comes from Nicotiana benthamiana, assembly GCA_034376525.1. Taxonomy (NCBI): domain Eukaryota; kingdom Viridiplantae; phylum Streptophyta; class Magnoliopsida; order Solanales; family Solanaceae; genus Nicotiana; species Nicotiana benthamiana. Next base: position 20,941,828 of record CM067337.1, on the reverse strand, counting down.
TTTCCTTAACATAGACACGTGGAATACCGAGTGCACTAAGGATATTTCAGGGGGCAACTCTAGACTATATGCAGTTTTTCCGATCCATATATGATGCGATAAGGCCCGACATATCTAGGACTCAGCTTCCCTTACTTCTCATATCGCATGACTCCCTTCATAGGAGACAACCTCAAGAATACTCAATCATATACTTGGAACTCCAATTTTCTTCGACGCACGTCCGCATAGGATTTTTGGCGACTTTGAGCAGCCTTCATCCTTTCCTAAATGAATTTAACTTTTCCCATAGCCTCGCGCACAAGATCTGACCCTATCAATTTAGCTTTACCTACTTCGAACCATCCGATAGGAGACCTAAATCTCCTCCCGTACAATGCCTCAAATGGGGTCATCTGGATTCTAGCATGGAAGCTTTTATTGTAAGCAAATTCTATAAGGGGCAAGTGATCATTCCAATTACCTTTGAAATCCAAGACACAAGCCCACAATATATCTTTAAGCTCAGAACAGTCCGTTCTGCTTGACCATCGGTCTGCGGATTGAAAGCCGTGTTGAAATTCACTTGAATACCCAAACCTTGCAGAAAATTCTTCCAACAATTAGTTGTGAACTGAGCCCCTCGATCCGAGATAATAGAAAGTGGAGTACCGCGAAGCCTCACTATTTCCTTGATATACAACTAAGCATACCGTTTTGGAGTATCAGTGGACTTGACAGGCAAGAACTGAGCTAATTTTGTTAGTCGATCCACTATCACCCAAATTGAGTCGAACTTATGTTGAGTGTGGGGTAATCCTACCATGAAATCCATGTTGATCATATCCCATTTCCACATTGGTATTTCCATGAGCTGGGTTAACCTACTGGGCCACTGATCCTCAGCTTTTACTTGCTGACAATTCGGGCATTTAGATACAAAGTCTTCCACACCCCTCTTCATATCGTTCCACCAATAAATTTCCTTGAGATCGTGGTACATTTTCGTAGAACCTGGGTGCACTGAATACCTGGAATGATGAGCCTCCGCCATTACCCTCTCACGAAAGTTATCCACATCTGGCACACATGGACTACCTTGAAATCGTAACACACTATCGTTGTTGCCGAGTGAAAATGCTGAAGACTTGTTATTAAGAACTGCCTCTTTCATCTGTGCCAATGCAGGATCAATGAACTACTTTCCCTTAACTTCCGCTACAAGGGATGATTCTGCTCTATTATGCACCATAACTTCCTCCTCATTTTGGGTCGAAATACAAACCCCAAGACTGGCCAACTGATAAACCTCCCGAGCTAGGAGCCTCTGATCTGCTCCCAAGTGAGCCAAACTACCCATGGATTTCTGACTGAAGCATCGGCCACCACATTCGCCTTTCCTAGATGGTATATGATGTTCATGTAATAATCTTTAAGTAGTTCTAACCACCGTCGTTACCTCATATTTAACTCCTTATGTTTAAACAAATATTGGAGACTCTTGTTGTCCAAGAACACATCTACATGGACCACATAAAGGTAATGTTGCCATATTTTAAAGGCAAATACAACTAGCGCTAGATCCAAATCATGTGTTGGGTAATTCATCTCGTGGTTCTTGAGTTGCCTCGAAGCATACACTATATCATTCCCATGATGCATTGACACACACCCCAAACCGACCCTGGATGTATCACATTGAACAACAAATCACTCTGTGCCTTCGGGCAAAGCAAATATCAGTGTTGAGGTCAACCTTGACTTCAATTCCTTAAAAGTTTTCTCGCAAGCATTGAACCATTGGAACTTGAATGATTTCTGCATCAATTTAGTCAATGGGGAGGCGAGGGTAGAGAATCCCTCTACAAACCTACGATAATACCCTGCTATTCCTAAGAAGCTACGGAAATTCGTCGGGGTCGTGGGTCTAGGTCAATCCATCACGTTGAAATCTTCTGGGGATCCACCGGAATCCCCTCACTAGAAACAACATGACCCAGGAAAGCGACAGACTCCAACCAAAATTCACATTTTGAGAATTTAGCATACAACTGGTGCTAATGAGGAGTCTGCAAAACTGCTGTGAGGTTATCGGCATGATCATCCTTGCTTCGCAAATAAATGAGGATTTAATCAATGAAAACAATCACAAAAGAGTCTAGAAATGGCTTGAAGACCCAATTCATAAGATCCATAAAGGCTACGGGGGCGTTGGTTAGCCCATAAAGACATGACCAAGAATTCGAAGTGACCATAGCAAATTCTGAAAGCGGTCTAGGAATATCTTGCTCTCTAATCGTCAATTGGTGATATCCGGATCGCAAATCAATTTTGGACAAGAGCTCTGCACCTTGCAATTGGTCAAACAAATCATCTATCCAAGGTAGATATTTATTCTTGATGATAACTTTGTTAAGCTGACAATAATCAATGCACATCCGAAGCGACCCATCCTTCTTTCTGACAAAAAGAACTGGAGCACCCCACGGTGGCACACTCGGCCGTAAGAATCCCTTTTCTAATAGATCCTTCATCTGCTCCTTTAACTCCCTTAACTCTGTTGGCGCCATCCTGTATGGTGGAATAGATATTAGCTAAGTATCTTGCAATACATCAATCCCGAAATAAATCTCCCTGTCTGGCGGAATGCCTTGAAGCTCATCTGGAAACACCTCAAGAAACGCATTCACAACTGGCACGGACTCGAGGGCAGATACTTCTGAAGTTGTGTCCTCCACCCACACCAAATGATAGATACACCACTTCTTAGTCATCTTCGAAGCCTTAAGGTAAGAAATAAACCTACCCTTTAGCACCACACCATTTCCTTTCCACTAAATAACTGGCTCGTTAGGGTACTCGAGTCTCATGATTCCCATTCGGCAGTCAAGTTTAGAAAAGCACGAATAGAGCCAGTCCATTCTCATAATCACATCAAAATCTACTATTCTGAGCTCAATAAGATCGGGCGTGGTAACACGGCCACACACCGTGACAACACAATTGCTATAAACTCGTGCGGCTATAATGAAATCACCAACCAGAGTCAATACAAAAAATGGCTCATGAAGCTTTTCGGGTTCCATCCCAAACCTTGAAGCAATGAATGGGGTGACATAAGACAAAGAGGACCCCAGATCAATAAGATCATAGCAATCAATGGACTGGACAGACAAGATACCTGAAACAATATCAGGAGAAGCCTCAGCACTCTGACGACCACTCAAAGCATAGAACCAGCTACGTCCACCTCTAGCACGAGCTCCACCCCTAACTGCAACGCCCTGCTGGAGCTGAAGGACGCACTGATGATGTAGCAACTGAAGAACCAGAAGACTGAGCAGATCCCCTACCCATGCCGTGACTGGGCACAAGGCAGTCCCACTGGATATGACCTCGCACCTCACACCTATAACACACCAGAATATCCAAATAACAAGTCTCCGGATGGAACCTCCCACACTTGGGGCATGTAGCTCCCCCTACTGTTGAGACCTCATTCCTGAACGACCAAACTGATGGAACTTCCTACTTTCTGAACTTGATCTCGAGTGACCGCTCTGCTGATAAGTATGCACAAATGGCGGTGCTCTCACTGAGGACTAAGCATATAACCGTGATAGCCCTGATGACCCTCTCCCCGAAGCTGACCTCCCTGAGTGACCCATTGACTGGGCTATGCTACTACTCTCCCTTTCTGCCTGTATCTTAAACTTCCTAGCCTCTATGGCCTGAGCGAATCCTACAATCTTGCCACAATTCATATAAGAGTGTAAGGCCGTTGTAGTATCCTCATTCACCACCAAAGGACGGAGACCCTAAACGAAATGCCGAACTTGAGCATCCATGGTCGACACTAATTGAGGAGCATACTTAGACAATATCACGAACTCCATGTGGTACTCCCAAACACTCATACTGCCCTACTTGAGGACCTCGAACTCATTGGCACGGGCCGCCATTGTCTCGGCAGGGAAGAAATGGTCCATAAAGGCATCCACATACTCATCCCATCTAGCTGGAGGTCTTTCCTCCTTGCTGGAATCCTCGCACATCTCAAACCACGAACGTGTTGCTCCTCTCAACCTGCAAGAAGCCAACTCAATCCCCTTTGTCACTATTGCCTTCATTACACGAAGGGTCTTGTACATCTCTTCAAGGAAATCCTATGGGTCGGCCTCCGGGTCTGTGCCTTAGAACTCTGGAGGGGCAAATCCCAGAAACTGTTGGACTCTGGAACCGGCGGAATATCCTATCCGTTGGAGAGCAGAGAGGCATCATGAGATCTCTAGGCCTGAGCGGCCACTAACTGGGTCAACATACGGATGGCTCCTCTAAGGTCCCCATTAGAATCCTCGGGACCAAAAGCTGGAACAGCATCAGGATTAGGAATATCGGCCGGAGGGATGGTGGCACCCTTTACCGTAGCTAGAACAGAAATGCTTGGATCTGGAATAGATGGGCTAGGCAGATTCAGGGTCGGGGAGTCACTCTCACCCATGGCATCAGATACATGATTTACAACCACACTTGGGGTTGCATTGCTCCCAAGGCCGAGTATAGCTTTCTTCATAGGTGTCATTATTGAAAATTTCAGAACAAAGCACGAGTTAGATGTAAATACTTTCATTTTTCACTTCACCACACGATATGGAATAACCAAAAAGGGGATAGTTTTCTAAATTCCCGTGTATCCCCCTACTTGTAGATGTGGTCAACAACATACAAATAAAAAGGGCTCTACTAGGTACGGCTCCGAGACATCCTAGGACTCTTTTAAAATCTTAGGCTCTGATACAAAGTTTGTCACGCCCCAAGTTCGTGGGACATGACCGGCACTCGACCGGGTATCCCCAGTCAAGAGAACCTGGGTGCCTATCCTATCCCAAGTTTACAATCTCTCCTTTTTACCCTTCGACATTTTCATATTAATCATTTCACAATCTTTTTCATAATTTCATTTCAAACAGTGATTTCGATCACTTTTCCACCCTTATTACCTCGGCCACCCTTATTAACTAGGCCACCTTTATCACTACAACCCACACCTTATAACTTTGTGTTGCGAGCCCAACCCGTACGGTTACATTTTACAAACGTCACCGCAACAACAACAACTCACAACGATCAAAAACAACATTTTCTTAAGAAATAACAACAACAATTTACAAGTATTTTCCATAACAATCAATTATATTTCCATCGTGTTCAACAAGTCCTGTGCGTTTATGTCACAACGATAATTGCCCACAACAATCCATATATGTTATTACCAAAGTTGTTCCAATTGTCTCACTATTTTATATCGGGGGACTTAACCACAAGCACTCAAACCAAGCCAATCACAAAATTTCACAATTAGCTCACATAGATATCACATGCTAAATAGTCGTACACCAAGAAAAGTGACTCTACAAAGGTAAAAGTTAGCCATACATACCTTTCTTGAGCTTTCCATTAATTACTATAATATTCCGGAAATAATAGAAACTTCAATATTTTTTGACACATAACAAAATTAACACAAATTAGGAAGGTATTTATGGTTTCAGCCCATTTGAGCATTTTGTCAAACACTAGTTGAGCATCTTAATTTTTAACTCCTTTTTACAACATTTCTTTCGTTTCCCAACCCAATCTTTACCTATTTAAGTTCATCAATGTTCCGACAATCTTAATTTGCACATGTATGTACACATAATACTTTTACCCCAAGAATTATACCACCAACGACCCATCTCACAATCTCTACAATGCCAACACAACTAGGTTAGGCTCCTATGGCTCCTAATCACCATCCCATGAGTTCTAATGTATATATCATACATAAACAATCACCATAGAGAAGTTGGAGATGATAGACATACCTCTTGCATTAAGAATTTTAAGAATCCCCACTTGTGGTGTTCTTGATAAATTCAAGGATTTGAAGGAAGATCTAAGGATTTTCAAGATTAATCCTTATTAATATAAGTATTTTGAAGTATTAATCAACTAAAAATACTCCAAAAACCTTACCTTGGTTATGGGAGGAGTTGAAGTCTTGAGAGAGTGGAAGAAAACCCTCAAAATTTGATCTTGAATGACAAAAATGAAGGAAACATGATACCCCTTCGGTTATCACACAAACCATGGGTATTTTAGATATTTTATATGCTCCCGCAAGGTCCGCAGCCTTTCCCCATGGTCCAACCCGCGGTTCCGGGCAGTGAGTACCGCGGTCCAACCCGCGGCCGCGCGCCTGGACGCGCTGGTGACGCACGTCTAGTAAAATGGTTATACTTTCTTTATGCACCTCCAAATAACGAACGGTTTGATGTGTTAAAAACTAGACACAAAGGGCGTTAATTGAATGTCTTGTTCATCAAAAAAAATCCGTATATAACTGGAGATATGATTGTCCAAAGTGAGGTCTTGCGTCCAGTCATTTACAATTTTCGTCTATTATGAAAACTTTCAACTTGGCCTAGACTTAGGCATCTCCTTAGAACCCTATTCACTTCTAATATGACTTATACGCTTGTTAACTTATCCAATTGATATCCATTATATCCTAGATCCTCATTTGTGCACAAGATAAAATATTTAGCCTACTTTGGCACCACGAAAACTTAAATTACTAAGCAAAATTTTTGGGGCTTTACAAGAATCACCCACCGGTATAGATACATAGATAGGAATACTCAAAGAATCACTAGGCATGACCAAGTACGGTGCATAATAGGATAACACATACGAATATGTAGACCCTGGGTCAAATAACACTTAAGCGTCTCTATCACAAACCAGAATAGTACATGTAACGACGTCATCTGATGACTCAGCCTCTGGTCTGGCTAGAAGAGCATAACATTGGGGTTGGGGCCCACCTCCTTGAAGCATATCTCTAGGACAATCGGCTACTAGCTGGCCTCTACCTCTGGCGGTTTGAGCTCCACCTCTAACACTCAACCACCTCTAGCTTGCTGGGTAGGCTATGTAACCTCCGGTTCCTAAATCATAGTACGAGAACTCTGGTGCTAAGAGCTGATCGAAGCTCGGCTACAATACCATGTAATGTGCCCCGTGTCTCCACACGTGAAATAAGCCCTTTGCTGCTGGGGATGATGGCCCTAGACATTCTGGAGCGGTGGTGCACTAATGGGTGCTGATGGTGCACTGTAGAGCTGCTGGTCAGAATAATGCGGCTGAGAACCACGACCACCTGAAGTATCATGAGAGACCTGGAGAGTTAACTGAAAGGGCCTCAGAGGACAGCATCCACCATAAGAATCTCTACCTCCACACGAGGTACCACTATATTTTCCTGCATGACAGAGCCTCTCATTTGACCCATGACCGCCCTTCAATGACAAAGCCATATCAACTCTATGGGCCGCATTGTCTGCCTCCTGAAACGAGATCTCACTCACAGCCCCCATAGCCATCTGGAGATGAATTGGCTGAATCAAGCCATCAACAAACCTCCTCACCCCTTCTCTCTCTCTATTTATGTCTCTCTCTCTCTCTCGGTGGGGAATATGACAACAGCATGGCGAGCTAGATCAATGAACTGGGTGTCATACTAAGTGACCATCATAGAGCCTTGTTGGAGGCACTCAAACTGCCTGCGAAGAGACTCCCTCTGAGAACAGGGAAAAACTTCTCCAAAAACAACTTTGCAAACTAGTCCCATGTCAAGGATGGCGACCCTGCTAGTCTAGATAAGCAATAGTCCCTCCACCATGTCTTGGCAGATCTAGATAGACGAAAGGTGGCGAAGTCGACCTCATTGGTCTCCACAATACCCATAGTCTGAAGAACCTCATATCAGCTATATAATATATCCTAAAAGTCCTTTGAAGAAGCATAGCTGAATGTGGTGGCGAGATCTTGGTTAACCTATCCAGCTTCCACAAATAATCTGCGGACATAGCCGCTCAATCGTCGGTCTGAGCCACTGTACCAGGCTGAACTGCTACTGTTAGCTGCACCACTGGAACCTGAACCTGAGGAACTACCTGCTTTGGAGTATGTGTAGTAGGAGTCTAAACTCATCCCCCAGCCTGAGAGGTGGCTGGTGCTACTGGAAGCAGACTAGCTCGAGTGACGCTCTTTATAAGGCCTACCAATATGACCAAAGTATCCAGAAGAACTAGGTTAGCTATAAACCCCTCTGGGACCTGAGTTGGGACAATCGGAGCTACTGGAGCTGGAAACTCCTCGTCATAAGCAATCTGAAGCTCCACATCTAGGACGATTGCTCGGGGCTGAGCTCTGCACCTACCTTGGACTCGCCCTCTGCCCCTAGTGGGAAGCTGAGTTGTAGAATAGGAAGCACGTATTCTCTCCATCTACGAAAGAACTAAGTAGAAAGACAATCAGTATTTGAGAAATAGAACCGCACGACAAGAAGGATAAAATGTGAAGTTTTCCTATCTCTATTGCCTTTTGGGGATAAGTACAGACGTCTCCGTACCGATCCATCGGACATTACCAACTTTTTCCGTATGATATGAGACATATGTAACCTAGTGCTCAGATACCAACTTGTCACGATCCGGATTTCCCACCCATGGGAGTCGCGATGGCGCCTACTAGTAGGAGCTAGGCAAGCGGATTATTAACTACCCCTCTTAAAAAACATCAACAATTTTATAAAATGAAAAATTTAATAATATAAGCAGAAGTCTCAAATGTATATAACTGACAGAAATGTGGAAATTTGAATACAAAACTCTACCCAAGATTGGTATCACAATACTCACGAACTTAAAAGATTACTAAATACAATAGACTGGAAGAAGTCATAATCTATTTGTTTTGGTACAATTGATAAAAGATGAAAATAAAGATAGATGAGAATCTGGGCCTGCAGACGTCAGCAAAGCTAAATCGGTGGCTGTGGACTGAAGGTCTGCTCCAGATCTACCTTTGCTGTACAAAAGTTGTTCTAACACTGTGATCTTTGCAAATGGACACATATGAGTAGCACCAGCACAACCGACCCCATGTGCTTGTATGTGTCTGGCCTAACCCCGGCGAGGTAGTGACGAGGCTAGAACCAGACTCCAGATAACCTGTAGAGATATATATATATATACAAGTGCAACGAAAAAATAGTGGAAAGTAAACAACTAATGCTGGGAGGGGAAACATACATATGGGGATAGCAGATAAAACATAATATCAGGAATAATAAAGAAAGCTACATTTGATTATTTCGAACACGGAATAAGGGAAAACAAACCACTTTCACTTGTTTCAATTTCCTCTTGTTACAAGCGTGAAACCCGATCCCATTTCATCATATCTTGTGGTAGGTGTACCACCCGCTCCCATTTCATAATATCTTGTGGTAAGCATACCACCCGCTCCCATTTCATTTCATAACTTGTGGTAGGCGTACCACCCGTGTAAGAAACACGTTCTCGAACTAACGTGTGTTGATTCATGTAGGTTTTGATAAATGCCAAACATTGAGCCAAGCATCGGTGATGGAACAATAACAGTCCAAGTACAAGATGGATAGTACGCGTTCAAGAATAGAAGATGCAATCAACTGTTGAGTAGGTCTTAATTTGTAATCTTGACTCAACGACTTATTTCTAATATTGGCTCTCACCTAAAATGATTTTCATAAAATCATGCATCATAAGTTTTTAAAGAAATAAGTTGCATATTTGCCAAAATGATTTTTAAACTCGTTTTGAGAAAATTGGGTTTAACAATCGATTGTCTTGAAGAAACAATCGATTGTCAAGTTCTATACTTAGTTTTTAAAATGTTGTCTTGAGACAGAAACTTCGTTTGAAATCATTTTTGAAGCAACAATCGATTGTCACTGTTCAACAATCGATTGTCAGATTTTATACTTAGTCTCAAAATTTTGGACAACTTACAGAATGTTTTCAAAATCTTCAAAAATGAAGAACAATCGATTGTCACTTTTTAACAATCGATTGTACTCAGTGATATTTCCAAACGGACTTTTTCCAACGGCTAATGTATTTATGGTATAATCTTTACTCAATCTTTTAGTCAAAAAGTTGCCAGAAATATTTTGAATATTTGAACAACAATCGATTGTCTAAAGTTAACAATCGATTGTCATTCTTTTTAAATTCAACAGAAATCTTTTTAACCGGTTTTTAAGGAATCTGTCTGTTGAAATTTTGCTCCAACAATCGATTGTGTAATATCAACAATCGATTGTCAGGCAGATTTCAGGAGCGTTTTCTGGAACTAAAAGCAACGGTCTATTGCTCCATTTTCTCTATAAAACACTCTCTGAAAATCATTTTTTAAACACAACAACACTGCAGAAAAATTACAAAGCATACATTACATTCTTGTGATTCAAATTTCATATCTTACATTGTTTTTTGAGAGCCAAGATTATTGATTGAGTTGTTGTGTTCTTGAGCCATATATTTTGTACTCATAATTCACTCTTTGAGAGAGTTCTTGTAAAGTGAGTAAAAGAGTGTTCTTGTTAAACACTTGTAGTAAGAAGAAGTGTTATATTTCTTCTTGTAAAGTCTTAGGGATAGGTTTCCTTAAGCGGGTTGGTTGAGGCTTGTGTTGTATCAAGTTCTCAAGTTGTAAAGGTTCGTTAGGCACCCGGAAGCTTAACAAGTGAAGTCTTTGGGATTGTATCCCCGAGCAAATTGAAGTCTTTGAGGTGAGGAACCTCCGAGCAAGTGAAGTCTTTGGGATTGTATCCCCGAGCAAATTGAAGTCTTTGAGGTGAGGAACCTCCGAGCAAGTGAAGTCTTTGAGGTGAGGAACCTCCGAGCAAATTGAAGTCTTTGAGGTGAGGAACCTCCGAGCAAATTGAAGTCTTTGAGGTGAGGAACCTCCGAGCAAATTGAAGTCTTTGAGGTGAGGAACCTCCGAGCAAGTGTTTGAGATTTGTGTGATTCAAGTCTCAAGTGTAAAGGTTTGTTGGGCACCTTAAGCTTGACAAGGTTGTTAGTGGAAATCTCGAGAGAGTCTCTCGGGGACTGGACTAACCACAAAGTGTGGCCAACCAGTATATATCGTGGTGTAATTTATTTTTACTGCATTTGTTTATTTCCTGCAAAGTTTAAATTCCGCAAGAAAACGCCAAATTTTATTAATACGCTATTCACCCCCCCTCTAGCGTAGAGCGTTATTACTAACAATTGGTATCAGAGCCATACTCTCTGAAAAACTTAACAGTTTGAGAGAACCATCCATGGCTTCTACTCATGATTCTTTTGCAGGAATCAGTGAAGGAAACTGCTACACCATGCCTCCAATATTTGATGGAAACAATGAAGAAGAGGTAAGTATCTCTAACTCTCACTCGTTCGAAGAATTACAAAATGCATATGAAGACTTGTATGGTGAATTTTGTAATGCTGTCAAAATGATTAGAGTTTTGAAGAAATCACTTTCCCAGCAAGAATTAGATTTTCAGAAAAATCTCTCTTTAAAAGAAAAAGATTTTGAAGAACGTCTCTTATTGAAAGAAAAAGATTTCAAAAATCAACTTTCTTTAAAAAAAAAAATTTTTGGAAATCTGTCTCTTGATAACGAGAATCTTGTAAAAGAAAATCAGTTTTTGCAAAATGATAGTGTAGAACTTAGACAAGTCGTTAAGACTATGCATGAAGCTTCTTATGTTGATAAATGCTCTACTTGTACTTCCTGCGATTCTTTGAAGTTAGAAAACGCAGAACTTAGGAAAACTTTAGAATCACGAAGTATAGATGTCCCTAAGGTTATTGAAGAAAAGGAAACGTCGAGGAACAATCAACGGCATAAAAGCAGAAATCCCATTAGAAATTTTACTGATCCACCTAGAAACAATTCTAGGGCTGTAAATGAGTCTAGGACAAATTCCTTTAGACCACCTAGACATTACGCTAGGATGTATGAAAACAAGTCTAAAACTAACGCCTTTAGATCACCTAGATACAACTCTAGAAATTGGAATAATGAATCTAGAGTTAATCACTTTACATCGCCTAGAATCAATACTAGGACTATTGTTGATAAGCCTAGAACGAACTACGTTAGACAACCTAGAAATGACTCTAGGATTCTCAACGCCTCTAGGAATGACTCTAGATCACCTAGAATGTATTTGGCGCAACCTAGGCATTGGCACAATCCGAACGTAGTATGCCATTATTGCAATCGGATAGGTCACATTGCACCTGTGTGTTTTGCTAAACATAGAAATTTATCTTTTGGTTATAATTATCATTTGCCTAACCCCAAAGGACCCAAAAAGATATGGGTACCAAAAACCTCTCCGTAGGTATTTTTGCAGGTGTGCTTGAAGACTACAAAATTGTAGTAGATGCGCCAAGCACGACACCCAAAAGGCATCGAGAGGAATTTCGGTTAGCTATTCTTTTTTTATAAAACTGAATATGTGCAAATTATTAATGTTGACAGTTTTGTTGATATATGGCAGCTGGTGTTATTAACATATAAGTTGTCAACTTGATTCTCACCCTGAAAAACGTTGACATGCGTTAATTGTAAGAATCAATTTGTGAAATTTCTTGTTGACTATACTTGTTGATTGACATGCTGAAAATTCATTTTTGATTACTAGTATCAACTATTTAAATGCTTGATCCATGCTTTGACAAATGTTGATTCGTGCATTGAATGAGTACCTACTAAAATCATGTTTAGTTGAATTATGTCTTGACAATCTTTTCAAACAGCAAAGTGTTTTAAATCATGTTTTAATAAATGCTTTTTATATTAGCATACTCTCATAATCGATTTTCAGGACTTAAAAACCTTTTTGGTCTAGTCCACAATCGATTGTTCACAGGCACAATCGATTGTCCGTGGTTTTCTGAGTTTTCAAAAACTCTCTGCTTCTTGCAGATTTTTCAGGAACTAAGTGTCAAATAGTTCAACAATCGATTGTCCCCTTTCAACAATCGATTGTCAATCGGTAAAAATCTCAAAGATTTGTTACCATTCTGAATTCTGAACTCAACAGCTATCATTTAGCATCGTGTCAGTTCAAAATAGGCATAAACGCTCTTGAAATTTTTTAAAGGCTAGGCTTTCATTTTTATCATGCCCAATTGTATGTGTTGATATGTCTTTGTTAACCATCCGTATCAATTCTCCTTGAATCATGCTTTGTTTTGGTTCTCATTATTGCAAATGCGCTTAATTGAAATATTTGACATTTGTTGCAATATGGATTACTGAAAATAACCTTGTGCATCACTGTTAATAAAATAACATTTGATGCATCTGTTATGCTCTCGTTCAAATGGTTTTTTCATTGCTTGTGTAACAATCGGTATTTCCTGTAAAATGTCAAATTGATGTGTTTTGCTTAAACAGGTGATAAGATGGTTGATTCATGATTTGACTATCTATTTGAAACAGCATGCGATATATGTTTTGACAAATGCCTTTCAAAATAACAATAGTTTTTTTTATAAAATTGATAAATTTATAGAAGTCGTCATATTTTATATTCCTCAATATCCTTCCTATTCTTTTGTGAATATGGTAAAAGGAATTAGCCTTAATACAATCTTCTTATCAAAAGAAGAAATGTTTTAGGCAATTTGTTACAAGTAAGTGGGAACTTGTGCTTTGAAAGAATTGATTGCATAAATTTTATTGATGATATTTTCTTAACAAATATCTGTTTGGTTTGTGAATTGTTATTATGGTGATAAATTGTTTATATATATATATATCGGAAATGGCTTCACTTGATTAAATGTTGGAAATGCAAATGTGCTCGCTTGAAGCATTCAATTCAATTTCTAGCAAATTGAGATGTCAACGATGGAGGATGACATCAAGACAAACCGGGTATGATCGTTCCTTACTCTACCCTTTAGCTAGTTGAATTGGTATTATATGTCACAAGTATTGATATGAATGTTATTTTGATAAATTGCATAATTGACTAAGTGCATAAATTGTATTGAGTTTTGATTTTCTAAATTGGTATTTATAACAATTGGTGTTGATTATATGTATTCATGATGGAAAATCTATTTTCATAAAAACGTTTTCATCCGAAGAATCATTATCTTCCACCATGTGTTGATGACGTTGTTTCATTCATAATCAATTGTCATAATTCCAAACCTGATTATAATATATTCAAAATTGATTACCATACTTCCAAAATCAATTTTCAGGACTGACCATTTTTTTGCCCAGTACACAATCGATTGTCAAATTCAACAATCGATTGTCAGTGATCTTCTGAAATTTCAAAAACATTCTGTTTCAAGCCAAATTCTCAGAATCTAAGTGTCAAACTTTACACAATCGATTGTCTCTATAACACAATCGATTGTCAGACGGTATTAATTCAAAAATTTTTACCGTTCTGCTCTGCTGACACCCCTTTAATCGATTGTCAGTTTTCTTTTCAGAATTCCAACGGGCATATCTGCTCAACAATCGATTGTCTCCAGTAAACAATCGATTGTCTCCAGCGGTCCTTAAAATCTGACCGTTTTTGAGTCTTCAAATTCAGCCATGAATACCATGTCTTCTCCCACTCTATAAATAGAGATGTATTCTTCATTCATATCACAACAAAATCAAGTCTAAGTCTTCAAATTCTATCAAAAGCTCTCCTTGCAAATTTTTAGTCTTCTCAAGTCTCTTTCAATCAAAATGCCAAGAAAAACTAGAGCTTCTAAGCAAGGTGCCTCTGCCTCTGCTCCTCCTTCTCCCGGACTGTTTCCATACCAAGATGGAGATGTGTTATTCTTCAGAAGCGAAGCTTCACTAAATCGCTTTGTTACAAGATTCGAAAAACGGGATATTCTTCCTCCTCGTTTTTCCACAATGAGGTATCTTGAAAATTTCAGTCTTGCTGTACACTTTCTTCAGCAATGCAATCTTCTAAACTTCCTTCTCCTTTCTTTTGACTTTATAAATACTACACTCGTTCGGGCATTCTATTCAAATCTCCGCCAGAACGATCAAGGTAATCTTGTCACCTTTGTAAATGGTGTTAAAATTATCATTTCAGATGAATTCCTAAACACCATTGCCTATCTCCCAAATGATGGAGAAGACATTTCTCAATATGTTGGAATAGAAGGAGAATTATTTGACGAAACCTCCTTTCTTCGTCAAGCTGGTCTTGTTAACTATGATCCACGTCTCACTTCTCGTCGTCCTACGATCACGGGAATGGATCCGAACTATCGGTTGATATTCTATTTCATCACCCGAGTTCTCAAGCCCCGAAAAAGCAGTCACACCACTATCTCCCAAGAAGATTGTAAACTCATGCATGCCATTTCTTCCGGAGCTCGATTAAATTATTGTAAATTAATCAAGCTTCACATGCGTGATGCTCTCGCCGAAGACAAACATCTTCCATATGCACTTCTTGTCATGCATTTTCTTGAATCCGCCGGCATTATCACGGCAAATGGTCCACTTAAAAATCGGACCAAACACTGGGAAATTTCTGAATCTTCATTTCACAGTGGTGGCGATCATGATAATCAACCTCGTCAAAATCCTCCTCAAAATCCACCTCAAAATCAAGATCCAAATGCGGAGATAGTAAATCATCTTACCCGTATTGAAACAAAAGTTGACACTTTGTCCCGCTATGTCCTAGGATATTTTGACCATATCAACTATCAATATGGTGCTGTTGTCCCATTTGAGGCACCGCCGCAAAACATGGACGAAGATGATGATAACGAGGATTAAATATTTTCTTGTATTTTTATTTATTTAATGGCCTATGTAATATTTTATCTATTTAATGAAAGTTGATTTTCATTTGAAATATCTCTCCTATTTCCATTATATGAATTTTTTGATTTTTTTAAAAAAGAGGGAAGTATATACTTTTTTCAAAAGGAAGTATATACTTTTTTCAAAAGGAAGAAAAGAAAGGCTATATGCAAGACTAGAGTTTATGCATACTTACATGCTTTCTTTGAATGTGTTGCATAAATTCAGGGGGAATCTTATATTTAGGGGGAATTTTTTTTGCAAACTATTCGATTATCCCATATAATAATCGACTATGTTGGCGTTTGTTGAACTAGCATGCTATTATTAGACTTGTTATCTAGCCACTTTTTGTTAATGTCAAAAGGGGGAAAATAAACGGGCTATGCATGCATAATATATTTCCCATGCACTTTGATATAACTGCACACATTTAGGGGGAATCATCATTTGAGGGGAAATATCTTATGAAACATGAACATGTCTATGATGCATATTGAATTATCTTGAACTGTTATTATTATGCATATCCCGATACATGTTTGCCATTATCAAAAAGGGGGAAATTGTAAGAAACACGTTCTCGAACTAACGTGTGTTGATTCATGTAGGTTTTGATAAATGCCAAACATTGAGCCAAGCATCGGTGATGGAACAATAACAGTCCAAGTACAAGATGGATAGTACGCGTTCAAGAATAGAAGATGCAATCAACTGTTGAGTAGGTCTTAATTTGTAATCTTGACTCAACGACTTATTTCTAATATTGGCTCTCACCTAAAATGATTTTCATAAAATCATGCATCATAAGTTTTTAAAGAAATAAGTTGCATATTTGCCAAAATGATTTTTAAACTCGTTTTGAGAAAATTGGGTTTAACAATCGATTGTCTTGAAGAAACAATCGATTGTCAAGTTCTATACTTAGTTTTTAAAATGTTGTCTTGAGACAGAAACTTCGTTTGAAATCATTTTTGAAGCAACAATCGATTGTCACTGTTCAACAATCGATTGTCAGATTTTATACTTAGTCTCAAAATTTTGGACAACTTACAGAATGTTTTCAAAATCTTCAAAAATGAAGAACAATCGATTGTCACTTTTTAACAATCGATTGTACTCAGTGATATTTCCAAACGGACTTTTTCCAACGGCTAATGTATTTATGGTATAATCTTTACTCAATCTTTTAGTCAAAAAGTTGCCAGAAATATTTTGAATATTTGAACAACAATCGATTGTCTAAAGTTAACAATCGATTGTCATTCTTTTTAAATTCAACAGAAATCTTTTTAACCGGTTTTTAAGGAATCTGTCTGTTGAAATTTTGCTCCAACAATCGATTGTGTAATATCAACAATCGATTGTCAGGCAGATTTTCAGGAGCGTTTTCTGGAACTAAAAGCAACGGTCTATTGCTCCATTTTCTCTATAAAACACTCTCTGAAAATCATTTTTTAAACACAACAACACTGCAGAAAAATTACAAAGCATACATTACATTCTTGTGATTCAAATTTCATATCTTACATTGTTTTTTGAGAGCCAAGATTATTGATTGAGTTGTTGTGTTCTTGAGCCATATATTTTGTACTCATAATTCACTCTTTGAGAGAGTTCTTGTAAAGTGAGTAAAAGAGTGTTCTTGTTAAACACTTGTAGTAAGAAGAAGTGTTATATTTCTTCTTGTAAAGTCTTAGGGATAGGTTTCCTTAAGCGGGTTGGTTGAGGCTTGTGTTGTATCAAGTTCTCAAGTTGTAAAGGTTCGTTAGGCACCCGGAAGCTTAACAAGTGAAGTCTTTGGGATTGTATCCCCGAGCAAATTGAAGTCTTTGAGGTGAGGAACCTCCGAGCAAGTGAAGTCTTTGGGATTGTATCCCCGAGCAAATTGAAGTCTTTGAGGTGAGGAACCTCCGAGCAAGTGAAGTCTTTGAGGTGAGGAACCTCCGAGCAAATTGAAGTCTTTGAGGTGAGGAACCTCCGAGCAAATTGAAGTCTTTGAGGTGAGGAACCTCCGAGCAAATTGAAGTCTTTGAGGTGAGGAACCTCCGAGCAAGTGTTTGAGATTTGTGTGATTCAAGTCTCAAGTGTAAAGGTTTGTTGGGCACCTTAAGCTTGACAAGGTTGTTAGTGGAAATCTCGAGAGAGTCTCTCGGGGACTGGACTAACCACAAAGTGTGGCCAACCAGTATATATCGTGGTGTAATTTATTTTTACTGCATTTGTTTATTTCCTGCAAAGTTTAAATTCCGCAAGAAAACGCCAAATTTTATTAATACGCTATTCACCCCCCCTCTAGCGTAGAGCGTTATTACTAACAACCCGCTCCCATTTTATTTCAAAACAATATCATAGAGAAATCGCAACAAGGGAGTAAGATTATATAATAAACTTCATGTTAAGGGATTATGACAATATAGTATGTTTCCCAGCAACGGAACAAGATATGAAATCAACTATCCCGGAAAGGGAGATCCATCTATAACAAAACTTATTCAATTTCTACTTATCACAATTAATACCAATGCTCAGTCATAATAATTACTTGTTTAGTTTTAATGATCTTCAGCCAAGTTCTCATAAGCATTAATGAAGAGTACAACAGTTTAGCAATTTAGGACACACGGTCATGCTTGACCCCCAACGTATATATACTCATCACCATGCCTATACGTTGGACACCAGACAAGGCAAGTAGTAACTAAGACTCGGCTCCTAATCCCTCTAGCTAGAGTTATACCAAACACTTACTTCGATGTTTCAAACTCAATTCAAGCCTCAAGTATGGATTTACCCCTTGATTCCACCACAAAACTGCTCGAATCTAGTCACAAATCACTTTATTATATTAATAAATACTATTGAAATTAACCCCAACACATGAAAATAAGTATTACAATGCTTTATCCAAAAAGGTCAAAAGTATCCACATGGTCAAAAGTCGAGGTTCAGACCAACATCCGGTTACCCATTCCACCACGAATCCAAGTATATGATTGGTTTTGAAATTGGACCTCATATTGAGGTCTTACTCCCTAAATTTTAGAAAACCTATGTTCTAACCTAAAACCCCCAATTTCCCCCATGAAATTCTTTGATTTGAAGTTGAAATTATGCTTAATGATGCTAAGGAGTGAAGGAAAATAGTTTAGAAATCACTTAACAATCAGTTTGGAGAAGAAAACTTGTTTGAAAAATCGCCTCTTATGATTTGGGATTTTGAAAAGTGTAAAATAATAGAAATTCGTATGTATTTATACCCCTCTGAAGTTCCCTGCATTGACCGCGGCCACATAGGAATTCGGAAGGCATGAGGATCATTACCCAATGCGGACAGCACCAAGCCGACCGCGGCCACGCAGTACCCACCATGGATCGCTCAAAGGCGACCGCAGCTGCACTAGCCCCTCGCAGCTGCACACGTCTTCATGCTAACCACACCAGAGGGATCAGAGACCTAAAATATTTTCCCGAACCTGAAATATCTGATATTATAAGCCTAAGGTACCCTGGAACCCACTTGAAACTCACCCGAGCCCTCGGAGCTCCAAACCCAGTCATGCACAAAACCTCAGAAACACCAAACGAACTTGCATGTGAGATCAAATAGTTAAATTAACATCATATGAATACTCATGATTTCTTCAAAAAATTTTCTTAAAACGTCCAATTTCCATTTTAAGTCCGAAATGCGTCAAATGACATCCGGTTTCAGCCAAATTTTACAAAAAGTTCTTAAACATATATAAGACTTGTACCAGACACCAGAACTAAAATACGAGCCTGATACCATAGTCTTCTAGTCAAATTTTGTTTCCATTTTCCTCAAATGTTATCTGAAAATAATTTCACACAAAATTTCATATCTCGGGCTCGAAAACTGTGAAATTTGATTCCGGCCATACGCCCAAGTTCCATATTTTCCTACGGACCATCTGGAACCGTTGAATAATAGGTCTAGGTCCGTTTACCCAAAATGTTGATTGAAGTCAAATTTAACCATTTAATATCAAAATTTATCATTTTTCTCTCAAAATTCATATTGTAGCTTTTCAGCTACGCGCTGGTGTCGACGCCCCCTTTTTTTAAAAGCAAAATCGGGTTTCACAATATTATGGGAAAAAACAACTCTCATTCCCGTTTGGGAATTGGGTTAAGGAATTTGAAAAGTCGCCACCTAATATTTATAGTGCATTAGGACACTATTACAAATGAGAGAAGTATTTTTAAAGAAAATTAGAGTTCGGGTAAGGGCTTGAGATTATCTCAAGGGGAAGGTGTTACGCACCCCTCAAGATCCACGAATGTGGTTCCCAGCCATGCCAATTGTGACTTTAACAGAAGATGTCGCAAGTAGACAAATGTATTCACATAACTTAAAAGCTAAAAGAACATAAGTTTGAAATAAGAGAGGACTAGTTTGAAAAGCATTACTAGAAGAAAGCCTTTAAATAAATCAAATGAAAAGAAGGGTCCTAGGTATAACTATTATATGGATCATTCGATGCAATAACTCACACATATTCCCAAAGAGTGGTCGCTCTATGATATTATCGCATCGTCATTATCTCCATACTCTACCCTTCCCACCCCGTTAAGGTATTTAAACGTGTTGGTATCGTTTACTTATTGCATGCTAATACCCTTCACAACCTGTCAGTCTTGGGGTATTAGGACTTCTAATCCTAGGAAGGGGGAAGAGAAAGATAGGGTATATATTTGGAGTTTTCAAAGGTAAATATACTAGAGCGACAGTCAAAAACAAGTAGCATATAAGAGGTACGCAAGTAAACGGTTAAAGGCACAATTAAACCCCGTAACATTACAAGCAACTAGTTTAGCATGACTTCAAGTACTGATTTGGTCTTTAAAAGAGTTTAAAGAGCAGGCAGACGAGTTTGACACATGGAAGTTAGATAGAAAATCTGCTTTGTGCCTCCGGGACCGTTTTAGAAATTGACAGTTTCTGAAAATTTGTTAATCTTAGAGGAGAACATTAGTTTCAGACATAGGTCTGTTGAAAAGAGAGTTGAAGTTGCAGCAAGGTTTAGAAATGGCTTACAATTTAGCCGGACGGTTCGAATACAAAAGGATGCAAGAGGAAAAATTTAAAAGACCTTAAAGTATTAAACTTAGGCAAGCAGAATGTTTGAAACCATAGATTTAACATTTTAAAAGGACATTACAAGTTCAGAGTAATGTAAAAGGGGCAGACTTGGGCCCGATTTAAAAGTAAAAGACTGAAACATTTTTAAGCGCTAGACATACACATTGATCTTTGTTCGTTACTGCTTTTTTACAAGTTTGGCCGACCTACTGTTTTGCCTTGCGTTTATATGGTTCCTACAGCCATATTTTCTAGGTGAGATTATGAGAATGCAAACCAATAAGCATGGTTTCTATATGAGGTTGTAAGAATGCAGACCTATACAAATGATTTCTATTATGAAGTTGATGCAATACCGAAATGCCTATAGACATAATATCTGTATGAGATTGATGCAATAATTAATGCCTATAGACATGATATCTATATGAGATGCAAGAAAGTAAAACCCATTAAGCAAGGTATCTACATGAGATGATGCAAAAAATTAAAACCCTATAGCCATGGTAACAATGCAAGAACCCTCCCATATTCCCTTTCACTAGATCCCCAAGTTCTTTTATTACAATTTATTTACAAGAATCTGGACCAAAAAATAACATTAAATGAAATAAATAATACATCAATACTACAACATGCCCGAAGAAGCGCAAAGCAACTTTAATGAACAACGATAAGCCATTTACCAAATCCGAGCTCCCAAGATCCGAGGCCTTTCTCTTTTTAGAGTGTTACAAGGTTCCAAGGGCTTTCAAACAAACCCAAAAATTGATTACACTCTAATTGGAATAGTGCAAGTGTGGAATTACCAGACCTAAGGCATCCGAGTTCAGAGGAGACTCCGAGGTCCCTGAGCATGGCTTACGAGAGGGGGGTAGAACTTAAAGAACTAAGAATAAATGTTAATTTGATAGATTATATGAAGACCATCGTATGAGGTGGTCTTACCCAGCCTATTGAGTGAGACTGGCACACCCCAGACTTCGTACAAGGGTTAACAAACAAGAGCAGACTTGTAAACAAGTCATACAATGGTCTGAATGGTGATTAGGACACCAACAGGCCTTTGTCAAGGCTTAAACACATAAGATAGGGGATGGGGGATGGGATTGCTTTGAGTAAAGACTGTTGGCAGACTTAGTTCTAGACTAGAAGTGGTAATAGAGTGCCACCCTTATGAAGAACAACTCACATACAAATAAGGACCAAAGGGAGAGAGGAATCATATAAAAGCACTTAACAGACAAGTTTAGATTGAAGCACAATAATGAACAATATACAAGCAAAGGAAAGTATTTAACATGCTTGACTTAAAACACTGAATGTAAGCAACCAAAGGGAAACGGAATAGGGATTAACATGATGTAGTTTGAACTAAAGGGATAAGCAGGCAGGGATCAGGGATAAAATTATCCTGCAGGATCTGAGCACAAACAGACAAGGGGACAAGGGGAAGGGAATTATCATGAAGTTTAACTGAAGTAAACAAAATAGGTGAGGTAGCATGGCAGCCTAGGGAAAGGGGGGAGGGAATTAAACATGCTAGCACTCAAATGAAATACTGAAACAAACAAACAGACAAGGGGACAAGAGGAAGGGATTGAACATGCAAGGGCTTAAGTTGCAATAGCATAACAGACAAAGAAAAGGAGAGAACAAACAGATAGTTGAAAGTTAATAAATGAAGTTAGGAGCCTACCAGTGCAAACTTGAGTAACAAAACAAAGGGAATCCTTATAATTATCCTTGGCTTTCAGCCAGCTAATCCTTAGAAAGAGAGAGCAAGTAACAGAGAAGAAAGAGAAAAGCAGACAGTTTTTAGTGAGCAAGAGTAGATGGAACTCCTGTGTTTTTCTTTTTGTGAGAATACGTGAAGGCCTATTATAGTTTGAAAGAGATGCAACACCTAAGGCAAGAAATTGTTCAGCAGTACCAATCATACACATTAAGGAAAAGGTTCCCTTTAATTAAGGAACCGGCTGGAAAAAAACAAGCTTCGTACTAATATTGGAAATAAAAATCAAGTATTAATCATAGAATATATGGTAAATTCATCCAGGAAATCAAGGAGTCAAGATACCAGCCATTTGCACTTAGTCAAAAATAGGGATAAATTAAAGAATCAAACAGCTATACGAAATCAATTAGGGTTTCAGAGGAGGGGAAGTGTGACAATATAAATGAGGCATAGATTTGAATATACAAAACTATAAGCAATTAGAAGAACATGTGGCAAAACACATAAGGAAGCAACCAGAGGTGGCTAGGGTTTCATAAAGAGACAATGGAAAGGACCCTTTTAGCTAGGGTTTCCACTACATATCGTAGAGTAAGAATATAATAGATAAAGATGAACAAACAGCAGAACAACATGAAGAAAGCATAAAATACATGAACTGAAAATCCTAGAAAGTAAACAATGAAGCAAAACCCTAAAGTCATGGTAGAAAATTCTTAAAAATCATAGCAAAGACATAGAAAAGAACACACAGTAGCAAATAGAGCAATAAAACCAAAGAAATCATGGAATGTCATAGAAAACCCTAGGTTAAAAAAGACGAACAGTTTGAAAACACAAATAGGCAAAGAAGAGATGATAAAACTTTGAAAACTTTTAGAAAATCACTAGGACTCAGAGAGAATCATAAAAGTAAACACAGAGAAAAACCTCGAGAAGTTAGGGTTTTCATAGAAAAGTCTCGAGATGGCGTGAAAATCTTGGAACAGACTCGTCGGATTCGGCAAAGGACTCGGAGCCTTATGACTTGACGGAGAAAGCCTGGACATAGCTGCAAAACCCATTGGAGGACCTATGGTCCAATCACCACTGAAATACAGCTCCGATCTTCGAACCCAAGGACCAGGAAAGGTGAAGAGTGAACGGGTGAATGAGTTTCAGGTCTTGGACGGCCATGAACGTTGGAAAGATAGCCGGAGATGGATTAGGGTTTGAGATGCCTTTGAGAGCCTTAGGGATGCAGTGGTGGCGGGTTTGGAAGAATGAGTTTAGGGTTAGGGGTGTTAGGGATTTAATTTTGGTAAGTTAAATGTGGGCTGTTGATCTATGAGATCAACGTCCAGGATTAGAAGGAGAAGTGGATGGGTTGGGTTTAACGGAATTGGGTCGGGTCAATTAAGGGTTAGATTGGGGTTGGTTCTGAGTTTCAATTTGGGCTAGAAAAAGGGCTTTATTTTAAATAGCCATTTTCCCAATTTAATTTTATAAAAATAATATACAATTTTGTAAAGATCCAATAAAATTGCTGAGTTAATAAAATATATTTAGGAAGCAACTAAAAAATCAGGAATGATTTTGTACTTGAAATAGGCTAAAATTGCAATTTAATACAATTTTAGTTTAAAAATACGTAATTCTAAAATCCTGTAAAAATTACATAAATTATATTTTTATGTAAATGAGAGAATAAAAATAAATTACTTATAAAGAAACAAGATTAGAGGTTAAATATTGGATTTTATAGTGCACAATAAGTTGTAAATCGATTTTAAAAATGATTGAAAATTTTATGGAAAAATACCAACCTTTTGTGGATACTTATATATGTATTCACAAGCTATTTTGAAAAAATTTCGAGTACAAAAATACATAGGGAAAAAGTGGGTATCAACAATTTCCCCTCTTTACCCGAGGAGGAAGAAAGAGTTGTCGGGTAAATATAAGATGGCCAATTTTGACCGAAAATGACAATTATAAAGAATTTCAACCGCGCTCTGGCTTTTGAGCTACCTACATATCCCTGGTTTTACAGGAATGGGGACGTATGTAGTTAAGGAACCATTGGCGGAATATGCCAGTGAAAATTTTCGGAGGAGGCGGACGCAACGAGGCTTGATTTTTGTCAAGGGTTCGAAGATCGGACGGTTACAAAAAACTGGAGTGGGATCGCTCTCGCTGAGAGAACCATACCAGCCAGTATACCAACAAATGAACGGTGTGCGGACATTTTGCATAATTTAAACGTGATTCAAGTTCCCTTTGGACCATGAATGTTGTCTTCAGACGATTAAGATGGCGTCCTCAGACTATGACGTCCTAGTCTATGAAAAGCATAAAAGTACAGATTCGCATGCCGTGAAATGGTGTCCTCAGTCTATGCGGATGGTGCCTCTGAACTATGACTCCTTTGAATAAGTTGGCTATGTTTCAGCCCAATAGATGCAAAGGTGGCGATCTTTTAGCCGAGCAGGATGCATGGTGGTGATATTTCAGCCCAAACGAAATAGGGTGGCGATATTTCAGCCGAAATGCAAAATAAAGCAGGTAGAGCTTAACCTCGAAAGGAAGAAGATAGCCTTATGCAATGCAAAATGGAGACCGAGCTTAGTCTCGAAAGGCGGAAGATAGCCTTATGTAGGATGGAGGCAGAGCTTAGCCCCAGAAGGAAGAGAATAGCCTTATGGAATGCAAAATGGAGACAGGGCTTAGTCTCGAAAGGCAGAAGATAACCTTATGCAAGAATGGAGGTAGAGCTTAACTTCGGAAGGCATACAATAGCCATATGCGAAAAATGCAGATAGAGACAGAGCTTAGTCTCAAAAGGCAGAAAATAGCCTTATGCAAGGTGGAGGTAGAGCTTAACCTCGGAAGGCAGAGAATTGCCTTATGCAAGATAGAGGTAGAGCTTAACCTGGGAAGGTAGAGAATAGCCTTATGCAAAAAATGCAATTGGAGACAGAGCATAGTCTCGAGGCAGAAAATAGCCTTATGCAAGATGGAGGTAGATCTTATCCTCGGAAGGCTGAGAATAGCCTTGTGCGAAAAATGCAGATGGAGACAGAGCTTAGTCTCGAAAGGCAGAAAATAGCCTCATGCAACATGGAGGTAGAGCTTAACCTCGGAAGGCAGAGAATAACCTTATGCAATGCAAAGATGCGGATAGAGACAGAGCTTAGTCTCGAAAGGCAGAAGATAGCCTTATGCAATGCAGGATGGAGGTAGAGCATAGCCTCAGAATGTAGAGAATAGCCTTATGCAATGCAGAAATATAAAGGAGAGGATAGTGGTGATTTTCTTAGCTAATAGATGATTGCGATATCATGAATGCTGGGGAAATGTCAGGATGTTCATAGTAAATTTCTGTGAATCGAGGGTTGTTTTGGGTATTTCGTTCCCGGGGAACAGTTGCTCTGTTGGCTTGTCTTGCATTCAAAGAAAAAGCGCGAGTTCTGTATGGGCAGAGGTTAGTTCGCATCCCTGGACTCGTGGTGTCTTGTACCATTCGAGCTGGCGTTGCTGAACTACTGTGATCCAGATGATTTTATGCAAATTTTGGCACACATGATGCAAATGTATGTGTATAAGTAAAGAAAAAGATAGTTTTGTTTTATGATGATCCACAAATGCAACGTGGTTCAAGGCATGGCAACATTGCTGACTCCAGAATTTTGAGGGTCCTCCTCAAAATTCTGCCCTAGTTTACTGAGCTGGCGTTGTTGACGGTGGTGCTAAACGACTTAAAGCGGATTGATCTTGGAATTTTGAGGTTCCTCCTCAAAATTATGCCCCGGTTTAGTGGGCCGCTGCTTATGCAAAAATGGACTAGCTGAATTCGGAATTTCGAGGGTCCTCCTAAAAATTCTGCCCCAGTGCCAAATGTGGGAAAAATTGGAATTTTATTAAACCCATAGGGCTGCCTACGTATCCCCTCTTAAACGGGAATCAGGTCAGACGTAGTTAAATATTACATCATAAAGAAAAAGATACTGATTAAACGTAATATCTTTTCACTATATCTGAGTTGATCCGTTTTGGCCAGATTTCTCCATCCATTTCAGCTAGAATAAGGGCTCTTCCAGTTAGAACCCAGTAAACCATGTATGGACCTTGCTAGTTGGGAGAGAATTTCCCCTTGGCTTCGTTTTGATGTGGAAATATATTCTTCAACACCAGCTGCCCTGGTGCAAACTTCCTTGGTCGAACTCTCTTGTTGAAGGCTCTGGACATTCTGTTGTGATATAACTGACCGTGACAAACAGCGTTTATTCTCTTTTCGCCTATAAGAGCTAACTGCTCGTACGGAACCTTGACCCACTATGCGTCCTCTAGCTCAGCTTCATGTATGATTCTCAAGGCCAGAATTTCTACCTCGGCAGGAATTACCTCTTCTGTACCGTAAACCATCATGTAGGGGGTTGCCCCGGTTAATGTGCAAACTGTAGTATGGTAACCTAATAAAGATAATTAAAATATCTCATTCCACTACTTATGCCTTTCGATCATTTTCCTTAGTATTTTCTTGATGTTCTTGTTTGCTGCTTCCACGGCTCCATTCATCTGAGGTCTATACGGCGTAGAATTTTTGTGCCTGATCTTGAATGTTTCACACATCGCTTTCATCAAATAGTTGTTGATATTGGAACCGTTATCAGTGATTATTGACTCTAGAACACCGAACCGACAGACAACACGATCCCAGACAAAGTCTGCCATGACTTTCTTTGTTACTGCTTTATATGATGCTTCTTCGACCCAATTGGTAAAGTAGACAATTGCCACTAGAATGAACCTTTGTCCGTTTGATGTTGCAGACTCGATTGGTCCAATAACATCCATTCCCCAAGCGGCAAACGACCATGGTGAACTCGTTGCAGTGAGCTCGTTCGGAGGTACCTTTATCATGTCCGCATATATCTGGCAGCAGTGACACTTCCAGAGATACTGAATGCATTTTGTTTTCATAGTGATCAAAAAATATCCTGCCCTGAGTATCTTCTTTGCTAGAACAAAACCGTTCATGTGCGGCTCAAAAGTCCCTGAGCGCACTTCTTCCGGCAACTTGGTTGCTTCTGTCGCATTGACACACCTTTGTAGACCCAAATCGGGAGTCTTCCTATACAGGATTTCTCCGTTGTGAAAGAAATTGTTGGACAACCTTCAATCGTGCACTTCTGAGTAGCATTAGCAAGCTCCGAATATTCTCCTGTTGTCAGCTACCTTTTGATGTCGTGAAACCAGGGCTTTCCGTCGGCTTCTGCCTCAACATGATCACAATATGCCTGTTGGTCATAAATCTTGACTTGGATAGGGTCAATGAAATTTGTATCTGGATGCTGAATCATGGATGATAAAGTGGCAAGAGCATCTGCGAACTCATTTTGTATCCTTGGAACATGCTGGAATTCCGTTTTTCTGAACCTCATTCTCAACCCCTGTATGTGTTGCAAGTAAGGGAGTATCTTGGAATTCTTGGTTGCCCATTCTTTTCTAACCTGATGTGTGAGTAGGTCTGAATCCCCAATCACTATCAGCTCTTGGATGTTCATATCAATGGCCAGTTTAAGCCTTAAAATGCAAGCTTCATATTTGGCCATGTTATTGGTGCATGAGAACCTGAGCTTGGCAGATACAGGGTAATGCTGACCGGTTTCTGATACCATGACTGCTGCGATGCCAACTCCTTTGAAATTTGAGGCCCCGTTGAAAAACATCCTCCAACCATCATAGGATTCTTCAATGTCTTCTCCTATGAAAGCTACTTCCTCATCGAGAAAATACGTCTTCAATGGTTTGTGCTATCCTTCCACAGGATGTTCTGCGAGATGATTTGCCAAAGCCTATCCTTTAACTGCCTTTTGGGTGACATAGACAATGTCGAATTCACTCAACAACATTTTCCACTTGGCGAGCTTTCCAATGGGCATGGGCTTTTGAAAAATATACTTCAGTGGATCCATTCTTAATATGAGGGAGGTAGTGTAAGCGCAGAAATAATGCCTCAACTTCTGAGCTATCAAAGTCAAAGCACAACAGGGGTGTTCTAGCAAATAATATCGAGCCTGGTACAAGGTAGATTTCTTGCTGAGGTAGTAAATAGCTTGCTCCTTTCTCCCCGTCTCGTCATGTTGTCCCAAGACACAACCAATTGCTCTGTCCAAAACTGCGAGATAGAGTAATAAGGGTTTCCCAGGATCAGGCGGAACCAAGACTGGAGGCGTACACAAGTATTCCTTGATCAGGTCAAAAGCCTTTTGACATTCATCGGTCCATTTGGTGGCGGCATCCTTTTTCAACATCTCGAAGATAGATTCGCAGATGACGGTTGACTGAGCTATGAATCAGCTGATATAGTTGAGTCTCCCTAGGAAACTCACTGCCTCTTTTTTGCTCTTCGGCGGTGGCAATTCCTGAATGGATTTGACCTTTGATGTATCCAGCTCTATTCCTCAGCAACTCACAATGAAACCCAATAAATTTCCACGGGGATTCCAAACGCACACTTGGTGGGATTCAGTTTCAAGTTATTTCTCCTTAGTCTGTTGAAAAACTTTCGGAGGTCCTCCATGTGATCTACAGCCTTCTTGCACTTAATGATGACGTCGTCCACATATACCTCAATCTCCTTATGTATCATGTCATGAAAGAGGGTAGTCATGGCCCTCATATAAGTAGCTCTCACATTCTTCAAACCGAACGACATCATTCTGTAGCAATACATTCCCCAAGACGTGATAAACGTCGTTTTCTCTGCATCTTCCTTATCCATACATATCTGGTGATACCCCAAAAATCAATTGACGAATGACTGCAACGCATGCTTGGCGCAATTGTCGATCAGAATGTGTATGTTTGGCAAGGGGAAATCGTCTTTGGAAATGGACCTATAGAGATCCTGGTAGTCGACATAGACTCTGACTTTCCCATCCTTCTTCGGTACTAGCACAATGTTAGCTAACCAAGTTGGATACTCCACCACTTGAAGAACTCTGGCTTTGACATGCTTGGTGACCTCTTCTTTGATTTTTCAACTCATATCTGGCTTGAATTTTCTGAGCTTCTGTTTTACCGGTGGACATGCAGGATCTGTTGGCAACTTGTGAGCGACGATGGATGTGTTGAGGCCGGTCATGTCATCGCAGGACCATGAAAAGATATCCTCGTATTCTTATAAGAACTCTGTATATTTCTCTTTTCCCGTTTGTGATAAATGCACGCTGATGCGCTTCTCTTTGACATTCTCTGTATCTCCCAAATTGATGACTTCTATCACACCTCCTTTTTTCTATGCACCCCCACAAAGGGGCATAAAGGAGTTTTCCCACTTAAAGGACAATCGGAATGGGAATTGGTTATTAATTATTCAGTGTCGCCACTTGGGAGATTAATGGTGTCCCAAGACACCGATTTGAATTCCGAACCGAGGAATATTATTACTCGGTTACAATCTGCGAACCAGAAATCCATGTAAGGAACTTTGTTTACCCGGGAGAAGGTGTTATGCATTCCCGGATTCCGTGGTTCTAGCACGGTCGCTTAACTGTTGTATTTGATTTAATCTAATTTTAATACATGCTAACTTATGTGCCCTTTTATTTATATACCGCTTTTACCATTATTTATTTAATAGACTTGCAATGTTGTGAAAACGTATTTCTAATCACGTCACCACCAGTGTACACGTGATTATCAACACATTTTGACTTCGTCGAGATTTATATTTGGGTTGCATCAATGCACACCCGAGTTTAATAAGTTATTTTAATTGAATAGCGTCCAAAGAGTCAAACGAGTTATTATCTTTTGGGAGGGCTGTGGAATTAGCTAGATGGCATTCCCGAATCCTAAGTAATTTTACACAACTAACATCAAGGGCCCCGTAATTATTTTGTTTGGCGAGGCTCGTCTCGTTATTTTTATAAAAGGCTAACCTAAAGTAACCAGATTATCTAATCATCGTTTTGTCTCCAAAGTGAAGGAAAAGACCTAACTCAAAACCTAATTTTGTTAATCAAACCATTAATGTAGACTCACTCCGCATGGGCCAAAAGTTGGCCCAAACTGGCGTTAACACAAAGCTGCCTCCGGCCCAAGGACTTGGGTTCGAACCAAGTCAGCGTTAAGAGCTCAATTCCCATGCTCTCAAATTCCAATCCCAGATTCGGATATGACCCACGTATTTGTCTTGAGCACCATACAATGGATCTATCCTAGTTCCAAAGTTTAGACAACTACTAAGTCACAATACAGGATCAAATTCCAACAAACTTTGAATTAAAATCTCAACTAAACAATACCGAATTTGACGAATTAATTATTAAGTGAAATATCCTTCCAATCACTTTACCAGTCCCAGCTAATGAGATAATCGAGTTATTATAACCCCAAAGTTACATTTAACTCAATTGACTTTACACCAAACGAATATCAATTTTCACAGTGGAACCAACCATATCAAGCTAACCAATTCAGATTCGTAAACTAAACAAGCATCAACATGAATATTCAATTATTTATTACAGTCCTAACACACCTATTACTCATGTAGTGTAAGTTAATCTCTAATGACAGCCATATTAAATAAATGATGCATATCTAATAGTAAGTCTCAAACAGTGTTCAAATGTGCAAAATTCTGATGTCCCTCTTTCATTTCAGCTTCAGTTTATAGTCACATAGAAAGAGATTCAAAGAGTATACCTGAAAATTGAAAAGCAAGGAAATAGAAAGCAACAACAACAAACAACACACAGCAATAACCACCAGCTCCAAACAAAGTATGAACCAAGAGCACCAAATGAGTTCTCAAAATTCAGGAGAAACTAGTACAACCGACCAAACACAGCTTCAGGATACGTACTGTAAACACAGCATCCTTGTTTACTTTCAATAACACTAATACTTCATCAAAATCAACTAGCAAACCTCTGAACCTGTAGCAACTAGAGAAAGACTGGAAAATTGTGATCTAATAGGCAGAGAACATCGAAATCATCCAATGAAATAATATTGTTTTTTTAATCTTTCATCCAGTTTTTCATTTTTTTGGTTTTTTTAGTTTCTAATGTTTTTGGATTTTTTATATGAAGGATGCTAAGACCTAATGAGTTGGATCGGAAAAGGGAATTCTCAAGTCTGTGAAGTTTCATGAATATTTGGGAAATTTTTATGCTCCGTTTTTTGTATTTTTGTTTTATGTATTTAATTCTGAAACTGAACAAAAGGAAGGAATGAAAATCAGATTTTTAGTGAGTTTTTTTAGCTCAGAAAATCCCACTCTCTAAGGCAAGGAGTGATGCCTTTATAGGCCAACAATTAGGGCAGCTTAAAGGAAAGTAGGTTTGCACTTTGCCCCATTTGATATTTTTATTTTAGCTTAGATGTCTCTAAATTCCTGACTTTCTCCCCAAATTGTACTACCTAAAAGTCTGAAATTCAACTCCCACCCCACTCTAGAAGTTTCTTAGTTGGTAATTAAAGATTTCCTAACCCCAAAATACCTAAACTACCCCCCCCTCCCCCAACTACCCTGAAATTGCCAACCTCACCCACAGTTGGTTTGGGCTTGACCAATTTTGGCCCAAGTTTGACCCTTCCCCTTTGTTCTCTCATTTTCAATTAATCTTTTTTCATTACACTTATTTTAATTCACTTTTTTTTATTTTCCAAATAATAACTTTGTATTGTATTTTTT
Organism: Nicotiana benthamiana; assembly: GCA_034376525.1. Taxonomy (NCBI): domain Eukaryota; kingdom Viridiplantae; phylum Streptophyta; class Magnoliopsida; order Solanales; family Solanaceae; genus Nicotiana; species Nicotiana benthamiana. The sequence goes on along the minus strand of CM067337.1, from coordinate 20,909,590 downwards.
CTGATTATATTAAAATTAAAAATTAAAAACAGAAACTAAAGTAATACTAAAATTATATTCCCTAGTTACCAACTACCCTAATTCCTAATTTAAATGCAAATTAAAACTATCAACGCAAACAGGACCAATTTTTGTTACTTTTTCTATATTATGTTCTAAAACAACTTAACTCCTTATTAATCCAAAAATATGAAATTAAATTCTAAATGCAAATTCATATTTTGTTATTTTGGTATGAATAAAAATGCACGAAAAAAATGCAAAAAATTAAAACAAAAATTATAAAAGTATGGAAAAATCATTTTTGTTTGAATTTTGAGAATTATTCATATATAAGGCAAAAATCACGTGCTCACAGTTGCCCTTCTTTGCTTGGAAACATGATATATTTTCGGGAAAAGATATGTCAGCAAATACGAGCGATTTTTGCCCGTTTGAAAATTCTATGTGAAGCATTTTTTGAAAAGTTTGACCGCACCCTACTTCAGAGGTTGCCTACATATCCTGGGCTAAACAGGAATCAGGTCAGTGTAGTTTCGGAGTGTGTGGTAACTGGGACTACCAGGAGCTGTGACTTCACGGCGATTGCTGCTGCTACTGCTGCTCGCATACCTTCCTTATTGCACCCTGTCTAAAATTAAAGAATCTAGCCTAATCTACGAGCTACGAATTAAAAAATCATATCTAAATTCTTCAAACTTATTCTTGTACTTTCTTGTTTTCTTGTTGTCTTGTGTTCCCTCTTGTTGCCTTGTTGTCTTGTACTTTCTCTTGTTGTTACTTCAAATCATGAACTGGACTGTTGTTCCTTCCCTCCCAATTGGTGAACTTGAATAAAACTGAACTTGACTATATTCCTCTGTTCTTCAGGTGGGCACGTGACTTCACAAAAATAGACAAAACAAAGAAAACTTTCTACCCAAGTTTGGAAAACTGGGGTTTGTTATCGGATACTAATACGAATTTGAAAACTAAAACTTGAATTGTAATGCCTATGTTCTTCATGCGGGCTCCTGACTTCAAAACATGAATGTATTCCTCTGTTCTCCAGGCGGGCTCTTGACTTCATAAAAATAGGCAAAATAAAGAAAACTTTCTGCCCCAGTTTGGAAAACTGGGCTTATTACTGGATATTACTTGAACTAAAACTTGAATTGTAATAAGACTGAAATATGATTTCAAAAACTGAAATGTACCTTAAAATTTACAATTTATCTTAGGTGAAAAATTCATCAGACTAATACTTTGACTCTAGGAGATAATTCATCATACTAGGTCCATTTTGTGCGGTCTCAAGAGAAAGATTCATCGGACTAGATTTCGACTCGAGGAGATATGCATCAGAATAGGTCCCTTTTTGTATGATCTCAAGAGATATTCATCAGATTGAGATTTTTGACTCTAGAAGATATTCATCAGACTAGGTCAATTTTTGCGGGATCTTAGGAGAAAGAATTCATCAGACTGAGATTTTGACTCTAAGAGACATTCATCAGACTAGGTCCATTATTGCGGGATCTCAGAAGAAATATTCATCGGATTGAGATTTTTACTCTAGGATATTTTCATCATACTAGGTCGAAATTTCGAATTCAAACATTCCTTTCCTTCTTTTTCAAATTGTGCCTTCATTTCTATCTCCCAAACTATGCCTTTCTTTCTTTTTCCAACTTCTGCATTTCTTTCCAAATTATGCCTTCTTTTCTTTTTCCCAACATCTGTCTTCCTTCCCACATTATGCCTTCTTTTATTTTTCCCAACTTCTGTCTTTCTTCCCAAATTATGCTTTCCTTTCTTTTTCCAACTTCTGCCTTCCTCTTTTTTCAAATTTATCTTAGGTGAAAGATTCAACAGACTCAGATTTCTTCATCTTAGGTGAAAAATTCATCAGACTAAGATATCCTTCCTTCATCTTCATCTTAGGTGAAAGATTTATCAGACTAAGATTTTATATCTTAGGTGAATGATTCATCAGACTAAGATTTTATATCTTAGGTGAAAAATTCAACATACTATGACATTGACTCTAGGAGATAATTCATCAGACTAGGTCCATTTTGTGCGGTCTCGGGAGAACGAATCATCGGATTGAGATTTTGACTCTAGGAGATAATTAATCGAACTAGGTCCATTTTTGCGTGATCAAGAGAAATATTCATCGAACTGAGATTTTGAGTGTAGGAGATATTTACCAGACTAGGTCCATCTTTGTGCGATCTCAGGAGAAAGATTCATCAGACTGAGATTTTGACTAACCATTTTCTTCCGAAACTTGTTTTAGCTACCCTCTAAGTTGAATTACCTCCCTTCAAAACTGCTTTCCTAAAAACTGGTGTTGTCCTCCTTGAGAAACTACTTCCCTAACAGCCGGTGTTTCATTCCTCCGAAATTTGGTGTTTCTTTCATGAAAACTACTCCCCCCCCCCCCCTTTTTTAACTAGTATTGACCTTCATGTTCTTCAGATGTGTACCCGATTTCAAAAATGATTTTCAAAATGGCATAAAATTTCCAGCCCCAGCATATCTTTCCGCCATCAATAACATTTCCATGTCCCTGTTTCAAATCAAAGAAAATTTTGTCAGTTTAAAGTGTGGTGGTTGGTTGTGGTACTTCCACTGGGGATGACTTTCCTTTTTCTCCTTTGCATGCTCAGTGTTGTCCGACCATATTTGAAACTTGGAGGATTACTTCCTCCCTTCTTAACGACTATCTTTTCAATTATTACTTCTAATCTTCTTATCTGACCCCATACCTTTTCTGCATTCAAACCCTATCTCTTATGTTTCTTACATCGCTCATGAACTGGCATTTTCCTGACCTTTGAGTCTTACATGAATTCCCAAATTGCACCTATTTCCACCACAGTATGTTTTTTCTTCTTGAATCACAACCCCTAACCCCTTGACCCTGAAGTCTATTGCTCATTCGCTTGACCCTTGTCACAGAAAATATCTATATTTTCTGTATTTAGTTCTAAAACTGAACCAAAGGAAGGAAAGAAAATCAAATTTTTAGTGAGTTTTTTTTAAGCTCAGTAAATCCCACTCTCTAAGGCAAGAAGTGATGCCTATATAGGCAAACAATTAAGGAAGCTCAAAGGAAAGTAGGTTTGCACTTTGCCCCTTTTGATATTTTCATTTTAGCTTAGATATCCCTAAATTCCTGACTTGCTCCCCAAGTTGTACGACCTAAAAGTCTGAAATTCAACTCTCACCCCCACTCTAGAAGCTTCTTAGTTTCTTATTAAAGATTCCCTAACCTCAAAATACCTAAACTACCCACCCACCCTCCCCCCCAACTCCCCTGAAATTGCCAACCTCACCCACAGCCATTAAGTTGAACCAACTCAATCCTATAATTCTGATATTGAAACTAACTAACACTAATTAAACTGAAAACTAATCAGCATAAACCCTCAAAGAACCAAACTAGCATCTGAATTACCTAATCACAAATGTAAAAACAAACAGATTGCAATAACCAATGATAGGTTAACTAAGTATCTCAGAATAAGAATGTATCAACATGAATATTAAGAGCAATATTGAACTAAAAACCTAACATGAGGAAACAATTTTCAAGCGGGATATTCGACTTAATCTAATTGATTGAACTAAAATTAACACCTAACGATTAGACTAACAATTGACCAACTAAAACTGAATAGGGCGAGAAGTTATATAAGCTAAAAAAAGAAAAATGGAATTTATACTAAGCACAGAATTAAATCGAAATTAAACTAACAATCGAAGTAATGGGGAAAACAATGAGCAAAGGCAAAGACGATACCTAAAGTACCAAGCTAAACCAACTCGAACAGTCCTTAACGAGCTTCTTCATATTCTTGTCTAGACTAACCTTAATCATGTGTTTTCATATGAAATCACACGAATAAAGATTAATACAGTCTAGGACCATTTGTAAAGTCATACATTTTGTCTTTGGAATTCTAAAGTGGACCCTTCAAATCCAAATTCGAGAGGCCTCACTAACATTCTAGGGGAATGAAGGGGATTTTTGGGATGAGGGTGATATGGGGTTTCAAGGGTGTTATTTTGGCCGTGATTGGCGGTGGATTTCCCGGCGACCATGGAGGTTTGGGGGTGAAGGAGATGGAGAAGACGAGGTCTGAAACTATACGAGGAAGATGAAGTGGTCTCTTAGGGATTAGACTTAGTTCGGACAATTATATCAAGAATATGAGAACCAATTGTGGCCGTTGGATTAATGGCATTGTGTGGCTGTGATTTAGCGGACACCAAACGGCGTCGTTTCAGTGAGTCGCACACTGGATCAGGTCATTGGGATGGGATGGGGGAATTTTGTTTGGTCTCGACCGATTTTGGCCCAAATTTGGCCCTTCCCCTTTGTTCTCTCATTTTTAATTAATCTTTTTTTTCATTACACTTCTTTTAATTCACTTTTTTTTCATTTTCCAAATTATAACTTTGTATTGTATTTTTTCTGATTTTATTAAAATTCAAAATTAAAAAAAAACTAAAGTAATACTAAAATTATATTCCTTAATTACCAACTACCATAATTCCTAAATTAAATGCAAATGAAAACTATAAACGCAAACAGGACCAATTTTTGTTACTTTCTTTATATTTTATTCTAAAACAACTAACTCCTAATTAATTTTAAAATATGAAATTAAATCCTAAGTGCAAATGCATATTTTGCTATTTTCGTATGAATAAAAATGCACGAATAATATGCAAACAATTTACACACAAATTGTAAAAATAAGAAAAAATCATTTTGTTTGAATTTTGGGAATTATTCATATATATGGCAAAAATCACGTGCTCAAAACTTTGGCTTCATCCAAGTTGGACTTAGGTCTATTTTCAATATTCTCGGCCTCTCTGACAACTTCTTCTGGTACGTTATCCTCCTCTTCGTCTATGTCCGTTTGTAGCATAGCCTTATTGCAAGTTACAGTTGTTGGTTCATCATCAAGATACATAATAGTAGTGTTGTGTGAAAATAAAGTAAATAGCAGGGAAAGTAATAAATAGCGAGATATTTAATAAATTGAAATTTCTTTTGATTGAATTCATAAATGTTCAAAACATCAGAGCTCTTTTGGAAAGTGAAGGAAAATGCAAAAAATAAAGAAAACAACTAAAACAAGGATGCATGATGCTTGTTCAGCCTTGCTACCCCGAAGGTTTCCGGGCGATGGTGGTCCTGATTGACCAGTCGGTGAGGCGTTCTCCTTGGTTCACAGCCTGAATGGAAGGGCCTTCCTCCTGTTCCTCTTCAAAGATCACACAACAGTCCGTGTTCATATACTGGTTCTTCATTGCCGCAACAGCCTCGTCTTCTTCTGACCCGTAGAGAGTGTCGGCTGGCTGAAATTTCTGCTCCAACTGAGGTATGGTGTGCCCAGTGGGTAATATGGTCCGTGCCATGGTGGTGACCAGTTTCTGAATTCTTGCCAAGTGTACTCGTACCCCAGTCCGAAGGTAATGTCATGTTTCTTCAACTGGATAGGTTTGGTGATTCCTTGAAGATTCTTACCAAGTCCTTTCCCTAGTTCATACCCACTCCAATTTAGAATGCTTTCGACCTTGTTGCTCCATCATTTGTCCTTGTCCATTGCGTTGACCCGCTCAATATGATGATATGTCTCTCCACGTATCCTCCTTCCGCCTCCGATCATTGGAATGGTCTGGCGATTGTATATGGGGTTGCTACCGTTGCCATGGATGATTACTCCCTGGTGGTTCCATTCGAACTTCACAGCCTGAGGTAAGGTTGATGCCACAGCCCTAGTGGCGTGGATCCAGGGTCGCCCCTACAGTAAGTTGTAAGATGTTGGTACGTCGATGACTTGGAAATCAACGTCAAACCAAGTGGGTCCAATTTGCAAACATAGGCTAATCTCCCCAAGAGTGGACCTCTCACACCTGTCAAAAGCCTTAACATTAATAGCCCCATCCTTTATCTCGTGCAATCTTTCGCCCAACTTCTTAAGGGTGATCAGTGGATAGATGTTGAGACTAGAACCTCTGTCGACTAGGATTCTGGTGATTAAATGAGCCTCTTATTGCACAGTGATGTGTAATGCTTTGTAATGACTGAGTTATTATGTGCCTCAGAACTCTACAGCAATGCTGAGATGGAAATCTGGTCCAGAGTCTTGTTTAGCTGTTCAACAACTGAATATTCCATAGCCTGTATTTTTCTGCAGAGATCGTCAGGTCCAGTTTCAATGGGACGTCCAGAGGCATGTTTGCTGGAATCAGCCATGTGCTCTGGCGTGTATACCCTGCCTGTTCTAGTCATACCTTGCGCGGTGATTGCTTCACCTGTGCGTGCTTTTCCTTTACTCCTCGCCTCGGCTGTGTAGTCGCAGGGTATGGCATTTGTTTGAAATGGGGTTACGTTTGACATGGTGACCGGAAAGGGCACCTTTGGAGGTAACATAGCAACTTTGATTGGTGCAAGCATCTTTGGAGTCCCGAACTCCACTTCAATTGGCCTTGGCACCTTTGGAGTAGGTGCCTCAAATTCAAATGGTACAGATATATTCGCCACGTGGTCCTCGGATGGCTGAATTTGCACAACCATAGGATTAATAATGACTGATGGTTTCTTGGGCTCATCTCCCTCATATATCAAGCGAATCGACTTTTTTTTGCACCAGTCGTCTTTGATCTTAATCATGTGGACGCCTCCAGCTTTATGGTCTGGCAGGGGGTTGCTACGAACATTAGGAGCAGGCTCTTTAGCCACGATGACCTTGTTGTCAATTAAGGTCTGAATTTTGGTTTTCGACGAGCGGCACTCATCAATGGTATGGCCCTTCATCCCTGAATGGTATGCATAGGTTTTATTTGTGTTGATCCATTGTGAGGGGTTTTCTGGGGTTATGGTTGGGATGGGTGTAACATATCGGCGGCTTTGAGCTTCTCATAAAGTTGGTCAATGGGTTCAGCAATAGTGGTGTACTGTCTTTGCGGTTTGCGGCCAAAGTTTGGTCTCAGTCATGGGAAGTTTTGGCGGGTAGGCGGTGATGGATAGTAAGGAGGTTGGGAGTTGTATGCTTGGTAAATGGGTGCGGGTTGGGAATATACCAGCGAGGTGGGCTGATATGTTGGTGATGGAGATGTTTCGTAGACGGGTAGGTGAAGGTGCTTTGTAATTTAGAGAGGGTTGGTATGTGAGTCGAGTTGGAGTGTATGTTTGGTATTTCATGGGAGAGTGGTTTCTTTGCGCAGCCATTACCGAGTTTACATCCTTCTTCTTCGATGAACCACCAGATTGCAAGGCTTTGTTGGTAGCCTGCAGTGCCTCAAGTTTAGTAACCATACCGTTTTTGATTCCCTCTTCAATTCTTTCTCCCAATTTGATAATATCAGCGAACTTTTGCCCTTCTATCAGCATTAATCTCTCGTAGTACTACGGGTCCTGAGTACGAACAAACAATCTATTCATTTGTTCTTTTTCAAAAGTCGTCCTGACTTTGGCAGCTTCTGACCTCCAACGAGTAGCATACTTGCGAAAGGTTTCAGTAGGCTTCTTCTTCAAATTTATGATATAGAACACGTCTTGCGCGTTCTCAGTTTTGAACCTGAAACGATCCATGAAATCGGATGCCATGTTTACCCAACTAGTCCACTTCCTCGCATCCTGGCTGATATACCAAGATAGCGCATCTCCTTTTCAAGCTCCTCTTGAATAGTTTCATGTGGATCTTCTCATCTCTACCAACTCCCACTAGCTTGTCACAATACATCTTGAGGTGAACACTAGGATCACCCATACCATCAAACATATTGAACTTAGGAGGTTTGTACCCCTCCGAGAGTTCGACATCAGGTTGAACACACAAATCTTCATAATTCAGACCTTCCACGCCTTTATTAACTTCCACGCCTTGAACCCGACTAGTGAGTTTCTTAGTTTAGCAACCAGGTTTTGAATGAGTGAGTCTTATTCTGACACATCTAATATGGGCTGTGTATAGTATGGCACAGTATCCCCAAAGATAGGGGTATCCTGGTGGTTTGGACCATTTTGAGGCTCAGGGATAAGCGGTGGAGCATTGTTGCGAACCTGGGTTGAAATCTTCTGTGAAGGTGCAGGAACCTGGTTGTTGACATCTGGATCAGCAAGGGAGATGGACAAGCTTGCCAAACTACGGACCTGGTCTAATTCCTCTCGAAACCTTAGCAAAGTTTGCTTCAAGTGAGCATCAGTTTCTTTGGTGATTGGGGTACCATGAGAAATTCCTTCAATTTCTTTCCTTTGTTCCTGTTTGTGGGAGGACTCGGAAGAGAAGGAGGAGGAGGACCCTTTGATCTTGCTGAGTATGATGATGGTGCTAGAATGCACGAACTAACCTTTGGGAAGGTGAATAAAAATAAAAGAAAAACAAAAAGGTAAGAAGTTAGTGCAGATTCTGAGAGAAAACATTGCGGTATTAATCACATTGTTTCAGGAGCATAAGTCGTTTCCTATTCGGGTGCCTTGTTTTTCCCGAGGTAGCCTAGCGACAAATATGATTTGGAGAACTCGTAATACCGAATGCCTCATTTTATCGATAGAAAATAAAACGAGTCAAACATACTGAAATAAAGAAAAACCGTCACTAATGGCCAAGGGCCTTATTACATCAAGAAAGCAGTAAAATCCTAATTACTTGGTCCCAGAAGGACCTTCCCCAGATTTGGTATCTTTGCCTCCATCGTACAGTTTCATCAGCTCGCGCAATCCCGGAAACAAGTATGTTCGAGCCAAATGCCCACCTTCGTCACCTTCTTCTTACTGAGAATCGTTGATCCTTTTCAAAAACTAGCCTTCCAGCTCGACTAAACCCTGCTCCAAGTACACCAAACGGTTGCTTGTTCGGATATCCATGTCCTCCCATTCATTGATTACCCTCTCTTGTGCCTCTATCATTTCACGATGTTCACTTTCACACTCTCGCATCCATTTACACAATTGATTATACTGGACCTTTGCTGCGGCCTCCTCATCAATAACCCTGTGACCATGGACAAAACCCGTTTTTCCTAAGCCAATGTGATCATCTTCTAGCCACCCCGGATAAAGCGGGGCATGCTCTGCCTGATACCTATCTAGCTCCATAGACTCTTTTTCCAATATGATTTTGGAGTTCCGCATATACTGAGCCTGACACTTGTGTGGACTATCGTCATCCTGGAAATCAGCCATGTCGTGACTCATCTTTTCCGCCCTTGGTATACTTTGCTTCCTTCCTACTTGCCTCATGACTCGAGAGGGACATAAGGATAAGTTCCTATTAAGCCAATGAGTACAAGGAATGGTGCATCCCAAGATCGAATGATAAAATCTCCAGTTGGAAACCACTTGTAAATCCATTGTACATGCTCTTCTCTCAAATTCCATAATAGTTCCACACATCCACTGGCGTCTTCCGGATGAGCAAACATTTCCGGCATGAAGTGCATTCGCTTTGGATGATGGAAAGAAATATGGTCATCCCACGATTTCTTATCTATAGTCTCCCTTTTGAAGATGCTCAATGAGCCAGAGTTGTATTAGAAAATTGCACCCTTCAAAGTGTGGTGCCCCTTGTTGACATTTTTTTAAGGCTCGGTACAGTTTGGCGAGGATCATGGGATCTATGCTGAATGCCTATCCGTCGGTACCTTCCATTGCGGTTTTGGTTACCATGGCTAGTCTTGTATGGACTCTAGCCTTCTTCATCGGAAAAACTATCATACCCAGAAAACAGAACATGAACACAAAAGCCCTCTTATGTATGTGCCCCAAAGAGGTGAGGGCGAACTCGTCCATGTGATTGCGGTATGATTTGCTATGTCTGAACCTTACATACATGAAGTCAAAGGATATGTAGGAGTCCTTCAGACTGGTCAGACTATGATTCTTCTTGAGCCCCATTATTTTCAAGAACCCCCTACCTTTGCGGTTTTCCGACATAAGCAACCCTGGGCTATCTCAAGGAATTCCGGCTAGACCTCCAATATCTTCCAACAGCGGCGTCATTTCAATACCCCCAAAGAGGAAGACTTCACTATCCCAAAACATAGTAGCAGCTTCAACAATTTTGTTATCTGGCCTAACTTCCAGAAGTGAAGGAAGATTTCCTAAGTGCTTGCGAACCAAAACCCGATCACTGCCATACAAGTCATCCCACCAGCTTAGCAGTTTTTGATGAATGTTTGGTACCATACCGAACATGGGGACCTCGTGCCTCATTTCCTGCAAAATAGAGAGTTAGACCCTTAACCCCACCGGACTCGACTATTTAAATGAATAATTAGCAAGAGGAATTTAATTCTCCAAATCAATGAACATAAAGCGAATGTTCGTTTGGGTTTCGAGGAAACCCAATTGACTTTGGATTAGGCTATCCTAATGAGTCATTATGCGGACAACATAACTGACTCTGTTAAGTATTATCATGATGCATGAACAATTAAATAGAGTAAGGTTTCTACTTTTGAAGTGCTAGACAAGGTACGCTTGAGCGGACAACTCAAGAGGGAAAGGCACGGAACCGTTGACTACACTATTGATAGACTTGTTACCGCAAATATGCCTTTGCCAAATTTAGGGAGTTTATAATATGGAAGAGCGCAACCACTCATTATTTGCGTTGCAATAGGATTTTTTTGGCACGAGTGGTAAATGATGTTGAAGGATGCAATTACAATAAGGAAATAAGTACATGTATTTACAAGTTCAAAGTAATGTGAAAGGGGCAGACCTGGGCTCGATTTAAAAGTAAACAGACTGAAACATTTGTGAGCATTGGACATACACATTGATCCTTTGTACGTTACTATTTTTTTACAAGTTTGGCCGACCTATTGTTTTGCTTATATGGTTCCTATAGGCATATTTTCTTGGTGAGATTATGAGAATGCAAACCTATAAGCATGGTTTCTATATGAGGTTGTAAGAATGCAGACATATAGACATGATTTCTATTGTGAAGTTGATGCAATAACGAAAAGCCTATAGACATGATATCTATATGAGATGCAAGAAAGTAAAACCCTATTAGCATGGTATCTACATGAGATTATGCAAAAAAGTAAAACCCTATAGCCATGGTAACTATGCAAGAAAGGTAAACCCTTCCCACATTCCCTTTCACTAGATCCCCAAATTCTTTTATTCCAAGTTATTTACAAGAATCTAGACCAAAAAATAACATTAAAGGAAATAAATAATACATCAATACTATAAAGTTCCAAGGGCTTTCAAAGAAACTCAGGCATTGATTACATTCTACTTGGAATAGTGCAAGTGTGGAATTACTAGCCCTAAGGCATCCAAGTTAAGAAGAGACTCTGAGGTCACTAAGCATGGCTTACCGGAAGGGGGTAAAACATAAAGAACTAAGAATAAATGTAAAGGTGATAGATTAGAAGAAGACCATCGTATGAAGTGGTCATACCCAGCCTATTGAGTGAGACTGGCACACCCCAGACTTCTTACAAATGTTACCAAACAAGAGCAGACTTGTAAATAAGTCAGACAAAGGTCTAAATGGTGATTAGGACACTAACAGGCCTTTGTCAAGGCTCAAACACATAAGATAGGGGATGGGGAATGGGATTGCTTTGAGTAAAGACTATTGACAGCCTTAGTTCTAGACTAGAAGTGGCAGTAAAGTGCCACCCTTATCCAGAACAATTCACACACAAACAAGGACCAAAAGGAGAGGCGAATCATATAAAAGCATTTAACAGACAATATTAGATTGAAGCACAATAATGAACAATACAGAAGCAAAGGAAAGTATTTAACATGCTGGACTTAAAACACTGAATGTAAGCAACCAAAGGGAAAGGGAATAGGGATTAACATGTTGTAGTTTGAACTAAAGGTATAAGCAGACAGGGATCAGGGTTCAGGATTATCCTACAGGATCTGAGCAGAAACAGACAAGGGGATAAGGGGAAGGGAATTATCATGAAGTTTAACTGAAGTACACAAAATAGGTGAGGTAGCATGACATCCTAGGGAAAAGGGGGAGGGAATTAAACATGCTAGCACTCAAATGAAATACTGAAACAAACAAACAGACAAGGGGACAAGGGGAAGGGATTGAACATGCAAGGGCTTAAGTTGCAATAACATAACAGACAAAGAAAAGGAGAGAACAAATAGATAGTTGAAAGTTAATAATTGAAGTTAGGAGCCTACCAGTGCAAACTTGGGTAACAAATCAAAGAGAATCCTTATACTTATCCTTGGCGTTCAGCCGGCTAATCCTTAGCAAGAGAGAGAAAGTAACAGAGAAGAAAGAGAAAAGCATAGAGTGTTTAGTGAGTAAGAGCAGAAGGAACTCCTGTGTTTTTCTTTTACTGAGAAGAAGTGAAGGCCTATTTATAGTTTGAAAGAGATGCAACACTTAAGGAAAGAAAATATTCGGTAGTACCAATCATACACAATTAAGGAGAAGGTTCCCTTTAATTAAGGAACCAGCTGGAAATAAACAAGCTTCGGTCTAATTTTGGAAAGAAAAATCAAGTATTAATCATAGAATATGGGGTAAATTCATATATAGAATATGAAAATCACACGGGTAATACACACAAGGCAGGTAATCATCCAGAAAATCAAGGAGTCAAGATACCAGCCATTTGCAGTTAGTCAAAAAATAGGGATCAATTAAAGAATAAAACAGCTATACGAATTCAATTAGGGTTTCAGATGAGGGGAAGCGTGACAATATAAAAGATCGGAAGCCCTGGCATGAACTTCCTCGAGATTTTCCCTCTGATATTTTCACTTTACATACCCTTTACTTCTGTTCGCATGACCAAGAGTTCTCTTTAGCTCAGCTCTAGTCATTGGCAACACTCTTCAAATAGGTTATCGCTCTCTGATACGTTCTAATGTTGCTACTCGCAGCCTCGACCAGAGAATGCACAACTTCATCTTTCACCTTCGAGAGCTTAGACGCGATCATGTTTTCCCATACAGAATCACACGCATGAGTGGTCCAGATTTGCATCTCCAAGGTGAAAATTTTAGCCGCAACGTGGGCATCTACATGGGCATGTAGCTTGTTGAACTCACATTTGGCCCTGCCAACTTTACCCCAAAGTTGTTCCAGCTCCTCTGTTTTGCTCTCCAACTGAAATATCGAAACATTAACCTCCAAAAATAAAAGAAGGGGCATACGTCAACATGAAATACAAGATACCTGGCTCTCGAGACAACTCTTAGTCTCCGGCTTTGATCTGCCTTACACCACAGGGACACCAGCTTGCTTTCCTTTTTCACACAAAGAATCTTAAGGGATTTCTCCCTATGCGATGCTTTTGCAACCGAGACTTATAGTGAAGTAGTTCGGATTTGAGCATGTCAAAGGCCTGCGAAAGAAAATTCAATGAGAAAAGGAAGAGTGTGAAGTCGGAACGGTCCTATGTCAATTACCAAACTTACCATAAAATCAATTCGTTGAGCATTACAAAAGGCCGAACCAACATCTGATGGCTTAGTATCCCCTGAAGTGCCTTTAATAGGAGATGAAGAAGGCACCACGCGCTCTTCACTCTTTGTAGTACTGGCAGTTGAAATGAGGAATGTTCTTTTGAGAACGGAAGCCTCCAAAATCGAATGACCGGTCAAATCGCCTCACTTGAACCATTGATAAGGAATATCCCCACTGCGAGCCTCCTCACACCCTGTAGATTCACTTAGTTTATTATCGACCCTCGACCCCGATATCGGCAGTCTCTACTCCTCCCCAAGAGGACATGGCTTCATCTGGGAAAAATCTCCAATACCGGTGGTAGCTAAGTTACTACGCTAAAAAAAAAGTACCATTCTAGGGAAATAAGCCACCAAGCGCCCACTATGATGCTTTGCCTCTCATCTCCCCTTACACAGGTCTAGCCACCTGCGCTTATCATAAGCCAAATAAGCGGCAAGCTTATGATACCACTCGGCCAAATTTTGGACCTCGTTCAGCAACCAAGAAGTCATTACATAAAATATGTATGCAGACAAATGTCGTTATGGAGCCTGCCTCCAGAAAAAGTGATAAAATACAAGTATGACACTTACGTGTGAAATTCCATTTCTCAAGAAAGGGAAGAAACTCTCCAGGAATGATATTAATCATACGCGTCATATTCCAACCTTATCTCCATCACAACATACCAGAAAATAAGCCCATATACCTTTAATTATTTCATACATAATATAACAGCCAAATCAGTCATTTGGAACTCTAGCACGTCGTTCGGTAGTATGAGTCCATGAGAATCTTCACTTCAAGTATTCTGACTTGTACGTGTGGTCAGAATTGAACTTTTGTGAAGTTTAGAAATGAATTGGAAATAAATTCCTATTTAGGAAGTTTTAAATTGAAAGAATAAAGTAAGATTTGATTTATGAGCAAACAAACTCAGAATCAGGATTTGAAGGTTCTAACATGTTTGTATGGTGATATTGGACTTGAATGTATTTCCGGATCAAGTTTTGGATGACCCGGGAGCGTTTTGACGCTCATTATGGAAGTTAACATTTTTGGAAGAATTTTATTAATCTATATTAAAGTGTATTTTAGTATTATTGATATTCGTTCGAGATTCTAAGTCTAGGAATAGATCTATATGGTGATTCTGGTATTTGGATCGCGATCAGAATTTGATTCGGAGGTCCGTAGGTCATTTTGGAGTCGTTTGGCTAAAGTTAGAAATTTTAATGTTTTTTAGAAGTTTGATCGGAAGTGAACTTTTTGATATTAGGGTCAGATTCTAATTTTGAAAGCTGGAGTAGGTCTGTAATCTCGAATATGACTTGTATGCAAAATTTGAGGTCAAACAGATGTGATTTGATATGTTTTGGCATCAAATGAGGAAGTTCGAAGTTCTAAAGTTAATAAATTTTGAAATGGAGTGTGATTTATGGTTTTGGCATTGTGTGATGTGATTTGAGGCCTCTAATAGTCCGTGTCATATTATGGGACTGGTTTGTGTATTGGATGGGGTCTTAAGGACCTCGGGTGGATTCCGGGTGGTTAACGGATCAAATTAGGGTTGGGAGGAAGAGACGAAGTCTGTTGTCATCTACTGTAACCTCATCTACAAGGTCTTGACCGCAGGTACGAAGCTGTAGAAGCGCCCAAAGAAGCATTGATGCAGCAAAGAAGCAATAACCTTGGGACTGCAGATGAGGTTATCTTGCCGTACGAACGGGACCGCACCTGCGAATGAGAAGTGCAGAAGCGGAGTGAGGAGGCATGGCGAACGACCCCATATGTTGTAGTGGGGCTGCACTTGAAATTTTCACACATTGCTTTCATCAAATTGTTGTTGAGATTGGATTTGTTATTAGTGATGATTGACCCTGGAACACCGAACCGATAGACAACACGATCCCAAACAAAGCCTTTCACGACTTTCTTGGTTACAGCTCTTTATTGGAAGTCCTTTGTAATGCCCGAACCCGGGCTACTACCAATTCTAAATAATACGGGTAACCAGCTTTATATGATGCTGCTTCGACCCATTTAGTAAAGTAGTCAATTGCCACTAGAATGAACATGTATCTGTTTGATGCGGCAGGCTCGATTAGTCTAATGACATCCATTCCCCAAGAGGCGAACGGCCTGAACTCGTTACAGTGAGCTCGTTCGGAGGTACCTTTATCATGTCCGCATGTATCTGGCTGCGGTGACACTTCTGGACATACTAAATGCAATCTGTTTCCATAGTCATCCAAAAATATCCTACCATGAGTATCTTCTTAGCTAGAACAAAACCGTTCATGTGCGACCCACAATTCCCTGAGTGCACTTCTTCCAGTGACTTGGTTGCTTCTGTCACATCGACACACCTTAATAGTCCCAAATCAGGAGTCCTCCTATACAGGATTCCTCCGCTGTGAAAGAAATTGTTGGACAACCTTCGAAGCGTGCGCTTCTGAGTAGCATTAGCAAGCTCCGGATATTCTCCTGTTGTTAGGTACCTTTTGATGTCGTGAAACCAGGGCTTTCCGTCGGCTTCTCCCTCAACATGAGCAGAATATGTCGGTTGGTCTTGACTCTTGACCTGGATAGGGTCGATGAAATATGTATCTGGATGCTGAATCATGGATGATAAAGTGGCAAGTGCATCTGCGAACTCATTCTGTATCCTTGGAACGTGCTGCAATTCCGTTTTTCTGAACCTCTTTCTCAACCCCTGTATGTGTTGCAAGTAAGGGAGTATTTTGAAATTCTTGGTTGCCCATTCTTTTCGAACCTGATGTATGAGTAGGACTGAATCCTTAATCACTAGCAGCTCCTAGATGTCATATCAATGACCATTTTAAGACCCAAAATGCAAGCTTCATATTCGGCCTTGTTATTGGTGCATGGGAACCTGAGCTTGACGTATACAGGGTAATGCTGACCGGTTTCTGATACCAGAACTGCTCCGATACCAACTCCTTTGAAATTTACGGCCCCGTCGAAAACATCCTCCACCCATCGTAGGATTCTACAATGTCCTTTCCTATGAAAGCTACATCCTCATCGAGAAAATACGTCTTAAATGGTTCATACTCTCCTTTTACATGATTTCTGTGAGATGATCTGCCAAAGCATGTCCTTTAACTGCCTTTTGGGTGACATAGACAATGTCAAATTCGCTAAACAAGATTTTCCACTTGGTGAGCTTGACAATAGGCATAGGCTTCGAAAATATATACTTCAGTGGATCCATTCTTGATATGAGGTAGGTAGTGTAAGGGAAAAAATAATGCCTCAACTTCTGAGCTATCCAAGTCAAAGCACAACAGGTGCGTTCTAGCAAAGAATATCGAGCCTGGTACAAGGTAAATTTCTCGCTGAGGTAGTAAATAGCTTGCTCCTTTCTCCCCGTCTCATCATGTTGTCCCAAGACATAACCAAATGCTCCGTCCAAAACTGCTAGATAGAGAAATAAAGGTCTCCCAGGCATAGGCGAAACCAAGCCTGGAGGCGTAGAAAAGTATTCCTTGATCTTGTCAAAAGCCATTTGACATTCATCGGTCCATTTGGTGGCGGCATCCTTTTTCAACATCTTGAAGATAGGTTCGCAGATGACGGTTGACTGAGCTATGAATCGGCTAATATAGTTGAGTCTCCCTAGGAAACTTATTACCTCTTTTTTGTTCTTCGGCATTGGCATTTAATGAATGGATTTGACCTTTGATGGATCCAGCTCTATTCCTCGGCGACTCACAATGAAACCCAATAACTTTCACACGTGGACCCCAAATACACACTTGGTGGGATTGAGTTTCAAGTTATTTCTCCTTACTCTGTTGAAAAACTTTCAGAGATCCTCCATGTGATATGCACCCTTCTTGGACTTAATGATGAAGTCGTCCACATATACCTCAACCTCCTTATGTATCATGTCATGAAAGAGGGTAGTCATGGTCCTCATATAAGTATCTCTCGCATTTTCAAGCCGGACGGCATCATTCTGTAGCAATATATTCCCCAAGGTGTGATAAATGCCGTTTTCTCTCCATCTTCCTTATCCATACATATCTTGTGATATCCCGCAAAGCAATCGATGGAAGACTGCAACTCAAGCTTGGCACAATTGTCGAATAGAATGTGTATGTTTGGCAAGGGGAAATCGTCTTTGGGACTGGCCCGATTAAGATCCTGGTAGTCGACACAGACTCTGACTTTCCTATCCTTCTTCGGTATTGGCACAATGTTAGCTAAAAAAGTTGGATACACTACCACTTGAAGAACTATCGATTTGACCTGCTTGGAGACCTCTTCCTTGATTTTTCAACTCATATCTGGCTTGAATTTTCTGAGCTTCTATTTTACCGGTGGACATGCAGGATCTGTTGGCAACTTGTGAGTGACGATGGATGTGCTGAGGCCGTTCATATCATCGTAGGACCATGAAATGATATCCTCATATTCTATTAAGAACTCTGCATATTTCTCTTTTTTCGTTTGTGATAAATGCACACTGATGCGCGTCTCTTTGACATTCTCTGTATCTCCCGAATTGACGACTTCTGTCACACCTCATTTTTTGCTATACACCCCCGCAACGGGGCGTGAAGGATTTTTTCCACTTAAAGGATAATCTGAACGGGATTTGGTTATTAATTATTCCGAGTCGCCACTTGGGAGATTAATGGTGTCCCAAGTCACCGATTTGAATCCCGAACCGAGGAAGATTATGACTCTGTTACAGTATGTGAACCAGAAACCGAGTATGGAATTCTGTTAACCCGGGACAAGGTGTTAGGCATTCCCAGATTCCGTGGTACTAGCACGATAGCTTAACTGTTGTATTTTATTTTATCTGATTTTAATACATGCTAACTTATGTGCCCTTTTACTTATATACCGCTTTTACCATTATTTATTTAAAAGACTTGCGACGTTGTGAAAACGAATTTCTAATCACGCCACCACCAGTATACACGTGATTATCAACACATTTTGACTTCGTCGACATTTGGATTTGGGTTGCATCAATGCACAGCCAAGTTTAAGAAGGTATTTTATTAGGATCGCGTCCAAAGAGTCAAACGCGTTATTATCTTTTGGGAGGGCCGTGGAATTCGCTAAATGGACTTCCCGAATCCTAAGTAAACTTTTACAACTACATCGATGGCCCCACAATTTTTTTGTCTACCGAGACTCGTCTCATTATTTTTATTAAAGGCTAATCTAATGTAACCATATTATCTAATCATCGTTTTGTATCCAAAGTGAAGGAAAAAACCTAACTCAAAACCTAATTTGGTTATAAAACCTTGAATGTAGACTCACGCCGCATGGGCCAAAATTTGGCCCAAACTGGCGTTAAGACAAAGGTGCATCCGGCCCAAGGGCTTGTGTTCGAACCCAGTCAGCGTGAAGAGCTCAATTCCCGTGCTCTCAAATTCCAATCCCAAATTGGGATATGGCCCGTGTATTAAGCTTGAGCACCATACAATGGATCTAGCCCAGTGCCAAAGATTAGACAACTACTAAGTCATAATCCGGGATCAAATCCCAACAAACTTTGAATTAAAATCTCAACTAAACAATACCGTATTTGACGAATTAATTATTAAATGAATGAACCTTCCAATCACTTTACCAGTCCCAGCTAATCAGATAATCAAGCTATTATAACCCCCAAAGTTACATATAACTCTATTGACTTTACACCAAACGAATATCAATTTTTACAGTGGAACCAACCATATCAAGCTAACCAATTCAGATTCGTAAACTAAACAAGCATCAACATGAATTTTCAATTATTTATTACCGTCCCAACACACCTATTACTCATGTAGTGTAAGGTAATCTTTAATGACAGCCATATTTAATAAATGGAGCATATCTAATAATAAGTCTCAAAGAGTGTTCAAATATGCAAAATCCTGATATCCCTCTTTCATTTCAGCTTCAGTTTATAGTCACAGAGAAAGCGATTCAAGGAGTATAGCTGAAAATTGAAGAACAAGGAATGAGAAGAGGTTAGCAACAGCAACAAACAACACACAGAGATAACCACCAGCTCCAAACCAGGAATGAATCAAGAGCACCAAATGAGTTCTCAAAATTCAGGAGAAACTAGTACAACCGACCAAACACAGCTTCAAGATACGTAGTGTACACACAATATCCTTTTTCACTTTCAATAACACTAATACTTCATCAAAATCAACTAGCAAACGTCTGAACCTTTAGCAACTAGAGAAAGACAGGAAAATTGTGATCTAATAGGCAGAGAACTTCGAAATCATCCAATGAAACAGCATATTTTTTTTTTTAATTTTTCTTACTGTTTTTGATTTTTTTAGTTCTAATGTTTTTGGGTTTTTTATATGAAGGATGCTAAGACCTAAAGAAATTGGATCTGAAAAGGGAATTCTCAAGTTTGTGTAGTTTTATGAATATTTGGGGAATTTTTAGGCTCCCTTTTTTTGTATTTTTGTTTTCTGTATTTAATTTTGAAACTAAACCAAATTAGATTTTAGTGAGTTTTTTTAGATCAAAAATCTCACTCTCTAAGGCAAGAAGTGATGCCTTTATAGCCAAACAATTAGGGCAGCTCAAAGGAAAGTAGGTTTGCAGTTTGCCCTTTTTGATATTTTCATTTTAGCTCAGATATCGCTAAATTCTTGACTTGCTCCCCAAGGTGTACTGCCTAAAAATATGAAATTCAACTCCCACCCATCTCTAGAAGCTTCTTAGTTTGTTATTAAAGATTTCCTAACACCGCAATACCTAAACTACCCCCTCCCCCCAACTCCCCTGAAATTGCCAACCTCACCCACAGCCATTCTGCTGAACCAACTCAATCCTATAATTCTAATACTGAAACTAACTAACACTAATTGAAACTGAAAACTAATCGCCCTAAACCCTCAAAGAACCAAACTAGCATCTAAATTACCTAATCACAAATGTAAAAACAAACAGATTGCAATAAACAATTATAAGTTAACTAACTATCTCAGAATAAGAATGTATCAACATGAATATTAAGAGCAATATTGAACTAAAAACCAAACTTGAAGAAACAGTTTTCTAGAGGGATATTTGACTGAAACTAATTGACTGAACTAAAATTTACACCTAACGATTAGACTAATAATTGACCAACTAAAACTGAATAGGGCGACAAGTTAGATAACCTAAAAAAAGAAAAAGAAAATGGAATTTATACTAAGCACATAATTAAATCAAACTTAAACTAACAATCAAACTAATGGGGAAAACAATGAGAAAAGGCAAAGACGATACCTAAAGTACCAAGCTAAACCAACTCGAACAGTCCTTAATAAGCTTCTTCATATTCTTTATTGGACTAACCCTTAATCGTGTGTTTTCATATGAAATCACACGAATAAAGATTAATACAGTCTAGGACAATTTGTAGAGTCACAGATTTGGTCTTTGGAATTTCTAAAGTGGACCCTTCAAATCCAAATTCGAGAGGCCTCACAAACATTCAAGGGTAATGAAGAGGATTTTTAGGATGAGGGTGAGATGGGGTTTCAAGGGAGTTATTTTGGCAGTGATTGGCGGTGGATTTGGCGCCAACCATGGAGGTTTGGGGGTGAAGGAGACGGAGAAGACGAGGTCTGAAACTGTACGAGGAAGATGCAGTGAACGCTTAGGGTTTAGACCAAGTTCGGACAGTTATATCAAGAATCTTAGAACTAATCGTGGTCGTTGGATTAAAGGCATTGTGTGGTTGTGATTTTACGGACGCCAAAAGGTGTCAGTTTAGTGAGTCGCACACTAGACCGTGTCATTGGGCTGGGATGGGGGAATTTGGTTTCGGCTCGACCGATTTTTGCCAAAATTTGGCCCTTCCCCTTGTTCTCTCATTTCAATTAATCTTTTTTTCATTATACTTCTTTTAATTCAATTTTTTTCATTTTCCAAATTATAACTTTGTATTGTATTTTTTCTCATTTTATTAAAATTCAAAATTAAAACAAAAACTAAAGTAATCCTAAAATTATATTCCCTAATTACCAACTACCTTAATTCCCAATTTAAATGCAAATTAAAACTATAAACGCAAAAAGGACCAATTTTTGTTACTTTTTTTATATTTTGTTCTATAACAACGTAACTCCTTATTAATCCTAAAATAAAAAATTAAATCCTAAGTGCAAATGTATATTTTGTTATTTTGGTATGAATAAAAATGCACGAACTAAATGCAAACAATTAACACAAAAAATCACAAAAATTGTAAAAATAAGGAAAAATCATTTTGTTTGAATTTTGGGAATTGTTCATATATAGGAAAAAGATCACGTGCTCACAGCTGCCCCTCTTTGCTTGGAAACATGAAATATTTTCGGGCAAAGATGAGTTAGCAAATACGAGCGATTTTTGCCCGTTTTAAAATTTCGTGTGAAGCAATTTTTGAAAAGTTTGATCGCACCCTACTTCAGAGGTTTCCTACATATCCTGGGCTAAAAAGGAATCAGGTCAGTGTAGTTCAAGAGTGTCTGGTAGCTGGGACTACCAGGAGCTGTGATTTCACTGCGACTTCTGCTGCTACTGCTGCTCGCTGACCTTCCTTATTACACCATGTCGAAAATAAAAGAAGCTAGCCTAAACTACGAGCTACGAATTACAAAATCCTATATAAATTCTTCAAACTTGTTCTTGTACTTCCTTGTTGTCTTGTTGTCTTGTATTCCCTCTTGTTGCCTTGTTGTCTTATACTTTCTCTGGTTGTTACTTCAAATCATGAACTGGAGTGTTGTTCCTTCCCTCCCAATTTCTGAACTTGAATAAAACTGAACTTGAATATATTCCTCTGTTCTTCAAGCAGCCTCTTGACTTCAAAAATATACAAACAAAGAAAACTTTCTGCCCCAGTTTGGAAAATTAGGGTTTGTTATCGGATATTGATACGAATTTGATAACTAAGACTTGAATTATAATACCTCTGTTCTTCAGGCGGGCTCCTGACTTCAAAACATGAATGTATTCCTCTGTTCTCCAAGCGGGATCCTGAATTCATAAAAATAGGCAAAACAAAACTTTCTGCCCCAGTTTGGATTGTGATAAGACCTGAATTGTGATAAGACTTAAATACGACTTTAAAAACTAAAATGTACCTTATAATATTCAATTTATATTAGGTGAAAAATTCATCAGACTAAGACTTTTACTCTAGGAGATAATTCATCAGACTAGGTCCATTTTGTGCGGTCTCAGGAGAAAGATTCATCGGACTAGATTCCGACTCCAGGAGATATTCATCAGACTAGGTCCATTTTTGTATGATGTCAAGAGATATTCATCAGACTGAGATTTTTGACTCTAGGAGATATTCATCAGACTAGGTCCATTTTTGCGGGATCTCAGGAGAAAGAATTCATCGGACTGAGATTTTGACTCTATGAGATATTCATCAGACTAGGTCCATTTTTGCGGGATCTCAAGAGAAAGATTCATCGGCCTGAGATTTTGACTCTAGGAGATATTCATCAGATTCGGTCAAAATTTCGAATTCAAACATTCCTTTCCTTCTTTTTCAAATTGTGCCTTCATTTCTCTCTCCCAAAATTATGCCTTTCTTTCTTTTTCCAACTTCTGCCTTTCTTTCCAAATTATGCCTTCTTTTTCTTTTTCCCAACGTCTGACTTTCTTCCCACATTATGCCTTCTCTTATTTTTCCCAACTTCTGTCTTTCTTTCTAAATTATGCTTTCCTTTCTTTTTCCAACTTATGCCTTCCTCTTTTTTCAAATTATACCTTTATCTTAGGTGAAAGATTCTACAGACTAAGATTTCTTCATCTTAGATGAAAAATTCATCAGACTAAGATTTTCTTCCTTCATCTTCATCTTAGGTGAAAGATTCATCAGACTAAGATTTTATATCTTAGCTGAAAAACTCAACAGACTAAGACATTGACTCTAGGAGATAATTCATCATACTAGGTTCATTTTATGCGGTCTCGGGAAAAAGAATCATCGGACTGAGATTTTGACTCTAGCAGATAATTCATCAGACTAGGTGTCCATTTTTGTGTGATCTCAGGAGAAAGATTCATCGGACTGAGATTTTGAATCTAGGAGATATTCATCAGACTAGGTCCATTTTTGCGGGATCTCAGGAGAAAGATTCATCGGACTGAGATTTTGACTCTAGGAGATATTCATCAGACTAGGTCGAAATTTCCAATTCAAACATTCATTTCCTTCTTTTTCAAATTGTGCCTTCATTTCTCTCTCCCAAATTATGCCTTTCTTTCTTTTTCCAACTTCTGCCTTTCTTTTCAATTTATGCCTTCTTTTTCTTTTTCCCAACGTCTGACTTTCTTCCCACTTTATGCCTTCTTTTATTTTTCCCAACTTCTGTCTTTCTTTCCAAATTATGCTTTGCTTTTTTTTCCAAGTTTTGCCTTCCTCTTTTTTCAAATTATACCTTTATCTTAGGGAAAGATTCTACAAACAAAGATTTCTTCATCTCAGATGAAAAATTCATCAGACTAATATTTCCTTCCTTCATCTTCATCTTAGGTGAAAGATTCATCAGACTAAGATTTTATATCTTAGGTGAAAAACTCAACAGACTAATACTTTGACTCTAGGAGATAATTCATTAGACTAGGTCCATTTTGTGCGGTCTCGGGAGAAAGAATCATCGGACTAAGATTTTGACTCCAGCAGATAATTCATCAGACTAGGTCCATTCCTAAAAACTGGTGTTATCCTCCTCCAGAAACTACTTCCCTAATAGCCGGTGTTTCATTCCTCATAAATCTGGTGTTTCTTTCCTGAAAACTACTCCCCCCCCCCTCCCCTTTTTTTAACTTGTATTGACCTTCATGTTCTTCAGATGTTTATCTGATTTCAAAAATTATTTTCAAAATGGCAGAAAATTTCCTGCCCCAGCATATCTTTCCACCATCAATAACATTTCCATGTCCCTATTTCAAATAAAGGAAAATTTTGTCAGTTTAAAGTGCGGTGGTTGGTTGTGATACTTCCGCTGGGAATGACTTTCCTTTTTCTCCTTTCCATGCTCTTTGTTGTCCGAAAATCTTTGAAACTTGGCGGATAACTTCCGCCCTTCTTGACGACTATCTTTCAATTATTACTTCTAATCTTTTTATCTGACCCATGCCTTTTCTGCATTCAAACCCTATCTCTTCTATTTCTTACATCGCTCATGAACTGGCATTTTCCTGACCTTTGAGTCTTACATGAATTCCCAGATTTCATTTATTGCCCCCAAAGTATGTTGTTTCTTCTTGAATCACAACCCCTAAACCCTTGAACCTGAAGTCTATTTCTCATTTGCTTGACCCATGTCACAGAAAATATCTATTCTTCATTCAAACCCAATACCATCCATCTGTTGCATTACTCCTGAACCGACTTCTACCAACTTTGTGTTTCACATGATCCCCCAACGCGTGTTGATTTATTACCCTTTATCTTGTTGTTTTACTTGGCTCGTAACCCATTTTGTGCAAATTTGAAAGTTGGTGGAAAATTTTGAAATCATTTCTCACTTTTTACGATCAAATAGACTCAGAAAAAGGAAGTGAATAAAACAGAAGAACGAAGTGAAAGACAAAGTAAAGAGATGATTCCTAAAGAAGTCACTAGGAAGTAGAAACCTATCAAATGTGGATACCAACTGTAAGAACCATGACATGCACATGTGGATATTCTGCCATTCAAACCCGATGTTCAGCTCCTGTTGTATCTTTTTGCCATGAAACTGGGCTTCGATGCTCCGCTTATCTAATTTGATTTACATTCCTTATTCGACTTGTAGTGCTCGAAAGGTTTTAACCAACAAACCTCTCTCATTTGTTCTTTCTCTTGACTTACCATCACCTCAAGGTGCCCCTGAAGGTTTTCACCAATAAGACTCTCTCATTTTTCATTTTTTTTATTTTATTTCTCGCAGCTTTCATCACCTTCTTTGGACCAGAGTGTTGCCCCTAACATGAATTACCGTACCTGCTTGACTTGGCATTTCTCAAAGACTGATCAAATGGTATTTCTTTGGACCGTAATGTAGGTTTTTGGATGTGTTATAAAGAAACGGTATAAAAAGGCTCAAAACAATTTCAAAATGGGTCAAAATTACAACTTTCGAAATCCAATTTTTCAAAAAAACCAAAACTTCTGCCCCAGGTTCTTGCTTAGGGACTTTTGAAATTTTATTTTGGTATGACTGAACCTCTGAGAGGCTGCCTACATACCCTTTCGGGATCAAGTCAACGTAGTTTACATCATAGAAACTACATTGTTGTGATTTTCTTTCTCTTCTTTTCTTTCTGTTTTTCTTGCTTTTTCCTTTCTTTCCTTCATTTTTTCTTTTCTTTCTTTCTTTTTTTTTTATTTTCTTTTCTTATGTTTTCTTCCTTTCTTTCCTTTCTTTATCCTTTCCTCTTCTACTTTTTTTCTTCTTTTTCATTTCCTTCCTTTTTCCGTTCTTTTCCATTTGCTTATCTCCGGCACTTGCGTTTCTTTGATTGTGCCGTTGATTCCGAAAGAGGTGTACGAAAGAAAATAAAAATGGCTCAAAAGGGGTGACAATGAAAATGTGTTTGGATAGCAGAACAAAATGTCTTCGTCATTTCAACCCTCAAAATATGCCAAGTACAAAAAAGTACAATCAGAATAAAGAAACCATACACATCATCTCCTGACTGCATCGGAATTGACGGCCATTTTCACACATTTTCAATATATATCTGTCAGATGTAATGTGTCACTAGACCACGCTCTTACTCTTATTACCACGACCGACCCCCCTGTTAATTTGGCCAACTTGCTTTTGCGGGGATTTTTATGTTTTACTTGCCCCGGTTTCACATGATCTGGGCGTCATACAATCTCACAACGTCCAAATCTATTCTTATTTCCTCAAATTCCCTTGTCGTCTTCAAAATGGTTTTAAAGATCAGACCGAGAATTATGCGTGCATGTCATGTCACTAGAGCCAATAGCAAAAGAATCCTAGAAAGAAAAGAGAACTAAACAAAAATGACTAGCAAGGGTAGAAAATAGAGAATTGTATTAAACAGACGATGCAAGGGTTTAACAATAAAACAAGCAACACAAACTGGGGTACAATATTAAAACAAACCTAGATAACACTACTTATGATATAACGACTAAATGAACTAGACACATAAAAGGATAGAAAAGTTTGATTCACAAGACAATATCTGGATTACAACCCTGAAAATAACCCGGACAACATAAATGACAACAAAATAAACCATCAAGACTTCTCTCCAGCTAGCCAAGAGATGAAGCGTCTTTCAAATTCAAAAAACGGCGTCTTAGCCACGGAGTTCCGTTTCAACAATACTGAGGCTTTCAAATAACTTTTCTAACGAAATCATATCCTCCATATGCGTCTCATTTTGCACAAACGGTGGACTTTGGCTGGTGTCAGTTGCATCTAAATTTGGCACGACGATGTCGCCTGCGTCAATAAGCTCCTGAATTACTTTCTTCGTCCTCCAACTCTTTTCTATATCATGCCCCGGGGCTTTTGAGCAATATGTGCACCATTGGGGAAAATCCAATTTTTTTGAAAGAGGGCTTGGTATATTTATCTGAATAGGCTTCAACACGCTCGAATTTGTTGTCCTCTGGAACATATTGGCGTATGACTCCCAGGGGAGTGTAGGCTTTCTTTTTCTGCAACTTCTCATTCCTAAATGCCTGATTTGGACGGAAACCTGATCCAGGGATGTAACATCGGGGCGGGTCACCTTGTGCAGAAGGATATCCATTGGGCTAAGCAAGAACAGTCACTGGACCTTGTTGTCGGTTGAAGGAATGACCTGGTGGTTGGACATATGAACGGATGTTGTTTGACAGATAGTACTGAGGTGGCTTATGTGGAATTTGGGGACGTTCATGGGGTCGCCAGGGAGGCTAAATGCATTTACCAAGAACGACCACCAGGCCCAGTCGTTGCCAGAGGGAGTGACCTAGTGTTTGGACACCGGACCGGATATTGTCTGGAGGATAATGCTGAGGTAGCTTAAGTGGGGCTCGGGGACAGATTTGGGATTGGAGTTGAGGTTCAACATGCTTGGCGGGAACAACCACTGGGATCTGTCGTTGGCGTGGCTCAACAATATCTTTTTTATCAATGGAATGAGTATCCTGAGAAACTTGTTCGTTCTATTTGACCCAAAATCCGCTGATACTTTCTTTGGGTTTCTGTTCCGTCAGAGATGGGGAGGAATGGTTTGGGACAGCGTCTTTATTGTACTAAAAATGTCGCACAAAATCTTGAGCCATGTCTCCCAACATTTGCCACTTCCCGACATCCTGACGATCATGCCATTCCAAGGCTGCCCAAGTCAGGCTCTCGCTAAAATGCGACATCAACAACTCGTCTTCCCTGCCGACATTCCTCGTTTTGTTGAATTTATCCCTTAAGTGGGCCATTGGATCTCCTCTCCCATCATACAAATTAAACTTGGGCATCTTAAACCCTTCCGGCTTTATGGATATCTCATCCTGCCCCACTGTTTTAGCAAGCTTCGTAGTCTCACCGGGAGACTCAAAATAAAGAGTGTGGTGGTATGGACTCGAGGCCTTGACAATTGATTCTGGAGCATAATGTTGGGCATCGGGGACTAATGGTGGAGGATACCCACTGGCCCAAGCTCTATTCATTCCGACTATCTGACTTTTAAAGCTCAAAACCTCTTCTTTCAATTCAGATTCAGAATTAACAACTCCCCTAGACAGTTTGGTAATACCTGTGTTCAACCCTTTGCCAGCCATGACTGCCTTGCTTTTCGACCTTGTGTTGTATGGATGAGTTACCACAAACCAACCACCTACACTTTCTTCACAATTCGAAACAAAACATGTTAGAATGGATTGAGTCGGTCCTCATCATTCACAACATCTTTTTCCATTTGTTTTTATTCTTCTTTTTTCATTTTTCATTCATGTTTTTTTCTTTTTGTTTTGGCTGTGGTCGAATCCTATGTGGATTGCCTACGTATCGTGACCCCGCACGAATCAGACCAGGCAAAGTTCGTGCAAATAAAAGACAAACGATAATAAAATATTTTTTGGAATTTTCCATTTTCATGATAAAAACAAAACTGACAAATTTATTCCCCTTCTTGCCAATTTCAAACAATTGGCTTTTTTGCAAACATGGCCCATTCCCAATTTTACATGAATTTTGAAGCTGGGCCAGATTATTTTGACCAAAAACGAAGTTGTATTCACTTGATCACTGACTCTTTCTCTTGTTTTTCAGATTAAACAAAAGACCTAGTTTGCAAACACGGCCTTTCAGCACCTCGGGGGCAAAGATTTTAGGGCTGCGTTAGCTAACCGGTCAAAAATCAAAATTGACCAAAATGGCTATTTTTGCAAAGTCAGCCTTCTGGCGTCCCTTTCGTGAATATTCTGCTATTTATGACAAAACGACATTACTCGACTTATTTTCGAGTCTCTTTTTTTTGGTTTTCAAAATAAAATACCTCGTATTGCAAACACGCCTTTTAATGCCTCGAGGACGAAAATTTAAGGATGTGAGTGTCAAAAATCAAAATATGACCAAAGGTGGCTATTTATGCAAGGTTAGCCTTCTGGCGTTCCGTTTGGGAATATTTGGCTAATTTTGCAAAAACAGCGCCACCCGACTTATTTATAATTCTTTTTTTTTCTCTTCATTATTTTTTCAAATTAAAATAAATGACCCGATATTGCAAACACGGACTTTGGCGCCTCGAGGGCGAAACTTTAAGGCTGTGAGGGTCAACAAATCAAAATCTGAACAAAGGTGGCTATTAATGCAAGGTTAGCCTACCGGCGTTACTTTCAGGAACATTTGGCTACTTTCGACAAAAACAGCGTCACCTGGTTTATTTATGAGAACAATTAAAATTTGACATTTTTTTTGCTATTTTATAAAGGGGAGGTTGGACCCGATGAGGGTTGCCTACGTATCTCACGCCATGTGAGAATCAAACCATGCGTAGTTCGGGCAAATAAACTAACTAAAATTTGAAACGAAACTCTTTTCATTTTTATTGTTTGACATTTTTCAAATAAAATAAAATTAAAAAACTACTTTTAACAACAGGACTTTTCATTTTCATTTTTTCATGGCAAGACAAACTATTTTTCTTTTTTTATTTTTGAAAACAAGACAAAATAACGACTCTTTTTTTCTTTTCCATTTCCAACTAACAATAAAAAACCTATTTTCCAAACTAAAACAAAGACACCTTTCCTTTTTTTTCGAAAACCAATTCTCCAAAAATAAATCAAAAACTCTTTTTCTCTATTTTTCTTTTGCTTTTTAGTAAAACAAACTAATAAAAATAAAACCTTTTTATTCATTTTCTCAAAATTTCGGTAGAGTTTCGACGGTATTTGGGCATTGGGATTTTCCAAGATTAACTCTGCAACTGCTAATTATCTCTTTTTTCCCTCAAATTCCGACATTCCAAGATTCAAAACCGGTTAACATGCAGGTTCGAAACAAATAAATGCACGGAAAACAAGTAGGATGCATCAGGATGGTCTCTTCATTTCAGGTTACTAGCCTGGACAGACTCAACCCCTGTGTTGAGTCCCCTAAGTCAAATGCAACATGATGCAAATAAGCGTTCCTACTAGGTATCCGGCTTGAAGTCAAGTTATTCTATGTTCAAAACCTGGGTCGGTGTTCTAGACAGTGTACCCGAGAGGACAATTCAAATCGAGGAGGGGGCAACTTACTGCTGAATCGCAGGGTCAGGGAGCTTAGTAACTTATCAGGCCTCTTTCTTATTTCAGGGTATGATATTAATAGAATAGGGAGTCTCAAACAGTAAGCACATCCCCGGAGGTAGAGAGAGAAGGGTATCGGCACAGTTTATATACAGTTCAGACAATATCAAAGCGGTAAGAATTAGCACATTAAGCACAAAGCATGTAGGACAATCAGATATAACAAAATACAACAATTTATCTAAGCTCGAATTCTGAACCCTGAATAAAACGTTCTGCGTTCTTGTCGCCAGAGCTGTCACACCTCCTTTTTTCACTATACACCCTCGCAAAGGGGCGTAAAGGAGTTTTTCCACTTAAAGGACAATCGGAACGGGATTTGGGTTATTAATTATTCAGAGTCGCCACTTGGGAGATTAATGTTGTCCCAAGTCACCGATTTGAATCTCGAACCGAGGAAGATTATGACTCTGTTACAGTCTGCGAACCAGAAATCCGAGTAAGGAATTCTATTAACCCGGGAGAAGGTGTTAGGCATTCCCGGATTCCGTGGTTCTAGCATGGTCTCTTAACTATTGTATATGATTTTATCTAATTTTAATACATGCTAACTTATGTGTCCTTTTATTTATATATCGCTTTCACCATTATTTATTTAAAAGACTCGCGACGTTTTGAAAACGTATTTCTAATCACGTCACCACCAGTATACACGTTATTATCAACACATGTTGACTTCATCGAGATTTGGATTTGGGTTGCATCAATGCACACCCGAGTTTAAGAAGGTATTTTACTAGAATCACGTCTAAAGAGTCCAACGCGTTATTATCTTTTCGGAGGGCTGTGGAATTCTCTAAATGGCCTTCCCGAATCCTAAGTAATTTTATACAACTAACATCGAGGGTCCCGCAATTGTTTTGTTTGGCGAGGCTCGTCTCGTTATTTTTATTAAGGGATAATCTAATGTAACCATATTATCTAATCATCGTTTTGTCTCCAAAGTGAAGGAAAAGACCTAACTCAAAACCTAATTTGGTTAATCAAACCTTGAATGTAGACTCACTCCGCATGGGCCAAAAGTTGGCCCAAACTGGCGTTCACACAAGGCTGCCTCCGGCCCAAGGAATTGGGTTCGAACCCAGTCAGCGTGAAGAGCTCAATTCCCATGCTCTCAAATTCCAATCCCAAATTCGGATATGGCCCGCGTATTGAGCTTGAGCACCATACAATAGATCTAGCCCTGTGCCAAAGATTATACAACTACTAAGTCACAATCCGGGATCAAATCCCAACAAACATTGAATTAAAATCCCATCTAAACAATACCGGATTTGACGAATTAATTCTTAAGTGAATGACCCTTTGTTCTCTCATTTTTAATAAATCGTTTTTTCATTACACTTCTTTTAATTCACTTTTTTTTCAATTTCCAAATTATAACTTTGTATTGTATTTTTCTTATTTTATTAAAATTCAAAATTAAAAACAAAAACTAAAGTAATACTAAAATTATATTCCCTAATTAGCAAATACCCTAATTCCTAAATGCAAATGCATATTTTGTTATTTTCGTATGAATAAAAATGCACGAATAAAATGCAAACAATTAATACAAAAATTCACAAAAATTGTAAAAATAAGGAAAAATCATTTTGTTTGAATTTTGGAAATTATTCATATATAGGGAAAAAATCACATGCTCATAACTTTGGTTTCATCCAAGTTGGACTTAGGTCTATTTTCAAAATTCTCGGCATGTCTGACAACTTCTTCTGGTACATCATCCACCTCTGAGTCCATGTCAGTTTGTTGTATAGCATCATTGCAAGTTACAGTTGTTGGTTCATCATCAAGATACATATTAGTAGTGCTGTGTGAAAATAAAGTAAATAGCATGGAAAGTAATAAATAGCGAGATATTTAATAAATTGAAAATGCTTTTGATTGAATTCATAAATGTTCAAAACATCGGAGCTCTTTTGGAAAGTGAAGGAAAATGCGGAAAATAAAGAAAACAACTAAAACAAGGATGCATGATGCTTGTTCAGCCTTGCTACCCCGAAGGTTTCCGGGCGATGGTGGTCCTGATTGACCAGTTGGTGAGGCGTTCTCCTCGGTTCACAGCCTGAATGGAAGGGCCTTCCTCCACTTCCTCTTCAAAGATCACACAACAGTCCATGTCCAAAAACAGGTTCTTCATTGCTGCAAGAGCCTCGTCTTCTTCTGACCCGTAGAGAGTGTAGGCTGGCTGAAATGTTTGCTCCAACTAAGGTATGGGGTGTTCCAGCGGGTAATATGGGTCGTGCCATGGTGGTGACCAGTTTCTAAATTCTTGCGAACTGTACTCGTACCCCAGTCCGAAGGTATTGCCATGTTTCTTCAACTGGATAGGTTTTGTGATTCCTTGAAGATTCTTGCCAAGTCCTTTCCCTGGTTGATACCCACTCCAATTTAGAATGCTTTCGACCTTGTTGCTCCACCATCTGTCCTTGTCCTCTGTGTTGACCTGTTCAATATGATGATATGTTTCTCCGCCTATCCTCCTTCCGCCTCTTGTCATTGGAATGTTCTGGAGATTGTATACGGGGTTGCTACCGTCGCCATGGATGATTACTTCCTGGTGGTTCCATTCGAACTTCCCAGCCTGAGGTGAGATTGATTCCACAGCCCTAGCAGCGTGGATCCAGGGTCGCCCCAGCAGTAAGTTGTAAGATGCCGGTACGTCGATGACTTGGAAATCGACGTCAATCCAAGTGGGTCCCATTTGAAAATATAGGCTAATCTCCCCGAGAGTGGACCTCTAAGTCTCGTCAAAAGCTTAAACATTAACAGCCCCATCCTTTATCTCGTGCAATCCTTTGCCCAACTTCTTGAGGGTGATCAGTGGATAGATATTGAGACTAGAACCTCCATCGACTAGGATTCTGGTGATGAAATGATCCTCGCATTGCATAGTGATGTGTAATGCTTTGTTATGACTGAGCCCTTTAGGTAGAAATTCATCCTCGTGGAAAGTGATTTTATGACTTTCCAGTACTTTCCCTATAATGTTGGCCATTTCTTCTCATGATATATTGTTCCGGACATAAGCCTCGCTTAATATCTTCATCAAGGCGTTCTTATGCGCCTCGGAACTCTATAGCAATGCTAAGATCGAAATATGTGCCGGAGTCTTGTTTAACTGTTCAACAATTGAATATTCCTTAGCCTGTATTTTTCTCCAGAGATCGTCAGGTCCAATTTCAATGGGACGTCCAGAGGCCTGCTTGCTGGACTCAGTCAGGTGCTCTGGCGTGTATACCCTGCCTGTTCTAGTCATACCTTGCGTGGTGATTGCTTCACCTGTGTGTGCTTTTCCTTTCCTCCTCGCCTAGGTTGTGTAGTCCCAGGGTATGGCATTTGTTTGAAATGGGGAAATGTCTGACATGGTGACCGAAATGGGCACCTTTGGAGGAAACATAGCAACTTTGATTGGTGCGGGCATCTTTGGAGTCCCGAACTCCACGTCAATTGGCCTTGTCACCTTTGCAGGAGGTGCCTCAAATTCAAATGGTACAGATATATTCACCACGTTGTCCTCGGATGGCTGAATTTTCACATTGATAGGATTAAGAGTGACTGCTGGTTTCTTGGGCTCATCTCCCTCAGATATCAAGCCAATCGACCATTCGGGGTCCCAGTCGTCTACGATCTCACTCATGTGAATGCCTCAAAATTTTATGGTCTGCTAGGGGGTTGTTATGAACATTAGGAGCAGGCTCTTTAGCCACGATGACCTTATTGTCAGTTAAGGTCTAAATTATATCTTTCAACGAGCGGCACTCATCGATGGTATGGCCCTTCATCCCCGAATGGTATGCGGAGGTTTTATTTGGGTTGATCCGTTGGGAGGGGTTTTCTGGGGTTATGGCTGGGATGGGTGTATCATATTCGGCGGCTTTGAGCTTCTCATAAATTTGGTCAATGGGTTTAGCAATAGCGGTGTATTGTCTAGGCGTTTGCGGCTAAAGTTTGGTCTCTGCCATGGGAATTTTTGGCGGGTAGGCGGTGATGGATAGTAAGGAGTTTGGGAGTTGTAAGCTTGGTAAACGGTTGCGGGTTGGGAATATACCGGCGAGGTGGGCTGATATGGTTGTGATAGAGATGTTTGGTGGACGGGATTTGGGTTTTGGTAGGTAGGTGAAGGTGCTTTGTAATTTATAGAGGGTTTGTTTGTGAGTGGAGTTGGAGTATAGGGCTAGTATTTCATTGGAGAGTTGTTTCTTTGCGTAGCCATTACTGAGTTTACATCCTTCTTCTTCGATGAACCACCAGATTGCAAGGCTTTGTTGGTGGCCTGTAATGCCTCAAGGTTAGTAACCATACCATTTTTTATTCCCTCTTAAATTCTTTCTCCCAATTTGATGATATCAATGAACTTCTGGCCTACTATCAGCATCAATCTCTCATAGTATTGTGTGTCCTGAGCACGAACAAAAAATCTGTTCATTTTTTCTTCTTCCAAAGCCGGCCTGACTTTGGCAGCTTCCGAACTCCAACGAGTAGCATACTCGCGAAAGGTTTCAGTAGGCTTCTTCTTCAAACTTTGGATATATTACACGTCTGGCGCGTTCTCAGTGTTGAACCTGAAACGATCCATGAAATAGGATGCCATGTTTACCCAACTAGTCTACTTTTTCGCATCATGGCTGATATACCAAGATAGCGCATCACCTTTCAAACTCCTCATGAACCGTTTCATGCGGATCTTCTCATCTATACCAACTCCCACTAGCTTGTCATAATACATCCTGAGGTGAACCCTCGGATCACCCGTACCATCAAAAATATCGAACTTAGGAGGTCTGTACCGCTCTGGGAGTTTGACATCGGATTGAACACACAAACCTTCATTATTCAGACGTTCCACGCCTTTATTACCTTCCACACCTTGAACCCGACTAGTGAGTTTCTTAGTTTAGCAGCCAGGTTTTGAATGAGTAGGTCTGGTTCTGACACATCTAATATGGTATGTGTATAGTATGGCATAGTATCCTCAAAGATAGGGGTATCCTGGTGGTTTGGAGCATTTTAAGCCTCAGGGATGAGTGGTGGAGCATTGTTGCGAACCTGGGTTGGAATCTTCTGTGAAGGTGTAGGAACCTGGTGTTTGACATCTGTAGCAGCAAGGGAGTTGGACAAGCATGCCAAACTCTGGACCTGGTCCAATTCCTCTCGAAAACTTAGAAAAGTTTGCTTCTAGTGAGATGCAGTTTCTTTGGTGAATTGGGGTACCCTTAGAAATTCCTTCAATTTCTTTCCTTTGTTCCTGTTTCTAGGAGGACTCGGAGGAGGAGGAGGAGGACCCTTTGATCTTGTTAAGTATGCTGATGGTGCCAGAATGCACTAACTTTTGGGGAGGGGAATAAAAATAAAAGAAAAACAAAAAGGTAAGAAGTTAGTGCGGATTCTAAGAAAGAAAACATTGCGGTGTTAAACACATTGTTGTAGGGGCATAAGTTGTTTCCTATTCGGGTGCCTCGTTGTGCTCGAGGTAGGCCTAGCGACAAATATGATTTGGAGAACTCGTAATACCGAATACCTCATTTTATCGATACAAAATAGAACGAGTCAAAACATACTGAAATAAAGAAAAATTGTCACTAATGGCCAAGGGCCTTATTACATCAAGAAAGCAGTAAAATCCTGAATACTTGGTCCCAGAAGTACCTTCCCCAGATTCGGTATATTCGCCTCCCTCGTACAGTTTCATCATCTCGCGCAGTCCCAAAAACAAGTAAGTTAGAGCCAAATGCACACCTTCGTCACCTTATGCTTCCTGACGGTCGTTGATCCTTTTTAAAACTTGCCTTCCAGCTCCACTAAACCCTTCTCCAAGTACACCAAACGGTTGCTTTTACGGATATCCATGTCCTTCCATTCATTGATTACCCTCTCTTGTTCCTCTAGCATTTCCTGATGTTTACTTTCACACTCTCGCATCCGTTTGCGCAATTGATTATACTGGACCTTTGTTGCGGCATCCTCATCAATAACCCTGTGACCATGGACGAACCCCATTTTCCCAAGCCAATGTGATCATCTTCTAGCCACCAGAGATAAAGCGGCGCATGCCCCGCCTAATACCTATCTGGCTCCATAGACTCTTTTTCCAAAATGATTTTGGAGTGCCACATATGCTGAACCCGACACTTGTATGGGCGATCGTCATCCTGGAAATCAGCCCTGTAGTGACTCATATTTTCCAGCCTTGGTATAATTTGCTTCCTTCCTGCTTGCCTCGTGAGTCGGAGATGGTCATAAGGATAAGTTCCTCTTAAGCCGATGAGTACAAGGAATGGTGCATCCCTAGACTGAATGATAAA
The DNA here is from genome assembly GCA_034376525.1 of Nicotiana benthamiana. Lineage (NCBI taxonomy): Eukaryota > Viridiplantae > Streptophyta > Magnoliopsida > Solanales > Solanaceae > Nicotiana > Nicotiana benthamiana. The sequence continues at coordinate 20,873,018 of CM067337.1, read as the reverse complement.
AACTCCAGTTGGAAACCACTCGTACATCCATTATACCTACTCTTCTTGCAGATTCCATAATAGTTCTACCCATCTACTGGCGTCTTCCGGATGAGCAAACATATCCGGCATGAAGTGCATTCGCTTTGGATGATGGAAAGCAATATGGTCATCGCACGATTTCCTGTATATAGTCTCCCTTCTGAAGATGCTCGATGAGCCAGAGTTGTAGTAGCAAATTGCACCCTTCAATGTGCGGTGCCCGTTGTTGACATTTTTCTAAGGCTCGGTACAGTTCGGCGAGGATCATGGGTGGCATGCTGAATGCCTATCCGTCGATACCTTCCATTGCGGTTTTGGTTACCATGGCTAGTCTTATATGAACTCTAGCCTTCTTCATCAGAAAAACTATCATTCCCAGAAAACAGAACATGAACACAAAAGCCCTCCTATGTATGTGCCCTAAAGAGGTGAGGACGAACTCGTCCATGAGATTGCGGTATGATTTGCTATGTCTGAACCTTTCATACATGAAGTCGAAGGATATGTAGGAGTCTTTCAGACTGGTCAGATTAGGATTCTTCTTGAGCCCCATCATTTTCAAGAACCCCCTACCTTTGCGGTTTTCAGGCATAATCAACCCCGGGCTATCTCAAGGAATTCCAGCTAGACCTCCAATTTCTTCCAACAGCAGTGTCATTTCAATACCCCCAAAGCGGAAGACGGACCGCTCACTATCCCAAAACATAGTAGCAGCTTCAACAATTTTGTTATCTGGCCTAACTTCCAGAAGTGAAGGAAGATTTCCTAAGTGCTTGCGAACCAAAATCCGGTTACTGCCATGCAAGTCATCCCACCAGCTTAGCATCATTGGATGAATGTTTGATACCATATCGCACATGGGGACCTCGTGCCTCATTTCCTACAAAATTGATAGTTAGACCCTTCACCCCACCGGACTCGATTATTTAAATCAATTATTAGCAAGAGGCATTTAGTTCTCCAAATCAATGCACATAACGTGAATGTCCATTTGGGTTTCGAGGAACCTGATGGACTTTGAATTAGACTATCCTAATGAGTCATTATGCGGACAACATAATTGACTCGGTTAAGTTTGATCATGATGCATGAACAATTAAATAGAGTAAGGTTTCTACTTTTGAAATGCTAGACAAGGTACCCTTGAGCGGACAACTCAAGAGGGAAAGGCACGGAACCGTCGACTACACTGTTGATCGACTGGTTTTACCAAAAATATGCCTTTGCCAAATTTAGGGGGTTTATAATATGGAAGACCGCAACCACTCATTATAAGCTTTGCAATAGGATTTGTTTGGCACGAGTGGAAAATGACGTTGAAGGATGCAATTACAATTTGGAAATAAGTACATGTATTTTCACGTTCATAAAATAATGAATGCTCGAAATTAAAAATAGAATTGAAATGAAGTAAATACAATAAAGAAATAAAACAGATAAAGAAAAAGTAAGACACGAAGAAACAAGTTAGTAATTGTGAAAAGAAATAATTGAAGCAATAAATAAAAAAGGCAATAAAGTCACAAAACACGTAGTGTAAAAGCCTAAAAGAAATTCCCCATGCCATGCTGTCGACGCCCCACTTTTTCAAAAGGGAAATCGGGTTTCACGACATCATGGGCAAAATAACTCTCATTCCTGTTTGGGAATTGGGTTATGGAATTTGAAGAGTCGCCACCTAATGATTATAGTGCATTAGAACACTTTTACCGATGAGAGGAGTATTTTGAAAGAAAACTAGAGTTCGGGTAAAGGCTTGAGATTATCTCGAGGGGAAGGTGTTAGGAACCCCTCAAGATCCAGAAATATGGTTCCCGGCCATGCTAATTGTAACTTTAGCAGAAGATTACGCAAGTAGACAAATGTATTCACATAACTTAAAAGCTAATAAAGGACATAAGTTTGAAATAAAAGAGAACTAGTTTGAAAAGCATTACTAGAAGAAAGCCTTTAAATAAAGAAAATGAAAGAAGGGTCCTAGGTTTAACTATAATATGGATCATTCGATGCAACATCTTGCACATATTCCCAAAGAGGGGTCGCTCTATGATATTATCGCATCATCGTCATCTCCATATTCTGCCCATCCCACCCCATTAAGATATTTAAACGTGTTGGTATCGTTTACTTATTGCATGCTAATACCCGTCCTAACCTGTCAGTCCTGGGGTATTAGGACTTCTAATCCTAAGAAGGGGGAAGAGAAAGATAGGGTATATATATGGAGTTTTCAAAGGTAAAAATACTAGAGCGACAGTCAAAAACAAGTAGCATATAAGATGTACGCAAGTAAACGGTAAAAGGAACAATTAAACCCCGTAAATTTACAAGCAACTAGTTTAGCATGACTTCAAGTACTGATTTGGTCTTCAAAAGAAGTTAAAGAGCAGGCAGACTAGTTTGACACATGGAAGTTGGATAGAAAATCTGCGCCATCCGGGCCCGCTTTAGAAATTGAGAATACGTATATTTGATTTAGGATTTTGACTTGTACGAATCATTTAGAATAGTAGAGTTTGTCTGATTCGACACTATTCATCGTCCGAAGTACCGGAATTCGGTGGTGGATTATCCCAAATTTGGTGTCAAGACATCCTCTTCACTCACCGATCAATCTCCAATTCATCTTTTTTTCATACATATAGCCAATCTCTCTAAATCTTAAATCTTGCGAGTCGAACTACTATTCATCCGATCTCAAATTTCTAAGACAGATTGTTGAAAGTGTCGATTAACAGTCCTTCAACATACTCCTTCTGAGTATAGGATTCGTTATAGGCTGCTGAAGTTTCCAGTTTCTTAGCAATTCAAGTTGCAGCAAGGTCGAACAGTACATTTTTTGATCTGTTTTATAGAACAGATTGTGCTATTTTCTGCCTTCTGCAGTGTCGCGCGACAGAAAATGGATTTGCTTAACTGAGTTTTGATCGATCTTATGGAAGCATCGATCTCTCCCCAGCCTTGTGCTGTGGGAGAGGCTTCTAAAATAAACTCAGAAATGCAATCTGGAATTCGATCCAAGATTTCATATGCTTATATGGTTAATGGACAGCAAGCTGTCGAGAACAAGTCACAATTGGAGCTGTGTCCAATTTCATTCGATCAAGATGTACCAACTGTGGAGTTTACAGTGGATGAAGTTAATTCATTCACAAAGGAGGAAGGCCTTCAACAAGCTGTAATAATAAAATTTTCATATGGAAAGCCAAATCTTCAACATTTGAGACAGATTCTTCCGAATCAATTTGGCGTCAAAGGAAGTTGTAATATCGGCCAATTAGAATATCGTCACATTCTTGTAAGATTTGATTTGTTAGAAGATTTTGCCCAGGTGGTGTCAAGAACAAATGGTTATATACGATCTAAAGGAAGCGACTTCTTCTTTAGATCGTTCCCGTGGACAATGGAGTTTAATCCGCGAGAGGAAACGCCAAAAGCTGTGGTATGGATTTCCTTACCAGATCTGCCTGCTAATCTGTTCGCCAAGAAATCACTTTTGTCCATCGCGTCTGCAGTAGGTAAACCTATTGCAGTCGACAAAGCTACTAAAGATCGAACACGACCAAGCACGACAAGAGTTAAAGTTCTAATCAACCTTCTGGACAATCACCCAACGAAAATCAAGATCAAGATTGTTGACCCAAAAACTGGAAAGGCAGTAGATTTCTATCAGAAAATAGTGATCGATAATGCTCCTGCATATTGCATGTTTTGTAAACACCAAGGTCATAATGCTAAATCGTGTCGACGAATTGCAGAAAAAGGAACAGTAGCTAATGCTAATGCTTCTACGCAAGTAGCAGTATGCCTAAACTAAAAGGCGATGCAAGAGACTATTTGAATGCAAAATAGGCAGTCCGTCAATCTGTTGATCATGTGGCAGGTCAACTAAGAACTTCGACAACTAATGTTCAAGGCGTTCAAGGTATTTCTCCTCCAAATGCTCAACGATGGCAGGTTAAAGAAAAACAAAACACAAATACAATTTCTGATGTTGATCAGGTGATTAACAAAGAAGGTCGAGTTGTAAAATGCAACAAGGAAATGTTTGAAGGCCAAACAGACAAGTCTACTGATATTTCAGTAGCGGATTCAGCTGAGAATTTAGCAACTGTTAATGTTAAAATGGGCTGTGTAACTGCTTTAGATAGTCCAGTTATTATTTCTGCACAGGATGATCAATTGGTTATCAAAGAAGGACAAGTTGTAAAATGCAATAGGGAATTGGTAGAAGGCAAAACAGTCGACTGTGCTGGTGAACAAAATTTTCCAAATCATGATAAGGAAAAGGCACAGTGTAACAATGACAAATCTGTTAAAATTGTTATAGCTGATGAAGGGAAGATTGTAAATGGAGTATCTGAGCTCATTCTCTCTAATGAGAATGATATTTCAGCAAAGGGGAACTCTTTGAGTTCTAAAGATTCTGAAATCCCTACTGTAGCAGAGGCAGCCAAGTCTAAGGAGGAGCTACTGGACATTTCTGCTACATATATTTCATCAGTGGAGTATAATGAAGCAGCTGATCGACCATCTGATTGTGTACTGAAAGCATCTGATCAGTTTGTACATACATCAATAGATGGTAATTAGGACATTGCTTTGTTATTCAATGTCTCTCCTACAACTGCAGACAGTTCAAGTGATAAGGCTAAAAGCTCAGGCCATCAGTTGTCTCAGAATCCAATTTCCATAAGTTTAGCTTCTGATGCTACAGTTGCAACTGCTAAAGTTGTTAACTTCATCAGCAACTGATACTGCAATCATTGTTCAGTTGCCAACTCAAATGAATGAATCAGTAATTGCTAATCATAAAGAGATTTTATCTGAGAAGGATGTGAATTCTGATATGCAGCAATTTTTTTCGAACCATCCCAGTGAACAATCAAGTGTCGTTGGGATTTGTCCTAATGAGACTGAAGTTGCTGCATTTACTAAGGATGCACACAATGCAATGAATGATACAAATAACACTAACCTTCCAGTTCACAAGCAGAATGTGCAGCATGGACAGCAGAATGATGTCGAAGAAAAGCAGCAAAACTGTGAAAGTGCCAATGAACAGCATCAAGGGCAGACTTCTGGTATCAAAGGGCATCATTGTAAGGACAATGTACAACAGCAAGAAGTCAATCTTTCATCGATGACCAGCAGATGTGAATCATCCCAGAACAAAAACAAACAATTTTCAAAGAATTGTACAGAAATAACAACAAGCTCCAATTCATTTGTCGCGCTCGCTAATATTGATAAACATGATGACAAAATGATGGCAAGGGTGATCCAGAAGGTTCAAAGTTATACTCCCCTCTCTATATCTAGTGCATATGGCGGGGAAGATCTCAATGATAGTGAGGAATTTTCAAGTCTCGAGGGTAAGAACAAACAACTCATTGTAGCTAACATGAGGGACATGGTTATTAAGTCGAAACTTTGGGACCAACAGCATTATGAAGATGATGAAAGCTTGGATGAAGGTTCTGGGGGATGGTCATCTGCTGAAGAAAGGCATCAAGATTATTGTGATGGCTTAGAAGAACACAGCAACGCATCGTCCAAATCAATTGTTCTAAAGAAAAATGCAGATTTGACTGGGATAGAAAAACAGTCTAATTTAGGTAGCAAGTTGAATCATAATACTCAGGTTTTCATTCCTAAAAAGGTTTCAACAGCAGATCTTCTGAATAGCCCGTCCGCGGAAAACAAACTAGTACCATTTCAGAAAGAAGCACAAAATCAGCTAATATGTACTCAATAGCTAATATCTCCAGACCAATCTCTTCTCCAGAATGAAATGGAAGGAAATCACACATTTGAAGAAGGCGAGGAGGAAGATATCTTAGCGCAATGCCGGAAAAGTGCTGCAAGAATGGGGGATTTGTCACCAACACACAGTAAAGCTATTAAAAAGATCCACCAAAGAGGTAAAAGCTGGGACGGCAAGATAGTTGAGGCCCCAAACATAAGGAAGCTCCCAATGCGAAATGCAAAGCAAAAACAAACTTTGCATCCTTCCGTCTTAAAACCTACTCGACTGATGAACAAGCGGGAAGTTTAAAGACTTTTGGAGTCAACACTCCACATAGTTGAAGAAATGAAAGCAATTATGTTTTCTTTCCCATCTCTTTAATTTTTATTTGTTCTTGCTTTTATTTAATGAGTCTTTTTTCAGCATCGATAGGTTTTATAAGGTCAGGTCGCTATGTGTTTGTTATATGGGTAACAACTCTGGCGTCCCACTCGTATAAACCTATCTTTGTATTTTTCTTAATAGGTCGAATACGGGAAGGTTGACACCCTTTCACGTTATTCACCTATTTGTAGTATTTTTACTTCTATTAATAAAATCAAAAATTTGCTAAAAAGAATTGACAGTTTTTTAAAATCAGTTAATCTTAGAGGAGAACATTCGTTGCAGACATAGGCTTGTTGAAAAGAGAGTTGAAGTTGCTGCAAGGTTTAGAAATGGCTTTATATTTAGCCGGACGGTTTGAATACAAACGGATGCAAGAGGAAAAATATAAAAGACCATAAAGCATTAAACTTAGGAAAGCAGAATGTTTGAAACCATAGATTTAACATTTTAAAAGAACATTACAAGTTCAAAGTAATGTGAAAGGGGCAGACCTGGGCCCGATTTAAAAGTAAACACACTGAAACATTTTTAAGAAGTGGACATACACATTGATCTTTGTTCGTTGCTGCTTTTGTACAAGTTTGGCCGACCTACTATTTTGCCTAGCGTTTATATGGTTCCTATAGGCATATATTATAGGTGAGATTATGAGAATGCAAACCTACAAGCATGGTTTCTATATGAGGTTGTAAGAATGCAGACTTATAGACATGATTTCTATTATGAAGTTGATGCAATAACGAAAAGCCTATAGACATGATATCTATATGAGATTGATGCAATAATGAAATCATATGAACGTGATATCTATATGAGATGCAAGAAAATAAAACCCTATAAGCATGGTATCTACATGAGATGATGCAAAAAAGTAAAATCCTATAGCCATGGCAACTATGCAAGAAAGGTAAACCCCTCCTATATTCCCTTTCACTATATCCACAAGTTCTTTTATTACAAGTTATTTACAAGAATATAGACCAAAAAATAACATTAAAGGAAATAAATAATACATCAATACTACTACAGGCCCGGAGAAGCGCAGAGCAACTTTAATGTCCAACGATATGCCTTTAACCAAATCCGAGCTCCCAAGATCCGAGGCCTTTCTCTTTTTAGAGTGTTACAAAGTTCCAAGGGCTTTCAAAGAAACCCAGTCATTGATTACATTCTAATTGTAATAGTGTAAGTGTGGAATTACCAGCTCTAAGGCATCCGAGTTTAGAAGAGACTCTGAGGTCCCTAAGCATGGCTTACCATAAGAGGGTAGAACTTAAAGAACTAAGAATAAATGTAAAGGTGATAGATTAGAGGAAGACCATCATATGAAGTGGTCATACCCAGCCTATTGAGTGAGACTAGCACACCCCAGACTTCTTACAAGGGTTAACAAACAAGAGCAGACTTGTAAACAAGTCAGACAAAGGTCTGAATGGTGATTAGGCACCAACAGGCCTTTGTCAAGGCTCAAAAAAATAAGATAGGGGATGGGGGATGGGATTGCTTTGAGTAAAGACTGTTGACAGCCTTAGTTCTAGACTAGAAGTGGCAATAAAGTGCCACCCTTATCCAGAACAACTCACATACAAACAAGGACCAAAGGGAGAGGGGAATCATATAAAAGCACTTAACAGACAAGATTAGATTTAAGCACAATAATGAACAATACACAAGCAAAGGAAAGTATTTAACATGCTGGACTTAAAACACTGAATGTAAGCAACCAAACGGAAAGGGAATAGGGATTAACATGCTGTAGTTTGAACTAATGGTATAAGCAGACAGGGATCAGGGTTCATGTTTATCCTGCAGGATCTGAGCACAAAGATACAAGGGAGCAAGGGGAAGGAAATTATCATGAAGTTTAACTGAAGTACACAAAATAGGTGAGGTAGAATGACAGCCTAGGGAAATGGGGAGGGAATTAAACATGATAGCACTCAAATGAAATACTGAAACAAACAAACAAAAAAGGGGACAAGGGGAAGGGATTGAACATGCAAGAGCTTAAGTACATAACAGACAAAGAAAAGGAGAGAACAAACAGATAGTTGAAAGTTTATAATTGAAGTTAGGAGCCTACCAGTGAAAACTTGAGTAACAAAACAAAATGCATCCTTATAATTAGCCATGGCTTTCAGCCGTCTAATCCTTAGCAAGAGAGAGCAAGTAACAGGGAAGAAAGAGAAAAGCATAGAGTTTTTAGTGAGCAAGAGTAGAGGGAACTCCTGTGTTTTTCTTTTAGTGAGAAGAAGTGAAGGCCTATTTATAGTTTGAAAGAGATGCAACACTTAAGGCAAGAAAATATTCAACAGTACCAATCATACACAATTAAGGAGAAAGTTCCCTTTAATTAAGGAATCGGCTGGAAATAAACAAGCTTCGGTCTAATTTTGGAAAGAAAAATCAAGTATTAATCATAGAATATAGGGTAAATTCATATAAAGAATCCGAAAATCACACGGGTAACACACACAAGGCAGGTAATCATCCAGGAAATCAAGGAGTCAAGATACCAGCCATTTGCACTTAGTCAAAAAATAGGGATCAATAAAAGAATCAAACAGCTATACGAAATCAATTAGGGTTTCAAAGGAGGGGAAGTGTGACAATATAAAAGAGGCATAGAATTGAACATACAAAACTGGAAGTAATTAGAATAACATGTGGCAAAACACATAAGCAAGCAACCAGAGGCGGCTAGGGTTTCATATAGAGACAATGGAAAGGACCCTTTTAGCTAGGGTTTCCATTGCATATCCGAGAGTAAGAATATAATAGATGAAGATGAACAAACAGCATCACAACACGACGAAACCATAGAATACATTAACTGAAAACTCTAGAAAGTAAACAGTAAAGCAAAACCCTAAATTCATGGTAGAAAATGCTTAGAAATCATAGCAAAGACATAGAAAAGAACACACAGTAGCAAATAGAGCAAAACCATAGAAATCATGGAAAGTCATAGAAAACCCTAGGTATAAAAGGACGAACAGTTTGAAACACAAATAGGCGAAGAAGAGATGAGAAAACCTTGAAACTTTTAGAAAATCACTAGGACTCAGAGAGAATCATAAAATTAAACACTGAGAAAAACCTCGACTAGTTAGGGTTTTCACAGAAAAGTCTCGAAATGGCGAGAAAAGCTTGGAACAGACTCGTCGGAGTCGACAAAGAACTCGGAGTCTTTAGACTTGCCGGAGAAAGCCTGGACATCACTGCAAAACCTATTGAAGGACATCTGGTCCAACCACCCTTGAAATACATTTCTGATCTTTGAACCCAAGGGCCAGGAGAGGTGAAGAGTGAACGGGTGAAGGCGTTTCAGGTCTTAGACGCCCATGAACGCTGGTAAGACAGCTGTAGATGGCTTTGGGTTTGAGAGGGCTTTGAGAGACTTGGGAATTCAAAGGCGGCGGGTTTGGAAGAATGAGTTTAGGGTTAGGGCTGTTAGGAATTTAATTTTGGTAAGTTAAATTTGGGTCGTTCATCTTTGAGATCAACGGCCAGGATTAGAAGGAGGAGTGGATGGGTTAGGTTTAGTGGATTTGGGTTGGGTCAATTAGAGGTTAAATTGGGGTTGGTTCTGAGTTTCAATTTGGGATAGAATTTCAAAATTAAAGGGCTTTATTTTAAATAGCCATTTTCCTAATTTAATTAAATAAAAATAGTAAAAAAATTTGTAAAATTCCAATAAAATAATTGAGTTAATAAAATATATTTAGGAAGCAACTAAAAATATTAGGAACAATTTTTTAATTGAAATACATTTGAAATTGAGAAATAGGCTAAAACTGCAATTTAATGCAATTTTAGTTTAAAAATACCTAATTGCTTTATAAAATCCTGTAAAAATTACATAAATTATATTTTTTGTGTAAATGAGAGAATAAAAATAAATTACTTATTAATAAACAAGATTTGAGGTTAAATATTGTATTTTATAATACACAATAAGTTGTAAATCGGTTTTAAAAATGCTTGAAAAAATTATAGAAAAATATCAACCTTTTGTGTATGCTTATATATGCATTCACAAGCTATTTTGAAAGTAATTTGAGTAAAAAATACATCGGGAAAAATTAAGTATCAACAACTGCCCCTCTTTACCCGAGGAGGAAGAAAGAGTTGTCGGGTAAAGATAAGATGGCAATTTTGACCGGAAATGACAATTGTACGAGAATTTCAACCGCGCTCTGGCTTCTGAGCTACCTATATATCCCTGGTTTTAAAGGATTCAGGTCGTATGTAGTTCAGGAACCATAGACGGAATATGCTAGTGAATATTTTTGGAGGAGGCGGACGCAACGGGGCTCGATTTTTGTCAAGGGTTCGGAGATCAGACGGTTACGAAAAGCTGGAGCGGGATCGCTCGCACTTAGATGACTATACCAGCCGGTATACCTTCAAATGAACGGTGTGCAGACATTTTGCATAATTTAAATGTGATGCAAGTTCCCTTTGGACCATGAATGTTGTCTTCAGATTATTAAGATGACGTCATCATACTATGACGTCCTGGTCTATGAAGAGCATAAAAGTAAAGATTCGCAGGCCATGAAATGATGTCCTTGGGCTATGCGGATGGTGTCTCCGAACTATGATGCCTTTGAATAAGTTGGCGATATTTCAGCCCAATGGATGCAAGGGTGGCGATCTTTCAGCCGAGCAGGAATGCAAGGTGGCGATATTTCAGCCAAAATGAAACAGGGTGGCGATATTTCAGCCAAAATGCAAAATAAAGGAGGTAGATCTTAACCTTGAAAGGAAGAAGATAGCCTTATGCAATGCAAAATGGAGACCGAGCTTAGTCTCGAAAGGCGGAAGATAGCCTTATGCGGGATGGAGGAAGAGCTTAGCCTTGGAAGGCAGAGAATAGCCTTATGCAATGCAAGATGGAGACAGAGCTTAGTCTTCGAAAGGCAGAACATAGCCTTTTTCAAGGATGGAGGTAGAGCTTAACCTTGGAAGGCAGAGAATAACCTTATGCGAAAAATACAGATGGAGACAGAGCTTAGTCTTGAAAGGAAGAAAATAGCCTTATGCAAGCTGGAGGTAGAGCTTAACCTCGGAAGGCAGAGAATAGCCTTATGCAAGATGGAGGTAGAGCTTAACCTCGGAAGGCAGAGAATAGCCTTATGCCAAAAATGCAGTTGAAGGCAAAGCTTAGTCTCGAGAGCCAGAAAATAGCCTTATGCAAGATTGAGGTAGAGCTTAACCTCGGAGGGCAGAGAATAGCCTTATGCGAAAAGTGCAGATGGAGAAAGAGCTTAATCTCGAAAGGCACAAAATAGCCTTATGCAAGTGAAGGTAGAGCTTAACCTTGGAAGGCAAAGAATATCCTTATGCAATGCAAAGTGAATAACATTGCCAGTTAAAAATTTGTAATATGTTTGTCTACAATTATATTAAAATGAATAACATTGCCAGTTAAAAATTCGTAATATGTTTGTCTACGTCAAAATATTTTACGCTTTTATTTAATAGCTCAAGCAAAGTTTTTAATGTGATTTTAATTTAAAAATAATAATCATTGGGTAAGGTGTATACGTGCAACGCGCGTATAGTAAAACTATTGTCATAAATCAATGGGATTTTTACATACATATATATACACTATTCGAAACTTTATTATAAAAAATAACCATGTTTAGTTAATTACCTGACCTAAACAAGTTTTATTTATAAAATATATACATTTCACCTTAAAAGGCTCTCAATCCATTATTAGTGTCTACAATTAAGAGATTTAATTATACATTTTTTCTTTAATCTCTCATATTTCCCCTTTTCTCTCTAGATCTTCTACCCACACTCATGTGATAACCTAAAAGGTCATCTCTTAGTTTAGAAGTCAAATCTGTATTCCGAGGCCTTAAAACCCTCATTTTATCTCTCTTCGATTTGTGTGTGCAATCCGGACGTGTATACGGAAAGTCATTAAGTGAAAAATATAAGAAAATATGGTTTTTGGGCTTGTTTAGGTAAATCAACCCGTACACGCGATCCCAAAGGGTCCATAGTAAAATATAGAACCTGGGCGTATACCAAATCAGATTGCGAGGTCTCTAGCCCGTAAAATAAATTTTTGAAGAAAATTGTTAAACTGAAAATATAATAGTTTTTTTCAAATTGAATAATGTTTGATCTTGTTAGTATCGGACACGTATTTTGGTTCTGAAACCTGGTACAGGTCTGTTATCATATTTAGACCTTATCTGTGAAATTTGGTAAAGAACGGAAGTGATTGATGAAATTCGGACCTTTGGTTGAGAAAATAGATATTTTAATCTATCTTGAAAGATTCATGAGTTTTAGTGTTGAATTCATAGTTCTAGATGTTATTTTGGTGATTTGATCATGCGGGCAAGTTCATATGATGTTTTAAGACTTGTTTGTATGTTTGATTCGAAGACTCGAGAGCTGGATGAGTTTTGGATAGGCTACAGAATTATTTTTGACATAAAGAAAATTCTTCGGTATGTTGCAAGTCTGGCTTGCAAATGCGAGCATCGCATTTGAGAAGGTATTTCGGATTTGCTATCACGAGGCTGGGAAAGGTACCTTTGCATTTCCGAAGCTCATTGTCACAATTGAGATTGGAACAATGTTTACATTTGCGAACACTTGTTCGCATTTGCGATGCCAGCAGGCCAGGACAAGCTTCGTATTTGCGTAGTAGAGGCCTGCAACTGTTCGAAACAACTTTTGGACGGGGTTTTTCATTCATTCTCCCATTTTTCAAAACCTAAACTTCAAGGGGTGATTTTCCAAGGGCAAGTTCTTCCCTAAATCATAGGTAAATGATTCTTAACTTAGTTTCTTAAATCTATTTTATCTATTTACAAGATTTCATCCTAGAATTTCGCGCTTTTATGGTGGAGTTGAGTGTTTTTGGGTAGAATTTAGGAAGTTCAAAATTTGGGGATTTAAAAATCAAATTGAGGTCGGATACAAAAACCAATTATACATTCAGGCTTGGGAGTGAATGGGTAATCGGGATTTATTTCAAATTTTGGATTTTGACCAAGCGGGCCCGGGGTCAATTTTTGACTTTTTGGGAAAAGTTCTAGGAAACCTATAATTATGCATTGGAATTGAGTTCATTAGCATTTATTGATGTTATTAAGTTAATTATGACTAGATACGAGTGAATTGGTTGTCCAATTGATACGTAAAGAAGTGATTGAGCTTTGAAATACCTATTGTCTTGAGGTAAGTGTTTGGTCTAACCTTGACTTGAGGGATTAGGGATTCCCGACTTGCTTGCTATGTGAAATACCATGTGTGTGGCATATAGGTGTGCTGACGAGCACCTATGCATCATCAAATAACCTGTTTAGCATGTTCCCTTGCCCCATTTCCCTATATATTACTCTCTTGTCTTACTTCCTACTTACTTATTGATGTTTCCAAGTCCAATTGCTGCTTGTTTAACATTGCTTCTCTATTGGTGTTGTTAATTGTTCCATTGTTCCTTTATATCACAATGTTGGTTTATACTGGTTTATTAGTGCTTCATGGTACACTTTGGTTGGTCTCCCTATGTAGTTTTAAACGGTGAAGTTTCATAATTGTAGTGATATTCCCTTGTGTTTGAATGAGGTATAAGTGTTGTGGAAGATTTGAGTTAACTGTAAAAACTAGTCTTTATTTTGTGTTTGGTGCTGATATATATTGGGATCGGGTTGCACGCCGCGCCAAGTTCAAAATTTGGGGATTTAAAAATCAAATTGAGGTCGGATACAAAAACCAATTATACATTCAGGCTTGGGAGTGAATGGGTAATCGGAATTTATTTCAAATTTTGGATTTTGACCAAGCGGGCCCGGGGTCAATTTTTGACTTTTTGGGAAAAGTTCTAGGAAACCTATAATTATGCATTGGAATTGAGTTCATTAGCATTTATTGATGTTATTAAGTTAATTATGACTAGATACAAGTGAATTGGTTGTCCAATTGATACGTAAAGAAGTGATTGAGCTTTGAAATACCTATTGTCTTGAGGTAAGTGTTTGGTCTAACCTTGACTTGAGGGATTAGGGATTCCCGACTTGCTTGCTATGTGAAATACCATGTGTGTGGCATATAGGTGTGCTGACGAGCACCTATGCATCATCAAATAACCTGTTTAGCATGTTCCCTTGCCCCATTTCCCTATATATTACTCTCTTGTCTTACTTCCTACTTGCTTATTGATGTTTCCAAGTCCAATTGCTGCTTGTTTAACATTGCTTCTCTATTGGTGTTGTTAATTGTTCCATTGTTCCTTTATATCACAATGTTGGTTTATACTGGTTTATTAGTGCTTCATGGTACACTTTGGTTGGTCTCCCTATGTAGTTTTAAACGGTGAAGTTTCATAATTGTAGTGATATTCCCTTGTGTTTGAATGAGGTATAAGTGTTGTGGAAGATTTGAGTTAACTGTAAAAACTAGTCTTTATTTTGTGTTTGGTGCTGATATATATTGGGATCGGGTTGCACGCCGCGTCAGGAGGAATAAGAGTGAATGTGATTATCTGGCAGGATCGGGTTGCATGCCGCAACAAGGAGTAATAAGGGTGGACATGTGGGATCGGGTTGCACGCCAAAACAGGAGTACTAAGGGTAATATATTGAGGAGTAATAAAGGTGGAGTGGTTGGATCATGTTGCACACCGCAACAAGGAGTAAGAAGGGTAAATATTTATACTGTTATTAATTATATGGTGGGATTGGGATGCACACCATATCAATTATTGTTTATGTATTCATTTTTGCTGAGGATCATTATTGTGGTTTTGAGTCACCCTTATGGATTGGTTATAGCTGAGTAATGGTAGATGACTGGGTTTCGTATTTATTTAATGCAAGTTAATGTTATATTACGTTCTATATTTCCGTTCCATTTTAGTATCAACTGTTGTAGGTTATGTATGTTGTTATGCCCCACTGTAGCCTCGTCACTACCTCATCGAGGTTAGGCTCGACACTTACTGGTACATGGGGTCGGTTGTACTGATATTGCACTGTGCACTTCCTATGCTGATTTTAAAGCTAGTGGCTGATCGAGAGGTTGGTTGTTGTTACAGTATTCAGGAGACCCAAGGTAGTCCTGTAAGTGCCTGCAAGCCCAGGCGTCCCCTCCTATTACTTTATTTTTGTTTTACTTTCTCCAATACATATGTGTTTTCTTTTAAACCACTACTTGCAGTATTCGTAGAGTGTTCATGAGTTGTTAAACCTGTTTTTGGGTGGTATTAACTTTTGCTTTCATTAATAATATAGGAGTAATTAGTTAAATTATGTACTTCATCTTTTATTTCGACTGATTTATTTTTGATAAGATTTATGTATACGATGAAATCAAGGAGCCCAATTTCTCGATGTCGAGGCACCTTAAAAACCATCTTGAAGTCTCGAGGCTACAAGTTTATGGTCGAGTCTCCTCCTTCGGGGTTCATCGAGGCCTGATCTTGGGACAACGTTTACCTCGGCCACTATAATAATGGGGAGTTCCCAAGGCACATGGCTAGGACTGGCAGGACTACCCTAGCCCTTAGTCAGAATGTCTTCTAGCTGTCTCATCTCCGTTTCTTTATCATTAATGTATTTTTACTATGTTGGGATTCTCTTCCTATAAAAGGGTATCCTTATCAATTTATAGGCCTCTGTTGCTCCAAGTTCTCCACACGAAATATACAATAACATTCTATTTGCCCTCTAACATATTCTCTTGATATTGTTGCTTTCATTCATTACCTTCTATTTGCTTATCATTTATTGCTTGTTATTGTCCACAAAGAGCCTCCGTTAATTTTAGTATAATTGTTAGTAACATTTCCACTGCCTTCAATAGCTAGTGTCGAGCTTCAATAATTGACCTCGAGGCCCTAAATCCACAAGCTCGAGGCCCCGATAATTGGCCCAACAGTTTGATTATCGCCCTATCCTTAACTCTTATTTCATTTCTAAGTCTCATATACATAGCATCAACTACTTAACAACCAGGATAAAAATAGATCACATATTTTAGAGTCCCAAAATCAAATTTAATTGTTATTACCATTTTTACGGTAAATAGTTTGTCGCCCACCGTGGGGCTAAAAATCATAGTGATTATTTTCTTTTTGGTTTTGTCACACAACACAAGTTATCTTTCACGCTTTTTCTTATCCAAGATCTTCGATTTTTGGTCAAAATATATAACTCAGAGAATGAAGGCAAAACCTACAATCTCGAGGACCACGAAAAGAACAGGGTGGATGTTCCAAGTGTTGGCGTTCCACCACAAAACCCTAGGAATGTTCCGGAACCAATCCCCGTGGAAGTGGTCTCACACGACACCCAACGCATCGATATAAGCTTGCATACTGTTAGGAGCGTGCGTGAGGGAGATCCACAAGAATCTCAAAAAACCCCGACCATTGAAGAGCCTGAGGTTAGCCTTTATATTATTTTTGAAATGTTGCAGGCACAACAGCTAGCTATTGCTCAAGTGCAAAGTCACCAAAAAACTCCCAGCACGATAGCACCGGGGATAGCTCCCCTAGTTGAACAAGTACCGAGGTGATAAATCAATAACAGGTCAATAGCCGATAGAGTCATCGTCAATATGCTCGAGGACCTCAGCAAGAGGATCGAATCGGGCGAGAAAATGATAGAAGCTAACAAAATAAAGGTTGAGACCTAAAATTCCAGGGTCGAGCAAATCCCGAGCGCTCCCCTGATCCTAAAAGGTGTGGATCCAAAGAAGTTTTTATAAAGGCTGTTCCCAGAGGAAGCGGCTCTGAAACCCATTCCAAATAAGTTCAGAATGCTAGAACTCCCAAAATACAACGGGACCTCAGGCATCAATGAGAACGTTACTGCTTACACTTGCGCACTGAAGGGCAACGACATAAAAGACGACGAGATTGAGTCCGTCTTACTAAAATCGTTCGGGAAAACTCTCACGAAGGGGTCCATGATGTGGTATCACAACATAGCTCCCAACGCCATAGACTTATTTTCCATGTTGGCAGACTCCTTCATAAAGTCACATGCAGGTGCCATCAAAGTAGCAACGAGGAAATATGACGTGTTGAAGATCAAGCAGTAGGAGAACAAAATGTTGCGAGAGTTTGTATCTCGCTTCCAAAAGGAACGAATGGAACTACCACCGGTCTCTAATGACTGGGCAGTGAAGACCTTCACTCAAGGTCTGAAAGAACGAAGCTCGGTGGCTTCAAAGCAACTCAAAGAGAATCTTGTTGAATATTCCCCCCGTGACTTGCTCGGACGTCCACAACCGATACCAGTCAAAAATCAGGGTCTAGGACGACCAGCTAGGAGCCCCCTCGGGCTCAGTATACCCAAGCAGGCTCTTGGGGAAAGAGCCAAAGCCAAAGAAATAAAGATATCAACCATGCACCGAACACAAAAAGAATGCCCCGAGGCACAACCCTCCTCACAACGATCGAAGGATAGATCGGGGAATGAATCCTCGGGGACTCATCAACACAACCAGATTTGATAGGAACTCGGGGCCAAAGAAGGTGCCTCACTTATCAGATTACAACTTCAATATTGATATGACAGACAATGTGTTTGCCATCACCAAAATCAGAGATGCTAGGTGGCACAGACCTTTACAATCTGATCCATCACAAAGGAAATATAATCTAGTATGAAATTTTCACAAGACACACGGACATAGGATTGAAGATTGCCGACAAATCCGGGACGTAGTGGCTAGGTTACTCGACAATGGCCATCTTCGGGAATTCCTCGACGACTGAGACAAAAACTAGTTTTGAGAAAGGGAAACAACAAAAAGAACAATGAGGACAAGCCGCAACATGTCAACCTCATGATCTTTTGAGACGGCCTCCACTAGCAAAACAACCCTCCAGTAAAGGGACTAAGAAATAAATCGACGAAAAAATAACAGTCGCAAGACCATCTCCAAGGTTTGGAAGCGCCATATCCATTAAGGTATAACCATCTCCTTTTTATTTTATATTATATTTCATGCTAACCCTTATGCAGGTGCCCAACCGAAGAACTCAAAGCGCTAACCTAGCTCAAAAACCTTAGATTTTTAACGTACCTGTTACACTCTTTTCCTTCGACCGGGTTTCATCCCGAAAAGGGTTTTACCGGCAAGGTTTTTAACGACGAAACACACATATGCTACCTTCATAAGATCCAATAAGTATTCAAGGCTTATTTTACAATCAACCTAGAACACTGGGGTGCATCCACCTGGAAGGCCATCCGATTATAAAAGCCAAGAAACACCAAATGGGTTCCTAATAGGAAAATAATGTACCGAGCCAAATGGTCGAATCAACTGTGCTCGTACTGAGCCGGGCCCCCGATAGAAAAACCATGCACACTTGTACCAAACAATTGAAGAATATCTTTTACCAAAGCATCTCGCACTCCAAAAGAAGCTCAGCACCTCTGCAAAAATGACTTCTCTACCAAATAAGCCCCAAACACTCGGGGACTGGAGTCAACAATTCAACACCTGAATGACCTCCGATTAGGGACTCCAAAATCATAAGACCTTAAATGAGGCAACATGAAAATAACAAAGAATCTCCAATGCCAAAAGTGCCCTAAGCACTCGGGTACTGGCATCAAAATCTCAAAAAATGCATGACCTCAGGTTCGGGATCTCAAGAATCATAAGCCCTTGATGAGGCAATACAAAGTTTGTAAATAATAGCTCCCAAAAAGAAACCCTCGACGACTCGGGGACTATCATCAAGTGCCCCCGCCATTGACCTATCAAAAACCGAGGCCATGAGACCGCGAGCTAGCAGACTCGGTGTTGTACGACATACATATAGTAGCAACTATATCTGTAAGACCTCTAGCAAGTCATGAACAATACATGTACCAAGTATCCAAAACTGTAAGACCTCAACGGCATGTAAAACTTATAAGACCTTACTAAAGGTATAAACTTGATCCCAATGTTTTGGCTATATATCGAACTTGTAAGATGCCTAAAAAGGCATACCTTTGATATAGATGTTGCAACTACTTCACTCGACACACAAAGGCTCCGGTCGAACACAAGTGACTCCGATCACACGGCGACCCGGAGGCACCTGACCATCGCTACAAAATCATAGGCCTTTAATTACTTCAAATCTACTTCAAAAAGAACCAGTTAAATAGGCTACCTTCGATACATGCAAAAGAGCTTTGACCATGTTAGCTCCTAAGCATCGCTTCGAGATACTCAGCCTCCAAGCCAAACCTCCCGAGATGCTTGATCAACGCCATATAATGGCTCACAATTCAGGTTTTTTATTAAGCCGTTGAAGAGTCACATAAACACTATTTGAAAATCTTTATCGAGGAAAAAATATAGCCAAAATAAATGGTCGCATCGACCAAATCGTAAGAGCCATTATCGTCAGCCCACACAAATACAACACTTGACTGTCGAATGAGCTTGATTCATAACCCAATTCGGAGACTGAACCAAAAATGGTTGACTAAATATGCCTAAGAGCAAGGCATAAGATTTGTTGTCGCCGGCCTACACTAAAAGAAAAACCGCATTGGCCCAAGGCGTAAGAGCCATTATCGGCAGCCCACATAAAAGGTTACATCGACCAAGCACGTAAGAGCCTACAGGCTAGCCCAACAAACCCCAGGGCCATATCATGAATCTATAGATTCCAACCAACTCAAAGGTCGATTGATATGGTCGGAATCTCTATAAAGAGGAACATGGAAGATAAAAAAGTGTGGGGTTTCCCCCTTGTACATACATGTAATAAAATACAAGATCCATTTACAGTGTAATGTGGAAGCAATGTATATAAAGACAAAGAAAGAAAATAGACACCCCCCTTCGGGGGCTACGGCCCGATGGCCTCATCCTCACCATCTGCGGCATCGGACAGAAGGAACTCGTCATCAAACTCCTCCACCTTGGCTTGCTCGATCTTTTCCAAAATCTCGAAACCCCTGGCATGAACTTCCTCGAGAGTCTCCTCTGAGATTTGCACTTTGCATACCCTTTACTACTGCTCGCATGACCAAGAGTTATCTTTAGCTAAGCTCTAGTCAGTGGTAGCACTCTTCAAATAGGTTATCGCTCTCTGATACATTCTAGTGTTGCTCATCGCAACCTCGGCACGGGAATGAACCACTTCAGCTTTCACCTTCGAGAGCTCAGACGTGATCATGTTTTCCCATACATAATCACTCGCATGAGCGGTCCGGATTTGCATCTCCAAGGTGAAAATTTTAGCCAAATCACTCTCCTTAGCCGCAACATGGGAATCTACATGGGCCTGTAGCTCGTCGAACTCACATTTGGCCCTGCCAACATTACCCAAAAGTTATTCCAGCTCCTTCGTTTTGCTCTCAAACTGAAATATCGAAATATTAACCTCCAAAAATAATAGAAGGGGCATACATCAACATGAAATACAAGATACCTGGCTCTCGAGACAACTCTCATGCTTCGGCTTCGATCTGCCTTACACCACATGGACACCAGCTTGCTTTCATTTTTCACACAAAGAAGCTTAAGGGATTTCTCCCTATGCGATGCTTTTTGCAACCGAGACTTATTGTGAAGTAGTTCGGATTTGAGTCTTTCAAAGGCATGTGAAATAAAATATAATGAGAAAAGGAAGAGTGTGAAGTCGGAACGGTCCTATGTCGATTACCAAACTTACCAAAAAATCAATTCATTGAGCGTTACCAAAGGCCGAACAAATGCATGATGGCTTAGTATCCCCTGAAGCGCCTTTATTAGGAGAAGAAGAAGGCACCACGCGCTCTTTACTCCTTGAAGTACCGTTAGCAGAAATGAGGAATGTTTTTTTGAGAACGGAAACCTCCAAAACCGAATCATCGGTCAAATTGCCTCTCTTGAACCATTAATAAGGAATCTCCCCACTGCGAGCCTCCTCACACCTTGGAGATTCATTTAGTTTATTATCGACCCTCGACCACGAAATCGACAGTCTCTACTCCTCCCAAAGAGGACATGGCCTCATCTGGGAAAAATCTCCAATACCTGTGGTAGCTAAGTTAGTACGCGAAAAACAAAAGTACCATTCTGGGGAAATAAGCCACCAAGCGCCCACCATGATGCTTTGCCTCCCATCTAACCTTACACAAGTCTCGCCACATGCGCTTATCATAGGCCAAATAAGCGGCGAGCTATTGATACCACTCGGCCAAATTTTGACCTCATTCGGCAACCAAGAAGTCACTACAAAAAATATGTATGCAGACAAATGTAGCTATGGAGCCCGCCTCCAGAAAAAGTGATAAAAATACAAGTATGACACATACGTGTGGAATTCCATTTCTCAAGAAAGGGCAGAAGCTCTCCAGGAATGATATTAATCATATGCGTCATATTCCAACCTTATCTACATCAGAATATACCAGAAAATAGGCCAACATACCCTAATTATTTCATACATAATATAACAGCCAAATCAGACGTTTTGAACTCTAGCACGTCGTTCGGTAGTTTGAGTCCATGAGAATATTCACTTCTAGTATTATGACTTGTACGCGTGGTCAGAATGGAATTTTGGGATGTTTAGAAATGATTTGGAAATAAAATTCCTATTTAGGAAGCTTCAAATTTAAAGAATAAAGTAGGATATGATTTATGAGCAAACAAACTCAAAATCAGGATTTGAAGGTTCTAACATGTTTGTATGATGATATTGGACTTGAATGTATTTCTGAATCAAGTATTGGATGACCCGGGAGCGTTTTGACGCCCATTATGGAAGTTAACATTTTTGGAATAATTTTATAAATCTAGATTAAAGTGTATTTTAGTATTATTGATGTTCGTTCGGGATTCTGAGTCTAGGAATAGATCTGTATGGTGATTCTGGTATTCGTAGCGTGATCAGAATAGGATTCAAAGGTCCGTAGGTCATCTTGGAGTCGTTTGGCTAAAGTTAGAAATTGAAGGTTTTTTAGAAGTTTGATCGGAAGTGAACTTTTTGATATCGGGGTCAGATTCTAATTTTGAAAGCTGGAGTAGGTCTGAATTGTTGAATATGACTTGTGTACAAAATTTGAGGTCAATCAGATGTGATTTGATAAGTTTTAGCATCAAATGAGGAAGTTTGAAGTTCTAAAGTTAATAAAGTTTGAAATGGAGTGTGATTTATGGTTTTTGCATTGTGTGATGTGATTTGAGGCCTCGAATAGGTCTGTGTCATATTATGGGGCTGGTTTGTGTATTGGATGGGGTCCTGAGGACCTCGGGTGGATTCCGGGTGGTTAACGGATCAAATTAGGGTTGGGAGGAAGAGCCGAAGTCTGTTTTCATCTAGTGTAACCGCATCTACAAGGTCTTGACCGCAGGTACGGAGCTGCAGAAGCACCCAAAGAAGCATAGATGCAGTTGATAAGCTAGAAGGTTGGAACTGCAGATGAGGTTATCTTGCCGTAGAAGCGCGACCGCACCTGCGAATGAGAAGTGCAGAAGCGAGTTAGGAGGCATGGCGAAGGACCGCATGTGTGGTAGTGGGGTTGCTCCTGTGAAACTATTGAAGCAGTCAAGTGAACGCAGGTGTGGAAAGGCTGGAGGTAGTGTGTTCTTTTAAAAACGGAATTTGGAACGTTTTCCTTCATTTTCTCTTGGTTTGCGCGATTCTTGGAGGGTTTCAAGAGGGGATTTTAACCATCAATGGAAAGGTAAGCCATCCCCACCTATTATGAGTTAAATAGATGTATTATGTAAATGTTTAACATGTAAATTAATAGAAACTTGGGGTTTGAGGGAAAAATCTAGAAAGTTCGTATTCTTGAAGTTTGAACAAGATTTAGGCCTGAAATTGAGAGTAACTATATATTTGAGTTCGTCAGTTTGTCGAAAAACTTTATCTTTGAAATATTTTGAAATATGGGCACGCAGACCTGAGAGAGATTTTGTCAACATTTCGATCAGGGTTTGAAATTATTATAAATTAGATAATTATGAGTAATTGAACATATATTAATGGGTTTACATATTTATTGGCTAATTTTAGAGCATCGTGCATCAATTTAAGTCTTCGGAAGGGCGTGGATTGCTGGTTATAGAACTATGGAGAAAGATGAGTCTCTTCTATCCTTGTAAGAAGAAACTGTCCCCATAGGTGAAATAATTAAATATGTGCTCTTATTTGTGGGGGATACGTACGTACCAGGTGACGAGAGCCCATGCATAGCTCTTATTATCCTAAAATCCCAGTAGTCTAGGACCCAAAAGTATGCTTTACTTGCATACGAAATCTTGTTGTCAATTTAGAATGCTTAAAACATATCGAACGTGTAAATAAATTTCTAAAAGACTAGGCATCATTCCTTGATTTTTAAAAGAAAAATTGCCTTTTCTTGGATAATTATTTCCCTGATGAAGTCTTGATTGACTGTTTGAATGTGTGTTTCTACGTGTACCTGCATCACATGTATGATTTGTGAGCGGGGTGATGGTTTATTTATATTTGACTGCATCACATGTATGATTGGTGATCGAGTAATAGGTGCATCTTTTGTTCGCACCATTCAATCGTCTAGCAGTGCAAAGTTTAACTATTGGTGCATCGGGTCGTACGACCTCAGTATAATTTATGCATGCTTGTATTGCTTGATTGGCAAATTTATAAATAATATTGCCTCACTGGCTTGAGATAAATGCATAAATGAGTAAAATAAATTTGGAAATTTATTATTAATGAAAGAATTGTTTACTTACTTCATGCTATTGAGTTACAGTACTTTATAAAAAATCATAGATTTACTATATTATTGGTATATTATTATTGGACAACTAATAAGTGTCGAAGTCGACCTCTCGTCTCTACTTCTTCAAGATTAGACGGGATACTTATTGGGTACACATTATTTTCGTACTCATGCTACACTTGCTGCGCATTTTTGTTGCACATGCTCATGTATGTCTAGTGGCCTAGTTTGGCGTAGTGGCATGGTCGATGTAGAGACTTAGGTAAGCTGCATTCCTCGAGACAACACGGAGCCAGGAGAGTGTCATTCATAGTACTGTATTGCATTTGTTTCTGTCCAATTGTATTCCAGACAGTTATAATGTTGTATTTTATTTCAAATCCTAAAATTTTCTCATGCACTTGTGACACTAGGTTCTGCGGTGATTATGGGATATTCAGTAATAAAAATTGTAAACACTCTTATTTATTCTGTGAAGATTACTTTTACCAGTTAAATTACAGAGAATATGATTTTAAAATATTAAAATTAGAGCTTAATTAATTAATTTAATGTTGGTTTGCCTTACAATGGTGTCGGGTGCCATCATGGTGCTTAGTGGATTTTGGGCTATGACAACATGGTATTAAAGCTAGGTTCCCTTAGGTCTCACGAGTCATGAGTAAGTCTAGTAGAGTCTTGAAGATCAGTACGGAGACGTCTGTACTTATCTTCGAGAGACTACGGGATTGTTAGGAGCACTTCCCTTCTTGATTTCTCATCGCGCAATTTGATTCCTTTGAGGCTTATGCATTTGCTTCATTCCTACTCATTCTTATGCAACGTAAAATTCTTATAATAAAATAGGAATTGAGTAATTTTAATGGTACAACGGATGTGGTGCGGGATGTTTCTCCCTACTTAAATGATTGGACTATTGTCGTCGCATTGCGGAAATATATTCTGCCATTTCAGCTCAATAGTTGTACTTCTAAAAGCTTTGAGGCTATGAACATGTTGTTATGATGATTATGAAAGGTTGTTATGAAATATTGATATGATGGTAGGATGCTCGCCTATGAGCCGGGGCAGTGAATGACTTGAAAAGAGGTTTACTCCGAGCAGGTATTAGAGATTTGGGATTTTCGGTGGACAAAATGCCATCGGAGAATAAATGTTCAAGTTTGGGTTGATAAAATAACGAGACTTGGTGTTTTCAAGTGTGGTAGAATTTCCATCTGTGGCGTGGTATCGTCGTCCTTGATTGAATATTTTAAGTTCGTCGGTGTTATGAACTTCTACAAATCGCTTGTGGGGAAAGATATTATGAGATGGTATTAAACAAGTGGTTGTGAGGGATCACGAGGTGTGGTGGTTCAGAAATGAATCGTTGTTTATAATGTTGACGACTCAAGAAAAGATAATCTTCAGAAAAGTTTAAAGTTAATAGCGGTCTATTGGTTCACGTGCTATTGAGATAGATTTTGATTTAAGGCATCCACTGAGCATCAAAGGATGAGGAAGAACATGTGGGAAGTGCCATGCTATGGTTAAACTTCTAGGAGTCCACGGTGTAACAAACATAAGTCGAGTAGTTTCTTAAAAAAGTAAGTTTGCCCAAAGTAGGAGAGTGGCAGAGTAGCATATCGGTTTAGTGGTAGGATAACTATACGCCTTGAGGAAAAGTTCGGACTGATTTGGGAATTTAAGTGGATGGAGATTGGGTCCACAGGCTCAATTTGAAATATTCGTTATTATAAGGTGAGAGATTTAATTGCAACAGAAAGGGAGTTGCTTGATACGAAGAAGAATGCAATATAACTTTGAATTGGAAGATATTGTCACACATCTAGTTGCTATCTATAAGAAGCGAACGGACTAGTACAATTGGTGAATGAGCACAGGCTTAGGATGGGTTACTAATTTCACAGAAATTCTGCATTGCAATGTTAATGGGAGATGTCGGCATGTAATTCCCACAGGTGGGTAATCTCCTGTGAGCAGGTCAAAGGTCGCATGGTTGTCCAGGCTTATGCGAAGAATTCTTCTGAATATCCAGTATGAGATCAAATACATGAATGATGTTAGATATTCAGAGTGTTCATGAAATGATAACGTAAGTGTTTTGATGAATTTGGCGATGTGATTGTGCAAGGTTATGTTAGTGAAGAAAGAATCATAGTGGGTTCCAGATTATGTAATAGTAGCTTCAAGTTAAGTAGGAGGATCCCATCGCCTACAGTTAGGTTGCATGGTTATCTACTGTTGAGGATTGGTTTATCGGCATATTGGTGAGTTATTACAGCTAAGAGAAAAGAACATAAGTGGTAATTTGAGAAAATAAATTAATAAATGGGTGCTATAGTTGGCCTTACATATTCAGGCTTTGGGAAGATTCAGGAGTTACGCTTCGTACAGAGGGGATTTACAAGCGAAGTGATTCATTTGGGTGCTTCATTGAGATGGATGTTCATATGCCAACGGAGCCTTGGAGTTGATTATATTTGGGACCAGCCATAGTGGGTGACTCTCAACAATGGTCCTAGTGAATTCAAAGGTTCAAATGCGGTTCCTAAGGTTTTGAGTCCATAAGTATGGTTAAGAATCAAGCTTTTGCAGCGAATTATAAAAAGAGACTCAAAAGGTTATATGATATCTTCAATTTGTAGTGTATCCTTTAAAGAAATAAGAGAAAATGACTTCGGATTCGCAGAGTAATTATCATAATGGATGTACCGGTTGAAATATTAATGTGCGTGCAAGGAGGGTTGAAATGGCTCATGGGTTTGGAGACAATGTGGTCTCGGGGAATGGGATCTCTCATGATGAGTGCGGATACAGGTTTGTGATGAAATGAGTGGAGCTATTATTATCTTTAAGGCAAGTTAGGGATGAATTAGAAGAAGTTAGATTGGTTAACCATGGTTGAATTAGCACAATGGTGGCAGTGATCAATTTCTTTAGTGTGAAGACGTTATGCATGTGATTCGTGATGACACATGTGAAGCTTGACAACCGCCGTAATTTATTCTATTTGGAAGTATTCAAGTATTATGGCTTGTTATGTGTAGGCGAATCCTGGAATGGTTATGATGGTACATACCATTACTTGAGGATTTGAATGTTCTACGGTTATGAGAATTCACTCGTGTGTCGCTATGGTTCTCTTGGAAAAGTTAATTAAAATGTTTTTAGGTGATTAAGTGCTTATCCTATTAGTGGTTCAGAAGTTATGATGAAATTCTAACGCAATCGCATATTGGCATGTTAGGTGCAGTGAGCGGTATGAAATTTGAAATGTGAGGATCAATGTTATGGTTTGGTGCGTGACGAGGATGTCACTAGCTCGGATGAGAAGGAAGGGGATTTGGATGTTTGGAATAAGCTGGTACTGTCTTCATCGTCACCTGAGATCGGCATTTTGTGTCGGAAGCTTTGCATCTTGGTTACGGACTCTTGATATGCTTTACAACATTAGTGTGACCGATGGAATGAATGTGGAGACTTGTTATCTGATACGAATGGTCGTGGGAGCTTGTCTTACGGGAAGATTGTATGAGTATGATATGTATTCACCTAATTGATTGGGAATTTAAACCAAGTATAAAGCTTATGGTAGTATGGTTAATTTGAGAATTTATGCCTGGAGGGCACTCAGTTTACTGGGTTGTGGATTGTGGATGTTTGCTCCGGATATGAGGGTTGTTCTTGTGAGGCATGGGAAAAAGGGGTTATTATGGACCCTTGAAAGGTTATTAGCCTAGTACAGTGTTGTCATAATCAGCTTGAGGTCTATGGGTGGATTTAAATATGAATATGGGCTCTATATCAGGCCAGATGTGTTTATTTATGCATAGCACTCCTTATGGAAGAGTATTCGGATGTTGGATGTTATATCGACGTCTGCTATTTCATGTAATACTCTATGGTGCCGTATGAGTTGTGAGACTGGTTGATAATTTTCTTATGTGTTGAGGTTCCATGCAGTGATGGTGTTATGCGAGCAAGATGGCTGTTGAGGTTCATATTATATATCGCACCTCAATTTTGCTTGAGTTTTGTAGCCTATGGCGCTACATGTCTTCCTAGGAATGGTAGTGTGCACTTAGCGTGCTTGTGATCGATATTTAGTAGTAATGATCAATTTAGCTTGGTATGTATCTCCTTATCTGAATTTTATGTGTGGATCGGATGGCTTGCCACCACATGTATTGATCAGGTTGCACGCCGCAACAGTATGATGTTGAGTACATATTTCTATATTCTACTTTTTGTGCGTTTTGTTTCCCATTTTCTGAGGAGAGTCCATATTAGCTGAATGAGTTGAGTAGTCCCTTCCAGAGTTCATTTTTCTTATGTAACACATTTGAGTTGGTAGCCTATTGGCACATTGTGGCATCATATGAGACTTTTTATTATGTCAGGGGTAGCTTGTTGCCTGACCAGTTCGTACTTGGTGAGATAACATTATTAGATCTAGGATCAGTGCGATCGGATTATATGAAGTATATTAAAGAGCAAATAACATTAAGCAGTACAAAATGAGGTAATGGTTATTGTCAGGAGTATAGCCTCAATGAATTGTTGACTCGGTAGTTGGTTATCAATTTCTACATGTCTCTTTCGTTGTGGCGATATTGTAAGAGTTGTCACAAGACTTATACATGTCATGAGGTGCGTTGTGAGCATCAGAATCGGGGAATGTCGGTTATTGCGATCAGAGAATGTTATTTCGGTCGTATGAATGATGTGGTGCATGGTGAGAATTCAGCAAAGGTATGCAGCCATGTTCTCTTATATCACATAGTGATTGATACGGTGTTCATATATTAGAAGTAGGTCTAGCAGAGAATTTCGGATGTTCAAACTGGCCAATAAGGCTCATTTGCCTAAATAAAAGAGGATATCTTCAAAGTTGATTGAGCTAATATGCTCAACTAAGTTGTGGTAGCATAGGTAGGTGCACGAGGTGTTAAATAGTGATTTTGGACAACTCAGGTGCACGTTTAAGCTAGTTCGAGGGCTAACATATGTTTAAGTAGGAGAAAATGTAACGACCCGACGGTCATTTTGAGCTCTAGCGCATCATTTAGCAGTTTAAGGCCATGAGCAGCTTCATTTCAAGTATTATGACTTGTACGCTTGGTCGAAATTAAATTTCTAAATGTTTGGAATTAATTTGGAAAGAAGTTTCTCATTTCAGAAGTTTTAAGTAGAAAGAATTGAGTAAGGTTTGATTTATGAGTAAACGATCTCGGAATCTGGATTTGAAGCATCTAATATGTTTTTATGATGATATTGGACTTGGACGTATGTTTGGATCGGGTTTTGGATGATCCGGGAGCTTTTTGACGCCTATTATGAAAGCTAACATTTTTGGAAGAATTTCATAAATCTGAGTTGAAGCGCATTTCAGTGTTATCAATGTCCGTTTGGGATTCCGAGTCTGTAAATAGCTCCGTGTGGGGATTTTGATATTGGGAGCTCAATTGAAAGTAGATTCGGAGGTCCATATGTCATTTTGGTGTTGTTTGGATAAAGTTAGAAATTTGAAAGTTTTTTACAAGTTTGACTATAAGAGGATTTTTTTATATCGGCGTCGGATTCCGTTTCCGAAAGTTGGAGTAGGTCCGTAATGTCGAACATGACTTGTGTATAAAATTTGAGGTCAATCGGATGTGATTTGATAAGTTTCGGCATCGAATGAAGAAGTTCGAAGTTCTAAAGTTCATCAAGTTTGAAATGGAGTGTAATTCATAGTTTTAGCATTGTTTGATGTGATTTGAGTCAAGTAGGTCCGTGTTATGTTATGGTACTGGTTGGTGTGATTTGACGGGGTCCCAGGGTCCTCGGGTGGATTTCGGACGGTTAATGGATCGAATTTTGAGTTGGGAGGAAGAGTTGAAGCATGTTTTCATCTTGTGTAACCGTACCTGCGAGGTCTTGACCACAGTGCGAAGCCGCAAAAGCGGCCAAAGGAGCATAGATGAGGTTGAGAAGGGAGAAGGATGGGACCGCAGATGTGGTCACCTTGCCGCAAAAGTGAGACCGCACCTGTAGAAGGAGAAGTGCAGAACCGGAGGGAGGGGACCTGGCGAAGGATCATAGATATGGTAGTGGGGCCACACCTGTGGAATCGCAGAAGCGGTCAAGTGACCGCAAGTGCGAAAAGGTTGAAGGCTGTATTCTTTTAAAAGGGGATATGGCCCATTTTCCTTTATTTTCTCTTGGTTTGGGTGATTCTTGGAGGGTTTCAAGATGGGGTATTCATCATCAATGGAAAGGTAATCCATCCCCACCTATAATGAGTTAAATCCATTGACTATGTATGTGTTTTAATATTGAAATTAATAGAAAACTTTTTCTTCGAAAATTTTAATATGTACTTGAGATCAAATTATATATTTGAGTTCGTGAGGTTGTGGGAAAACTTTTTCTTCAAAAATTTTGGGAATCCGGGTATGTGGAACCGAGGGCGATTTTGTCAACTTTTTTATAAGGGTTTGAAATAGGATTATTATGAGTAATTGAATATATATATATATATATATATATATATATATATAGATATATATATATATATATATATATATATATATATATATATATATATATATATATATATATATATGGGTTTACATAATTACTGGATAGTTTTGGAGCGTTGTGCATCGATGTGAGTCTTCAGAAGAGCGTGGAATGCCGGTTATCAAACTGCGGAGCGAGGTGAGTCTCCTTTCTAACCTTGTAAGAGGGAAATTTCCCCATAGGTGAAATAATTAAATATGTTCTCCTATTTGTTGGGGCTACGTATGCACGAGGTGAGGAGAGTCTGTGTGTAGCTACTATTATGCTTAAGTCCGGATAGTCTAGGACTCAAAAGCATGCTTTACTAGTAACATTTCAAATCTTGTTGTCATTTTAAAATTCTTAAAATATATCAAACGTGTAAATGAATTTCTAACAGACTAGACATTGTTCCTTCATTTTTAAAAGAGATGTCACCTTTTCTTGGATAATTGTTTCCGTGTTGAAGTCTTGATGACTGTTTGAATGTGTGTTTCTAGGTGTACCTGCATCGCATGTATGATTCGCGAGCAGGGTGATTGTTTATTTATTTTTTTCCACATCGAATGTATGATTCCCAAGCGGGGTAATAGATGCATCTATGATTCGCGCCATTCGATTCTCTGGTAGTGCACAGTTTAACTTACGTTGGATCGGGCCGTACGACCTCGGCATGATTTGCGCATGTTTTGTATTACTTGACTTGCAAATTTCTAAATAATTATATTGCCTCCCTGGCTTGAGATAAATGCATATATGATGGAAAAAAATTTGAAATTTCTTTATTAATGAAAGAATTATTTATTTGATTTATGCTATTGAGTTACAGCCGTTTATATAAAAATCCTAGATTTACTATATTTGTTATATTATTATTGGACTGCTAGTAAGTGTCGAAATCGACCTATCGTCTGTGATACTTACTAGTTACACATTATTGTCGTACTCATGCTACACTTGCTAGGAATTTTTGTTACACGGCTCACGTATGTCTAGTGGCATAGTTTGGCGTAATGACATGCTCGATGCGGAGACTTAGGTGAGCTGCACTCCTCGAGACGACCCGCAACTAGGATAGTCTCCTTCATAGTACTGTATTGTATTTTTTCTGTAAAATTGTATTTCGGACAGCTGTCATGTTGTATTTATTTTAAATCCTATAAATCGCTTATGCACTTGTGACATCGGGTTCTGGGGTGACTATGGGATATTCAGTAATAAAAATTGTAAATGTTCTAATTTATTCTGTGAAGATTACTTTTACCAATTAAATTAAAGGGATTTTATGGTTTCAAAAGTATTAAAATGAGAGATTAATTTATTTATTTAATATTGGTTTGCCTGACAGTAGTATCCGGTGCCATCACGACCCTTAGTGGATTTGGATCGTGACACATAGAATGATAATCAAAGTAGTCAAATAACCTTGAAAATATAACGACGAATGACCAGCCATCCACCCTGAAATTATGTGGTATTTTTCCATACCCTTTCTCCTCCCAAACTCCATAAAAATGGTAGCAAAATAGGAAACACAAAAATCCATGCGAAACAGTCCCACAAGTTTAGCAATTCAAATTTAATTTTTCAGTTTACTAAAACATTTCTCGACTTGTCTTTTCTTTCAAATTGAGAAACACAACCAACAATATATAATTAATCCTCTTATCCCATAAATAATCAATGAATTCAACTTAAGTTTACAACCAGCCAACAGTAACGCAACAACAGACAACGCACCACTCTTTCAAACTGCCTAGATCTAGTCCTTATGATTGAGTTACAACTCGTATAAGCATAGATGATGGAAGAAGAACCATAAATTTTCCTTGGACTGAGTAGAACCCACTAAACCTAGTCCCTTTTCATCAAAAAACAATCCTGCAACGTAACTACAAGAAGGAGAAAGAGAAACTAGCAAGTTGTCCGAGGTTTTCGGTACTAGAATTACATTATAACACCCGAAAATAACCTAGAGATTGTGTGGGATTTTTGGGGAGGAGTTGTAGGAGGTCACTCTGTTTTTCATGGTCTTAAATATGCGTTAATTATTCCATAAAATTCCTCTCTTGGCTGACCTAATTGAGGCCTCTCTTTTTATCAAGTAGGTGGTGCACCTGCTTCTCACCTACCAGCCTACGCAGTCTTGAAAAACTGGAATAGCTCTCTACTAAAACATTGTATAAATGAACGGTTTAATGTGCTAGGAAATAGATTCATAGATCGTCAATTTGGTAGGTAGATGATCCCCTAATTCCAAGTATATTGGTATGCAAACTCAGCTACATTTGACCTAAATTTTAGCATATTTTTTAATATAACTTGTGATGATCTTTGCCAATTTTTGTTCCATAACTCACTTGACTTCAAAACATAATGCACAACTATCATAAGACAAACTTAACCCATAACATAACCTCCTTATCATTTTGAGCACCTTAGTCTCACCCCAAAAGTATATGTTATAATATTCTCAACTTGTCAACTTCAACAAAACTAATTTTCTTTAATTGGTTTAGCTTATAAGCCTTCCAACCCTCTTGGTATTTGCAGTCTATGATCTTAAGTATTTTTTACCTCCAAGTTAACATGATTAACTTACTTTATTTACTTTTAACTATTTCAGAGCTCATATCAATTAACTTATGATGTACTCTCACCTACGAAACTATAAGGTGTAATAGAATTATCAAAATTGCTTCCTAAATCAGAGTCTGTATAACAAATAAGTTCAGGCTTCCCATTGACAAAGCACAGCTTCAAATATGCAGTACTTTTTAAATACCTTAATATCTATTTTTGTGCATCCCAATATTTTTTTCCAGGAGTAGAAAGGAATCTATTGGCAGTACTATCGGAATGTGCAATATCTGGTCTAGTGTAAACCATAGCATACATCAAGCTACCAACGGCAGAAGATTAAGGAATAGGAGAAGTTTACTTTTTCTCTTCATCAGTAGATGGACTCTAACTAATACTCAATTTAATGTGTTTAGCAAGAAGGGTACTAACCACTTTTGTATCTGTCATATTGAACCTCTTGAGTACCTTCTCAATGTATTGCTTTTGGGACAAAACTCCTTTCTATGTTTGTGTTGATGGATTTGAATGCCCAAGATTTTCCTTGCTGACCCCAAATCCTTCATCGCAAACGATTTGCTCAACTGCTATTTAAGGACTACAATTTTAGATTTATTCTTGCCAAAAATAAGCATTTCGTCCATATAAAGCAATAAGATAATAAAATCATCATCAGAGAACTTCTAGAAGAACACACAGCGGTCTAAAGAAGTTTTCTTATACCCTTGTTCTTCTATGATAGATTCAAACTTCGAATATCATTGCTTTATAGCTTGTTTCAATCCATACAAGCTGTTTTTCTTTAAGGAAAAGATTTGAACTTCTATAAATTGAGGATCATTCCTTCTTAATTGGTAGCATCCACAATGTAGCTATATGGGATTTGAGATTCTTATATTAGAGGGAGAATTTACGGGACAAGTGTTACTGTTTCACTTATATTTGCCTCTTCGTGAGGTTGTTCTCTGAATATTTTATACTCT
The DNA here is from genome assembly GCA_034376525.1 of Nicotiana benthamiana. NCBI lineage: Eukaryota > Viridiplantae > Streptophyta > Magnoliopsida > Solanales > Solanaceae > Nicotiana > Nicotiana benthamiana. The sequence continues at coordinate 20,839,044 of CM067337.1, read as the reverse complement.
CTTATATATAGTGGATTGCTCATCTCTGCCATGGGTGCAATTCAGTTGACCGAACAACGCTAAATGTTTATGCTCTTTTGGTATATTTCTCTTCTACTGTTTGATTTAACGCCGCTCAAGGTTTTCTTTGCTAACTTCCACAAGACACATGCTTTTTTGGTTCATTAAGTGTTCTTAGAGCCTTGGTTCGAGACAGATTCATCTTGGCGGGTTTAGTTCTAGCCGCAACATATTTGACGATAATCGTAACTTTTGTCTGAGAAATTTGGCCGGTGTGCTACACACGTTGAGATGAATTTTGTGTTGGAGATTTGGAGATGTTGACCTGTTGAAGGCGACGTGAAGAAGGTGGATCAAGTTTATTTTGTCAGAAAATTCAGGCCAAGGGAAGAGTTGTTAGGTGTTTGTCTAGATTTTCTTACTATAATTGGTTTTTCTATTACTTGAAGGAAAGGACAATATATTTACCATAATTGTGTTTCCTTCTTATAGAAGGAAATTATAATTCTGTCATGTTTGGCTAGTTCTTTTTCTTATAGGGAAATGTTTGGACTTATATAAATTGAGGATCCTTCCTTCTTATTCGGTAGCATCCACAATGAAGCCATATGGGGTTTGAGAGTCTTGTTTAAGGGGGGAACTTTATGGGACAATGTTAGTGTGTCACTTGTGTTTGCAACTTCATGAGGTTGTTCTCTCGTTATTTTGTACTCTCTTTTATATAGTGAATTACTCATTTACATCATGGACGTAGGTCAATTAACCAAACCACGTTAAATGTTTCTGTCTCTTTTGGTATACTTCTATTCTATTATTTGATTTATTACCGTTTAAAATTTGCTTTACTAACTTTCACATGATACTTGCTTTTTTCGATCTAAACAGAAATTTAGACGTGGTAGAAATACTTTGGGAGCATTTGATGGACAATGAGTTTCCTAGATAATTTCGTTAATTAAGAACATAAGTTATCTTTCTTTAATAATATCTCAACTGCGCTTACTTATCACTGATCCAAATTTCAATCGCACTTCTTATAGTTATCAACCTCTAACTCAAAATAATCACCAAATCACTAGTCTTATAAATTGTTTCTCTATTTTTTTACTTCTCAATCTATTATCATGTTGTTATTGTTGTTTGCTGCTATTGCTTCTTTTTCATCTTTCCTTAAGTTAAGAGTCTATCGAAATTTGAAAAATAGCTTCTATATTCTCAAAAGGTAGCGGTAAGGTCTACTCTCCCCAAATCCTACTTATGGAATTAAATTAGATTTGTTATTTATTATTTTATTTCTTAAGCATCATTATATTACAACCGAAATACAGTTTTCTACGGATGATCTCCCACTGTAAACATTGTCAACCTCATAAACTTGAGTTTATTGCATATAGGAGTATCATTTAAAACGCAATTATTGTTTCATAACCATAACATCAAAATTCACTAATATACACCAGAAACCGCAACATTTCTCACCATGAAATATCTCACTGAAAGAGAAAGCCAGTAAACCACAACTTTTATTATATTGCAACATGTCAAAATTTTCTTCGTTCAATGAACTTTCCATTCATCCTACCAGACATAAAGAAACATTCATGCTATCATTTTCATAAGCGATTGATTAATAAAAAGTGTGCAATATTGCTATGTTGGAACAAACTTTGGCAGCAAAAGGAATGTCTTTGTCAATTACTTTGGGTGTCAAAAATGTGGAGAGTGACACGTCTCCGTTGACCAAATGGTTTTATACCTTCAACTTTAATTAAACAAGTTTTAGTGAAGGTTCCAAAAGAGAAGATTCTAAATTCCATACGTGTCAATTGTTATAAGCTTGGCTTAAGCTTTGGGAAGTAGTTTTAACCGTTGTATTATTTGTTGCTTTTCTAATTTGTCTTTATTCCTTTAAAGAGAATGATAAAGAAGAATAAAATAGTAGTAAATAGACAAATACGTACGCAGTGTTTGTCATTTTATTCCGATTATTATCGGATAATCAATTCAATTGCTTCTCATTTCTGTTTGGATTAGTGATGATAATAAAGTGTATTAATATGTTAGAATGATAGTCCACCTACGGGCAATTTCGTTTGGGTTCAACTTATCACGCTCTCTTTTTGGTTCAGAATACTAACACGAGCATCTTCACAAGTACGTGAACAAGGAACAAACGCCACCAAAAATACCAGAAAAATGTTTCACACCATACCATCTCGCAAGCATTGACCGAGCAAAGCTCTCTAAGTCGTACCGTACTACAAATAACAGAAACGGATCAGAACAGGTCGACTTTATTAAGTAACAATCTCCGGAATTGGGACTCATCCGGACGCACAGTATTCTCCAATAAAACCAAAATTAAGCAAATTGAAACTCATCCCGACGCACGCATAAACAATACGGAAACGAGTAATATTCTCCAATAAAAGTGATACAATGGATTATAATTCCGGCCTCGCTCGAATTAACAACCTTATGGCCATCGTCCATCGCCAAAGGAAAGGAAAGTTTGAGTTCGCTCGAATTTACAACGGGTTATAATTCTGACCTCGCTCGAATTAACACTATTACGGCCATCGGCCATCACTAAACGAAAGTAAAGTTCGACCTCGCTTGAATTAACATCCATACGGACAACGACCATCGCCAAATAAAATGAAAGTTCAACCTCGCTCGAATTAACACCCTTACGGCCATCGCACATCGACAAATAAAAGGAAAGTTCGACCTCGCTCGAATTTATAATGGGTTGCAATTTCGACTTGCTCGAATTAGCACCCTTACGGCCGTCGACCATCGTCGAGTGGACGTAAAAATTTGCTCACCTAAATAAACATATCAAAGCGTGACCCCGTCAAACCCATAACGGGTCATAGTTCGATCTCACGCAAGCTCTCCCCCTGCCATCTCTAAGCTCGCCGTGAAAAATTAAATTCGTCCAAGTTGGCAAGTCTAAATTCGACCTCTCTCGAATATACAAGACAAAACTGACTTCTCCCAAGTTGGCAAGCCTAATTTCGACCTTGTTTTGAATATGCAAATCAAGGTTGATTCCGCCAAGTTGGCAAATCAGAAGTCTGTTAGATAATACGCTTAACGCTAGAGGGAGGGGTGAATAGCGTTATAATAAAATTTAGCGTAAACTTGCGGAAATTAAAATTTGCAGGAAGTAAATAAGTGCGATAAATAATAACTTACACACAGATATATACTGGTTCACCACAACGTGTGGCTAGTCCAGTCCCCGAGAGACTCTCTCGAGATTTTTCACTAACGTGTCAAGCTTCCGGGTGCTTAACAAACCTCTACAACTTGAGGACGCAAGCCTCAACACCTTTGCTCGGAGTTACAACACTCCAAGACTTCAACCAAGGAAACACAAGTTCCTTACAACAAGAGAATTACAATTCTCTTACAAGTGTATACAACACTAAAACACTCAAACAAAATACTCCTTAACTCCTTAATGAGTAGATATGAGTAAAAGAAGTAAGCTCTGGATCACAACAACTTTGGACAAGAATATGGCTCTCAAAAGCTTTATGAAATTGAATATAAAATGATAAACAAAAGTATGCAAGCTTATAGCAATGTAATGATCAGTTGTAGTATGTTGTTGTGTTTAAAACACTGAAATGAAGCTGTATTTATAGTTGAAAAACTTGGCATTACTGTTGCCTAATTGCCAATTAAGAGTTGCTGATTTTACTCACCGACAATCGATTGTCAAACCCCAACAATCGATTGTCTGCCAGTCAGATCAAAATTCAATCCCAGATTTTGCGCTTGACAATCGATTACTTACAATTCATAATCGATTACTGGCAACGTTCAAAAAATCCTTTCCAGATTTTACCACAAACAATCGATTGTTCAGAATCAACAATCGATTACTCAGCAACGTTCAAAAAATCTTTTCCGGATTTTAATCAAAACAATCGATTATACAAAATCAATAATCGATTATCAAATAACGTTCAAAAAATCTTTTCCGGATTTTAATCAAAACAATCGATTATACAGAATCAATAATCGATTACCTGACGGTATTTGAAAACTTTACGACAACGGTCAGCTTCACAATCGATTGCACAAAGTCAACAATCGATTACTTATCAGTTTTTGAAAAACATTTTAGACACTGCCTCTTGATAATCGATTGTTATATACTCACAATCGATTATTTAATAAATTTGAAAATCACTCGAAGTCACTGCCTCAACACAATCGATTGTCATTAGTTCACAATCGATTATTTTGTGACTTTGAAAAATCTGAAGGACACTGTCTCTTCACAATCGATTGTCATTAGCTTCACAATCGATTATTCTGAGTTTTGAAAAACTTTGATGGACACTGCCTCATCACAATCGATTGTCATAAGGTTCACAATCGATTGTCATGCAGGTTTGATAAAACCTGATGTTCACTGCCTTAACACAATCGATTGTCATTAGTTCACAATCGATTGTCATGCAGTCTTGGCTCAACATAATCGATTATCATAAGTACATAATCGATTATCTTAGTCCAGTTTTCAGAGGCATGTATGAAAATCATTTTGACTCATGTAAATGTGCATGATTTAAAAACATTTAGCATTAAATTAAATATGCATGATTTTGGAAAATAGTTTTATGAGAGAAGCCATGTTACGAGTCAAGTTGTAGGATCAACATCACAATTAAGAATGACTCAATTAAACTATAAAACTTTGTCTTGAGCTTGAATCTCGATGTATATCAATTGTGCGCTTGTTTCTTGAACTTCGTCATATATCAATTTTCGCTTCGTTTGTCATTCATCAAAACCTATACAAAAGAACACACGTTTTAGTATATTTCATTGAGAACGTGTTTCCAACAATTTCCCCCTTTTTGATAATGGCAAACATTAAGTGAGATATGCAATACAAGCAATTTATATTGACGATTCAAGACAAGTGTATACATGCAACAAGTATGCAATTTGTTCCCCCTCAATATATGAATTCCCCCTTAATTTAAGCTTATAGATATTGAAAGTGCATACCCGTTATCTTCCCCCTTTTGCCATTAGCAAAAATAACATAATAGTAAGATGCTAAAGATGTAAATAAAACTTGTTTATTAAAAAATAGCAACATCAACCCGAATAATAGCAACATAATCGATTATTGATACTAAATAATCGATTTTTAGACGACGGAAACCGATTGTTGTACGTCAAGCTTTATAATTCCCCTTTCCTTTGGGTCGATACCTGCAAAAATCGTTAGACGTCTCCGACGCTCAAGTTAGAACTCATGTAATAAAAAATTGCAATGCATGACTTAGATCAACGTGGAGTCAAGGATCCCGAGTTCACTGCGAATTCGGAAGAAGGACTCTTTCTCTAAAGGCTTTGTAAAGATGTCTGCCAATTGGTTTTTGGTTTCAACAAATTCAATTTTGACATCGCCTTTGAGAACGTGATCTCTAATAAAATGATGTCTAATTTCAATGTGTTTCGTTCGCGAATGAAGAACGGGGTTCTTCGTCAAGCATATGGCACTAGTATTATCACATCTAAGAGGGATATGATCAAGACTTAGGCCATAGTCCAAGAGTTGTTGTTTCATCCATAGGATTTGAGCGCAACAACTCCCCGCGGCTACATATTCAGCCTCGGTTGTGGACAACGCAACACTTACTTGTTTCTTGCTAAACCAAGAAACGAGAGAGCTACCGAGCAAATGGCAAGTGCCACTAGTGCTCTTGCGGTCCAATTTGCATCCAGCAAAATCGGAATCGGAGTAGCCAACAAGTTGGCATGAAGAGCCTTTGGGGTACCATAGACCCACATTCGTAGTACCAACAAGATACCTTAAAATCCGTTTTACCGCAGTAAGGTGAGACTCCTTCGGACACGATTGATAACGAGCGCAGCACACGCTAAACATGATGTCCGGACGACTAGCAGTAAGATAAAGAAGAGAGCCAATCATACCTCGATACTTTTTGGTGTCGACTTCATTACCTTTCTCATCTTTGTCTAGATGATCGGATGTGCTCATGGGAGTTGCCATTTCTTTTGCATTGTTCATCTCAAATCGTTTCAGCAATTCTTTGCAATATTTGGCTTGACAAATGAATGTACCTTCTTTCATTTGCTATACTTGTAATCCCAAAAAGAATGTTAACTCACCCATCATAGACATCTCAAATTCGCTTTTCATTAAATCGGAAAATTCCTTGCATAAAACATTGCAAATATAATATCATCTACATATATTTGAACTAACAAAATATCATTGTTTTTATGCTTAACAAAGAGAGTTGTGTCAAATTTTCCCCTAATGAAATCATTTTCCAAAAGAAACTTACTCAATCTTTCATACCAAGCTCGGGGAGCTTATTTTAAACCATAAAGAGCCTTTTTGAGTTTGAAAACATGATCGGGAGATTTAAAGTTTTCAAGCCGGGGGGTTGTTCAACAAAAACTTCTTCTTGAATAAAACCGTTTAGAAAAGCACTTTTCACATCCATTTGATATAAATTGAAATTCATAGAAGAGGCAAATGCAAGCAATAAGCGAATAGCTTCTAATCTAGCTACGGGAGCATATGTTTCCTCATAGTCAATACCTTCTTCTTGATTATAGCCTTTTGCTACAAGCCTAGCTTTGTTTCTAGTGATTATACCATTTTCATCTAGTTTATTGCGAAAAACCCATTTCGTACCAATTATGGTATGACCTTCGGGTCTTGGCACCAAATCCCAAACGTCATTGCGTTAGAATTGGTTAAGCTCCTCTTGCATTGCCAAGGTCCAAAATTCATCCCCAATTGCTTCTGAGATGGTTTTGGGTTCAATTTGAGAAACAAAAGCAGTATGTTCTAAGGTATTTTTGAGAGAGTTTCGGGTACTTTTCTTGTCTCCAACGTTGCCAATTACCTGTTTGAGAGGGTGATCTTTGATTGTCCTCCACTCATTAGGCATATTCATTTCTTTTTCAAATTGTGGCGCTTCTTCCGTTGGTTGTTCCTCAGTTTCATCTTTATTTTCCTTGGGTGGTTCCTCTTGTATTTTGTCTTTCAAGCTATCTAAGATACCTGCAAGATCAAAACCGGAATCCTTTCTCGCCAAGCGAGCATTATTTTCGGAAAATACAACATGAGGGGATTCCTCCACAATTTGGGTTCTTTTATTAAAGACCCTATATGCTTTACTACGTGAGGAATATCCAATGAAAATACCTTCATCCGACATAGCATCAAATTTACCCAATTGGTCTTTGCCATTGTTATGAACAAAACATTTGCAACCAAAAACTCTAAAATGGGAAATATTTGGTTTTCTTCCCTTATAAAGTTCATAGGGGGTTTTCATGAGTATCGGCCGAATTACTACTCTATTTAGAACGTAGCAAGCGGTACTCACGGCGTCCGCCCAAAAATGTTTGGGTATCTTACCTTCGTCGAGCATGGTTCTAGCCATCTCTTCGAGACACCTATTTTTCCTTTCCACCACCCCATTTTGTTGTGGTGTACGTGGAGCGGAAAAGGTATGCTCGATTCCGAGTTCGTCACAAAAGTCCGCAAAGAGATTGTGATCAAACTCTCCCCCATGATCACTTCTAATTGAAGTGACGGTTGTTTCTTTCTCATTTTGAACACGCTTAAGAAAAAATTTAAAATTTTGAAAAGCATCACTTTTATTGGCAAGAAATAAAGTCCAAGTAAATCTCGAGTAATCATCAACAATCACAAAAGCATATTTATTTCTTCCTAGACTTTCAATGCGAGAGGGACCAAATAAATCCATATGAAGCAATTGCAATGGTCTAGAAGTTGAAACAATGTTTTTAGATTTGAAAGATGCTTTTGTTTGCTTCCCCTTTTGACACGAGTCATAAATAGAGTCATTTTCAAATTTTAAAAAGGGAAGACCAACAACTAAGTTTTGAGAAATCAATTTGTTCAAAAGATGCATATTGATATGTGCTACTCTACGATGCCATAGCCAAGTATCATCCTCTTTACTCATTAGACAATCAATATATTCGGGTGAGGAATTAGCAAGATCAACCATATAAATATTATCAACTCTAAAACCACGAAGTATGATTTTGAAATCACTACGTCTAAATACTAGGCATTCATCCGAATCAAATAGAGCAAGATTTCCCTTGTCACATAATTGGCTTATGCTCAAGAGATTATGCTTCAAACCTTTCACAAGTAATATATGCTTAATAGAGGATTTTTCATCCTTACCGACCGAGCCGATGCCAATGATCTTTCCTTTATTGTTATCACCGAAGATAACACTTCCTCCTTCTTTGTGCTCTAATTGAAGGATTCATCTCCCGTCATATGCTTGGAGCATCCACTATCAAGGTACCATAGTACACTTGATCCCTTCAAGCACACCTACAAAACAAATTAATGTTCTTTAGGTACCCATGCCATCTTGGGTCCTTGGGGGTTAGGCATATTATAATGATGCGATTGAGTAACATGTCTATGACGTGTAAAGCATGCAGGAGCAATATGACCAATACGTCTACAATAATGACAAGTCACATTTGGGTTATGCATCCTTCTAGGTTCATAGTAACTAGACGGATGAAAATTGCTTACTCTATTTTGAGCACTATGACTATTTCGCATTTCATGAGAATTATTTCTCCTACTATGAGCTCTAGGATGGGCAGCATTTCTAGAGTGATTGTTTCTCGGTTGAGGGCCATTGCTAGGTCTTCTAAGGGGTTCAAAAATTGGCCTAAAATATGCATCATTTCTAGGGTGACTATTTCTAGGTGGTAAGTCATTCCTAGGTCTTCTAAAATGTTCAGCATATTGGCTCTAGAGTTGTTGTTTCTAGGATAAGCATTTCTATTGTTAATCCTAGGTTGAGCTTTAGGTTGTTGGGGTTTAGCTGCAACCTTTCTTCATTCTTAAAGCCTATTCCATGCTTGTTTGATTTCAAGTTAACAAGAACATCATTCAAGTTTTTGTGCGAAGAATTAAACTTATCTAATGTGCCTTTAAGCCTACTTACTTCATTCTTAAGAAGCAAACAAGAAGTGCAATTTCTAGTAGAGCTTTCGGGCTTATCGGAACTTCTTTTTCCAAAATACTTGTTTTCCTCTTTCAGCTTCTCATTTTCTAAAACCAGTTTTTCTAAATCCTTTTCTTTCAAAGAAAGCTGTTTTTGAAAATCCTTTTCTTTTAATGAAGCATTTTCTTTTATGCCCTTAACAGTTTTTGAAGCCTTAATAAACTCAGCATATAATTCATCAAAAGCAGTTCGCATTTCTTCAAGAGTACAGAAGTTTTTAGACGAAATTTGACATACCTCATCTTTGTTGTCTTCTTGTGCCATAAGGCAAAGATTTGCTGCTTCGTCTTCTTCTCCTTCGCTTGACTCATCTCCGGAGTCGCCTACCCAAGAAATGTATGCACGTTGCTTTTTAACAGGTTTCTTCTCCTTTTTGATGTTTGGGCAATTTGATTTGATGTGCCCGGTTTCACCACATTCATAGCACTTGATTTGTTCGCCTTGCTTTTTGCCCTTGCGTTCATACTCCTTGCGCATGAACTTTTGAAATCTTTTGATAACGAGTCCAAACTCGTTGTCTCCTTCCTCATCAATTTGCGGTTGGCTTGTGCTCGCCTTTAGAGCTATTCTTTGCCTCCTTTGATCATCAACAAAAGGGTTAAGAATAGTAGATTCATAGGTTTTAAGGTTACCTCTTAGTGCGTCGATGGTGACGTTTGAAACGCCAATGGATTCTTGAATTGGATCGGCCTTTGATCTCCATGCCGGTGTGAGACTTCTAAGAATTTTTCGAACGAGCTCTCTATCCGTGAATGTTTTCTTGAGAGCATGTAAGTCATTTACGATTATTGAAAATCGCTCAAACATTTTGTCCACCTTTTCACCTTCCTTCATGTGAAATAATTCATAAGAATGGGTTAGGAAATCAATTTTTGCTTCCCTTACCTGGTCTGTACCTTCGTACGTGACTTCTAGCTTGTCCCACATCTCCTTTGCCGTTGTACAACACGATATTTTCCTGTAATCGTCAGCATTAACAGCACAATATAATAAATTTATTACTTTAGCATTATATTGAACCTTTCGGATGTCATCCGCGTCATACTCATCCTCGGACTTGGGAACCCATTCGTTTTCCACCTTCTTTGTTGGAATTTGGTTTCCCTTCATTATCACCTTCTAAAGGTGAAAGTTGTTGGACTGAACAAAGATCTTCATCCTTTCCTTCCAGTACGTGTAATTTGTACCGTTGAATAGAGGTGGTCGTGTGGAGCACTGTCCTTCTTGAATTCCTGCAAAAGAATCACGAGTAGAAGCCATGGATGGTTCTCTCAAACTGTTAAGTTTTCAGAGAGTTGGGCTCTGATACCAATTGTTAGATAATACGCTTAACGCTAGAGGGGGGGTGAATAGCGTTATAATAAAATTTAGCGTAAACTTGCGGAAATTAAAATTTGCAGGAAGTAAGTAAGTGCGATAAATAATAACTTACACACAGATATATCCTGGTTCACCACAACGTGTGGCTAGTCCAGTCCCCGAGAGACTCTCTCGAGATTTTCCACTAACGTGTCAAGCTTCCGGGTGCTTAACAAACCTTTACAACTTGAGGACGCAAGCCTCAACACCTTTGCTCGGAGTTACAACACTCCAAGACTTCAACCAAGGAAACACAAGTTCCTTACAACAAGAGAATTACAATTCTCTTACAAGTGTATACAACACTAAAACACTCAAACAAAATACTCCTTAATGAGTAGATATGAGTAAAAGAAGTAAGCTCTGGATCACAACAACTTTGGACAAGAATATGGCTCTCAAAAGCTTTATGAAATTGAATATAAAATGATAAACAAAAGTATGCAAGCTTATAGCAATGTAATGATCAGTTGTAGTATGTTGTTGTGTTTAAAACACTGAAATGAAGCTGTATTTACAGTTGAAAAAACTTGGCATTACCGTTGCCTAATTGCCAATTAAGAGTTGCTGATTTTACTCACTGACAATCGATTGTCAAACCCCAACAATCGATTGTCTGCCAGTCAGATCAAAATTCAATCCCAGATTTTACGCTTGACAATCGATTACTTACAATTCATAATCGATTACTGGCAACGTTCAAAAAATCCTTTCCAGATTTTACCACAAACAATCGATTGTTCAGAATCAACAATCGATTACTCAGCAACGTTCAAAAAATCTTTTCCGGATTTTAATCAAAACAATCGATTATACAAAATCAATAATCGATTATCAAATAATGTTCAAAAAATCTTTTCCGGATTTTAATCAAAACAATCGATTATACAGAATTAATAATCGATTACCTGACGGTATTTGAAAACTTTACGACAACGGTCAGCTTCACAATCGACTGCACAAAGTCAACAATCGATTACTTATCAGTTTTTGAAAAACATTTTAGACACTGCCTCTTGACAATCGATTGTTATATACTCACAATCGATTATTTAATAAATTTGAAAATCACTCGAAGTCACTGCCTCAACACAATCGATTGTCATTAGTTCACAATCGATTATTTTGTGACTTTGAAAAATCTGAAGGACACTGTCTCTTCACAATCGATTATTCTGAGTTTTGAAAAACTTTGATGGACACTGCCTCATCACAATCAATTGTCATAAGGTTCACAATCGATTGTCATGCAGGATTGAAAAAACCTGATGTTCACTGCCTTAACACAATCGATTGTCATTAGTTCACAATCGATTGTCATGCAGTCTTGGCTCAACATAATCGATTATCATAAGTACATAATCGATTATCTTAGTCCAGTTTTCAGAGGCATGTATGAAAATCATTTTGACTCATGTAAATGTGCATGATTTAAAAACATTTAGCATTAAATTAAATATGCATGATTTTGGAAAATAGTTTTATGAGAGAAGCCATGTTACGAGTCAAGTTGTAGGATCAAGATCACAATTAAGAATGACTCAATTAAACTATAAAACTTTGTCTTGAGCTTGAATCTCGATATATATCAATTGTGCGCTTGTTTCTTGAACTTCGTCATATATCAATTTTCGCTTCGTTTGTCATTCATCAAAACCTATACAAAAGAACACACGTTTTAGTATATTGCATTGAGAACGTGTTTCCAACAAAGTCAACCACGCCCGAGCTTGCAAATACGAAGTGACTTCATTCAAACTCACATAATGAGATCCGACCTCGCTCGGATCAAGCAAACTAGATCCACACGCATTCAAATTTCCAATTAAAAGATCAAGGACTCATCACAGAGAAATCCGAATATCTTCTCCCCCAATAACTGCGCCTTCTCAGCTTCAAGAGATGCAACTTGTTCTCGAAAGCTCGAAGCATTTCGATCAAGGTCACCAATTCGCTCCTCGATCCATGCCTCCATCAGTGTAGCCGTCACCCTCTCAGATTCTTGCTCGGACGTGAGGAGGCGGATAGTGGCTTCTAGGGCCTCCGTCCTCGCAAAAGCCCAAACTCGAGCACCCGTCCTTGCACTCTGCGGCAACCCCTTTACCCACCTCAAGCTCCTCGTCTTTGGTGTGAAGTAGCTCCTAAAGATCATTACATCTGTGGATAGACAGCATCAGTTCCTCATCTCTTTTCTCCAACTCCTCTCTGGAGGACTGGGTACTAGCGCTTCCTCTAAGTAACTCGCACACCTCACGATACCTGTTGCGACACCGCCGATACTTCTCATCAATTTAAAAAAAAAACCTTAGCCCGCATCTCGACCCTACGAGCGCTCTCGATCTCAAGCATGTAAGTCTAAAAAAAGAGAGGGGAAAAAGAGTCAATAAAGACAAAGGTCACAAAACAAAGAAAACAAAAGGTAACTCACCATTAGGCCCATCGCGGCCACACCGCGTGACAACCCAGAGTCGCTGACCTCCTGAAGAAATCCATTTTCAAGTGGCGGAGCATAGAAGATCGAACTATGGCATCACGAAATCCACCGTGTCCTGCAACAGATTGATATCCGATGGAATTTCAAGTATGCGGGAAGGGCATTCCTCTCTTACCACAGACCTGGTAAAGCCCTCCCCAAACATCATTATGTCCTCAGGTTCAATGTCGGAGTTGGATTCATAGCCCTCAACCATGACGCCATTCCCACTCTCATTGGCCGAAGAAGGGGAACAGTTTTGCCGAGATGTCGATGGGCCACCCGAAATATTAACGGTAGCCTCGGAACTCCATCCCCCCACCACAATAGCCCCTTGAGCGCTCGCAGTGGGTCTTATCACCACATCTAGGCTGGCACCACCACCAATTTCGGGTACCATCAAAGCAAGGTCACTCTCGAAGTCGTTACGGCTAGAGAAGCCCCTTCCAACACTACCTTTCGTCTCTTCGGCGGGGCCTCCATATTACCGGGGCGAGAAGATTCACCCATTGGACGGACTGCAGGGATCGATGTTTCCGGTTGGGGAGTAACCTCCAAGCGTACGGCTTTGGACGTGGGCGCGGTCTGACGAGCGGTCAAGCTCTCTACACCTCACCTGTAGTAGCTCTTGGTATGGATCGGGTAGAGGGCACCGGTTGATGGAATGCGAGCTGACGATCCCTCGTCCTTCTCACTCCTCTCCGACCTTTCAATAAGGAAGGATTTGATCATATAACGACAAGGTAAAAAAGAAAAACTGTGAAGCAGAGGACAAAGCAAAACCACAGCGAGCCAACTCACCAGTAAGAGGCTTGCACCCAAACTTTTCGTAAAAAGGCACCCACACAAGTCCCCATCGTGTGGGGGAAAATTGCGCTCACCCACTCACGGATATCAGCAACTAGTGGGGAAGGAAGTCTCTTGGCTACAAAAACAAAAGCAAATCCTCAGTGAAGTCGTTAAAGGGAGATGATCGATGATCGCCTTAAGAAAAAATTGCACAAAGTAAACGGAAAGGAAAACTCATGAGCGAAATTCCACGTCTCAGGAAACCCTGTTCGGTTTGACATGACGTGCTCTGTTTGGACATAGAAGAATCTCTCCTAAACACAGAGATTGGCCTCATCATCCGTCTTCACCACCAAACTCTTGGTCGTTTGATGACACATATGAATCACTGTACCACGAAGAAAATGGGGGGCGAAGAGGTGGAGCATGTGCCCTAGGGAGATTCCTCGACCGGTCAGCTCTCATACTTGATGAGCATAAGGAAGAGCTTGTACGCATACGGAGAGAGGTGAGCGGGGCACACCTCATAGTAGCGGCAGAAATCCACCACCAAGGAAGGAAAGGAAGGTATGTACCCAATGACAAAGTGATATACGTAAAACGCACAGTAGCCCAGACGATGTAAATGCACTATATCCTTATATGCTGGCACCATCTCAATGTGATCGGGAATCCCCCATTTGTCTGTGAACGCCGTGATCGCCTTAGCATCCATCGTCGAAGGAACGGCCTTCAGTTCATCTCCGGCGGGGCTGTTCAAATCGGTCCTCACCTTCCCCAGGCGGGGAACCACCTCATCCACTGTCAGAAACCCCTCATATTCCACCACTTCCACTCCGTCTTCGAGTAAGGATACGTCATTCTCTGGCATCGGATCACCTACAGCTTTATCGGAGTGAGAAGAAGTACTAGACATTTGTTTTGTTTGATCAAAATAAAACAAAGATGATGAAGGAAAAAGACATTGGTCACATCGAATCCCAGCAGAAGCAAGAATAGGAGAGATTAAGAAAAGAGGAGAAGACATGTGAAATTCTCTCTTAAGTAATTGAAAAATATAACATTCAAATGAGAGGCTCCCCTTATTTATAGGGATATAAATGTCATGTGCAGGAAAACCAAGAGCCGATGGTTAGAAAATGGAAAGGGCACGGGAAACGACACAATACCTAGAAAATGTGCTCCATAATGACACATGGGGAATATTGATGACAAACTGAACTGGCGTGACGGTCCAATTTTGAACTGACGTAACGGTCCGATATGATTCTCGAAGAGTCGCGACGCTACCTTGCGAGAGGTTCTCACCCCTCGCCTAAAGCATTCATATTTCTCCCAATTTTTGAATCAACAAAGTTCGCCCATCAAGCTCGACAAGAGGCAACCCCAACGGGCAGAGGAACTAAATGTATGGGTCAAAATCCGACCACACATGGATTAAGGCTAAAAGGAACGGTAAGAGGTCGACTAAGTCGTGGTCATACCTACAAGATATAATAACAACGAGCACCTCGATCTCTGCCGAGATCACGCCGCCAAAAAGCTTGTATGGCAAAGTAAACATAGTGATACTTGAGGGAGGCGACGTATCGTACAATCAAGGGATGAAGGCATTCTGGCTAAGGACTGTTGGAAAAAAAGGAATATTAATAATATATATAGGAAGTAAGGAGATAAGAAGAAGGGGTCTTCCCCTCCTAGAGGGAGAGAAGATTTAAAGAAAACCAAGAAAAGATTTAGATAGCAAATACAGATCTCTGTAATAGTGATTATTGAGTCAAAGACGATAGATCTCGTTACTGTCGATGGCATGCCATCTTTTCCGTCTTTATCGCCACATTACGGAATAATATGTCAAGAATGTAAGCCTATCTTCTTTATTTGAATCTTATATGATCCCAGAAAGTTTATAAGCTTGGTTATAACTTACTCTCTTATTCGATGTGCTTAGATCTAGAGTTAAGTATCCTTCGCTAAGATTTATCCTCTATTTTCTTCATTAATTAGTTTAGCAAAAAGCTTAATACTTTTTGGTCAAAAAATCTCGACCATAAAAGTACACATACCATGTGAACTTGTGTCATACCTTATAAAGCTCTTCACTTTCCTCTTTCATTATGATGTGGAATTCGCCGAAGGTGATATGTGTACCCTTTCTTCAAAAGTTTGCCAGCCTAGAAGTCTGACAGACACAGTGGCGAAGCCAGGAATTTCCTCAAGGGTATTCAAACTTGAAATAAGTAAAAACAATTCTGACAAAGGGTGTTCAATATATGTTATGTACATCTAAAACCTAATATTTTATTTGTATACATAATGTAACTTTCCAACAAAGGATGGTCAATTAACCACCCTAAACAATGTGTGACTTCGCCCATCTCCTGCCTGTCCTGCCCTTCTTCATGGGTATCATAAACAATCTCCAGCTTCGTTTCTCTTCCTCAACCAATTAGTGGTTACCACACGCTAAATTAATTATTTATCCCAGTCCGAACCCCATGCGTTGATGTTACAATTTGATAGAGTTTTGTTGGGTAAGATATGAGTAAATATCCAAAGATGCAAGCAAATGTTGGTTAAAGTTAGACTATAAAATATCAAGGTATAAAGTTAAGTTATCAAATAAATTAAGCGATGAGTCACATGCAAAAATGTTTCAGTTTATAACTGTAATCAAATGAAGACTAAATCAATACTAAAGTAAACTAGATATCGGGGTATACATTTGTATGTGCATTATTTATATAAATCGGCAGGGAGCAAACAAAAATACAGGAACAGTGGGATATCACTGGAGTGAAAAAGAAATTAAATTAATGTTGTTGAGGATAATTGTTAATCCTTGACTTACCAGACTGAAAAGATCTTCTTATTTTTTACTTAATGAAATGAGATTGAAATTTAATTAATTGAACAACAGTTCCAATAGCAGAACGCGTTTTATCCAATTTTTGCAAGACTTGCAAAGGAGGAATGCAGGTAGCTGTCTATTTCCAAGCTTATATATTTCCTGCAAAATCCACTTTGCTTGCTTAACCAAATTTTTAATTATCAAAATATTCCTTTTAGCTACACAATCTTTGGTGATCTAGGAAAGATCTATCACTTATCTGAAACTTCTAAATGCATGTTATCTACACTAGACATAGTCTTATAATATGTTTTTAGGACTTTTTATAACATTAACACACAATATATATTATACCTTGATATCCAATATATGTTAAGAAAGATCAGACGTCAAACATGTTTTCGACCCGAAAAGCTCCCGAATGAAGGCTTGCGCGACACTCGACGTTAACACTCCCAAATCTGGAAATCCTAATCACGCGAATATTAATTTTCACTCAAATTTCGAGGTGATAATTTTTTTGTTTTTATTTTTGTTCATGCGTATTCAGTATTAGAAAATTCCAAAAGATTATGAAAAGAACTCCATCAACATGTGAATACAAACATCATGTTATGATTCTTATCTATTATCTTCAAGTGACTGCATAGTACACTTACAAGATTGGTCTTTGAATTATCCTGTAGTCATATCTTACTTTCTTATATGCAGAATGAATTATTGTAGGCACTCGGGAGTGTGTAACGGGTAAGATCGATGTAGTACAAATATTATAGGAACATATGTACTATGGTACATTGAACGTGATTAAAAAAATCTATAAAAGGGAAGGTCAAACAATAAAATATCAAAGAGCACCAAGGTCTCTATATCTTTGGAAAATGTAGAGATTAAATTGATAATATAGCACAACTGCATAAAAAGTAAAAAAAGCTACTCAACTCTCTTTTACTTGGGACCCTTGTGCTTCTTAAATTGCATCCATTTCCAATAATCTGCACATTCGTACCCTGATTGCATCATATAATTGTTGTGCATCAGTACAAAAACCTTCAAAATGTACCTCATGTGGCTTTCATCTCTCCACGGTTCACACTTGTCCCTAACCCTAGCTATTTCCTATATTAAGTTCCTAGCGCACTATGATATGATAAATGATTTTTTTCCCAAAAGGTGTCTTGGAGCAACGGTATTACTTTCTCGTATCATTTATGAGTTTTAGCCGTAAAATCATATACAATTATTTGCATTAGGACTGTATTGGGCAAATTTGGTTCCTTACACCCGCATATGATCCGCATACGGCCTCACTAAAGAAAGCGGCTTTATCGTGGTCGACTCAAGTAAGGCCGGCCCCAGTCAATGAACGGACCGAGTGACGTGACTCGTTATAACGTCACATCAAGCTCTGACACTCGTATATCGAGGCCACCAACTCTTGTATTTTCTTTGTATTATTTCGAGGAAGGTCCCTTAGTATATAAAAGGGACCTTCTCCCTTTGTAAAGACTCATGTGTATTTCATTACTGAAAATATACAACTCTCTCTCTCTTGTGAAAAACGCCTGTTATACATCACACTGCTCTTATATCTCGATTTTTACATTATAGTCATTATTTTCTATCATCTAACATTCTCTAGATCACATTATCTTTGATTCCAATTAATCCGTATCATTTTTTGATTGTTATAAAGCTATTTAAGTATTCGAATAACTTTTTAGCCAAACAATTTGGCGCCGTCTGTGGGGATTTCGAGAATCAAGCTGTAGTTTGTTTCTAGAGATCCTTCGAAAAGCCACTCTATACAACCTAAAATGGCTGAGAACAACGCTAGAATGAAGGCTATCTTGGAGGTTAGAACAGACCTCACAGGCACTCTCAACGTGGCTGCCGAAGGAGATGCCCTACACACAATCCCCAGTACTTTGATAGGCGTGGAAGCCTTACCCTCCTCATCAGAAGACCTGGTGGTGCCATGAGAAAGAGAAGCTTCAACATCTACCACTAAGGAAGCACCCCCAGAAATAAAGAAATTACTGGAAGAGTGGCTGACAAGCACTCTGAACAGTCTAGCCAAGAAACCACCTCAAAATGATAGATGCACCCCAGCAGCAGATCATGTCGCAACCGAAGATGAGCTCGAGGTCACAAGAACAAACAACGTACCCGTCAATGTCCAAGCCAACGACGGAACGCTCGCAGCCATCCTCAAGAAGATGGAAGAAATGGAAAACGAGAACAGGTTGCTCCGCGACCAGATGTAAGAACACCAAGAAAGGGTGGATAAGATCCCAGGCGCGCCTAAGTTGCTACCAAATCGATACATGGGGAGGTTCGTTGAACAACCCTACACGGAAGGAGCCGTGCCATACCCCGTCCTAAAAACCTTCAAAATTCCCCCTAGTTGAAAGTATATGACGGGACCACCGATCCCGAGGACCACCTGATCCACTATGTTACAGCCGTCAAACGCAACGACTTATCGAAAGAGCAGGTACCATCCGTACTTCTGAAGAAGTTCGCTGAGACGCTGACAGGAGGGGCCCTAACGTGGTACTCACAACTACCGGCCAAGAGCATCTCAACCTTTGAGGAGATGGCGGATAAATTCGCTACCGCCCATGCGGGGGCGAGGAAGGCGGAAGCACGAGTCACCGACATTATTACTGTGCGCCAAACCCCAGGAGAAGGACTCAAGGAGTTCCAAGCCAGATTTAACAGAGTTAGAATGAGCCCACCAAACGTATCCGAAGGCATGGCAGTTTTGGCCTTTCAGAACGGGCTCAGCAGAGATGGATCGAAGGCGACCAAGAAGCTACTCAGCCATCTCCTGAAATATCCCCCCCACCACCTGGGAAGAAATACACAACGCCTATTGCGCCGAGGTACGTGGGGATGATGATGACCTTAACGGCCCGACCCGAAGGTTGACAACAGTGCACCCAGAAATCCGAAGGGACCGGCACAACGAGGGAAGGCGGGAACAAATCCACGCCTCAACAGGGAAAGACATCAATCATACATCAGGTCCTCACACCCGCCACCACCGAGGCATGCAAATGCCTTGCAACGATATATCGCTCCACTAAGGAACGACAAAGGTACGCCCCCTCCATTATCTACACATAACTTTTATGTGTCTCCTTCAAAGGTAGTGTACACACTAGAAAAGCTGGGCAACAAAGTGTAATGGCCAGCAAAGATGAAGTCAGACCCCGCCACCAGAAAGTCAAACGCCCTGTGCGAGTTCCACCAAGAACGGGGGCACAGAACGGAGGACTACATAGGTCTCCGCCAGGAGGTAGTCCGAATGCTGAACCAAGGGCTCTTGAAAGAGCTGCTCAGCGACAAAGGAAAGCTCAACTTCGCACGAGGGCAGGAACCGCACCATGGGCCACCAAGGCCGCCCTTACCAATACGCACCATTAGCATGATCATTGGAGATGGCAATGCTTCAGCGATCAATCACGTCAAGTTCACCACCACCCACAAGATGAAGCGTACTATCGCCCATGAATGGTATGATAACTTCGAATAAAGTATCACATTCGATAAGTCTGATGCCGACGGTTTGTGTTTTCCTCATTATGATGCCATAGTTATTACATTACGCATACTAGATACTGATGTTAAAAGGATCATGGTCGATGATAGAAGCGGCGCATGCATCATTCACCCAAGAGTCCTTGCACTCATGGGACTCGAGAATAAAATAATCTCGCGTTGCATTACACTAACAGGTTTTAATAATACAGTGGAAAGAACCTCAGACGAGGTGACGCTGCCCATTCTTGCAGGTGGAGTCACGATAGAAACCATCTTCCACGTGATGAACCAAGAAACAGCATACAATGCCATTATTGGACGCCCGTGGATACATTCCATGAGAGCCGTCCCCTCCAGCTTCTACCAAGTAATCAAATTCCCAACCCCATGGGGAGTGTACATACGGGGAGATCCCTGCACCGCCCAAGAATGCTATAAGATAGCCCAGGATTACACACATACCAAGAAGCTCCAAGGAGCAAGTGCAGAAGCATAGCAATCAGCCATGTCGGGGACTAAGGTCCATCCGACAGAGAACGCCATCGAAGATCCTGAGGAGGTCGAGGCTAGCAAGGCAACGGTCGAAGACCTCGACCCCGTTCAGCTAAACAGCAGCGACCCCATAAAGAAAGCATACATAGGCCACGGCCTATCAAACCCAGGTAAGTACCGTGAATTTATATCTAACCATGCGGATCTGTTCACTTTTTCTCATGCAGATAAGCCGAGAATTCCACGAGAAATTGCCTCTCACAAACTCAATATCGACCCATTGCACCCACTCGTGCGGCAGATAAGAAGAAAATTCAACGCCGCCATTAACAAAGCAGTGAGCGAAAAAGTAGACAAACTGCTAGCCAATGGCTCCATCAAGGAATCCAAGTACATGGAATGGGTCGCCAACGTCGTAATGGTCAAAAAGAAGAATGGGAAGTGGTGGATGTGCGTGGATTTCACTGAACTAAATAAAGCGTGCCCGAAAGACTCTTTCCCGCTACTCCCACATCGACCAGCTGATAGACGCGACAGCATGCCATGAGCTGCTAAGCTTCCTTGATGCGTATTCCGGCTACAATAAAATCATGTTGGCCGAAGAAGATCAGGATTAAGACAACTTTCATCACCCATCAGGGGACGTATTGCTATAAAGTAATGCCCTTTGGGCTCAAGAACACAGGGGCCACTTACTAGAGGCTGGTGACGACAATGTTCAAAGAACAACTCGTCAAAACAATGGAGGTCTACATCGATGACATGTTGGTCAAATCATCGAAATAGGAGGGCTACCTCACCCACCTGAAAGAAGCCTTCGAAATACTAAGGAAGTACGGCATAAAACTGAACCCCGAGAAGTGCTCTTTTGGAGTAGCGTCGGGAAAGTTCCTAGGATTTCTGGTATCACAAAGGGGCATCGAAATGAACCCTTACTAGATCAAAGCCATAGAGGCCATCCCATAAACGCTAAGCAGCAAGAAGCAAGTGCAGAAATTAACAGGCCAAATAGTTGCTCTCTCCCGGTTCATCTCACGCTCCTCCGACAGATGCCACAAGTTTTTTGGTGTACTGAAAAAAGACCAGGGACTGCAATGGAATGGAGATCGCATAGAAGCCCCGAGGAACTTAAAAGCATACTTATCATCATCGCCCCTACTGGTAAAGGCCAACCCAAGAGAACCACTACTGGTGTATTTGGCTGTATCGGAGGTCGCAGTCAGCGCCGTCCTAGTGCGCGAAAATAAAAGTACGCAATCTCCTATTTATTATATCAGCAAAACTATAGTGGTTGCCGAAACCCGGCATCCCCACCTTGAGAGATTAGCCTTAGCACTTGTAGTAGCTTCACGAAAGCTACGACCGTATTTCCAGTGCCATCTCATACGGGTGGTGACGACCTTCCCTCTAAGGAGCATCATGCACAATCCCGAACTCTCAGGGCGACTCGCCAGATGGGCCATCGAGCTCAGCGAACATGATATTACGTACCTCCTAAGAGCCGACTTCAAGTCACAAGTCTTAGCCGACTTCATCGCCGACATTAGCGCGGAAGTCCTGCCAAGGGCGGAACTCGAGGGACAACGCGCATCCTCTGAAAACGACCTATGGGTCCTTTATACGGATGGCGCCGCCAATGTATCGGGATCGATATTGGGACTCGTTCGTGAAGTCCCCACGAGAAAAATGATTTGCCAGTCCATACGATGCCCAGAAATGATTAACAACGAGGCCGAGCACGAGGTCGTTATTGCAGGCATGAAGCTGGCCACTAAGTATGGAGCTCGCCGAATTCTCCTCCACTGCGACTCCCAGATTGTGGTAAACCAGATCGCTGGGACTTATCAAATCAAGGAACAGAGGTTACAAAAATACCATTCGGAAATCCATAGGCTGATGACTACATTCGACGAATGCCGCTTCGAAAAAAATTCCCAGAGCACGGAATATCGAAGCGGACGGCCTGGCAAAGTTGGTTGCCTCCACCAAGAGCGTCAACAAAGAGAGTGTTGTCACACTCCTCCACTCAGTTATTGATCACACCGAGGTAATTTCCTTAAACCTGAATTGGGACTGGCACAACCAGTTCATATCTTACTTGCAGGACGAGATACTCCCCTTGATAAAAAAGCAGCAAAAAAGCTCCGCGTACAAGCCGCCCGATACAGCGTGATCAATGACGACCTTTATAAAAGGATGTTCGGTGGCCCCCTAGCCAATTGCTTAGGACCGCAACAAGAAAGATATGTACTCGAAGAAGTACACGAAGGCCATTGCGGCACCCACACTGGCAATCGTGACCTCGTTAGGTGCATCATACGCGCCGGCTACTATTGGCCCACCATGAAGAAAGAGGAAGCGGAATACGTCCGCCGATGCAAGTAGTGCAAAAGGTTCGCCCAATGATACACCAACCAGGAGAACCCCTTCATTCCGTCACATCTCCCTAGCCATTCATCAAGTGGGGGATGCACATAATAGGCTCGCTACCCCCAGGACGAGCAAAGGTATGATTTTTACTTATTTTAACTGACTATTTCTCAAAGTGGGTGGAATCAGGTGCATACACACAAATACGCGAGCAAAAAGTCATCACCTTTATTTGGAAGAACATCATATGCCGCTTTGGCATCCCCAAAGAAATCAGCTGTGATAATGGGCGCCAGTTCATCGGTCAGAAACTGACCGAGTTCTTCAAAAAATAGCGCATCAAAAGGATAACTATCCACACCATACCACCCCGCCGCTAACTGTCAAGCGGAGTCCTGCAACAAAACAATCCTGAACATACTCAAAAAGAAGCTCGAAGATGCCAAGGGACTATGGCCTAAACTACTACCCAAAGTCTTGTGGGCGCACAGAACCATGCCCAAATCCAGCACTAGAGAAACCCCATACTCACTGGTTTATGGAACCGACGCGGTCATACCTATCGAAGTGGGTGAACCCAGCTTAAGGTACTCACACGCCAGCGGAACAGAAAACGACATCAGCAGGCTCCAAGATCTGGATGAAGCCGAAGAAAGAAGAGAAATGGCCCACGTGAGAATGGTATCCCAAAAACAACAAGTCGAAAGAAACTACAACAAAAGGGAAAAAATAAGGCTGCTCAAAGTAGGTTATTACGTCCTCAAAGCCAAGACTCTGGCCTCAAAAAACCAAAGTGAAGAAAAATTGGGCACAAACTGGGATGGACCCGACAAAATCACGGCGGTGGCCGGGAAAGAAGCATTCCAGCTAGAGACAATGGAAGGAAAGACACTCCAAAACAACTGGAACGTCGCTCACCTCAAACGTTTCCACTTCTAAAAAGGTGACACCTGAGCCGTACTCTTTTTCCCTTACCCGAGTTTTGTCCCAATTGGGTTTTCTTGGGAAGGTTTTTAACGAGGCGGCAAAGGGGTCACCTGGAGATGTTTGTAGCGCAAGTGTATCATGTCCACCTCTCCATGTACTCTCCAAGCCATACATGATACAGGGACTGGATTAGTGTCATCTCCAGATATATAGACAGATATATAGAAAGGCTACGGCCACCTCAAGTGCATAGAAAGGCTACGGCCATCTCCAAATAAATGAAAAGGCTACGGCCATCTCCAAATGAATAAAAATGCTACGGCCATTTCCAATGAATGAAAAGGCTACGGCCATCTCCAAATGAATGAAAAGGCTACAGCCATCTCCAAATGAATGAAAAGGCTACGGCCATCTCCAAATGAATCAAAAGGCTACGGCCATAATTTTATATGGCTAAGGCGATTAGTCTACGCCCTTTATTTCACATGGCTATGGCCATCGATTTGCATGGCTAAGGCCATTAGGCTACAATCTTTATTTCACATGGCTATGGCCATTGATTTGCATGGCTAAGGCCATTAAGCTACAGCTTTATTTCACATGGATATGGCCATTGATTTGCATGGCTAAGGCCATTAGGCTATGGCCTTTATTTCACATGGCTATGGCCATCGATTTGCATGGCTAAGGCAATTAGGCTACGGCCTTTATTTCACATGGCTATGGCCATCGGTTTGCATGGCTACTAAGGATATTAGGCTACAGCCTTATTTCACATGGCTACGGACATCGATTTGCATGGCTAAGACCATTATGTTACGGCCTTTATTTCACATGGCCATGGCCATCGATTTGCCTGGCTAACGCCATTAATCTACGTCCTTTATTTCACATGGCTATGTCCATCGATTTGCATGGCTAAGTCCATTAGGCTACGGCCTTTATTTCACATGGTTATGGCCATCGATTATCATGGCTAAGGCCATTAAGCTGCGGCCTTTATTTCACATGGCTATGGCCATCGATTTGTATGGCTAAGGCCATTAGGCTACTGCCTTTATTTTACATGGTTGTGGCCATCGTTTTCATCGGGCTACGGCCTTTATCTATACATGGCTAGGGCCATTGTATTCACAAGGCTACGGCCGCCTATTTTATATGGCAAAAATCATCAGGCTAGCTTTACACGGCTATAGCCCACAAATTCCAAGAAGCTACGGTAAAGAAAAGTACGACGACATGACAAAAGGTAGAAATGATTAGTTACAACAAATATTATATGTTTTTACCAAAGGGAACAAACACCCCAGATACAAAAATCAGTATGTACAAGCAGATTTACAAAGACCCTAAGAAACCACTATTTATATAGCTCGGCCTGGCCCTCAGGTGGCCCGTCCTCATTTCGGGGAAGGTACGCCCCGGAAATACAAGAGCTGGATTCCAAGCAATTGATGTATGCCGAGTTGCCCCCCTCCCGGGCCGGTGATTCAGGACCATAGCCTGCCGCCTCACGAGCAACTCTAACTAGTTGGCGCTGGTTCTCAACCTCCGCTTCAGACGCTTGACCAGCTACCAGGAATTCCTCAAGCACGACCAGCCTGGCCTCTGCATACACCCGTATCTCGTGCGCCTCACGAGACGTATGGACTTGTGCGAGAGCCAGCTTAAGCTCCTCGACCTCGGCCTTTGTGGCTTTGAGTTCCTCTGTTATAGCCGCCACCCGGGTGCACAATTCTGGCGCCTCCTCCTCCACAACACGATCGAGCTGCATCCTCGTGCTTGGCCTGGATAAGGACCTCCATCACTGCGGCCCGAGCAACAGCGGCCATGAGTTGTTCATCAACCTTTTCCAGCTCGACCACTCTTTTCATTAATTGCGCCTCGTACTCCACTTGACCCTCACGAACACCCCTAAAGTTGGGTTCCTGCTTGTACATATCAGTCAGGGTTTGATGCACCTCGCGCGTCTTATTGTACTTCTGCGCTAGCCGGTTGTATTTGGCCATCTTCTCTTTCCGACGCCGATCCCTCTCCACCTCCAAGACAAGAGTCTGGAAAAGAAACAAAGTAAGTACAGGAAAACCATAACTTTACAAAAGAAAGGTCACGAAGCAAGGCAAAGGCATACTTGTAGAGCCGCACCTACCACCTTTTGGGCCAAGACATTATCACTATGCTCTGCCAAGGTGGCACGCTCGGCACCGGCACACATGAGCGTCATACTGGAGGATGCCTCCTCACAGTTCTCCAAAAAATTATAATGACTTGGGATCACTGTACGACGAAAACATTGACCGGCCATCATCTCCACCCGGTCCAAGGACCTGCTTCCTCTGTTTGCGCTTTCTGTGGCTTCCCCCGAGCTCGCCACGTCCAAGTCTTCACTTCTCCTCGCCGCGACCTCCCTCCTAAGATCAACTTTTCCTGAGCGAATAGCCTCTGCCGTAAAGGCCGGCCTTGATACAGGGCGGGATGTCCTAGCCTTTCCCGACTGGGTAGCAATGGCCTTGCCAGTGAGAATCTGACGCTGCCTCCTCTCCAACGTATCCTCCTCTTCACGGTCCCCCTCCGCGGGACGCAGAACGGGCTCAGAGAGGGTCGGCACGGCAGAAGGCGTCCTTATGGGGGCAATTTTAGGAATAGCCACTGGCACCTCCATGGGCATCGTCTCAGGTACGACCCCCATCATGACCTCAAATGCTATCTCTTGGGCCGCTTCTAACGTACCATCCTGTCTTGAAGGGGGAGAAGTACTGACCATGGACATGCCGAAGAAGACCACATCCTCCTCAGGATCAGATACCGTCCTAGAAGGACCAGCCACAGTCTTCTTCTTCCGCTGCTTCTTCTTCCTCGCCTTCTTAAAGGCGTCCCGACCTGCCAAAACACATGTGAGACGGGCAAGAAATTATAGTAGCCCCCAAACTATAACAAAAATTAGGTAAAGTCTTTACCAGCCGGGCCGTAGAGCCTAAGTAATTCAGACCAGGAATGGCTTTCCTCTGCAAACGGTATCAGCGCTTGCACCCACGACCTTATATCGTCAACCCTACGAGGAGGGCGAGCAACTACTGCATGAAAACAAGGGAAAACTTTCGACAGTGAGAACCAGCAGTAAGGTCAAATAGTAAACATCACACACGGCAATACTTACATGCGTCATTCCACACTTCTGGAAATCCATCAGGGTTGGACACAAGGTGCTCGGTGTGCACGTAGAAAAACCTCGTCAAGAATTTACGGTTGGCCTTGTCGTCCACCCCCGCCACAAAGCTTTTCTTGCCCTTACTCCTCAACTGGAGCATCGAGCCTCTCATGAAAACCACATTGAACATTTGCAGGAGGTGATGAACGGTCACCTCTTTTCCGGCCTTCGCCGCGTAAATGGATACTACCCTGCATACCTTCAAGGCATACGGGGTAAGTTGGGCCGGGCATTCTCTAAACCAGCGACACAGCTCTTTTGCTAAAGGATAAATCAGAAGGGTGTATCCAATTCAGAAGGCGTGCTCGTAGAAGGCACAGTACCCGGTCCTAAGCACGTTAACATAGTCTGGCCCCGCGGGAACCATGTCAACGTGATCAGGAATATCGTACAACTCCCTGAGAGAGGCGAAGTGGGACAGCATCATCTCACTATGCTCCCAAGGGAGGAGTCTATGCTTATTCAGAAAGACGTTCCTTTTGCTCATATCGCGTGGGAGAAGGTTGGCTGTTGATAGAGCAACAAAAACTTCCTCGGCCTCCTCACCGTCCGAGGATGACGAAGCCCTGGTGGAAGTAACGTCCCTAGTTCTGGTATCGTCACGCTGACGTTTACCATAGTGAATGATATAAGAAAAAGGTATTACGGGTCACAAGTTTGATTCCTGAGAATGAGAATTTCACAGAAGAAAAGAATAGCGAGCACCAGAAAAAGATAAGGGAAAGATTGAGAAAATACTCTCCGAAAAGGATCGAAAGATTAACCTAGTCCAACTCTCCTCCTATTTATAAGAAAGGGTACACGGATATCGAAAGGGCATGATTCAGAAATCGGCGCAGGAAACCTGAACGTCACATCATAACCTGAACCACCTCGGGAGCAGAAGTAATGATCACGCACGTGATCGATGATGTCACCTTAAAAAAAATCCTAAAAGGGGGTAACATGTCAACGGCATGACCTCTTCACACACGAACGCGTCTGTCACAGAGGTATCAACAGGAACGACCAAATTTCCATAGATGTCGAGCACGTATATCTGTCCATTGGAAACGCCTTTCGACTGTGTCCCCAATAACCGGAGGGACTATCTGTATTGGGCAAATTTGGTTTCCTACGCCCGCATATAATCCGCATACGGCCTCACTAAAGAAAGCGACCTTATCGTGGTCGACTCAAGTAAGGTCGGCCCCAGTCAATGAACATCAAGCTCTGACACTCGTATATCGAGGCCACCAATTCTTGTACTTTTTTTGTATTATTTCGAGGAATGTCCCTTAGTATATAAGAGGGACTTTCTCCCTTTGTAAAGACTCATGTGTATTTCATTACTGTAAATATACACATCTCTCTCTCTCTTATGAAAAACGCATGTTATACATCATACTGCTCTTATATATCGATTTTCACATTATGGTCATTATTTTCTATCATCTAACATTCTCTAGATCGCATTACCCTTGATTCCGATTAATCCGTATCAATTTTTGATTGTTTTAAAGCTATTTAAGTATTCGAATAACTTTTTAGCCAAACAAGAACATAACACCTCCTTAGGATTCGGCCCTTCCTCGGATCCTATGTGAACATGAAATGCTTAGTGCATCAAGTTTCTTTTTTTTTTTTACTTTTATTTCCCCTACTTAATAAACTGTTAATGATATAATCGACCCAACTAATTATTTGAGACTGAGATGCTATTGTCTTTGATCTTCAATCTCTCTTTGGCAGCTCTTGAGTCTCTGGAAGGACACTTTGTTTATCATGAAAATGTGAGTAATAATTAAACTTGATTAGTGATTTTAAATATATGTAATTTAGTTCAGTACTAATTAATAATCAAGAAATATGAAGTAGAAATGAAAGTTAAATGTTCCTAAAAATGATTGGGGTCCCCTTTATATAATAGGGGAACCCTAAATAAGGAATATTTTTATTTACAGTAAGGAATATTCTTAGTACACCTATCTAGCCGCCTAGTACGAAATAGTACAATCATATTCCAGGATTTGTGCCATGGCCTTAGGGACATTGCAGGAATCCAACTCGTTTTGGTACAAGTCAATAACGGTACTTTTTCGAGGCCGAGCACACTCGACCTTGTTATGCATCATGTTCCGTCTTCGAACTGGGTTCTGGTCCCTCGAGCTCGAACTTGGACTTCGGACAACCTCTCAAGTATAAAGATCGAAGGCATGCGATCTCGACCGTATACACACTTCATCATGATTCATCAGTTTAGGGTTTAAGTGCTTAACCACTCTATATATACATTAAGCATTTGTTAATTGGAAATAAACAAGAAGATGATCAATAATGTCAATCTTGATTGGTCCTTATTTCAACCAAAGCTCACTCGTTAATTATATAACATGATATCACAAAATAAACATTTTTTTATTGTCAAAGATAACCTTCTCTTGCAAAAGCATTGCTTATAATATAAAATATTACGTACAAGAATGGAGTCTTTTCACAAAAAATTAGTAGTACTGCACGTCTTTAGTGTTAAGTCCCATCAGTACTGAAGAGGGGGAGCAATGACATGTTGAAACTGTTGCAAATTGAGGCTGAGGCTAGAAGACATAAAATATTTTTTGTGTACAAGTGTAATTAAGAGCTGCAACCCAAGTGTCCCGTTTTTCCCAATCAATTAGAAAAGCATCATTTGGATATTCTCCTCTTGCAATTATTAAAGTTTTCTGATAATGTAAAAATAATCCTTAATTAATTAAATGGGTTTCTCCACCAAAAAGTTCCATTAATTTAGCATGTTAGAAGTGGAAAAGGGTTGAAAATTTTATCATTATTTTAAACCCAACATATCATATCTATTGTCTTGTCCACTTTTTGTGCATCATTTATTATGCAACAATAAAAGTAAGTCAGACCCTCATTTAGCTAATTCTTTTCGGAAAAGTTTTTTTAGCAGTTGTTATTATATTCAGTAACATTATTCTTCATATACGTTACTTTATCACTTATGCAATTATTTAATCTTGGAATTCCCTTATATGCTTGTCTATTTTTCCTTTTAGGTAGTTTCGATATATTATCAATTCTATTCAAATAAAAAAAGGTTTCTCACATTATAAATGCTAAAAAAAGAAATCATTTTAAATTAATTTCAGAATAAAAGTATATCTACAAATTTACTTTAAGTTTTGACATTGAACTTTAAAATGTTAGTTTAAGTTCATAAATTTGTAAAACTTGCATAAAAACTATATGACAATGTCTTCATTCATTTTTTAGGCATCTTTAAAATAAAATAGTGTATTAATATTTAATAGTCATATGTTTGTTTCCATTGAGAAAGAATATCGTATATGTTGGGAGAAGACTGCATGTTTGCATTCAAAGTCAGCTTGTATTGGCCAATACATTGGTGAAACCCAACATTTGTGGGTCAAACAATTGTGGGGCCCAAGACATTTAACCGACAAACAGAAGACCTGTTGTGAAGCCCACTTTGGCCCACCAAAGATGGTAAGTTTCATTGTCATACTCATTCGGTCTTCTCTATTAATGGGTTCAACTTTGAATTGTACTAATTTATATTATAATTATTAGTTCATATTTAAATTTACTGAAATTTTAATACATGATCCGCTGAAAGTGAAGGACAGTCCGTTTAAGAAAACCACCTAAAGGATCCCGTTGAAGCATCGTCTTCAGAGTCCCTATCATCCCTCTCTCTCTTCTCAGGCGGGGATAAGTCGAAAGACTGAGCCCGAGAATCGATGGATTAGACTAAAAAAATGGGACAATCCTGGGTAAGGACGAGATGGTTTTCTTTTACAGTACCACTCCCAACAATGGGAGTAGTAGAGCCATCAGCAAGCTTTAGCTTACCCAATGATGTTGATGGCTTAAGTGAAGAGAAAATGGTACTCATACCAGAGTAGTGATCAATAGCACCGCTATCAATGATACACTGTCCACTACTCGAGGCTAGAAGGTCGGAATCTTTTCTACCTCTTTGCACAAAACGAGACTGAGATGACGAAGTGGATGCGCCTTGATTTCCTCCAACTCCTTACTTAATGCCGCAATGGAGAGGGCTTTCAGGGACTGGGGAAGATGGGTGGATTATAGAGCTAGGGTAGGGGCAAATCGAAGGCCCATCAGGATTGGGCATGGACGAGCCTCGACTGGGCCAGCTTTGATGAAAAAAGAAAAACTAGATCTTTACACATACATATATATATATATTTATACTTTTTATCAAAAATTATAAATTTAGATGAACTTGTAATTAAGGCTACATCCGCCCTGATAGTGCGAGTCATCATTTTGTCAGCATGCATTTTGTAATTTCTAATTTCCAATGTCCATGCCTTTAGGCATTGGCAAATGTCAATACCAAAACCAGTACCAACTTGTTTTGAAATTGGTTACCTTAAGAGCTTACCATCACTCGACAAGAATTTATATAAGTGGGTACTGTTGTTTTCTCATTGTCATTGTTCATGCATTGCCCTTAATATTTGGGTAAGAAAGAAAAAGATAGCATTGTCTCATATGTCAACTAGGGGTTATGGTGACATAGAAAGGGTGTGGCAATATGATAAATATTCTTTACCTTTAATCGGAGATTTAAGTTAAATTTTCGAGTCTTCTTCAGGTAGGCTAGCTAAAGTTTTATGAACGCTGAATATTTGAAGCAGACAATATTAGAATATATTGTGTGTATCTTTTTATTATTGGTAGAATATTCTTTTATTATTGTACAGTCTTATAGTTGGTAAGATTTGATTTCTTTAATTATTGTACAGTCCTATAGTTGGTAGGATTTGATACCTCTCTGTACTCTATATATACTTGTTAGCAATACGAAAAAATTAATTCTCCCAAAACTCTCTACATGGTATCATACGCCAGTGGCTTATCGCCAAAGAAACCCTTATTCCCCGCGCCGCCGCTGTCGATGCACTAATCGGCAGCCCGCCGCCGCCGACCTTTTCGGTCCACCGCTTCTCTCCGGCGTCTTTCCGCGCCATCGCTGCACTAACCGGCAGCCCTCTCTCTCTCGACGTTGATCAGCGCCTCTTCTGCCTCGCGCTTCATGGCCGCTACGACATCCAACAATCTTCTCCAGCCGATTGACATCAATGCATCGGGTCAGATCCCACTTAAATTGGATTCCACTAATTACCTGGCGTGGAAATTCCAGTTCCGAACCCATCTTACGGGTTACGACCTCCTCGGCTTCTTGGACGGATCAAAGCCGTGCCCACCAGCCACTATCGTCGACAAGGAGGTAACTTCCCCCAATCCAGCTTATCCTTACTGGATTCGCCAGGACAATCTTATTCTCAGTGCCATCATCTCGTCGATCACATTGACGATCATCTCCTTTATTGCCGCTGCGAAAACCTCTAAAGAGGCATGGGACATCCTCGCGCGCACATACGGCACTGCTTCTCGTGGTCGTATCATGGCTCTCAAACAGCAGCTCCATAATCCGGTAAAAGGTTCTAAATCAGTTACTGATTTTATGCACGGTATTCGCATGATTGGATGAATTATCTCTCCTGGGTGTTACTGTTGATTCTGAGGATCTTATCATTAAGGTTCTAAATGGTCTTGATGATCCGTATATGGAGCTCTCTCATGCTATCCAAGCCCGTGAATCTCCAATCTCCTTTGCTGAATTACATGACAAGCTGTTAAGCATGGAGGCTCAGATTACTGCCCGTGCGCCGGCCACCTCCGCCGCATCTAATTTGTCTCCGTCGGCTGCATTCATCGCCGGACAGCAGTCCGGTCGTAACTGCTTTGGTGGCTGCGGGCGCGACCGTGGCAGCCGTGGTCTATCCTCCGGCCGCGGTGGTTACTCCAACAATGGCCAATCTCGCGGGTACAATGGGAAGTGCCAGCTCTGCAGTGAATTTGGCCACTCCGCGCACCGCTGTCCGTCCTATCCTATTTTCGGCGCAAATCAGCCCCCTTACGGTGGACCACAGCCGCGACTAGCATACGCTGCGTCATCTTATCCGGCTGCTAACACAGCCCATCACTCTCCATATGATTGGATCCTGGACTCTGATGCCACTCATCACATAACCAATGATCTTGCCAACATGTCTCTTCACAGTCCCTACGCTGGTTTCGATGATGTGGTTATCGGAACGGTGCAGGTTTAAAAATTACACATACTGGCCAACTTTTCAGTTATTCATCTCTTTTATTGCATGGGGCTCTCTGTGTTACACATATTCGTAAATATTTGATCTCTGTTGCTCAATTATGTCGTCACAATAATGTTAATGTTGTTTTTTCTGATATTGATTTTCAGGTGAAGGATCGTCGCACGTGGGCAACACTCGTCAGCGGCCCACGTAGGAACGACGCCTACTACTGCCCGGTGGCTTTCTATCGTCCGCCCTCACGGCACAAAAATTCCCTGCGTCATTGTGGCATTCTCGGTTTGGTCATCCGTCAGCTAAAATCCTACGTCATTTAATGTCTTCTGGCAGTATAGCGTCCAGTAGTGTGTGTGATTTTGCTTGTGTCTCTTGCAAGCTTCATAAGTGTCATAAGTTACCTTTCTCTGAGTCAAGTTTATCTTCTACTGCTCAGCTGGAGCTTATTTTTTCTGATGTATGGACCTCTCCAATTATTTCTAATGAAGGATTTAAATATTATGTCATTTTTGTTGATCATTTTTCTAAGTACGTTTGGTTTTTCCCTTTACGACGTAAATCTGATGTCTTACAAACCTTCCCCACTTTTTAGTCCATTGTCGAAAAATACTTCTCTACTAAAATCATTACTCTGTATACTGATAATAGGGGTGAATTCCTAGCTTTACGCTCTTTTCTTGCCTCCCATAGCATCTCACATCTCACTTCACCTTCTCATACACCTCAACACAATGGCTATGCTGAACGTCGTCATCGTCATATTGTCGATACTGGTCTCACCCTCCTTCATTATGCCTCTGTCCCTATCATTTACTGGCCTTATGCCTTTGCCACAGCGGTCTATCTCATTAATCGTCTTCCCAAGACAAATCTCTCGATGCTCTCCTCCTTTGAGTCTCTCTTCCATAAGCGCCCAAACCTTGCCAAACTACGTGTCTTCGGCTGTCAATGCTTCCCTTGGCTTCGGCCCTACACCTCACAGAAAATGGAAACCAGATCTCGTGCCTGTGTCCTCTTCGGCTACTCTACTACTCAAAGAGCCTCTCTATGCATTGATCCCTCAATGTCTAAAATCTTCGTCTCGCGTCATGTCACATTCCATGAAGACGTCTTCCCGTTCTCCAAATTGTCTAACCCCTAGGGGTGTGCATCCGATTTATCGATTCGATTTTGACCCTTATCGATAATTACTTATCGATTATCGATTTGTACATATGCTTATCGTTATCATTTCAATAAGGTTTCGATTTTTTCGATTTCGATTTATCAATTTTTGGGGCTTATCGATTCGGTTATCGTTTACACCAATAAGAAAATTTACGGGATTCCATAAAAAGTATATCGCTATAAACACGCCTTACTTATATGGACAAAAAGAAGCTAAAATAAGACGAGCACCATTTATAGCATACAAATTGTATCAACAAGCACATGCAACAAAACTGAAGTAAGGGATCAAATGTATGCTACCAACACTCCAACGGTATAAAAAACAAAACAAAACAAAATACATCATCACGACTAATTTTGTTTTACATTAATTTGAACTCCATTCCCTTGATCTTTAAATATGATCATTCCTTAAATGAGGTAGAGGAAATAATAGGGTAAGGGACTATGGGTAAAGGAAATGGTATAGATTAACGAAAATGATATTGTATAACAGCTTTATATATATATATATATATATATATATATATATATATATATATATTTATGTCATATTAATCTACACAAATAGGTAATTACTAATTTTCAAGTATCTACAGTCTAGGGTGTGCATTCGATTTATCGATTCGATTTTGACCCTTATCGATAATTACTTATCGATTATCGATTTGTACATATGCTTATCGTTATCGTTTCAATAAGGTTTCGATTTTTTCGATTTTGATTTTTTCGATTTCGATAACAAATAATCGATTCGATTTATCGATAAACCGATTTGAATGCACACCCCTACTAACCCCGAGTCTCCCCCTGTACCCATTCCGGTCTCCCTAGAAGTCCTTCCACTGCCGCCACCAGTACCTTCCGCCGCTCCCACTAGCGATCCTTCACCGGACGCACTGCCCGCGCCACTGCCCGCGCCACCAACGTCCCTTCCGGCACCGCCAGCGGCCCCTTCCGCCGCTACACCCATTATGCCGCCACCTACATCCTCTCAGGGTGGTCATCATATACAAACTCGCAGCAAAAGTAACATCTTTACGCCCAACAAGAAGTTTGGTATGTCACCTCTCCAGCTGTTACTGAACCTCAGACTTTATCTAGTGCTATGTTTGATGAGCGTTGGCGCGCTGCTATGTCATCAGAGTTTGATGCTCTGCTATGGAATGGCACCTGGGATCTTGTTCCGCCTGATTCTTCACAGAATATTGTGGGTTGCAAGTGGGTTTATCGTATCAAACGAAAGCCTGACGATACTGTGGATAAGTTCAAAGCCCGGCTTGTTGCGAAGGGCTTTCATCAGCGTCCAGGTGTAGACTTCCAGGAGACTTTCAGCCCGGTTATTAAGCCGGCAATTGCGCGTTTGGTTCTCAGTCTAGTCGTATCGAAGGGCTGGCCTCTTCGTCAAATGGATGTGAACAATGCCTTTCTCCACAGGAAGATTACAGAGGATGTTTATATGGCACAACCACCGGGTTTTGTTGACAAAGCGTATCCATCTTATGTCTGTAAGTTACAGAAAGCTATTTATGGTCTCAAACAGGCACCCCGGCATGGTACAGTGCGCTCCGCCAATGCCTTCTGACCATGGGTTTCGTCAACACTACTTCTAACACTTCGCTCTTCGTCTTTCAGCATTCTGGTATTACGGCCTATTTTTTGGTATATGTTGATGATCTCATATTGACTGGTAATGATTCTGCTTTCTTGAACCGTGTGATTGACTCTCTTGGAACTCAATATTCTCTTAAAGACATGGGTGATCTAAGCTACTTTCTTGGTGTTGAAGTAATGCGCAACTCCAAGGGGTGTTTTCTTTCTCAGCGTAAATATGTTGTTGATCTTTTGACTCGTCATAATATGCTGGAATCCAACCCTGTACAGACGTCAACAGCGGCATCAACCCTCCTTCATCTGGCCGACGGCTCGGCTCCTGCCGATGCGTCTGTCTATCATAAGGCCCTTGGGGGCCTCCAGTATCTCTCCTACTCGTCCTGATATCTCCTTTGCTATGAATATACTCTCACAGTTCATGCACGCTCCTAGTCACTCATTGGGGTGCAGTTAAGCGCCTCTTTCGGTATTTGAATGGGACGCGTAACTTCGGAGTCTGGCTGCGTCCTTCGTCTGCTATACCTCTACATTTTTTCTCTGATGCTGATTGGGGTGGAAACTGTGATGACCGCTCCTCAACTGGTGCATATGTTGTCTTTCTGGGGCCTAATCCTATTTTCTGGAGCTCCAAAAAGCAGCGATCCGTTGCACGATCTTCTACTGAGGCTGAATATCGTGCCATTGCTTCTGCTGTCGCTGAAGTCCATTGGCTTCATTCACTGCTGGGGCCTAATCCTATTTCCTGGAGCTCCAAAAAGCAGCGATCCGTTGCACGATCTTCTACTGAGGCTGAATATCGTGCCATTGCTTCTGCTGTCGCTGAAGTCCATTGGCTTCATTCACTGCTGGGGCCTAATCCTATTTCCTGGAGCTCCAAAAAGCAGCGATCCGTTGCACGATCTTCTACTGAGGCTGAATATCGTGCCATTGCTTCTGCTGTCGCTAAAGTCTGTTGGCTTCATTCACTGCTGCGCGAGCTTCATGTCCCTCTTCCGGCTGCTCCTGTCATTTACAGCGACAACATTGGCGCCACTTACCTCTGTGCTAACCCTGTGTTTCGTTCGCGCATGAAACACATCTCCATTGATTATCACTTTGTTCGTCAACTGGTTCAGAATGGATCTCTTTGTGTTGCTCACGTATCCTCTGCCGATCAGCTTGCTGATGCTCTCACCAAGCACTTATCTCGTCCTCGACTTCTTCTGCTGATGTCCAAGATTGGCGTGTCCTCCTGCCTCCATCTTGAGGGGGCGTATTAAAATATATTGTGTGTATCTTTTTATTATTGGTAGAATATTCTTTCATTATTGTACAGTCATATAGTTGGTAGGATTTGATTTCTTTCATTATTGTACAGTCCTATAATTAGTAGGATTTGATACCTCTCTGTACTCTATATATACTTATGAGCAATACGAGAAAATTAATTTTCCCAAAACTCCCTACAGAAAAAACAAATGTAAGTCATGGGAGGATGCATGTAGTCATAGTAAATGCAAACATGTTCGTTAGTTTCTACTCAAATTATTTAAGTTATTAACTTTAATTAATAATATATATATGTATATTTTGTACTAATTATTTTTGTTGTCATAAAGAATTAGTGACTGCGATATTGTCAAGGCAGAAGCTGCAGATTCAATTGATTCATCTTTATTCTATAACGAATTTAATAAATATATCAATTTATTTCTCGAAAACTTTTAAGAGTGATCGGAATTAGGGTTTGCCGGCATAGTTTTGGAAATCCAAGTGGCTACTTTTGACCAGCTAACATAATATGGTCTGTCCACGTAAGAGTATACCTATTCTTGAAATGCCATGACGTGGCCAACTTGATTTGCTCCTCCAATTTTTCTGATTGGAGTGCCGTCTGTTGCCTTTCTTTTTCTCATTTCCACCAAACAATCATTTTGCTTCCAATTATTTTCATTCATTCTTACAAAAGATGGAAAGAAGAGAAAAAGAAACATTATTGTATTTTACTCGTGGCTTCCATGTAGAGGACCAGCAATTAATTGTCCCAAAAAAAGAAAGATTGCTTAGCCTAATAATAATAACGATGACACTTGTTCGTCTTAATTATTCTAAAATACGTACTTTTAAGAAACTTCTTCCACAATATTGCACACGATTGCCTTAGCCTAAACAAAATTCTTGTTGGGAGTTGGCATACGATATTTTGCATATTCTATGCCAAGCATAATAATTATCTTAATTAGTGCGAATTAAAAGAGAAAATTGAGGTTCAGATATGGTTCTAACCTAATTAAGTAATTATATTGTTTATCTTGATCGGCAGTCTTGTGAATCATGGATTGTTTGATTGACACGCATAGTTAACAACTACGGTATAATCAGAAAAGAACAACAAATAGTTAGCATCCTTATATGTTTTGGCTAGGGCTGGCAAAATAGGTTGGATAATGAACTTCTTAAAAACATGTCAAATATAAATATGAATCATATTATTCATTTTCTAAATGAATAACCGATGGGTAATCAATGGATAGTCAATGAGTCTAACTTTTATATTTGTAAAGCCTCAAATTGGAAGTTCCTCATGTTAGGGAGACTAAGAATTCTTCCAAAAGTGATCATATGCAAGAAATCATGGATAATATAGTTCCACCGGTTAACCCGTTTTTTATCCATTCAAAATATGATTCATGTGGATAATTTATCCATTTTTTCATCACCCATTTCGACCCGAACCATATCCGACCTGACCCGCGGTTTGCGACTCCTAATTTTGGCACAATAGAAATTTTTTTTAAAAAAAAGATGACATTTATCTGCAGAGCTTATTGAGTATTCTTATAGTTTGCCAGCTCAATCCCGTCATCATCCCAATCTCAGTCCTATTGTTGCTGATTTCTTCTTGTTTTGCTTTCTTTAATTAGAATGATATCCAAGAAATTTAGCTTCATTATACGCTCTAAATCTAA
This sequence comes from Nicotiana benthamiana, assembly GCA_034376525.1. Lineage (NCBI taxonomy): Eukaryota > Viridiplantae > Streptophyta > Magnoliopsida > Solanales > Solanaceae > Nicotiana > Nicotiana benthamiana. The sequence continues at coordinate 20,800,059 of CM067337.1, read as the reverse complement.
CAATAATTCCATTTTGTTTTATTTTTAACTACTTATAAGATAATTGAAGCGGAAATACAAATCATTTGTCCAAACTTGCTCAAGAGCACCATCACTTAATATTCACTAGCCCATGATAATTTTTAACATCTTTCTCATTCATTGAATTTAAATAGTAATGCGTATGAATCCGATGAAAATCGCTTCTATTAGGGAGGTCAATTTGAATAATTGATCATCAGTCGATCGATCAATTGTATAAAGTTGGGAATAACAAATTTTCTTTTGGCCTAACTATAAGACAAAAAGGGCTATTTGTGATATCGTCCTTACCCCTGTCATTAGTCAACTATATTTTAAAAAGGGGACTTGGCTCAAATATCCAATTGCCTTTACTAGTTCCCCTGATTCTTAATCCCTCCATGTGCCCTTCCTATACAAATTCTCTTTAAAATGGGGCCATTTTATATAAGGTGGGGGGGGGGGGGGGGGGGAGAGAGAATGGAGGCACTATCTGGTTCTGATCAGTCTACTGCTTTTTTTGATGTAGATAAAGTTTGAAAGAAAGAATTGTCATATTCTTTGGAAGTATGGCTATTGCTGTTGCACATTGGTTTACCATTAAAGCATTATCATGTTAAGTTGTCAACTGTAGCTAAAAAATTATGGGCATTGACCCTCTTTAATACATAGAACAATTGAACATGTATGTTATTTGGCTTTTGAATGGGCATCTATTGTTTTAATTTCTTGAAGCATGTAGCCTACCTTTTTGCTTTTATTAAAACCCCGGCTTCGCATTAATGCTCTATTTAATTTGTAGTATTTTTTTAATTTAAAAATAGGTTCAGGTTCTTTTTTCTTGCCGTTGGTAGTTTTTTCAGGTAAAGTCGGTTGCTTTTGCACATGTATTCTTTACTTATTGTCCAATATCAAGACAAACCAAAAATTATAAGGAAATAGCAAGTAGCAATATTATATTTTTCGAGGAGTTGCAATATTAGCAGCTTCAAAAGATGAACGTGAAATGGCCAATAAAATTTTACGCATCCATTATGTGAATGCATGATTATGAGCGTGGGCACCACTTGGAAGAAAAATTAAAATTACGAATCTAAAAGTAGGGTTAAGAACGAGACACGCCTTGAACTTAACATCAATGGAAATTAAAGGGAGCAGAAACAAGAGACTTAGTTAAGAATATATATTATAGTATATTGAGTTCGAGTTTTTCCAAGAGTAAGGTGGGAAGTTCTTGGAGGGAAGCATGCCGGGGGTCTATTTGGAAACAGCCTCTCTACCCAAGGGTAGGGGTAAGGTCTGCGTATACACTATCCTCCTCAGACCCCACTAAATGGGATTATACTGGATTGTTGTTGTTGTTGTATTTTGGTCCAAGTTGGGCTTATTTTTCATATTTAAGGCGATGGTAGGATAAAGTTAGGAGGAAAGGGAAATGTGTAAATGACAATATTGAGGAGATATATATGCATGTGAGAACATGGCTCTGCAACATGGAGCTGGGGATGGGAAGATACTTACTACATTAAGAAGCCAAGTTGCTACTATAGCAATGATCCATCGTACTATCTTTCTTCATTACTTTGTTGGTTTTCAACTTCCTACAGTCAAAATCTGAGCATTCTGTGGCTTTTCACATCTTTTAAAAGCTGTCTTCATCGTACATATTCAAGTGGCATTTCAGCATCTTCTGAATATGCCGCTTAAAATATCATACGTTACCTTATTTACCTTATCAGTAAACTTAAACTTGTTAAAGCAACACGATACACTAAGCTTATTTTATGTGTTAGGATCCGGATAAAGGGCGGACAACTTAAACTTGTTAGTATATTTTAATTATTAGGGGAAATTGGCCTTAGAGTATGTGCTCGAACCTTGAAAAATTGTCACTTGCAGCTATGATTCCATGTGCGAACTTTTGATCTTCTAACTTCAGGATGCACATTTAATTAGTTTCAGTCCCTTGACATTAGATTAGGGAAGAGTTCAAGTTCGTTATAGTGACAGTGTAAAAACAAAATATTTGCACTTACTTCTTATTATGTAATTATAGGTAAGTAATCCCTTGACATGTATTAAATGGTATCATGGAAAGAATATACTTAACTAATTAACATGTTATCACACATTAAAAGTTATTAATATACAACTTTGTTTACACTATAGCACATAAAACTTAAGTGGTTAATCATGAAATTAAATGTCGAGTGGTCCATAAAATAATTAGTAGTTAATTAATGCCGTGCCACATTTGCATCTTTCAAAAACCTAAAGGACGAGAGAGCAAAACTAATAAAAGGTTCATGATCACTAGGGGTGTTCATAAAAATTCGAAAATCCGAACCAAACCGAAAACCAAACCAAACAGACCAAAAAAATCGATACATTTTGATTTGGTTTAGCTTTGGTTGAAATTTAAAAATCGATCAAATTTGGTTTGGTTTTGGTTTTAATTAAAAAAAACCGAATATAGGAGTAGCTATTTTAAATTTATTAATACACATACACACATACTCTTTTATACAAAGTTTCAAAATTTTTATTGTAAATGTTAATCGTTTGCACTTTTAGTACAGGTCTTTAACTTTACATTCTAGTTTGATTGGTAGTTTTCTTTTGTTAAGTGTAAGAATCTATTTCATGTTAAAAATAATATATTTTTTAAATTAGTTATCACTATTTGATTAAATTATCATCAATATATCGTGGTAAATAACAGATTTCTCAAAGGGCAATTGATTTAATAGTGTTACGTAGAAAATGTGGTCGTCGAAATATGTGTTTGGTAGTATATGTCTTATATTTAAGAAAAAACCGACAAATAACCGAAAAAATCGAAAAACCAACATAAACCGAATAAAAACCGAATTAATTAGTTTAATTTGGTTCTAATATTTGAAAAATCAACTTGCTTGATATGATTTCTTTTTAGGAAAAAATTGATTCAAATCGAACCATGAACACCCCTAATGATCACTATAAATGATAATAGATGTAACAATTAATCTCTTAATTAAGTACGGAAAATGATGACGATATAGCACATATTTGTGTCTTGACACTAACAGAATAAAAGTGGTCCAATAACTTGAAGAAACAACGAATGAAGAAAGTTAACCAAACTTACGAGTGCTACTATTTCAATCCATTTAATTAAAAAATAAATCTTTACTACCAAGATCATTGTTATCATAATTGAACACGAAGATAGCTTTAAAATGTTAGAGTTTAATATTTTGTCATCAGGATCATATCTATCAAAATCAGCCATTTAATTATCTTCCTTTTAGTATGGTTGCTACTTTATATATATTTTTATTATATCATACGCCTACTTTTTTTGTTGGTTGGAGTCATTCATGACGAGTAGGGGACTAATACCTGTCAATCAAATAAATCATTTATTAAATGCCCAACAAAGATATGGCTGTTAGTCTATTATTTAAAATCTATTAAATACTCTTTTTAACGGTAAAACAGTGATCTCTTCAAGTCTCAAGTCTATGTCCACTGCCTGGATATCAAAGAAAAAGGAATCTTCAACTGCAATCCAATTAAATAATAAAAAAGAAATTGATATAATTGCTTATAGTATAAAGCTTTCCCCTACTACTTTTGTTTAAGAAGGCAAATCTTAATACAAAGACAACATATAAGCGTAATAACAATTTAAATATTATTGGACCTAACCATCACTTGCATCCTTCGAGAAGTGATTAGTAGTTTTTTGTTTCCGTCAACTTTTTATTTTTTTTTATTTTTCATAGGATATCATACAATCAAAATATTCTGTCTATTGTTCATTTTAGGTAGAGATTTCAGAATTCAGACTCGATTTTTGTCAAGAGCAAATCGGTTTTATTATGAGGGTTAGTTGTTTCACGAGGGGAAATATTATTTCCATCGTTAAAGTTTTAAATTATTAACGTGTGAGCATTAAAAGGCAGATGTGGGTGCAATTTGCCCCAAATTTAATTATTTTTATGAACCACTTCATGGAATTCATATCAATTCTATTGGATAGCCAGCTCTAATAAATTGTCAAATACCCTCTATGTACTAATGGAACATTTTTCAGGTGTAAACTAGAAAAATCCTACACCAAGGGTGACAAATGAGTGACATTTTTAAATATATAAGAAGGATAAGAGACTTAATTATCTATTAAGAAGATAACCTTAAGACCACCATCGCCATTAATCAGCATGCACCTTCATCCATTTTCATTTCACATTTTTCTCAAGATATTATTTTCTTTTCTTTATTTATTTTGTTAGTGTGTAGCAAACTTTAATAATCTAGTGAACTTCACTCGTTTTGGATCTGGCAGCTTATATTCTTCTATAGTTCTATTCAACCTTCTTTTGAATTTCTTTTTTAGGGAAGGAGTGAAAGAAATTGCAAACGAAGTAACTTATCTCTCAAAGGTACACCATATATACGAGTAATAAGTATATACTCACTCCGTTCCAATTTATGTGAACCTGTTTGACTGGGCACGGAGTTTAAGAAAAAATGAAGACTTTTGAAAATTGTGGTCCTAAACAAGTTCAGATATGACCCAGAGTATTTGTGTGGTTATAAAAGCTTCTCATTAAGGGTAGAGTTGTAACTTTATGCTAAATTGTTAACAAATTAAGAAAGGATTCATTCTTTTTAGAACGGACCAAAAAAAAAAAACAGGTTCACATAAATTGGAAGGATGGAGTATATATATTTATACACGTATTTCTTTTAATCGTATTGTCATAGAATATTTAATTTCTTGAATATAGTCCAAAATACAGTCCTAATTAATCATGTTTGTATATCTCACATCTTTAAACCAATTACTCAAACGCATGAGCTTACCTCATATTGACTTTTGATAAGTTTCTAACATAAAAGCTTTATTAACTTGCTAAACTTGCCACTTGACTATATATTAGTGAAAAAGTATTTTCAAGATATCCATCTTCTGCATGATGTCAAGCATTTACATGGACATAAATTATCCCGAAAACTGGAAATGAAGTACTATTTTTATATACAAAAAGCTTACATCATTCATTTATAAAAGGATTAAGAATGATAACAATAAAAATGATTTCTCTTGCTTTTTTTTCTATTAATAGTAAAATGTAGGCATTTTCAATCAAAAGGGCCGGGTGAAGATTGTAACATGTATTTATACTCTTAATAATGGGTGAAAAACATGGTCATTGGATGAATGTGAGTCCACAACACTAAAAGATAATTGAATGAAAATAAAAATAAAAAGGATGGGGGCTAATTGGATGGGACACAAACGTGTGGGACGTAATGATGTGACATAGATTTAGGTTAAGTGGAGAAATTAAACCGACACGTGGTTAGGAGGTGACCCTTGTTATTTGGGTCGAACGCGGGTTTTAAGCCGAGTGGAATGGACCAATTAACGCACCCAAAACACACCCTTCACTTTAACCGAAAGTTACTTGCTTGGCCCATTTACGGAACTCCCTCTAAACTTTGAAACAATCAAACCCTTTCCTATGTATATTTACGCTCCATATTTATATCAAACAAATATGAAAAATAATACTATATAGTCGGGTCTCAAAATAATAATCAAAAAAATATTATTTTTTGTTTATATATAGATTTTATATAAAACAATAATAAACTCAGTAAAATTTTACTAGTGGAATCAATATACATTCTATTTGTATATATATATACATTCTATATGTTATATATAAATTTTATGCATTTTTTCGGCTACCGAATATAAATAATTTCTAGCGTGGGTTAAAAGTGTAATATCCCAAATAAATACTCAAACAAAATTCATATATTTTGTCTCTAAATTTTTATTATTTTAATATGAATAGGTTATGCTTTTACTTAATTTACGATTTTTATAGTTAAATTGTCTAGTTCTTTTCTATAAACACCACCAAATATTATTATTTGCTAAATTTCAAAAAGAAAATTTGAACAGAAGATAACTATTTTTAGTTTGAATTTACAACAAACGTAAGTATCTTAGAACTTTTTCCATTTTCAAGCTTTCTTTTCCTATTAAATGTTTATAAATGTATATAGATCTTAAGGGAGTTTTTCTTTCTAGACTGATTATAACAGTAGCTAGTCAGCGGCTACTGAAAATTCTGTAATTTTGATTTATTGATAAAATGAAAATTAAATTTATAAAAAAAAATTTATAAAGTTGGGTAAAAAAGTAATATTACTGACTTTGTTATAAAATATTCTATTTTAGGTGAATGTCCATATTTAGAGAGATTCTAGGGTTTACTTCTTGGTGGCTAAGTCACCACCTCCCTATAAATAAAGGGGTTCTATTCCATTGTAAACCATCCTAAAGTATCAATAAGAATACTCCTCTCTACTTTTCTCTCTATTGTTCTTGTTCTTATATTATTTCATAACACGTTATCAGCACGAGACTCTACCGTCTCAAGAATCCTCTTGAGAAAATTAAGGTATTTCCCTTTTTCTGAATTTGGTTTTAATTATGTCTGATATTATGAAAAGAAAGTTCGTTGCCCTTGAAATTTCGGGCAAGAACTATATGACATGGGTGTTGGATGCTGAAATCCACTTAGATACTATGGGTCTTGGAGACGCCATTAAAGACAGAGATAAAGCATCCACCCAAGACTGTGCTAAGGCCTTGATTTTCTTGCGTCATCACCTTGATGAAGGTTTGAAAATTGAATATCTCACAGTCAAAGATCCACCATCATGTGGAAAGGCTTAAAGGAGAGATATGACAACCTGAAGTTGGTCACTCTGCCACAAGCACGATATGATTGGGCTCATCTGGGCTCCAAGACTTTAAGTCTATTTCTGAATATAATTCTGCAATGTTCAGAATTACTTCTAAATTGAAACTCTGTGGAGATAATATCTCTGATTATGATATGCTTGAAAAAACGTTAACAACGTTTTATGCCTCCAATATGGTACTGCAATAACAGTACAGAGAGAAAGGTTTCAAAAAGTACTCTGAACTGATTTATCTTCTCCTTGTGGCTGAGCGAAACAATGACCTGCTCATGAGAAATCACGAAAACCGACCCACTGGGTCTACACCATTGCCTGAAGCAGATAAGGTGTATTCTCATTATGCCAAGCATGGAAAAGGCTATGGCTTTAATCATGGTCGTGGTCGTAATCGGGGTCATGGCCGTGGACGTAGACAAGGAAGAAATTTCCCTGATGTCCGTCACCCCCCAAAGAGATATAACCACCAAAAGCAGAAACGGAATTATGAGGATCCAAAGGCAAATAGTTCAGAAACTATATGTTATCGTTGCGGTGGAAAAGGGCACTGGTCAAAAGCTTGCCGTGTACCAAGACATTTGGTTGATCTTTATCAAGCATCTCTAAAGAATAAAGGCCCTGAAACAAATTTTGTCTCTGACGACAATTTTGACATCACCCACCTGGATGTGGCAGACTTCTTTGAGCAACCCGAGGGGAAAATAGACCACTTAATCGGTGATGGATCTGTGATGAAGAAAGATGGAATTTTTTAATTTTATTTTACTTATTCGTATTAGTTAGTGAATAAACTAATAGTCATTAGTATCAGCTCGTATTAGTTAATTTATGATATAATGTTAGTATTAGTTCTTTAGAATGTTTCAATATGCTTAAATTTCAAAGATATTTTTATTTTCCAGTAGAGTTAATCGATTAACCTAACAGTTAGTCGATTATCTAATATTTCGCATTAAAACTGGACTTTTCCGCACGCTAAGTTAGTCGACTATCTGATTTAGTTAGTCGACTAACCTGATGACTGTTTACTAAGTTAGTCGACTATCAACTTAGTTAGTCGACTAACTAATATTTGGCATTAAGACTGGACTTTTCCGCAAGGCAAGATAGTCGACTATCTGATTTAGTTAGTCGACTAACCTAATGACTGCTTCCCAAGATAGTCGACTAACAACTAAGTTAATCGACTAACCTCAGCAGATTTTGAAAATATTGTTTAAATGTGAAACAAACGGATTGAATTTTTTTATTCTCATGTTCGTGTATTTCTTTTGTATGTCAAACCATGGGAAAGCAAATATGGATATCTCACAAAGCAAGCTTGGATCAACGTCCAACTGTAAAAATATTTGTTTAGTTGATTCATGTACTACACATACGATACTCAAAGAAAAGAAATATTTCTCTCAACTAAGTATATGTAAGGCAGATGTTACTACAATCTCTGGTAGTAGTAAATTGATTGAAGGCTCCGGAAGAGCAACTATAACTCTGCCTAGAGGAACAATGTTTATCATAGAGAATGCAATGTTCTCCTCCAAGTCTAAGAGAAACTTGTTGAGTTTTAAAGATATACGCCGGAATGGCTATCATATTGAGACAATAGATGAGAATAATCTTGAATATCTCATCATTACAAAGAATGTCTCTGGCCAAAAGAGGTTTATTGAGAAATTCCCGTCTTTATCTTGTGGCCTGTATTGGACAATAATTAGTGCAATTGAGGCACATTCAACAGTAAACCAAAAGGTTACTGATTCCAATACTTTTGTACTTTGGCATGATCGATTGGGACACCCTGGATCAATCATGATGAGACGGATTATAGAAAGCTCATATTGGCATCCGTTAAAGAATTTCAAGATTCTTTTAAATAATGAATTTTCTTGCACTTCTTGTTATCAAGGCAAGTTAATTATTCACCAACAAAGGTTGGGACTGAGTCACCTACGTTTTTGGAATACAAGGGGATATTTGTGGACCTATTCACCCACCTAGTGGGTCCTTTAGATATTTTATGGTCTTAATAGACGCATCCTGTAGATGGTCTCATGTGTGCCTGTTGTCATCACGCAACCTTGCGTTTGCAAAACTAATGGCACAAATAATTCGACTACGAGCACAATTTTCTGATAATCCAATCAAGTCTATTAGACTGGATAATGCTGCTGAGTTTTCATCCCAAGCATTTAATGATTATTGCTTATCAATTGGGATAAAAGTGGAACATTCTGTAGCTCATGTTCACACTCAAAACGGTCTTGCAGAATCTTTAATTAAACGCCTGCAGTTGATTGCAAGACCATTACTCATGAAAACGAGGATGCCCACTTCGGTATGGGGTCACGCCATTTTGCATGCAGCAATGCTAATTCGTCTCCGACGAATTATCACAAATATTCCCCGCTGCAATTGGTTCTGGGTCATGAACCCAATATATCCCATTTAAGAATCTTTGGATGCGCAGTATATGTGCCTATAACACCGCCATACCGCACCAAAATGGGTCCGCAAAGAAGGTTAGGAATATATGTTGGGTTTGAATCGCCCTCCGTTATTCGCTACCTCGAAACATTGACAGGGGATTTGTTCACTGCACGATTTTGCAGACTATCAATTTGATGAGACACTTTTCCCAAAATTAGGGGGAGAAGTTGGTGAAACCAAACGGGAAACGTGGAAAAATGCATCATTATCTCATCTTGATCCACATACCTCTATTTGTGAAAAAGAGGTGCAAAAGATTATCCATTTGCAAAGAATAGCAAATCAAATGCCTGACGCATTTACGGACTTGAAAAGGATAACAAAATCCCACATCCCCGCAGAGAATGTTCCAATCCGTATTGATGTCCCTGTTGGACAATCATCTAGTGTCATATCCAATGAGTCGAATGCACGCCTGAAGCATGGCAGGCCATTAGGTTCCAAAGATCGAAATCCTAGAAAGAGGAAAGCAAACGATCAAAATGACACTACGAAAGAATCTCATGAGGAAATTCATGATTTAATAAATTCTGAGATTCATGAAGAATCCATTGAGCCCGAGACTCAAGAAAATAAGGAACTATCAATAAATCCAATCAATATTGAGGCAAATTTTAATCGAGTGGATATAGTGGTGGATTATGTCTTGCTTTTAATGTCGCATCTAGCATTATGCAAGAAAGTGAGGATCTTGAACCTCAATCTGTTGGAGAATGTCGAAAAAGACATGATTGGCCAAAATGGCAAGAAGCAATCCAATCAGAATTGAATTCACTGGCAAAAGGTGAAGTTTTTGGCCCTATAGTTGAAACACCTAATAGTGTTAAGCCTGTTGGCTATAAATGGGTCTTTGTACGCAAGAGAAATGAGAAAAACGAGGTACAAATATATAAGGCACGCCTTGTTGCACAAGGATTTTCTCAAAAGCCTGGTGTCGATTATGAAGAGACATATTCGCCTGTAATGGATGCCATAACTTTTCGTTATCTCATTAGTTTTGTTGTCCTTGAAAAGCTTGACATGCATTTAATGGATGTGGTTACAGCCTATCTTTATGGCTCACTGGATAATGAGATATACATGAAAAATTCCCGATGGACTCAAAATGCCAAATGCTCATAATTCAAAGTCCCGGGAAATGTTTTCAATCAAATTGCAAAGATCCTTGTATGGTCTAAAGCAATCAGGACGAATGTGGTATAATCGTCTTAGTGAGTATTTATTAAAAGAAGGCTATATAAATGATGCCATTTGCCCGTGTGTTTTTATAAAGAAAACAACATCGGAATTTGTTGTACTTGCCGTATATGTCGATGACATAAACCTTATTAGAACCCCCATAGAACTCCAAAAGGCAATTGATTATCTAAAGAATGAATTCGAGATGAAAGACCTCGGAAAGACAAAATTATGTCTTGGTTTGCAAATTGAATATTTGGCAAACGGAATTTTTGTTCATCAATCTACCTATATAGAAAAGGTACTGAAACGGTTATACATGGATGGAGCATATCCTCTAAGTACTCCGATGGTTGTTCGATCACTTGATGTGAATAAAGATCCATTCCGACCGCAAGAAAGGAATGAAGAGCTACTTGGTCCTGAAGTACCATATCTTAGTGCAATTGGCGCACTAATGTATCTTGCAAATACTACAAGGCCCGACATAACCTTTTCAGTTAATGTCTTAGCAAGGTATAGCTCGGCTCCCACAAGGAGACATTGGAATGGGATCAAACATATATTGCGGTACCGAAAAGGGACTACCTATATGGGCTTATTTTATAGCAATAATTGTAGTCCTGATCTTGTTGGTTATGCTGATGCTGGATATTTATCCGACCCACACAAGGCTCGATCTCAAACGGGTTATGTGTTTACCTGTGGAGGCACCGCCATATCTTGGTGATCGACTAAGCAATCAATTGTGGCTACTTCATCTAATCATGCCGAGATAATCGCTATTCATGACGCAAGTCGGGTGTGTGTGTGGTTGAGGTCTATAATACATCATATTCAAGACAAATGTGGTTTGAAGTGTAACAAACTACCCACGACTTTGTATGAAGACAATGCAGCATGTATAGCTCAATTGAAGGGAGGATTCATAAAAGGAGATAGAACAAAGCATATTTCACCAAAGTTATTTTTCACACATGATCTTCAAAAGAATGGTGATATCAATGTGCAACAGATTCGTTCAAGCGATAATATGGCTGATTTGTTCACAAAATCTCTACCAACGTCAACCTTCAAGAAGCTGGTTCACAAGATCGGAATGCGAAGACTCAACGATATGAATTGATGCTCTTTTCAGGGGGAGTTAATGCGTGTTGCACTCTTTTTCCCTTACAAGGTTTTGTCCCAATGGGTTTTCCTTGCAAGATTTTTAACGAGGCAACCAATAGGCGCATATTCAAATATGTGTACTCTTTTTCCTTTTCTTTAATTTTTTCCCATTGGGTTTTGTTTTAGTTAAAGTTTTAACGAGGCACATTATTGAATAGACATTCAAGGGGGAGTGTTATAAAATATTATATTTTAGGTGAATGTCCATATTTAGAGAGATTCTAGGGTTTACTTATTGGTGGCTAAGTCACCACCTCCCTATAAATAAAGGGGTTCTATTCCATTGTAAACCATCCCAAAGTATCAATAAGAATACTCATCTTTCTACTTTTCTCTCTATTGTTCTTGTTCTTGTATTATTGTTCTTGTTCTTATATTATTTCATAACAGACTTGTCTTTCTTTCTTCTACTTTGTTTTATTTTGTCTTTCGGTGTTAAATTTCTTTTCACTCTTTTACAATAAACTTTTGACTCATTTGAAAAGACTTGTACCTTTTGAAGTTTTTCTAGCATATAATTAAGGATTAGATATATTTGCTGCTTGCACAAACTAAATACGACACTTATCATGTTCGATGCAGATTCTTCTTCCCCCTTTGACAGGACCTTATACCTCAAGAAATTACATTGCAGGGGCTTTTTAGAATCACCGTTTATATTTTGATCCCATTAAGAAAACTTTTAGTAAAATAGCCCCCGTCCGAATTTTAAATTTCGGTAATTCACGTAGGGAAACTATTTTTTTGAATTTTTTTAACCGTTGCAAAAAATCTAACAATGACGTATAAAAGTGATCTATTTGTGTCATTCTCCCCTTAATTAAACCTTTTCTGAGGTTGTCTATTACCATTACATTAAACTACAAATTTTTCCTTCACTCCTTAACAACAACAACAACAACAACAAGAACAACAACTCAGTATAATCTCATTTAATGGGGTCTGGGGAGGATAGTATGTATGCAGATCTTACCCCTACCCTTGGGTAAAGAGGCTATTTCCTTCACTCCTTAACAATCACTAAGATTTTGTTGAATGTTAGTTGATTGCCATTTAAAACTTAAAAGAACTTAAAACAAAGAGCATTCTTATTTGTTGAGGTTGATGCCGTTGGTAATGGAGGGCACTGTTGGGAGGCGGAGAACAAGAAAATCCGTCAGGTCAACTTATGATTTTAATGACAATCAACTCTTTTATTTAATTAACGGTTAAGGGTCAGATTTGCCCTTGTACTATTCAAAATAAGCTACATTTACCCTCCGTTTGCATTCTTTAACAAATATACCCCCACCGTTACACTTTCGGGCCACATTTACCCTTCTTCCGTTAAACCTGGTTTCCTCAAGTTTTTTAAACACGTGGCAGTCAACGATTGGATCAGATTAACCCACCCATTCTATTTTTTAAACCCGCCCGACCCACTTTTCTAACCCGCCCCGACCCCATTTCTTTATACACCATACAATTTTCAGGAGCCCTACCCTGACAAATCCAAATTATTGAAACAAAAATGCTCATTTTGATGATGACATCAGCTTAGCACCATCAATTTTGTATGGTACCAGTCAACTGCTTCAATTTTGCAATCCTTCATACTAGGCTGCTCGAATCACTCAAGTGCTCGACCAAACCAGTATCGTCGACCCCCTCGTCCAAACGACTTCACTGCCGGACAACACACATCAAGAGCAGCTGCTGCTCACTTCGTCTTCTTTCTCCAGTAGCTCGCTGGAAAACGAGCTTTAGCAGCTCGCCGGATTAATCAACAACCAGATTGCGAAAAAAGACCTCGAGGGAATAGACCTCGAATGGCTGGGCAGCAGCTGGTGTCGACGTCCAGCGTGGTCAGATGTTGCTGGGTGGTTGACGACGGACAGCTTGTGGTTCGATGGACGTGAGGAGATGGTGAGGGGTGGCTGGACGATGAGCTGAAGGCGGGACTGTTTGGTTGTTGGCTGGGGTCTGGTTCGTTGACGACGGGGAAGGGGGCTGGAACGACTGGGCAGGAGGGTGGTCGTGGGTGGACGAAGATGAGGGGTCTGTTTGGGACATCGACAATGGTCGTTTGAAGCCAAAACCCTAGATTTGCCCTTGTATTATTCATGGGCGGGTTATTTGGCTTCGGATCGGTCGGGTGGCAAGACTTCAATGGGTGGGTTAATATGAACCAATGAGAGAATGCCACGTGTTTAAAAAAATTGAGGAAACAAGTTTTAACGGTGGATGGGTAAATGTGGCCCGAAAGTGCAACGGTGGGGGTATATTTGTTAAAGAATGCAAACGGAGGGTAAATATAGCTTATTTTGAATAGTACAAGGGCAAATCTGACCCTTAACCGTTTAATTAAAAGAAGATCCAAGTAAAATCAAAATTTCTGAAAATCAACCATACATCAGAAAAATATATATATGAAGTATATGAGCAGCATGTATGTGTCGCAAAGAAAACTCAGCGATCAATATTTTATATTTCGAACTATATATATATATTGTAAAAGAAAAACACTATTGTATTATAAATTCGAATTGTCATATCTTGATAAGTATTAGCTAAGTGTCAGTAACAATATAATAGCCTTTATAATTGTATGGGTCAAAATTAGGTCTAGTTTATTGGATGCAGACGGACGAGCTAAGGCTGAAGTCAAAATCAAGCATGGTCCAGTGGCGAGGAGTCGCTCAGAGAGGAAGACCAGTGACGAGCTCGAGCAGAGAAAAAACAATCATAACTGTTAGAATATTCCTAAGATTATGAATATTAATATTCCATTGAATATTCCCCCAAATCGTACATTTTTAGGATTTTATATGAATATCCTTTATAAATAGGAAGAGAGAGGAAATAAAAATGGGTTCTCGGGACTTTTATGAGAGAACATTTTGTAATGGATTGACTATCAAGAATATACAAAAAGCTTGTCTTGTCTCCTCTTTTTGATTCCAATACAAAATATTCATCTTTTATTCACAAGATCCAACAACACTTTGTTCATTTCCATAGTGTGTTGTCACACGCTATAGTAAGAAGAAGGAATCATCCATCTCATTCAACATATTGGTGACAAATTTCTTCTTATTACATTTAATATCATTTGTCACATTTATTGCATAGTCATTTCATTCTCAAATTTATTGATAGTCATTCAGCGTTAACTTAACATTCATTGACCTGAATATAGTCGGGTACCATCAAGGTTGTTAAACTTCAAATATGAAATTTATTACTTTTAATTTGGATTCACCATTTAACTATTTTGTTTGTCATCAATCCTATATTGGTTGGGAAAAAGTATTTACTATTTATATTTGCTTTAGAGAACAATAGGTAGATGTACGTATAGTAGATTAGTGATGCTTAAAAGCCTTAGAACGCCTATAACGCCAGATTCGGATACAAATAGACTTATAATTTGATAAACTAATATTTCTTCCAAAAAGTCTTGCGTGATTTCTTATTAACTACCAAAGAAGGAGCAAAAGTTTACTACATAAAAGCATACTAATAATGATGTAGAAACAATGCAGGGGTCATTTCATTTGTTAGTATGTGTTATAGTAGTAAAGACAGTTAAGCGTCCAAATATGCAATTTTCACATATCCAAAACGTGGTCTTCTCCTACATGTTAGAATATGGACCCATTCCACACTCTCCCCCACTCTATATATACAAATCACCCTCTCACTTCTATCCCCCACAACTTAACCAAACTCACCTTATAAAAAACTCTCATTTCCCACCTCTTTTCTCTCCAAAACTCTTCACATTTTCCTTCACAGCAACACACCCAAAAGCAGTCAAATACAAACATCAAAAATAGGTAGCCATGGCTTCTACAACTCCTGCTTCAAATACATGGATTAAGCCCAAGATATCAATGCAAAGAGACTTGGCTTATTCTTCAAATTCCATTTCACTAGTTAAAAAACAGACTGATAGACAACTTCCTAGTATTAATTCTTCACTCCAAGCTCCTCCAATTCTCCATTTTCCAAAACAATCTCCAAATTATCAAACACCCAAAACTAGTACTGTTTCCACTTCAAAATCAACCACTATTTCATATCCAAAACAACAAAGTACCAACTCTTCTTCTTCTACAAGTAGTCCTCAATGGAATTTAGTCCAAAAAGCAGCAGCAATGGCTTTAGATGCCGTGGAAAGTGCCTTAACAAAACACGAACTCGAACATCCTTTACCAAAAACAGCCGACCCACGTGTCCAAATTTCCGGGAATTTCGCTCCGGTACCGGAAAATCCTGTCTCTCACGCCCTTCCGGTCACCGGAAAAATACCCAAATGTGTTGAAGGCGTTTACGTTCGTAACGGCGCTAACCCGCTTTTTGAACCAACCGCCGGACACCATTTCTTTGACGGTGACGGCATGGTTCACGCCGTCCAATTCAAGAATGGCTCCGCAAGTTACGCTTGTCGTTTCACTGAAACCGAAAGACTCGTTCAAGAAAAAGCTTTGGGTCGCCCTGTTTTTCCTAAAGCCATTGGTGAATTACATGGTCATTCCGGAATTGCTAGGCTCATGCTTTTCTATGCACGTGGACTCTTTGGACTTGTTGATCACAGTAAAGGAACTGGAGTTGCAAACGCTGGTTTAGTTTATTTCAACAACCATTTGCTTGCTATGTCCGAGGATGATTTGCCGTACCATGTACGTGTAACACCTACTGGTGACCTTAAAACTGTCGGAAGATTCGATTTTAATGGTCAGTTGAAATCCACAATGATAGCTCACCCGAAACTCGACCCGGTTTCAGGGGAGTTATTTGCTTTGAGCTACGATGTGATTCAAAAACCATACCTTAAGTATTTCAGGTTTTCTAAAAATGGGGAGAAATCCAATGATGTTGAAATCCCAGTTGAAGATCCAACAATGATGCATGATTTTGCTATTACTGACAAGTTTGTTATAATTCCTGATCAGCAGGTGGTGTTTAAGATGTCTGAAATGATCCGGGGCGGGTCGCCTGTGGTTTACGATAAGAATAAAGTTTCAAGATTTGGTGTTTTGGACAAATATGCAAAAGATGGTGAAGGTTTGAAGTGGGTAGAAGTACCTGATTGTTTTTGTTTCCATTTATGGAATGCATGGGAAGAGCCGGAAACTGATGAAATTGTGGTGATCGGTTCATGTATGACACCACCCGACTCGATTTTCAATGAATGTGATGAGGGATTAAAGAGTGTTTTATCAGAAATTCGGCTAAATTTGAAAACTGGAAAATCAACAAGAAGAGCAATAATTAAGAAGGAAGAAGATCAGGTGAATTTGGAAGCAGGAATGGTGAACAGAAACAAACTTGGGAGGAAAACAAGGTTTGCATATTTGGCCATTGCAGAACCATGGCCAAAAGTTTCTGGCTTTGCAAAAGTAGACCTTTTTACTGGTGAAGTAGAAAAGTTTATTTATGGAGAAAACAAGTTTGGTGGGGAGCCTCTGTTTTTACCAAGAGACCCTAACAGCAAAGCAGAAGACGATGGTTATATTCTTGCTTTTGTGCATAATGAGAAAGAATGGAAATCAGAGCTACAAATTGTGAATGCAATGACTATGAAATTAGAGGCCACAGTTAAACTTCCAACAAGAGTGCCATATGGTTTTCATGGTACGTTCATAAATGCCAAAGATTTGGCAAATCAGGCCTAAAAAAAAGAGGTTGAAGTTGGGGTAAATTTGAACTATTACAGAGGAGATTTACCAGAGGGATGGTTTAGATGATACGTCCCCGGAATTTCTTCTTTAATAGGGTTCTTATAGTTTTTTCATTTTTTTTTTTTTACTTTATAAAAATTGTGAGAGGTTTTCAGAGACCAGCTTGTAGCTTGGATGTAGTTAGAAATTGGAGCTCAGCTGGTTTTTCTGCATATTCTTTCACATATTTATGTGCATGTGAGGGAGTATATACATTATAGGAAACTATACAATGTTTTCTGTAACTCTCTGTTTCTTGTATATGAATGCTGGCCTATACTATTTCCACTCTCTTCTTCCATTTTCTCTTACCCACTCCCTTTATTTTATGTGCCATTATTTTCTTATTAATTTAATTTTAAACTAAATCTCAAAACATGCGACTGTTTGTCTACCATTTTAATATCACATGTTTTACCTTACTTTTTCTGGGTATAGAAAAAGGGGAAAAAATGAAACATAAAAATATTTGTCCTTGACCACTATATAGTGCTAATATATCTTTGTTTTAACCGTCAATTTTAGCAAATTAAGATAAAACCAAATTCTTTTTCATGTTTTACATTTATCAGTAATTACTCATTTTCAAATTATTTATTAAAACTTCTTAAAATGTTATTGTTATTATTATTATTATTATTATGGAAATTATGATAAAATAGGGCATGACAAATTTATTATGGACAAGTAAAAATGAAGTATCAACTCCGTGAAAAAGGCGACAATTGGTCCTTACGTTATATGCCGACATGGAAGTCTATTTTTCCAGGAAGCCCCAGCTGAAGTGAAAGGAAAAAGAAAGTTTATTGTATCAATCACTGAGATAAAAGTCTGCAGAAAATTGGAAGCTAATCAGTTGTCCCGAAATGATCGAAATAGCAAATGACGCAAGTGTCTTAATCTTCCTAATTTCATGCAATTTAACAGATTGGTTTTGTGGCACTCTCTGATTAGTGGACTCGCAAACATTTTTCAGATCCTTATCTACCCAATCAAGACAAGAGGGGTTGCTATGATAGTAAGCAACCCCACTTCCAACCGAGAGGTTGTGAGTTCGAGTCTCCCCAAGAACAAGGTGTGAAGATCATTGATTTCCATGGAATGAACAAAATTATCTTCAGATGATAGAGAGAGAAGAAGCAAAATTTTATTGTGTTATTCAATGTTGAGTCTCTGTCTATACAAGAGAAGCTTCCCGAATCTATCTATAAAATGTATATACAAAGTAAAAATATCTACTACTGTTATAAATAGAACTCTATTTAAGGTGAATGTCTATATTTATAGAGATTCTAGGGTTTACTACTTGGTGGCTAAGTCACCACCTCCCTATAAATATAGGGGTTTTATTCTATTGTAAACCATCCCAAAAGTATCAATAAGAATACTCATCTCTCTACTTTTCTCTCTATTGTTCTTGTTCTTGTATTATTGTTCTTGTTCTTATATTATTTCATAACATGTTATCAGCACGAGACTCTACCATCTCAAGAATCCTCTTGAGAAAATTAAGGTATTTCCCTCTTTCCGAATTTGGTTTTAATTATGTCTGATATTATGAAAAGAAAGTTCGTTGCCCTTGAAATTTCGAGCAAGAACTATATGACATGGGTGTTGCATGCTGAAATCCACTTAGATGCTATGGGTCTTGGAGACGCCATTAAAGACAGAGATAAAGCATCCACCCAAGACTGTGCTAAGGCCTTGATTTTCTTGCGCCATCACCTTGATGAAGGTTTGAAAATTGAATATCTCACAGTCAAAGATCCACTCATCTTGTGGAACGGCTTAAAGGAGAGATATGACAACCTGAAGTTGGTCACTCTTCCACAAGCACGATATGATTGGGCTCATCTGAGGCTCCAAGACTTTAAGTCCGTTTCTGAATATAATTCTGCAATGTTCAGAATTACTTCTAAGTTGAAACTCTGTGGAGATAATATCTCAGATTATGATATGCTTGAAAAAACGTTTACAATGTTTCATGCCTCCAATATGGTGCTGCAACAACAGTACAGAGAGAAAGGTTTCAAAAAGTACTCTGAACTGATTTATCTTCTCCTTGTGGCTGAGCGAAACAATGACCTGCTCATGAGAAATCACGAAAATCGACCCACTAGGTCTACACCATTGCCTGAAGCAGATAAGGTGTATTCTCATTTTGCCAAGCATAGAAAAAGCCATGGATCTAATCATGGTCGTGGTCGTAATCGGGGTCATGGCCGTGGACGTAGACAAGGAAGAAATTTCCCTGATGTCCGTCACCCCCCAAAGAGATATAACCACCAAAAGCAGAAACGGATTATGAGGATCCAAAGGCAAATAGTTCAGAAACTATATGTTATCGTTGCGGTGGAAAAGGGCACTGGTCAAAAGCTTGCCATGTACCAAGACATTTGGTTGATCTTTATCAAGCATCTCTAAAGAATAAAGGCCCTGAAACAAATTTTGTCTCTGACGACAATTTTGACATCACCCACCTGGATGTGGCAGACTTCTTTGAGCAACCCGAGGGGAAAATAGACCACTTGATCGGTGATGGATCTGTGATGAAGGAAGGCGGAATTGTTTGATCTTATTTTACTTATTTGTATTAGTTAGTGAATAAACTAATAGTCATTAGTATCAGCTCGTATTAGTTAGTTTATGATATAATGTTAGTATTAGTTCTTTAGAATGTTTCAACATGCTTAAATTTCAAAAATATTTTTATTTTCCATTAGAGTTAATCGACTAACCTAACAGTTAGTCGATTATCTAATATTTCGCATTAAAACTGAATTTTTCCGCAAGCTAAGATAGTCGACTAACTGATTTAGATAGTCGACTAACCTGATGACTGTTTACTAAGTTAGTCGAATAACTAATTAGTTATTCGACTAACCAATATTTCGCATTAAAACTGGATTTTTTCGCAAGGCTAGTTAGTCGAATCAGGTTTAGTTATTCGAATAACCTAATGACTGCTTCCCAAGATAGTCGACTATCAACTAAGATAGTCGAATAACCTCAGCAGATTTTGAAAATATTGTTTAAATAAGAAACAAACGGATTGAATTTGTTTATTCTCATGTTCGTGTATTTTCTTTTGTATGTCAAACCATGGGAAAGCAAATATGGATATCTCACAAAGCAAACTTGGATCAAATGTTTGTTTAGTTGATTCATGTACTACACATACGATACTCAAAGAAAAGAAATATTTCTCTCAACTAAGTATGTGTAAGGCAGATGTTACTACAATCTCTGGTAGTAATAAATTGATTGAAGGCTCCGGAAGAGCAACTATAACTCTGCCTAGAGGAACAATGTTTATCATAGAGAATGCAATGTTCTCCTCCAAGTCTAAGAGAAACTTGTTGAGCTTTAAAGATATACGCCGGAATGGCTATCATGTTGAGACAATAGATGAGAATAATCTTGAATATCTCATCATTACAAAGAATGTCTCTGGCCAAAAGAGGGTTATTGAGAAATTCCCGTCTTTATCTTGTGGCCTGTATTGGACAAAAATTAGTGCAATTGAGGCACATTCAACAGTAAACCAAAAGGTTACTGATTCCAATACTTTTGTCCTTTGGCATGATCGATTGGGACACCCTGGATCAATCATGATGAGACGGATAATAGAAAGCTCATATGGGCATCCGTTAAAGAATTTCAAGATTCTTTTAAATAATGAATTTTCTTGCACTTCTTGTTATCAAGGCAAGTTAATTATTAAACCATCACCAACAAAGGTTGGGACTGAGTCACCTACGTTTTTGGAATGTATACAAGGGGACATTTGTGGACCTATTCACCCACCTAGTGGGTCCTTTAGATATTTTATGGTCCTAATAGACGCATCCTGTAGATGGTCTCATGTGTGCCTGTTGTCATCACGCAACCTTGCGTTTGCAAAACTAATGGCACAAATAATTCGACTACGAGCACATTTTCCTGATAATCCAATTAAGTCTATTAGACTAGATAATGCTGCTGAGTTTTCATCCCAAGCATTTAATGATTATTGCTTATCAATTGGGATAAAAGTGGAACATTCTGTAGCTCATGTTCACACTCAAAACGGTCTTGCAGAATCTTTAATTAAACGCCTGCAGTTGATTGCAAGACCATTACCCATGAAAACGAGGCTCCCCACTTCGGTATGGGGTCACGCCATTTTGCATGCAGCAATGCTAATTCGTCTCAGACCGACGAATTATCACAAATATTTCCCGTTGCAATTGGTTTTGGGTCATGAACCCAATATATCCCATTTAAGAATCTTTGGATGCGCAGTATATGTGCCTATAGCACCGCCATACCGCACCAAGATGGGTCCGCAAAGAAGGTTAGGAATATATGTTGGGTTTGAATCGCCCTTCATTATTCGCTACCTCGAAACATTGACAGGTGATTTGTTCACTGCACGATTTGCAGACTGTCAATTTGATGAGACACTTTTCCCAAAATTAGGGGGAGAAGTTGGTGAAACCAAACGGGAAATTTAGTGGAAAAATGCATCATTATCTCATCTTGATCCATGTACCTCTATTTGTGAAAAAGAGGTGCAAAAGATTATCCATTTGCAAAGAATAGCAAATCAAATATCTGACGCATTTACGGACTTGAAAAGGATAACAAAATCCCACATCCCCGCGGAGAATGTTCCAATCCGTATCGATGTCCCTGTTGGACAATCATCTAGTGTCATATCCAATGAGTCGAATGCACGCCTGAAGCGTGGCAGGCCATTAGGTTCCAAAGATCGAAATCCTAGAAAGAGGAAAGCAAACGATCAAAATGACACTACGAAAGAATCTCATGAGGAAATTCATGATTTAATAAATTCTGAGATTCATGAAGAATCCATTGAGCCCGAGACTCAAGAAAATAAGGAACTATCCATAAATCCAATCGATATTGAGGCAAATTTTAATCGAGTGGATATAGTGGTGGATTATGTCTTTGCTTATAATGTCGCATCTAGCATTATGCAAGAAATTGAGGATCTTGAACCTCAATCTATTGGAGAATGTCGAAAAAGACATGATTGGCCAAAATGGCAAGAAGCAATTCAATCAGAATTGAATTCGCTGGCAAAACGTGAAGCTTTTGGCCCTATAGTTGAAACACCTAATGGTGTTAAGCCTGTTGGCTATAAATGGGTCTTTGTACGCAAGAGAAATGAGAAAAACGAGGTACAAAGATATAAGTCACGCCTTGTTGCACAAGGATTTTCTCAAAGGCCTGGTGTCGATTATGAAGAGACATATTCGCATGTAATGGATGCCATAACTTTTCGTTATCTCATTAGTTTTGCTGTCCTTGAAAAGCTTGACATGCATTTAATGGATGTGGTTACTGCCTATCTTTATGGCTCATTTGATAATGAGATATACATGAAAATTCCCGAGGGACTCAAAATGCCAAACGCTCATAATTCAAAGTCCCGGGAAATGTTTTCAATCAAATTGCAAAGATCCTTGTATGGTCTAAAGCAATCAGGACGAATGTGGTATAATCGTCTTAGTGAGTATTTATCAAAAGAAGGCTATATAAATGATTCCATTTGCCCGTGTGTTTTTATAAAGAAAACAACATCGGAATTTGTTGTACTTGCCGTATATGTCGATGACATAAACCTTATTGGAACCCCCATAGAACTCCAAAAGGCAATTGATTATCTAAAGATTGAATTCGAGATGAAAGATCTCGGATAGACAAAATTATGTCTTGGTTTGCAAATTGAATATTTGGCAAACGGAATTTTTGTTCATCAATCTACCTATATAGAAAAGGTACTGAAACGGTTTTACATGGATGGAGCACATCCTTTATGTACTCCGATGGTTGTTCGATCACTTGATGTGAATAAAGATCCATTCCGACCGCAAGAAAGGAATGAAGAGCTACTTGGTCCTGAAGTACCATATCTTAGTGCAATTGGCGCACTAATGTATCTTGCAAATACTATAAGGCCTGACATAACCTTTTCAGTTAATGTCTTAGCAAGGTATAGCTCGGTTCCCACAAGGAGACATTGGAATGGGATCAAACATATATTGCGGTACCTAAAAGGGACTACCGATATGGGCTTATTTTATGGCAATAATTGCAGTCCTGATCTTGTTGGTTATGCTGATGCTGGATATTTATCCGACCCACACAAGGCTCG
This sequence comes from Nicotiana benthamiana, assembly GCA_034376525.1. Taxonomy (NCBI): domain Eukaryota; kingdom Viridiplantae; phylum Streptophyta; class Magnoliopsida; order Solanales; family Solanaceae; genus Nicotiana; species Nicotiana benthamiana. Next base: position 20,776,584 of record CM067337.1, on the reverse strand, counting down.
ATCTCAAACAGGTTATGTGTTTACCTGTGGAGGCACCGCCATATCTTGGCGATCGACTAAGCAATCAATTGTGGCTACTTCATCTAATCATGCCGAGATAATCGCTATTCATGAAGCAAGTCGAGAGTGTGTGTGGTGAGGTCTATTATACATCATATTCAAGACAAATATGGTTTGAAGTGTAACAAACTATCCACGACTTTGTATGAAGACAATGCAGCATGTATAGCTCAATTGAAGGGAGGATTCATAAAAGGAGATAGAACAAAGCATATTTCACCAAAGTTATTTTTCACACATGATCTTCAAAAGAATGGTGATATCAATGTCCAACAGATTCGTTCAAGCGATAATATGGCTGATTTGTTCACAAAATCTCTACCAACGTCAACCTTCAAGAAGCTGGTTCACAAGATCGGAATGCGAAAACTCAAGGATATGAATTGATGCTCTTTTCAGGGGGAGTTAATGCGTGTTGCACTCTTTTTCCCTTACAAGGTTTTGTCCCAGTGGGTTTTCCTTGCAAGGTTTTTAACAAGGCAACCAATAGGCGCATATTCAAACATGTGTACTCTTTTTCCTTTTCTTTAAGTTTTTCCCATTGGGTTTTGTTTTAGTTAAGGTTTTAACGAGGCACATTATTGAATAGACATTCAAGGGGGAGTGTTATAAATAGAACTCTATTTAAGGTGAATGTCTATATTTAGAGAGATTCTAGGGTTTACTACTTGGTGGCTAAGTCACCACCTCCCTATAAATATAGGGGTTCTATTCTATTGTAAACCATCCCAAAAGTATCAATAAGAATACTCATCTCCCTACTTTTCTCTCTATTGTTCTTGTTCTTGTATTATTGTTCTTGTTCTTATATTATTTCATAACAACTACTTATTTGTATATTGTATTGGGCCAGAATTAAATAAAGTATTATCTACATCTTGGACTTGGGCTTGGGCTGCGACTGAGGCTGCTGCTGCTTTGTTGTATGGAGTTTGCCCAACAACTCCAACACTGCTACTGCTCTGTTTCATGGATTTGGGCTGTAGGTTTGGCCCAATAACTCCAACACCCCCTGCAAGTTGGAGGGTGACTGAACCCCAACTTGAGCAAGATAGAATGATGCAAAAAACCAGTAAGGGGTTTGGTATAGATATCTGCAAGCTGAGAGGTAGTAGGGACATGGTGCAAGGCAATAAGGCCCTCAAGAAGCTTGCCTCTGATGAAATGACAATCCACCTCAATATGTTTGGTCCTCTCACGAAACACAGGATTCTTGGCAATGTGAAGTGATGCCTGATTATCACAAAAAACTGGTACAGGAGTGGTAACAGTAACTCCAAAATCATATAGCAATCGAATGAGCCAGGTGAGCTCACCAACAACTTTGCTGATGGCTCTATACTCAGCCTCAGTAGAAGACAGAGATACCACAGACTGCTTCTTAGCCTTCCAACCAATAAGAGATCCACCTAACAGAACACAGAAACCAGAGACAGATCTTCTGGTGTCTGGGCAGGAAGCCCAGTCAATATCACAATAAGCAGATAATGAGAGGTCACGTGTGTTGCTGAGAAATATTCCAAGCTCAGAAGTGCCACTAAGATATCTCAGGGTATGCAAAGCTGCATGCATATGAGAGGAGGTAGGCTTCTCAAGATATTGACTCCAATGCTGTACAGCAAAGGCCAAATCAGGTCTAGTGTGGGTGAGAAAATTGAGTTTCCCCCACTAAGAACCTATAGGATTCAGGAGAGGGAAGAGGATGCCCCATATCCAGTTTGAGTTTAACAGAAAGGTCAAGAGGGCAAGTAACAGGATAAACATCCTCACAGTGACAGGCTTTGAGCAGGTTAGTGATAAACTTCTTCTGGTGGAGAAGAAGCCCATCAGAGTGATAATTGACCTCAATTCCAAGAAAATAGTTGAGGACCCCCAAGTCCTTGATTTTAAACTCATGATCCAGAAAGCTTTTCAAAGAAGTGATCTCCTCCAAATCATTACCAGTAAGAATAATGTCATCATCATAGACAACCAACAAGACAATAGAAGAGCCAGATTTCTTAAGGAAAAGAGAATAGTCATTGAGAGAAGAAGAAAATCCCTTATAACATAAGGCCTGGGACAGCTTGGCATACCACTGCCCAGAAGCTTGTCTTAAACCATACAAAGATTTCTGAAGTAGACAAACCAAAGGAGAAGAAGAGGTAGCACAGTTGACTTCCAGTCCAGGAGGCAATTTCATATAAACTTCTTCATCTAAGTCACCATGTAAGAAGGCATTATTCACATCAAGTTGAAAAAGGGACCAATTCTGTCTAACAGCCACAGTAATGAGGGATTTAATAGTTGAAAACTTGACAACAGGAGAGAAAGTCTCAGTGAAGTCTACACCCTCAACTTGGGTGTCACCCCTAACAACCAGCCTAGCCATATGTCTTTCCCCAGACCCATCAGCCCTATATTTGATCTTATAAACTCATTTGCAACCAATAGGTCTCTTACCAGGGGGAAGGGGAACTAATGACCAGGTATGATTGGCCTCCAAAGCTGCAAATTCCTTGGTCAGTGCCTCCTACCATGCAGGAATAGAGGCAGCCTGCTGATAAGAGGTAGGCTCTGCCTTTGTAATGCTAACTAAACTGTGAAGACAAGTGGAAGAAGAACTGGGGACAGATAGAGATGGAGGGAGATTGCAGACATACTGTTGCAGATGAGCAGGAAGGACATGTGCCCTATTGAACCTTCTGGGAGAAGATGCTGCAGGCACTGATGAAGTCTGTGATAGAGAAGAAGGTGAATAAGAAGGAGAGTCAAGAGGTTGATGGGTGGAAGATGATAAAGGATTGTGTAGAAAGTCATCAACATGAGGAACCCAGGCAGAAGAAGGATTAAGAGTAGGAAAAGAACCATGGGTGGAATTTCCTGAAGAAGCAAAAGGAAAGACATCCTCATGAAAAATTACATCCCTGGATAACAGGGTAAGTTTAGACTTCAAGTTATACAGCTTGTAACCCTTTTTTGCCCAATGGATGTCCCAGAAAACACAGGGATCAGCTCTAGGTTGAAATTTATCTCTATTCTGTTTAGGGACTGAGGCAAAACAGAGGCAACCAAATGTTTTAAGATGGTTATAGGATGGAACCTGTCCAAACAGCAACTCAAAAGGGGATTTATTGTTAAGAAGTTTGGAAGGAAACCTGTTAATGAGGTAGGTTGCAGTAAGCACACAATCACCCCAAAATCTAATGGGTAGCTGGGAATGAAAAAGTAGAGCTCTTGAGGTTTCTAGCAGATATCTATGCTTTCTCTCAACTACACCATTTTTTTGTGGTGTGTGAGAGCAGGAAGTTTGGTGCATTATTCCATTTTCAGCAAAGAAGTTGCTGCCACAGCTACTAGAGCCAAGTTCAAAGGCTTTATCACTCCTAATGGTTTGTACCACAGACTAGTATTGAGTTTTAATCATGGCAATGAAGGCTTTGATAAGGGGAAAGGCATTGCTCTTGGACCCCATAAGGTGGGTCCAAGTAGCTCTGGTAAAATCATCAACTATTGTTAGAAATATCTACAAACATTATGAGTAGGAGTGGCATAGGGACCCCATGTATCAACATGGATGAGTTGAAAAGCATGAGTTGTTTTAATGGAACTGTCAGGAAAGGGTAGTCTAGATTGCCTGGCCAAAGGACATATAGTACAAAGGAAAGGCTGCTTTGTTGAAAATTTACATGGTATGACATGTCTTTCATTCTAACAAAAGGTATGTGCCCTAGTCTATTATGCCCTAACATCTCCATTTCATTCAATTCAGAATGGTATGTACAATGAGAGGAAGAAACAGAATCAACAGTTAATGGAGAATGGTATTTACAAGGATAAAGATATTGAAGAGAAGAAGATTGCACAAGCCTGTAGAGACCATCATCCAATTTACCAATCTCCAGTGGCCTCTTCAGAGAAAGGGCATGTATTAAACAAGAGAATTTAGTAAATAGGACAATAGAATTTAACTGGCACACAAGTTTGGACACAGAAATGAGATTGTAGTGAAAGCTGGGAATATAAAGGACATGATGTAGAGTGAAACAAAGGAATTGTATGGATCCAGTGCATGTTACCTTAACTTTATAACCATTGGGCAAGGTAACTAGATATGGTATTACTAAAGGCATAATATCAAACAGAAGGTCTTTATTAGAGGTCATGTGATCAGTGGCACCAGAGTCTATAATCCAAATGCATTCACTTATTTTAGTTAGCATGCAAGCCCCATAGGATACATTCTTTAAATGATTGGATGGAGGAAAATTACCAGCAAAGTTGGCTGATGCCATAAGACTGGACTGCTTCTGAGACTCTGAAATTTGTGTCTGTTGGAGCAGCAACATAAGCTGTGAGTATTGATCCTTGGTTAAACCAGGTATTAGAGACTCTGATTCAGAGGCCCCCTGAGCATTGTCAGCACTGTTCTGAGTTCCAGCAGGGATTAGACACCCCTGCACTACAACATGTGTTGCACTCCTCCTTCCTTTTGTGAATTTGAAGTCTGATGGAAATCCATGAAGTTTGTAACACTTGTCAATCAGGTGTCCAGGTTTCTTACAATACCTACACAATAAGTTTGTTTTGTTGAGATCACAGTTGAGTCTTTGACTGAATTGCTTAGGATATCCAGCTGTGGAAGGAAATTTTGTGATAGGGGATTTGCTGCTGAAGTGAGTATTGAAAGCACTCGAATCATGACGAATTTGGGATGGTGAGGAAACTTGTCTTTGTCTCTCATCTTGGAGCAAAATGTTGTATGCACAATCCAGAGTTGGTGGAGGCTGTAACATAAGAATGTCGCTCCTGACTCCCACATATATGTCATCGAGCCCCATGAGAAACTGGTGCAACATGTTTTCATCATCCTCCCTTTGAAGCTCGGATCTGGTATTGCATATGAAAGTGTTACCACGAGATGCACGCATGAAACCCAACTAATCCCACAGTGTCTTTAATTTGTTGAAATAAGATGCTATATCCAAAGACCCTTGATTAGTTGATGCTAACTCTTGCTTAATCTCAAATATCCTGGTACCATTGACAATCCCATATCTACTATTAAGCTGATTCCAGATGCTATGAGCAGTGTCAGAATATTGAACACTCTCGGCTATCTCTGGGGCAAGGGAATTAGTGAGCCAAGACATAACCATATTGTTACACCTATCCAATTGCCTAGACTGAGGAGAATTTTCTGGAGGTTTGGGAATTGTTCCGTCAGTAAAACCTATTTTATTACTAGCGGATAGCGAGACAATTATATTACGTCTCCATCCCCCAAAACCAGTCCCTGAAAAGGGATTGCTTACCAAGGAGATTCTCGGAACATCAGAAGACAAGAGAAACAAAGGGTTCGAGGGGTAATTACGAAATTATCAATCCTAGACTCAGAGGTATCACCAACATTAACCATTTTCGACTGAGAAACGTTATCGGGCTTGAAACTTGTAAGATACAAACCCTAACTGCTCCTAGATACACAAAACATTAGGAATCGACTTACTCTTATGTTTGAACTGACGAGAGGAAGTGTGAAACTCAGAGAAATCAACAATTACCGAAGAATATCCAGAGAAAACGAGAAAAATCTAGATTTGCCAGAGAGCACAGAAACTCCGACGAAAAACGATGAGGGTAACATCGCGACGAAGCCAGTGACGAGCGGAATCTGAATCCCTGCTCTGATACCATGTGAAGATCATCGATTTCCATGGAATGACCAAAATTATCTTCAGATGATAGAGAGAGAAGAAGCAAAATTTAATTGTGTTATTCAATGTTGAGTCTCTGTCTATACAAGAGAAGCTTCCCAAATCTATCTATATAATATATATACAAAGTAAAAATATCTACTAATTTATTTTTGTACACTGTATTGGGCCAGAATTAAATAAAGCATTATCTACAGCTTGGACTTAGGCTTGGGCTTGGGCTGCACTGAGGCTGCTGCTGCTTTGTTGTATGGAGTTGGCCCAACAACTCCAACACTGATGCTGCTCTGTTTCATGGATTTGGGCTGCAGGTTTGGCCCAATAACTCCAACACAAGGTGGGAAGTTATTGGAGGGAAGGATGCCGGGGGTCTATTTGGAAAAAGCCTCTCTACCCCAGGGTAAGGGTAAGGTCTGCGTACACACTACCCTCCCCAGACCCCACTAAGTGGGATTATACTGGGTTGTTGTTGCCGTTATCTGCCCAATCAATGCTGCAACATCACAGTACACCTTTTGGGACTAGTCTGCATTTTTTTTCTTACTTAATCCTATCAAGAACACTAGTTAGAGTTAGTGGTTACTTAGTTAGAAAGCTAATACTGGAACCTAAGTGTAAAAAAAGGAAGTTGAGGGTCATAATGTTAGAAATTGGGAAGGGACACGTGTTTTCTGTTAAATGAACAGTGCACCTCCAAAAATCAGTTGTACTCTTTTCTTCTTCTTCAAAAGAAGCAAAAATGCATTTGTCCTCTCCTCATTTCCTTCTTCTAGATCCTTCATAACTCTATTCTAAATTAGATTGCATGCTATCAATCTAGGATCATTGAGTGTAGATTCAACAAATTAACATGGTATCGGAGCCTCGATCGTTATATTGCGTAGATCAAAGTGATTGAAGTTGCAGAATTTTGAAGTTCAGCTATGGTGACCGGTGAAATTGCACAACTACCTCACAATCACCCACTATTTCTTCGAGATTCAAATGCACCTGGCACAGCATTGATCTGGGAGCATTGTGGTTATAAAGGCCATTTTAAAGAAAATTATTACAAAATAATAGGATATCCTCCAAATTTTAAGAGCAAGAAGAAGGGACAACTAGGTACATGTAAACCTTTTGCTAACAATGCTAACACAGATGCAAGTGTTGAAGCCAGAAATCAGCCACAGGGAAACTATCTCACAGCAAAACAGTACAAATTGTTGCTAAGCCTGTTGGAGAAAACTTCATCAGAAGAGAAGAGTGCAGGCCCATCAGAGTTGACTGGATCTTCAAACATGGCAAGTATTATGTCATTGATGTCTAATGTATCCAATGTATGTATATATGATTGGATAATAGACTGGTGCATCACACCATATAACATTTTGCAAGAGTGCATTGGATTTTATTAGACCTGTAGAAGGACAGAATAGTTTTGGAGTACAAACACCTACAAGAGATAGATCTGAAATCTCACATACTGGAGATGCTAGAATCTTAGGGAATTAGAAAATCAAGAATGTGTTATATGTGCCAAACTTTAAGTTCAACTTACACTCATTATCCAAATTGACTAAAAGACATATGCTACTCTGCATGTTTTCCCTGATTTTTGTGTATTTCAGGGACTATACGGTGGCAGGTGTCATGGGGCATTTTTGATCAAGTCAAAAACCACACTCGCACGGCAGTCAAGTCCCCCGCTTTACTCATCCTTTCCGAAATAATTTTCTAATTTTCAGCAAGTTTGGCCTTAAACGAATTTCTAGGCAACAATCATAAATTAAGAACACAAACATATACGGAAAAATCCCAACCTTTGCATTAATATAGAAAATAAACAAAGGACCCTAACTTTGCTATGAACTATCAAAACAATCCGCTCACAGCTCACAGTTGACGAAGAACACAAGTCGTTCTTGGCCAACACTAAGATTTTGCCCAAGCCAAACCATAGCCCCTTTTTGAAACACTAGAAACCCTCACATTCCTCTCTTGTTTCCCACTAGTAATTCCACACGAAATTACCTCCTCCTTCTGCCTAAGTAAAAGGCCCTATTTATAGAATATAGGCAGCCCTTAAACTTGACAGCACATGACACTTGTCGTCTACAGCTTTTGCCACTTGTCGGTCTAAGTTTATATCTTGCTCCTAACATGTAGTTGACATCCCCAACTACTTAGGGCACATATACACGAAACGGGGTCATTATACAAGCAATAATCAGATCATGTGATAATGGGAGATCATGGGAGATCATGGCTAAAAATAAGGTAATCGCCAACCGCTTTCCATGTGCATTGCATGTGCCATTTTCCTTGGCCAACTGAATTTCGCCCAAGGTATGCATTGTGCATGCCTTAGCTCACGTTGACATTGCTCCGCGCGAATGTCTTGTCCGCAACCTGCTGCCACAATTCTGCCGCACACGCCCGGCGCCGCTGCCGCCCGCACACCGCCTTGGCCTAGTTTTCTGCCTTGTCTGTGCCAACCCTCATTTCCCTCATGCCAATGCATGTATTTTCCTTCACATAGCCTTGCCTTAGCAATTGAAAGCCTTTGACATCAACCCGCATTTCCGCCTCGCCTTAGCTTAGCCCGCACATAGCTGGCACAACCCAAAAGTGTCATACCACTGATTTTGGCACGCATGCCGTGTCATGCCACCCTAACTTTGCCCATGCTACCTCGTCAAGCCTTTTCCAAGCACACCTTGCCCGTGCCAAGGCCTTGGCCAATACTTGCCCATAACAGCCCGTCGCCCGCATGATCGTTTTGCCCGCACATAGGCCAATGACAAGGCCATCACGACCAAATCCTTGCCACAGCCATGCCACACCCGATGACCAAGAGTCAGGTCCTAACAACAGGGTACTGGGGGATGGCATTGAAGATAGTACACTTTACATACTTAGTAGAGGAGATGTAGTTGTTGCTGGTTTATTTCACAGAGAAAGAGTAACAACCACACTGTGGCATCAAAGACTAGGACATGCCTCCATACATGCTATGCATCATTTGCCAAATTTGAAGAATAAAGTGAGAATGGAGATGCAAAAGGAATGTAAAATTTGCCATTTAGCTAAACAAAGAAGACTAGGTTTTCCCATAAGTAACAGTACTTCAAACTATGTGTTTCAATTGGTGCATGCTGACGTATGCGGTCCTTACAAAGTAGCAATGTATGATAGAAAACAATATTGTGTTACTCTAGTTGATGACTATAGTAGATATACTTGGACTTGTTTATTAAAGTCCAAATGTGAATTTTTTGTTGTCTAAAAGACTTTCTTTCTTTAGTAAAAAAATAGTTTTGTGTGATGGTTAAGACATTGAGAACAGATAATGATACAAAAACTTTCAATAGTCAGTGTAGTGACTTGTTTAAAGCACTTGGGATTGTTCATCAAAACAGTTGCCCATACACTCCACAGAAGAATAGAGTGGTGGAAAGAAAACGTAGACATATCCTTGATGTGGCTAAAGAACTCAAGCTTCAGAGCAATATGCCAATCAGATTCTGTGGAGAATGTATTAAAACAGTAGTGTATCTCATCAACAAGATACCCACACAGGTTTTGAGCAAAAGATCTCCCAATGAGCTGTAGTATGGCAAAGAACCAAGTATAGATCATTTGAGAGTATTTGTTTGTTTATTCTATGCAAGAACCTTTCCTAGAGGTGACAAAATTGATGCTAGAGCCAGAAGAGCAGTAATGATAGGGTACTTAGAGACACAAAAAGGATACAATCTTTTTTATTTAGAATCTAACACATTCTTTGTCAACAGGGATGTAACTTATAGAGAATTTGTCTTTCCCTTTCAAGGTGAGGAAGTTTACCAGGAGGATTTGTTTGTTCTTGCACCAACAGATATGAACACTGATACACCAAGAGCATATGGTGAAGGTGTCCCTATTGACTCACAAGAATAGGCAATGGAAATATAGAGGAAGAAGGAATCCCTACTACGGATGTATCAGATGTAGCTTTGGTTGAGCCAGTAGGAGTTGACGCACCTGCTCCAACATATGAAGATAGTGTAGTTGAACCTCTGACCACTATGCAGGAAGCTGAAGCTGAAGCTGATTTGTAGGAACAACAAGGTACCACTCACCAATCACAATCAGTTGAACCTGCTATTAATGCAAAAGCTCTCATTCTTAGAAAATCCACTAGGGGTACAAAACCAACAATTTGGCTCAACGATTTTGTCACTAGTCTAAAACCATTCAAGTTACATAAACTACACACATTTGCCAGAACACTATCAAGTATACCTCTTCAATTTCTCTACTTTTACAAACCCTAAGACATTCTATGAAGCCTCTACATATGTGATACGGATTCCAGCTATGCAAGAAGAAATTCAAGAACTTGGAGCTAATGACACTTGGGAGATTGTAGACTTGCCAACAAGAAAGAAAGCAATTGATTCAAAATGGGTATACAACATCAAATACAAGGCCAATGGTGAAGTTGATAGGTTCAAGGCATGCTTAGTTGCTAAAGGCTACACCCAACAGGAAGGGCTTGACTACCATGGGACCTTTTCTCCTGTTGCAAAGATGGTTACTATAAGGACTGTGATTAGCCTGGCAGCCTATAAAGGTTGGAAGTTATTCCAAATGGATGTAAATAATGCATTTTTGCAGGGTGATCTTTATGAAGAAGTCTACATGACTTTGCCACAAGGATTCCATAGGCAGGGGGAGTCTATGGTTTGCAAGCTACTTAAGTCTCTTATGGACTCAAGCAGGCACTAAGACAATGGAATATCAAGCTAACCAATGCTCTGACCAAGGCAGGATATATGCAAAGTACCTATGATCATTCCTTGTTCACAAAGAAGCCATGAACAGACTTGGTGATTATTTTGATATATGTTGATGACTTAATGATTACTGGCAGCAGCAGTGAGATGATATATGAATTTAAAAGGACCCTACACAAGTCCTTCGAACTCAAATACTTAGGAGAACTGAGGTATTTTTTAAGGATTGAAATTATGAGGTCACACAAAGGCATATTATTGAATCAAAGAAAGTATGCACTAGAGCTTATATCAGATTTAGGACTTAGTAGGGCAAAGCCTGCAAGTTCACCTCTTCAGTAAAATCAAAATCTTACAACCATTGACTATGATAAGCAAGTAAGACTCAGAGGATATGAGGAGCTGACAGATATAGGAAGCTATCAGAAGTTGATTTATTTGACTATAACAAGGCTGGATATCTACTTTGCAGTGCAGGACCTAAGTCAATTCCTAAAACATCCAAAACAGTCACACTTGGAGGCAGCTATGAGAGCGATGAAATATATAAAAGAATCACCAGGAAAAGGAATACTATTGAAGACGGGGACATTGGAAGATATTACAGCTTATTATGATTCATACTGGGCAGCTTATCCAAACAACAGAAGATCAATGACAGGATATGTATTAACATTGGTGAATCATTGATTTCCTAGAAGTCCAAGAAACAACAGACAATCAGTAGAAGTTCAGCAGAAGTAGAGTACAGAATCATGGCAGAAGTTAGTGCAGAATTGGTATGGCTAGTTGGATTGCTGAAGGAATTTGATGTGTCTTTGCAGATGCTAGTAAAGGTCTTTTGTGATAGTAAAGCAGCTTTACAAATAGATGCAAATCCAATTTACCACGAACGGACAAAACACATTGAAATTGATTGTTATTTCATGAGAGAAAAGATCAAAGTGGATCAATATCCACCCATTACATCTGTACAAGAGAACAGGTAGCAGACATGATGACAAAGGGGCTTGGTTAGCTTAGCATTAAATGTTGATGTCCAAACTGGGAATGTTCGATGCTTTCCATTCTCCAGTTTGAGGGGAGTATCATGAACACTAGTTGGATCTAGTGGTTGGTTAGTTAGAAAGCTAACAGAGGGACCTAAGTGTAAAGAAAGAAAGTTGAGGGTCATAATGTTAGAAAGCGGGAAGGAGCACACGTTTTCTGTTAAATGAACAGTGCACCTCCAAACATCAGTTGTACTCTTTCCTTCTTCTTCAATAGAAGCAAAAATGCATTTGTCTTCTCCTCATTTCCTTCTTCTAGATCCTTCATAACTCTACTCTAAATTCGATTGCATGTTATCATTCTAGGATCATTGAATGTAGATTCAACAACCTAACACATCCATTTTCGAAACTTACTAACACGATTAATTTGAATACACTTAATATGTGGCTTAATAAATGATAACATATCATTGGTAGTAGTGCTATTGATCACTACTCTGTTATAAGTACTCTAATCGGTATCTTTTTCAAAACTCGTGCATGGGAGATCCATGGGAGCAGGGGTGGACCTACATTGGGGGAGGGAGGTCACCGAAACCTGCTAGTCTCAGCAAAAAAATTGTAGATAAATTTCATATATATATATATGCAGTGAGGACCCTTAAAATATTTTACACGACCCCCTAAAAGCATAAAAACTGGACAGAGGTGCTAGATTATAGGAGTGCTAAAGTACCTACACTCTTTTAATGACCTAGGTTGGAATCCGGGCTCCTATAACTTATATTTTTTTATTTTTTTATTTTATTTTTAAAGTGATGCCCCTGTAATATTTAAATCTTGGGTTCACCTCTTCTTGGGAGTGGACGGGGAGGACAAGAGACTCATTTTTTGTCTAGAACATCAGAATCAAGAAGAGAGCAAACAAGATCCACTTTGGGGAGAATTTCCTCCTCTGAGTCGATTCCGCCTCCATAAGTTTAACCTATATGCGGTAGCTTTCCATAAGTTTTCATCCAGAAATTAAATCTTTTAATAAAATGAAGAGAACACATCCATCTCATCATACTCTTGACTGTAATTATATGTATTACTTTAATCCCTAGAATATTGAAAGCATGGGATAGTTTGGAGGACTCTTGTAAACTTTAACATGTCCTACAAAAGACCAAGATATTAGATTACTTTCTTTTCTTGATTTAATATGAGACATACCCATCCTATACGCAATCAATTTAATTATAATTTACATGAAGAAGAATTACAAGTTTTTTATTTTGTAAATGAATAAGAAGATTGTAGGAAAACAATTTAAAGGTAGAAGACCTTTAAATGTAAGAAGGAAAGAGATTTTGTTTAGTTGATAAATGAAGAAATGGAGGTAGTTTGGAAGGTTTAATATATGTAGCTATATGGAGAGACACTTTTGTAATTCTTCAACTTTTATTACACAAGGGATCACTTTGGTACACACTTGGGCTCACACTTTGTTTCACTCCTTTTGTACATCATACAAATGAGGAGGTCTTCCCCTATTTATAGGCATCAACCTCCATGTTCTACGACATTCTAGAATATTCCATATAAGTATCCTAAACAATATTCATATCTACCTATTCTCATATGTTCTGGAATATTCCACTACTCTAGAATATTCTCACATTCTCTACTATACATAAAAGAGTTTCTATCATCTTCTAGAATGTTCCAGAGAACTCCATAATGTTCTCGAACCTTCTAGAACATTCTAGCTCATTTTAGACTATTTTAGAATAGTCTAGAATATTCTAGTAATATCTAGCTTTGGTTTAATTTATTGTTCACATTGCCTCCCTTAAACCAAAGCCTCGTAGGTGGTCATTCCTAATAACTTTTTCATCTTCAGAAAAGTCTCCATCTTCAATGCCTTGGTGAAAATATCTGCCACCTGTTCACCAGTTCTGCAGTAGCCAATTCGGATCTCATTTTCTCGTACCATCTCTCGAATGAAATGATATTTGATATCAATGTGTTTGCTGCGACCATGAAGTACTGGATTCTTCGCCAACTTGATTGCTGATTGGTTGTCACAAAATATCGTGGTTGGACCATCATGTTTGTGTTGAAGAAACCTGAGCATTCTTCTCATCCATATCGCCTGTGTAGCAGCATTTGATACAGTAATGTACTCGGCTTCAGCAGTGGATAATGCTATCACTGGTTGTTTCTTTGAATTCCAAGAAAACACACCCGAACTAGTGAAGAATGCATAGCCGGAAGTACTTTTTCTCTCGATCGTATCACCAGCCCAATCACTGTCAGTGTATCCAAGAAGTTCAAGTGACTCACCTCTAGGATAGCAGATTCCATCTCCTTGAGTTCCTTTAATGTATCTCAAAATTCTCTTAGCCGCTTGTAAGTGTGACTGGCGTGGCTTTTCCATGAATCGGCTTATTACGCCAACACTGTAAGCAATGTCGGGTCTTGTTGAGGTCAAGTACCTCAAGCTTCCAACCAAGCTCTTAAAGTAGGATGGATTCACAAGATCACCTGTTCCATCCTTCGTCAGCCTCAATCTTTCTTCAGCTGGGGTCGCAATCGGATTCGCACCATCCATCTTAAATTTCTTCAAAATGTCTCCAGCATACTTTCTTTGAGATATGAAGATTCCCTTATCTGATTGAGAAACTTCAATCCCAAGAAAATATGACATAAGACCCAAATCGGTCATCTCAAACTAATGGATCATAGCCTCCCTGAAATCCGCCATCATCTTCTCATTATTTCCTGTGAAGATCAAATCATCCACATACAAACAGACGATCATAACATCGCCAGCATTGGAAGTCTTCACAAGATATTGTAAACCGCCGAAATTAAAGTGGCCAAACCTCATGTGCCATAACCAAGTATCATCAAGAGCAATTGAATTATAGCAGGGTAAGTGACCGTAGTTGAAAGTTACTGGAAACATCCGATTTTTTGTCATACTTACCTTGGCTATAATTTTCATACTCTTGTCTCTTATAGTGCATATATCATTACTGAAATGCACTTCATATCCATTGTGTTGGAGCTGACCCAAGCTCAACAAATTATGCAGCAGGTTAGGCACGTAGTAAACATCTTTTATGGAGCACTCAAGCCCATTCTCCATGGTGACCGGTATTCTCCCTTTCCCAACAACTTGCATAACTTGATTATTTCCAAATTTAACCGTGGATTTAAAAGACTCGTCCAAATCAGAAAATATCTCCTTCTTACCGCACATATGATTACTACATCCGGAGTCAACGTACCAGACATCATTGTTAGTTTCTTCACTAACAGCAGCCATTGATGCGAAGTAAAAAATGGTTTCACTTTTATCCCCTTCATCCTCAGCTACTCGAGCATGAACTTGTTTATTTTCAGTTCTTTTACTCCAACAATCTTTAGCATAATGACCCAATTTACCGCAGTTATAGCATCTAAGGGGAGGTTTTTGCTGACCTGGATTGTTGTAATTTCCTCTTGGCTGGAAATGATGATTACCTCTTCCACGGCCACGATAGTTGCCGGTGCCTCCACGACCTCTGCCTCGGAAACCATGTCCTCTAGTTTCCGCCACATTAGAAGATTCTCCTCTCTCTTTAACTTTAGTATGTGCCTGCAATGCCTTTTCTGCCGGATCTTTCTCTAATGACTCTTCTAATTTCCCATTAATTCTATTCTCATGAAGAATTAATGAGCCCAGAAGCTCCTCGGTACTTAAAGTTGAAAGATCCTTGGTCTCTTGAATTACACCACAATATGATCAAACTTCATAGGTAAAGTATTAAGTACCTTTTCAACGAATGTCTCATCGCTGAGGGTATGACCATTGAGCTCCATCTCATTCTTGATCTCCGTCAACCTCGAAAAGTATCCCTCAATTGTCTCTGACTTCTCCATCGTGGCAAGCTCGAACTTCCTTTTTAGCGCCATCAAATTATTCTTTTGGACCTTATCAACTCCACGATATGCTTTGGCCAAAATATCCCAAGCCTGTTTTGTTGTTTGGGCTGCGGAAATTTTGCCAAACACAGACATATCGATGGCCTGGTGTATTTGGGACAAGGTCATACTATCACGCCTTATTTCATTCTCTTCGGCACCTTCCTCCAGTTCTTCTCGCGTATATTTTAACAAATTATACGCCTTCAGATGTGTCTCCATCTGAATCCTCCAAAAGTTGTAATTTTGTTTCCCCGTCAACTTGGGAACCATGCACACGATATTCTTTCCTGCCATAGTTAATGAATCACCCTCCTAACGAACCAATTGCTCTGATACCAGATGTAGGAAAACAATTTAAAGGTAGAAGACCTTTAAATGTAAGAAGGAAAGAGATTTTGTTTAGTTGATAAATGAAGAAATGGAGGTAGTTTGGAAGGTTTAATATATGTAGCTATATGGAGAGAGACTTTTCTTCAACTTTTATTACACAAGGGATCACTTTGGTACACACTTGGGCTCACACTTTGTTTCACTCCTTTTGTACATCATACAAATGAGGAGGTCTTCCCCTATTTATAGGCATCAACCTCCATGTTCTACGATCTAATATTCCATATAAGTATCCTAAACAATATTCATATCTACCTATTCTCATATGTTCTAGAATATTCCACTACTCTAGAATATTCTCACATTCTCTACTATACATAAAAGGGTTTCTATCATCTTCTAGAATGTTCCAGAGAACTCCATAATGTTCTCGAACCTTCTAGAACATTCTAGCTCATTCTAGACTATTTTAGAATAGTCTAGGATATTCTAGTAATATCTAGCTTTGGTTTAATTTATTGTTCACAAAGATCACTTGGAATCAATAATTAACGATAATGATCAATCATGTTGAAGCTGGATAGATATTTTAGACAGCAGCGATGATGAAAAGGTATACGTGAGCTGCCATCATTGGTTAAGGGAAATTGTATGAGCCTTTTATGAAATAATGTAAGGTTGATCACTTTAATTGGTTAGTAAGTCAACATTTTTTAGTTATAAAAATTCTGCCTCCAACCATATCTCATATATTGTAGTCTATGTTTCACATTTTATTCATATCATTTCGTGTGGCTATATAACTATATTAGTAACTAACTGCATGCTATTATGGTGTATAGCAATATTGAACATGACAAGGAGTAGAACTGCTATACGTGACTCGAAAGGATGTTGGTGTATAGAATCATCGATAAAAATTCTTGCAACATCATCATTACAAGCTGAACTCATGGCTCTACGCCACAGCCTTCAATTATTAATCAAGGAAGACCTCTTTCCCGTGGAAGTGGAAACTGATGCAACGGATATATTAAACATAATATACAATAACGCCCTTACTAACGACAAACTTTCCTTTGAATGCAGATTATTAGTGGAGGAGGCAACCAAGCAGGGGAGGATATCATTCATGCATAGCTTCAGACAAGGAAATGGCGTGGCTCACACTTTGGCAAATGAAGCTCTAAGAAACAAGACTTTTGACAAACTATGTATTTTTGCTAAGCCTCCTAATTTTGTAATCGATCTCTATGAAAGAGATATGGAGGACTATGTCTACGTAAGATCGTGTAGTACCAAACAATGCGAAACTCTAGCTGCTCTAGGAAATATTAGTGCCATAGATGGCCTAATGTTTGGCAAAAATAATGCATGTATAAACAATATCTATAGGGAGGAGACAACCCTTCCTACTTAGCCTTATAATATATATATATATATATATATATATATATATATATATATATATATATATATATATATATATATATATATATATATATATATATATACACTTTTTTTCAAAAAAAAGAACATGACAAGGAGTTACGTGGGTGTTATTGTTCAAGAATTTTTTAAAAATTGACCCCTTATTGCTTTTACAAAAAAGGACCACTGAGATAAATGTTGAAGAAGAAAGGTGAGAAGATGTTAGGTACCAATCCTTGACCATTATCTTCCAAAGAGGATGTAACAAATTGGATATAAATTGTTCATATCACGCTTTGATTGAGTAATTTACGGCAGAAAGATAAAATATAAATTGCCATTTGTTTGGTCCTCGTAGATCATCAACAGCACAATAACTAACTTTATTTGACGATATAACACTTAATTATTAATATTTTGTGTATGTGTACGGATCATGAGGTACAAAAATGTGAAATATTGCATATTAGGTGCACCTTGGAAAAGGACGGTATAAATATAAAATTATTAAGCATAGGTTTTGGGGGGAAAAAAGAAGAAACAGGGCTGTCTTAAAGAAACAAAATAGAAGAAATGTTATTGGAAATATCATTTTAATACATTCCAAACAAC
Organism: Nicotiana benthamiana; assembly: GCA_034376525.1. NCBI lineage: Eukaryota > Viridiplantae > Streptophyta > Magnoliopsida > Solanales > Solanaceae > Nicotiana > Nicotiana benthamiana. Next base: position 20,758,746 of record CM067337.1, on the reverse strand, counting down.
TGTATTTTGAAAATGATGGCTAATGAAACTTTATAGGAGGAGTGATAAAGCACCTTTCACAATTAAGAAAATTATCGTATTAATTAATCAGCAGCAACATTAACACTTATGTCTTAATCAAAAATTAATTAGGAGTGGCTATATATTAAGTCCGCCATATTCATTTTGCTGAAGTTATTGTATTTCATCGTAATACTCAAATTAGGACAATTTGAATAGGTTCCATATTCATTTCTGCGAGAAATTATTGCAGCAGCTCGTAAATCCGTGACCTCTTAGTCTTGTAACAGCAATTTTACTAATTACGCCAAGACATCACTTCAACTACTTAAAAAAAATAGATGAAAAAATATGTTGTTGGCCCAGGATATTATTTTATAAAGCTTTTAAACTTTTTGGAACTTCATTGCAATTGCATGAAAAAACTCACACATGCTATAATCTGATGAATATATGACATGCGTCTTTACATATATTATCATTGTTTAAATATAATTAACTACATATTCTTACTTCAAGTTTATTACCTAATCATGATATATTAACACCTAGTGTTTGTTGAATTTTTAAGTATATTAATGCTTAAAAGAGAGTGAATGGGAAATGAAAGGAAAATGAATATTTGAGTTTTATTTGAGATTTCCTCCTTGATGAAGGGACATAATCTTATATTGGAAGAGGAAGGGATTTTTTATGGGTATATAAGCAATTGCTCTTCTAGCTCTTAAAGAGTTGAGAAGAAGGCCAGCCTCGCGTCACAGCCGTCGCTCGGCTTCGGCTTCAGATTTAGTTAAATGATTGATTGATTAATTTTTTAGACCAAATTTATTTGTTAAAACTCCTTCCGTTTCAATTTATATAAACATATTTCCTTTTTAGTCTGTGCCAAAAAGAATTTCCTCTTTCCATATTTGAAAACAATTTATCTTTATATAATGATTTATAGTCACACAAAATATATGTGATTCATTTTACACCACAAGTTCAAAAGTCTTCTCTCTTTTCTTATACTCCGTACCCAGTCAAATTGGTTCACATAAATTAAAATGGAGGGAGTAGTAAATATTAACACAAATGTTATTAAACATCCGTTTTAATAACAACATATTAATATTAAATTCGATAATATTAATAATAAATCCAAGCATTTTCCATTCTGGATTCGGATTCGGATTCGATTCGGATTTGGTCAAATGATCGGTTGATTGATTAACTTTTTAGACCAAATTTATTTATTAATGGTAAATATTAACGTAAATACTATTAAATATTCATTTTAATAACAAAATATTTATATAAAATCCAATAATATTAATAATAATTCAGACCGTTTTCCATTTTCCCGTTTTCTGTTTTTGTAACAGAAAATTAACCGTCATCTTCAATCTTTTGGTTTATTGTTGAGTAAATAGCCATTTATATTATGGCATTTATGCTATGACCTTTTTGCATAAACAGTCACTCTGAAGATTTGTATCTCTTCAGATTTCACCCTAGCATTGGCTATAAATACAAGTACATTTTCTCACATTTTCCATACGATTTTCTGAGTTTCTCCTTCTTTTTTTGCATTGTTTTAACTTCAAACATAGCAACAATAAGTGTGATTTGCTAGCGAACTTTGTGTTCGCTGAAATACCGGGGTTTGAAATACCACTATACCAGTGTGTAATTCGTTCTATCATGGGAGGAAATAATCCATAACCGTGGATACTAGGAAGAGATTAAATTCCTTAAGAAAACATTGTGAATTCAGTATGCTCGGATTAACTTTTACTTCATTTATATTTTTATTTATATTATTTTATTTTTTCCAAAATTATTTTACAAATACAGTTTACTAACTAACAGTGTTGTCCTGTCGAAAGTAAGTTTTTTCCCTCGATAATACACCTTCTATCAACTTTGGAAAAGGTTCGAAAGTTACTGGGACGGCTCCAAGAAAATACTTTAAGTACTGTCCTTTCAAACAATCTTGCATTCAATTAGGATTGGAGTTACTGTCCAATTCAGTCGAATTCATTAATTTTTATTTAAATTTATCGATATTTGTCTTAAGAAATTTATTAAATATGTATAAAAAATTTTAATTTAGAACTCAATATATAACTTAAAAAGATTATCACAAATATATAATTAAGCTTCAAATTATAACTTTGGCTATGAATTTAATAGTCATTTATATACTTCCTCCACTACTAGCACATCTCCTTTAATTTTGTTGCGACATGATAACACCATTGACAATGAAATGTTTTTTTCTTATAACCACAAACATTTCTTCTTGAGAACTTCATGTGTTCAAACATTTTTTCACATTAGTCACGCGGATTTACAAATCAAGAAGAATAATTAAGGGATTCTAAATGAAAACGAAAGATATATATATGTGAAAATTAAGTCTAGGTAATTACATACCATCAATGGAGAACATCTTTTTGTCGTTGTTCGCATACTTCTTATGAACCCTAGATTTTAAAAAAAAAGAACATAATGGATGATACTTCTATAAAAGGGAGTAGTAAACTCAGGATAAAGATATTTGTGCTTGAGAGGGCTCAAATTTTACTATTATAACTTTAGTAAATTTAATTTAGTAACATGATTTTAGGGGTCATCCTTAGACAACAGAGGTTGCTCTGATGGTAAGCAACCCCCATTTCCAACCGAGAGGTTGTGACTTGTGAGTTCGAGTCTCCCCAAGAGCAAGGTGGGAAGTTCTTGGAGGGAAGGATGTCTGGGGTCTATTTGGAAACAGCTCTCTACCCAAGGATAGGAGTAAGGTCTACGTACACACTACCCTCCCCAGACCCCACTAAATGGGATTATACTGGATTGTTGTTATTGTTGTTGATTTTAGGGGCCATCCTCTAAGAAACCATATGACTGCTCCTGAAAAATAGATAATGCATAAATAATTATTCAACATATGTATTAGAGCGATTAAAATGAGAGCGTCCCTTTCCTACGATCGAGACAAAGGTTGAAATGAAGAGTTATTTGAGTGTATATTCAAATCAAACATTTTCTATGACGAACGAAATAGGTAAAAATGATTCAAATTTATGAATCAAACGTAATCAAGGTCAAAAGCCTATCTATGCAATTTCATTTAGATAATGAGATTCTCCTGCTTTAATTGGAGGAGAGACACGTAGTATGATGTATCTTTTGCATAAATGAATATAACTCCTTAATTCACCAATACCGTTCTTTAGAATTCTGATGGTAACCTTATATCACCACCATTATGGAACTCTCATTCATACTAGATTTGGGCAAAGAAAATTAAGAGAAGAGAACAAGGACTAGCACTTCTTTTTGTGATTAAATAGCTCATGGAAAAGAAAATTTATTAATGGACTCAAATAAGGATTTAACATTTATTCTCTGACAATATATATAAAGGCATTTGCACTATTTTTTTTCTTTAGAAACTTCGAGGGAAACTCAGCTGCTGTCCTTCGAGTGTGCAATGGGTGATCTGGTCACTGTGCAGTAGCTCACAAATCAAACCAGAAATACAAATATATAAAGATAGTTACGCTATTGTTATAACTTAATATGTTGTAACATGCTATTTGTCTTCCACTAGTTTTACTTAATTTTATAAATATTTTTTAAGTGACCTAATAGTGTAATACTTTTTTTGACTGTGTGTATATTGAGTTGGGAAGAATTGTTAGCAAAGATACCAATAAAGGTTGTGGTAGAGTGATAAGTATTCCCGTCATTCTCAATGTAAGGTCAGGGTTCGTGTTTCGAATATAAAATTGTCTTTGTTAGGGAATGCTTTATCCTTCAATGTAAAAAATTTTAATACAAAATTTTAATTTAATCGAGTTTCGATACAAATACGGAGAATTCAAAAAAAATCGATGGCAAAGACAAGGCCACATGTGTGTCTCTTTCTAGTTTCCACTTGACTATGGGCAAGTCTCTTTCTTATTTGGGGAATTTACGATTGTTCCACGACTGAAAAAGCAGCCTTTATTTATGTGCCACATACTATCTTTGGAAAGAAGAAGAAAAAATAGCACTAATTAGAAAAAGTATCGAAAGCATGCATAATGGCGGCGCCTAATTAATGCGAATAATTTCCTTTATATTATATGGGGATTTCTTTCCTCTGATCAGTCAACGTATTTTAATTTGTAACTACATAAACTTATGGAAATACTTGTAAAATGAGCTAACAAATTACGTATAAGACACTATAATTGTTAGGTTATATTCACGAGCAGAGTTGTCTCGTTATCAGATTCCAAGATGACTATAGAATCATGTGAAATTGCGAATTAATTAATAAATCTCTTTTCCAAAGAAGATTTAATTTACTTAACCTCTTTGAAATTGTTCCGAGGATTTTTCGAAGGACCTCTAATCTATTAGTGAAAGATTTTACGTGATATGATACAAAAATCTTAGAAAAAATTGATTAATTTAGACTTCTTGTCCACAAAGAGCTTCATTTACACTTAATTCTAGCACGGTCTCGAATAGGGCAGGCCAATGTATAAGTTATAAGTTTGGTCGAATGCAATAACTTTTGTTCAAACTTTATATTTATTTTAAGAAATTAATTAAATATATATATAAATTATTAATTTAGAATTCAATAACTTAGAATAACAAAAATGTCGAAACTATAAGCTTCACTTGGCTCCGCCTCAAAATAATGCAAGGTTTGAAATAAAGAAAAAAAAAACACCTAATTGTATAGGCTCGAGGTGCCTTTCCAAATTCTTAAAAAGGTGCTTAATTATGTGGAAATTGATGATGCGTTTCAACTTTTGTTGGAGTTGCATTAAGAAAATCTCATTGGGTTATTAATTAAAGTAGGGGAAGATTATTCTTCTACATAGGAGACAAAAGACACAAAAATAATTTATACTAGTAAAAAGAAGACATCATTTTGCACTCTCAATATCACCCTCCAACAAGGATTTGTTTAATTTATATATATTGTTACAAATTCTTATTGAGGACAAAACGCGAAAACCATTATATTAATAATAACTCCAATAAGTAAAGTGTTTAGGTTTGCTTCCCTTGATAAGTAATTAGTCCATATGATCAACTAATGTTGACCCTTTAAGAAATCCAAATTTTAAGAACAATTTATAGTGTTTAAGCAATAATTCAAGTTCAACCTTTTCAGCATATTGGGTCATTAGTTAAAGAATAATAAGGGGTATCGTCCAATTGCGTTTTGCCAAAACTAACTCATAAACCTCGAGTCGTGATAATTAATCGAATGCATTAAGCAAAAAATCTCATACTATAGTAAAAAGAAAGAAAATGAAAAAAATATGGAGAAAGAAACATCATGAATTATTATGTGGGTCCCAAAATAGTAAGCAATTTTGTGTGGCAAAAGAGGAAGGCAGGTGTCCATTGATCCAGAGTGATGCCCAAAATGCCTGGAATATTTAGCTTATGATTGGTCAGTCCACACCTAGTTTATACCTGCATATCCACTGGATATACAACATTACATATGCTATTGTATTCAAATTATTATCACATTAAAATATGGGGAAAAGGAAGAAAAGGTTTAATATCCAACACTTTATAATACAACAAAAATGTCATTACCTTTGGCTTCTAAAACTATGGAGCATGACGGATATCATGATGTGTTCTTCTTCCTCACATATAAAATAATCATAGTATTTGGTCCTAACCCAACTAACTATCATCAAGATATTCACAACAATGCTATTTTGTTATGTAAATGCATATATTAATCCTATTGTAATAAGAGTAAGTGATAAAACTATTTCAGGATTTGAATTGCACGATATAAAGTAGACAAGAATGTTCAAGGTTCAAATCGCAACATATTACTATAATTTACTGCATATTTATCAACTTTTGATGTGCTAAACATTCCAAAGATACATTTTGTAAAGTGCATAGTTAGTTGAAGGGTAGTTAACTTGGACGATAATATGTTCATCCGAACTCAGTATTTTCAACGTGCGTCATCAATATATATGTGAAAACACACTAAAATCTCAACAAATACTACATTTGAATCTAGATTTTAAAAGCACAATAAGTTCAATGCTAAAAATATTAAACTTGAACCAAATTTAAATTTTGAATCCTAGACTCAACTTCTTGTAAATGGGAGTAAAGAAGTCACAGAAAATATTAGGCGTCATTTTTAACCATAAACGATTTGATGTTTCCTCTTCATAAATGCTAATTCCACCAATGTTTAGGTTTATCGTCACATGAGACAATAACTTGGCTGAATAATTAACTATCGTTTATTTTTTTAGTTTGTCTGGAGCTGTGGCATTATCTAAGTAACATTTTAAATAAAAGGGATAAAGCTTTTTTGCTGTATAACTAGATTTCCACCTTGTTATTATGCGCATATACTGAGTAATAAAGCTTCTGTTATGGCTTTAGAAACAAAATTTATTCAGTCTCGCGTGTGCTCAGTGCCCACTAACAAATAATAAAATGCACACCCTAGTACACATGTCAACATTCTAAGGTTCAACAAAAGTTAGTTCATTGGATTAATACAATTTCATACTGCATAATTCATGAATCCTAATAACAAACAAAATTCTCACTTATAAACAATGTTTTTTTCTCTTTTCCTAAATGAAATATGTATACTGTCACTGTCATGTACTTGGTACAAGTATACAGCCTATGGCTGGAGTCGGATATATGACCTAAAGCATTTTTAAGCAACTGTTTTCACTAAAGTGGAAGCTTTACCTATGTTACTATAGGTAACCGCTCAATCCGCTGATAATATTGTTTCCTTTGCGTCTAGACCACACTGCTTTAAAAATATATCATTAGGGTCTAAAACTTGCTTTCTCGTATATCTAATATTTCTTCAATGTTATGAATACGAAATTTGCCTATGATGTTACATACACCTTTCCCTTTAGGGACTCGAGGTCCTTTGTGAGATTTACCCCACCATCATATCTCTCAAATATGTGATATTATTTGTGTAAATTAATATTTTCTTACCATCGGCCAAAGTTGTATGCGGAGTGGCTAAGATACAATATGTTATAGCTCAGTTCACTTATAATATTGTTAGATCTAGACGCAGGCCCACATCACGTGTAACAAGGTTATAATGGTTGCTACCAAGCATCTCTCCTATGTACATAAAATGAGTGTTGCATAATGACATTCAACAATAAGTATATGTACATAAAATGAAAAATCGCTGTCAACAATGATAATTTGACAAAGAGGATCAACTTTGAATCAGTGTCCCACCACTGGCTGCTTAAGGCCTAAGCTATTTGTGTGAATATGACAAAGAAGGTTCAAATACTTCTTTCACCAATAGAGAGAAATTTTAACGACTAATATCTATTGTTGGGTTGGCAGCAAATAATCAGATCTGTTATGGTAAATAGTAATTTATGGTGGATGTCTATTTTTCTTTCATGATCTTCATCTCAAATGGTTTATGATATATTCAATGACATATTTTGTATGTTCAATGATATATTCCATGACATATTTTCTTCACTTTTTATGCATATATAAAGGCTTTGTAATAGATAGGAGAATATACACAATTGAAGAAGAAAATTTATTCCTTCTCTCTATCTACATTTCTTGTTCATGTTTCACTAAGTTGCTTATATTTCTTGTTCATGTTTTACTAAATTACTTTCATTTTATAACACGTTATCAGCACGAGTCTCTAACCACCACGGTAGGTTATCTTCTTTTAAAGTTCTCGACTCTGACTTAAAATTATCAGGTACAACATGTTTCTCTCTTTTGTAAGAGTAATGATATGTTTTGTTGGATACTTAGTTTTTCTCAATTATGTTTAAAAACAAAAATAGAAAGAGAAATATACTCATACTTCACCATGATCTCTTTATTTATGAATAAAGATGTAATGATTTTAATGAACTGCTTCTTAATTGATTTGAATTGTTAAAATATAAATAGAAGTAATCAACAATAAACTTAGATAGCAATAATATTTTCTTGACAGTAGTACGTATCCAAAATATGAATATAAATAGTGTTTGAATTATTAAAATATTACATCCTACTTTGACTAAATCCAAGAAGTTTTTATTGATTATTCATCTTCTTCAGTGTAGAAATAAAACATGTTAGTAATAATGAGGTTACTTGAAATTGTTTTTGTTTTCAAGTCTATTTTCTTATTGAATTCAAGTATATCTAGTTACATGCTTAAGTACTTGGGTACACTTAACATAATGTGTGATTATACATTATTGTGCAGTATAACATGATATACTACACTAGCTACATTTAACTATTTATTTTGATAAGCCTACATACAGAATATTAGTACGACATTGGCTTATAAATATGCAGATATGTGATTGTACAATATATGTAGTTGTTGCTACATTAATTTATAATATATACTATGCCTAGAGATTTACATATGTAATATATGATTGTTTCAACATACATCATATAATTATAAATACATTATGTGCATAGACAGTATGATTACATTTCTAGTATTATATATCTCCCATGACTTTACATTTTATTAGCAACGTTAAGTACATATTATACATATATAATCAAGTTGTTCAATCAAAGATTGTGTCTTATGAAAAAAAAATTCTTTATCTCTGAAAATACTAATATTTGTATATTTTTTTTGTATGTCAAACCATTGGAAGCAAATATGGATATCTCACAAAAAAAATTTCTTCTGAAAGAGCTACTGTAACTCTGCCTAAAGGAATAATATTTATCATAGAGAATGCAAGATAACCGTCAAAATGGATATCATATTGAGACAATAGATGAGAATAATCTTGAATATCTCATCGTTACGAAGAATGTCTCTGGCCAAAAGAGGGTTATTGAGAAGTTCCCATCTTTATCTTGTGGCCTGTATTGGACAAGAATTAGTGCAATTGAGGCACATTCTACAGTAAACCAAAAGGTTACTGATTCCAATACTTTCGTACTTTGGCATGATTGATTGGGATATCCTGGATCAATTATGATGAGACGGATTATAGAAAACTCAAATGGGCATCCAGTAAAGAATTTAAAGATTCTTTTAAATAATGAGTTTTCTTGCACTTCTTTTTATCAAGGCAAGTTAATTATTAGACCATCACCAATAAAGGTTGGAATTGAGTCACCTGCGTTTTTGGAACGTATACAAGGGGACATTTGTGGACCTATTCATCCACCTAGTGGGTCGTTTAGATATTTCATGGTCTTAATAAACACATCTTCTAGATGGTTTCATGTGTGCCTATTGTCATCTCGCAACCTTGCGTTTGCAAAATTAATGGCACAAATAATTCGATTACGGGCACAATTTCCCGATAATCCAATTAAGTCCATTAGACTAGATAATGCTGCTGAGTTTTCATCCCAAGCATTTAATGATTATTGCTTATCAATTGGGATAAAAGTGGAACATCTTGTAGCTCATGTTCATACTAAAAATGGTCTTGCAGAGTCTTTAATTAAACGTCTGCAGTTGATAGCAAGACCATTACTCGTGAAAACGAGGTTTCCCACCTCGGTTTGGGGTCACGCCATTTTGCATGCAGCAATGCTAGTCGTCTCAGACCGATAAATTATCACAAATATTCCCCGTTGCAATTAGTTTTGGGTCATGAACCTAATATATCCCATTTAAGAATTTTTGGATGCGCAGTATATGTGCCTGTAGCACCGCCATATCGCACCAAAATGAGTCCACAAAGAAGGTTAGGAATATATGTTGGGTTTGAATCGCCTTCCATTATTCGCTACCTCGAAACATTGACAGGGGATTTGTTCACTACACGATTTGCAGACTGTCGATTCGATGAGACACTTTTCCCAAAATTAGGGGGAGAAGTTGGTGAAACCAAACGGGAAATTTCGTGAAAAAATCCATCATTATCTCATCTTGATCCACGTGCCTCTATTTGTGAAAAAAGAGGTGCAAAAGATTATCCATTTGCAAAGAATAGCAAATTAAATGCCAGGCGCATTTACGGACTTGAAAAGGATAACAAAATCACATATCCCCGCAGAGAATGTTTCAATCCGTATTGATGTCCCTATTGGACAATCTTCTAGTGTCATAGCTAATGAGTTGAAAGCACGCCTAAAACGTGGCAGACCATTAGGTTCCAAAGATCAAAATCCTAGAAAAAGGAAAAGCAAATGATTAAAATGACACTACGAAAGAATTTCATGAGAAAATTCACGATTTAATAAATTCTGAGATTCATAAAGAATCCATTGAGCTCGAGACTCAAGAAAATAAGGAACTATCAATAAATCCAATTGATATTGAGACAAATTTTAATCGAGTGGATATAGTGGTGGATTATGTCTTTGCATATAATGTTGCATCTAGCATTATGCAAGAAAGTGAGGATCTTGAACCTCAATATGTTGGAGAATGTCGACAAAGACTTGATTGGCCAAAATGGCAAGAAGCAATCCAATCAGAATTGCATTCACTTGCAAAACGTGAAGTTTTTGCCTATTAGCTAAAAATGGGTCTTTGTACGCAAGAGAAATGAGAAAAACTAGGTACCACGCTTTGTTGCATAAGGATTTTCACAAAGGCCTGGTGTCGATTATGAAGGGACATATTCACCTGTTATGGATTTATAACTTTCCGTTATCTCATTAGTTTTGCTGTCCTTGAAAAACTTGACATGCATTTAATGGATGTGGTTACCACCTACCTTTATGGCTCACTTGATAATGAGATATACATGAAAATTCCCGATATATTCAAAATGCCAAACACACATAATTCAAAGTCCCGGGAAATATTTTCAATCAAATTGCAAAGATCTTTATATGGTCTAAGTGACGAATGTGGTACAATCGTCTTAGTGAGTATTTATTAAAGGAAGGCTATATAAATGATGACATTTGCCCATGTGTTTTTATAAAGAAAACAACATCGGAATTTGTTGTACTTGCCGTATATGGTGATGACATAAACCTTATTGGAACTCCCATAGAACTCCAAAAGGCAATTGATTATTTAAAGAAGGAATTCGAGATGAAAGATTTCGGAAAGACAAAATTATGTCTTGGTTTGCAAATTGAACATTTGGCAAACGAAATTTTTATTCATCAATCTGCCTATATAGAAAAGGTATTGAAACGGTTTTACATGGTTGGAGCCTATCCTTTAAGTACTCTGATGGTTGTTCGATCACTTGATGTGAATAAGGATCCATTCCGACCTCAAGAAAAAAATGAAGAGCTACTTGGTCCTAAAGTACCATATCTTAGTGCAATTGGCGCACTAATGTATCTTGCAAATACTACAAGGCCTGACATAACTTTTTCAGTTAATGTCTTAGCAAGATATAGCTCTGCTCCTACAAGGAGACATTGGAATGGAATCAAACATATATTGCGGTATCTAAAAGGGACTACCGATATGAGCTTATTTTATAGCAATAATTGCAGTCCTGATCTTGTTGGTTATGCTGATGCTGGATATTTATCTAACCCACACAAGGCTCGATCTCAAACAGGTTATGTGTTTATCTGTGGAGGCACTGCCATATCTTGGCGATCGACTAAGCAATCAATTGTGGCTACTTCATCTAATCATGCTGTAATTGCTATTCATGAAGCAAGTCGAGAGTGTGTGTGGTTGAGGTCTATAATACATCATATTCGAGACAAATGTGATTTGAAATGTGACAAACTACTCACGGTTTTGTATGAAGACAATGCAGCATGCATAGCTCTATTGAAGGGAGGATTCATAAAAGGAGATAGGACAAAGCATATTTCACCAAAGTTATTTTTTCCCACATGATCTCCAGAAAATGGTGATATTAATGTGCAACGGATTCGTTCAAGTGATAATATGGCTGATTTGTTCACAAAATCTCTACCGACGTCAACCTTCAAGAAGCTAGTGCATAAGATTGGGATGCGAAGGCTCAAGGATGTAAATTGATGCACTCATCAGGGGGAGTTAATGCGCGTTGCACTCTTTTTTTCTTACAAGTTTTTTTTCTATTGGGTTTTCCTTGCAAGGTTTTTAATGAGGCAACAAAAAAGCATATTTCTATACATGTGTACTCTTTTTCCTTCACTAGAATTTTTTTCCCATAGGGTTTTTTCCTAGTAAGGTTTTAATGAGGCACATTATCTATGGACATCCAAGAGGGAGTGTTATGATAAATAGTAATTTATGGTGGATGTCTACTCTTCTTCCATGATCTTCACCCCAAATGGTTTATGACATATTCAATGACATATTATGTATGTTCAATGACATATTCCATGACATATTTTCTTCACTTTTTATGCCTATATAAAGGCTTTGTAATAGATAGGAGAATATACACAATTGAAGAAGAGAATCTTTTCTCTCTATCTACATTTCTTGTTCATGTTTCACTAAGTTGCTTATATTTCTTGTTCATGTTTTACTAAATTACTTTCATTTTATAACAAGATATTTGTAGAAACTAACTATTTGCCCCCTAGCTTGCTGAATTGGGTGGCTGGTTTATCACCCTTCATCCTTATGTCTCAAAACAGATGCTCATTTTCTACAATTTCCTTGGACCCGAATTAGAAAAGTATGCAAACATCATCTCTGCCTCTTCAATTCTACAAATCTCTTTGTTGTCAGCAATGACAAGCAGAAGCTTGCATATACTGCATCTCACTATTGTGACATCATGACCAAATTTCAGGGATTTTGTCTGCAAATTATCAGCCAAGAGAAAGTCTTTGGCAATGCGCAAAATTTGCATTGCTACCAACCAAGGCAGTGGCTGCAGAGCTACTGAAATTAAGTCACCAAAAGCAAATTTTCCTCTTCTTCAGTTTTATACAGCTCACAATTGCAAAGTTTGAACCAACTACAATCTATAAACCAAGAATCTTCAAACATGTGCTTATGTAATACTTAAACAAGAAACTCCAGACTTTGTACATATGCTTTGACCTGCCGCAATGAAACTTCGCGACTCTTCTGGAACTTCCAGAACCAGTAGGGAAATTCCAGACTGGAAGATCCAGAACTTTCCCAGGAATTCCTATGAATAATGGAGTAACTGACTTCATTATATAAAATCACTGTTTACATCATCTTGGCTTTTCAAGTTCCCTAAGATGCCAAGATCTGTTAATTATTCATTCTTCCAGTCAATTTATGAGTTAAAACTAGTTTTACCTGTTGGATACCTAGTACAACATCAAGAAAAAGCACATGAACCAAAAGAAATAATGAAAAAGATAGTGTTGAAGCTAGGAATCAGATAAAAAAACACCTTTTTAAAAGAAATACTACTACTATCACGTAGTACAAGATATTGATATGCTCTAAATCAGAATTCTCTAACACCCACATAACACAGATTTTAAAATGGCCCACAAGAACCTATTTCACCTTTTTCATTAAGAAGTTTCCAAGAACTCCAAAATGCTAAAGGAAAAGACAGCATAGCTTGGAATTTTGTGAAAAAAGAATTTATGAAAGCCATTTTCAGCCGAAACAATTGAACCAACAACCAATATCTCTTCAACTGCAGAAGAAGATTAAGTCAATGGACAACTTCTCAATAAAACGTGTCAACACCAATGCAAAAGGGTCCCCAAAGAAACCAATGGTGACATAGAATTTTATATAAATCTTAAAGGAAAAACTTTTGAGGGTCCCTTTCAGTAGAGAGGCTACTGATGTTTGTCGTTCTCTTATTGGTCTATCTCACATTAACATCAGCTTTTTGGGGATACCATCTACAATAATGTTTGACATCATTGCATGCCTCACCCACATGACTGCCAACGCTCACAATTCTGAACAAAAATTCAATTATAGGAAGGGGAAAAAATGATCTCTTTGAACCACCTACCTTACACAGCTTAAAAACAGATATAAAATGTTGCAAGAAAGCAAACTAATTCTCTGATGTGTCTATGTTTTATATGAGAAGACATGTGGAATGCACATGTGTACATCTGGATAGCCCATATTTAGAAATGATAATGTTGAGTAGGGAACAAAATCTAGGACGTGGCATCTAACAAACCATAGATATGCCTGTTTCATTTGATAACTTAAGCAAAAAATGGAAAAGAATATCAGAAGCCATGACCATATAGAGAATAATAAACAATATTGCTATCAAAGACGGACCCAAGATTTCAGACAAGCGACCTCAAGGCTACCATAAACGCCTAAATATTCTTTATGGTTTGCGTAGAAAACACACTGTATATTCTTAATAACTTGAAGGCAAGACTGTCATTTTAGTTTCCACCTAAGCAAATTCTTTTAGGCTCAAACTACATGGTTTTGATGTCTCTGTCTTTTTGCTTTTGATACGCTAAAACCAAACGACTGCTTTGACTCAACTCAAAATGAAAATTTTCAATTCCAAGTGATGTCATTTTTAGCTATTATTGTATTAATCTTCACACACTTCTCAGAAAAAATTGTCTTAATCTTTAGGATAGCAGCAAGTCTCCCAAACTTAGCAAGTCTCCCAAAACTTACTTTCCACCTTCTTTCTTTAAAACTTATATCTTCTTGCTATTAATGATTAAAACTTTGGTAAGACTTTACAAGATTCTACTAATTGTTTTTCTAAACACATACACAATTTAGCAAATTGAATTATTTATACACTTTGGGTGTGCAAATGCATACTTTCCGTTGAACTCCTAGACCTTGATTTAAGTACTAATCTGTCTCTAAATTCCTAGATGTCTAACGTCCTTAAAGGTAAAGACAACAACAACAACAACAACTACCCAATATGCTCCCATCATGTGGGGTCTGGGGAGGGTAATATGTAGACAAGCCTTACCCCTACCTAAAAGGGCAGAGAGGCTGTTTCCAATCGACCCTCGGCTCATTGGATAAAAGGAAAAACAGCAGTAAAATAAAAACAAAGACAAAAACAAAAACAAAAACAAAAACAATAGAGCATTAGTAACTCCAGCAGAAATAGCATAAATAATTATCTAATCATAAGAAACATAAATACAATCGCATGCAATAATATCATACAGTAACTACCATAACTAACAGCCATAGGGGGGACATAAGCTAAGCTAAAACACAAATCATCTATGGGTAACCCTGCTGACCCACACCCAACCCCGGATGAGGCGTACGAAAAACTCTAGGAGCCCCTATCCTACAACCCTGATTCTAGACCTCCAGACTTTCCTATCAAGGGTCATGTCCTCGGAAACCTGTATTCTAGCCATGTCGTGCCTAATCACCTCTCCTAATACTTCTTAGGCCTCCCTCTGCCTCGCCGACAGCCCACAATCTCCAGCCGCTCGCAGCTCCTCACCGGGGCATCGGGACTTCTCCTCCACACATGCCCGAACCACCTCAGCCTCGCTTCTCGCATCTTCTCATCCACACTGGCAAATAAATCCAAACACTTACAAATTTCACCATTCATTTATTCCTCTCACTATAAGAAATCTACAAAGACAGCAGTAGGTAACATCTCAAAACTCAATAATCAGAAACAGACACAAAATCAATCAACATCTCCAAAATCCCGGGTTAGCTTATTTGAACGATATCAACAACAACAATAACAACAACCCAGTATAATCCCATTTAGTGAGGTCTGCGGAGGGTAGTGTGTATGCAGACCTTACCCCTACCCTGGGTAAAGAGGATGTTTCCAAATAGACCCCCGGCATCCTTCCCTCCAAAAACTTCACACCTTGCTCTTGGGAAGACTCGAACTGACAACCTCTCGTATTTGAATTATAGCCTATGAAACAATTCCCAAATCACTGGATTCAACAAAATCGTGAAGGCATTCAAAAATTGGCTAAATATACCAAAGATAATGACCAAAGGACTACTAAACTTATTCCATACTTCAGAAAAACAATGTCACTGCATGGCCAATGCTCGAAGCAGGAAGATGCAGTAGCAGACTGTTGAGCTAAACAACAACAACAACAACCCAGTATAATCCCGCTTAGTGGGGTCTGGGGAGGGTAGTGTGTACGCAGACCTTACCCCTACCCTGGGGTAGAGAGGCTGATTCCAAATAGACCCCCGGCATCCTTCCCTCCAAGAACTTCCTACCTTGCTCTTGGGAAAACTCGAACTCACAACCTCTTGATTGGAAGTGGAGGTTGCTTACCATCGGAGCAACCCCTCATGTCAGACTGTTGAGCTAAACATAACACAAAATTTGGACAACAATGTTTTCTTTTCTTTCTTTTTCCTTTTTGAAAGTTTTAGATGCCGTAGGGAGAAAAGCCGCGGCTGGGGACATTAAAATTGAGAATGAAAAAGCCAAAGGTTCCAATTTATTCGAATGCACGATACAAGCCCAACGGCTCAACCCCTTTGCCAGCATTTCGAAATCTACATGTGTTCAGTGGTCTTTGTACGGAGTAAATTTTTTCCCAAAACGGATTAGATTAAACCTCCTTCGATACAACGAGCATCTGATCTGATAGCTATAATATGTGACTTAAGCCAAACATATCATCCCAGACAAGACAATTGTGTTAGGTTTCATTTTTTCATCAGCAAACACAAGTTGTCAATGCAGAAACAAAAGCAAAGAGACTACAGCTACAGGGGAACATGTCCGAGTGAACAAAATAGAAACTTACGAAGCCTATTCAAAAAAACATTGCACCTATACTACTAAACCCCTATGGAAAATGGTAATGAAAACAAGTTCCAGTAGCACAACATGTATATCTAAACTATTTGTGAAGAATAAGAAAAGACGTGTGTCGATGACAAGATGATTTGATGAATAAACATATTTATAGGTCTCAAACAAAATACAATATAATATCCGTTCAATATAGGATGTCGCTAAATTAGAACTTAACACTAATGAACATTTTCAACATGCCTCCAACAAAACCAAAGCCAAGCATCAGATGCTGAGGCAATCGACAGAGCAGAATTCGCGCCTTACCAGACTTCAGTTGAGGTGCTGCACAAAAGAGATTAACAAGCGCACACCTGGGTTAAGGCACAAGGCCTTTAGCATGAGCATCTTTTAAGCCAAAAAAGGGGGGTTGGAGGGGGAGGGGAATTAGGATCCAGGAAAGAAAAAGGAAATCTTCTGAAGGAGCAAAAGAGACATACTCAATGAGAACTGAGAAGACAATAGAGAACAAACAACTTTGAGAAGATCATCAACGATCTCAGTTGGAAGAAGTGCAGGAAAGAGAGATCTTCACAGAATTCTTCTTTCTTCTAATTCCTTTCTTTATTTTTTTCTTTTGGCAAACATTAGACTGCCTGAATCTTTCTTTACCCTCATATTTCTTTTCTTTTCTCTTTTGCGGAAAATAGAGAATCACGCTCTGCTGCTAAGCCTCCATTTCTTGTTTTCTTCTTCTCCTAGTGCGCTTCTTCTTTCTATGGCCTGTGGAAGCCTCTGTCATTTTTTTTTCTTTTTCGGGAAAGAGATAACTGCTCTATTTATAGTTAAGAGACATAAAGTGATTTGTCTTTTGATGATAATCAGAAAACTCAAAAAACTTAATTAATATACACCAAGATGGTGGTAGGTTTATTACAAAAACATTAAATAGAAGGATGCATAAGCTCCCCAAGAACCATGCTAATCGTCTTTACAGTAAGGAACTTCCTGTTTAGACCAAAAGAAAACTAGGAAAAACAGAGGATTCTAATTTAACAATGAACCGTCCAGTTCCCTCAAACGTTATCATACTCCTCTCTCTTTGTATTTCTAGAAATTTATTGCACGGAGCGGTTCTCCATAACTTTCTCCTATCACATTTAGCTTATCCAATCTCCAACTCACAGGTGCTTTTTTCTCGAGAAAGAACCAATGAATGTTGAAAATGAAGAACATCATGGCTCATAGTTTCGTTGCAAACTCACAATAGGTGATCCACGCATTCCTCATGATTTTTACACATGAACACCAATTGACCACCATGCACCTCCTTCTTGAGTTGTTAAAATTGGCTTTGAACTCAAGTAAGGTCGTTGAGTTGTTAAAATTGCTCCCAACATTGCATACCATGTAAAAAAAGTACCTATTAGGTACCTCCATTTTCCATGTTGTCGACCAAATAGATATTGCACACCTTCATCAAGTAAGAGGTTATAGATGTCGTTACTTAAAAACATTTTCATTAGGAGCTAAATTTGGATTAGTATGTAAAAGATTTGGACTAGAACAAGAAACTAGGTTGAAACAAGGATTAGGTTAGAGTGGAATGAGAATTTGAACTAGCACTAGGAGTAAGCAGAGAAGTAGGATTCCAATTTTATGCACCACCTTAGACCTAGTCCTACTTCTGATCTAACTCCTAATTCAGGTCCTTGTAGTCTAAATCCTAAACCTAATCTAGGAGCAAGTAAAGAATTAGGATCTCAATTTAACCCAAAACATAGACGTAGTCCTTATTCTAATCTAAGTCCTTGTAGTAACACTAGTCTAAATCCTAAACCTAATATTTGTTCCTAATTCTAGCACCCAGTTCTACTTTTAATTCTGATCCTACTACTATCATGGGAAACTTACTCTATTCATCAGCTTCAGCTTTAGAAAAGCAGCTATTTGGTCTGAATGGAGCTCCAAACAAACTTGGTTCCAAAAGACAGCATGACCCACAAATAATTACAGGTCAAAGCCTTAAAATCAGCACATAAGATACCATGTGTGACTAAAGATAAAAAAGACAAATTTTCTGAAGGTGGAGTTTCTCTCATTCATTATGTTGTAACATAGCCATAGTTTCATTTGGAGGCAGAAGCCAATATGGTAACCAACTACCCATATTCATGGAATGTGATTCGCTTAAGAATGAATTCAATCTTCAAAAAATGGAGTTTAGGCCTATTTTAACCTCAAAAGCTAACTCATGAAAAGGAGACAACAATCCTTTCTCTCGACCAATGTGGAAAATTCTGACATTGCCCCGGCCACTCCTTGCCTTCTCTCTTAGGTGCTATGTACTTGTGAGAAGGCACGGGAGAAGAATATATAATTGATATGTAAACATGATACAATGAGTCCTATATATAATACACATAACCTAGCCTACTCCTAATACAGTTAGACTTCTAACACTCCCCCTCAAGCTGCATATAAATCATATGTACCGAGCTTGTTACATATGTAGTTAATACGAGGACCAGTGAGGGACTTGGTGAAAATGTCTGCAAGCTGATCATTTGACTTTACAAACTTTGTAGCAATATCTCCCGAGAGTATCTTTTCTTTGATAAAGTGACAGTCAATCTCAATGTGCTTAGTTCTCTCATGGAACACTGGATTTGACGCAATATGAAGAGCTGCTTGATTATCACACACAAGTCCCATCTGACTAACATCACCAAATTTCAGCTCTTTGAGCAACTGTTTGACCCAAACAAGCTCACATGTCGCCATAGCCATTGCTCGATATTCTGCTTCTGCACTAGACCGAGCAACCACATTCTGTTTCTTGCTTTTCCAAGATACCAAATTTCCTCCTACTAAGACACAATATCCAGAAGTAGAACGTCTGTCAGAAGGCGATCCTGCCCAATCAGCATCGGAGTATCGAACAATCTGCTCATGGCCTCGATCCTCAAACAATAAACCTTTACCTGGAGTTGATTTTATATACCGAAGAGTGCGAACAACTGCATCCCAATGACTATCACATGGCGAACCCATAAACTGGCTCACAACACTCACAGCAAAGAAAATGTCAGGTCTTGCACTGTAAGATAATTTAGTTTACCAACTAGCCGCCTATATCTTTCAGGATCGTTAAGAGGCTCCCCCTGTCCTGGAAGAAGTTTAGAATTCGGATCCATTGGAGTGTCAACAGGTTTACAACCTGTCATTCCTGTCTCCTCAAGAATATCTAAGGCATACTTCCGTTGTGAGATCACAATACCTGAGCTAGACTGTGCGACCTCAATACCCAGAAAATACTTTAGTGTGCCCAGATCCTTAGTCTGAAAGTGTTGAAAGAGATATTGCTTCAATTTAGTAATACCATCCTGGTCATTGCCGGTAATAACGATGTCGTCAACATAGACCACTAGATAAATACAGAGACGTGAATCAGAATGCCGATAGAATACAGAGTGATCAGCTTCACTCCGAGTCATGCCAAAGTCCTGGATAACAGTGCTAAACTTACCAAACCAGGCTCGAGGAGACTGCTTTAGACCATAAAGTGACCGGCGCAAGCGACATACAAGGCCACGAGACCCCCCCTGAGCAACAAACCCAGGTGGTTGCTCCATATAAACTTCATCCTCAAGGTCACCGTGTAAAAATGCATTTTTAATGTCCAGCTGATACAGGGGCCAATGGCGAACAGCAGCCATAGAGAGAAAAAGGCGGACTGATGCTATCTTAGCCACTGGAGAGAAGGTATCACTGTAATCAAGCCCAAATATCTGAGTATACCCCTTGGCCACAAGACGAGCCTTAAGACGATCAACCTTACCATCTGGACCAACCTTGACTGCATACACCCAACGACAACTAACAGTAGATTTATCCGAAGGAAGAGGGACGAGCTCCCAAGTACCACTCGCATGTAAAGCAGACATCTCGTCAGTCATAGCCTGTCGCCACCCTGGATGAGACAATGCTTCACCTGTAGACTTAGGGAGGGCA
Organism: Nicotiana benthamiana; assembly: GCA_034376525.1. Lineage (NCBI taxonomy): Eukaryota > Viridiplantae > Streptophyta > Magnoliopsida > Solanales > Solanaceae > Nicotiana > Nicotiana benthamiana. Next base: position 20,738,125 of record CM067337.1, on the reverse strand, counting down.
ACAGAGGACAAAGAAGATAGAAAAGCATAATAGGGTGATGACAAACGATGATAACTTAAACCAATATAATGGGGATTACGATTAAGGGTGGTCCGTATACCTTTCCGAAGTGCAATCGGAAGAGACAAGTCCGCAGTAGGAGCAGGGTCAGGTGCAGGAAGTGAATCAGCCGGGCCGGATGCTGGGCGAGGACGACGATGATATGTCAAGAGTGGAGTGTCTTATGCATGGAGTCTAGGAGGAGCCACAGTAGGTGGTCCAACGTTTGGAATGGGTAAGACTTTTGTAGTGGAAGGTGAAGGAGGAGATATAGACTCCCTAAAGGCCGGTATAGGTAAAACTTCAGATATAGCCAGATGGTCAGAATGGTCAGAAGAGGTAAAGAAAGGCTTAGACTCAAAAAATGTGACATCGGCTGACATAAGGTACCTATGAATATCAGGTGAATAACAACGATAGCCCTTCTGAACACGAGAATAACCAAGGAAGACACACTTGAGAGCACGAGGAGCTAACTTATCTTTCCCAGGAGCTAAGTTATGAACGAAACAAGTGCTCCCAAACACACGAGGGGGGACAGAGTATAAGGGTGACTGAGGAAACAATACCTCATGCGGAATCTGATTTTGGATGGGAGATGAAGGCATCCGATTAACCAAATAACAAGATGTGAGAACTGCATCGCCCCAAAAACGCAGCGGAACATGAGATGCAATGAGAAGTGTGCGAGCAGTCTCAATAATGTGCCTATTCTTTCTTTCTGCAACCCCATTTTGCTGAGGGGTATAAGGACAAGAGGTCTGATGAATAATTCCATGAGAGGACATAAATTGCTGAAATTGAGAGGACAAATATTCTAAGGCATTATCACTGCGAAGGGTGCGAATAGAAACACCAAATTGATTTTTAATTTCAGCACAAAAATTTTGGAATATAGAAAACAACTCAGAACGATCTTTCATTAAGAAAATCCAAGTACATCTTGAATGATCATCAATGAAACTAACAAAATAACGAAATCCTAAGGTTGAACATACTCTACTAGGACCCCATATATCCGAATGAACTAAAGAAAAAACAGACTCTGCACGACTCTCAATACTACGAGGAAAGGAGGCGCGGGTATGTTTCCCGAGCTGACATGACTCACACTCTAATGTGGATAAACTGGACAAACGAGGCACCATCTTCTGAAGTTTGGACAAGCTAGGATGTCCTAAACGACTGTGAAGTAGGTCTGGAGGATCTGCAGCTAGACAGGCCTTAGAGGATGTTAGGGAGTTAAGGTAGTAGAGTCCGTCTGATTCAAGTCCTGTTCCAATCGTCTGTCCCGTACTGCGGTCCTGCATAATAAAAGAGTCATCAATAAAGTATATTCCACAATGGAGGGCACGAGTCAAACGACTCACAGATGCAAGATTAAAAGGACAGCCAGGGACATAAAGGACGGAATCTAGAGTGACAGAGGGTAGAGGAGTTGCTTGTCCAACTCCTTTTGCTTTAGTTTGAGACCCATTAGCTAAAGTAACGTTGGGAAGAAACTGTGAATACGTAATATCTGACAAAAGGGATTTATTACCAGAGATATGATCAGAAGCAGCTGAGTCCACCACCCATTGTTCAAGAGGACTAGACTGGGAAACACAAGCAAAAGAATTACCAGCAACAGAAGTATCAGGCTGAGCAACAGTGGCTACTTGTGGAGACGTCTGCTTACTTGCTCGATATTTAAGGAACTCATTATACTCCCTTTCAGATACAGAAAATCCCTGGTTACCTGTAGGCTCGGTCTGAGCAACATAAGCATTTTTTGTTGGTCGACCATGTAAAGAATGGCACACATCACGAGTGTGACCAAGTTTATAACAATAAGAACACTTGGGTCTAGATCTTCCAAAACGACCTCCTCCTCGTCTATACTCCATAGTATGAGAAGCCCGATTGTCCACGGATTGGGAGACGAGGATAGATGAATCAAGTGTCTGTGATGAGCTCACTGGGTGACTTGGTGCTGCAGCAAGGCGAAGTAAGCGAGAAAATAATTCATGAACTGTGGGGACAGTCGGACTAGCCAAAATCTGATCGCGTACTGAGTCAAGATCATTAGGAAGCCCAGCAAGAGTAAGAACTAGAAACAGCTTTTGTCGTTGCTCTTGCTGCTTTGCAACGCTAGCAGAAACTGGCATCAACGTCTCAAATTCCTCCATAACTGCCTGCACTTGACCCAAGTAAGTAGACATATCCAATTCCTGTTTCTTTAAATTTGTCATCCGCGATATCACATCATAGAAACGAGATATGTCATTAGTGTATAAAGTACGAGCCTTTTCCCAAACCAAATAACATTTTTGGAATGGACGAAACAAGGGCATCAACTTGGAATCAATAGATCGCCACAAAATACTGCATAACTGAGCATCAATCTTCTCCCAATGTGCTTTGGCTTTTTTTATCTCCGTCACTAGACTCTTTGGTTAGATGATCCTGAACACCTTGGCCTTTACACCACAACTCGACAGACGATGCCCAAGCTAGGTAGTTTGAACCTCCCATTAAAGGTTCTGAGGTAATCATAATACCGGAACTGCCAGAACCCTGGTTTTTAGGCCCGAAAGCATCTAGTCCCAAAGACATCGTTGGATTATCAACTGAAAACTCGCTGAAACTGAACAGAGGACTGAAAACTGGTGCTGCCGGAAAACAGGAACACTGTAGCTGCCGGAAAAGCACTGTAGCTGCCGGAAAAATTCAAAGTTGTCGGAATTGAAAAGTAAAAATATGGATAGGCTCGGAATTCAAGTAGGAGCAAACTGTCCTGAAGAAATTTTGGCCGGAAAGTACTGTAGCTGCCGGAAAAATCACTGTAGGTCGCCGGAAAAAATCAAAGTTGTCGGAATCGAACAAAAAGTGGATGAGTAGGGTCGGAATTGTATTCCGAGCAATCTGTTCTGAAGGAGCGAAGCCAAAAAATGGCCGGAAACAGCCCAACGCGCCGGCGCGTGGTCTGACGCGCCGACAACTGTGGTGGCGCGTGGGAGCGCGTGACGGGGATTCTGCCGGAGAAATTTCTGGGGTTTGGTCGGAATTGTGAGCCGAACCTCGCGGTGGTCTCGGATTTTGCACAACACCACCAGAAAAGGTAGTTTAGGTATACTGACAGATTGTTTAGTCGCCGGAAAATTGCACGGCGACGAGGTCTTCTTCCCGGAAGTAGCTGGAATGATGCACAGCTATACTATTCTCACCAAAGCTCTGATACCATGTGAGAAGGCACGGGAGAAGAATATATAATTGATATGTAAACATGATACAATGAGCCCTATATATAATACACATAACCTAGCCTACTCCTAATACAGTTTAGACTAGACTTCTAATACAGTTAGACTTCTAACAGTACTGAAAATTAGAACAACGCACGAGTTAAAAAGGGGCAGCCTTATAATCAAGCTCTATCGCACGATCTAGAATAACAAAGAAGGGTGACATTCCTAAATGCCCAAGTCCGCCTATGCCCCACATAACATGGGGGTCCAACATTGAGAAACACAACAACAAATATGAGTTTGGCTCTAATACCATGTAAAGAAAATGGACCTTGGGTCTAACTCAATCTCAAAAGCTAGCTCATGAGACGAGAATTGTCCAAAACCAAACAAGGAGAGAACAATGTACTTTTTCAACGAATATTTAACAGAAACAAGAAAAGCACGTCTATTTAATGGCTTGTTAAAATGAATTGTAATAGCGATTACAACGAAAGTGTGACACACCTCATGTATTAACAAATATTGACTAGAGCCATTTCAAACCTTAATTTCATATCATGTATATGAAAGGAGAAAGAAAAAATATATATCTTTGTTGCTTTAGGAACAAGCTCCGAGTGAGGTGACATACTAAATGTTGAGATATTTGAAAGAACAAAATTTGGTTGGATGTTTGATGTATAATCAAGTTACAGTATATCAAATATACTCAAAGGGAAAGTGTAGCATATTCTCTTTAAAAGATATTTGAAAGAGAAGAAAGACCAAAGAACATGAGGACACATACCTCATGCATGCTAAAAAGATCTAAGAACGTATATCAATAATATAGACAAATGAGAAAGTGAGGATGAAGAAGCAAAAGTCTACTTCCATCCTATGAGGCGGGGCCAAGGGCACAATTTTTTAAGGAACAAAATAAAGCTGTAACAGATATAAGAATGTCATAATTATGAGACTGAGGTGGGGTAGTCATTGTGAAGCGGCGTGCGTGATTTAAAAAATGATGCAAAACAAAAGTAAAAATGCACCTATGCCTGACACCAAAAGATTCTTTAGCATCAAGATGGGATTTTTTCATTAACTTATTCTCCATACCACCACTCCAATCTTCCATTAGTGAAATGCGGTAATTCAAACTACCCAAACTCTCCAATCTTCTATCCTGTGAACCATCACGTGGAATGGTGCTATTACCTCAATCCTTGAATGTCCAGAATGCAGCAGCTCCGAACTCCCATCAGCGCTAACCACCTCCTAATAACATAGAAATAGTTAGCACTGCCACACCTACTCTGCAACTTCATAATACTACTGGTAAAGAAGGTTTCAGCTATAAACCCCTAGAGACAAAATTCTCAACCCCGTGGAATAGGCAATAAAATACTTTGAGATTCATCAAGTACCTAATACTATGAAGATAAGCTATATCTGGATAGATATAAAAGGGGGATCCACCGATAGTTTGACAGTTCTATGATAGATCACAGTGGGTAATTTGTACGAAGACATCATTTGTGATGTTTATAGAAGGCTTGGAAACACTTGATCTCTGGTAGAGATTGACAAATTCAGTGAGCTCAGTAGGCCAATGACGTGGAAGCTTATCTATAGAAGTTTGAAGAACTGAGGTCTTACATGCTCATTAAAAAGCCCTTCATTCATGTGAATCCAATTCCTACTTCAATTAGACACTAGTGCCTAGGATATTTAACTCAATAGTACCTATCAAAAAGATAAGGATATCTAACCAACAATTCTAACAGATCGTAAGAAGGAACAAAGTAGCACGAGAATCTATCAATGGGATTAGCAAACTTCTACTCCATAGTCCAGTTACCCTCCAATAACAATTCTGAACACCAAGCACCTAACACAACGCTTCCTCAGCCATATTTCCATACTATCGAGTCTTCCACTTACAAACCTTTTCAACTTTCTGTAACCTAAAATACAATCGACCAAGAGAATAGAAGTTAGAAGTACTTTGTCGATGCAAGCCAAAACCCCTCAATGCCAATGAAGGAGGGGATAGCAGAAAATATTGAGGAGGTTGATGCAGAGGCAATTCAAGAGAGCGTGACACTAAATGGTGTCCATGGGTGTCAAATTCCCCCGTGACCCTCCAAATTGTTCAAACCACTAAGAGGTGGGCATAATTTGTCTAAAGCAGCTCAAATTCAGGGTTATTCTTGGCAATATAGCCATGCAAGTTACTACGGGCAATGATCACATTCACAGGACCTTATGGTCAAAACTTCAGTAAATATGTGTCAATAACAGCTTTCTAAAAAACAATACGCACTTGTACAATAAGCTGACCCACTTGAAAATAATACAAACTATACATCAACTTGGGAGAAGACGTAAAACTTTAGAAACCCACACAGCCCTAGACCCAAACCTAAACCGACCTGATACTGCACATGACCTATACCATCAACTACAACCGAACTTGTTGAGATATGCAAGGTGAATCTTTCATTTTCAATTTCAGAATGCAAAAGGTTAACCTCAAGTTAGAAATGGATCGATTGACCTCTATTCCCCAGTTATGTTAGACTTTTGATGTAATCAAGTGTCATTGTGGTGATGATAAGGGAGAATCAAGGGGTACTAGTGGGCTCACAGAAGGAAATGGCTGCTTAAACTTTTTCAGCAATGTGTTATTCAAGTGTTCTCCGTTGCAACAGCCAACAAGTATATAAGCACTATGCACTGACAGAGTAAAAATATTTACACAATGAGGTCACTTATAGGCAACGGCAGATAGCTCTCTACAACAACAACAACAACAACAACTACCCAGTATAGTCCCACCAGGTGGGGTCTGGGGAGGGTAATATGTAGACGAGCCTTACCCCTACTCGAAAGGGCAGAGAGGTTGTTTCCAATCGACCCTCGGCTCAGTGGAGAAAAGGAGAAACAGAAATAAAAACAAAAGAAAAAATAATAGAGCATTAGTAACTCCAGCAGAAATAGCGTAAATAATTCTCTAAACATAAGAAACATAAATAAAATAGCATGCAATAATATGATACAGTAACTACCATAACTAACAGCCATAAGGGAGACATAAGCGAAAACACAAATCATCTATGGATAGCCCTCCAAGCCTCACCCAACCCCGGGTGAGTAGTACGAAAAACTCTAGGAGCTCCTATCCTACAACCCTGAAACTAGACCTCCAAACTTTCCTATCAAGGGTCATGTCCTCGGAAACCAGCATACTAGCCATGTCATGCCTAATCACCTCTCCCCAATACTTCTTAGGCCTCCCTCTGCCTCGCCGAACGCCAACAATCTCCAGCCGCTCACAACTCCTCACCGGGGCATCGGGACTTCTCCTCCGCACATGCCCGAACCACCTCAGCCTCGCTTCTCGCATCTTCTCATCCACCGGGGCCACCCCCACCTTCTCTCAAATAACTTCATTCTTAATCTTATCTAACCTGGTGTGCCCGCACATCCACCTGAGCATCCTCATCTCCGCAACCTTCATTCTCTGACCATGAGAGTTCTTCACGGGCCAGCACTCCGCCCCGTACAACATCGCAGGTCTAACCACGGCTCTATAGAATTTCCCCTTGAGTTTATGTGGAACTTTCTTGTCACACAGGACTCCTGATGCAAGCCTCCACTTTGACCATCCCGCTCCTATACGACGAGTGACGTCCCCGTCGATCTCTCCGTCCCCCTGAATCACAGACCCAAGATATCGGACACTGTCCCTCTTGGCGATGACCTGAGATCCAATCATCACGTCCCTGCCTACTTCGCTCGGCTCGGCGCTAAACTTGCACTCCAGGTATTCTGTCTTAGATCTGCTTATTTTGAAACCTTTAGACTCGAGAGTCTGTCTCCATACCTCTAACCTCTCAATAACACCGACCCTCGTCTCATCTATCAATACTATATCATCAACAAATAGCATACACCAAGGCACATCCCCTTGAATATGTCGGGTTAGAGCATCCTTCACTAAGGCGAACAAGAGGGGGCTCAGCGCCGATCCTTGATGGAGCCTCATAACCACTGGGAAATGGTCTGAGTTACCACCCACCGTCCTAACCCTAGTCTTAGCTCCATCGTACATGTCCTTGATTACTCTGATGTAGGCTTACGGCACGCTCTTCGCCTCCAAGCACCTCCATAGCACCTCCCTTGGGACCTTGTCATACGCCTTCTCCAAGTCGATAAGCACCATGTGTAGGTCCTTCTTCTTATCCTTGAACTGCTCCGCCAGCCGCCTGACAAGGTGGATGGCCTCTGTAGTGGAGCGACCTGGCATGAAACCGAACTGATTCCCAGATATAGATGCCATCTCCCTCACCCTCGCCTCAATCACCCGCTCCCAAACCTTCATGGTGTGACTTATTAATTTGATACCCCTATAGTTGTTGCAGCACTGGATGTCCCCTTTGTTCTTGTACAAGGGCACCCTTTGTGTAGCTCTTTACACAAACACAAATTAGTGTAAGATATGTTTACACTGTCAGTGCACATAACTTAAGCTCTTGCAACAAAGCTGAACAAATAGAGAAATTGATCATAAAATTAGTCAGGAATTTTATCCATTTACACTTGATCCATACAGTCTGTTTGATTTCTAATTTGTTGAGTCAGTTAAAACCTAAAAGGAATTTCTAGCTGGAGCATGTCAGCTCTCGGCTCCATAAATTGAGGTTACAATCACACAAACTCCCATTTTATAATTGTTCCCTTATTTCGTTTAGTGGCAATCAGTTAATAACAACAATCACGTATCCATATTGTTTCATAAATTCATCCATAAACATTAAATTAATGAGATAAAATAGAATTTACCATTGGTTGGTTCGGCTTCTGCTGATTGAAGAAATTACAACTGAGGAACAACGACACCAGTAATCAACAGTCTACCCCGTGAAAACACCTTAAACCGTATCATTTGCTTCTTATACTGCTGTAATTTTAAGGGATGAGCGCCAGTAATTCAACAAATCCTCGCGATTTCAACTTTTTTTGGCTTTTTCTCATTTTTTCCTTCGTTAATGGCATGAGGCCCATTGGGCAATTCTGTTTTCCATTTTCCTTCTTCCTTTTTTTCTTTTTAGCCGCCAACCCCCTCGTCTCCAATGTCTGAACCATAGAAATAGGACTATGATTTAACTATCAAAATGCACATGAAATATCAGAAAAGTGAAATTCAAGTATTCTACGTACTAGATATATAAAATATGATTAATACTCGAGCTGTTATAAACTAAAGCAAAAGACAAGCAATAGAGAGAAGAGTAGAGAGAGTTCTTCTTATTGAGTTGAGAGGGGTCTCAAGGATGATTTACAATGGTAGGGGGCACCTCTATTTATAGGGGAGAGGAAGATTTAGCTACCACTAATAGAACTCTAATATCTCTCTAATTAGATACATTAAAGACATTCACCTTAAATAGAAGTGTAAGAATCTTCTATTTCATAACACTCCCCCTTGAATGTCTATTCAATGATGTGCCTCATAAAACCTTAAAATCAAAACCCAATGGGAAAAATTAAAGTAAGGAAAAAGAGTACACATGTTTGAATATGCGCCTATTGGTTGCCTCGTTAAAAACCTTGCAAGGAAAACCCAGTGGGACAAAACCTTGTAAGGGAAAAAGAGTGCAACGCGCATTGACTCCCCCTAATGAGTACATCAATTTATATCCTTGAGCATTTGCATTCCAATCTTGTGCATCATCTTGAAATCATCATTCTTGATAGATATGAACATCTTCATATATTGTCGTGGAATAACTCTTCAATATCTCCATAGATGCATCCTCAATGCCATCATGCTTATAGTTATAGCAAGATACATATGTACACAAATTGTACTTAGGATGTGGTACTTCAGGACCAAGAATTGCATATGCTTCAAGCAACTTAAATCTTTCAAGTTAAGTCATATAAGTCACATAATAGACTTTAGCTGCATATCAAAGTTTCATTAGTGATACTAAACAAATAAGATATCGAAAACTGACTATACATACCTTTGACTTTTATCTTTCAAGCATTTGAACTATAGGTTCAAAACTACATGTCTTTCATATGGAATCAATTCTTCTTGAATTGTATCTCTTCCATTTAGTTGCTTTCTTTGAGTCAGCAAATGCGTATAGCATGCTTTGCAATATGTTGCAATTGCATTTCCTTTTTATGAACTACAGGTTCATATCATGATATTCGGGGATATACATATACAAATGAAAATTCATCCCATGTAACACTTTCTCAAATGTTTATCATGTCTCCCCCTCATGTTAGTAAAGCTAACATGTTTCCTCAACTTTGGGAAATCATCTTTGTGCATTATGTCAATATACACAGCACCTTAATAATAAGATGAAATTATTTGGTTCCTGACCCTGAACCACTTGTGAGGGGAGAATATACTCTCGTATACAACTTATATCAAACTGATATATATATAACTTTGTTCTCATAAGAAACAGTTTAGCTATTAAGTGGAAGCACTCAATAATTATCTTGCTAAACCAACTTTAATATAAACCAACTTATCAAGATGAACTGTCTTGAGTAGAGAATCTGGAAACTATGCTCGAAGTTAGATTACTGAGCGATTTACCTCGCAAGCACTGCCAGGCTGCGGGTTAATAACAATGGCGCATGTAACCATATCATAGATGCATCATATGTGGTATACATGGCAGGTGAATGGGCCCATATTCACCTTTGATATTTCCAGAATTTAGGGGCTTCAACCCGAACTCTTTAGTTGGTCAGTTCATTAATGAGAACAAGTGATACAAGAGTATTCGTAAAGAACTTTCTAGTTCTTTAATATTCACCTATGTGAATTTGCACATCATACTTAAAATGAGATGGCTAACATGAATGCCAACTGAATAAATTATCAATATTGGTAAACTTCAAATTTACACCATGACATGTGCACTTATCAATAAACTTCGGGTTTATTATGACATGGGTTTTATACCAATAGATATCCACTTTATTGTGGCATTCTTTCGTTTGTGTAGTACAAACTGGAGAACAAAGCGGGTAGCTTTTCATATACAAATTACCCCGCTACAAGTTGTAGTAATAGGAGAATCAAAGCCTTCCTTTATTATAGTCTCAATATAATCAATCGCTTTCGCGTGTACTTTGGAAACTGAATAAGTTTCTTTGAGACTTACTACAGCACAATAGCAAATTGTGTTTCTCCAACATAGTAATAATTGGCTCTTCGAGAGCTCTCAATTAATTTTGTACTACCACAGACTGAGGTTCGAGATCCTCACATTCTTGCATTCCGTATTTTCAAGAGTCTCAGGCTCAATAGATTCTTCGTGAATCTCGGAATTAATCAAATCATGAGCGTCCTCATGTGATTCTTTCATAGTGTCATTTAGATCGTTCTTTTTCCTCTTTCTAGGATTTCGATCTTTGGAACCTAATGGTCTGCCACGCTTCTGGCGTGCATTTGACTCATTGGATATGACACTAGATATTTGTCCAATAGGGACTTCAATACGGATCGGAACATTTTCCGCGTGAATGTGGGATTTCGTTATCCTCTTCAAGTCCGTAAATGCGTCAGGCATTTGATTTGCTATTCTTTGCAAATGGATAGTCTTTTGTACCTCTTTCTTTCAAATAGAGGTATGTGGATCAAGATGAGATAATGATACATTTTTCCACAAAATTTCCCGTTTGGTTTCACCAACTTCTCCCCCTAATTTTGGGAAAAGTGTCTCATCAAATTGACAGTCTGCAAATAGTGCAGTGAACAAATCTCCTGTCAATGTTTTGAGGTAGCGAATAATGGAGGACGATTCATACTCAACATATATTCCTAACCTTCTTTGCAAACCCATTTTGGTGCGGGATGGCGGTGCTACAGGCACCTATACTGCGCATCCAAAGCTTCTTAAATGGGATATATTGGGTTCATGACCCAAAACCAATTGCAATAGGGAATATTTGTGATAATTCGTCAGTCAGAGACGAACTAGCATTGCTTCATGCGAAATGGCGTGACCCTAAGCCGAAGCGGGCAGCCGACAAAGTAGCATTGCTGCATGCAAAATGGCGTGAACCCAAACCGAAATGGGCAGCCTCGTTTTCATGAAGAATTCAAGATTATTCTCATCTATTATCCATTAACTTTGCAAACGCAAGGTTGCGTGATGGCAACAAGCACACATTAGACCATCTACAGGATGCGTCTATCAAGACCATGAAATACCTAAACTACCCACTAGGTGGGTGAATAGGTCCACAAATGTCCCCTTGTATACGTTCCAGAAACTGGGGTGACTCAGTCCCAACCTTTGTTGGGGATGGTCTAATAATCAGCTTGCCTTGATAACACGAAGTGCAAGGATATTCATTACTTGAAAGAATTTTGAAATTCTTTAACGGATGCCCATATGAGCTTTCTATAATCCGTCTCATCATGGTTGATCCTGGGTGACCCAGTCGATCATGCCAAAGTACAAATGTATTGGACTCAGTATTCTTTAGATTTACTGTTGAATGTGCCTCAATTGCACTAATTCTTGTCCAATACAGGCCACAAGATAAAGACGGGAATTTCTCAATAACCCTCTTTTGGCCGGAGACATTCTTTAAAGTGAGGACGAGATATTCGAGATTATCTTCATCCATTGTCTCAATATTGTAGCCATTCCGGCGTACATCTTTAAAACTCAACAAGTTTCTTCTTAGACTTGGAGGAGAATATTGCATTCTCTAAGATAAACGTCATGCCTTTGGGCAGAGTTACATTTGCTCTTCCGGAGCCTTTCAATCAATTTACTTCCCATGGTATGACATACAAAAGGAATACATGAACATAAGAATAAACAAGTTCAATTCTTTTGTGTCACATAATATTTTCAAAATCTGCTACTAACAGTTGGCTAACAAAATCAGATATGTTATCCATAATCAATTCCTTTGCAGTTTGAAAATTTCAGCGTTTTTCATAAGACAATCGATTATTAAACCCACACAATCGATTGTTTGAACATAGACAATCGATTGTTAAACGCACACAATCGATTATTTGTTATTTTTGAAAAACTTCAGATCACACTGTCTTAAGACAATCGATTGTTCGATATAGACAATCGATTGTGGATGATTTTTGAAAAATTCCGGACCTCACTGTTTCAAGACAATCGATTGTTAGACAAAGACAATCGATTGTTGGCTATTTTTGAAAAATTCCAGAACACACTGTTTCAAGACAATCGATTGTTAGACAAAGACAATCGATTGTTGGCTATTTTTGAAAAATTCCAGAACACACTGTTTCAAGACAATCGATTGTTAGCCAAAGACAATCGATTGTTGATCAATTGTTTTTCAACTTTAATGCGAAAATAGTTGATAATCGACTAGTTTTTCAGGCTAGTCGATTACCCCCACTGGAAAATAAAAGTTTTATTGATATTTGAACATATTGAAGATATTCTAAAGAACTACTGCTAACATTGCTTTATGAACTAACTAATACGAGCTAATGCTAATGACTATTAGTTTATTCACTAACTAATACAAATAAGTAGAACAAAATCAAATAACTCCATCTTCTTTCATCACGGATCCATCGCCGATTAGGTGGTCTATTTTTCCATCGGGTTGCTCAAAGAAGTCTGCCACATCCAGGTGGGTGATGTCCTCATTGTCGTCGTAGACAAAGTTTGTTTCAGGGCCTTTTCTCTTTCGAGATGCTTGATAAAGGTCAACCAAGTGTCTTGGTATACGGCAAATCTTTGACCAGTGCCCTTTCCCACCGCAACGATAACATATAGTTTCTGAACTATTTGCCATAGGATCTTCGGGATCCCGTTTCTGCTTTCGGTGGTTATCTCTCTTTGGGGGGTGACGGACTTCTTTGGAATTTCTTCCTTGTCCACGTCCTTGGCTTTGACCCCGTTTATGACCGTGATCATGGTCCCTTTTATGTTTGGCATAATGCGAGTGCACCATATCTGCTTCAGGCAGTGGTGTAGACCCAGTTGGTCTATTTTCGTGATTTCTCATGAGCAGGTCATTATTTCGCTCAGCCACTAGTAAGAGAGAAATCAGTTCAGAGTACTTCGTAAAGCCTTTCTCTCGGTACTGTTGCTGCAGTACCATATTGGAGGCATGAAACGTTGTAAACGTTTTCTCAAGCATATCGTAATCGGAGATGTTATCTCCACATAGCTTCAGTTTAGAAGTAATTCTGAACATAGCAGAATTATATTCAGAAACGGACTTAAAGTCCTGTAGCCTCAGATGGGCCCAATCATATCGTGCTTGTGGCAGAGTGACCAACTTCAGGTTGTCATATCTCTCCTTTAAGCTGTTCCACAAAACGAGTGGATCCTTGACGGTGAGATATTCAATCTTCAAACCTTCGTCAAGGTGGTGGCGCAAGAAAATCAAGGCCTTCGCACAATCTTGGGTGGATGCTTTTTCTTTATCTTTGAGGGTGTCTCCGAGACCCATAGCATCTAGGTGGATTTCAGCATCCAACACCCATGTCATATAGTTCTTGCCCGAAATTTCAAGGGCAACGAACTTTCTTTTCATAATGTCAGACATACTCGAAAATTAAATTAGGAAGAGGGAAAATACCTTGGATTTTCGAGAATGATACTTGAGACGGTAGAGTCTCGTGCTGATAACGTGTTATAAACTAAAGCAAAAGACAAGAACAATAGAACAAGAACAATAGCAATAGAGAGAAGAGTAGAGAGAGTTCTTCTTATTGAGTTGAGAGGGGTCTCAAGGGATGATTTACAATGGTAGGGGGCACCTCTATTTATAGGGGAGAGGAAGATTTAGCTACCACTAATAGAACTCTAATATCTCTCTAATTAGATACATTAAAGACATTCACCTTAAATAGAAGTGTAAGAATCTTCTATTTCATAACACGAGCATCTTTTTTGTCGTAAGTGGATTAATTATCACAAGATAGCAATCGAATTTCATAATTATATTTAATCCAATATCAGGGTGAAGGGAACTTTTGACTGTGTAAATTAGACCCGTCAACCGGGCCGGGTTGACCCGGGACCGGCCCGGACCGGACCGGTACAACCCGGGATCGGACCGGACGGTAGGGGGGCCGGGCTGGGCTGGGTTGATAGGGGGTAGGGGGTTGGTCCGTTAATAATTTTTTTTATTCGGAACCGGACCGGACCGGCCCGGTACGTGTACAGTACCGTGAACCGGTACAGCCCGGACCGGACCAGCCCGGTTCAACGGTAACTTTTTTTTTTAAAATTTTGAATTTTTTTAAAATGGGGCCCACATTTCCGTTGGCAACGGCTACAGATCCGTTGGCCAACGGATTTCTTGCAAAAATGGCCATTTTTTTCAATTTTTTTTTGTATTTATTAAATTACAATATTAACCCTTCTTAAAATCTATAAATACCCCTCATCTCTTCTTCATTTCTTCCCTCAAAAATCTTATCTCAATCTCAATTCTCAAATTATCAATCTATCTCTTCCCTTCAATTTGCAAGATTACATATTTCATTTGTTACTCTTTTCCCGAATTTAATTTATCGCAATTTGTCATTCGGAATTTGAAGCTTGAAGTTCAAAATTGAAATACTTGCTTGAAGTTTGTTCGTGGTAACACCGGATTTGCGTAATCAAGTGCTCAATTTATTGTCAAATTCGGTGCACTCCCTCCAACTCTTTCTCTTATTTAATATTTTAATTGCATATTTGATTATATTTTAAATTTTACAATATGTTTAATGCTGCTAAAAGAGCGTGTAGAAAAGTTACTGGTAGGGGTGGAAGTAAAAAAAGAGGTAGTCCTGTAGCTTCTGGTAATAATAGTAATGACCCAATAACACATGTTTCTGAATCATCGCCTAATTTGCAAGATGTAGAGATTGATTATGAACAATTACAAGAAGATTATGGAATAAAAGATAATGAAATTGGAATAGAAGATGAGATACCACCTACACCTAGTAGTGGAAATGTTGGTAGTATTGGAGTTGGAGTTGCTAGTGCTACAAGGAGTAGAAGACCACCAGTTGCTCCAACTTCTACTCGTAAAAAAAGAAGTCCGGTTTAGAAATTTTTTGAAATAATAGAAGGTACTGATAGAGTTAAGTGCAAACTATGTAATGAAACTTTTAAACATTTGACCGGAGGTAATTTAGGGGGGACTGGGACACTTACTAGACATATGTCGGGTATCCATCCTATAGAATGGGGAGTTAATGGGGATGGAAGTCAAACAACTATTAACCCGGCTACTGGAGGTCTAATAAAATATAATAAAATGAGGGATCGGGAGGAACTAGCAAAAATGATTACTTTGGGTTGTTTACCTTTTTCTTTTGCTTCTTCATCGTATCTTATTACGTATATTCAAAGGATTTACAATCATTTATTTAAAGGTATCCCTAAAAGTACTTGTAGAGCAGATATCTTTAGACTTCATGGACAATATCAAACATACATACGTTATTTGTTTAGTCACCTTCCTTCTAGAGTATGTCTAACTTCTTATATTGGTCATGCTGTTAATGGAAATGATTATTTGACAATTACATGCCATTGGATAGATGATAATACTTGTATGCAAAAACGTATTATCGCTTTTAAATATGATGAAGATCAGAGTCATACTGCTACCTTTATAAGTAGTACAATTGTTGATGTTGTTGAATTTTATAATCTAAACCAAAAATTTTTGTGTATGTCTTTTGATAATGCTTCAAACAATAATGCTGCAGTTTCAATTTTAAAATTGCATTTGCAACCACCTCTTGACGATATTTTTCATGTTAGGTGTGCATGTCATGTTTATAATTTAATTGTTAAAAGTGGCCTTGATTTATTTTCAATTGAGATTACTCATGTTAGAAGAGCAGTTGGTGTTATTCAGGGAAATAATAGACAATCTAGAATAAAAGAATTTAAAACAAAGCGTATGCAGTATAACCTTACACCTAGATTCATGCCAGACGAAGTTGTTACTAGATGGTTGCTACAAATATAGATTTCCTATTACTGAAGTTGCTAATGCACATTGTACTGATCCTAGGCGTATGTTAACAAGTGATACTTGGGATGTCATTAATGATGTTGTTAAATATTTACATAAATTTTATACTGCTACTGTTGTGTTTTCTAGCGCATATTACCCAACTGTACTACGGCTTTAGTACATATAGCTGAAATTTCTTTGCTACTATATAAATTTAAGAAGAAAGAAAAATATACCAATGTTATTGTAAGTATGCAAGCGAAATTCAAAAAATATTCCTTTCCAATTCCTCCAGTTTACTTAATTGGTGCAGTATTAAATCCTTCTATTAAAATGTCTGATTGTCACCAATTAATGAATGCTTTATATACTTATATGGAGATTGGAGAATCTGAAACCCCAAATTTATATGATTCTATGAACAAACTAAATGAATATTTGCAACAACTATATAATTATTATGCAAATGAATGTGATAATACTGCTCGTGCTTCTGACAATGTTAATCCCGCTATGCAATGTAGCAATTCTTCTAATGTGGATGATGAAGGCCTTGATAGTTTTAATATTTTTTCTACATTTTCTAACACTCAAACCAGTAGCAGGAATATTGATGAGCTTCAATTCTACTTGCAGAAGCAAAAGGAGCCTCGCACAAAGGACGTTTCACCGTTTGGATGGTGGCATGAAAATGCAAAGCAATTTCCTGTTCTTTTCGCTATGGCTCGTGACGTGCTGAATGTGCCAATTTCTACCGTTGCATCGGAGAGTGCATTTAGCCAAGCAAGACAACAACTTGGAGACACCCGCCACTCATTGGGAAGCAATGCTTTGGAAGTTTTAGTATGTTTAAGAGATTGGATTAGATCGGAACGAAGAAATCAAGGAAAAGAAGATGTTGATAGCCCAGAAGACGAAGAAATAATATTAACCCATGGAAACCCATCGGAATTTAACTCCCCAGAAGAAGGTCAATCAGTTCATATTGATTATGATGAACTTGCAAAGACGACGCAAAACATTTGAAATTACTACTTCACTAGTTTACTTGTTAGAAAAAATGTAAACATTTTATTTTCTACTTATTAATTTGAAATTGAGAAATAAAGTAGCACTTGCAATAAGTGCAAATTTTCCCCATCTTACTTGTATTTATGATTTCATTCAATGATTACAAAGTATTAACATAATTATAACTTAATAGTTATACTTAATTTTAAAAAAAATTGAAAATATACAAAACCCGGCCGGCCCGGCCCCTTTCAACCCGTAACCCGTATGGTTCAATTGTAACCCGAACCAACCCGGCCCCTTAGCAACCCGTTACTGTTCGACCCGGCCGGCCCAGACCGGAACCCGGACGGGTCGGAAAAAATCCGACCCGGCCCGGACCAGTAGACCCTTTAGACAGCTTTAGTGTAAATTGGTTTGAAAATTATAGTATACTAAACAATTAATAAATAGATACTTTCTTTAAAGGGATATTATTAATCTTGAGCTTTTGTAATTTCTAGTAAAAATTATACGGGTAGTCATTTTTTAAAAGTGGTATTTACTTTTTATCGAGCATTTTTAATGCTTAGCAATAGTAACCACTAGTCTATTAAAATTAATATGAAAAAGAATGTGTTATCATTTCTTGTATCTCTTTTCCTTCCCAAACCCTCTATCAAGTCCGGGTATACCAATAATGAAGATAACGTCTAAATTGTGCTGAAAACTATCAAATTCTTCCTACTCTCAATCAAATCAAAAAGTCTTGTTCATGTGAACATATACCGCCCTTTCTTTTTTTAACTCTTTTTTGTAATCATACCCCAAAAGGTATCTATCAATTATTAGTCCCAACATTGCTGTTAATAATGATTTTGATAATTGTAATCTTGATGTTTTTGGTGAGGCAAATATAGTTAGTGCAATTCGAGGTGTTATCGGGTTACACAAAATGTATAGCAAAAGATTTAAAGAGTCATGGTTGCGATAGGTACTTGGTCCTAAAACTAGAGTTGGGTGTTAAAAATTAAGGATACTTGGTCCTTAACTTAGAGTTATAAGCACAGAAATTAAGGACAGATAGTCCTTAACTTAGAGTTACAAGCACAGAAATTAAGTATAGGTAGTCCCTAGGGAGGTGCTCTAAGGATAGGTAGACTCCAGGGAGGTGCTCTGGAGATGTCTTGAGGCAAAGGGCGTGTCGGTAGCCTACATAAGAGCGACCAAGAACATGTATGAAGGAGCTAAGACTAAGGTTAGGACTATGAGAGGCGACTCAGAGCATTTCCTGGTTGTTATGGGATTACACCAAGGTTTTACGCTTAGCCCATTCTTATTTGCCTTGGTGATGGATGCATCGACACACCATATTCAAGGGGATGTGCCATGATGTATGTTATTTTCTGATGACATAGTTCTAACTGATGAGACGAGGGTCGGTGTTAACGAGAGATTGGAGGTTTGGAGACAGACTCTCGAGTCTGAGGGTTTCAAATTGAGCAGGTCTAAGACAGAGTACCTGGAGTGCAAGTTTAGCGCCGAGTCGAGGGAAGTAGGCAGGGACGTGAGGCTTGGATCACAAGTCATACCCAAGACAAGAGAAATAGTTTCAAGTATCTTGGGTCGATGATCTAGGAGGACGGAGAGATCGACGAGAACGTCACTCACCGAGTAGGGGCGGGCTGGATGAAATGGAGGTTTGCATCTGGAGTCTTGTGTGACCAAAAAGTGCCACCGATATTGTATGGGGCAGAGTGTTGGCGAGTTAAGAACTCCCATATCGAAAGGATGAAGGTAGCAGAGACGAGGATGCTGAGGTGGATGTGCGGGCACACTAGGATAGACAAGATTATTAATGAAGATATTTGGAAGAAGGTGGGCGTGGCCCCTGTAGATGACAAGGTGCGGGAAGCGAGGCTCAGATGGTTCGGGGACGTGCAGGGAGAAGCCTTGATGCTCCGGTGAGGAGGTGTGAGCGGTTGGCCGTGGTGGGTACGAGGAGAGGTAAAGGGAGGCCTAAGAAGTATTGGGGAGAGGTGATCAGGCAGGACATGTTACGACTGCACATTTCCGAGGACATGGCCCTTGATAGAAAGGTCTGGAGGTCAAGCATTAGGATTGCAGGTTAGGGGTAGTAGAGCTTTCCTTACTTTATACATGAGGTGAGGCGGGCTTGGATTAGGATTGGTCTTAGATGGCTTGCAGTTTATGTTGTATCCACACTATCCTTGATGTTTATTTTAGCCCCGGGCTTTTGTTACTGGTTACTGTTAGTGCATGCCATTTATCTTTTGGTTGTTATGTTTCTGTTACTATTACGGTTTCTACTGGAATTACTAATGAATTGTCTTTTCTTTTCTGAGTCGAGGTTCTATTGAAAATAGTCTCTCTGCCCTATCGGGGTAGGGGTAAGGTCTGCGTGCACATTACCCTCCCGAACCCTACTTTGTGGGATTTTACTGGATAATTGTAGTTGTTGTAGTCCTGAACTTCGAGTTCCAAGTTCAAAAGTTAAGGACGTGTAGTCCTGAACTTGGAGTTACAAGTTCAAAAGTTAAGGAGAGGTAGTTATAAACTTAGAGTTACAAGTTCAAAGACTAATGACAGGTGGTCCTGAAATTCGAGTTCCAAGTTCAAAAGTTAAGAACATGTAGTCCTGAACTTAGAGTTACAAGTTCAAAAGTTAAGGACAGGTAGTCCTAAACTTAGAGTTACAAGTTCAAAAACTAAGGACAGATAGTCCTTAATATTTACATAGCTTTCATGAAGTTAAGGACACCATGTTTTTAATATTTTACGCAGCATTC
The DNA here is from genome assembly GCA_034376525.1 of Nicotiana benthamiana. Classification (NCBI taxonomy): domain Eukaryota; kingdom Viridiplantae; phylum Streptophyta; class Magnoliopsida; order Solanales; family Solanaceae; genus Nicotiana; species Nicotiana benthamiana. The sequence continues at coordinate 20,718,048 of CM067337.1, read as the reverse complement.
ATGAAGTTAAGGATGTTATGCCCTTAATATTAATACAACAGTCATGAAGTTAAGGACACGATGTCCTTAATATTTACACAGCATCCATGTCTAACACAGGGATATTTTTGTTCGAACGGGTAAAAGATTATTAAGCATTGGTTAAAAAGTAAATATATCCTAAACCGTGAATAAAGAGTAGAGACTTCTTTAAATAGTGACTAACCATGCACTTCCCTCTCTTTGTTGGGGCATTTGCATCTATATTCGTTTTTTGTGTCACATTTTAACTTGTGCCAGCTTTGTTAAAAAGGTGCAAGCGTACTTGCTTTTTTAAATAACTTCAGCACACGGGGCTGAAGTAGCAAAGCAATCACGCAAAACTTCAGCATTCTAGTAGCCGGGCCTGAAGTTTAGCTTTAGAGCTGATGTTTTTGTTTTATAAGTGACGAACTTTAGCTCTAGAGCTGAAGTTTTTGTGTTGTAAGTGGGAAAGAACAGAAATTTTTGTGTTATAATTTTTATGTTGTAATTGGAAAACTTCAGCTGAAGTTAATTCAGATTTAATCATAACCATTCGATTAGGTAAGATTTCCCCAATCTTTATCTATGTTTTACATACAAGTAAAATAAAGACTCGAAAAAAAAAATCAGGTTCCTTTCGCCATCTGGAGTTTGTCTATTTATTTAGTGTTCACATCTAGGTTTAGTTTGCCTTATCCCCCAGATGCAAGAGATTGGTATTTTTATTAAAATCTTCTTTTTTTTTTGTGAAAATCTGTCAGAGTGAATTTGCTCATACTATCGGTCCTATGCTCGAATAAAGAAGGCGACCTGTAATATTCAATATAAAATGACCTACAAAGCAGCAAGCACATCGGTGCCTTCGGAAATTGGGAACAGGTGAATGAAGTTTCTTATCTAAAGCTGAAGAAAGAGAGCAATGTTGAAGTCATCGTTGTAAAAGAAGAAAAAAGAAAATGAAGGAGGAGAATCACGAGGAGAAATGGAGCTGAAGTTGTTTAAAAAATGGGTACAAGTTAAAAGATTTTAAAAAAATAGATATAGGTTAAATGGGAACGACCAAATAAGGTACCCTATGCAATTTTACCTCTTTGTTGTCGAAGATTAAGCCCTGTAATTTCTTCTACATTTGCACTGTGCATCATCATTATGGCATTTGTTTCAATCTTTTGACCTTTTTTAGTACATTTTAATTACAAATAACTGGAACCAAGTAGACTACGAATTAACTAATTTACAAATGCTACGGTTTTGACGGTGCTAAGCTTATTTCATTTAAGACACTAAACTACCATACGCGTTTAACCAAGTTGAGATAACACTAGGTGAATTCTATTTGACAGCAGGTACTCAATTGGTATTTTGTCTGATAGATAGCAGGTACTCATATAGGAGTATTAGTTAAAGTGTGCACAAGTGTTTATAGCTAGTTAAAATGTGCACAAACTAACCAAGCAAACCACAATTAAAGAAAACATCAAATTCGATTCAAAGATAGCACTACAGATTATTTTTTTATTTTTTCCCGTCATTTTTTTTTTCATTTGTCTAAAGTTTGGTGGACAAAGTTACGCATAACTTTGCTAAGAACATCAAATTCAAATAAAGGTCAACTTTGTTCCAATTACTTTTACAACAAACAATTATTTTAGTGAAGAAGCCAAGGTCCATTTTGATGTTTCAAGCACAAAAAATGACGGGAATGAAAAGTATTTTGTACACTAGTATATAGAACCCCAGTAACAATACTAGACCTAATAAGTTTCTTTCACCAATCAAAAACAGAAAAATATTGGAGAAAAAAAATGTTATTATTCAGAAGACATATTGACATCTAAGCAAAGCCTGGGGGGATAAATTTGAGTCAACACCTGTAAATGCTTTGCTTCTTGTAAATATAAGTTTAATCTGTTTTGATACTGTTACCAAAAGAGTACACCTCTACTTGGGATTCAAACTTTTAAAGTCACGGGGCTATTACACGGTACACTAAAATTTGAAAAGTCAGGGCAATTACACTTTTGAGGTTCGTCGCATATACCTATTTAGGCATAAGCTGATGAAGAAATGACCAAAATTTATAAATATCATGAAAGAATATATTGCAACATCTCTAGTCAACTCCCAACTCCAACAGCCCACACAGGAATGCTCATGTATCATGTGGCACAGCTCTCAGTCTCTATCCATACTGAATCCGGAAACTGCTAATATACCATCACATACTTCATAGGAAAAAGTAAAGGTACACGTTTTAGTCTCTGGTATTTGCTGGAGCTGCGTATATAAACGATGAAGTGAGAATCACATTCACAGCAATTAATATCTTACCCTCATAGAGGTCGCTGATCAAAAATCTAGTCCTCCTCCATAGGAACGTCTGGGATATCAAACCTATCTTCTTCAATTGCTTTATTGATCACGGAAAGAGGACTCGGTAATAGAGAGTTAAGAAACAATTGTCCAATGATGCAGCAGAAAAATAGTAATAGGAACATCCAATAAGTGAACCTTAGCAAGATGAATCTACATCTAGTTAAAATGCATACAACTTGCAAAAAGCAACTGGCTTCAAAGATACACAAAACTTACAAACAGAAGATAGCACCTTGCTATGTGCTATGCATGACAACCTACCATGCCTACCTACCACAGATTCCTTTCACAGCTTCTGAAAAATGGAGGAGGGTTCTGGGTTTTTTTTTTTTTTTTTTTTTGGGGGGGGGGGGGGGGGTTTAACTAAAGGGTACATTGATCTTTCCTTGTCAGTGTTTCACCTAATTAATGTCTGAGGGGAACCATTAGTGATTATCCCATCTAAGCAGAAATGCACACTCACAGATATCCCTAAAGCGCAAATTTACTGATATAGCAGAACTGAAGCATCCACTATCGAAGAAGATTTAAAGACTTTTTGTTACGTCCGCAGTTTTTTACAACATTAACAACCCCTCTATGACATGGAAAAGCAGGTGACAGCACAAATAAACCAAATTAAGCTCAAGCAGATAGTAACTGAAAGATTAAAACCATCAATGAGAGGATATCAATTGGCATAGCATCATCCTCCTTTTCCCCCCAACTTCTGCTCTTATCAATTTCCCTCAATATGTCGGGTGTAATCTGCATCGAAGGCACAAACATAACTTGAATGTTTGCTTGCAGCAACAAAAAACAGAATCAACAAAAAATAAAATCCAAAAGCATACCAGTCTATGTCTTTGCCTTTCAACAAGTGCTCTAATGTTAGCTTTGTCCTCTTTTCTCAACTCAGTTTTGTACCTGTAATGATTTTTGCCCACACATAGTATAAACAATATTCAGAAATTTCATCTCTTCAAAAGCTATCATGTTCTTGGACAAAATGACAAGAATTCAAGGAGGAAAGAACCCAATACTGAGGCAGCACTATTGATAGAAAAGGGCATACATCACCAGAACAAGTGACAACAAACTTGTCAACCTCAAATATACCAAGTCATGCAGTGTCAGCCATACGGCATAGGAAAGTAGACATAAGAAATAAGCAAGATGTAAAATCTGTTCCTTAACATAAAAGATATTGCTGCTACTCGTCATTTTATAGCCCTTTTATTTTTGTTGATAAATTCATTATGATATCTTTACATAGGAGTTCCAATCCTTGTGGGCAATGCAAAAAAATTCAAAGCAAGTATGATAATCCTGGTACTTGAGAGAAAAGACAAAATAATTATTAGAAGGCGAGACATGTAAATGAGTCTAACAGGTAGCTTATCAATGGGTTAAGTATGACATATAACCTTAAAGCTTTATTACCATTTTAACATATTGCCACCATGAAGAGGAAGAAATATCACAAGAAATCACAGGGTGAAACTAACCTCTGCACAAATACAAGAAGTGACAGGTGCCAGATCACAGGCATGACTCTTGTTTCGTCAAAGAAGTTCATGAAGTGTGATACCATGGCATCAAGTACACGATAGGGCAAAGCATATTTCTTCTCAATTAGTAACTTGATAAAATAACTGCAGCAAAAAGCAAGAAAAAATTTATTAGACTAAATGTAGTGGAAAAAGAACTCTTAGAGGGAATACTACATTGGCATGAGCCTACACAACTTGCATGACTGAAATTATCCTGATACTTAAAAATCCATCCATATAATTTAGCTCCCCTTGAAACTCAATAAAAGCAACTATTTCCTGTAGGTCCATCCCTAAAAACTTGACATCTTTGTTTAAATACAGATTTTTTCCCCACGAATGCACACTAAAAAAAAATGGCAGCCCCATGCACTAAGCTCCCGCTATGCGCGGGGTCCGGGGAAGGGTCGGACCACAAGGGCCTATCGTACGCAGCCTTGCCCTGCATTTCTGCGTACGATAGGCCCTTGTGGTCCAGCCCTTCCCCAAAAATGCAGACTAATATAAACAAACCAGTATAAATCTGCTACGGATTACTATTTCACAAAAAATATTGGTACTTTATATTACTACAAACTTAATGGTACACAAACTATTCAACCTTTTTCACATTAACTATTATTATAAGCATTTATCTACCAAAATTGAACCTGATAGTCTATTCAAACATACATTTTTATTTTTAGATCAAACTAGTCCAAATTTATTGAAAGAGGGAGTTAGCAACAGATATTGTTTCACTATTTAACCATATCAATATGGAGAGATTACTTTTTTCCATAAGACTATTTCAAAAATTCCCCTGTGGAGCGGTTATCATCATTTTTTTTAAAATTATTTCCTTACAACAACAACAACCCAGTAAAATCCCAGTTTAAAATTATTTCCTCAATGAAGTGAATAAGATCATGGAATTCTCAAGTCAAGCAGAGGTGGCAGGCGTACTTTAGAGACTTACTTAACGAGGATGGGGATCGTAACATAGAGCTAGGGGAGTTGGGGCATTCAGAGCTACATAGAGACTTTGGGTACTGCAGGCGCATTAGGGCGGAGGAGGTCATGGGGGCTTTGCGTAGGATGAGTAGGGGTCGAGCGACCGGGCCTGACGAGATCCCGGTGGAGTTCTGGAAGTGCATGGGTAGGTCAGGAGTGGAGTGGCTCTCCAGGTTGTTCAATGCGATCTTCAGGACCAAAAGAATGCCGGATGAGTGGAGGTGGAGTACAGTGGTGCCCTTGTACAAGAACAAAGGGGATATCCCGTGCTGCAACAACTATAGGGGTATCAAATTAATAAGTCACACCATGAAGGTCTGGGAGCGGGTGATCGAGGCGAGGGTGAGGGATATGACATCTATATCTGTGAACCAGTTCGGTTTCATGCCGGGTCGCTCCACTACATAAGCTATACACCTTGTCAGGCGGTTGGTGGAGCAGTTCAGGGATAAGAAGAAGGACCTGCACATGGTGCTTATCGACTTGGAGAAGGCGTATGACAAAGTCTCAAGGGAGGTGCTATGGAGGTGCCTAGAGCGAAGAGCGTGCCAAAAGCCTACATCAGAGTAATCAAGGCCATGTACGATGGAGCTAAGACTAGGGTTAGGACGGTGGGTGGCGACTCAGACCATTTTCCAGTGGTTATGGGGCTCCATCAAGGATCGGCGCTTATCCCTCTCTTGTTTGCCTTGGTGATGGATGCTCTAACCCGACATATTCAAGGGGATGTGCCTCGGTGTATGCTATTTGCTGATGACATAGTCTTGATAGACGAGACGAGGGTCGGTGTTATTGAGAGGTTAGAGGTATGGAGACAGACTCTCGAGTCTAAGGGTTTCAAAATAGCAGATCTAAGACTGAATACCTGGAGTGCAAGTTTAGCGCCGAGTCGAGCGAAGTAGGCATAGACGTGATGATTGGATCTCAGGTCAACGCCAAGAGGGACAGTGTCAGATATCTTGGGTCGGTGATGCAAGGGGACGGAGAGATTGATGGGGACGTCACTCATCGTATAGGAGCGGGGTGGTCAAAGTGGAGGCTTGCATCAGGAGTCCTGTGTGACAAGAAAGTTCCACTGAAACTCAAGGGGAAATTTTATAGAGCTGTGGTTAGACCTGCAATGTTGTATGGGGCGGAGTGCTGGCCAGTGAAGAACTCCCATGTTCAGAGAATGAAGGTTGCGGAGATGAGGATGCTCAGGTGGATGTGCGGGTTCACCAGGTTAGATAAGATTAAGAATGAAGTTATTCGAGAGAAGGTGGGGGTGGCCCCGGTGGATGAGAAGATGCGAGAAGCGAGGCTGAGGTGGTTCGGGCATGTGCAGAGGAGAAGTCCTGATGCCCCGGTGAGGAGTTGTGAGCGGCTGGCGATTGTCGGCGTTCGGCGAGGCAGAGGAAGGCCTAGGGGTGTTCAAAACCGATCCGAAACCGAAAACCGATCCGAAACCGAAGCTTAATGGCTTAGTGGTAACGGCTTAACGGGGAACGGATTAAAATTTTGTTATTAACGGCTTATCGGATTGGGGGCGGATTATTCAATTTTCTTAACGGGTAATCCGTTAACCCGTTAAGAATATATATATATATATAATTTATTTTTATTTATATAATTATATATATTAAATATAAAAAATTAAAAACCTTAAAAATGAATAAATATAAGTGTATAATAAAAGTACCAAATTACAAAAATAATTAAACAAACACCCCCACCCCCCACCCCCCACCCCCGTATGTTCTGTACAGTGTATTGTCCACAAACAAAACTAATTATCTAATATTCTAAATTTCTAATTCCTAATTACTAATACCTATTCCTCATTCTAGAGAAAGACAGAAACTTTCCGCCTGAAACCCTAACAGCAGCAGTCGTCGTCTTCCACCAGTAGCCACCAATCCTTTCCGCCTCTGCTCGTCGTCGTCTACTTCCACCAGTCGTCGGTCTCCCTCCTCTCGCCATCTCGTCTCTCCAATTCTCCAGGTACTCTTCTTATCCTCGTCTAAATGATTTAGAGATGGATGACAGGATGAGATATGTCGGTCGTCGGAAATGTCCAGGTACTCTCTCAAAATAATTTTTTCAAGGAGTTGGGGACTTTAGTGCTAATAGATTATAAGGTAAACCTCAATTTTTTTCTGCAATAACTTTAATTTCTATGAAAAATGCGAAAAAATGACAATATTTGTTGTAATATAAACCTCAATAACCTTAAGGCTAGATAAATCTCTCCAACACTTTGACACTTTTCTGTCCTTACTTGCTTTAATTTATTGATATCTATACTAATTTTTGAATTATCCAAGCTCTCATTCGATATGTCCAATAGCCATTTCAGCTCCTTGTGTGTGTTCTACCTGTCTTTAATAACCAATGTCTTTATTCGCATTCCTTTTCTTTTGTTGTTGCAGTGATTCATACATGGCTGAAAATATACAAAGTGATAAGGTGATGATGGGTGAAAGTGGGGCTTCTAATTCAAATGCAACAAGTGAAGCTCAATCAAATATATCCAAAAAAAGAAGAAAAAGGTCTGTTGTGTGGGATCATTTTACAGAATTTATTACTTCTGAAGGGAATGCAAAAGCAAAATCTGACTATTGCTTTACTGAGTATGTATTTAAGACCAAAGACGGTACGTCGACACTTCTTTCTCATATGCCTAAGTGTCCTAAGCGCCCTGATATTGTTGATAAAAAACAATCAAATTTAGTCTTTCAATCTGCCCCGGGGGTAGTCAGGGTGACGTAGCTGTTGTTACTTGGAAATTTGAACAAGAAGAATGTAGGAAGGCATTATGTCGTATGGTAATAGTTGATGAGCTTCCTTTTAGCTTTGTTGAGAAAGAAGGTTTTAGAGACTTTATGAAAGTGGCGCAACCTTATTTTCGGGTCCCTTGCCGTAGTACTATAACTAGGGATTGTTTTGATCTTTTTAATGAAGAAAAGCAAAAGTCAAAGAGGGTTTTTATAGAAACAAAACAAAGAGTATGTATTACCACTGATACCTGGACTTCTATACAAAGAATCAATTACATGTGTATCACCGCCCATTGGATTGATTTTAATGAATGGAATATGCGTAAGAGAATAATTAATTTTTGTCCTATTGTTAGTCATAAAGGCGAAGATATGGCAAGCGGTATTGGTAGGTGCTTACGTGAGTGGGGGATAAATAAGATCTTCACTGTCACAGTTGATAATGCAAGCTCAAATGATGTGACAATAAAAGAATTATCTAAGCAATTAACAAAAATGGGAACTAATTTGATGAATGGTACGCACCTGCACGTGCGATGTATGGCTCACATCATGAATCTTGTGGTCCAGGATGGTTTAAAAGAATATTCATTGTCTATTGAACGTGTTAGGCATGCAGTGAGATATGTTAGGCAGTCTCCTGCGAGGTTGAAGAGGTTTCAAGAATGTTTGGATGCTGAACAACTCAATTCTAAGAAAACTTTATGCTTAGATGTTCCAACTAGATGGAATTCTACCTACTTGATGTTGCGCAGGGCTGTTGAATTTGAAAGTGCATTTTCACATTATGCTTCTAGTGAAATTGGATTGAGACATTATCTTGAGCATTCTTATATTGATGGAATTCCTATAGGTGAACCTTTGAGTAGTGATTGGGAGAATGTAAAAATAATTACAATGTTTCTTGAAATCTTTTATCTTCTTACTTTGAAGATATCTGGTTCACGTTATGTTACATCGAATATTCATTTTCTTGAAATTTGCGCAGTTGCTGTCTATTTGAAGCAATTGATAGCAAATGAAGATGTAGTTTTAAGTGAAATGGCAAAAAATATGAAAAAAAAGTTTGATAAGTATTGGGGTGATCCAGGGAAAATGAACAAGATAATTTTTATCTCATCTATTTTGGATCCACGTTACAAGATTGAATCAGTTGGCCTTGCACTTGTAAAGATGTTTGGTGTAGATCCGGGGGCAACTATACAAGCAGAAGTGACGAAGTACATGACTTCATTATTCAGTGAGTATGTAAAGTCCAGCTCAAAAGGTGTTATGCTTGCTTCATCTTCAGATTGTTCTTCATTGGACCCGGCGGCTTCTGGGGTTTCTGGCAGTCAAGCAAGCACCCAAAATATAGGACTTTTAGAATCACTCATGCAAGATATAAAAAAACATAAAAGTGGGAGTGGAGGTGTTGATACCAAAACAGAGTTAGATAAATATTTAGGTGAAGAAACTGAGGATGACACTAAAGAATTTGATGTTCTTCTTTGGTGGAAATTGAACTCAGCTAGATTTCCTACTCTTTCGGAGATGGCTCGTGATGTATTAGCTGTTCCGGTTTCAAGTGTGGCATCCGAATGTGCGTTTAGTATGGGAGGACGTCTTCTTGATCCATTTAGGAGTTCATTAACTCCTAAATTGGTGCAAACTCTAGTGTCTCTTCAAGATTGGCTTCGAAATGAAATATTAAAACAACCCATCAGCATTGAGGAAGATCTTGATAAAATCGAGCAGCTTGAACAAGGTAATAATATTGTTTACTATATTTATTATAATATAAGTGTTGTTGATATGCTTTTATTTATCGCACGACTTATTATTTTAATTATTTTCAGATTTAGCTAGCAATGGGAAAGACCCTTCCGTAATTGACGTGTAGTGTTAATATATTTGGTAAGATTATTCATAAGCAATTCTTTTTCTGAAACACACATAATTTGCTTTAGTATTTCTTTCTTTTCCTGGATTAGTAAAAATCTAATAAATTACTCCCAAGAAATACTAGGAAATGAATTATAGAAGTTTCCGTCATTGTTTAAAGAATTTAGTAGTATGAAGCCTCATCCTATAAAGAACAATGGTTTGCAGATCAGGTGGTTCCTGGATTTGTACTGTTCATACTCTGGTCTTAGCACAACAACAACAATTTTGGGATTGTTTCAACAAAAGCTACCTAGATGAAAGAATGCATCTCTTTTGAATATGTTTAGTGTGATATATGCAGTTTTGGTGCCTTGATTGAAAGTGTCATGCTAATCCCTCCCTTCCCAAAGTGAATGATGTACATGAAGATTCTGAATTTTTTCCAGCTCTTTGTTAAAAAATAAATAAGAAAATTAGTTGTTGAGATGACTGAAGTTTATGCTAATCAAGGACTTTCTTCTTGACACTGGAAAGCTGTTCTCATGACTATCTTAATGATGGTCTTCCAATTATATATATGGTGAAGGAATGTTGCCTGAAGTTTATGCTTAGTGAATTGTGACTCTATACTATTCTGTAGTTCGTGAATGCTTAGTACAACACAAATGTTATAAATTTATTTGTTCTTTTCTTCAATGTATTATACGGGGTGAGTTTGCTATATGAACAATAATCCTTTTTTCTCTCCGGAAAACCAAGAAAGTAAATCAATTGACTTGTTTATCAGCCTTGTGTAATACTGTAAAACAAGCTAGCACTGGACAACTCTTTACTTGTTTTACCCTTTTCATTTGGCCTTGCACTGAACCTCTTATCTTTCTTGCCTATGCTATGGGTGCACTGTATCTTGAAAAATTTGTGACCAATTGTTGTAAACCTGAAAATGTATCTTATCTTCTCTTTTTCTTTGTTTCATTGTCAATTGTAAAATCCATGGCAAGGTCAGACGCCTTTGAATGTCATGCACAGGAAATTTTAGTTATGTCCTAGTGTGCGGACAGAATACATTTGAGCCCTTAGGTATTAAACCGATAAACCGCCCAGTAACTGCCCGATAAGAGCTAACCCGATACCAATCCGCCCGATATCTTATCGGGTGGCTAACGGATGAATACATTTAAAAGCCGATAACCGTTAAGCCAAACCGTTAGATTAAAAAGCCGTCCAATCCGCCCAATGAACACCCCTACTAAGAGGTATTGAGGAGAGGTGATTAGGCATGACATGGCTAGAATGCGGGTGTCCGAGGACATGACCCTTGACAGGAAAGTCTGAAGGTCTAGTATCAGGGTTGTAGGATCGGGGCTCTTTTTCTTTTTTTTTTTGGTACCCCTCACCCGGGGTTAGGCGAGGCTTGGCAGGAATATCCATAGAGGATTTGTGTTTTGGAGTGTGTAGTTATATATGGTAGTTACTGTATGATATTATTGCATGCTATTTTATTTTTGGTTCTTATGTTTAGACAATTATTTACGTTATTTCTACTGGAGTTAATAATGCTCTTTTATTTTTTTTTGTTTTTTATTTTTCCTTTCCTTCTATGAGCCGAGGGTCGATTGGAAACAGCCTCTCTGCCCTTTCGGGTAGGGGTAAGGCTCGTCTACATATTACTCTCCCCAGACCCCACTTTGTGGGACTATACTGGGTAGTTGTTGTTGTTGTTGAAGTGAATAAGATCAAACAATACATCAACAAGTCACCATTCTCGCTACTTTAATACTTCATTCAGACAACCATAACATGTTATGCTTATCTCAATTAACTCAGTTTGTCTGGCATACACAAACTAAAGTGGGTCTATCATACACAAACTAAACTGTCTTAGGCAACCCCAAAAAAAGGACCTTTTTCCTATCTACAATAAAAAAAGTACAACCCAGTATAATCCCACTTAGTGGGGTCTGAGGAGGGTAGTATGTACGCAGACCTTACCCCTACCCTGGGGTAGAGAAGCTGTTTCCAAATAGACCCCCGGCATCCTTCCCTCCAAGAACTTCCCACCTTTGCTCTTGGGGAGACTCGAACTCACAACCTCTTTGTTGGAAGTGGGGGTTGCTTACCATCAGAGCAAGCATGTCTTGAATCATGGGTAACCAAAAGGAAAAAGCTCAAAACAATAAAAACTTTCAAAAATAGAGATATAAAATTCACCAGATATTCCCATGTGAAGCATGTGCTATCGTTTAGTACCAACCTTAACAATGCAATAACTAAGATTATTCCATCATCGCAGGATTGTATACACGTATAAGGAAGGAAAATGTCTCGAAAACTTCAAAACTAACTGTGATAAGCAACCGTTTTATTTATGCATGCACAGAAATTTATCATGATTGAATATTCGGATGTCATGCTGCAAGACATCTTTAGAAAAATAAGAATCTATTCCTAAAACCTCCTCTCTTTTTTCTCCCTTTTTTTTTGCATGGCCATGTGGTAGGAATCGACCGATCAAGTGATGATATACTGTGAAACAATTTTAGCTTCCATGTATAAGATCAGCAAAATGCTTTAGCAAATATGAATTCTATGAGATCATAACAGTAGCTATTACTGAAAGGACCAAAAAGAAAAACATTGAAAACTGTAAGGCAACATGAGGTAAGGAAGTACAACACGTAGAATACCTTGTTGTGCCACAATACTCCATATCTGCAAGCTTCAGCAGTGCCACACTGCATTCCAAAATGATATAAAGTTAAAGACTTCTCCAAGAATGAGGTATTACAGTGACAATAGCAATAGCTTGATAATAACTGTGCTCACTTGCAAAACATGAAAGAAGCAACAAGAAAAAAAAGTTATAGAAGTTAGGTACTCTTTCTGTCCATAATCTTGTCCTGGGCTGAATTTGGTTATTGAATTACTAAGTGTATCTAACATTTTGGAACTAAAACTTGCCGATTTAATAGTATTTCTATCTTACTTAACATGCACCTACCCTTATTTTCTTCTTTTGACGAATTGAAGTAATTTCACCCAAAAAGCCAGTCAAATTGACCACCACCCAAGTCAAATAATAGAACTAAAGTGGGATGGAGGCCGTACACAACTTGCAATGATCTTGTTTTTGTATTCATTCAAGGCTTGTTTTGTGCCGGAAAGACAGTTTTTAGCCATGATACAGGAAAGTATAAATAATTTACAAACCTAGCAGCTCCAATATTAACGAGCAATTTGTAGGTGTATGTATTACAAACACTATCAGGGAAAGTGCAAAGACTTATAGCAGATACTTGTTGCATGATTTCTTTATTAGTACTTGATTGAATTTCAGTTTCTTGCACATTGAACTGAATACATTTCTTCCAAATTGCTTGTCACCCCAATCATCATAAAATAAACAGGTAAAAAGACAAACAGTTACTACATAACTATGTCAACCATATAAATGGAGAAGGGTGGGAACGATAAGCGAAATTCTCAATGGTTCTCGCAAAAGTATAGGTAGACCCCAACAGAACTATGAGAATCTCACTGTATAACAATGATGACAACATCTTCTTTTGAAGCCCTAAAAACGCACAGGTCACTGTTATCATTATAAACAATTCCAGCAGCCATACCTAGCATGAAGATGTGGAATGGAAACCTTCTCAATAACACTGCCGAAGATGACAGCCTCCCGCAAGGTGCATGTCCTTGACTGGATAAGAAAATAGACATTCAGAAAGCACAGAATAAGCATCATACAGATATATACAAAGAGATACTACAGAGGATAGAACCATATAAAATGCACTTGTCCTGACAATGTGAAAAGCACATTAGAGTATCTGAGAACACTGGTTTAAAATCACACACTCTAAGTCACATCTTAATGCATGATGGCCATGAGACGAGACTACTATACATGCTATTACCAAACTGCCAGGTAAACCAACAACATTTGTGATCAGAGCACGATGTTCACTTGGGCAATGATATACTTGCAATGAGATTAAAAAATTTAATGGGAAAATATTACTGACAACTAATCTGGGGAATCAGAAGTATAAAGAGAAGATGTTGGGGTTTAATGCTCGACTCAAATTCAACACAGACAGGAGAGAAGATGTTGAGGTTTAATGCTCGAATTCAAATTCAACACAAACAGGACTTTCAACATTCATGAAGAAGCACGTATGGACAAATTGCATAAGAAATACAGAAATTGTGAATACGAACTTTGCGAAGACTAAATTTATATAGTTTACAGAGAGGGAGAATATTCAGACTTACTATAGGACATAGGTGCACAATTCACAATGCAAACCGAACTCACAAGCCTAAGGCACGGAAGTGACAGATAAATAAATGTACACTACACAGAAAGATGATACAAAATGCATAAATCTATGTACCCTCAAGTGTACAATTTCTGTTCATGGCAAAAAAAAACTACATACGAAGAAGGACGGCAAATGCTTAAGTAACTCCCAGTAAACTGTAAACAACAAAACTCTCAGCATGCATGTATTGTCTGATATCACGAAGTTTTTCAGAGCAGTAATAAATTATCAGTAAAGTAGAGAAGTAGATTAACGGAGAACCCATTACCCACTCTTCAATATCCCCACGACCTTTACTGTAAAGCATGTCACTTAAATAATCTAGAGAATATAGCTAATCAAAACAATGTTATTTTCTACAGAAAAAATTGAAAACTTTGGATATAATTGCAATTCTCCAATCAGTTTAAAGAATTCTTTCACAATGGTTATATACCTCACATAAAGGAAACAAGATTCCCTTATTGAAGGCAGCAGGCTTATAAAGAGATTTCTTCAGAGATTGATACAGGGCAAAATGCAATCTCTTATTCTTGAGAATATCATCTCTAACTCGTGGTAGCAAGACAAACTTGTAGAAGCGCTCTGCCTTCTTGACACCCAAATTTGAAGCAAATATTCTTGTGGCTTGGTACATTGCATTTGGTGACCATTTCTCAGGTTCTGTTAAATATAGAACGTCTTCCCAATATTGTAACGAAGGAATGTGTTTGAACGCTTTAGGCATCTTTCCTGAAGTGTATTTGCTAAGATGCTTCCCAACACTGCATAACAAGCACCACCAGGCAGCCAAGACTATTAATACTAAGTTTGCATATAAAGAACTGATAACTAAGGACCACGAAATAGAACATACCCTTTGTACAACTCAATGATTGAGTCATCCAGTTTGGGCATTGGTTGCACTTCTACAAACAAACTATGTCAGTTATCATCGTCAAGATGGCATCAAATTGCTTCTTTTTTTTAAATAATGAATGCAATTAAAGCTTGGCTTGCTCGTGAACAATCAAAAGAAGTCAACTATTGGAGATAGTTATTTTCCGTTCTAAAGTGAATGAGAATAAAACCTGAAGAAACTTGTGCATCTTTTTCCTTGAGCTTTCCGATAATGATGTCGGCCAATGTGAGCTCAGGGCGATTATCTGCAGACAGAAAAGCCTCCACTAGCCTCATCTCCTCTTCATTAACTTGATCCTGTAACACAAAAAGAAAATAGAAAACATAAGGTCATTAACGATTGTACAGTAATACAAGGAGAAGCTAAGAAAAAGAAGTGAGTTAACTATTATTTACATTTGAAGTTTTTCTTGGTAGATATCAGTTAAAATTCAGCTTACTGTTTTAAACAGATAAAATGCTCCTGTTGTAGCTAGAAATGAGTTTAAGAAATCATGAGAAGTCATCACAGGATTTGTAGCTCTCTATTGCTTTATCCTTGGAAGTAAAGCCACCCAAAAAGCTGCTGCCAACCTATCCCAGAATGCCCAACTTATCTTAGTATAATCAATAATGTCACATAAGACTCCAAACAAGTTGGGGTCTGCTGTATGAATGTTCTCTGACCACAAGTTAGGGTCGGCTATATGAATCATCACGAACCATGTTACTCCATTTAACTTCATCTCATGCAAACATTATGTAAACAATCATTTGCAACCAGATATAGAAACTAAAAATTGAAGTTCATATAGGCATTGTAATAACACGATACATAAGATAATTATTACATTTATCAACCATGTTAGCAAGCATTAAGCTAAAGCTTTTAAGAGGGGTTACCTCCAAATCACCAAATTGGCTTTGGGTCTCGTTGAACCCACCAAAATTATCAATGTCTTCGTCGTCTTCCTCATCTACAGGTTTAGTTGCAACAACATTCTCATCGAAAACTAGAGCGTTAGGATTTCTCTCTCGAGTTTCCTCTTCATCTACCTCCTTCTGCTGAAGTAATGCCTCCTTCAATATTTTTGAGCTCATGCTAGATGATATAACCTGTCAACACAAAGATAATCAGCAATTTACCAATCACCACGTGCCGTAATACCAGTTCACCAACTACTTCGTCTAAATTAACTTACTTCAGAAAAAAAAAAGGTTTTACCTGTTGTTGCTGCTGGTGGGATTTAGGAGCTTTGGAGCGTTTTTTAGAGGAGGCTTTGGATTTGGAATCATCATCTTCAAGAAAGGGTTCTGGATTTGTGAGTCGTTCTCTCTTCTTCCCCATTTTTGCTTTGCTGTGCTTAAACCTTCGTATCTGCGTGTGTTTTAGGGCTACGCTACTTTGCGCCAACGTCTAATAATCGTTTATATATGACGCCGTCTTTGCCTTTATTATTTTTTTCTCTACATAAAATTTTTAAAAACTATTTAAATACTAGCCAGTTTTGACAAATTTTAGATTGCCTCCTCCTACTTCTTCTACTTCTAGATCTTTGAGTCTAAAGTCTTAAATTGCCAAACCTACATGAAGCTTTGTGTGTGCCCCTAAAACAGTACAGTTGAATTTATAACGTGATTTATAGATAAGCAAAATAATTTATAGATAAGTGGAATGATTTGACCCTTACAACGATAAAGAAGCAAAACTAAAATCAAGATATAGCGATCAAAAATAAAGAAAATAATAAACCTTATCCAGAACTCAACCTTTCCGAGAGCAAAAAGTGCAAATAAGTGGTGAAGCTATTAAATTGAGAGTTAAATAGTAAAGTATGAGAGCAATAGAGTAGATCTTTTGCGTAAAGAGTGTTTCGTGTCCATACAATACTTGTTATCCCAACTATTTACTGTTCGATCTAGGGAAACAAGATCTTAGGATCAAGCTCCTCTTTAAATGATAATAAAGGGCCATTGACGAGTATGTAACGACATGCGTTAAATGTCAATATTCTATGTAACGGCTGCTCATTTAACACCAGCAAATATTCCCTCCTTGAATATTATCTGATGGCACATCTTTGAACTTCTATCGCTAACTATGTTTGTTGATATCTAATTTTTTACTCATATATTTTTAAAATATGCATAAATAGTGCACATGCATTTACAAATATGTACAGTATTTTTATAACTTTTAATGCTTTAAATCAATTTATTTCTGTATTTTTGTGATACAAATACCCAATAATTATCCCTCCTATGATTTCTATAATGATTTAATCATCTAAATTTATCATTTATGCTCATATAGTGCTTAAATCTTTTAATTGTATTTTTTATAATTACATTTGTATTTTTAAAGCTAGAATTGCATATTTTGCAATAATAGCTCATATATATGCATAATTATATTATCTATATAGAAAATAACTTTCTATATTTTTATAATATTAAATAATTATTTTAAATTATTTTTATGCACAAATAATATTTTTTTATCATTTATTAATTATTTTTATAAATTCTTTTAATAATTTAAATGGGTATTTAAAATATAGCCCCTTTTAAATCAATTTTTCGGACCTAACCCAATGTCCATTACCCCCAGCCCAATAACCTAACCCGACTACCCTTGCCCAATTAGGTACCCGACCAAGAACCCCTTTAATCGTGGCCATTTATCTCTAAGATAAACGGACCATGTCCATTCCCCTTATTTTAATTACACCCAAACCCCTAACCTCAATCCATTTCACCCACTCCGCCGTCTTCAAACTCTCTCATCTCTCACCTCTCCCTCTCAAAACCCTAGTGTCGTAATCCTAATTTCCCCTTCGATTCCAACTAAATGTGAAATCAACCATGGATTCCCTTACCTTATTGGTCTCTCCCCACGAGTGGCTACTCGTCTATGACCCTATTTAGTTGCTTGCTAATATGGCAAGCAAATCTTGACAAAATCGAACTAAATTGGCTCAACTTCCTGATTTTTGCGGCTATTTTGTCTATATTCATCTCTAAGTCTTTGTGAGTAACGAACATGTTCATATCTTCTTTGATTCTTACTTACCCCAAATCAGGGTTTCAAATCCTCTTTGATTTGAACCTAATCTGGTTCAAACTCTGTTTTTTTTAAACACACATTTTCTTCATCAATATTTGCTATATTATTGATGGATCTGTTGATTTTTGACTAGTTATGTGATATACTTGAATCTAGGGTTTCAAACCTTTTCTTTTACTTGATTAAAACTTATTCGACTATGAGTTTCCTTTAATAAACTCATGTATATGTTTATTTGGTATGACTTTGTGTTATTCTCTTTTACTCTGCTGATTTGAGTGTCTTAACTTAAAATTAGGGCTGCAGATCTTTCTCTAGTCCGATTCTTTATTATTTTTTGAATAAATTTCATGTCTATGTTCATTGCACACAGTATTGTCGTGCTCCCTTTTCTTGCGAAATCGGGTTTATGACATTTGGGAGGACAACTCATTCCTTTTGGGAATTGGTTTTGATTCAAAGAATCGCCACTTAATGATTAGGGTGCATTAGGACACCAAGAAAGTTTTGATTTGAGTAACCAGAGATTGGGTAAGGGCTTGAAATTATCCCAAGGGAAAGGAGTTAGGCACCCCTCAGGATCCACTAGTGTGGTTTCCAGCCAGACTATTATTGTGAATTTAGATGCAAATAACGTATAGGTAAATATAACTTCAAATAAGAGGAGATTTTACACAATGGTTACAACTAAACAAAGTTGGAAAGAATTAAAAGGAAGCTAATTTTTCTTTAAAAGAAATTGTTTAAAATCTTTAGAAGAAACAAAGAAAAAGGAAGGGGGTCCTAAGTTTATTAATAATATGGATCACTCCACACATCCGGTAATCACTCCTCAGTGAGGGGATATACGAGACGTTATCATGTGGTCATCATATCCATATCTGTCATTTCCACCTCGTTAAGGTATTAAAGCGTGGAATGATCTCATTTACTTATTGCATGCTATTACCCGTTCTAATCCTATCAGTTTCGGAGGCATTTAAGACTATTAATCCTAAAGAGGAGGGATATTAGACTTGTTTGTAGTTTCAAAAGCAAAATTCTAAGGCGACACACAAAACATGTATAGAAAGTTGGGGGAAAGCACATAAATAACAAAAAGACTCAGATATACCTCCTTTAAACAGAGATATCACATAATTAGCATGAAGTACACATACTGTTTAGTGTCTGGTTACTAAACATGAAAGAACTTAAAGGTCGAGGTAGACTAATTTATTACAAAATTCAGATAAGAAATCTGAATCAGACCTGCCTACTGATTGTAGTTAATAACACAGATTCAGTTTATAACTTTATCCTATGACTTGCCTAAGTATTCGACAAGGATCCTATAAGGATGGTATCTATTGAATTCAGAAAGCAATGAAATAACAAGGTCTAAAATAAAGTGAATACATACTGGTTAAAAAGGTAGTCATATTATTAAAAGAAAGGCAAGTTTTTACGAAGGTTACAAATTCTACAACTGATGATACTCGTTATTAATGGTTTTAGATTTGTAGGTGAATGAAGTGACTCATATTTGATTAGAAGTTCCTATATACATGCTTTATACGCGTAGTTTATTTTAAGCCCTTTGTAGACATGGTAAAATGCAGGAACCTTATAGAAATGATATCTAAATGCATAAGACTGGTTTTAACCTATAAACATGGTATTTAACTAGCAGAATTTGTTTGAGACCTATGAGTATGGTATCTAGATACAGCATATGTTTAAGACTTAGGAGCATGATATTTATATGAATGTAGTAGTACTATAATCATGATTTCTATATGAAGATGGATTTTCAGAATTCCCTATAGGCATGCCTTCTATATGCATTTGAATGTCCATAATTTAAAAAATACCTATAGACATGGTATCTATTTGAGAATGCAAAATTCAGAACGACCTATAGGCAGGATATCTACCCTTTGCATCCATAGTTACTCACCATTTTCACTATCCATCCCCAAGAGTTTATAATAAATTATTACAACCCAGAATAGAGTAAAATACTTCAGAAAATGTAAATAAAAGTACAACCAAAGGAGAGCATGATTCAGACTTCATGTCTAAAATATGAGGTAAACCAACTCCAAGAGATCATGATCCAAAGCCTTTCTATGCTCACACCCAAGTGTATAATCAGATTAGGGCAAGTGCAATCTGGAAGGGCCAGCAATCAAGTGTCCAAGTTCATAGGGAGCTCAAGGGATCCCAAGGCAAGGCTCACAAGAGATGGGCAGAACTTAGATACTGAGAGAGCGTGCAAGTGCAGAAATAGAATTCTAAAAGGGGGAAAAGAGAGGGAAACAACTACAAGTAAGTATACAAAGGGGGTTCAAGGGAATGGGGAAATTGTAAAGAGGCTATTGCTTAGGCAAGGGCAGGCTTTAGGCATGCCCAAGTAATGGAGGATGCTAGCATACCATAAGCCTGCTAGAACACGCATTATTTGATGTTAGGATCCCAAGGGATCAAGTTTAATTCATGGGCAATAACTTATATATTGCCATGCTCCAAACCATAGCTTAAACACACAAGGGGTAGGGGAAAGGGATCCATAACAAAACAGGCGGGAAAAGAAATCAGTAGTGTTAAACTTATAGAAGCATTAAGCAAACAAGGAAAAAGAAGGAAATATACACATTGTTGTGATATTGAAATCTTAAATCAGGACATACCAGTTTCAAAGAAGTAAATAGAGAAAATCAGGCAATATGTCTTGTAAATAGGCCATAATACAAGCAACAAAAGAGGATACTTTGAGTGTAAGTGTAAGTTCAGAAAGACTATGAGTGATGGGATAATTTGCTAATGAAAGAGTCGTGTATTTATAGTGTGAAAAACATGCAGAAATAAGGTAAGAAAATAATTAAGGAACCGGATATCAATTAAGAATCAATCAACACAAGACTTCATTTAATTAAGAATTTCGGACTCAAAAGGTAAAAGTGATTTAAGGAAAAAAATCAAACAAGCATTTTGTGTAAAGTAGGCAATTAGGGGTAAATACACATGGGATTTAATTAAGGGAAGAATTTTGAAATACAATGCTAAGAAAATAAGGTAAGGATCAATCAGTATACAGTAAATCAAGGGGTCAAAGATTTTGCAATCACTGGTCCATGAATGAAACAAGTCAGAAAAGTTAAGGAAAGTCGAGTAACAGGGAAGTCAGCAAACAAGGAAAGAAATCAATCGACCTTACACAATGGAAGTTTGAAATCAATCAAAATTGAAAGCTATTTTTAGAGGGAAGTTCAGCACATTTAAAGAACACATTAGCACTAAGATTAGGACACAAGAGAAGAAGCGTCATGCAACTGTAAAACTCAGTAGGTAGTCACATAGGTTAGAGGAGATAGTATCAAATAGCATACCAAGGGTCTAGCATAAGGACCTTAGAAAAATTTTAGTAGAAAAATTAGAGTTGCTTAAAGAAACAAATTCTGAAAGCTCGAAATAGGTCCAAAAGAGTTAGGTTTTTTTAAATCAAACAAGTTCAAAGATGAAGAGCAAGCAAATCACATAGCCAAGGGTTCAAAACTCGGATGAACCCCTAAATTTAGGGTTTGTTCCATTAATCGAGTGCAGAGACGAAAGGGCGAGTGATTAAGGGAAAAGATACTAATTGAAACAGGTTCAGAGGTCTCAGAAAGGAACTGATACCTTTTAACATGCTCTTTTAGGAACTCATGATAGAAGAACAACATATGAAACCACTAGAAGAACTGTAGAAAAAACAAATAAGAACATGCTGGGAGAATCTTAACAAGAGCACAGTAGGAGAAACATAGTAGAAGAATATGGTAGAAGAAATTTAACAAGAACACAGTATGAGAAATATAATAGAAGAACATGGTAGAAGAAATTTAACAAGAACACAATAGGAGAAGCGTAATAGAAGAAATACACAAGAGAAAAGAAAATCAAAGAAACACACAGGAGAAAAAGAACATCAGAGAAACGCACAAGAGGAAAAGAAAAATAGAGAAACATAACTCAAAACCCTAGATCGAAAAAAATAAATGTTTTGAAATCTTAGTTTTAAAAGAAATATCAAGAAATCGTTTAAAAGCTTAGGGGAACACATGAATTTGGAATAGATCTCAAGAGATCAGAAAAAACATCAAAAGCTAGGGTCTTAGAGGAACCCAAATGGCGAGAAAGACTTGGATCGTCGTTCATCTAAACAGGAGGAGTCGAGGCCAGGCTCGAATAGACATGGCTTGCCGGAGATGGCCATGGAACTTGAATCAAGCAAGGTATGGGCCTAGCTTCTTCGTGGTAAGGTCACGAGGCATAAGTAACCAAACATGTAGGAACCACAGCAGGCTAGTAGGTTGTTAGACCACCATGGATTCAGGCTAGGAGGTGGCCGGAGAAGGCGAGTGAAGCTCATCGGAGCGGATGGGGAAGGGGAAAGTTCTGGAGAGAACCATAGAGATAGAGGTAGAGAGAGGGCCGATTGAGTGAGGAATGAGAGAGGTTGGGGCGGGGGCGGGGGGGTCGTTTGGATTTAATTTGGTAAGTACGAATCTGGGTCGTTGATCAATTTTGATCAACGGCCAAGATTTAATCCGGTTTGGCTCGGGTAGATTTAGGGATTGGGCTTGAATATTTGGGCTGGTTTAATTTGGATTGGGGTCTGGTGTAACTTAGGCTAGATTATAAAACCAAATCTGGCTATAAGTTAAATAGCTCCTTTTTCCATTTAATTTATAAAAATAGTAAGCAAATTTCTGGAATAAATTAAAAGCACCAAAATGAATTATAAGATATAATAATCAATTTAAAAATATAAAATCTCATTTTATAAATATGAGACAGATTTAAACCTAAAAATGGCTAATATTGCAATTATGCAATATTATCCTTAAAAACTACCAAATAAATTTGTAAAAATATATATAAAAAAATATCTTTGCTATTTTTTAATATAAAAATAAGAATTCAATAAGTTAATCACAAAAAATGATAATTTGGGGATAATTATTAGTTTTTTCTTGATAAAATAGGGCAGTAAATTGATAAAAAAATCTTTGAAAAATTAAGGAAAATTAACGTAACCTTGGGATATACTTATATATGCATATACATGCTATTTTTAAAGTACTTTACATATTTAAAAAGTATAAGAAAAAATTGGGTATCAACAAGTATATGATTATTTTGCCCTTGTTTCTCTGCCAATTTTGTAGTTTTCCTAAAACTAGTGTTTGACACTTTTACTCTTTCCTTTCTCGTATAGTACTCATAATTTCCTTACTTTTTCACCCTACCTTATTCCTTTATTTCTTCACCTTTTCTGCTGATTAATAATTGATTCTATATGATACTTAATTTATTCTGAGTGGATTACTTGTTAATTGACTGAAGTCGGTACTATCTGTCCCTAAACTACACTTAACATTGATCCTGAAATTATTTCTTTACCTTATTTTGGTATAGTACTTGACTATTTATTGATTCCATCTAACACTTTCCCTAAATTAAGTGGTACTAACCTGATTATATGCTATTATATTATGTTAATTGATCGAAGCCGACTCTAATTGATTGTGAAGTTATTCTCACGCCTTATTTGTGTAGGACTGATTCATTACCTTTTTTGTCTACCTCATTGAGAATTATTAAACCCTTCCCCTTTCCCCTTTAGAACAACACCCGAACTCTCTATTCTCGCTACTAAACTTAAGCTCTCTATCTTGCTCTTGTTCTGATTTCTGCACTAAGTGGCTATTGTTTGACCGGCAGAAAGCCAAGTCCAAATTATCTCTTTGTTGTTTCAAGGTATGTAATATTTGATGAAGTCTCTTTGTATTATGGAGTTATAGAAGAAGGTGCAGATTCTAAACCCTTGAACCTTGAAGCATCAAATCTGCCCATCACAGGTACTTCCTTAGATAATGCAGTTATCGAGGAGCTAAAAGAAATGGGGAGACCGAGAACTCAAAGAAATGAAACTCGGCAAGGAGATGATTCTAGTGTTTTAGGAAGACCAAAAAGAAGTACTGTAAAGCCAACTTGTTTCAGAGATGAAAGTTTCATCAGCACATACTCACGTCTCTTTGCTGGACCAATTAAAGAACCTTCAGTCTTTGAGGAAGCAAGACGAGCCAGAGAAATAGCATTGAGATCTTCACCGAGACACGTCCTAAAGCATCGGTTGAGTTCTTCCTCGACAATCTTGGGATAGCTTCCATAAAATCTCTTTAAGGGGGAGTGTGAAAAAATAAAGTTGATTTTTTGGAAGAGTAGAAATTATAATTAAAAGAAGTTTCTAGAAAGTTATGGAGTAATATTTTGGATATTTGTTGTACTTAAAAAATATCTAAATATTCTAGAGTCTTGAATATTTAAGGAAGATATTAGTCGAAGATGAAAGAATTGTATAGATTATTTTTGTATCTAGAATCATCCCGAGACAGGTATATAGGAGTTGCCTTAGGCATTTGTAGTGAAGCAAAAAATTAAGAAAGTCTTCTTCAAAACAAACTTCTCCTTTCAAAAATCTCTCTTCTCTTTTCAAGCTTCCTCTTCTTTAGTTGAATCCTCAAAATCAAGGTCGGGTTAGTGATTGATTCAGCAAGGAGATGTATCTTTGTCGGATACACTTCCATTTCGGATTGTCAACGAAGAAAGTTGGATGCAAGTCATGGAAATGTATCTTTGTCGGATATGATGAAAGGAAAAGGGATGGAAGTGCATGGATCCTAAAACTAATCTTTTTGTTATCTCAATGGATATCATATTTGATGAAGTTGTATTATGGAGCTGCATTGGATTGAGCCAGTTCAAAAACCTTAAATAATGGAAATTCAAGCTTGACCATTGTGGGTGCTTCTCTAGATAATATAAATGCCAAGAATTTAAGAGAAAGAGGGAGTATTGGACCTCAACAACATGAAACTCAACAAGAAGATGATTCAAGTAGTTCGGGAAGGCCAAAAAGAACTATTATCAAGCCAGGTCGCTTTAGAATGAAAGTTTTGTGAGTACGTATTCCTGTTTCTTTTGAGGACCAATTGATGATGAAGAACCTTCCTCATTTGAAAAAGCTAAAAGAGTCATAGAATTGAAGCATGATATGGATGATGAAATGGAGGCTCTGATGAAAAATCAAACTTGGAGCCTTGTACCAAAGACGAAGGATGTACTACCCATTTCTTGTAATTGGGTTTACAAAATCAAAAGAAGAGCAGATAGCAACATAGATAGATATAAAGCAAGGCTAGTTGCTCGGGGATTTTCTCAAAAGTATTGTGAAGATTATGAAGAAACCTTCAGTCTGGTGGCTAAGATGATCTTTGTCCGAGTTGTGCTAGCCTTGGCAGCCTCGCATAATTGGAAGTTATGGCAACTTGACGTGAAGAATACTTTCTTATATGAAGAACTTGACAAAGATATTTATATAGAGCAACTACATGTGTATGTCTCTAACTTACATCCTGATCATGCGTGCATACTTAAGAAGGCCCTTTATGGCCTTAAGCAAGCTCCACGAGCATGGTATGGAAAAATTTCTTAGTATCTACATTTCCGTGGCTATGTTGCATCGCAATCAGATCCTAGCTTATTTGTTAAAAACCAAGGAGACTTGCATATGGTTGTTATTTTGTACGTGGATAATATGATAATAACAGGAAACAATGAAGATTAAGTTGCTAGGCTTCAAGATGAGCTTTCTATAAGATTTGACATCAAAAAGTTGCGATAGCTTTCTTGGCTTAGAGGTGGCAAACATGAACAAAGGGATCTTTGTAACTCAAGAAGGATATACCAAGTAACTTGTTGAAAAGTTTGGGAAAAGCAAAGCATGTTCTACTCCTCTTCAGATAAGCACAAGGTTAAGGCGGGACGAAGGCTCACTTCTTGCAGATCCCAAGCCTTTTCAAGCTCTTGTTGGATGTCTCCTGTATTTGGCTATTACAAGGCTGGACATTGCATTCTCGGTGGGATATGTTAGCAAATTTATGCAAATGCCAAGAAAGCCTCACTTAGAAGCTACAAAGAGGATTCTAAAGTATATCAACTCAACATCAGACATGAGCTCATTCTTCTACAAGCAAAATAATTTGGTGTTAGCTGGTTATGCGGATGCTGATTTTGGTGTTGATTTGGATGATCGAAGATCGACATCGGGCTATATTTTCCTCTGTGGTGAAACAAATGTTTCTTGGTGTAGCAAAAAGCAAGACTTAGTTTCCTTGTCAACCACAGAGGCGGAGTATAAAGCAATTGCTCTCACTACTCAAGAGTGTGTATGGCTACAAAGACTTGCTGAAGACTTGCATCTACCAATATCGAAGGCAGCTGTGATCTATGGAGATATTCAAAGTGCCATCAAGCTTGTAAACAATCCAGTATTCCATGCAAGAACTAAACACATTGAGGTGGAACATCACTTTATTCGGGAAAAGGTTCTTGATGGAACTATCAATACTTTGGAAGTGCAAAGTCAAGAGAATATTGCTGATATCTTCACCAAGTCACTTGCTAAAGCTTTGTTCGAGTTCTTCCGTGACAAGCTTGGAGTAATTTCCGAAAAATCACTTTAAGGGGGAGTGTGATAAAAATAAAGTTGATTTTTTGATAATAATATAGAATTCTTTAGAATGTCCTAGTGTAGTATCCTTGATATTTATCTAGTAGACATATCTAGATGTTCTAGAATGTTGTGGGAAGATAAGACATATCCAGATATTCTAGAGTGTTGTTAGAAGATATGGTTGCTCGAATCTTCTTTGTACATTATCTAGAATCATATCTAGAATCATCCATAGGCTAGTATAAATAGGAGGTGTCTTGTTCATTTGTAATGAAGAAAAAATCAAGAAAGTCTCCTTCAAAACAAACTTCTCCTTTAAAAAATCTCTCTTCTCTTTTCAAGTTTTATCTTTTTAGTTGAATCCTCCAATATTAGTTAACGATCTTGGGCTAGCAGACGATTTCCGAATAATACTATGTTCTGTTCTTTACAGGCTAGAGATGAAAATTAGGAGAGATAGGGGACTTCTTCCAACGAGAACTCCTTCATCTTCAGGCTATTCTTTACATGGTATCAGAGTCATAAGTTGGCTTCTAGATTCAAGGTCGGGTTAGTGGTTGATTCAACTAGTTTTTCTAAATGGCTTTGGGTGGTCGTGCTACTGGACTGGGGTTGGAGTTATTGAACCAATCCAACTACAAGGTATGGAAGAATTGTATGGAGTCATACCTTGTAGGCGAGGATTTGTAGGAAGTTATCAATGGGAGTAACACAAGTCCTATTGCTGATGCACCGAAATATAGCAATGCGCGTAAGAAGTGGAAGCAGATTAATGCTAAGGTGGAGTTTATCCTCAAGAGGTCTATCTCTCATAATTTATTTGATCATATTATAAGGTGTAAATCAACTCATGAAATATGGAGGACCTTCGATCGGTTGTTTAAAAAGAAGGATGAAGCTCGGCTACAGATTTTGGAGAATGAGTTAGCAAACACCACTCAAGGTAATCTCTCTATCGCCGAGTATTTTTTGAAGGTTAAAAATCTGTGTTCCGAAATTTCTCTATTGAATCCGGACGAGGCTATCTCTGTAGCAAGAATAAGAAAAATTATTATTCGTGGTTTAAAGTCAGAATATATTCCCTTTGTTACATCAATTCAAGGATGGGTTTAACAACCATCATTGGAAGAATTTGAGAATTTGTTGTCGTCACAAGAGCTACTAGCAAAACAGATGGATGGTGTATCTACCAAATAAGAGGAAGGAAATGCTCTTGTCGCGTATAAGAGGAATTTTAAAGGAAAATTAAGAGATATCATGCACTTTCGATCCTCAAGTGATTCGAGCTCGCCAGGAAAGAAGGGGGAGTCTTCCAGTAACAGTAAAAAGTTTTTAAAATGTTACCGATGTGTCAAAGCTGGGCACATAAAAAGATATTGTCGAGCCTAAGAGAGCAATATGGCTCAAACCAAGAAAGCTGCTGAAGAAAAAAAAGAAGAAGATTGGGGAAAGTGCTTTACAATGGAGACTCGAGCAATAAATGCCATGGCTTCCATAAATTTTGAAAGAGATCGGAATTCAGGATGTGGGCACCATCTCACTGGAGATCAATCCAAATTCTCCACCTTTAGTGAATACAACAGACATGACGTCATTGTTACAACAGATAATATAGTCCATAATATAGAGAAGGAAGGCATTGTTATGATCAACGAGAAACAAAAATATACTATCACCCTCAACATTGTCTTTCATGTTCCAGGTATGAAGAAAAGTCTATTTTAAGTTGCAAATGCTGTAGATGCTGGAAACTATTTGCTATTTGGCCCACGTGATGTGAAGTTCCTCCGAAATATCAAGGAGCTCAAGGAAGATATCGTTCACTCAGGTAAGAGACTTAACGATTTATATGTCTTATCTACCTCTAATTCATATATTGAGAAGATGAGTAGCAATGATAACACACATCTTTGGCATGCTAGACTTGGACATCCTAACATGAATAAATTAAAACATATGGTAAAGTTGAATCTAGTAAAAGGATTGCCTAACTTAAAAAATTTTGGTGGAGGAGAGGTTTGTGAAGTATGTTAATATGGAAAGACACATCATCTTCCATTTGAAAAAACCTTTTCAAGGTGCAATGGCCCACTAAAACTTATTCACTTTTGACTTGATGGGGACAACGAGAACTCTTTCATTCTCAGGCTATTCTTATATGCTAATTTTCATTGATGATTTTACTAGATTCACTTGGGTTTATTTTGTAAAGCACAAGTCAGAAGTTTTCACTAAGTTTGTGGAATTTAAAGAAACATTTGAAGGTGCACTCGATTCCAGAATAAGGCGGTTGCGAACTGATAATGGCGGTGAGTTCACGCCAGATGAGTTTCTTTCCTTTTGTCATCAGCATGGCATTAAAAGATAGCTGATATGTGCTGATACGCCACATTAAAATGGAGTGGCTGAAAGGAAGATTCGACACTTAACTGAGACATGTAAGAGCCAGCTTCATGCCAAAAATTTACCTAGAGCCTTGTGGGCTGAAGGTATGAAATGTGCAGCGTACGTGATTAACATGATGCCGCTTTCTCCAAACAATATGAAGTCTCTGTATGAATTAATGTTTGGAGAAAAGCCTAGTATGAAACACCTTAGAGTGTTTGGATCTATTTGTTATGTTCGCATTCTGGATTCTCAAGGAAGCAAGTTGGATGCCAAGACAAAAAAATGCATCTTTATCGGATATGATGAAAGGAAAAAAGGATGGAAATGCATGGATCCTAAAACTTGTCTCTTTGTTGTTTCAAGGGATGTCATATTTGATGAAGTCTCTTTGTATTATGGATTTATAGAAGAAGGGGAAGATTCTAAACCCTTCAACCTTGAAGCATCAAATCTTCCCGTCACACGTACTTCCTTAGATAATGCAGTTATCGAGGAGCTAAGAGAAAGGGGGAGCCCGAAACTCAAAGAAATGAAACTCAGCAAGGAGATGATTCAAGTCTTTCAGAAAGGCAAAAAGAAGTATTGTAAAGCCAGCTCGTTTAAGAGATGAAAATTTCATCAGCACATACTCTTATCTCGTTGCAGGACCAATTAAAGAACCTTTAGTCATTGGGGAAGCAAGATGAGCCAGGAAAATAGCTTTGAGATCTTCACCAAGACACGTCCTAAAGCATCGGTTGAGTTCTTCCGCAACAAGCCTAGGATAGCTTCCAAAAAATCACTTTAAGGGGGAGTATTAAAAATAAAGTTAATTTTTTGTAAGAGTAAAAATTATAATTAAAAGAAGTTTCTAGAAAGTTATGGCATAATATCTTGGATATTTGTTATACTTAAGAAATATCTAGTTATTCTAGAGTCTTGGATATTTATGGAAGATATTAGTAGAAGGTGATAGAATTGTCTAGATTATTTTTGTATCTAGAATCATCCCTAGACAAGTATATAGGAGTAGCCTCAGGCATTTGTAGTGAAGCAAAAAATCAAGAAAGTCTTCTTCAAAACAAGCTTCTCCTTTCAAAAATATCCCTTCTCTTTTCAAGATTCCTTTTCTTTAGTCGAATCCTCCAAATTAAGGTCGGGTTAGTGATTGGTTCAACAAAGAGATTTATCTTTGTTGGATACACTTCCATTACGGATTGTTAACAGAGCAAGTTGGATGTCAAGGCACGAAAATGTATCTTTTTCGGATATGATGAAAGGAAAAAGGGATGGAAGTGCATGGATACTAAAACTCATCTCTTTCTTGTCTCAAGGGATGTCATATTCGATGAATTTATATTATGGAGCTGCATTGGATGGAGCAAGTTCAAAAACCTTAAATAATGGAGATTCAAGCATGCCATTGCGGGTACTTCTCTAGATAATACATATGCTGAGGAGTTAAGAGAAATAGGGAGTCATGGACCTCAACAACATGAAACTCAACAAAAAGATGATTCAAGTGGTTCGGGAAGGCCAAAAAGAACTATTATCAAGCCAGGTCGCTTTAGAGATGAAAAATTTATTAGTACGTATTGCTGTTTCTTTGTAGGACCAATTGATGATGAAGAACCTTCTTCATTCGAAGAAGCTAAAAGAGTCAAATAATGGGAGCTTGATATGGATGATGAAATGGATTCTCTAATGAAAAAACAAACTTGGAGCCTTGTACCAATGCCGAATGATATATAACCCATTTCTTGTAAATGAGTTTATAGAATCAAAAGAGATGGCAACATAGATAGATATAAAAGCAAGTCTAGTTGCTCGGAGATTTTCTAAAAAGTATGGTGAAGATTATGAAGAAACGTTTAGTCTGGTGGCTAAGATGACCTCTGTCCGAGTTGTGCTAGCCTTGGCTACACCATTTTCTTGGCTTAGAGGTGACAAACATGAACAAAAGGGATCTTTTCACTCAAGAAGGATATGCCAAAAAACTTGTTGACAGGTTTGGATTGAAACAAAGCAAAACATGTTCTACTCCTCTTGAGATAAGCACAAGGTTAAGGCGGGACGGAGGCTCAATCTTGTAGATCTCAAGCCTTTTTGAGCTCTTGTTGGAAGTCTCATGTATTTGACTAGTACAAGGCCAGACATCGCATTCTCGGTGGGAATGTCACTAGATTTATGCAAAGGCCAAGAAAAACTCACTTAGAAGCTGCAAAGAGGATTCTAAGGTATATCAACTCAACATCAGACATGGGTTCTGTTAGCTGGTTATACGGATGCTGATTTTGGTGTTGATTTGGATGACCGAAGATCAACATCATGCTATATTTTCCTCTGTGGTGAAACAATTATTTCTTGGTGTAGCCAAAAGCAAGACTCTCAATTTCCTTGTCAACCACGAAGGTGGAGTATAAAGCAGCTGCTCTCACTGCTCAAGAATGTGTATGGCTACAAAGACTTGCTGAAGACTTGCATCTATCTATATCAAAGGCAACTGTGATATATGGAGATAATCAAAGTGCCATCAAGCTTGCAAACAATCCAGTATCCCATGCAAGAACTAAACACATTGAGGTGGAATATCACTTTATTCGGGAAAAGGTTCTTGATGGAACTATCAATACTTTGGAAGTGCGAAGTCGGGAGAATATCCCTGATATCTTCACTAAGTCACTTGCTAAAGCTTCGTTCGAGTTCTTCTGTGACAAGCTTGGAGTAGTTTCCAAAGAATCACTTTAAGGGGGAGTGTGATAAAAATAAAGTTGATTTTTTGAAAATATAAAATTCTCTAGAATGTTCTAGTATAGTATCCTTGATATTTATCTAGTAGACATATCTATATGTTCTAGAATGTTGTGAGGAAGATAAGACATATCTAGATAATCTAGAGTGTTGCTAGAAGATAAGGTTGCTAGAATCTTCTTTGTACATTATCTAGAATCATAACTAAAATCATCCATAGACTAGTATAAATAGGGGGTGTCTTGTTCATTTGTAATCAAATAAAAAATGAAGAAAGTCTTCTTCAAGACAAACTTCTCCTTTCAAAATCTCTCTTCTCTTTTCAAGCTTCATCTACTTTACTTGAATCCTCCAATCTTAGTTAGTGATCTTGGGCTAGCAGAAGGTCTCCGAATAATACTCTTCTTTTATTATTCTTTATATTTTATCAGAACAAAAAAATAGCAGAAGAAGAGTATTATTCGAAGACCTTCTGCTAGCCCATTAACTAAGATTGGAGGATTCGATTAAAGAAGAGGAAGCTTGAAAAAAGAAGAGAGATTTTTGAAAGGCAAAGTTTGTTTTGAAGAAGATTTTTATAATAGGGGGTATCTTGTTCATTTGTAATCAAATAAAATGAAGAAAGTTCACAACAAACTTCTCCTTTCAAAATCTCTCTACTCTTTTCAATCTTCCTCTTCTTTAGTTGAATCCTCCAATCTTAGTTAGCGATCTTGGCTAGCAGAAGGTCTCTGAATAATATTCTTCTTTTGTTATTCTTTATATGGTATCAGAACAAAAGAATAGTAGAAGAAGAGTATTATTAGAAGACCTTCTGCTAGCCCATTAACTAAGATTGGAGGATTCGACTAAAGAAGAGGAAGCTTGAAAAGTGAAGAGAGATTTTTGAAAGGAGAAATTTGTTTTGAAGAAGACTTTCATAATAGGGGGTGTCTTGTTTATTTGTAATCAAATAAAAAATGAAGAAAGTTCAAAACAAACTTCTCCTTTCAAAATCTCTCTTATATTTTCAATCTTCCTCTTCTTTAGTTAAATCCTCCAAGCAGAAGGTCTCCGAATAATATTCTTCTTTCGTTATTCTCTATATGGTATCAAAACAAAAGAATAGTAGAAGAAGAGTATTATTCGAAGACCTTCTGCTAGCCCATTAACTAAGATTGGAGGATTCTACTAAAGAAGAGAAAGATTGAAAAGAGAGGAGAGATTTTTGAAAGGAGAAATTTGTTTTGAAGAAGACTTTCATAATTTTTTGCTTCTCGTTGATCAAAACAGTGCATTCCTTCTCCACATTATGGACTGTATTATTTGCTGTAATAATGACATCATGTCTGTTGTATTCTCTAATGGTGGAGAATTTGGATTGATCTCCAGTCAGATGGTACCCACATCTTGAATCCACGATCCAGTCTTTTTCAAAATTTGTGGAAGTCATGACATTTATTACTCGAGTCTCCGCTATGAAGCACTTTCCCCAGTCTTATTCTTTTTCTTCTTCTTCAACAACTTTCTTGGTTTGAGCCATATTGCTCTCTTTGGCTCGAAAATATCTTTTTATGTGCCCGACTTTGCCACAAAGGTAACATTTTAAAGGCCTTTTACCGTTGCTGGAAGACTCCCCCTTCTTTCCTAGAGAGCTCGAACCGCTTGAGGATCGAAGGTGCGTGCTATCTCTTAACTTTTCTTTAAAATTCCTCTTATCAACGGCAAGAGCATTTCCTTCCCTTTCTTTGGTAGATACACGAGCCATCTGTTTGGCTAGTAGCTCTTATGACGGCAACAAATTCTCAAATTCTTCTAATGATGGTTGTTGGACCCATCCTTGAATAACAAAGGTAATATATTCTGGCTTTAAACGATGAATAATAATTCTTCTTATTCGTGCTTCAGAGATAGCCTCAACCAGATTCAATAGAGAAATTTCAAAACATAGATTTCTAACCTTCAAAAAATACTCGGCGATAGAGAGATTACCTTGAGTGGTATTAGCTAACTCATTCTCCAAAATCTGTAGCCGAGCTTCATCCTTCTTGTTGAACAACCGATCAAAGGTCCTCCTAATTTCATAAGTTGATTTACACCTTATAATATGATCAAATAAATTAGGAGAGATAGGGGACCTAAATTAAGACAAATACAAAGTTTGAACTAAAGCAACTGAATTCAACCGAACACGTTCCATGAACGCTAACTCCGTCGCTACTTCAAATTAATTATCTATAAGAATTCTATAAAGCATCCTAATTTGATTATATGCTAACCATTGAATTACAATAATGGTTGCTCCTTTATCCAAATTTATTATGAAATTTATTCGTGCAATGACACCTTGAAAAGTTCGTAATTATATAGTGTCTTCCTTCTCCATTTTGTTTTGTGCCTCCTATATTAATAAAAAATGAACTTAAATGTGGTCCATTTGAAACATGTGGCTAGCATAATCAGCTCCACATCAAGTCAGAAGGCCATCCAAGGAAGTACAAGCCAAGTAATCATCGGGATCCACTAGTGTCATTCCGGAGGTAACCACTGTGAGTCCGGACAGTGACCGAATCTGGAAATATTGTCCGAGTAAAGTATCTCCGTATAAGAACATCCGGAGGCAACTATTCTTGAACGAGATAACCAACAGACCAGCAGTTACAGAATTAACTCAGTAGTTATGAAAATGGACTGAAAAAATGCTCGTAATGGATCCAAGGAAAGTGGTTAAGTGCTAAAATGGACTCATGATTCAAGTGAAGTGTTTATCTGAGTATTGCTATAAATAGATACATTTTACCACCATTGTAATGATCTAATTTCATTTCTCTACAATTCTTGTAATTCATAGAAAATTTGCTTCATAGCTGGCTATAATTTGGCTCATGAAGCTCTATTGGCTCGCTCATCATATCAATAAGAATTATCTCTTCTCTACATTATTTTGATTATATATTATTAAATTCATTTTTCAATTTCTATATTATATTGTATTGACGAAAATTTATGTCTTTTGGATTAAATCGATTGTTTGTGGCCTACAAATACAAATTTAATTGCTTAATCTATTAACTACAATTTTTAGGTTAAACGCCTCCCAATTCCATAATTTATTTTCTCTACCAAATATTATCCAAGCACCTATATCACACGTCCCAATATCAAGTAATTCGGATAAATTTTGAAGGCAACAGACATATCCAGAGATCTTTAGTCAAACAAAAACAATTTTGAAGTTGCTATCATAACTAACTCTTGAGCGATTCTAATAATAGTCCAAACTAATTTTGACGTTGCATAATACTACTAATAAAGTCAAAATAGTAATTGAATAGACTGTTATAAATATATATTATATTATGGATATTTATTTAATACTTTATTGTAATTAAGCTTTCTGAAAAAGTTTATTTATACCGTAAATGTTTTTCTATTTAGTACTCTATTGGAAATAAGCATTCTGAAAAAGCTTATTACTTCAGTACCCGGTTATGGATAAATATTACCTCCAGTAAAAGATTATCCATATCGACTATAATAAGCTTATCCTTTCGATACTCTGTTATAGATAAACATTACCCCCGGAAGAAGATTATCCATATCGGTTACAACGAGGTCAGTACTCCATTATGGATAAACATTACCCCTAGTAGAAGATTATCTATACTTACAATGAGCTTATCATTTTAGTATTCCGTTATGAATAAACATTACTCTCAGTAGAAGATTATCTATATCTAGTATAGTAGCAGCTTACACAACAACTTCCTTTGTTCTATAAATAGAAAAGATTTAAGTTCAATATGTACATCAGTTTGAATTCGAATAATATACGGTTTCTCTCTATACTTGTTTTACTTTACAGTCTTTATTGTATAACGCATTATCAGTACGAGACTCTCCACCTCAAGCAAATTCTTTGAAAGTATATGGGGTACAACTTTCTTTTTTTATATAATGTCAAATCTTTCTAAACTTGAATTTGTAGCCCTGGATATATCGGGTAAAAGCTACATGTCTTGGGTGCTTGATGCTGAAATTCATTTTGATGTGATGGGTCTAGCAGACACCATCAAGGATAAAAATCAAGCATCAAACCAAGACCGTGCCAAAGCAATGATGTTCCCGCGCCATCACCTTGATGAGGGCCTGAAAATGGAATATCTCACTATTAAAGATCCAATCATACTGTGGAATAATTTGAAAGATAGATATGACCACCTAAAAATGGTCGTTCTTCCAAAGGCACGTTGTGATTGGACTCATCTAAGGCTACAAGATTTTAAATCTACATGTGAATATAATTCTGCTATGTTCAGAATTATTTCCCAATTGAAATTATGTGGTGATAATATTGCTGATCATAATTTGTTGGAGAAAACTTTTACCACTTTTCATACCTCGAATATGTTTCTGCAGCAGCAATATCGAGAGATGGGATTTAAAAAGTATTCTGAACTTATCTCACATCTTCTTATAGCCTAGCAATATAACGGGCTAGTAATGAGAAATCATGAAAGCCGACCTACTCGTTCTTGTCCATTCCTTGAAGTGAACGAGACGAACTTCCACCAAGCTAGACGTGGAAGAGGTCATGGCCTCAGTCATGGTCATGGCAGTTTTGGGGGAAGAAACTTTAGTCATGGTAATAATAATGCACCAAAGAACCCTCCTCATCACCAGCAGTGGAAAAGGAATGAACAAAAGCATGAAACGGTGCAAGCACCAAATGCAGAAAATACATGCTATAGATGCGGAGGAAAAAGACACTGGCCACGTACCTGTCGTATACCAAAGCACCTGGTTGAGCTTCATCAAGCCTCCCTAAAGAAGATAGAGGAAAATACTGAAGCAAATTTTATTTCTCAAGATAATTTAGACTTCATGCATTTGAATGTAGCTGATTACATTGCACTCCCAGAAGGAGAAACAAGTCATATAATCGGTGGTGAATCTGTATAAATATAAATATTTTTTAATTTTTGTTGTTTGTAATAGATAGTATAGTTATGTAATTGTTGTACATAAAGAAAAATTATGATTTGATAATGATGTTTACTATAATATATCTTATGTATGTCATTTTGAAGAATATGGATAACATTATTAGATCAACTTAAACTCTAACAGAGTTTGCAAGAAATATACAACCACCAGAAGTGGATATTTTGTATATCTCATTGTTATTATATTTTGTTAACCACTAGAAGTGTTATATGCCTATGATCACCAGAAGTAATAATTTAGGCTTTCTATGGTTACGATTGAAGATAAGCTACATAAATATTCTCTATATTAAATCCACGCCTCGGTTTGCTCCTGAAGTAGTAAATATTTTAAAAGAGGTTGAGGCATCACAATTTGATGTGATTAATGCACATTCAGATAATTATATTCGATTTTCGGAAGGATGAGAACTTTTGATAGTATTAATTCATTTCCTGAAGTGAATGTGACAATATTAATAAATTTGGTAAATATGAACGCGCTCTTGATGTGAATATATTACAATTAATCTCCAAAAGTGGTAATATAATTGAGAGAATATATATTCAATATTTCGTATTTTAAATTTGCTCCTGAATAAGAAACACAATTGAAATTGTCTCCTGAAGCAGGAAAATATTATGAAGAAGAGTTTTCTTGTGCTTAAAAAATTATTTATTATTTATTTGATTGTGATTTTCTCTCATGATACCAGAAGTGTATGAGCAATATTTGATAGTGCAAAATGTATCAACAACTTCTCAAAAGCTAGCTGTTTGCCTATAAGACACATGATACCAATAGTGTCCGATAAATATTAGATTGTGGATAACAAATGAAGGCGCTCGAAGATCTTATATACAAATATGCTATTCATATTATATTATTATGGTCAAAACATATGTTGTATTATACCTGAAATTTACTAATACAAATGACTATTATATTAAGACTACAAATGACTGGAAGATTGAAAATCTTCATGTTTCCACAATTATAGGGGTAAAATAATATTTATGTGGGAAGTTACCCGCCTTATTCTTCAATTTATAAGTTAAAAGTTTACTAATGCAAAATTAGTCACGGTAAACCATAAGTTTACTAATGCAAAAGTTTATGCCATAGTAAACGAGAAATTTACTAAGAGATATCATATGCCATGATAAATTTGAAGTTTTAATTTGCCATTTTTGAATGAGCTATTTAAGAATTCAGTTAAACATATATTAAAGAACTAGAAGATTCTTCAAGAATTCTCCAGCGTTGCTTGTTGTCATAATAAAATGATTATATCAACTAAAGCTGGGACTAAGACCCCTGATTCTGAAATATATAAAAGGTGAATATGAGCCCATTCACCTGTCATGTGAACCACTTATAGATGCATATAAGATAGTTACATATGTGTTTATTTTCAGCTTGCAGTTTGACATTTGAGATTGCTTTTCTTACTTAAGAGCATATCTTTCAGATTATGAAATCAAGACAGTTCATCTTAATAATGCTATTTTAAATCCAAGCTGATTTAGCATTTAATACCTCCTACTAATGGCTAAATTATGCGTATGAGAACAAAACTTCATGTGCTGGTCTAAGATATTCTAAATTGCATACAACAACACTTGTATGCATCAGACCAACAATATATGATAAAGTCCTCCCCTCACAATTAGTTTAGGATCAGAAATCAAATATTTTTACTATCTTTTGATGTGTGGTATATGATTAATTTCTCTATCACAATACACAAAGATATGTTTCCTAAAGAAGATTGGGTGATATATATTAACTTTTTAAACATTTGGGGGATGGAATAAACAACTGAAAAATATGCTATATGGATCAAATTATCATTAATATGATCCTCACTTATAAAATAATTCAAGTCAAATGCCAGAAGCATTTGTTGATCCAAAATTTAATATCATATTTCAGCTACAAATGCCTCAATTAAAATTAAAGTCCCTAAAGAATATAGTTTACTGTACGCATGAAGCGTGGTAGACCAATCGGGTTCCAAATGTAACAATCCTTGAAAAATGGTAGGAGCTAATGATCAAAATAATCATAATGAGGAGGAATAAGCTCTAGTAGAGCCCACGACATAATATTTCATGAAACTCTCGAAGAAGTTCAGATAGCTGAAAATAAAGAAAGTGATGATATCTAAACAAGTTATGCCGCTTAGGAACTTACACAAAATGATCGTCGACGATATGTTTGATACAATATAGTGTACAATATTGTAAAATATTGTGAGGATCAGACCAACAGTCCAGACACTTGAAGATGTCATACCATTTAGATACAATTCTTAATCAATGTGACTTATTTGATTAAATCTATATGAAGATCCTTGAAGGATTGAAAATGCCTGAAGCATATAATTGAAAGTCTTGAGAAATATACTCGATAAAAGTATAAAGAACTTTGTACGGTTTAAAGAAGTCAGTGCGCGTGTGGTATAATCGCCTCAGTAAATATTTTCTTAAAAAGGATGACATAAATGATGTTATTTGTCCATGTATTTTTATAAATAAAATGCCATCAGAATTTATTATACTTGCCATTTATGTTGATGACATAAAACTTATTGGAACGTCAGAAGAGCTCCAAAAGGCAATTGAATATCTTACGAAAGAAGTTGAGATGAAAGATATTGGAAAAATACAAATTTGTCATTGGTCTACAAATTGAATATTTAGCATATGAGATCTTTATCCATCAATTTACCTATACAGAAAGGGTCTTTAAATACTTTTTCATGGACAAGCGCACCCATTAAATACATCAATGAGTGTTCGATCGTGTGAAGTGAATAATTATCCTTTCCAACCTTCTGAAGAGGGTGATGAACTCCTTGGTCCTGAAATACTCTATCTCAGTGTAATTGTTATGTATTTATAGGTGGTGCAGATTGTATTGGTTATGCATATACAAGATTAGAATGCGGAGACTCAAATATTTGAAACAGGAGTTTTATCAGGGGAGTAAAATACGCGATGCACTCTTTTTTTCTTACTAAGGTTTTTTCCTACAGGGTTTTCCTTGTAAGATTTTTCATGAGGCACCTAACAATGCGTATTACTAAATATGTGTATTGTTTTCCTTCACTAGAATTTTTTCCCACGTGGTTTTTCTAGTAAAGTTTTAAAGAGGCACATTATCTTTTAATGAACATCTAAGAGGGAGTATTATAAATATATTATATTATGGATATTTATTTAGTACTCCGTTGTAAATAAGCTTCCTGAAGAAGCTTATCCATATGGGACTCCACTGTAAATATGTTTATCTATTTAGTACTCTATTGGAAATAAGCCTCCTGAAGAAGCTTATTATTTCGGTACCCGGTTATGTAAAACCATTACCCCCGATAGAAGATTATCCATACCGGGTATACTGCTTATCCTTTCGATATTCTGTTATGGATAAATATTACCCCGGTAGAAGATTATCCATATCGGGTACAACGAGGTCAGTACTCTGTTATGGATAAACATTACCCAGTAGAAGATTATCTATGCCTGGTACAATGAGCTTATCCATTTAGTACTATGTTATGGACAAACATTACACTCAGTAGAAGATTATCTATATATGGTATAGTAGCAGCTTACACAATAGCTTCCTTTCTTCTATAAATAGAAGCGGTTTCAATTCATTATGTACATAAGTTTGAATTCGAATAATATATCAGTTTTTCTTTATACTTGTCTTTACTTTACAGTCTTTATTTTATAACAGAGACCACTTTATAAACTGAAAAGGACG
Source organism: Nicotiana benthamiana (assembly GCA_034376525.1). NCBI lineage: Eukaryota > Viridiplantae > Streptophyta > Magnoliopsida > Solanales > Solanaceae > Nicotiana > Nicotiana benthamiana. Next base: position 20,677,846 of record CM067337.1, on the reverse strand, counting down.
TATTTATCCATATTATGGTGAAGAAAGGACAAATACTTCGTGACAGAAAACTTAGATGGTAGAAATTAAAGAAATGCTGAAAGATTAGATTTACAGGCATATCACATATGTCACATACTGTGTTTCCATAAATTATACACCTGTTATGTGCGGCTTTTGGGGGTTGGTGCAGGGCGGACGATTTTAAAGCGGACTTTCCATTCATTAGATTTGCATCTATATTCGCTTTTTGTGTCATATTTTAACTTGTGTTCGTTCTGCCAAAAAAATTGCAAGCGTACCGCTTTTTCGCATAATTTCGGCATACGGGGCTGAAGTAGCAAAGGCAATCTCTCAAAACTTAAGCACTCTAGACGGCCTTGAAGTAGCAAGTGTGCTGAAGTTTTTGTTTGTAGTTGCTAAACTTAAGCATAGTAGCTGAAGTTTTGTTCTCTATTTGCTGAAATTTATATTTTTGTAACTGGCGAACATCAGCTCTAAAGCTGAAGTTTTTATTTTTGTAACTAATTTGCTTTGTAACTCGCGAAAACTGGCGAACTCCGACTCTAGAGTGGAAGTTCTTTTAACTGGAAAAAAATAGAACCAGAACCAATAGCAGCTTCAAGTTACGCAAGCAAGTTAACGTAGTGAAGATTTTGGGGGTTTGGGTTACAGGGACATTGTTGTAACACTCCTTAAATTTTTAGAAAATTCGAGACACGTTAATTATAGATTTAATTTATTATTATTATTATTATAATTATTTTCTTGAATATATATATATATATACACACACTTAAATAACTTAATATACAATTAGAGGAATATTGTTAATATATTACTGATTCGAGTGTTATTAAATTATTTAGAAAGTGAGTATTATTAATTATTAGTAAGGCAAAACAAAATAAAAAGACAAAAATAATAGAAAAAAAGGGAGAAAAAGGCTTAAAGCCTTGGAAAAAGGAAAGAAACGTGTGGTAAAAAAAAAAGAGCAAAGGAGGCTTAAACCAGTACATAATATTAGTTCTGTTTATCACGCCAGACATAGAAAACGAACAAGAGGCAGCCAAGAAACTTCTCACGCAGACAGCGAAAAAATTCTAGGGTTCTTCATAAGTCACTTATTCTTGAACTTAGGTATGTAAAATTTTCTATTATTAATTATCCTACAATAATAATATCTATGAATTGAATAGCTAATTCCCTTCTTCCTCTATATCAACAATAAGTCTCATATTTAGGTGTAGTATTTTTAAAATTTATTAAAATGCACTGATTGTTGTAGAATTGATTGTTTGAGGGGGTATACTGGGCCTACATATTGGCTAAAGGAGTTTTGATGTAAGTTGATATGACCCTTTTACTAAAGTGGTTTAACTCACAAAAGCACGCATGCGAGATGTTTGATGAATTGGTTAAAAGAGTTTATCTTTATTTAATTAGAGCGAGTGAGTACCCATTAATTTAGAATTGTTCTAGCAAAAGTTTAGATGATCTATTATTCTATATGTGCTTAAATTTCAGATTTTTGTGTTATTCTTATATGCTATTTTCATGTTGAAAGTTATGAAGAAGAAAGAATCTTTAAAAATATTTTTATATGCTTATTTCATTCTTATGCCATGCTTACATTTAAGGACACCAATATGAGCATCTACATAATATTTTATAAAGAAAAGATTTAGACTTGAGAAATCACAAGAAGAAGTTTTAGAAACAAAAGATTTTTGGGGAGTATCCTTTATTATGATAAGGGGTCATCGTCCAGGCCGAAGGTCATGACCAAGGCGTTGACTTCCTGAAACTACTTGTGCCAAAGTAGGGAGCACACGAGCCGAGTCTCTCGTTGCTGAGAATTTACTTAGCCATGCTAAGGTATGATACATGAGAGCTGAGAACCATGAAGTGAGTGGCACCTCGTGGACTGGGCCTATTCGATCAAGTTGGGATCCCGTGCCGATCACACGGTGACTAAGACATAATTAAATCAGGATAGTTGGAACTCCCAAAGTATAAAGTGAAGTATTTTTTAAAGAAGAAAAATAAAATAATTTCTTTTAGAATATTCATAAATTGTTAATATGCAATTATTTTAGAATTATTCATATAAGCTTTATGTTTTACATGCATTTAGAACCTTAGCTCGTGATGTATATGTTATTAAAGTGTCTCCCCCTATCGTTGAGACTCACTGAGTACAATGGATGGTACAATGTAGGAACCGAATTTGCAGGCGAGTAGGCTACAAGTTAGGACTTCTTTCCCTTCCAGTGATATTGGTGAGCTCCGTTTTTTTCGTGGAGTACTCTTAGATTCATTTTCATTTAGTTATTTCCTTGTTTATTTAGAGAACTGGCCAAGAAATCTCATGTCCTGAGAAGGGCATCAGTTTATCAGTAGAGGCGTCATAGAATAGTCGTGGGGTTAAGATTCATAAGTTTTTGATAATAACTTAGCAGTATTTCATTAGTTACTATGAGTAATGTTTGGAGTTGATTTATTTAAATGCTTAAATTAATCAAAAGTATTTAGTTAGAATAATGTCTTGTTGCATGTAAAGTTGGAATTATAATAGATTTGATAAGCAAAGTGTGATGACCCAAAGGGTCATCACCGTAATTTCCCTTTCCTTGTGCTTCTGAGGCCTTGAAAACCTCTTATTTGATTGCCTCGATTTGCATGCGCAGTCCGAGCGCGAAACCGAAAATTTTTTGTGTGAAAATATTTGGATTCTGTGTTAAAAACTATGAAATCTGATAATAATATTGATATAGTTGACTTTGCTTAACATTTTGGGTAAACGGACCCTGACAAAATTTGGGACCCGGGCGTATTCGCGGAATCGAAATCCGATGTCCCAAGCCCGAGTACGAAATTTTTCCGTGAAATTATTTTCTAAAAATGCTTAAGGAAAAATGAAAATGAGATTTGATCAAAAGTAATAGTATCGGGATCGTATTTTAGTTCCGACGCCCGGCACAATTCTTAAATGAGCGTTAAGCGCTATCTTTAAAGTTTGGTTGAAAACAGACGTCACTTGACGTGTTTTAGACTAAAAATGGAAAATTTGGAAGTTTTGAGCTTTGAAATGAAAATCATGAGTTTCGAAGGTTGATTCGTTGATTTTGATGTTATTTTGGCGATTTGATCGCCCGAGCAAGTTCGTAGGATGATATTGAGTTAGTGTGTGTGGTTGGTTGGGAGCCCCAAGGGCTCGGGAGTGATTTCGGGGGTGGTTCAGTGTTTTTGTTCTTAAAAACTTAGCAGATTTTCTGCAATTTGTGCATAGACCTTTTACTCTATGCGATCACATAGTGTCCATTTGAAGTCCCCCATTTTTGTTCAATGTGGTCGCAATGTTTCCCCTGCGATTGCATGGCCTGGCCAGTTCCTTCAGTGCGAACGCATACCCAATCATGCGATCGCACATCACAACCCAGCCCAGGACCCTCAACCTCTTTTTGCTCTATGCGATCGTATCTCCCCTCACGCGGTCGCATTGACCAGTCTCCCTTACTCTATGCGATCGCATCCTTAGCTCCGCGATCTCATAGAGCATTTTTGCCCAGTGATATTAAAAGCCTAAAAAACAGAACAGTGACGGAATTTTCAAACACTTTACTCACGAACCCTTCTTCTCCACCCTCCAATGACGAGTCTCAACCTTCCCTTACTCCATAATTCCTTGGGTAAGTAATTTTAACATTGTTTTCTCACTATTTCATCATCTAATCACTAAAATCCTAGCCTAAAAACATGAAATCATGGTAGAAATTAGTGCTTTTGGTTAGAGTTAGGTTTTTGAAAATTTTGGGCGATTCAACCTCAATTTGGTGTCGAATCTTAAAACAAATCATATATTTGGACTTGTGGGGTTATGTGTAAACGGAATTTGGTTCGAACCACGAGTTTGGACCATGTGGGCCCGGTGGCGGATTTTGGTATTTTTGAAAGAAAGTTAGAAAACACGTTTCTAAGCTAAGAAATTGTATCATTGTGCTCTTATTGATGATATTGAATCAATTTAAGCTAGATATCATTGGATTGGGGTCGAATTCTATAGGAAAGGCGATTGTTGAGCTTCAAGTTGCTATTTTTTGATTCGAGGTAAGTGTTTGATCTAACTTTGGCTTGAGGGAATAGGATTTGGGTAATATTAGCTATGTGTTATGTGGATCGGTGTATTGGTATGGTGACGGTTACCTATGCGCCCGAGTCTATCATGACCTTGAGTCATAATTGCTATTAAAATTTCGAAAGAAGTAAACAGTTGTGATAATTACATGCTAAATACACTATAAAGTGATAGTTGAGAAGTAAATGAGCTAAAGAAGGAATTTTGGTACTTTTTCCTTGCCGAGACTTATATTTGAGTTATTCTCCCTTGCCGGGACTTGTTGTAGAGTTATTCTCCCTTGACGGGATATTTTATCTTGTTGTATATTCCTTTCCCGTTTGGTTGTAACCGTTGACTGGGTGAGGAAGAGAGAGATTATGCACGAAGGGTCTCTCCGTGCCATGTTTCGATAATTTTGCACTAAGGGTCTTTCCGTGTCACGTTTTGATAATTATGCGCGAATGGTCTTTCCGTGCCATGTTTCTTGATTTTTTGAGCACGAAGGGTCATTCCGTGCCTTGATGTGAGAGTTATGTGAGTAAAGCACGAAGGGTGATGCCGTGCACTTTGTATTGAGAGTAAAAGCACGAAGGGTGATGCCGTGCATTATATTTGATAGTTTTGGTGAGATTGATTCACTGGCTTTCTTTTATTAATGCAAAATATTCAGTTTCCATTTCTTGTTCGTAGGACTTATTAATGAACTGTTACACCCCCCAGCATGTCCCCTCCCCATTCGTTGTTTAATTTTTGTTATCTGTTCGTTATTGCGCATATATATGTATAGGTTGGTTTTGATAGGTCCGGTTTAGCCTCGTCACTACCTCGTCGGGGTTAGGCCGGGAACTTATCAGCACATGGGTTCGATTGTGCTGATACTAAACTTTCGTGCCTTTTTGTGCACAGGTCAAGATACAACTTACGGACCACAGCATTAGTTCGGGACCGCGCCTTCAGTCTAGAGACTTTGAGGTAGTTCGCTGGCGTTCGCGAGCCCTGAGTCTCATCTATTTCTTTCCGTTTGTTTTCATTTTATCGAAACAGACTTGTTATGTATTTTCCTTCAGACTGATGTTTTTAGTACTCTTTTAGTAGTCTGTAAGTAGTGACACCAAATACTGGGTAGAGGCATGTTACAAATTTACGCATTTTACTATTATTGTTTTTTCTAAAAGTCTTCCGCGTGGTTTTAATTAATTATTTCAGATATTATACTGTTTAGATTGAAGTTTTGTGAAATGTTTTAAAAAGGGTTGGCTTGCCTAGCTCCAACAGTAGGCGCCATCACGACTCCCGATGGTGGGAAGAATCTGGGTCGTGACAAGTTGGTATCAGAGCACTAGGTTACTTGGGTCTCACAACTCATGGACAAGTTCGGTAGAGTCTGAGGGATCAATACAGAGACGTCTGTATTTATCCCAAGAGGCTACAGAGAGGAAAAATTTCACTTTGTTCTTACTTGCCGTGTGATTCTGTTTTTCAAATATTGATTGTCGTCTACTCTATTTTTTTCGCAGATGGCGAGAACACATGCGTACTCTTCTTCTGTGCAGCAACCCGAGCCCCCAGCAGTAGCTCCCGCGAGGGGTAGGGTCCAAGGTCGTGGCAGGGGTAGAGCTTAGCCCCATGCAGCAGTTCCAGAGGTGGAGCCTCATATTGACTTTGATGAGGATGTTCCAGCCCCACCAGCTCCCGTGGGCCCAACTTAGGTCCCAGTAGGGGTTATGTTTTTCCCGGTTCTCCAGGATACTCTCGTCCGCATAGCAGGCTTTATGGACAGTGTCGCTAGAGCGGGTTTGCTGCCAGTAGCACCAGCCACTTCTTAGGCTGGAGGAGGGGTTCAGAATCCTGCTACATGTACTCCGGAGAAGGTAGATTCCCGGACTCAGGTTCGAGTGGTTCAACCCGTAGTGGCAGCTCAGACGGGTATTACAGCTCAAGCCGGAGATGGGACGATCATGTCTTCGAATGCTTTATGGAGACTTGATTGGTTCTCCCAGCTTTTCACCTCCACTTTCATCGGTGCTTCATCGGAGGATCCCTAGGATTTTCTATTCAGATGTCATGAGATCCTCAGGACTATGGGTATAAAAGAGACCAGTGGGGTCGATTTTTGTACCTTCAGGCTTGCAGGATCCGCCAAGACTTGGTGGAGAGATTATTGCCTATCTAGATCAGCAGGGTCTCCAGCCTTGACATGGGACCAGTTTGCGGAATTATTTTTGGAGAAGTTTCTCCCTGTCACTCAGTGGGAGGCGCTTCGTAGACAGTTTGAGCGCCTCCAGTAGGGCTCCATGACAGTTACACAGTATGAGACTAGATTTATTGATTTGGCATGCCATCCAGTTGTGATACTCCCTACAGAGCGAGAGATGGTCTGGAGGTTCATTGATGGATTGATTCATCCGATTCGCCTTCATATGGCTATGGGAGTTGGCAGTGATACTTCCTTTCAGGAGGCGGCCAATGCGGCCCATCGGGTAGAGATGACACTGTTCGAGGAGGCAGTCAGGGTTCAGACAAGAGGCTTCGACATTCTGGTAGATTTAGTGGTACATTATCTGGAGGTAGGGATTTCTATGACAGAGGCCATCCCCCGAGGCCCTTCCCGTCGGCACTTCAGGTCTTACATGGCACTCTAAGCGGTGGTGGTCCTCAGCAATATTATTCAGATCAGTATACTGTTAGCTCACCAGCCCCCTTCAGTGCACTGCCACTTCAGAGCTTCAGGGGAGGACATACCAGTCGACAAGGCCAGCAGTCTAAGCAGCCGAGGGCATGTTATGGTTGTGGTGACCCAGGTTATATTGTCAGGTTTTGCCCTCGAGCCTCGAGTAGTTCTTAACAACAGGGTCCTCGCCCTACGATTCAGGCAGCAGGTGATCCACAGGTCGCCCAGCTAGCTAGAGGCGGGGGTAGGGATCATAGAGGTGGAGGTAGAAAGCGTAGAGGTGGAGCTCGGACAGCCAGAGGTAGGGGTCAGCCCGCAACAGATCGTCCTAAGGATACAGTTGAGGGAGGTGGGGGCCAGTCCCATTGTTATGCATTGCCAGCCAGGCCGAAGGCTGAGTCATCTGATGTTGTGATTACAGGTACTATTCTGGTCTGTGATAGGGGTGCTTCAGTATTATTTGATCCAGGATCTACTTATTCTTATGTGTCGTACTATTTTTTACCATATTTGATAATGCTTAGTGAGGCTTTGGATATTCTTGTATATGTGTCCACACCGGTTGGTGATTCTATAGTGGTCGACCGAGTGCATCGTTCTTGTGTGGTGGTATTTGAGGGTCTTGAGACCTGTGTCGACTTATTGCTTTTAGATATGGTGTACTTTGATATTATATTGGGGATGGACTGGTTGTCCCCGTATCATGCCATTTTGGATTATCACGCCAAGACCGTGACTTTGGCCTTGCTATATTTGCCCGACTTGAGTGGAGGGGGATCCAGGTCATGCCACCCGTAGTGTTATTTCGTATGTCAAGGCTCGATGTATGGTTGAGAAGGGGTGTCTAGCATCTTTGGCGTATGTTCGCGACTCCAGCGCAGGGGTTCCATCTATCGAATCTGTTCCAATTGTTCGGGAGTTCCCCAAGGTTTTATCTTCAGACCTGCCAGGTATGTCGCCCGACAGGGATATTGATTTCTATATTGATTTGGCTCCTCGTACTCAGCCTATTTCCATTCCTCCGTATCGCACGGCCCGGCCAGAGTTGAAAGAGTTGAAGGAGCATCTTCAGGACTTTCTTGATAAGGGTTTCATTAGACCCAGTGTATCACCTTGGGGTGCACCAGTGTTGTTTGTGAAGAAAAAGGACGGGTCGATGAGGATGTGCATTGATTACCGGCAGTTGAACTAGGTGACGATAAAGAACAAGTATCCACTGCCAATGATTGACGATTTGTTCGACCAGCTTCAGGGTGCTAGGGTGTTCTAAAAGATAGATTTGAGGTATGGTTATCATCAACTGAGTATTAGGGCGTCTGACGTCCCTAAGACAACATTTCGTACTCGGTATGGGCATTATGAGTTTTGGTCATATCGTTTGGGTTGACCAATGCCCCGACAACATTCATGGAGTTGATGAACCAAGCATTCGGAACCTATTTGGATTTACTTGTGATTGTATTCATTGACGACATCTATGTATACTCCCGCAGTCAGGGGAAGCATGAGCAGCACCTCAGAGGGGTTCTTCAGACTCTGAAGGATAGTCAGTTGTACGCCAAGTTCTCAAAGTGCAAATTTTGGTTGAGTTCAGTTGCATTCCTGGTTCATGTCGTATCAGTAGAGGGTATTCAGGTGGACCCGAAGAAGATAGAGGCAGTCAAGAGCTGGCCTCGACCAGCTTCAGCTACAGATATCCGGAGCTTCTTGGGGTTAACTGGTTACTACAGATGTTTCGTGGAGAGGCTTTCATCCATCGCAGCCCCGATGACTAGATTGAACCAGAAGGGTGCCCGGTTCAGGTGGTCAGATGAGTGCGAGACGACCTTCAAAAAGCTCAAGACAGCTCTGACTACGGAACCGGTGTTGGTTTTGCCCACGGGATCTGGGCCTTATACTATTTATTGTGATGTTTCCCGTATCGGGCTTGGCGCAGTGTTGATGCTGATTGGCAAGGTCATAACATATGCTTTGAGGCAGTTGAAGATCTACGAGAAGAATTATCCAGTTCATTAACTAGAGTTGGCAGCCATTGTTCATGCTTTGAAGATCTGGAGGCATTAATTTGTATGGTATGATGTGTGAGGTGTACATGGATCACAAAAGCCTTAAGTACTTGTTCAAGTAGAAAGAGTTAAATTTGAGACATCGGAGGTGGTTGGAGTTGTTGAAAGACTACGATGTTTCTATTTTATACCACCCGGGAAAGGCCAATGTGGTGGCCGATGAATTGAGTAGAAAGTCCACCAGCATGGGTAGTCTCGCCTATATTCCAGTCAGCCAGAGATCGCTTGCCTTGGATGTTCAGGCCTTGGCCAATAGATTTGTGAGATAGGATATTTCTGAGCCCAACAAGGTGTTAGCTTGCACGGTTGCTCGCTCGTCATTGATGGAGCTATCTGAGAGCGACAGTTTGATGATCTCCATTTGTGTGTCCTGAGAGACACGGTGCAGCGGGGAGGTGCCAGGGAGATGACTTTGGGAGATGATGGCGCACTGAGGTTGCAGGGGCGAGTCTGTGTGCCCAATGTTGATGGTATTCGAGAGTCGATCTTAGCGGAGGCCCACAGTTCTCGGCATTCTATTCACCCGGGCGCCGCGAAGATGTATCAGGATTTGAAACAGCATTATTGGTGGCGCAGAATGAAGAAAGACATTATTGCATATGTGGCTCGTTGTATGAATTGTCAGCAGGTTAAGCACGAGCATCAGATGCCCGGTGGGTTATTTCAGAGGATTGAGCTTCCCGAGTGGAAGTGGGAGAGAATCACCATGGATTTTTTTTTTACTAGCCTTCCGATGACTTGGAAGAAGTTTGATGCTATATGGGTCATTATCGATAGGCTGACTAAGTCAGCATATTTTATCCCAGTTGCCACCACCTATTCATCCGAGAGGTATGCTGAGATTTATATAAGAGAGATCGTTCGCCTTCATGGGGTGCCCATATCTATTTTTTCGGACCGGGATCTGAAGTTTACCTTGCATTTCTGGAGAGCGGTGCAGCATGAGTTGGGCCCCCAAGTCCACTCGAGTACAACATTTCACCCACAGACGGACAGTAAGTCCGAGAGGACTATTCAGATTCTTGAGGATTTGCTTCGAGCCTGCGTTATTGATTTTGGAGGCTCGTGGGACAAGTTCTTGCCTTTAGCAGAGTTTGCCTACAACAACACCTACCGGTCCAGTATTCAGATGGATCCATATAAGGCGTTGTATGGTAGGCGGTGTCGGTCCCCAGTCGAATGGTTTGAGCCGGGAGAGGCTCAGTTATTGGGTACATATTTGGTACATGAGGCCTTGGATAAGGTCAAGATCATTCAGGAAAGACTTCAGTCAGCTCAGTCTAGGCAGAAGAGTTATGCACATCGTAAGGTCGGGGATGTTGCGTTCATGGTTGGTGAACGAGTATTGCTCCGTGTATCGCCTATGAAGGGCGTGATGAGATTCGGGAAGAAGGGCAAGCTTAGCCCTAGGTTTATTGGCACATTTGAGATTCTTGATCGTGTGGGGAAGGTGGCTTATCGACTTGCCGTGCCGCCTAGCTTTTCAGCCGTGCATTCAGTTTTTCATGTATCCATGCTTCGGAAGTATCACGGTGATCCCGCCCACGTGTTAGATTTCAGCACTGTCCAATTGGATAAGGATCTGTCATATGAGGAGGAGCCGGTGGCTATTTTAGACCGGCAGGTTCGACAGTTGAGGTCGTAGAGTTTTCCTTCAGTGCGTGTTCAGTGGAGAGGTCATCCTCCTGAGGCATTGACCTGGGAGTCCGAGTCTTATATTTGGAGCCGTTATCCCCATATGTTCCCCAACTTAGGTACTTCTTTCTTTTGTCCGTTCGAGGACGAACAGTTGTTTTAGAGGTGGAGGATGTGACGACCCAAAGGGTCATCACCGTAATTCCCTCTTTCCTTGTGCTTCTAAGGCCTTGAAAACCTCTTATTCGGTTGCCTCGATTTGCATTCACAATCCGGACGCGAAGCCGGAATATCTTTTTGTGGAAATATTTTGTTCTGTGTTAAAAACTATGAAATTTGATAATAATATTGCTATAGTTGACTTTGGTCAACATTTTGGGTAAATGGACCCGGACTCGTGATGTGACGGTCTCGGAGGGTCCGTAGGAAAATTTGGGACCCGGGCGTATTCCCGGAATCGAAATCCGAGATCCCAGGCCCGAGTACAAAATTTTTCTGTGAAATTGTTTTCTGAAAATGCTTAAGGAAAAATGAAAATGAGATTTAATCAAAAGTAATGGTATCGGGATCGTATTTTGGTTTCGACGCCCAGTACAAGTCTTAAATGAACGTTAAGTGCTATCTGTAAAGTTTGGTTGAAAACGGACGTAATTTGACGTGTTTCGGACTAAAAATGGAAAATTTGGAAGTTTTGAACTTTGAAATGAAAATCATGAGTTTTGAAGGTTGATTCGTTGATTTTGATGTTATTTTGGCGATTTTATCGCCCGAACAAGTTCGTGGGATGATATTGAGTTAGCGTGTGTGGTTGGTTGGGAGCCCCGAGGGCTCGGGAGTAATTTCGGGGGTGGTTCAGGATGTTTTTGTTTTTAAAAACTTAGCAGATTTTCTGCAATTTGTGCACAGACCTTTTACTCTATACGATCGCATAGGTGTGTCTGCGATCGCATAGAGTCCATTTGAAGTCCCCTAGTTTTGTTCAATGCGGTCGCAATGTTTCCCTATGTGATCGCATGGCCTGGCCAGTTCCTTCAGTGCGAATGTATACCCAATCCTGCGATTGCACAACACAACCCATCCCAGGACCCTCAGCCTCTTTTTTCTCTATGCAATCGCATCTCCCCTCACGCAATCACATTGACCAGTCTCGCTTGCTCTATGCTATCACATCCTTAGCTCCACGATCGCATAAAGATTTTCGCCAAGTGATTTTAAAAGCCTAAAAACAGAAGAGTGACAGGATTTTCACACACTTTACTCACGAACCCTCCTTCTCCACCCTCCATTGAAGAGTCTCAAGCTTCCCTTCCTCCATAACTCCTTGGGTAAGTGATCTTAACATTGTTTTCTCACTATTTCATCATCTAATCACTAAAATCCTAGCCTAAAAATATGAAATCATGGTAGAAATTAGGGCTTTTGGGCAGAGTTAGGTTTTTGGGAATTTTGGGGGATTCAACCTCAATTTGGGGTCAAATCTTAAAACAAATCATATATTTGGACCGGTGGGGTTATGGGTAATCGGAATTCGGTCCGAACCTGGAGTTTGGACCATGTGGGCTCGGTGATGGATTTTGGTATTTTTGGAAGAAAGTTAGAAAATACATTTCTAAGCTAGGGAAATATATTTTTGAGTTGCTATTTTCAGATTCGAGGTAAGTGTTTGATCTAACTTTGGCTTGAGGGAATAGGATTAGGATAATATTTGCTATGTGCTATGTGGAGTCGGTGTATAGGTATGGCGACAGTCACCTATGCGCCCGAGTCTAGCATGACAGTGAGTCATAATTGCTATTAACATTTCGAAAGAAGTGAACAATTGTGATAATTACTTGTTAAATGCACTATGAAGTGATATTTGAGAAGTAAATGAGCTAAAGAAGGAATTTTGGTACTTTTCCCTTACCGGGACTTATTGTTGAGTTATTCTTCCTTGTCGGGACTTGTTGTAGAGTTGTTCTCCCTTGCTTGGATATTTATACAACAACAACAACAACTACCTAGTATAGTCTCACAAAGTGGGGTCTATGGAGGGTATGTAGACGGGCCTTATCCCTACCCGCAAGGGCAGAGGGCTGTTTCCAATCGACCCTCGGCTCAGTGAAGGAAAGGAAAAACAAAAATAAAAACAAAAAAATAAAATAAAAGAGCATTAGTAACTCCAGCAGAAATAGCATAAATAATTATTTAAACATAAGAACCATAAATAAAATAGTCTGCAATGATATCAAACAATAACTGTCATAAATACCTACCATAAGGGAGATACAATCCAATACACAAATCATCTATGGGTAGCCCTGCCAAGACTCACCCAACCTCGGATGAGGAGTATGAAAAACTCTAGGAGCCCTATCCTACAACCCTGATACTAGACCTCCAGGCTTTCCTATCAAGGGCCATGTCCTCGGAAACCCGCAATCTAGCCATGTCATGCCTAATCACCTCTCCCCAATACCTCTTGGGCCTCCTTCTGCCTCGCCGAACTCCGACCATCGCCAGCCGCTCACAACTCCTCACCGGGGCATCAGGACTTCTCCTCCGCACATGCCCGAACCACCTCAGCCTCGCTTCTCGCATCTTCTCATCCACCGGGGCCACCCCCACCTTCTCTCGAATAACTTTATTATTAATCTTATCTAACCTGGTGAGCCCGCATATCCACCTGAGAATCCTCATCTCCGCAACCTTCATTCTCTGAACATGAGAGTTCTTCACTGGCCAGCACTCCGCCCCATACAACATGGCAGGTCTAACCACAGTTCTATTGAATTCCCCCTCGAGTTTCTGTGGGAACTTTCTTGTCACACAGGACTCCTGATGCAAGCCTCCACTTTGATCGCCCCGCTCCTATACGATGAGTGACGTCCCCATCAATCTCTCCGTCCCCCTGAATCACCGACCCAAGATATCTCACACTGTCCCTCTTGGCGATGACCTGAGATCCAATCATCACGTCCCTGCCTACTTCGCTCGGCTCAGCGCTAAACTTGAGACTCCATGTATTCTGTCTTAGATCTGCTTATTTTGAAACCCTTAGACTCGAGGGTCTGTCTCCAAACCTCTAACCTCTTACTAACATCGGCCCTCATCTCGTCTATCAAGACTATGTCATCAGCAAATAGCATACACCAAGGCACATCCCCTTGAATATGTCGGGTTAGAGCATCCATCACCAAGGCAAACAAGAGAGGGCTAAGTGCCGATCCTTGATGGATCCCCATAACCACTGGAAAATGGTCTGAGTTGTCCCCACCGTCCTAACCCTAGTCTTAGCTCCACCGTACATGTCCTTGATTACTCTGATGTAGGCTTTCGGCACGCTCTTTGCCTCCAAGCACCTCCATAGCACCTCTCTTGGGACCTTATCATACGCCTTCTCCAAGTCGATAAGCACCATGTGCAGGTCCTTCTTCTTATCCCTGAACTGCTCCACCAGCCTCCTGACAAGGTGGATAGCTTCTGTAGTGGAGCGGCCCGGCATGAAATCGAACTGGTTCACAGATATAAATGTCATCTCCCTCACCCTTGCCTCGATCACCCGCTCCCAAACCTTCATGGTGTGACTTATTAATTTGATACCCCTATAGTTGTTGCAACACTGAATGTCCCCTTTGTTTTTGTACAAGGGCACCACTGTACTCCACCTCCACTCCTCAGGCATCCTTTTGGTCCTGATGATCGCATTGAACAACCTGGAGAGCCACTCCACTCCTGACCTACCCATGCATTTCCAGAACTCAACCCGGATCTCGTCAGGCCCGTCGCTCGACCCCTACTCATCCTACGCAAAGCCTCATGACCTCCTCCACCCTAATGCGCCTGCAGTACCCAAGGTCTCTGTGATGCTCCGAATGCCCCAACTCCCATAGCTCTATGTTACGATCCCCCTCCTCGTTAAGTAAGTCTCCAAAGTACGCCTGCCACCTCTGCTTGACTTGAGACCCCCCCATCAGAACTCTACCATCCTCGCCCTTGATGCACCTAACTTGGTCAAGATCACGCGCCTTCCTTTCCCTCGCTTTAGCTAACCGGAATAACTTCCTGTCCCCGCGTTTCTCCCCTGATTCCTTGTACATGCGACCAAACGCCGCGTTTTTAGCTTCCGTAACCGCCATCTTTGCTTCTTTCCTTGCCACATTGTAGATCTCCATGTTCGCTCTCCGTTCTGCCTCACTTGTGCTCCCTGCTAACTTAGCAAACGCCGCCTTCTTCACCTCCACTTTTCCTTGCTTGGATATTTTATCTTATTGTATATTCCTTTCCTATTTGGTTGTGACCGTTGATTGGGCGAGGAAGAGATAGATTATGCACGAAGGGTCTTTCCGTGTCATGTATCGATAATTTTGCACTAAGGGTCTTTCCGTGCCACGTTTTGATAATTATGCACGAAGGGTCTTTCTATGCCATGTTTCTTGATTTTTTGAGCACGAAGGGTCATTCCGTGCCTTGATGTGAGAGTTATGCGAGGAAAGCACGAAGGGTGATGCCGTGCACTATGTATTGAGAGTAAAAGCACGAAGGGTGATGCCGTGCGTTATATTTGACCGTTTTGGTGAGAAATGAGATTAAAAAAACGAAGGGTGGTGCCGTGTAGTGTTGATTCACTGGCTTTCTTTTATTAATGTTAAATATTCAGTTTCCATTTCTTGTTCGTAGGACTTTTAAATGAACTGTTACACCCCCAGCATGTCCCCTCTCCATTCGTTGTTTAAATTTTTGTTATCTGTTCGTTATTGCACATATATCTGTACACGTTGATTTTGGTAGGTCCGGATTAGCCTCGTCACTACCTCGCCAGGGTTAGGCCGGGCACTTACCAGCACATGGGATCGGTTATGCTGATACTACACTTCCGTACCTTTTTGTGCACAAGTCAGGATACAGCTTACGGACCTCAGCAGTAGTTAGGGGGCGCGCCTCAGTCCAGAGACTTCAAGGTAGTTCGCTGTCGTTCGCGAGCCCTAAGTCTCATCTATTTCTTTCCGTTTGTTTTCATTGTATCGAAACAGACTTGTTATGTATTTTCCTTCAGGCTGATGTTTTTAGTATTCTTTTAGTAGTCCGTGAATAGTGACACCAGATACTGGGTGGAGGTATGTTACAAATTTCTGCATTTTACTATTGTTGTTTTTGCTAAAAATCTTCCGCGTTGTTTTAATTAATTATGTCAGATATTATACTGTTTAGATTGAAGTTTTGTGAAATGTTTTAAAAAGGGTTGGCTTGTCTAGCTCTGGCAGTAGGCGCCATCACGACTCCCGATGGTGGGAAGAATCTGGGTCGTGACACAAAGATGGTTCACTCAATCATGCTTAGTGATCGAGTGCCGGTCCTGGCTTGTTCAGAATATGGATTGTGACAATTGTCATGTTTACATGAGAAAGCATAATGTATACTGTATCATAAACTGTAAAGAAGATCTGAATAGCAATTCACATATATATTTCTTTCATAAAACACAATTAAGTATAATATAGGGTACACGTTATAAACAATACTAAACCCAGAGGGATAGCTCAACTGGTAAAGACCTGAGGGCAAAATCCTTTAGATCGCCAGTTCGGGCCCTCACATGGCCGCTGGAGGTATTACAAATTGGTCGCGTTTCCAGGGCCCCGTGGAACTAACCGTGGTGCATGCATTGAAATAGCAGGTCCCAGTGAGTACAATTAGTCGGGTTCACAACGCGATGCCCGAAAGCCACGATTAAAAAACAATACTAATTGGAACCAGTCGGATACTAACTCTAAAAGAATATGGTTGGTTTCTAAAATACCCAGGATAGGCTCTGGGAAGACTTACAGCTTGATATCTTGATACAAAAGAAATTTCAATCTAGTTTCCGTCCTACGATGGCTGCTAATATACACAAATAGGAATATGTGTACACTTTCGTACACGCATAACATATTTATGGCGGCTCAACGGTATTTGGGACCTAAAGCCAAACTTTAACGAGGGACCCTAAGTTTTTTCATATTTAAAAACTTATTTAATAAAATTTTATTTCGAAGTTTATTTTTCTAGCTTTTTGAGATATAATTTTTTTAATAATTTATTTATAATTGATTTCATAACTAGGATTATATATATTTTACTTTCTAGGATTATTATTTAATTTTTTAGAATTTCCTGATTTTCTAAAAGATCTATGTTAAACTCTCACCAACTTCTTCTTCTCGGATTCTATTCTCTTCTAGCTCAATTTTATTAATGATTTGTTTATCCACCATAAATTCTTTCTAATTTGGGGGATTGTAATAAAGTTTCAATTCTTCTCTCTTTTTCTGACATTTTTAATATGTGGATTCATATTTTCTTGTTGACATATTAAGATTCTAATAGATTAAAAATGATAGTACATATACTTACAAATAAAAAATATCAAATAATAATAGACTTTCGATGCAAAGTAATAAGAAAAGTATAGATAATTGAACCTGGTTTAACAAATACTCATAAATAACTTGATATTACTTTTGTTGTTTCAATATTTTTGGTGCAATGCCGGAAAAGCATGACAGAAAAAGAGTTTCCAATTTGCTTTCTGCTATCATATATGACAGAATATTTTATGAGACAATGGACTTATAAGTCTGGAAAGGCTAAAAGAAATATAAAATATTAAGTAAAAATCAGTTTAATGAGAAAGAAATAGAAGTAATATGAGCCCTGTGATAATAATGATAATATATAAAAGAGGCAAAAAATATATTTACACCTAAGTTACTATTTCTATTCCCAAATTATCTCTATCGGGCCCATAATTTCCTTATTTATTAAAGATACTTTTTTTTATATACTAAATATTTTTTAAAAATTCATCAAATACCGATACATCTTTTTATCAATATCGGAATTTTTGTTTTTAAATTTATTAATATATATCAGAAAATTTTGGGGCCCCCGTAGATGTGGGGCCTCAAGCAGTTGCTTGAGTGGCTTTACCATTGAGCCGACCCTGAGCACCAACAGCAGCAGAAAAAAGAAGAAGAAGAAAAAAACGAAGGAGGAGCAGAAACGAGGCTAAAGTTATTTAAAAACTAGTTATAAGTTAAAAGTTTATAAAAAAAATGGGTATATGTTAAATGGAAGCCATAGTGCAATTTTTACTATTTTTGTCTATTTGTTATAAAAGCGCTCAAAGCCGGCACGTCAAGAATTTGAAGGTGCAGATGTACAACAAGTCTGTTCCACCAAGAACAACTCGTATCCACAAGCAAAAAAAATTCTACCTCTGCCAAGTATTGGCTACTGAGCAGAGAAATTTATGCGAGAAGTTCAGAATATGATGATATATAGAAATAGAGGATGTACAAATGGAGGCATATCAGAATTTATCAGTTTTCGATTACTGAGAAAAGCTTAACATATTCGTAAACTCATTAAACAGAAACAAGTATTCAAAACCGAAATATAAGCTTCTGAAACAGTGAAGCAATACTTTGTTTTGATGAAACAATTTGACACTTAAGGTACATTTTCACAACCTTGGGGCTGGAAGAGCAGCACGTGGAGCATCCCACTCAGTGACAATATGGTTGCGGGTAATCTCGTTCAGTGAGCGGCAGCCACTCAATGCCATAGTTAGCTCAAACTCATCGCGCAACATTTGCAACACTTTTTTGATTCCAGCTTCTCCTTCAGCAGCTAATGAGAAAACTACTGGCCTTCCAATCTGTGAAGACCACCACAATGTCACTCGCTAAATGCATTAAGACGAGAAGGAAACATAGAATAGTATGCCACTGTGTACTTAGCCAATAACGAAATATGCCACTGTGTACTTAGCCAATAACGAACTCATTCCATTAACCTATGGAACTCATTCAGCAATTATATAGGTAGAATGCCTACTTTCTCTTGGTTCTCGAAAATGCAAGAGATTTCTACTACAAATGCTAGAGCTGTCAGTATTAAACTTTGAACTTCCCAATATAGCGCACTAAAAGGGGAAGATAACTATGGCTATCGATCAAAAGGAAATGCAGATGACCACGACTACAAGGGAGCTTTTTGATCATTCTCATGGCACAATTTTGGTAGTCACTACTTGGTCTACTGGTGACTTGATAAAGATAAAAGACTGAGCTCCGTGTCAAATCTAGGTCCAATAAGAATATGGTACTTACGAAAATGCCTGAAGCTCCAAGTGCCAAAGCTTTGAAGACATCTGTTCCACGGCGGACACCTCCATCCAAGAATACAGGAATCCGGCCTTGTGCAGCTTTCACAACCTGGAATGATAGCTCGAATGGAGCACATCAGAATGTGTATAGAAGCTCCCAACAGATATTCTAGACGAATAAAAGGTAACAGGAACCACAAAGAATAGCGATTTTGAGAAGCAAGTCGCCTACCTCTTCAAGAGCCATGATTGTCGAAGGGACATAATCGAGTTGGCGAGCACCATGGTTTGACACAATGATACCAGCTGCTCCAGCCTGAACTGCAAGCCTAGCTGCAAGCCGAAGGTGGAAAATTGTTTCAGCATTAATGCATGAGCATAGGACCAAATATAGAAGAGGGTAGACTTGTTAGAGTATTGAGTCATATACCATCCTCAGCCGTAAGTACACCCTTTACCAGGATTGGCAATGAAGTGATAGTCTGGAGCCACTGAACATCCTGTTCAAGTCCAGAAAAGAAAAATCTTGGCATATGAAATGTTTCCTGAGATTCATTTTTAAGGACAGAACAGTGATTGCAGTTTCAATTGATAAGCAAGTTCATCAAGTCTTTATTTTTTTGCCATGTCAATTGAGTTCCAACTTTCAATCCTAACCCCAGTGCATTTGAATTACTTATAACTGAGAAACTACCACATTTTTGTAGCTCGAGCAGATGTTCTTTTCCTCATTGGCCAAAAAAATGTGTATTTCATATCTTTTCCAACTGAAGTCTCACGAAATAATGGAAAAGGAAAATAAAACATGGAACATGTAGTAGCTGAAGAAAGGTAATGTACCTTCCAACTCAGAGTGCGATCAATTTGACCAGCAACATATGAAGCTAATCCAGAGTCACTTGCCTGCAACGAGAAGACAGTTTAAGATGATACATAAATAAATTCTTACAAGAATTTGAAGCATGGATTAGAAAAATATCCATTTATCCACTCACTTGGTCCATCTTGCCAAGGTCCAATCCTTCAAAGTTTTTCAACGTCAAAAATGGTGGCAAAACAAATCTGCAAGGTGGTGGACATAAAATTAGCTTGTTGAGGTACATGTTAAGCTTCTTAGCTGACTGAAAAGGCAACCTAACCTAATGATATGACAGTATTAGGATAATTACCTGTTCTTAATATCAGCTTCTCTACGTCCCAGCCTTGGGGTATCAACAGTGAGGGCTATAGCCTTGAAACCTGCTCTTTCAGCTCTTCGCACAAGCTGAGCAACAACATTCCTGTCCTTGTAGACCTGAATACATGAGAGGATAGATACAGTTTAGACATAATATAATGTGCGTACATTTGTCCTAAATTTTAACTTCAACTTCATGCTCACATAAAGCTGGAAGAAACGGATGCCAGGTCCTGTTGAAGCAACCTCCTCGACACTGGAAGTGGCCCAAGATGACAATGTCTGAAACACAAATTTGCTTTACGTTAACAAAGTGAAAAACACCATGTTCTAAGTCACAGTTAATTCTACTTTTATATTTCCCATGTCCTTTAGATCATAAAAGAAGCTTCAGGAGCCTTCTGAAGAACCAAAAAATCGTTGTTCTAATACGTAATTCCTCTCTCTTTTGCAGGACAGTAATAACAGTAACTTACAAAGCTATGACTTGATTTAGCTGCTTGAATAAAAGAGGCAGTGATTAATTGCACTATTTATAAAATTCATCCACAAGTATATGCAAGACTTAAATGAGAAGCAAAGTTGACTGAAATTGTATCAAGTGCACTATTCATTTCAAAATAAGTTTAAAGTCACTAACCATTGGCTGCAGTGATATTTGGATCAGAAAGATTCCTAAAATACTTTTATCGACATCATGTAAGATCATCTATGAGTCCATCATATTTCTAATCCAATGGCATTATTCTAAAGTTAAAGTTGCTATAGAAAACCAAGTGAGACTAACCATGATTGTCCCTGCTGCTGATGCTGCTCTTGCTGTAGCATACTCCCCTATATAAAGCAACCAAGTAATCAAACTTAAAAGACACTTAACAGTTTGCCCACATTTAGAATACTCGAGCCGTCAAAATTAACTATAGCCATCTGAACTCTATACTAACACTTATAGATTAATAGTTAAACCAGACGTGACCAACAATTTTCTCAAGTAGACAGAGGTCAAAGCCTTTTAGAAATGCATGGAGTTGGAAAATTCAAAATTCACAATTCTCCAGTTTTACTGCAGCAATTCTTTAATCGAATAGTCCATTAACTTATTGACTGACATTATGTCCTTTGAGGTTAGCTGTGATAGCGTGAAATAAATTCTTAGTTATGCCCATAGAGTCCAGATAGTAAGATTAAACTTTAAGTAACTTGTATGAGTGCAAGGTATACCTTCAGGATGTGCCATTTTCTGCATGGCTGTTGGTGCAATCATGATAGGCATTGAAATCTTGAATCCTAGCACAGTGGTGCTCATGTCAATTTTGCTCACATCAATTAGAATACGGGGCCTAAACCTGTATCAGTTGAAAAAGAATACAACATATATGTGAATATAACCCAATAGTCATATTTTA
This sequence comes from Nicotiana benthamiana, assembly GCA_034376525.1. NCBI lineage: Eukaryota > Viridiplantae > Streptophyta > Magnoliopsida > Solanales > Solanaceae > Nicotiana > Nicotiana benthamiana. Next base: position 20,656,661 of record CM067337.1, on the reverse strand, counting down.
CATAGGCAAATTCAGGAATTAGACCAAGAGCCGCTTACAGAATTCTTGAGAAGGCATTTCTGTTCTCAGCCAGAGTCCACTGGTCTTCAGCACCAGAGGCATAGTAGTCAAAAACCATCTTTGGCAACTTTTTCTTGGCAATGGCCTCATACTCCATGACATTGGTTACTTCCTCCATCTTTAGCAAGTTACTTTGTGCCCCCCCTTCAAAATTCCTGACGCTACACAAAATTTAGCACTATTAAGATGCTGGATGAGTTGCTGTCTTATAATTATCTATGCTCAGTCTGTGAAGTCTCTATTGCACATACATAAATACTTCTTGAAATAAATACTACAATATTACTGTCAAATCACACGATGGAAACCAAGGAAAATGTTTTACCTCAAGACACTATATCCAGATCATTTGCCAGTGTTTGGTTGGGGATAAAATAATTTAACTTATCATCATATAAAGTATAATGATAGTATTTTGTTGATACTTTTTAGTACTAAAGATCGATAATAATGTCTAAAAGTTAGTTAAAGCAAGTGATATAAAGTAAGAGTTGGCGGTTCGAACTCTGCCGCACAAAAGCTTGGGTAAGTGGAGAAGGGTGGAGGAGCAGGCCATTATCCACCGAGTTTCGCCGTGCACCATTGGCACTCCCTCCAAGATTACTCGGTTATCAGACGAAAAATACTTGGTTATTAAAGAAGATGACTTCCATCTATAAGTGAGGGGAGTCATTGACCCCTTTTGGTGGCAGCAATCAAAGACCAAAAATGACTTCATCATGTAAAATATTTTCCAGAAAAATATTTTCGCCATACCAAACACGCCTTAATTAGTGAAGAAGTATTATCCATCAAAGATGTAAAAGCAACTAAGATAAAAAAAACAGATTCTCTATGAGACTAGATGATACAAGAATATGCCTACTCGGGATACAGAGAGAAACGAGCACTGAGAGATGAAACTTTACATGTTTGAAGAAATAACAAAAAAGAAAAACGAAATAAGTTGGGCAGAAACAGACAGACAACTGAATAACAGGAAGCAACAAAGACAAATAATCTAAAAGTAGGAAAGCTGAGTCTTTTAGGCTTTAAATGCTACTCTTCACTTGAATTAACAAATAAAGTATGAGACATGCATGCAGTAAATAGGGCTTACAACTCGAAGAACTCAAACAACCAAAGATTCTTGAAAAGAAAACTAAAGAAAGAGTAAGGAAGTCTATAGGACAGACCTTGGACTCCCAAGCTGTTGAGAACTCTTTGAGCAGAGTGAAATGTAATCAGTGGACAACTGGTTGATAAAATAGTAGAGAAAAAAACAAGAAATAATACTGACAAAGTGGGCAAGAAAATAATTAAATAGGAATGAAGAAAAAGACAAATGGAAGTGGGGTGTGGATGAAGAGAGAAGCACAAATTTGAGGATCAGTTTTTGGAGGTGAGTATTTTAAACCATATCTGATTAGAGGGGCAAATGGATGGCTCTCTACCACATGCATCTTCTGTGTTTCACAGTTTCCCTTCGCTTTCATCCAAACAATAATTTCCCAAAAATCATTCATCTACTATACATCATTCAACAAAAAGTCCATAGCTTTTTTATCAAAAGTCATCTTAATAACCTGCCACTTGTTGTTATACAGTATACCAGACGGTTATAAGGAGATAAGAAGTAAATGAAGATAAGGGGGTGAGAATTGAGAGTCGCTGTTTTCTAGCAAAAAGAGATACTGCTAAAAGTCCAAATTGTTAGTTCACTAGCCATTGGTAATAGTGCCGCTATAGAACAGGTGGGCACACGTGAAACTTGAACTATGGCTCCATTATTATTTAGGCAGTTGTGTATTACCATGTCATGAGTCTGAATTTACAGTATACAGTTTTTTCATACCTATAACAATAAAAATAATTACTCCACCCCTGTGGCTGCAACAGCAATAGAGAATTAATCCAGTTGTTCAGTAAACAGGTCAAGTAGTCTGGCAGTCTTTATGTTCTAATCTTGGTGCTCTAATTAGGGAAAGTGCTTTCTATTAAGAATAACATCAAGCAACGAATAGCTAACGAAACACTGACCTTAGCATGCAATTGAAATTTTGAACAGAAAAAGGGAAAAAACAGGAAAATTTTCAATGGCTTAGTGCAAGCCCATGTTTTCCACTTGTTTGCCCTCGCACTGTTATATGAGACTATAAAAATTTGCTTTTGAACTCTTCATATCATCTAACTAGGTCTATTGTTACCCAATAGAATGGAATTGGACTGACAGCTAGCGCTCCCTTGTATAGGAAGTCAGAGCAAGAGTGTGGAATACGGGAATGCCGTGCTGGGCAGCTTGCACTCACCAAAATTTAGAGAAATGAATAACAATGTGAAAATTATCGAAGACTATAATACTGACACAATAGAGCAATCTCTTTGTGTAATAATCCAATAACTAATACGTATATATACAACTATATAGATTATAGAACACTAACTATACAAAGAATCAAAAAGGAAATTCTATAAATCTAGTGTGAATCTCTATAATTTTGTTAGCTTTGTATATTCTATGTTTATTACGTCATATATGTCTACGTTTATTATGCTGCAATATTTTCCCTCAAGTTGGAGCATAGATATTAATTATTCTCAACTTGTTACAAAGGTAATCAACTCGAGTTTTATTCAACGCCTTTGTGAATAAATCAGCTAGTTGCTCTCTTGTCTTCACGCAGCTAGTGGAGATTAAGTTCTCCTAAACCTTCTCAAGAATAAATTGGTAGTCAACCTCAATATGCTTCGTTCTTTCATGATACACAATATTTTATATAACACGGAGGGCATCTTGATCGTCGCACTAGAGTTTTTCTGGTATTGAATGCTCCAACTCAGTTTCAGCCAAAAGATAATGTATCCATATAATCTCACACATAGACTATGACATAAATTTATACTCAGATTCTGCATTAGATCGAGATACAACACATTGCTTCTTACTCATCCATGATACCAGGTTCCCTCTAACAAAGACACAATAGCATGTAGTAGATCTTCCATCAATTTTGGGTCCAACATAGTCAACATCCGCAAAATACTCAATACGAGTATGGATGTGATTGCTATATAATTAATATGCCAAGTACATGTTCTCCTTTCAAGTAATATAAAATTTGTTCCAAAGTTGCTCAATGTTTGATCGTTGGTGTGGATATGAATTGGCTAACAACATTTATTAAAAAAGCAATATAGGTATCTCTCTAGATTATAAAAAAGATGTACATCGTTTTTCATAGTTGCACATCAGAAATCATTGGGTACTACAGGATTTAACTATCACCTTTCCAGTTTCTTTGAGACACAAGAATTTTCTTCTTGCTTCTATTTAATTTTTGTTCCCAAAAAGTATTTCAACAGGCCCAAATCCTTTGAAACATTGTATGCAAGAAATGTTGGAAACACGTTCTCAAGGCATTATACTAAACGTGTGTTCATATTTGTAGGTTTTGATGAATGACAAACTATGCGCAAATTGACATATGACGAGGTCCAAGCACAAGCGCAAAATTGATATATAACGAGATTCAAGCACAAGACAAAGATCGAGATTAAGTTTTATATGAGTCGGTATTTAATTGTGATCTTGATCCGACAACTTAAACTCAAGACTTGGCTTCTCTCGTAAAAATATTTTTAACAAATCATGCATATTTAATTTAGAGCAAAATGATTTTAAATAATGCATATTTACTTTAGTCAACATGATTTTTAAACATGCCTCTAAAATCTGGACTAAGATAATCGATTATGTACTTATGATAATCGATTATGTTCAAGTCAGCTGCTTGACAATCGATTGTGAACTTATGACAATCGATTGTGTTAAGGCAGTGAGCATCAGATTTTTCAAATCTGCATTACTCTGTGACAATCGATTGCCAAATTACCACAATCGATTGTTTGCCAGTTCATCCAAAAATCAATCACAGATTTTACGCATAGCAATCGATTATCTAAGATCAATAATCGATTACTGGCAACGTTCAAAAAATCATTTCCAGATTTTACTTAATACAATCGATTGTCAGAAATCTACAATCGATTACTCAATAACGTTCAAAAAATCCTTTCCAGATTTTAATTAAAACAATCGATTGTAGGAAATCAATAATCAATTACCTGACGGTATTTGAAAATATTTTGGCAATGGTCAGTTATACAATCGATTATATTAAGTTAACAATCGATTATATATCAGTCTTGAAAAATCAACTTAGACACTGCCTCTTGACAATCGATTGTTATAGGTTCACAATCGATTATTTAATAACTTTGAAAAAGTCTGGAAGACACTGCCTCAACACAGTCGATTGTCATAAGTTCACAATCGATTATTTTGTGACTTTGAAAAATCTGATGGACACTGTCTCTTCACAATCGATTGTCATTAGCTTCACAATCGATTATTTTGAGCTTTGAAAAACTTTGATGGACACTGCCTCATCACAATCGATTTTCATAAGGTTCACAATCGATTGTCATGCAGATTTGAAAAATCTGATGCTCACTGCCTTAACACAATCGATTGTCATAAGTTCACAATCGATTGTCAAGCAGCTGACTTAAACATAATCGATTATCATAAGTACATAATCGATTATCTTAGTCCAGATTTTAGAGGCATGTTTAAAAATCATTTTGACTAAAGTAAATATGCATTATTTAAAATCATTTTTCTCTAAATTAAATATGCATGATTTGTTAAAAATATTTTTACGAGAGAAGCCAAGTCTTGAGTTTAAGTTGTCGGATCAAGATCACAATTAAATACCGACTCATGTAAAACTTAATCTCGATCTTTGTCTTGTGCTTGAATCTCGTTACATATCAATTTTGCTCTTGTGCTTGGACCTCGTCATGTGTCAATTTGCGCATAGTTTGTCATTCATCAAAACCTACAAATATGAACACACGTTTAGTATAATGCCTTGAGAACGTGTTTCCAACAGAGTTTGCCCTGTCTTTGCTACTTGAGCTGGTTTCACTCCTTTTGAGTCGATCTTTGACCTTTTGTCACTTTGTCGATCAAACATAAAACCAAGCACAACTTATGAGCCTTTTGGGACTATTTTGTAAGAATTTTATAATCAAAGCGTAAGCAACAAGGAGTATGAAACATGTCAAAATCCCTAGTTATCAACTACCTCAAACTTAAGATTTTGCTTTTCCTCAAGCAAACAAAATAAGACCCACCTATTTAAGGGAAAATCCAAGTATTTTTAGCTATTCTAAAGTAACCTCAACAAGCATCAAATGGGACTAACAATTGCCCTCAATACGAATGAATCATTAAAAATATTTAATCTTTGATAAACCATGGATCAAGTGTGACACAAGAGCATCAAGAATTGACTTATTACATCAAAGAACTCTCTCAATTACCTTGTTCATTGTGGAACCCAAACTCACACATCCTCACTCTTCCTAAGCAAACCTCACTTTTCAGAGTATTGGCACATAAATCGAGGTAAATGGGATTTTGCTCACCTCTCTCAAGAAAAGGTCACAAGTCCGGTTCTAAGTACCATATGATTGCCCCTTATGTAAGTATCCACTAATGTAAACTTCATTCAACTCAAGATCATATAGGGCTTTTGTGGAGTCGTTGTGAAGGCTTTTGGGTTAAGGTAGGACATGTTTTTGTTCAAGTGGGTTTAATTTTCCCTTAAGCACTTCTTTTGATTCATTAGGCACAATTCACTTGACTCTTTGAGTCATTTTACTTCTTTCTAAGGGGTTAGAGAGACATAATGTCCAATTTTTCTTATGCAATTCAAACAGTTTCTTCTTTTCAACTTTCCACACCTTTTCTTTTGCTTTCCTTGAATCCTGTTTTTATTCTTTTTCACATTGAGCATTCTTTTTATCTTTTGCTTTTATTTCTTTTTATTGCCTTTCCTTTTCTTAATTTTTTTCCTTGTACCATTTTGTTGCAATCCTCGTCTCCCCCCCCCCCCAGATTTATATTTTTGCAATGTGCTCTAGGAAAGATCGGGCGCCAAGAGAGGGTATCTTTTAGAACGGGTATAGGCTTGTAACATGGTTCTTGAAAGAAAAAGGACTAAGGCTCAAAACTAGGGATCATATCATTGGCAGGATATGGAATTTGTTCAACTATCATTTGGATTAAGGAGAGCCTATAGTCACTTATCAAGTCAAATTTCACTTAAGATTTCGCCTCAACAAACGTTCAGGCAAGTTCTAGGCCATTGTCTTAGGACTTGGACTCGCAATTCAATTACTCACCACACAAGCTAGGGGATTGCTAAATACATGGAGTCGAGGGCCCACAATGACCTTAGTTACGATTCGAGCACACACTGGTTCGAAAAACCATTTGATGATTGTCAGTCAACACGAGAGTCTCAAGGTTACGACTTTCACCATCCTTAACACAACATTTTGTATTTGGCTATAGGATCGAAAGCAAATGTGTTTGGCCCAAGTGAAGCTTTGCTTGAGGTACTCTTGACTAAAAACTATCAAAAACAAAAACAAAAACAAAAACAAAAACAAACCCTTAAGAAGGTTGTCACGCCATCTATCATTGGAAAGAGCCACCCAGTTCACATAATACTCCACCTTTGAAAAGAACCGTGGTATTAAGAAAACTAAAAGCTTATTAAAAGCGTCCAAAACAAAAAGCTACGAGCCTATATAAGAAGCTAAAAATGAAATTATTTTACGAAAATAGAAAATAAAATGAATATGTACAATAGGGAATAAATATACAATGGGGAAAGAATATATACAATGATGCAACTTTATATATAGACCAAATGAAAGATAAAAAGTGCGATAAAAGTAACTAAATGTAAGATTATATACAGACCAAATGTGAAAAATCAAGAAAGCATAAAAGTGTATCATATAAACAATCATCCAAAATAAAATGTAGGGCGCACCCCCTCAAATAAAAGCTGGCATTGTCCCCAATTCCAACTAAAACAAATAAGCACCAAAGAGTATATGGAAAGGATATGAAGACTCCCTAAGCATTGTTCGTCTGCATAGGATCATAAGTGGTCCCCGGGTCCTCTGTGTGCACGGGAACCTCAGACTAGTTCCCGGTATCCTACTGCTCAACTGCTGGGACTGGGGCCTGGACCTAGACAGGGTGTGAATCAAGTACATCTTGTGGCTGACTGGAGGAAGCCTCCGGTGTGTCCGCCATCTGGATGATGGCATCATCTGCTCACGGGATCATCCTTCTCCTCTTTGGAGGTCGTTGTGACTGGTCCTGCTATGGCTCTACTACTGGCATTGCTGCTGGAGTTGGGACCTCAAACAGTAAGTCTAAAGGCAGTTGGACTGCTTTAGTCTATCCACCTGTGCCCTAAGCTCCTTCACAGACTCCTTGGAAGCACGAGTCTTGCGCTGTTTCTTGTGCTCCCGAGCAAGCTCCTTGAGAGCCTTGCTGTGAGAATCTACTGCCTTTGAGAGGGCAGCCTGAGAATCAAGGATCTTCTTCTGGTTGGTAAGAATCTCGATAGACTAGGGCACCTAGGTTGGCTGAGGAGCCGACTGAGCTGTAATGGTAGCATTCTAGGTGGGAAACTTGGACGAAGTAGTAAACATCCAGTTTTTCTGACTCTGAAGCGTCTGACTCAGTCGATGGGCAGTGATGGGATGGGCCCTGGTAGATGGAATCTTTGGGCTAGATGAGATGGAAGAACTTGGAGGCGTCTCAACAGTAGTGGAGGCAGGCTCAGTTGAAGCCTCTACCAAAACTGACTCTTCAGACTGGCCAGTTGGGGCAGAAGCAAGTGCCTTGTAGCTCTTGTCCTTGGGGCTGTCAGTCCCCCTCACACTATACCATTAGAAAGGAACTGTAGCCTTTACCTTGATGTCAAACCGCCTCTTTTCTACCTTCAAATCTCTAAAGTACATGGTCAGCGTGTTAGGGAAAGGGTAGTTCCTATCATCCTCAGTACCAACAAGAGAAATGCCTTGGGACATCACATTCCCTGGATTGATGGGTTACCCTGCCATGATGGAAGCAACTAGTATGGCCCGGTGAAGAGGGAGATCTGGTCATGGGTGGTGGGATCTATTCTGCTACACACTAATGTCTCCCAACCCCGCACCTCAAAGTTGAGGGTCCTCCAATGTATTTTGACTCCAATGGTCAACTAACGGTAGCAGTACTTGGGACTTCCATGTATGAAGCTAACCACGGATGAACCTCCTCGCCCATTGCCAACTTTTCCATATAAAGGGGCTCATCCTCGTCATTGAACCCCAAATAGTCATTTAGCGACTTCCCATCGAATAATACCTTTTTGTTTTGAACCTTGGTCACTTTGGAACCCTTGATGATATGGGTCACATTAAGTAAAACTCCTTGACCAAGTATTCATTTGCCTCCAAACAGTCATCTAAAAAGTGCTCCCACCCTACTCTCGTCTTGAACTCTCTCTGCATATTTGGGTTATGGGGTAGAAGGTCTCTATCTATGAAGCTCCTCTCTAAAATTAGCTTTCTTAGTGGCACCATTCCCTAAGTTTGTGGAACACCACCTGGCTGACGAATCTATCCTCCCAAGCTGTGGGATTTCTAGTCCTGGCAATTCAGCAAACCTGAGGCTCACCACCCTCATGTACCTCCTCATCTCCCTTATCACCTCCGCCTGCACTCTCCCGGAACTGAAGCCATAGGGGAGGTGGAGTACTCACCGCTTCCGTCTACTGAGCCCTCAGACGATTCAGTTTGGATATGATTTGCTGCTTGGGCAGTGGGTGATAGTGGAGGAGAATCATCAGTCAATTCGAATTTGGAGAAACTGAGTCGGAAGAGATGTCTTGGGTGGAACATACTCACTCCCTGATTGATCACAGGCTCTATCAACTGCCTTGATTACATTTCTCCTTTTCTTTATGTTTTGTTTGGCCTAGGGAGTGAGTGTAACCAATCTTTGCTTCCCTCCCCGGGAGGAATCACCTCGGACGGGTTGTTTTGCGCCTTTACCTTGTTGTTTAACCTTTGTCTTCAAGCACAAACATCTAACTTTGTTAGTATAAATAGAAGCACTGAAACATATGTGCATAATGAATTGCTGAACAGAAACAGACAGTTGCGGACATAGTTTCAGAAATAGTGTAGTGAGGACAACACAAAAAGAAGTGCGGTCGCATTGGGGCCACTGCGGATCGCACAAAAGTAACCTCGGTCCGCACTATGTTTGGACTACTTTGACACACCCTCTGAATCTGACCATCGCGGACTGCACAAAATAGCATCGCAGGCCACGGTGGGCCAGTGCGGTCCGCACAAAATGTAGTGCGGCTGCACTTGGCTTAAGGTCACCTTGCATAAATTCATCACCGCGGTCTGCACAAAGTTGACTAGGGACTGCACTAAGACACCGCGGACCACACAAGATTGACCGCGGTCCACGGAGGGTGCCCACGTATGGCACTGAGTCAGGGTTCTTGGATATTGCATTTTAGTTCATATTTTCACCTAGATATTGTCCCTACTCAATTACCCAATTAATTATGCTCACCAAGTACACAAAAAATAACATTAAGCTAAACTATCCTAACAATTGAAGAAATACGCAAATGAAGAAGAAGCTACGGGCTAATGGAAATGAAATGAAAATGAAATTACAAAATTAAGCAAAGAGAAATGAGTAAAATGCTACCAAATGTGGAGATGAAATGTAATTACTCAATCTAAGAAATATTTACAGTCAAATTAGAGGATGAACATTAGTTTTAGGGTCTCTGAGAATTAATTCGAAAAGGGTAACAGGAGACCCTTGTGGTCTATTTATAAAGAAATTCGTGGGATCCATTCTTACCTAACAGCACGGCTGTCACACCTCCTTTTCTACTACACCGCAAGGGCATAAAGGACAATCGGAACGGGATTTAGTTTAATAATTATTCAGAGTCACCACTTGGGAGATTAATGGTGTCCCAAGTCACTAGTTCAATCCCGAACAGAGGAAAAGTATGAATCTCTTACAGTCTGCGAACCAAAAATCCGAGTAAGGAATTCTGTTAACCCTGGAGAAGGTGTTAGGCATTCCCGGGTTTCGTGGTTCTAGCACGGTCGCTTAACTGTTGCATTTGATTTTATCGTTTTTTAATACATGCTAGCTTATGTTCCTTTTATTCATAAACCGCTTTTTATCATTGTTTATTTTAAAAGAATTGCGACATCATGCAAATGTGTTTCGAACCACGTCGCAATCAATGCATCCGTGGTTGTCAACACATTTCGACTTTGCCGAGATTTGAATTTGGGTCGCGTCAATGCATACCCGATTTTAAGGAAGTAATTTAATTAAATCGCGCCTAAAGATTCTAACATAATATTTTTTTGGGGAAGGCCGTGAAGTTAGCTAAATGGCCCTCCTAGATTCTAATTATTTTTAATAACCAATATTGAGGGCCCCACATTTGTTTATTTTTGTTCGGTGAGGCTGGTCTCATCTTGTAAACCTTTTTTCTATCATTATTTATTTTATAATAATTACGATATCGTGAAAATGCTTTTTGAACCCCGTCGTAATCAATGCGCCCGTGATTGTAAATACATTTCGACTCATCGAGATTTTGATTTGGGTCGCATCAATGCGCACCCGAGTTTAAGAAAGTAATTCAATTAAATTATGCCTAAAGATTCTAACATAATATTATTTTGGGGAATGTCGTGAAATTCACTAAACGACCCTCCCAAATTCTAAGTATATTAATAGCCAATTATTGAGGGCCTCGTATTTGTAGTTTCATTTGGCTAGGCTCATCTCATTATTTTATTGAAAGGCCAAACTAGAAATGGCTACGATTTTCTATTTTTATTTTTTTCTAGTAAAGAAATAAAAACCTGATTAATTACGAATTGCATTATATCAAGGCAACCTAAGAATCACATTTTTAGCCCAAACCGGCCTGCACGATAGGCTGTGATACGGCCCAATTGCTCAGCCCCAGTGTCAATGAAAGATGGTCCCGGCGGCTCTGACGCCCAGCCCGGGACCGAGTCCCCACGAGACCAATTCAACGCGAGGGAGCTCTTATTCTCACACCAACTGGATTTGGGATTTCTACTCAAATACTTGAGTACACTTTAGCAAGGTCAGTGATAATAAATTATTACTAATTAAGATTAACAAGCTAACTCATAAAAAAGCCCACAATTATTAAATTCTAACACTAATGATGGATATTGATTTCACGTGATGTGAATATACTTCAAATATATTTAACAGCTCAATAACCTATTCAAATGAACCAAGCCCATTGAACAAACTACGTGATTTATCTACATGGTATTCGAACAAATTAACAAATCAGATTCCAAAACAGTATATCCATTTTTGGGCTGGACATTGAGCAAAGGCTTGTATACAACTTCAATTTTTAACTAACATTACACAAATATTTTCGAAACCTCATTTTTGCTTCTAATTTTAAAATTTAAAACGTAAATCAAGCATATTAAATTGCATCATAGCTAAAGTCAAACCAAATTAACAGTCCAATTACTCACAGAACAGAAACGTTGAACTAATATAATTGTAAATTACAAACAACCTTCACATTTAACATGGATCTGTGCATATTTTCATTTTAACTTAATGAGTTACATCAGTGAGATTCAAGGCAGTGTACCTGGAGATTGGAATTCAAATTAGAAGAAGAAGAGATCAGCTAAGCAATGCAACAGTAACAACAGTCAACTCAACTGATCAGGGAGATTGTAAAAACCAAACAACTTCAAAGCTATCAACCACAAATCGCTTGAAACACACGTAAATAGACTCGAAATGCTCCATAATACCGCAACAACTCAAAACTCAATCAAAACCATTTGAATTGAACCCAAAGCTACTTGGAATTAGCTAGAAAAACTCTGAATTCAACAACATGATCACACCAGCCCAAAATAACTTCCATCGAACCTAAATTTCAAACTAGCTATGAGAGTACTTTCTGAATTTTTTTTTGTTTTATAGAGATCTTCTATTGTTTTTTTTTTGGTTTTTATTTTGATGAAAGCTAAAATATAAAGGAATTTGGATCTGAAATTTGATTTTTTAGATTTGTGAATTTGAGGAGTATTTTATTTTTAGAGGTTCCAAACATGTGTGCTAAGGCATTGACATGCCCTTTTATAGGCAAAAATGAGGGCAGCCCTCAGATTTTAGTTTTCAAACTTAGTCCTTTTTTAATTTTTATTTTTGCTTACATGTCCCTTATTTCCTAACTTGGTTACCCAAGTAACTACTACCAAAATTATTAAAACATACACTAAAGCCCTATTTGGAATGTCCTAGAAGGTTCTATCTTCATCTATCCTATTGTTGTACCATTGTAAATACTTATACCACCCTTACTTGAAATTTAGAATTACCATATCTTAACAAACTGAACCATTTCCAATGCCCAAACTACCCTTGAAAATCCCCTGAAATTATTAATACTAAATAAAACCCTATCAGCTATATCTAACACAATCAATGAACCAAGAACAATCCAAGAACACTTACTAATCAAAAACATAAACCAACTGACTTCTGACCAACAGCTTGAACACTTTTGATTCAGAACACAAAATCAAACCATTAAACCTAATTAACTGTAATTTAAAGAATTACAACCAAACTATCAAACCATTATTACCATAAGCAAAGCAGGCACATTAAACTAACAGAAAATCCAACTAAACTACAATTAATCGCTTTAACTAATTGAGCTGACACTTAAACAGTTAAACTAACAGAGGTAAAATAGAAATCTAATCAGAATTAAACTAACCAAATCATAACAGCATAGAAATTAAAACTAAGACTAACTATCAACAAAACACGAATTGCATTAATAAAAAAACGAGGACTCACGAGAACAAAACAAAGTAGTACTAAAATTGAGAAGAAAAACATACTAACTTTCGAACTTCAACCTGACTGGCTTCTCGAGGTTGGTCCTCAGTTGAGGTTATGTGTTTATCTTGCTAGAATAAACAAATAGCCTTAACTAAAAAAACCTCTCGAATACTTGAAAACCCGGATAGATTTCTTCAGACTTTGTATTCATGATTCGTGGGATTCCATCTAGATGCGAAGAACTCTAGCTTGAAATTCGGACTGAGGAGGTCGTGAACAGCCTAGGGTGTTAATTTGGGACTTGGACAACATTGTGTCTTGGCCAGAGTATTTCAATTTAAGATTCGATGGCCTGGGGTGGGATTCGATAAAAACAGAGTTGGGGGTTGGAAAGAGGACAGAAAGAGGGTTCTAAGGGTGTAAATTTCAAGGGATTTAGAGACATGCCGCCATCGGAGGAGATTTCTGACCGGCGGCAGACGGCGGAGACGATGGAGTATTCTCTGAAGCTTATTAGAGATGAGACGCAGGGGGGTGGGGGATTTAGGACGGTGTTATACTAACAAACATAGGACAATCTCTCCCATTCGATTAAAAATCAAGGGCCACGAATTAAGTAGAGGAACTACGTCGTTTTGGATTCCAAGGGGCAGATCGTGTATTGGCATCTGGGCTTGGGTCTGGTCTGGCTACTAGGGTTATTGGTTTGTGTTAAGCAAAATGGGCCCAATTTCAATAAGCAGCCCTTTCTTTTGCTTGGTCTCTTTTCTTAATTTTTCCTTCTTTGTGTATTTTCACCTTATTTTTGTATTTGCTTTTGATTTTATAAAGATTGCAAAAATTAAAAATAACAAATAAACTAAACAAATAAAGCCCAAAATTACTTTAGAAATATTATCGTAACGATTTCACAATTAAAACAATAAAAATGCAAAAGTGAACTATTTTTGTTATTTTCTTCATATTTTCTTTTAAAATAAATTATCTCCTAATTAATACTAAAATAATAAATTAAATCCTAAACAAATTCCAAGCGTATCTTTTTTTTCCCCTATGAATTATAATGCACAAATAAAAAGCAACAATTATGAAAATTGACACAAAATTCACAAAATTATAAAAATAAGGAAAAATCTTTTTTGTTTGAATTTTGTGGAAATAATTCATATATAGGAAAAAGATCACGTGCTCACAGCTGCCCCTCTTTGCTAGAAAACACGGAGAGTTTTCGTGCTAAGATAAGTGAGCGAATACGAGAGATTTTTGACCGTTTTGAAAATTTTGTGTGAAGCATTTTGAAATACTTGACTGCACCCTGCCTCAGAGGTTGTCTACATAACCTGGGCTTAACAGGAATCAGGTCAGTGTAGTTTGGGAGTGTTTGGTAGCAGGGACTACTAGGAGCTATGATTTCATTGCGCTTGCTGCTGCTACTGCTTGCTGACCTTCCTTATTTCACCTATCAAAATAAATGAAGCTAGACTAAGGTATGAACTTTGAATTACAAAATTCCTATCTAAAATCTTCAAACTTTCATCTTGTACTTCCTTGTTGTCTTGTTATCTTGTGTTTTCTTGGTGAAATCCATTGTCGTTTCTTTGACTCGCTGACTGCGATGTGTTTCTTCTCTCCAAATTGATGAACTTGAATGTATTCCTTTGTTATCTAGGCGGGTCCTAATTGTTGGACTTGAAATTGAATGTATTCCTCTGTTATTTAGGGGAGCTCCTGATTGCGGAACTTGAAATGGAATACATTCCCCTATTATCCAGGCGGTCTCCTGACTTCACAAAATAGGCAAAACAAAAAAAACTTTCTACCCCAGTTTGGAAACTAGGTACATGTTACCAGATATTAATAAGAATATGGATAGAACTTGACTTGAAATACTTCTATTATACAGGCGGGCTCCTCACTTCCGAAACTTGAATTGTATACCTCTACTCTTCAAGAGGGTTCCTGACTTTAAAGACAAAGAAATCGATGTAAAACGATAATTTGAATTGTATCACCTGTGTTCTTCAAGCGGGCTCCTTATTGCTGAAATTTGAATTGTATGTCTCTATTCTCCAGGCGGACTCCTGAACTCAACTACAACTTGGATATAAATACCTCCATTCTCCAGGCGGGCTCCTGACTTCAACTACAACTTCAAATATAACAACCTCCATTCTCCAGGCGGGCTCCTAACTTCAACTACAACTTGAATATAAACACCTCCATTCTCCTGGAGGGCTCCTGAATTAGACTACAACTTATAATATAACAACTTCCATTCTCCAGGGGGGCTCCTGACTTCACAAAATAAACAAAACAAAGAAAACTTTCTGCCCCAGTTTGGAAAACTGGGTACATGTTATCGCACATTAATAAGAATTAAAACTAAATCTTGAATTGTAATACCTCTGTTCTACAGGCGGGCTCCTGACTTCAAAACTTTAATGTATTCCTCTATTCTTCAGGTGGACTCTTGACTTCAACAAAACATATGAAAACAAGGAAATTTTTCTGCCCCCGTTTAGAAAACTGGGCCCAGGGGTGAGTGTTATTGAGTCATATACCAACTACTACTAACAATTTGAAAGCCAGGTCCTATTATCCAGGGGTTTTTTACAACTCCTAACAATTACGATCCTAAGTCATATATTCCACAAGTATTACTTCACTACATCATGTACTCTACAAGGATTTTTTAGACACATCCTATTATCCAGGTAAGGCCCTGACAACTCCTACTTTGAATTTTATCTTAAACATGCAAACTTTGGGACCAACTTACAATTCCCTATATTATTCTTCATTATCTTGTATTTTAATCATACCACACTTGCGGTCAAACCTGATTACTGCTTGCTTTTCTTTTATGGAGAATTCCTCCTGAACAACCAACTTTTTTACCCTGGTTTCAATCAATGAAAATTTCGTCAGTTTAAATTGGTGGTTAGTTGATGGCATTATTACTGAACAATCCTTCCACTGCCTTGCTTTGTGTTGACTAACTTCCTCAAACTGACCCAAAACCGCTTGACTTTCTGACCGACTTTCAAATTCCCCAATCCCTGACAACCTGCATGCTTCTGTACCCGTGCTATTGTTTCACTTTTCCAACCCTTTTTTACTTGACCCTTTACATTTCCCACAACATTTCCCAATACTCCACCGATGAAACTTCCGGCGACTTCCCCTATTCCATCTTATATCACATTGTTGTCGACATGCTCTGACCACTTTATGTTTTACCATTTAAAAAGCTAGCAGCGAGCTTTGCAATCCTTTCCCTCTTGCTTTGAACAAAACTGACATTGTAACATTTTAGATAGACAAAACACCCAAAAGAAAATGAAAATTGAAATGCAATGATTTTATGAGTTAAGGATAAGAAGAATCCAAAATCGGATGATTGTTATAAGGAAAAAGAAGAGAAACTTATCTGACCGGAACAACTGAATCCAATGATCATGACATGCATTTCGGACTAACTGGCCCAATTGGTCCAACTAACCGGCTTTCAATTGCCATACTTTATTGCCCCAGACTTTCCATCATTTGACTACTCCGACCAAACCTTAACCTTGTTTAATTTGCGATGCCTCGAAATAGTTTTTCACCAACCGACCTTTCTCAGTTAGCCATTTCTCAACTCACTGTCGCCTCAAGGTGCCCGTGAGGGTTTTCACCACTAAGACTCTCTCGTTTTATTTTTCTCAACTCTCTCATTTTTATTTTTTATTTTTTGCTTGAACCGAAGTGTTTCCACTTCCATGAATTAACGCTACCTGCTCGACTTGGCATTTTTCAAAAATTGATCAGAAGGTCTTTCTTTTGACCTTAATGTAGGCTTTTGGATGGGTTAGAAAGAAGGGTATAAAAGGCTCAAAATAATTCCAAAATGGGTTAAAACTACAACTTTCGAAATGCAATTTCTCACAACAAAGTGAAACTTATGCCCCAGTTTCTTGCTCGGGGACTTTCAGATTTTTATTTTGGTATGACTGAACCTCGGAGTAAGGCTGCCTATGTACCCTTTCAGGATAAAGTCAAACGTAGTTCACTTTATGGTAATTACCTTTGTTGTGATTGTTTTCTTCTTCTCTTTTTTTCTTCTTTTTTTCTTTCTTTTCACTGTTTTCTTTCTTTTCTTTTCTTTTCTTTTCTTTTCCTGTTTCGTTTCTTTTATTTTCTCTTCTTTTCTTTATGTGCGGTGCCTGAGTTTCTTGATCGTGCCGTTGTGATTCCGAAAGAGGGGTATGAAAAATAAGTAAGGATCAAAGGGGATAAAAAAGGATAAAGTTTTTGGATAGCTGAACAAAAAACTTTCGTCATTTCAATCTTTAAAATATGCCAAATACAAACAGATACATTCAGAAATAAAGAAATCATACATAATATTTCTTGTCTGCATCGGAATTGATGGCCATTTCTACACATTTTCCTTCTACATCTATCAAATATAGTACACCATTAGACAACACTCTGATTACCAAAAATGGCCCCTGCCAGTTTGGGGCGAACTTTCCATTTGCTTCAGCCCAATGAGGCAAAATTCGCCTCAGTACTAACTGTCCAACTTCGAACTTCCTCGGACGCACTTTCTTGTTGTATGCTCTTGCCATTATTCGTTGGTACAGTTGACCATGACACAATGATGCCAACCTCTTCTCGTCAATCAAACTCAACTGCTCAATGCGGCTCTTCACCCATTCATCATCATCGATCTCAGCCTCTGCGATGATTTGTAGAGATGGTATTTCCACCTCTGTGGGTATTACAGCCTTGGTGCCATACACCAATGAATGAAGAGGTCGCTCGCACTGAAGTACAAACAATGTGCGGTATCCTAACAATATAAAAGGCAACTTTCCATGCCACTGTCTCGAACCTTCCACCATCTTCCGCGATATTTTCTTTATATTCTTATTAGCCACCTCAACCGCACCATTGGCCTTAGGGCGGTATGGAGTATAATTCCTATGGGTAATCTTGAATTGCTCACATGTTTCCTTCATCAAATGATTCTTGAGGTTTTCCCCATTGTTTGTAATGATCACTTTTAGTATCCCAAATCGGAAGATAATGTTCGAATGTACAAAATCCACCACAGCTTTCTTGATTACAGATTTGAATGTTTTAGCTTCTATCCACTTGGCAAAATAATCTATAGCTACCAAAATAAACATGTACCCGTTTGGCGCTGCTGGTTCGATTGGCCCAATAAGATCCATGCCCCATGCAACAAAAGGCCATGGTGCGGACACCATATGTAGTTCTGATGGCGGAGAATGAATCAAATCTCCATGCACTTGGCACTGATGACATTTATGTACAAAACCGATACAATATTGCTTCATAGTAAGCCAATAATAACCTGCCCGTAGGATCTTTTTTGACAAAACATGTCCGCTCATATGCGGTCTAAAGAGTCTCGAATGTACCTCAGTCATGATAGATGTGGCCTACCTCGCATCCATGCCCCTCAATAGTCCGAGATCTGGGGTTCTTTTATATAACACTCCTCCACTAATGAAAAACCCGCTTTCCAATAGCCGAATCGTTCTTTTCTTATCATCGGTGGCCTATACAGGTATACCCCCATTCTGATATATTCCATGATGTCGTGAAACCATAGCTCGCTGTCAAGTTCCTCTTCTACCACATTATAATAAGCATGCTGATCACGGACCTGAATCTGCAACGGGTCTATATAAGCCTTGTCCGGGTGATGTAACATTAACGCCAAAGTAGCCAAAGCATCGGCGACCTCATTATGAATCCCTTGAGTGTGCCTGAATTCTACAAATGGGAACCATTGACAAAGCTCATGCAAACATTGTCGATACAGTATATGCTTTAAATCACCTATTTCCCATTCTCCTTGAATTTGGTGTACCAGTAAGTCCGAGTCACACATGACCAAGACTTCCCGGACACCCATATCTACAGCTAATCTCAATCCCAAGATACACGCCTTATATTCTGCCATATGTTTCGTACAATAGAAACAAAGCTGAGCTGTAACAGGGAATGTTGATCTGTTTTAGAAATAAATACAGCTCATATTCCCACGCCTTTCATATTCGCAGCCCCATCAAAGAAGAGATTCCATCTCGACTTCTCAACTTGTTCCAATTCATCATTGCGCATTACCTCTTCATAAGGGAAATAAGTTTTCAACGGTTCATAAATTTCATCGACTAGATTCTTAGCCAAATGATCAGCTAATGATGTGCTTTCATCGTAGTCCGTGTCACATAGATAATATCGAACTCTGTAAGTAGGATTTGCCACTTTGCAATCCTCCCTATGGGCATAGGCTTCTGAAAAATATACTTCAATGGGTCCAAGCGAGATATGAGGTAAGTAGTGTAGGACAACATATAATGTTTCAGCTTCTGTGCCACCAAAGTTAGGGCGCAATACATCCTCTACAGATGAGTATACTTAACCTCGTAAGATTTGAACTTCTTGCTGAGATAATAGATAGTCTGCTCCTTCCTACCTGTAACATCATGTTGCCCCAATATACAACCGAATGAATTATCCAAAACCGTCAGATATAGAATCAAAGGCCTCCCCGGTTCTAGCGGGACCAACACGGGTGGGTTTGATAAATACCCCTTTATCTTATCAAAAGCCTCCTAGCATTCTTCAGTCCATTTGGCTGCAACATCTTTCTTTACAAATTTAAAAATCGGCTCACAAGTTGTCGTGAGCTGAGCAATGAATCTACTAATATAATTTAATCTTCCCAACAAACTCATCACCTCAGTTTTGTTTCTTGGAGGCGGCAATTCCTGAATAGCTTTGATCTTCCACGGGTCTAGTTCAATACCCTGACGGCTGACTACAAATCCCAACAACTTCCCAGATGGCACCCCGAAAGCACATTTTGCAGGATTGATCTTAAGATTGTACCTGCGAAGCCTTTAAAAGAACTTTCTCAAATCCATGACATGGTCGGACTATTTTCTAGACTTCATGATCACATCATCCACGTACATCTCGATTTCCTTATGTATCATATAATTGAATATTGTTATTATGTCCCTCATATAAGTTGACCCACCATTTTTCAAACCAAATGACATAACTCGATAATAGTACGTTCCCCACGGCGTGATGAATGCAGTCTTTTCTGCATCTTTCTTGTCCATTAGAATCTGATGATAACCCGCGTAACAATCTACAAAAGAAGCAATCTCATGTTTGGCACAATTGTCAATTAGTATGTGGATATTTGGCAGTGGAAAATTGTCTTTTGGACTCGCCTTGTTAAGATCCCAATAATCGACACACACCCTGGTCTTCCCATATTTCTTCGGCATATGCACAACATTAGCTAACCAGGTGGGATACTGTGTAACCCGAATGACCTTTGCATCAAACTGCTTGGTAATCTCTTCCTTGATCTTTACACTTATATCCGTTTTGAACTTTCTCAACTTCTGCTTGACAGGGGGGAGTGCCGGATCAGTGGCTAATTTGTGAACCACTAAATCGGTACTTAGACCCCGATATATCATCATACAACCATGCAAAAACATCCTTGTATTCGAACAATGCTTTAATTATCTTCTCTTTGAGTTGTCGCTCCAGATAAACACTTATTTTAGTTTCACGAACATTTTCTTGGTCCTCTAGATTAACTGCTTCTGTGTCATTTAAGTTCGGTTTGGGTTTCTCTTCAAGTGACTTAATTCTTTACTAATTTCCTAATAGGCCTTGTCATCATCACATTCCACTTCATCATCACACTCGATTTCTTGTATTATTATTTCTGAGTTAGATCGGTTTTTAAAACTGGGTCGCAGATTCCTCATACATGTTGTGTTATTGATATTAGCATAAAAAGAACTCTAGAGAAAAGAAAAGAAAAATTAATTTTAGCAGAGCAATATAATAGTACCATACACGGCGCACAATAGCAAGGTCGGAAATGGCCAGACGCCGGCGTAATGCAGCTCCGACGACCACAATAACTCATCCTCAGCTCGTCACCCCTGCTCACGTTGTCACTACGACACTCGAACCCCTGACATTTGGGAACTTCCTCCCACAGAAGTACCAATCACCAGTGAGTATACATGCAGAGGTTGAAGAAGCTAACAATACACTTACGAAGGGTAATGAAGAGTTGATTAACTCGATTGCGAGGAGATTAGAATTTTCTGAAGTGAATGAACCTGCTAAATCAGTACAAACTGCTGCTGAAGTTGTCAGAGGTAATCGAGATGCACATATGGGTAAGGTACTCTCATTTGTTCCTCCTTCTGATTGTAATGGGAAAAAAGTTGTGAAGATTAATGAGGAAGACCTTAAACCTCAGATGGATTACTGGCAGAATGCACTGATTGGATTTGTAATAGGTGATAATCCCAGTGAGAGGAATATGGAAAGCTTTGTCATGCATGTATGGAACTTTGTTGCTAAACCTCAAGTTTTAATGCATGCTGAAGGCTACTGTATTTTTCGTTTTAATTACACTGAGGATAGAGATCTGGTGTTGCAATCAGGGCCTTACACCTATAGAAATAAGCCGATGGTTTTAAAGCCCCGGGAGGTTGATTTTGATTTTCATAATAATGTTCTTAGCACTGGTTCCAATTTGGATTAGATTTCCTGGCCTTCCAGTGGGCTACTGGTCTACTGAAGTTTTAAGTAAAATGGCCAGTGCAATTGGTAAGCCATTATACACTGATAAATTCACTGCACATTATGAGAAGATCTCATTTGCCAGAGTTTTAGTTTAAGTAGATGCTGCTTATCCTTTGCCTGACCAATTGGAAATTGAGACTCCTTATGGTTCAAAAATCCAGACAGTTGAGTATGACTGGAAGCCTTGCTTTTGCAACCATTGTTTGAAGTTTGGGCATGACATCTTTGACTGCTGGTATTCTGCTGAGAACAATGAACATAAGGAAGTGAAACAGCTGGATAAACTACCTAGGCAGAAAGGAAAGGGCAAACAGCTAGGTAAAACAGAATGGCAGGTCAAACAAACTGTAGCAGAGGTACAGGTAACTCATGAGGAAGCTGTAACAGATAAAGTGCTGGGAAATCAGATAGTGCAGGAATCTAGTAGAATAGATGAGAGCCTATCCAATTCTCAGCAGATTGCACTGACTGAGGCTGTGTGTCAAGGGGTGCTTGTTACTACAGGTAATGGAGTTACTGACCAAATGGTTGACAACTATGACAAGGGAAAGGCAACAATGAATGTGGAGAGTAATAGGGTCCAACAGATTGATCCAGGACCCTCTTATACAGGTTCCCCTTCCCTTCTATGATTATAGCTACTTGGAATTTTAGGGGCCTTAACCAGCCCCATAGACAGAAGGAACTGAAAATTTTCCTTGCTGTAAATAAAGTAGATGTCATGGGAGTAGTAGAAACTAGAGTAAAGGAGCACAAAGCCAAGAAAATACTGGACAAGGTGGCCAAGGATTGGAAGGTGCAACGCAATTATTCTAAGGCTACTAATGGAAGAATCTGGTTACTGTGGAAGTCTTACATTCAAGTACATATCTCTTCTATTACAGATCAACTTATTCACTGTTTTATTGATGACACAAGAACACAAATCAAAATCCAATTTAGTGTTATATATGGTCACAATACTGCACCTCTCAGAGTTCAACTGTGGCATGATCTCAGAGCTATACATGGTTCCAATCAAGATGCTTGGCTAATTAGTGGTGACTTTAACTGTGTCCTTAACTCTAAGGACAGAATTGGTTCCTTAGTTACTGAGGCTGAAGTGAAAGATTTCAAAGATACAATGTCTGATTTACAACTTACTGCTTTAAGAGCTACAGGTTGGCATTATACTTGGACTAATAAGCAAGATGCTGATACTAGAGTATATAGCAAGATAGACTGGGCACTGGGCAATTATCAATGGCTGCAGCAGTTTGGACACTTGGAAGCTGACTACATGAATCCATTGGTCTCTGATCATTCCCCAATTCTGGTTAAATTTGGTGATTATAAACCACTGCATCCTAAACCTTTTAGGCTATACAATGTTGTTATGGAACATGTTCAATTTCATGACATTGTTAAACAAGTTTGGGAGCAGGATTATATAGGCTCACCAATGCAGCAGATTTAGAGTAAATTGAAGGCAATGAAGCAGCAACTCAAAGGTATAAATAACCGCATGGCAACCTACAAACAGCAGATTGTTCAGGCAAGGGAAAGTCTTGGCAGTATCCAGGTGCAGCTGCAAAGTAACCCTCTCTCACAGGAATTGATAAATGATGAAAGAGATATACTACAAGAGCTTGAGAAACGGAACAGTGTGGAGGAACAAATAATGAGGCAGAAATCCAAAGCTCTATGGATTGAATGTGGTGATGCAAATACTAAGTATTTTCATGCACAATGGAGGATCAGGACAGGCCAAAATAATATCACTTCTATTTATACTGGCACAGGTATAAAACTAACAGATCCTCTAGCTGTGGAACAGGAATTCCTGAAGGTGTTTCAATCATTAATGGGGGAGTATGCTCCTGAACTTCCCTGTGTAGATACCAACATTATGAAGGAAGGTAAATGCCTTACACTTGATCAGCAGAGAGCTCTT
Organism: Nicotiana benthamiana; assembly: GCA_034376525.1. Taxonomy (NCBI): domain Eukaryota; kingdom Viridiplantae; phylum Streptophyta; class Magnoliopsida; order Solanales; family Solanaceae; genus Nicotiana; species Nicotiana benthamiana. The sequence goes on along the minus strand of CM067337.1, from coordinate 20,633,193 downwards.
ATCAGACCAGTTACTATGGAGGAGATTACCGCAGGTATAACTGAAATGCCAAAGGATAAGGCTCCAGGAGTAGATGGCTTTCCTATTTAATTCTTTACTAAAAACTGGGAGGTGGTGCAAGAAGATATACTATCTGCTGCTGAGGAGTTCTTTGAAACCTGCCAAATGCCACATATGATTAATACCACTGCAATAGCCCTTGTGCCTAAAATTAAAACTCCTACCACTGTAAAGGATTTTAGACCTGTTGCATGCTGTACTACACTGTACAAAATCATATCTAAAGTCATTACCAGAAGGATGAAGGCTGTGATTGGAGAATTGATTGGGCCTGCCCAATCTGCATTTATTGAAGGAAGGGGTATTATGGATAACATCCTACTTAGCCATGAAGTTTTCAAAGGATATTCTAGGAAAGGTGTCTCTCCTAGATGTGTTCTTAAAGTGGACCTAAGGAAAGCATATGATACACTGGAATGGAGATTCCTGAAGCAGATTCTAATAGCCCTGGGATTTCCAGCCAAGTTTACTGCATGGATCATGGCTTGTGTCTCATCTGTCTCATACTCATTAGTAATGAATGGTGGCCTTACTAAACCATTCATTGCTAAGAGAGGCATAAGACAGGGGGATCCTATGTCACCTTATCTCTTTGTATTGGCCATGGAATATCTTAACAGATTACTCCAGCAGCTGCATAAAGATGAGAATTTTAATTTTCATCCTAGGTGCAGGAAGCTCAACATATCCCAGATATTGCACAGGACTTTTCTTCAATTCTCAGCAGCATCTGGCCTTCAGGCCAATGTAAGTAAAAGTGCAATCTATTTGGCTGGAGTTCCACTGGACATCAGAGAAGAGATTATTGTAGTTCTGGGATTCACTGAAGGACATCTCCCTTTCAGATATTTAGGTGTCCCTCTGGATTCAAAGAAGTTGGCTATTCATCACTATTTGCCTCTTATTGAGAAGATTACAGCTAGAGTCACTTGCTGGTTAGCTAAACTGTTATCTTATGCTGGCAGAACTCAACTGATTAAGTTAGTGATCTTTGGAATGCAGACTTACTGGGCTCAGGTGTTTGTTATACCCAAGAAAGTCTTGAAGACTATAGAAGCAATATGTAGAACTTATCTCTGGACTGGTAAAGCTACACTGTCCAGAAGAGCATTAGTTGCCTGGGACAAGGTATACGAACCTCTTTCTTCTGGTGGACTTAATATTCTGAGGTTGGATGTCTGGAACAAACCAGCCATAGTCAAATTATTATGGGATTTGGCTAGGAAAAAGGACTGTTTATGGGTCAGATGGGTGCATACTTATTATATCAAGAATAGGAATGTTGACACAGTTGCTGTACCAGCTACCACTTCTTGGGTGATCAAAAAGATTCTGGATAGTAGATCCTTGGTTATGGACAATGCTCAGTTTCAAGGTACTCTTACATGCAGGCTGCAAAGCATATGCAAGTTGGACAAGTTTCATATTCACAAACTGTATATTGCTCTGCTGCCTAGCTTCACTAAGGTTGCATGGAAAAACTTAATGCTTATTACAAATGTTCTTCCTAAGCACAAGTTTACTGTTTGGTTAGCTGCTCAGCACAAGCTTCCCACAGTTGATAGATTACAGATTATGGGCATACAAGTTCCAATACTGTGTGCATTCTATAAGCAGCATGTTGAGGATTTCAAGCACCTGTTTTTTGAATGTTATATCACCAATAGATTATAGGTGAGAATTTGTGTATGGCTGGGACACTCCAGGACCATTGGTTGCTGGGAAAATGAGGTACACTAGATTTGTAGCAAGGCTAGAAGCAAGCAATGGCAGAATGCTATCACAGCAGCAGCTTTTGTGACCACTACTGCTATCATCTGGAGGGAAAGGAACCATATTCATTTTGAAGGTGCAACTTTTGTAGAGGATTTGACATGTCGAGAAATTGCAACACTTCTACATCTTAAAGGCAGAAAATGCAAGAATTGGCAGACTGGATTGAGCAAGTTAAACTCTTACCCTTAGGTAGCTTACTTAGATGCATACTTGTGTATAGATAGTAATAGACAATAGCTTACTGGAGCAGTGTAGTAGTTAGTCCATACTACTGCCAATCTTGATACATTGTAAATATTTTTTGATATTAATGATATATGACAGTTTGATCAAAAAAAAAATTCAAACAAAATTAGGAATGAAGAAAGAAGAAGAATTGCATTTCATTAAATGTAAAGTTAACAGGGTTTTAACTCATCCAAACGGACGGAACACTGAAACTGAATCACAAACCCTGGAATAATCCAGGTGAACAAAAGAAAAACAAAACCCACTACCACGACTCCCTTCGAATTGGAAGAGGAGTAGCTTCCCAATTGTTGACATTTGCACGTGGTCCGATGTACTATATGTCTTCTTTGCTTGACCCTTCCCTTGCCTCAACCATGTTCACTTCAGCAAATATCCTCTCGAACACCTTATCCAAGTTCCCATCTACACCAATCAGTGAACCCGACACCTTTTCCAATAACTGCTTTCTGACACTCGGCCTGACGAAGGACCTGGACAGGCGTGGAATTGATTTAAGAAGAACCCAAGCTTTATTTTTCAATTTACAATCCCTTCTAACATCTGCCGATGTAGGATTGAACACTAACCCAAAGGTGTCCCGATTCTTGGGCAAAGAAACAGGTTGAACAATACCCTAAAGCTCAGCCCCCAGACCTTTCCCTGGCACGAACCTATTGCTTAACATTTCAGATACTACTATGACGATCGCAGCTGCCACCCTGGGACATGGAATGCTTTTACCATCCTACACCCTGTCCACGGGGATCGTGTCGAAGACTTGATAAACTCACGGCCCCTTATCATCATTAGTCTTTATAAAGGGCACGATGGCATCACATACAGCGCATGTGGGGTCTTCCCCATGTAACACGATTTCTTGTCTGTCCCACTCGAACTTGACCATTTGATGCAATGTGGAAGGAACTGCTTTGGCCGCGTGGATCCATGGCCGACCCAACAAATTATTATAAGATACTACAGTGTACAACACCTGAAATTCCATAGTGAACTCGACTGGGCCAATAGTCAATTCAAGTATAATATCCCCCATTGTGTATGTTTTACCTCCGTCGAACCCTCGAACACAAACACAAATTTTTGGATTCAATCATCATCAATCTTCAACTTGTTCAGTGTAGATAATGGACAAATATTGGCACTAGACCCATTATCAATCAATACCCGAGTAACTGTTTAATCTTTACACTTGACCGTCAAGTAGAGAGCTTATTGTGTTTTGTGCCCTCCATGGGCAATTCATTATCAGATAATGTTACCTCACCACAAAGATCTTGTTGGCAATTGTCTCAAGATGGTTGACTAAAATTTTGTCGGGCACATGAGTTTCATTCAATATCTTCATCAAAGCCCGGCGATGCTCGTCCGAGTGGATCAATAATGATAACAACGAGATCTGAGCCGGAGTTTGTCTCAGTTGTTCAACAATGGAATAATCATGTACTTTCATCTTTTTCAGATTCTCCTCCGCTTGTTCTTCTGTCACAACCTTCTTGACTAGTACTGGATTGTCTTTAGTGCCCCTAGCCTTTCTCAACTCTTCGGGGGAAAAACAACATCCCGACCGAGTTAACCCTTGTGTTTCACAACTCTCTTTCTCAGTTTCCTTTCCTTTGTATGTCACCACTACCTTTTCTTATTTCCAAGGCACGGTTTTGCTATTGACCATGGGTAATTGGACTACCAACTTTATGATAACCGGTTCTATGTAGGCCCCCTTCACAACAACCACGGGCACAGATGATGACCCTGGTACCACTAACTTGACGGGCTCTGGATTTTTTGTAGCAACAAACGGCCCTTTTCCCATTACCACCATCGGCTTATCTTTTATCTCTTTTGGCTGAACCACTTGTCTTGCACTAACTGTCTTTTCTTTGACCTTGGCTTCAGTAGAACGGATCATCATGACCGTCTGTGAGGGATTTTTAGGCTCTGTCCCTTTGTCTATCAGTTCAATCATATTGGCTTCATGATGCACAGGTAACTGGTTTTGATTGATGTTTAGAGCCTCCGAAGCATGTACTTCAATACGAAGATTGTCAATAAGTTCCTGCACCGCGTTTTTCAACTTCCAACATTTTTCAGTATCATGCCCTGGCATCTCTGAGCAATACTCACAGCTAACAGAATGGTCCAAGTTTCTGGGAGGGGGGTTTGGTGTTTTTGGATCAATTGGGGTCAACATTCCCAACTGTTTCAATCTATGGAAGAGAGTGGTGTAAGATTCTCCCAGCGGAGTAAATGTTTTCTGCTTCTGGGCCCTCTTACTTCTAAAAACTTGATTTTGGCAAAATCTAGCTCCTGGTCTATTAGTCTTGGGAGGTGGATATGTGTTTTGGGGAGCCGGTGCACGCCATTGCGTGTGCGCCGGAGGCTGAGTGTATGTCTGGGCGTGGTGGACAGAAAATTGTGGTTCTGGTGGCGAATAATAATATTGTGGTGGGAAATATGGGGTGTACTGGTAATTTAGGTGTGGGGTCTAGGTTGGTTGTAGTAGGGCGGAGGGTTGTTGGACCTGGACCAAGTACTAGCTTCAACTGTGGCAACTTCTTCCTTCTTCTTCTTCTTTCCGAGCACACCACCAGTACCGCTTTGGATGGCCCCGGTAGTTTCTTTCAATGCCAAATAACTCAAGATTTTGTTAGACTTCAATCCCTCTTCAATCATGGCTCCGATCTATACCACTTCATTAAATGATTTTCCAACGGACGTCACTAGATGACCAAAATAGATCGACTCCAATGTCTGCAAAAAGTAGTCTACCATATCACTCTCCCTCATTGGAGGATCAACTCTTGCTGCTCTTTCCCTCCAGCGGAAACTGAATTTTCTAAAACTCTCCCTGGGCTTCTTCTCCAACTTCAATAATGACAGACACTCGGGGACTATCTCAAGGTTATACTAAAATGGCCAATGAATGCTTGTGCCAAATCATCCCATGTATACCATCTGTCGGGGTCCTGTCTTGCGTACCATTCTAGTGCGGACCCGCTCAGGATTTGACCAAAATAGGCTATCAACAATTCATCCTTCTCCCCAGCTCCTCTAATTTTACTGCAGAAACCTCAGAGGTGGGCCACCGGGTCGCCATGTCCCTCGTACAAATCAAACTTGGGCATTTTGAAACCTGCGGGCAACTGGACATCAGGGAAAGGGCACAAATCTTTGTAAGTAACACTGACTTGGCTGCCTAAACCATGCATGTTCTTGAAGGATTGCTCTAGGCTTTTCACTTTACGAATCACTTCCTCCTGCTCCTCATTCTTAACTGGTTTCTCAACTTCTCCCTGGATCTCAAAATGGGGTGTATAGGTATATGGCTCAGGCACTTTGAAAGTGTGTTCGGGAGGGTAATATTGGGTGTTGTGAGCTTGGAATAGTGGCTCACTGGACGATCTTTGTAGTGTGGTTGGGGGAGGTGCCACAAAGACTGGAACCATGGGTGGAGGAGGGTTCTGTTTTAGTGGTGGAGCTGGAGGAGCATATGAAGTGGTACCATAGCCCTGGGTGTGATAGGGGAAGACTGAAGATGCATGGGGAGTGGTGGGCTCCTGAGCCTGGGCAAGTGGTGGGATGTAAGATGGATTAGCGGGGTATAATGGTGCTGGATGTCCCTGAGATCAAGCCTGATGCATTTCGGCAATTTGCGCTTTTAACTTCTGCATCTCTTCTTTCATAGCACCCACATCTGTTACCTCAACTTCATTTGTAGAGTCCACAATACTGATTTCTGAATCCTATCATGTCATGTTTATTTTACCTTTCGACTGGGTGTTGTACGGGTGAGTTGCCAGAACTTCCAATCAACTAACCACCTGCCTGTACTCACACATTTAGACAACCACTTTGTTAGTGATTAGGTTTTAACAGATTTGATAACCGCACATTGGCATGAATGCACTTATACAATTAATAATTTCTATTATGCATTTGCTCGATCGCATGCATCATCCCGACATTTCGTTCTTTGTTTATTTTTACCTTTCTTTCATTTTTCTCACATTAACCCTTTCTTGTCTTCCCGCTCTTTTTTCTTCTATCTATTTCTCTTTTCTTTCTTTCTCTTTATCTTTATTTTTTCTCTTTTCTTTCTCTCTCTCTCTCTCTCTCTTTCTCTGATTCTTTTTTTTTTCCTTTTTACGATTACAGTCGAATCTTATGGAGATTGCCTATGTATCATGACCCCACACAAATCAGACCAAGCGTAGTTCGTCAAAATAAGTGCAAATATAAAGGATGGAAATAATTTTTGGAATTTTCAATTTTCATTTCTAAAACAAACTATTACAAATTAAACACTTTTGCGGAATGAAAATAACATACGCAAACTAAAACCAAACACATACTCTAACACTACGGACATACTTGACGTGAAAAGACAACAGACAAACAATGACAGACTCAAAAATAGAAAACTACAGATACAGACTATACATACTCTAAAGCCTCAAATATAGGTGCCCACAAGGCATCGTTCGGCCTCGTCGCGGGCTTAGGATCCAAATCCCTTTCAAGTTTCTCTAATTCATTCATATTTCTCTTTACATAGATCATTACTGTTGGGACAAAAGTAGTATAGGTCATGTCTTCACAAACCCCGCATCTTCTGAAAATGGCACGAGCAATGGCTCTAATCATGTCTCTTGTTTGATTCTTTTCTATAAACAAGCATTTTATCTTATCACTGCATGTCTTTAATGCCTGAGAGTCCTGCAGGTGTTGATTTTGCAACTACTGCACTTCTACCTCCATTTGGGTCAACAGGTCGTAATAATATCCACTTTCAATTTCAAAATCTCTAGCTTGCTTAACCACTTTACCCTCAAGAGCAACCACCTATCTCTTTATATTGGCAACAATTTTTTCGTGGTCCCTTTTCAATTGATTCAAGTACTGGCGACGCTACTCTGTTCTTGTAGTCCACTGTGCTTTGAGCTCTACCATGAAATTCTCACACTTTTCTATTTCATCCTGACATTCCCTAACTTCATTTTCCAACCCTTTTATCAATCGCTCATCTGATCGACTCCTTGGATGTTTATCAGCGGCTATTCTCAATTGCGGGATTTGGGCCCTAAGCGCCTCATTTTCTCAAGCCAGTCTTTTCTTCTCACCCTGATCTGTGGCAACTTGCACACTGGTCTCAAATTTCAAACCTTCAACTTGTTGCTTCAGCTTACCAATTTCAGCTTGATAACATTCTTCCTTTGCTAACCAATCCCATTGTTCTAGTGATGATTCAGAAAAATCATGGACGTGGGGTCTTTTAGCTGGCCTCTGATGCTCAAGTTCTCTTTTGTACCATGCGAGGTATTCTGGCAACATTTCTCCTTTGGCCCAATCCTGCACACAAGTATCTGCTAGTAGATATTGACGTTCATTCCAAATCTCATGAACTTTTGCCTCGGGAAACTGCCCGTCTGGGCTAATCTCAATTATTTGAGCACTAAGATCTTCCTCCCGTGGTACTGTTTGGCATCTCGCGAGTTGTCTCAAAACCTCACATGGAGCATAAGGATGGATGCTCTTAAGTCCCATCAAAGAAAATGCGACCTAGCTGCTGGCATGTATATAATTTCTTCAACAGGAAACCATCCCAACGTCCATTGTATCTGACTGTTCTTGAGAGTCCGAAAGTACGATATCCATGTTGTTACTCTTTCAGGCAGACTAACCCAGTCAATTCTTGTATAAAACTCTCCTAAACAAGTTTTGTCAGACAAACCATAACTCTAGGGCTGGGAACGGTGGCATAGATGCTCGATCATCCACATTTGTAGCAACAAATTACACCCCTCGAATAAGTTGCCTCCGGCTTTGCAAGCAGTGAGAGCCCAGAAAATGTCAAACACAATCATAGGCGCAAGGGTGCTCTCATCTTGAGTAAGCAAGGTACTGACGATCTCGGCTACTTTTATATCAATATTCTCATCTTTCCTCGGGAACACCAAGAGGTCCAAAAAGGTTATCTTGAAATCCACCCATCTGTGCTCATCCCATTTTTGACAGTTATTATTAGCACAGCTTAATGTCCGGCTTGTTAAATCCTCCCAGGTGGACGTATCTGTCGTATACGAAGCGCACAGTGCAGAAGCCTTTTCCCAAATCTGGATTATGGACTGCCCTGGGTACCTTCAATGAATCTAAAAACCGATGCACCGTGATGGCTCTTGGAGCAACCAGATATGTTTCTCTTAGCGGAACCTTAGCATTTTTAATGTACCCGACTATTTTAAGCTCAAAATATGGGAAGTGTAAGACATTATGCGTCGGGTCCCAACAAGCGACCAATGCTCTTATAATATCACCTCGAGGTTTGCTGTCTAATAAACTCGTGGGACCCTTCAGATATTTCTTTACTTCGTCTTGCCCCTCTTTGGTTAAATCATTCCACCATAGTCGCAACTCCAAAGGGGGTTCTAGTCATTATTGAAAAGGGTTCATTTTGCACCGTGCTCATCCTGCACATTTATTAAGGTGATTAAGCAAAAAAAAACTTTTATTTGACTCCAAATAAAACTATCTATATTCTTTTACCAAATTTAAAAATGAAAGACTCAGTTTTCGAACACGGCCTCTCAGCACTTCGGGGATGAAGATTTTAAGGTTGTGAGAGTCAACGGTCGAAAAACAAAATTGACCGAAAATGGCCGTTTTGCAAAGTCAACCTTCCGACGTCCCTTTCGGGAACATTTGGCTATTTTTGACAAAACGGCCCTACTTGACTTATTTACAACTCTTTTATTTTTTTTCAAATTAAAATAAAAGAACTGTATTGCAAACACGGCTTCAATGCCTCGAGGACAAAAAGTTAAGGCTGTGAGGGTCGAAAAATGAAAACATGACCAAAGGTGGCTATTTACGCAAGGTTAGCCTTCCGACGTTCCATTTGGAAACATTTGGCTATTTCTGACAAAAACAGCATCACCCGACTTATTTATGACAAAAATTTAATTTTGACATTTTTTGGCTATTTTTGCAAAGGGGAGGTTGGACCCGATGAGGTTTGCGTACGTATCTCACACCCTGTGAGAATCAAACCATGCGTAGTTCGGGCAAAGACATAACTAATTTTGAAAACCAAAAATTTTTCCTCATTCTCTTTTAATTTTGAAAACCAAAAATCAAGACTCCTTTTTTTTCATTTTTCATGGCAAAAACAAACTACTGTTTCCATTTTTGAAAACAAAACAAAATAATAAAAGGAAAAACTCTTTTTCACACCGTTTTGCTTTTTGAGTAAAATATTTTCTAAAAATTTTGGTAGAGTTTCGACAGTACTTGGGCATTGGTTTTTTCAAAAATAATCAATTAACTCCCTAACTATTATTTCTCTCTTTTTCTCTTTTCTCTTTTTTCTCAAATTTTCAACATTCCCGAGATTCAGAAACCGGTCAACATGCAGGTTCGAAATAAATATATGTACATAGAAAGTAGGATGCATCAGGGTGGTTTTTTTTCATTTCAGGTTGCTAGCCCTAGATGTGTTAGATAATACGCTTAACGCTAGAGGGGGGTGAATAGCGTTATGATAAAAATTAGCGTAAACTTGCGGAATTTAAAAATTGAAGGAAATAAATAAGTGCGATAAGTAAATAAATTAGAACAAATGCACCGATGTATCCTGGTTCACCACAACCCGTGGCTAGTCCAGTCCCCGAGAGACTCTCTCGAGATTTCCACTAACTTGTTAAGCTTACGGGTGCTCAACAAACCGTAACAACTTGAGGACACAAGCCTCAACAACCTTTGCTCGGAGATACAACACTCCAAGACTTCAACCAAGGAAACACAAGTTCCTTCTTACAACACAAGGACTAACACTTCCCTTCAAGTGTACAAAAACACTTAGCACTTAAACAAGACACTCCTTTAAGAGTAGATATGAGTAAAAAGAATACGCTCAAGATCGCAACAACTTTCGACAAGAATTTGGCTCTCAAAAGCTTATGTAATGAATATAAAATGATAAGCAATAAAGTATGCAAGCTTTAGCAATTGTGTGATCAGTTGTTGTGTTTAGAAGACTGAATTGAAGCTGTATTTATAGTTGAAAAACTTTGTATTACCGTTGCCTAATTGCCAATTAAGAATTGCTGATTTTACTCTGTGACAATCGATTGTCAAATTACCACTATCGATTGTTTGCCAGTTCTTCCAAAAATCAATCCCAGATTTTACGCATAACAATCGATTATCTAAGATCAATAATCGATTACTGGCAACGTTCAAAAAATCATTTCCGAATTTTACTTAAAACAATCGATTGTTAGAAATCCACAATCGATTACTCAGCAACGTTCAAAAAATCCTTTCCAGATTTTAATTAAAACAATCGATTATAGGAAATCAATAATCGATTACCTGACGGTATTTGAAAACATTTTGGCAATGGTCAGTTATACAATCGATTATATTAAGTTAACAATCGATTATATATCAGTCTTGAAAAATCAATTTAGACACTGCCTCTTGACAATCGATTGTTATAGGTTCACAATCGATTATTTAATAACTTTGAAAAAGTCTGGAAGACACTGCCTCAACACAATCGATTGTCATAACTTCACAATCGATTATTTTGTGACTTTGAAAAATCTGATGGACACTGTCTCTTCACAATCTATTGTCATTAGCTTCACAATCGATTATTTTGAGCTTTGAAAAACTTTGATGGACACTGTCTCTTCACAATCGATTGTCATTAGCTTCACAATCGATTATTTTGAGCTTTGAAAAACTTTGATGGACACTGCCTCATCACAATCGATTGTCATAAGGTTCACAATTGATTGTCATGCAGAATTGAGAAAATCTGATGCGCACTGCCTTAACACAATCGATTGTCATAAGTTCACAATCAATTGTCAAGCAGCTGACTTAAACATAATCGATTATCATAAGTACATAATTGATTATCTTAGTCCAGATTTTAGAGGCATGTTTAAAAATCATTTTGACTAAAGTAAATATGCATTATTTAAAATCATTTTGCTCTAAATTAAATATGCATGATTTGTTAAAAATATTTTTACGAGAGAAGCCAGGTCTTGAGTTTAAGTTGTCGGATCAAGATCACAATTAAATACCGACTCATATAAAACTTAATCTCGATCTTTGTCTTGTGCTTGAATCTCGTTATATATCAATTTTGCGCTTGTGCTTGGACCTCGTCATATGTCAATTTGCGCATAGTTTGTCATTCATCAAAACCTACAAATATGAACGCACGTTTAGTATAATGCCTTGAGAACGTGTTTCCAACAAGATGGACCCAACCCTTGTTTTGAGTCCCCTAAGTCAAATGCAGCATGACACAAATAAGCATTCCTACTAGGGATCCAGCATGATGTCACATTATTCTAGGTTCAAAACCTGGGTATATGTTCTAGATTGTGTACCCGAGCGGACAACTCGAGTCGAGGAGGGGGCAGCGTATAGGGAACCTGTGAGATCGTCCGACTTTGCAACTTATCTGGCCTCTTTCTTATTTCAGGGTATGACACTAACAAAATAGAGAGTCTCAACCAGTAAGTACATCCCCGGAGGTGAAGAGAGAAGGGTGTCGTCACAGTTTATATACAGTTAAGATAATATCAAAGCGGTAATATTTAGCACATTAAGCATGAAATATGCAGGAAAATCAGATATAGCTAAATACAACAATTTATCTAAGCTCGAATTTTGAACTCTGAACAAAACGTTCTGGGTTCTTGTCCCCACCAGAATCGCCAGAGCTATCACACCTCCTTTTTCTACTACACCCGCAAGGGCATAAAGGAGTTTTTCCACTTAAAGGACAATCGGAACGGGATTTAGTTTATTAATTATTTAGAGACGCCACTTGGGAGATTAATGCTCTCCCAAGTCACCGGTTGAATCTCGAACCGAGGAAAAGTATGACTTCGTTACAGTCTGTGAACCAGAAATCAGAGTAAGGAATTCTGTTATCCCGGGAGAAGGTGTTAGGCATTCCCGGGTTCTGTGGTCCTAAAACGGTCGCTTAACTGTTGCATTTGATTTTATTGTATTTTAATACATGCTAGATTATGTGCCTTTTATTCGTAAACCGCTTTTTATCATTGTTTATTTTAAAAGAATTGCAACGTCGTAAAAATGCGTTTCGAACCACGTCGCAATCAATGCACCCGTGGTTGTCAACACATTTCGACTTCGTCGAGATTTGGATTTGGGTCGGATCAATGCGCACCAGAGGTTAAGGAAGTAATTTAATTAAATCGCGCCTAAAGTTTCTAACTTAATATTATTTTGGGAAGGCCGTGAAGTTCGCTAAATGGCCCTCCCAAATTCTAATCATTTTTAAAAAACAAATATTGAGGGCCCCACATTTGTTTATTTTTGTTCGGTGAGGCTCGTCCCAACTTGTGAACCTCTTTTCTATTATTATTTATTTTATAAGAATTACGACGTCGTGAAAACGTGTTTCGAACCACATCGCAATCAATGCACTCATGATTGTCAACACATTTCGACTTCATCAAGATTTGGATTTGGGTCGCATCAATGCGCACCCGAGTTTAAGAAAGTTTAATTAAATCGTGCCTAAAGATTCTAATGTAATATTATTTTGGGGAATTCCGTGAAATTCACTAAACGGCACTCCCAAATTGTAAGTATATTAATAGCCAATTATTGAGGACTTCGCATTTGTAGTTTCATTTGGCGAGGCTCGTCTCATTATTTTATTGAAAGGCTAAACTAAAAATGACTACAATTTTATTTTTTTTTTCTAGTAAAGAAATAAAAACTTGATTAATTACGAATTGCATTACATCAAGGCAAACTAAGAATCACGTTTTTTAGCCAAAATCGGCATGCACGGTAGGCGGTGATTCAACCCGATTGCTCAGGCCCAATGTCAATGAAAGCTGGTCCAGGCGGCTCTGACGCCCAGCTCGGAATCGAGTCACCACGAGACCAATTCGACATGAATGAGCTCTTATGCTCACACCAACTGGGTTTGGGATTTCTACTTGGATACTTGACTACTCTTTAGCATGTTTAGCGATAACAAATTGTTACTAATTAAGATTAACAAGCTAATTCATTAACAAGCCCACAATTATTGAATTCTAACACTAATGATGGAAATTGATTTCACGTGACGTGAATAGACTTCAAATATATTTAACAGCTCAATAACCTACTCAAATGAACCAAACCCATTGAACTAACTACGTGATTATCTACATGGTATTCGAACAAATTCACAAATCAGATTCCAAAACAATATATCCATTTTTGGGCTGGACATGAGCAAAGGCTCGTATACTAATTCAATTTTCAACTAACATTACACAAATATTTTTGAAACCTCATTTTTGCTTCTAATTTCAAAATTTAAAACGTAAATCAAGCATATTAAATTGCATCATAGCTAAAGTCAAACCAAATTAATAGTCCAATTGCTCATAGAATAGAAACGTTGAACTAATATATTTGTAAATTACAAACAGCCTTCACATTGAACATGGATATGTGCATATTTTCATTTCAACTTCATTGAGATACATCAGATAGATTCAAGGCAGTGTACTTGGAGATTGGAGTTCAAATAATAAGAAGAAGATATCAGCTAAGCAATGCAACAATAGCAGCAGTTAGCTCGACTGATCAGGGAGATTTTAAAAACCAAACAAATTCTAAGCGATCAACCACAAATCGCTTGAAACACACGTAAATAGACTCGAAATGCTCCAGAATACCACAACAACTAAAAACTCAATCAAAACCAGTTGAATTGAACTAAAGCTACTTGGAATTAGCTAGAAAAACTCTGAATTCAACAGCTTAATCACACCAGCCCAAAATAACTTCCACCGAACCTAAATTTCAAACTAGCTCTGAGAGTACTTTTTGAATTTTTTTGTTTGTTTTCTAGAGATCTTCTATTGTTTTTTTCTTTGTTTTTCTTTTGGTGAAAGCCAAAATCTAAAGGTATTTGGATCTGAAATTTGAATTTTCAGATCTGTGAATTTGAGGAGTATTTGGGGTATTTTTAGAGGTTCCAAACTTGTGGGCTAAGGCATTGGCATGCCCTTTTATAGGCAAAAATGAGGGCAGCCCTTAGATTTTCAGTTTTCAATCTTAGTGCTTTTTTAATTTCCATTTTTGCTTACATGCCCCTTATTTCCTAGCTTGTTACCCAAGTAACTACTGCCAAAATTATTAAAACTCACACTAAAGCCCCATTTGGAATGTCCTGGACGGTTCTATCTTCATCTATCTTATTCCTATGCCATTGTAAATACATATACCACCCTTACTTGAATTAAAAAATTACCATGTCTTAACAAACAGAACCATTTTCAATGCTCAAACTACCCCTGAAAACCCCCTGAAATTACTAACACTAAATAAAACCCTATCAGCTATGTCTAACACTTACTTGAAAACAATCAATGAACCAAGAACAATTACTAATCAAAAACATAAACCAGCTGACTTCTGACCAACTGCTTGAACACTTTTGATTCGGAACACAAAATCAAACCATTAAACCTAATTAACCCTAATTTAAAGAATTACAACCAAACTATCAAACCAATATTACCAGAAGCAAAGCAGTCACATTAAACTAACATAAAATCCAATTAAACTACAACTAATCGCTTTAACTAATCGAGATGACACTTAAACATTTAAACTAACATAGTTAAAACAGAAATCTTATCAGAATTAAACTAACCAAATCATTGCAGCATAGAAATTAAAACTAAGACTAACTATCAACTAAACACGAATTGGATTAACAAAAAAAACACGACTCACGAGAACAAAGCAAAGAAGTACTAAAATTGAGAAGAAAAACTTACTAACTTTCGAACTTCAACCTGACTGACTCCTCGAGGTTGGTCCTCAGTTAAGGTTATGTGCTTTTCTTGCTAGAATAAACAAATAGCCTTAACTAAAAAAAACCCCGGATATTTGAAAACCCAGACAAATTTCTTCAGACTTTGGATTCATGATTAGTGGGATTCCACCTAGATTCGAAGAACTCTGACTTGAAATTCGGACTGAGGAAGTCGAGAACAGCCTAGGGTGTTAATTTGGTTGGATTTGGACAACTTTGTGTCTTGGCCGGAATATTTCGATTCAAGATCGACGGCCTATGGTGGGATTCGTTAAAAACAGAGTTGGGGTTGGAAAGAGGAGAGAAAGAGGGTTCAAGGGATGTAAATTTCAAGGGATTTGGAGACTCTCCGCCGGCAGAGGCGATTTCCGGTCGGCAACGTATGGCGGTGATGATGGAGTATTCTTTTAAGCATATGAGAGATGAGACGCATGGGGTTGAGGGATTTAGGAAAGTGTTATACTAACAAACATAGGATGATCTTGACCGTTCGATTAAAAATCAAGGGTCACGAATTAAGTAGAGAAACAACGTCGTTTTGGATTCCAAGGGGTAGGCCGGGTATTGGTGTCTGGGCTTGGGTCTGGTCCGGCTATTAGGGTTTTTGGTTTGGGTTAAGCCAAATTTGGCCCAATTTCAATAAGCACCCCTTTCTTTTGCTTGGTCTCTTCTCTTAATTTTTCCTTCTTTTTGTCGTTTCACCTTATTTTTGTATTATTATTTTTTCTGATTTTATAAAGATTGCAAAAATTAAAAATTAAAAAATAAACTAAATTAATTAAAGCCCAAAATTACCTTGGAAATATTTTCATAACGATTTCACAATTAAAACAATAAACACGCAAAAGTAAACTATTTTTGTTATTTTCTTCTAAAACAAATTATCTCCTAATTAATACTAAAATATGAAATTAAATCCTAAATAAACACCAATCGTTTTTTTTTTTTTTGGTTTTTTCCATATGAATTATCATGTACAAATAAAATACAAACAATTATCAAAAAATGACACAAAATTCACAAAATTGTAAAAGTAAGGAAAAATCTTTTTTGTTTGAATTTTGTGGGAATAAATCATATATAGGGCAAAAATCATGTGCTCACAGCGGCCGCACAAAAAGGACCGCTGTCTGCGCTGATTTGTTTAAACAAAGTTTGAGAAGGCAACCTCTGCGGTCGGCATAAAAATACCGCAGCCACATAGGTCCATCACGGTCCGCACAAAATGCCATGCGTCCGCGGTGAAAAACTTGAGAGTGTCCTCCACTTAGCCTTCACCAGTGCAGACCGCACAAAGTGGCCGCATTGGCAACTTCAGAGACTGATCAATTTTTCCATCATGTTTTGCACTGCATCAACACAATCCCTGCAACATCTCACAACCAATTAGCTCGAAAATCAATCTTAAACTACAAATAAAATCAAAGAAAACAAGAATAAAAAGACATGAGTTGCCTCCAAAAAAGCGTAATCATTTAACGTCACGGCACGACGCATGTTACCATCACATTACTTGAGATGAAGAAGCGCTACCAAGTGACGTCATCGAACTTTCCCAGATAATGCTTGACCTGGTGACCATTAAATATAAAAAAAATCACTATTTTTTTTCTTTAGATCAATAGCACCAAATGGGGTCACAAACAAAACTTTGAATGGCCCAATCCACTTTGATTTGAGCTTTCCCAGAAACAAACGTAACCGGGAATTGAACAAGAGAACCATATCTCCAACCTTGAACTCCTTTCCCCGAGCATATTTGTCGTGAAGGTACTTCATCTTGTCCTTATACAAGGAAGAGTTGGAGTAGGCATGGAATTTAAACTCATCAAGCTCATTGAGTTGTTCAACACGAAGATTGGCTCAAAATCCCATTCCAAATTCAACTTCCTCGGAGCCCACATAGCCTTGTGCTCAAACTTGACCGGAATATGGCAAGCTTTCCCAAACACCAACCGATACAGAGACATACCAATTGGAGTTTTGTAAGCCGTCCGATATGCCCATAGAGAATCATCCAACTTCTTCGACCAATCGGTCCAATTAGCATTGACCCTCTTCGACAAGATACTTTTTATTTCCCTCTTGGAGACTTCCACTTGACCACTAGCTTGAGGATGATAGGGGGTGGACACTTTGTGATTAACTCCATATTGTACAAGCAACGAATCGAAAACCTTATTACAAAAGTGAGAACCCCCATCACTAATAATTGCACGAGGAGTGCCAAACCTTGTGAAAATACTTTTCTTAAGAAATGCAACAACATTCCGGGCTTCATTGTTAGGAAAAGCCGCAACTTCAACCCATTTTGAAGCATAATCAACCGCCACTAGAATGTAAGTGTTCCCACAAGAGCAAACAAATGGACCCATGAAATTAATGCCCCTAACATCAAAGATATCTATTTTAATAATTGTATTGAGAGGCTTCCCATCCCTTATTGAAATTCCACCCGCTCATTGGCATTCATCACATCTTTTGACAAAATCACCCGCATTTTTGAACAAGGTTGGCCAATAAAATCCGCAACTAAGCGCTTTAGAAGCCGTCCTCGCCCCTCCATGATGGCCACCATAGGGAGAGGAATGACAAGCCTCCAAAATACTCAATTGTTCTTCCTTCGGGACACATCTACGAATCACATCATCCGTGCAAATCTTGAACAAATATGGCTCGTCCCAACAAAAATCCAAGCTATCCTGCATGAGATTCTTTATTTTGTTAGAAGAGAGCTCATACAGAATTATTCCGGTTACAAAGTAATTGGAAACATCGCCAAACCACGGCATATCATTCACCGCAAGTAGTTGTTCGTCGGGAAATGCATCATTGATCTCAAGGTTATCACAAAGCCTCCCCTCCTCCTCCAAACGGGACAAGTGGTCCACCACTTGATTCTCACTACCTTTCCGGTCCACCATTTCTAGATCAACTCTTGAAGAAGTAGCACCCATCTCATCAATATTGCCTTTGAGTCATTCTTTCTCATCAAATACCTAAGGCAGCATGATCGATGTGCACTATAACTTCGGCCTCCATCAGGTATGGTCAAAACTTTTCCATAGCAAACAAAATAGCCAACAACTTTTTCTCGATGACTGTATAGTTCTTTTGAGCCTCATTCATGGTCTTGCTTGCATATTAGACCGGATGAAACATCTTGTTGATCCTTTGGCCTAAAATAGCCCCAACTGCAATGTCACTCGCATCACACATGAACTTGAAAGGCAAGCTCCAATTTGGTGCGATAATGATCGGGGTAGTGGTCAACTTGATCTCGATAAGCTCGAATGCTTGCATACAACACTCATCGAACACAAACTTTGCATCCTTTTCTAGCAACTTGCACAATTGGTGTACCACTTTGGAAAAATATTTTATGAACCTCCGGTAAAAACCCGCATGCCCAAGGAAACTCCTCACCCCTTTGACATAAGTAGAGGGGGAAAACTCGAAATCACCTCTATCTTGGCTTTATCCACTTCAATTCCTCGCTTTGAAATTTTATGACCCAACACTATACCCTCTTCAACCATGAAATGGCATTTTTCCCAATATATTTCAAGGTTCGTGTCCTCACATCAGGCCACCACTCTATCCAAATTAACCAAAAATTCATAAAAGGAATCCCCAACCACGCTTAAATCATCCATGAAAACCTCCAAGATATCTTCCACCATTTGGGTAAATAGCCATCATGCACCGTTGGAAGGTTACCGGAGCATTACACAATCTGAAGGGCATTCAATAGAAAGCGAATGTGCCATACAGACAGGTAAAGGTGGTCTTCTCTTGGTCCTCCGGGGCAATTAGGATTTGATTGTACCCCGAGTAACCATCCAAAAAGCAATAAAAAGCATGCCTCGCAAGACGATCTAGCATGTGGTCAAGGAATGGCAATGGGAAATGATCCTTTCGGGTCACCTTGTTTAGCTTCTGGTAATCGATACATACTCTCCACCCAGTGACCGTCCGCGTAGGAATAAGTTCATTATTGTCATTGGTCACCATAGTGATACCACCCTTCTTCAGTACACATTACATTGGAGAAGTCCATGAGCTATCGGAAATGGGGAACACAACCCCGGCATCCAACCATTTGATCACATCTTTCTTCACCACTTCATGCATAGCCTCGTTAAATCTTCTTTGATGCTTCAAGTAAGGGTTTGAATCATCCTCCAAGATAATTTTATACATGCAAAATCAGGGGTTTATTCCTCGAATGTCAAGTAGAGTCCATCCAATTGCCCCTTTTAGCATTTGAAGCACCGCCAAAGCGGCCTCAACCTGCATGTTAGTAAGGCAAGAAGAAAGAATAACTGGTAAAGTAGAATTTGAGCCCAAGATTTCATACCTGAGGTGTAGAGGAAGTGGTTTCAACTCCAACACCAGTGGCTCCTTAATTGACGGCTTTGTTGGTGGAGTTTTTCGATTTTCAAGATCCAGAGACAATTTCCTCGGCTCATATGAATAAGAGCCCATCCCATGTAGTTCATTCACGCACTCCACTCTACTAGAATCATCATTGACATCCATATTAAAAAGCACAACCTCAAGAGGATCCTCCACGTTGATCATAGCACTAGTATTATCCTCAATCACGGTTGTGACAAGGTCTACAAATGAGACGCCTCGGTGCTATTGGGTTGCTTCATGGATTTGCAAACATGGAAGACGACCTTTTCATACTCCACTTGGAAAGTGATCTCACTCGCTTCAACATCAACCAATGACTTCCCCGTTGCAAGGAAAGGTCGGCCCAAGATAATAGAAATCTCATAGTCTACTTCAGAATCCAAAATGTCAAAGTCGGCTGGCAATATGAATTTGTCCACCCGGACAAGCACATCATCAATAATGCCCAATGGTCGCTTCATCGATCGATCCGCCATTTGAAGTCTCATTGAAGTTGGTCTAGGTTTCCCAATGCCCAAAGTCTTTAAACCGAGTTAGGCATCAAATTGATACTAGTTCCCAACTCACATAAAGCTTTGTAAAAATCCGCACTTCCGATAGCACAAGGGATAGTAAAAGCTTCGGGGTCTTCAAGTTTCGGTGCCATTGAATGCACTATAGCACTCGCTTGGTGAGTCATCTTTATCGTCTCACAATCCATAGACCTCTTCTTTGTAACTAAATCCTTCATAAACTAGGCATATCCGGGCATTTATTCAAGAGCCTCTACCAAAGGCACATTTATGGACAAGCTCTTCATCATATCAATAAAATTCTTGAATTGGTTATCATTTCTTTGCTTTACGAGACTTTGAGGATAAGGTGGAGGTGGACCAGGCAAGGGTTCCTTGGATTTTGGCACAACCGGCTCGGGCATGTCAATCACTTGTTCCATAGACAGGTTCACGGCATCATGAGTTTCTACCTCGGCTTCATCAATACCAATCCTCACATCATTGTTCACATTCTCTTCAACCACGTCTTCAACAATCAAAGGTACATCATCATCCCACAACAAAACATCATCATCCATAACTTGTTTTTATCTCGAGGCATTCACATCACTGCCTCTCCCACTCCTTCTTGTAACCGCCATCACATGATTGTTGTTCCAACCCTTCGGGTTCCATATCACTTGGTAGAGCACCCTTGGGGGGAGTGTTCAAAGCTTGAGAGATTTGGCCTAATTGTACCTCCATGTTCCGGATGGAGGTATTATGAGAAGCCAATTGAGCATCAGAATCTTGGTTCTTTTCCATTATTTGCTCGAATATACTTTCAATTCTACGCAAATCCCAGAAGAACTCGACCCTTGAGAATGGTAAGGGGGTGGATTGTTCGGTTGTTGGTACATTGGGGGCCTTTGACAGCCTTGCCCCTGATTGCCTTGGTTTCCATAGTTGTTCCACCCGCCTTGATTGTTGTTATTGCCCAATTATTGTTATTCCCATTCCAATTGCCTTGGTTGTTGTTTTGATTATCCCAATTGTTGTTTTGATTGTTGTTGTTCCAATTGCCACCACCTAGTTGTTGATTTTAGTTATTCCAATTACCTCCGCATTGTTGTTGATTGCCCCAATTTTCTTGGGGTAGCCATTGTTGGTTTGAAGAGTTGCCTCTATTGCTGTGGTAGTTGTTAACATATTGAACCTCTTCACTTCGATCATCACTGCACTCATTTGAAAAACCACCACCATCATTGTTGTCATATTTTTTCACAGTTCACTTGACATTGTTGCCTTCTTTGCCTCCTTTAGCATAGAGACACCTTCCATGGCGTTGAATTGGCGCGAATTTTGGACTTGTTTCAATTGCACCTTCTCCAATTGGTTCATAATAGTAGTAAGCTCGGCAATAGATTGACCATGATCGTGCAATTCCTTGTGCAAATGGATGACCTTAGGGTCACCTTGGGGCACATTCGCTCTACTTTGCCATGCCGAAGAAGTGTCGGCCATCTCATCAAGTACATCACATGCCTCATTGTAAGAAAGTTTCATACAATTTCCCTCGGCCAATTGGTTCACATGCATTGATTTGTGGTGTTGATTCCCCCAAAAGGTTTGTTGCATCATCGCCTCGGTCATATCGTTATTCAAGAACTCTTTCACCATTATCCTATACCATTCCTATATCTCATGCAAAGGTTCTGTTGGCTCTTGCTTGAAGGCTAATATTTCATCCCGAAGTGCCGCCATATGACTCGATGAGAAGAACTTGGAAACAAATATGTCTGCCAACTCATCCCACGCTGTGATGGAATGGTTGGGGAGTCTCTCGATCCAATCTAGTGCATTTCCCCCCAAAGTGAGAACGGGAAAAGTCTCAATCTCAGCGCATCCTCGGATACATTCGTCTGCTTGCTCCCCCAGCATGTATCTACGAACCCCTTTAGATGCCTGTAGGCATTTTTGATCAGCGGCGCCCATAAAATACCATCGTTGCTCGAGAAAGGTCAACATGATGTTTGTTATTTGAAAGTTCCCCGCCCGAATTCAGGGAGGAACAATGGCACTTGCGTATTCTTGATTTGGCAATACTCTGGGAGCCACTCTTGGAGGTGGCAGGGGAGGGTCTGGAATATTATCATTCGGATTGGCATAAGCATTCTGGCCTCTCCTTTGTCCTTGAGGTGCAAGAGGCACCTCATCTTGCTCAAGATCTTCTAGCTCCTCCCTGGTATCACGTTCCCAAGAGGATCATTGTTGCTTAAAGCCATGTTGGTAACTGAGTAATGACACAAATGAGTTAGCAACAAAGATGGAAAGAGAAACAAAACACAAAACTAACTAAGTAGATAGTCAAAACAGTTAGCGTCCCCGGCAACGGCGCCAAAAAGTGATTGTTGCCAACTCCACACTACTACAAAGCATGAATAGAGGGTCGCAATAGCTTTTACCCGATATGAGGGTCGAAATTGAATTCCTCAAGGAGCTAGAAAAGGATTTGATATATCTATCTAGACTAGAGTCGTGTAACTGTTCCAAATGTCACTTCCAAACATCTTTTGATTTTTTTTAACAAACTAATATTATCAACTACTAATTAGAACTAAATTATGATAATGAGAAAATTGCTAAGAGTTGTATCTAATGGATGGGAAGGCACTAGGGTAGTGAGTTTCACCTATGTGGCTAATTGACAAATAAATGCTTCTAAGGCGCGATTGACATGGTTGGACAAATATGCTATAATCGTTGCACAATTTTGCCTACTCTCACACTTCTCGGTAAAGAGAGTGATTTTACCCAATTGACTCTCTCGAGAACAAATAGGTAGGCAAATTAGCTCAAACAACTAGGGTTCAAGTTGGGTAGTTACTCTCTCGAGGTTTAACCCTTTAATTGGGACTATCAATTCTCTTGAGTCCATCCCAATTCTTTGTTGGGTCAATTTTGGAGACTTAGGCTCTCTTTCTCAAGAAAAGCCAAGTCAACTTAGCACAAATCAGTGTTTGCAACCACCAATTCATACATTAAATCATAAAATTGACCCAAATAACAAATACCCATAGTCAATATAGCCCTAGATGGAAACACCCATCAATTACCCACACTGGGGTTGAGCCACAACCCTAGCTAATCGGTTTAGCTACTCATGCATGAACAAGAAAATAGAGAAATAGATGAAGAAGAAGACATAATAATTAATTACTAAAGTAAAATACAAGAATCTATTGTCAAAACAAAGCTAAGATGCCAAAAATGGCTACAGATGATGTTCTCATGAGCGCAGATAAGTTTTGGAAATAACAGATACCCTAAATATGAAAAATATTCTATTTATATTAAGCTGTTAAAAACTGGAAAGAAATGCCCCTATGGGGTCGGTGCGTGCCACACAAAATGAACTGCGACCGCACTAGGCTCTTGGACTTGAAGTCTTGGCGCTCTGAACTCAGGCTCCGCGGACCGCGTAGAATGGACCACAGCTGCGGAGGTCTCCAGTGCGGTCTGCACAAACATGACCGCGGACAGCGCTGGCTTGATCCTTGTAAATTACATCTCTCTGATCTTCTCTTCCGCAACCTTCAGTGCGGACCGCGCAAGATCGACTGCGCCCGCATTGCCTTGAAGCTCATTTTGCCAGCTCTCTGAATCCCCTAGTGCGGACCGCACAAAGTATAGTGCGGCCGCACTAGGACTTTTTGTCCTGAGTCTGCCTTGTCTTTGGTACTTGAGCAGGTTTCACTCCTTTTGAGCCGATCTTTGACCTTTCATCACTTTATCGATCAAACCTGCAATCAAGCATAACTTATGAGCCTTTTGGGACTATTTTATAAGAATTTATAATCAAAGCATAAGCAAGAAGGAGCATAAAATACGTCAAAATTCCTAGTTATCATGTACAATTAATCAAAAAACAAGACGTAGAGACCGCATCAACTCAGAACTATTTAGGAACCTTCATTTGGAATAGAAGTATCCAAGCTGTCTCAAGTATATGTCTATTCTTCCTTTCAACAACTCTATTTTAAGAGGGTATATCAATACATGAGGACTAACGTAGTATATCATGTTATCTCATGTACGACCTATATACCTCTGACATGTATTCTTTAATGTTACCACTCTTTAGAATATTCAGTGAAATATTAAAATTGAGTTTTGATTTCAGCATAAAAGGTGAGTAGACAATTCAGAGCGGCTCTTTATAAAGTAAATCCAAGTCATTCGAGAAAAATCATCTACAAAAAATGATAAAATACATATGTCCAGTTTTAGAAACAACAGAACTTGACCCCCAAACATCAGAATGAGCTAACTCAAAAGCTACTCAATTCGCTTATTAACCCCTTGACCTAACGAGATGTGATGGTACTGTACAAATCGGCATGACTCACAATCCAATGAAGAAATATTCTGAAACAGAGGATAGAGCTTCTTCGACAAAGATAGAGAGAGAATCTTAATCGATAATGGGGCTCAAAAGAAGACACGATACTGGAGCATGCAACAAACCCTGGCTCTTATTCTTCAAAGATGTAGAGATTATTAGATACATATCTTTTATAATATTATATCTAAAGTGTTTTGCCATGATTGTTTTTTTCTTGTATTTAGCTGCGATATATTATACTTATATATGCATAATGTTGTAGAGTTATATTGTTTATTTCTAAATCAAACGATCCATAAATAATTACCTCATAATATGGCATATGAGAAGCAGGTGTCGTCAAAGATGGAGAATGATTTATTAGTCACCCAATGGACCACTTAACCCAATAAATACAAATGATATTACTTCATCCTTCTCGTTTTATATGATTTGTGTTTGATTGCACATCAAAATTTGTATAAGGCTTTTGAAATGTAAGTCAATATATAAAATATCAAAATTATCATTTTAAACGAGTGGTGGTTATACAATTCCATGTGTTTTTTTAAAATTTTCTCTGTATCTCCTTATAAAAGAACGAAATTTCATATCAAGTAGGCCCCGATGTCATGTCATTAAAGACATAATATGAATGTTAAGGTCAAATACTTTCAACAATTTTTTAATGATAAACTAAAGAATAAAATGTATCATATAAAATGGAATTAGTGGAGTAATTTAAAGCTGATTAAATATGCAAAAGGTTATATAATTGTCATGACCCAAACTGAAGGGCTGCGACGGGCACCCGGTGCCTTATCCAACCGAGTATTAATGTGTCATATCTTTCTTATCATACTATCATGGGTAAATGAGGCAGAAAGATTGACGACCCAACATGATATAGAAACTTATACATGTGACATACGGGCCTATAAAGCCGACATGATTATTTGTACACTCAAAACATAGGCTGACAAGGCCATACAAGTATACACATATATGACATCTATCTACAAACATCTGAGAATATATTAGCGTTATAAAGGTCGGGACATGGACCCGCCATACCAATCAATATATGTTCAAATCATACTAATTAAATAGGCAACTCCGGAGCAAGTGGAGTGCACCAACACCTTTCGTTGAGCGGACAACCTACTATGAGGACTGCCAACCTGTCTCTCGGGACCTTCAGGCATTAAACGCAAGTGTCCCCAGGCAAAATAAATGCCAGTACGAATAAAGTACCGAGTATGTAAGACAAGAAAGCATAAACAGGATCAGTAATACAAAGAGAGATAAAGAAGATACAACCTGTAACATCGGGGTGCCTCTGAGGGCGACTGTCATGAAATGCATGATATATGTGTATATATATATATATATACACATATACTTTTAAAATATACACCTCTGTGGGCATCACATCATCATCATATCGTACCCGGAATTGATTAACATTATTGATATTCATACCATCAATATGAACCTCAGTATGATTCAAGGATCATATATACTTGATTAAAATAACTTTATAAGAAAAGAACGACATGGACAACCCTAGTTTTAGGAGTAGATCCGTTATAAAATAGCATATCGTTTATGTTCATTACACTTTAGATCATGCCAAAAGAAAGAAGGAGGTGCCTTAACATACTTTTGCATCTTCTCTCCAATCTTCAACCAAGCTTAATATGATTTTCTTACATCTCAAACGAGTGAACCGACTTTGTTGTCAACACATAAGGGTTGTAACTCTCATATGTTAAAACCAACATTCTACAAAAAAAATGGACAAAACTTTCCCTATTTGTATTATATCCCATAAGTGACTATAAGTCACCAAAAAGCCCAAACAACAACAGTATAATTCCTAATAAGCTTTCTGATTACTTCAACAACTATTTTGAGTGGAAAACTCGATTTATGATTAACAAAATATAGTTTAAATTCAATTACTTTTCCATGAATATGCCTTCAACATCTATAATATCATACTTATTCTTACCATATAATTTTCAGTCCAAAACATCATAAAAATATTCTTCAAAAATAGTCCATACACCTAGCACCATAACCTTTATCGTTAACCTCTTATATTTTCAAGTTCTCTTCTTTAATCAGATTAATTAGCACATAGATAATCTTAATAATAGTAGTCATAATATAATCAATCTATTTATAACAATTTCTATCCATAACAAATTATATATATAGCCTCAACACAGCCCACAAAAATAGATAATGATTCCTTATGCCATGTTAATTACTATCTAGTAGATTTCTTTTCAAACAACTCAACCAAAATAAGATTAATCTTAAGTACAATCAAAAACATAATTTAATTACCATAAGCAGTAGATACAACTTGAAATCCTCAGCTGGAGTAGCTCACAACAACTCTCAATCATACCACAATACTATAGGAGTTGTATTCTATTCTTGAATCCACTTATGTATTTAAGCTGGTGTAAACACTTGTATTTCATCTTGAAACTCTAATAAATATGAAGGATAGACTGATTATTACCTTAATAAACAAGAATATCATGAAATCTGAGGTTACTTCACTTTAAGAATCCTCCAAAACATCCACAAGAATAAGGAATCAAATTAACAATCAATTCGGGTTCTCGGTACTAGAATCACTTTGGAAGACTTGAAATTGCCTAGGGTTTATATTAAAACCTTGAGAGAGTATTCTAAATTACTTAGACCGCTCTAAAAAACTCCCACACGAGCTGGAACCACACCAAAATCAGCAACCACAAGAAGAACAAGAAACTTACTAGCGCCACGAGATTCCCGACACTTGATTTGTATTGTTTGCCCTTGGTTTAGGTATTGGATCATGAGAGAACTTCGAGAGAAAGTTTTTAGGTGCATAGAGTCTAAATAGAGTGAAAAGAATTAGTAAAAATGGGCTTTTGGCATCATACGCACACACATAAGATTATATATATATATATCAACCGCCTAAGTGGGTCCCATAGCTGCTTGTGCAGTCTTGCGAAAATGCGAATATCTCTCTGATCCGATTTTGTATCGACGAACGGTTTAATTAATTAAAAATTAGACTCATAGATATTCAATTTTGTAGGTGTATTATCCCGTAATTCCAAATAAATTAAGAGAAAAGATTAGCTACATTTGACCTAATTTTCAGTACATTTATGAATGTAACTTGCGATGGCCTTTGCGAACTTTTGTTCCACAACTCACTTGACTTCAAAACGTAATACACGACTATAATACGACTAAAATAACTGATAACATAAAATCCTTATCATGTTAAATACTCTAGTCTCACCCCAAAAGTATATGTTATAATATTTCCAACGTGTCGACTTTCGACGAAACTTATTTTCTTCGATTCGTTTAGCTTCTAAGCCTTCCAACCCTATTGGTACTTGTTGTTCATGATATTAAATATTTGTAACCACCAAGGTGATATAATTAACTTACTTTATATACTTTGAAAGATGATCTCATCTCAAAGTTTACATTAATTAACTTACGACGTACTTTTGTGCACAAAAACACGGAGTGTAACAATAATAAAAATTTACTTTATATCCACTATGAGCTCATTTAATTGTTTGAAATGGGTATTAATCCTCGTAGGCACTTACTAATTCATCATAACCAATACATTATTTGGATGGTTGACATAAGAAGAATTAGGGTATGTTTGGTATAACGAAAAATATTTTCCAAAATGGAAAATAAATAGTAATCTTATTTATTTCTTGGTGTTTGTTACGCAAATTAAAGAAAATAACTTCTCAAGAGTATTCATAAATAATTTAGATAAAATAAACATGAATCCATAAACTTTCGAACCATCAACCTTCCGAACCTACAAATTTCATAAACTTTCGAACCACTAAACTTTTGAAATCACAAACTTCTGAACCCGTAAACTTTCAAATACATAAACCTCTGAACTCATAACTTTGGACTTGTAAAATTTCAAACCTGTAAACCGAAAGATGAAAAACCTAAAACTGAAAAATAATTCTGGGGGGGGGGGGGGGAGGCTCCAAGCGGAAAGCCATCGGAAAGTGAAGCCCTTCCTTCCAATCCAAAGAGGGGCTGGGTGGGTGATGGCGGGAAAAAAATTAAAACTTTAAAAAAAAACTTTTTTGGAGAGAGGGGTTGGGGTGGGGTTAGGTGGTGGGTGTATTGGTGAGGGTGGGGAATAGGGCGAAGAAAGTTTAGAAGTAACTTTGAAAAAAAATTTCCGTTCTCTTACAATTCATTAGGAAAATATTTTTTAATATATTTAAGCCTAGGAAAAATTAGAAAAATATTTTCCGAAAAATATTTTCCTTCATATCAAGCACACCCTTAATCTCCTCGTTAATTTACCATGACTTCCCGTTCGTCTGGTTGCAATTTTGCATCCTTTTATAAAATCATAATATTGTATGTTATACGAGAATTGATGTGTTATATTATGCGAGATATAATGTGAAATAAGAATACGTATATTAACATTGTAGAGATCAAACTATTTATTTATTTACAGACAAAGCTCCCCTTAAAGTCACTACTTCTTATATAACTATAATCCTTACATTATTAATCATAATATATAAATTCATTTATTGTCACGACCCAAACCCGGTTGTGATGGTGCCCAACCCTAAAGCTAGGTAAGCCTGACCAAAATATCCATCCCAATAAAACATTAAGTCTCAAACCCGACAATTTAAGGAGAAACGTTATAATAATAGAATAATAATCCAATAATATTTAATAGAATAATATGGAAAGATATGAAAACCGATAAACACTCCCATAAAATCTGGGGTCACGAGTCTAGAGCCTCTAAAACAATCTGGATAATAATATCTGAATAAAAATATATAAGTCTGGAAATGTATATAATAATGAAACTGAAATAGGACGAGTAGCCAGGTCCTACGAAAGTCAAGCAGCTACCTCAACAAGTCTGAACAATCTGCGGAGACACGACTGATCAGCTAAGCCTTCGGTGTACCTGAATCTGTACACAAGGTGCAGGGAGTAGGGATGAGTACTACCGACTCAGTGAGTAATAAGCATATAAAATGTCTGAAGATAAGAAATCCACGAAATGCCACAAAGGAAAGCTAAAACTAACACTCTGATATCTTAACTACGAACTAACGACAAAAAAATATCAAGTATATCAGTTAAGTATCATGCAAAGATGCAATGCAATGCACATGAATCTGCTGCGGCGTACAGCTCGATCCGTTTAACGTCGACGGAGCTCACTGGGGGTGTGTACAGACTCTGAGGGGCTCCTACAGCCCAAGCGCAATATCATCATATTACCGATGTGGCATGCATCCCGAACCATACTCAGTCCACGGTATGCATATAAGTCACATAATAGATTCAATCTAATTTTCCCGTTTCCAATTATTAAGGTGAATACAATTTAGTTATTAAATTTCAGGAAAAAGGTGACTTAGCATTTAATAACAGTGATTAAGCACAGGACTGATATCAATGATTATGCAAATCATGTTATCACAAAGATATTCATCCTAGACGGATGCTATAGATCGGCATAAGGCCCCAAACATGGCAATAAGACCAGATATATTCACTACAGGGTGCGTATCAGCCGCCAATAATTATATTTAGCTCTCGAGATGGACCAAGTCACAATCCCCAGTCATATACGATCCCGCACCTGCCATGGGGTACGCGTCACACCCTAACATAGCGTCACAATGTGATAAACCGGGGTTTCAAACCCTCAGGCCATCAACTATACAAACTACTCACCTTTAACCGGTCAAGACTGGTCCTCAATACCTTTTCCTTTTGAATATCCCTCTACGCGCATCGAATCTAGTAAAAATCACAACGAATATGCTATCATAGGTTAAACAAACATAACCCAATTGAAACTACTCGAAAAACACTAAAAATCATGAAGTTGGTAAAATCCGAGCCCCGTGTCCACTTCTCGTAAAATTTCAAAAATCATATCAACGGATTCCTTGTCTCGACACGAGTCCGTACATATAAAATTTACAAAAAACGAAGTTCAAATGGCCTTTCAAATCTCAAAAATTCGTTTTCAAAAACTAAGCCCTAGTTCTTCACAATTTTAACATATTTTCATGGATTTGAGGGTTGATTCTTCATAAAAATGGTGTTTTAAGTCAAGAGACTTACCTCCAATCAATACCCATTGAAAACACGCTTCAAATCACTCAAAAAGCTCTCTTGGTTGCTTAACAATGGTGGAAAATAGGTTTGGTTTGCGGACAAAATGTTATTAAAAATCATTATGTCTGCCTAATATCCTTCTATGTGATCGCATCCAACCCATTGTGATCGCATAGGCCAAAATCCAGGCCCCCTTAATTCCTCTTATGTGATCGCATAACACCCCTTGCGATCGCATAGCACTGAGCCCCACTAATAGGCGATCGCATTCACCCCTACGCGACCGCACTGAACAAGGTCCCACACATGTGCGATCACAGAGCCTCTCACGCAATCGTATAGGGCAAATCCATGGCCCCTCCAAAACCTCCTATGTGATCGCAGATCTACCTATGCCATCGCATAGAATAAATCTCTGCTGCAATTTTTCTTCTGCGCTACCTTATTCTAAAATCCCCATTAGCCATCCGAAATCACCCCGAGGCCCTCGAGACCTCAACCAAAAACACAGATATGTTCTATTACTTCATTCAAACTTGCTCGTAACATAAAAACACTATCATAAACACCAAAATTATCGAATTACCATGGATTCAAGCCTAAGTTAAACTAGAACTTCCGAAACTTGCATTTGATCTAAAACCCGACCTAAACACCTTCGAATGACCTGAAACTCTGTACGCATATCAAAAATCACCAAACAGAGCTACTGCAGCTGTCGAACCATTCTGACCCCCGGATCAAAATCTCACCTATCAATCGGACTTCGCCAAAATTCAAACTTAGCTAGCTCAAGCCTAATTCTACACCGGACCTCCAAATTCAGTTCCGATTGCGCTCCTAAGTCATAAATCATCGCCCGAAACTAGTGAAATCATCGGAAATCCATTCCGAGCCCTCAAACTCATAAGTGCACATTCAGTTGGCTTTTCCAAACTACCTTCTTATAAAGAGACTAATTGTCACATTTCTAACCGGACTATATCCAAATTACTTCAAATTCTCCAAATACATATAATGAAACATATAGAAGCATAAAATGGGAAAAACGGGGTGGAGATACCTGAGACGACGGGTCAGGTCGTTACATCCTCTCAACTTAAACAAACGCTCGTCTTCGAGCGTGCCCAGAGTTGTACTAGGAGCCAACGAATACTTGAATGTCCTTACCAAACATATACTCGGGGCGATCCCACATCACCATAACTCACATAGGCCCGATAATACAACACAGCTAAAATTTCACAGTCTATCTAGACCATAACCGCAGAACCACATTGCACCTCCGAAACCATAAACAATATCTGGGCCTCACATTTATACTGTGAATAAGCCCGAACCAGCTGTAATAACCCAAACCTGAAATCTCAGGTGCACTCACATGATATACCACATAATCCTAACACTCGAAACGATAATTTATATCCACAGTAGTTTTCCACAACAACCATGTACCGATAGAAACCTCTTATTAGCTGAAGTCTTATTCCAACACTGCTATACTCTATCAATGATATTGAACACGCAGTAGACCATCACCATTTCCCATATCAACCATTCACGAAGACATTTCTCCCCCTTTGACTAATACCACAACAGATCTCCAAGCCGAAACTCGATGTTAACCTTCTGACAAGCTGAAACCAAATCCATTCGTATCCATTAATGACCTCAAAGGTCTCTTCTGACCAAACACACCATCCTTGTGATATGACATATCAATACGGCCTAAGACACAACTTACATAACACCCGTACCAATAAGAGACTGTCTGAACATACTCAAGTCATGAAAATGACTCAAACGAAAGAGTTGTACCTTAAGTTCATCAATACCACTATAACACGAGGCTGGGATCCCATCCCATATCACAGAAATAGAATATCTGAATCTTTCCGAAGGGTCTAATCTCCACGTAGCCTCGCTATAATACGCGATCTCATCCAAACACCATTTCACACGAAGCACTTAAAGTCGATGTACTCGAACTTGACAACCATGCACATATTGATGTCTAAAACTAAGAAATCCATCACACCCATGGTGAAGCAAGTTATATACACCATTCAATCTTAAAATAACACAACCGACGTGTTATTCGCCGAACAAGTCCCAATACGGACTTTCCTTAGAACCCAGGAAGAAATGCATACAAAGTAGCATACGGAAACTATCCTCAACATCACATTGTTGCAGCGCGCAACCCGATCCGGATAACATACCATATGGCGGTGTGCCACCCGATCCACTCAAAGATCTCACATCGGGATATGCACATCGAGCCAAATTTTCTCATAATTATAGAATACCGAGTATCGGTCGTAAGCACACTGAGTGCATAATCATATATACTTATGGCGGTGTAAGCTACAAAGCTCAGCTTCCATTATGAATCTCGATAGCACCGGAATATATGTGCCACTGCCCAAAATCATAACACCTCGCAGCATAGAAAAGCAACTCATAGATCTTCCCAGATCACTAGTAGGCCCAATAACAATCGAATCAACCCATCCTTTATTCATACAATTCAGGACTAACCAAGCCAACCCAAGCTAAACACGTATCCAACCAGCTTACCAACAAGCTCATTACCAAGCAGCCTGAAGCTGCATCTTCCACTACTATAAGTCATGCCAGAGCCGTACGATTCGGTGGCCTGACATTGAATAAATACTGAAATTCACAAACTCGCCCGGTGACATGCCCGGCCACAAGGAACGCGTCTGAAAAGGTCCCACAATACCGGAACCGAATCAATGGTAAAAACCTCTGCGCTAACATTGCCACGAAGTCCCAAACAAGACAAGCAACCCTTCTCAATCGTCCGCTGGTCATTGGAATGCAACCCACTCTTGCTATAACATCACCCGATACACCTCGCCACGCAACCTGTGGCATTCTCCGGCATAGCCCATAACACAATAGTCTAGATAAACCTAACACTGAGGCAACCAGTCTACACCCAATCTCATATCCAAAATCTATCGTATCAACAGATAAGGGTCCACAACCACGAGATAGACTGCATCGGAGAACTCCTAGTCTCCAACTCCATATAACATACAAATCATTATACCTGATTTCCACATTCCGCCATACATCGAGTACCAAATCATTCCACCAAAAGATATTCTCAAATTTCCCTGTGCCATTAGCAACCTCGAATATTAGCAGTCAATCCAACAAGAAACAATCGCAATACTACTGAGGTATCATTAGTCTGATCACATTACCCTTCT
Source organism: Nicotiana benthamiana (assembly GCA_034376525.1). Classification (NCBI taxonomy): domain Eukaryota; kingdom Viridiplantae; phylum Streptophyta; class Magnoliopsida; order Solanales; family Solanaceae; genus Nicotiana; species Nicotiana benthamiana. The sequence goes on along the minus strand of CM067337.1, from coordinate 20,599,530 downwards.
TATAAGACATATACTATCGTCAAATCACTTCCAATTACCAGTAACATTCCCTTGATTACCTGAGGCTACTCGTTGCCTAAGACCTTTATGAACTTCCTTTCAGAACTAAACCGAAACCTCGCACACGCCCATCTTGGCCCTCTACAACATATCGCACCTACCATACTTCCAGGGATAACACGAGAACTTTCATCTCCCTTCCGGGCCGCATACTTCGACGCACTCAACTAGTCCAGAACTTTCATTGATCCCCATTAGAAGAAAAATCATCGCGCACTCCATGCCCCGCATGTCCATAGAATTATACATCTCCAAACCATGATGAAACCCAACAAGAATACTCTCCCAATTCCATTTGCGCAAGCTAAACTGCCAGGACTAGATCCTTCTACCTGAACCAAGCCAAGAAAACTGTTAGTACTCACCAGCCTCGCTGCCCAACTCTTGTCACAAACAAAGAAACTATCATATATTTACCACACCGATACGGTCCACTAACTAGCTACTTCATTTGTCTGGATTTCCTTCTAATTCATTTTCAACTTGATATACTCTCTTATTGTAGCACCACAATGCCTCAACCCAGGCTTACCACACGAGACTCGAACGTAAGACCACACTGTCTCAGACTAATAGGCCACTATATACTCTCTCAAACGTTCCCAAAAATACCACCTTCTAAAATACCCTACTTTGAAGTATTTCCTGCAAATTTAAGTCCGCTACCTTTGCGTCCTAGATACTGATACATAGAATCCCGTAATTAACGTAAAAATACCACAATTCTCGACTTGTTCTAATGGAAACACTGACTTGGTTACATACTCAACCTTAAAACACATGAGTGCTACATATAGAACCTTGCACACCTCAAACCATTCTCGAGAGTCATCCACTCTCATGCCCACTGGAAATTACTTGACTTAACGAATCGAACCACTCGTACCTTATCAGCACTCTGATACCGCAGGACATGATCTCATTCCGATACAACCAAACAACTTTCTTGTCTTTACACTAAGCATTCTTTATCAACAACTCAAGACATCCTATTATTTTTCTCACATCTACTAAGCACCATATAGCCTTTGTCAAAAAATTTCTTCACTCGTGCCACCCTCGGCTCAATTTCTGCAACCAGAACTAATTCACCCGCATGCATCAAATTGGAACTAACATAGTACATAACCGTACAATCAGCTAAATAACAGCAACCTCCCCAACTTAGCTCGAAGCCATATATATCACATCACATATACTCTATTGATGTCGTAATATTATGGTGAGATTAAACTCACTCTTTCATAAGCTTGTGGAAACACGAATCATCAAAAATTTTAACTCTCCTGCAATTCTAGCATTCATGCACCCAACGGTTAGGCCCACGCTGTAGGCGACAAAATTCATACTAAGTCCCCTTTTTTTCAAAAAATTTTGGCAGAGTTTACTTTGTAATTGAGTCTATCCACCCGCTAGAGAATCACCAAAACCATCCTAACAACACGTCCACAACTTGACAAAGCATCACAATGTATATCAACAACATTAATCTCAATACTACATGTATTCTATTATCAAAATTAATACATGGACATGCGTTGCACCTATTCGAATCATAACACATAGAAAATACATTCCAAGTACACATGAGATCTTCTAACATACACATATAAGAATCGCATCACGTCAAATAACTCCGCAGGAGATAACCCACCTGCTTCGCCTCAATATAACATTTTTGTATACCTTCCACCGTCATACACATTACACAGCAAATTAGTCTTCCTGAGTTTGAACTCATATCGTATCGTGCAATTTAATTCACTCCCACTAGGAGACTCGAAATAATTCTTCACGCGCCTATAACTGGGCTACTCATCGGACCACAATAGGAAACAAATCACTTGATAGTTCATCTATTATCCAGCAGACTTCTTCATCACTACCAAGTCATATAATTGCATCACGCAGTACTAACATACTCATCACACGGATACTAAACTGCCATTCCGGCTAATAGAGGCAATACCGAACATCTAAGTTTAAACACTTGCTCACACGATCAGCCATCAATGCTCAAACCTTAGGCAAGATCCGGCCTCAAGTCCTCCAGACTGGCCCAACATCAACCTCACGAAGATTAAATCTCGCCCCTTGATCGGGGAATGGCAAGCCATCAGAGTACATATAATACCGAGCGCTCATGCGAACATGCGAACGCGCGGAAAGAATTTTAAGAGTTAATGTTTCAAGCTGAATCAAGGACGCATGATAAGATTTCAAGAAAGTGAAGTATTCCTAAAGGTTCTGTAGCATCCCGAGGATAGATGTAGACGTCTACATACCGATCCGCGAGACTCTACTAAACCGGCTCATGACTCGCGAGGCGTAGTAACCTAGGCTCTGATACCAACTTGTCACGACCCAAACCCGATCGTGATAGTGCCCAACCCTAAAGCTAGGCAAGTCTGACCAACAATCACTCCCAATTTAACGTTAAGTCTCAAAACCGACAATTTAAGGAGAACTGTTAAAATTTTAGAATAATAATCCAATAATATTAATAGAATAATATGGAAATATATGAAAATCGATAAACACTCCCATATGATCTGGCACGATTCTAGAGCCTCTAAAACAATCTAGATAATAATATCTGAATAAAAATATACAAGTCTGGAAATGTATATAATAATGAAGCTGAAATAGGAAGAGTATCCAGGTCCTGCGAACGTCAAGCTGCTACCTCAAAAACTCTACACAATCTACGGAGACACGACTGATCAGCTAAGCCTCGGGTGTACCTGAATCTGTACACATAGTGCAGGGAGTAGGGGTGAGTACTACCGACTCAATGACTAATAAGCATATAAAATGTCTGAAGATAAGAAATCCAAGAAATTCCCAAAGCAAAGCTAAAACTAACAGTCCGACACCTTAACTACGAACTAACAGAAAAGCAATATCAAGTATATCAGTCAAGTATCATGCAAAGATGCAACGCAATGCACATGAATCCGCTGCGGCATACAGACCGATCCGTTAAATAGCGACGGCGCTCACAGGGGGTGTGTACAGACTCCGAAGGGGCTCCTACAGCCCAAGCGCAGTATCATCATATCACCATTGCGCGCGTGCAACCCGAACCATACTCAGTCCACAATATGCATATAAGTCACATAACATATTCAATCTAATTTCCCCGTTTCCAATTATTAAGGTGAATACAATTTAGTTATTTAATTTCAGGAAAAAGGTGACTTAGCATTTAATAACAGTGATTAAGCACAGGACTGAGATCAATGATTATGCAAATCATGTTATCACAAAGATATTCATCCTAGACGTATGCTACAGATCGGCACAAGGCCCCAAACATGGCAATAAGCCCATATATATTCACTGCAGGGTGCGTATCAGCCGCCAACAATTATATTAGCTCTAGGGATGGACCAAGTCACAATCCCCTATTATATACAATCACGAACCTTCCATGGGGTGCGAGTCACGCCCTAACATAGCGTCACGATGTGATAAACCGGGGTTTCAATCCCTTAGGCCATCATCTATACAAACTACTCACCCCTAACCATTCGTAAACTGGTCCGCAATGCCTTTTCCTTTTGAATCTCCCTCTACGTGCATCAGATCTAGTCAAAATCACAACGAATACGCTATTATAGGTTAAAGAAACATAACCCAATTGAAATTTCTAGAAAAACACTAAAAATCATGAAGTTGGTAAAACCCAAGCCCCGGGCCCACTCCTCAAAAAATTCCAAAAATCATATCAATGGATTTCTCGTCTCACCACGAGTCCGTACATATAAAGTTTGCCAAAAAAGGAGTTCAAATGGCCTTTCAAATCTCCAAAATTCGTTTCCAAAAACTAAGCCCTAGTTCTTCTCAATTTCAACATACTTTCATGGATTTGAGGGTTGATTTTTCATAAAAATGGTGTTTTTTAAGTCAAGAGACTTACCTCCAATAAATACCCGTTGAAAAAACGCTTTAAATCGCTCAAAAAGCTCTCTTAGTTGCATAACCATGGTGGAAAATAGGTTTGGTTCGCGGATGAAATGTTATTAAAACCCCTTCTGTCTGCCCAGTTATCCTTATATGCGATCGCATCCAACCCATTGCGATCGCATAGGCCAAAATCCAGGCCCCCTTGTTAGATAATACGCTTAACGCTAGAGGGGGGGTGAATAGCGTTATAATAAAATTTAGCGTAAACTTGCGGAATTTGAAATTTGCAAGAAATAAAGAAGTGCGTTAAGTAAACAAAAAAGGAAAGAACACACCGATGTATTCTGGTTCACCACAACAAGTGGCTAGTCTAGTCCCCGAGAGACTCTCTCGAGATTTCCACTAACTTGTCAAGCTTACGGGTGCTCAACAAACCTTTACAACTTAAGGACACAAGCCTTAACACCTTTGCTCGGAGATACAACACTCCAAGACTTCACTGTTAAGCTTACGGGTGCCTAACCAACCTTTACAACTTAAGGACACAAGCCTTAACACCTTTGCTCGGAGATACAACACTCCAAGACTTCACTGTTAAGCTTACGGGTGCCTAACCAACCTTTACAATCTGAGGACACAAGCCTCAACAATCTTGCTCGGAGATACAACACTCCAAGACTTCAACCAAGGAAACACAAGTTCCTTACAACAAGAGAATCACAATTCTCTTACAAGTGTACAAAACACTAAACACTCAAACAATACACTCCTTAATGAGTAGATATGAGTAAAAGAAGTAAGCTCAAGATCACAACAACTATGGACAAAACTTTGGCTCTCAAAAAGCTTTATGAAATGAATATAAAATGATAAACAATAGTATGCAAGCTTATAGCAATAAAATGATCAGTTGTTGTGTGTTGTTGTGTTTAAAACACTGAAATGAAGCTGTATTTATAGTTGAAAAACTTGGCATTACCGTTGCCTAATTGCCAATTAAGAGTTGCTGATTTTACTGAGTGACAATCGATTGTCAAGAAGCCACAATCGATTATTTGCCAATCGTTCTAGAAATCAATCCCAGATTTTACGCTTAACAATCGATTGTCCAAGATCAACAATTGATTATTGGTAACGCTCAAAAATTCATTTCCAGATTTTTCGTAAAACAATCGATTATACCAAATCAATAATCGATTATTCAGCAACGTTCAAAAAATCCTTTCCAGATTTTAATTTCAACAATCGATTGTACAAAATCAACAATCGATTATTCAGCAACGTTCAAAAAATCTTTTCCAGATTTTAATATCAACAATCGATTGTACAAAATCAACAATCGATTACCTGACGGTATTTGAAATTTTTACGACAACGGTCAGCTTCACAATCGATTGTGCAATGTTAATAATCGATTATTTATCAGACTTTGAAAATCATTTTAGACACTGCCTCGTGACAATCGATTGTTATATACTCACAATCGATTATTTAATAACTTTGAAAAAGTCTGGAAGACACTGCCTCAACACAATCGATTGTCATATGTTCACAATCGATTATTTTGTGACTTTGAAAAATCTGATGGACACTGTCTCTTCACAATCGATTGTCATTAACTTCACAATCGATTATTTTGAGTTTTGAAAAACTTTGATGTACACTGCCTCATCACAATCGATTGTCATTAACTTCACAATCGATTATTCTGAGTTTTGAAAAACTTTGATGTACACTGCCTCATCACAACCGATTGTCATAAGGTTCACAATCGATTGTCATGCAGGTTTAAAAAACCTGATGCTCACTGCCTTAACACAATCGATTGTCATTAGTTCAAAATCGATTGTCATGCAGTCTTGGCTTAACATAATCGATTATCATAAGTACATAATCGATTATCTTAGTCCAGATTTTAGAGGCATGTTTAAAAATCATTTTGACTGAAGTAAATATGCATGATTTAAAATCGTTTAGCATTAAATTAAATATGCATGATTTTGTAAAAGTAATTTTACGAGAGAAGCCATGTCATGAGTCAAGTTGTCGGATCAAGATCACAACTAAGAACGGCTCATTTAAACTATAAAACTTTGTCTTGTGCTTGAATCTCGTTATCCACCAATTGTGCACTTGTACTTGAACTTCGTCATATATCAATTTGCGCTTCATTTGTCATTCATCAAAACCTACACATAAGAACACACGTTTTAGTATAAAGCCTTAAGAACGTGTTTCCAACAATTTCCCCCTTTTTGATAATGGCAAACTTTAAGCGGGTTATGCAAATTAAACAATTTATAATGACGATTCAAGACAAGTATATATATGCAATAAGTATGCGATTAATTCCCCCTCAATATATGAATTCCCCCTCAATTTAAGCTTATAAATATTGAGAGTGCATACCCGTTATCTTCCCCCTTTTGCCATTAGCAAAAATAATGTAAGAAGATGCCAAAGATGTAAATAAAACTTGTTTATTTATTGGAAAGAACCAAAAAAAACAAAGAAATCATTCATCATCATTTCCCGCCTCATCATCCGGCACTGCTTTGAAGGGAACAAGACCGGCATATGGATAATGAACATGGTCAAAATATCCATGGATCTCATGAGTCAATTGACCAACAGAGGTGGTCAAGGAAGCAATTTGGTCGGAAATGGATTGGAGAGTGTGCTCTTGAGGCGGACGAGTTCGACGGGTTGGAGAAGAAGCAGGCGCTGCATGATCACCGTCATGATGAAAGGAGGATTCTGAAATTTCCCACTTTTTGGTACTCTTTTGAGAGAACCGTTGGAAGTGATGAATCCGAAGGCTTCAAGAAAATTCATGATGAGGAGAGCATAAGGAAGAGGCCTATCATCTCCGATAGCGTCACGCATGTGAATTTTGACGAACCGACACCAATTGATGTTAGCTCCGGTTATTATGGCATGCATGAGCTTGGTGTCCTCTTGGGAAATGGTAGTATGGTTATGCTTACGAGGCTTGAGGACTCGGGTGATGAAATAGAAAATCAACCAATAATTTGGATCCATTCCCGTAATTGTAGGACGACGGGGAGAAAGATTTGGATCATAAGAAGTAAGTCCGGTTTGATGTAGGAGGGCTGTTTCATCAAAAAGGGCTCCGGCCTCTCCGATGTACCGAAAAATGTCTTCACCATTATGAGGAAGACGGGCAATGGTATGAAAGTTTTCATCGGAAAGAAGAATTTGAACGCCATTTATATTTGTCACAAGCTCACCGTCATCATCCTCATGAAGGTTGGAGTAAAATGCTTGAATCAATGTAGTATTGATGTAAGGATGGGTAAGAAGTAGGAAGTCAAGAAGTTGACAATTTTTGAGCATATTTGCAGCAGGGCCATAAGATTCAAGATACTTGTTGGTTGAAAAGCGGGGAGGAAGAATATCGCGCTTTTTAAATTTTGTTAAAAATCGAGTAAGCTCGATGTCAGAATTAAAATGAAGAACGGAACCATCTTGGTAAGGATAGTTTGGAGCAGCAGAGGAGGATGCACCATGCCTAGCAGAACGGGAACGTTTGGAGTGACGGCCCGACATTTTTACTAAGTGTTGCTGGAATTTGCAAGAGTCTTGAAAGAGTTTTGATAGATTGAGAGCTAAAATTGATGCTTGAGTGAATAAAAATGAACATATATGGAGCCAATTTATAGAGGGGAGAAAGGCATTTCATTAATGGAAGAAATCTGCAGAAAATTGAAAGCTGAAACAGTCAGAAACGGTAAAAATAAATCTTACTGACCGTTAGACAATCGATTGTTGAGATGAGATAATCGATTGTCATTAAGATTTGACTGAATCTCGGAACTGACACAAATCGATTGCAGAACCAAACGGTAACAATTTTGAATTTCTGACATGAAATAATCGATTGTCAAAATATGGTAATCGATTGTTATGTTACAGTGAGCACAGAAATTTTCTGATTTTGAGAATAATCGATTATATTTTGAAACAATCGATTGTTTTGGAAAAGCATTGCTCAAAGGCTGTGACGGAAATCGATCTCACAGTTAAAGAATCAATTATTTAACAAAACTGCATAATAAACATAAACAATAAACAATCGATTAGTGATACTGCTAATCGATTTTCTGCACAGTAAGATAATCGATTATTTGCTTGAAACAATTGATTGTTCTGTGCCAAAACTTAATAATTCCCCCTACCTTTAGGGTGATACCTGCAAAATAGAATTAAACGTCTCCGACGCTCAAGTCAGTAATTAAAATATAAATGCAACCTAAAATGTATGCATTTAGATCAACGTTTACCCGCACTTAATACTTCATTTGGACATGATTTATATTTAGCACGACATTAAACGCTAAATATTTTATCAAGTCTACTAGCAATAATGTAAAGTGAGGAACGATCATACCTGTGTAGTTCTTGGTATTGCTCGTCTTACCTTTCACATTTCTGTCAAGATGGTCATCCAAATTCATTGAAGTGACCATTGGTTTGGTGTTGCTCTTTTCGAATTGATTTGGCAACTCCTTGAGACATTTAGATGGACAAATGAAAGTTCCCTCTTTCATTTGCTTAATTTGCAGCTCCAAGAAGAAATTTAGCTTGTTTATCAATGATATCTCAAATGCGATTTACAGATTCCTTGCATGACACTTATTAGTTGCTCCAAAGTAATACAAATATTTTCTAAGATATCATTTTCCACAAGATTTGGAATGCAAGATATTAGTGGCATGAGAGTTTAAAGAAAATAACATTGCCAATATAGAGAGTTGTTTTGAGATTCTGTCATCAAAAAGATAGTAAACTTCATGCAATCTATTTCCCCTTAATCAGAAATTTATCAAGACATACCAACAAGACATAGATATACCAATTGTTATAAAACAATGATAAACCCATTTGTTGGATGACATAACAAGTGTACCAAAAGTTATTTTATTAACAGTGATACAAATTGTTATTTTTAGTAAAGCATATTACAAACGAGTGTTGACTGTTTACAGGTCAACCATACATCGAATTTTGAAGAACATACCAACCATTATCCAGACCAATGGATGTGCTCATCAAGAGACGATTTTTAACAGAAGGATTTTTGTCAATTGTTAGAAACATGAGACATCTCAATTATTTTTCAAAACTGAGGATAGCATTCATAAAAAACGTGAGTGAAAACTTTTTGAAGAATATGCTAATAGATAATACACACCACACAGTATACTAACAGTTATTTAAACAACAGATAGCAATTATCAAATCATGAATGAAATGATTCTATTAAGCTAACTGTTAATACATATCAACAGTTTTGATCTTTTAAAAGCAAATAACTAACAAGTAAACTAATTGACACCAATTGTCATTTAACAACACGTTTTCAACATATGAATCAACAAAGCTAATTGATATTGATTGTTGACAGGGATATCTCAATTGTTAACGCACATAAACTATTACGACTAAGCTTATCAAAGATTCAACAATAGGGGAACCAAATTAACAACAAATAAGTTAATATTGGTTGCTAGCACATATCAACAATTCGGTTTTTGTCAAAAAGGATAACTAACCGAAATTTCCTCTTGATGCAATAAGGTGTCGTGCTCGGTGCATCTACTATAATACTGTAGCCTTTCAAGCACATCTGCAAAACAGATTAATGATCTTTTGGTACCCATGCCATTTTGGGTCCTTGGGGGTTAGGCATATCATAATGATGCGATTGAGTGATATGTCTATGTCGTGTAAAACATGCAGGAGCAATATGACCAATACATCTACAATAATGACAAGTCACGTTGGGGTTATGCATCCTTCTAGGTTCATAGTAACTTGACGGACGAAAATGGTTTACTCTATTTTCAGCATTATGACTATTGCGCGCTTTGTGAACATCATTTCTCCTACTATGAGCAGCATTTCTAGAATAATTATTTCTACGTTGGAAATCATTTCTAGGTGCTCTAAAGGGTTCAAAATTCCTTCAAGTATTTGCCCTATAATATGCATCATTTCTAGGGTAGTTATTTCTAGGTGGTAGGTCATTGTTAGGTCTTCTAAAATGTTCAACATTTAGTCTAGCATGCATATTGGTTCTAGGATTGCTATTTCTAGGATAAGCATTTTTATTATTAGTCCTAGATTGAGCCTTAGGTTGTTGGGGTTTGGCGTCAACCTTTTCTTCAGGCTCATTCTTAAAGCCTATGCCATGCTTGGTTGATTTCGAATTAACAAGGACCTTATTCAAATTTTTGTGGGAAGAATTAAACTTATCTAAGGTACCTTTAAGTCTATCTACCTCATTTTCGAGATGCATGCAAGAAGAACAATTTTTAATAGAACTTTCGGGCTTGTCGGCGCTTCTTTTTCCGAAAAACTTGTTTTCCTCTTTCAGCTTCTCATTTTCTAAAACCAGTTTTTCTAAATCCTTTTCTTTCAAAGAAAGTTGTTTTTAAAAATCTTTTTCTTTTAGAGAAGCATTTTCTTTTATGCTCTTGACAGTTTTTGAAGCCTTAATAAATTCAGTATATAGCTCATCAAAAGCAGTTCGCATTTCTTCAAGAGTAAAGAAGTTTTTAGAAGAGATTTGACATACCTCATCTTGCTTGTCTTCTTGCGCCATAAGACAAAGGTTTGCGGCTTCGTCTTCTTCTTCTTCGCTTGACTCATCTCCGGAGTCTCCTCCCCAAGAAATGTATGCACGTTGCTTCTTAAAAGGTTTCTTCTCCTTTTTGATGTTTGGGAAATTTGATTTGACGTGCCCGGTTTCACCGCATTCATAGCACTTTATTTGCTCGCCTTGCTTTTTGCCCTTTCGTTCATACTTCTTTCGCATGAACTTTTGAAATCTTTTGATAACGAGTCCAAACTCGTTGTCTCCGTCCTCATCAACTTGAGGTTGGCTTGTGCTTGCCTTAAGCGCTATTCTTTGCCTCCTTTGATCATCAACAAGAGGGTTAAGTATAGTAGACTCATAAGTCTTAAGGTTACCTCTTAATGCGTCGATGGTGACATTTGAGACGCCAATGGATTCTTGGATTGCGTCGGCCTTTGATCGCCATGCCGGAGTGAGACTTCTAAGAATTTTTCGAACAAGTTCTCTATCCGTGAATGTCTTCTTGAGAGCATGTAGATCATTTACGATTATTGAAAATCGTTCAAACATTTCATCCACCTTTTCACCTTCCTTCATGTGAAATAATTCATAAGCATGGGTTAGGAAATCAATTTTAGCTTCCCTTACCTGGTCCGTACCTTCGTACGTAATTTCCAGCTTGTCCCACATTTCCTTTTCCGTTGTGCAACACGATATTTTCCTGTAATCGTCAGCATTTACAGCACAATATAATAAATTAATTGCTTTAGCATTATTTTGAACCTTTCGGATATCATCCGCGTCATATTCTTCTTCGGATTTGGGAACCCATTCGTTTTCAACCTTTTTGGTTGGAATTTGATTTCCCTTCGTTATCACCTTCCAGAGATGAAAGTTGTTTGTTTGAACGAAGATTTTCATCCTTTCCTTCCAGTACGTGTAGTTTGTACCGTTGAATAGAGGTGGTCGTGTGAAGCATTGTCCTTCATCAATTCCTGCAAAAGAGTCACGAGTAGAAGCCATGGATGGTTCTCTCAAACTGTTAAGTCTTCAGAGAGTTGGGCTCTGATACCAATTGTTAGAAAATATGCTTAACGCTAGAGGGGGGGTGAATAGTGTTATAATAAAATTTAGCGTAAACTTGCAGAATTTGAAATTTGCAGGAAATAAATAAGTGCGTTAAGTAAACAAAAAAGGAAAGAACGCACCGATGTATTCTGGTTCACCATAACAAGTGGCTAGTCCAGTCCCCGAGAGACTCTCTCGAGATTTCCACTAACTTGTCAAGCTTACGGGTGCTCAACAAACCTTTACAACTTAAGGACACAAGCCTTAACACCTTTGCTCGGAGATACAACACTCCAAGACTTCACTGTTAAGCTTACGGGTGCCTAACCAACCTTTACAACTTAAGGACACAAGCCTTAACACCTTTGCTCGGAGATACAACACTCCAAGACTTCACTGTTAAGCTTACGGGTGCCTAACCAACCTTTACAATCTGAGGACACAAGCCTCAACAATCTTGCTCGGAGATACAACACTCCAAGACTTCAACCAAGGAAACACAAGTTCCTTACAACAAGAGAATCACAATTCTCTTACAAGTGTACAAAACACTAAACACTCAAACAATACACTCCTTAATGAGTAGATATGAGTAAAAGAAGTAAGCTCAAGATCACAACAACTATGGACAAAACTTTGGCTCTCAAAAGCTTTATGAAATGAATATAAAATGATAAACAATAGTATGCAAACTTATAGTAATAGAATGATCAGTTGTTGTGTGTTGTTGTGTTTAAAACACTGAAATGAAGCTGTATTTATAGTTGAAAAACTTGGCATTACCGTTGCCTAATTGCCAATTAAGAGTTGCTGATTTTACTGAGTGACAATAGATTGTCAAGAAGCCACAATCGATTGTTTGTCAATCGTTCCAGAAATCAATCCCAGATTTTACGCTTAACAATCGATTGTCCAAGATCAACAATCGATTATTGGTAACGTTCAAAAATTCATTTCCAGATTTTTCGTAAAACAATCGATTATACCAAATCAATAATCGATTATTCAGCAACGTTCAAAAAATCCTTTCCAGATTTTAATTTCAACAATCGATTGTACAAAATCAACAATTGATTATTCAGCAACGTTCAAAAAATCTTTTCCAGATTTTAATATCAACAATCGATTGTACAAAATCAACAATCGATTACCTGACGGTATTTGAAATTTTTACGACAACGGTCAGCTTCACAATCGATTGTGCAATGTAAACAATCAATTATTTATCAGACTTTGAAAATCATTTTAGACACTGCCTCATGACAATCGATTGTTATATACTCACAATCGATTATTTAATAACTTTGAAAAAGTCTGGAAGACACTGCCTCAACACAATCGATTGTCATATGTTCACAATCGATTATTTTGTGACTTTGAAAAATCTGATGGACACTGTCTCTTCACAATCGATTGTCATTAACTTCACAATCGATTATTCTGAGTTTTGAAAAACTTTGATGTACACTGCCTCATCACAATCGATTGTCATTAACTTCACAATCGATTATTCTGAGTTTTGAAAAACTTTGATGTACACTGCCTCATCACAATCGATTGTCATAAGGTTCACAATCGATTGTCATGCAGGTTTAAAAAACCTGATGCTCACTGCCTTAACACAATCGATTGTCATTAGTTCACAATCGATTGTCATGCAGTCTTGGCTTAACATAATTGATTATCATAAGGACATAATCGATTATCTTAGTCCAGATTTTAGAGGCATGTTTAAAAATCATTTTGACTGAAGTAAATATGCATGATTTAAAATCGTTTAGCATTAAATTAAATATGCATGATTTTGTAAAAGTAATTTTACGAGAGAAGCCATGTCATGAGTCAAGTTGTCGGATCAAGATCACAATTAAGAACGACTCATTTAAACTATAAAACTTTGTCTTGTGCTTGAATCTCGTTATCCACCAATTGTGCGCTTGTACTTGAACTTCGTCATACATCAATTTGCGCTTCGTTTGTCATTCATCAAAACCTGCACATAAGAACACACGTTTTAGTATAAAGCCTTGAGAACGTGTTTCCAACACCCCTAAATTCCTCTTATGTGATCGCATAACCCCTTGCGATCGCATAACATTGAGCCCCACTAATACGCGATCGCATTCACCCTTACGCGACCGCACTGAGCAAGGTCCCACACCTATGCGATCGTAGAGCCTCTCACGCGATCGCATAGGGCAAATCCACGGCCCCTCCAAAACTTCCTATGTGATCGCAGACCTACCTTGCGATCGCATAGAATAATCTCTGCTACAATTTTTTTACTGCATTATCTTATTCAAAAATCCCCGTTAGCCATCTGAAATCACCGCGAGGCCCTCGAGACCTCAACCAAAAGCACAGATATATTCTATTACTGCATTCAAACTTGTTCGTAACATGAAAATACTATCATAAACATCAAAATCATCTAATTACCACGGATTCAAGCCTAAGTTAAACTAGAACTTCCGAAACTTGCATTTGATCCAAAACTCGACCTAAACACCTCCGAATGACTTGAAAGTTTGCACACATAGCCAAAATCACCTAACGGAGCTACTGTAACTGTCGGAATTCTATTCTGACCCCCAAATCAAAATCTCACCTATCAACTGGACTTCGTCAAAATTCAAACTTAGCCAATTCAAGCCTAATTCTACACCGGACCTCCAAATTCAGTTCCGATTACGCTCCTAAGTCATAAATCATCGCCTGAAACTAGTCGAATCATCGAAAATCTATTCCGAGCCCTCTAACTCATAAGTAATCATTCGGTTGACTTTTCTAAACTAACCTTCTTATAAAGAGACTAATTGTCATATTTCTAACCGGACTACATCCGAATTACTTCAAATTCTCCAAACACATATAATGAAACATATAGAAGCATAAAACGGGGAAAACGGGGCGGAGATACCTGAGACGACCGGTCGGTTCGTTACATTTATTATATAATTTTATATTATTAATCTCTACATTTGTAATTCCTGCATTTTTCTAACCCAAATGAGGATTTAGAGCATGTTTGGAAAGCCACCTAGGAATTGAATTTGGGTATAATTACACAGTGTGACGTGTTTGTTTAGATAAATAAGTACTTGGTTAGCATAGAATTGGGCGTAATTGGAGGGGTGTAATTACACTCTCCAATTCTCAGGGGAAGGTGAGAATTGGTGGTAATTACACAGTATAATTACAATGTTGCCTTTAGTTTCTTCCCTTTTTGTTTTTATTTTAATTTATTTTCTGTATAACTTTTTATTTCTATTTTTAATTTTATTTTTACTTTTAATTTCTTCTGAAATTTTAAAATATATTTTTTCTTTGTACATTAGTTATCTTTTATTTCTCTACATTTACTTCTTGCGATCCCATGTAATTGCTTATATTATATATTTTATTTATTTTATTATTCTATTTTTTTAAACTACACCTCCTAATATTAGAAATAATAAATTATTAACAAACTTAGCATATAATGAGTGATGCAATAAAGAGGGATTTCGTTGTTGAATGTGGTTATAAACTTATTATGTTTCCTAATCTTAAGTTGTAGTGGAATTTACTATTATTATGTTGGAATTTGATGTATGTTAAGCTATCATTTTTTTAGATTTTGAAATTGTGTTATATTCATGATTCCTTTACTTAGTTTAGTAGTATTGACTCACGTTGCATGTTGTTCATTTTTAGTTAGAATTTATAGATTATTTTTGTCAAATATTTGAATAATGTTATGACGTTATATTTATAAATATTAATTTATTTTATCAAACATGAATTCCATCATGTTCATACAAAATGTATTTTTTTAGTCTTTATAAGTATATACCTTAAATATTATTAATTGGGAAAATATATCTAAATTATTTTTACAAAATTAGTTATAAATATATGATTACTAATTAATTTATATTAATGAAAAAATATACAAGTTAAATACCAAATATATAATTTGTACTTATAAAAATATATAGGCATATATTGGTTATATTAACTTTTAAGTTTTGAAAATTACTTCATTTAAAATTTAATTTTACATAAATTAGGGGTTAACGTTAAAAAGCACTTTTTATCTCTCTAACTTCTCTCTCGGAGCACGTTAACATGGCCAGCTAACCTGCGTCGGAAGCCATGGGAGGGAGGGGAAGACCCAAACGAAACCAGTAGAAGACTGCAGCGGATGAGCAGCGTTCCTCAGCTACTAGGAATGCTGTGTTGGAACTTTTTGTATCCACAAAAGGGATATGAATTGAATAACCAGATGGATGTTTAAGCCGAGTTTGAGGGGTGCAGGAAATGGCGGATCCGCAGAGAAAATGGCTGAGCGAAGATGTTGTAACATACTCGTATCTTCTCCTCTATATTGCACTCTCTAGTGGCCAGATCTTCTTCAATAAGGTTCCTTCTTTTCCCTTTCTCTCTACGTTGTTAATTAAGCACGTAAATAAATTTGCCTCTCAATTAATGTGCTTATTTGTATTGCATTTGTCTTGTGGCTATTATTTGATACTGGAGTAATGCTTTGTGCCTTGGATCTACGGGTGACTTTAACCACTGCCTTTAATTCGGACCTCTATATATATAGTTCAAATTATTAAAAAAAAAACATGTATTTATACTAATTTCGCACCCATAGTTCCAAGCGAGTATTGGTGTAGTGGTACTTCATGGCTTTGTGGGAAGTTCTCGGTTGTGAGTTCGAGTCTCCCCAAGAGCAAGGTGGGAAGTTCTTGGAGGGAAGGATCTCGGGGTTCTATTTGGAAACAACCTCTCTACCCAAGGGTAGGTGTAAGGTCTGCGTACATACTACCCTCCGCAGACCCCACTAAGTGAGATTATACTGGGTTATTGTTGTTGTTGTTGTACTTCACGGCTTAAAAATTTTGGATCCGCCTTTAATGGTGAGAGAAACATGGTTCTCGCTATGAGCGATATTACATGTATAGAAGTTTGACGTTGTTGCAGGGTGTGAAATTACGCCCTAAGGGTAGTGTGAAGTGTGAATGTTCATAGCGTCAAAATCCGAATGTACTTAGGCTATCCTTAACTCTTATCTTAAGATTAAATAATTAAGGGAATAAAGTCATTTATAGACATTTGATAACAATAAATTTGGAGTTCAATGATATGGAACTTCTGTTTCCTTTCCTTGGATGGAAGTAGTAGTATACCAATATCTTAAATTTCATTGATTTATTTGGTTCAATGGTATTACAACATTTTTCTCCTTTAACCCTCAACTTAAGGCAGCATTCTAGTTTCAATCAGTAACAAAAACAACAATAAACCCAGTGTAATCCCATAAGTGGGGTCTACACATTACCCCTGCCTTGAAGGTAGAGCGGTTGTTGATCGGACCCTCGGCTCAAGAGAGACGAAAAGAAAAGCAGTAGCACCAAACATTAACAATAACAAGATAGTAGGAAAACAAAGTGAAAATAACAACAAGTAGTAGTAGAACTAGTTTCAATCAGTCAAAAGTCATTATTACCAGTTTGAAGAAGTTTCTGAAGTGAAAAGATTCTCATCTTCCAGGATAATTTTTATGTGGTTCTGTTCATCGCTATGTCTTCACTAGATAAAAGATGCATCTTATCGAGCTCCCTTATAAGTCAATTAAATTGCTGCATTTAAGACTAATTTGCATATATGACTTGCTGTAGCTCCTTTATCTGACCTGCAGTATAATGATGTGTGTTGCAGTGGGTTTTGTCTTCAAAAGATATAAACTTTCCTTATCCTCTTGGATTGACTCTACTTCACATGGTCTTCTCCTCAATTTTGTGTTTTGTGCTTACCAAGGTTCTGAAGGTACGGAGTATTCACCTTTAGTTTTGTAATGATTTCTTGTATGCCAACCTATAGTGCTAATTTAGGATGATTTCATGCAGATAATGAAAGTTGAGGAAGGGATGACTCCAGATATGTGAGTATTCAAGTGAAAGAATTTCATGCCAAATATTTGTCTTACGGATGGTTGGCTTCTATCCAAGGCCTTTATTTCGTTTGCCGACTTTTCTAGTTTAGGTCATTTTTTTAACCTAGGCTTTTAGTCCTTTGTTCCCATATTACAGGTCCAGCTATGCTTTTTGGATGTGACACCGATTTTCACTTTGTTTGAAAGATTAGACCATGTACTTATAACATAAGAAAATCACACATTTAACCACCTTGTTTTCTTCTCAAAAAGAAACTATTCTTTTTCATCAATTCTTTAGAAAAATGAAAAGCAGTTTGTAGCCTCCACATGTTTTCCATTAGATGATTATGTATTACATAGTTGATGCGTATTTAAATTCTGATATTATAAATGTGACAAAAATGAATTAAATCAAATCAGTAGCAAATGGAGTTATGCTGATGTAGTTACCAATGGTTTTTACCAATTAATAGGAGAAACTAAAGTTTAACATTGAACTTTCTTACTTGCTATTTGTGTGAAATTAACCTAAAAGTTGAAGAATCTCTTGTTCTGGGCTTAGCTACCCGGCATTCTAATTCATCCATACTAAACAATCATATTGTTTTCTTATTCTTTTTCTGTGGTCCTCTTTTGTCATATTTGTTTTTCACTTATACTATAAATCATTCAATAACGCTGTTTTGGTTTTAATATGCAGATACATGAGTTCGGTCATACCAATTGGTGCAATGTTCGCTATGACACTTTGGCTTGGGAACACTGCTTATCTCTATATTTCAGTTTCATTTGCTCAGATGCTGAAAGCAATCAGTAAGTATACTGCTTTCCAGGTGTTTTATGCGCCGTCCACCATAGATGATATAGCCAAAATACATCTTTACCATAGAAATAAGCTCATAGGAATAGCTCTCATGGGATTTTTCATGCTTGATAGATAGCTTTAGAGGCTGGGCTAGTTGACCACCTGTTCCCGTACTCTGTTTTCCTTTGTTCATTTGTGCCAAGGGCATCATCCTCTCTTTTGGTTTGTTTTGCAGTGCCTGTAGCAGTTTTCATTCTGGGGGTTGCAGCTGGACTCGAAGTGATGAGCTGCAGAATGCTTCTCATAATGTCAGTGATCAGTTTTGGTGTACTTGTAGCTTCTTATGGGGAAATAAATATTAACTGGGTAGGTGTTGTCTATCAAATGGGAGGTGTTGTTGGAGAAGCTTTGAGGCTTATATTTATGGAGATTCTGGTGAAACGGAAGGGCCTGAAGCTCAACCCCATATCTGTGATGTACTATGTCAGCCCATGCAGGCATGCAGTTTTATGTCTTAAAGCTTAATGTTCTGTTTCGACGCGATTGATACTAATTTTTGATTGAACCTTCTTGACAAAAATACAGCGCTCTTTGTTTGTTAATTCCATGGATCTTTTTGGAGAAACCAAAGATGGACGAACAGAGGACATGGAGCTTCCATCCTCTTATTCTAACCCTAAATTCTCTATGTACCTTTGCCCTGAATCTGTCTGTTTTTCTGGTGATTCAACGTACAAGTGCCCTGACAATTCGTGTTGCTGGAGTTGTCAAAGATTGGGTCGTTGTGCTGCTATCTGCCCTACTTTTTGCGGATACAAAATTGACAGTGATTAATCTTTTTGGTTATGCTATTGGTAAATTTTCTAAACTTTTGTCAAAATTCCTTTCCTAATCCCCTTGAGTGGTTCGCCAAGAACATATTACTTTAACTATTTAAGTGCATTATGCCATGTTTAGTAATCTCCTGTGCTTCCTGAGCTCTACATATTCTTCTGCTAGTAAAAAAAAATTGATTCCGTGAAAGATGAGATCATAAATGCATTTTTGTTTGGGTTCCAGAGATTACTGTTGCTCTTTCTTGTGAGGTGGAACAGTATGTGAAATGGGGCTTCTCTCAGACAAGGAATCTTTCCTCTTTAAAGAAGAAAAAGCATGCATTAAATCTTCATCCTTGCTACATGTGCTGTTATGCAGAGTATTTATATATCCTTGTGCTTTGCTTCATCTTAGTGCCTGGTAGCTGCTTAATCCTTCTGATATATCTCTGTCAGTTGTTCATACTATAAAGCTTTTGAGAATGGACTGTACCATGGTATATTCCTATGGGTTCATTGACCTTGAGCAAATGGTTTTGTTTTTCCAAATTTTCATTAGATTGAACTAACATAATCGCAACTTCTAGTAGTGCTTCTTTGGAGACAGATGCAAACTGTTGGTT
Source organism: Nicotiana benthamiana (assembly GCA_034376525.1). NCBI lineage: Eukaryota > Viridiplantae > Streptophyta > Magnoliopsida > Solanales > Solanaceae > Nicotiana > Nicotiana benthamiana. The sequence continues at coordinate 20,579,723 of CM067337.1, read as the reverse complement.
ATGGATGTCAGTAGTAACATTCCTAAGTGACTAGGAGAGTGATAGGTGTAAGGCTGCTGTGATCTTCTTGTTGATTCAGAAGGTTTTTGCTTATTCCTCGTACTAGTTACCTATGTTGGAATGACTCTAAGCTTCTGCCTTCTGTGGCTTCATTTATGGTGCGAAATAGTTAATGGTACTACTCCATGAGCAAATATTAACATATAAAGTTGTGGTGCTTTGTGCAGCTATTGCAGGTGTAGCTGCATATAATAATCACAAGCTAAAAAAGGCAGCTCCCCCAGAAAGCTCAGATGAGTCTCAACCCATTCAATCTATACCTTTAATACCATCTACAAATTCCAATAACTAGATGCATGTGAAGAGCAGCGTTGCAACTTATCTTGATTTCTTGTATGTAAATGATGGCAAGCATTTAGTTCTTATATGCTCTTATTGGGGGACGGAAGTGCTTTCCAAATGATGCATTATCTGACATACTGGATCCCAGTTTTTCTTTTATGTGAAGCCATAGTGAAACACAGTGATTTTTGATATGGGAGCGTACCTGTGGATGCGACCTTTTTGATTGTTGCTTCTACTTTTGAATTTGGAGGATTTTGTGATATTTGAGAATAAGATACAAAAACACTATACTTGAATGATGTAAAGAGTTTGTACCTTGTTCTGCACGAAAAAGGCTGGACAGACATCAAAAGATGCTGGCAGTTGACATACTACAATATGTTGCAGACATTTTGAATTTCAGCACTTCTTGGATGAAATTCTTTTATATATATACAAGGCTGTTGTTGCAATTAAATTGTTATACGACAATGTTTTTAATGTCTATGCAGAATATTTCAGAATGATAGAACTTATAAAAACAAATATGACTCCGTGTTGGTAAAATGAGATTTGCAGAATGGGATTGCTCGGCTACTGATAAGGGGAAGATCCTCCAATGGGGCTGGCTGTATCCACCAGTTTTGATAGCAGTTCTTGCCACAAAGGACTCTGAAAGGTTGGCTGCTGCTACTGAACAGTTAAAGGTATGAATAAGTGAGGATATGTAGGGATTAGCTTAGATATGTTCGTTGTCTCTGGCAGATCTATTACGTTGACTCTAATGAGGGAATTTTTGTCTCAAATTTCCTACTCTATTCCTCTGTATTTGTATTCTCATGAGTTGTTTGTTCGTCTTTGAGGTTTAACTGTGAGGATAATACTACTTGTGCGTATTTTATTGCATCATACATATAATGTTTTTATATACTGATATAAGACTCCTATATGTATCAATAACTTATACAGCTTACCGATTTAAGTTCTCACTTCAGATAGTGAAAAATGTTTCTAAATGACGATTATCCGTGAAATTCTTTCTGTTTATAGGACAAGGACCAATCAAGGGTCGAGATAGTACGCGAGATAAATCACTGAATGAGATTGTTACAAATGTAGACTTTGACTTTGTTTGAGAAGGCACACCTATCGTAGAAACTTAAAACTTTGTTAATTAGTAGAGAGGATAAGGCTGACTTTGCCTCCTTCGAGTATTCGTCATATTTTGGTACTTCATTTTATTCCATTTTTAATCTCATAACTTTTGAGGGAACTATAACCCTGCGAAGAGTTTGGTCCAGTTTGGACGCACATTTAGGGGTCGTCAGCCCATCATCGATTTGAGATCTGCAATAGTTCGGGTAGTCAAACCAACTCTCATATGAGCTTTCGGCGATTGATATGTTTGATCGTAAACAAGGACCACTTTTTGATTCTGCAATATTTCTTCCATTAGTCACTTTAGATTCTTTCATTTCTATGTAAAAACCATTTCCTTCCCAAATTGTGCAAAGGAAAAAAAAGGGTGATTCCCATCGTAGCGGTGAGCGAAATGGGAGCAACTTAATAAACCTTAAAACGAAACTGTGGAAGAGCAATACAAGTGTCGTGCTGCTAGGCGAAGCAGCTTGAGTGTTGCACCCAAGATGGCAAAAGTTTAATAGCCGAAAAAATCACTAGCTTATGCTTTGATCCGAGTAGCATGAGGCGGGTCAAGGAAGTTGGTGACCTGATGATAGGGGAGCCATCAACCAAAGTCCTAGTGAACAACAATCGTAACTATAAAGGTCCTAAGGTAGTGAAATCCATTATCCGGTAAGTGCTAACCCGCACAAAAGGCGTCACAATTTAGGCAGAAACGCTCAATGAAATAGACATATATGTGAAGATACATACTACCTACACTTGAATAGAAAGACCCTATGAAGTTTCACATAGTAATACCCATGGTTAGTCCTGGAAAAAGAACAAGATTAATTGGTTAGAAATACCTACGTATTCAACTCAGTTAGTTTGTTATATTCAAATTATACGCAGATAAGCATAAACTTACAGAAATGTTCCATATAAGTTTCAACTTACCAACCTCTAGTCAATATTTCAAAAATCGAAACAAATAAGGAATTTTTTTAATGGGTATAGTCGAAATTTATTGAAAACATATAGATAAGTCAATATACAAAATTTGAGGAAGATTGGAGGTGATTTGGACTAGTTTTGTATCAAAATTCATAATTAAATCGATGTCAAAAAAATTTTCTGTGACACATGTATCAAACAAGTATCACGCATGTATCTCACACACAGATATACATGGATATACATGTGATAAACAGTCGATACAAGTATGATACATATGTGATACACATTGTGATACAAGTATCATTTTTTTTCATATTCAATTTTTACTTCGAATTTTCAATTCAAACCAGCTCAAAACTTCACCAAATCATCCCAAAACTGAGATTCAAGATCCTTAAGATATACCCAATCTATTCTAATAGCACCCACTTAAAAAAATAAAAATTTAATATTTTTTTGTTACAAATAGCTAATTGGCCATTTTGGCTAATATTAGTAATAATTTATCAATTGACTAATTCTTCTAATGAACTAATTCTAAATGGACATAGCTGGTAATTTGGGGAAACTTACAGAAATGTCTCACATAAGTTTCAACTTACCAACCTCTAGCCAATATTCCAAAAATCGAAACAAATAAGGAATTTTTTTAATGGGCATAGTCAAAATTAATTGGAAACATATATATATGTCAATATACAAAATTTGAGGAATATTGGAGGTGATTTGGACTGGTTTTGTATCAAAATTCATAATTAAATTGATGTCAAAAAATTCTTTTGTGACACATTTATCAAACATGTATCACGCATGTATCTCACACACAGATATATATATATGGATATACATGTGATACATAATCGATACAAATATGATATATATGTGATATACAATGTGATACACGTATTATTTTTTTCATATTCAGTTTTTACTTCGAATTTTTAATTCAAATCACCTCAAAACTTCACCAAATCATCCAAAAATTGAGATTCAAGCTCCTTAAGATATACCCAATCTATTCTAATAGCACTCACTCAAAAGAAAGTGAAAATTTGATTATTTTTTTGCTACAAACAGCTAATTGGCCATTTTGGCTAAAATTACTAATATTTTATCAATTGACCAATTTTATAATAAGCTACTTCTAAATAGACATAGTTGGTAATTTCTCTTTACGAATCACTCCGTGCTTATGTCGCTATTTTATGTCTAACACTTTCGAACATGAACTCTTTGATACTGTAAGCATTTTATTCATAGAACAAAAATTCTAAAAAATATTCAAATACTGTTAGATGGTTTATTTCAATATCTATATCAAAATAGAATTTTCTAAGTTGATGCTAACTGCTAACTAAAATAGTATACTACACGAAAATACAAATATAAAGAGCAAGAGATAATTAATGAAGGAGTAATCCAATGATCAAGAGGTTACTAAAATTATGCTATGAAACACAAATGATAAATATAAAAAGGAAGGACGTGGGTTGCCAAAAAAGATATCCCAACATAATAGGAATCAGAGCACATTTCTAATCATCTTCAGTTTCATCTTTCTTAATTTGGATTAATTATGCAAAACAGAAAAAGAAAAAGAAAAAGAAAAAGAGGTCATATTATCCTCTACCCTTAACCATAAGCTGGAGTTCAAATTCTAGGTATAAAGTCAATTTAATATTCAAAACAAACACCACAACAACAACATGAAATCATTATATTTTCACAAGTAAGATCTAGGGAAAATATGTAAGATAATTAATTTGTAGCCATAGCAGAGATTAAAACACAATTACACAATCAATCTAGAGTTAGAGTCTAAGGAAGCGTACCGTTAAACTCCATGAATTCAATAGAGACAATAACCGGCGATCAAGCCTGAGACCAACTTCCACAATCCATCACAGCCTGGAGGACCTGACTGATGGGACGTCTACTGTTACCACGTATTCAAGAGGCAGAATACGCTAGGGTTTTCTAATAGCTAGGGAAAGGGGGGTTGGCATCTATTTATAAAGAGTGCCTACGCATCACAGGCCAATAGTTATTGGGCCTCAATTATCCACACACAAAATATTTAATATTAGGCCTTTTATTTATCCACCACTTGGGCCACGTCAATATCCTTTCAGGCTATGACCAATTAACATAAGTCCAAATTCCAACATTCTCCCACTTGGACACCAATAATTGAGAACAAGAAACAATTTTAAAATATTTGAGTTTTAAGAAAATTATCTTGAAAAAAAAAAGATTTTAGACTCTACAGTGGCCACACTACTCACATAGCCAAGGATAGAATAACCCTTATAACAATCCGTTCAGTCTCAATAGAAATGACTAACAATGAATCATAGCAGGCATCACACCATTTTAAGGTGTGAATTCTATCTATGACCACATGTGCTAGAATTTCCATCAACATGGAACAAACATGTGTGCTAAGCATATTATCTTTCTAATCATGGTGAATAGATTCACACCTCTTAGAAAGAAATAATCCTCCAAGTGATATTATAACCATATCACCTCAGGAGCCTCCAACCTTGTTTTATAACGGTCTATGTTTCCCTTAGAGTCTATTTTAGTTTCAAACACCTATTTGCAACCTACAGGTCTAAAACCTTTAGGCAGTTCAACTAACTCCCACACTCCATTGTGTTCCATGGAGCGCATTTCATCATTCATTGCCCTACGCCATTTATCAACAAATGGAGAGGAAATAGCTTGAGCATATGATAAAGGATCAGTCAACTCTCCAGTATCACTAAGATTTTCAGTCACATACACGATAAAATCATCAGAGATGGCAGACATTCTGTCTCTTTGTGACCTGCGGAGTGGTTCATTGTGTACATTTTGTTCAGGAACTATGGGATCTACGTCGTTGTTCCCTTGATTCTCCCCCTCATGAATAGGTTGGTTTACCACCTTTTCATGTATAACAGGAATATGGACAATGACTTCCTTCTCTTTCAATACAATTTCCTTACCACATGAACAATCACAATCACAAACATCATGTTCAAGAAAATTCGCATTAATAGACTAAAAAATTCTAGTGCCACGCCCATGACAGAAAAACCTAAAACCTTTGGAGTGATCAGGATAGTCTATAAAGAAATAACCAGTAGTTTTAGGATTAGTTTTCTTTTCTGTGGGTGAATAAATACGAACTTCAGCCGGACATCCCCAAATGTGAAAATGGTTCAAGCTAGGTTTTCGGGTTGTCCATAGTTCAAAGGGAGTTTTCAAGACAGATTTTGTAGGAACTCTATTCAGGATATAGCTAGCTGTTTTTAAGGTTTCACCCCAAAGGGACTCAGGTAAGCTAGTCCTTGACATCATACTTCTCACCATTTCCATGAGAGTACGATTTCGTCTTTCAGCCACACCATTCTGCTCAGGAGTACCTGGCATGGTATATTGTGCTACTATCCCACATTCTTGCAAAAATAAAGCAAAAGGCCCATGCATTGACCAGACTCATCATATTTTCCATAGTACTCACCACCACGGCCAGACCTAACTATCTTAATGGACTTCCCAAGCTGTTTTTCAACTTCAGTCTTGTAAATTTTAAACTTATCAAGTGCTTCAGATTTTTCTTTTAAAAGATATATATAACAATACCTTGAAAAGTCATCAATGATTGGTCAAAGTAGGTACATAAGGTCCACTAATATCAGTATGAATTATTTCTAAGAGTTCAGAGCTCCTAGTGGAACCCTTTCTCTTAACCTTGGTCATTTTACCCTTAACACAATCCACACAAATCTCAAAATCTTTTGGATCAAGAACGGGTAAAATATTTTCCTTTATCAATCGTTCAATTATTTTCTTTAGAAATATGACCAAGATGCCTATGCCATAATAGGTAAGAAGTTTTACTTATAGCAGATCTTTTGTGGGCAATATTTTCAACATGCATTGCAGAAAAAGTATCATTCAATATATTCAAGCGATATAGACCATCACTAAAAAAAGCATCAGCAACAATATGTGAATCATAGGAAATTTTAATAATACCATTATTTTGTTGAAATTAATAACCGGCTTTGTCCGAAAGGGAAACTGAAACTAATTTCCGTCTAATAGACGGTACAAAAATAGTATTTTCTAAACGAATACTAGAATTACTCTTAAAAGATAAAATAGATATCCCCATAAACTCTACTTTTGCTTTGAGTCCATTGCCCACAACAACACTGGCTTCATCCTCTTTTGGCTTCCGTCTGCTTACTAGATCCTGCAAGTCATTGGTTACATAAACAGTTGCACCACTATCCAACCACCAAGAATTTAAAAGAACATGAACAAGACTAGTTCCAAAGCAGACAAAAGCCAAAAAATTACCTGGTTTCTTTTTCAGAGGACATCCATATTTTTTATGACCTACTTGTTTGCAATCCCGGCACTTGATATCTTTCTTAGTTACAGCTTGAGGGCCAAGAAGATTATATGTTGACCCTTGTTAACACCAGGCTTATTAGTATGACCACTATTACCACCTGAACGATGAACCTGGCCATGTTTCTTTTTGTGAAATTTGGGTCCACCTTTTCTTTTATAAGAGGGATAATCAACTGACCTAGACGAACGAACAAAGTTCACTACACCCTCAACTTTCTCCTTTTAGATCCTTCGTTCCTCTACCATATAAACAATAATAAGTTCATCAACACTCCACTTATTCTTTTGGGCATTATAGGTTGTCTTAAGTTTAAACTGCTCAGGAAGGGGCCTGAGAGATTGGTGAACAAGAAAATCATCGGTAATGGTTACACCTAAATTGTTCAGTTTGGTAGCAATGTTAATCATTTTCATAATATGATCACGGACACTACCTACAAGGTCATACTTTATGGTAGACATGGAATCAATCAGAAAATCTTTTGCATTTCCATTATCTTAATTGCACCCTTTATGTGATCATAAATGAATCTCTTCATGATCACAAGACTCAATTTGTTAGCCTTCATCCATTTTTCACACTTATCCTTTTCATCAATGGTGCTAGTAGTTGTAAGTTCAGCTGGTTTCTGTTCAATCAACAAACTCAAGATCCATCAGATCTAACACTATTTCAACATCTTGTTTTCACTTCTTGTAGTTGCTACTAGTTAGAGTTTCTATGGAATTCAGTTGAGTAGTCATGTTGTTAACAACTGTATAAGCAAACAATACAAAATTAGATAAAGATATGAGCTAGAATATATAGATCAAAAGAGTCAAAGACATCCATCACACTACTCCTTTGGGTAGAAGATGCAACTGTCTCCCCTTTAAAAAAAATCAAGGAGTACAAGGCATTCATTGCATCCTCGCCTTTGGGCAAGAGATACAAAGCCTTCCCTTATTATCTAAGAGTACAAGGCATACTCTATGTCCTTCCTTCACGTAAGAGACATAAAACCTCTTCTTATATCAAATTATCCTTATTCATTTAATATATATATATATATATATATATATATATATATATATATATATATATATATATATATATATATATATATATACACATGAGAATCCAAGATATTAAGCTTCATCTCTTGGGTTGAAATATAATATCTTATCTCATAAATTAATTTAGGGTCACTAGTATCAAAAGGAAAATCTCCAATACTAGTATACACTTGTAAAGGTTAATTAGGACATGGTACATTGAGAATATTTTAATGACTCAAATAAACAGTCCACTTTGGTTGTAACTATCTATTAATCATAATTCTCAATCCATGTATTAAATGATCTCACATGTATATAATATTAGGAACCTTTTAGTGACTCCAAATAAATAGACCACTTTGATGATACTATTTATTAATTATATTTTCTTAGTTATATTTGTTAATACATGCTGTAAAATAACACCCATATAATTTAAACCTTTTAAATTATTTCTTATATCAATCTTGATCTATTCTCATTAAAATAATGAGAATAATTACGATAAAACAAAGTTGGAATCCTTTCGTTAGTTGAGTTAGGCATTATCAACATATGCATTATCAACAACAAGACAAATTTTGATAAAAATTCTTAATGCCAAACCAAGTTGCAGCATACGTCTTTAAGCCCTTTTGAATAAAAAAGGGTTCACTGTTTTCAATAGAGAGGTTATTTTCAATAGACCTTCGGCTCAGAGAAAATGAGAAGACGAAGAACAAAAAAAAGGAGGGGGGGGGGGGAAGTAGGAAAATGAAAAGAGACGAGTAAGAAGGAGAGAAGAATAAGTGGTACCAAATAGTAACAACACTGATAACTGAAGTGAGCCAAATAACATGATGTAATATAAATCTAAGAATATGAAGGGACATAAGTGTTACTAATACTACATGTAAGAAAAGGGGAAACAAGCAACTACGAACTACATTTCTACCCCAATTCTCGACCTCCACACATTTCTATCAATAGTCATGTCCTCAATAAAGGTGGAGCAACACCATCTCTTGCCTAATCACCTCTTTCGAGTACTTCTTTGGCCTGCCTCGACCTCTTCTCAAAGCCCCCATGTCCAGCCTCTCACACCTCCTAATAAGAGTATCGATGTTTCTCCTCTTAACATGCCCCAACCATCTCAGCCTCGACTTCTGCATCTTATCCTGAGTGGACGCTACTCTCACTTTGTCCATATTGCTTCATTACTAATCCTATCCCTCCTGGTACCACCAATCATCCATCTCAATAAAATTTATCCTTAGTGTTAGCGGCACATTTTTATCCAAAACAAATACGGAATAAAAAAAATGAAAAGAAAAAGGAAAATGGGTAGGCCGAAGGCAAGGAAGGATAAAAGAGGCTTGGGAAGAAGGGTACGTCTGTCTTATGGGGGGTGGGTGGGGGGAGTTCTGTGTTTTTCACACTCTCCTCTTCTTCTCTTTCTGTATATAACAAAACACAATACAAAGCATACTAACGCCACACTATTATTTAGCCACCCCGAAAAACAAATTGTATATATAGACAATTATATAACCACTCACTGCCAATTTGAAACCACAATTAAACCTCTCACTATTCTGGAAATCTCCCTCCCTCATCCAAAAATTGGAAAAAACCTAACAGGAGAAAAAGAAAACGAAACGTAGAAAGAGAGATAGAGAGGGAGAGGAATTCGAGGCGATGCGATCGTGGTGGCTGCGGCTTTGGGGCAGCCCATACGCGGCGGTGCTGGCGGTGGAGGAAGAAGAATTAGGTCGTTAATGGCCTATTTGCTGCAAATGAATTGGCAGCCGAATCTGCTCAGCCAGAGACGCAAAACTGGTCCTCCGTTAGGGCTCAAAAACCTCGGCAATACCTGTTATCTCAACTCGGTTCTTCAGTGCCTCACTTATACCCCTCCCCTTGCCTTTTTCTGCCTCCAATCTCAACATTCCTCTTCTTGTAATTCCTCCACTATTTATTTATTATACTCATCTTTATTGCGTGTGCGCCTCTGTGTGTGTTGTGTTGTGTGTGTGTGTGTATTTTTACTTCGTACATGGGCTAAGCCCCTTCGTTTGAGCATTCAATCATTACATGCCCAATTTGAGCAGGACCATTATTGGAATTCATATTGCCGACTCCAATTAGCTTGGTATTGATGTGTGGTAGTTATTATGGTTATTGAGGATTCCTGTAGTCAGATCCTGATAGTTTGAGATTGAGCTGTTAGTTTTTAAGTTTATTGAGGATTCACATAATATACGTCTGATTACTTTGGTTTGAGGCTTGGTATTTGTTATGATTATTGAGGATTCGTATGAAGCATGATATTTGTAGTATATTATAGAGCTGACATCAACTAATCTTTATGATTGATGCATAATTGGCGGAGCACCTGAATGTTTGATTGATACCCTAGTTTTTAGCTTTTCTTGAAATAAAGATGTCCTTCTATTGTGCAGGTGATTCTGGAGCTGCAGCTGCTTCAGAGAAGAAGAGTGAATGTCCTTTCTGCATATTAGAGAAGCGAATAGCTAGGTCTTTGAGTCTTGAATCAGCCTTAGATACTCCGTCTAAGATTAATCATTGCTTAAAGATTTTCGCCCAGCATTTTAGGTATGGGAGACAAGAGGATGCCCATGAATTCTTGCGCTATGTCATTGACGCTTGCCACAACACCTGTTTGAGGTTGAAGAAGTTGCAGCAACAAAGAAGGAAGGCTGGTGGTGTCGATGGGAATGGAAATACCATTGTTAAGGAAATCTTCGGGGGTGCTTTACAGAGCCAGGTCAAGTGCTTGTCATGTGGTGCTGAGTCAAATAAGGTGGACGAGATCATGGATATAAGTCTTGATGTGTTGCACAGTAGCTCCCTCAAAGATGCTATGCAGAGATTTTTTCGGCCCGAGGTTTTGGATGGCAACAATAAGTACAAGTGTGAGAAGTGAGTATTTTATCCCTCTTTCTTGATACATATTTTATGATAACTGCGCTGTTGGACTGAGGACTTATGCTTGTTTAGCTGTAAGAAATTGGTGACAGCAAGGAAGCAAATGTCGATTCATCAAGCGCCAAATGTTCTTGTCATTCAGCTCAAGGTACAAAATTGTTGGAATGTTTTGTCTTTTCTATTTTATATTCAACTGCCTGTGCTAACTTATCTTTGGTTATGGATAGAGGTTTGAAGGAATATATGGCGGGAAGATCGATAAGCCTATTGCTTTTGAGGAGTTTCTAGTGCTTTCAAGCTACATGTGCAAAGCGAGTCAGGTATGTGTGTAAAGATGAAGTTCAACATATACTGTTTTGCTCCCCACGATTGAGTTAATTCTTTCCCAATTAAATTCAAACCATCTTCTGCTGAAGATGTTCTAGCGTGGTGCCAAGTAAAACTTTTATTTTACCATTCTTTTTGAAGAAATAATTATGTGGTATTGGTATTTTTTCAGTATTAGTGCACTTCACCAGAGCCTACCTTTTCAGCTTGTTTTCAAAATGGGTAACCTTTTATGCCAATGAGTTTTGTGTCTTTGATTTCTCACCATTTAACTTGACTATGATTTCACATGTAACTGAAATGTCCTTGTCATAGCCAGATAGCCTACACTTAGGCACCAATACATGGCGTTCTCTCTATTGCTAACTCTAGATATATTTGTTAAGGCAGAGAATTTCTCTCCGGCATCTGTGTTGTTTTCTCTTCATTTTGGCGATTCGTCTTCTTTTAATCCCAGGAGACCTAAAAGTTTTAAATAACACAACAACAACAATAACAACAAACCCAGTATCATTCCACATAGTGGGGTCCAGGGAGGGTAGTGGGTACACATCTTACCCTACCTTATTGAGATAGAGAAGCTATTTCCAATAGACTCTCGGCTCTACGAAGTATAAGCATCACATATTGAAGAGAAAAACAAAAAGCGCAACAATGAGAAGCTATGTAAAAGCAGCATAAATAACGACCAGATAGTAAGATGGCCAAAATGAGAGAAACAACATATAGTCATAGAAATCTAATACCAATAAAATACGAAAGTACGTACTAATACTACTGGTATGAACAAGGAGAACACTCAACTAACTTATTGCCCTAATCCTCGACCTCCACACCTTCCTATCAAGGGTTATGTCCTCGGCCAGCTGAAGCTGTGCCATGTCGCCTAATCACCTGTCCCAATTCTTCTTCGGCCTATCTCTACCTCTCTTTAGGCCTTCAATGTCAACCTTTCACACCTACCAACTGAGGCATCTGTGCTCCTCCTCACATGCCCAAACCATCTAAGCCTCGTTTATCACATCTTGTCCTCAATAGGGGCCACACCGACCTTGTCCCGAATAACTTCATTCCTAATCCTATCTAGTCCTGTGTGCCCGCACATTCATCTCAACATTCTCATCTCTGCTACCTTTATCTTCTGGACATGGGCTCTTGACTGGCTAACATACCCATACAACATAGTCAGCCTCACCACCATTATGTAGAACTTATCTTTAAGTTTTGCTAGAACTTTCGTTTCACACAAAACACCGGAAGCAAGTCTCCATTGCATCCATCCCGCCCTAATATGGTGTGTAACATTTTCATCGATCTTCCCATTCCCTTGTATAATAGACTCAAGGTACTTAAAACTTTCTCTCTTGGGATAATTTGTGAATCCAGCCTCACCTCTCATTCCACTCCCTGAGTCGCCATATTGAACTTACACTCTAAGTATTCTATCTTAGTCCTACCTAACTTGAAACCTTTAGACTTTAGGGTGTGCCTCCACAACTCTAACCTCGCATTAACACCGTCTGGCGTGACGTCAATCAAAATGTCATCTGCAAATAACATGCACCACGACACCTCCCCTTCGGTACCTCCCCTGGGATATGGCGCGTCAATACGTCCATTGCCAAGGAAAACAAAAAAATGGCCAAATGATCGGGGAATGATCTAAGTCCCCTCCAACTGACCTCACCCAGGTCTTAGTTCCATCGTACGTCTTTAATCACACTAATGTATGCCACATGTACCACCTCTAGCCTCCAAAACATCTCCATAGGACTCGTACTTTATCGTAGGCCTTTTCTAAGTCGATGAACACCATATGCAAGTCCCTCTCCCTCTCTCTGTACTACTTCATCAATCTCCTAACAAGATGAATGACTTCCGTGGTCAAATGCTCCGGCATAAACCCGAAATGGTTCTTGAAAATAGACATACTCCTCCTCACCCTCAGCTCCACCATCCTCTTCCAGACTTATGGCTAAGTAGCTTGATACCTTGATAGTTGTTGCAATTTTAGATATCACCATTGTTCTTGTACAAAGGAACCATCGTACTCCACCTCCATTCTTTCGGGCATGTCGTTCGTCCTAAAAATAACATTAAATAACCTAGTTAGCCACTCCAAGACCGCCCTGCACACACTCTTCCAAAAATCCACTGGAATTTTATCCGGTGCGGTCGTTTTCCCCTTGCTCATCTTTGCATAGCCCCTTTGGCCTCATCAACTCTAATACACCTATAACACCCAAAGTTGCAACGACTCTCGGAGGATTCCAAATCGCCCAACACAATGTTCCTGTCCCCCTCCCCGTTCAAGAGACCATTGAAAATTACTTCCTTCTAGTTTGTTATTGTATCTGGTACTTTGCAACCATGTTCTTTGTTTTTGTAAATTGCTACAGAGATTGTTGCTATCTGATTTTTACTATTTTCTCCCCTTTTACCGGATATTGTTGCTCCCTGGTGATTACTATTTGATGCTAATTTTTCGCCTCTTTGCTTAATGCCTTTCTCGCCCCTCTTTCCTCCTCTTCTTCTCCCCTATTCTTCCTTTCCACCTTTTCGTGAGCCGAGGATCAGAAACAGCCTCTCTATCGCTCCAGGTAAAGGTAAGGTCTGCGTACTTTCTAGCCCATCTGTGGACTGGGTATGTTGTTGTTGTTATTGTTGCACTTCACTTGGTCCAAGTTACGGGCCTTCCTTTCTCTCACTTTGGCTAGCCTCCTATCCCAGCCTCTGCCCTTAAGTTCTTCATACAATCGATCAAATGCTGCCGTCTTAGCCACCATAACTGCTAACTTTGCCTCCTTCTTAGTCATCTTATACCACTCCCTACTCGTCCTCTTTTCCTCCTCTATGCTTTCCACTAGCTTCAGACACGCCGCTTTTGGTTTCCACTTTTCTTTAGACCTCTCCATTCCACCACCAATTTTCTTTGTGACCACCAGAGTAACCCTTCGAGACCCCTAATACCTCTCTAGCAGCTTCCCTAGTGCAATACGTAGTCGTGGTCCACATAATGCTCACATCCCCGTTACCCCTCCAAATCCCATAGTCTTCGGTCAAGGCATTTATTAAAAAATGTTTAAGGCAATCACATGCTTATCTAGGTCAACTTAGGGGTTGTTTGGTGGCCCCGATGGACATTAAGATAGTATTTGTTTGATACGGTGAAGGTAATCTATTAACAAGATGATACCAAGATGGTACTAGTGTACTACAAAAATACAGGAGGATATTAAGATAGTATTACTGCCCTCTCCCCTTGGGTTTGGTAAGTCGAAGTAATACAGGGTATAATCAACAATCTGTCATGTTTGATCCAAAACTCAGATTGCCCTTAAAAAAATTACATTCTTGATTGCAAATGTTAGTGTAGAGTTATAACGCGATTATGACGTGGGGCAGGGGACGGAGAAAAGAGGAAGGAGAAGGGGGGGGGGGGTTACTCAAAAGGATGGAGCTGCCATCAATGATAATTACATCAAAGTATTGAAAGAGTAAGAGATGGTGATCTTAGAGTATGTGAGGAGGAAGCACTGATGCTAATAGAACTATAAATGTGTCAGTGAAGATGCCAGGATGGGTGAGAGCTATCGGAGGGAGGATGCTAGACTATGATGTTGCTCCATACTGGTGTGACTGGGAGAGAGGAACTAGAGGGAAGAAGAAGGAAGGGACAAAAATGAGCTGGGTTTGATCTTGTCCCATCTGTAAGAGTTTATCAAAACACCTTTGTTAGGCAATTGCCCTGTCTTACTAATTCCTCAATTGTTAATACCACTTCTTGGAAAAATCAATGCGGGGAGGCCCTTTTATGAATTTCAACTGGGAACAAGGGAATACTGCTGTGATAATTTGTTTGTGGGTTCTCCAATTAAGACTAATGCCCTGTCTTACCAATTCTTGAATTGTTAATACCACGTCTTGGACAAATCAAGATAGCGTGGCACTAGTAAAAAATTCCAACTATGTAATAACCAACATTAGGAACAAGTGAATACTGCTGTGATAATTCATTTGGATTTGGAATCTACGCAGGTAGTTTTTGGGGTTTCTAATCAAAATCGCTTGTGCAAATTTCATAGCTTGCTTCGTACTTTGTCTGCACTGTCTGTAAATCTGCTTAGAAGAAAGGGGTGAACTGCATAGTTTTAATACAGGATAGTAATTCTACCAATATTTACTTTTAATCCAAAAAAAGATAGTTTTTTCTGCTAATGACTTCCATTCTTCCTTGCTAACATATGCATGCTCTCCATTCTTCGAGTTGGGAAATCTGTGGTCTTATATGTACTCAACTCTGGATTTAGGCAATTTCATGATATTAACAGATGGGATTAGAATCTTAATTGGAGAAGGTAAACTGGATGGGGTTGTGCGTCTCAGGGAGTTGGTTTGTGTATTATTTTTGGGAGACACTATTTTTTGGCATCTTTTATCTTGCTTTTTGTCTTGAAAGAATTACAATCTCTTGGAATTTTGTAGACTTAGCGAATGATAGGGTTATTTTGATGAAGAAAGAAAGGAGATGATTATATAGGCGATACCAGGTAGCTGTGAGTATATTTTAGTAATGTTAATACATTTACTTTTAGCTCTATGCCTTTTAAGAGTCTTTTAGCCCTATTAGAGATTCTTATGCTATTAGGAAATATAGGGAACTTCTAGTACTTTTTCATTGTTATTTTATTTTGTATAATGTTGGCATGATATGAATTTAAATGGAGAACATGGTGATTGAGGATACATATAGCTGACCCTAACCTATTTAGGACTCACGCGTAGATGTTGTTGATTCATGGTACAATGGATTTTATATTGGCTTGCATCAATTTAGGTATAATAGTCTATGGTGCATATATGTGTATTTGACCTATCCTCCTTAAGAATTGTACCTGTAACTCCTGCTGACAGAATAGTAATCTGCCTATTCGAAATAAAAGAGGTGAACGATGGGAGTTGCACATCCTCGCTGATTGAACACTCAACTTCTAGTGAGTAAGTTGATTAATAAGGTACTTCTGTCTCATAGTCAAGTTACTTTATGTTCCTTATTTTGCAGGATCCTCATCCAGAATACAATCTTTTTGGAACTATTGTCCATTCAGGCTTTTCACCGGATTCAGGGCATTATTATGCATATATCAAGGTATGCCAGAATCATAATTGTGAATTTCTACATGGATGACTTCATTTCCTATTTATTTCCCCTCGTATTTTTTCAAACCGAGAGGTTGTGAGTTCGAGTCTTCTCAAGAGCAAGGTGGGAAGTTCTTGGATGGAAGGATGCCGGGGGTCTATTTGGAAACAGTCACTCTACCCAAGGGTAGGGGTAAGGTCTGCGTACACACTACCCTCCCCAGACCCCACTAAGTGGGATTATACTGGGTTGTTGTTGTTGTTGTTGTTGTTGTTGTTGTATTTTTTCAAAACAGTAGTCTCCGTGTCCTGTTGAAGGTAAATTACATTCATATTTCTCATGCATAAGCTGGCATGCCGTGAACTCCATTAGTGGGTGGAAAAATATCTGTCTGGCCAAGCTTACAAGAGTCTCAACGTTTTCTTTGTTCTTCGTTATTCCTTATTCTGCATAGTCAAAGATGATAATAATAAGATGATGGAGCCAATCATAGTTTTGTGTTGCCTGATGTTTGTGTTTTGTTTTTGGTTGGCTGTTTACAGGATGCTGTGGGTCGTTGGTACTGCTGTAATGATTCTTTTGTTTCTCTTTCAACCTTGCAAGAAGTGTTGTCAGAGAAGGTGTACATCCTTTTCTTCTCTCGTACCAAGCAGAGGTCACCACCCACCAAGACATGTTTATCAGTCAATGGGTCAAAGTCCAATCATTCCAATGGCTTGGCTAGATCCAAGATCTCGACCTGTGACTTAGCAAAACCAGAAAATGACAAACACATTTTAGGCCACCCCTCCGAGAAAGAAAATGTAATGACTTCTAAGGTCAGTAAAGTGCATTCGAGCCCAGTGAGGGAGTTGAGCATATTTGAAAGATCTTCCATCAAGAAGATACCTTCTTCTGGGAATATCAAAATTGTAGTTCATCAAAGAGAATCTGACAATAGAAATGGTGATGTGAGAGCATCAGTTCTTACAGAGAAAGAGGTTACATCATTGCCAGACAGGAACGGTATTAGGAAAAGTTGTGGTAATGGCTATATGACAAGATCACATGCCTTAACAAACGGAAATGGGAAACTTCCGGGTGTAGCAACCAGCTCTGTAGCAGACGGTCCCCATAAAGATTATGGTTTGAGTAATGGAAAGACTGCAGAAAGGGATTCATCCGCCAAAGAGGCAAATGGAAATGGCAAAATCCAGAGTGTCACAACTAATCCCTTGAGGGGAAATGTGCGTAAAAATAATGGGGAGGCTAATGAAAAGGCAGCTGAGGTGACTTCTGTACAAAAGGAGATGTCAAATGGCCGTGTTGAATCCTCTTCTATTTCAGGTTCAAAGAGAAAATTACCAGATGACTGCATCCTGCTTGAGCAAGATGCTCAGTCTCGTGCGAAGGTGGAAGAATTAAAAAAGGAGTATGTTATTCTATCTCTGCATTTCCTGCAGTCCTCGTCTTTAGTATTATTATACTTTAGGGATTGAACTTTAGAACTCATTATACTTGTACCCACAATTGTTAGAACTTGAGGTTATGTGCTGCTAAAATGAAATCGTTAGTGTTACATTTGATTGCAAAGGTCCATAGGGTGCCAAGCGTTTTGCCTTAACATTATTCTCTTTCTCTCTTAATTAGGCCAGATATCCTTTGAATTCATAAACTGGAAGCACTCATCTCTTCTGAATCCCTACTTGTCACTACTCATCACAGAATGGAAAACCATTTTGTGTTCTGGTCCATCTCTGCTTTCAGTTTTAGTGGGGAAGTGATTACAGTAAATAGTCTCTTATCACTGGTTTGGAGGAAAAAAAAGGAAAAGTAAAAAGAGTGTCTAAGACAAGGTTGTGGAGCGGTGTGCGATTTGTGCATTTTCTTATTCTTCTCTGTTGTTTATGATGTTGGTTACTGATCAGCCATATCTTATCTTGACCTCATTAACAATGTATTGAGAAGAGTTCTGAGGAAAGAAGTTGAGTAGGACGTTTTTTTCGATGAAGCCAAGCTCATAAGTTGTAATTTGTTTTGTTGTCAAGCTATATACATAATTAACGGGGAAGCTCCCTTTTGCTGTCATCTTGTTTGGTGGTTAGAGATAATGAAGTACTTTCTGCTTTCCTAGTCCTGCTAAATATACTTTTAACAGTATTATCTTATCTGCTCAAACTGATTTTTAACCCGATCTTTCTAATGAGTTTCAGGCTCCATAAGGAGGCTTCATTAGTTTTAAGAACGTGTGGTTGGTCGGAAGAAGTCTATGCTTTTATGCATTCCAAGAAATCGGGGGTACAAGCAGACAATGAAGCATCAGACTTTAATGTGAAGAAGTACGTTTCTCTAACTTTGCAGTTTGAACTAGTACATTTAAGAAATTAAGAGTACTTGTTTGTCCTTGAGTCCGAAACTGCTCCCCTCTTCTTTGGTTGTTGCAATACTAAATTTGAGAAATTAGATACTATGGGAAAGTTGAACACGTGCTGGGTGCTATTACCTACTAGTTGCTTATTATTCGCTTATTTCAAATTTGTTTGACCTGCCTCTTTTTTGATCTCTTTTTTCATTGAATAATGTTGTATTTCATAACCTTCAAAAATTTATCTACCGCTTCTGTATATGCGCGTACATGTTAGTTCGGTTGAGGCGTAGTTGCATATATTTTGGAATTTGCTTTGACATCTTTATATGGATTTGCATGTCCAAACTCTTATCTTTGCGTATTCCTGCCAAATTGAAGTGCAATATCTCATTCAAACTTTCTTCTTTCATCTTTGTGTTGGTCAAACTACGTTGGTTAATTTGGGACGTGGAGTATCTTGCGCAGGGTGATAATGGGAGAAAGATTAAAAGGCGACTTTGAAGTGAATTTACGTGTTATACACGACAAAGTTAATTACTGCCAAGGATATAGATGGAACTTCCTAGACCATTGTATTTTTAACTCTTTCCAATAGAAATCCTACTGTGAAACTAACTCCTCTACTGACTGTTCAGAATTAATGCCTTTGGGGCTTCCACGTAAGGGGGATGGGGAAGGGGATTTAAGAAAACATAATTGGTTGGTTTACCAATATCAAAGCTGGTTAAGCTGGGGTTTTAGGTGTTATAAGTTGCATCCATCGGGTTGATTCTATTTGGGTTTAGAAGAGCAGAAGTTTCATTTTTGTTATTTGGTTAAGTTTAATACTCGCTCTTTGGTGGTTTGTAGTTCTCCCATTTGGTTATGGTACAGTTATCAAGAAAAATTAGAACTATTGTTATACTAAAATGTAAATGGTCCAAATCATCATAAAATTGATTAGTTGCAAAAACTTTGCCATTGTTTGTATTGGAAAAAATCGTTCTTATCAGGTGGTTAAGTTTAATACTCGCTCTTTGGTGGTTGTAGTTCTCCCATTTGGTTTTGGTACAGTTAGCAAGGAAAATTACAACTATTGTTATACTAAAATGTAAATGGTCCAAATCATCATAAAATTGATTGTTGCAAAAACTTTGCCATTGTTTGTATTGGGAAAAATCGTTCTTACACGTGTTACAACACAGTAGTGACATATGGTAGGAGTGGTTTGACACCTATGAGCATGGAAGCTATTGCCGAGAGAGCTGGAGAATCATGATAGGGTCCGGCCATTCAATACGGGGCAAGAGTAACCGAAAGAAATTCACCAAGTATGTATCCGGAACAGACTAAATGTTTCCGATGACTAATTCCGGTACATCCGGGATCCTCCTGAAATCGTGGCCCCCGTCCGTTATGCTATTATGGTTATAGTTATTGGAGATCTCGCCCCCCACTAGCGACAACGTGTGGGCTAGGAACTCGGAACAACTACATCCCACTTAAGTTACAAATACCTTGCTTTATTTACTTGTAACACACACTGAGAACACACGAAAATTCACTCTACATATGCTTCTCAAACATTATCATTTCAGTTATATCCTTGAAAGATTGTAGTTTGCTCTTGTAAAGCCGTATCAGTGGCTGACGTTCAATAAGAATTCATTTCTCTAATTCTGCTTTATTTAACACTGTTATTCTTCATTTTATTAGACACACTTTGGACAAATCTATTTACTAGTGACCTAGAAACATAAATTCAATTGTTTATTTGAAAACCAGTTTTTGGGCTAAACATTGTTAGGATTAAAGTTGGTCCCGAAGTATCTCTTTATAATAGAATAATGAGAGAAGCATGGAGAAGTGTGAAGAAGAAGTAGGTCTCAAGTTCGAAACCCACTGGGTGCAAACAATTTTTGAGGGCCATCGGACTGGGTAAAACCTGAATTAACCATGGTGCACTTGCGGGAAACTCCTTGCCGAGGGCCTGTACACTCCCGGGATTAGTCGGGGCTCGAAGAGACTCGGACACCCGGTGCAAAGAAAAAAAAGTGTGAAAAAGAAGTATCTTGATAAGTGTACCGAAGAAAATTTCTATACTTAAGAAAGTGGACTAGTTTAGGGACAATCTAAAATAAAAGAAGGAAGGTGAAATTCCCCTGATCTTTTTCCGTGAATCATGCCAAAGACTTTTCTGTTCCCCCCCCCCCCCCCCCCCTGCATTTTCCTGCTTGAGAATTTTTTAAATGAGCCCAACAGTGTTTCACATTCATAAATAGCCCCGTAGCGCTTCATGGTCTACTCAATAGTGCTTCATAATGAAACTGCTGTGTCTAATATTGGTAAATGGACCAAAGAAGGCATTCTTTTTGGTTCTTTTTTCCTTTGGCCTAAAGTTTCTCCAGCCATACTTAATTTAATTTGGGACAAAGAAAGTATTGTTCACTAACAATATGTTGAACCTTTGTGATTGGTAAAGCTTATTTGGTATTGAAATGAAATGGGCTCGAATGGAGTGGATTTACTGCAGAGGATACTTATAGTGTCAACCCCTATTAATTTTAGGATTAAGGCATACTTAATTAATTTTTACTGACAGCGATTGACAATTAGGGTTTTATGGACAGTGATTGGTAAATTGGGTTCTTTTTGGGATGAGGTAAGTGACCACATTCGCAAGAATGTGCAAGTAGCACACATTGAGGATAAAATGTCGCTTGAAATAGCGGACCTCCAAATGCATCATAAGTATGGGACTGGTGAATGATGAACGTGTCAAAAGGGATAAGGTAGACCTAAACTCACATGGAAGGAAGTTGTCTCCAAAGACCTATAATCTCTTGGAATCAATGCAGATTTAATTCAGACTTCGCGAAAGATAAGTCACACTGGAAGAAAAAGATTTATATGAGTGATTCCAATAGTTAGGACTATGTTTTAGCAATGTTAATACATTTACATTAGGTTCCTATGCTTTCTAGGAAAGATGGTTAGTGAGGATTCATATAGCTGAGTTATTGTATAAGGTAAGTGATCGGCAAGCTCCTTGTTTCTGCTTTTCTTGCTTTACTGTGTTGCGTGAAGAATGCTCTGTTTTCGCTCTTTGAATCCATGATCTGACTGTTGTAAACTGATAACAAGTAAATATTCCCTGAATCCCCTGGTGGCATCGTGTCTCACATCATGTGCTCTTTGATTTTGCCTCGATCCTTTCCTACATGTCGTCTCCACTGCAAGGGTCAATTTCCAGCTTTTCCCTTTTTTATTTTATTTATTTTTATTTATCTTTTTTTTCCCAATTTGAAGTGTATGATGTGTGAGAGAAGTGTGTCCCCTAATTTGTTGTGGTCCTTGCTCTTGGCTTGCCCCTGTATTATTTTCTTATAATCCTTGTAGCATGTAATGCAAAATGCTTTTGATTAAGAATGTAAAGGAAAAATACCATCCGAGCACTCCAGAAATCTTTGTTTCTTATTATTGTAATTATCTTCTTGTTGTTGTTATTGCTGTTAATTTTTGTTGTTTGGAGGTAGCCTGTCGCAGCGAGTAATGCATTATTGATACTTAATAACATGTGCACTTTACTGGAAATGTATCCATAGGTGAACACAATGATGTCAAAGAACGTTTAAGTAATACTTTCATTTTCATCTACAGAAACTTGGAAAGAAATTTCTGGAAGAATTAATATAAATCATGTTTCTTGGTTTAAAAAGATTTATCATTGTAGGAATGAAATGATATGACTTTCAATCCCCTACGGTGTCATCATTGTGGCCGTGATGAACTTGGTTGAGTAAGAATTGCGGTCAATCAAACAAAGGAAAAATGTGAATGCAATGGTGGGCTAGAGGTTTATTGATCAATGGATATCATTTGGCTATTCGTCATTTCTTGAACTATAGAAAACCTGTTGAATGTATTTTATGAACTTGTATTGCATGGAGTCCCTTACAACTTTTATTCAGATCTGACGTTGAGACTGACAAGGCTTACACATGCCTTAATATTCTCAATTTCTTTTCATCTCACACCAAGAATGTTTTGGTCTTGCAGGAGGTTATTAATTGCAGATGCCAAATCAATGTTTATCTCACGAATTCCTGAATCATTGAAAAGTAGTCTTATCAAACGCCTAACATCAATTAGTCAAGGAAAACCACCCTCCAGTACTTAAGCACTCACACATGGTAGGTGCAGAAGCATAGTGGTCTTTTCAGGTTTCGAGGTGCAAAATTATGAGCCTTGGTGGTCATTCAGTTGCTTTGTTTATGGTCCCATTTTTTACATGAATTGTACCTTTGACAATTTTGCAGTCCATCGACGGTGGTGCTGATTTGCTTAGTCTGTATTTTTTGTCACTCGGAGATGTGATGTTAGTTTGTGGTAATGTGGTTGCGAATGGATTGCTAGTGCAGTATATACCATGGCGGAGAAGGTAGCACATGACAAGTTGTCTTTGATTTTGTTCTTTGCCATGAGGTGTCGGAATGGTGTTATCTGTGTTCTATCAGTTAAAAGAGGAAATCAAAGCACTGACATCGTATTTTGGTTGCGAATTTCCTTGTGAGAATAGAGTCTGCGGATAGATCACGTAAATTCTATTCCTGCTGTACGACATGCCCTTTTTGGCTTTTGTTGAGCATGTATTCCTCATTTTATGGATATTTAACAATTTTTCCATAAAATTGTGGTCGGATTACATTCTTGTCTAGAGTTGAGGTTTTACTTTTAAACAGACATGATAATACCACTAGATAATTGTTAAGGTAATTCCATATTCATATTTTTCCCAAAATTTCTTGTACGTACTGCTTTCATATGTTCCTCGTCTTTGTTGAGTCTATACCAGGGAAAAATTATCGGTGTTCATTTTAGCAATTTATTTGCAGCTGTTTGTTATTGAATCTAAATCATCTTGATTCTTGAGAACATGAAGTGGATACCCACCTTACAGTATTTGAATAGCTATCCCCAATGTACCCCTTGAAAATCCTTGTACATTAGGAATTAGTGCTTTCAATTAGTGTTTTTCATTAAAATAGAAGACAAAATATGAGAACTGTTCTATAGTCCAAAAGAACAGCTGATATATATCGATAACATGTTGAAATTTATATAAAATATTCTTTTTGAAAAAAAAAAATAAGACTGGAATGTGGGCGGATTTCTCTCTAAAGCAAGGGAATATAATTCTTTTCAAGTAAAAAGGTTATTTTTATTGGAGTTGTTTTCCTAAAGAGATAAATGTTTATCTACAATTTGTCACTGACATAAGGAGCATGCCAATAACATAGAAAGTGAAGTTATAATACTAACTGCTATTATTCTGAGTTTACAGTTCCCATATGTGGAGATGAAGAGTATGATACTGGTTTGTCTGGTTGCCTAGAATAATAGGCAGTGGCTTCTTTCTTCGATGAAGGGCATATGTAGTACATGCTAAGTTTAGAGCCTTAGTCAAGGGTCACTTAGAGATTTAATAAAATATTAGTGATGAATCTCTCACCCTCTCCTTTTCATTTCGACACTTCATCTGTTGCTCTTTAGCTTCTAAAGCACTCCGTAATGCCATTTGCTACATGATACGGCCTTATGACAGGTTCGGCAGAAGTCCCGAAAATGAAGTCCTGCTGGAAAAATTCTACAATTTGAAATAGTACTGCCTGACTTCTGGCCTAGCCCCTTTGGGATAAAGGTGAGAATTCCCCTTAGACAAAAGGGCATAGACTACGAATCCAAGGAAGAAATCTGAACCCATTACTCCTTGAGATGAATCCTATTCATAAGCAAAAGCAAATCCCAGATTTGATTCACAAGGGAAAACATGTTTGTGATTGTGAGTCCCTAATAATCGTTCAGTACTTTGATGAAGTCTGGAGGGACAAATCTCCTCTCTTGCCTTCTGACCCTTATGAAACAGCCCATTCAAGATTCTGGGCTGACTATGTTGACAATAAGGTAACTTTCTTGACTAACTTTAAGCGTATTTGATACGGTGAAAGTCATGAGAAATCATTTTCAAGTGTTTGTCAATAGGGTTCAGAAAATTATTTTTCTCACCACCAGTAACCTTTAACTGCTTAAACAAACCCTTAATTATTATTACAAGCCTTTAGTACTCGAATCTTGTTTTATTAAACCACTCTACGTTTTGCTAATGGTATTATTTAACCTTAATTTATAAGTTTTCCTGAAAAATACTTTTTAATTGCCAAATATCGAAAAATATTTTCCATGAAAATGTGAAAAATAAAACTTATGTCGGTATCAAACATTGTTGGTTTCTCTTTCAACATGTTAATACATAAAATAATGATAATTCTTGTTCCTGGCATTACTAGAAAATGTCAAATTCTCGACCAGCAAAACCGTAAGAAACTAATATTCGACTGAAGTCAAATGGTTGGAAAGGATTTTCGAATGAATCAGCCGGAAACTTGTGGCCATTTTGGTCGCAAATCTGAAAATTGGGATGACAAAATAAATTCAAATGTTTTAACCTTCTGTAAATCTACGACCGATTCGGTAGAAAAAAATATTAATAAAATTATAGTAATTCTGACTGAACCAGTCGTTAGTTTAATTAAAATTATATTCAATATTTTCGACTGATTCAGTCGAAAATTTAAAATTAATTAAATAAATAATTAATTTTTTGACTACTTTTATCGAAAACTAGGGAATTTTCTGTTAGGGATATAGTAGATATGCCCTAGATCCAATATCATATTTGATAACTTGAACATATTTTTGTGAATGTCATTTGATATAAAATATATGGCATTTGATATTCTTTTATCATTAATATCAATTGTTTGATTATTTTGATAAGGTCATTGATTAAATTTTGAGATTTGTCATCGTGATAAAGATCATGATAATGAGAGCAAAGTCTATTATAATTTAATCTAAATTTGTTCTTGATCGTAGGATTATTAATTTGGACATTAGTAATCCAGTTAGAACAATATTTATGTGATCGTCTTTATCGAATAAAGATTAGTTGATCTTATTAACTAAATCACATAGATAGATGATGCATATAGAGATATGATCATTGAACCGACTCGTTGGAAAATTCCTAATGGTTAGAATTACCATAAACTGTCAATAGGATATTTTCTTGATGAATGTGATGTAACTGTTTCCTTTGACTTGAGATCGTCATAGTAATTAACAAGTTATTTATTGTGCTTTGATACTAGACACCTATGGCCCTAGGGCGATAGTTGAAAGGATATGGGTACGATTAAATACTTGTAGAATTAGTGATTGATCAAGACGGAATCTGTTAACTCTTGGTAATGAGTTTAAGCTCCATGTTGTCATGAATTATAAATGACCACACTAAGACCTTGGCCAGGGCAATTGAATGAAAGAAGAAATGAGTTTCTTTGGTCATTCAATGGTCGATTATATTTGACGTGAACACATAGTTGATCGCCTATTAGGACTTGACAGTTCAACCATATCTTAGGGTGATACAAAGATATAAGGACAGAAGGAATTACTACATTATTCTTCTACTGGTTCTTGAGACTAAATTGTATACTTCATGCTATCCGGTCATTAAGGAGTGTTGCTAGACGCCACCCTTGATTAGTATATTGATATGATCAATTTACTACCGGTTTAGTATTGAACCTATGGGGTCACACACTAACGAGTGTTCTGATTTTTGCTAAAGGATTAATTAACTTATTATTTGATAATTAAATTAAAGAATTTAATTAGTCAAATATATTTAGTTATTATTCCAAATGAAATATTATTATATTCTTTTCTAGCACAAAGATTATAATTAATATTGTGAATAAATTGGAGTTTCTATTTGGAATAGAAATTAAATAATATCTCTTGGTTGAAATATATGTGATATATATAATTAATATTATTTTATATAATAGATGTATATAAAATATAATATTAATAAAGACTTGTTAATAAAACTAATTTTGAATTGGATTATTAATTGAAGTTTTATCCTATTTGAAATGGGATTAATATTTTCAATAGGAAAATATTATATTAATAAAAAAATAAAAAATTAAAAAAAGGAAAAAGTTTATGAATTTGAATCCAATTGAGAATTGGATTCAAAGAAGGAAAATTGGATTCTCTCACGTTAAAACAAAGAAGGAAAATTTGAAATTTTCACACAAAATTTCCATAAGTTTATTTTTGGAATAAACTTTTACCCTAGGAAAATTATTACCTCAACCAAATAGGAAAAGGGTTTGTAGGTGATACTATATAAAGGGTGATGGAAAAAATTTGTATGGTTCTTTTTCGTTTTTTTTAATTATTATTCTTGAGAAGAAAACCTACTTTGTGAAAGTGAGAGTGCAATACAAAGCCAAGAGAGAAAATACAATTACAAGGAAAGTGTTTCTTGTTCTTCTAATTTGAGTTGAGATTTTTGAGAAAAATTTCAACACAATATTTTTCGTTCAATTTGTTCCCGGGTTTCATTGATCAAAGAGTTGATAGCAAGGATCGGTATGCATAGAGTCTTCGCACTATCGAAGAAATTCTGAAAAAGAAACTCTCTTCACCAGGTACGTCTTAGACCCGATCTTTGACAAGTAAATAAATTTTAAAACATAAAAAATCTATCTAAGATTGTTATTGTCTTCCGCTGTGTGTTACGAACACCATATACGCCATCCTTCATTTTCAGTTAAGTATTCCGACCACAGTGGTCGAAGATCAGAAGAAAAATTAGGTAAAATTCAGCAGAATTCTCCTGTATTTTAAGCTACACCACCAACCAGATCAAACAACCAATAATTTTACCTAATATCACAATTGTTCAAGCAATTAAACCCAAAACATTAAATATCACCCTAGTTTAGACATTACTAAACCACATTAAAGTCTAAAAGTTTCAACCAATAAAAATATTCAAGTCCAGAACACCCTTAAGCAAAAAATATTCACAACTAAGTCTAAAATTCAAACAAGTCTAAAAACCAAGTTCAGACTAATTTAAAATTATAATTAAAAAAAGTGATATTACTTTAGTTATAGATAAGACAATAATATAAAGAATTGATTAAAATATTATAACAGGAAAGAGAATGTATAAGGAAGAAATTAGAGACAATTTGAGGTTATTTTATTTTGAATTACTTTAAAAATAAATAATACTAAAAAATATTATTTATAGATTTAAATAATAAAAGAGTTCCGAGTAAGAACATAAAAGCGTAACAATAAAATTTCAAGAATAAATTTTTGTTAATAATTGGTAATTAAGTAAAATAATAAGTTAATTGGTAAGCTAATAAAAGATCACATGACAATGTAACAATTTTAAGTAGTGAATACTACAATAACTATAAGCAAAGAACCAAAAAGAAAGTATTGTGTAAAAACGGAGAAGAATAAGACTTACTTAAATTTGAGATGAAAAACAAAGTGGTAGCAAGATTTTTTTAAAACTATATGATTAATGTGTTCAAACAAAGCATATTACAACATGACGTGTTAGTATTCTTTAATATTGAAAATAAAATGAAAGTACTAAAGTAAATAGGGTATGGTAATCACGAATATAGAAAAAGAAAATAAAATATTCACTATAAGATTTGAAAAATGATTTTGTAATGACCTGGTCGATCGTTTTGAGCTATTGCACTTTGATCGCCAGTTTACGGGCATGACTTGCCCTGTGTGATGTATTATGACTTATGTAAATCGTTGGTTTTGGTTTTCAGGGTAATCATAATGAATTTGGAAGAACAATTCTCAGTTGAAGCTTGAAATTTGAAAAGTTTGACCAAGATTTGACTTGTTTGTATATGATCTCGGATTGAAATTTTTATGGTTTGGTTATCTCCGTTGGGTGATTTGAGACTTAGGAGCGTGATCGAAATGCATTTTTGAAGTCTGTGAAAGGTTTTGGCTTGAATTGACGAAATCGAAATTTTGGCGATTCTCGGTTGGTAGACGAGATTTTGATATAAGGGCCGAAATGTAATTCCGAGAGTTGCAGTAGCTTCATTGTGTCATTTGAGATGTGTGTGCAGAATTTTAGGTCATTCGAACTTGGTTTGATTGGGTTTTGATCAAAAGCGTATTTCGGAAGATTTTTAAAACTTAGGCTTGATCCGATGTGTTTTGAATGATTTGATATTGTTTGAGGTGTTTCGATGATTGAAACAAGTTTGGATAAAGTTTTAGGATGTGTTGGTGCCTTTAGTTGAGGTCTCGGAAGCCGTTTTAAAAGCTGCAGATTTTGTTCCAGCAGTTGCAGGTATATTTGGCCTTCGCGTTCACGAAGGTTAGTTCGTGTTAGCGAATGCCTGGGTTCTATTAGCTACACGTTTGTGAGAGCATAGGCCGCATTCGCGAAGGCTTGTGAAGGGATTTCATTGCGTTCGCGAGAAGATGTTCGCGATCGCGTATAAGGAATTGGGTCAGATGGGTCCAAGGTGGATTGTTCATTGTGTTCGCGTATGGGTGTCTGCATTTGTGAAGGTATAGGTGGAGGAATCATCGTGTTCGCGACTGGCATGTCGCATTCACGTAGAGTAAAAAGCGAACAACGTAAGTTTGTCTTACACGAACACAAGTGGTTGATCGCGCTCGCGAAGAAGGGGAGTCAGACCTGGGCAGAATGTTTTAATTCATTTCATCCGCGATTTTGGGGCTCATTTCCTCCATTGTTAGTCTTTTTGATAGCGCTTTGAAGGAGATTGAAGAGGTATCCAACGGGAAGCGATTGGAGGTAAGAAATTCGGACCTAAAATTTGACTCTATTGTGAAATCCACCTAGAAAATCATGGAAACTTAAGCTAAAAATGGAAGAACTAGGGCTTGAGATTTTGGACATTTGATTTGGGGTTTGAAGGACCATTTGGGGCCAGATTTGAGAACTTTTATTATGCACTGACTCATGGGGAGATAAGGAACCCGTTGATGTAAAAATTTCTAAGTTCTGAGACGTGGACCCGGGGGTCCGGGTTTGAGCACTTTTAAATTTTTTGATGTAAATTAAATATTTTCGAGTGAGATTCATTCCCTTAGCATATTTTAATGATTATGCACTAACTGTAGCTAGATTTGGAGCATTCGGAGGTCGATCCGTGCGGGTAAGGCATCGCGGGCTAGAGTTTGGACTAGATCGAGGTGAGTAATGATTGTAAATAATGTTCTGAGGGTTTGAAACCCCGGATTGCACATCATAGTACTATGTTTAGGTGAGACACACGCTTGATGACGAGCATGAGATTGTGCACTATTGAGGATTGTGACTTGGTCCGTCCCGATTGATGATTTTACAGAGTATTTGACTAAAACTTATTTGCTGTCATTAGATTGAATGCCATATTTGGGCTTTATGCCAACTATTTGAACCCTTTGGGGATTTTTATTGATATTTGCTCACTATTTGACTTATTACTTGAACTCAGTCATGTTATTCTACACCATTTTTTTAAAACTCAGCCAAGTTTATTTTGCTTTAACACTTGAAATGATATTTCAAATAATATTTTGGGCTGAGCATCATGTTTTACTGTTGCCTGAGTGGCTTATGTGATTTTGACTGAGTAAGGCCGATGGCATGTATTGTGAGGATACTTTTAGATCGGACTGCACGCCGCAGTAGTAAGATACTGATTTAATATGAGACCGAGGGCCTGAGATATGTATGCCACAAGGTAGCTTGTTGATTGATATGTGGCCAATGGCCTAGATTTGATGCCATGAGATGACTTGATATTGCGCTTGGGCCATAAGACTCCCCTCCCGGAGTCTGCACACCCCAGTGATTGTGGGTACCCATTGTGATGTGAGATAAACCTGCGGGGCTGGTATTGTTCTGAGTTTGTGCTCAAGGGGCGAATCTTTATGTGTTTATCTTCTTAATTGCATGTGATTACCTGTTGATGTGTATTTGTTCTCGAGGGATGGATTTCTGTGCTTATATGTGCTAATTGTTTGCATTCATTTGCGTAACTGCTGAAAAAGTCATTTTTAAAGAAGTTTAAGGTTTAAACAGAGCTAAGATATTTTTGGGGATTTTATAGCTTCATTGCTTCCTTACTGGTTTTTGAACTGCTTCTATACAACATCTTGATATGCTTTACGTGATTTCTTACCATTCAGACGTTAGTTATATTTATTACTCAGTGAGTTGGAGTACTCACTTTACTCCCTGCACCTTTGTGCAGACCCAGATATTTCTACACCCGATAGCGGGTTTTGGCTGATCGGAGGCAGAGTCATCGGAGTTCAGCAAGGTAGTTGCCGGCGTTCGCAAAACTGCTTTTCTCCCTCTTTACTTCATTAGTCTGTATCTTGTACACTCTAGACTTTGAGTTGTATTTAGACCCTAGTAGATGCTCATGACTGTGACACCCCGATGTTGGGCTGTATTTATTTCCGCAGTGTTCACATAAACTCATATTATGTAATATTTGGTTAAATAAAAAGGCATTAAATTGACTTATTAAAATTATTAAATATTATTGGGAATTATGTCGGCTGTCCTTGTCTTCATGAGAGGTGCCATCACGACTGGGTCCGGTTTGATATCGTGACAGATTTCATGCCATACTTCTCAATTACTGTCTAATGATTATCTATAATTTTTATCTAAAAAATTTATATTTTAATGTTATTTGTACTTAATTCAAATAACCTAAATCACAATTTGATATATTTAGTGATCGTGCAAAGGACAAAAATGCAACCCGTCGAGTTTAATTGAAGGTGCAGTTAATTTGGTTTTTCTTCGAAATATCTTTTTCTTACTCTGGCCTATTTAACTAGTGGTGCATCTGTGTGTATAGAAACAAAAGTGGGATTCAATGATAGCCAGTAGTCCAATACACTATTTTCGTAATTGTTCTTGATTTGACTGATATATTTTATTATATTATAAATAATATATTTTATTTATAATAAATATCTATTTTAGGAAAATTCGGATTTGTTACTTGGTGGTTAAACCACTTTTTCTCATAAATAGATGTGTTAAACTCTGTTGTAATTCATCACAATTCAATAAGAATTCTCTCTCTATATTTTTTTTCTACAATACTCATCTTCTTCTCTTATTATTATATGACTCATTATCAGCACGAGACTCCGACATGTTGAGCAGAGGCTTTGAGATACTTGCATGGTACTCAACTTATACATAATATTGAGCATAACGAGTGACAGTTGTTTCATGAGTCCTTCAAGAATAAATTCTGGATTTAAGGTAAGTATTTACCTTATTTTCTCTTTTGAATTCTTGAAATTCTATAATTCGATTTTAAATTAGAGAAAAGACAATAAATTATAATTATAACTCTAATAGAGTTTGTAAGAAATTATAACTACCCCAAGTAATAAAATTTCTATGTCTTGCCATGATTAAATTCAAGTATGATTCTGAACATAGGGAGTGAAAACCCATCCAATTGAATTTGCTTCATTCTCGCTCCTTTAAGGGAATGTGATAGTAGTATGCAATAAGTATGAAATAAGATAAAATTATTATCGTGAAGGTATCAAATAAATGTGGACGTGGCAATGAATGAAATTATAATCGTCATTATTGTGGTACTGAGAATAATAAGAATTCTCAAAATAATCTTTCACTCTGTGAAAGTTATGTTTGTCATCGATTTGATGTGAGATTTTGGAAAAAACTTATAGATGATTATGGCCCTATCATGATGTGAACGTGACAACATGTGAATTATGAATACATATTCATTTTTTGAAGAATATGAACGTGCTAGTGACAGTAAATAAATATACTACATTCACCTCTAGAAGGAGGTTTGAGATAAAATAAAAAAATAAATTTATTACTATGGCATTAATAATCATTGATCACGTACCTATTATGACTATGCCAAAATATTATGGCAATGTGATTATTAAAGATCAACAGTAATGCAAGAAACATATCTTGCATATTATTTTGACAATGACCATAATGATATAACATTCTCTTTGAGAGAGATATTCACCATATGGATATTGATGAATACGTGGTAGTACCAAATTAATTGATAGCTCTGAAAGAGCCAATTATTACTATTTTAAAGGAATAAAATTGATTATCAATAATTTTGTCATGACCCGAATTTTTCACCTTCGGGATCGTGATGGTGGCTAACATTTCACTCGCTAGGCAAGCCAACGTTAGAGTAAATTTTGAGCCATTTCAATAATTCAAGAACTTAAAACTCGTTTAAACTGAAATGAAACTAAAATAAAGTACGAAGTGATATAATAACCCAAAATATCTAAGTACAAATCTCGGACCTGGAATCACAAGTACACGAGCTTCTAGAAGTTCTACAAATAAAGTCTGAAATAATTACAATTCTCTCAAATGAAATGAGCTGTGAAAGAGGAAAAAGGAAGGGGACTTCAAGGTCTGCGGACACCAGCAGATCTACCTCAAGTCTCCAAGTATGCCAATCCGAGCTAATGCGCCTTACAAATGTTGATAACCAAATTTATATATTTATTTTATGCCAAATAATTTTAAAATAACATATGTATGCATATATAAGTATGTCCAAATATTTATTATTTTTGCCAATTTTTAAAAGATTTTTAAATCAATTTAACTCCTTATTGTATTAGTAAAAAATCAATAATTATTCTCCAAATTATTATTTTTGGTAATTAATTTATTTTATTCTAATATTTATCCCAAAATATAGCTAAGGTAAATTTTTCACATTTTTACAAATTTATCTAGTAAATTTTTAAGCTAAATTTTATATAATTACAATATTAACCTATTTTAAGATTTAATTGCGTTTATGATTACAAAATTGATTCCAATATTTTAATTTAATATTTACATATTATTAATTAATTTAGTACCATTAGTTAGCTTTCACTAAGAAGAAGAGATTATTTCCAGCTAGCTTTTTTCCCTAACCCTAACCAATGAATGATAGGCCGGCTTAGGATAATTGAAAACGAATTCACTTTCAGCAATCGGCTTCTTATACCTAAATGTAGCAGGCCACGCGAGTAGTCGAACAAATGAGAGGTTGTTGATGAAGGGGTCAAAGGTTGCGCTTGCGATAATCCGAAGGGTAAAAAGAAGGATTTTTTTCCATTAGCCGAGGAAAGAAGTAGCAAAGGAGTATTGCTATCGTGGGAAAAAAGAAAAACACAGGATATGAAGCTCTATTTGATCAAAGGGATGGCTAAAAGGCCAAATCCGGCTAAAACAAAAATTTTCAGAAATTATCTTACTATTTTTATAAAATAAATAAAGGAAAAATGGCTATTTAAATACTAGCCCTAACCATTTTGATTTTAGCCTAAATCAGCTCTCCAATTAAAACCAATTGAACCCCAACCCAATTCTTAAAATCACCCGACCCATAATACAATTTGTACGACCCAAGTCAGTCTCCCTACTAACCCCTTTAATCCCAGCCATTGATCGTTTAGATCAACGACTCTCCTTCCCCCTTTCCTTTTTAATCCAAACGACCCCTTACTATACCTAATTTCTCACCAACCGCCGCTTCCACTCTCTCAACTCTCTCAAACTCTCTCGAGCATTCCCAAATACTAGCCGCCTCTTACCGCTTCACCCTGAAATCCACCGGAATCTATGATCTCCAAGCTATGAAAGTCCTACACGGGCATCCTATGGCTCCAATGTGCCTAATTATTGAAGATTGAAGGCATGACCTTGAAGGGTTGTACCCAAACCTCCGTCGATTCAAAGTTATACGGTCATCTCCGGCTTTGCTCCGGTGTACCATGGTCGTTCGAGCCTGATTCTAACCTCCTAAACTCAAGTCGATAAATTTTCAAAGCCTATCTCACTTCTAGGGTTCTTCTGAAACCATAACTCTTCTAGGTTTCTCCGATTCCTTTAGATCCGTGTCACGACCCAAGCCCGATCGCGATGGCGCCCGGCCACAAGGCTAGGCAAGCCCGACCAAACCACTTCCAAAGAACGGCCTTCTAGCCCAAAGAGATTCAAATTTAAGGTAAAACAACAATTTTTCGAAACATAAACTCCCAGCCAGGGATAAGCAATACGGTTGAAAACATAGATCAACAACACTACCAAAACCTTGGAGTCACGAGTACAGAACCTCTAACAATACTGAATACAAGTCTGAAAGGAAATGATACAAATGTCTAACAAAAAATATAAAGGAACAGACTAAAAGAGACAAAGTAAGCGGTCATGCGGATGGTGGGAAACTACCTCAATACTCTGATAGCTCGGATAGCAACAACATCATCACTAGATCTCTGGAGCACCTGGATCTGTACACAAGGTGCAGGGAGTATGGGGTGAGTCTACCAACTCAGCAAGTAATAAGCATGTATAAAAACCAGAAGATAAGAAAATACGAAATAACACAAAATGAAGCTATCTAGCAGTTCTATACAGTACAGGCCTCAGAGATATACAGATAAAGCAACGGTAAATAAATGCATGAGATGCAATGCCATGGATGAACATTGCAGAACGTGCAGCCCGATCCATTTGGGTACCCGCACTCACTGTGGGGGTTCAGATTCCGGAGGGGCTCATACAACCCAAGCGCCATATCATACAATGCCAATAGTTGCAACTGTTTCCATTACAATACACGGTGCCAATAGTTACCCCCGTTTCCATTTCAAGACACGGTGCTAATAGTTACCACCGTTTCCATTTCAAATACGGTGCCAATAGTTACCAGCGTTTCCAAGAAATAAAATACATTCCAGAAAAAAATAGTGGGATAATGATCTTCAACCCGAAATACCATTTAGGAATCATTTGAGTTTTCAAAACATAGAAATACGGTTGAGTTTGAAAAAATAGTGTTCAAAAACTCTGGACTAAATTTAAATAATATGCAAGTCATGCTAACTCTGATTTATCAATCCCTGAAGGATTATACAAGTCGGCACAATGCCCCAAATATGCCATCAAGCTCTGATATCATTAATATAGTATGCGAAGCAATTGCCAACATAGCACAATTTATCCCTCGGATTGGACCGAGTCACAATTTCCAACATATACGACCCCACACTAACCATAGAGTGCGTGTCTAGCCTCATAATAGCGTCATAATGTGATATACCAGGGTTTCAAACCCTCAGGTCATCATCTACACCCATTACTTACCTCAAGGTGGCCGCAAACTAGATTACTATGCCTTTCCCTTGAGAATCAACCTCCGCGAATGCCAAGTCTGATCAAAACCAATAGGAATACGTCACAATAGGCTAATGGAACATAACCCAATCGAAATAACTCGAAATACACCCAAAAACACGAAGTTGGCAAAATCCGAGCCCCAGGACCAGTTCTCAAAAAATTACGGAATTCATATCACCATATTCCTCGTCTCGCCACGAGTCCGTACATATAAAGTTCATCAAAATCGGAGTTCAAATGCCCCTTTCAAATCCTAAATTTAAAATCTCAAAATTCCAAGCCCTATTCCTCCATTTTAGCAAAAATTCAATGATTTCCTAGATGAATTTCACAATATAAACAAGGTTTGAGTCCAAGAAACTTACCTCCAAATGTTCCCACTTGAATCCCTCGTCAGTCTCCTTCAAGAATCTCCAAAAACGAGCAACTATGGGTGTAAAATGACCCCAAAATCATGACTGATGAGTTTTAAAATATTCTGCCTAGGTATTTATTCACCGCGATCGCGGAAATTGCTTCGCGATCGCGGAGAAAATTTTTTTCCCGCCCAGATTTTACCCTTTGCTATCGCGGAAAAGGCTTCACGATCGCGGAGAGCAATTCCAGCTCCTCCGGACACCCTTCAGTATTATGGCC
Source organism: Nicotiana benthamiana (assembly GCA_034376525.1). Lineage (NCBI taxonomy): Eukaryota > Viridiplantae > Streptophyta > Magnoliopsida > Solanales > Solanaceae > Nicotiana > Nicotiana benthamiana. The sequence continues at coordinate 20,543,348 of CM067337.1, read as the reverse complement.
ATAACATTTTGCACACAACTCTGAATGAAAAATGGTTTAATATTCTGGAAACTAAACACAAAGGTCTATAACTTTAATATGTTATTCATTTCCTGAATCCTTATACATTGGGATATATAAGCTTCCAAATTCATCCATGTGTATTAAAGATCCTTCCCGGACAGCCTATAGTGTAAAGTCCATAACCATTTCTACAGATGTCCAGATTATGATTTATTTTTCTTTATGGAAACTAAACTTGATGGGCTACAACATTTATTTTGGAATCACCTCAAAATTCCTTGTAGATAAAAAGATATGAGCTTCCGAAGTAGGATCAATGCAACAGAAAGTTTCATTCTTCACGATCGCGAAAGGCTGCACGCGATCGCGATTCATTGGAAAATTCCTCACATTTTACTCACCGCAATCGGGAACTATTCCATGCGATCGCATAGAACACTGCTGTAGCCAAAAACCAGCAGTTAAAAATGGTCTAAAAATGGTCCGAAACCACCCCGAAACTCACTCGAGGCTCTTGGGACCTCAACCAAAAGCACCTATATGTTCTAATACCTCATTCAAACTTGCTCGGACTTTAAAAACACTAACATTAACATCAAAAATCACCAAATTCCTCAAATTCAAGCCTAAGTCAAACTAGAACTTTTCCAAATTCGCATTCGATCCAAAATCCAACCTAGACACTTCTGAATGATATGAAAATTTGCACACATATCCAAAATCACCTAACAAAGCTATTGAATCTGTTGGAATTCCATTCCGACCCCCGGATAAAAATCTCACCTATCAACCGGAATTCTCCAAAATTCGAACTTAGTCAATTCAAGACTAATTCTACACTGGACCTCCAAATTCACTTTCGATTTCACTCCAAAGTCATAAATCATCATCCGAAACTAGTCGAATCATCGAAAATCCATTTCAAGTCCTATAATTCACAAGTCAACGTCCGATTGACTTTTCTAACTTAAGTTTTCCTTAAAGAGACTATTGGTATCATTTCTAACCAAATGCAACTTAACACACTTCAAACTCACCAAACACCTATATCAACACACAGAAGCATAAAACGGGGATAACGAGGTTGAAATACAAAAGATGACGGGTCCGGTTGTTACAATCCGTTGTGTATCTATGCTTTTTTTAGTTTTTAAATGATTTTCCTGACTCTTCTTTCACAAACTACTTTTAGAATCTTTCTTTTCCGAATTAGGACTTTCTGAAAAATGTCTAAGTGTTTCTCTGAATTTCTTTCCCTTTTTTGTGTGTATTTGCCTCTGCTGTGCTCCTATGTTTTTTTATACTCCATTCTTGTATGTTCTTCTACTGTGTTTTTTACTCCATTCTTGTATGTTCTTCTACTGTGTTTTATGCTCCGTTCTTGTATGTCCTTGTACTGTGTTTTCTATACTATGTTCTTGTATGCTTTTTACTATGTTCTGGTATTTTCTTATACCATGTTCTAATATGTTTTGCCTACTATATTTTTTCTACTGTGTTCTTAAGTGTTTTACTATTTTCCTTTTACTGAACCTTGTTTAAGTTTCTTCTAAAAAGATCTTCTTAAGCATGTTTCTTCTACTGTTCTCATTAGTCTTTTCTCATTATGCTTCAAATTAGTTTCTTTCACTCTGTTTGCTTTGAACCCTTCTACTGTGTTTGCATGTTTCTTTTCTATCATGTTTCTCCTGAGTTCTGTTGCTGAAAGAAGCATGTTAGAAGTTTCAGTTCTTTTCTGAAACCTTTAAACATGTTTCGATTCAATTGCTTACCTTTCATCTTTACTTTGTGATTTGTCCGAACTAGGGTTCTTATTTCAAAACCCAAAACTCTTTCAGACCGATTTCGAGTTTGTATATGATTTTGACTTTTTTACTAAACTCCTCTAAACTCTTTTACTTACTGGATTTTTCTATAGATTTTGCAACATCTTCTCTCCATTCAATTCAACGTGTTTGTGTGCTCTTTATGTATGATGAACATTCCGCTAAAGGGGTTTTCAAACTTGTGATTAATTCAGAATCCCTTCTAAATAGGTCTAATTGATTCCCTTTCCAATGTTTGCTGATTTCCCTTAAGTTAAAAATGTTTTCCATATTTTTGACTAGGTTCATTCGTACAAAATCCCAAACCTTATGATTTAGTGGCTGTTAATTAATTTTCTTACCTTATTTGTACAAACCGTGTACTTCAAAACCCTGTTCTTAAATAATCTTTCTATGTATTTGCCCTTAATTGCATACCGTGCATAAAGTATTTATTCAATTTCTTTCCTTAATTGGTTTTCACCCATTTGAATCTGAATCCCTTAATTAAAAGGAGTCTTACATAATTGATTGACAATCAGTTCTTCAACTATTTTCTTACATTATTTCTACCTGATGTTTACACTATAAAAGGCACGACCCTTTTTCAAACTACACACAATTCACAACCTCGTCTGAACTCTTACTTACACATAATAATACTCTCTCTTATTATCTACACTGTAGCTTTTACGAGACTACTGCATTTTCTCTATTTGTTTCTTTGAAACTGGTATGTCGTAATTTAAGTTCCAGCATCACCCCAATGTGTTCGTTTACAGCTTTTATCTATTTCTACTTTACTGTTTCTGTAGAGTTCATTATTTAAATTAAGTATGTTCGTATATTTTTGCCTATTTCTAGTGTGAATCCTTGCTCCCTACCCTATTACCCCTATGTATTTGTGAGTTGTGACTTAAGACATGCAATATGAGTTGTTGCCCATGAATTATGTTTGAACCAATGGGTGTGCCAGAATATCCCATTGCTGGGTATTCCCCTCAGCCTGCTTTTCTTTTGCTCTTGCGAATTCCTCCATTCCCTATCCCTTATGTGTATTAATGTGAATTTCTTCCCTCTTCCTTTTCCCCTTTCAGAATTTCACTTCTGCATTTGCACTCCCTCTTAGTTCCTAAATTCTGCCCCCCCTCTTGTGAGAATTGCCTTGAGACCTTGAGTTCCCTCTAAACTTTGACACCTGAGGGCTGGCCCTTCCACACTGCACTATGGCTTAATATGGTGATACATTTGGGTGTAAGCATATGCCCGGAGTTATTATGAAACTCTGACAAACCCAAATGGGTGAAAGGCTTTGAAATGTGATCTTTGGAGTTGGTTTACTTTATACTTCAGACATGAAGTCTGAATCAGGCTCTCCTTGGTTGTAATTTTTAACTTCTGATGTATTTTTCTTTACTTTATTTTTTTGGACTGTAATAACTTTATAATAAAACTCTTGGGGATGGATAGTGAAGGGGGGGGGGGGGGGGTAACCATGCATGCAAAAAGGGTAGATAACTTGCCTACAGGACCTTCTGAACTTCTGCATTCTCATTTAGAAACATGTCTATAGGAATTTATAATTTCAACATTCTCATATGTAGATAACATGTCTATAGGAATTTCGTCACTCATTTATATACCATGACTATAAGAACTTCTGCATTCTCATTTAGATAACATGTCCATAGGAATTTCTGCACTCATATATAGTTACCATGTCTATAGGATGCAAATGCATGTAGAAAATATGCCTATAGGTCCTTTCTGATTCTTGCATACCCACCTTTCATTAGGCAAACATGTTTATAGGTCTTAATAACCAAAATGCAATCAGATATCATGTGCTTAGTAAAATTCAACACCTAGATATCATGTTGTAGGATTTTTGCATTTCTCTATGTCTATAACAATGTTTTAAAGTTGACAAACACATAGAAAGCATGCTTATAGGGGTTCTAATACAATTTCGATCGCCTCACTCATTTGTAAGTTTAAAACTAGCAGTAATAATGGATTTATTAATTGCAGAACTTGTGCTCTTCTGTTGAAGCTCATTTTTAACTAGCAATTTTCTTAAATCAGTCTGTAATCAATTTTGTCACGACCCAAACCCCGCTCTGATCATGATGGAGCCTCTCGTGAAGACAAGGCCATCTAACTAACCCATATAACCTTTTCAAAAATAGCTAAACAGGAATAAGTAGTCTAAATATGATTTAATAATATTAATTAGCGGAAGTACAACCCAACACAGTTCTAATTGGGGTGTCACAAGTCACGAGCATCCATAAGAGTGTAATTACAAATATAAGGTTTAAAAATACACTAAACAAAAATACTGAACAACAGAAAAAGAAGCTGTGCTGCGAACGCTGACAGCCACCTCACTAAGACTCCTATAGCTATGCCTCCAATCGGCCAAAACCCACTACCGGATGAATAAATACCTGCATTTGCACACGAGGTGCAAGGAGTAATGTGAGTACTCCAACTTAGTGAGTAATAAAGATCAATAATAACTGAGCAGTAAAATATTACGTATAACAGATCATCATGCTGTATAGAAGCAGTGAAAAGCCCTTTTGAGAAAAGCAGTGAAGGTGTAAAATCTTTGGAAATATCTTAGCTAAGTTTAAACCTATTTCGAAATTAATTTTTTCAGCGACTACGCAAAAGAATGCAAATAAATAGTGCAGATAAGCACAAAAATCCGCCCCTCGAGCACAACACTCATTTATCAGGTAATGCCAGGAAATTAGGTAGGTATTGCATGAAGTATCACATGCAATAGATAATGGTAGACAATTGAAATAAAGCAAACATATAAAACAATATCAATACTGCTGTAAAGTGCATCCCAATCCATGTATCACTGCGGCATGCAGCCCGATCTATTTAACGTCGATGACACTCACTGGGGGTGTGTAGACTCCGGGAGGGGCCCCTTATGTCCCAAGAGAAATATCAATCCATCTCGTGGTATCAAGTCTAGACCCTCGTTCTTATATCAATATAACCCTTCTGCGGCGTGCAACCCGATCCAATAGTATCTTCACAATACAGGTCCTTGGCCTTACTCAGTCAAAAATCACATAAGCCCCTCGGGCAACAGTAGAACATGATGCTCAACCCAAAAATAGTGTTGGAAATATCATTTCAAGTGTTAAAGCAAAATAAACTTGGTTGAGTTTTGAGAACAGTGGAAAATATATGACTGAGTTCAAGTATAAAATTAAAACAGTGAGAAAATATCAACAATCATCCCCGAACGGGTTCTAATAATTGGCACGAAGCCCAAATATGACAATCAGCCCAATTCATGATGAGTTTCGGTCAAATATGCGGTAAAATCATCAGTCAGGACGGACCAAGTCACAACTACCAGTAGTAAAAGACCCCACGCTTATCATCCAGCGTGTGTCTCACCTCAATATAGCATTACGATGTGCAATCTGGGGTTTCAAACCTTCAGGATATCATTTACAATCAGTACTCACCTCAAACCGGCTAAATCTTTAGCTCGCGATCCCTTTGCTCCTCAAATCGGCCTCCATATGCGTCGAATCTATCCAAAATCAGAGTGAATACATCACAATATGCTAAGGGAACAAAGCCTACGCAAAAACAATCAACAATGGGCACATACCCCGAAATCACCAAAAATCGAGCCCCGAGCCCACTTTTCGAAACTCTGAAATTTTCACATTATTAGATTCCTTATCTTCCCACGAGTTCATACATATCAAAAGTTCTCATCTGACCCCAAATGGCCTTTCAAATCTTAAATCTAAAGTCCAATTTTTCAAGCCCTAGTTCTTCAATTTTAGACTTAGTTTCTATGAATTTCTAGGTGGGTTTCACATAAAAAATGAATATTGAGTTCAAAAGTCTACCTCCAGGTAATTCCACTTGAATCTCTCTTCAAAAAGCTTCAAAATCGACCAATAATGGAGGAACTTAGCCTCAAATTCGCAGAAATTGGCTTTTAAAACATTCTGCCCCGCACTTAAAATTCCACAATTACGATCACGGAAATTGCATCGCAATCGCGAAGCACAAATATGAGTACCCTCTCAGCTTACCTTACGCGATCGCGAAAAAGTACATGCGATCACGAAGCACTTCCAAACCAACTTATGCGATCGTGCTCAACCCCACGCGATTGCATAGAACAGAGCCTTATACTTCTCACCAGCTCACTTTCCTCATCGTGAATGCGGCCTTGCCCACGCGTTCACGAAGAAATAACTGTCAACACACTGTGATCGCGACCTAATCTTTGAGATGGCATAGAGAAATTCTTCACCCTTGCACAACAGCCTACGCGATCGCGAATGCTTATATGCGATCGCGAAGAACAACAACACCCGCAACTAAAACCAGAAAATCTGCAACTATCAAAACATAAAATCGATCTGTTTAACCACCCAAAACTCACTTGAAGCCCTCGGGACCTCAAGAAAACATACCAACACATCCTAAAACATCATTTAGACTTGTTCCAATCATCAAAACATCTCAAGCAACACTAAAACTATCAATTCACATCACATTTAAGCCTAAGCTTTCCAAAAGCTTTTGAAACCCGCTTTTGATAAAAAAACCCAACCAAACCACCTCCGAATGACATAAAATTTTTCACACTCATCCCAAATCACATAAAAAAGCTTCAGCAACTCTCGAAATTCTATTATGACATTTGGATCAAAATCTCACCTATCAACCGAAAATCGCCAAAATACTAACTTCGCCAATTCAAGTCTAATTCTACGTCGGACCTCCAAAACCAATTCCGATCACACTCCCAAGTCATAAATCATTCAACGAAGCTACCAAATCATAAAGTTTGGTCCGAACTCATGTACAGATAAGTCAAATCTTTGTCAAATCTTTCAAATTCAAAGCTTTCAACTAAGACATTTCCTGTGAATTCATTCCAATTTTCCTGAAAACCAAAACCAACGATCAACATTAGTCATAATGCGTTATACGGGACAAGTCATTCCCGAGAACTAGCGATCATAGTGCAAAAGCTCAAAGCAACTGGCTGGGTCATTAAAAATTTACTTTTTTATTTCTGAAATCCATAGATATTCTGCCTATAGGTTTTCGTCTAACACTTAGGCAAGCCATAATTTTATGAGCTAAATCAAATTTTATTAACTACAACCACCAGGCAGGATTGATTTGGGTTTCTTATCTAAAATATGTAATAAATCAGTCTGCCTCAACTTTTAAGTTTTAATCAAACCCTAAAACAGTATGTGCAAGTCATGCTACACTATGTAATTCTCTGATTTAAAGGAGTCTGTTTGAGCCTTTGATTTGTTTACATGCTTCCCCATACTTGCTGCATGTGTTGTTGCTTGTCGCCTTAGCATTTTTACATTTGAAACCACAAATAAGCCCAACTTGTCCTCCCTTTTAGGATTAGTAGTCCCAAGTACCTCCGGGGCTGATAGAATTAGGGCGGGTAATAACATGCAATAAGTAAATGAGACCATTCCGCGCTTACTACCTTAATAGGGTGGGAAGGGTATATATGGATATGATGACCGGTGCGTTAATACCACATGTAACCCCTCTTTTGAGGAGTGATTACCGGGTATTGCATTAATGTGATCCATATTATTAATAAACCTATGACCCATTTCTTCTTTTGTTTCTTTATTTTAACCTTTTAAACTGCTTCTTTAAAGAAAAATCAATCTTTCTTTTTTACTTTGCTTATTTGTAACCCCTTATGTGAAAATCTCTTCTTATATGAAGTATTACTTGCCGACGTGTTATTTTTACCTAAAGTCACAATAATAGTCTGACCGGGAACCATATTAGTGGATCCTGAGGGTGCCTAACACCTTCCCATTGGGATAATTTCAAGCCCTTACCCAATCTCTGATTACTCAAATCAAACCTTTCTTAGTGTCCTAATGTACTTTAACCATTAGGTGGCGACTCTTCAATCTAAAAGCCAATTCCCGAAAGGCAACGAGTTGTCTTCCCAAATTTCATAAATCCAATTTCACGATAAAAAAGGGCGCGACAACAGATAGCTAGGATCGGTACCAAAATATGCTCAAGAAGTACAGAGTGTAGTATGAGTATAACCGGCCTAATGTATTCAGTAAGTGTCGAGCCTAACCTCGACGAGGTAATGACAAGGCTATAACAGTACACTCACGTAATTAACTTGTATAGACAAAAATATACATATAATATAACAACAAATAAATTAAACATATACTATTGGGCCATGACATGCTAAATGGGATACAAGATATGATACTACAGCACGAATTGACAACATATCACAATAAATAAAGGTTCAGCCAATGAAACGGATAAACATAATGAAAAAAAATGCACGCCATCACCCTTTGTGCTTTTACTCTCAACTTTTTCATGAAACAATAATAATGACGCGACATCACCCTTCATGCTTTTACTCTCACTCTCTCCATAAAATGATAAATATGGCACGACATCACCCTTTGTTCTTGTCCTCACAATTTCATTATGAAATAATAAATATGGCATGACATCACCCTTTATGCATTAACTCTCTTCCACACTATGTATCAATCAATTATTGCAACAATAATCATCACTGAATCACCCTTCGTGTTTTAACGCTCTTCCTTACCATGTAACAATGAACATATAATAATTGGGAGATATAATGAGCAAGAATAAACTTTACATCAATAACGACTTCACAATACCAATCTCAACCTCATAAACAATACTCAATTATCACAAATAGCCCATAAATGCTGAAAGAATGATAAATTTAGTAATAAACTAGTCTAAGGATGGATATCATGATCAAAGAAGGAAGTAAATTATAAGAAACAAGTCCCGCTCTCATGCTTTAACCCAACAACAATGCATAACTATTCGTCACTTCACATATACATTGTACCCAACATTAAACATGCAGCAAATAGGTAAACAAGTCCCCTTCCCTTAAGTAAAGAGCAACCACGACACTTACCTCGCTCCAAAAATCAACCACGACTTTGCCTTTAGAACAAGTCACCGAGCCAACTAAATATAACAAATTATCAACCAAACAGTTCAAAATAAGCCTTAGCAACTACCCATAAATAAAAAAGGTTCAATTTAGGTAATTATGAAAAAGTCAACAAAAGTCAACTCTCAGGTCGCTTGGTCCAAACCCGAAATTTGGACTAAAATCCAGTTTTTCATTCACCCTCGAGACCGGTTATGCAATCTATTTCGAAATCCGACCTTAATTTTGAGGTCTAAATTTTAATTTTACAAATATCTCTAATTCTACCTAAATTCCCAATTTCTACCATTAAAACAAAAATAAAGATTAGGGTTAGGAATTTGTTACGCACCACAGTATTGCGATGATGTTACCCGCTGCAGTAATGTATCATGATGATGTTACGTCATGCAGTATTATATTACGATGATGTTACGCTTTGCTATATTAAGTTATAACAGTGTTGCACCCAGTAGTATTGCACTACAGTGATGTTACGCTTCATAGTATTAAGTTACGATGATGTTGTGCCATGTAATAATGTATGTTGAATTTATTATAAGGTAATTGACACCAGTCCAAGGAAAATATTATTTGGAGACTATAGGGATTGTAAGTCATGAATAAATTCGTGAAGGTGAGCGAGGAAGCAAGTCGAAGAAAATAAATTCGTTAAAATTTTGTATTTTGGGATAAATTACGGGCCGGGCTAAAATATTCAGTATTTATGAACTAGTATCATATAAGATATCACATGACCATGATAGTAAGGTATATAAAATGTGATAAAAGTAAATAGTATAAGTAATTTGAAATAATTCTCAATTATGCGGGTAATTGGTTGATTATCGGATAACAAAATATTATCCAGTTAACTAATAAATGGATAAATTTTGGAATAAGCCTTATTAAAACATCAACGTGGCAGCAACCCTCAAAATCACATGGTGACTCTCTAAGGCACTATAATATCTGGCCAAATTAAAGACATGAAACTTGGCACTAAGTCACAAACTAAGTCTTAGAAAGCCACGTACAAGAAATTAAATAAAGGTAAGTCTTGGACAGTCTTGGCTAAATATTAGGCATTATTTAATAAAGAAAAGCCATTATGTCTTGGAAGTGCAAGATTCTTATCCATCTAAGTTACAAATTGGTATCTGATAAGAATCCAGGGCATTCAAAAGTAAAATATTTGAGTGTTACAAGCTTAAGTCACATAAGCAATGCAAGGCTTCAACAGTTCAAATTAAAGTAGGATTTTGCAATTATAATAGAGTACGGTGTAATTTTTTCAAGAATATCATACGAATTTTTGCTATTCCGATTTTGCTGTTACGTGTTGTCATGATTGACGTGTGTTAGAGGGATTGTCAAGAGAATCGACTCAGGTATGTTAAGGCCATCCCTTTTTCTTTTGGAATGATCCATACGATACAAACAAAACGTGCAAATGCACTAATTCCACAAATAACTTTATTCATAGAAGTATTACAAATATCTATGTTCTTGAATTTTCATGTGTCATAATACTTTATTATCTGTTCATGGGTCTCTGAAAAATACGAAAGTTGAAAAGAGTTTACTTTATGATATTAATCAAAGACAAAATGGTCATATAAAATTCTGAACGTAATTTTCATGCATTGCATTAATTTACATTGACCCATGAACAGATGGCGTTATATATACAGACGTATGTATGTATGTATGTATGTATGTATGTATGTATCTATATATATATATATATATATATATATATATATATATATATATATATATATATATATATATATATATATGGGAAAGGTTATAGTGTTATATACGCACCGCCACCTGATCAGTTGGTATGCCTTGATGATTTTGCCCACAATGGCCAAGATGATATGATGGAATGCCCTCAGAGGTTGATGATGTTATTAAATATATACACATGCACGACATAAAATTCATACACATATGCATGATACTATAATTATTTTATGAATTACAAAATTATTTAGACTTAAAGGTTGAGTCACATACTCCATATTTCTTCCATGTCTGTTATGTACTTATATGCCTTACATACTTGGTACTTTTTTGTACTGATATCTCTTTTTTCTAGGGATGCTATATTTCATGCTCGCAGGTCCCGATAGACAGGTCGAGAGCCCTCCAAGTAGGCTATCATCTCAGCAGAAGATGTTGGTGCGCTCCATTTGCTTTAGAGTTGCTTTTTTGGTTAGAATGATTTAGACGTGTATTGCTTGATATGGCGGGACTCTATCCCGACCTTTATGAGATTTATGTACTCTTATAGTCTTGTAGACACATGTCGTGTACGTGAAAGTTTGTATGGCCTTGTCGGCCTATGTTTTGAGTTTATAAAGTATCATGTTGGCTTATTTGGCCCGTATGTCATGTTTATATGATGATGCAATAAGAAAGATACATTATGTTGGTACTTGGTTGATTAAGGTACCGAGTGTCCATCGTGGCCCATTGGTTTGGGTCATGAAAAAAGTGGTATCAGAGTAGTTCTGTCCTAGGGAATCTACAAGCCGTGTCCAGTAGAGTCTTGTTTTTGGGTGTGTCGTGCACCAAACTTATAAGCAGGATGCTAGGAGCATTTAGGATTGTTACTCTTTCTTCTTACTCTACATCGTATTTTAGAACTCACTTGTAAGAATTCAAATTTCAAAATTCTTTTTTATTCATAATAAGGCGATACCTACATCCGGAAAGCATGTTGGAAAGAGAGATAGTTGTGGAAGAGCTGAGTAAGAGGAATTAATTTTTGTATGATGCCTACAATAAGTAAATATGAGGCCTTTTGCAGATCATGGGTATGCTGAAAGGTGTAAGCTTCTTGATAAGAAGCCTTAAGGCAAAAATGCCTATCCATCTTTATGGTGAAGGACAATGAGACATTAAGAAGATAAGTACAAATTTCAGTAAGTAAAAGGAGCAAGGTGAAAAAGGTACGAGGTTCCCAGTTAATGAAGGTTAACAACATTTATAATTGATGCAGAGGAACATAAGCTTTTTGAGTTATATTCAATAGTAACAGATGTATATACAATTGGTCGCACCCATTCCAGATGTGCCCTATGGAGGTTAACAAAAGTAGTATAATAAGATATGATAGATGAATTGATTGTGTCAGTTGACATTTCCGAAGGATATTGAAAATGTGCTAATAGACCTCTTTATGAGACACCTAGATGGCGCACTCTAAAATAGTTCAGCCAAATATGAGTACTATAAAGACATGTACTATAAGCATTGAAGGAATAAATATTACCTTAGTGTGGCTCCCGGCCCCCGTAAAGAAAGGATTCTAGGTAATGGAAGAGACAAGGGATGGAGCAAGGGGAACCAAAAGCAAAAGAATATTTTGTTCGAGTTTTTAGAGTAAAGAAGTAGACATAGACAATTAGCGGGAGATTAGAAGAGTTAATGAAGTATTATGAGTAAGATATGATTCAAGAATGACAACGGTAGTTAAAAAAAGATAATGACACAGTCAAGTGAAGGAAAAGACAAAAGATGACATGCCTTAAGACAATAAAAGTATATAGGCCATAAAGTTATATCCTTATTTTGAGAAATAAGTTCGCAACTCAAACGTGATTAACAGAAGGAAAAATTAGACACTTAATTAATAGAATTAATATGGACTGGTGAACAAGATAAACTAAATATGAATTAGGGTCTGAGTGATTTGATAATAGTCAGCATTATGAGAGTTTTAGATCGCGTTCTGACAATACTAGGATGTACAACAGAAGAATATTCATGAGAAATTCAGAGAATGGTCATTTAGGAAGACACTTCCCTATAACAGCAATGTTAGCAAAGTTAAGCTTAAAGGACTGTATGTACTAGTTACATTAAGTGTCACCCTCAAGAGTAAGGGAATTTGTCATCCTTGGTACAGAAGGATTGCCGCAGGGTGAGTGAGGATCATTGATGTTGTGAAACGATGCCAAAGATGAAGAGGGAAAACATCTATAGGTAGATCCTCATGGCTTCAGCTCTTAGTACACCCCTAAAGGGAGAAATATGGAGTGATGTGGCATTAGTTTAGAATTAAGTGGTTCTAGTGACTATGGAATGGCAAAGGAAGAATGCGATAAATGAAAGAGGAATGAAATGGCACTTATCCACATATTATAGATACACTAAAATTCAAGAATATTGTGCAACCACGACGTCAAGTAGAGAAAGCAAAGGTTCCTGCACGAGCTGTTATTAATAAGTAAGGAGCCAGTGCAAGATGTAAGTTAAGACAAAGGAAATAACCCAAGAAAGAATATGAGGAGTATTGATGTGAGAATAGGCTAACGAGTAGTTAGTAATTGGTCAGGAAGATCACAGTTATATCTAAATAGGAGGTTACAGACGAGTCACCAGATCGTATAAGATAAACATAGTAGAACCCATCATGGAGAATTCAACCTCGAAGAATATCATTATAATACTTGAGATATATTCAAACAAGAGTTGGGGGTAGTTAAAGGTAACATATGAGTATTACAGGGATAAAAGAAAGTGCCTTTGGGAAGGCAGTCCAAATATTAGTTCAGAAGCAACCATACAAGCAAGAGGGCATGGAAGTATGCAACTTCGGATGATTATATGCAAGAAAGGACATCAAAAAAGTCCATAATAAGCTCACAACTTTACGAGAGTCAATGGTGCTCCCTAAGTACTACAAAGAAAGACTAGCTAAGGATATAATAAAGAAGACTTCAACCTAAGCACAACAACCTAAAGAGGAAATGGTCGTGTAACAACAATCTCTCAACAACATTATAAGCATTCCAAAGGAAAGTGGCACCTCCCATGGCTCATGAACTGGAAGTAAAAAGTAAAAGTAATATTCGAGATCATATGAGTTGCATGAAAACTCTGGCAAGTGTGGGTACTAAGATAAGCTAAGTATGGATGCAACAAAAGGGCAGAAAGACTAGGAAAAGTAATAGCTTACTTTGAAAGAAAGCTAAGATGGAAAAAAAGACTTATTTGATCAATGATCAGAAGTTAGTACATTATGGATACACTTAAGATTTTGGACCATTATCCAAGCAACATTTTTATTGACAATCATCTAGCCATAGAAGACTCCGTTGTAAGTTAAAAGAAAGAATTGAGCCCAAGACATGGACAAAGGATTGAATTATTAGAAGATTGTATCATGAAAATTCCATAACGCCCATGAAAGACTAAGGTAATAACTGATACCATGAGCCACATACCGAAATATAGCTTAAGCCTACGTGAAGGTTGATCAGAAGGAAGAGAAAACTAAAGAATACATCACCCAAGTAAATCAGGAGTCTGATTATTGGGCCTAGAAAAATTATAAAACTTGTGCTTGAGAACATGAATGAATCACTCTTAATATCAAATGTTCAAGAGAAATGACACAAAAATCATAATCTATAATAGCTATACAAGGAAGCCAGTTAGAAGAAGTACCAGCCTCATAAGAAGTCAGTGTGAAACTCCCACAGGATTGTGTATACGCCATGGTTGCAAGTATTATAATAGAGCTTAAAGTTATGGACGTGAATTACACCTATATGGAAGGGAGGTCATGAGAGAGATAGAAGATAAGATGCGAGATTTTATGGTAAGTAAGTTAAAGGTTAACAATGTACGAGAAACTCAAAGGCAAAAGATTGTAAATAGTCCATACTTCGGATAAAAGGATCAGAAGCACGAGGATTCAATATCCAAGAATGATAGTGACATTTTCAGTAGCATATCTTCTAGTAAATGATTTCTAGGTATCGAGAGGTCTAATTAAGAAAGTAAAGAAGAGTTAGAGATGATGTGATGTATCGCTTGATGTTCTAAAATAACTTTAGAAAATTCAAGAAATTTGACGAAAGATTACGAGTAGTATAAATAAATATGTATAGGCGCAAGCTAAAATATGGTAAAGTGGCATGGTTTTAGGAAGACAGGAATACAGATAAGAAAGGGCATTGAGAAGGTGACAAGAATGGATTAGTCCTCAGGATTAGGCCCATGAAAACAAGGGAGCTAATGGATTCTCTATATTATAGTAAGCTCAGTATAGCCTGAATGGACTCAAAGAAGTTACCCTACATAAGAAGAATTTAGAAGATATGGAATGCTGACCTAATAGTAGAATAATAGTATACTTGTGATAGATAAAGGATGACATTTGGGCCTTCGATAAGTAATGATTTGAACAAAAAAAGGATTCATGAATTGTATGGGACTAAAATACCCATGTAAGAGAATCACCTTGGAATGCTATATAATATGGTATTGCAGTACAATATCGCCGCTAAGTGGATCAGGAAAATTACTTCAAATATTCCTTGATGTAACATAAGCCCTAGTGGCAAAGTGTTACGTAAGAAGTTTCAAGTTATCCGTGGCATATTATAGATTAATATAGAGGTGAATCAACAACAGATGGACGAAAGTCACAAAGTATAAGATGAGATTAGACCGTTACTCTAAAGATGAGAAGTAATGAGAAAGCATTAAAGTATTTGAATTTATACATATGAGATAAGAAATGAGAATAAGCCATTATTTGGTAGCAGACCTCCACAACAATAAATTAAAGTAAGAGTTGTGGCAGTAAATTCATATGATGGCTACACGGACCTATGCATTAAGATATAACAATATTTGTGAATTCAACAAAGTACCGAGCGAAGAACTTCAGTATACTCATAGATGCCCAAAGAGACATCTTACCAATCTATACATATGAAGCCTAGAGATTGGGCACACTTACAAGGACAAAATCGTATAAGCCACATGATAAAATTTAGCCACAATTACGAAATTGGAAGGATTCCAACTACACGTTGTGGTGTGAGAAGGAGGCCGATATGCCCTGAACTTTGGACTTATTCATAGAACAGTCGCCTAGATAGATAGGGAAGTTCTAAAATATTTAGAAGATATAAGTTATGAAAATTATAAGTGCATCAGTCAACATTCGAGGACGAATATTCCAAAGGGGAATAATGTTATGCCCGCAATATTACAATGATGTTACCCTCTGCAGTAATATATTACGCTGATGTTACATTATGTTGTATTATATTACGATGATGTTATGCTTCGTAGTATTAAGTTACGATAGTGTTGCACCTAGTAGTATTATATTACAGTGATGTTACACTTCCCAATATTATGTTACGAAGATGTTGCACCCTGTAGTACTGTGCGTTGAATTTGTTGTAAGGTAATTGACATCAGTCCAAGAAAAAGATTATTTGGAGATTATAAGGATTTTAAGTGATGAATAAATTTGTGAAGGTGAGAGGGAAGCAAGTCGAAGAAAATAAATTTCGTTAAAATTTGGTATATTGGGATAAAATACGGTCCGAACTAAAATATTCAGTATTTATAGACTAGTATCATACAAGGAATCATATGGTCATGATAGTAAGGTGTATAAGATATATAAAAAGTAGGTAGTATAAGTAATTTAAAATAATTCTCAGTTATGCGGGTAATTAATTAATTACTTGATAAAATGATATTACTTAATTAATTAATAAGTGTTTAAATTTTTGGATAAGCCTTATAAAAACATCAACGTGGCAGCACCCCTCAAAATCGCATGATGATTCTTTAAGGCACTATATTATGTGGCCAAATTAAAGACATGAAACTTGGCACTAAGTCACAAACTAAGTCTTAGAAAGCCATGCACAAGGAATTAAATAAAGGGAAGTCTTGGCTAAATATAAGGCATTATCTAATAAAGAAAAGCCACTAAGTCTTGGAAGTGGAAGAATCTTATCCATGTAAGTTACAAATTGGTATCCGATAAGAATTCAAGGCATTCAAACGTAAAATGTATGAATGTTACAACCTTAAGTCACATAAGCACCGCAAGTGTTACAAGCTTAAGTCATAAGCACCGCAAGGCTTCAACAATTCAAATCAAAGTGAGATTTTGTAATTATAACGGAGTACGATATAATTTTTTTAAGAATATCTTACGAATATTTCTCTACTATGATCTTACCGTTGTATGTTATCATGATTAATGGGTGTTAGAGGAATTGTCAAGAAAATCAACTTAGGTATGTTAAGGCCATCCTTCTTTCTTTTGGCATAATTCATACGATATGAGCCAAACGTACAAATGCATAAATTCCATAAATGACTCTATTCGTAAAAATATTAGAGATATCTATATTCTTGAATTTTCATGTGTCATATATTTTATCATTTGTTCATGGGTATAGAAAAATACAAAAGTTGAAAAGAGTTTACTTTATGATATTACTCAAAGGCAGAATAGTCTTATGAAATTCCGAAAGATTTTATTAGAGTAATTTTCATGCATTGCATTCATGTACATTGACCCATGACTAGATGGCGTTATATACGCGTATATATGTATATTTATATATGTGTATGGGATATGGGAAATGTTATGGCGTTATATACGTACCACCACCTGATAAGCTAGATACGTTGATGATTTTTTTCCACACTGGCCAAGATGATATGATGGGATGTTTTCAGTGGCCGGCGATGTTTTAAAACATGTATCTATGCACGACATAACATTCATACGCATATGCTTGATACTGTAATTATTTCATGAATTGCAAAGTTATTCATACTTACAGGTTGAGTCATGTACTCCATATTTCTTCCATGTCTATTATGTACTTATTTATGTGTCTTACATACCCGATACATATTTCGTACTGACGTCACTTTTGGCTTGGGATGCTGCGTTTCATGCCTGAAGGTCCCGATAGACAGGTCGAAGCCCTCCAAGTAGGCTATCAGCTCGGCGGAATATGTTGGTGCGCTTCATTTGCTTCGGAGTTGCTTGTTTAGTTTGTATGATTTAGACTTGTATTGTTTGTTATGGCGGGACTCTGTCTCATCCTTTATGATATTTATATACTCTTAGAGTCTTGTAGGCATATGTTGTGTATAAGAAGGATTGTACAGCCTTATTGGCCTATGTTTTGGGTTATAGAGGTTCAAGTTGGCCTACTAGGCCCGTATGTCATGCTTATACAATGATGTAATAAGAAAGATACGTTATGTTGGTACTCGATTGAGTAAGGTACAGGGTGCGCGGTCGTGGCCCATCAGTTTGGGTCGTGACAGAATTAATGGGTGATGTTATAAATGGAAGAAAGTGAGTTAAAGTACCTATGAATTGGTATTGAGTTTTCTCTTCTAAATCGCCTCTAGGTCGAGCTCTATTAGAGAGTTTATGAAAAATAGGAGAAATCCCGTTTTGGGACTGTTTTAAATCACGAACGTCAAGTGTAATCGCGTTCGCATGAAACTTGTTGCATTCACGAAGAGCATGGCCTATCTGGCTTATGCGATCGCGAGTAACTCTATGCGTTCGCAAAGGTCTTGCCCGCCTAACCTCCGAGTTCACGAGACTGGGCTTGCATTCACGTAGAGCTACCTCAACTCCCCCGCTCAGCCTAACTAATGCTATACGTTCGCGTTTGACTAGTCACGTTCGCGAAGAGCAGACCCCCCAAAGCTCCACATTGGCGACCAAGATCTCACATTCGTGTAGAAAAAATCCTCTCCAGTCCTAGATCCCCTTTGCGAACGCACAGAACCAGATGACAACTGAAACTCAAAAACTAGATTTTTCAAAGATCAGAAGGTCAGGAAGCTATACGAAACTCACCTGAACCCTCTGGGTTCCAAACAGAATATGCCCATAAGCCCAAAAATATTATACAAACTCGCTCGCGCGATTAAGACACCAAAATAACACCTAGAACTACGAATCAAACACCAAAACTAATAAAATCTTCAATAGAACATAAGAACTTTTATTTTAACAATCGGATCTCTGAATCACGTCAAATCACTTCCATTTTGCACCAAATTTGGCAGACAAGTTATAAATATCGTAATGGACCTATACCAAGTTTCTAACCAAAAATATGAATCCAGGTCTATTTGCTCAAAACATTGACGAAAGTCAACTCAAATGGATTTTTAAGACCAAATTCTCATTTTAATTAATTTTTTAGATAAAGGATTTCCAGAAAAATACGCGGATTGTGCAAGCAAATTGAGGAAGGCTAAATGAAGCTTGAGATTGTGAAACACATAATTCAGATTTTAGACTCTAGATGACCTATCGAGTTATCACATTCTCCACCTCTATAATAACCATTTGTCCTCGAACGGACATACATGGACTGGTAAAAAGGTGTGGATATCTACTTCACATGTCAGGCTCGGCCTCCCAAGTGGACGCCTTGACTGGCTGACCTCTCTACTGCACTCAAACTGAAGGATAACTCTTAAACATCAATTATCGGACCTATTGGGCTAGAATACCTACCGACTCCCCGTCGTAAGTCAAATCCTTGTCCAAGTAGACTGAGCTAAAATCTAACACACAGGACGGATCCCCGTGATACTTTTGAAGCATGGACATATGGAATACTGGATGGACTGCTGATAAACTAGGTGGCGACGCGAGCTTGTAGGTCACTTCACTAACTCTCTGAAGAATCTCAAAGGGTCCGATATACATAGGGCTCAACTTTCCCTTCTTCCCGAACTGCATCACATACTTCATGGGTGAAACCCAAAGAAATACTCTCACTCCAACCATTTATTCAACATCACGGACCCAATGGTTGGAATAACTCTTCTTCCTAGACTTAGCTATGCAAAGTCGATCCTGAATAATCTTGACCTTATCCAAGGCATTCTGTACCAAATCTGTACTCAATAAAAAATGATAGACACATGCACATCATGATGAGGGGATGATCTCAAGGATGTAAATCTAAGCCAACCGCTCTGAAGAATAGGTAACTGCAACAGGAATGAAATGTTCCAACTTGGTCAGCCTGTTCACAATGGCCCATATCGCATCGAACTTCCTCTGAGTCCGTGGGAGTCCAACAACAAAATCCATACTGATACTCTCCCATTTCCACTCAGGAATTTCTAACTTCTGAAGCAAATTACCCTGCCTCTTATGCTCCTACTTTACTTGCTGACAATTTTGACACTGAGCTACATATGCAACTATATCCTTCTTCATCCTTCTCCACCAATAATGCTGCCTCAAGTCCCCATACATTTTTGCGGCACCCAAATGAATAGAATATCGGGAACTATGGGCCTCCTCAAGAATCAACTCACGAAGTCCATCTACATTGGGCACACAAATACGATACTGTATCATCAAGACCGAATCATCCCCAACAGTAACCCGCTTGATGTCGACGCCCCCCTTTTCCGACTGCTAAAAAAAGAAGGCAAAATCAGGTTTACGATATTATGAACAAAACAACTCTTATTCTCGTTTGGGAATTGAGTATTGGAAGTTGAAGAGTTGTCACCTAATGATTATAGTGCATTAGGACACTTTTAAGAAGAAGAGAGTATTTTAGGAGTAAAAACAAGTTTGGGTAAGGGCTTGAAATTATCTCGAGGGAAAGGTATTAGGCACCCCTCAAGATCCACTAGTGTGGTTCCCGGCCGTGCTAATTGTGACATTAATGAGAGACAAGGCAAGTAAACAAATAAGGTTTGCATATAAACATTCAAACAACTTGAGACATTTTAAGGACATAATTTAAATAAAAGCTGAAAGGAGAAGAGCATTACTTAAAAAATGTTTAGAATAAATCAAGCAAAAGAGAAAAAAGGTCCTAGGTTTGACTATAATATGGATCATTCGATACAATATCCCGCACATGTTCCCAAAGAGAGGCCGCTTTATGATATTATCGCATTGTCATCATCTCCATATTATACCCTTCCCGCCCCGTAGAGGTTATTTAAGCGTGTGGATTGGTCACAAATACTTATTGCGTGCTATTACCTGTCCCATTCTATAGATCCTAGAGGGCATTTAGGATCACTACTCCTATAAGGTAGGAACTAGACTAAACCCCTAGGTTTAAAGGTTAAATTCTAGATGTCATACAAGAACAAATAAGAGTTGCACATAAGAGAAATCATATAAGCATGTGAAACGGCTCAAATATCCCTCTATAGACGAACACATAATTAGCACGACTCGAACACATTTAAGTTCTAATGAAGGAAGAATCTTTCGAAAAATTGGAGTATATCTTAAAACAGAAGTTTGGAGGTTTTGCAGAAAAGGAAAAACGTTCAGAACTTTCAAAGAGGCAGTAACAATTTAGAAAAGTCTACAGATGTATTAAAAATAATAATTGTGGAACACGATTTTGGGACAAAGCAGAATAGAAGAACAAAGATGGAAGTATTTTGAGATTGCAGAAGAAAGCATGTCAGGTTTTGCACCTTTGAAAATTCAGATAGCTTTAAAAATAATAACCCAGCCGTGGGCGAGGAAACATAGTACAAAACATTTGCATATATAGTTTGAAAATAGTAGTCTAGTTGTGGATAAAGTAGAAATCACTTACATAAGTACTAAAATAGGGCGGAAGTTTATAAAAAAGATTGGACAGCTTTAGAAACAGACGAGTTCAGGCAGAGGCGGATTAGTTCAAACAAGACTTAGAGATTATCCCATTTATCCGGCCTAAGGCTTGCCTAGACGTTATTAAAGGATGGCGAGCATGCACACTTGCTTCTAGTTTTAAAGAGAGAATTATTAACCAATTTTAACCCAGATTAACGAAATACTTAAACAACTTTAGATAAAAGTCCTAAAGGCATGGTATCTAAAACACAAAAGGTCCTATGAACATGATATCTAAATATGAAGTTAGTGGCTTGTTGATTATTAATTAGTCATGGTTATAAGAATTCTCAAAATAACAAACTGAAAGTGTAAGCCTAAAAAACATGATTTCTATATGTGAGGATGCATGTACTAAACATGGTATCTATTGCATAAATAGTTAAAAAAAGGGATATAGACATGTTTTCTATCCTTTCCCTTAATTAAACATGCATAGCCCTCCCAATTCACTATAATCCCCATTGTTCTTTACAAATTATTACAACCCAAATAGTTAAATTACAACAGTGGTGAAAGAAAATAAGAAGTTACTCTATAGAAAGCCTTCAGCCAGGCCAAGCATCTCCAACCTCACTTCTTTCGAGTTTCACAGCCATTACCAAGGGTTGGGTGCGGCAAAGTTCCCAAAGGGTTCGTTTGAACCCCTGGCCAATACCAGGCACCCAAAGTATCATTATTAGACAAGTGCAAGTGTGGAAGTACCAGCCTTGTGCGTCAAAGTTCAATGGGTGTTCAAAGGCTCCCAAGGCAATGCTTACACTAAGGGGGCAAACCCTAAGGTTTTAAGAATAGTGAAGTTGTGATAGGATTGAGAGAATTTAAAACAGTTGAGAGTCAATTTAAGAAAAACAACAGAAATATTTGAAAGATAGTTTAAGAGGATTGAAAAAGGTCTTCTGAAATCATTTGGACCTTTTCAGAGCATCATACAAACTGGGGCAAAGGGTAAGGGAACAAATAAGTAAAGTGAACTACTCACACACAGACAACATATTGGAGGAAAACAATCAGACATGGTTGCAAAATAGGGGTTCAGTTCTTACTGCAACAAACACCAAAACACTTAACCTTAGGAAGATGTTTTAGGCTAATCAAGTAGCCAAGCAGCCCAGGACACATAGTAGTAATGCACAAGAGAAAAAACATTCATTGAGACAGGGAAGGGGTAAGGGGAGCATGCTAAGCTAAACTAAGTAGACTAGTAAGTGCATACTAGTGACAATAGGAGCAGCAGAACCACAGATAAAAGCATACGAGGAACATGATGAAGTGCATGATTAACTGAAATATATTGTTTTGGGGACTGTATACTAAATAGGTAACATACCAGTTGCAGACAAACAGAACACAAAGAGCAATAGTGCACAGAGGAATAAGGTGAGAAGAGAGTGTGAGCAGCAGAGAGAGTAACAGTGTGCAACAACATTGTGAGAATAGCAGTAGCAGCAAAACCAAAGTAAATAAGCAATAGAACCCATTAGTGTAGAAGCATTCAAACCAAATTTTACTCAACCTTGGCTTTCAGCCGATTGAGTGTTCAAATGATAGCAGAGAGAAAGTGAAAGAGAGTATTCAGAAAGTTTTTAAATTGTGAGAGATATGCAGTGTTTGTTGTTCTTTCAAAGAGAAAGGGGAGGAGTATTTATAGTACTGGAAAACGAGTACATAAAACAAGAAGCAATCCTAAATTAAGGAACTAGCATCAATTACAATCAAATTTATAAGGGCTCCCCTTTAATTAAGGAGTCTAAGATGAACTGTAACTAGCAGAGATTTTTAAAGGAAAGGAATCAATCAAACAACTGTATTTATCCTAGTAAAATAGTAAAGCATATAATATGCAATAGGGGTTAGATACATGATAATTCAATTAAGGAAAATATATGTTTATCCACAAATATGGTAAGGGATACAAAATTAACTCTGGAAATTAGTCCAAGAATCACGGACAGAACCAAATATAGAGAACAACTCACAAGTAAGGAAATAATTCAAAAGCGTAAAAACTTTAAGGAAAAACTCGTACGAATTAGGGATCCAGAGAGATGTACAGAATCAGTGGGGTATTAAATGAGCGATGAACAATTAGACCTATAAAGCCTAATAGACACGAAAAGCAGAGAACCCTAAGAAAGTAAGCATAGAAGCACAAAGGGTCGGAACCCTAACAAGAAAAATTAAAGCATGGAACCCAGGTTAACAAAGAAACAAAACAAACAAGTAAAACAAACAAACACAAACGAACATATAGTACTCAGAAAAAGCAGAAGAAGCGATTTTCAAAAAGGGGGTCAGAAACCCTAATTTGAAAAGAGAAGAAACTATCTGAAATTTGAAATAATCGGAAACACTAAGTAAGAAATAGAGTAGAAAACAAAATCAAACTGAGAATTGTTTTTCAAAGAGCAGAGATTAAAGAGGTTCGAGTAGAAAAATTAGGATTTGCAAACAAATTAGGGAAAACGAAGAACCTGGCCGTGAAACTCGTATATAATGCCTTAGAAGGCATCATCAGACAAAAACCACCGAAGAAAAGACGACGAAGGACCCAAGAAAAGCTTTCAGCGACGATCTTTCATGGCGGAGGTCTCAGGGCTTCGAGCTTCAGAGGGGGAATTTGATGATGAGGGTTCCATGGCGACTGGAGTTCGAGAGAAGTGAGGGAGGGGTATGGCCTGAGAGGCGACGAGTTTTATCGGATAAGAAGGAACCAGAAGTCTCTAGAGAGAAGGGGGAGCATTTGTTAAAGAGAGAGACGTTCTGAGTGAATGAGGGTTTGGGGAAGGGGTCGTTCGATTTAATTAAGGTAACAGGATCTGGGCCGTTGATCTTATTTGATCAACGGCTCAGATTAAATCAAAGGAGGGTCGGAAAAAATTAACGGGTATGGGTTATTAAAATTGGGTTTAAAATTGGGCTGAAATAGGGGTTGAATTTGGTATATCTTAAATAAAATCCGGCTATAGTTTAAATAGCCATTTTCCCCAATTAATTTTATAAAATGGCTAAAATAGTTTAAAGGCTAAAGTGAAAGCAGAAAACTACTTAATAACCCATAAATATTAATCTAAAAATATTAGAAATAATTTTATAGCTATAAAACATAGCAAATTGCAAAATAGGCCACAATTGCAATTTTGTGTAATTGTCTTTAAAATTCCAAATAAATTTGTAAAAAAATGTTCAAAATTTACATAAATTATATCATGTTGTAAATATGAGAGTGAAGCAAATTATTCACTGAAAGTAATAATTTGGAAATGATTTTGGCCTTTATAATGTAAAAAATTGCCAGTAATTTGATTTTAAAAATCTTAAAAATTAAGAAAAAATACCAAAATTTCAGGCATGCTTATACATGCATACATCTACTATTTTTAAAGCATTTTGGGTGCAGGAAATATATAGAAAATAATTGGGTATCAACACTTGGCACCACCTTGCCGCATTGTGTCCCTGATAAGCAAATGAGGGTCATCATACTGCTGCTCTCTGATGTGATCATACAAGGAAGAGCAAGCGACTATACAAGCTAAAATAGGACTGTGCTCTGAAATATGTAATCGCATGAACTGATTGGCCAAAGCCTGAACATCCAATGCAAGCGGTCTCTAACCAACTGGAATGTATACAAGGTTGCCCATACTCACGGCCTTTCTACTCAAGGTATCGGCCACCATGTTGGCCTTCCTGGGATGATACAGGATGATGATATTGTAGTCATATTTCCAACCACCTCCTCTGTATCAAATTGAGTTATTTTTTCTTAAACAAATACTGTATACTCCGATGATCCGTGAATACCTCATATGATACGCCATAAAGATGCCTCCAAATCTTCAGCGCGTGAACAATGGCTGCCAACTCTAAGTCAGAAAATGGTAATTCTTCTCATGAACCTTCAAATGCCTTAGCGCATATGCTATCACCCTGCCATCCTGCATCAATGCTATACCGAGCCCAATAGGAGATGTATCACAATACATCGTGTAAGATCTTGCACCTGGGAGCAACGCCAACACTAACGTCATAGTCAAAGCAGGTTTAAACTTCTGAAAGCTCAACTCACACTCATATGACCATCTAAATGAGGCACCCTTCTGGGTCAACCTGGTCAATGGAGCTGCTATAGATGAAATCCCCTCCACGAACCAATGGTAATAACGCAAAACCCAGAAAAGTCTGGATCTCCATAGATGAAGTGGATCTAGGCAGGTTCTGAATTGCCTCAATCTTCTTAGGATCCACCTGTATGCCCTCTGCTAATTTTACTGGTACTTTACGGCCTAAGATTGTTGTTTATAGTTTTAATTATTCTTTGCTGAGTAAATTAAATTCTTTAACCTGGATAGTTGACTTTGGTGCATCTGACCATATGATATCTAATAAAGACTATCACCTTTACCTATTCCTTTTCTTTTTTCTCTTTCAAATGGATTCAAAGTTAAAGTTATATGTACAAGATCTTTTGTTTTAACTAATTTCATTATCCTTCACAATGTTCTTTATCTGCATTCATTTAAATATAATTTCATTTCTGTACACAAAATTACTGAACAATTTGACTGCATAGTTCAGTTTACCAGAATCTCATGTATTATACATGGCCCTTCTCTAACGAAGCCTTTGATCTTAGTAAACTGGATAATGGCATGTATATGTTTGTTTAGGAACAGTCATCTCAACTTCAACACCCTTTGACAATTGTTTCAAACGACAGCTTTTCATCTTTGTGTAACTAGTTCTTTTCCTTGTTCTTCTGTACATATAGATTCTGCCACCTATAATAAAGCTGCTATGAATAAAATGAATGTTTTTTTAGCATAACAGACTTGCTCATGTTCCGTTTGTTTAAATGAAGAGTTTTTTGAAATCGCCTAAAATATTTTTTTCTCCACAAGCCTTTCCTTGTATAATTTGTCCTATGGCTAGGAAAACTAGATTGCCATTTTCTGAATATTTCATTCACTCTTCCAAACCTTTTCAACACATTCACGTTGATACTTGGGGACCATACCATAGTCCTACTTATTTTGCCTCTAGATATTTTCTCACCATTGTTGATGATTTCTCTAGAAGCACTTGGACTCATCTCATGAGGTCTAAAAGTAATGCCTTTTCCTTGCTTAAAGATTTTGTTGCTATGGAAAAGACTCAGTTTCATATTATAATACATAAAATTAGATCTGATAATGCATTAGAATTAGGCTTTGTCTTGCTGTTATTTTATTTTTCTCTGAACATGGGATTACTTATCAGACTAGTTGTCCTCACACCCGTCAACAAAATGGTATTGGTGAAAAAAATATAGAACACTACTTGAAGCCTTTAGGGCTTTACTGTTTCAGTCCAAAGTTCTTATAAGATTTTGATGGAATTATCTATTAATAGCTACCTATATTATCAACAGACTTCCTTCTAGATTGCTGAACAATAAGTCTCCTATGAATTCTTGTATGGTACAACACCAAGTTACTCTTACCTTAGAACTTTTGGGTGCCTTTTCTATGCCACTGTTTCAATTCTCCAAAGAGACAAATTCAAGCCTAAAGCTTTTCCTGGTATGTTTCTTGGTTACCCTTTTGCTACAAAGGGATATCAATTGTATAATTTGCAGTCTAAACAATACTTCATTTCTAGAGATATGGTCTTTCATGAACGCCATTTTCCTTTTTCTTCCGATTTCTCTTTCCCTGATTCCTCTGAGTATTCTTTACCACATGCATCAAAATCTCCACCTTCTGCTACTAATTCTGATCCTATTTCTGATGTTCATGGTGTGCACCAGAATCCCTACCTTTTGCTTCTAGTTATGATCTTATTCCTATTACTACTCCTGGTCCTGCCTCTACTCCAGGTACTAGTCCTGCTCATTCTCCTGCTCCTGTCCTACTCTCCTCTATTCCTAAGGTTCATCTTTCTCCTATTTTTTTCAAAATTGATATCAATCCTACCATTGTACTAGCAGCCTCTCCTGATATAACATCTTCTTCCTCACTCCCTTTAAGAAAATCTAGTAGAGTTCATTCTCATCCTTCATATCTGAAGGATTATGTTTGCCAACTTCTCTCTTCTCTCTCTTGTTCCAGTTACTCATTGTGAAGACTTTGAACCTTTCACATATTCCCAGACAGTTCATATCCCAACCTTGTAGGATGCCAGAGGAAAGAATTTGAAGCTTTAGAAGCAAACTACAGTAGGGATATTATTGAGTTACCACAGGCTAACATGCCCATCAGGTGCAAATGGGTCTATAAAATTAAGTATAAGGCTGATGGTAGTATAGAGAGATACAAAGCAAGGCTTGTTATTCGAGGGGATACACAAGTTGAGGATGTGGACTTTAATGAAACTTTTTTCTCGTGCGGTGACATTATCTATTTTTAAATGTGTTGTTACTGTTGCTATTATGAAAAAATGGTCTTTATTTCAACTTGATATTAATAATGCATTCCTTCAGGGTGATTTGGATGAAAAGGTCCTCATGAAGCTGCCTCCGGGTCTTTTTTTTTATATACATGCCATGTAACCCGGTCCACTTCCATATACAAAATATCAATCCACAACTCAAACTAAAAGAAAAGGAAAGGCTATTCTACTAAAAAATGCTGGTATAAACAAATATGTATCGGGCCGAAGGCCAAGATTTCATGTTCTTGACTTAGGCCTGAGGACCAATACGCAGATAGCCCAACATTATTCTTCATTGGAATTTTTACCTCCTATAGTAAAGGTTAAGACGTTATTTATTTTAAATAAATACCATTTAAAAAAATTATATTCTATAGATACATTGTAAGATTTATAGCAAAATAATTAATTTTTGTTATCTCCTAGCCCTAAGCTACTAAATACGCTAATCAGTTGCACTATTTTCTTTCTCTCTCTACTTTGATACATCCCATTCTCTTCCCCCATCCCATTAAAATTTTCGATCTCCTCCTCTTTCCACCGAATTTGTGCAAAGCCCACTTCAGAAATTGCTCCGGCTCCCGCATCCCATGACTGCAATGGCATATTCCTCATGTAATCAATTATTCTTAGTGAAAGAATATTTAGTTTTTGCACACAATCTAACGGTGACGAGCTCAACCGTGTATACAATTGATTGGTATTTTGGTATTTGAACTTAAAGGACAACTCCACAAACAGGGAATATAATTTTGTTTTTTCCTACTTTAATAGCATAGTGGTATTTTTCTTGTTCAGTCGGTTCAGGTTAGGTTAAGTCCTTATTTCAATTGGATCGGATCTTTCTCGTTTTCTTCTTCTTTCTCTCATTGTTGCTTATGAAATCATGGTTGGAATTCGATGGGTCGTCGAAAAATTATCCACTAAAATAAGTCGTCTGAAGTTTGGGGTTGAGCAATTTGAAGATCCTGTTACCTTTTTTTTCAAGAGCATTTCAATGTATCTCGCTGTATTTTTATGTATTTCATTGTATTCACTATCTTTCTTTTCCTTCATAATTTAATGTATCTCATTGTATTTCACATATTTAGTATATTTAGTATCCCTTTTCTTATTGTATTTTCATGTATCCATCTGTATTCTATCTATTTTATTATATTCATTGCCTCGCTATATGCTATGGATGTATTTGACTGTATTTTTAGTTAATATAATTTATGTACTCAGATGTATTATATGATTTATTTGAAGATTGCTATATTTTTGGGGTATTTTGTGGTTGGGAATTTTTTTTTATAACTAAAAAATATAAACTTTGTGTGTTATAATTGAGTTTGTTGAGTTATAAAGGAGTCTACTATGTTAATTGATTCACTTTCCATTTTAAAAACAGTGTGACCCCCTATTTTGCACCGTGAACACAATAATCTGTCCAACTATAATCTCATATTTCAGTCCATGAATATAGTCGAATACACTCGAATACAACAACTATTAGCCGGACTTTTCCAATTCATGCCTATTTTTGCTACTGTATTCATGAATACAATACCTTAAATACAATAAATACATCTTATAACCATAGAAAATATATATATATATATATATATATATATATATATATATATATTCCATAATATAATAAATAATATCTATAGATGATTAATTAATACTAAAAGATAATGCTTTATGAAATTTCCTTAATTTATGCAACAACCTCTGAATTTTCAATCACAACAAATCATATACACTTTGAAACAAATCCAAATTTAACTTTTACGACCTTATCAAAAGCAGAAGTAAAAAGGTAAACTAGTAAACAACGAAATTTGTGGTAGGTCTGCAGAGGACTAGAATCGTTATTTTATTTTCTTCTTTTTAAGTTTTAAGTTGTAAAAGAAGAAACTAGAATCCCCACAAGTACAATTTTACCATAGAAGTGAAAAAGAGTTGCACTTTTCCATTTTCAAGTTTTAAGCTATTAAGCTCTTAGAAGAGTGGCAGCGTTCGGTTCAAATAAAAAATTATGGGAAAAATCATTGCAAAAATCGCGTACGTGCTTTTATTATTAGTCTTTTTGTTATGAAATAGAAGATTCTTACACTTCTATTTAAGGTGAATGTCTTTAATGTATTTAATTAGAGAGATTTTAGAGTTCTATTAGTGGTAGCTAAATCTTCCTCTCCCCTATAAATAGAGGTGCCCCCTACCATTGTAAATCATCCCTTGAGACCCCTCTCAACTCAATAAGAAGAACTCTCTCTACTCTTCTCTCTATTGCTATTGCTCTTGCATAATTGTTCTTGTCTTTACTTTAGTTTATAACACGTTATCAGCACGAGACTCTACCGTCTCAAGTATCATTCTCGAAAATCCAAGGTATTTTCCCTCTTCCTAATTTAATTTTCGAGTATGTCTGACATTATGAAAAGAAAGTTCGTTACCCTTGAAATTTCGGGCAAGAACTATATGACATGGGTGTTGGATGCTGAAATCCACCTAGATGCTATGGGTCTCGGAGACACCCTCAAAGATAAAGAAAAAGCATCCACCCAAGATTGTGCAAAGGCCTTGATTTTCTTGCGCCACCACCTTGACGAAGGTTTGAAGATTGAATATCTCACCGTCAAGGATCCACTCGTTTTGTGGAACAGCTTAAAGGAGAGATATGACAACCTGAAGTTGGTCACTCTGCCACAAGCACGATATGATTGGGCCCATCTGAGGCTACAGGACTTTAAGTCCGTTTCTGAATATAATTCTGCTATGTTCAGAATTACTTCTAAACTGAAGCTATGTGGAGATAACATCTCCGATTACGATATGCTTGAGAAAACGTTTACAACGTTTCATGCCTCCAATATGGTACTGCAGCAACAGTACCGAGAGAAAGGCTTTACGAAGTACTCTGAACTGATTTCTCTCTTACTAGTGGCTGAGCGAAATAATGATCTGCTCATGAGAAATCACGAAAATAGACCAACTGGGTCTACACCACTGCCTGAAGCAGATATGGTGCACTCGCATTATGCCAAATATAAAAGGGACCATGATCACGGTCATAAACGGGGTCAAAGCCAAGGACGTGGACAAGGAAGAAATTCCAAAGAAGTCCGTCACCCCCCAAAGAGAGATAACCACCGAAAGCAGAAACGGGGTCCAGAAGATCCTAAGGCAAATAGTTCAGAAACTATATGTTATCGTTGCGGTGGGAAAGGGCACTGGTCAAAGATTTGCCGTATACCAAGACACTTGGTTGACCTTTATCAAGCATCTCGAAAGAGAAAAGGCCCTGAAACAAACTTTGTCTATGACGACAATGAGGACATCACCCACCTGGATGTGGCAGACTTCTTTGAGCAACCCGAGGGGAAAATAGACCACCTAATCGGCGATGGGACCATGATGAAAGAAGATGGAGTTATTTGATTTTGTTCTACTTATTTGTATTAGTTAGTGAATAATCTAATAGTCATTAGTATTAGCTCGTATTAGCTAGTTCATGATGCAATGTTAGCAGTAGTTCTTTAGAATATCTTCAATATGCTCAAATATCAATAAAACTTTTATTTTCCAGTGGGGGTAATCGACCAGCCTGAAAAACTAGTCGATTATCAACTATTTTTGCATTAAAGTTGAAAAACAATTGATCAACAATCGATTGTCTTTGGCTAACAATCGATTGTCTTGAAACAGTGTGTTCTGGAATTTTTCAAAAATAGCCAACAATCGATTGTCTTTGTCTAACAATCGATTGTCTTGAAACAGTGAGGTCTGGAATTTTTCAAAAATCACCCACAATCGATTGTCTATATCTAACAATCGATTGTCGTTAGGCAGTGTAATCTGGAATTTTTCAAAAATCATCCACAATCGATTGTCGATGTTTAACAATCGATTGTCTTAAGACAGTATGCTACGAAGTTTTTCAAAAATAACAAATAATCGATTGTGTGTGTTTAACAATCGATTGTCTATGTTCCAACAATCGATTGTGTGTGTTTAATAATCGATTGTCTTATGAAAAACGCTGAAATTTTCAAACTGCAAAGGAATTGATTATGGATAACATATCTGATTTTGTTAGCCAACTGTTAGTAGCAGATTTTGAAGATATTATGTGACACAAAAGAATTGAACTTGTTTATTCCTATGTTCGTGTATTTCTTTTGTATGTTAAACTATGGGATAGCAAATATGGATATCTCACAAAGCGAACTTGGACCAACGTCCAATTGTAAAAGTATTTGCCTAGTTGATTCATGTACTACACATACAATACTCAAAGAAAAGAAGAGTAATTGTGTAAGGCAAACATTACTACAATCTATGGAAGTAGTAAATTGATTGAAGGCTCCGGAAGAGCAATTGTAACTCTGCCCAAAGGCATGACGTTAATCATAGAGAATGCAATGTTCTCCTCCAAGTCTAAGAAGGACTTGTTGAGTTTTAATGATATCAATCAAAGTGTTCTCCTCCAAGTCTAAAAGGAACTTGTTGAGTTTTAAAGATATCATTCAAAATGGATATCATATTGAGACAATAGATGAGAATAATCTTGAATTCTTCATGAAAACGAGGCTGCCCATTTCGGTTTGGGTTCACGCCATTTTGCATGCAACAATACTAGTTTGTCGGCTGCCCACTTCGGTTTGGGGTCACGCCATTTTGCATGAAGCAATGCTAGTTCGTCGGCTGCCCACTTCGGTTTGGGGTCACGCCATGTAGCATGCAGCAATGCTAGTTCGTCTCGGACTGACGAATTGACACAAATATTCCCCATTGCAATTGGTTTTGGGTCATGAACCCAATATATCCCATTTAAGAAGCTTTGGATGCGCAGTATATGTGCCTGTAGCACCGCCATCCCGCACCAAAATGGGTTTGCAAAGGAGGTTAGGAATATATGTTGAGTTTGACGCGTCCTCCATTATTCGCTACCTCGAAACATTGACAGGAGATTTGTTCACTGCACTATTTGCAGACTGTCAATTTGATGAGACACTTTTCCAAAATTAGGGGGAGAAGTTGGTGAAACCAAACGGGAAATTTTGTGGAAAAATGCATCATTATCTCATCTTGATCCACATACCTCTATTTGAAAGAAAGAGGTACAAAAGATTATCCATTTGCAAAGAATAGCAAATCAAATGCCTGACGCATTTACGGACTTGAAGAGGATAACGAAATCACACATTCACGCGGGAAAAAGTTCCGATCCATATTGAAGTCCCTATTGGACAAATATCTAGTGTCATATCCAATGAGTCAAATGCACGCCAGAAGCGTGGCAGACCATTAGGTTCCAAAGATCGAAATCCTAGAAAGAGGAAAAAGAACGATCTAAATGACACTATGAAAGAATCACATGAGGACGCTCATGATTTGATTAATTCCGAGATTCACGAAGAATCTATTGAGCCTGAGACTCTTGAAAATACGGAATGCAAGAATGTGAGGATCTCGAACCTCAGTCTGTGGTAGTACAAAATTAATTGAGAGCTCTCGAAGAGCCAATTATTACTATGTTGGAGAAACACAATTGAGTATTGTGCTGTAGTAAGTCTCAAAGAAACTTATCCAGTTTCCAAAAGTACACGCGAAGGCGATTGATGATATTGAGACTATAAATAAAGGAAGGCTTTGATTCTCCTATTACTACAACTTGTAGCGGGGTAATTTGTATATGAAAAGCTACCCGCTTTGTTCTCCAGTTTGTACTACACAAACGAAAGAATGCCACAATAAAGTGGATATCTATTGGTATAAAACCCATGTCATAATAAACCCGAAGTTTATTGATAAGTGCACATGTCATGGTGTAAATTTGAAATTTACCAATATTGATAATTTATTCAGTTGATATTCGTGTTAGCCATCTCATTTGAAGTATGATGTGCAAATTCACATAGGTGAATATCAAAGAACTAGAAGTTCTTGTTATCAGTAATGAACTGACCAACTAAAGAGTTCGGGTTGAAGCCCCTAAATTCTGGAAATATCAAAGGTGAATATGGGCCCATTCACCTGCCATGTATACCACATATGATGCATCTATGGAATGGTTACATGCGCCATTGTTATTAACCCGCAGCCTGGCAGTGCTTGCGAGGTAAATCGCTCAGTAATCTAACTTCGAGCATAGTTTCCAGATTCTCTACTCAAGACAGTTCATCTTGATAAGTTGGTTTATATCAAAGTTGGTTTAGCAAGATAATTATTGAGTGCTTCCACTTAATAGCTAAACTGTTTCTTATGAGAACTAAGTTATATATATATCAGTTTGATATAAGTTGTATACGAGAGTATATTCTCCCCTCATAAGTGGTTCAAGGTCAGGAACCAAATAATTTCATCTTATTACTAAGGTGCTGTGTATATTGACATAATGCACAAAGATGATTTCCCAAAGTTGAGGAAACATGTTAGCTTTACTAACATGAGGGGGAGACATGATAAACATTTGAGAAAGTGTTACATGGGATGAATTTTCATTTGTATATGTATATCCCCGAATATCATGATATGAACCTGTAGTTCATAAAAGGAAATGCAATTGCAACATATTGCAAAGCATGCTATACGCATTTGCTGACTCAAAGAAAGTAACTAAATGGAAGAGATACAATTCAAGAAGAATTGATTCCATATGAAAGACATGTAGCTTTGAACCTATAGTTCATATGCTTGAAAGTATAAAGGCAAAGGTATGTATAGTCAATTTTCGATATCTTATTTGTTTAGCATGAAATGAAACTTTGATATGCAGCTAAAGTCTATTATGCGACTTATATGACTTAACTTGAAAGATTTAAGTTGCTTGAAGCATATGCAATCCTTGGTTCTGAAGTACCACATCCTTAGTACAATTTGTGTACATATGTATCTTGCCATAACTATAAGCATGATGGCATTGAGAATGCATCTATGGAGATATTGAAGGTTTATTCCACGACATCATATGAAGATGTTCATATCTATCAAGAATGATGATTTCCAGGTGCGGAATATTTATTCAAGTCAATATGGTTGATTTATTCATCAAGCATCTACCAAAGATCGTTTTGAAGATGATGCACAAGATTGGAATGCAAATGCTCAAGGATTTAAATTGATGTACTCATTAGGGGGAGTTAATGCGCGTTGCACTCTTTTTCCCTTACAAGGTTTTGTCCCACTGGGTTTTCCTTGCAAGGTTTTTAACGAGGCAACCCATAGGCGCATATTCAAACATGTGTACTCTTTTTCCTTACTTTAATTTTTCCCATTGGGTTTTGGTTTTAAGGTTTTATGAGGCACATCATTGAATAGACATTCAAGGGGGAGTGTTATGAAATAGAAGATTCTTACACTTCTATTTAAGGTGAATGTCTTTAATGTATTTAATTAGAGAGATTTTAGAGTTCTATTAGTGGTAGCTAAATCTTCCTCTCCCCTATAAATAGAGGTGCCCCCTACCATTATAAATCATCCCTTGAGACCCCTCTCAACTCAATGAGAAGAACTCTCTCTACTCTTCTCTCTATTGCTATTGCTCTTGCATAATTGTTCTTGTCTTTACTTTAGTTTATAACACTTTTTAATTTTTCTGATCAACATTCGTCGAGTTCAATTCGAAATTCACATAATTTAATTTCCTTTTAATAACTTTTTCTTTCGTCTATTTAGCTAGTTTAGTATTTATATGGAAAGGAATAAAAATAATTATTCATCTACATGTTCATGCAGTATTTTCATATTTTTTTCTCTATTTTGACTGATTATTTCTTTTATGATAAGTTTTAGCGAATTTCTTAGTGATAATAATAAAAAGGTAGTACTCCGTACGGATTTATGTGGACACTTTTCTAGCATGGTCCACAGTACACTCGACATCAACTTTGTACAACCTATTGTTCCCTTTAATACATACGACTTACCTTCCATACAGAGCAGATATTTCTTCTAACATTATCTGGCAATTTTGTCAAGCAATCCTTAATTTTCAGCGAAAAAAATGGCAGATGAAGTTGTCCTTTTGGATACCTATGTAAGCGTGTTTGGGATGAGGGTTAGGTTTGCGCTGGCCGAGAAAGGCATAAAGTATGAATACAAGGAGCAGGATTTGCTGAACAAAACCCCTCTTCTCCTACAAATGAACCCAATTCACAAGAAAATTCCAGTCTTGATCCACAATGGAAAACCAATATGTGAAACCCTTATCATTGTTCAGTACATAGATGAAGTTTGGAAGGACAAATCCCCTTTAATGCCCTCCGACCCTTATGAGAGAGCTCAAGCTAGGTTTTGGGCTGATTATATTGACAAAAAGGTATGCAAAATATCACAATATATATGTTTTACTATAGATTCTATGCTTTTAACGGTCTTTTAGAGAATTTCTTTGTTTTATTTTATGTGATGTTGGTCTTAGATGGATTTTTAAATGGAGAATTGTGGTCAGTGAGAATTCATACCCAACTTGTTTGGAACTGAAATATAGTTCTAAGTTATTATTTTTGGTCAATTTTCAAGATTTATATTTTACAAAATGTCAATGAAGAGATAAGGAGTACCAAATGGGCGAGCTAGACTAAACTAGGTAAATTAAGTCGGGTTGAATCAATAAACATACAAGGTAGTAAGATATTTGTCCGTCTAAATTAATTTTGATTGCTAAAGACGGACAGATCTATTTGAGCTAAACAATGGATCATATGACCAATCCCGACTCACCCAACTCAAAATCATTTTTTATTTATATATTTGCTCATTTATTTTTTTTTCGATTATCAAATTAAACTACTTGAGTTTTTTTTAATTTGTTTATCGTGAAAAAATCTAACCAATCAATTGAAAAACTTACTTTCCTATGCTTTTTGATAAGTTTTTCTTGTAAAGTCAATATGGTTATACTGGCTGCCTAGATCGGCCTAAGCTTTTGGACGAACTAACTTGAGTCATGTTTAACTAACTTCCTAATGAAAATATACAACCAGCCCAACTTATCCACACTTGCGCACATTGGAGGGAGGAAAAAAATTAGAAACTGATAATTGAATGATAGCCACAATTTCAAAAGTAATCGAAATATATCTCTTTTCATGAGAAAGGTAAAATCTGAACAAGAACAATTTTAAAATCCGAAAAAATTTCAGCATAATATGTTGGAGTTTGAATTTTTTAAATATGAGATTCAAACAAAATGCTGAATTTCCAACATAATATGGTGTAAGTTTCTATACAAGAACTCCATAATCCAGCATATTATATTGAAACTTATGTGTTTCAGCTAGAATATTTTTGTTCAAATTTTATCTTCGGATAAAATAATGGCTATTGACTTTGCAGAGGCTAACTATTTTTCAATTAACGATCCAAAAATTGGCTAGCCATGCTATTTTCACCACATTGAAGGTTGTATTTTTATGAGATAAATTTGGTAGAAAAAGATATAATCTTCTTTTATTATTTATGTATTTTGGGCGATTGCAGATTTATGATGCTGGAAGGAAAATTTGGACTACAAAAAAGGAGGATCAAGAAGCAGCAAATAAAGAATTCATAGAGTGCTGGAAGTTATTGGAAGGGGAGTTAGGAGACAAGCCATACTTTGGAGGGGAAAGTTTTGGGTTTGTGGATATGGCCCTTATTCCTTACTATTGCTGGTTCCCTACTTATGAGAAATTTGGCAATTTTAGCATAGAGGCAGAGTGTCCTAAGATTGTGGCATGGGCTAAGAGGTGTATGCAAAAGGAGAGTGTCTCAAAGTCTCTTGTTGACCCTGGCAAAGTCTATGATTTTGTTGTGATGTTGAGAGAGAAGGCGGATCTAGAGTGAGTTCTGCGTAAGAAAAAGTATACATATAATAAGATCACATATATTGTGAATCCACTTATTTAGCTTCTAAGTGTTTCAACCTGTTAGACATCTATTGTTTGTGTTGATGATATGGATTATGCAGCAAGGAGTAAAATGCTGTTTATTACCTGGCATTTTATACAGTGAATAATGTAAGATTTGCAGGTTTTACTTTGCTACTAAGAGACTACTCCTTTATATCTCTTGTCTTCTCCTCTCTTCATCTATTAGAACATGCCATTACTATTTGATAATCTTCTGATCACATGAAGTGTTGCTATGTTATAAGAGAGCAGGTCTCAAGTGTTCAATTAAATTTTTGCTCTGCATCTTGTCTAGGCAAACATGAAAGTAACTCTGTATGTTCTACCTTTAATGAGGGAAGTTCAGGGAACAAATTGCTTAGAATATGCAGCAGAAGAGTAAGTAGCCATACCTTTCTTTACATGATCATTTTTCAGTCTTCTGCAATCGAAGTAGAATTGTACTGAGTGTGTGGTTTGCTAGTTGCTGTCTAGAAGAATAAAACCCTTACAACTGACTTTACATGGAGTCAGAACAAATGTTCGTTAATAAATATGGTGAGATAATTCAAGAATATTTTGCTCTACATGTGGGATTAAGTGACCACTCATCTCCGCTAGTAGCGGCGGATCCAAGATTTAAACTCTATGGATTCAACTTTTAAAGTTCTTAGTACCATTATATATGGTCATAATCATATGCTCCCGATTTATAGGCTCGAGAGTCCGTCCTAGGCATGAGCCCGGACATGGTCAGGTCCGAGACCAGTGAATCAGACCGGAGCTCGAAGACAGAATACAATGTCAACGAGGAATACCAGAGTCAAGTATGCTCGACCCTGAAATAGTACCGTTATGGATTTGTAACAGTATGAGCTAGATTCTCGCCATGTCCCCGAAGTCATGACGCAAATCATTGAATAGGATTGTACGATTCCGTACTAGGCGGTTAGACAGCTGTACCAAGAATATTCCTTATTTAGGGTTCCCCTATTATATAAAGGGGACTGCAATCATTTGTAACATCATCTAATCATTAAGCAAAGAATATACTCTCGACTTTATCGCCTACTGTTCATTAGAACTATCCTTAGCTCTACTGCTCTTACTTTACTTTCCTTGTCAAATTATTTTTATTGTTCTAAACCCACCTCGAGATTACTAAGCTCGAGGTCACTACTGCTAAGTAACGTTGGTTTGATTCACTATCCTTGTCTAGTTTGCTTTTACATGTGAAAAGACCCAAGATTTGATTGGTTCCCGCGTGGGTTTAACTTTTTTACTGTTCTGTCAAATGAAGGTAATTTCTCACAAGTGTAACTTTGGAACTATGATGAAGTTAAAAAAGATATTTTGGCATACTCCTATTTTAAGTTACCTCCAGATAATCTTAGGAATTGGGATGTGTTATAAAAGCCTTAGGGAACTTTGACCATAATTGCATTTGGAAAGCACAATGCCACGACAAACTGAAAACACACTTCTATCTATATTTTTATTTTATTATGAGTGAAGAAAATCTTTGAAAAGCAAACCCAATTCGTCGAGTTCAATTGAAGATGCAATTAATTAATTTGTTTTCTTTCAAATATCTACTTCTTAAGCCGCCCTATATGACTAGTATGTGTGGATAGAAATAAACGTCGGGTTCATTATCTACACACTATTTTCATAAATCTTCTTGATTTTGATTGATAGTTTTTACGACAAATAAAATTACCGTTTTGACTGCTTCTCAAAATTCTTTTTGGTGGCCGTCACAACACTTTGAAAGTTCTCTTGCGTATAAAATCCGTAACAGTTTGTGCGTTACAAATTTTATTGGAGAGCTACTTTATAATCATTTTGGTAGCACCGTTTTCATCTTCACATCTTACTTTTAACTTTCTTTAAAAAAAATAAAAATAAAAATAAAAATGAGTCACGTTATATTGCCACTTTTGAAGAGAGTACATATGGAGGAGGATATACCCTTGCCTTCTATACCAGAAAATAGAATTGTGCATACAATTGGAAACAAAAGTAATTAATTGACATAGCCAAAAACATTATAATGTAAATAACGCTGATACTTCAAGGAGACTCAAAGACTATGCCGATTGGTTTTCTCTTCTTGACTCGAATGAAGGAAGTTGCAATCTGTCCGCATTTAGAAGTCTGACTTCGCATTGAATCAAAATTAGTGTAAGTGCAATCATCGACAGAGTTGTGGCTCAATGATGATAGTGTATTGGTGGGAATTCGACCCTAACGATAATTGATGAATCAGACCCTGCTTTAAGTTAATTCATCATTAACTAATGGTATGACCATTAATCATTAATAATATTTAATCTTCATTTGGTTCGACCGACATGGCCACAGCCTGTCTACCGTCTTGAAGAAGGTACTCCGACGTGGTCACGACCATTTTTATCGCCAGCTCACCCAATTTGCTGCTATAAATACTAAGAGAAAGAACCCTAGAAGGGGGCTGCTTCTTCTTCATCACTAGTCTCAAGAAAAGAGAGAGCATCATTGTAAGGCTCTGAACCCCTCCATAGAGGGGCAGACCGAATCACTCCTATCAATAAAAGCTCTCTACACATTTCTTCTTAATGAAAATACTCGCTTCTTATTTCTTTCTTTTGGTCTTTTGATTTATTACGATCTGCTATGATTGGCCCTCAACTTATTTTGATTGTTTTAGGCTTGCAAAGTGTATGATAACTTTGAGCTAAACAATTTGGCGTCGTCTGTGGGGATTTCAAAGCAGAATCGCGTAGTTCTTCCTTGGATCAAAAGGAAAGAAATGCCAGAAAAGCAACCCCGCTCGCATAAGCCAGAGCAACATGTTGGGTAAAAGGAAGAAGAAGTGCAAGAAGAAGAAGAAGTAAGCCCCCTCCCCATGGGGAGAGCACATATAAGGTACCCTCACCTCCTCGGTACAGGACCCTGCCAAAATAAAAATGGCACAAAGGCATCCCAAATCGAGATCCATAACGGGGCAACCTTTACAAACTGGTCGAAAAAGCTACACACGAATCGTGCGAGATCTCAAATCAAAGCCGATCTCCGACGCCCTACACATAACGATTATGTGGGAGGAAAATTTCAACTACAAGTTAAACCGGGCCTCAAGCCATGTGTCTTCTCTATCAAAAAATTACAAGATTCAACTACAGTTGAACAACGACTCAGGCTGCCGAAAAGTTCAACTACAAGTTGAACCGGGACTCAGGCCATATTCCTTCTCCATAAAAAAATTACAAGATTCAACTATGGTTGAACAACGACTCAGGCTACGTGCCTTCACCGAAAAGTTCAACTAAGAGTTGAACCGGGACTCAGGCAATGTGCCTTCGCCATAAAAAAATTACAAGATTCAACTACGGTTGAACAACGAATCAGGTTACGTGCTTTCACCAAAAAGCTCAACTACAAGTTGAACCGGGACTCAGGCCATGTGCCTTCGCCATAAAATGATTAAAAGATTCAACTACAGTTGTACAACGACTCAGGCTACGTGCCTTCACCGAAAAGTTCTACTACAAGTTGAATCGGGACTCAGGCCATGTGCCTTTGCCATAAAAAAATTACAAGATTCAACTATGTTGAACAACGACTCAGGCTACGTGCCTTCACCGAAAAGTTCAACTACAAGTTGAACCAGGACTCAGGCCATGTGCCTTTGCCATAAAAAAATTACAAGATTCAACTACGGTTGAACAACGACTCAGGCTACGTGCCCTCACTGAAAATTTTAACTACGAGTTGAACCGAGACTCAGGCCATGTACCTTTACCATAAAAAAATTATAAGATTCAACTACGGTTGTCGATACCCATTTTTTCCCTACATATTTTTTATATATACTCAAATACTTTCAAAATAGTATATGTATTTATATATAAGCACGCCCAAAGGTTTTGGTATTTTTCTTCAAATTTTGAAGGTTTTTTAGAATTGATTTATTGTCTATTTTTAACAGTACAAAATCCAAATTATTCCCAGATTATCATTTTTTTGGCGAATAACGCATGAAATTGCAATTTATATCTATGTTACAATTAACCACATTTTATAATAATAAAATTATTTTCGGCATTTTTAGATTATATTTTTATTTTTTAATTAGTTATGTGTTTTCAATTTATTTTTTAAATCATTTCTTACTATTTTATAAAATAAAAAGGGAAAAATTGGCTATTTAAAATTTGGCTAGATTTAATTTCAAATATAGCCAAAATTGACCCCAATTTCAACCCATCTCAAGTAACCCATACCCAAATCAATTAACCCGGACCAACTTTATTTCAATCAGAGCCGTTGATCAATTGAGATCAATGGCCAAGATTAGTTTACCTAAAATAAATCAAACAACCCCCCAAACCCTTCATATTCAGATACCGGTATCTCTCTCTCCCTAACCCTTCAGCTCCCCATTCTCTCTAGAACCTTCTGGTTCGTCTTCTCCGATGGCTCTTATCGCCTCTCCGACCAACTCCAGCCTCGCCTCTTTCGATCATTAGCTGCCGTGAAACCTTATCTGATCGGCTCCCTCCATACTTTTGAAACTCCAAGAGTTTCCACTATGCAAGAAGAGCACTGAAGCCTCTCCTAGGTCCATTTCCGGCCTTCTCTCCAACGATTTTCAGTCCGATGGTGCTATGAACACCATTATTAACTAGTTTCACAGCCAGGTTCCCTACCTCACTGATTCTAGAATGGGTTGGAGATTATTACCG
The DNA here is from genome assembly GCA_034376525.1 of Nicotiana benthamiana. Classification (NCBI taxonomy): domain Eukaryota; kingdom Viridiplantae; phylum Streptophyta; class Magnoliopsida; order Solanales; family Solanaceae; genus Nicotiana; species Nicotiana benthamiana. The sequence goes on along the minus strand of CM067337.1, from coordinate 20,501,046 downwards.
CAACGAAAAATAGGCAGCAGAGAGAGGAAGGAAGGCTTTCTTTTCACTTGAAGAGACCGGAGATTATGGCAACTCGAGATGGTCAGCTCAGAGAGGGAGGAGGGCAAAGCTGATTCTGGAATATGTTGGAGTTGATAGTAGAAGTTGATATCTAGACGTTGAAGCGAGGTGAGGCATCGAAGACCTTCAGTCGGAAGTGAATGGAGCTCATCATGGTCAAATAATATAAGCTCAGAAAGAGACGAGGGAATCCCTTCTTCCAACAGTGTCTGCATTTGAAGTCCATAGAAATTCAAGAGAGGTGAGGCTTTTGAGAATTTGGCTGCTTAATGTTTTCAGATTGGCTATGCAAAGAGTTCGAATAGAGCAAGGCAACTCCCAACCCGTAGTTATAGTTTACTCGTATACTTTAGGAGTTGTGTTATTCAACAATAACCTAAATATGCACTCTCTTCCGAGTTATGCACAATAAATAGGCACAACTAATTGAGGATCTTGTCAATTAACTAAACAAGAACATAGTTGAATAAATAAAGTTTGAAACTAGCAATTTGTATTCACATAAACAAGAAGTTCATCTCCCAATAGGTTCCATCAAAATCTTAGACAAGGGATTTAACTACTCATGGCTATGGTTAAAAAACCTAAGATAAGATTCATCATAAACTAGCAATAAAAATCAAAGAAAAGAAGAAAGGTGTTGGTATTCTCTCACAATTGTTTTCCTTGCTATGAAACACTAAAAATCAATACATGCCTCCCATGGGCGAAATCTATTGACTAAAATAAGATTTAGGGCTAAAATCCCGTGTTGACACTTCTGTCCCTGAACTTTCTTGCGCCTACTGTGGTTCTGCCGCGGTAGCGGTAGAACCGCGGCCAAACAGTCCCTCTGATTCTCATTTTGTCCGCAACAACATCTCACTGCGGTTGTGCCGCGGTCGTGATGGAACTGCGGCAGTACACTTCCTCTGATTCTTCAGCCTGTTTTTGGCGTGGTTCACTTAAGAATTTTCACGGTTGGCCTCTTTTTCTTCATTTTTGACTCCAAAAGTACTTTCGAGCCTTCCCTAGTCACATATAACCTTCAAATCATGAAAAATACTCATAAGAGCATTTTGTTATCACTTTAATTACCAAAACTATGCAAGAAGGTGGTTATTTAGGGCTTGAATATAGTTGAATTCACCTATTATCATATTTTAAAGAAAATTTTATAAAAAGTCTTACAAATATGTCTAAAGTACATAAAGTAAATATAAAGTATATATTTATATGTCGGTTTGGTTCGGGTTTTTTCAAATCAAATCAAACCTTGTCGGATTTTTTAACTTGTTTGATTTGACTTTTCGGTTGGTGCAGTTTTTCGATTCGATTTGTGTACCCTTAATTTTAAAGTAGAACTTTTTGTATCCCAACTTAATTTACGTTGTATATGAAAATATTATATACATATATAATGCTACATATCATTTTCGAGAACATACTATTCAATCTTCCATACATATAAATACAATTAATGAAGCAGCGGCAAATAACACCTATATATTGAAAAATCCGGAGCAGTTGGGATAGATGTTACAAAGCCCAAAGGGTTTCTGCGGGGCAAATTTTGTTGGAGAGCTCTTGTATAATTATTATATTAATTTGCGACACTATTTTCAACTATATATCTTATTTTTCTTCATAACAAATATTTAACAACTACATAAGCGATTGGTATAAATATTCAGGGTCTCAACTTTGCCACTTAACTACCAATTCTTGTTAGTAAAAATAAGCACGCTTTAGTTACTGTGTAAGTATCATAAATCAATGACACATTTAAAAAGTATACTCCATAAGACTTAGGTTAAGTTTAGTTGGTAAATAAAGTTAGCTCAAGTTATTCTTAATTAGGTAGCAACCTTTGAATTATCAATCACAACAAACCGTATATACTTTTAGCCCGTTTGGCTTAGCTACAAAAATCAGCCTATTTTGAGAAGTATTTTTTTCTTAAGTGCTTTTCTCATAAGTACTTTTGGTAAGAAACAGTTTGTATTTGATTAATTAATTTAAAAAATACTTTTGAGCAGCAATTAATATTTGGTGAAGCTTTTAAAAATAGCTTCTAAGTGTATCTTTCTCAAAAGTGTTTTTCAAAAAAGTTGTTTTGGAGATACGCTAGATTTTTCTGTTTTTTCTCAAAAATATTTTTTTCCCTAAAAATTTGGCCAAACATTTCAATTTTTTGAAAATAAAAATAATGTTATGAAAACAAAGTAATTCTAGAATTGAAAAGGCTTGGCCTATATGAAACAAATCCAAATGTAAAGCTAGATTCTGACTAGAATCCAGTTTTTTCTTCTATTTTTTAAGTTGTAAAAGAAGAGACAAGAATCCTCACAAGTGCAATTTTCGACCACCATAGAAGGGAAAGAAGTGTTATACTTTTCTACTTTTAAGTTCTTAGCTTGTATATATATAGAAGCGTGGCATCTTCGAATAAAAAATTAAGAAAAATATACAAATTCATCGCGAAATCACTTACGTGTTTTTATTAGTATATTCTTTTAAAATTTCTCTAATAACTCACCATTCGTCGAGTTCAGTTCAAAGTGCACATAATTGTCCTTCTATTAACTTTTTCTTTAGTCTATTTAGCTAGTGGAGCATCTTTATGCAAAGACATAAAGATAATTTTTCATCTCGATATCATCGATGCAGTATTTTCATATTTTTTGATTTTGACTAATTATTTCTTTTATGATAAGTTTTACTAATAAATTTCTTAGTGATAATAATAAGAAAGTAATACGTAGTTATAGGGGACTTGGTCCACACACGACATCAGCTTAATTTGGACCAACCTCTTGTTCCCTCCTATATATATTTGTACCATCACTATGGCTTATCTTCAATACAGAGCACATATTCTACTCTAATATTATCTTGCAATTCTGTTAAACAATCCTTAATTTTTCAGCAAAAAAATGGCAGATGAAGTTGTCCTTTTGGATACCTATGTAAGCATGTTTGGGATGAGAGTTAGGTTTGCCTTGGCTGAGAAAGGCATACAGTATGAATACAAGGAGCAGGATTTGCTGAACAAAACCCCTCTTCTCCTACAAATGAACCCAATTCACAAGAAAATCCCAGTCTTGATTCACAATGGAAAACCAATATGTGAATCTCTCATTATTGTTCAGTACATAGATGAAGTTTGGAAGGACAACTCCCCTTTGATGCCTTCTGATCCTTATGAGAGAGCTCATGCTAGGTTTTGGGCTGATTATGTTGATAAAAAGGTATGCAAAATATCACACAATATGTTTTTTAGTCATATTAATTAGAGGTTTTTATGCTAGTCCAAAATATAGAAAATTTCTGCTATTCTTTATTTTTATTTTCATTTCTATTCTATATAATGACGGGTTAGATGGATTTAAACGGAAAATCGTGGTCAGTGAGAATTCATATAACCAAACCCATGTTGTTTGGAACTGAGATGAATTCTTGTTATTGTTTTTGGTCAATTTCAAGATTTATATTATAAAACATGTCAAGGAAGAGATTAGGAGTAGTGAACGAGTGGACTAAATTAGGTAAATTAAGATGTGTTGAATAAATAACCATACAAGGTAGTTTTCCGTCTAAATTAATTTTGATTGGTCAAGATTATAGGTATCTAACGGGTGGGCCGGGCCGGACCTAAATTTTTTTGACCCGTATGGATCCGGTTACGAGTTGAATTTTAATGGATTTAACGGGTTCGGATTAATCTAGGTAAAAGTTGAACCATACAGGTTATGGGTTAAGGGGGCTGAACCGGGCCGGGTTTAGTGTATTTTTATTTTTTTGTTTGGAATTTTATATAACTATTGTAAGTTATATTAATACTTTGTATTAATTTAAAGAATACAAGGAAGTTGGGAAAATTGCACTTATAAATTGCAAGTACTACATTTATTTCAAAATTCAAAATTAAAGTTGCATTTAAATAGTAAATTAACAAAAAAAATAGTAAAATTAAATTTTCATGCATAATAAATTAATAATACTCCAAATTATTCTAACAAACTAAAACATTAAGCATAAATACGTCTATTGATTTTAAAATACTACAAATTATCTTAAACTCTTAAAATAATACATATATAGCATATTTTAAAAATAATAAGTTACCATCATATTCTAAGATTTGAGCATTTATAGTTTTATACCCTAAATATACACTATGTTAAATTCCAACAATTTTAAATTATGTTAATTAGTATACAATAATTCATATATTCATAGTATATTCATGGTAAATTCATAGTATATTGATAGCATATTAATGGTATATATTTACAGTATATTTGAAGTATATTCATGTTATATTTACGTTCCGGGCGGGCCAGTTAACCGGTAAAAAGGTACTGTTCACCTAACGAGTTTTACCGGGCCGGATAACCCGTTTCAAAAATTTAAACCGCTCAAACCCAGCCCATCCCAACCCTCTTACCAGTTCGTGGCGGTTCCTGGTTCTACCCGTCTCGGCCGATCCGAAATCAGGCTGACCTCCCCGTTTAACACCTCTAGTAAAGATGGACGGATCAATTTGAGCTATATAATATGTATGAGCATATCCCAACCAACTCAAAATTATTTTTTATTTCTGTATTTGCTTTTCTATTATCTGTTCAATTATCAAATTAAACTAACGAAGTTTTTATTTATTTATTTATCATGACTAAATTTAACCAATCAATCGAAAATCTTATTTTCATATGTGTTGATAAGTTTTTCGTGTAAGTCAATTTCATTATACGAGCTGCCTAGATCTGCCTAGACTTTTAGATGAGCTAACTTGAGTCATGGCTAACTGACATGCTAATGAAAATATATGTTCGGACCAACTCATCCAAACTTGTGCACAATGGGGGGTTGTATTTTTATGAGATAAATAGAGAAAAGGATATAATTTTCATTTTTTTGGGTGATTGCAGATTTATGATACTGGAAGGAAAATGTGGACATCAAAAAAGGAGGATCAAGAAGCAGCCAATAAAGAATTCATAGAATGCTTGAAGTTATTGGAAGAGGAGTTAGGAGACAAGCCATACTTTGGAGGGGAAAGTTTTGGGTTTGTGGATATGGCCCTTATTCCTTACTATACATGGTTTCCTGCCTATGAGAAATTTGGAAACTTTAGCATAGAGGCAGAGTGTCCTAAGATTGTGGCATGGGCTAAGAGGTGTATGCAAAAGGAGAGTGTCTCAAAATCTCTTGCTGACCCTGACAAAGTCTATGATTTTGTTGTGATGTTGAGACAGAGGTTTGGCATTGTGTAAAAGATAAAAGACGGATTTAGAGTGGGTTCTGCGTAATAAAAATAAAATAAAAAATAAAATTATATATAAATATATATATATATATATATATATATATATATATATATATATATATATATATATATATAAAATATAAGATCGCATATATTGTGAGTGCACTTGTTTAGATTCTAAATTCTCTGATGCTGAAACAAGTATATCAACTTGTTAGACATCTATTGTTCGTTTTCATTTTCCTTCCTTTGAATTAGAGGGGAAAATAAAAAGTTGTGTTTGTTTTGAGTACATGCTTTATGTAGCAAGTAATAGAATACTGTTTATTACTTCGCATTTTATATATAAAATCAATAATGTGTTATTTGGCGGTTTTACTTGCTACTAAGAGACTACTCCTTTATATCTCTCTATCTTCTCCTCTCTTCATCTATTAGCACAAGTCGTTACTATTGTGTTATGCCTTTTTACTTGTCTGCACGAAGATGAAATCAATTCACTATTTTCTACCTTTCATGAAAGTCTTAGGGAACAACATGTTTAGAATATGAACTAAGACTCATTCCTTTATTTACTTCATTTTTTTAATCTTCTGCAATCCAAACATAACTATACTCAGTGTGGTGTTTGCTAGTCGTTGTCTAGAAGGAAAAAAACCCTTAAAACTGGCTTGACATGGAGTCAAAATAAGTGATATTATGGCTCCATATACGTTAATACATATATTAAAACAATTCAATAATATTTTACTCTACAAATGTAGGATTAAGTGATCACTCATCGCTGCCAGCAAATAAAGTGACTGAGTAGATAAGAAAAATCAAAGAGATGTGTTGATCAGTGAGGCTTCACTTATAAATTATATATGTCACGACGAAAAAAGAGGCTGCACTATCGTCATAAGAGATAGTCTTTCTTTGCCATTTGAATAACCTCAACAACAAGAACAACAATACCTAGTGTGACATGGGTGATTTATGACAGTTTGAAATCTGCCTGAGGTTCGCCACTGTGCGACAGTCTAGCCCAACACTTGACTTCAGCCCTCCACACTTATAATATTTTTAGGGACGGTTGTGACTTAGAATAACTTAAGCAGCAAAGTAAGTAAAAAGTACATAAAGACTTACAGAAATTTCTTTCCCACTCATATTAATATGTGAATACAAGAACACAATAAAACCAACTTTATGTCCAAGAACAACGAACACTCCAATTCCATGCCTCAAAATGATTTCCTACCCTTACGAATAAGACTTAGATGATTTTGGCATAAACAAAGAGCCACAAGACTAAGTTCTGCCTTTGGAACAAGCCCTATGTATGTTTTTATAGTGCAACATGCTCAATTACACTTGACAGGATCTAAACAATTCATTGACAAGCTCCAACAGATGGATAAATATGAGCCAATTAAAAAGACATGCTACAAAACGTGCATCCACTTAGCCGCACGATTAGCCATGTTTGGATAAGGCGGTTATAACCGCTCAACTGTACTGCCATGTGCTCAACACACTTTATAACCACTACCTATGCATGTTTTGGCCTACTACTGGCGCACCTAAGGCCAGCATTACGCCCAGCCTTTCCCTTTCGGCACAGCTCCGCTCCAATGTTAGAGTCATAACTTGTTGCCTATTACTTAACCATACACGCCCACTGTTACAGTTGCTTATTCATGTCATGTTTCCCCCAACCTGATTAAATTTTTCCGTGCCAATGTCATAGCCTGTCTTTCCTTGCCATGTCTTGACCCCTGCATTGACATGTCTTGTCGATCTCACATAGACTGTTATGACAAGCTGCCCGACATGATGTTGCCCTAATTTTCAGGTAGTGTTCCAAGGCAATCATGAACTTCTTGTCACAACTCACATCACCGAGGAAACATTGTCAAAGGGATAATATACCACCCCCACCCAAAGAATTCATTGTCCTCGACGAAGCAACTTTCGCATTTTCAGCAGCACCGTAGGCCCTAAATAAGCAGTCTCCCACTCATGTTCTTCCTTATTAGGCTAATCTTCATCCTTTTCATTGACAAACAAAGTCGTAAGTCGTTTAAGTTTTGGGCAGTCCCTCTCTATATGTCTTCTTTTATTAAATAAATAGCAATCAAACTTGTTGTTTTGTCCGTTGTTTTTTGAAGGTCCAACACATTGCTTTTCCATACCATTGATTTCCCTCAATAACATTTCCTTTGTCATTTCCGATTTTTCTCGACTCTGTTGCCTTTTCCTTGTTCCCATTTTGGACTTTGATCACCCAAAGCATCGCAGCGACGATGTCACTAGGAAGGACTTTCACGTTCTGCCTTCGGAGTTGCATCTATGCGCACGACTGCAAACAATACACGAAATTGTGCAGCTTGTCTTCCTCAGACATGTTGCTTATATCTAGCATAAAAAAACTGAAATCTTTTACATAATCCTTGACCGTTCTAGTTTGTTTCATTTTTTTCCAACAAAACTCTAGCAATCCATCCTGCATTGCTAGGAAAGAATTGATCCTTCAACTCTTTCTTCATCCCTTCTCAAGACTCAATTTTAGGCCCACCAGCACCTATATCATCTGCCACGCGCGTCCACCACCAAAGCTTATCATTCTCCATAAAATACATAGTTATAATGGTGACCTGGTCTTCATTTCGCACATGGGCAGCCTGAAAGTACTGTTCCATATCCCATCAAAACATTTTGAGTTTCTTGACACTTCTTAGCAGTGTTAAAATCTTTAGGCTAAGATATATTAACCATGGTACAATTAGCACTATGTTGTGTATCATAATTGGCAACAACCGAATGCAGCAACACATTTTCCACTTTGAGATCTGTGCACTTATGACTCAGCCTATTCATTTCGGCTTCATGATAGGTGAGATGAGTCACAATAATCAAAAATTGTTCAGCATCGATAGTTTCAAAGAGTGCCTCCAATACATAAACTTTTTCCCTCAGTTCTGCATTGCCACTAGCCATATTTCATCAAATTAAACCATTCAACGTCGTGTCTTCGCCCCAAATTAGCCTAGCTCTAATACCAGTTTTCATAGTGGTGATTTATGTCAGTCCGAAATCTGCCCTAGGTTCACAATTATGCAACAATCAAGCTCAGCACTTGACTTCAGCCTTCCAAAACTTAGAATATTTTTTGGTACGTTTAGGACTTAGAATAATTCAAGCAACAAAGTAAGTAAAAGGCACACACGAATATACCGAAATTTCTTCCTAACTGGTATTAAGATGTGAATACAGGAATACAACAAAACCAACCTTTTGGCTAAGAACAAAGAACACCCTAGTCCCCTACCGAAAATGATTTCTTATCATCAGGAATAACACTTAGATGTTTTTGACATAAACAAAGAGCCACAAGACTAAGTTCTGCCTTTAGAACATGCCCAAGGACGTTTCATAATGCAACCTGCTCAATTATATTTGGTAGCATCTAAACAATCAATTACAATCCCTATTTGATGGGCAAATATGAGCCAATCAAAATGACATGCTACAAAACGTGCATCCACTTAGCCACAGGATCAGCCATGTTTAGATAAGGCAGTTGTGATCGCTCAAATTCATGATAAGGATTAGGTTCAGAGTAATTAACTTCATGTTATTTTCCTAGTGAAACCAATCTCTCACATGATTAGGGTTAGGTTCAGAGTAGTTAATTATGTGTTTGAGTGTGCCTTAAACTCTAACTCTTGTGTACTCTATTGGATATATATTACACGTTGGCTGACATGAGTGGAGAAATAATACAAATTGTTTTTTATCTTCTTTCTCTTACGCTAATATGGTATCATAGCTACCATCAAACTCATCGTCCACATCATTTTTTCTACCAATGATGGTAGGCTAGAAATCCATATTTTAGTCGTAATATTACATTCTAATTACTGCATTTTATGTGTGTTTGAATTTAAATTATAGTAAATTACAGTAATTACATGTTCTTTGCCTTGTAGAAAGTGATTATGAGTTATTAAAGTAATTTAGATCCAAATTGAACAAGTTGGATCTTCTAAGTCTAAGTATAAGCCCAAAAAATTAATCCAGGATCATGTTCTGCGGTCGAGGACCAAGTCTAGATGTCAGAAAGTGGACAAAAAAGAACTACTCTGAAAAAGAAATCATTGCCATTCCAAATGGTGCGATATGGCTGTGTAAAAGTGCATGTTTGACAGAGTTGAGCTCTCTGAACTTCATCACAAGAGCACCGCATGGCATAATGAAGGTGTACAACTTTGTCAGAGTTATTTCCTATTTCGGGAATAGAAGGGTAGTTTCGTCCGAGACCGTTCCTATAGGGTATAAATACATTAACACTACCTTTTATGGGACGCTTGACCTACGAAGGATTGAAGAAGCAACTGAGGCATGAAGACTCATGAATTCATCAAAATATCAACCAACGATCTATGTAATATGGGAGTTTGTATTGAACCATTATCATTGATTTCTTCTTTGTTTTATTAACCTTATTTAGATGAATTTTTCATAGCTATGGAGTAAATTCCATTAGGGTGTTGACAAATATAGTATTTTGATTACTTGATTAGGGATTCAATTTTTGATAATTATTGGAATTAATTGATGGAGTTTTAATTCGTATTGTGAAGTTATTTCTTATTTCGCTAATCAAAAGAGGAGCTTGATATTGAATTTCTTTACATTTTATGCTCTAGTTTAAATTCATGATTCAAATAGGTAATTTAAAGAGCCTCTTGAATTGATTATCGAACTAGAAAATAGGAAAATATTCGTGAGAAGGTACTCTTTAGACAATAACCATAATTTTATTCGTTGCAATTGCTTACCGGGATTCAATTAGATTAATTATTGAAGTTAAAATTTAAACAAAAAAGAAAAATTAACTTCAAGTATAATCTAATTATGTGTTTAATTCGTGAGAATCAACAATATTATAGTGTAAACTAACTCAAGAATTGGATCTCAAGTCTATTATCTTGCACCTTTCTAGTCAATTACCCTCATTTCTCTCATTGATATTTCTTTGTTGCTCATCTACTGTCTTTTGTGATCAATTTTTAATCGCTTAATTTTTGTAGCTAATTGTAGTTGATAATCATAAAGTCAAATGTTCATTTTCTTGGATAGTAATTAACAAAAGATTATTCGAATAGTGTTTAAATCCAATCCCTTTGGGGACGATAATTCAACTATACTATCTTTGACTAGCGAACAATAATTTTATTTGTGTTTAATACTCATCAAATTTTAGCGTCATTGCCGGGGATTGGCAATCGATAGTGTTTAAAATAGTTATTAGCAATTATTCAGGAACCAAATTATATATTAGTTTATTCACATTTTCTTTTCCGTATGGAAGCAACTAGTTGACTTTTTTTGTATATGACTTTATCTTCGTCAAAAGAATTGATTCCATACAATCCGGAGGTTGAAAAGTATCTGTGATAGTTGAGGAAAGAGAAATAATACATCAAAAAATTCTCGGGGCAACCTTCAAACAAAGAACACATGGCTAAAAACAGTTAGCAGGTAGTTGATTTGGCTGCATGGGCAGCAGCCTAAGAAGAAGAAGCCGTATGAGCAGCTGCTGAGAAAGTCCAGAGAGTTTATGAGGAAACTGTCGAAGATGTGGTGATCGAAGATTCAATCTAAACCTACCTTTGGTTGAAGACCAGTTCGAGAACGTAGCACCTAGGCCTGGAAGATCATTGGGTGACTATGCCAGACAAGTCTACAATCAAGGACTGTCAAGTGTCAGACCTCTACCCATATCAGCAAACAACTTCAACTTGAAGCAAGGATTACTTTAAAAACATCCCAAACAAATGTATCTTTAAAGGCAAGGTGAATGAAGATCGTAACATTCATTTGATGGAATTTGAAGAAATCATGAACACCTTATAGTACAATGGAGTATCAAAAGATTTGGTTTATTTAAGTGTTTTCTTTTTTCATTGAAAGATGACACGAAGCACTGGCTTCGTAGCTTACCTACAGGGTCGATCAAGATATGCGAAGATATGACCAAAACATTTTTTGACAAGTGCTTCTTAGATGCAAAAGCAGGGAAATTCATAAAGGAAATCCACAATTTCTATTAGAAGGCGGCAGAAATGGTTTTCGAAGCTTGGGAAATATTCAAGGAGATAGTGAGAAGGTGTCAACATAATGGAATTGAATTATGAATGCAACTTCACAACTTATAGGATCGTCTGATACCCTCCCCACGATGAAGTCTAACTACCGCGCGTGGAGGTCAGTTAATGGGGAAAACTCCGGAGGAGGTTATCTTAATCCTTAGTGAATTATCTGAGGACGCTAACCAGTGGCCCGCTAAGTGTAAAGACAGAAGAAAATCAGCTGGGATTCACCAGGTGGATTCTAACACATCCATGTAAGCCCAGCTAGACACTATTACCAAGGAGATAAGAAAGCTGAAATTGGCTAAGGTACAGAGTGAGCCGCAAACAGCATGTGACTTTTACGGTATTAGACACCCTACACATGAGTAATGGTTATTATTGGGAGAATCAGTTGGATAATTTGTCTTAACGGTTTGACTTGTTGGTTATCGGATTATAAATGTCGTAATACACTATTCATCCAATAAGATAATGGGCGGATTGGTATCAGATTAACGATTATCAGACGGTTATCAATCGAGTAATTTATCCACTAAACCAAATATGTTTTTTGAACAAACAATAAATCCTTTAACATAAGCATGCATTTTAATTCACCCAACACTTTCAATCAAAATGCTACACGAGACTTGTCATTTTTAGTTTGTCAGTAATTCTAAATGATACTGCACATTAGCCCATTTTGATGTGATTATTTTAAATTTTAAAAGATGTTTCTTCTTCCTTTATTGTAATTTGGTGGTGCAGATGTGATGATAATAAGATAATTATTTTTGTGTTGTACTTAAACAGCTAAATGAATAGTTAAACTGTCACACCCCAAATTCGAGGAGCATGATCAGCGCTCAATCGAGTATCCCCAGTCAAGCGGACCTGGGTGCCTTTCCCATCCCACGTGTTAACCCACATATTTCATTTACTTATTAACCAAGTGAAATAGCTAATTATAATTGAAACACCTTTTACCAAAGCGTACATAACATGAATGACCTTTAGCGTGGTATACATTGACAACGCCTAATATACAAAGTACATATTACATAAGTTCATCACCCGCATTTCCTATCTGCGGAGCCTCTAAGATGGAAGAACATAGTACAACACTTACTTGTAACAAGGCTCCAGTTATACCATTTTACAAATACCAAAACAAGATCCCAAAACATAAGTGGCATGAGCCACATAGGGTGCCGGAAGGAAATGGGCTCATCGAATCAGCTGATGGGAAGTGATGAGGAGATACAGTCGGTGGATAGGAGTACTAGCTATAGATCCACATACAATCATAACATGAATGTCGCGGCCCCGGCAAAAGGGACATCAGTACATTTGAATTGTACTGGTATGTATGAACAAACCTGTTCCAAATAAACTCAAGCGGTACACAAGTAAAAAACAGTAATAGAAGCAACTACCAATCACACATGAAAAGAACAATCAAGCCAAACAAGTTTTCAATCTCTCATGGTTTCCCACTTCCACAATTCCACACCAATGATTTCGCAAATTTGCTCAAATATTTATTTCAATGGTAATTTCGATCACTTTTCCGCCCTTATTACCTCGTCCACCCTTATTACCTTGGCCATTCTTATCACCACAACCCACACCTTATAACTTTGTATTGCGGCGCACAACCTGATCCCTCCATACAGTTACAATTCACAAACAACAACAACAATTGGTAGAGAACAACAACAACACTTCTCAAGAAGTAACAACAACAATTCACGAAGAATTTCCATAACCATCAATACCGCTGTCCATCTTTTTCAACAATTCATATGCAATTTAACTCACCACAATAATTTTCCACAATCAGCCAATTATATTATTACCACGGGTGTTCCAATTGCATCATTTATGATTTTATTCCATCATTTGTTTTTCAGCTCTTACCACATATCACTTTCAGAATCATGCATTTAGTTTATTGCCAATTACATGCACCATTTCATTGGAAGACTTAACCACAAACATTCAAATCAAACCAATCACAAGAATTTTACAGATAATCCACGTAGATATCACACACCAAATATCCATACACCAAACAAAGCAAATTAACAAGGATCAAAGTTAGCCATACATACGTCATTTAAGCTTTCCTTAAGTTACTACGACATTTCAGAAATTCTACCATTCCTAATCTACTTGAAACATAGCAAAATTAAACACAAATTAGGAAGGTATTCATGGTTTGAGTTCATTGGAGCAATTTATCAAACACTAGTTGAGCGTCTTGATTTTTTACTCTCTTTTACAAGATTTCCCTCATTTCCCAACCCAATCTTTACCCATTTATGTTCTCAATCTTCCATTCTTCCTACAACCCTATTTACACATGCATGCATACATAATACTATTAAACCAAGAATCATATCTTAGTGACCCATCTCACAATCTCTACAATACCAACACAACCTAGTTTAGGCACCTATGGCTCTCAATCACCATCCCATGAGTTCTAATGTATATATCTTACATGAATAATCACCATAGAGTAGTTTGAGATGATAGACATAAATTTTGTAGTAAGAATTTTAAGAATCCCCACTTGTGGTGTACTTGATGAATTCAAGAATTTAAAGGAAAATCTAAGGATTTTGAAGATTAATTCTTGTTAGTATAAGTGTTTAGGGGGTAGAAATCACTTAAGATATACTAAAAACCTTACCTCAGATCATAGGGATGACGTTTGGGACGAAATCCCCTTGAGAGAGCAATCCTTAACCTCAAAAATGACTTGGAAAAACTGTAGGCCTGTCTTGGGGTACTTAAAGGCCCATTACTAGCGCGGTCGTGCACTTGGGCGCACACATTTTAGCGCGGGCGCGCATTTGTGTGCGCTAGTGTCACATGCCCAGTAAAATGGTCATAACGTTCTTTATTCACTTCCAAAGGACGCACGATTTGTTGCGTTGAAAACTAGACTCAAAGGGCTTTAATTTGATAGGTATTTCCCCAACAGATCCTTATATAGCTGGAGATATGATCGTTCAAAATGAAGTCATGTGCGCACTCATTTGCAACTTTCGTCAAATATGAAATTTTCCAACTCGACTTAGACTTAGGCCTCTCTTTAGACCCCAATTCACTTCTAAAATATTAAAATATTCAATTGATATCCATAATATCCTAACTCCTCATTTGCATACAAAATAAAATAATGTCTACCTTGGCACGACGAAATTTCAAATTACTTGGAAAAACTTTCCGGGGCCTTACATTCTCCCCCCCACCCTTAGGATCATTCGTCCTCGAATGAGGAGTAGAGTTCACTCTAAATTATTAACTTAATATATATCCTTTCTAACCTACCTCAAGTCCCTAAATTTTGACTAATTCCCAAATTTTTTAAAAATTTTGGCAGTGTCTCCTTTGTAACTAGGCCTATCCACCTGTCAGAAAACCACTAAAACCATCTCTAAAACACATCCATAACTCGTCAAAACACCCCAATGTATGTATCAACAATACTAATCTCACAATTACATGCACTATATTATCATAGTGATACCTAAACATGAACTACACATTTTAAAATCACAATACTTATAAGGTACCTTTCAAATAAAAACCAATTGTTATATAATCAAGCGAAATATTTTCTTTCCGCGACACTTTCAGCCTTCAAAGTGGCCTCCTTGACTTACAAGCCTTACCATAACCCCTTTGCAAAAATAATCCCAATCTTCAAACTTAAAGGATGATAACTAGATACCTCGCATAAGCTAACAGTCCAGTAACTTCACGTTCAATAGTTTCCACTAGGATGATATACAAAAGGTCTCCAACTACCTTCTTAGACATAGACATATAAAAAAATAGAATACATGTAGTACAACGATGGAATACATCATACTCATAGAACGGTCTAATGTGAAGTACACTTATGGAACCTTCATTACCAACTCACCTAACATCTTTAGGGGAAAGTATTGAGAATAACCCATCCATCTTTCTAAACTATAAATCTCTGCACTCACACTCATACTAAACCATTGATTACCTTCAACAATAACCCTAGGAAGTGCTATCATAAATTGACGATAAAATTACCTATCGAATATATGGGGTCACACGGGAATAATTCTTCTTTGACATGTTTGAACCTTTAATACCCAATTAATCTATAGAGTAAGGAACAATAGAGTAAAAGACCCGACCGGAGTTATTCAGGAATCCATTAATGAGTTGATCATAGCATTTCATGAGGTTATATGCTAAGAGACAAAGAAAGTTACAACTAAAGATACTAACATGGTTAATCATTGTGAGTACATCAATGTTTAGACAAATATGGCATATGGGTAACTCGTTCATTGGCAATAGGAACCATTAAGGAGGAATACTCGAGTACACGGACCATTCGTTTCCTAGAGTGTAGGAAAAATCCGTTTATCAATAATAAGAATACTGGGGCACCTTGAATGCGATCGGGGTTTCAAATACATGAAGTTGAATTACACTCTTAATGTTAACTGACATAAGGAATATATACCGCAAGCCCACGAGGAAGAAAAGAAGTTGAACACTTATGGACTTATCATACTTTGAATAACCTAACCCTTCCTGATAATTGATCTTATATGCGAGAAGTAAAGATACAATAACTTGTCTTCCAAATCACTATGCTCTTGATATGTGCAAAAATCTGAAGGCATCTAATCTCAACTTTTCAAGGGTGAAACCACAGAGCTAGGAAATTTTAATACTGGGACGAAATCATGTATTGATTAGATGGGTTCAGATGATTAACATAATACTCCAGGGAGAAAGATAAATAACACTCTTATCCAGTCCAAGAATGTGAAATACTAAGGGTAGCAAAAACTACCCGTATATGAAAACGATATAGTCAATGATTCTAGAAGCTAAAGGTGTAAAGACAACCAAAATCAATGATATAATGCAAAAATAATTATAATAGGTTTGAAGATGCTCATGATAAATTCTCCATGAGTCTTGTCTTGAAAAAGGAAGTGTCATAGTGACAAATAGAAGGGCATGTTCTCTCAGGGTTACCGAATAAGTGTTGGGAATTAGCACCATCAATTTCATCAACTAAAAATCACAATTAACACATGTTACGCCGGTGTAAAGAGAAAATAAACTTTGGTTACAAGATGGACATGCCTTTACTATCTTAACTCTCAAACTGCGATATAACACCACATCATGGGCAACCACAATACTATAAACCAAATGAGATACTTGCTAAGGGATAACCTAAGTGGACATAAAATTTATGGTGACACATGATCTTCCTGTGATGGGGATGTGAGAATCTCAATTTTTCAAAAAACCTTTATGCACACGAGTAACCATTTCGATTGACAAGCACTCATGTGATAGGTGTTAAGGCATGCGCTTATGCTACTAGACAGTGAGAAGCTTTCGTGATGATACTCATAAGAGAGTAGAGTGAATGTTCAAACCATATACGCCATATACACCAAATAAAATGACTCGAGAAGGATCGTAATACTGGGATGCTTTACATGGAACTTGACACCACATAGGTAAACTTTAAAATGGTGCATGTATAGGCACAAATGAGCAAATGTTGTCCATTTAAATAAAATGTTTCGGTAAGAAATACATTGGGAATAGTCCTTTGTTGAGAATTCGGGAAAAGAAAGTGGGAATTATCAATAGTGTTGCAACTCAATTCACAAAAATAGTTATAGAGATCAATTCCATCGGAGGTTGTAAGTAATAGATCTATGATCAAAAGACTTTGTGAATAATACGTCTCATTCAAAGAGCAGGTGCATATAATGTTTTGTGATTTAGATTCTTTTTAAAAATATATCAATGGAAGTGTTGATACCCAATTTTTTCCTATAAATTTTATACTCAAAACACTTTTAAAATAGAATGTATATACATATACAAGTATCCCAAAAGCTTTGGTATTTTTCCCAAATTTTTAAAGATTTTAAAACCAATTTATGGCCCATTTTGCACTATAAAATCCAATAATTATTCTCAAAACTTGTCATTTTGGTGAATAATTTATTGTATTCTCAAATTTACACAAAAATATATTTACATGATTTTTATATAATTTTACAAGCTTATTTGGTATTTTTAAACTAAAATTGCATGAAATTACAATTTTAGCCTATTTCTCGATTAATGGCATTTTCAACCACACAATAATTTCTAATATTTTTAAATTAATACTTATGCATCATTTATTAACTCAGTATTTTTATGTTCGCCACTTGGGGAATGGATGTCATCAGACCAATTGAACCAGCCGCGTCAAATGGGCACAGGTTCATCCTAGTGGCAATTGATTACTTTACCAAATGCGTTGAAGCAGCATAATACAAGGCAGTCACCAAGAAAGTAGTAGCAGATTTCGTCTGAGATGGTATGGTTTGTCGGTTTCGGGTTTCGAAATCAATCATCACTGACAACGGCTAAATCTCAACAGCGACCTGATGAAGGCAATGTGCGAAACATTCAATATTAAACACAAGAAATCTATTGCTTACTGACCTCAAATGAATGGAGCTGTAGAAGTAGCCAATAAGAACATCAAGAAGATACTAAGGAAGATGCATGGATTCGAATATGCAAAACTGGAATTATTGAACAAATCACGTAGCAGAAACACACACGTAAGAAATTAGAGGCAGCTAGGGTCTAATCATGAAGCAAGCAAATAAGCAGAGAGAAATGAAAAACCCCTTAAACTTAGGGTTTTCGTCACATATAGAGTATAAAGAAGAACATATATGAAGATGAACACAATGAAGAACAATGAACATATTAAGCATAATAACTCGGAAACCCTAGAAATAACATACCTAAGAAATACCTAGGAGACATGGTAGAAAATACTCAGAAATCACAATAAGAACTAGAAGAAAACACAGTAGAGCAAAGAAATCAAGGAAATCAGAGTAATAAAAAAACCCTAAATTTTTAGAAGACAAACAGTTTGAAAGCCAAATCGGCGAAGAAAATATGAGAAATACTTTGAAAATTATTAGAAAATACTAGGATTTAGAGAAGATCGTAAAGATAAATACTCAGAGAAAAGCATAGAGAGTTAGGGTTTTAGAGAAAGAACCCTAGATAGCGAGAGAGCCTAGAACGGACTAGTTCGTAGTCAGCAAAGGACTCATAGCCTCAAGGCTTGCCGGAGAAAGGCTGGGCACGACCAGAAAACTCAAATATGAGGACCACTGGGTCGATCACCTTCGAGATTGAGTTCCAATTTTCGAACCCAAGAGCTATGTGAGGCAGGAGTAGGAAAATGTAGTTGTTTCAATGCTTGGGACACCGTGATCGCCGGTGAAAAAGAGCCGAAACAGGTTAGTATTCAAAGAGAGCTAGGGGTGAAGGGGGATACAAGGGTGGCTGAAATGTGAGAGTGAGTGGGGTTTTGGGGGGGGGGGTGTTTTCGGTTTATTTAAGTAGGTGTAACATGGACCGTTGATCAAAATGATCAAAGGCCACGATTTTAAGTGAGAGAATAGGCGGGTTAATTGCACGGGTCTGGGTCGAGTAGATTTGGAAGTGGGTAATGTAATTGGGGGTTAATTTGGGGGTTGAATTGGGCTGCAATTGGGTTATAATTGAAATAAAAAGGGACTACGATTTAAATAGCCATTTTCCCCATTTGAATTTATTTAAAAATAGTAAATTGAATTATAAAAATCCAACTAAAATACTAAGTTAAAAATGTATATAGGTATTATTTAAAAATATTAGGAATGATTTTGTAATTAAAATACTTGTCAAATCGAGAAATAGGCTAAAATTGCAATTTAATGCAGTTTTAATTTAGAAATAGCAAATGCACTTGTAAAATTATGTAAATATGTTTCTATGTAAATGAGAGAATAAAATAAATTACTCATCAAAATAACATGATTTGGGACTAAATATCGGGCTTTATAGCACAAAATAGTCATAAATTAATTTTAAAATGTAAAAAACTACCAACACCTTTGTGGATGCTTACATATGCTATTTCGGGAGTATTTTGGCTGTAGAAATATATTGGAAAAAAATATGGTATCAACACCATATGGAGTAACATCTGTAGCATTATAAGGACATGTCCACTTGGATTTTAATCATCCTAGAAATAGCCTCAGCCTGCTATTGTAAAGATCTACTTGATATCCAATTTTGAAAATTTTTTGTCAGATTAAATTGTCATGCCTTATCTTTATTTTTTATTTGAATATTCCCGCATTTTCATAAGCTTCCAACCTCATTTCTTCCAATTCATTAACCTGAAAAAATCTCTTTTTACCATTAATTCAAACTTTAATACTTGCAGTGCCCAAAAAGCTTTGTATTCTAGTTCAACTAGCAAATGGCAAGCATTTCCACTGACTAATATGGGGATGCTTCAGTTGACATTTTGAACACCGTTCCGTATACCCATAATGTATCATCTAATTTTAAAGAACAGTCTTTTCTTGAAATTCCAACCATTCTTTCAAGAATTATTTTAACTCCCGGATGGAAACTTTAACTTGCCCCTGTATTTAAGCACGATATGGTATTCCAATTTTGTGAGTCACACCTTATTTTGATAGAAAAGCAGAAAATTACTTATTCATGAAATGAGTTCCTTGATCACTAATGATGACTCGAGGTGTGCCAAATCTGGTAAAAAAAAAATTTTCTAAGAAAATTACACATTGTATGAGCATCATTCTTCCTTATGGGGATGGCCTCAAGCCATCTTCATACATAATCCACAGCCATAAGGATATATTCAAATGAATGAGAAGAAGGAAAAGGACTCATGAAATATATTCCCCAAACACTAAATATTTCTCATTCTTGAGTTGATTACAATGGCATTTCATCTCTCTTAGTAATATTACCTATTTTCTGACACTTGTCACCATGTGCGACATATGCTCGGGCATCTTTGAAGAGTGTTGGCCAGAAAAATCTGGCCTCCATTACTTTAAATGTCGTACGGTTTGCAACATAATGTCCTCTAATTACTCCATCATGACTGTGATATAAAAATTGGGTCATCTCTTCTTAAGGTACACACTTCCTGATGATATTATCTACACAAATTTTAAACAAGTAACGTTCATTCCACAAATAATACTTATAATCAGAAATAAGTTTTGTTCTCTGCCTGTAAGAGAGATCTTGGGGTGTCTATCTTCCAACCAAGTAGTTAGCAATATCTTCGAACCAGGGTGGTTGAGTCACAACAGAGTCAACTGAAAAAATGTGTTCATTAGGAAATTCTTCTTTTATCTCGGTGAACTCAAGGGAAGGGTCGTCTAGTCTGGATAAATGGTCAGCTACCTGATTTTCTGTTCCTTTTTTGTCTTTTATTTTAAGGTTAAATTCTTGCAAAAGTAAAACCCATTTTAACAATCTAGGTCGAGCTTCTTTTTTCGCAAAAATGAATTTTAAAGCTGCATGGTCAGTAAAAACTGTCACAACCCCAAATACCGGTCGTGATAGTGCCTATCACATTACTAGGTAAGCCAGACCAAGTATCAATCCTCAACCCAATTTCATTAATAAGTCATTTACTAGCACGGTTTAATTACCAAAACTGACATAATAAGTGTTTAAAACAGTAAGATAGGTATGCAGAAGGTAAAAATAGCAATAATTACACAGCCCAATAATCAAGTGTCACGAGTCTAGAGCCTCTAATACAATTTGACAACCTACTACATAAATAGTCTAGAAAAGTGCAGAAAGATAACAAGAAAGAGGGGATAAATCAACGCTATGGACGCCATGCAGCTACCTAGAAGTCCCCGTTGAATGATGAACAGCTGAAAACTCTCACTTGGCCCATCGGGCACCTGAATCTGCACACATGATGCGGGGAGTAATATGAGTATGCCAACTCAGTAAGTAACTAAAGTAAATAAAGACTGAAAGTAGTGACGAGCAGTTAAAACAGATAACTAAAATAACAACAAAACAATAACTCAACTTTACAGTTCAATAACTTGCTTTGTCTTAAAAACATCACTTTCATTTTAAAACTTGAAGTCATGTACTTAGCAGTATTTCCATCAGAGGCTTAAATCAAAAGGAGAGTGAACACAGTAAAACATCACAACTAGGCCCCCCGGGCAAGGAATCACTCGGGATATGGCCTCGCGGGCAGCCTCTCAGTCACTCGGTACCCACTCTCAGCACGCAAGCTTATTGATACATCACATGAATAGAGAGCATAGTAACTGTTGCGGCGCGCTGCCCAATCCATTTTTTATAGTCGACTACGCTCACTGAGGTGTGCAGACTCCGGAAGCCTCCTACAGTCCAAGCGTCATATCACTGCGGCGTGCAGCCCGACCCAATAGATATATATATATATATATATATATATATATATTGCTGCGGCATGCAGCCCTATCCATGTAAGTATCGTTGTGCATGCATCTCGATCCAAAACTCACATTCATGTAAATTTTCTCACAATTAGTTTCTCAACCTCTCTCAGTCATTAACCTTATAGCCTATCGGGCACAATAATTGAAATTAGGGAAAAGAGCCCAAACCGCCCTCACAATAGGAATAGAGTGATAAAATCAGTGTTTAAATATTTAAATGGATAAGAACATGACTGATGATATGCTTTTTACAAGTAAAGTGAGGAAAAAAAGTCAAAGTCCCCTAAGGGTTTCTACAGATCGGCACAGGGCCCCAAACATGGCTTACAACCCATAATACAGTATCAATGAATGTAATATGGAGTAATATAACGTTTCCTCATCAAATACGCGACTTAGAAGTCGCTATGGGATGGACCATGATAGAATCCCTATAGGTGCACGCCCACATGCTCGTTACTTAGCATGTGTGTCACTGCATTTACCAAATCAAGTCAAATACCGACGTTTGTACCTTCAGTTCCAGATTTACAATGGTTACCTATCTCAAACCGGTAAAAACACTACTATGCGATTCCTTTGCCCCTCGAATCGGCCTCCAATCACGCCGAATCTATCCAAGATCAGAATGAATATGTCACAATATTCTAACGGAACAAAGTCCAAGCGAAAATAATAAAAAGCATAAAAAATCTCGAAACTGGCCAAAACTCGAGCCCTAGGCCCACTTCTCAAAACTCAAAATTTATTACATCAATATATTCCTCGTCTCTCCAAGAGTCTATGCATAAAAAGAACACTAAAATCAGAGTCCAAATGACCCCTCAAATTGTCCATCAAAAGTCCAATTTCTCAAGCCCTAGTTCTTCCATTTTAGGCTTAGTTTTCATGATTTTCTAGGTGGAATTCACTTAATAATCGAGTTTTACTGCGAAATTCTTACCGCCCAACATTTCCCCCTTGAATCCCTCTTCAATGTCCTTCAAGAATCTCCAAAAATGGCCAACTATGGAGGAAATTAAGTTCAAAATTGCGGACAAGATGACTTAAAAACATTCTGCCCATGCCTTATTTTCTACATCACGATCGCAGGATCACGATCCCGAAGCAAAGAAATCTCAGCTCCCAAAATAACTCTATGCGATTGCGTGAGAGACCCTATGATCGCAATGCCTGAGCCAGTGACCCTACGCGATCACAGACCTCTTCCCGCGTTCGCATTGAACAATTTCCATCCAAGACCCCGGTCCATTTAACAATATGCAACTGTGACCCCTAACCTGCGTTCGCGATGCACATGCTCCCCAAATGATGCGATCGAAAGCTAAGCTCTATGAACGCGAAGAGCAACTAGGACAATTCCTCAATTCTTTCTATGCGATCGCAGGACTCCACACGCGATCGCGAAGGGAAAAACCGTGTAGCAACTGAACCTGAACTTCTTCAATATTTCCAAAATAGAAATGGTCCGACTGACCACTCGAGGTCTCCGGAACCTCTACCAAATGTAACAACACGTCTTAAAACCTTATTCAAACTTGTTCCAATCATCAAAACACCTCAAACAACATCAAATCACCCAAAATTCCTCAGATTAAAGCCTAAGTTTATGAAATCTTCCGAAGTACGCTTTAGATCAAAAACCCTACCAAACCGCATCCGAATGAGCTGAAATTTTACGCACACATGAACAACATCAAATCACCCAAAATTCCTCATATTAAAGCCTAAGTTTCTAAAATCTTCCGAAGTACGGTTTAGATAAAAAACCCTACCAAACCGCATCCGAATGAGCTGAAATTTTACGCACACATGAAAATGACACTATGAAGCTACTGCAACTCTTGAAATTCCATTCCGACCCCTATATCAAAATCTCACCTATCAACTAGAAATCGCAAAAATTTCAACCTCGCTTATTCAAGCCTAAATAATCTCTACACCTCCAAAACCCATTCTGATCGCGCTCCTAAGTCATAAATCATCCTTCGAAGATAATCGAACCATTGGAACTGGCATCAATGTCCTCTAATACATAAGTCAAGATCCGGTTGACGTTTCCAACTTAAACTTCCTCAAAAGAGACTAAGTGTCTCAGATCTAACCAAGTCCTTTCCGAACCCTAACCGAACAACCCGATTGCATATAAGACCATAATATAAACAAATTAGAAGCATAAATGGAGGAAACATAGTTGTAAATCATGAGACAACTGGACGAGTCATCATAAAAACAGTCACCATCATTTCTATCCAATAAGAACGAATTTTATCAAATGCAAATACTACTACTAGTAACTCTTTTTATGTTGTGGCATAATGCAGTTGAGCCTCACTTTGTGTTCTACTGGAATTGTAAATGAGAAGAAAAAATCTTATCCTTTCATTGGCCTAAATAGCTCCAGCAGCTGTATCATTAGCATCCCACATAATCTCAAAAGGTTGACTCCAATCAGGGGACACAGCTATAGGGAAAGTTGATAATTTCTCCCTATGGGTGTCAAAAGCTATCATATAATCACCTGAAAAATTGAACTTAACATCTTTCATCAAGAGGTTAGTCAAAGGTTTTGAAATGTTTGAAAAATCCTTTATGAACCATATGTAAAAACCTGCATGACTTAGAAAGCTTCTAATGCCGTTAACAGTTGTGGAAAGGGGTAATCCGTTGTCACGACCCAATTCACGAACCCGATCGGGATGGCACCTATCGTGAAGTCAAGGCCAGTCAACAGAATGAAAACACTTACTTTTAACATTTACTAGCATTTATAAGTTTAAACCAGAACTAGCATTATCATAAGGGAGAAAATATAACGATAAAACTAGGGAACCATCAAAACTCAGCCCGCAAACGAGGTGTCACAAGTCGCGAGCTACTACAGAGTTTACTAGATTTCTACAAAGTCTAAATCTAAGAATAACGTCTGAGGATAAAGTAGAAAACAAAAGATAAGGGAGAAGCGGGGTTGCGGACGTCAACAGCTACCTCATCACTCTTGGTTCGCCTGGTCTGGAAGGAAATCAGCGCTCAGGAACGAACTCATCTCTTCTTATATCTGCACACACGGTGCAGGGGATAATGTTAGTACTCCAACCAAGTAAGTAGTAAAAACAAATAATGACTAAAATCTAGAAATCTCATTAATGCACAAGGACACACTAACTTAAGCAGTAAAATAAATCAGGAAATAAAAACAGTGAAGTATCGAAAAAATTCCCTTTCTAAAAAGAAGTGCAAGACAACATGTGCAACAACTAAGAAATAATCAGCAACCAGCCCCCCGGGCTCAATTTCTTGGTCAGCCATTGTTACCTGACCAGTTGACATCATACAGTGTCATTGTTACCACTGTTTCAAATCATATCATATAGTGTCATTGTTACCACTATTTCAAATCACATCATAAATTATCATTGTTACCACTGTTTCAAATCACATCATAAAGTGTCATTGTTACCACAATTTCAAATCACATGAGCACCCGCGCTCACTATGGGGGTGCAGACTCTGGTGGGGCTCCTACAACCCAATAGTTATATCATCATAAGGCCAGGAAACATATAAATATCACTCGAGGACTGAAATCTTTCTCACATCACTCATCATATCCTCACATACGGCCCTCGGCTTCAATTAATCCAGAAAATCATCATATGCCCCTTGGGAAACAGTAAAATAATAGTGCTCAGCTCAAACACCAGTTCAAATATCATTTAAATCTCAAATTTGAGTAAAACTATAGCTGAGTTCATGAAACAGTATAATTTAAATGGACTGAATTCGAATAATACTGCAATTAGTGAGGAAACAGTGATGGAAATTCACAAATGGTTTCAAATAGTTGGCACAAAGCCCAAGTCTGGCAATACGCCCAAGTCATAGTGAAAACAATCACAAGTCTTTGTCAAATACATGGTAAAATATCAACTCGGGATGGACCAAGTCACAATCTGCAATAGTAAATGACCATGCGCTCGTCATACAATGCGTGTCTCATCTTAACATAGCACTACGGTGTGCAAATTCGGGGTTTCAAACCCTCAAGACATCATTTCAAATAATTACTCACCTCTAGCCGGCCCCAAGTCTAGTTCTCCATGCCTTTTCCTCTCAAATTGACCTCCTCGCGCGTCGAATCTTGCCAAAACCACAACGAATACATTACAATAGGCTAAGGGAACATAACCCAATAGAAAAGGCTCAAAAAATATCTAAATTCACAAAATTGGCAAACCCGAGCCCCGGACCAACATCTCGAAAGTCAGAAAATTTAACACCACCGGATCCTTATCCCGCCATGAGTATACACATGTAAAAATCTCAAGAATCAGAGTCCAATTGACCCCTCAAATCCCCATTCCTCCTTCTCTTAAGTTCAAGCCCTAACCTCCCTGTTTTATCCCGAATTCCTTTGTTTTTCACCCTTAATTCATGTAATAACACATTAGATTTATGTTTTAGGCTAAAAATTTCCTACCTCAATGAAGTACCTTGATTCCCTATCCAAAATCGCACAAAAGCCTCCAAGTCCGAAGTGAAAATATTGAGTTCGTCCAAAAATTCACGAAGATAGAATTTTAATACCTCTGATTAGGCCTTTTCGCTTTTGCGGATGAGATTGTCGCTTCTGCGACACCGTTTTTGTGGATTCTCTTCCACTTCTGCAGTTCCTCAAATCTTGCCCAGGACCGCTTCTACGGTCCACCACTCAGACAAGCTTGACCGCTTCTGCGGTCCACATGACCGCTTCTGCAGAAAATCCCGTGGCTCCACCTTTTGCTTCTGTGACTTGACCTTCGCTTCTGCAGAACAGTTTCTGCGGTCCATTTCCGCAGAAGCAAAAACACCATATACCAGATATAGCAATAGTCCTAAAACTCCAAATTCCATCCTGTTATCCATCCAAAATCACCCCGAGGCACCTGAGTCCTCAACAAAAAGTGCCAACCCATTCTAAGACGTCATTCAAACTTGCTCCTATCATCAAAACACATCCAACAACACTAATATCATCATTTCATGTTGAATTCAAGCCTAAGTTCTTATTAAACTTCCAAAATATGTATTTGATAAAAAAACCAACCAATACACTTCGGAATCATCTGAATATTGCACACATGTCCCAAATCACCTAAATAAGTTACTGCAACTCTCGGAACTCCATTCCGATCCTCGGATCAAAATCTCACCTAACAACCGTAAATCACCAAAACACTAACTTCGCTAATTAAAGACTATTTCTAAACCGGTCCTCCAAAATGACTTCAGATCACGCTCCTAAGTCACTTTCATCCCATGAAGCTAACCAAGTTATCGGAAATCACATTCGAGATCTCTAACCCATAAGTCAACATCCGGTTGACATTTCCAAAACAAGTTTTCCTTAAAGTGACAAAATGTCTGCCCTCTGCCCCTTCGGGTAGGGGTAAGGCTCGTCTACATATTAACCTCCCAGCCCTCACTTTGTGGGACTATACTGGGTAGTTGTTGTTGTTGTTGTTGTTGTTGTTGTTGACTAAATGTCTCATTTTATATCAAAATCTATCTGATTTATCTCCAACACACCGAATACCAATAATGAATTATGAAGAAGCATAAAATGAGAGAAACGGGGCGGTAGCTCATGTGACGACGTGCCTGGTCGTCACATCCTCCCCAGCAAAAATAAACATTCGTCCTCGAGCAGGTCAAGAAACATACCAGGAACCTCAAACAGGTGAAGATATCTGCTCCGTATCTCCCACTCGGTCTCCCAGGTAGCCTCTTACACGGGCCGACCTCTCTACTGCACCTTCACCGAAGCTATATCCTTTGATCTCATTTTCCAAACATGACGACCAAAATAGCCACTAGATCCACATCATAAGTCAAATCATCATTCAACTAGACCTTTCTAAAGTCTAGAACATGAGACGGGTCCCCAACGTACTTCGAGAGCGTAGAAACATGGAATATCGGATGAACCCCCAACAAGTTGGATGGCAAAGCAAGCATATGAAGTGATTGAGCTATACAAACCTCATAACACCCTTCCCATTATTTCCAAACCTCATAACACCCTTCCCGACATGTCACAACCCAATTCCCGAAGCCTATCGTGATGGCGCCTCTCGTGTAGAAAAGGCTAGCTAACAGAATGACAATGCTTCCTTTTAACATTTACTAGCATTTATAAGTTTACAGCAGAACTAGCATTATCATAAGTGCGTAAATATAATGATATAAACAAGGAACCATCCTAACTCAGCCCGCAATTGGGGTGTCTCAACGAGCTACAATAGAGTTTGCTAGAATTCTACAAAGTCTAAATCTAAGAACAACATCTGAGGATAAACTAGAAAATAGAAGATAAAGGAGATAGGGGGCTGTGAACATCAACAATTACCTCGTCACTCCTGGTTCGCCTGGTCTGGAAGGAAATCAGCGCTTAGGAAATAACTCAGCTCTACCTGTATCTGTACACACTGTACAAGGAGTAATATGAGTACTCCGACCCAGTGAGTAATGAAAATAAATGATGACTAAAAGCTAGAAATCTCATAAATGCACAATGAAATGCTATCTTAAGCAGTAAAATCAGCATGGAAATAAAAATACTGAAGTATCAGAAAAATTCCCTTTTTAAAAAGCAGTGTAAGAAAACATGTGCAACAAGTAAGAAATAATATGCAACCGGCCCCTAGGTCTCAATTTCTTGATCAACCATTGTTACCTGACCAGTATTCATCATACAGTGTCATTGTTACCACTTTTTCAAATCACATCACACAGTGTCGTTGTTAGCACTATTTCAAATCACATCATACAGTGTCGTTGTTACCACTATTTCAAATCTCATCATACAGTGTCATTGTTACCATTGTTTCGAATCACATGGGTACCCGCGCTAACCATAGGGATGTAGACTCCAGAGGGGATCCTACAGCCCAAGCGCTATATCATCATAAGGCCTGAAAGCCTATATATATCACTCGAGGCCCAAAAGCCTCCTCACATCATTCATCATATCCTCACATATGGCCTTCAGCCTCAGTAAGTCCACAAAATCATCATAAGCCCCTTGGCCAACAGTAAAACAATAGTGCTCAGCTCAAACGCCATTTCAAATATCATTTAAATATCAAATTTGAATAAAAATATAGCTGACTTCATGAAACAGTATAATCCAAATGGACTGAGTTCGAATAATACTCCAATTAGTAAGGAAAGAGTGATGGAAATTCACTAATGATTTAAAATAGTTGGCATGAAGCCCAAGTATGGGAATAAGCCCATGTCATAGTGAAAACAACAACAAGTCTTTATCAAATACACAGTAAAATATCTACCCGGGATTGACCAAGTCAGAATTCCCAGTAGTAAATGACCCTGCGCTCGTCATACAATGTGTGTCTCATCTCAGCATAGCAGTACGTTGTGCAAATTCGGGCTTTCAAACCCTCAGGACATCATTTAAAATTACAACTCACCTCTAGTTGGCCAAAAGTCTAGCTCGCTATGCCTTTTCCTCTCGAATCGACTTCCTCGCACATCGAATCTTGCCAAAACCACTACGAATACGTTACAATAGGCTAAGGTAAGATGAACCAATCCAAAAGGCTTGAAAAATATCGAAATTCACGAAATTTGCAAAATCCGTGCCCTGAGCCCACTTCAAAAAAGTCAAAAAATTTAACATCATCAAATACCTTATCTCACCACGAGTCTATACATGCCAATATCTCTAGAATTGGAGTCCAATTGACCCCTCAAATCCACAGTCCCTAACCTAAATTTTTTATCCCAAATTCCTTGATTTTTCACCCTTGATTCATGTATTAACACATTAGATTTATGTTTTAAGCTCAAAATTCCTTACCTCAATGAAGTACCTTGATTCGCTCTCCAAAATCGCACAAAAGCCTCCAAGTCCGAAGTGAAAATATTGAGTTCTTCCAAAAATTTGCGAAGTACAAAAGAATCATACTATCCTACTATCTGAATCAGGATAGACAGCAAAAGAAAGATATAAAAGAAAGACTTCTTCAGGTTGCTGATCGACATGGAGGGAAAGCAGCTCACCGTAGAAGTCTCGGGTCCACTCAAGGATGCACACCAAAATGATAACAAGATTCACATGCCTCAGATCCTGTACAATTAAGTACAAAGTGTGGTATGAGTACATAAAAAACATGCACCCTGTAAGTATCCCATCTAATCTCAAAGAAGTAGAGACGAGAGGTCGACTCGATACTTACGAAGGTCAAGTAAAATGAGGAGAATTTGTAATAAGCAGGAATAACACAAGTCATAAGAATTAATAAGTATGGAACAACAGTTCTTCTTCCAATTATTATCATGAGTGTCCGTTTATATATTAAATAGATATGAATCCAGTCCACAGATAGAATGCTAAGCAAATTATGAGCAAATAACACCGAGGGACGTACAACCCGATCCAACATAAAAGTATTGGTTGCTAATTAGCGACCTACTTTGGTCCCTAAATAAAAGGGATCATCAATATAGCTATCAGGTACTTTTGGTCGCTTTTTGGTCGCTATTTAGCCAAAAAGCGACCAAAGTTGGTCGCTTTTTGCGGTCTCTTTTTCCCAAAATACTAGTAGTGTACTTACTTATTCCGATGTGACACGGTAACGATTAATTAAGGTTAATTTAGTGAATACATTTTTTTCCTCTAAAAGTTCGTCTTTCCTTAATGGGGGTGCCCAAGGTAAAATGGTCAATTATTGTGTACAGGAGGGAGTACCATTATTATCGATTTAAACATTACCTGGTCGACGTTAAGACTAAACAACATTAACTTACATCTGGATAGTTAGGAAGCTGGTCCTGTCATTCATCTAATAACAACCAAATTAATAGCCTATGGGTCTTTCTATAGCTGGCTGCTCATTTCCTCATAAGACAGAGATACAGCTTTGAATATATAACAAGATCAGAATTCTTCCTCTTAATTAGAGGTAGTTGATAAGTTAGATTAAAAGGTACTCAGAATCGCGGAAATTCATTCCTCAGGTTAAAAGGGGTTGTAATTTCGAGTAGATATAATTTCCTTGCAAAATTTTAAAGAGAAGTATATTAAGCAGAAAAAAGGGGCCAAAGTATGCTAAAACTATGAAACAAGATGGTGGTAAAGGAGTTGATTCCAATCATCAGGGACCCCAGGTAGACACCAGTGCAGGCAATCCATTTTATAGCTATAGATAGATTGGTGACCGTCTGCTCTATATTGTGACAATCTTGTTATGTTGATCAAACGAACATATAATTTTGACATTGTTTTCAGAACATTTTCTAGTTCTATTTCTCCTGGAAACAAACTTCCTGGACTTTGCAATGGTCTTGTTTTTCCTTCACATCTGAGTATAATCAATAAAAAAAAATTAATTTCAAGATATTAATTACCATATACACCTTAAAGAAAAGAACAAACTAGTTAAAAAGAAGAATGAAATTTACTTCTCATGGTCAGGAGAAACTCCTTGAAAAAAGACTCTTGTTTTTGTGGAGTTGAGATTAGAGTCAGCCCATTTTGCCCATGTATTTAGTGCTTTTTTATAAAGCTCTAATCTGTTCATATCTTTGTACGTGGTATTCCCATCTTGAATGCTATTCCAACTGCAAAAAATCTTGAATTAATATTAATAATTAGTAGGGAATAAACATATACTATATACAAAGAATGTCGAAAAAATGTTGTATCCAATGTATCTTACGTTTGTTTATTAATCCCTATGCGGTTCCACCAGTGCCACGTATTAAACACCAACACATCCATTTCTTTCCAGACATTTTCCGAACTGATTGAATCAATCTTCAGTACTCTTGATCCCTTTTCCGTGATAATGTCAACAATGAGAGGATTCCCAAGAAATAATAACCAAATATTGTAATCCTACAGTTTCATCAATATCCCATCAACTCATATGTTTAGAATCATGTCTTAGTGGAGAAAAATAGAAAGAAAATAACAAAAGAAAGACATTTAATAAAACCTTTCTTTTTCTCTTTATCCTCAACTTTGACCACACAAAATAAAAATAAAAATATTTCATGTTATTTGCTAGAGATGTCGTCTACAAAGTGAACAAAATATGTAAATAATGAATTCAACTTATATTAAACTAGTATTCAACCTGTACTGTTTTTTTAGGTTACTACTCCACTTTTTTATTTAAATTATGCAAATAATGAACTTACCTGCAATTATTTTTTAAATGATTTTATAATGTTAGTTTATATAAACTAAATTTAAACAAATGGCTTACAGGGAGGCTGAATGTATATTGCCTTCCAATTTTATCCATGATATACTTGGCTTGTGGTTGTGATGCATGAATCATACACGCAAGGGAATGCCATTGATTTTGACCCAGTGAATCTCCAACAAACATGATGCGCTTTCCTTTGTATTTTAACAAGAATTCGGTTCCATTAAATCTACATGGGAAAGAAAATCAAATATTAATTCATGGACAAGAAGGGGTAGACTTAAAATTATATGAAAGGAAATTGCTTCGGAAAAATAATAATCTTGATATTTACTAGTTGAGAATATGTTTAGAACGGTTAGAAATTAAACTTGTAATATTACTACTAATTATTTATTTATATATTTGACTTATGTTTTACTATGACGATGATATGAAGAAGAACTAAAGATCACAATGGCAACCCAATCTTGCTGGGGATTAATGCATAGTTGTTGCTGTATTAATTCAAGAATATCAATCGAACTCTTTTAATGACTAATCAAAGGATAAACAAACTTATACCTTGGCAAATTACATCCATAGGGCTGCCACCTATATTTTAAGTAATCTTTATCTGTTCGTCCATTCTTTTGGCAATCCCATGATTCCTCAATAAAGGGACAAGTTGATAAATTATAGAGTGGATATAAATCATCAAAAACCCAACTTCCTTTGTAAATATCGCATCCGTTTGTTCCTAATAAGCTTACATCTTTATTAAAAATCTTGGTTTTTGAATTCAAGAAAAGGGAAAGCGAAAAGATGGTTAAAAAAGTTGATACAATAGCAATGGTAGATACAGAATAACAAACGGCCATCACAATTCAGAAAACTTCAACTTCTGTTATGTATGTGTGCAATATATAGGTGGAGATGAAATGCATTAATTAACTGAGCTTTTGAATTTGAATTAATGCATGCATGCATGTGTTTATTCTTATGCATAAATTATGATAAATTACTAGTAGTAATCCTTAATTTCTCCTCTCAGCTAAACATTTTTCACATGCTATTTCCAACTTATTGATTTCTGATTTATCTATTCAATGGATATTGACGACTTGATTAAAAAACTTTCTTGTGTTATTAGTTACTTTCCTTATCTTCATTCAACCTAGTTCATGCATATTGCATATATTGCGACAAGAAATTTGAATAGCAGTTTTGGGATTACGGCATTCCTAGTTTGCAAGATTCAAACTTTAGTTAAAAAGTATCAAACAGTATTTAGTTTCACGTGTTTTGTTGAGAATCTTTATAATTAAACATATTTTATATTTGTCTTCACTAATATAGTTACTACTCAGATACTTAATATTGTACTCCCTCTGTACCAATACATATACTAACAAGTTTCTTGGCATATTTTATTATTTAGGAATAATTTAATTAACTTTAAAATTCTCATTTTATCCTTAGTGAAATAATTTATAGTCACATAATTGTCTATAACTTGTTTTAAACCATAAATTTCAAAAATCTTTCTTTCTCTTTAAATTCTTTGCCAAGTTAAACAAGAACACATTGTAACGATCCGGTCAGTCGTTTTGAGAGTTGTAGCCCTGTTTCCCTATTTGCTGCTTATTTTGTGCTTTACTGTTATTTTAAGACTTATTAGGTTAGCGGGTTCAGGTCCGGAGGGATTTCGAAGTGAATTGAGACACTTAGTCTCATAATGAAAAACTTAAGTTGGAAGATTGACCGGAGGTTGACTATGTGTAAACGATACTGGAATTGAGTTTTGATGGTTCCGTTAGCTTAGTTGGGTGATTTTGGACTTAGGAGCTCCGTTAGGGTTGTTAATTGGAGGTCCGTAGTAGAATTAGGCTTGAAATAGCAAAAGTTAAATTTTTTGGAAAATTTGACTGGGAATAGACTTTTTGAAATCGGGGTCGGATTCCGATTACGAAAGTTGGAGTAGGTCCATGATGTCAAATGTGACTTGTATGCAAAATTTGATGTCAATCGGACGTGATTTGGTAGGTTTCAACGTCGTTTGTAGAATTTGAAAGTTTCAAAGTTCATTAGGCTTTAATTGGGGAGTGATTCATGTTTTGATGTTGTTTGAAATGATTTGAAGGTTCGACTAAGTTTGTATGATGTTATGGGCCTTGATGGCATGTTTGATTGAGGTCCGGGGGCCTTGGGTGAGTTTCGTGCGGTTAACGGATTAAGAATTGAAGTTGGGAGACTGCTGAAGTTGAGTTTGCTGGTTTTTAGCTGATGTAGTTTCCTTATACGCGATCGCGTGGGCAGGTCCGCGATCACGTAGGCTAAATGGGTCATTGATGGAATTTGCGTTATGCGTTCGCGAGTTGAGGGCTGCGATGGCGTAGCTTTTGGAAGCAGTGTATCACGAACGTATTAGATAGGCCGTGTTCGGAAAGAGGAAGTGAGGTAGGAGCTGGGACCACATGTTTTGTTCATCGCAAACACGAGAGGTCATTCACGGTCGTGTAAGTCAGAGGGTCAGTTCATCGCATTTGCTGGGGGGATTCCACATTCGTGTAGGGTTAACTTGTGGGGAAACATAGTTGTGCTTCACGATCGCGAGGTATGTTCCATCCTCATGATGAAGGCATATCTGGGCGGAATAAAAGATTCAAAAACGAGGGTTTTGAGTTTATAACATAAAATTGATTTGGGAGCGTGGTAGAAGGCTATTTTTCTAGAGATTCTGTCACGACCCAAATTTCCCACCCTTGGGGATCGTGAAGGCGCCTACTAAAAGGAGCTAGGCAAGCCAAGTTAATTTATTTTCATTTTGTACACATTCTTTCTCCATAATTATCAACATTTAAAATAAAGGCAATAGAAAATTCCAAGCGGAAGTCTTATCTTATATAAAAACTGAATAGAAATGTGGAAAATTTAACAAAATCTTTACCCAAGATTGGTGTCACAATGCTCATAAACTTCTAAGATTACTAAATACAATCGGCTGAAAGAAAATGATAGCTATTTGCTTCGGTGCAAAAGATAACAAACTGAATTAAGATAAAGGAGACTCCGGGCCTGCGGACGTCAACAAGGCTACCTCGGGTCTCAGGACTGAAGGCCTGCTCCCGATTTACTACTGCTGTCCAAAGGCTTTTCCAATTCTGTGATCTGTACAAAAGAGCACAATGTGTAGCATCAACACAACCGACCCCATGTGCTGGTAAGTGTCTGGCCTAACCCCGGTGAGGTAGTGACGAGGCTAGAACCAGGCACTAGATAAACCTGTTCAGATATATATACAAGTGCAACAGAAAAACAATAGAAAGTAAACAATTAAAGCTGGGAGGGGGAAACATGCATATGGGGATAGCATATGAAAACAAAATAACAGGAAAAGTAAAGGAGACTACATATGATTACTTCTAACACGGAATAAGGGAAAACAAACCACTTTCACTTGTTTCAATTTCCTTTTGTTGCAGGGGTGCAACCCGATCCCATTTCATCATATCTTGTGGTAGGCATATCACCTGCTCCCATTTAATCTTATATTGTGGTAGACGCAACACCCGCTCCTATTTCATCTTATCATGTGGTAGGCGTAACACCCGCTCCTATTTTATTTCATAACAATATCATAGAGAAATACCGACAAGGGAGTAAGGTAATATAATAAATATCCCGGCAAGAGATCATGACAATATAATGAGTTTCCCGGCAAGGGAACATGATATCAAATCAACTATCCCATCAAGGGAAATCTAGCCATAACCAAACTTATTTAATTTCTACTTATCACAATTAATACCAAATGGTCAGTCATGACAATCACTTGCTTAGTTTTAAAGATCTTCAACCAAGTTCTCGTAAGTATCAATTAAGAATACAACAATTTAGCAATTTAGGACTCATGGTCATGCTCGACTCCCAACGTATAGATACTCGTCACCATGCCTATATGTCGGACACCACACAAAGCTAGTAGCAAGTAAGACTCGACTCCTATTCCCTCAGGCTAGAGTTACACCGAAGACTTACCTCAACTTCCACGGCCGAATCAATTCACAAAAACCGCTTTACCCCTCAAATTTGGCTCCAACTCAATCAAATCTATGCAATAACGACTTTATAATATCAATAATAGCTAACAAATCAAACCCAATGCCTAAATATAGATTCCCAACTTTTCTCCCCAAAATTTCAAAAATTGACCCTGGGCCCGCTTGGTCGAAAAACGAGTTTCGGACAAAATTCATATCACCCATTCCCCCACGAGCCCGAATATACAATTTATTTCCAAATTTGACCCCAAAATGAGGTCTAAATCAAAGAAAATTGAAATCCCTAACTCTACCCCTTTCCTCCAATTTCAACCTTAGATTACATGTGTTTAGGCCTAGGATTTCAATACATGATGGTAGAAAATGAAGAAAACGAGTTAGATCATACTTACCCAAGAAGATATGGTGAAGAAATGCTATAAAAGTCGGCTAGGAGTTGTGGAGAAGAAGGAGTTCGTGCAATTCTTTGAATGTAACCCGTCACTGTTCTGTTTTTGGGTATTTAAATCACTCAGCAAAATTTCTCTATGCGATCGTCGGAAAGGGATTGCGGTTGCATACAGTAAGGTCTGCTGTGTGTCACACCTCATTTTTACACACCTACCCCGAATGATAATGTATACGGGAGTTTTTTCGATTTAAGTGACATATTCGAATTGGGATAATTTATTCAATTTAGAGTCTCCACTTGGGATAGGTTTGGCTTTTGGTGTCTCAAGTCACCGATTTATCTGGAATCCCAAATCGAGGAAATTTTTGACTTTCCAAAATTTGCAAACAAAAAATTCTAAGCAAGGAATTTTGTTGACCTGAAGGATGGTATTTGGCACCCCCGGACCCCGTGGTTCTAACACGACCGTTTAAACTATTATAATTGGCTAAAATCTAATTTCTAATACATGTTATCCTATAATGCGATTTAAAATTATTTACCGCTTTCAATTAATATTTTTAGGAAACTGAACGTCGTTTAAAATATGTTTTTGGATCACGTCACATGAAATGCACCCGAATCCTCGACACATATTATTTAACATTTTGGAATTTGGATTTGGATCACATGTAATGCACACCCAAATTTAGGAAGGTATAATTATTAAATATCGCACCTAACTTAACTAACGTATTATTAACTTTGCGAGAGGCCATGAAAATTTTCTAAATGGCGCGTCCCAAGTCCTAAACATTTTATTAAAGAGGTAATTAAAGAGGGCCATGCAATTTATGATTTTATTTGGCGCGGCGCACCTCGTTTTATTTTAAGGACAATCCTAAAGAGACTAAGGTTCTCTAATAAAGATTATCTCTAAAGGCTTAATTAATTGGCATTATTAATTACTATTGTTAAAAGCACTCAAGGAGTTCGAGCCTCAAGCTCAAGTCCACAGTTAAACAAGAGGAAAAACTTTTAATTCAAATATGTTACTTAACTCGGAAGGCCCAAAACTTGCATTACCAAAATTAAACCCACAATTAAGATTTGAGCTATCAGCATTGAGCTTCGAATTTGGCCCAATAGAAAAAGGCAAAATAAAACGTCTCTTGAGCTGCTATCCAGCCTTGGGCCTCAACGGAAGCCCAATTGGTGAGATAGGTAAGACTGGAGCTGGGCCATGCATTAGTGACGCTGAGGCCCAAAACAAACGACGTAGGCTATCAATCCTGGGCCTATATGCGAGCCCAATCAGGATTGATGAACTTGCTTCAAGAAATTGGATTCATTGATTGGGATAACAAAGGGAGGGAAACTTTAAATTCAGTTAGTTCAATAACTACCAATTTAATTCTAAATTTTTTACTTTGATTTATACCTACAAATATTTAAAGGATTGGACGACTGAACTAATGTAATCAAGACTCAATCATTTTATCGAATGCTACTTGGATTCCAAAAATGAAAATGTAAAAGGCATTTGGCATGTTTGGTTAACTTAGCATACATACTTATTTTTTGTACCCGTTTTGACCAATTGCTTTAACCCAGCTAGAATCTAAAATTAACGGAATAGCTAGACTGAAATTAACCACATTATAGCTAATAGTAGACTCATAAATCTGAAATGCAGTTCTTACAGCCCAAATAACACCTTAATCTAAACTCAAACCTCAAACTAATCTAATAACCAGACTAATATTTACTAAACTATAGTTAGTATCACATTTATAATACTCTTACAAGTCTAAAAATAGTTCGTGCAATCCAATATAAGACATAATGTGCGGACAAGCTAATTTCTAGCATAACAGTCACAACATCCCAATTCTAATAAATCCTTAATTGATTACATACAAAAATATAGTAGAGTTCTAAATCTAGCTAAAATACAGTAATGAAATTCATCAAGGAAAACAAATAGGCAGCATTTCATTCCATTTCCAAAACTCGAGAGCTATAGGAAGTGTACCTGGAATTACAGCAAAATAAGAAGAAGGTAGAATTAGCAGTAGCAATGAACAGCAACAAAAGCTTCAGCAGAAAACAACATACTCAAGTCCAAAACCCAGGAATTGATTCAGGCAAGAAGCATCAGTGAACGACCAAAACTAAAGCCCAAATGAACCAAAACAAACTTGGAATTGAACGCAGGAAAACTTTTGAAACTTCATCAATCAAATACAAGGAATATTTAAACCATTTTCATTCTTATCTAATCCGGAGATTGAAATTAATAGCTGAAATTTGAAATTTCTTTGAAAAAACATCAATAGAATAGTATTTTGGAGTTTTTGTGTTGTTCTTTTTTAGCTTTTTTTTGAAGATTTAAGATCTAGAGTGAAGTCTTCCGTGTCAGATTTCAAACTTTGTTTTTGAATTTGAATTTTAAATTTTCAGACCTTTCACCCTTGTTCAGCAAGGCAATAGTGGGCTGCCTTTATAGGCAAGGCTAAGGGAATTTTAAATTTTTATAGGCAAATCTTCTACTTTTAAGATTTTAGCTAGTTAGTCCCAAAAGGACTGACTTGTTTCTCATGTTTTATCACTAAATTATCTAAATTTTAATTAGAACCCCATCTAGAAGGTTCTAGGAAGCTCTATTTTTAGTTACTACAGAGATTCCTAATTGAAATACCTATACTACCACTAAATTTCCACTAAAATTACTTAGCTATGTCAAAACTAACCTTATTCCTCTTAAACTTGGTCAAATGGCCATGGTTAACCAAACAAAGGGGCTGAAAATTTTGAGATATATTCAGATAGGAATCTTATCATAATTTGAACTAGAATTTATCCTAATCAACGACATTATAGACTACTACTATGAATTGGACAGAATTTAAGAACCAAAATTGATAAAATCCCAAATCAAGCTATTTATTATCAAGTAAATAGAAAATTATGAATCAAGCACACCAAATTAAAAGAACACGTTCGTTCTATCAATTATCAAAAAATTAGAACTCAACCCAAATGAAAACGAACAAATATGAACAAAAACAAAAATCAATTACTGACTCTAAACGGATTGGTAAGCAAAAATAATAATCGAAACCTAAACAAATTAATCATGAAGAGGAATGAATCATGAAGGAGAAACTAATTCAAATAACAAAACTAAGAGAGAAATTTAGAAACTCACTGACTTTGAGCTTTAACTCAATTTGTTTCGAATCTGGGCTTCAAATAATGTTATGTGTTTGTTCTTGCCATGAACAAACACATAACATAGATTCAAAACCCTTTCGGAGACCGGCTAACCATGGAATCTCGAAAAGTCTTTGAACGAACACCCTAGATCTAATGTTTGAAGAATTCGACCTGGATTTGAATGGTTTTGGTTTGGGATTTTGGAAGAGGGGGTCGAGGAGGCCATAGGGTATGATTTTGGTTGGATTTGGAGGAGTTAGGATTTTGGCTGGAATCTTTGATTTGATATTAGAAGGGCTAGGATGAGATTTGAAGGGAATGAAAGTAAGATTCATGATGAGGAGAATAGGGAGGTATTATGATGTAAAATTGGTGGCTATTGGATGATCGCCGCTGCCATGAGGCAATTTTAGGTGGCGGTCTAGGGCGGAGCTGGTGGATGTCTCTATAATGAAAGTGGGGTGAGAGAGAGACGATTGAGGGGTAGGGGTTCTGGCACTTAAATACCAAACATTCTTGTTAGTTCCGGACTGTGACGACCCGACCAGTAGTCTTTGGAATTTATGCCCCATTTCCTTATTTAACTGCTTCCCCTAAGATCATTTCTGTTATTTTGGTTTGTCGAGATGTTCAGTAAGAAAATTCGGAGTGTTACGGATACTTACTCCGTAAATGAGAGCTTAAGTGATGGAAAATGGTCTGTAATCAGAACAATGTCGAGATGACCTCAAAATGGAAAAACGATGGTTCTGTTAGCTTAGTTAGGTGATTTCGAGGTTGGGAGTGTGTTCGGAATGTATTTTAGATGCCCGTAAAAATGCCGAAAGTTAGAATTTTGAAGTTTCCGGTTCGATACTGAATTTTTGATCTGAGGGTCGGAACGAGATTCTGGAAGTTTCTGTATCACCGTCATGTCATTTGGGGCGTGTGGGCAAAATTTCAGGTCAATCAGATGTGTTTTCATTAGGTTATGAATCAAAAGCGAGTTTTGTTACGTTTTGAAGTTTTTAAGTTCAAATCATTGATTAATTCGAGTTTCCGGCGTTGGTTTAGGTGGTTTAAGGATTGGTACAAGTTTGAATGGTGTTATGGGATATATCCGTAGGTTTTTTTGAGGTCCCGGAGGCCTCAGGTGTGTTTCGGATGCTCAACGGAGCATTTTTGGAGCTGAAAACATTGCAGAATTCTTCAGCTTTTCCAGGTCTATTTTTCCTTCTTCGCGACCGCGTCCAATTTCATGTGATCTCATATGCCAATCTTGTAGGGTCCCAAATTCCTTAATCGCGATCGCGTAACTCTAACTCTCCCCTCTTCGCGTTTCCTCTTACGCGATCGCTTTAGGCCATTTCATCCTCGTCCTCGATCGCATGCTGTTTTCCGCGGTCGCGTAGGGCTTTTTCCTAGAAGCCTCTATTTTACTCTTCACGATCGCATCGCTCACTTCACGATTCACTAAATACCTGGGCAGACATTAATATTTCAAAAACGAGGTTTCTTCCATTTTCATCAAACTCAAGGTAGAGAGCTCGGTGTTGGGAGATTTTTCAAGGGATTTTCAGAGGCAAACATTGGGTAGCGATTCTTTACCTGATTATGATTATTACCCACTAATCTAATATCAAATTCAAGCTTTAATTTTGGATTTTGAATGAAAATTGGGGTAAAGTTCTTAGACCTAACTTTGATGATTTGAAGGGGCATTTGACTTCCGATTTGGGAGATTTTTATATTGGTAGACTCGTGAAAGTACGGGGTTTCTGAAAATGTAAAGATTATTTGATTCCGAGACATTGATTTGAGGGGAATTTTGGTCATTTCACCTATTTTCGCGCCTTAGCTTTAATTTTAGCAGTGTAATTAGTTACTTGCGATGTTATTTATGATATGTAATTGGTTTGAATAAATTTGGGCCACTATGAGTCGGATACTCGTGGAAAGGGCATTGTTTCTTAGCGGGGTTTTTACCAATTCGAGGTAAGTGGCTTGTTGTGTGGGGGACCTCTCCTCTTAGGATATCTTTATCATTATTTAAAAGTCTGGTGCGCCAGGTGACGGGCGTGTACTTGTGCTAGTTGTTAGAAATTCACCTCACTTAGTTTATTTAAACTGTGTTTTGTTTCCATATTTAAATGTTAAAAATAAAACTTCGCTTGTTTTAATTTAAGGAAAGCATGTTAGTAACTTATTTGCTCTATTTGACTAAATTGTCATATTTGTCTTCTTGCGTAGCATGTTAGATTCTCGACTTTACTTATTGTTCGCATTCGCTTCCTTCCGTTAAATATTGAATTGTTGTGGTGTATTTTACTTTTGGGATTGCGGGTTCAATTCCCTGAGATCCTTTATTATTGGTATGTTGGACTACGGGTTCGATTCCCATGAGATCCTATGATTTTGCCTTGACGGATAATGGGTTAAATTCCTGGGAGATCCTTTGATATTGATATGACTGACTGTGGGTTCAATTCCCAGAGATCCTCTGTTATTGGTATAAAGGACTGCGGGTTCAATTCTCGGAGATCCTCTGTTATTGATATAGAGGATTGCGGGTTCAATTCCCCGAGATCCTCTATCATTGGTATGAAGGACCGCGGGTTCAATTCCCGGAGATCCTCTTTTAGAGATGTGATGGACTGCGGGTTCGATTCCCAAGAGATCCTCTGATATTGGTATAATGGACTGCGAGTTCGATTCCCAAAGCTCCATGTAGAGATTCTGACTTTTGAATGATTGCCTTGTGTTCGCAGTCTGTACTTGTAGCCGTTTTGTTTTAATCACTGCCTTGGTAGAAATTCGAGATTTACTTCATTATCTACTGTTTATTTAATTTTACATTATTTCTTATGTTCTTCTCAGTAGGGCCTCGACCTTCCTCGTCACTACTCCATCGAGGTTAGGCTTGGCACTTACTGAGTACCACTGTGGTGTACTCATGCTACTCTTCTGCTCACTTTTGTTATGCAGACCAGGTACTTCTGATCGGACGCGCTATCAATGATTTAGGAGCTATACTTGGAGATTTGAGGTATGCATCTTCCGCGTCCGCAGAGCCGAAGAGTCTCATTCTATTCTCCCTTAGCTAGTGGTTTCATTCATGTACTCACTTGTTGTAGATACTCCTAGATGTTAGAGCCGTATGTTATACTTTACTCTTAGCCTGTGTTGCCCATGGGTTTCCGGGTCTTGAAGGTTTTACGTTATTTTAAGTCAACATGTATGTGCCATGCGGCACTCTGTACATTATCTTATGCTATTTATGTTTTATTTTATCGTTTCCGCAAAGATTGCTGAATTTTTGCAATGTGTTAGGCTTACCTAGCTGCAAAGACTGGGTGCTGTCATGA
The DNA here is from genome assembly GCA_034376525.1 of Nicotiana benthamiana. NCBI lineage: Eukaryota > Viridiplantae > Streptophyta > Magnoliopsida > Solanales > Solanaceae > Nicotiana > Nicotiana benthamiana. The sequence continues at coordinate 20,458,035 of CM067337.1, read as the reverse complement.
CAGGTTCACGATCGGTGAAATAGGGTCGTGACAAGTTGGTATCAGAGCTCTAGGTTCATAGGAGTTACGGGACACAGTCCGGTTATTTAGAGTCTCGCTGATTGGTACGGAGACATCTGTACTTATCTACGGGGCAATGTAACTGTTTATGGAAAATCTTCTCCTCATTTGAATTCTTGTCGTGCTATGTTTTTGACCCCGATTCTAAACTACTGTTTCCTATTCTCTCACAGATGGTAAGGACATGCACTACCCGTGACGATCAGACACCCGCACCCCCTTCTGCAGCAGCTAGGGGCAGGGGCCGGGGCAGGGGTCGTGGACGCGCGCGGGGTGTAGTAAGAGCACCTGCGCGAGCCGCCAAGGTGCCACCAGTAGAACCAGTCAGGACTCAGGCACCGGAAACACCCACAACCACTACTACTCTAGCTATTCAGGAGCCATTGGCGCATTTTATGAGTATGTATACCACTCTGTCATGGGCAGGGTTTCTTCTACTTCCTGCAGCTATGTCCCAGGCCGGGCGAGGAGCCCAGACCCACCCAGCCCGCACCCCAGAGCATAGGGTGCATATGGGACCGATTCCAGATGTTATTCCTGCCCAGCCTGCAGTACCTGTTCAGCCCGAGGATGGGGCACCTCCTTCGGAGGATGAGCACCGTAGATTGGAGTGGTTCAAGAAGTATGACCCTCATATTTTCAGTGGGCTGGCTACAGACGATGGTTTGGGAGGGGGGGGGGGGGTTTGGAGGATTGTCACCGCATTTTTCGCACCATGGCTATTACTTCTTCGATTGGGGTTTCTTTTGCAGCTTTCCAGCTTCGGGGAGCCGCCTATGACTTGTGGCGCACTTTTGAACTAGACAGTCTGGGCGATGCTGCCTCCTTGACTTGGACCCAGTTTTCAGATATGTTTCAGAGGGAGTTTGTTCATCAGAGCCTCCGAGATGCATGGCGCGCGGAGTTTGAGCACTTGCGCCAGGGCCCTATGACTGTCTTTGAGTATGCCATCCGTTATGCTAGGTTGGCCACGCATGTGCCTGCTTTGGTGGCCACTGTTCGTGAAGGGGTTTGCAGGTTTATCGAGGGCCTTATTCCTTCCATCAGGTCTTGCATGGCGCGAGAGTTGGAGATGGATATACCCTATCAGCAAGTGGTGAGTATAGCTAGGAGGATAGAGGGTATGCATGCCAGAGAGTGAGAGGAGAGAGAGGCCAAGAGGTCTCGAGAGTCTGGTCATTTCTTTGGTACCTGTACTTCAGGAGAAGGATGTCATGGTAAGGGCTATACGGATCGCCCAGTTCACTCAGCCCTTCCTACCAGCAGTACTCCAGCTCCTCTTAGATCTCAGAAGCCTTACTATGCACCCCAGGTTTCTAGTGTGCTTCTTGCACAGGGCACCTCCAGAGGTCAGTCTAGTAGGGGTGGGTTCAGTCAGGCACAACCGTCGCGCCCTCCTAGAGCTTGTTATAAGTGCGGGGATACCCGCCACTTTGTTAGAGAGTGTCCCAGTTGTGGTATGGGGTGTGCCTTCTCAGACTCCACAGCCTTAACATGCTCCACAAGGTCAGCAGGCCATTGTTCCAGCTCCACCTGCAACCCCACCTTCCCAGCCAGCCAGAGGTGGGGATCGGGGAGATACAGGTCACCTCGAGGTAGGGCCGAGCCAGATTTTATGCCATTCCTGATCGTGCCGAGGCTATCGCCTCTAATTCTGTTATCATAGGAATTATTTTGGTTAGTCACAGAGAGGCATCGGTTCTATTCGATCCAGGCTGTACTTGTTCTTATGTGTCATCTTATTTTGCTTCGCATTTGGGTACAGTCTGAGAGACCTTCAACTCTTCTGTTTATGTTTCCACTCCCGTGGGAAATTCTCCAGATGTGGACCGTGTGTATCGGTCATTTTTGGTTACTATTCGTGGTTTTGAGACCATGGCAAATATTTTATTACTTGATATGGTCGATTTTGATATTATCTTGGGCATGAACTGGTTATTTCCCCATTATGCTATTCTTCGTTTTCACGATAAGACCATGACGCTGGCTATGCCAGGTATTCCTCGTATTGAGTGGAGTGGTACTTTTGATCACACTACCAGTAGAGTTATATCCTTCCTTAAAGCTCAGTGATTGGTTGGGAAGGGGTGCGCTGCGTATTTGGCCTATGTGAGAGATGTTAGTGCTGATACCCCTTCTGTTGACTTTGTCCCAGTAGTACGGTATTTCCACGATGTGTTCCCAGCTGATCTTCCGGGCATGCCACCCTATCGGGACATTGATTTTGGTATTGATTTGTTACCGGACACTCAGCCCATATCTATTCCTCCTTACCGTATGGCTCCTCCTGAATTGAAGGAGTTGAAGGATCAGTTACAGGAATTGCTTGATAAGGGTTTTATTCGACCCAGTGTTTCACCATGGGTGCTCCTGTATTGTTTGTGAAGAAAAAGGATGGTTGTATGCACATGTGTATCGATTATCATAAGTTGAACGAAGTTACAATTAAGAACCGGTATCCTTTGCCTCGTATTGATGATCTATTTGACCAGCTTCAGGGCGCACAGTGTTTTCCAATATTGATTGGCGCTCAGGTTATCACCAGCTAAAGATTCGGCAGCCGGATATCCCGAAGACTGCTTTCACGACTCGGTATGGTCATTACGAGTTCCTTGTCATGTAATTTGGGCTGACCAATGCCCTAGCAACTTTTATGCATTTAATGCATAGTGTATTCAGGCCCTATCTCAACTCATTTGTCATTATTTTCATAGATGATATTCTTGTATACTCCCGGAGCCGGGAATATCATGAGCAGCACCTGAGGACAGTGCTTCAGACCCTGTGAGAAAAGAAATGATATGCAAAGTTTTCAAAATGTGAGTTTTGGTTGGGTTCCCTGGCATTTCTAGGCCACGTGGTATTGAGTGAGGGCATTCGGATAGATCCGAAAAAGGTGGAGGCTGTGCAGAGTTGGCTCAGGCCCTCCTCAGCTACAGAGATCTGCAGTTTCGTTGGCCTGGCAGTGTATTACCATCGTTTTGTGGAGGGGTTCTCATCGATTTCAGTGGTTGGACGAGCGTGAGGCGAGCTTCCAAAAGCTTAAGACGTCTTTGACTTCAGCCCTTATTCTGATTTTGCCTACTGGTTCGGGGTCTTATACGGTATATTGTGATGCCTTACGAGTTGGACTTGGAGCGGTATTGATGCAGGGCGGTAGGGTGATTGCTTACGCGTCCAGACAGTTGAAGGTGCATGAAAAGAACTATCCTGTCCATGACCTTGAGTTAGCTGCTATTGTTCATGCCTTAAAGATCTGGTGTCATTATTTGTATGGTGTGCCTTTTGAGATTTATACGGATCATCGAAGTTTGCAGCATTTGTTCAGGCAAAAGGATCTGAATTTGCGCTAGAGGAGATGGTTGGAGCTACTGAAGGATTATGGTATTACTATTCTTTATCACCCATGCAAGACTAATGTGGTTGCCAACGCCTTAAACCGCCGGGCGGAGAGTTTGGAGGAGTTTGGCATATTTACCAACTGCAGAGAGACCCATGGCGATGAGTCCAGGCATTAGCCAATCAGTTCGTGAGGTTGGACCTTTCGGAGCCTAGTCGGGTTGTAGCCTGTGTGGTTTTTCGGTCTTCATTGTTTGATCGTATCAGGGAGCGGCAGTATGATGACCCTCATTTGCTTGTCCTCAGGGACACAGTTTAGCATGGCGATGCTAAGGATGTGACTGTTGGAGATGACAGGGTGTTGAGAATGCAGGGGCGGATCTGTGTTCCTGATGTTGATGATATTCAGGAGTATATATTGATTGAGGCCCATAGCTCGCAGTACTTCATCCACCCGGGTGCCACGAAGATGTATCAGGATCTGAGGCAGCACTATTGGTGGAGGCGGATGAAGGAGGACATAGTAGAGTTTGCAGCTAGCTGTCTCAACTATCAGTAGGTGAAGGCTGAGCATCAGAGACCGGGAGGGTTAATCCAGCAGATGGAGATCCCGGGTTGGAAATGGGAGAATATCACTATAGATTTTGTGACTGGTCTCCCTCTGACAGCGAGGAAGTTTGATTATATCTGGGTTGTTGTGGATCTACTGACCAAGTCTGCTCATTTCATTCCAGTGTGAACTTCTTACTCAACAGAGCGGTTAGCAGGGATTTATATCAGGGAGATTATCCGTCTGCATGGCATTCCAGTTCTATCATCTCAGACAGGGGTTCAGTGTTTACATCACGGTTCTGGAGAGCCGTCCAGCATGAGTTGGGTTCCAGAGTGACCATGAGCACAACTTTTCAACCCCAGACGGACGGATAGTCCAAGCGCACTATTCAGATTCTTGAGGATATGCTCCGTGCGTGAGTGATTGAGTTTAGAGGGTCTTGGGATTAGTTCTTGCCATTGGATGAGTTTGCATACAACAACAGTTATCTGTCCAGTATTCAGCGCCTTATGAGGCCTTATATGGTAGGAGATGCAGATCCCGGTGCGTTGGTTCGAGCCGGGCAAGGCCAGGTTATTGGGCACTGATTTTGTTCAGGATGCTGTTGAGAAGGTTAAGGTGATTCAGGATAGACTCTATGCGGCCCAGTCCAGACAGAAGATTTATGCGGACCAGAAGGTTCGTGATGTTTCATTTATTGTAGGTGAGCGGGTTTTGCTTTGGGTATCGCCTATGAAAGGCGTGATGAGGTTTTGAAAGAAAGGAAAGTTGAGCCCCAGGTTCATTGATCCATTTGAGATGTTGAAGCAGGTTGGGAAGGTTGCTTATGAGCTTGCTTTACCTCCCACATTGGCCGGGGTTCATCCTGTATTTCATGTTTCGATGCTTCGTAGGTATCATGGTGACCCGTCTCACGTGTTGGAGTTCACTTCAGTCCAGTTGGACAATGACTTGTCCTATGTTGAGGAACCAGTGGCAATATTGGATAGACAAGTTCAAAAGCTCAAGTCAAAGGATATAGCTTCAGCAAAGGTGCAGTGGCGGGGTTAGCCGGCCAAGGAGGCAAATTGGGAAACCAAGCGGGATATGCGTAGCCAAAACCCTAATCTTTTTGCTACTTCAGGTATGTTCTCTATGCTTGTTCGAGGACGAACGGATGTTTAAGTGTAGGAGGATGTGACGATCCGGCCGGTCGTGTTTGGAATTTATGCACCCTTTCTTCATTTAATTGCTTCCCCTAAGTTCATTTCTGTTATTTTGGTTTCGCGAGATGTTCAGTAATGAAATTCGGAGTGTTTTGGGACACTTAACCTCTAAATGAGAGCTTATGTGTTGGAAAATGGTCCGTAATCAGAACAGTGTCGAAATGACCTCAGAATGGAAAACTGATGGTTCAGTTAGCTCCGTTAGGTGATTTCGGGGTTGGGAGTGTGTTTGGAATGTATATTAGATGCCCGTAGCTCATTTAGACTATAAATGCCGAAAGTTAGAGTTTTGAAGTTTCCGGTCCGATAGTAAATTTTTGATCCGAGGGTCGGAATGAGATTCCGGAAGTTGCTGTATCACCGTTATGTCATTTGAGACGTGCGTGCAAAATTTGAGGTCAATCAGACGTGTTTTGGTTAGGTTTTGAATCGAAAGCAAGTTTTGTTAAGTTTTGAAGTTGTTAAGTTGAAATCATTGATTAATTTGAGTTTCCGGCGTTGTTTTAGGTAGATTAAAGATTGGTACAAGTTTGAATGGTGTTATGTATATGTCCGTAAGTTTGGTTGAGGTCCCGGGGGCCTCGGGAGTGTTTCTGATGCTCAACGGAGCATTTTTGGAGCTGAAAACATTGCAAAATTCTTCAGCTGTCGTAGGTCTATTTTTCCTTCTTCGCGATCGCGTCCCATTTCACGCGATCGCATATGCCAATCTTTTAGGGTCCTAAATTCCTTAATCGCGATCGCAGAGATTGGTTCGCGATCGCGTAACTCTAACTCTCCCCTCTTCGCGTTCGCGTTTCCTCTTACGCGATCGCGTAAGGCCATTTCATCCTCGTCCGCGAGCGCATGCTCTTTTCCGTGGTTGCGTAGGGCTTTTTCCTGGAAGCCTCTATTTTACTCTTCGCGATCGCATCCCTCTCTTCGCAATTGCGGTTCACTAAATACCTTGTCAGTCATTAATATTTCAAAATTCAGGTTTCTCCATTTTCATCAAACTCAAGCTAGAGAGCTCGGTGTTGGGAGATTTTTCGAGGTATTTTCAGAGGCAAACATTGGTTAATGATTCCTTACCTCATTATGATTATTATCCACTAATCTAATGTCGAATTCAAGCTTTAATTTCGGATTTTGAATGAAAATTGGGGTAAAGTTCTTAAACCAAACATTGATGATTTGAAGGGGCATTTGACCTCTGATTTTGGATATTTTTATATGGTTAGACTCGTGAGGGTACGGAGTTTTTGAAAATGTAAAAATTATTCAATTCCGAGATGTTGTCATGAGGGGCATTTTGGTCATTTCACCTAATTTAGCGCCTTAGCTTGAATTCTAATAGTGTAATTTGTTACTTGCGATGCTATTTACCATATGTAATTGGTTTGAATAGATTTGGGTCACTCAGAGTCGGATACTCGTGGCAAGGGCATTGTTTCTTAGTGGTTTTGTATCAATTCGAGGTGAGTGGCTTGTATAACCTTGTGTGGGGGACCTCTCCCCTTAGGATATCTTTGTCATTGTTTAAAAGCCTAGTGCGTGAGGTGACAGGCGTGTACTTGTGCTAGTTTTTGGAAATTCACCTCAGTTAGCTTTATTTAGACTGTGTATTCTTCCATATTTAACTTTTAAAAATGAAACTTCGCTTGTTTTGATTTTGGGAAAGCATGTTAGTAACTTACTTGTTGTATTTACCTAAATTTCCATATTTGTCTTCTTGCGAAGCATGTTAAATTCTCGACTTTACTTGTTGTTCGCATTTGGCTTCCTTTCCGTTAAATATTGAATTGTTGTGGTGTATTTTTCTTTTGCGATTGCGGGTTCAATTCCCGGGGATTCTCTATTATTGGTATGTTGGACTACGAGTTCGATTACCGAGAGATCCTCTGATTTTGGCATGACGGATTACGGGTTTAATTCCCGGGAGATCCTCTGATATTGGTATGATGGACTGCGGGCTCAATTCCCGGAGATCCTCTGTTATTGGTATAAAGGACTGCGGGTTCAATTCCCACAGATCCTCTGTTATTAGCTTAAAGGACTGCGAGTTCAATTCTCGGAGATCCTCTATTATTGGTATGAAGGACTGCGTGTTCAATTCCCAAAGATCCTCTGTTAGAGATGTGATGGACTACGGGTTTGATTCACGAGAGATTCTCCGATATTGGTATAATGGACTGCGGGTTCGATTCCCAGAGCTCCATGTAGATATCCTGACATTTGAGTGATTGCCTTGTGTTCGTAGGCTGTATTTGTAGCCGTTCTGTTTTATTTACTATCTTGTAAGATATTCGAGATTTACTTCATTTTCTACTGTTTATTTAATTTTACATTATTTCTTATGTTCTTCTCAGTAGGGCCACGACCTTCCTCGTCACTACTCCATCGAGGTTAGGCTTGGCACTTACTGAGTACCGCTGTGGTGTACTCATGCTACTCTTCTACACACTTTTGTTGTGCAGATCCAGGTACTTCTGATCGGATGCGCTATCAGTGATTTAGGAGCTATACTTGGAGATTTGTGGTATACATCTACCTCATCCGCAGAGCCGAAGACTCTCCTTCTATTCTCCCTTAGCTAGTTGTTTCATTCATGTACTCACTTGTTGTAGGTACTCCTGGATGTTAGAGCCGTATGTTATACTTTACTCTTAGCCTGTGTTGCCCGTGGGTTTCCGGCTCTTGGAGGACTGCGGTAACATTATGTGCGGCACTCAATACATTATCTTATGCTATTTATGTTTTATTTTATCATTTACACAAAGATTTATGAATTTCCACAATGTGTCAGGCTTACCTAGTCGCGAAGACTGGGTGCTATCATGACAGGTTCACGACCGGTGAACTAGGACAGTGACACGGACCATTGGATTGATGAGATCCACGGTCACGATTGAAGGGCTAATAAACGACGTCGTTTGGTCATCTGCTGGACCAGTCTAGGTAATAAAATTGGGCCTGGACAGAATTCAAATGGATTTGAGGGGTTTGGGCTCGATTTTTGTTTAAAGTAGGCCCAAAATCTTAAGTAAAAGAGACTCTTTATTTTCCTTTTCTCTTCAAATTTTCAATTCTTTTAATTCGTTTTCTTTTGTTTATTTTTTCAATTTTCAAAGCTAAAATTAAACCTAAAAAGATTAATTTAACCTACCTAATTATATTAAGCTAGAACTAATAATCAAGCTATTAGTAAAACTACCTAATTAATCTATTTTTGTATATTTTTAGATGAATATAATGAACTAATGTATATTTTTGTATATAATCCTAAATGCAAATACAATGAATATTTTTGTATTTTTAGATGAGTTATGATAAATAAAAATGCACATAAAAAAATGTAAATAAAAATGATAATTATACAATTAATTCCTAAAAATCAAATAATTAAAGAAACAATCCTAATTCTAAGAATTTTTAAGGGTAGTTTAAACGAGGGAAAAATCACATGCTCACAGCTGCGCCTCATTGCTCGGAGTCACGAAGGGTTTTTGGGTATAGATAAATGAGCAAGCATGAGAGGTTTTTTCTTGCTATGCACTCCATGAGAAGTATTTTTGAAACCGTCTGACCGAACCCTGCTTCAAAGGTTGCCTACATATCCTTGGCTAAAAAAGAATCAGGCCAGTGTAATTCTGGAAGTGTTGGCAGCCAGGACTACCAGGAACTGTGATTTCACTGCTATTGCTCCTGCTACTGCTTGCTGACCTCCATGTTACACTAAAAGGAAAATCAAAGACAAGCTAGCTATGGCTATCAACTGGGAGTTACAAGATTCCTGCATTTAATTCTCTTGAAAATTGATCTTGAGTATTAGCTAATTCTTTTATGGACTCCGATTTGAATCTTGATGCTCGCCAGCTGTAGGTGTTGGTTCTTTCTTCAGCATTGTGCAAAAATGGCACAGGCGGAGCTTGTGACTTCAATCACGTTCCGAGCAGGCCACATCTTTGTTCACTTCAGCATTTTGAATTCACTTCTTTTGTTATTTCTCTTCGTTTCTTTAATTCGAATTAAGACTCATTATTTTTGGTATCGTAACCTATGCTTCGAGGTCAAACCTGCTCAAACACCAAACGAAATAAGCGAACAAAATTTTTCTGCCCCAGTTTTTACTAGGAAACATTTTGTGAGTCATTTGTGACAAATTCTGCACTCATTTTCTCTCTTTCTTTTTTATTTTCAAGAGTAGTATTTATGTACGATGGAACAAATGGGGAATTGGAGATCCTATGTCTAAAAGGCGCCAGTCAGGGATTGGAGCCTTAATGCTGGCAAAAGGTAAAAAACTCAAATAAGGGATTAGAGCCCTAACGTTGACCAGAGGTAAACGCTCAACTCAGGGATTGAAGTCCTAGTGTTGGCTAGAGGGAAAAATGATAAACTCAGGGATTGGAGCCCTAATGTTTGCTAATGGAAAAACTGTCTACTCAGGGATTAGAGTCCTAATGTTGGCTAAAGGAAAAATACTCAACTTAGGGATTGGATCCCTAATGTTGGCTAAGGAAAATACGATCAACTCAGGGATTGGATCCCTAATGTTGGCTACGGAAAAACGCTCTACTTAGGGATTGGATTCCTAATGTTGGATAAGGGAAAAATGCTCAACTCAGGGATTTGAGCCCGAATGTTGGCGAAGGGAAAAATGCTCAACTCAGGAATTGGAGCCCTAATGTTGGCTAAAGGAAAACCGCTCATATCAGGGATTGGAGCCCTAATGTCGGCTAAAGGAAAACCGCTCAACTCAGGGATTGGAGCCCTAATGTTATCTAAGCAAAAAATGCAACTCAGGGATTGAAGCCCTAATGTTGGCTAAAAGAAAGCCGCTCAACTCAGGGATTTGAGCCCTAATGTTAGTAAAGGAAAAAATGCTTAACTCAAGGATTGGAGCCCTAATGTCGGCTAAGGAAAAAAATGCTCAACTTAGGGAATGGAGCCCTAATGTTGGCTAAATGAAAAAACGCTCAACTCAGGGATTTGAGCCCTAATGTTGGCTAAAGGAAAAAATGCTCAACTCAGGGATTGGAGCCCTAATGTTGGCTAAAGGAAAAATGCTCAACTAAGGGATTGGAGCCCTAATGTTGGCTAAATTTAAAAATGCTCAACTTAGGGATTGAAGGCATAATGTTGGTTAACAAAATATCATGTTGGTATTGGGAACTCTAAAATATCCTCTTTCGGGATTTTTCTTTTGGTTATCTTTTTTTTTAATTTTTGATAAGATGCAGGAAAGAATTTGGAGGAAACTTCATCTCTGGGTTGATTATTTGCTGCAAAGCTGTGTTACATTTGCACGTTTCCTTTCTTTTGGCTACGCCCCACCTTCCGCAATTGCCTGGATTGCACCTGTTTCAATTTTCAAACAAAGAACAATTTGTTAGTTTGAAATGATGGTTGGTTTTGTGTCCTTGATTGCTTGATCCCCGCCTATCTTCCGTTGAGAACCTCTGCTGCTTGCTGGTTTTGAAGATTATTCTCTTTTTTAAACTAAGGGCCTCAACCTTCATGATTTCATGAAAACACACCCGCATGGGGCTCCGGCCTTTCACTTATTCTGTTCTTAGGAACTTTGTCTTTGGACATTCTTTCCTTTTTAATGTCTTTGCTTTGAAAGCATCAACAGTAATGGCCAGTCGGGATTGGCTTAACACATCCGCTGAGGTTGGCTACTTTTCTTTATATTTTGTGTGGGAGAGCCCTATAAAACCAGTCTTGCCATCTTTTCTTTGTAATAATTTCAGAATCAGAATTAGATCAAAAAGGATTCAAGGAAAAAGTATTAGAGAACAAGAGGATGAATTTAAATAAAAGCATCCCTTTCGGGGGAAGAGAAGGACTTATCTAGGGGTGCATGGAGACTTCAAATGGACATGACATGCTTTTTGGACTGGATTCGAGACCCGCAAAAACTTCCCCAACTTCTCATAAACTCATCGACCCATACTTCAGAACCAGGGAACCTTGCCAAGACTCTTTCAGTTGTGGGAGATATCTTGTATTCGGCCGACGACGCTCTTTGCGAGTTTTCGCCAATCTACCTCTCTTATTTCTCTTACCACCGTCGTCCGATAGTGCTATTTACAAGTTTTAACCAAACAGACTCTCTTATTTTCAATTTCTCTACTCATTGTCGCTTTATGATACTCGAAGGTTTTCATCGATAAGACTCTCTCATTTTATTTCTCTCAATTTTGACTGCATTAGATTCCAACAATGATGTTTTTCATTTTCCACGCTTCTGCCTATTGATCGAAAGGACTTGGACAAGGCTTTTGGGTAAAAAGAATTTTGGACGAAATTACAACTTTGGAACCTTTTTGGTGGCCCATGGCCGAGCCATTAAATCATCTGGCCCAATTTAACTTTTGGGGGGGAATTGGGATTTTGTTTTGGCATGACTAAACCCTAGAGAGAGGCTGCCTATGTATCCTTTCATAATAAAGTTAGACGTAGTTCAGGCAAACATTTGTTTTTGTTTTTATTTTGTCTGTTTTTTCTCTTTTTCTTTTTTTTTTCTTTTCTTTTTTTTTTCATTTCCATTTTTTTCCATGGTACTTCCGGGTTCCAAAGAGGGTAATCAAAGAAGGGTAACCGGCTCAAAGTGTTTACGAAAGGTTGATAGTGCTTGGGTAGCAAGAACAAAAGCCATCATCATCTTAACTATATAAAGTCATCACCAGAGCAAGCCTAGAAATAGTACCTTTTTACTGCATCCGCATTCACAGATGCTTCGGGATCCTTTTCTTTGATGTCACCTAGATACAATGCTCATCTCGGTAATATCTTTCTGATGTTGTACGAACCCTTCCAATTAGGAGCAAACTTTCCGTTTGCTTCCTGATGATGAGGAAAAATGTGCCATAACACCAATTGTCCAACTTCAAAATTCCTGGGCCGTGATTTTTTATTATAAGCGCATGCCATTCTTTGTTGGTACAACTTCCCGTGACAAACTGCGGCCATCCATTTTTCGTTAATTAAAGATAGCTTTTCTAGACGAGTCTTGACCCACTCACTATCCTCAATCTCTGCTTCAACGATTATCGGAGCGAAGGGATTTCTACCTCTGCGGGTATAATAATCTCAGTTCCATAAACCAACAGGTATGGGGTTGCTCCTACCAATGTGTGGACTGTAGTGCGATATCCCAGTAATACGAAAGACGGCTTTTGATTCCATTGTCTGGAACTCTGAATCATCTTTCTCAAAATCTTGTTGATGTTCTTGTTTGCTACCTCAATGATACCATTGGATTTAGGCCGGTAAGGAGTAATTCCTATGCGTTACTTTGAATTATTCGAATACTTCCTCCATCAAACGACTATTTAGGTTAGCAGCATTATCTGTGATGATAGTTGCAGGAATGCCAAAACGACATATAAGATTAGAGTGTCCAAAATCAACCACAGCTTTCTTGGTGACTAATTTGAGAGTGATGGCTTCAACCCACTTCGTGAAGAAATCAATGGCAACTAGTATGAATCTATGCCCATTTGAGGCTTTCTGCTCGATTGGCCCAACTGTTGGAAATCATTGATATCTTTGATATATGTGCTTTGGTTGTATTAGCATGATTTCCAGGTATAGGTTTTGATGAATGACAAACAATGAAGTCAATGAAGATGCATTAGCATACAATCAAAATGGTTGACGAATCAATAATGAGAATGAATCAATCAAGATTGAATGCCAAGAAGCATATTGATGACGGGATTGCATAGACAAGCCAAGACGAGCCAAAGAGTTCAAGACCGAAGACCCAAGGCGTAGGTCGTTAGGTAGAACCAATGTAAGAGCAACGTTTAAGTTATGTCGTCTTTTGGCTCAACATTAGGTCATCATAAATATGCATTAAATCATTTTGTTGAATCATATATATCATAAACATTTTTAATATACTTCAAACAAAATGATTTTAACGTTTTCATTTTAACCAAAATGGGTTTTGAAGTAAGTTTTCAATTCTGGTATACTCTGGTATACTCCAGTTTTGATTCTGGTATATTCTGATATATTCCAGCTTTGTTTGAAACTGGAATTTCCCGCAAGCTTAAATAATCGATTATCACTTTTAGTTAATCGATTATCACTTTTAGTTAATCGATTATCTCACTTAAATAATCGATTATCACTTTTAGTTAATCGATTATCTCATATCCGTTGCCTTCAAACGACTAGTTTTTTGGACGTTTGAACTAGATAATCGATTATCTATTCCAAATAATCGATTAACTTGTTGGAAAATCAGATTTAGTATTTAAACATGAGCAACGGACATAACACCTCCAAACTCTATAAATAGAGGTCTTTGGAGCTGATTTTATAAGAACAACTTCTCTCAATCATCTATAAACATATTGATATTATTTGTGCATCATTTTAGAGCTTTTGTTGAGCCATTTGAGAGACAACTTTGTATTGTTCATTGAGCTTATGTTGTATCTCTTTATCTACTCTTCTTAGAGAGTCTTTATTGTAAAAGAGAGAAATTCTTGAGAGGATCATATCTTCTCATTGAGCAAAGTGAAGTCTTAAGGTGAGGTATCCTTGAGCAAGAAGTCTTGTGGTGCGGTATCCACGAGCAAGTTGAAGTCTTGTAGATCGTACATCTACGAGCAAGTGTAACGGATTGTTAGGCACCCGGAAGCTTAACGGAGTTAGTGTAAACTCGAGAGTCTCTCGGGAGACTGGATTAACCACACGTTGTGGTGAACCAGTATAAATTCGGTGTGTCTTTTCCTTACTCTTTTATTTTCCGCACCTACTTTATTCCTGCAATTTTAATTCCGCAAAATTTATCGACATTCTCGTGCCTCACTATTCACCCCCCCTCTAGTGAACGACATAAATCCTAACAGTTGGTATCAGAGCCCAACTCTCTAAAAGCCTTAACCGGTTGAGAGAACGATATATATATTCTTTTTGTTGAGAATGTTGAACGCAGGTATGATGAGCGAAGGTCACTCTACCACAATGCCTCCACTATTTGATGGAAGCAATTACACATATTGGAAAGAGCGGATGAGAATCTTCATCCAATCAAACAACTTTCGTCTATGGCAAATCATCAAGAACGGTGAACAAATGCCGACAAAGAAAGTTGGGAAAGCCGTGGTAAATGATTACAACGCCAAGGCCATCAATATGTTGTATAGTGCGGTGAACCCGGATGACTATCGGAAAATTTCCTGCTGCACAACTGCCAAAGAGATGTAAGATAAGCTTGAGGTCACTTATGAAGGTACACCTCAAATCCGAGAAGCGGACAACTCGTGTGATGAACCGGCTGCCCTATGCCTCATGGCCAACGAGGAAGAAGAGGTAAGTGTTAGAATAAGTGCTTAACGCTAGAGGGGGGGTGGATAGCAATTTATAAAAATTCGCAGGAATAAAAATTAACTCAAATGCGGAAATAAAAGAGTAAGGAAGAAGTGCACCAAATTTATACTGGTTGGCCACAAGTGTGGTTATGTCCAGTCTCCCGAGATACTATCTCGAGGTTCAACTAATCATGTTAAGCTTCCGGGTGCTCAACAAACCGTTACAACTTGAGAACTTGAATCACACAAGCCTCAACAACCTTGCTCGAAGATACCGCACTTCAAGACTTCAAAAGAAGGAATAAAAACGTTCCTTCTTACAACAACAAGGGATTAGAATATCCCTTCAAGTATATACAAAACGCTTAATACTCACTTAAATGAAACTCTCTTGTAGAGTAGATATGAGTAAAAATGTACGCTCAAGAACACAACAATAAATTCAAGAAATTGGCTCTCAAAAGCAATTAAATATGATGAAATGAATATAGAGAGTATTTGAAAGCTTGTATATGTTTTGCTCAGATGTTGTGTGTTAAATGAGAGTTTTTGGGGTGTATTTATAGCCCCAAAACCTCTTGTGTCCGTTGCTAAATGATTGAACAAATATTCTAAAAATCTTCCAGGTTAGTCGACTAACAATATGTTATTCGACTAACTTAGTTCAAACATTAAAAAAATAGTCGTTGAGCAGGCAACAGACAGAAGGTTAGTCGACTAACAAAAATGTTATTCGACTAACTTATGTTGCGGAAATAGGTCCAGTTTATTTGAATATACTGGTTATTCGACTAACTTACTGAAAAGTAAGTTATAAAACGTTTTTCATTGTTTTGTTTGAAGACTATAATTATAGTATTTGTCTTAAACATGAAAAACTATTTTAAGGACCTTTTTGGTTTAATTAAAACATTTAAAAACAATTTATTTTAAATGCAATAAAAATATTTATGATATGCATGTTTTTATAAAAATTATTTTTGAGAGAAGCCAAGACTTAAATTTAAAGTTGGATCAAGATCACAATATAAATAAGACTCAAAATAAATGTCTTCATTTATTTTCATTGCTTCATTTATCTTCATTGCTTCTCTTGATCTTGTCTTGAACTTCTTGGACTTCAATTTTAGTCCGCTATATAATTTCGCGTATCATATCTACAAAACAAACACACTTTAGTTAAAATATAAATTAAAGTGTATTTCAATAATAACTTACAATTATTTGGCATATATTTATTTTCCATCTAGTTTGGTTTGTCAATTATCAAAACCTATAAAAATGAACATAAACATATGTTCCAACAATTTTCCCATTTTTGATAATGGCAAACCGATATGGGGATATGCATAAAAATAATATAATTTGATTATGCCAAGTATTAGACAAGTTATTATTGAGTTCCCCCTCAATTTATGCATAAAATATTTTTAAAAGAAAATGCATAAATAATAAAAAAAAGATGCATATACCCTTTTCTTCCCCCTTTTAACATTAACAAAAAGATAATTTAATTAATGAAAAGGAAAAATTACATAAAGAGCAATACAAAATAAATTTCAATAATAAAAAAAAACTAGAAATTTTCGTCGTCAATTTCATCACTTGAATCGTTGGAAGAATAAACTTGAGTATAAGGATAATTGACATGGTCAAAATATCCGTGAAGTTCATTACTCAATCTTCGCACATTTCTTTCGGTGCGGGACAGATTTCTATCAATCCGATTTATAGAGGTTGATAGTGAGGCAAGTTGCTCCGAAATGTTATGAAGTGTAGCATCCGAATGAGCACGAGGACGACGACTTTGAGTTGGAGGAGGAGGAGGAGGGTGTTGATCATGGCCATGGAAAGATGTTTCTTGAATTTTCCAATGTTTGGTGCGATTCTTCTTAGGACCAACATTGGTAGAGATTTGTGATGCTTCAAAAATAAGCATTATAAGAAGAGCATACGGGAGAGGTTTGTCATCTCCTATTGAATCATGCATGTGTATAAGAATAAGCTTTCACCAATTGATGCGCGCTCCGGAAATAATAGCATGCATAATTTTGGCGTCTTCATGACCAATTGTAGTATGATTGTGTTTTCGAGGTTTGAGAACACGAGTGATGATATAGAATATTAAACAAAATTCCGGTAGCATATTTTTAATAGGGACTCGTCGTTCCTCCGAAGTGAATTCAAATGGTCCAATTCCAATTTGGTTGAAAAGGACTTGTTCATCAAAGAAAATTCCTTCGACACCGGTATAGTGATTGATGTCTTGGCCATCACGGGGTAGATTTGTGAGGGCTTGAATATTTTCCTCACTTAAATAAATAGGAATACCATTGATGTTGAAGAAAGTTCCCCGTCCTCATCTTTCATTAAATTCGAATAAAAGGCTTGAATTAAGTGAGGATGAATGTAGTCGTATTTTAGATAAACAATGTCGATTATTTGACTTTGTAGAAGGATGGTTGAATGAATAGAATCGGCGAGATATCTTCCGGTTGTAAATCGAGGAGGAAGAATGTCTCGATTTTCAAATTTTTGAGTAAACCGAATAAGTTCGTTTTCTTGATTGAACCATAGAAAAGACCCATCTTGGTAGCAATGTTGAGATGGCGGAAGACTTGAGGAAGAGGCAATATTCTTTCCGGCACGAGCTCTCTTGGTATTTCTATTGGCCATTTGAAGGAATAGGCAAGAAAACTTTTTGAAGAATTTTGAAGCCTTTGAAGTGAATTCTTGTGAATAGGAGTGATTTTGAAGTGAGAAATTGAGTACATATCATTCCTATTTATAGAGTTGAGAGAAAGAGTGCATTGAATGAAAACAATTCAAATTTTGGAGCCTTCAAACGGATAGAAACGGTCAGATTTTTGAATTCTGGCCGTTGTTAGTCGATTAACATATTGTTAGTCGACTAACTTGTGACAGTTTGAATTTCTGGATGAACAAGGTTAGTCGAATAACTTAAAGTTAGTCGATTAACTTCGACGACCTTTAAAAAATCGAAAAAAAACAGAATACTTGAAAATTTATTTTCATTTTATGAAATTCGATTATTTAAAAACATCATTTTAAAAATAGTTGATAAATCTATATGATAATTTATCAAAATTTTGTAAAAGCAAAAATAATTTTATCAACACAAAAAAAATGCTATTTCCGTAATCAAATATTCCATAAGCCAAAAGAAATGCTTTAAACTTCAACTGGGTTCCCCCTGTCTCTAGGGCGATACCTGCAAAATAGAAATAAACATCTCCGACGCTCAAGTTAGTAATAATTTAAGAAAATAATGCAACCTAAGTGTATGCATTAGATCAACGTAGAGTCAAGTATTCCGAGTTCACTACGAATACAGAAGAATGACTCTTTATCTAAAGGTTTAGTGAAAATGTCGGCCAATTGATGTTTTGTTTCAACAAACTCAATCTCGACATCACCTTTGAGGACGTGATCTCTTATAAAATGGTGCCTAATTTCTATGTGTTTCGTTCTTGAATGAAGAATAGGATTCTTCGTCAAGCTTATGGCGCTAGTATTGTCACATCTAAGAGGGACGTGATCAACACTAAGACCATAATCCAAGTGTTGTTGTTTCATCCAAAGGATTTGTGCACAATAGCTCCCCGCAGCTATATATTCAGCCTCGGTTGTGCATAACGCAACACTAACTTGTTTCTTGCTAAACCAAGAAACTAAGGAGCTACCGAACAAATGGCAAGTGCCACTAGTGCTCTTGCGATCTAATCTGCAACCTGCAAAATCAGAGTCGGAATAGGCAATTAATTGGCATGAAGAACCTTTGGGATACCATAGTCCCACCTTCATCGTTCCAACAAGGTACTTCATTATCCGTTTAACCGCAGTAAGATGTGACTCCTTCGGACAAGATTTATATCTAGCGCATAGACAAATGCTAAACATTATGTCCGGTCTACTTGTAGTAAGATAAAGTAAAGATTTGATCATACCTCGGTATTTCTTGGTGTCTACCTCTTTACCTTTTTCATCCTTGTCAAGATGGTCGGATGTGCTCATTGGAGTAGCCATTGCTTTGGCGTTGCTCATTTCAAAACGATTCAGCAACTCCTTGCAATATTTAGTTTGACAAATGAAAGTTCCTTCTTTCATTTGTTTCACTTGCAACCCCAAGAAGAAATTAAGCTCACCCATCATTGACATTTCGAATTCGCTAGTCATTAGCTTAGAGAATTCCTTGCATAGAGAATCGTTAGTAGCACCAAATATAATATCATCGACATAAATTTGAACTAATAAAATGTCATTGTTTTTATTCTTGATAAAAAGTGTAGTATCGACTTTCCCCCTTTTGAACTCATTGTCCAAGAGAAATTTACTTAAGCGTTCGTACCAAGCTCGAGGAGCTTATTTAAGACCATATAATGCTTTCTTAAGCTTGAAGACATTATCCGGAGATTTAAAGTCTTCAAAACCCGGGGGTTGTTCAACATACACTTCCTCTTGAATAAAACCATTGAGGAAGGCACTCTTAACATCCATTTGAAATAATTTAAAATTCATTGAAGATGAAAAGGCAAGTAATAGACGAATGGCTTCTAGACGAGCTACGGGTGCATAAGTTTCTTCATAATCAATTCCTTCTTCTTGATTATAACCCTTAGCAACCAACCTAGCTTTGTTTCTAGTGATTATACCATTTTCATCTAATTTATTACGAAAAACCCATTTCGTACCAATTATGGTATGATTATCGGGTTTTGGCACCAATTCCCAAACATCATTACGTTTGAATTGGTTAAGCTCCTCTTGCATTGCCAAGGTCCAATGCTCATCCCCAATTGCTTCGGAAATGTTTGTAGGTTCAATTTGTGAAACAAAAGCCATATGACCTACGGTGTCTTTAAGAAGGTTTCGTGTACTTACCCCTTTCTCGATGTTGCCAATTACCTTGTCGAGGGGATGATCTTTAGACGTCCTCCAAGCCTTAGGCATCATCGATTCCTCTTGTGATGATTCTTGTTCCGATGGTTGTTCCACGACCTCATCTTCCTTTGAATCCTCCGTTTGCTTCTTGTCTTGAAGACTTATTTTATTTAGAGAATCTGCAAGATGGTCACAAAAATCCTTTCTCGACAAGCGAGCATCATTTTCACAAAATACAATATGAGGGGACTCCTCAACAGTTAAAGTACGATTTATTGAATACTCTATATGCTTTGCTACGCAATGAGCAACCAAGAAAAATTCCTTCATCCGATTTTGCATCAAACTTTCCCAAGTTATCTTTCCCGTTGTTGTGAATAAAACATTTACAACCGAAGACTCTAAGATGGGAAATATTTGGTTTTCTTCCCTTATAGAGTTCATAGGGAGTTTTCATGAGTATCGGCCTTATGACAGCTCTGTTTAAAACATAGCTTGCGGTACTCACGGCATCCGCCCAAAATTTCTTGGAAATCTAGCCTCATCGAGCATGGTTCTAGCCATCTCTTCGAGACATCGATTTTTAAGTTCTACCACTCCATTTTGTTGTGGTGTACGTGGAGCCGAAAAGGTATGTTCAATACCGAGTTCGGCACAAAAATCCGCGAAGAGATTATGATCGAACTCTCCCCCATGATCACTTCTTATAGAAGTGACGGTTGTGTTCTTTTCATTTTGAACACATTTAAGAAAACTTTTAAAAGCTTGAAAGGCATCACTTTTATAAGCAAGAAATAAGGTCCATGTGAATCTAGAGTAGTCATCAACAATTACAAAAGCATAGAGATTTCCACCAAAACTTTCAATTCGAGATGGTCCAAAAAGATCCATGTGAAGAAGTTGTAAAGGTCTAGTGGTTGAAACAATGTTTTTAGATTTAAAAGACACTTTTGTTTGTTTCCCTTTTTGGCAAGAATCACAAAAAGAATCCTTTTCAAATTTTATATTTGGAAGACCAATTACTAAATCTTGGGAAACTAATTTGTTTAAAAGATTCATGTTGATATGAGCTACTCTACGATGCCATAACCACATGTCGTCTTCTTTACTTAAAAGGAAATTCACAAAACTTGATGAAGAGTTTTCAAGATCAACCATATATATATTATCTATTCTAATACCGCGAAGAATAATTTTAAAATCACTACGACAAAAACCTAAACATTCTTCGGAATCAAACAATACAAGATTTCCCTTCACATAATTGACTTATGC
Source organism: Nicotiana benthamiana (assembly GCA_034376525.1). Classification (NCBI taxonomy): domain Eukaryota; kingdom Viridiplantae; phylum Streptophyta; class Magnoliopsida; order Solanales; family Solanaceae; genus Nicotiana; species Nicotiana benthamiana. The sequence continues at coordinate 20,437,387 of CM067337.1, read as the reverse complement.
TCAAGAGATTATGTTTAAGGCCTTTAACTAACAAAATATTTTAACAGAGGAGGATTCGTCCTTACCGACGGAGCCGAAACCAATTATTTTTCCTTTGTTGTTATCTCCGAATACAATGTTTCCTCCTTCCGTAGGTTTTAGTTGAAGGAATTTTGATGCATCTCCAGTCATATGTTTGGAGCATCCACTATCAAGGTACCAAAGTATACTTGATCCCTTCCAACACACCTACAAAACAAATTAATGAGATCTTGGTACCCAAGCCATTTTGGGTCCTTTTGTGTTAGGTGCAACATGGTGCTGTGGTTGGCTTGTATTAAAATGCCTATGTCGAGTAAAGCAAGCAGGAGCTATATGTCCTACTTTATTGCAATAATGACAAACTACATTTGGATTATGCATTCTTCTAGGATGGTAGTAATTTGGAGGTCTATATTTATTCACTCTATTTTTAGAAAAATTGTTTTGATGCAATTTTCGAAAATCTTGTCTAGGTGGTCTATACATACCAACATTTCTTCTATCATTAGTTCTAGGATAATTAGCAACTCTAGGATTAATATTTCTAGGTTGAGTGTTGGCATTTATTTTATTCGGCCTAGGTTGAGTCTTAGGCGGTTTAGGAATGGACTCAACTTTTTCTTTTGGCTCGTTTTTAAAACCTATACCGTGCTTAGTCGACTTCAGATTAACAAGAACATCATTGAGGTTTTTATGCGAAGAATTAAATTTATGCAAAGTACTTCTAAGGCTATCTACTTCCTCTTTAAGAGATTTGCAAGATTTACAACCCTCGTTTGAATTCTCGGGTTTATCGGCGCTTCTTTTGCCGTAAAACTTGTTTTCCTTTTTCAAGAGTTAGTTTATCAAAATCATTTTCTTTAGAAGAAATTTGTTTTCTTAAATCTTTTATAGATTTTTTTTTGAAGCGCTAATAAACTCAACATACAATTCATCGAAGGCATCTTGCATTTCTTCTAAAGTGAAATAGTTTTTAGAAGAAGTACATACCTCGTTTTGATCTTCTTCATGTGCCATTAGACACAAGTTTGCGGTCTCTTCTTCTCCGTCGCTTGATTCGTCTCCGGAGTCACCTCCCCAAGAGATGTATGCCCTTTGCTTCTTTTCGGGTTTCTTCTCCTTTTTGATATTTGGGCAATTTGGTTTGATAAGCCCAAGTTCTCCACATCCGTAGCATTTTAGCGGTTCTCCTTGCCGCTTCCCTTTTCGTTCATACTCCTTTCGCATGAATTTGTGAAACTTCTTAATGACGAGTCCGAACTCGTTATCTTCGTCACTTGAGTCCTTATCATTTTGAGGTTGAGTCGTGCTTGCTTTTAGGGAAATTCTCCTTTTCCTTTTGATCATCCAAAGGAGGGTTAAGAATAGTAGATTCATAAGTTTTAAGGTTACCTCTAAGCCCGTCAATTGTGACATTTGTAACGCCGATTGACTCTTGAATAGCGTCGGCTTTGGAGCGCCATTCCAGATTGAGACTTCGAAGAATTTTATGGACAAGTTCCCTATCCGTGAAGGTTTTCTTGAGGGCATGAAGATCATTAACGATTTTTGAAAATCATTCGAACATGTCATCGATCTTCTCGTTTTCCTTCATGTGAAACAGTTCATATTCGTGAGTAAGAAAATCAATTTTTGCTTCTCTTACCTGGTCAGTGCCTTCATAGGTGATTTCCAGTTTATCCCACATTTGCTTCGCCGTGGTGCAATAGTACATCATGTTGACGGCTTTAGCATTATTTTCCACCTTTCTAATATCGTCGGCATCATATTCTTCTTCTGTCTTTGGAACCATATCATTTTCAACCTTTTTGGTTGGAATTAGCTCACCATTCTTTATAATTTTCCATAGTTGAAAATTATTTGACTGGATGAATATTCTCATCCTCTCCTTCCAATAAGTGTAGTTTGTGCCATCGAATAGTGGTGGCCTTGTGGTGCATTGACCTTTACCTAAACCTGCATAAGAACTGCGAGTAGAAGCCATGGATTGTTTCTCTCAAACGGTTAAGTATTTCAGAGAGTTGGGCTCTGATACCAATTGTTAGAATAAGTGCTTAACGCTAGAGGAGGGGGGGGGGGGGTGAATAGCGTTTTATAAAAATTCGCAGGAATAAAAATTAACTCAAATGTGGAAATAAACGAGTAAGGAAGAAGTGCACCAAATTTATACTGGTTGGCCACAAGTGTGGTTACGTCCAGTCTCCCGAGATACTATCTCGAGGTTCAACTAATCCTGTTAAGTTTCCGGGTGCTCAACAAACCGTTACAACTTGAGAACTTGAATCACACAAGCCTCAACAACCTTGCTCGAAGATACCGCACTGCAAGACTTCAACAGAAGGAATAAAAACGTTCCTTCTTACAACAACAAGGGATTAGAATATCCCTTCAAGTGTATACAAAACACTTAATACTCACTTAAACGGAACTCTCTTGTAGAGTAGATATGAGTAAAAATGTACGCTCAAGAACACAACAATAAATTCAAGAAATTGGCTCTCAAAAGCAATTAAATATGATGAAATGAATATAGAGAGTATTTGAAAGCTTGTATATGTTTTGCTCAGATGTTGTGTGTTAAATGAGAGTTTTTGGGGTGAATTTATAGCCCCAAAACCTCTTGTGCCCGTTGCTAAATGATTGAACAAATATTCTGAAAATCTGCCAGGTTAGTCGACTAACAATATGTTATTCGACTAACTTAGTTCAAACATTAAAAAAATAGTCGTTGAGCAGGCAACGGACAGAAGGTTAGTCGACTAACAAAAATGTTATTCGACTAACTTATGTTGCGGAAATAGGTCCAGTTTATTTGAATATACTGGTTAGTCGACTAACTGAAATGTTATTCGACTAACTTACTGAAAAGTAAGTTATAAAACGTTTTTCATTGTTTTGTTTGAAGACTATAATTATAGTATTTGTCCTAAACATGAAAAACTATTTTAAGGACCTTTTTGGTTTAATTAAAACATTTAAAAACAATTTATTTTAAATGCAATAAAAATATTTATGATATGCATGTTTTTATAAAAATTATTTTTGAGAGAAGCCAAGACTTAAATTTAATGTTGGATCAAGATCACAATATAAATAAGACTCAAAATAAATGTCTTCATTTATTTTCATTGCTTCATTTATCTTCATTGCTTCTCTTGATCTTGTCTTGAACTTCTTGGACTTCAATTTTAGTCCGCTATATAATTTCGCATATCATATCTACAAAACAAACACACTTCAGTTAAAATATAAATTAAAGTGTATTTCAATAATAACTTACAGTTATTTGGCATATATTTATTTTCCATCTAGTTTGGTTTGTCAATTATCAAAACCTATAAAAATGAACATAAACATATGTTCCAACAATTTCCCCCTTTTTGATAATGGCAAACCGATATGGGGATATGCATAAAAATAATATAATTTGATTATGCCAAGTATTAGACAAGTTATTATTGAGTTCCCCCTCAATTTATGCATAAAATATTTTTAAAAGAAAATGCATAAATAATAAAAAAAAGATGCATATACCATTTTCTTCCCCCTTTTAACATTAACAAAAAGACAATTTAAAAATTACAAGAAGCTTTTAAAGAACTTCTAATTCTTACTCTTTTGAAGAATTACAAGAAGATTTTAAAGAATTATTTGGTGAATTGAAAAAGTATTCAAAAATCGCCAAAGAGGCCAAGGCTAAAATCAATGTTTTAGAAGAGGAAAATAAATTTTTTAAAAGTGATAATGTTGATCTTAAAAATAAAATTAAGGCGATGAATGAAGCATCTTCAATTGATCAAAGTTCTAATTGCTCATCTTGCGATTCATTGAAAATAGAGAACTTAGATCTTAGGAACACACTAGAAAAACTTAGTGTAGAAGAGCCTAAAACAGTTGAAGAGATTAAGAAGAAAAAGCCCAGGAAAAATAAAAGGCCTAAAGAGAATAAGAATCATGATAGAAATAGTGTTGCACAACCTAGAAATAATTCTAGGATTTTTGTTAATGAGTCTAAAAATAATCATTTTAGACCACCTAGAAATAATTCTAGGATTTTTGTTATTGAGTCTAGAATTAATGATTTTAGACCACCTAGAAATGATTCTAGATTCTTGTTAATGAGTCTAGAAATAATAATTTTAGACCACCTAGAAATGATTCTAGGATTTTTGTCTATGAGTCTAGAATTAATCATTTTAGACCACCTAGAAATGACTCTAGGAATTTCAACACTTCTAGGAATAATGACTTTAGATCACCTAGAACGTTCTTGGCTCAACCGAGGCACATGCACTACCCGAACGTAGTATGTCACTATTGCAACCGGGTAGGACACATAGCACCCGTATGTTTTGCAAAACATAGGGATTTATCTTTTAGCTATGATTATTATTTGCCTAACCCCCAAGGACCCAAAAGTGTTTGGGTACCTAAAACCTATTTTTAGGTACATTTGAAGGTGTGCTTGAAGACTACAATATTGTAGTAGATGCACCAAGCACGACACCTTATTGCATCGAGGGGGAATTTCGGTTAGTTATCATATTTTTTTGATAAAAACGTAATAGTTGATATGTGTTAACGATTGATATATCTTTGTTAACAATTCGTATCAATTATTTTTTTTATTCATGTTTTGATAAATTTTATTTTGAATAACAATTAGTGTCTTTTTGATAAAAATAACATTTGAAATGTTTGTTTGTTTAACAGTTGGTAACAGTTGGTATGTATTAACTGTTAGCATGTTTTTGTTAAAAACATTTCATTCATGTTTTGATGAATATTAGTTTTGATTTGAATAACAGTTGGTATATTCTTGAAAAATAAATGATTCATGTTTTTTTTAATACAACTCTTGATTTATTAAAAATTAACAGTTGATATTTTTTTTAATGTTGGTATATTTTTAATTAAAAACAAATGTTTATTTTGTTTTTCCTAACAGTTGGTAACCAATTGATTTTATCATGTTTTTATAACAATTGGTATCATTTTGAAAATAATGATTGATATATTTTTCTAACAGTTGGTATTGTTTTAAATTATTTGACAAAAATTCATCATGCATATTCCTCAAGATCTTTCCTATTTTATTTTGACATTCGGGAAATGTCGAACGGGGGAAGTAGCCTTAGTATACTCTCTTTTTGCTAATGCCAAAAGGGGGAAGAGCTTCGGCGATATGCATCAAATAAGGGGAAATGTCTCTATATTCTAGTATGCCTTATTTGAGGGGGAATTATCATTAAGGGGGAATAGTTTGCATGAATTTAGGGGGAATCCTATATGCATATCTCCTATTGTTTGTCATTATCAAAAAGGGCGAAATTGTTGGAAATCATTGATATCTTTGATATATGTGCTTTGGTTGTATTAGCATGATTTCCAGGTATAGGTTTTGATGAATGACAAACAATGAAGTCAATGAAGATGAATTAGCAAACAATCAAGATGGTTGACGAATCAATAATGATGAATCAATCAATCAAGATTGAATGCCAAGAAGCATATTGATGACGGGATTGCATAGACAAGCCAAGACGAGCCAAAGAGTTCAAGACCGAAGACCCAAGGCGTAGGTCGTTAGGTAGAACCAATGTAAGAGCAATGTTTAAGTTATCTCGTCTTTTGGCTCAATCTTTAGGTCATCATAAATATGCATTAAATCATTTTATTAAATCATATATATCATAAAATTTTTTAATATACTTCAAACAAAATGATTTTAACGTTTTCATTTTAACCAAAATGGGTTTTGAAGTAAGTTTTCAATTCTGGTATACTCTGATATACTCCAGTTTTGATTCTGGTATATTCTGGTATATTCCAGCTTTGTTTGAAACTGGAATTTCCCGCAAGCTTAAATAATCGATTATCACTTTTAGTTAATCGATTATCTCACTTAAATAATCGATTATCACTTTTAGTTAATCGATTATCTCATATCCGTTGCCTTCAAACGACTAGTTTTTTGAATGTTTGAACTAGATAATCGATTATCTATTCCAAATAATCGATTAACTTGTTGGAAAATCAGATTTAGTGTTTAAACATGAGCAACGGGCATAACACCTCCAAACTCTATAAATAGAGGTCTTTGGAGCTGATTTTATAAGAACAACTTCTCTCAATCATCTATAAACATATTGATATTATTTGTACATCATTTTAGAGCTTTTGTTGAGCCATTTGAGAGACAACTTTGTGTTGCTCATTGAGCTTATATTGTATCTCTTTATCTACTCTTCTTAGAGAGTCTTTATTGTAAAAGAGAGAAATTCTTGAGAGGATCATATCTTCTCAATGAGCAAAGTGAAGTCTTAAGGTGAGGTATCCTTGAGCAAGAAGTCTTGTGGTGTGGTATCCACGAGCAAGTTGAAGTCTTGTAGATCGTACATCTACGAGCAAGTGTAACGGTTTGTTAGGCACCCGGAAGCTTAACGGAGTTAGTGTAAACTCGAGAGAGTCTCTCGGGAGACTGGACTAACCACACGTTGTGGTGAACCAGTATAAATTCGGTGTGTCTTTTCCTTACTCTTTTAGTTTCCGCACTTACTTCATTCCTGCAATTTTAATTCCGCAAAATTTATCGACATTCTCGTGCCTCACTATTCACCCCCCCCCTCTAGTGAACGGCATAAATCCTAACACCAACGACATCCATGCCCCAAGCAACAAACGGCGAAGGTGCTGACATGGGATACAGTTATGATGGAGGTGCATGAATCAAATCATCATGTACCTGATACTGATGGCATTTCCAGGCAAAGCTGAAATAGTCTTTCTCCATGGTTATCTAGTATTTCACTTCTCGAAGGATTTTCTTTGCCAAAATGTACCCATTCATGTGGGGTCCGCATACTCCTGCGTGCACTTCATGCATGATTCTCGCAGCTTCCTCAACGTCAACACCTTAACAAATTGAGAGCCAGAGTTCTTTTGTACAAGACATCACCACTCAAAAGGAAACCACTTGCATGTCGTCTAATGGTTCTCTTTTGATATCCAGTAGCTTGTTCGGGGTATTTTTTTGTTTTCAAAAACCTCTTTATTTCATGGTACCATGGCTGGATGTTTGGTTCTGCCTCAACCGTATTACAATAACCATGTCTTTCCCTGATTTGGATTTCCAAGGTATCAATGTGCGCATTGGCTGGGTAGGGAAACATTTAGGCTACAGTAGCAAGTGCATTAGCTAATTCATTGTGACACCGAGGAATGTACCTAAACTCTATCGACCTTAACCACTTGCTGAGATCCTCCACATGTTGGCGATAGAGAATACGCTTAACATCTTGAGTTTCCCGTTCTCCTTGGGCTTGCCGGATAATCAAATATGAATCCCCCATAATCAATAACTTTTCAACGTCTTGGTCAATTGCCATTTTTATACCCATGATGAAGGCTTCATACTCAGCAGTATTATTTGTGCAGAAAAACTGAAGCCTAGTTGTGGCCGGGTAGTGCTGATCAGTGGGTGAGATCAAGATTTCCCCAATTCCTACACCTTTTGCGTTTACAGTCCTATCAAAGAGCATTTTCCAAGCATGAGTGTCTTCGGAGATTGCTTTCATTGAATTTACCTCTTCGTTTGGGAAGTAAGTGCTCAACGGTTGGTATTTTGCGTCAAGTGGGTTTTCAGCCAGATGATCTACCAATTCCTAGGCTTTTATCGCTGTGCGAGTGACATAAACTATATCAAATTCAGTTAGAAGAATTTTCCATTTTACTAACCTCCATGTGGGCATCTACTTCTGGAATATGTATTTAAAAGGATTCAACCTGGTTATGATGTAAGTGGTGTGGGCTTGCAGATAATGTCTTAGCTTCTAAGCAACCCAAGTCAAAGCACAACAGGTTCGCTCCAATAGAGTATATTTAGCTTCATAGCCGGTGAACTTCTTGCTCAAGCAATGGATTGCTTGTTCTTTATTCCAAGTTATATCATACTGCCCGAGGACACAACCGAAAGAATTTTCTAAGACCGCCAGATACAAGAAAAGAGGCCTCCCTGGCTCCGGTGGGACCAAGAATGGGGGATTTGACAGATGTTCTTTGATCTTGTCAAAGGCTTCTTCAAATTCATCTGTCCACTTGACTGGTGCATCTTTCTTTAGTAATTTGAATATAGGCTCACATGTGGAAGTCAGCTGAGCAATGAACCGGCTGCTATAGTTTAATCTGCCCAACAAGCTCATCACATCTTTCTTGGTTCTTGGAGGAGTCAAATCCCGAATAGCCTTTATCTTTGTTAGGTCTAACTCGATTCCTCTCCTGCTGACTTTGAAACCCAAAAGTTTACCCAACGGGACTCTAAATGCACATTTAGCTGGGTTCAGCTTCAGATCATACTTACGTAACCACTCGAAGAACTTTCTCAAGTCTCGGACATGGTAATCCTGAGTTCAGGACTTGATGATTACATCGTCTACATATACCTCTATTTCATGATGTACCATATCATGGAAGATTGCGGTCATGACCCTCATGTAAGTATCCCCATCTTTCTTCAGACCAAATGGCATAACTCGGTAACAATATATACCCCAAGGCGTGGTGAAGCCTGTCTTTTCTGCATCTTCTTCATCCATCATCACTTGGTGATATCCTGCGTAACAATCCATAAAGGACTGTATCTCATGTTTGGCGCAATTATCAACAAGGATGTGGATATGGGGCAAAGGGAAATTGTCCTTGGGACTCTCCTTGTTCAAATCTCTGTAATCTACACACTCCCGAGTCTTTCTATCTTTCTTTGGAACTGGGACTACATTAGCCAACCATGTAGTATCACTCCTGCTTTCAAGTGTTTTGTGATCTCTTCCTTGATCTTATCACTGATGTCAGTTTTGAACTTTCCCTATTTTTGCTGGACCAGAGGGCAGCCAGGGTAGATTGGCAACTTATGAACCACCAGATCCACACTAAACCTTGCCATGTCGTCGTACGACCAAGCAAACACATCTTTGAACTCAAACAAGAGTTGGATTATTGCACCCCGAGTTCTCTCATCCATGTGAATTCTTATTTTTGTTTCCCAAATTTCTTCAGAAGTTCATATGTTAACCGACTCAGTATCATTCAAGTTTGGCTTAGGTTAATTCTCAAAATGTTCTAATTCTCGATTTATTTCCCTAAAAGCCTTTTCTTTATCATATTCCGGTTCTTGGTTCATTATTTCACAATTAGACAGTGTGTTAGGATATGTGCTTGAAGTCTGCAAGCATGTCATGTTATTATTATTAGAACTGAAAAGAAAAAATGAAAGAGAAAAATAACAAAATCAAAAGAATAAAAAGAAATGAATGATGAAATATTGATTTCATTTCTTAGAATTTGATGATAACATGGTTTACATCTGGAAATTTAAAGACAAGAAACTAAAGAAAACATATGACTTACACCATGGGACAACTCGAGATACAGAAAAAGTGGCAGGACAGGTCTACAGGGACTCCTGTCTGATTGAGAATGGCGTAGCCTTCCAATTTTGTAGCTTGGAGTTTTGTCCCATATACAGCACTGCAGTGGTGCTTGTGCCCGCTCCGGCTGAACCATGTGGGTTTCATAGAGTATCTTCCTCATTGCCCCACATATTTCTTCAATCTCTTCGCTGTGAAGGCCTCATCATCTGCTTCTTTATTGTACTTTGGCTTGACAAAGGTCTCATACAAATATGGCAGTGGTTGTGGCAGGACCCTTCCCTCTTTCTTTCTCTCATCTTCTCACTTTGTATCATCTAGGGTAGGTAGGAAACCTATCCGGAAGAAATTTTCAGTTATAGGCAGAGTCACTAGCTCAGATATTCCTTGCAAAGCTTTCCAAGTCCCTTTCTTGGCTTGAAACCATGTCTGATCATTTCCTTGTCCACCATAATCGAGGCGTTGGATAAGAAAGGTTGGCGGCATGCATTTTCCTCTTCATGGTGGTACACCACCACAACTTCGAAAGCTTGGTAAACTATGCATTCACTGCCTTCCCTCGCTTGCAGGCATGGGACAAATGGGTCCCGATAGATTGACTGTTCATCCTCTCCATGGACTACGATCTCCTGATCCTCATGTTCAAATTTCACCATCTGATGGAGTGTAGATGGTACCGCTCCTGCGGCATGGATCCAGGGCCTTGCTAGAATAAAGTTATAGGACGTGCCAATGTCTAGCACTTGGAAAGTGACCTCGAAGTCCACCAGGCCAATGGTCAAAATCAAGTCAATTTCTCTAATTGTATCTCTTTCTAATTCCATCGAAAGCACGCACACATACATTGTTAAAGAATCATTCCAGTCCCGATTTCCATACGCTGCAATGTAAAGAGTGGGCAGATGTATACCCCAGAACTTTCATTGTGACGACCCAAAATGTCATCACCGTAATTCTTCCTTTTTTTAAGTGCTTCTGAGGCATTGAAAACCTCACGTTAGTTGCCTCGATTTGCATGCACAGTCCGGGCGCGAAGCTGGAAAGCTTTTATGTTGAAATATGTGAATTTTGTGAAATATTTGAAGAATTTTGATATTAATATTGTTAATGTTGACTTCGGTAAACATTTTGGGAAAATGGACCCGGACCCGGGATGTGATGGTCCCGAAGGGACCGTAGAAAAATATGGGTCTTAGGCATATTCTTGGAATCGAAATTCGAGAATATTTTCATATCGAATAAAGAATTTTTGAATGAAAGTATTTTTCTAAAAATGATATGAAAATGTGAAATGAAAATGAGATAGAAAATATAGGTATCCGACCCGTATTTTGGTTCCGGCACCCGGTACAGGTCTTAATTATACGTTGATTGGTTTGAGTGAAAATTGGTCTAAATCGGACTTTGTTTGATGTGTTTCGGACCTAAATATCTAAAGTTGGAAGTTTATGAACTTAGAATGAAAAATGATGAATTTAAGGTTCGATTCGTTAATTTTGATGTTATTTTGCGATTTGATCGCTTGAGTGAGTTTGCAGGATGTTGTTGAGTTAGTGTCTATGTTTGGTTTGGAGCCCTCAAGGGCTCGAGTTAGTATTGAATGTGGTTCGAGGTATTTTAAACTTAGCAAAGGTTGCAGATTTTCTGCAATTTTTGCCGAGAAAACTTCTTCTTCGCGTTCGCGTCCAGGCCACGCGTTCGCATAGCTTTAGTTGCCTCTCTTCTTCACGTTCGCGGATATGTCCACGCGTTCGTAATTCCCGGGCTTACCCTTCAATGCGTTCGCGAGTCCTCTCTCGCGTTCACAAACAAGCTAATCCCAGACCCCAGCCCCTTCTTCTACGCGTTCGCGATTAGCACCACCCGAATGACATGCCTTGACCTGTCCACCCTTCCCGAACGCGACACATTGTTGCAAACGCATAAATCAAAGTGCTCAAGTGATTTTTTAAAAAACGGAACATTTCAATATGGGATTTCTTCACTTCTTCTCACGAGCTCCCTTCTCCATCAAGCCTTAGGACTACATTGAAGCTCCTATCTTCCAAGACCTTTTGGGTAAGCAATTACCACCGATTTCCTTTACTTTCCTTCAGTAATTAGTAAAATCCTAAGTCTAAAATCATGAAATCATGTAGAAATTAGGGCTTTTGGGTAGAGTTTGATTTTTGGGGATTTTGGGTTATTCAACCTCAATTTGGGGTCAAATATTGAAATAAATTATATATTTGAACTCGTGGGATTATGGGTGAACAGATTTTTGTTCGAGCCTCGAGTTTGGACGATGTGGGCCAGGGTTGTATTTTGGAGTTTTTGGAGGAATGCTAGGGACCTCATTTCTAGGCTATGGGATTTTGTTTTTGAGTATTTTTTAATATTATTGAATTGAGTATGCCAAGATATCATTGTTTCGGAGTCGGATTATAGAGGAAAGGCGGTATTGGAGAGTTGATTGCTATTCTTGGACCGAGGTAAGTGCTTGTTCTAACTCTGGTTAGAGGGAATTGGATTTGAATATTATTTACTAACTACTAAATGAAGAGTACGGTGTATAAGCATGGTGACTGTTATCTATACACCAGATTCTAGCATGACCGTGGGTCTTAAATGTGTTTGAACCAGATTTTGTGAAGCATCTTTCTTGTCTAATTGCTAACTTTCCTATAATATGAACAGTTGAGGAAGATTTGCGACTGGTATATTATTGGAGCGTTGTCCTTGAACTAGAATTTGATAATTGAGAAGGAAGTGATTAAAAGAGAAAGTCTTGTGACGTTTCCCTTGCTGGGACACGTAGTCAATTATTGTTATTGCTCCCATGCCGGGATATTTGGGCTGTTAGTTGTACCCTTGCAAGGTTAACTCATTATGTTGTTGAATTCTCCCTAATGGGGCCTTTATTAGAAAGCTTTATATGTGCTATTCACTATGAAATGGGATTGTGTTGCACGCCGTCTACTTATGAACTATGATATGGGATCGTGTGGCATGCCGTCCATTTGTGAGTTATGAAATGAGATTGTGTACCGCGCCGATCATTTATGAATACATATTTTGGTACAGTGTGGAATGCCATCCATTTATGAATTATGAAATGGGATCATGTGGCATGCCGTCCACCTATGAACTAAGAAATGGGATCGTGTGCGCCAACCATTTATATATGAGATATTGAGATAGTTTTGTTGTTATATACGTTGATCTGTTTTCACTATTTCTTCCCCGAGCATGCCCCTTCCCCTTTATAGTAGATGTACTTTGTTGTTATTTTCGTTGCCTTTGTGTGTGTATATTTATATATATATCTGCACAAGTTGTTTTTGGTAGGTCCTGTCTAGCCTCGTCACTACTTCGCCGTGGTTAGGCCATGCACTTACTAGCACATAGGGTCGGTTGTGCTGAGGCTACACTTATGTACTTTTGCACAGATTACGGTACTGGGGTATCTTTTGGACCACATCAGTAGCTTATAGATCGGGGGCTGACTTTCGTCTATTGACTTACGAGGTAGCCCCGCCGGTGTTTGCAGGCCAGAGTCCTTTTCCATGTTTTAGTTTGTTTTCGTTGTATCCAGACAGACTCTACGTATTTTTTATTCATACTTGATTGTGGTACTCTTTAGTAGCCCGTGAGCTAGTGATACCAGATTTTGTGTAGAGATTTTTCATAAACTTCTGCATTTAAATTTCAGTTTTATAAGATTAAAGTCTTTCATTTTTATTTAATTGATTTTGCATATTTTGTGTAGAGATTTTGCTTTCATTTTGTGTAGAGAATGCTTAATGTTTGGCTGGCTTAGCTCCGTTAGTAGGCGCCTTCATGACTCCCGATGGTGGGAAAATATGGGTCGTGACAAGTTGGTATCAAAGAACTAGGTTACATAGGTCTCACAACTCACGGACAAACTCGGTAGAGTTTGAGGGATCGATACAGAGACGTCTATATTTATCCCCCAGAGGCTACAGAGTTAAAAATTTTCAATTTGTTCATTCTTGTCGTGCGATTCTGTTTCTCAATACTGATTGTCGTTCTACTCTATTCTTTCGCACATGGAGAGAGCATGTGCTTCCTCTACTACCACGCAACAGCTCGAGCCCCCAGCAAAAGCATCTATCAGGGGCACAGGGCTAGGCCGAGGCCGTGTTAGAGGCCGAGGCCAGGGCATAGCTCCGCCCCAAGTAGATATCCTGGAGGTGAAGCCTCATGTTGATTATGATGAGGAGGTTCCAGTACCAGCAGCTCCGGTGGGCCCTACTCAGCTCCCAGAGGGTTTCATAGCAACTCCAGTACTTTAGGACGCTTTGGTCCGACTGGTGTGTTTTATGGAGAGTGTCTCTAGAGCGAGTTTGCTTCTAGTAGCACCAGCCACATCTCAGGCGGGGGGAGGAGTTCAGACTTCCGCTATGGGTACTCCGTAACAGGTAGCTCATGAGGCTCAGGTTCCAGCGGATCAGCCAGATGTGGCAGCTCTGCCGGGTATTCCAGCTCAGATCGGCAATGGTGCGGCGATATTCACGGATGCTTTTTGGAGTCTTGATAGGTTCACCAAGCTCTTTACCACCACCTTCAGTGCTGCTCCTACAGAAGACCCCCAGGACTTCTTATTCGGCTGCCATGAGGTTCTCCGGACTATGTGTATTATGGAGACCAATGCGGTCGACTTCATCACCTTTCAACCTGTAAGATCCGCCAAGACTTGGTAGAGGGACTACTGTTTATCCTGTCCAGCAGGCTCGCCATTATTGATTTGGGATCAGTTTGCAGAGTTTTTCTTCGAGAAATTTCTCCCAGTGACTGAGCAAGAGGCGCTACGCAGGCAGTTTGAGCGTCTTCATCAGGGTACTATGATAGACACACAGTATAGGACTCATTTTTTTGATCTGGCATGCCCATGCCATTGTTATACTCCCTACTGAGAGGGTGAGGGTGCAAAGATTTATTAATGAGTTGATTTAGACGATCCGGCTCCAGATGGCTCTGGGAGCTAGTAGTGATATTTCTTTTCAGGAGAAGGCTAATGCGGCCCGTATGATAGAGATGTCAGTTGCACGAGGAGGTGGTCAGGGGTAAGATAAGAGGCCTCGTCATTCTGGTAGGTTCACTGGTACCTCATCTGGAGGTAGGGATTCATATGGTAGAGGCCATCCTCCGAGACCCTTTCAGCCATCCCTACAGGTTTCATAGGGTACTACAAGTGGTCGTGGTTCCCAGCCACAATATTCTGACCAGCTTCTTTCCAGCTCATCATCAACACCTTTCACCGCACCACTGCTCCGGTATTCTCAGCAGCCGAGGGCTTGTTACACGTGTGGCGACAAAAGACATATTGCCAGGTTTTGCCCTCGATCATCTGATAGCTCTTAGCAGCAGGGACCTCGTCCCATGATTCAGGCACCAGGTGATCCACAATCTGCCAGCCAGCTAGAGGCGGGGGTAGAGGCCATAGAGGTGGGGGTAGGGATCAAAGAGGTGGAGCTCAGACCATATGAGGCAGGGGTCATCCAATAGCCGATTGTCCCACAAACATAGTTCAGAGATGTGGGGTCCAGCCCTAGTGTTATGCTTTCCCAGCCAGGCCAGAGGCTGAGTCTTCCAACGCTGTCATTACATGTACTATTCTGGTCTCTGATAGAGATTCTTCAGTGTTATTTGACCTTGGATCTACGTATTCATATTTGTCATCCTATTTTGCATCCTACTTGGTTATGCCTAGCGATGCCTTGAGTGTTCCTGTTTATGTATCTACACTGGTGGGTGATTCTATAGTGGTTGACCAAGTGCATAATTCCTAGGTGGTAGTATTTGAGGGTCTTGAGAATTGTGTTGACTTATTTCTCTTAGATATGGTGGACTTCGACGTTATATTGGGCATGGATTGGTTGTCCCCATATCATGCTATCTTGGATTGTCACACCAAGACCGTAACCTAGGCTTTGCCAGATTTTCCCTGACTAGAGTGGAGAGGGACTCCAGGTCATGCCACCCACAGTGTTATTTCATATGTTAAGGCTCGACACATGGCCGAGAAGTGGTTTCTAGCATATCTGGCGTATGTTCGTGACACCAGCGCAGAGGTTGCTTCCATTGATTCTATTCCTATTATTCAGGAGTTCCCCGAGGTTTTCCGTTACCTTCCGGGTATGCCTCCCGACAAGGATATTTATTTTTGTATTGATCTTGCTCCGGGGACTCAGACTATTTTCATTTCACCATATCGCATGGCCCCGCCAAAGTTGAAAGAGTTAAAGAAGCAGCTTCAAGATTTGCTGGATAAGGGTTTCATTAGACCCAATGTATCGCCTTGGGGTGCGCCAGTGTTATTTGTGAAGAAAAAGGACGGGTCGATGAGGATGTACATTGATTACCAGCAGTTGGACGAGGTGACGATAAATAACAAGTATCCATTGCCGAGGATTGATAATTTGTTAGACCAGCTTCAGGGTGCTAGGGTGTTTTCAAAGATAGATTTGAGATATAGTTATCATTAGCTAAGGATTGGGGCATCTGATGTCCCTAAGACATCATTTCGTACTCGGTATGGGCATTATGAGTTTTTGGTCATGTCATTTGGGTTGACCAATTCCCCTACAACATTTATGGAGTTGATGAACATAGTGTTTAGGCCTTATTTGGATTTTTTCGTGATTGTTTTCATTAGCGATATTCTAATATACCCCCGCAGTCAGGAGGAGCTTGAGTAGCACCTCAGAGTGGTTCTTCAGACTCTGAAGGATAGTCAGTTATACGCCAAATTTTTGAAATGCGAGTTCTAGTTGAGCTTTGTTGCATCCCTACATCATGTTGTTTCAGCAGAGGGTATTCAGGTGGACCCAAAGAAAATTGAGGCAGTCAAGAATTGGCCTTGACCAGCATCAGCCACAGAGATCTGGAGTTTCTTAGGGTTAGCAGGTTACTATTATAGGTTTGTGGATCTATAGCAGCCTTGATGACCAGATTGACCCACAAGGGTGCCCAGTGTAGGTGGTTAGATGAGTGCAAGGCGAGCTTCCAAAAGCTTGAGACAGCACTGAATACGGCACCGGTATTGGTCTTGTCCACGAGATCATGGCCTTATACCATTTATTGTGATGCTTCCCATATTGGGCTTGGTGCAGTATTGATGCAGGATGGCAGAGTCATAGCATATGCTTCGAGGCAGTTGAATATCCATGAGAAGAATTATCCAGTCTATGATCTAGAGTTGGCCGCCATCGTTCATGCTTTTAAGATTTAGAGGCATTATCTATATGGTGTGACATGTGAGGTGTACCCGAATCACAAGAGCCTTCGGTACTTATTCAAATAAAAGGAGTTAAATTTGAGGCAAATGAGGTGGTTGGAGTTATGGAAAGACTATGATGTTTCTATCTTATACCACATGGGGAAGACCAATGTGGTGGCAAATACATTGAGTAGGAAGTCCACCAGTATGGGTAGCCTTGCTTATATTCCGATCAGCCAGAGACCGTTTTCTTTACACATTCAGGCCTTAGCCAACCGATTTGTGAGGTTGGATATTTCAGAGCCTAGCAGGGGTTAGCTTGCACGATAGCTCGTTCGCCATTGTTGGAGCGTCTCCGTGAACGGCAGTTTGATTATCCCATTTGTGTGTCCTGAGAGACATAGTCCAACGTGGAGGTGCCAAGAAAGTGACTTTGTTAGATGATGGTGCATTGAGATTGCATGGGCGAGTTTGTGTGCCCAATGTCAATGGTATTCGAGAGTTGATCTTAGCGGATGCCCATCGTTCTCGGTATTCTATTCACCTGGGCGCCGCGAAGATATATCCGGATCTTAGGCAGCACTATTGGTGGCTTAGGATAAAGAAGGATATAGTAGCATATGTGGCTCGATGTTTGAAATATCAGCAGGTTAAGTATGAGCATCAGAGGCCCAGTGGTTCATTTCAGAGGATTGAGCTTCTCGAGTTAAAGTGGGAGCGGATTACCATGGATTTCCTTTCTAGCGGTTCAAGGAGAGTTGGGCACCCAGGTCCAGTTGAATCAATCATTTCATCCCCAGAGGGACAGTCAGTCCGAAAGGACTATTCATATTACTGAGGATATGCTTCAAGCCTGTGTTATTGATTTTGGAGGCTCGTGGGACCAGTTCTTGCCGTTAACAGAGTTTGCCTACCACAACAACTACCAGTCCAACATTCAGATGGCTCCATATGTGGCGTTGTATGGTAGATGAAGTCGGTCTCCAGTGGGATGGTTTGAGCCAGGAAAAGCTTAGTTATTGGATACAGATATTGTTTAGGCGGCCTTGGATAAGGTCAAGATCATCCATGACAAACTTTGGACAAGCTCAGTCTAGGCAGAAGAGTTATACATACCGCAAGGTCCGAGATATTACTTTCATGGTTAGTGAGAGAGTGCTGCTGTGAGTAACGCCTATGAAGGGCGTGTGCGATTTGGGAAGAAGGGAAAGCTTAGCCCTAGGTTCATTGGCCTATTTAAAATTCTTGATCGTGTGGGAGATGCGGCTTATAAACTTGCCCTGCCGCCTAGATTGTCATCCGTGCATCCACGTTTTCATGTGTCCATGCTTCTGAGGTATCATGATGATCTAAGCCACGTGTTAGATATTAGTACTGTCCAATTGGACAAGGATCTATCTTATGAGGAGGAGCCGATAGCTATTTTAGACCAGCAGGCTTGACGGTTGAGGTCGAAGATTTTTCCTGCAGTGCGTGTTCAGTGGAGAGGTCAGCCTCCTGAGGCATCGACTTGGGAGTCTGAGTCTGATATGCGGGGCCGTTATCCTCATATATTCCCTGACATGTACTTCTTTCTTTGTCCATTCCAGGACGAACATTTATTTTAGAGATAGAGGATGTGATGACCCAAAGGGTCATCACCGTAATTCTTCCTTTTTTTCCGTGCTTCCAAGGCCTTGAAAACCTTGCATTTAGTTGCTTCGATTTGCATGCATAGTCCGGGAGCAAAGCTGGAAAGCTTTTATGTTGAAATATGTGAATTTTGTGAACAATTTGAAGAATTTTGATATTAATATTGTTAAAGTTGACTTTGGTCAAAATTTTATGAAAACTTACCCGGACCCGTGATGTGACGGTCCCAGAGGGTCCATTGAAAAATATGGGACTCGGACGTATTACCGAAATTGAAATCCGAAGTCCCGAGCCCGAATAAAGATTTTTTAAAAGAAATTATTTTTATGAAAATGATAAGAAAATTTGAAATGCAAATGAGCTTGAAAATATAAGTATTGGCCTGTATTTTGGTTCCGGCGCCTGGTACAGGTCTGAAATATACGTTAAGCGCTTTTGTTGAAATTTGGTCGAAATCTCACGTCGTTTGACGTATTTCAGAGCTAAATATCTAAAGTTGGAAGTTTATGAACTTAGAATGAATAATGATGAATCTGAAGTTCGATTCATTAATTTTGATGTTATTTTAGCGGTTTGATCGCTCGAGTAAGTTCGCAGGATGTTGTTTACTTACTATGTATGTTTGGTTTGAATCCCCCAAGGGCTCGGGTGAGTTTTGGAGGTGGTTCGGGGTGTTTTGAACTTAGGAAAGTTGGCATATTTTCTGCATTTTTTGCACCGCAAACTTCTTCTTCGCGTTTGCGTCCAGGCCACACGTTCACATAGCTTTAGTTGCCTCTCTTCTTCGCATTCGTAGATGTGTCCACGCATTCGCGAAGCCCATGCTTCCCCTTCAACGCGTTCGCGAGTCCTCTCTCATGTTTGCATACAACCTAGTCCCAGACCCCAGCCCCTTCTTCTATGCATTCGCAATTAGCACCACGCGAACGCGATGCCTTGACCTGTCCACCTTTCGCGAACACGACACTATGTCGCAAACCATAGAGCAAAGTGCTCCAGTGATTTTTTTAAAAATAGAACATTTCACTACGGGATTTCATCACTTCTTCTCACGAGCTCCCTTCTTCAGCAAGCCTTAGGACTCCATTGAAGCTCCCTTCTTCCAAGGCTTTTTGGGTAAGTAAATCCCTACCTATTTCCTTCACTTTCCTTATGTAATTAGTAACATCCTAAGCCTAAAATCATGAAATTGCGTAGAAACTATGGCTTTTGGGTAGAGTTGGATTTTTGGGGATATTGGGTGATTCAACCTCAATCTAGGGTCGAATTTTGAAATAAATTATATATTTGAAATTGTGGGATTATGGGTGACGGATTTTGGTCCGAGCCTCGAAATTAGACCATGTGGGCTCGGAGTCGAATTTTGGTATTTTTGGAAGAATGCTAGGGACCTCATTTTTAGGCTATGTGATTTTGTTCTTGAGTCTTTATTGATATTATTGAATTGATTATGCCTAGATATCATTGTTCCGGAGTCAAATTGTAGAGGAAAGGCGGTACTGGAGAGTTGATTGCTATTCTTGGACCGAGGTAAGTGTTTGTTCTAACTTTGGATAGAGGGAATAGGATTAGGATATTATTTGTTAATTGCTAAATAAAGAGTACAGTGTATAGGCATGGTGACGATTATCTATATACCAGATTCTAGCATGACTGTAGGTCTTAAATGTGTTTGAACCGGATTTTGTGAAGCATCTTTCTTGTCTAATATCTAAGTTTCCTATAATGTGAATGGTTGAGGAAGATTTGCGATTGGTATATTATTGGAGCGTTGTCTCGAACAAGAATTTGATTATGGAAGTGATTAAGAGAGAAAGTGTTGTGACTTTTCCCTTGCCGGGACACGTAATCTATTATTTTTGTTGCTCCCTTGCTGGGATATTTGGAATGTTAGTTGTACCCTTGTTGGGTTAACTCGTTAAGTTGTTGAATTCCCCTAATGGGGACTCTTTTAGAAAGATTATATGTTCTATTCACTATGAAATGGGATCGTGTAGCGCGCCATCCACTTATGAACTATGATATGGGATCGTGTGACTGCCGTCCACTTGTGAGTTATGAAATGGGATCGTGTGGCACGCCGACCACTTATGAATATATATTTTGGGATTGTGTGGCACGCCGTCCACTTATGAATTATGAAATGGAATTGTGTGGCACGCCGTCCACTTATGAACTAAGAAATGGGATCGTGTGGCGCTCCGGCAACTTATATATGAGATATGGTATTGAGATAGTTTTGATGTATATCCGTTGATCTCTTTTCACTGTTTCTTCCCCGAGCACGCCCCTTCCCCTTTATAGTTGAAGTACTCTGTTGTTATTTCCCTTGCCTTTGTATATATATATATATATATATATATATATATATATATATATATATATATATATATATATATATATATGCACAGGTTGTTCTTGGTAGGTCCTGTCTAGCCTCGTCACTACTTTGCTGTGGTTAGGCCAGGCACTTACCAGCACATGGGGTCTGTTGTGCTGATGCTACACTTTTGTGCTTTTTGCATAGATTACGGTACCAGAGTAGCTTTTGGACCACAACAGTAGCTTATTGATCGTGAGCTGAATTTAGTCTAGAGACTTATGTGGTAGCCTAGCCGGCGTTCGCAAACTGTAGTCACTTTCCATGTTTTAGTTTGTTTTCATTGTACTGAGACAGACTGTACGTATTTTCTATTCAGACTTGATTGCAGTACTCTTTAGTAGTCCGTGAGCTAGTGACACCAGATTTTGGGTAGAGATTTGTCTTAATTTTTTGCATTTAAATTTCAGTTTTTAAGCATAAAGTCTTCCAGTTTTATTTAATTGCTTTCGTATTTTTATATTGTTGAGAAATTATCAGAGAATGCTTAATGTATGGCTGGCCTAGCTCCGTTAGTAGGCGCCATCATGACTCCCGATGGTGGAAAAATCCGGGTAGTGAAATCCTTCTACCATGACTCGCTTCACATAGTATCACTCACATTTGACAGTTAAGTGCAAAGCTTTGTTGTGAGCAGCCCCTTCTTGAGGCAAGTCGTTTTTTCTGAATGAAACTTGATTAATAGCGAAAAATCTTTCTGCCATTCTTTCTAACTGTTCCACCGAAGTTTCAGATGTGACGTATGCTTTATCCAAGGTCTTCATTAAAACCTTTTAGTGTTCGAGAGACTTTATTTGCAATGACAGCAAGAACACTTGTTCAGGATACTTCCGCAGTTGATCAACCACTTCATAGTCGGCCATTTTCATTTTCTGAAAGAAAGCTTCTACCTGTTCGGAACATACAGGTTTCTTAGGTGGGAAACGCCTTCCGCTCGCGTTGTTCACTTCTTCTATGTTAGAATACTTCTCAACGGGACAGTTTTCTTGAAGCTCCCTAGGATCTCTTTGCCCTTATACGTAACTAGTGTTTTATGATAGTTCAATGGAACTGCAGTAGGATCTGCCATGGTCCTCTGTGGTATGCGACCTATAACCACAGGCTCAGTCATCCTTGGTGGATTAGTTGCCCCCCACACCACATATGCTCGATTAGGCACGTAAATTTGGGTTGCCTTTTTCAGTTCAAACTTCTTTAGAGGGCTCAAAGTAAACTGCGTTTCTTCATGGCCCCAAGGGACATAGAGAATTCCCTCTTTTGGAGGTATTGCCTTTATTCCCGTTTCAACTTTCTTTTCTGGTTTTGTCTGGGTGACTTTGTTCTTCGTTTCCCCTTTATCTTTCTCTCTGCATCTGCAAGGGAATTATGGCCTTTAACGCTGGATCAAATTGTTTGTCTTCACAAATCATCCCAATCACTGGCCCGTTATTGTGCGCTAGCAATGGATTGTCAGTCACGTTTGGGACCTCCTCGTCCCTTAGCACGATCTTTCTATGCTCTATTAAGTTCTCCACTACTCGTTTTAGAGTCCAATAGTCATTTGTATCATGGCCTTCTGCCCCTGAATGATATGCACATATGACACCAGCTCAATAGGCAGGCGATGCTGGGTTATGCCTTGTTTGAGGGACCGGCTGCACTAGACCCATTTGGAAAAGTTTTGGAAATAGATTAGAATAATATTCACCAATTGGAGTAACATTTTGTCTCTTGGGTGGCTCACGATGAGGAAAGTTATTTTGTCAAGGACGAGGATTATAGTGGTTTTGGTGAAGAGGCTAATTTCTTGGAAATGGAGCTTGGTTTCTATTGGTATGTGCTGCGGTCGGGAAAAAGGTTGAGCGTTCATGACTTCATAAGGTGGAGGAGCATAAGCCCTGTCATGATGAGGTTAGTAATATTGAGGGGTCTTTCAGAAAATATGGGTATGGGAGCACGGTGTCATCTTGCCCGTGATGATGCCATAAACATTTCTTCTTTCTTCTTTCCTTCAGCCATTCCTCCAAACACGCCTTGAATTGCTTGGGAGGTTGCTCTGAGGGCTGCCTCACTCAAGATTTTATCCATTTTCAAACCATTCTCTACCATCTCACCAATCTTAATTGCCTCTGCAAAAGGTTTGCCCATGTGTGACATCATGTTCTCGAAGTAATCTCATTCCTAGGCTTGAAGAAATACAATGACCATTTCCCTTCATCGATGGGAGGTTTTACCCTTGATGGTTTCTCGTGCCACTTAATTGCATATTCCTGAAAACATATGAGGATTTCTTTTTTAGAATTGCCAGCGAGTTCCGGTCTGGAGTAATGTCTATATTGTACTGGAACTGTCTAACAAAGTCTCTTGCGAGGTCGTCCCAGATGTGCCAACGAGAAATGTTTTGATCCATATGCCATTTTAATGCTATGCCCACCAAGCTTTCTCTAAAGTAAGCCATTAAAAACTCCTCTTTTGCGCCAGACCCATGCAATTTGTTGTAATACTTTCTAAGGTGAGCAATAGGATCACCATGCCCATCATAATTTTCAAACTGTGGAGTTTTGAATCCTGTAGGCAAATGCACGCGAGGGAACTTGCATCGATCAGTATATGAAACACTCTTTTGCCAACTCAGACCATGCATATGTTTGAGGATTTGCTCTAGGCTTCTCATCCTTTTTCCCATTTAGACCTATTCGGGAGTTTTGGGAGTCTTGTCTTGCCGATTTATGAACTAAAATGGAGGTGGATGAGGATAAGTGTAGGTGGGTACTGAGGAAGCTTCGTTTGGTAAGTGGGTGTTTGGAATGTAAAGGCCGAATGATCAAAAGTTGGTCTAGATAGTGCCAGCTATGTTGTGGCTATGCATGGGGAGAAGTAAAGATAATAAGGACTATTCCGGATGTGAACACTTGGGGTCGGACCTCAGAAGGCTCTCCGATGAAATGAGCCGGTATGGTGGGCTGTCCGAGTGAGATTTTTGGATGACTGATTGGAATATTGGAGGTACCCCGTGACCTAGGGAAAAGTTTAGAAAATACAGGGATGGAACTTGGAGGCTCCCTTCCATTCATCCACACATCCAACATCTCTTTGACCCAGAGACGGAGGATCCTATATTCCTCGTCCACTGCAGACTCTGAGGCCGAGACGCCCGATATTCGGCCATCTTCTGAGATGGGAGTTGCTGGCAAGGTTATTTCCGAAGACATTTCTGTGCTACCCTTTGATATGGTAGAATAGGGATGTGAAGGTAGTTTACTATGAAATCCAACCACCGTTTCAAATAAAACCTGGACAGGAGTGTGACAACAGTCTCTTTTCTTTTTTTTCATTCGTGTCTTTGCTTTTTTCCCCATCATTCTTTTCTTTTGCTTTCTTATTTTCTCTCTTTTTTATTTCTTTTCCTCTCTTGTAATTCTTTTATTTTCTTTCCTCTTTTTTTCTTTTCTTTGGTATGCGGTCGAATCATACGGAGATTGTCTACGTATCATGACCCCGCGTGAATCAGACCAAGCATAATTCGTGAAAAATAAACGCGAAAAGTAAAGAAACAATTTTGGAAATTTTCATTTTTTCATTAATAAAAACTTCTATTACAAAAGATATTTAACTACTTGTCTTCTTGGGAAGAAAAACTACAGACTCAAAATAACAAAATACCGACTCGATGCTTAAAGAAAAAATCAAGAATACATTAAAGCTTCAATTATTTGAGCATGCGGGGCATCATTCGGCCTTGCCGTGTGCCTACGTGCGAGACCCTTTTGTAATTGCATCAAATCATTCATTATCTTATTAACAACTGTCATCACTGCTGCAAAAAGGTGGTGCGATTCATGTTCTCGCACACTTGGCATTACCTAGTGATGCAGTGGGCAATAGTTAGGATCCTTTCCCTAATTCTGCTTTTTTCTTGAAGTAAGCGCCCTATCTGATCATTCCTGTCTTCCAAAACCTAAAAGTCATGAAGGTGTTGACTTTGAAATTCTTGTATTTCCTCCTCCATTCGGGCCATCAAGTCATAGCAATGTTCCCTGTCGGCCTTGCAATCATTGGCTTTCTTAGTTGCTTCCTCCTCAAGGGTAGTCATTTTTCTTCTCAGATTGACAATGGTCTCTTCATAATATATCTTCATTTGTCGCACAAATTGGGCCCGTTCTTCTGCTTTCTTTGCCCACTGCACCCGAACTTTTGCTATATTCTCTTTGGATTTTTCCATGTCCTCTTGGCACTTAAGGACTCTCTTTTGAAGTCCGCTCATCAATCTTTCATCAGCCCGACTTCTTTCTTCGTTGTTGGCGGCTATTTTCATTTGCTAGATTTGAGCCTTAAGAGCCTCATTTTCTTGGGTCAATTTCTTCTTGTCGCATTTATCGACTGCGGCTTGCAAGCTATTTTCAAATTGAAGATCCTGGACCTGCTGTTCCAGTTCTCCTACTCTGGCCCAATATTCATTCTCCTTAGCTAACCAATCCCACTGCACTTGGGCCCCACCGATAAAGTGTTGGACGTGTGGTCTCTTTGCGGGCCTTTCAGGAATTTGGAATCTTTTGCCAAAACCAAATCATGTATTTTGAGTCCACTTCACCTCTAGCCTTATCCCGTACTATGGTCTTCGGTTCGAGAAACCTACACTCATTCCATATTTGGCAAATTTTCCCTTATGAAAATGCAGCTTTTGGTCCCAGTTCAATGACTTGTTTACCTAGATCCTCATCATTGGGGACGGTTTGAAATCTTCCCAATTGGCGCAAAACCATGTAGGGAGCATAGGGTTGGATGCTCTGACACCCATCAAGAGGATATAAGGCACCTCAGCTGAAGTGTATAGTGCTGCTGTAACAGTAATCCATCCAAAGGCCACTCGATTTTGTCAGCAGTCAAAGATCTCAAATGTGATAACCAAGCCTCCGTACCTTCAGGGAATTCAATTCTTGCTACCCGGGTCCCAAAGTCTTCAATGCAACTCAACCCAGTCAAACCATAGTTCATGTACCCATTCCGGTGACAGAGGTTCTTTTGCATCCGTAGCTATAGCAACAAATTGCAACCATGTAAGAGCTTTCCTCCTTTTTGGCATATACTCAAAGCTCGATATATATTAGACACGATTAGAGGAACCACTATGTCTCTAGCTCTCTTGATTGAGACATCTAACATTCTTACGAGGCTGATCTTTATATGACCATCTTTTCGTGGGAAACCACACCTCCCAAAAAAGCTACCATGAAAGCAAGAAACCGCCTTGCCTCCCACTTATCTTTGTTTCCAACGTAAGTTAATCAGGTGTTGGGCTCTTCAAAATCTCCGAGGTTGCTACATGCATGATATAAGAACTGAAGTGTGCAATACACTTCTAATAGCTTCCCGTTCTGAACAACCCGATTAATACTCAACAAGTATAGAAATATGTGCGGAGTTACCTGCCTTAGTGCTAATGGATATCGAGTTCTGAGATTACCGTTGAGTCCTGTATAACCCGCAACTTCCTCCAATATAGGCGTGAACTCAAAGTCGGAGAAACGGAACACATTGCGAGTGGGGTCCCAAAATGGTACTAAGGCTTCAATTATATCCAATCTTGGCTTGAAATTTCAATAATCCGACAAGGCAACATATCTTTTACCACTATTTCTCAATACCATCTCCTAGATCATTCCACCTCATATGGAACTTCAAAGGGATATCGTTAAGGACCGCGAAGAATTCAATTTCAATCGTGCTCATCATGCACATTTAGTCAAGTATTAGCTTGCACGGTCGCTCGTTCTCTATTACTGGAGCGTATCCGTGATCGGCAGTTTGATGATCCACATTTGTGTGTTTTTAGAGACACGGTACATCGTGGAGGTGCTAAGCAGGTTATCTTAGACGATGATGGAGTTTTGAGATTGCACGTGCGAGTTTTTGTGCCTAACGTGGATGGGCTTCGAGATTTGATCTTAAAGAAGGCCCATAACTCCCGCTACTCTATTCATTCGGGCGCCGCGAGGATGAATCAGGATTTGCGGAAGCATTATTAGTGGCGTAGAATGAAGAAGGGTATTGCTGCATATGTATCTCGATGTTTGAATTGTCAGCAAGATAAGTATAAGCATCAGAGGCCTGGTGAATTATTTCAGAGGATGGAGCTTCTCGAGTTGAATTGGGAGTGGATCACCATTGATTTCGTTGTTGGACTCCCGCGGACTTAGAGGAAGTTAGGTGCAGTATAGGTCATTATTGATAGGCTGACCAAGTCAGCGCATTTCGTTCCTGTGGCAGTCTCGTATTCATCGGAGAGGTTAGATGAGATCTATATCCAGGAGATTGTTCGTATTCATGGTGTTCCCGTGTCTATCATTTTGAACCGAGGTACGTAGTTTACCTTGCAATTCTAGAGAGCGGTTCAGCAAGAGTTGGGCACTCAGATTGAGTTGAGTACAACATTTCATCCTCACACGGACGGACAATCCAAGCAAACTATTCAGATTTTGGAGGATATGCTCCGAGCTTGTGTCTTTTATATTAGAGGTTCCTGGGATCAGTTCTTGCCTTTCGTTGAGTTTTCCTACAACAATAGCTACCAGTCGAGTATCCAGATGGCTCCTTATGAGGCTTTATATAGTAGGCGGTGTCGATCTACGGTTGGATGATTTGAGCCGGGGGAGGCTTGGTTGTTGAGTACGAATCTTGTTCAGGAGGCCTTGGACAAGGTCATGATTATTCAGGATAGGCTTTGTATAGCTCATTCCACACATGAAAGTTATGCAGACCACAAGGTTTGAGATGTGGCTTTTATGGTTAGTGAGCGGGTGTTTCTCCAAGTGTCTCCTATGAATGGCGTGATGAGATTTGGGAAGAAGGACAAGCTTAGCCCTAGGTTCATTGGCCCGCTTGAGATTCTTGATAGAGCGGGAGAGTTGTCTTATATACTTGCATTGCCTCCAATGTTTCATTTGTCCATACTCCTAAAATATCACAGCGATCCATCCCACGTGTTAGATTTGAGCACTGTCCAGTTGGATATGGAATTGTCTTACGAGGAGGAGCCGGTGGCTATTCTAGACCGCAGGTTCGCCAATATATGTCGAAGAGATTTCCTTCTGTTCGTGCTTAGTGGAGAGGTCAGCCTCTTGAGGCATCAACCTAGAAGTCCGAGACTAATATGCAGAGCCGTTATCCCCATATTTTTCTCGACTTAGATACTTCCTTCTTATGTTCAGTCAAGGACGACCGGTTGTTATAGAGGTGGAGAATGTGATGACCCTTCACTTGTTTTAATCGAGTTCTGTGCTTCCGAGGCCTTCAAAATCTCATTTAGAGTTACCTCGATTTTGTGTGCGCAGTCCGAGTGTGTAGCCAGAAAACATAAATATGAAATTCTGTGAAAAATGCTAAGTTTTGATTTTTAAATGAATAAATTTGACTTCGGTCATTATTTTGGGTAAACGGACCTACACCCTGACCCGTGATTAGTCGATCCCGGGGATCCGTAGGAAAATATGGGACTTGGGCGCATGCCCAAGATCGTATTCCGATGTTCCAAGCCTGAGAAATGAATTTTTAAGAAAAATTATTTTCTGAGAATGTTTCAGGAAATTTGAAATGAAATCCGATTAGAAAGTGATGGTATCGGGCATATATTTTTGTTCTGATGCCAGGTACTGGTCTTCTATATGATTTAAGTCATTCGTGTAAAATTTGGTTCAAAACGTATGTCATTTTACGTGATTCGGACTTAAATTGCTAAATTGATGTTTTAAAAAAGTTTTGAGAACATTTCAGAGATGTCGAGGTTTAATTTGATGTTCATGATGTTATTTGATTATACGAATAAGTCGATACGATTATTGAGATTTTTTACACTTGGTTTGGAGTTCCGAGGATTCGGGTGAGTTTCATGTAGATTCTGAGTGTTTAGGCCTAAAAATAGGGCCGTTGAAGGCTCAGAGAGGTAGAGGACATCTGAACAGGGCAATTCTTGATATCCAATTTTTCCTAGGTATTTATAATACTCAAAATACATTAAAATAACATATATACGCATATGTAAGCATACCCAAGTATTTTGGTATTTCCCCCCAAACTTTTATGGACTTTCAAAACCAATTTATTGTCTATTTTAGTAGTGCAAAACCCAATAATTATTCCTGAAATTATTATTTGGTGAATAACTTATTTTATTCTTATATTTACACCAAAATATATTTAAAGTGATTTTTGCATAATTTATTTGATTTTTTTAAAGCTAGATGGCATCTAATTGCAATAATAGCCTATTTTTAAGATTAACAACATTTTATAATTGTAAAATTAGTTCCAGTATTTCTTAATTAGTATTAATATATTATGAATTGGTTCATTACTTTTAATTTTCTTTTATAATCGTTTCCACTGTTTTTATAAAATTAAATAGGAATAATGGCTATTTAATATAAAGCCAAATTGGCTTTCAATAGTAGCCCAAATGGGACACCAATTCCCCAGCCCAATTTTGATTGAAACCCGACCCCCACCTTTTTTTGACCATACCCGAACCCCGAAACCCATCTACCCTTCTCACCATGACCGTTGATCTCTAAGATCAACGGCCCCCATTGCCCTTTACCTTTTTTAATCTGAACGCCCCCCTTAACCCTAATCATTTTCTCCTACAGCTGCCCTTGAACTCCTTGCTCTCTCAGTTCTCTCTCAACCCCCTCAAACCCTAGCCGCCTTCTACGATCTCCACCCTTAAACTCACTAGAGTCTATGGCTTCTTAGGCCACGGACAACCTATACTCACCTCCTCCGGCTCTTGTATGCCTGATGCTCGAAGGTTCGAGGCCAGACCTCAAAGATCTTCACTTAGACCTTCACCGATTCGAATATTCCGACCATCTTCAGCCTTGCTCTAGTGGCTCTTGGTCTTCTGACCCTCTTTCTGACCTCATCTGACTTAGATCAGACTTTTCCAAGCCTTTCTCTTTTATTGTTCTTCTGAAATCCTAATTACTCTAGGTTCTTTCCGATTATATTTTTAGATCTGGTATACATTTTTGCATTACTTAAGTTTCTTTAATGTTTTTCCTGATTTTCATTTCAAAAATTACTTCTTCTTGATTACGGTTTCTGAAGAGGCTCTTAAACTGCTTCTAAAAAATTTCTTCTTCTTCTTCTTCTGTGAATCGATCCATGCTATGTTCTTATTTTCTCTTTTCTGACTCGCGTGCTTTTTCATGTGTTCTTATGTTTACCGTATTATTTGGATTTTCTATTGTGCTCCATTCTTTCTTTTATTGGTTTCAATATCATGCTTTCATATGACTATCTTATGTGTTCCTTTACTATATTTTTCTACTGAGTTTTAATCCTTTGATTGTCTTTCTCGGACTTTGTCTGAGTTCTTTCTAAATATCTTTCATCGATTTTTTCCTTAATTTTACACTACCTCTTTATCTCCTGTTCTTATTAAGTTCTAAGCTTTTTTTTTAAATCTTGTTCCCCATACCTCAAATCAGTTTCTACATTCTATATGCTCTGAACCTTCTATTGTATTTATATGTTTTCTCATGAGACTCTGAAAGAGTTCTCTGAGTCTTGTTTCAATGTCTTTCCTCCTCATTTTTGTATCCTATTTGAGTAATAATCCTAGGATTTAGGGGTTGCTTTGGCGAGTCTGGTTTTGTGTTTGAATAGGGGTTCTGCTCTAAACCCTAAGTTCTCACACTCACTCCGAGTTTTTGAACAGAATTTGAACTTTTTCTGTATTTATGATTTTGAAACATTCTTGCTATTCTTTTCTAATTAGCATGACATCCTTCTCTCATGACATGCCTATGTTCTTTATATATGAGAACTTTTTTTCAAAGGGTTTTACCAACTGTTAATTGATTTTGAATCGCCTCAATGTTGCTTACTTGATTGTGACTTCCCTAATTGAACTTCCCTTTAGCTCTCTTTCAGACTTGGTTTATTGGTAATTTCGAATCAATAATTCCTCGATTTACTGTGTACTAATTTACTCACTCTGTTTCTTACCTTATTTTGCTAACCGTTTATTTCAAAGGTTCTTTATTAATGTTTTCTTAGTTAAGCCCCTATGTATTTACCCCTAATTTGCTACTTTACATAAGATGTTTACTTGATTCTTTTTCCTTAACGGATTGCTGTCCGTTAACATTTGAGTTTGAACTCCTTAATTAAAGGAAGTTCTATGTTGATTGATTATAATTGATACATATTTTCGTAATTACTATTATTCTTCCCTTACTCTCTCCCTCTTTCCCAAACTATAAATATGATCGATCGGACACACACCTAAGTATGAGTGGCCACGAATACTAATAACCCAATAGTTTATCGGGGTCGATTATTCCTTAGGGAGCTTCAAGTTGGAGATGAGTAATTGTATGGCCTAGAGATGTGTTCTAGCTTCAAATTGATCTTCTATCATTTTTGGGGTTTTATATAGTTCAACTGCAATTATCAACTATTATTATGATCTAAAGTTATGCTAAGATGATTGATGCTATATTTAAGCAATAGGAGAAGAGCATTAGGGCCGTGACACTCATCTAGGTGGCTAATCAATGGGTGTAGAATTCTAACATAAGGATGCTCTAATTATGGGGAATATGGATAACCATTGCACTTTTAGCACTCGCTCTCACACCTCTCGGTAGAGATAACGATTTTTCCCAATTGACTCTCTCGAGACCAATTGGGTAGGACAATTTGCCCAAGCAACACAATGTTCAACTTGGGTAATTACTATCTTGAGATTTAGCCCGTTACTTAGGACTATCAATCTCATGGGTCCATCCCAAATCCTTGTTGGGTTGAATCTGAGGTCGTAGACTCTCTTTCTCAAGAAGAGTCAAGACCTAAGCTTGACTTAGTGTTTGCAACCACCAAATCAAAGTTAAAACATACAAACAACCGAAATACCAAACACCCAACAATATCCAAGTATTAGGCAAAAACACCCATTGATTACCCACAATGGGGTTCAGTCACAAACCCAGCTAATGGGTTTAGCAGGACATGGAATAATTAGAAAAAGCAGAAATAATAGAAGAGATGAACATAATCATTAACTATATGCTAAATCTACTTGAATCCATGTTAATTAAAAGAGAGAGTTGCCTAAATTAGGCTAATATAAAATATCACGAGCGCAGCTACTGTTCAGAACATCCAACTTAACCTAAAAAAGGTAAAGTGTTCTATTTTTACTACATAGGAAAAATCGGACAAAAATAACCTCGAGGGTCTGTTGCGGTCCACACAGAAATGGCGTGCGGCCGCTTAGGGCAATGTGCCTTCACTTCAGTTGTCTCTGGATAAAGGATGCAGACCGCATAGAAATGCACCGCGGCCGCGTAGGTGGAGTCAGGCGGACCGCATGGAAAAGCACAGCGGCCACGTAGGTCGAGTCAAGCGGACCACATGGAATAGATGCGCGGCCTTACAATAGGACTTGCCAAATAGCTTGTTCTATGATTATGCCCACGCGAACTTCTTTCCTTTGGTGCGCGGTCGGGTGGGTTGTGTGCCTTGAATATGTTAGCCTCTAAATCTTCATCAATGCCGACCGCGTAGAAATAGATGCGGCCACGCGTGGGTTTCCCTCAAAGTTGTCAGGTCTCTTGACTATTTCCATGCGGCCGAACCACAAAATCAGGTGGTCGAAACAGGTGGCATTGGTCATTGATCAGTCTCTGAACCTTCTTACGCGGCCATATACAAGAACAGTGCAGTCTGTGTAGGTCTCTTAATTCCCATATTATGTCACCTTCTTGACACTTGGCAGATTTTACTCCTTCTTGAGAGGATTTGTGATTTTCATCATCTTGTCGCTAAAACGTGCAATCAACCGCAACTTGTACGTAATTCAGGACTAATCAAGGGCCGTTTATGCACAAAGCTAAGGTAAGAAGTGGCATAAAACATGTATAATTCACAGTTATCAAAATACTCGACTCTTTTTCTTTTCACAACACACTGAATACACTTAAGAACTTCACTTAATTCTCACAACCTATTCTAAAACATTCTTATCCGCACTTTGACTTTCACAAGACTCCTTCTTTAATCTGTTTTCCTGAAACTAGCATGCCCTAGTTTTGATTCTAGCATCAACCCCAATGTGTTTACTTACAAGCTTTTATGTCCATGCCTACTTTACTGCTTTGTAGATTTCAACTTCTATGGTAGTATGCCTATGGCTTGCTATTTGTTACTGCAATGAAACCCTATTCCACACACCCTTTTATGTGTTTGAGCTATGGTTTAAGACATGACAATATACAATGTTATTGTCCATGATTTAAAACTGGATCCCAGGCTCTTGTAATTTCCCATACCCCATTCCTTTATGTGTGTTGAGTCAAGGTATAGCCTGGAAGCATCCAAATTGCTGTTCAGGGCTAAATCTGACCTTCTATAGCTCTTAACTCTCTAATTTTTAGTTGACAGGCTAGTCAAGGGTATGCCAGCATTCTAATTGTCGGACATGACCATTAGCATTCCTTGGGCATTCCCTAATTCCTCTCTATTGCACTTACATTTACTCTTAGACTCTAATTTCTTCCCCCTTCCTATGAGCCTTGACTTGGGACCTTGAGTTCCCTATGAACGTGGACATTTGAGGGCTGTCTTTTTCACACTACACTATAATTAAAATTCTGCAATTATATTTGGGGTTATGCAATACCTGGAGTCCTTGACACTCCTTGGAACTGTGACACATCCCAAATAAAAGAAGGCTTCGGAAATCTGATCTTTGGAAGTTTGTTAGTTACACAACTTGGACTAGGAGTCTGAATTAGGCTCTCTTTGGTTGGAATTTTGATTTCGGATGTAATTTCACTTTTTTTCTTGATTAATTATGGTTTGTAATAATTTTGTAATAAACCGCTGGTGTACAAGTAAAAAGGGAGGATCAATCATGCATGCAAAAAGGGGTAGAATCATGCTTATAGGGAATTGCTATCTTTGAAACTCTGATAATTTCAGAAATTCTGCATCTCATCTAGAAATCATGCCTATGGGGAATTATAATCTCTGAAACTCTAATAATTTGTAAAATTCTGCGTCCTATCTAGACATCATGCCTATAGGGATTACTATTTCTAAAGGTCTGCATTTTATAAATCATTGGAACTCTGCATTCTCATATAAATACCATGTCCATATGTTTTTCTGTATTCTCACATAGATACCATGTTTATAAGATATTCTGCATTCCCATATAGATAATATGTTTATAGGATTTTCTGGAAGTTCACAATAGATACCATGCCGGTAAGTCACTTCTAAAACTCTGCATTTTCATATAGAAACCATGCCTATGGGACTTCTGTATTCTGCATCCATCATAAGGAAAACCTATTATAGGATTTAAATAACTAACCAATTGCATAAAGACAGCCTATCTGTCAGATTTCTGCATAAGTGATCATAGCGTTTAAAATTAGTAGCACCTAGAAAGCTTGTCCATAGGGGCTGTTAACTAAAATTGAATCGCCAACTCTTCTAAAATCAGTAGCAGTAATGTCTGAGCACCTGCAGAATTTATGCCTTCCTAACTTACCATTCTTTTCTGCAATCAATTCACTTCTTCGTTTCTAAATAAAAAAAACATCATGTCAATAGGTTCTGTTTGATACCTAGGCAGGCCTTAGGGTAAAATCTATAACTACATCAGTCTTTAATAATTATATCCAGCAGGCATGCCTAATTCCAACTTTTTATCTGAAAATATGTGGTAAATCAGCCCGCCTTGATGCTTAAGTTTAATTCAGACCTATAAGTACATGTAAGACATGCTAAACCATATCTCTTTTTTCTGATTTGAGGAGATTTATTTGAGCCCGTAACTATTATGTGTTCCCATAATTTTCTTATTTGCTTTTGTTTGTTGCCTTAGACATTTAACTTTTTAAAACTTCGAAAAGCCCAAAACACCCTCCCCTTTTTACATTAGCAGTCCCAAATGCCTGATGGATCGGGACGGGTAGTAGCATGCAATAATCCGCAATACTATTCAGCGCTTTTATACCTTAATGGGGTTGGAAGAGTAGAATATGGATAAGATGACCGGTTTTGTAATATCACGTGCGACTCCTCTTCTAAGGAGTGATTGTTGGATATTGCATTGATGTGATCCATATTAATCAAAAACCTAGGACCCCTCTCCCTTTATTTGCTTTCATCTCTTTTTTGTAAAACTCTTTAATAAAATTCTGCCCTCTGTACTTACTTTCACAAGTTTCAACTTATTTGCACTGCTATATGCAAGTCCTTATTTGAGCCTTAATTTCTTACGTGTCTATAAAGTCACAATTGTAATATGGCCGGGAACCACACTTGTGGATCCTGAGGGGTGCCTAACACCTGTCCCTCCGGATAATTTCTAGCCCTTACCCTAAAATATTGTTTCTAAATCTAAAACCTACTCTTGAATGTCCTAATGCTTAATCATTAAGTGAAGACTCTTAAATTCTAAAACTCAATTCCCAAAAGGGAACGAATTGTCATCCCAAATTTCACAAGCCCGATGTCGACTCTAGAAAAGGGGATGCAACAGCATGGCGACTCTGTTGGGGATTTTCTTTTAGTCTTTTACCATTTCCTGCTGTTTGTGACTTTATTGCTTTATTATCACTTTTGCTTAATGTCTTTATCTCTTCTTCTTCTATGAAACTGACTTGTTCATTTGTTCTTTTCTTTCACGCTTTCTTTTACTTCTTCACTTCAATACTATTGTAATTATGAACAATAATTGTAATCATTATCTTATGAACGTGCAAATATGTTACAATCTGTTTCATTCTTGCAATTGCATCTTCAACATCATATTCCACTTGTGCCAAATAAAATACGATAGCAACAATTATAATGAGTGGTTGCGCTCTTCCAATACTATAACCCCCTATATTTGGTAAAGGAAAATTTGCGGTAAAACCAGTCGATCAACGGTGCAGTCGAGGATTTCGTGCCTTTCCCTCTTTAGTTGTCCGCTTAAAGGGTATCATCTAATACCCCATAAAAACCTTACTCTGTTTAACTGTGCATTATGGTCAAATCTAGCTGAGTCAGTTATGTTGTCTGCATAATGACTCTTTAAGACAGCCTTGTCCAAAGTCCACTGGGTTTCCTCAGAACCCAAGCGGACACTACCACGTCTATGCATTTATTTAGAGAACTAAACGCCGCTTATGCTAAATATTGGTTTAAATAGTCGAGTCTAGTGGGTTAACGGCCTAACACTTTGTTTTTTAGAAAATGAGGCACGAAGTCCGGAGATTCGGCATGGTAAACAACATTCACCTAAGGTTTCTAAACTAGTGGGAAAACCTCCACTCCAGTGATCAGACTCCCGTCCGCAAGTATTTAGAAAATTTTCCTTCTCTTTGGAGATCGAACCAGACAACAAAATCTTAGAGGCTACAACTCTACTCTTGGATAGTGACAGATCCATGTTTCGCTTCGGGAACATTGACATAACGCCTTTGCTCGAGGATATAAGAGGGTTAGCTGGTATTCCTTCGGAGACTCCGGGTTTGCTTATGCCATAATATCGCAATGGTAGAGGTTTACTCAAGATGATAGGATTAAATAAAAACCAAAGCTTAACCCATTCAAAGGACTCATACATTATATTCGAATATTTGTATGAGAGGTACGACCATAGCAACCTATGTCACACTTATCTAGATGAATTTTCCCTTACCTCATTGGGGCATATCCATAGAAGGGTCTTCGTCATTAAGTTCTGCTTTTTGGGGATGATAGTATTCTATATGAAGAAGGCTAGGATCCACACTAGACTAGCCATGGTAACCAAAACATTGATTGAGGGAATTGGTGGGCATCCTTTCACCATAGAACCTATGATCGTTGCTGAGATATATCGGGCCCTGGAGAACTGCCAACGAGGGGCCAATCATTTTGAGGGTTGCAACTTATTACTCCAGCTCTGGCTCATAGAGCAGCTCCAAAGGGGTGAATACCGGCAAGGGATTTTTTGTAGAGACTGGGATGATCACATCGCCTTCCATCAGCCAAGCCGAATGAATTATATGCCTAACATGTTCACTCAGCCAGAGGACGTTGGAGGATGGGTATAGTTATTTGAAAATCTGAAAGAGGACCAGGTACAATGGATGTTCAAGTGGTTCCCTACGGAAGAATTCATTGTCCGATCTCGGGATGCACCATTTCTCATACTCATTGATCTGAGGGGAACTTATCCATATGTCCTTCTCCGAGTCATGAGACAACCAGGA
This sequence comes from Nicotiana benthamiana, assembly GCA_034376525.1. Lineage (NCBI taxonomy): Eukaryota > Viridiplantae > Streptophyta > Magnoliopsida > Solanales > Solanaceae > Nicotiana > Nicotiana benthamiana. The sequence goes on along the minus strand of CM067337.1, from coordinate 20,400,469 downwards.
AGGAAACAGGTTATACAAAGAGTCGACTAGATGAGTCACTTTAGGGCTGACTTCTAGGACGATGATACTCCTCAAAAATGTTAAGCTCATCACATGTGTCACTACAAAATAATCTTGGGGAAAAATTCTATTGAGCCAGACAGGTACCACGCCGGTTGTGCACCACACTACTCAGGTTGGTTCGAAGAAAATCATAATGGTTTGGGTCAGCCCGGGTTCGTTTGAGGTCATAGGATCATCGACTAAAAACCCGAGGTGCAAGTCAAGTACAACCAACTGCGCAAAAGGATTCGAGAGCGGGAAAGCGAACATCAACAAATTCAAGAAGCGTATCAGAAGTTGATCGAAGAGTGGAAAGATATGGATGTCAGTGTCTACAAGCGACTGGAGTATTTGGAGCGGGGTCTAGTAAAGTTGGAGAGGAAGTTCATCCAGAGGATTGAAAACTGCCATAATGTTGAGGGAAATGAAGGAGGGCACTTGGCTAAAGCCTATTTGCTGCTATGACTGCGCGAGCTGGTGAAGATGTTCGATGGAGCAAAAGATGTCGAGTCTAGGGAAGGTCATTCTGGGACCAAGTAGTTAGGATTCGGTTCTTTTAGCTTTTAATGTAATAAGGCCAATGGCCATTAGTGATATTTTACTTTATGTTATTTAGTGCCATTTTGGGATTCGTCTTATTTATATCAATAAAATGAGACATTTAGTATTTTAAGTTCTTTAAATTAACTTGTTTCTAGGCCTACCTCGGGCACAACAAGGCACCCAAATTAGGATACAATTTATATTCTTGAACAATGTGTTTAAATATTACAACATTTCTTTCTCATAACCCACACTAACTTGTTACCTTTTTTTTTTCTTTTTTTTTTATTCCCCTCCCTAAAGGTTAGTCCATGCACTCTGGCATCATTATCATACTCCACGAGATACAAGGGCCCTCTACCTCCTCCTCATCCAAGTCCTATCAGAAACAAGAATAAGGAAAGAATGGAAGACTTGAACAACAACGGAAAGGAGAACTCTGGCGAACGAGCAGAGGTTACTCAAGGTATCCAGGGCTCCAAGGAAAGTGCCGCCCAACTTGATCAGAAGTTATTGAAGTAGAACAGAACCAAGTTTGGAACTTGGCCCATTTTCCCTTACCACTCCCGATATCAACTTTCCCACTAATCAAAATACCGCACCTCCACAGAATATCTCGAAACCATAAAAGCAACATGCTCAACACTGCAACAGATGCCACACTTCCAATAACACTCCATTACTCATCTTTAAATTTCTAAACAGCACAAATGATCATCCCCACAATACCCTCGTCAATGTGGAAACCACGTCGAACTATAGCACACCTGAGACTAATGACAAAGACTCTCCAATTAGGAACCTAGCCGCAGAACTCAAGAAGCTGACTAGTCGAGTCCAGAGTGTTGAAAGAAACAAAGGTATTGAGGGGCTGAATTACGAGGATCTATGCATTCAGCTAGATGTCAAACTTTTTGAGGGGTACAAAACTCCCAAGTTAGAAATGTTCGATGGCACGAAAGATCCCAGAGTCCATATAAGGACATACTGCGACAAACTGGACTTTGTCGGAAAGGATGAGAAGATTTGCATGAAGCTCGTTTTGAGAAGCCTAAAAGGGGATGCTTTATCTTGGTACATCAGCCAAGACCCCAAGAAGTGGACAAGATGGGTAGGTATGGCATCCGATTTCATGGACCGATTTAGAATCAATACGAAGAATGCGCCAGACATCTTATACATCCATAATTTGAAAAAGAAACCTAAAAAAACGTTCCGCGAGTATGCTATTCGTTGGAGATCCGAGGCTAATAAGGTCAGGTCGGCCTTAGAAGTAGAGTAGATGAACGGGTTTTTCATACCAGCTCAAGACTCACAATATTATAAAAGGTTGATGCTGATTGAGGGACAGAAATTTGCCGATATCATCAAGCTAGGAGAATCAATCGAGGAAGGCATTAAGAGTGGTAATGGTTACTACTTTTGAAGCATCACAGGCTACCAACAAGGCTCTACAGTCTTTGGCACATCCAAGAAGAGAGATGTGAGTGCTGTGACAGCCGCACATATAACAAAGTCTCTAATAAAATACCAAACTTACCCGTCACCACCACTCACATATCAACCTTCCCCGAATTACCAAGCACACTTACCCTCCTACCAAATTCCACCACCTACTTACCAATCATCTCCACCTCCCACATATCAACACACTTCACCCCAATAATCTCAACCTGCACATGTCGACCAAGCTTATAATACTCAACCCTCACACTACCAATCATCTCCCACTCGCCAAAACTTTCCTAGACCTCGACACAACTTCGACCGCAAACCTCCCAAATAATACACAACCATCACCGAATGAATTAGCCAGCTGTATGAAAGGCTTAGAGCTGTAGGTTATGTCACCCGTATCCCTGCCATAGTTCCATAAAATCCTTACCAATGGATCAACCTGAACAAAACTTGTGCGTAACATTCCGACATGAATGGCCATATCATTGATGAGTGTCGCTCACTAAAAGATAATATCCAAGCAGTGATTGAAAATAATTTCATCATAGCAAAGGCGCATGCTCCTAATGTTCACAACAACCCTCTGCTTGACCACAAGGGGGGAGGCATTCACATGATCGAGATAGAGGATGATTGGGACCCAAAGGGTCGATAGGATTGATTGCTGAGGATGATGAGCCAAATAAACCAACCATCACACTTAAAACAATTGTTTTCTAGATCCATCCCTTTGGTGGTGATGAAGTAAACATGTCTATACCACTCGAGTTTGAAGCACCTTCTTCGTCAAAGGAGACCAGACTGATTGAGGTTGAGTTTGGAGTTCCAAAAGCACCTACACCATTTGAAGTTGTTGTGTTACCTCCAACGGTGCCTATTCTGGTAGCCATAATAGACATTACACCATTCCACTCAAATTCTATACTGTGAGATTACACAGCCGAAGCAAGAAAGAAAGGGAAAACCAAATCTGGAGAAACAGTTGTTGCACAGGGTATGACCAGAACCAGTAGGGTTTACACTCCAAAACATCTAGTTGAGTCCAGTAAGCAAGCATTTGGACGACCAACCATCAGCGAAACAGGACTTGATGACCTCTGAAGGAATATACAAGCAAAGGAGTACTCAGTAATAGATAAGCTGAAAATGATGCGTTTCATAAAATCACTTTCCACGAGGATGAGTTGCCACTATAAGGGTTGAGCCACAACAAAGTGCTTCACATCACTATGCAATGCAAAGATTTATAGTGGTTGAGCCACAACAAAGTGTTTCACATCACTATGCAATGCAAAGATTATATCATCACCAAGATTCAAATTGACGGAGGGTCCAGCCTCAATATTTGTCCATTAGTTATCTCAGAACATTGGGGAAGAGCCTGCATGAGATCAAGCATGTATCAAAGGTTTCGATGGGTCCCAAAAGTCCACCATGGGGGAAATCATTTTATGTGTGCAAATGTGACCAACTTGGTTTGTCATTGATTTTTGAGTGATAGATATCCTATCATCTTACAACTTACTATTGGGAAGACCCTATATTCATGTCGCCGGAGTTGTAGCATCAACTATGCACTGGGCAATGATGTTTGAGTGGAATCATCAAGAAGTGATTATTCATGGCGATGGTAGCAACCCCATATACAGTCGACAGACCATCCCGGTGATTGGAGGAAAAAGGAAAATAGGTGGAGAAACCTACCACCACATTGAGCAGGTCAACGCCGTGGAAAAAGATAAATGGTGGGATAAAAAGATTGAAAGTATACTGAATTGGTGTGGATTTGAGCCCAGAAACGGACTAGGCAAGAACCTTCAGGGAATTACCAAACCCATCAAGCTTAAAAACATGGTATCACTTTTGGTTTAGGATATGAATACACCTAGAAGGAGTTTAATGAATGGTCGCCACCATGGCGCGGTCCCTACTATCCACTGGAGCATCTTATACCTCTCCTGGAGTAGACTTTCCAGCTAGCAGATGTCATATATGGGTTACAGGAAGAAGAAGCATTGACAACAATGAGAAATCTATTTCTGGAAGACGATTATATGGACTGCTGTGTCATTTTCGAGGAGGAAGGGAAGGAAGGCCCTTCCATACAAGTTGTGAGCCGAGGAGCACACCTGAATAATGGGTCCATCAGAACCACCAAAGCACTGAAAGCTTTGGGGTAGCAAGGCTGAACAAAGCACCATGCATTACATTTTTACTTCTTACTAGCTGATTTTCTTTTCATATTTTCTTTATTATTGAAAAGAGCCCCGATGTTCAAAACAATTAAAAAATTTAATCAAAGCTTTTTAGTTTTTTATATATCTCTCTCTAATTATTTACTTTATTTACACAACATTACTATTACTTATCTTGATGAACTGATTATTGTGAGTTGCAACGAGACAACGTAACAAACAGATATAGATTTAGAAGAGGTCATTAAATAGGTTGAGAAGTTTGAGAATAAGCCTATGTCTAACTTGGACGAAACTGAGGTCGTTAACTTGGGAGATACAGAAAATTGTCAAGGAAACACGCATCAGTATTCACTTGTAACCATCAGAAAAGAAAGATTACACGAAAATTCTAAGGGAATATGAGGACATATTCGCCTGGTCGTATGATGATATGACTGGTCTCAGTACATCCATTATAGCTCACAAACTGCAAGCAGATCCAACATGTCCGCCGGTAAAGCAAAAACTCAAATAGTTCAAACCCGATATGACTTTGAAGATCAAGGAAGAAGTTACCAAACAAGTCAAAGCCAAAGTATTCAGGGTAGTAGAGTATCCAACATGGTTAGCCAACATTTTGCTAGTGACGAAGAAAGATGGGAAGGTTAGAGTCTGTGTCGATTACCGGGATCTCAACCGGGCTAGTCCCAAAGACGACTTTCCTTTGACAAACATACAAATTCTTATTGAAAATTTTGCAAGAATAAGCTGTAGTCATTTGTTGATTGTTTTGTTCGGTATAATCAGATATGGTTGGATGAGGAAGATGCGGAGAAAACGACTTTCATCACGCCGTGGGGGATGTATTGTTACAAGATGATGCCATTTGCATTAAGCAATGCTGGTGCTACCTACATGAGGGCCATGACTACTAGTTTCCATGACATGATACACAAGGAGATCGAGGTATACGTAGAAGACATCATCATTAAATCCAAGAGAGCCACTAACCACATGGATGATCTGAGGAAGTTCTTCAATAGACTAAGAAGGTATAATCTGAAACTGAATCCCGCGAAGTGTGCGTTCAAGGTTCCTGCCGGAAAGCTAATGGGGTTCATCGTGAGTCGTCAAGGAATAGAATTGGATCCATAAAAGAATAAGGCCATTCAAGAATATCCACCACCACAGAACAAGAATGACTTGATGAGTTTCATTGGGAGGCACAACTATATCAGGTGGTTCATAGCTCAGTCCATTGTAATTTGTGAACCCATCTTTAAAATGTTTAAAAAGGAAGATACTACCAAATGGACTGATGATTGTGAGAAAGAGTTTGAAAGAATCAAGGAATACCTATCAACACTGCCAATTTTGGTTCTTCCCCAACCAGGTAGACCTTTATTGCTCTACCTTGCAGTATTAGATGGAGTATTCGATTGTATACTGAGACAACACAATAAAACAGGGAGAAAGGAGCAATCCATCTACTATATCAGCAAGAAGTTCACCTCGTATGAGGCTCGGTATTCTCTATCAGAGCACACATGTTGTGCTCTAAATTGGGTAGCTCAAAAGTTGAGGCATAATTTCTGTGCCTATACCACTTATCTCATATCAAGAATGGATCAGCTGAAGTATATCTTCCAGAAGCCCATGCCCACAGGCAAGCTCACCAAGTGGCAAATGCTTGTAAGTGAATTCGACATTGTTTACATAACTCAAAGGGCAATCAAAGGAAAAGCCTTGGCAGATCATCTCACTGAAAATCCCTAGGACGGAGGATACGAGCCTCTAAAGAAGTATTTTCCCGATGAAAATGCATCTTTTATAGGAGAGGATATTGAGAATCCTATGATGGTTGGAGAATGTTTGGAGCAGCAAATTTCAAAGGAGTTGGCATAGGGGCAGTCCAGGTATCAGAAACCAGCCAACATTATCCTGTATCTGCCAAACTTAGGTTCCCGTGCACCAACAATATGGCCAAATATGAAGCATGCATCCTAGGGCTCAAAATGGCCATTGACATGAACATTTAGGAGTTGCTAGTGATCGGGGATTCCGACTTGCTCATACATCAGGTTCAAGAAGAATGGGCAAACAAGAACTTTATGATACTTCCGTACCTGCATCATGTATAGGAGTTGAGGAAAAGGTTCAAAAAGATAGAATTCCAACATGTTACCAGGGTCCAGAATGTGTTTGCCGACGCATTGGGTACCTTATCATCTATGATTCAACATCTAGATAAGAATTTCATTGATTCCATCCCGGTAAAGATTTATGATCTCCTAGCCTATGGTGCTTATGTCGAGGAAGAAGCAGATGAAAAATCGTGGTTCTATGACATCAAGGAGTATTTGACAATAGGAGAATATCCAGAACTTGCGAACGCTACTCATAAGCACACACTTCGGAGGTTATCTAACAACTTCTTTCCAGCGGAGGAATCCTATATAGGAGGACTTCCGATTTTGGATTGCTGACAAGTGTTGAAGCAAAAGAAGAATCAGAATTATTAGAAGGGATACATGCAGGGACCTGTAGTCCACATAATAGTTTTGTCTTAGCAAAGAAGATACTTTAGGAAGGATATTTTTGAATGACTATGGAAACAGACTGCATCTAGTATGTTCGCAAATGCCATCACTGTTGTAAGCATGTGACTTTTGCCCTATATGAATTACTCCCATAAATTCAAAACAAAAAAATTTCATTCAATATTTACAATTTTGTTTTGCCGCGTTTCGGCTAATTGTTTGCATTTGTCTATGCATGTTTATTATTTTAACTAACAAAAAATACAAAAATACTTGGCATCTGCATTCAAGGTTTAATATTATTTTCTAGTGTTAATTAGAAAATTAATTTTTTTATAAAATAAAAAATTACAAAAAATATGTTTAGTTTGTACTTTTAATTTTAGCTTTATTTTTTGAGTAGTTTTACTGTTAATTTATTTTTAATTAATTGTGTTAATTATCATTTTAGGTTAATTATCTTTTAGGTTCTAGAATTTAACTTGGATTTTTAGATGATTTTGAAGAGAAGAATTTTGGAAAAATTGATTTGGAAATAGGAAAGGGGAGTATTAGAATTAAAAAGAGTCAAATTTTGGGCCAAATCATTTAAGAATTCCCCAAAGACCTATTGAATTTCCCCCTTTACCCACCTAAGTCTGGCCTAAATACCCAATACCTGGTCCATTCTGTGTTAAACCCAACGACGTCGTTTCAGTATTAAACCACGTCGTTTTATCCGTCCTCATCATTAAATGACCAAATTCACCTATGGTTGTTCATTTCATCTTATTCCAAACAAACGAACACCTAATTTCTCTATTCTCTCAATTCACCACCTCCCTCCGCCGCAGCTTCGCCATTCGAAAATCGCCTCACGGCGGCGGAGCTCCTCCAAACACCCCCAAATCGTAACCAGGCAACCTCCATCGTCCCTTCTTTCATGTCCCACCATTACTTTTCCCAAAAGATACTAGTTTGTTCCTAATTTCATATCAAATGTTAAAAATCCAAGTTTCTTCTCTTTGCCTAAAATTCTCCGGTTTAAATCTTCAGTTCATGTTAATATTTGCACGAATCCCTCAGTTCTTCAACAACGGAGGTTTGGTCATTTCCAAGACCACTCTGCCCTTCAACCATGGCCATGTTTCGGGCATGCTCTTTGAAAAGACTCACCTTTTTCTATTTTCCGCCTCATTTCTTTTTAAACTCATTATGAGGATTGTGGCACGAATTATTAGCTACGAACGAAGGTTCAACTACTATTTGGGTTACAATTCTCACCAGTGGCTCCAGCATTTGAGTTCGCTGGAGTTTTGATTTTGGGTCAGCTTTGTCATTGAGGATTTTGATGTTTTTAGCGGATTGTGGATATCTCTATGTCTTTCGGTATGTTCTGTTCTCTTCCTCCCTTTAGTTAGACATTTGTTCATCGGCTCCCTCTCCTTTTCTGTAGGAATAAATTAATTTGATAGTTAATAATGTATTGTTAATTTCAGGCCAAAGCATTTTCTGGAAAAAAAAACGAAAAAAAAACAAACCAAAAGAAGATGAAGAAAAGAAATTTGATTAATCGTGTGTGTTATTGTTGTCCTGAATTGGGCTTTTTAATTCCGTTGAATTTTGTCTATTTGGGTTGGGCTTTGGGTCTATTGTTTACTAGCCCATGGCTTGAGGGAAGTATGTCCATTAACTTGAGTTTAAAATTTGTTTTGGGCCAATTTGACCCAGCATAGGTTCAGAATTTGCTGAGTAAAATCATAGGGGTTTAAGGGTAGTTTGGGAATTAGGCCATAGGGAGTCTTGGATAACAATTTCAGAAATTTCTAGTAGGGGTCTGCTAGCAAATTTAAATTAGGACTTGGCCAACAAGTCATTAAATAAGGGACCTAAGGGGTAAATGAAAACTTGAGGGTTGCCCTAATTGGTTGCATATAAAGGCATCTTACTCTTGTCTTGCAAGGTAGACCTTAGAAGAAAAATTAGGGAAAAGAATACAGAAATGTAGACAGCTTGAAATTCTATTGTTCCATTGGTCTCCTTAGTAATTTTTGTACTTTTGAAATAATCTGAACTCATCCGATCATGTGATGGATTGAATTTTGTTTAAAGTCTAGTTGAAATCTGTTGGGTTTTCGTTCAATTGAAGTTGTTTTGTTATTCTTTCAGATTACTGAACGTAGTTTCGGGGTTGGAAGCTGATTTTGTTGGTTATTTCTGCTGCTGCCTCACACTATTGTCACCGGTGACATCTCCCCTTATGTTTCTTTCCTTTTTCCAGGCACCTTTTCTGAAACTATGGTGGGAATTTGAGTTTGTTTGTTGAGTCTCATGTAAAGGTTTATGAACCAAGTTGTTTGAATGGAATGCAGTTTTTTTTACACTGTGATGTCTCTATGTATGTCATGTTCTATTCACACATTCAATCTAATTAGCTTGGGTCTCTCATACATAGGCATTTAGTATTAGATGGTTGTTTTGAAACAGTTCTGATGTTAGAGGTTTGAAGGTACTTTAGTTGAAATTTGTAATATTAAGGACTCTAATGCTGTAGTTGATTACTGGGAATTTTTGTGCTGGCTATAGCACCAAGCGAAGTGGATGTTTATTTAGATTAATTGATTTATATGATTTATATGTCATTTCTTTTTTCGGATTTATGAAAATAGTCTAAGATGATTTAAGTTTGAATTCAGACTCGGCTAGTCCCAGGCATAAGCTTGGTTGTAGTTCATTTCCTTTTAAACATGATTATCATGTATTATATTTGCAGGCTTGTTTTGAAATTAATCTGCAAAGTGTATTGGTTGCATAATTGTGACAAATAGGAGGTTCTCTTGACTAGTTTCATTTCATGGTTTTTTTTTTCTGTTTTGGTTATATTAGCGTCAATAGTTCTGTTTCTGGAATGATCTTGATTTCAAATTGGTGTTTTGTTTTGTTGATCGAATTGAGTTTAGCTAATTGTTATATAGCAACGTACTGAACCTGCGGTGGTTCGGGCATGTGCGGAGGAGAAGTATTGATGCCCCGGTGAGGAGTTGTGAGCGTCTGGCGATTGTCGGCGTTCGGCGAGGTAGAGGGAGGCCCAAGAGGTATTGGGAAGAAGTGATTAGGCATGACATGGCTAGAATGCGGGTTTCCGAGGACATGACCTTGACAGGAATGTCTGGAGGTCTAGTATCAGGGTTGTAGGATAGGGGCTCCTAGAGTTTTTTGTACTCCTCACCCGGGGTTGGTGAGGCTTGGCAGGACTATCCATAGATGATTTGTGTTTTGGAGTGTCTCCCTTATGGTAGTTATTTATGGTAGTTACTGTATGATATTATTGCATGCTATTTTATTTATGGCTGCTATGTTTATATAATTATTTACGCTATTTCTACTTGAGTTAATAATGCTCTTTTGTTTTTGTTTTTTGTTTTTCCTTCCCTTCACTGAGCCGAGGGTCGATTGGAAACAGCCTCTGCCATTTCGGGTAGGGGTAAGGCTCGTTTACATATTACCCTCCCCATATCCCACTTTGTGGGACTATACTGGGTAGTTGTTGTTACTGTTGTTGTTGCTCCTGCAGTAATTGACGGTAGTAGAAGCCTTGTTCTTTAGTGCTCATGAACGTCCTGAAACTCGTTGCTACTATTTTGCTTTGTTCAAGTGTATTATAAACGGATCCGTGTTTGTTTGTTTAATCTGTATTTCTTTCCAAAAATTCGTTTGACTGAATGTCTTGTGAGGCCCCTGGATTTGTATTCATTAATTCTCAAAGATTAATGTTAGATGGACGTAGTAATTTGAACAAAGATCAGTGATGGGTCAATTGATTTCTTTCGCCTAGTTCAACGAAAGCTATAGTATTTGCGCCTTGTAAACAAACGCAGCTAGCTTATTCTGCTCATTCAGCTTGTAATAATAACTTAACTTGTTGGTATGCCTTTATGCTCTTTCTTGTAACAAATCAAATGTTATTGTGTATACGCTCGCATAACATGATCACAGTTCTAAAATCAACTCGGAGTACGCGTTCGCATAACTTCTGTTAAACTTTTATTAATAAATTTGTTATTAATGGACTATTAATTTAATTTAGTCCGAGGTTTGCCATCCACACTAAATCACATATGGCCCTCATATTAATTTCTTATGACTTAGATATAAAATGATTAATAATCATAGAAAAGCCTTTAGGGCTGTTTAAAACACAATCGCGATTGCATATACGTCCGCGTAACATATAATTACGATTATAAAAATAAAATCGAAGTACGCGTTCGTGCAACTTCGGCCAAACACTCTTAATAATAAGAAAGCGTTATATCTTTCATCGACTCGGGATTTGTACCAGTGACTTGGGACACCATTAATTATCTCAAGTGGCAACTATATATCTTTTAATAAAATAATCTCATTTCGATTGTCCTTTAATTGGAAAAACTCCTTAATACCCTTCCAGGGGATGGGGAAAAGGAGGCGCGACAGCTCTGGCGACTCTGCTGGGGACAAGAACCCAGAATCTCTAGTTCAGGGATCAAGAATTCGAGATTGTTTATAATTTCTGGTTGGCTGTATTTATGATTGATATTGATGTATTTTGTAAACTTTTTTGTGCTAAGTGTTATCAAGTTATCGCTTTAATATTGTTGAATTGTATATAATTGTCTTCTTACGCCACCTCTCTGAGTCTTCTAAAATGGTGGATACGCTCGCGTAGCCCACTTTTTTCTGTATAAATTATACCAAATAGAGCGAGCGTGGGCAAGCGACAAGACTGGGAAGGCTTTAGTGCTCCCGGTACGTCGCCCCCTCCTCGGCCCCACTTGTCCTCTTGGGTACCCCAAGTTTAGACCAAAACCCCAGGATTTAATACTAGCATAACACAACTTCATGTCGGAGCCCTAGTAGGTACGTTTGCTTGCATCATGTGCATTTTACCTTTGGAGACTCAACACAGGGGTTGGGTCTGTCTAGGACAAGTGTACGAAATATGAAAAATACCATCCTGATGCATCTTACTTACTACTTTTGCATTTATTTGTTTCAGACTTGCATGCTGACCTGTTTATGAATATTGGAAAAAGTTCAGAAAGGAGAAATAACAGTATAAGGGTTTAGAGAGTTAATCACATGTTTTGAAAAAAAAACAATGTCCAAATAGTGCCGAAACTCTGCCGAATATTTGAGATAAATGAAATGAAAAAAAAGAAAGAAAAAAGCTTGTTTTCAATAGTTTGTTTTATCTGCCCGAACTACGCCAATTTGATTATCACAGGGTGTGGGATAAGTAAGCAACCCCCATCGGGTCTAACTTCCCTTTCTGCAAAAATAACCCACAAAAGAACAAAAAATTTATTTTATTTGAAAATATTTAAGGTAATGCCATTCTAGTAAAAAATAGCCGAATGTCCCTAAAGGGTGCCGGAAGGCTACTTTTGCAAGAATAGCCGCCTTTGATCTTTTCTCAAGATTTTGACCGGTTAGCTCATACAGCCTTTAAATATTTGTCTTCGAGATGCTGAAAGGCCTTTTTTGCAACACTGGGTATTTATTTTTAATTTGAAAAAGGAAAGAAAAGAACAAGTGTCAACTTTGTTTTTGAGTCAAATGAGTCTTGATATTTACTTAATCACCCTAATAAATGTGCAAAATGAGCACGAGCCCAAGTTTTCCAATAACAGTTAGGAACAAGATTCATATGGAGTCTGTCAGTTGTTTTGAGTTTGTAATTTCTTTCTGTTAAAGTATGTCATTTTATTTTGTAGTTTGTATTTCTTATTAGAGTATGTGGTTGTTTGTTTTTCGAGTCTGCATTTTATCAGAGTCTGTTAGTTTTTCAATTTTGAGTCTTTGTAATCAAAGTATTTGCTTTTTATAAAAAATTGAACATTCCAAAATATTTTGTTATTTATTTTACATCTATTTTCCAAGAACTACGCTTGGTCTGATTCATGCGGGGTCATGATACGTAGGCAATCTCCGTAGGACTCGACCGTAACCAAATGAAACAGAGAAAAAGAAAAGAGATGAAGAAAAAGAGAGAAAATGAAAGGAAAAGGAGAGGATAAAACAAGAGAGAAAAGAAGAACAAAAAAGATAGAATAAGAAACCAAAAGAAAGAAACAATGGCAAAACAAGAGAGAATGAGAGAATAAAAATTTAGAGAAAGCAAAAGCAGGAATGAAAGAGAGAAGAAAGAAAGAGAAAGGAAAAAAAGAGAAAGAAAAAAGAGAGAAAGTTTGCAATTGGAAATAGGGAAAAGGCCGGGACGACGCAAGCAGTCGAGCAAATGCATAATAGAAATTGTTAACTACTTAGGTGCATTCATTTCCGAAATGTGAGGTTATCAATATGTTAAATGCCCTAATGCTGACGTGATGGTTTCATTTTGTCATATTCGTAGCAGAAAGGTTGTTGGTTTGTGGTTTTATAGTGGTATCTCTTCTCTACAACACAAAGGCAAAAGGCAATGGCAGAGAACAACATAACTGAGTTGGTTGATACCGGTGCCAGAAAACAATTGGTCGAACAGGACAATGGGTTGGTAGAAGAGGTAAAAATGTCGAGACGAGACATGGTGGGCATGTATCAGGCTTGGATGACTTGGAAAGCACCACCCGCGCCACCACCCAGTTTCTTATATGATGCTCTGACCCAAACTCTGAATGCAATGCCAGATGATCCTTCATACACTCTAGATTCACCCGCTTATCACAGCTTTCCCGACAACCCCGAGTAGCTCCATCACTCGTCTTCCAACTATCTTTTCCCAAAAGTGCCCTCCTATCACATCCACTATCCCTGACAAAAAGCACCCACTCAAAGCTCATGATGCCCGATATCACTCATCAGCGGTCACCCGCAGGGATCCCAATTCATACAAACAAGTCTTACGGGATGAGCCTAATGTTGAAAATGAAAGGTTCATAGGAAGGGAGGGCGAGATATGGCATCTAGGAGGCCGAAAATCATAATAGCCTTTAAGGGACATGCCAGAAATAGGAGATCCGGGTAGCGTTGCTTATAAAGAACTGTCTCCATCCCCCGACGTTCACTTTCCCGTGGGGTTTAAATTTCACAATTCAACTTGTATTGTGGGTTTGGAGATCCGGTATCCCACTTGAAGGTTTATTGCAATGAATTAATAATCGTCGAAAAAAAGATAACTTGATGATGGCATATTTCAGTAAGCGCCTGACTGGGGCAGCCTTGGACTATAATACTCGTCAAGATGTTGGTAACTGGCCTACATTGGGTTATATGGCTCAAGATTTTGTTCGATACTTTCAATACAAATCAAGCATTACCTCAGATCGCTCCTCCTTACCTAAAATGGAAAAGAAGGCGGAAGAAAGCTTTAGGGAGTTTGGGCTAAGATGGAGGGAGCAAGCTTCTCGAATTATTACCCCGATTGGTGAAAAAGAAATGGTTGCGCTTTTCCTACAAGCCTAAGGGCCCACCCACTTCAGTCATTTCATCCCGGCCTTGGCAAAGCCATTCAATGATGTGTTGAAAATGGGGTAGCTAGTAGAAGCGCGAATCAAGTCAGGAAAAATCATGAGTTGCTCAAAAGACATTCAGAACATCCCACTAATCATGGGTAGAAGAAAGAGACAGAGAAAAGATGATCCAATGGGCATTCCTGATCAACACTTCCAGCCTCGACATCTCACCCGTAAACATCCTTGTGCACCAGTGACCAACCCCAATACTACCTCTCTCCACAAAACTCTAAAAGTCGTACATCACTTTCCCGATACCCAACTCCACAAAATGCCTATCTAACCCCACAAGCTTACCGAAAACCCCCTGGATCTGGTTTCCGGCCCAATCAAGCATTAAAGAACGAGAGGTTGCAGAAGAGAGAAGGCTCTCACCCCTATTGGAGAATCATTTGCTAGTTTGTTCCAAAGGTTGAGGCAATTGGACATGTTGATGCCGATTCAGATAAAAATGCCAAACCCTATGTCAAAGAAGGTTGATTTTTCTCAAAGCTGTGCATATTGCTCAGATGCCCCGGGGCATGACATCGAAACATGTTGAAAATGAAGAAAGCAATTCAGAAGCATATTGATCCAGACATATTTGCCATACAAAATCCGGATGCAGCAGACACCAGCCAAAGTCCATCGCCTGTGTATAATGAGACACAAATAGTAGGTACGATTTATTTTGAAAAGGAATGTGGGAATTCTTCTGAGGGCCTCATAGGCCTACATGCTACTATGCTTTCAGTGTTGTCAATGTTTGATCCTAAGAAAAAACAAGAAAAGGGAACCAAAAAGGAATTTCTTAAGAATAATGTGAGGGAGACTTGCGAAACTACCAGAATTGTTGATGCAAAAGTCAGTGGCTTAGATGTTTAGTTGTGTGATCGGAAAGACGCTCTTTTCTTGGTTGGCCTGGGAAGAGTTTTGGTTGGTCATTTTGGTGTCATTTCTGTTTGTCCGAGTAATTTTCAGGGTTGTAATCCGGATATTGTCTTGTGACTTAAACCCTTCTATCCTTTTATTTTGTCTAGTTCCTTTAGCTGTAGTATCTCAGTGTATCTAGGTTTGTTATAGGGTTGTAGCCTAGTTTATGTGGCTTGTTATGTTTTTTAAACCCTTTCTCCGTTGTCTAATGCAATTCTTTATTTTCTGCTATTTCTAGTCATTTTTGTTTAGTTCTTTTCGTGTTGGTTCTAGTGACATGATATGCACGCATAATTCTCAGCCTGGTTTTGAAAGTCAATTTAGTCATGAAGCAATGAACAATGTTGAAGATGTAGGGACATTTGAGGGAAATAAGTAAAGGCATTATGAGATCATTTCATGCCTGAATTGTGTGAAACTGGGGTAGATACAACACAAGAAACCCTACTGAAACAAATCATGCCGTATCAGGTTGAAGCTAACGGCAAGTTTGCCCAAAATTACAGCGGTTGTTTGTGGTAATGTGAGTGATGGTGTTGTTCAATGGCGCTTTGTAGTTCACAGATGCTGAAGGCGAATGTGCGGATATGGTTGTTTAATTGTGTAGTTTACACTTGCATGTTTTGGAGATAGGAATGACGAAGACATTTTATTCTACTATCTAAACACTTTATCCTTTGTTACCCATTTGAGCCTTATTTATTTTCTTTCATACCCCTCTTTTGGAATCAGTAGCAAAGATCAGAAACACAAGCGTGAAAGATAAGCAAAAGAAAAAGAGAAAAGAAAAAGAATGAAAAGAGAGAGGAAAAAAGAATGAGAGTATAAAAAAGAGAAGAAAAAGAAAATAAATAACAAAGAGAGAAAAGGAAGAAAGAAAAGAAAAGAAGAGAAAAAGGAAGAAAAAGAAAAGAAAATCACAACAACAAAGTGATTTCGATGACATGAATTGCGTTCGACCTGATTCCTTTTAAGGATAGTAGCACGGTTTGGTCTCATCAAAATAAAAATTCAAAAGTCCCCAAGCAAGAAACTAGGTCAAAAGTTGTGGTAGCTCTAAAAGATCTGATTCAAAAAGTTGTAAGTTTGAACCCATTTGAATTGTTTCGAGCCTTTAATACCCTTTTATTTCTAACCATATCCAAAAGCCCACATTACGCTCTAAAGAAAGACCTTCCGATCAGTCTTTGAGAGATGTGAAGTCACGCGAATAGAGGTGAATCATATCAGGGGTAACACTCCGGTCTAAACAAGGGAAATGAAGAATGAGAGAGACTTATTGATGAAAACCCTCATGGGTACCGCAAGGCAATGAAGGCTGAGCGAAATAAAAAATGAGAGAGTCTTATTAGTAAAAACCTTCACGGGCACCATAAGGCGATGGCGAGTTGAACATCATACTTGCTTGATAGAATAGGCCACATGTGCATGTCATGGTCATTAGAGTTGGTATCCACATCTGATAGGTTTTTACTTTGTAGTTTTTTTGTTAGGAATCGTCTTTATCCATTGCCTTTACTCTATTCCTTTTGTCTTTTTTAATTCCTCCTCCTGAGTCTTTTTTGGTCAGAACAAGTGAGAGAGCAATTATAAATTTTCCACCAGCTTTCTAATTGCACAAGGGAAGATCTAGATACTACAAGACAACATCTCCATACTGCACTGCTGAAATATTGCCACCTTTATTTTAAATTCTGCACCGGCTGAAATATCGCCACTTCTTATCCCGCATGGCTGAAATATCGCCGCTTTATTTCTCTTGCATGGCTGAAATATTGCCGCTCTATTTCTCTTGCATGGCTGAAATATAGCCACCTTTCATTTACGTCTTGCATCGGCTGAAAGATCGCTACCTTCTGCATCTCATGGGCTGAAAGATCGCCAAATTATCCAAAGGCGTCATTGTTCGGAGGCACAATTTTTATAGCCCGAGAATGCCATGCAATGGCCTGAGGACTCATGTTGTATCTTTGCATATCATTATTAAAATGCATCATAGTTCTGAGGCATAATTTCCATGGACCAAGAATATTATTTCATAGCATGCGAGTCCTTTATGATACTCTTCATGGCCCAGAACAACATGGTTTGAGGATGTCATCCTAACCGTCCAAAAACAACATACATGGTCCAACGGGAACTTCTGTCACGTTTGAATTTATGCACAATATGTGTTTGTATTATTCATTTGCAGGTACACCAGCTAGCAACGGCCGTCTCAGCAGGAGCGATCCTGCTTCGATTCTTGCAGCCAATTAGACTTCGACCATCATTCTTATCACAAACACCGTGTCCATTCTTCGCAAAATCTCCATAGGCATATTTCGTCTATGGATGTTGAACAACATATGGACCGATTCCTATAAAACCAAGGATATGTAGGAATCTCAGGAGCCAGAGCTCGATCAAAATTCCTAACAAGTCGTCTCTTTCGGTCAGAATTGGTCATCCTATGTTTACCCAATAACTCTTTCATCCTTCCCGAGTAAAGAGGGAAAATTGTTGATACAAAAATTTTCCCTAGGTAATTATTATAGTCAAAATACTTTCAAAATGATATACATACATATATATACATACATATATATACATACATATATATATATATATATATATATATATATATATATATATATATATATATATATATATATATATATATATATATATATATATATATATATATATATATATATATATATATATATATATATATATATATATATATATCCATATGTAAGCATACTCAAGTGTTTTGGTATTTTTTTCCCAAACTTTTAAGGACTTTCAAAATCAATCTATTGTCCATTTTAGCAATACAAACCCCAATAATTATTCCCCAAAATTAAGGTGATTTCTACATATATTTACGAATTCTTTTGATATTTTTAATGCTAAATTGCATATAATTACAATTATAGCCTGTTTTTACAACTAATAATATTGTATAATTGTAAAATTAGTTTCAGTATTTTTTTAATTAGTATTTGTGCATTATCAACTGGTTTAGTACTTTTAATTTTCTTTTAAAATTGTTTCCACTATTTTTATAAAATTAAATAGGAAAATGGCTATTTAATGTATAGGCAAAATGGCTTTCAATTGTAGCCCAAAATTCGACCCCGATTCCCCAACCCAATTTTAATTGAAACCCGAACCACACCGTTTTTTTACCATACCCAAACTCGGAACCCCACCTACCCTTCTCATCCTGGCCATTGATCTCTAAGATCAATGGCCCTCATTGCCCCTTGGCTTTTTTAATTCTGAACGACCTCCTAACCCTAATCATTTTCACTTATATCTGCCCTTGAATTCCCTCCTCTCTCAGTTCTCTCTCAATCCACATAAAACCCTAGCCTCCTTCAACCATATCCACCATTAAACTCACCTGAGTCCTTGGCTCCTCAGGCCACGGACAGCCTATACTCACCTCTTCCGTCTCTTGTATGCTTGATGCTTAATGGTTCGAGGCTAGACCTCAAAGTTCTTAACTAAGACCATCACCAATTCAAAGATTCTGGCCATCTCCGGCCTTGCTCCAGTGGCTTTGGTCTTCTGAGCCTGTTTCTAACCTCATCCGACTTAGATCGGACTTTTCCAAGCCTTTCTCATTTAGGGTTCTTCTGAAATCCGAATTACTCGAGGTTCTTTCTGATTACTTTTTTAGATCAAGTATACGTTTGTGCTTTGCTTAAGTTTCTTAAATGTTTTCCCCGATTTTTCTTTCAAAAAATTACTTCTTTTCGGTTAGGGTTTCTGAAAAGGCTTTTAAAATGCTAATGAAAAGGCTTTTCTTGGTGTGAATCGATCCATGGTATGTTCTTATTTTCTCTTTTCTGACTCGCGTGCTTTTTCATGTGTTCTTTTGTTTACCGTATTATTTGGATTTTTTTATTGTGCTCCGTTCTTTCTTCTGTTGGTTTCAATATCATGCTCTCACATGTATATCTTATGTGTTCCTTCACTTTATTTTTTTACTGAGTTTTAATCCTTTGATTGCCTTTACCGGACTTTGTCTGTGTTCTTTCTAAATATGTTTCATCGATTGTTTTCTTAAGTTTACGCTACCTCTTTTTCTCCTAAACTTATTAAGTTCTAAGCTTTTTTTGGAAACTTGTTGCCCGTACTTCAAATCACTTTCTACATTCTATATGCTCTGAACCTGGTATTGTGTTTGTTTTTTTTCTCGTGAGACTCTGAAAGAGGTCTCTAAGTCTTGTTTCAATGGCTTGCCTTCTCATCTCTATATCATATTTGAGTAAAATTCCTAGGATTTGGGGGTTTCTTTGGCGAGTCTAATTTAGGATTTAGGAGTAAAACTCATAGCATCAATCCTAATGTGTTTACTTACAAGCTTTTATATCTATGCCTACTTTACTGCTTTGTAGAGTTCAACTTCTATTGTATTATGCTTATGTCCTGCTATTTGTTATTACAATGAATCCCTATTTCACATAGCCCTTTATGTGTTTGAGTTGTGGTTTAAGACATGACAATACACAAAGTTATTATCTATGGATTATAGCTTGATCCTTTGGATCCTAGGCTCTTTCAATTTCCCATAGCCCATTCTCATATGTGTGTTGAGTTAAGGTATGGCCTGGAGAATCCAAATTGCTGCCCAGGGTTGAACGTGACCTTCAGTATGTCCTAACTCTTTAATTTTTAGTTGACACGCTGGTGAGGGGTGTGCCAGCGTTCCAATTGCTGGGCATGACCACCAGCCTAACTTGGGCATTCCCTAATTCACCTCTATTGCACTTACGCGTACTCTTAGACTTTAATTTTTTCCCCCTCCTATAAGCCTTGCCTTGGGACCTTAAGTTCCCTCTGAACTTGGACATTTGAGGGCTGGCTTTTCCACACTACACTATAATTAAAATTCTGCAATAATATTCGGGGTTAAGAATTGCATGGAGTTCTTGAAACTCCTTGGAACATTAACACATCTCAAATAAGAGAAGGCTTTAGAAATCTGATCTTTGGAAGTTGGTTTGTTACACATGTCAGACTAGGAGTCTGAATTAGGCTCTCTTTGGTTGGAATTTTTATTTCGAATGTAATTTTACTTTTTTTTTTCTTGATTAATTTTGGTTTGTATAAATTTTTTAATAAACCACTAGGGTATTAGCAAAAAGGGGGGGGGGGGGGGGTCAAACATGCATACAAAAAGGGGTAGACATCATGCCTACGGGGAATTACTATCTCTGAAGCTTCGATAATTTCTTAAATTCTGCAACTTATCTAGACATCATGCCTATAGGGAATTACTATGTCTGAAACTCTGATAATTTCTTAAATTTTGTGTTCCATCTAGACATCATGCGTTTAGGTATTACTATTTCTAAAATTTTGAATTTTATAAATCACTAATACTCTGCATTCTCATATAAATACTATGTCCATAAGCTTTTGTGCATTCTCACATAGATACCATGTTTATAGGATATTCTTCACTCTCACATAGATATACTATGTTCATAGGGTTTTCTGCAATTTCATAATAGATACTGTGGCTGTAAGTCGCTTCTAAAACTCTGCATTTTCACATAGACACCATGCCTATAGGACATCTGTATTCTGCATCCGTCATTAGGCAAACCTATTATAGGATTTAACTAACTAACCAATTGCATATAGAAAACCTATCTATAGGATTTCTGCATAAGCGATAATAGCATTTAAAATCAGTAGCACCTAGAAAGCATGTCTATAGGGGCTGTTAACTAAACTTGAATACCCAGCTCATCTAAAATCAGTAGCAGTAATGTCTAAGCACCTGCAAAATATATACCTTCGTACTGACCATTCTTTTCTGAAATTAATAGATATCATGCCCATAAGTTCTGTTTAATACGTAGGCAAGCCTTAAGGTAAAATCTATTACTGCATCGGTCTTTAATAATTACAACCAGCAGGCAGGCCTAATTTCGACTTCTTCTCTGAAAATATGTGATAAATAAGCAAGCCTTGATGCTTAAGTTTAATTCAGACCTAATCAGTACATGTAAGACATGCTAAACCATATGTCTTTTTTTCTGATTTGAGGAGGTTTATTTGAGCCCGTAACTGTTTTGTGTTCCCATAATGGTCTTATCTCCTTTTGTTTGTCGCTTTAAACTTTTAACCATTTAAAACTCCGAAAAGCCCAAAACTCCCTCCTCTTTTAGGATTAGTAGTCCCAAACGCCTCCGGGACTGACGGGATCGGGATGGGTAGTAGCGTGCAATAAGCCACGATACTATTCCGCACTTTTATACCTTAACGGGGTGGGAAGGGTAGAATATGGATATGATGACCGGTGTGCTAATATCAAGTGCGACCCCTCTTGTGAGGAGTGATTGCTGGATATTGCATTGATGTGATCCATATTAATCGTAAACCTAGGAACCCTCTCCCTTTATTTGCTTTCATCTTTTTTTTGTAAAACTCTTTACTAAAATGCTGCCCTCTCTACTTCATTTCACAAGTTTCAACTTATTTGCAATGTTATATGCAAGTCCTTATATGAGACTTAATTGCTTACGCATCTATAAAGTCACAATTGTAACATGCCCAGGAACCACACTTGTGGATATTGAGGGGTGCCTAACACCTTCCCCTCGAGATAATTTCTAGCCCTTACCTTAATCTCTAGTTTCTTAATCTAAAACCCCCTCTTGAGTGTCCTAATACACTTAATCATTAGGTGGAAACTCTTCAATTCTAAAACCCAATTCCCAAAAGGGAACAGTTGTCCTCCCAAATGTCAAAAGCCCAATTTTGACTCTAGAAAAAAGGGACATGACATCAGCAAGGTCCGCATGATATAGACTGCTGCCGCAGAGAGGCTTATATGGCCGCACTAGTTTTGGTGCGGTTCACGGTGAAGAACACTTCATTGGTGCGATTTCGAGAGGCTATATCTTTTGATCCATAAAAAAAATTTGAGATGAGTCAAAACTGAAAGGTGTAGTCCTTCATGTCTAGTTTTACAAAACATATTAGAATCGGCATTTGGATATCTGTAGAGAATGTTATGGCCAAAATACTAATGCCTATTACTGCAGAACACAGGGAGCCTGTGCGACCGCGGTTGATTTTGTATGGTCCGTACAGGGCATCTAAGGAGTATATTCAGACATGAGTTTTAGATATTTTTCAATTTATAAGACCCCAAAAATAGAAGAGGCGATTTTTCAAGCAACCTTTCTTCTCCAAATCGATTGTAAGTCGTTTTTAACTAGTTTTCTTCAGTCATTAACATCTTTTAATATGATTTTAACTTCAAATCAATGATTTTCATGTAGGAAATCAGGTGTTTTGGGTAGAACCTAGGTTTTTCAAAAATTAGGGATTTGAATCTCAATTTGAGGTCCGATTTCAGAAAAAATTATATATTTGTGTTCGTGGCGGAATGGGTAATCGGGTTTTGGTTCGAACCTCGGGTTTCAACCATGTGGTCCCATGGACAATTTTGAATTTTTGGATAAAACTTAGCAAAATCCATTTTCATCCATTTAAATTGATTCATTTAGCATTTATTAATATAATTAAGTAACTTGTGGCTAGATATGGGCAAATTGGTTGTGGAAACAAAAGGTAAAGCGATAGTTAAGGCTAGAATTGCGTTCGTAACATCGAGGTAGGTGTTTGGCCTAACCTTCGATTGAGGGATTAGGAGTTGAGTCCTATTTTCTTTGTGGTAATTGTTGAGTACGACGTATAAGCATAGTGACGAGAATATATACGGTTATGTCTAGCATGACGATTATGTCCTTAGATTGATTCCTTAGATTGTAAATATCATGATTTTTGTATTTTCATGCCTCAGTGATGATTTCTATTTGTTGTGAAATGTTTGTTGGAAGGAATTGTGAACTTTGAACATCGAGGAGCATTGGCTCAAGTTATATTATGAATTGTGAAAGTATATAAGATGATTTAACCCTTTGGAACATTGGCTCAAGTGGTAAAGTGAGTTATGAAATAAAAGTGAAAGAAAGAGAAAGAGTTATTAAATTGTTCCCTTGTCGGGATATTGTTGCTTTCTTGGTTATCTCCCTTGCTGGGAATTAATTATTTAATTTTTTTCCCTTTCCGTAATTTAATTGATAATTTGACGTTCCCTTGTCAGGATTTCTATTATTTCTTTGTTTATTCCCTTTCCCCTTTGCTTGCGATTGTTGTTTGGGTAATAAAGAGAGGTAAAGCACGAAGGGTGATGCCGTGCATTATTTGTCTTGTGAGGAAAGAGAGCAAAAGCACCAAGGGTTATTTTGTGCCGCATGATATACCATTCCATGCCTATATATTGTTTTCATGATGAGGAAGGACAGTATAGCACGAAGGGTGATGTCGTGCCACACGATGTACCATTCCATACATATTATATTAATTTCATGGTGAGGAAAGAGAGTAAAGCACAAAGGGTGATGCCGTTTCGCACGATGTACCATTCCGTGCCTATTGTACTGATTTTTATGGTGAGGACGAGAGTAAAAGTATGAAGGGTGATGCCGTGCACTTGTCTTTTATTTTCCCTAATTCTTTCAGATAATTGAGTTATGTTATCCTTTATGTTTAGTTACTGATTTTCTGTTGTTACATGATTTTATTTGGAGATTACAGATTCCCTTGCCCTATTTGCCTTATGATTGTTATTTGGGTGAGGAATAGCGTAAAGCACAAAGGATAATGCCATGTTTTATTTTGGTGAAAGAGAGTAAAATCATGAAGGGTGATGTCGTGCACTTGTCTTTGATTTCCTAACTCTTATTGAAAACTATGTTATTCTCTAACTAAATTGTTGGTTTCCTGTTGATACTTGTCGTACCTCGCAGCATGACCCCCCTTCCTATTTTCAATTGAACTATGGTGATCCTCATATTTATATGTTGCTCTTCTGATACTGTTCGATGTTTCCCCACAGCATTCCCCCCCCCCCCACATTTTATTGTATATGAGTGTCTCTTTCTATACTTCTTTACTGCTCTATATAGTTAAATTGCACGGGTTTATTTGGTATTATGATCCTAGCCTTGTCACTACTTCCCCGAGGTTAGGCTAGCACTTACCGGCACATGGGGTCAGTTGTGCTGATACTACACTGTAGACTCTTTTGTGCAGACCCGCTGTTGTAGACTTCGGATCCTTGTAGGAGTGCTGATTTTTGCTCATCAAGCGACCCAAGGAAGACATGCAGGAGTCCATGGGCCGTGGCGTCTCCCTCTATCTCTATTCCATGTTATATTTTCTTTTGTTCGGAAAAAGTGTATTGTATTTCTTCAAACCTTATATGTAGTAATTCTTAGACAGTCTGTGACTTTGTTGTTAGGATTTATGCCCGTCACTAGGGGGGAGGGTGAATAGTGCGGCACGAGAATATTGATAAATATTGCGGAATTAAAATTGCAGGAATAAAATAAATTCGGTAATTAAAATAGTAATGAAAGAACACACCAAATTTATCCTGGTCACCACAACCTGTGGTTAGTCTAGTCCCTGAGAGACTCTCTCGAGATTCCACTAACTTCGTCAAGCTTACGGGTGCCTAACAAACCGTTACACTTGCTCGTAGATGTGCACTCTACAAGACTTAAACTTGCTCGAGGATACCGCACCTCAAGACTTCAACCACTAAGACTTAGGGTACTTAGCAAACCCGACAATCAATGAGAAGATATGTTCTTCTCAAACACCTTTCTCTTTTACAACAAGCACTCTCTCAAAAGAGTAGATAAAGAGATACAAATATAGCTCTATGAACAACTCAAAGTTGTCTCTCAAATGGCTCAACAAAAGCTCTAAAATGATGCTCAAATAATGTCAATATGTATATCAATATTGGGAGGTGTTGTGTGTTGAAATCAGCTCAAAAGACCTTTATTTATAGGGGTTAAAAGGTGTATGTCTGTTGCTTAATTGACAATCAATTATGCTGATTTTATGCTTACATAATCGATTATATGATCTGCATAATCGATTATCTTCTCAACGTTCATAAATCGGAACGTTGGGAAGGCTACTGACAGTAAATAATCGATTTTATGAGTTAAATAATCGATTATTTACCCTTGCGAAATTTCCAGCAAAGCTGGAATATACCAGAGTATACCAGAATCAAAGCTGGAGTATACCAAATATACCAGAGTATACCAGAATCGAAAACTTACTTCAAAAACCATTTTGGTTAAAATGAAAACGTTAAATCATTTTGTTTGAAGTATATTAAAAATGTTTATGATATATATGATTTAATAAAATGATTTTATGCATATTAATGATGACCTGTGTAATATACCAGAATATACCAGAATTGAAAACTTACTTCAAAAACCATTTTGGTTAAAATGAAAACGTTAAAATCATTTTGTTTGAAGTATTTAAAATATGTTTATGATAAATATGATTTGATAAAATGATTTTATGCACATTTATGATGACCTATGTTGACCCAAAAGACGAGATAACTTTAAACGTTGCTCTTACATTTGTTCTACCTAACGACCTACGCCTTGGGTCTTTGGTCTTGAACTTTTGAACTCGTCTTTGGCTTGTCTATGCAATTCCGTCATCAATATGCTTCTTGGCATTCACTCTTGATTGTTTGTCATATAATAACGTTGTTTGACACTTGACTTTATTGTTTGTCATTCATCAAAACCTATACCTGAAAATCATGCTAATACAACCAAAGCGTACATATCATAGATAGAATGATTTTCTACAATTTCCCCCTTTTTGATAATGACAAATAACAGGAGATATGCATATCGGATTCCCCCTAAATTCATGCTATATCTCAACATACAATTCATGTAAACAATTTAATATAATTCCCCCTTAGAATATTCCCCCTCAAGTAAAGCATACTAGAAGGTGAAGACATTCCCCATTATTCGATGCATATCGCCTAAATTCTTCCCCTTTTGGCATTAGCAAAAAGAGTATACAAAAGCTACCTTCCCTTATAGACACTTCCCCGTTTGGGAATACCAACTATTAGTGTCAAGGATAAAGTAGGAAGTATAATGAGGAATATGCATTGACGATACCAATTGTTAGATTAAAAAAATCATATCGACATAGAATAAAACCAAAAGTTAGTAAAAACATACCAACCATAATAACGGTCATTTTTCGCAAATATACCAACTGTTATTTAAACTAAAAATATTCATCAAAACATGAATCAATCATTTAAAATAATTGATACCACTTGTTGTTCAAAATAAAAGTTATCAAAACATGAATCAATAAAAATAATAAATATCAATTGTTAGCACATATCAACTATTACGTTTTTATCAAACATACGATAACTAACCGAAATTCCCCCTTGATGCAATAAGGTTTCATGCTTGGTGCATCAACTACGATTTTATAGTCTTCAAGCACACCTGCAAACGTACCTAAAAATAGGTTTTCGGTACCCAACTTCTTTTGGGTCCTTGGGGATTGGGCAAATAATAATCATAATCATAATATGAATCTCTATGTTTAGCAAAACATACGGATGCAATATGTCCTACCCGGTCACAATAATGGCATATAACGTTCGGGTTGTGCATATGTCTTGGTTGAGCAAAATGCGTTCTAGGTGATCTAAAGTTGTTATTCCTAGAAGCGTTGAAATTCCTAGAGTCATTTTTAGGGGATCTAAAATTATTCATTCTAGACTCATTAATAAAATTCCTAGAATTGTGTCTAGGTGGTTTAACCTCATTTCTATCATCCTTTTTAATTACTTCACTTGTTTTAGAATCATTTACAATACATTTTTCTAGTGTATTTCTAAGTTCTACGTTCTCTATTTTCAAAGAGCTACAAGAAGAACAATTTGAACTTTGAACAATTAAAGAGGCTTCATTCATCTCCTTGATTTTATTTTTGAGATCGACATTGTCATTTTCCAATAATCTATTTTCTTCAAAAAAAAATTAACTTTATTTTTAAGAACAGTATTGTCATTTTCTAAAAGATCATTTTCTTCTTTTAGTTTTTCATTGTCACAAGTCAATTTTTCAAAATCTTTTTCTTTTAAAAAAAGTTGTTTTTCAAAAACTTTTTCTTGCAAAGAAAGTGTTTTCTCAAAATCTTTTTCTTGCAAAGAAAGTGTTTTCTTCAATTCTTTTATGGTTTTGGAAGCTTTAACAAATTCACCATATAATTCATCATAGGCATTTTGTATTTCTTCAAACGAGTAAGAGTTTGAAATACTTACCTCTTTTTCTTCGTTGACCATGAGGCATAATGCGGCAGTTTCATCGCCCGAGCTGTTCGAATCCCATGTCACGCGCCTATGGTGTTTCTTCTTTTTCTTGTCCTTGGGTTTTGGATAATGTGTTTTGGTGTGGCCAAGTTTTCCACAATTTTGGCATGAAGGACTTGGTTCTTCCTTCTTTATTTCCTACTTCATAAACTTATAAAACTTTTCAATTATATCATTGGACATAATATCATCATCGCTTTCCGAATCACTTACCTCTACTCTTTTAGAAGATGAGGCTTTGAAGGCAAGACTCGAACTTTTACTTCTAGGATAGGGATTAAGAATTGTGCTTTCATAAGTTTCGAGGTTACCTCGTAGTCCATCAATTGTGACGTCCGTGATTCCTATAGACTCTTGGATGGCATTGGCTTTGGATCGCCATTCGGGAGTGAGACTCTGCAAGATTTTTTGAACTAGATCTTTGTTCGAATATACTTTTCCGAGAGCATGGAGATCATTGATGATCATTGAGAACCGTTCAAACATACTATCGATGCTTTCATTTTCCCTCATTCTAAAGAGTTCATATTCATGTGTTAGAAAATTAACTTTAGATTCTCGGACTTGAGGTGTACCATCATAAGTGATCTCGAGTTTATCCCACATTTCCTTTGCGGTTGTGCAACAAGAGATTTTTCGATTGTCATCCGGATTCACCGCACAATATAATAAATTGACGGCCTTTGCGTTATTTTCAACTTTCTTGATGTCCTCGTCATCATATTCATCTTCCTCTTTTGTTGGCATTTGTTCACCGTTCTTAATGATTTGCCACAAGCGAAAGTTGTTTGATTGGATGAAGATTCCCATCCGCTCTTTCCAATATGTGTAATTTGTTTCATCAAATAGTGGAGGCCTATTGGTGGAATGTCCTTCGCTCATCATTCCTGCGTTTAATATAAAAAAATATATGCCGTTCTCTCAACCGGTTAAGACTTTCAGAGAGTTAGGCTCTGATACCAATTGATAGGATTTATGCCCGTCACTAGAGGGGGGTGAATAGTGCGGCACGAGAATATTGACAAATATTGCGGAATTAAAATTGCAGGAATAAAATAAATTCGGTAATTAAAATAGTAAGGAAAGAACACACCGAATTTATCCTGGTTCACCACAACCTGTGGTTAGTCCAGTCCCCGAGAGACTCTCTCGAGATTCCACTAACTTCGTCAAGCTTACGGGTGCCTAACAAACCGTTACACTTGCTCGTAGATGTGCACTCTACAAGACTTCAACTTGCTCGAGGATACCGCACCTCAAGACTTCAACCACTAAGACTTAGGGTACTTAGCAAACCCGACAATCAATGAGAAGATATGTTCTTCTCAAACACCTTTCTCTTTTACAACAAGCACTCTCTCAAAAGAGTAGATAAAGAGATACAAATATAGCTCTATGAACAACTCAAACTTGTCTCTCAAATGGCTCAACAAAAGCTCTAAAATGATGCTCAAATAATGTCAATATGTATATCAATATTGGGAGGTGTTGAGTTAAAAATCAGCTCAAAAGACCTTTATTTATAGGGGTTAAAAGGTGTGTGTCCGTTGCTTAATTGACAATCAATTATGCTAATTTTATGCTTACATAATCGATTATATGATCTGCATAATCGATTATCTTCTCAACGTTCATAAATCGGAACGTTGGGAAGGCTACTGACAGTAAATAATCGATTTTGTGAGTTAAATAATCGATTATTTACCCTTGCGAAATTTCCAGCAAAGCTGGAATATATCAGAGTATACCAGAATCAAAGCTGGAGTATACGAATATATACCAGAGTATACCAGAATCGAAAACTTACTTCAAAAACCATTTTGGTTAAAATGAAAACGTTAAAATCATTTTGTTTGAAGTATATTAAAAATGTTTATGGTATATATGATTTAATAAAATGATTTTATGCATATTAATGATGACCTGTGTAATATACCAGAATATACCAGAATTGAAAACTTACTTCAAAAACCATTTTGGTTAAAATGAAAACGTTAAAATCATTTTGTTTGAAGTATTTAAAATATGTTTATGATAAATATGATTTGATAAAATGATTTTATGCACATTTATGATGACCTATGTTGACCTAAAAGACGAGATAACTTTAAACGTTGCTCTTACATTTGTTCTACCTAACGACCTACGCCTTGGGTCTTTGGTCTTGAACTTTTGAACTCGTCTTTGGCTTGTCTATGCAATTCCGTCATCAATATGCTTCTTGGCATTCACTCTTGATTGTTTGTCATATAATAACATTGTTTGACACTTGACTTTATTGTTTGTCATTCATCAAAACCTATACCTGAAAATCATGCTAATACAACCAAAGCGCACATATCATAGATAGAATGATTTTCTACATTTGTGACACCAGGTTTTGGGTATTTGAGGTTTTAATAAAATTTTTAATAGACGTAGCCTTAAGATATATATAATTGTTGACTTTCACTTTTTATATAAAATTCTTGTTATCATATTATTGCCTATGTTTGGCAAAAAGAAGAAATATGTAAGGGTAGAAAGTTGTTTAAGGTTTGAATTGCCTAGCTGCCATTAGTTGGTGCCATCACAACTCCCGAGTGTGAGAAATTTGGGTCATGACATAAATATAGTTGAATGATTGGATCACTACTGTATCTGACAGCAAGTCGACCAGACATTATGTTCAGTGTATGCAATTGTGCCAGGTTTCAGTCAGCTCCCGAGGAGTCACATTTTGACTGTTGTAAAGAGAATCATTCGATATCTCATTGGAATTGTATCTCATGGATTATGGTATCCTCCCTCTAACTCTTTTAAATTAGAAGGCTTTTCAGATGTTGACCTTGTAGGTAATAAAGAGGATAGAAAAAGCACAAGTGGTACATGTCAATTACAAGGAAAGGCATTAATATCTTCTAATTGTAAAAAGCAAGCATCAGTCGCATTGTCACACTGCAGAAGCTGAATACATTGCTATTGGAAAATGCTGCGCACAACTACTATGGATGTCTTATCATTTGGGTGACTATGAACTTTCATTTAAGCAAATACAAATTTTTGTGACAACTCTAGTGCTATTTGTCTTTCAAAAAATCCTGTGCATCATATTGATATTAAGCACCATTTTATTAGAAATTATAATCTTAAAAGAGACATAAAAATATCTTTTGTTGGAACTTCTGCTCAACTAGCTGATATATTTACTAAGCCGTTATTAGAAGAGAGATTTTGTGCTTTAAGAAATTTACTTGGTATTATATTCACTTCTAATAACTCTTAGGACCTATGTGCTCAGTTAATTTTATTTGCTATAATTGTCCTTTACCCATGCTTTAGTTACGCCTCTGTTTATTCCTCTCCTTTCTCTTCTTTCTCATCAGTTTGCAGTTCGAAGTTGGAAAGTCAATCATCACGACCCCTCAACTGACAACTTTTCCTTTCATATACTCAACCGTCAAAACCCTCTTCTTAAGGCAGAAAACCCCTTTAAACACTCTCATCTTCATCTCTTCTCCAACAGTTCCAAATTAAGACCCTTCGCTACAATGGCAAAACACTCCAAAAATCCCTCTGCTTCCACCAGAAAGAGCACCCGTTCCCAAGCAAAACCCCCTTCTGTGCCCCCTGAACAAGTAGACCTAGGGTCTGATCAAACTGAAGGTTTCGTCTCATCTCAGCAAGATTTTTTTGAACACTTACAACTTTTCGGAGAAAAGGCTTTAGGAAAGCGACCCATGGAAGAGCCCCCTATTTCGTCCACCCCTAAGAAATCAAAGGCTGACTCCTCTGCCTCTCCATAGTCTGACCTAAATTTCAGGGATTCCCCAAATAGGGATCATTTTATTGCTCTGAAAGACAAACCCATTGCTCATGGAATGGTTGTCGATCTTGATGATATGGAAGTCCTTAATTGTAAGGTCAAAGAACTTTTCGTTTATCAAGTCTGGGAAAAGTTCTTCTCTATTCCTCTGCCTAAGGTATATGAACCCCTCGTAAAAATGTTTAATTCAAATATTCGTTCTACTAAACCTGATAGCTCGGAATCTTTTGTGCTAGGTAAGCGCTTTGTTCTGGATTGTGCCCTGTTTGACTCATTTTTTAAGCGTCATTGTTTTGGTTTTCCCACTCTGTTTTAAAACATCTACCTGATGACTTCGAATTTTCTTTTAACCAAGCCAAACAGTGTATTGCTGAGTGCCCCTCTGAACCCCTTCCAAACAAGTTAGGTCCCAGTGATGTAAGTTTTGATATTCGGGTTGTTGCCCGCATTATGGAAACCATCTTACCTCCCCGTACTGGTTCCCTCTCAACCTTCTCTCAAAGAGATACATTCTTTGTCTATTGCCTTGTAACCAAACTCAAGATCAAGCTTTCCTCCAGGTTATCAATTTCATAATCGAGACTGCTGAAGATCCCACCAGTTAACCATATGGCATGGCAATCACTCATATTCTGGAAGCCCATATAATTTCCCTGTCCAACCACTTACCTTCTCTGTTTAATGCTATCTATTATGTTTAGTTCTCGTCCTATTCCCTCTTTACAGATGACAAAAAGGGGGAGAAAGCATATATATTTGTACAGGTACAATGAAGAGGTTGACTTGGTCAAAGGCTAGTCGACTGCATTCATTGAGGGGGGAGTATCCTGGACCAGTCAACTGCATACATTGAGGGGGAGTAAGACACACGGAAGTCGATTGGTGTTTGCCTTTTTATATTATTATTTTATTTAGCCATCATCAAAAAAGCGAAGATTGCTAGATCTATTATTAATAATGCAAATAATTTATGTGCAGAAAATCAATTACAATAAGTCAAGAAGATGCCACAAGACTTCTAGAGCCAATCCTGATGAATAAGGGGAGAAATCAATTAGACAAGTTACCATACCATCAGGAAATCTGGTCAATTAAGGAAATGACTTGCAATCTGGAAGGAAACCAATCAGCAAAGAGTAACGACTAGTTGTGATGGAGAGAATCTAGGAAGCATTATGTTAAGGCACAAATCAGGGGCAGCATCCCGAAAGATCGAAAGTTATGAGAAGAATTGTATGCGACTAATTTTGGAAGAACCAACAATTAAGGAGCAAGTCTTCACTCATATCTCTGCTGAAGGAAGGAAATCAAGGAGAAGCAATGGCTATGTATCATAATTTTGGAAAGAATCAATTTCTTTCCAAGATCAAATCTATTGGGTTGTCAAGCCTCTACTATCCATCAAAGTATTAAATACCCTACCTAAACCTCTAGTCTGACATATTGATCGAACCAAAATCACTCTCTTTATTATACTGAAAACAAACATTGTATTTAACTAAGATCTATTGTTTAACTAGTCAGGAAAAGAAAGAGAGCATAACACTGGTGAGGCATTGTATCAAAAACGAGTGCTAGAGAGACTGTGTGCAAATTCACTACAACTGTACTCGGGGAAACACATTTACTAAAAGAGAACTCCGTTGTAACCCAATGGGACTGGACTATGATTCACATTGAATCCGAACCAGTATAAATTCTATGTTCTTTAATTCCTGCAATTACTTTCTGCAATTTACGTCCGTTTACTATGTCCATTGAATTATCATATCTACTCGACTACTCAATAAATTACTCCACTTGTAAGCTATTATGTTTAAGTATTTACAATTCAACCCCCCTCCTTGTACTTCAAGTTTATCACTTTGGTGGATAGAGGAACATAGACTACACTTAGGGTGGTCAAATGGGTTAGTTAGGCTAATTTTAGGCGGGTCTAAATAGGCTGAGTTAATAAATAGGTGGGTCAATGATTCCCCCAAATGTTATTAGGTTTCAGATGAGTTGCGTCAAGATGGGTTAAAATATGGGTCGTAGCCCAATCCGCCCAATTCGTACCAAGTTTTAATTAATGTGTGTTGTTTTCTTATGGAATGTGTAATTATCAAATAAGAATTTTTTTCCTTTTGTCATGGTCATATATAACATATCAAATAAAAAAATTATTTTAAAGATAATTCAGCAAAACTACTTATAGATTAATTTGAGCTAAATATCAGTCCAACTTTAGATATGCTAAGATGGGCTGGATTAAAGTGAACTAAGTTCTACAAATCAGCAGGTCAATAACCGGCCCAATCTTAGATGGATTGAACTAGTTAAATAGATTTGGGTTCAAATTGTTACTCCTAGCTGCACCCATTGGTGTGCGGCCGGTGTTGCTGATACTTGGAATCTGCTCTTAAGTTCAGTTCTTGTCAATTATGGATCACCACTATTTAACGGAATACTAATATTCCTCTTCTTTCTTTCTCATCTACTTTTGGAGATACAGCATAGATGTAGTGTAAAAAGAAGAAAAAAATGTATTTTGACAAAGGTTATGTATGTTCGAATGGCCTTCCTTTTATATTTTCATAAATAGTGAGTAATGGGAAAATATTCATAAATAGTGAGTCATAAATAGTGAAAAGGTTCTAAAGTTGGATACTTGCAAATTTAAACTAGAAACGCTGTACTTTCGGAACTGCTAAGGAAAATTTTCGACTATTTGGATGGAAATGATTAGAAGCTCTAAACCATGGAGACTGGAGAGATCCCTTTGCATGAACTAGGTTGAATAAAGATAGGAGAAGAAATTAACTCATATTTATTGGCAATAATTAGAATATATATTATTTGTTATGCCAATCAATTAAAAGTTATCTAATCATGCCGTCAGTATCCATTGAATAGATAGAACACAAATCAATAAGTTGGAAATAACATGTGAAAAATGTTTAGCCAAGAGGAGAATTAACATTTTTAACTATCTTTTCACTTTCTCTTTTCTTGAATTCGAATACCAAGATCTTCAATGAGGTAAGCTTATTTGGAACAAACGAATGTGATATTTACAAAGGGAGTTGGGTTTTTGATGACTCATATCCCCTCTATAATTCATCCACGTGTCCCTTCATTGGAGACACAAGCGATTGTCAAAAGAATCGACGACTAGACAAAGAATATTAAAATATAGATGGCAGCATTATGGATGTAATTTGCCAAGGTATAAGTTTGTTTTATCCTTTGATTGGTAACAAAAAGAGTTCGATCGATATATATTTTTCAATTAATATTTAATCTTTTTTGTTTTTCGCTATAGATTTAACGGAACCGAATTATTGTTAAAATACAAAGGGAAACGCATCATGTTTGTTGGAGATTCACTAGGTCAAAATCAGTGGTATTCCCTTACTTGTATGCTTCATGTATCACAGCCACAAGCCAAGTATATCGTTGACAGAAATGGAAGGCATAATACATTCACCATCCCGGTAAGGCACATTATTTTGAGTTTAGATTTTATTATATTAACATCATTGTAAATAATATTTTACTCAATCATCACATAAAAGATAATTACAGATAAGTTGAAAAAATAATACCCTCTCAGTTTCAATTAAATGATACACTTTACTTATTAGTCCGTTCCAAAAAGAACGGCACATTATGAAAATAATTTAACTTTAAACTTTTCATTTTACTTGCGTTACCCTTAATGAGAAGTTTTTATAGCCATACAAATGTTATTGGCCTCCTAAAGCTTTTGCCCCTTAAACTTTTAGAATAAAATATTACAAAAGTCTTTTTTTTTTCCTTAAACTTTGTGTCAAGTTAAACTGAATCATCTAAATTGAAACAGAGTAATTATGATTAATTAATAACCTGAAAATAAGACAGACTACATGTTATACAACGGACTAACATACATTGATAGTGTAAAAGTTCTTTGCTTGTTAGTTTATGTAAGTTAAATTCATATTTTTTTCATGTTTTATTCATTTTTGTCATGAAATTTCTAGTTCTTTATCTCTTTTTTTATTTTTCTCGGCCGAGACATGGTTTTTATGAATATATGAGTTGATCGGACACTGGTAAAATTGTAGGAGTACAATAAAGGCTCAAGAGTACTGAAAATTGGTTCAATCAGTTCGGGAAATGTCTGAAAACAAATGGATGTGCTGGTGTTTGATACATGGCATTGGTGGAATCGCACAGGGACTAGACAAACGTGAGATATATATAAATATATATATTGAATACATTTTTCAATATTCTTTTATATTTAATACTATATATTTATGGACTGCTAATAATTTATATATAGTTAATGCAAGATTTGTTGCAGTTGGAATATCAGTACAACGATATGGACAGATTAGAACTTTACGAGAAAGCAATAAAAACATGGGCAAAATGGACTGATTCTAATCTTAACTCGACAAAAACAAGAGTCTTTTTTCAAGGAGTTTCTCCTGACCATAAGGAGTAACTTTAATTTTTTTTTTCTTTAACTAATCATTTGCTATTTTCTTTAATGTATATATATAGTAATTAATTAATATTTTCAAATGAAAATCTTTGATTGATTACATATGCAGATGTGAAGGAAAAAGAAGACCGCTGCAAAGTATAGGAGGTTTATATCCAGGAGAAATGGAACTGGAGAATGCTTCGAAAACCATGTCAAACTCATTTGTTCGTTTGATCAATATAACGAGCTTGTCATAGTATAGGGAAGACGGTCATCACTCCATCTATAGTTATAATCATATGGATTGCTTGCACTGGTGTCTACCTGGGGTCTCTGATACTTGGAATCTACTCCTTTACCGCCTTCTTATTTCGTAGTTTTATTAGTATATTTTGCTTTGATTTAATATATTTTTATTTAAACTTTACACGAAATAATAGTCCCTTTAAACCTGGGAAATGAATTTTGGCGACTCTGGATATCTTTTTGTCTAACTTTTCTACTACATCTAAGAGGAAGAGCAAGTGCAACTGATACTTATATCTGACCTGATTATACAATATTCAAGACTATAGCTCTTACTTTTGATGAAATTTAGCCAGCTATGGCAAGGGTCATATAAAGGCATGTCCTGTACTTATATTCTCTATGTTATGTTGAATAAATGGAAGGGTTTACTGCATTTTTTGACATAGAAGAAATGAATGATTTATTGTATTGTATTTTTCTTGAGTGACATCATGCATGTCTAACTAGTAAAGACTTGTTCGGCTAGAAACTCTACGTAAACATGTTTCAATTCAATTTTTCACTATGTATTCTCTTTTTCCCAAGAAAGACAATTGTTTAGTAATACTTAATAGTAACAGAAAATCTGAGAAAATAAACTCTGTACCTCCAAAGGACTCACTTTACATGATATTCTTAATTATGAAAATTACATACAGAGTCCTATAACTAATTACACGGCAACAAAACAAGTAAAAATTAACTTCTGGATTTCACCAAAAAGTATCTTGAGCCAATATTGCGATTTGTTTCTCTGTTAACACTTTTTCTATGAAACTACAGTATTCAATTGTTTAACCAAAAAACGAGATTTCGGTCAAAACTTTAATTTAGAAGAATTCGGGTTACTGATAATCAAAATAATATATGAAAGAAAGTAATTTGGCTGGCAGTAATATAATCAGAAGAAAAGCAAGTAAATAGATATATTCAGATAGTAATTCGTGTGTCCCTAGAATTGATCAATTATCTCCCTTTTATAGCTATTTTGGATATGCGATTTGCCTTTGTTATAATAAGGTTATTATGGGTAATTAAAGATATTAAATGCTACGTTACATAATCATTCAGATTCTCTAACGATTTTAGTATTTAAGGCTCATTAAATATTGTATCTGTACTCTCATGTATTGTCAGATTTATTCTCCCTTGATTTTTGGACTTAAATAGGTACGGGCGCTGAGTCCTTTGAATAATCGCTCATGCCTCTTCCTTTGCCTCTGCTCGTATCTGTTGCAACTCGTGCCGCTTTACCAGTCGCAATTTTTTGACCAGTCTATGTGTCATGACACGTCATCTTGATACAGTTTTAATATGTATACTCGATTTTTCCCAATACAGATAGTCCTCCCACGTTCCATTTATTCATCAATTGAATATTTGGGAAATGGATTTAATTAATGCGAGAATATATGTCACTACTAATACTATGACAGAATTGACGCTTCAATTTTCACTTTCATTTAATGCTCTTTACACGTGTCACCTTTTCGTTAGTTCTGTAGTTTCCTAGCACTTCGTAAGGCTTTTTCACGACTTCACTATTCACGAAGCGCCGGTTATTATTATTATGGTCCTTCCATCATTGCACATTTTCCTTTGGCGGTTGCTTATTTGTATATATATAACTTCCTTCTTTGTCTTTGTCATATAAAGTTTTCTGAACATCCAATTTCTCAAATCTCTATTTGCTTCTTCATCGTATTTATCATGTCTTCATCAAACCCTAAATCTAGAAGGGTTCCAATTGTTGACACCTTCCCTAATGCCCCCACTAAGAGCAGAAGATGAGGTAGACTCTGCAGTTTAGGATTTGCACGGGGTTCTTATATTCCTTCACCTAGTTCTGGCCCTTCTTCTAGAACTTGAGGTTCTCTTTCACAAAGATCTTCTTCTACGGGTAAAGAACTTTTTGAACCTCTTCGTGAACCTTCTGTTGAAGAGATAGTTCCTCCGTAACTTTCTTTTTATCACAACCGAGAGTCTCTTAGGAACCAAGTTTCTTCTTTAGATCGTGCTGATATCTATCCCACTCAAATTACTAAAGGTTTCATTTTATGTAGTTCGTATAGACTGCCATTGTAGTCATGATTTCCCTATTATTATTCCCAATCTGAATCAAAGAATTACTTCCTAATAAACCGGGTTTTCTTTTGTTCATACATACCCTTTTACTTTAGGATTTAAGTAGGCTATTGATCTTGTTATTCTCGAGTTTTGTCGTTTCTTTGATGTTTGCTTAGGTCAAATTGGCCAAATAATATGGAGGGTAGTTGCCTGTTTGAGGCATTTGACAAACACAACCAATGTGCCTTTTACTTTCCCACATTTGATCCATATTTACTTTCCTAGACTCTTTGGCAATGGTGTTTTTACACTAGTAGCCAGAAGCAAAAGAGTTTTGGTGAGCCCTGAAGATGATAAAGACCGTGGATGGTACGTCAGGTTTGTTGCTGCCCCCACTGTCGGCTTAGTAGGTGATGAGAATGTTCCCTTCCCTAAGAAGTGAAATTTTGCACGTGAGTCATCTAACTTTATCGTACCATTTTTCTTCAAGTTTTTTGATTTTTTCTAATTTTGCTTTTCTATTTCAGTAGCCATGGGAGCTGTGAAGATGTTCCCAATTTTCGTAATTGGGTAGACAAGTTATTGAAGATTGCCCCAATGGATGGTAGATCTTGGAAGGCACTTTCTAACCGATTTGGTTGGAAAGTAAAAACTTGCAGTAAGAGCTTTTATTTTGTTTTATCTTACATATTGTATTTTTTTCTTTGTACTTCACTGATCACAATCTTTCTTTCTATCACGATTTGCTACTCGGGGAGTTACTGCCGAGGAGGTCACGACTTCCTGTATCTCTTTGGAAAGGGCTCAAGAAATAATCTTGGGCTCTTCATTAAAAAGAAAAGTCGTTGATGAACAAGACTCTGAAAAAGAGAAAGACATGGGCTCTTTGGTGATAAGGCCATGGGCTCGTAGACGCATCATTTCTGATAATAACAAAGAAGCATCCCCCCGTCTTTCCATTCCTCTTACCGAGTATGTTGAGGCCCCGGTAGTGATTCCGGATGATGACGTTGCTCCCTCTGCTGCTCATGACTCTTTTGAGCATCTTTTTATCCGCGGGTTTGGTAGTGAAGGTTTAGGCCCAGTTCGGATGAACTCCATTGGCTTCTTTTTCTACACTTGTATCGGTGACTCTTTCTATGCCGATCTCTGCTGTTTCCGCTCCTCCCCATACTGTCTTTACAAACTCTACTGTTCCTCTTTCAACAATTCCTCCTCCAATCATTCACCATGCTGAAGTTGGTTCTTGAAGTAGAACTGGTGCTATGAGGTATGTAGTCATTGAAGTCTCCGCTACGGGAAATTTCTTAAGGAAATCGGGTCAACCGGATGTATGGCTAAGCCTTAATTGGACCAATTGAAAAAGCCAAGCTAAAGATCCATAGCTCTTTGACTTTGATGAATGATATTGTGCATGCTTCCTTGAAGGTATTCACCTTCTTCTTTTTCTTTACTTTATAATTTTTCTATCTTTGGGATTCTTATTTCCCTTCATTTTCCTTTTTTAGGCCAATATTATCAGCACAGAGATGATGATAAGAGTTACCCTCTCAGAGCAGTTAGAGCATGATTCCCAGTTAGAGGCGTACAATTGGTTGGAACAGTATGAAATCTTGCAAATTTATGTGGAGTATTTAGAAGAGAGTAAGAGTACGTTGGAGCAGCAGGTAAGGCCCTTGACTTTGGAGTTGACGGTTGAAAAGGCTTCCTCAAGTCAAGTAGATAAAGAAAAAGCTCGTCTTTAAACATATTTCTCATAGCAACTATCCAAGGCTAGTGAAGAGATCAGATAATTGAAGGATCTCTTGGGTGAGAAAGAAGCTTACACTGGAGAGCTCGTACCTAATCTGACTCAAACGCAAGAAGACATCCGAGCTTCTTCTGATAAGGTTTGTGCTTTAGAAAGCTCCCATGCCTCTCTTCAAGCTTCTTACACATCTGCCTTGACTGAAAATGAGAAGTTAAATAATGAAATTATTGACTGGTAAAGAGAATGCAAGATCCTTGAGGATAAGTCTTCCATTGAAGTGAGTTGGGCATTTTTTAATTCTCGACGAGATACCCTAATTGAAGCTGGCCAAGAGAATTTTAACTTGGAATCTGAGTTGGCTAAAATAAATGAAACTATTGAGAAGGCTCAGCAAACCCAAGATTTTTCTTCTCTCGTGGCCGAAGCTCCCATGAATGTTAAAGTTGATGCCAGTATCCCAACTCCTTCAAGCCCAGTCGAGCCCTCTGCTATATCCCAAGTTGAGCTCGCTGCTATTAATGCACCTGCTTCAGTGCCTCCAACTTCTTATTGATAAGTTTTAAGTTGCTTGAATGTCTTTGTTGTTTTTCTTGTTTTTGTAAAATTGTGGTAAAAAACCTTGATCTCATTTGCGGGTTTGTTTTGGAAATTCATGTCCCCAGACCTTTCATGGGGCAATTTGTATAAACAATTTGCAGTTTTATGACCAAGTTTGTACTTAGTCTTAATCTTTTTTTAATACTAAGAAGTTTTATCGTTACTATCTTGCTCTTCCATTTAATTTATTCTTGCCTTTATTTCTAAGGACTTATAGAATAATTTGCATTTTTATTCTTTAAAAATGCTTCTATTAACTTCATGAATATTTAAATCAATAATGAATTTTTAAAAGAGGGCCCTTTTATATTTGACACTTAATGAAGAAGACGTTTCAACTTCATAATGGTATTAACATACGATAAAAGAAATAGAATACACATGTTTCTTTAAAATAACTTTGACAAGTTTTTATGTGAACTTTGTCTAGTTTTGCATAGACACTTTACACGTATTTGAATTACATCTATAACTTTCTCGTAATTATTTTTCTTGTAACATATTTAAAAAGAAAAACAAATACGAAATTTTTATTTTTAATATGTTTCAGTACATAGCCTTTACCTTAACTATGGTAATGCTTTTCTTTGGCCTTAGCTCGTGACTTTGCTCTGCACTTGATTGATTTAATGAATGAACTTTTCAAACTTGTTCTTTGATTACTTCCCAATCTATTTTATTTGCTTTCTTTATACACGTGCATGTGTATATTATGTAGTCCCCCAATTGTTTGAGCGTTGAAGTATGAAGACTCAGCACTTGATTGTTCCTCTCATTTGGTCTTTTTCCTGTAAAGAAAAAACATACGGGACTCGGAGGTACGATTATAGATGAAAACTGCTTAACCCGTTTGCATTTCTATTAGAATAATTATAACCCTAGGCCACACAGTTTAATTTATTCCACGTGCCTTGTATGTCGTGACTCATCATTGATTACGAGCTAGCTTTTTACCTATTATCTAAAATCGTTAGTAAAATTTTAACAATACAAAAATTATATTTTAAAATATAGATACCTGACCGTGGGTATTCCTCAGAAATAGTATCTGTTCAGATGAACAACATTCCAATGTGAAGGTTGTATCTTTCCATACATTGTTTCCAGCTCGTATGCTCCTTTACCTGCAATATCATGAATTACATAGGATCCTTTTAATGTTAGACTTAATTTTCCCGCATTAGCTACCTTCGTAGATTAAAAATCCTTTTTCAGCACGAAGACCCCAATTTTGTAGAATCTGAGGCATGATTTACGTTTGTAATATCGTTCTATGACCTGCTTCTACACTGGCATTCTTGTTAGTGCAACTTCTCTTATTCCTTCAAGTAAATAAAGATTTACACGCATTTCCTTGTCATTATATTCTTCTGTCGCATGTGTGAACTGTGTACTCGGTTCTTCTATCTCAACTGGAATTAAAGCTTCAACTCCATAAACCAATAAAAATGGTTTTTCTCCTGTACTCGTCTTTGCTATTGTTGGATATGCCCATTAAACACCACGTAACACTTCAGGATAATTATCTTTTTATTCCTCTAAACGCTTCTTTAAATTCTTGATAATGACTTTGTTTGTTGACTAAACTTGCCCATTACCCACTGGATGATAAGGTGCGGATGTAATCCTTTTAATCTTCCTAACTTTGAAAGAATTCTGTGATTTGAGTGCCTATAAACTGATGGCAATTATCACGTATGATCTCTTTTGGCACACCGAATCGACATATGATATTTTTCCAAATAAATCTTTAACTTCCTTTTATCCATCTGTTTGAATGCTCCTACCTCTACCCATTTAGTAAAATAATCAGTGAGTACGAGCAAAAATTTTACTTGTCTTTTTTCTTGTGGTAGTGAACCCACGATATTCATCCCCCACTTCATAAATGGATACGGTGCAATGACGGGATGTATTAACTCTGCAAGTCTATGCATGTTATTACCGTACCTTTCGCATTTATTACATTAAGCCACAAAGCTTTCTTGTTCTTCTTCCATTTTAGGCCAATAATAACCTTCCCTAATTTGATTTCTTACCAGTGACCTTCCACCAGCATGATTCCCATAATGTCCCTCGTATATTTCTCTCATTACGTAT
Organism: Nicotiana benthamiana; assembly: GCA_034376525.1. Lineage (NCBI taxonomy): Eukaryota > Viridiplantae > Streptophyta > Magnoliopsida > Solanales > Solanaceae > Nicotiana > Nicotiana benthamiana. The sequence continues at coordinate 20,358,006 of CM067337.1, read as the reverse complement.
TTTGTCTGAGAAGGTCCGAGAGATCTTGCTAAGGGACTACCAAATATTTTACGATAAAGATTGTCTTGCATTAAGCAATACCGAGCAGTCGTTTTTTGAAGCGCACGAGCTTATATCTTATCTTCAGGGACAGTACCATACTGCAAAAAAGCAACAATCTCGTTCCTCCAATCCCAAGTTAATTTATTAATATTTACCTCATTCTTATCGGTTCGAGAACTAAATGAAATAAATGAATAACTGAAGCGTTTGCATCACTTGGGACGTCAGCGCAATACGAGATTGGCTAGGGCGTCTGCTTCAACATTTTCATCCCTTGGTATTTGTGTAACTTTCCAGGTTTGAAATTGCTTTATCAATTCTCGTACCTTTTTAAAATAGTGTTGCATCCCTGCTTCCCTTGCTGCATAATACCCTAGAATTTGATTAACTACGAGCTCCAAATCCTTTTTCATTATAATCTGATTTATGCCAAGTTCTCGTGCCAATTATAAACCTGCAATCACAGCCACATACCATGTTTCATTGTTAGTTATAGAATGACATTTAATAGCTTGTCGAATGGTTTCACCCGTAGGTGGTACCAAAATAATCCCTAAAACAGCACTCTTTACGTTGGAAGAGCCATCAGTAAATAAGGTCCAACTTCCCGAGTTAGCTCTGTTAAACACCTGCAACTCTTTTTCTGCTCTAATTGCATCCATTAGCTGAAATGAGCCATGAAAGCAGGTAATACTTGAGATTTTATAGCAGTTCTAGATTGGTAGGTGATATCATATTCACTTAATTCTATATCACATTTAACTAACCTACCTGACAACTCATGCTTATGTAATATATTGTGTAACGGGTACGCAGTTACTACAACAATAAGGTGACATTGAAAATACGGCCTTAATTTTATAGATGCAAAGATTAATGCAAATCCAAGCTTTTCCAATTGAGGATACCGCGTCTCCATATCTAGTAAAGATTTGCTAACATAATAGATTAGAGATTGTTTACCTTGGTCCTCATGAACTAAAACAACATTTATCGCTACTTCTGGAACAGTAAGATAGATGAGCAGTCTTTCCCCAGCCTTTGGTTTTGCGAGAAATGGTGGACTTGATAAGTATCTCTTCAAATTTTTTAGTACCTACTAACATTCCTCATTCCATTCAAAATGATCTTGTTTTTTAAGAGCTGAAAAGAATTTAAAGCACTTTTCTGAAGATTTAGAAATGAATCTTCCCAAAGTTGCAATTCTTCTTATCAATCTCTGAACTTCTTTTTATTTGAAAGCATATCAGAAATTTCTTCAATGGCCTTAATATGTGTGGGATTCACTTCGATGCCATAGTTAGAAACTAGAAAACTTAAAAACTTACTTGATGCACCACCAAATGCGCATTTCTCCGGATTTAACTTCATATTAAATTTGTACAAAACTTGGAATGTATCAGACAAGTGTGATATATGATCCCTTGAATGTTGAGTTTTAACGATCATATCATCTATATAAACCTCTATGGATTTCCCAAACGTCTTGAAACATTTTAGTCACCAGCCTTTGATATGTTGCACTAGCATTTTTTAGACCAAAAGGCGTTACTTTATAACAGTAAGTCCCCTGTCTATTATGAATGAATTTTTTTCCTCATCTACCGGAGCCACTTTGATCTGATTGTACACTGAATATGCATCTAAAAAACTTAATAGTTCATGCCCTGCAGTAGCATCAATTAATTGATCTATATGCGGTAGTGGAAAAGAATCATTAGGACAAGCTTTATTAAGGTCTGCGTAATCCACACAAACTCGCCACTTACAATTATTCTTTTGAACTACAATTGTATTGGCTAACCAATTAAGATAGTTTACCTCCCGGATGGATCCAATCTTTAGCAATTTTTGAACATCTTCTTGAATCACCTGTGTAATACCTCCCATTAATAATAATAATAATAATAATAATAATAATAATAATAATAATAATAATAATAATAATAATAATAATAATAATAATAAGGATAGTTGAGTAATTTGCCAATAAAAAAGAAAAGAAAGGAGAACAAACTAATTAAAAGAAAAGGAAAAAAACAAATACAAATTTGATTAAATAGGCAAAAGCCCTACGCCAGCTAAAGGAAACGAAAAAGAACGAAAGGGCCGAAGCCCCTTTCGCTGGCGAACAAATCAAATTCTTCTGCGTAAAACCAAGCAGAAGCAAAAAAAAGGATTTTGATGGGTCAGAATTAAAGCGAAAAATCAACAACAAATACAGAAGGTGAGTTGGCAAAAAAGCTTGGTACCGCAAAAGAAGCCACTTGCATCCATTATTTGGTCAAATCTTCAGGTACTTATTCCACAGATTTGAGAATATATTTTAATTGTTAGAGTTAAATAAGTAGATTGGTAAAAGTCAGTGAAACAAGAAAAGATATGTATAAATGTTTGTTAATATTTGGCAATTTGTTGAGGAATCTTACGCACGAATTGTGGCTTAGGGGTATAGCTTGAGCTTCTCTTTCTGGTAAATTTAATTTCGATTCTAATGATTGGGAGATTCTACGAAGAAATAGAAATTACACTAGTTCATTCATACTTGGGAATTTTCTTCCCAAGAAAAATCAATAGAACTTTATGAAATTGGATTAATAAAATATATGAATATGTTGGAGTTGATAAATTAGTAATTACTCATAGGTGGGTAAATATAATTCGACGAATTAAGAGTCAAATATGAAATCTCGAAGTCGGGTATTCTAAATTAACTATGAATTAGCCTAAACAAGGAAAATGAGATTGATATTATGTAATTATAGATTGATTGGAGGAATTTGTACGAATTGCTCGAGGTGATATATTTGGTATTTCGGCACGAGTACTCTGAGTAGTAATCTTACCGCAATTTAAGTTTTCATAACCTGCATGGTTTAAATATGATTTTTGAAAAAAAATGTATTATCGATGCTTTGAAATTGTATGTGGGACAGGTCCTTTACTTGATATGATATCGAAAAGTTTACATGAGATTTTTACCGATTAATAAAAGTATTTTAACTGTTATTAGATATATTTTACAATTACATGAGATATGATTACTGTTACCGAATTAAAATTACAAGATTTGATAAGGATGATATGCCCTTTATTATTTTGAAAATGCTTTTGTATGAGTATTTGCTATTTACAAGAAAGAGTATAAATGGGATGAGACTTTGAAGGATCTTGTAGCTAACGACGGGTTCGTTAGACCTGGTGCACCTTGTATTTACAGATTACCGATTACCGATTACCGATTACAGTTATGGCCCTTGCTAGTGGGAAGGTAGAACTAGCATACAGTTACAATTTTCCCTCGAGTAGGGACCTACAGATATACTTGACTTCTTTTATGAAGGGGTCTACACAGTGATACAGATTACATGATCCTTCTCTGAAATCTCCCAAAATATAAAGATTTGCTATGACACAGTATTTACCGAGTTTATTACTGAATTTTTAAATTGATTTTGTCACAGGAAACACATGACGAGACAGATTATTATTACCATGTTAAAAAAGGAAATTTTATTTTGTGATTATTATGCAAGCATGCTTTCTGATTTGTCCCCAAATAAAAATGGTTGTGGTTAAGTGTTATTACTCACTGAGCTAGCGACTCATTGCCCGCTAATTTTTTTTCACAGACATCAGTTGAAGCAAGGGATTTCGTTAATTAGAGTGCACAGGTTGAAAATTCTTGGTGAGCCTCGCACTTGTTCGCAAGGGCGAAGATTTTAATCAATTGCGTAGTCGTTTCATTAAACTCTTAGAGTTGTTCCATTGTCAATATTTTAGTGTCATGAGTATTTTTTTTTCATTATAGTCTTATGTTGAGTATCGTCCTTTATTATGAATGTTGGAGGCAGATTAGTATTTTTGGTTGTTAGTATGTTCAATTAGTAATGGTGGAGACTTATTTTGGCTAATTGGTAAGTTGTCAATTGCCAGTTGAGTTGCTATTAGGTTGTTTGGGTTTTGATTTGAGACGGGAAAATTATTGGGATGGTCCAAAATAGAGAAAACTCTGCCCGATTTTTTATAAAATATCGATGACGCTTATTTGGGAGCATTTGCTCCTAAGCGCCAGTCGCAATCCTAAATTGGGTCGTGACAACCTGATTCTTGAAAGTTCCTTGCTTTCTTTTCTTTTGCTTGACAGGAGGGTACGATGGGTCTTCATTTAATTTGTAAGTCATTACCTCCGGTGGTATTCCAGTCATGTCAGAGTAGGACAACCATGTTAGTTTTCAAAAATTCAATCAACTTACCTCTTGTGTCTTGGCTTAGATTAGCCCCTACGTAGACTTTCTTAGCAGGCCGTTGTGCAAGTAAAACTATAGCCTCAAGTTCTTCAATTGTTATTTTGATATTTTTATTTTCTTTTGTTTCTTGAATGGTATCAAGCCTTGAGTCCACATATGTCCGCTCTTGTTCAGTTGAATTTTGTGATGTCGTGCCCTCAACTATCTTCTATGATTGCTATTTTTCTTCATTTTTCATACTTAAATCTACTATAGAGTTGATGCTCCTAGATGTATGTTGATCTCCACAGATTTGACATATTCCCCATGGTGATGGAAATTTAATAACTTGATGCAAGGTTGAAGGAACGAAATCCATTTCGTGGATCCATGGTCTCCCAAGGATAATATTGTAAGCCATCTCCATATCTCCTACTTGAAACTTTTTATCTTTGACAACTCCTTCTGCAAATATGGTGAGCATTACCTCTCCTTTCGTCACAACACTTGAACTGTCAAATCCAGATAAAGTATGTGCCTTTTGTATTAACATATCTTCCGCTTGCATCTCATGTAGTACTCTTAGAAAAATAATGTTCAAGGAACTATCTGGATATATCAAAACTTTTTTCACATTAGTATCATGTGCAATTAGAGATATTTCCAGTGCATCGTTGTGAAGAGTTAATACGCAATCCGCATCTGCATCAATGTAATGCTATCTTCCTCTATGACATGTCGCACCTGTTTCCCTCGAGTAATTGTGACTTTGGAAATTTTATTAGCTTCAATGTATGTTACGCCGTTGATGTCTTCACCCCCGCTTATAACATTGATGGTCCTTTTGGGGGAAGGTGGTATAGGGGCTCCAGCATATTCTTCATGTAAGCTTGCTGACCTTTCTCACTGAATAACTCAGTGAGGTACCCTTGTTTTAATAAATTATCAACTTCACGTTGTAAAAACCTGCAATTTGTCATTTTATGCCCGTGATCATTATGAAACTTGCACCAATTATCAGGGTTGCGCCTGTTTGGATTCAATCTCATCTTTTTTAGCCATCGTACCTTATCACACATGCTTCTTAAAATAGCTACGAGCTCTGAAGTGCTCACATTGAAATTTGTCACGGCCCAAAACCCAATCGTGATGGAGCCCGACCGCAAGGCTAGGCAAGCCCGACCAAACAACTTCCAAAGAAGGGCATTCCAGCCCCAAGATATCCAAGTTTGAGGTAAAACAACAAATTTAGAAATATAAACTCCCAGCCAGGAATAAGCAATACGGATGAAAACACAGATGAGCCAACAATACTCCCAAAACCATGGGGTCACGAGTACAGAACCTCTAACCATACTGAATACAAGTCTGAATGGAAATGATACAAATGTCTGACAAAAACTACAAAGGAACAGACTGATAGCGACAGAGCAAGCGGTCATGCGGACGCTGGGCAGCTACCTCAACACTCTGCTAGCTCGGATAAGCAACAGCAGCACTAGATCTCTGGAGCACCTGAATCTTCACACAAGGTGCATGGAGTATGGGGTGAGTCTACCAACTCATCGAGTAATAAGCATATATAAAACGAAATAACACAATGTAAAGCTAACTAACAATTCTTTACAGCACCAGCCTCAGAGGTATACATATAACTCAACAGGAAGTAAATGCATAACATGCAATCCAATGCACATGAACACTGCGGTGTGCAGCCCGAGCCATCTATATGGGTACCCGATCTCACTATGGGGGTTCAGACTTCGGAGGGGCTCCTATAGCTCAAGAGCCATATCATACAGTACCAATAGTTACCACTGTTTCCATTACAATTCACGGTGCTAATAGTTACCACCGTTTCCATTTCGGTACACGGTGCCAACAATTACCACCGTTCTAAGAAATAATATACAACACAGAAAATAGTGAGATAATAATCGTCAACCCGAAATATCATTTAAGAATCATTTGTGTTTACAAAACATAGAATTATGGCTGAGTTTGCAAAAAAATAGTGTTAAAAAACCTGGACTGGATTCAAATAATATGCAAATAATGCTAACTCTGAAATATCAATCCCTAAAGGATTCTACAAGTCGGCACAAGGCCACAAAAATGGTATCAAGCCCACATAACATCAATATAGGGTGCGAAGCAATCGCCAATATAGTATGATTCATCCCTCGGATTGAACGGAGTCATAATTTCCGACATATATGACCCCACACAAGCCATGGAGCGCGTGTCTCGCCTTATATAGCTTCACAATGTGATATACCGGGGTTTCAAAGCCTCAGGTCATCATCTACACCCATTACTCACCTCAAGCCAGCCGTAGACTAGCTCGCAATGTCCTTTCCTCTCAAATCAACCTCTACAAGCACCGAATCTGGTCAAAACCACAACGAATACTTTACAATAGGCTAATGGAATATAACCCAATCGAAAGAACTCGAAAAACATCGAGATTCACGAAATTAGCAAAACCTGAGCCCAGGGCCCACATCTCAAAATACAGAAAACTTTACACCAAAATGATCCTTATCGCAACACGAGTCCATACATATCAAATTTACAAGAATCTGAGTCCATTTGACCCCCTTAATTCATCACTTAAAGCTTACTTGAGTTTCAAGCCCTAAAAACCATTTTTGACATTAAAAACCATGAATTCTTAGTGTTTAATCCATGATTTTACACTATGATTATTACTTTAGGTCCAAATTTCCATACCTGATGAACTCCCTAAAAAATCTCTCCAAAATCGCCCATAATCGCCTTAGCCCGAGATTCCAATGTTCTTCTCTTTTACAAAATTATGAAAACCCACTGTTTCATTACACCAGGTCGATTTCCGCTTCAGCGACTCCCGCTCCCGCATCCATTTGACCGGTTCTGCGGTTTGACTTAAATCATCAGCGGCCGCTTCTGCGGTCCTTGACCGCTTCCGCGACCTTCGCTTCTACGGTCGCATGTCCGCTTCTGCGGTCCCAGTAAAAATCCCATTGGCCGCTTATGCGGCTCTATGGTCGCCTCTACGGACACCGCATAAGCGGTCTTCCATCCGCTTCTGCGGAAATACCAGAAGACAGAAGGCCTAAGCATGAAGTAAATTCCAAAATCCTCGTTTAATCAACCGGAATCACCCCGAGGCCCCTGGGGTCTAAACCAAAAACACAAATATGACCAATTTCCTCATTCAACCTTGCTCGAGCCCTGAAAACATCAACATTAACACCAAAAGTCATCATTTTCCTCAAATCAAAGCCTAAAATAACTTAGAATTTTCCAAAATCACATTCGATGTCGAAAACAACCAAACGATGTCCGAATGACCTGGAATTTTGCTCACAATCCAAATTCACCTAACGATTCTACTGCAACTCTCGAAATTCCATTCCGACCCTCGGATCAAATTCTCGCATACCAACCGTATTTCTCCAAAATTCCAACTTCGCCAAACTAGGCTAACTTTCACACTGGACCTCCGAATTCACTTCCTTTTTCAGTCCTAAGTTATAGATCATCCCTCAAAACTAGTCCACCTATCGGAAATCCGTTCCGAACCCTCTAACTCACAGGTCAACATCCGATTGACTTTTTAAACTTAAGTTTTCTTTAAAGAGACTATTGGTCTCATTTCTAACCAAATTCAACCCAACACACTTTAAACTCACCAAACACATATATCAACATACGGGGAAGCATAAACGGGATAACGGGGCTGAAATACAAAATACGACGGGTCGGGTCATCATATCCTCCCCAACTAAAACAAACGCTCATCCTCGAGCGGGTCAAGAAACATACCTGAAGCAGTAAACAAGTGAGGATATCTGCTCCGCATCTCCTAATCAGTCTCCCAGGTAGCCTCCTCCACGAAACGACCTCTCCACTGAACCTTTACCGAAGCTATATCCTTATACCTCAATTCTCGAACCTGACGCCCCAAAATAGCTACTAGCTCCATATCATAAGTAAAATCATCATTTAACTGAACTGAGCTGAAGTCCAAATCATGGGACATGTCTCCAACATACTTTCGGAGCATAGAAACATGAAAGACCAGATGAATTCCCAAAAATCTGGGTGGCAATGCAAGCTTATAGGCCACCTCCCCAATCCTCTCAAGTATCTCAAAATGTCCAATGAACCGAGGACTTAACTTTCCTTTCATTCCAAACCTCATAACGACTTCATAGGCGAAACCTTCAGCAAAACCTTCTCACCCACCATAAAGGATACATCTCGAACCTTCCGGTCCACATAACTCTTCTGCCGCGAATAAGCTGTATGAAGTCTCTCCTGAATTACCTTCACCTTCTCTAAGGCATCCTGAACCACATCTGTACCCAATAATCTAGCTTCACCGGGCTCGAACCAACCAACCGGAGATCTACACCGTCTCCCATATCAAGCCTCATACGGCGCCATCTGAATACTGGATTGTAGCTGCTGTTGTAGGCAAACTCTGCAAGAGGCAAGAACTCCTCCCAAGAACCACCGAAGTCAATCACACAAGCACGCAACATATCCTCCAATATCTGAATAGTACGCTCGGATTGTCTGTCCGCCTGAGGGTGAAATGCTGAATCAATTCAATCTAAGTACCTAACTCCCGATGAAAAGCCCTCCAAAACTAAGAAGTGAACTGACTACCTATGTCCGATGTAATAGAAACCAGAACACCATACAATCGGATAATCTCACGAATAAAGATCACTGCCAACCGCTCCGAAGAATAGGTAGTACACACTGGAATAAAGTGAGCGGACTAGGTCAGCCGATCCACAATCATCCATATCGAATCAAACTTCCTCGCTGTCCGAGGGAGACCAGTCACAAAATCCATCGTGATGTTTTCCCATTTCCACTCAGGAATAACCATCTGCTGAAGCAAACCACCAGGTCTCTGATGCTCGGACTTCACTTGCTGACAGTTGAGACACCGAGATACATAACACACAATATCCTTTTTCATTCTTCTCCACCGGTAGAGCTGCCTCAAATCCTTGTACACCTTCGCGACCCCCAGATGAATGGAGTATCGCAAGCTGTGGGCCTCTGCCAATATCATCTCCCGAAGCCCATCTACATTGGGCACAAAAATACGGCCCTGGATCCTCATAACACCATCACCATCAATGGTTACATCCTTTGCATCGCCGCGCAGGACTCGATCTCTAAGAACAAGCAAATGTGGGTCATTATACTGGTACTCTCTAATGCGGTCAAACAAAAAAGACTGTAAACCACGCTAGCCAATACTCAGCTGGGCTCCGAAATATCCAACCGCGCCATCCGATTAGCTAAAGCCTAAACATCGACGGCAAGGGGTCTCTCCCCAACTGGAATGAATGCCAAGCTGCCCATACTAACCGCCTTCCGACTCAAGGCATCGGCCACTATATTGGCCTTCCCTGGGTGATACAAGATGGTAACATCATAATCCTTGAGTAACTCAAGCCATCTCCGCTGTCTCAAATTCAGATCTTTATGCTTGAATAAGTGCTGAAGGATGCGATGATCCGTATACATCTCACAAGATACTCTGCATAGATAGTGCCTCCAAATCTTCAAGGCATGAACTATAGCAGCCAACTCTAAGTAATGAACATGGTAGTTTTTCTCATGGGGCTTCAGATGCCGAGAAACATATGTAATCACTGTACCATACTGCATCAGAACACATCCAATACCAATCCTCGAAGCATCGCAATATACCGTATAAGAACCTGAAGCTGCTGGCAATACTAACACTGGAGTCGTAGTCAATGCTGACTTGAGCTTCTGAAAGCTCTCCTCACACTCATCTGACCAAACAAATCGAGCATTCTTCTGCGTCAATTTAGTTAATGGCGATGCAATGGATGAAAAACCCTCAACAAACCTGCGATAACAACCCGCTATGCTGAGGAAACACTGAATCTCAGTGGCCGAAGACGGTATAGGCCAACTCTACACTGCCTCTACTTTCTTTGGATCCACATGAATACCATCACTGGACATCACGTGTTCCAAAACTACCATAGCACTAAGCCAAAATTCACACTTGGAGAACTTCGCAAAGAGCTTCTCCTCTCTTAGCCTCTGCAACACAACTCTCAAATGTCGTGCGTGCTCCTCCTGGCTATGCGAGTATACAAGGATATCATCAATAAACATTATCACAAACCAATCCAAATACGGCTGAAACACAATGTTCATCAAGTGAATGAATGCAGTTGGGGCATTGGTCAGCCCAAAATACATAACTAGAAACTCATAATGCCCATATCTCGTCCTAAAAGTTGTCTTCATTATATCAGAATCCCGAATCTTCAGCTGATGATAGCCTGAATGAAGATCAATCTTAGAGAAAACTTTAGCCCCCTAAAGCTGGTCAAACAAATCCTCAATACGGGGCAATGGATACTTATTCTTCACGGTCACCTTGTTCAACTGCCTGTAGTCAATGCACGTTCTCATTGTTTCATCCTTCTTATTTACAAATAACACAGGTGCGCCCCACGGCGACAAACTCGGGCGAATGAACCCCTTATCTAGGAGTTCCTGCAGCTGCTCCTTCAACTCATTTAGCTCTGCTGGTGCCATACGATAGGGAGGAATAGAAATGGGCTGAGTGCCCGGCACCAAATCAATACCAAAGTCAATATCTCTGTCCCGCGGCATGCCCGGCAGGTCTGCTGGAAACAAATCAGGAAATTCCCGCACCACGGGGACTGAATCAAGACTAGAAGCCTCAGCTCCAACATCCCTCACAAATGCCATATTTGATAAACATCACTTCCACACCATCCGCTGGGCCTTTAAGAAAGAGATAACCCTGCTGGGTACATAATCAGTTGTACCCGGCATAGACAACGTGACTGTCTTGGCGTGACAGTCTAGAATAGCATGACACGGTGATTGCCAATCCATGCCCTGAATAACATCAAAACTACCATGCTCAATAGCAGCAAGTTAGCTCGGGTCTCCAGACACCCAATAGTAATAAGACAGGACGATACACGTGATCTGCAATAATATTATCACCCACAGGGGTCAATACATGCACATGTAATGCTAGACACCCTCGGGTAGACCCCAAATGATGAGCAAAGTAATAAGATACATAAGAATATGTGGATCCGGGATCAAATAAAACTGAGGCATCCCTGAGGCAGACTGAAATAATACCTGTAATAACAACATCCAAAGCAAAAACATCTGACCTGCCCTGAAGAGCCAAGCAACGAGCCTGACCACTACCAGATTGCCCCCTCCCCCTCCGGGGCGACCCCTAACTTCCTGACCCTCACCCCTAGCTGACTGGGCGGGTGCTTAAGACACTGGGCCAGAAGATGAAGGCTGGTCCCTCTGCTGAGATCTACCACCAGGAAGTCGAGGACAATGACAAAACTCATCACTCGAAACAACTGCCTGGAGCTGGAGAAGGGGACTGAAGGGAACCCCTCGCACTAAAGTAGTTTGCCGAGGAACTAGGCCGAGATGAACCCTAATTAGATAGGGCATGAGACGAACCATGCGATGGAAGTGCGCTCAGAGATGGCTGACCCTTTTGAGAGCCCTGACAGAAAGACCCATGCCCAGCTGAAACTGGCTCCTAGACGGAGCACCCCTGGAGCCACCAAGTCCTCGAGGCCTCTTGGCATCCTTCTCCTCTCTCTCGTGAAAGTGACCCTCTCTCGAGTCATCAGAATACGAATAGGATAAATGAGCCCGTCCACAAATCGTCTGATCCTCTCCTGATCCGTATGGACCATCCACGGAGCATAACGAGCCAACTCTGCAAATCTCACCTCATATTGCGTCACAGACATATCCCCCTGGCGAAGCAACTCAAATTGCTTGCGTAACTCCTCCCGCTGCGACCGAGGTACCTAGTTCTCCAAAAAGATTGTGGAAAACTCTTGCCAAGATAACGGTGCTGCCCCTACCGGCCTAAGCCGCTCATATGCCTCCCACCAGGTGAAGGCTGCTCCTGAGAACTAAAAAGTGATAAAAGATACCCCCACTAGTCTCCAATATCCCCGTTGTCCTAAGCATGTGTCGACACTTGTCCAGAAACCCCTGGGCATCCTCGCCCGGAACACCGTTAAAAGTCAGAGGTGAAAGCATGTTTATCCTCTCCGGACGATGTTGATCGTCATATGGCATCACCGGTACCCCATCACCCTAAATTGGAACAACTGGCTGAACATGGGCAACTGCCTGAACTGAGCGTGATTCTAGGGTCTGCAAAACATGTGCACTCTGCTCTGTTGTGCGAGTTGTGGGGGTCTGATGACCACCCTCGATCTGAGAAGTAGCCGCTGCAGTGGTAGCTGATACCATGAGCTAACCCGATGTAGACGGATAAAATCTGAGCCAACGTCTCCTGGAGAACAGGTATCACAATGGGCACTACCGCTCACCTGAGTAGATGCTGCTGCTACATCCATAACTGGAGGTTGGTCCTGAATCTAAACAGCTGGTGGGTCTACATGTGGTGTCTCCGCTGGTCCAACTTGACCACGACCACGACCATGCCCACAGCCTACAGAAGGTGGCACTGGTGGTCGTCCTCAACGTTCGTTAGTACGGGTTCTCGCAATCTGCAAGAGACTTGAATAAAAAGTTTCAGTTCTTAGATCAACAAAGTTGCACGATAAGAATTCCAAGAAAGTGAAGTGTTTCTTAAAAGTTCTGTAGCCCCTCGAGGATACGATACGGACTTGTACGTACCGATCTGTGAGACTCTACTAAACCGGCTCATAACTCGTGAGGCCTAGCAACCTAGGCTCTGATACCAACTTGTCACGGCCCAAAACCCGGTCGTGATGGCGCCCGGTCGCAAAGCTAGGCAAGCCCGACCAAATAACTTCCAAAAAACGGCATTCCAGCCCCAAGAGATCCAAGTTTAAGGTAAAATAGCAAATTTAGAAATATAAACTCCCAGCGAGGGATAAGCAATACGGATGTAAACACAGATGAGCCAACAATACCCCCAAAACCATAGGGTCACGAGTAGTGAGCCTCTAACCATACTCAATACAAGTTTGAATGGAAATGATACAAATGTCTGCCAAAAACTACAAAGGAACATACTGATAGAAACAGAGTAAGCGGTCCTGCGGATGCTGGGCAGCTACCTCAACACTCTGATAGCTCGGATAAGCAACACCAGCAGCACTAGATCTCTGGAGCACCTGGATCTGCACACAAGGTGCAGGGAGCATGGGGTGAGTCTACCAACTCATCGAGTAATAAGAATATATAAAAACCCGAAGAGAAAGAACACGAAATAACACAATGTAAAGCTAACTAACAATTCTTTACAGCACCAGCCTCAGAGATATACATATAACTCAACAGGAAGTAAATGCTTGAAATGCAATGCTATGCAATGCAATGCAATGCAATGCACATGAACACTGCGGCGTGTAGCCCGAGCCATCTGTATGGGTACCTGTGCTCACTGTGGGGGTTCAGACTCCGGAGGGGCTCCTATAGCCCAAGCGCCATATCATACAGTGCCAATAGTTACCACTATTTCCATTACAATTCACCGTGTCAATAGTTACCGCCGTTAACATTTCGATATACGGTGCCAATAGTTATCACCATTCCAAGAAATAATATACAGCCAAAAAATAGTGAGATAATGATCGTCAGCCCAAAATATCATTTAAGAATCATTTCTGTTTTCAAATCATAGAATAATGGCTGAGTTTGCAAAAAAAATAGTGTTAAAAACCCTGGACTGAATTCAAATAGTATGTAGATCATGCTAACTCTGAAATATCAATCCCTAAAGGATTCTGCAAGTCGTCACAAGCCCCCAAACATGGCATCAAGCTCAGATAACACCAATATAGGTGCGAAGCAATCGCCAATATAGTATAATTCATCCCTCGGATTGAACCGAGTCATAATTTCCCATATATATGACCTACACCAGCCACGGAGTGCGTGTCTCGCCTCATATAGCGTCACAATGTGATATACCGGGGTTTCAATCCCTCATGACATTATCTACACCCATTACTCACCTCAAGCCAGCCGTAGACTAGCTCACAATGCCCTTTCCTCTCAAATCAACCTCTACGAGCATCGAATCTGGCCAAAACCACAACGAATACATTATAATAGGATAATGGAATATAACCCAATCGAAAGAACTCGAAAAACATTGAAATTCACGAAATTAGCAAAACCGGAGCCCACATCTCAAAATCTAGAAAACTTTACACCAAAAAGATCCATATCGCGACACGATTCCATACATATCAAATTTACAAGAATCGGAGTTCATTTGACCCCTTAATTTATCACTTAAAGCTTACTGGAGTTTCAAGCCCTAACCACCATTTTAGACATTAAAAACCTTGAATTCTTAGTGTTTAATCAATGATTTTAAGCTATAATGATATACTTTAGGTCCAAGAGTCCATACCTGTTGAATTCCCTCAAAAATCTCTCCCAAATCCGCCACAATCGCCTTAGCCCGAGGTTCCAATGTTATTCTCTTTTTCAAAATTATGATAACCCACTATTTCATTAAACCAGGTCGATTTCCACTTCAGCGACCCTTTTTCCACTTCAGCGACTCCCGCTTTCGTGATTTGATCCCTTCTGCGGTTTTCCTTAAATCGTCAGCGACCGCTTCTGCGGTCCTTGACCACTTCCGCGACCTTCGCTTCTGCGATCACATGTCCGCTTCTGCGATCCCAGTCAAAATCCCCTTGGCCCCTTCTGCGGATCTATAGACGCCCATACGGACACCGCTTAAGCGGTCTTCCATCCGCTTCTGCGGAAATACCTAAGACATAAGGCCTAAGCCTGAAGCAAATTCCAAAATCCTCGTTTAACAACCCGTAATCACCCCGAGGCCCCCGGGTCTAAACCAAAAACACAAATATGACCAATTTCCTCATTCAAACTTGCTCGAGCCATGAAAACACCAACATTATCACCCAAAATCATCATTTTCCTCAAGTCAAAGCCTAAGATAACTTAGAATTTTCCAAAATCACATTCGATTCCGAAACCGACCAAACGAAGTCCGAATGACCTGAAATTTTCTCACATATCCAAATTCACCTAACTAAGCTATTGAAACCCTCAGAATTCAATTCCGACCCTCGGGTCAAATTCTCGCATTCCAACCGGATTTCTCTGAAATTCCAACTTCACCAAACTAGGCTAACTTTCACACCAGACCTCCGAATCCACTTCCGTTTTCTCTCCTAAGTTATAAATCATCCCCCAAAACTAGTCGAGCCTTCGGAAATCCGTTCCGAATCCTCTAACTCATAGGTCAACGTTCGGTTGACGTTTTCAACTTAAGCTTTCCTTAAAGAGACTATTGGTCTCATTTCTAACCAAATTCAACCCAACACACTTCAAACTCATCAAACACATATATCAACACACGAGGAAGCATAAAACGGGAATAACGTGGTTGAAATACAAAAGATGACGGATCGGGTCATCACAAAATTGTAACCGCCAAATCTCGCCTTCAAATTTCTATCATCATCTCATGACTCATTGGTGTTTCGATCATTCCTAACCCATAATGAAGAGAAAAACACTCTATTCCTTGATCTGTGATCATACCTTTGATTAGCCTATTTTGACCCTGAGTCTTTTCCCTCAGGTCCCATGTACGACTCGTACTTGTTCTTACCAGATATTTTTTCTGTTTTTTCCTGTCTCGAACTTACTTTTTCTTGTTTTTGATACCGTGTGTCGACGCCTCATTTTTCTAAGAGTCAAAATCAGGTATATGGCATTTAGGAGGACAAGTATATTCCCTAGCGAAAATTGGGTTTTGGAGTTTGGAGAGTCGACATATATTGATAATAGTGCATTAGGACACTTTTAAGAAAGATTTGAGATGAAGATCCAGAGTTTGGGTAAGGGCTAGAAATTATCTCGAGGGGAAGGTTTTAGGCACCCCTCGAGATCCACTAGTGTAGTTTCCGATCATGCTACAATTGTGACTTTAAGCAATGAAGAACACAAGTAGAAGCCTCAAATAAAGAAGAGGGTTTTTACATAGTATTGCAAACAAGATTAAGAGTTTGAAAAAGAAAAAGGAGTAGAAAATATATGAAGTTAGTTTGAAAGAAAACTTAAAAAGAATAACAAGTAAAAAAAGAAAGGGGCCCTAGGTTTGTAAATAATATGGATCACATCAATGCAATACCCGGCGTACACTCCTCAAAAGAGGGGTCACACATGATACTAGCGCACCAATCATCATATCCATATTCTACTCTTCCCACCCCGTTAAGGTATTAAAGCAAGCAATGTCTCGTTACTTATTGCGTGCTAGTACCCGTCCCAATCCTATCAGTCCCGGAGGTATTTGGGACTACTAGTCCTTAAAGGAAAGGGATTTTGGGGCCTTTTGAGAATTTTTAAAGGACCAACTACTAAGGCGTCAATCAAAACACATAATGCAAGTAAGGGGAAAGCAAAGAAGCAAGTAGAACTTAAGTAAGCCTCCTTAAATCAGGTAAAGCCATAGAGTTTAGCATGTCTTGCACGTAGTGATTTTGTCTAAAATTAAATAAAAGCGATGAGCGGACTGGTTCAAAACATACTTTTAGACAAGAAGTCCGCATTAGGTTCGCTCGAATGCAATTGTTAAACACTGGCCTAATAGTTAATTAACCAACCTTTTGTTTATGTGTTGAATAAAACTAATGATTTCGAAAAGCAAACTGATTATAAAGAGTTACCAGTTTTATCAAAGTAAAATAAGTTTGCAGACTTAATGTAGAAAACAAAATTTCCAGTTTTAACAGAGTGAGTTACAAATTGATTAGAAAAGGGCTTATCATGTAAGAATTGAATTTAAAAGAATGCAAACTAGTTTTGAAAATGTTTACCAGAGATGTCAGAAAGAAGTATGTTTCACAAAAAAATGCACTGATTGGATTATGAGAAAAAGTTTCACGAGTTCAAAAAGGATGCATAAAGTTACTTGTTTTAGTAAAATTCGATACTATTTTAAAAGAGTGAGACATGCGGGAGGTGATTAGGGTTTCGAGGAGCTAGAGAGTATCTTATATAAGAAAGGTTTCAAGGGTGGCGCCCTCATGAAAATGACTTAGGGTTAAAGGGGTTGGGCAATTAAAAAAGGAAAGAGTGTGTTAGAGCCGTTGATCAAAATGATCCATGGCCAGGATTTCAAATAGAAACCGAACAAGTTTGGCTATCGGGCCCAAATTAAATTTGGTTCATTTCGATTTGGGGCAAAATTGGGCTAGTTAGGGGTATCAATTCGGGTTGTAATTGAAATGCAATTGGGGCTAGATTTTAAATAGCCACTTTTCCCCTTTTTATTTTATAAAAATACTAATAACGATTTTAAAAGAAAATTTAAAATACTGGGTAAGCAAATATTATATGAATATTAATCTAAAATACTAGAATTAATTTTGTAATTGTAAAATGCCATTAATCATTAAATAGACTATAATTGCAATTACATACAATTTAGCATTAAAAATACAAAATAAATTTGTAAAAATATGCAAAATCATCTTAATTATATTTTGGTGTAAATATGAGAATGAAATAAGTTATTCACCAAGAATGATAGTTTGGGGGAATAATTATAGGGATTTTGTGGTATTAAAATAAGTAGTAAACTGGTTTAAAATTCATTTAAAATATAAAAACTCTTGGGTGTGCTTATATATGCACATATATGCTATTTTGGAAGTATTTTGGATATAAAAATACCTAGGGAGAATTTGGGTATCAACAACTGCCCCTCTTTACCTGAGAATGATGAAAGAGTTGTCGGGTAAGGATAAGATAGCCAATTTTGTCTGGAATCAGCACTTTGAAAAGAATTTTGTCCGAGCTCTGATTTTTGAGCTGCCTCATATCCCAGGTTTTACAGGAATCAGATCATATGTAGTTCAAGAACCATTGACGGAATGTGCCGATGGAGATATGAGAAGAACGGACATGATGCTTTAGGTTGTAGGAGGTATTTGAAATTTAATAAGCTGCGGGAATCGGAGTGGGATCGCTCCTGCTGAGATGACCGTTTGCTAGCCGATGCACCTACAAGTAGGCGATGCAACATGTATTAGGCATAAATTAAACGCGCTGCAAGTTTCCATTAGACCATGAATGTTGCCTTTGGACAGTTAGGATGACGTCCTCACACTATGACGTCTCAGGGCATGAAGAGCGTAAATAAAGACTCGCAGGCTATGAAATGATGTTCTCGAGCTATGCGGACGATGTCTCTGAACTATGATACCATTGAATAAGTTGGCAATTTTTGAGCCCATGAGAGGATGGAAATCTTTAAGGCGATGGAATGCGGCAGGTGGAGATGTTTCGGCTAAAGCAAAAGTTTAAATGCAGGTGGAAATATTGAAGTCGTATGTGATAACATTAAGTGGTGATATTTCAGCCATGCAGCAAAAGACAATGCTTAGTCTCGGAAGACAGATAAGTAGCCTTATGCCGATGGAGGTAGAGATTAACCTCGGAAGGCAGAAGTGCAGCCTTATGCAAAAATAAAGATGGAGACTGAGCTTAAACTCGGAAGGCAGATAAGTAGCCTTATGCCGATGGAGGTAGAGCTTAACCTCGGAAGGGAGAAGAGTAGCCTTATGTAGAAAATGCTGATGGAGACAAGTATTAGTTTCGGAAGGCAGATAAGTAGCCTTATGCAGAAATGCAGAAGGAGACAGTGCTTAGTCTCGAAAGGCAAAAGAGTAGCCTTATGCATAAATGTAGATAGAGACCGTCCTTAGTCTCGAAAAGCAGATAAGTAGCCTTTTGCATAAATGCAAATGGAGAAAATGCTTAATCTCGAAAGGCAGAGGAGTAGCCTTATGCAGATAATAAAGTTGGACACAGTTCTTGGTCTCGAAAGGCAGATAAGTAGACATATGAAGAAATGCAGATGGAGATAGTGCTTAGTATCGAAAGGCGGAAAAGTAGCCTTATGAAGAAATACAGATGGAGACAATGCTTAGTCTCAAAAGGCAGAAGAATAGTATTATGTAGATAATGTATATGGAGACAGTGCTTAGTCTCGAAAGGCTGAAGAGTAGCCTTATGCAATGCAAGAATTTAAAAGGATGAATAGTACTAAGATCTCTTAGATGATAGCCGATTACGATAGCGTGACTGCAGGGGATGTTGTGTACGGATACCAATTGCAAAAAAGTGATGATTCTAAGAAGTTGCATTCTTGGGAAAGTATTCATACATAAATATACCTGACGATAATGCAAGTCAAGTGCCTGCATCCAATGAAAAATTGAGAGTTCTGTAAAGGGGGAAGGTTAGTTCGTCTTCCACCGGCTCCAAGCGTTGTGTGTCATTGGGGTGGGTAGCATCGCTAACAACATAAATTTGGCTAATAGTTATGCATGATTTAGTAAATATAACGTAAGTATATAATAGAAAATAGTTTTCTTTAGATGAACCAACGACTGCGACGTGGTTCAAGTCATTACAAGCTCTCTCGCTCCAAAATTTTGAGAGTCCTCCTCAAAATTTTTCCAAAGTTTACTGTGCTGACACTTCCAACGGCTGCGTAGAACGCCTTAATATTCAACTTCGTAATTTTGAGGATCCTCCTCGAAAATTCTGCCCTAGTTTACTGGGCTGACATTCCTTACGATGAATGGATGAAAACCATTTTCGGAATTTTGAGGGTCCTCCTCAAAATTCTGCACTAGTTTAGTGGGCTGGAATTCCTGATGATGAATGGTTGAAAAGAAACTTTGGAATTTTGGGGGTCCTTAAAATTCTGGCCCAGTTACCATAGCAGGGGGGGAAATATAATTTTATTAAATTTTGAACGAACTCATAAGGCTACCTACGTATCCCCTCTTAAACAGGAATCATGTTAGGCGTAGTTCAAAGTACATCATAAAGGGAATCATAAATGGTTGCACATAGTATCATTTTAAAGCATCTGAATTGATTGCCTTTGGTCAGACTTCTCCTTCCATCTCTGTAAGAATAAGGGCTCCCCCGGTTAGAACCTGGTGAACCATGTACAGACCTTGCCAGTAGGGAGAGAATTTCCCCTTGGCTTCATCTCGATGTGGGAATATTTTCTTCAACATCATCTGCCCCGGTGTAAACATTCTCGGCTTGACTCTTTTGTTGAATGCTTTGGACATTCTGTTTTGATATAGTTGATCGTGGCAATCTGCATTAATTCTTTTCCCATTTATAAGGGTTAACTGCTAGTATCGACCTTTTACCCATTCTGCACCATCAAACTCTACTTCTTGTATGATCCTTAAGGAGGGAATTTCTACCTTTGCGGGGATGACCGCATCGGTACCCTAAACCAGCATGTAAGGAGTTGCCCCAGTTGATGTGCGGACTGTAGTGCGGTATCCCCATAGGGCGAATGATAACTTCTCATGCCATTATTTGTGTCTTCTGATCATCTTCCTTGGTATCTTCTTGATATTCTTGTTGGCTGCCTCTACAACTCCATTCATCTGAGGCATGTGGGCTGTAGAGTTCTTGTGTTTGATCTTGAATGTTTCACACATTATTTTCATCAAGTCGTTGTTGAGATTGGAACTATTAATTGTAATAATTGACTCTGAAATCTCGAACCGACAAACAATGCGGTCGCGGACAAAATCTGCCACAACTTTCATAGTTACCGCCTTGTATGATGTTGCTTCTACCCATTTGGTAAAATAATCAATTGTCACTAAGTTGAGCCTGTGTCCGTTTGATGCAGCAAGCTTGATAGGTCCAATAACATCTATTCCCCAAGCGGTGAATGGCAATGGTGAGCTTGTTGCAGTAAGCTCGTTTGGAGGCTCCTTTATCATATCTGCATATATCTAACAGCGATGGAATTTGCGAACATACTGGACACAATGTGTTTCTATAGTCATCCAAAAGTACCCTGCTCGGAGTATCTTATTCGCTAAAACAAAACCATTCATGTGCAGCCCGCAGGTCCCTGCATGCATTTTGTCTAATAGCCTGGATGCTTCTTTTTCTTCGACACACCTTATTATACCCAAATCAGGAGTCATCCTATACATGATTCCTCCAATGTGAAAGAAGTTGTTAGATAACCTCCTAAGTGTGCACTTCTTAGCAGTGTTGGCAAGTTCTAGATATTCTCCTGTTGTCGAGTACTCCTTGATGTCATGGAACCATGGCTTTTTGTCTGCTTTTTCCTCAACGTGAGCATAATAAGGTGGTTTATCATAAATCTTTACTGGTATGGGATCAATGAAATTCGTATCTGGATGTTGGATCATGGATGATAAAGTAGCTAATGCATCAGCGAACTCGTTCTTGACCCTGGGGACGTGCTGAAATTATGTCTTTATGAACCTTTTCCTCAACTCCTGTATGTGAAGCAAGTAGGGAAGTATCTTAGAGTTCTTGGCTTCCTACTCTTCTCAAACATGATGTATGAGCAGTCTCAATCCCTGATCACTAACAACTCCTGAATGTTCATGTTAATGGCCATTTTGAGCCCTAAGATGTAGGCTTCATATTCAGCCATATTATTGGTGTAAGGGAAACAGAGCTTGGTGGATACCGAGTAGTGTTGGTCGGTTTCTGATACCAGGCTGCTCCTATGCCCACTCCTTTGAAATTTACGGCTCCATCGAAAAACACACTCCAATCGTCATAGGATTCTGCTGTCACACCTCTTTTTTCGCTATAGACCCCCCCCCCCCCCCTAAAGGGAGTGTAAAGGAGTTTTTCCAATTAAATGACAATCGGAACGGGGTTTGATTATTAATTATTCAGTGTCTCCACTTGAGAGATTTGTGGCCGAGGAAGATAATGACTCTGTTACACTTTGCGAACTAGAAATCCAAGTAAGGAATTCTGTTAACCCGGGAGAAGGTATTAGGCATTCTCAGGTTCCGTGATTCTAGCATGGTCGCTTAACTGCTGTGTTTGATTTTATCCGATTCTTATACATGCTAGCTTGTGGTCTTTTTTTTATATACCGCTTTCCATCATTATTAATTTTAAAAGAATTGCGACGTCGTGAATACGCGTCTTTGACCATGTTGCCATCAAGGTGCCCGTAGCCGTCAACACATTTCTACTTCGTCGAGATTTGGATTTGGGTCGCATCAATGCGCACCCGAGTTTAAGAAGGTAATATTATTAAATGTCGGGCCTAAAGGTTCAAACGTAATATTGTTTTGGGAAAGGCCGTTGAAATTCGCTAAACGACCCTTCGAAATTCAAATCATTTTTTATTAACAAATTATTGAGGGCCCCACATTTATTTTGTTCGGTGAGGCTCGTCTCAAATTGTTAACCCTTTATTGACCGTCATTTGTTTTGTAAGAATTACGACGTCGTGAAAACGAGTCTCTGAATTCGTCGCCATCAAGGCACCCGTGGTCGTCAACACGTTTTGTCTTCGTCGAGATTTAGATTTGGGTTGCATCAACGCACACCCGAGTTTAAGAAGGTACTTTAATTAAAACGCGTCTAAAGATTCTATCGCAATATTATCTTTGGGGATGGCCGTGAAATTCGCTAAACGGCCCATCCCAAATTCTAAAGAATCTAATTTAAATGAAGGCCATGGATTTTAAGATTTTTATTCGGTATAGCACGCCTCAAATTATTTAAAAAGGTTTGTACTCAATTAAGACAAACTAACATGTGTTCATATTATTTCCTAAGCTATTCCATGTTGTTTTTCAAAGATCAAGTCAACACTAAACTTCAGATCATCCAAATTAAATGCCAAACGTAACAACAAAATGGCATACAAAAAGGTAACAATACAAGTTTCTTTAAAATAAACTACAAGACAAAGGAATGGCCATAAAATAGAAAAAAATAAAGAATGAAATAGAGAAGAAACTTAACAGAAGTCATGATGTTCATCTGTAAAGCGTTTTAACTCAGCTTGAGTTGTTCATTTTTTTTATTAAAAAAAAACTCAATACCCTGAAATTTCTTCCAAAAAAAAAAAAGGATGCTTCACTAGCAACATACTCATCTAAGTAAATAAATGAATAAAACGGTTGTGCATAATGATTTCCTGAACACTCAGGGACTGTCATCATGAATCCATATGGCCTACGCGTCGGAAACTTCTAACTCATAAGCCCTCAATGAGGTAACACCAAGTTTACAAAGAATGGCTCCAGAGCCAAAAAACTTTCAACGTCTCAGGGACTATCGTCGACTATCATCCCATCCAGCCATCGGAAACTCAAGGCTTTAAGACCCTAAGCGAGCAACCTCAAGTACAAAATCCCTCCATGCAGAAATACTAGAAAATGAAAGACCTCCATGAGGCATTATTAACAATGCAAGACCTCTATAAGTCAACACGAAAACTGTAAGACCTCAAGCAAGGCGTGAACCATACTTGTACCAAGTAACTTGTCTATAAGACCTCAAGCAAGGCATGAACCATACTTGTACCAAGTAACTTATCTATAAGGCCTCAAGTAAGGCATGTTAAAATTTGTATGACCTAACAAAGGGCATAATCCTGATCTTATAGTTAAGGCTATATATCCGAACTTATAAGAACATTAAAAAGGCATACCCTTGATATAGACCCGAAACTACTTCACTCAGGGACTAAAAGGCTCTGGCCAAATACAATGACTACGGTCACAAGGATGTACAGTCCAAACTAACGTAACTCGATGACACCCGACCGTCGCTATAAAATCATAGGCCTTCAATGGCTTTTAAAAATCTTTGAAAAGAATCAGTTAATCAGGCTACCCTTGTCATAAGCAAAAGAGCTTCGATCATATCAGCTCCAAACAATAGGCTTCAAAACAATTCAACCATCAAGCAAAACCTCCCAAGGTGCTCATTTATCGCTATATAAGGGCGCACAATCGAGGCTCTTATCGAGTCGTCGACGATTCAGGCGAACACAAAAACTTCAAAAAAGTCTTTAAGGAGGGAAAAAATCCAATATTAGAGTTCGTACTGACCTAATGTGTAAGTAAATCATTATGCAATTCACAAAATTAAAACGGAGAACGCGCTCACTAATCTCGGAGTTATATTAAGTTGAAGGCACTACACGTTTAAAGCAACAAAACAGATGATCATGTTCAGCAGAGAGAGACAAACTCAGAACATTTAACAAAACCATATGTTTAATTGCGATATAAAACTGAAAATATTCAAATAAGATAAAATGAACCTGTGCAATTACTTGTCTGCTTCTTTCAAAATTCACACAAGGATGAACCTCTGACCCGAAAATAAAACAGTAGCAGAAGCTTGGACTGCAAACCCTGTCGGCAACCCCAAACTCAAACCGGAGTCAACCTCGAACCCAAAATGAACTCAAACAAACTTCATTCCTCGATGGCAATAATTTTCGGAAATGGACATACGACAGCTCGTAGAGAAAATTAATCGGAAAGTCCAAAATTGCTTTGTCTCTTCTTAAGTTAATTGGCAGAAAGTTTAGCTTGTTAGGTGTTTGAAGAAAATTCACAATTGATTTGATGAAAAGCATTACTGTTGCTATGGAAAATGTGTTTGCTTGAAGAAATGGAAGGTGTTTGCCGGAATTCAAACGACGGCTGCCCTTTTTGTGATTCGGCTGCTGCTCCTCTCTTTTGGCGTTATGGTGTGTCCTCTTGTGTGTGAATGTAGGGATTGTTATATAGATTTTAGTTTAGGATTTTAGGAGGGGATAATGGGCTTGAGGGGATTTGGGCCTTAATAATTAGTTGGACTATTTTAGAAATTGGCCGAAATTTACAAGCAACAAAACCAAAATATATTGCTTTCTTTATTTTTTCTTTTCTTTTCTTTAATTAATTAAAATCCTAAATTATTTTTGTAGACATTAAAATAAATAATTAACTTAAAATAAAGAATAATGCTAATTTTAAAGATTAAAAGATAAAGATAATCTTTTTTGTGATGTTTCTTAATGAAATTAATTCCTATATGAAAATTGGACCTAAGGTGACATTTAATTAAAACATGACATTTTTTGTGATTTTTCTAATGATTTTAAAATATTAAAAATGCATGAAATGCAACTAAATAAAGAAATACTTCTAAAATCCATAAAAAATAGTTTTTTAGTTTATTTTTAGTAGTTATCTTCATGTAGGGCAAAAATCACGCGCTTACATCTGCAATATCTTATCCTATAAAGGACACCTCTTCATCATGAAAATACGTTTTTAGAGGTTTGTATTATTCGCCCACAATATTCTCGGCGAGGTGATCTACCAAAGCTTGTCCCTTGACTGCCTTCTGAGTGACGTAAACAATGTCGAATTCACTTAGCAGGATTTGCCACTTGGCAAGCTTGTCGGTGGGTATGGGCTTCTGAAAGATATACATAAGCGGGTCCATTCTTGATACGAGGTAAGTAGTGTAGGCACAAAAATTATGCCTCAACTTCTGCACTACCCAAGCCAGAGCACAACAAGTGCACTCTAAAAGAGAATATGATGCCGCATACGGTGTGAACTTCTTACTGAGATAGTATATAGCTAGCTCCTTTCTCCCAGTTTAATCATGTTGTCCTAGAACACAACGTAATGCTCCATCCAATACCGCAAAATCAATAGGGGT
The DNA here is from genome assembly GCA_034376525.1 of Nicotiana benthamiana. NCBI lineage: Eukaryota > Viridiplantae > Streptophyta > Magnoliopsida > Solanales > Solanaceae > Nicotiana > Nicotiana benthamiana. The sequence continues at coordinate 20,332,156 of CM067337.1, read as the reverse complement.
CTTCCTAGCTTAGAAGGAACCAAGACTGGTGGCGTTGATAGGTATTCCTTGATACTGTCAAAGGCTTTCTGACAATCATTAGTCCATTTGGTAATAGTGTCCTTTTTCAACATTTTAAGATGGGTTCATAAAAGACCATGGACTAAGCTATGAACCGGCTAATATAGTTGAGTCTTCCCAGAAAACTCATCACGTCCTTCTTATTCTTTGGCGGTGGCCACTCTTATATGGATTTGACCTTTTATGGATCCAAGACTATTCCTCGACAACTCACGATGAAATATAATAATTTTCCAGCAGGAACCCCGAATGCGCACTTGGCAGGATTAAGTTTCAGATTGTAGTCTGTTGATGGACTTTCTCAGGTCTTTCATATGATTCGTGACTTTCTTGGATTTGACGGTGACGTCATCTACATACATGTCTATCTCTTTAGATATCACGTCGTTAAAGATAGTAGTCATGGCTCTCAAATAGGTGGCCCTATCATTCTTCAAACCAAATGTCATGATTTTGTAACAGTACATTCCCCACGGCGTGATGAAAGCCGTTTTCTCTGCATTTTCCTCATCCATCCAAATCTGATGATACCCAGCAAAACAACAAACAAAAGACTGCAACTTATGTATGGCAAAGTTTTTAATAAGAATGTGTATGTTTGGTAAGGGGAAGTCGTCTTTGGGACTGGCCCGATTAAGATCCTGGTGGTCGACAAAGACCCTAACCTTCCCATCCTTCTTTGGTACTAGCACGTTGTTGGCTAACCATGTTGGATACTTCACTACCTTGAGAATCTTGGCTTTGACTTGCTTGGTAACCTCTTCTTTGATTTTCACTTATGTCGGGTTTGAATTTCCACAACTTCTTTCTCTTTCTGCATACATGTGTGCATACTATGTAGTCCCCCAAGTGTCTGAGTGTTGAAGTATGAGACCTCGAGCACTTGTTAATTGCTTTCACTTGGTCCTTTTCTTGAAAAGAAAAAATATACCGGACTCGGAGGTGCGATTATTGATGAAGATTTCTTAACCCGTTTGTGTTTCCATCGGAATAATTTTAAATCTGGGCCGGGAATTTTAACGTATTCCATTTTTTCGTACAGGTTTTGACTCCTCATTCGAAACAGGTTTGCATTTTGCCTAGCATCTAAAATCGTTAGTAAAATTTAAACAATTCAAAGATAAAATTTAACGTGGTGATACCTAGCCGTGTGTATTTTATTAGAAGTAATATCTCTTCAAATGAACAGCGTTCCAATGCGAAGGTAGAACTTTCACATCCATTGTCTCCAACTCGTATGCTCCTTTTCCTTCAATATCCTGAATTATATAGGGCCCTTCACATGTTGGACTTAACTATCATGAATTAGCATCTTTTGTAGACTGAAAAACCTTTTTAAGCACAAAGTCCCCAACTTTGAAGAATCTAAGGTGTGCTTTTCAGTTGTAAATCATTCAATGACCTGATTGCAGCTTCTCTTCTTCCCTCGAGTAAATCAAGGTTGATCCGCATCTCTTCACTATTGGATTCTTCTGTTGTCTTTATAAATTGTGTGCTTAGTTCTCCTATATCGAGTGAAATAAAAGCCTCAGCACCATAAACCACTGAATATAGTGTTTCTCTCGTGCTCATTTTTGTAGTACGATAATCCCATAAAACCCCAGGTAATACCTCATGCCAGTTACCTTTTGATTCATGTAACAACTTCTTCAAATTATTGATAATGACCTTGTTTGTGGATTCCACTTTCCCATTACCTACTGGATGGTATGGTGTGGATGCTGTCCTTTTGATTTGCCAACTTTGAAAAAATTTTGTGATTTGGGCTCCTATAAATTGTGGACCATTATCACATACGATCTCCGTTGGTATTCCAAATCAGCATATTATGTTCCTCCAAATATCGTACCTATTTAAATGCTCTTGCTTCTACCCATTTAGTGAAATAATCAGTGAGTACAAGTAAAAATTTTCCCTGACCTTTCGCCTCTGGTAATGGATCCACGATATCTATTCCCCATTTCATAAAGGGTCACGGGGCTATGACTGGATGCAATAGCTCCACTGGTATATGCATATTATTACTGTACCATTTACATTTGTTGCATATAGATACGAAATTTTCCGCTTCCTCTTCCATATTAGGCCAATAATACCTTGCCCTAATAAAAGTTCTTACCAATGATCTTCCTCCTGCGTGATTCCTGGAGTGTCCCTCATGTATCTCCCTCATTAAGTATTCCATTTGAGAAGGTCCGAGACATCTTGCTAAATGTCCACCACTATTTTTTCGATAAAGATTTCTTTGGTTGAAATAGTAACGGGCAGCCTTTTTACGAAGCGCATGTGCTTTTCTTTTGTCATCAGGTACGGTACTGTACAACAAAAAAAACAACAATTTCATTTTTTCAATCCCAAGTTAAATTATTAAAATTTACCTCATTTTTATCAGGTTCGAGAACGGAATGCAATGAGTGTATAATTGAAGCATTTGCATTGTTTTCCACGTCACCTGCAAACGCGAGATTGGCTAAAGCATCTGCTTTCACATTTTCATTTCTTAGTATTTGCACAACCTTCCATGTTAAAATTGCTTTATCAATTCACGTACTTTTTCTAAGTAGTGCTGAATTCTAGCTTCGCTGGCTGTGTAAGTCCCCAGGATTTGATTAACCTCGAGTTGTGAATCACTTTTGATTATAACTTGGGTTATACCAAGTTCTTATGCTAGTTCCAAACCTACAATTATAGCTTCATACTCTGCTTCATTGTTAGTTATAGAATGACATTTTATAGCTTGTCTAATGGTTTCGCACGTAGGTGGTACAAGAACAATTCCTAATCATGCGCCTTATACGTTTGATGAACCATCAGTAAATAAAATCCAAGTTCCTATGTTTGCACCAATGAAAACTTGTAACTCTTTTTCCGCTTCTAACTGCATCCCTTGGCTAAAATCAGCCAATAAATCAGTTAATACTTGAGATTTTATTGTAGTTCTTAGTTGATAAGTGATTTCGTATTTACTTAATTCAATAGCTCATTTTGCTAACATTCCTAATAAGTCATGCTTATGCAAATTGTTACATATGGGAAAGCAGTTACTATATCAATAGGATGACATTGAAAATAAGGCCTTAATTATCTAGATTCCATGATTAAAGAAAGTGATAGTTTTTCTAATTGCGGATACCGTGTCTCTGCATCTAACAAAGATCTACTAACATAACAGATAAGGGATTGTTTACCTTGGTCCTCCCAGAATAAAACAGCACTTACCGCAACTACTGAAACAACAAGATAAATAAGTAACCTTTCCCATGCTTTTGGTTTTGCAAGTAATGGCGGATTTGATAAATATATTTTCAAATTTATAAGTCCTTGTTTACAGTCTTCCTTCTACTCAAAATGATCTTGATTTTTAGGTCCTGCGAAGAATTTAAAACACTTTTTTTATGATTTAGAAATGAATCTTCCCAAGGCTGAAATCTATCCTGTTAGTCTTTGGACTTCTTTTTTATTTGATAGAACATCAGGAATTTCCTTTATTGCTTTGATCTGTGAAGGGTTTACTTCAATACCACGGTTAGAAATAAGAAAACCTAAAATCTTACCTGATGAGACTCCAAAAGAACATTTTTTTTGGATTAAGCTATATTAAACTTTCTCAAAATTTGATTCTTTCAGACAAACGAGATATATGATCATTAGAATGATGAGTTTTGACGAGCATATCGTCTATGTATACCTCCATAGTTTTTCCCAAATGTTCTTGGAACATTTTAGTAACCAACTTTTGATTAGTTGCTCCTGCATTCTTTAGACCAAAGGGCATTACTTTATAACAATAAGTCCCCCTATATGTTATAAAAGAAGTTTTCTCTTCATCGTCAGGATCCATTTTTATTTGATTATAACCTAAATATGCATCTAAAACCTTAATAGCTCATGCCCTGCAGTAGCATCCATTAATTGATCTATATGCGGTAGAGGAAAATAGTATTTTGGACAAGCTTTATTAAGATCTATATAATCCAAACAAACTCGCCACTTACCATTCTTTTTAGGCACCACAATGGTATTAGCTAAAAAGTTAGGATATTTTACCTCGCGGATACACCCAATTTTTAATAATTTCTGAACCTCATCTTGAATCACCTGATTGTTGAAAGCTCCTTGCTTTCTCTTCTTTTGTTTGATTGGTTTGAATGATGGGTCTTCATTTAACTTGTGAGTCATTACCTTCGGTGGTATACCTGTCATATAAGCATGGACCAAGCAAAAAAGTCCACGTTAGCTATTAAAAATTTAATTATCATACCTATCATATCCGGGCTCATAATTTCTCCAACATAAACCTTCCGCTCGGGCCATTGCTCAAAAAATACAACAGCTTCCAATTCTTCAATTGTTGTTTTGATATTTTCATTTTCCTCTGGATCTTGAATTGTGTCAAGTATCGAGTCTATATATGTTCGTTCCTGTTCAGTTGATGTTTGAAATGTGATTTCCTCAACTACTCTTTGTGATTGTTATTTCTCTTCTGTCACGGAATTAATATTCTTGGCTGCATTTTGATCTCCACGATTTTGGAAAATTCCCCAAGGTGATGGGAATTTAACAACTTGGTGTAAAGCTGATGGAACAACATCCATTTCTGGGATCCACGGTATCCCCAAGATCATGTTATAAGTCATTTCCATATCTACTACTTTAAATTTAGTTTCTTTAGTAACACCTTCTGCAAAAGTTGTTACTATTACCTCTCCTTTTTGTCACCACTCTAGAATTATCGAAACCAGACGAGGTATGCGCCTTTGGCATCATTTTTTCTTCATCTTGCATTTCACGCAATACCCTCAGTAGGATAATATTAATAGAACTTTCTAGATCAATCAAAACTCGTTTACATTAGTATCATATACAAATAGAGATATTACCAATGCGTCATTATGTGGAGACAATACACCATCCGTATCTGCATCATCGAAGGTAATACTTTATTCCTCCAAGACTTGTCATACCCGCTTCCCATGGGTGATATTGACTTTTGAAACTTTATTGGATGTTATATACATTACACCGCGGATATATTCTCCCCTAATTATGACGTTGACGGTTCTTTTGGGATATGGTGGTTTTGGAGGCACCTGCATGTTTTTCATGTAAGCCTCCTTGCCTTTTTCATTGAACAACTTAGTAAGATACTCTTGTTTAAACAGATGATCAAGTTCACTTTGTAAAAATCTGCATTCAGATGTTTTATGGCCGTGATCATTATGAAATTCGCACCAATGATCAGGGTTATGCCGGATTGGATTTGACCTCATCTTTTTTGGCCATCAGACTTTATCTCCCATGCTTCTCAAAACAGCTACGAGCTCAAAGATGGTGACGTTGAAATTATAGCCACAGACTCTCACCTTTAAACTTCTGTCATCATCACGTGACTCTTGCTTGTTTTGCTCGTTCCTAAATCTAAATGAGGATCCTGACTCATTTTTTCTAGAGTTGTGATCGTACCTTTGATTATCTGATCTTGACTGTGAGTCTTTTCCCGCAGGTCCAGTGTATAGTCGTATCTATTTTTATCGGACCTCATTTCATTTTCTGCATGTCTTGAACTTACTTTTTCATCCTTTTGGAATCTTGGAGCAGTATCCTCTTCAATCTGCAGCTTCGTGATGTACCTGTTGTATATATCATTCCACATTGTAGCAGGGAATTCTCGTAGGCTTTCCTTGAGTCTCCTCATGGCGTCCGAGCTTCTTTCATTCAAATTACTCGTGAAAGCTATAGTTTCCCAATTGTAAGGTACACGCGGTAAAGTCATTCTTTCACATTGAATTCTATCCACAAAATTTCGAAGTAGTTCTTAATCGCCTTGCTTGATTTTGAAGATATCCTCCATTCTTTTATCTACCTTTTGGGCTCCCGAATGTGCTTTGATGAAAGAATCTGCAAGCTCAGCAAAAGAGGTTATAGAATTTTTGGGTAAGAGAGAATACCACGTTAGTGCCCCTTTGGTGACTGTTTCACCAATTTTTTTGACCAATACTGATTCGATCTCTTGTTTGGTCCAATCATTGCCCTTTACGCCAGTTGTAAATGTCGTCACGTGGTCTCGTGGGTATGTTGTTCCATCATACTGTGAGACATTAGGCATTTTGAATTTCTTTGGAATTGGGAGGGGCAGCTCTTGGCTTCCATGGTTGTTGTGAATATTTATCCATATCAACTCCCTTGATTACATGTGGAACTCCGGGGATTTGCTCTATGTGGTCATTTTGTTCCTTGAGCTATTTCTGCAAGCTTTGTACTAAATTTTGCAAATGAGAATTAGTTGAATTACCTGGTTCTCCCTCCTACGATTTATTGGTGGTTCCTCCATTACCAGAATTAACAAGCCCAGAACGGGGATTCTCCAACGTGTTGTTATTGGGTGTAGGTATAGGAGGTGCAGCAGGTAACCGACTGACTAGAGCCAGAAACGCTTTGTTGACCCGTGCATCAATTAATTTTTGTAAAGCCTCATCTTCCCCTTCAAAATGTTCAGATTGTTTCTATGCACCATCATGGGACTCAGGAGTACCTTCACGGGATTGCCGTGGTGAACCATGTGGATAAGGGACCAAGTGAATGTTTTGTAAATCTCTCTGATCTTGTTGGGTTTGATTTACCTGGTTTCCTAGCGTGTTGTCCTTGTTGTTTGCATTGTAGGTGGAATTTGATTATCAAATTTCCGGTAGCAGACGAATTTGTTTAACAAACATGAGACTTTGGTCAAAGCAAAGAATTTATGAAAACACAGGCTACTGATAATCAGAAGAAAATATAAAGATAGAATTTTGAGAGAAAGATAGTAAGAGAGTAAGTAAATCAAATATATTCAAGTAATTCCTTGTGTCGTACAGTTGTTGGTTCTTCCCCCTTTCATAGCCTTTTTGAGACTACGAGCCTTGCCTTAAGCTATCATGAGGCAATAATGACTAATGAATGACATTTATTAATACGTTGCACAACCAGACATTAAATAAATATTCTCTAACGTTTTTAGTATTTAGTATGCATTAAATACTGTATCTGGTCTCTCCTAGGATATTAGGTTCATCTCATTTGATCTTTGTGCTTTAAATGTCTTGAATAGGTATGGGCTCAGCATCTCATGAGTAATCGCCCGTGTCTTTTCCACTATCTTTTCTCGCATTTGTTGTTGCTTCTGGCTCTTAGCTAACTTTGTTGCTTTGACTATTTGACTAATTCACGTGTCATGACACGTCATCTCTAATATGTAAAATCGATTTTTTCCAATATAATAATTAGAAGAAAAGTAAGTAAATCGATATATTCAAATAGTAATTTGTTTGTCCCTACAATTGATCAATTCTCTCTCTTTTATAGCTATTTTGGAGATGTGCGTTTTGCCTTTGTCATATTAAGGCTATTATGGGCAATTAAAGATATTAAATGCTACGTTATATAATCATTATATTTAATATATAATATGTAATTATTTAGTATTTAAGGCTCATTAACTACTCTATCTTTACTCGTATGTATTGTCAGATTCTTTTCCCTTGATTTATGGACCTAAATAGGTACGGGTGCTGAGTCATTTAAATAACTGATTGAGCCTCTTCGTTTGCCTCTTTTTGTTTCTGTTGCAACTCGCGCCTCTTCGCCAGTCGTAACTTTTTGACCAGTCTATGTGTCATGACAAGTCATCTTTATACCACTTTAATATCTATACTCTATTTTTCCCAATACATCAATCCAAAACTATTGTTTTCAAAACTAGAGTATTACTCTTTTTTAAAAAAGCAGCATTCTATCCAAAATTGCAGTATTCAATTCAGAAATACGAAAACACTCCCATGGATCAATCCTCAGAGATACCCAAGGCAGTTGCTTGTGTCCTTTACACTCAAAAGGACAAGAGTATATAGGTTCGCAAGGGACGAATAAGAGCTCGTTAAACTTTTTTGCTTTTCTTTTGCTTGCGCACCAATCCAAGGGTTCTATAGAGCTTTTCAGGTCTGTTAGCATCATAACAAATCACAAAACCCTAATATTATTCAAGTCAAAATTATAGTATTCAATTCAAAAATATAATATTCAATTCAACCTTTAGTATTCAATTCAAAATAATAGCATTCAAGTCAAAAATGCAATATTCAATTCAAAACTATAGTATTCAATTCAAAAATTTGATATTCAAACCAAAAATATCAATATTCAAATAAAGACTATAATAATAATTTTGTTTTATCCAGAAAAAAAAATTTCAGATATCTTTTTAGAAATTATTTAGCAAAACTTAAAATTTGACCCTTAAAGTTTCACCATTTAAGATGCATAAATGAAAAGGAATGCAATAACTAGTATAGATAAATAAAAAAGATAGAGCAACTGGGATAATAGACCATTTTTTTGCACTTAATGGAACTCTGAATCTTAATTATTCAGGTCTCAAATGTTATGTGCATTTCTTTTTAAAGTCCAAATCTTAACCATTCATATCATAATCATTAGTTTTTTACTTTACAACCACTTAATGGGTCTGAATAAGTCTATATGATTAAGATCTATAACAAACACTTAATTTCATTAAGATGTTATTATCCACATTCATTACTAACTGCCGCCACCGCCTACCATTATCATGTACTACCACCACCATCCTCAACCATAGCCGCCACCAGTGCCATCACCCACCACCCCCACCACTATCATCCTAAACCATAACTACACACTCACATACCTCAACTACCAAAACCAACCACCCTATCACCATCAATACTCATAGTCGGCACTGCCCACACAATAAACTAACACTACTCACCATCACCTTTCTCAATCATAACCACGATCACCACCACTACCCACTAGATTTAACTATTACCTCCCACCACCACCATTATCAATCATAATCTGTAATGACCCAATCCATTGTCACATGAGTTATCACCCTGTTTTCCCCGTTTTATGCTTCTATATGTTTCATTATATTTGACAATTTAAAGTAATTCAGATAGAGTTTGGTTAGAAATGAGACAATAAGTCTTTTTATAAGAAGGTCGGTTGGGAAAAGTCAACTGAATATTGACTTATGCATTAGAGTGCTCAAAATGTATTTTTGATGATTCGAAAAATTTCGGGTGATTATTATTGACTTAGGAGCGCAATCAGAATTGAATTTGGAGGTTCGGTATAGAATTAGGCTTGAAATGGCTAAGTTTGAATTTTGGCGAATTTCGGTTGATAGGTGAGATTTTGATCCGAGGGTTGAAATGAAATTCCGAGAGTTGCAGTAGCTCCATTAGGTAATTTTGGATATGCATGCAAAGTTTCAGTTCATTCGGAGGTGTTTAGGTGGGGTTTTTTTCGGAAGTTTTAGTTTAACTTGGGCTTGAATCCGTGGTAATTTGATTATTTTGATGTCTATGATAGTGTTTTCATGCTACAAGCAAGTTCGAATGAAGTAATGGAACGTATCTGTGCTTCTGGTAGAGGCCATGAGGGCCTCAGGGTGATTTTGAATGGCTAACCAAGAATTTTGAATATTGTTGCAGGTCTGGAGCACCTGGCCTCTGGTATTTCTGCATCTGCAGAAGCGGTTCCACAGATGCAGCTTAGCGATCGCATAAATGCTCCATGAGGGACCAGAGGGTTTCCGCAAAAGCGAACGGTGAACTACTTCAGCGGGTCCGTAGAAGCGGAATCGAGGCCTCAAAAGCAGAACAGTGAGATCCGTAGAAGCGGATTTTTGGTCGCAAACGCGGAAGGCCTGGGGATTTAATGAAATCTCACAAGCGGTCAAAAGGATGTAGAAGCGGCCCCCAAAGGCAGTTACGGGACCGCAGAAGCGAAAAGTGCTGGAGGGTTTAGTGAAACAGTGTTCGAGAAATTTCAGAAGTTAAGAAAACATTTTAGACTTCGGGAAGAGGCGATTTTGGGAGATTTTTAGGAGAAATCAAAGGAGATTCATCAAGTATGAAGTATTAGCCTCGGAATATGATATTTTGGTGTAAGAACATTGATTAATCACGGAAGTTCAAGGATTTAAGGGCTAAAAATGGGGGTTAGGTCTTGAAATCCAAGAGAGTTTAAATGTGAGTTTGGAGTGGCAAACGAACTCCGTTTTTGATAAATTTTATATTTACGAACTCGTGGAAAGACAAGGAATCTGTTGATGCAACTTTAGTTAATTTTTGAGTAGTGGGTCGGGGGCTCTGGTTTTACCAACTTCGTAAATTTCAGTACTTTTCGAGTATTTTTTATAGGGTTATGTTTCTCTAGCCCATATTTACGTATTCGTTGTGATTTTTACTAGATTCGACACGCGAGGAGGTTTATTCAAAAGGAAAAGGCATTGCAGACCAGTCTACGGCCGGTTAGAGGTGAGTAGTTTGTTAAGATGATGGCCTGAGGGTTTGAAACCTCGGTTTATCACACTGTGACGCTATATTAGGGCGTGACTCACACCTCATGGCAGGTGCGTGATCGTATATTATTGGAGATTGTGACTTGGTCCATCTCGAGTGCTAACTATAATATGTTGGCGGCTGATACGCACATTGTATTGTTTTAAATTGGGCTTGCTGCAATATTTGGGGCCTTGCGCCGATTTGTAGCATCTGTCTAGGATGGATACTAGTGTGATAGCATGATTTGTAAAATCATTGATCTCAGTTTCGTGTTTAATCACTGTTATGAAATGCTAAGTCATTTTTCCTGAAATTAAATAAACTATATTATATGCTTCTTAATAATTGAAAACTCGAAAATTAGTTGAATCAGATATGTGACTCATATGTATACGGTGGACTGAGTATGGATCGGACTACACGCTGCAATAGTGATATGATGATATTGCAGTTGGGGTGTCGAAGCCCCTCCAGAGTTTGTACACACTCCCAGTGAGCGTCGTCGACGATAAATGGATCGGGTTGTACGCCGCAGCAGGGTCATGTGCATTGAATTTCATTCTTGCGTTATACTCGACTATTATACTTGATATTGTTTTGCTGTTGCTTCATAGTTAAGGTGTCGGACTGTTAGTCTCAGCTTTGCTTTGTGGCATTCCATGGATTTCTTATCTTCAGAATTTTTATATGCTTATTACTTACTAAGTCGGTAGTACTCACCACTACTCCCTGCACCTTGTGTGAAAATTCAGGTGCACCAGAGGCTTAGCCGAGCAGTCGCTGTATAAAGAGATTATCAGAGTTGTTGAGGTAGCTTTTTGACATTTGCAGGACCTAGCTACTCTTCCTATTTCAGTTTTAGATCTATATATACATTTCCAGACTTGTGTATTTTTGTTCAGAAATTATTATTCACTTTTTGTAGAGGCTCTAGACTCGTGATCCCAGGTCTTATGGGATTTTTTGAATCATATTTTGTATCTCTTCGTATTATTTTATTTTAAGTATTGGATTATTATTCTAAAACTGTTACATTTGCGTTCAATTGTCGATTTTGTGATTTATTGTCGATTCGATAGCGATTGTTGGTCAGGCTTGCCTAGAATTTTGGTTGAGCGCCATCACGACCGGGTGTGGGTTGTGACAAGTTGGTATCAGAGCCTAGGTTACTAGGCCTCGCGATTCATGAGCCGATCTAGAAGAGTCTCGCAGATCGGTACGTAGACGTCCGTATCTATCCTCGGGATGCTCCAAAACGTTTAGGAAATACTTCGCTTTCTTAAAATCTTATCGTGCATCCTTGAGTCAGCTTGAAAGAGTAACTCTTGAAATTCATTCCACATGTTCTCATGCGCGTATGAGCTCTTGGTAGCAGATGTGTTTTGATGGCTTGTGATTCACCGATCGAGGGGCAAGATGTAATCTTCGTGAGGTTGATGTTAGCCCAGTCTGGAGAACTTGAGGCCGAGTCTTCGCATATGGCTTAGGTACCGGAGTGCTAATTTTGCGAGATGGTGTTATGAACTCATATGTACGGTATGTCGCTATTAGCCGGAATGGCAGTTTGCTCTTAGTGTGATTGAGTATGTTAGTGCTGCGAGATGCAATTATATGACTTGGTAGTGATAAAGAAGTCTGCTGGATAACAGATGAACAGTTAAGTGATTCGTTTCCTATTATGGTTCGATGTGTATCCCAAATATAGGCGCATGAAGAATATTTTCAAGGCTCCTAGTGGGAGTGATGTAAATTGCATGATATTACTTGAGACATAGGAAGCCTAAGTAGTTGTGTAATGTGTAAGACGGCAGAAGGTATACGGAGATGTTATATTGCGGCGAAGTAGGTGGGTTATCTCCTGCGGAGTGTTCTGAAGTGATGTGGTTCCAATGTATATAGTGAGAAGATTTCATATACAATTGAAAGGTATTTTCCATGTGTTATGATTCAAATAGGTGCAATGCATGTCCATGTATCAATTTTTGATAATATAATACATGTAGTATTGAGATTAATGTTGTTGATATACATTGTGATGCTTTGTCAAGTTGTGGACGTGTTGTTAGTATGGTTTTGGGACTTAGTATAAAATTTTGTCGCCTACAGAGTGGGCTTAACCGTTGGGTGAATGAATGCAAGAATTGCAGAAGAGTTAAAATTTCCGATGGTTCGTGTTTCCACAAGCTTATGAAAGAGTGAGTTTAATCTCACCATGATATTACGACAGCAATAGAGTATATGTGTTGTGATAGATATGTCTTCGGGCTATATCATGGAGGTTGATGTTGATTATCTGATTGTACAGTTATCTCTACTATGTTTGTTCCAATTTGATGCATGCGGGTGAATCAGTTCTGGTTGCAGAAATTGAGCCAAGGATGGCAAAGTGAAGCGAAATTTTGACAAAGGTCATATGGTGATTCGTAGATGTGAGAAAATAATATGATGTCTTGAGTTGTGGATAAGGAATTCTTACTGTAAAGAGAAGGAAGTTGTTTGATTGTATCATAATGAAATCATGTCCTACAGTGTCAGAGTGTTGATAAGGCACGAATGGTTTGATTCGTTAAGTCAAGTAATTTGCAGTGGGTATAAGAGTGGACGACTCTTGAGAATGGTTTTGATGTGTTCAAGATTCAATATGTAGCACTCAGGTGTTTTAAGGTTGAGTGTGTGACCAAGTCAGTGTTTTTATTATAACACGTCAAGACTTATGGTATTTTTATGTTATATACGAAATCTATGTATCAATATCTGAGAAGCAAAGGTAGCGGACTTAAATTCGCATGAAGTTCTCAAAGTAGGGTATTTTAGAAGGTGGTATTTTGTGAACATTAAAGAGAGTATTTAGTCGCCAATTGGTCTTACACAGTGTGGTGGTACGTTCGAGTCTCGTGTAGTAAGCATGGGTTGAGGCATTGTGGTGCTACAACAAGAGAGTATATCAAGTTGAAAATGAATCCGAAGGAAACCCAGACAAGTGAAATAGCTTGTTAGTGGACCGAATCGGTATGGTAAAGATATGATCAACTCTTTGTATGTGTTTGAGGTAATGTTTTTATACAAGCGTTGGGCAGCATGGCTCGTGCGTATTGACAGTCTTCTTGGCTTGGTTCAGGTAGAAGGATTTAGTCCCGGTAGTTTAGCTTGCGCTAATGGAATTGGGAGAGAATTCTAGTTGGGTTTCATCATGGTTTGGAGATGTATATTTCTATGGACATGCGGAGCATGGAGTGCGCAATGATTTTTATTCTAAAGGGGATCAATGAAAGTTCTGGACTAGTTGAGTGTGTCGAAGTCTGCGGCGCGGAAAGGAGACGAAAGTTCTCGTAATATCCCAGAAGTATGGTAGGTGTGGTATGTTATAGAGGGCCGAGACGGGCGTGTGCGAGGTTTCGGATTAGTTCTGAAAGGAAGTTCATAAAGTTCTTAGGCAATGAGTATCCTCAGGTAAGGAAATTGTACTGGTAATTGGAAGTGAATTGACGATAGTATATGTCTTGGAAGGAGGGTAATATGATCAGACTAATGATACAACAGTAGTGTTGCGACATTTTCTTGATGGATCAACTACTAATATTTGAGTTTGCTGATGTCACAGGGAAATTTTAGAATATATTCTATGGACTGATTTGGTACTCGATGTGTAGTCTGTATTCATACGGCAAAACGTGGCATCAGGTATAGTGAATTGTGTGTTTATATGGAGGCGGAGACTGGGAGATCTCTAACACCATCTATGTCGTGGTTGTGGATCTTTATCTGTTGATATAATATATTTTGGATATGAGATTGGGTGTAGATTGGTTTCCTTAGTGTTGGGTTAATCTAGACTATTGTTTTCTAGGCTATGCCGGAGGATGCCACAGGTTCTGTGGCGTGGTGCATCGGGTGATATTATAGCGAGAGTGGGTTGCATTCCAAAGATCAGCGGACGACTTAGAAGGATTGCTTGTCTTGTTTGAGCCTTCATGGCAAATGTCAGTGTAAAGGTTTGTACCATTTATTCAGTGTATTGAGGGACCTTTTCGGATGCGTTATTTGTGGCCGGGCATGTCGCCGGGTGAGATGGGGGACTTCACTATTTATTTTGTGTCGGGCACCGTAGCATACAACTTTGGCATGAGTTATAGTACTGGAAAAGGCAGCTTCAGGTTTCTTGATAATGAGTATGTTGGTAAGCTGATTGAATACGTGTTTAGCTTGAGTTGGCTTGGTTAGTCTAGAATTGAATTAATAAAGGATAGGTTGATTCGATCATTATTTGACATACTAGTGATCTGGAAAGATCTGAGTTGCTTTTCGGTGCTGCGAGGCGCTATAATTTGTGGGCAGTTGCCCGTACATTGCGGTGCTATCGAGATTTATAATGGAAGTTGAGTTTTGTAGCTTACATCGCCAAAAGTAGATATGTATGCGCTCAGTGTGCTTACGACTTAAACTGGGTATTTTGTTATAATGAGAAAATTCGGCTCGATGTGCATCTCCCTATGTGAGATATTTGAGAGGATCGGGTGGCACGCCGCCACATGGTATATTATCTGGATCGGGTTGCGTGCCGCAACAGTGTGATATTGAGGATAGTTTCTGTATGTTACTTTTTATGCCTTTTTTCTTGGTTTCTGAGGAAAGTCCGTATTGGGAGTTGCTCGGCGAATAGCACGTCAGTTGTGTCCTTTCAGGATTTGATGGTACATTTCTCTCTTCACCGTGGGTGTGATGGATTGCTTGGTTTCAGGCATCAATCTATGTGTGGATTTCTATTTTGAGCATGGTGACTTGAGGTGCTTCAAGTGTAACAATGTTTGGATAAAATCACGCGTTGAGGCAAGGCCCGTGAAGTTATGACTTTCAAGGAGGATTCAGATATTCTACCACCATGATGTGAGACGAGGTCTTAGCCACGTGTTCTGATTGTATTGATGAGCTCGGGGTATAGCTATTTCGTTTGAATCAATTGCCATGATGTGAGTATGTTCCGACTGTCTCTAATTAGTGCGTATACGATACAAGTTGTGGATTAGGCCTATGTTGAGAAGTATTATCACTAGAGAGGAATGTTGGATTCGAGGAGATTGTTGGAGTCATAAACGGATACGAATGGATTTGGTTTCAGCCTGTTAGTATGTTAGTATCGAGGTTCAGATCGGAAATCTATTGTGATAGTACTCAAAAAGGAAGTGACTTCATGAATGATTAGTCCAAGAAATTGTCATAAATTATTGCCTGTTTCATCATCGTTGGCTGTATATGAAAGTATTGGAATAAAACATTAGCTAATAAGAGGTTCCTATCGATAATTGAGTATTTTTAGGAAATTGTTGTGAATAGAGACTATCATTTTGAGTGTTGGATTGTGTGGTTTGTTGCATGGGTTCAGCTGAGGTTGCAGGTATGGGTTATTACAGCTGGTTCGAGCCTATTTTAAGTATAAATGTGAGGTTCTGATATTCTCAATGGTTTTGGAAGTGTAATGTGGTTCTATGTTTATGGTCTAGATGGATTGTGAAATTTTAGCTGTGTTGTACTATCGGGCCTATGTGAGTTAGGGTGACGTGGGATCATCCCGGTATATGTTTGGTAAGGTCATTCAGGTATTGGTTGGCTCCTAGTACAATTGTGGGCACGCTCGAGGACGGGCGTTTGTTTAAGTTTTGGAGGATGTAACGACCCGACCCGTCGTCACGTGAGTTATCGCCCTGTTTTTCCCGTTTTATGCTTCTATAGGTTTCATTATATGAGATTGGAGAATTTGAAGTAATTCAGATAGAGTTCGGTTAGAAATGAGATAATTTGTCTCTTTATGAGAAGGTTGGTTGGAAAAAGTCAACCGAATGTTAACTTATGAGTTAGAGGTCTCAGAATGGATTATCGATCATTTGACAAGTTCCGGGTGATTATTTGTGACTTAGAAGCGCAATCGGAATTGAATTTGGAGGTCTACTGTATAATTAGGATTGAAATGGCTAAGTTTGAATTTTGCTGAATATTGGTTAATAGGTGAGATTTTTATCCGAGGGTCGGAATGGAATTCCGAGAGTTTTTGTAGCTCAGTTAGGTGATTTTGGATATACGTGCAAAGTTTCAAGTCATTCAGAGCAGTTTAGGCCGGGTTTTTTATCAAATGCAAGTTTCAGAAGTTTTAGTTTAACTTAGGCATGAATACGTGGTAATTTGATGATTTTAATGTTTATAATCATGTTTTTATGCTAGGAGAAGTTTGAATGAAGTAATGGAACGTATATGTGCTTTTGGTTGAGGCCCCGAGGGCCTCGGGGTGATTTCGAATGGCTAACGGAGAATTGTGAAGGTTGTTGCAGGTCTGGAGCACCTGGCTTCTCGTATTTCTACATCTGCGGAAAGGAGCCGCAGAAGTGGTTCCACAGAGGCGGCTTAGCGACCGTAAAAGTGGTCCATTAGGGACTGGAGGGTTTCCGCAATAGCGGACGGTGAACCGCTTCAGCAGGTCCGCAAAAGCGAAATAGTAAGATCCGTAGAAGTGGATTTTTGGTCGCAAATGCGGAAGGCCTGGTGATTTAATGAAACCGCAAAGGCGGTTACGGGACCACAGAAGCGAAAGTGCTGGAGGGTTTAATCAAACAGTGTTCGCGAATTTCAGAAGTTAGGAAAATATTTTAGACTTAGGGAAGAGGCGATTTTGGGAGATTTTTAGGAGAAATCAAAGGAGCTTCATCAGGTACGAACTTTTAGCCTCGGAATATGATATTTTGGTGTAAAAACATTGATTAATCACGGAACTTCAAGGATTTAAGGGCTAAAAATGGGAGTTAGGGCTTGAAAACAAAAAGAGTTTAAATGCGAGTTTTGGAGGGGTAAACAAACTCTGTTTTTGATAAATTTTATATGTACGGACTCGTGGCGAGACGAGAAATCCGTTGATGTGACTTTTGTAAATTTTCGAGAAGTAGGCCGGGGCTCGGGTTTTACCAACTTAATGAATTTCAGTACTTTTCGAGTATTTTTTATTGGGTTATGTTCCTTTAGCCCATATTTACATATTCATAGTGATTTTTACTAGATTCAACGCGAGAGGAGGTTGATACAAGAGGAAAAGGCATTACGGACAAGTCTACGGCCGGTTAGAGGTGAGTAGTTTGTATAGATAATGGACTGAGGGTTTGAAACCCCAGTTTATCACACTGTGACGCAATATTAGGGCGTGACTCGCACCCATGGCAGGTGCGGGATCATATATGATTGGGGATTGTGACTTTGTCCATCCCAAGTGCTAACTATAATATGTTGGCAGATGATACGCACATTGTATTGTTGAAAATTGGGCTTATTTCTATATTTGGGGCCTTGTGCCGTTTTGTAGCATCCGTCTAGGATGGATATTATTGTGATAGCATGATTTGTATAATCATTGATCTTAGTCCCGTGTTTAATCACTGTTATGAAATGCTAAGTCACTTTTCCTGAAATGAAATAAACTAGATTATATTCTTCTTAATAATTGGAAACTGGGAAATTAATTGAATTTGATATGTAATTCATATGTATGCTGTGGACTGAGTATGGATCGGGCTGCACGCCGCAGTAGTGATATGATGATATTGCGCTTGAGCTGTAGGAGCCCCTTTGGAGTCTGTACATACCCCAAGTGAGCGTCGTCGACGTTAAATGGATCGGGTTGTACGCCGCAGCATGGTCATGTGCATTGAATTGCATTCTTGTATTATACTTGACTGATATACTTGATATTGTTTTGCTGTTGGTTCGTAGTTAAGGTGTCGGACTGTTAGTCTTAGCTTTACTTTGTTGCATTTCGTGGATTTCTTATCTTCAGACATTTTATATGCTTATTACTCACTGAGTCAGTAGTACTCACCCCTACTCCATGCATCTTGTGTGCAGATTCAGGTGCAGCAGAGGCTTAGCTGAGCAGTAGCTGTATCAAGAGATTATCAGAGTTGTTGAGGTAGCTGCTTGACGTTCCCAGTACCTGGACACTCTTCTTATTTCTGTTTTAGATCTATATATACATTTCCAGACTTGTGTATTTTTTTCAGAAATTATTATTCAGTTTGTTTTAGAGGTTCTAGACTCGTGATCCCATGTCTTATGGAAGTATTTTCGTCACATTTCGTATCTCTCCGTATTATTTTATTATAAGTATTGGATTATTATTCTAAAACTATTAAATTTTCCTTAAATGGTTGGTTTCGAGATTTATTATCGAATTGAAAGCGATTGTTGGTCTGGCTTGCCTAGCATTTTGGTTGGGCGCCATCACGACCGGGTTTGGGTCGTGACATAATCGCTATCGTTATCCATCACCACTAGCTACTACCTAGAACTTCCACCATTAGATTAATTATTATTTTATTTGATTTTTATATTTATTTCTTTTTTAATAAACATAAATTTTATATATCCAGATATTCAAAAAATAAACATTCTTATTCATCTACTATTGAGATCTTAATATTCAGATGTATATTCAGGTTTAGGTGACTTAATCTTAACACACATCTTAATATTCAAATGTGTATTCACATTGAGACGTCTTAATCTATAAGAAACAAATGAGACCATCTCAAATCTGGAACTGATATACCCACTTCTCCCTCTCATAAGTAGCAGGGGTGATCAGATCAAATCAACCTATTACATAACAGATATTTAAGTTAGCATTATCAATAATTCAAATACATATCTAAAGCTTTCTACGTAACTATCATCCATCTATCCCATTTTATGTGTGACACGACCCAAAACAAACTGTCGTGATGACATCTGATGATGAACTATGTAAGCCAACTATTCAACCTGTTCAACCAAATAAAAGCTTTGAAAGATGTACGGAAGCAATTAATATTTAACAAAACCTTTTAAAAACCGGAATAAAACCACAACGCAATACAAATCTCTAACAAAAATGGAGTGTCACCGAGTACATGAGCACCTATACCGAGATACAGTGCACTACAATTTCTAAGAAATATGAATTACAAATGAATATAATGAAGGAGAGTCAAGGCCTGCTAACGCCATGCAGCTACCTTGATAGTCTCTAAGATCTCGACTCCTCAGTCAGCAGCCGCCATGACCGGAAGCACCTGGATCTGCAGACGAGATGCAGGGTGTAGCGTTAGTAAAACCAGCTCAATAAGTAACAAATCCAAACTTTGGAATAAAAGTAGTGACAAACTTAAGAGACACAATGCAATATAGAAATAACAGTACAGATACTTAGACATACTTTTAAGTTCGATAGATATCTCAAAACAGAAATATGGATCAAATCTGAATGATATGAAGAATATAACTCATCTAATTCTACACGCCAATATACATGTTGTATGTGACACACCATGATGGCAGCCTCATGTGCTCTCAAATCTCAATGGCTTAATCGCTCAGTATTGTATATGGCACATACGGCCCAGGGAATATCCATCCCGGAATATATACATCACTAACCATCAGTCGCTCAGTACTGAGTAAGGCCAATCCAGCCCGTGGAGAAGATCCATCTCCAGGTATATAATGTTTCGGACAAGATCTATGTCCATGAAAGATTCATCCCTCAATATAATCAACCGCACTCATTCGCGGTGTGGTCAGACTCCGGAGGAGCTCCTTCAGCCCAATCGCTATCATAAATCAGTAGAACCACTGTGATGTGCAGCCAGACCCCATATATATCACTCATAACAGGCCCTCGACCTCACTTGCTCATTATCATTTTCCGTCTCTCTCTCACAATGACTCACAATGTCATGAAACAAGCCCGAAAACAATGATATGATGTATCAATCAGAGACTAAGATATGATATAAGATGAATGAATATGAATGAGTACGAAATATCAATGAGGCCAGTAAGATAACAACTAGAAACAACTATTATGGTCCAAATAGTACCGGCATAAAGCCTAAACATGATATTTAGCATGATTGACCGCTCAATTACTTTATCACATAATGAAAACGTAGATATCAACAAGATAGAACCATCATACGGTTCCATAGAATAAACTAGGTCAAGATTCTCACGGTGCACGCTTGCACGCCCGTCACTTGGCATGTGCATCACCTTCATACCAGACACATAATAGATCATATGGGACTTCAAACCTTAGAACGAAGTTTAGAAGTGTTACTTACCTCAATCTGGGAAAAAATCTACTCTAATACGCCTTTGCCTTGCAAATCGACCTCAAAATGACTCGAATCTAGCCACAAGCAGTACAACATAATCAATATGGGCTAAGGCATCAATTCCATAAGAAAAATACAAAGTTTTAGCCAAAAATCAGAAATCGGCTCAAAATTGCCCTCCAGGCCCACGTCTCAGAATGCAGAAAAAATTATAAAATCCGAAAACTCATTCAACCTATAACCATACAAAATTTACTCCATCTGATATCAAAATCCCATTCAAAATATAAAAACTCTAGCCTAAGAACTTTTCTTCATTTCCCCTAATTTCCCACCCAAAATCACAAATTAAATTATGGAATCAAAGGCATAAACATGGGAATTAACCAAAATTAGATAGGATTCACTTTTCCCAAACACCCACACAAGAATCTCTCCAAAAATCATCTTCTACCTTGCACCCAAATCAGTTTTATGTTATGAACTCAAAATCCTCATTTTTGAATCTTTTATTCTGCCCGGATATCCCTTCATCGCGATCGCGGAACATACCTCGTGATCATAAAGTACAACTATGCTTCCTCACAAACTAACCCTACGCAATCGAGAATGATCTCACGCGTTCGCGATGAACAAAACTTGTGGTCCTAGTTCCTACCTCACTTCCTCTTAACGAACGCGGCCTAGCCCACGCGCTGGTAATATACTGCTTCCTAAAGCTATGGGATTGCAACCTTTACTCGTGAACGCATAGAGAAAAATCAATCATTGACCCATTTTGCCTAATCGTTCGCGGACTGCCCAAGTGATTGCACAAAAGGAAAGCAGATCGGACAAAAACCAGCAAACTTAACTTCAACAGTCTCTCAACTTTAATTCTTGGTCCATTAACCACTCGAAACTCACTCGAGGCCCTAGGGACCTCAATAAACATACCATCAAGTCCCATGGCATCATGCGAACTTAGTCGAACCTTCAAATCACCTCAAACAAAATCAAAAACATGAATTGCACCCCAATTCAAGCCTAATGAAATATAAAACTTTCAAATTCTACAAACGACGTCGAAATCTATCAAATCACATCCGATTGACCTCAGATTTTGCACACAAGTCAGAAATAACACTAAGGACCTGCCTCAACTTCAAGAATCGGAATCTAACCCTGATTTCAAAAAGTCCACTTCTGGTCAAACTTTTCCAAAAATTCAACTTTCGTCATTTCAAGTCTAATTCCATTACGAACCTCCAAATCACGATCCATACACGATCCTATGTCCTAAATCATCTGACGGAACTGAAGGAGCCATCGAATCTCAGTTCTAGGGTCACTTACACATAAGTCAATATCCGGGCAAATTTTTCCAACTTAAGCTTTCCATTATGAGACTAAGTGTCTCAATTCGTTCCAAAATCCCTCTAGACCTGAATTAACTAACCTCGTAAGTCATAAAATAATAGAAAATAATAAAATGAGTAGAAACGTGGGAACAAGGCTAAAACTCTCAAAACCACCAGCCAGGTCATTACATTCTCCCCCTCTTAAACAAGCGTTCGTTCTCGAATGGGTCTTGAAACATACACGGAGCCTCAAATAGGTGTAGATATATGCTCCGCGTCTCCCACTCGATCTCCTAAGTAGCCTCCTCCATGGGTTGACCTCTCCACTGTACATTCACTGAAACTATATCCTTTAACCTCAATTTTCGAACCTATCCATCCAAAATGGCCACCGGCTCCATATCATATGTCAAATTACCATCCAACTGAATTGTGCCAAAATCCAAAACATGAGATGGATCCCTGACATACTTCGAAGCATAGAAACATGAAATACTTGATACACACTTGGAAAACTAGGTGGCAAGGCAAGCTCATAAGCCACCTCTCCAATCCGCTGAAGTACCTCAAACATACCAATAAACCGATTGAGGGCTCAACTTTCCCTTCTTCCCGAACCTCATAGCACCTTTCATGGGTAAAAACTTTAGAAAAACCTTCTCCTAAACCATGTAATATACATCACGGATCATCCTCTCGGCATAGCTCTTTTGTCTAGACTGCAACGTGCAAAGCCACTCCTGGATCAATTTAACCTTGCCCAATGCATCCTGGACTAAGTCATTACCCAATAGCCTAGCCTCACTGGCTCAAACCAACCTAACATAGATCTATAACATCTCCCATATAAAGCTTCATCGGAGCTATCTGAATGCTCGGCAGATAGCTATTTTTGCAAGCAAACTCCGCGAGCAGCAGAAACTAGCCACATGAACCCCTGAAACCAATGACACAAACATGTAGCATGTCTTTAAATTTCTATATAGTGCACTCGGACTACCGGTCTGTTTAAGGGTGAAATGTTATGCTCAACTCTACCTGGGTGGCCAACTCTTGATGTATTGCTCTCTAGAACTGTGATGTAAATTGCGTGCCTCGATCTGAAATGATGGACACTGGCACACCGTGAAGGTGGACAATTACTTTGATGTAAATCTCATCAATCACTCCAAAGAATAGGTAGCGCCAATTGGGATGAAGTGCGCTGACTTGGTCAGGCAATCCACAATCACCCAAATAGCATCAACTTCCTCGAAGTCCATGGGATCCCAACTACAAAATCCATGGTGATCCACTCCCACTTACACTCTAGAATCTCTAACCTCTGAAGCAATGCACCCGGTCTCTAATGCTTACACTTCACCTGCTCATAGTTAAGGCACCGAGCTACAAATCCCACATCCTTCTTCATTCTTCTCCACCAATAGTGCTACCTCAAGCCTTGATAGATCTTTGCGGCACCCGAATGAATTGAATACTCGGAACTGTGGGCCTTCTCAAGAATCAACTTACGTAGGACATCCACATTGGGCACACAAATCTGACCTTGCATCCTCAATACCCCATCAACCTCAATAGTCACATCTCTATCCCTATCCTTGAGAACAAGCAAAGAAGGATCATACTGGCGCTCTCTGATGCAATCTAATAAGGAAGACCGAGAAACCACACTAGCTAGAACCCAACTGGGCTCCAAAATATCAAATCTCATGAACCAGTTGGACAAGTCCTGAACATCAATTGCAAGAGATCTCTCACTAACAGGAAGGGATGCAAACCTACTCATACTCACCGCCTTTCTACTCAAGGCATCGGCCACCACATTGGCCTTCCTGGGGTGATACAGAATGGTGATACATAATCCTTTAGCATCTCCAACCATCTCAGCTACCTCAAATTTATATCCTTCTGTTTGAACAAGTACTAGAGTTTCTGATGATCCATAAACACCTCACAAGATACACCCATAGAGATGATGCCTCCAAATCTTCAATGCATGAACGATGGCAGCTAACTCCAAATCATGAATAGGGTAGTTCCTCTCTTGAGGCTTCAACTGATGCGAAGCATAAGCAATCAATCTAACCTCCTGCATCAAGATACACCCAATTTCGATCCGAGAAGCATTATAATATACTGTGTACGAACCTGAAGATGAAGGGAAAACTAGAGTTGTAGATGTGGTCAAGGCAGTCTTGAACTTATAAATCTCTCCTCACAATCTTCTGACCACCTGAGAGGAGCATCCTTTTGGGTCAATATTGCAAAGGGCATCGGAATAGATGAGAAACACTCCATGAAACAGTGATAATAACCGGCCAAGCCGAGAAAACTTGGAATCTCCGTAGATGAGGACGGTCTGCGCTAACTCTAAACCGCCTCTGCCTTCTTCGGATGAAACTGAATACCCTCACTGGACACCACGTGCCCTAAGAATTCCACTGAGCTGCGCCAAAACTCACACTTAGAGAATTTGGAATAAAGTTTCTCCTCCTTCAAGCGCTGTAACACAATCCTGAAATGCTGGGCATGCTTCTCCTGGCTACGAGAATATACCAGGATATCATCAATGAACACTATAGCAAACGAGTCGAGGTAAGTCTGACACACACTGATCATACGATGCATGAACATTGCTGGGGCATTTGTCAGCCGAAAAGACATCACAAGTAACTCATAATGACCATAATGTGTCTTGAATGATGTCTTGAGAATGTACGAGTCGCAAATCTTCAATTGTTGATACCTATACCAAAAATCAATCTTGGAGAACACCCTTACTCCCTGAAGCTGGTCAAATAGATTGTCAACACGCGGCAAAGGGTACTTGTTCTTTATTGTGACTTTGATCAACGGCCTATAATCAATGCACATTCTCATAGTACCATCCTTTTTCTTCATAAATAACAACAGTGCACCCAAGGTGACACAAAAGGCCTAATAAATCCCTTATCAAGGAGTTCCTAAAGCTGCTCTTTCAATTCATTCAACTTAGCTAGTGACATGCGGTATGGTGGAATAGAAATGGACTGGGTGCCCGGCACCAAGGCAATACCAAGGTTAATATCCATGTCATGTGGCATGCCTGGCAGGTTTGCAAGAAACACGTCCGGAAACTCCCTCACCACCAGAACAAAATCAATAGTGGGAGTATCAACACTAACATCCCTCACAAAGTCCAAATAAGATAAACAAAATTTCCTAACCATCCGCTAGGCCTTCAAATATGAAATCACTTTACTAAGAACATAGTCTAGAGAACCTCTCCACTAAATCCTTGGAAACCCTGGCATCGCCAATGTCACAGTCTTAGCGTGACAATCTTGAACAACATGATATGGATAAAACCAATCCATGCCATAGATTACGTCAAAATCAACCATACCAAGCAATAAGAGATCAATTCTAGTTCCAAAATCCCAATAGTCACTACGCACGACCGATATACACGATCCCTGATAATAGTATCGCCCATCAGCGTAGAGACATGACCAAATGAAAGTAAGGACTCACCAGGAATATCCAGATCATGAGCAAAATATGATGAGATATACAAATAAATGGAACCGGGTCAAATAATACAAAGTCACCCCTGTGAAAAACAAAAACAATACATGTGATCACTTCATCTAAAGCAACAACATTTGATATGGCAGGAAGATCTGGCTTGACCGCTACCTTATTGGCCTCCCCCTCTAGGACAACCCCTAGCTGACTGAGCTCCACCTTGAGTTGGTTGGACAGGTGGTGAAGTAATGAGTGTTGAAGTCGTAGGATGACTCCTCTACTAAGCTGGAACTCCAAAAAGTCGGGGACAATTCCTCTTGATATGACCCATATCTCCACACTTAAAACATACCCTCCCTACAAATGCCTGCGGAAACTGAAGGGAGCCCTTAGCACAAGAATACCCCTTGGAAGAACCCGGTTCTGATGAGTCCTGAACTGAAGGTGCATGGGACAAACTCTAAGCTAGAAGAGAACTGAGAGATGACTGGCCCTGATGAGTGCTGTATGCACCATAGTCGGATGGTGCATCATGGTGAATTGGACGAGCCGTCTGAATATGCCTTAAGGACGAGTCGTGGTGGAACTAAAACCTTGAAGGAACAATGTTAAAACCATCGAGTCCAGGTAG
The DNA here is from genome assembly GCA_034376525.1 of Nicotiana benthamiana. Classification (NCBI taxonomy): domain Eukaryota; kingdom Viridiplantae; phylum Streptophyta; class Magnoliopsida; order Solanales; family Solanaceae; genus Nicotiana; species Nicotiana benthamiana. The sequence goes on along the minus strand of CM067337.1, from coordinate 20,306,124 downwards.
CCTCTTGGCCTCCTCTCTACTCGTTACTATCTGTGGACCATCTCAATCTGTCGTGCAATGTCGACTACCTCATCAAAAGTAGCACTAGATAGATATAAAATCTCATCTCGTACTGCCTTACAAATATTACATCCTGGCGTAACTAATCAAACTGTCTATGCAGCTTTTCTCTGCGAGACTGTGGCACAAACTTCTCCCAGAAGAGAACGGCGAAATCATGTCATGTAAGTGGTGCTGCATCGACCAGCATGCGCCTCTCATAAGACCCCCACCAATTGAATGCATCCCAATGAATTGAAAAGTAGTGAACGAGATCCCATTGGTTTCTAGAATACTTGTCGTACGAAGAATTTGATGACATCGGTCCAAGAAGCCGTGGGCATCCTCTGACTATGCCCCACTAATAGATGGAGGTCGGAGTCTCCTGAACCTCTCTAGCCTCTTTTGCTCATCATCAGTCATAAAAGGAACCTCATGGTCCCAACCGCAACCTCGGCCTCTCGCGGCCCTAGCTGGTGGTACAGGTGGTTGTCCATCTTCACCAGTAGTATGTGCCCTCACTATCTATGAGAGAACAAAATAACAGAAGTTTAGTTACCGGAATCAATAGATTCGCAAAGAATTCTAGAAAATGAAGTTTCCTAAGGATTCGGCACCCTCTCGAAGATAAGTATAAACATCTCCGTACCGATCTATAAGACTCTACTAAACCTGCTCATGACTCGTGAGATCTATGTAACCTACATCTTGATACCAACTTGTCACGACCCAAAACGAACTGTCATGATGGTACCTATCGTAGAACTAGGCAAGACAAATATTCAACCATTTCAACTAAATAAAAGCTTTAAAAATTATACAGTAGCAGTTAATATTTAATAAAACCTTTTAAAAACAAAAATAAATCCATAACGCAATACACATCTCTCTCAAAATCGGGGTGTCACCGAGTACATGAGCATCTATATCCGGATATTGTCTACTATATTGTCTAAGGAATAAGAATTACAAATAAAGATAATGAAATAATTCAAGGCCTGTGAATGCCTTTTAGCTACCTCGATAGTCTCCGATATCTCGACTCTTCACTCAGCAACCGCCATAACCGGAAGCACCCTGATCTTCACACGAGGTGCACGGAGTAGCTTGAGTACAACAACTCAATAAACAACAAATCAAAACTTTGGACTGAAAGTAGTGACGAACTCAACCTGCACAGTTCACTATAGAAATAATAGTGCAGAAACATATGCATGCTTTCAAGTTCGACAGATATCTCGAAACAGAAAAATGGATCAAATCTGAATGATATGAAGAATATAACTGCTCTACTTCTACATGTTGTATCTGACATACCATGCTAACATCCTCATGTGCTAAAAATCTCAAATGCTCATGACCCATATGGCCTAGGGAAGATCCATCCCGGAATATATACATCACTGGCCATCACTCACCTATTACTAAGTAGGACTAATCCAGCCTGGGGAGAAGATCCATCTCTAGGTATACAATGCTTCGGACAAGATCCATGTCCAAGGAAGATCCATTCCTCAATATAATCAACCACGCTCACTGGGTGTGTGCAAACTCTGGAGGGGCTCCTTCAGCCCAAGTTCTATAGTAAAACATTATAATCACTGCAACATGAAGCTCGATCCCATAAATATCACTCATAATCAGGCCATGGGCCTCACGCAGTCATTAATCTCTCTCGCCTCTTTTTCACGATCTTACAATGTCATGAAACTAGCCTGAAATAATGATATGATGTATCAATAAATAATAATAGAGACCAAGATATGATACTAAATGAATGAATATGATTGAGTATGAAATATCAATGAAATTAGCAAGGCAACAACAAGAAATGACCACTATGGATCCTAACAGTACCGACATAAAACCTAAACATGATATTTAGGATAATTGACAACTCAATTACTTTTTCATATGATGAAAATACGAATATAAACAAGATAGAACCACTATACAGTGCCATAGAATTGACCAGGTCACAATTCTTAGAGTACACTCCAGTTCCTTATAGTTCTAAGTGAAATGGTAGTAATGTAAAAGGTGATGGTAAATAAAAAAAAACATGATGTCGATGGGTAGAAGCTTTATCCTTTCAAGCTTTTGCTAAAGCATTAGCCACAATGTTGGTCTCCCTGTAGATATGTCGTAATCTGTCACATGGAGCTGGGCCAAGGACCTGCAATTACAGAGAAGATGTAAGTTATTCATGTTAGTAGCAACAATTATTTGGAGCAATACTTGGGAGTCAGTTTCGATGACTAGCGGTGTGAATTGGTGTGATATAGAAAATTGCAAAACAATAAGTAATGCATGGAGCTCTACTTGAATAGTATTTTTGGTGGATATTGGTTTGGAGTAAACCCATGCATCAGAGCTCCCATGTGATCTCTAAAAACTTCGTCGGGTCCTCCTTGTTTTGTAATGGGATCAAATGCACCGCTGATGTTTAATTTGTAGAAACCTTATGGTGGTGTAGTCCATTACACAGGTATCATCTGGCGGGGTGGTTGTTTAGGTGGCATAATCGCAAGGTGAATATATTTAAGGGCGTGGAATGAGATAAGGTTGCAGGGTACGGGTTTGGTATCATGATTAAAGGAATTATGGTTATAAGTGATCCAAATATTTCAAAGGATAAAGGGAATAAGGGTAGAAGATAGTATGTTTGCATTGGCTATAGGTATATGGGAAAGATGGGAGGTTAATTGTTGATGGAGCCAAGGAAAAAGGGTCTTGTAAATGGGGGCATGATTTGGAAGTGATTCCAAGTGTTGATTGCAAACAGGTTATGGAGGAATATGTGGGAAATATCTTCATAAGGATAGTGGCAAAAGGAGCAAATTACATCCAGTCTTATATTACGATTGTGAATAAGAGCATTGGTAGGTAGTATATAGTGGGTGAACAACCATATGAAATATTTGATTTTATTCGGGGCAGTAGTTTCCATATCCAATAATGTGGGTAGAGGTGCGGGTGATGATAATTTGAATATAGAAATAGTTGATAGGCAGTGGATGCACCAAAGGTGCCGTTGGATATCAAATACCAGAAGTGTGTGTCTCTGGCATTAGGATAAGGTGATAATTAAGTGCCTTGGATAAGTTGAATAATATCAGGGGGTAGTTAAAATTAAATTTTATTTGGAGTCCAATTATGGTAGAGAAGGAAGTGGTACAAGTAGATAGCGGATTCATATTGTTGCAGAGGTCCATGTATTAGAGATTTGAGTAAAAGGTGGGAGAGATCTAGTTGTCGTGCCAGATGAGTATTTGTTGACCATTGGCCATATTCTATGAAGTCCCATATTGGTATAAGATATTGCATTAATGAACGCTTTTCAAAATGTACGAATCATTTGTTGTAGTGGATAAATTTTTTTGAATGGTTGCCCTAATGATGTGGTATTTACCCTGACGAGTAGCTGACCAAAGAGCTGCAGGTTATTGATGGAATTTCCATGCAAGGGTCGAAATCAGTGCGATGCTTTTTGAATAAGGTTTTAGGGATACCTAGTCAACCAAATTTCTTTGATTATGTGTTAGTATCCTAGCTGAGGAGATGTAGTTTGTGTTTTTGTTGAGTGGAACCCTATAAGAAATTACGTTGAATACGGTCAATCTAGGTGTGTGTCTTTCTTTGAAGGATATTAAGTTGCATGGAATGTGTTGGAATAGAGTTACGCACTGATTGAATTAAGGTAGTATGACCAGCTAGATTCAAAAATTTCATCTTCCAGCCCTGTAGACGATAGTTCATACCGTCAATAATGAATTTGTAATCCTATGACGTAGGGCTGATAGACATTATAGGGAAGCCTACGTATTTGCCAAAGGTAGATGCTATACGCATATTAAGTATATTTCCTAAATCGTGTTGGTGTACTTGGGGAACATTTTGGGAAATATTAGTTTGTATTTTTGGAATATGTGTTGTCAAGATTACACATTAAGTTTATTGAATATTTGGATAATAGTAGAGGCATTCTTGACTTATGCATTAGCAAAAAGAAGTAAATCATCCGCAAAAAGCACGTGCAAGAGTTTTGGTCCCACGCGCCTAATTTAACAGGGTCCCAATAATGATTGGAGATTGCATTGTCAATTAGTTGTGATAGGATACTCATGCAGATGATAAATAATTAGGGAGAAAGTAGATCTTCCTACCTAATCCCCTTGATGGTTGGAAGGATGAGGTGGGTTGACCATTGACTAATATGGAGATGGACGAAGTGGTGACACAAGACATAATAAGAGCAATGAGTTTTGTTGGTATATTAAGTATTTGTAGGGAATATCGAATAAATCACCATTCAAGGCACTGAAAAGATTTTTCAACATCAGAGAGCCCTTTTGTCCTGTTATCCAGCGAAAGGAGTGTAATGCTTCTGGGACAATGATGGCATTGTCAACGACTCCTCGACCTAGTGCAAAGCTGCATTGAGTGGGGTTTATAAGGTTAGGAAGGTATGGATTAAGAGGTTGACAATTATTTTTGTGATTGTTTTATAAACAGTATTGCAAAGGCTTTTGGGTCGATATTGAGAAATAGATTCTGGGTTTTTGACCTTAGGAATTAATGTGATCAAAGTGTGGTTATTTGTGGGTCAATGGGGGCTATTATTGAAATTATCCATGCATAGGCGCGTAACAGCAAAACCTATACCGTGCTAATATTTTTAACGGAATATGGAATGGTGTAACGACCCGGCCGGTTGTTTCATGAGTTACCTCTCCATTTTTCCCATTTTTTATTCTTTATGTCTTGTTCAGCTCTATGATGTGGTATCGAGTTGGTTAGTTTGGGTTCGGGGTGGTTTCGTAATGAGACACTTAGTCTCTTAAGTTGGCCATGTAGTTGGAATATTCAACCGAAACTTGAGTTGTGAGTAACCGATTTTAGAATTTGGTTTTTTATGATTTGGATTGCTTCTTCAAGTGATTTGGAACTTAGGAGCATGACCGGAATTTATTTTGGAGGTCCGTGGTAGATTTAGGATTGAATTGGCGAAATTGAAATTTTGGCATTTTCCGATTAGTAGTGAAAATTTTGATATACGGGTCAGAATCGAATTCCGAAAATAAGAATAGGTCTGTCGGTTCATTTGTGACGTGCATGCAAAATTTCAAGTCATTCGGACAAGGTTTTATATACATTTTGGTCGAAAGCAAAATTTGGAAGTTTTGGAAACCATAGGATTGAATTCGACGGTGTTTTTATTATTCGATGTTGTTTAATGTGTTATGAAGATTGATATAAGGTTTAATAGTTGTATATTACTTGTTCATACTTTTGGTTGAGGTCCGAGGGGCCTCGGGGTAATTTCGGATGGTTATTGGGAAGTTGGAAGTTAGAGTTTTCAACTGAAGTTGCTGAGTTCCTACCATAACCGCACCTGCAGATTGGGGACCGCAGGTGCGAGATCGTAGAAGCGGGAGATCAGCCGCTGATGCGGCCATATGAGAGAAAGCCAGAAGTCGCAGGTGCTGGAGATGTAATGCACCTGTGAGACCGCAGGTGTGAGTGGATGAGCGCAGGTGCGGTCCCAGGACTTTGAGTAGAAACCGCATATGTGACTGGATAGACCGCAGAAGTGGTACCGTAGAAGCGGGAAAGGACCGCTGGTGTGGAATCCCTGGGTGAGAAAGTATATAAGGTTCCCTTCACGAATATTTGCTAAGTTCTCCATTTGTGAAGACTGGAAGTGAGCTACTGCAGTGATTTTTCAAGGGAAATCAAAGGTTATCAGTTGGGTAAGCCACTTAAGCTTCATTACTTGTTTTTATGACCATTTTTTAATGTTTAATCATGGTATTAGTGGGAATTAGCAAATAAAGTTTAGGGATTAGGGCTTGAAATTGGAGAGCTTTGAGTTGGGATTTGAGGGGCCATTTGAGGTCTGATTTTGATGCTTTTGGTATGAATAAACTCGTTGGATCGGGTTCCTTGTCGTAGCGTTATGACGCTTGGGCTGTAGTTGCCCCTCAGGAGTCTGTACACCCCACTAAGCGTAATCGACTATAAATTATGGATTGGGCTGCATGCCGCATCGGTTATTATATATATTATTCTGAGATATCTATTGAGCCGGAGTGCTGAGTGTGAGTACTGATTGACGAGAGCTTAGTCACAATACTTATGAGTGATACCTTGCTCGAGGGGCTTGTTTATGATATTTTGCTGCTTTTGCTCTTTTTTTATACTTAGGCTCTGTTGAAAATTATTGAATAAATATTTTCAAGGGATTTTAAATTGAAATTGGAGTTTTACGAGATAACTCGCTATTGAACTACAAATATTGACTTGATATTTCTGCTGAGATTTCTTACATGATTTTAAATGCTCGTTACTGCACTCAGACTTTAGAATTTCTATGTCGTAGTAGTCGGTGGGCAACTCCTGTAGTCGAATCCAAATCGTAGATAAATTAATGTGTGTTGGCGGGGTTGAATCTGGGCTCCCATTGACGTCTGTGAGGTATTGTAAGCCAGTAAATCAAGGACCTTGAAGCATAATTTTATTGTAAATATAAGTGCAGGTAAGTTTTAGCAGATAATAGTCATAGCCAAGATCTATCATTTGGAGTGGTTCATTTGGTTTCCAAAGTTGGGTTAGTTTATTTCGCAAGCAGTGGTATGGTACCTTTTTCTCCAATAGTTTAACTATGACTGCCTGTTCCGAAGGACGGTAAAGGCGTGTTTTATAGGATGTGGTGATGGGAATAAAATGAGTGTTGTTTAATTGGTTGTTTGGAGTTTTCGGTGATATTTAATTGTTTTGGTTTATCTGTTCTTCGATTGAGTTGATCTGTATCTTGGTCAGTTTGTTCGATGTCTGAGGATAGAGACATGTTGATCTCACCACACTGCACCCAAACAATGAAAAAAAATAGTCAATGAATTTACTTTCACTAAAACTTAGTACCTCTGGTTCAAAATAAGTTATTTTTGGCTTTTTTCTTATGATTTAAATAAGTAATTTTTTTAAATTTCAAAAATGAACTAATTATTTATTTCTTATATTACCTTGGGAATAATTAATGTTGGAGTATATGTTAGTAGTATTTATGTGAAAAAATAACAAAAGTTAATATAATCAATTTCATTGCTAATTAATATTAAAAGATAAATTTCTTAATATGTGTAAAAATGAAAAAAAATTATTTCTTTTGGATCGGAGGTAGTAACAACTATAGTAATTACTTCATTCAATGTAGAGTAAAATTAGATATTCCCTTCGATCCATAATAAATGTCTCTTTTACTTTTTGATTTTGGTCCAAAATAAGTGCCTAGTTAGGTAATCAAGAAAAAATACAATCTATTTTTACTCTTTTACCCTTATGTGCAGAAGAGCAATAAATATCACTATAATCATATGCCTAATATTTAATAAGGGTAGTTTAGTCATATTAGGCAATTTTCTATCGAATTTAGTATTTTCTTAATGAGCATGCCAAAAGTAAAAAAGACACTTATTATGAACCGGAGGGAGTAACAAAAATTTTCGAAAGTCGCCAAACAGTTTCCCAGCAAATCAAACCCACCAGTAAACATACAAAACCTCTATCATAAGTAGGGATGTTCAAAACCGATCCGAAACCGAAAATCGATCCAAATCGAAGCTTAACGGCTTATTGGTAACGGCTTAACGGCTTAATGGACGGGGAACGGATTGAAATTTTTTTATTAAAGGCTTATCGGTTTGGGGATAGATTATTCAATTTTCTTAACGGCTAATCCGTTAACCCGTTAAGAATATAAATATATTATATATATTTTATATATATATATATATTTATATATATTAAATATTAAAAACTAAAACCCTTGAAAATGATTAACAAAAGTTTATTTCTACTTCTAAGCATTTTTTATCTCGGGATCTAGAAAATTTTTGGTGCTATTTTTAATTTATTTTTGGTTGTAATCCTCCTGTTTGGCAACATGCCGGATATGGTAAAGCTAATTTCCTAATCACAGGAATCAAATTGAGTGGCTCTGGCAAAGAAAATTGAATGCATCATATTGCCTCTAAAACATCATTTTTTATGGCAATTCATTATTTCTAAGACGAGGAAAATAAGAGATATTTAGTAAACATGTATGTTTGGCCGATAAACCACCCAATAACCGCCCTATAAGAGCTAACCCGATACCAATCCGCCCAATATCTTGTCGGGTGGCTAACGGATTAATACATTTAAAAGCTGATAACCGTTAAGCCAAACCGTTAAGAGTAAAAAGCCACCCAATCCGCTCGATAAGCACCCCATAAGCAGCAAATCAAACCCACCTGTAAACTTACAAAACCTCTATCATAAGCAAAAGATCAGATCTTTTTAGGAGCGTAGATATCTATACCGAGACCAAGTAACCAAATTTTTAGAAAAATAAATATTCTTTCTGGTTCAGAATAAGTAATTTTTTTTGAATATTTTTACATAAATTAATAAATTTATCTTTTTGCATTAACAAACAATAGAATTGACCATATTAACCTTTATTATCTCACATAAACACTCCTAACATATATTCCAACACTATTTACTTCAAGGACAATATAGAAAAAATAATTAATTCATTCTTGAAAATTAGAAAAATTACTTATTTTAAACCACAAAAAACAGACCAAAAAATTATTTATTTTGGACCGAAAGAATTAATTAATTGTATCATTCTACTTATGACATTAAAAAGAAAAAGAAGAGAACTTGCCCTATATTGATTACTTACTAAGCCATTTTGGCTTTTGGCTCCTCTCCCTACAGAAAAGTAGACTACACAATTTTATTAATACCGATTTAACTTATTATTAACAAAACTACTGACGATCCAAATGAAAAACAGATCGACGATCAGCCTCAGAAGACTAGCACGTCACTGAATACATGAAGTAAATCATTAGAATAAGCTTAAATTATAGTACAAACTACATACATATATTTAGAAATATACTTAATAGACTGTCACCATATAAAATACATACAAAAGACAGTCACTATATAAAAAATAGAGAAAATAGACTGTTATTATATCATTTATATATAATAAACTGTCACTATATAAAAAAAATACAAAATAAATATTTCAGGCTATTAGATATAATATGTTGGGCCGAATAAATATTTCGTGTCAACAAAAAAAAAATAATTATTAAAATTTTGATGGGTATAGAGGATTTTTTTCTCTATGAGTTATGGGTAATATTTTCAAGTGCTTTTTGCAAAATAGGTTTGCAAGAGAAATTTTATCTTAAGTCTCACATGCCAAGTTATACTTGTGTGAAACTCTTCAGAAACGGATATGTGGGCAGGTAGGTTCCACTTCTATCACTCTTTCAACTCTTTTTTTTTTCCTCCTCCCTAAATAATTCCCCTAAATTCTGGCGGTCCATCCAAGAACCAATAATATGCTCACTCATATTATTTTCCAATTGAAAACGATCCTCAAAATTAATTGATCAAAACTATTTGACCCCATAATCTTGTGACTTGTGACTTCCGAACCCAACTTAATTCACATATACATTGTTAATAATCTGTATTTATGTATATATATTAAGTTATAATCTTTCTGAAAAGAGAAACAGAAAGTTAGTAGAATTTAAATTCTGAAAATAGCAAATTTCTGCAAAATAAATTCTGAAAAAATATTGTAGGAACAATCGAGCCCACTGAATACACAATATTTCCTTAAGAAAATTATTTTCTTCTACCCGAGGTTCTGGAATATATCCTCCCATGATAGAACGATTAAATTCACCAGTGTATCGGTACTTAAAACTCAGGTGATCGGCGAACCTCTCGATGGTCATAAAACACACTGAGATATTTTGTGCAGAAGAAAAAGAAGAAGAAGAAGAAGAAGATTCAGAAAATTTCGTAAGTAAATATTCTGGATTTGAAGGTTCGTTTATAGCCAACTTGGTGATGTATTTGAAGAGGTTTGCAACCTTTCAGAACAGTCATGGTTGTTGTAATAACTGTGACACTATGAAGATGTTTGCAACCTTTCAAAACTGTCATGGCTGTTGGAACATGTGTGACACTATTTTAGAATAGCCATGGCTGATGGAAATTTTTTCAAAAAATTAAAAATTAATTTAAATTACTCCAGAAAAGAAAAACGGGCAGAACTGAACCGGGTCGCGGGTCATTGGTTATTTCAGATCGAATTTTCTTTAATTAATTATTTGAAAAGAATTTTGTCCAAAAAGATTAATCAATCAATCGATCTTTGACGAATCCAAATCCAAATCCAAAATCCAAATCCAAATCCGAAGCTGAAGCCAAGTCAAGCGTGCGACGACCACGACGACGGCGCGAGGCTTGCCTTCTTCTTAGCTCTTTAAGAGCTAAAAGATGAGCTTCTCTATATATACACCATGACTTTCTTTCTTTCTACTAATGAGGGACAAAGTGTATTAGTGAACTCATTCAAAATTTCACTTCCCTCCATTTCTTTTCCCACCATTTTCCATTCACCCTTCTTTTGTTATTGAAAAAAATCCAATAATCCCCCACATGAATGGGAAATGTCTATAAACTTAAAGGAATATACGGACGTGTGTGTTTTACAAGCAAGAATTGATTGCCTCTGGATAAGTAGGTTTCCCTTTGAACGTTCCGTAGTAAACTTATATCGGATATACTCGGTCAATTGATAGTTTTGATATCTTTGAACCATCGAGCTTTATTGTATACCTAGACAACATAATTAACACAATCAATTCTTAACAATCAATGGTTCTCATGGTTGTGTTCGTTTCAGCCATGAACACGGCCTGGTTTCATGAGTGCTTAGATAATGAGACTTTACTTTCATTCTCCTTGAAGTGGCTTACACTTCACACTCACATATGTGATTTCTAAAGGTGTAATCATAAAGACACACTATCCGGTTATATCCTGCCAGACTTAACAAATCATTGAAAACCTTTAAGCTTTATTGACTCATCAAAAATCATTAATGCATTACCTCATTTTTGAACATTGTCTTCATCACGAGAATGGGTTGAGTTAGCTGACAATGTTGAACCATCATTCATAACTTTTTTTTGTCTCTTTGAACCTAGCTCTTGGGATCTCTAGTCTGCTAGGTATAGTTACCCCCATGATGACTTTTCCTAGGCCTTTAACCCCATTCCCTTTGATGATCTTTCAACCGCCTCTCTAGATAGGCCTTTTATAAGTGGATTCGACACGTTATCTCTTGAATTTACGTAGTCAATTGTGATTACATCACTAGAGATTAGTTGTCTAACGGTATTATATCTTTTTCGACTATGACAAGATTTCCGGTTATACATAACTCTCCCTGCTATACCTATTGTCGTTTGACCATCACAATGTATACATATATGTGCCAAAGGTTTGGGCCAAATTGCAATATCTTCCAATAAATTACGGAAACATTCATCTTCTTCATCGGCCTTATCTAAAGTTATGAATTCAGATTCCGTTGTAGAACGAGCGATGCGCGATTGTTTGGATGACTTCCGATCCCCCAACTGTGAAAATATATCCACTCGAGGATTTAACTTCAGATGATTCGGTGATCCAATTCGCATCACTATATCCCTCAATCACAGAAGGATATTTGTTGTAATGCAAAGCATAATTTTGGGTATGTTTTGGATACCCCAAAACTTATTTCATTGCTATATAATGTATTTGATTGCGATTACTTGTAAACTAACTCAATTTTCTAATAGCACATACTATATCTGGTCGCGTACAATTCATGATATACATCAAACTTTCCAATACTCTTGCATAGTCCAGTTGGGTGTCACTTTCACCTTCATTCTTTTAAAGTACATAACTCACGTCAACTAGAGTCTTGGCATATTTGAAATCAAAATACTTGAACTTATCAAGTACCTTTTCAAAGAATAGTGTATCTTTAATTTGTTCCTATAACATATGTTGATTGTTATCCTGTTTGTGAGGTAATAACGTTTTTGATTATCTTGCAGGAGGATCTCCACATCTGCAAACACATTCTTGAGAATTCAACAAATCTTCCATCCATCAGTAGTACATTCAACGTCAATAGAGATGGATTTCTCTTGCCAGAGTTCAATGAACTTGTAAAGGAACTCTGTATATCAGCAATAGTATGATTGTGATAATTATAGACCCTGTGGAGTATTCCGAATTTTGATTCCTAAGATCACATCACCAATTCCTAAATCTTTCATGTCGAATTAACAGAGTTCTTTTTGTAGCACTTCGCCCCTCTTTTTATTTATTCTTTTATTTTTTATGAAATTGAGTCAAAAAATAAAAAATATTCGAGTTAGTTATAAATTATAATGAACTAGCCCTTTTATTGGTTATTGGAACACTAGGACTTACTAAAAAGAGTTTCCCTTGGTCTATGAACGGGAAGGATGAAAGCGAGTCAGTATGTTAATTCCTCATCCGCAAATCAGCCCTTCCCGTAGGTTGCTAGTCAACATGCATTTTGTAGCATTATCAAAATGTCATTAGCATATAAACAAACAATGACTTCATAACCTGGAGTATTTTTAATGTAAACACATTTGTCACACTCGTTGATTTTAAATCCATTTGCCAATATTGTTTGGTCAAATTTTGCATGCCATTGTTTGGGCGCTTATTTAAGTCCATAAAGCGACTTAACAAGTTTGCAAACTTTCTTTTCTTTACCAGGAATCACAAAACCCTCAGGTTGTTCCACGTAAATCTCTTCCTCCAATTCTCTATTTAAGAAAGTTATTTTAACATCCATTTGATGGATTTCAAGACCATACACAGCCACTAGTGCCACTAACACCCTAATAGATGTTATCCTTGTTACTGGGGAGTAAGTGTCAATGCAATCAAGGCCTTCCTTTTGTCTATAACCTTTGACAACGAGTCTTGCCTTATATTTGTTAATAGTGGCATCAACTTTAATTTTTCGTTTAAAGATCCATTTCGAACCTAAAGGCTTATTTCCAGGAAGTAGATCAATCAATTCCCCTGTATGGTTATCTAAAATTGATTGAATCTCACTATTGACTGTCTCTTTCCAAAATGCTAAATCTGAAGATGACATAGCTGCTTTAAAGTTTGAGGCTCATTTTTAAGCAAGAATGTCACAAAATCTGGTTCCAAGGAATCCCTATGTATATATCCCTATGATGGTGGCAGAAAGTATAACACTTCTCTTTTTCATTCTTTTTTTAGTGAGCATGGAATTATTCATTGCTTCACTTGTCCATATACCTCCGCTCAAAATGGTTGTGCCGAAACTGATACGATGCCTTCTTTTTCAAGCTTCAATGCCTTTTTCTTTTTGGGCGGATGCCTCTCTTTTTGGGGTTCATTTAATTAATATCACTCCTCTTCCTGTTCTCAATTTTATTTCTCCTTATGAAAATTTGAATGGTAAACCACCAGACTACAATTTAATTAAGGTATTTTTGGTGTTTGTGCTACCCTTATGTTGCATATTCTTTTGCTCACAAGTTTCAACCTCGTTCTACACCTTGCTTATTTATTGTACTATCTTATCAACACAAGGGATTCAAATATTTGGATCCATCCACTAATCGGATAATAATTTCACGTCATGTAAATTTTATAGAGTCCTTATTTCCTTATGTTTCTATGTTTCGAGGAACCTCTCCTACAATTTCAAATCTTTATTTTTCTTCATCACCAAAAGCCACACCACCTTCTCCTACTTTTTCTCCTATTAGTTTGCATAAATTGTGTGGTTCACCAACTGCTCTCTAATTTTGATTTCATCTCCACATCAGATATAACTTCTTCCCCCTCTATCTCTTTAACTCCTTAAAACATGTCTATAAATTCTCCTAGGACTCTCTCTTTCTCAGGTTCAAATAGTGATAATAAATTTGCTCAACTTCCTACGCATGTTGCATGCTCTTCAACTGTTTCATATTTAACTCCATCAACATTATCTCCACGAAATTCTAATCATAATTCAAATCCTTCCACTCCTCTCCAATCTCCTTCCATATCTCCACAAAACAAGCCCTTTTATTGGTTATTGGAACACTAGCACTTACTAAAAAGAGTTTCCCTTGGTCTATGAACGGGAAGGATGAAAGCGAGTCAGTATGCTAATTCCTCATCCGCAAATCAGCCCTTCCCGTAGGTTGCTAGTCAACATGCATTTTGTAGCATTATCAAAATGTCATTAGCATATAAACAAACAATGACTTCATGACCTGGAGTATTTTTAATGTAAACACATTTGTCACACTCGTTGATTTTAAATTCATTTGCCAATATTGTTTGGTCAAATTTTGCATGCCATTGTTTGGGCGCTTATTTAAGTCCATAAAGCGACTTAACAAGTTTGCAAACTTTCTTTTCTTTACCAGGAATCACAAAACCCTCAGGTTGTTCCACGTAAATCTCTTCCTCCAATTCTCTATTTAAGAAAGTTATTTTAACATCCATTTGATGGATTTCAAGACCATACACAGCCACTAGTGCCACTAACACCCTAATAGATGTTATCCTTGTTACTGGGGAGTAAGTGTCAATGCAATCAAGGCCTTCCTTTTGTCTATAACCTTTGACAACAAGTCTTGCCTTATATTTGTTAATAGTGGCATCAACTTTAATTTTTCGTTAAAAGATCCATTTCGAACCTAAAGGCTTATTTCCAGGAAGTAGATCAATCAATTCCCCTGTATGGTTATCTAAAATTGATTGAATCTCACTATTGACTGCCTCTTTCCAAAATGCTAAATCTGAAGATGACATAGCTGCTTTAAAGTTTGAGGCTCATTTTTAAGCAAGAATGTCACAAAATCTGGTTCCAAGGAATCCCTATGTATATATCCCTAAAAAGCTTTTTTTTCTCCTTACATTAAATGTTTAATTAGGGGTAATTTAGTTATAATAGCTATTTTTATATAGAATTTAGTATTTTCTTAATGAATATGCTAAAAGTAAATTGGACACTTATTGCCAATCGGAAGAAATATTTCATAACGGGTAAAATTATGCGTCTGCGTAATAAAGTTTGATCGGCTGTCATATCCTCTTTCTCCAATAGAGGCTTTTATTGTTTAGCAACTACTAGCATTAAATTAACGAGTTGGCTGTTATGTATCAACATCAAAGACATATAACACCTTTGTAGCTCTACGTGTCAGATCTTGTCAATTGGAGTAGTATACTGTGCCTTTTCCATTAAATGAGTTAATTTGACCAACAAGAATGGAAGCTTAGAATATAGAGGCATGTAGGAACTGTTTTATTTCTATATTTTGAATAATAATACCGAAACGTTATTGTATGAGGTAAAAATTTGGTTCACTTTGTCGCTGTCTAAGTAAGTACGCCCCTCACAACGAGGTCGCCCTCAAAGCCTTGCCAATCAGATAGGACGGCCCGACCAAGGGCGTCCTGATCTACTAAGTAGAGGAACGACATCATTTTGGGCCAAGCTTCTACCGTACAAAAAGCCACCAACCCTTGTACTCTACTTTTTGTGTATTTCAAGAAGAAGATCTCCTAATATATAAAGGGGACATTCACCTTATAATAGGACAGATTGATAACTCTGAATATACCAGCTATCTCTCTCTACTGTTATCAAGTAAACATCTCCACATTTCTCGCCATCAATCCTTTTTCCTTTAATTGTGACATTAGTACTTAATTTAGTGGTTGATATTTGGAAAGAAAGAATGTTCTTTTAGGGGCCAATGTTGGTAGTCAAATCTGGCATAAATCTTGAACTAATTAAGTTAAAGCTCCCACAGCAAATCTAATCTTCCCATCTCTCTTATTAATTTCTTTATCAACGTCCGCTTTTCTATCCCAAGTTTCTACCACCCCTTTATGACCATTTTGTATTTTACATATAGAAGTTCATTTTCAGCCATTAATACTATAGAGTACGTAAGTTTTTCTCCATAGCTACTTTGTTCTCTTACTCCTTGTGTCAGACTCTGGGACGACATTGAGGTCCATGTGTAAAGTCAGTCTGCTCTTAATGCAAACCAAACTCAAACGTCCTATATAAAAGAAGAAAAACTCAACATAACATCACACCAATTTTTCTAACTTGTAACCAAAAGCCAATACTCCACATGAATACTTCAAAGCTACTATTTAGTGCTACAACAGCACTTACACTTATATCAGTAATTTTAGCTTTCAACTCAGAAAATATGTTGAAACAAACTCCAATACCAAGCACCCAAAATCTCCTCCCAAAATCTGAGATAATACAACTGAAAGGAGCAGTCGGACCAGAGAGCATTGCTTTCGATCCAAATGGAGAAGGCCCCTATACAGGAGTTGCCGATGGCCGTATTCTTAAGTGGCAAGAACAAGCTCAAACTTGGGCTAATTTTGCAGTAACTTCTTCTGAAAGAAATAATTGTACTCGGCCTTCTGCTCCTGAAATGGAACATATATGTGGAAGGCCATTGGGTTTAAGATTTGATAAGAAAACAGGCGACCTCTATATTGCTGATGCTTATTTAGGACTCCAAGTTGTTGGACCAAAAGGAGGATTAGCTACCCCACTAGTCAAAGAATTTGAAGGCAAGCCATTGATGTTCACAAATGACATTGATATTGATAATCAGAATAATGTAATTTACTTCACGGATTCAAGCACGAAGTACCAGCGCAGGGAATTTTTTGCTGCATTTGAAAATGGAGATGCGACAGGTAGGCTTATGAAATATGATAAGTCAACCAAAAAAGTAACAGTTTTATTAAGAGGCCTTGCTTTTGCAAACGGTGTAGCGTTGAACAAAGACCGGTCTTTTCTGCTAGTGTCCGAAACTGCAAATTTTAGAATAATAAGGTATTGGATTAAAGGCCAATACGCGGGACGACACGACATATTTGCAGATGTACCAGGATTTCCAGACAACATTAGAATAAATTCGAGAGGAGAATTCTGGGTCGCTTTGAATGCCAAAACATCTGCAACTGCAATCAAGCTAAGCACCGAGGGAAGAATGTTGGAAGTTTTGGAAGATGAGGAAGGCAAGACATTGAGGGATATCAGTCAAGTTGAGGAAAAATTTGGCAAGTTGTGGTTTGGTTCTGTTACGATGCCCTTTTTGGGAGTTTATGGATTATTTTCAAGTTTATAAGTGAAAGGCTATGTTTTCATTCTTTTGGATAATTCGTTTGTCTTTGTGGAATGTTTGTTCAATCTATAATTTTTTAAGAATATTTTTGATCATCATATGTTCAGGACAACACTAACAATAGGCAATAGAACAGCAGCTTATAAGTAGTGGTTTCTAAAATTCTGAAACCACCAAAGGAAAATGTTAAACCCGTGGGATTCTTTGTCATTGTGAACTGGGGCGTATTTAGGGGATTCTATGGGCATGTGAACTTACGTTTCCCTCCTTGGATCTATATTTTCTAAAAATTGCATAAATATATATATGTCTGCATCCGAAATACGATAGTCATTGGATGCATATCTCTTTTAAGTGAGATTGTGAGTTCAAATCTTATGTCAATTATGTTTATTTTTTTCTTTTTTTAAAACTAAGCGCCACAGGAGATGGACATGC
The DNA here is from genome assembly GCA_034376525.1 of Nicotiana benthamiana. Classification (NCBI taxonomy): domain Eukaryota; kingdom Viridiplantae; phylum Streptophyta; class Magnoliopsida; order Solanales; family Solanaceae; genus Nicotiana; species Nicotiana benthamiana. Next base: position 20,288,539 of record CM067337.1, on the reverse strand, counting down.
CTAGTGTGACTTTTTGGAGATGAGTATTAATTACTTTATTTTTTCTTTCTTTCTTTGTTTGATTTATTCTCTAGAATTTTCACACAATGCAATTTTTATTCTTCTTTTGTTACAGTAAAATCTTATATGATTAAACGAAATATGTATATTAAAATTAGTAGCACTAGATGATGTAGCATAGTCAATGAATCCTACTGATACTAATATTTTTGATACGGAATATAAATATAAATATTAGAAATTACTATTTAAAAAATTAATTATTGTTATGAAATAATATAAAGACAAGAACAATAATGCAAGAATAAGGACAATATAGAGAGAGAATAGGGAGAGAGAGAAGTATTCTTATTAATACTTGGGGTTATTTACAATGGGGTAAGACCCCTCTATTTATAGGAAGAGGAATGACTTAGCTTCAAACTAAAACTCTTAGACATTCACTCTAAATAGACTTCTATTTTATAACACTCCCCCTTGAATGTCTATTCAATAATGTGCCTCATAAAACCTTAAAACCAAAACCCATTGGGAAAAATTAAAGAAAGGAAAAAGAGTACACATGTTTGAATATGCGCTTATTGGTTGCCTCGTTAAAAACCTTGCAAGGAAAACCCAGTGGGACAAAACCTTGTAAGGGAAAAAGAGTGCAACGCGCATTAACTCCCCCTAATGAGTACATCAATTTATATCCTTGAGCATTTGTATTCCAATCTTGTGCATCATCTTCAAAACGATCTTTGGTAGACGTTTGACAAATCAATCATATTGACTTGAATAAATATTCCGCACCTTGAAATCATCATTCTTGATAGATATGAACATCTTCATATAATGTCATGGAATAACTTTTCAATATCTCCATAGATGCATTCTCAATGCCATCATGCTTATAGTTATAGCAAGATACATATGTACACAAATTGTACTAAGGATGTGGTACTTCAGGACCAAGAATTGCATATGCTTCAAGCAACTTAAATCTTTCAAGTTAAGTCATATAAGCCATATAATAGACTTTATATGCATATCAAGTTTTCCATGTCATGCTAGACAAATAAGATATCGAAAACTGATTATACATACCTTTGACTTTATACTTTCAAGCATTTGAACTATAGGTTCAAAACTACATGTCTTTCATATGGAATCAATTCTTCTTGAATTGTATCTCTTCCATTTAGTTACTTTCTTTGGGTCAGCAAATGCGTATAGCATGCTTTGCAATATGTTGCAATTGAATTATCCCTTTTATGAACTTCAGGTTCATATCATGATATTCGGGGATATACATATACAAATGATAATTCATCCCATGTAACCTTTTCTCAAGCGTTTACCATGTCTCCCCCTCATGTTAGTAAAGCTAACTTGTTTCCTCAACTTTGGGAAATCATCTTTGTGCATTATCATGTCAATATACATGGCACATTAATAAAAGAGAAGGAAACTGATATATATAACTTTGTTCTCATAAGAAACAGTTTAGCTATTAAGTGGAAGCACTCAATAATTATCTTGCTAAACCAACTTTGATATAAACCAACTTATCAAGATGAACTATCTTGAGTAGAAAATCTGGAAATTATGCTCGAAGTTAGATTACTGAGCGATTTACCTCGCAAGCACCGGCCAGGCTGCGGGTTAATAACAATTGCGCATGTAACCATTTCATAGATGCATCATATGTGGTATACATGGCAGGTGAATGGGCCCATATTCACCTTTGATATTTCCAGAATTTATGGGCTTCAACCCGAACTCTTTAGTTGGTCAGTTCATTAATGAGAACAAGTGATACAAGAGAATTCGTAAAGAACTTTCTAGTTCTTTGATATTCACCTATGTGAATTTCCACATCATACATAAAATGAGATGGCTAACACGAATGTCAACTGAATAAATTATCAATATTGGTAAACTTCAAATTTACACCATGACATGTGCACTTATAAATAAACTTCAGGTTTATTATGACATGGGTTTTATACCAATAGATATCCACTTTATTATGGCATTATTTCGTTTGTGTAGTACAAATTGGAGAACAAAGCGGGTAGCTTTTCATATACAAATTACCCGCTACAAGTTGTAGTAATAGGAGATATCAAAGCCTTCCTTTATTTATAGTCTCAATATAATCAATCGCTTTCGCGTGTACTTTGGAAACTGAATAAGTTTCTTTGAGACTTACTACAGCACAATACTCAATTGTGTTTCTCCAACATAGTAACAATTGGCTCTTCTAGAGCTCTCAATTAATTTTGTACTACCACGGATTCATCAACATCCATGTGGTGAATATCTTTCTTAAAGAGAAAGTTATACCATTATGGTCATGTCAAACTTATATGCAAGATATGTTTCGTGCATTATCGTTGTCCTTTAATAGTCATATTTCCAAAATACTTTGGCGTACAATAGGTACGTGACCAACGATCATTCATGCCGTATATCATCTCAAACCTCCTTCTAGGGGTGAGTGTGGTATATTTAATACCAATTTCATGTTCATATTCTTCCAATAATGAATATGTATTCGTGAATCAGATGTTGTCACATTCACTTCGGGGATATGTGATTTTGTTATCCTTTTCAAATCTATAAATGCGTCAGGCATTTGATTTGCTATTCTTTGCAAATGGATAATCTTTTGCGCCTCTTTCATAAATAGAGGTATATGGATCAAGATGAGATAATGATGCATTTTTCCACAATATTTCCCGTTTGGTTTCACCAACTTCTCCCCCTAATTTTGGGAAAAGTGTCTCATCAAATTGACAGTCTGCAAATCGTGCAGTGAACAAATCTCCTATCAATGTTTCGAGGTAGCGAATAATGGAGGGCGATTCAACCGCAACATATATTCCTAACCTTCTTTGCAGACCCATTTTGGTGCGGGATGGCGGTGCTACAGGCACATATACTGCGCATCCAAAGATTCTTAAATGGGATATATTGGGTCCATGACCCAAAACCAATTGCAACGGGGAATATTTGTGTCAATTCGTCAGTCAGAGACGAACTAGCATTGCTGTATGCAAAATGGCGTGACCCCAAACCGAAGTGGGCAGCCGACGAACTAGTATTGCTGCATGCAAAATGGCGTGAACCCAAACCAAAGTGGGCAGCCGACGAACTAGTATTGCTGCATGCAAAATGGCGTGAACCCAAACCAAAGTGGGCAGCCAACGAACTAGCATTGCTGCAGTTTTTATGCGAAATATGAGATAACCGACTAGTTTTTCAGGTTAGTCGATTACCTCTACTGGAAAGTAAAAATATTATTGATATTTGAGCATATTGATACATTCTAAAGAACTAATACTAACATTATATCATGAACTAACTAATACGAGCTAATACTAATGGCTATTAGTTTATTCATTCACTAATACAAACAAGTAAAATAAAATCAAATGTCTCCATCTTCTTTCATCACGGATCCATCACCGATTAGATGGTCTATCTTCCCCTCGGGTTGCTCAAAGAAGTCTGCCACATCCAAGTGGGTGATGTCAAAGTTGTCGTCAGAGACAAAATTCGTTTCAGGGCGTTTACTCTTTCGAGATGCTTGATAAAGGTCAACCAAAAGTCATGGTATACGGCAAGCCTTTGACCAGTGCCCGTTTTCACCGCAACGATAATATATAGTTTATAAACTATTTGCTTTTGGGTTCTTATCGTATCGTGCTTGTGGCAGAGTGACCAACTTCAGGTTGTCATATCTCTTCTTTAAGCCATTCCACAAGATAGGTGGATCCTTGACTGTGATGTATTCAATTTTCAAACCTTCATCAAGGTGATGGCGCAAGTATATCAAGGCCTTCGCACAGTCTTGGGTGGATGCTTTTTCTCTATCTTTAATGGTGTCTCCGAGACCCATAGCATCTAAGTGGATTTCAGCATCCAACACCCATGTCATATAGTTCTTGCCCGAAATTTCAAGGGCAACGAACTTTCTTTTCATAATGTCAGACATAAAACAAATTTACATCAAGAGCGTGTTCATACTTACGGGTTCTATTACAATTATCACATTCACTTCAGGGAATGGATCATAATCATGTGCTTTACACAATCTCATGTCAAATATTACTTTCATAAAGTGAAAGATTATTTTGAGAATCTTTATTATTCTCATCATCACCATAATGACGATTATAATTTCGTCTATTGCCACGTCCATGGTAATAATTTTGTCTTCTTTCAGACTTACCACATGCTGCTACCACATTCTCTAAAGGGAATGGAGCAAATTCAATGGGACGAATTTTCAATTATTTGCCCACAATCATACATGAATTTAATCATGGCATGACATAGAGATTTTACCACTTCGTGTGGTTATAATTTCTTACAAACTCCTTTAGAGTTATAATCAAACTTTGTTGTCTATGTTTGTATATAAAATCAAATTATAGAATTTCAAGAATTTGAAAGGGAAAAATAAAATACTTACCTTTAAGGTATACCAATTCTATTTTCAATGTTTTCTCCTTTCTTCCTTTCCTTTCTTTCTTTCTCTTTTCAACGTTTTTTTCTTTCTTTGCTTTCCAGAATATTTTTTTTTTCTTTCTTTTGTTTTCTGTTTCTCGTTCCTCTTTTTTTTTTTTTTTCTTTTTCTTTTCCTTCTTTCTTCATTCTTTCTTTGAAGCAAAACCCTACACAAACAAAAGTTAAGACAATCGAAAATTTCAATTGGTTAGAGACTCGTGCTGATAACGTGTTATGAAATAATATAAAGACAAGAACAATAATGCAAGAATAAGGACAATATAGAGAGAGAATAGGGAGAGAGAGAAGTATTCTTATTAATACTTGGGGTTATTTACAATGGGGTAAGACCCCTCTATTTATAGGAAGAGGAATGACTTAGCTTCAAGCTAAAACTCTTAGACATTCACTCTAAATAGACTTCTATTTTATAACAATTATAAACTTATAATTCCAAAGTATAATGATGCAATAGTAAGATCCATATTTTCGTAATAGTGGATCCATCGTCCCAAATTCTTGAATTCACCTCTAATTTAGAATATGAAGATTTATAGGTTCCCGATAAAAAAAAATACGAGGTTAATTAAAAGTTGTACATTTTGATAGTGATTAAAGATTCTGAGAGACGACAATGATAAAGACAATATCTTATATATTGCAGATTAAATGAGTCCACTTGCAAATTGAGTTCTTAAACTTGTTAGCTGGCACTGGGTATTTACTTGTCTGCTTTGTTGACGTTGACCAGCACCATAAGCTTTTAAAGTGTATATATAGCAAAAAATACTATAAATCTTGTAGTGCCAAGAGGTATATATAGCGATTGTCGGCGTTCGGCGAATCAGAGGGAGGCCCAAAAGGTATTGGGAAGATGTGATTAGGCATGACATGGCTAGAATGCGGGTTTCCGGGGACATGACACTTGACAGGAATGTCTGGAGGTATAGTATCAGGGTTGTAGGATAGGGGCTCCTAGAGTTTTTTGTACTCCTCACCTGGTGTTGGGTGAGGCTTGGCAGGACTATCCATAGATGATTTGCGTTTTGGAGTGTCTCCCTTATGGTAGTTATTGTATGATATTATTGCATGCTATTTTATTTATGGCTCTTATGTTTATATAATTATTTACGCTATTTCTACTGGAGTTAATAATGCTCTTTTGTTTTTGTTTTTTGTTTTTCCTTTCCTTCACTGAGCCGAGGGTCGATTGGAAACAGCCTCTCTGCCCTTTTGGGTAGGGGTAAGACTCGTCTACATATTACCCTCCCCAGACCCCACCTTGTGGGACTATACTGGGTAGTTGTTGTTGTTGTTGTTGTAGTGCCAAAATCAGAGGCGTACCCAACTTTTAAATAGAGTTTCATAATATATTTTTTTTTCGATTTTTTTTCAAAAATATATTTGTCCGTAAAACTTTAAAAGTTTTTGGAAACAATTTCAAATGTTAGTTTTTTAAAAACTAAAAAGTGGTTTTGACCAGTTTTCAAATATTTTCAAAAAAATTTTCCCCACGAAAAAATTGCAATATTTTTTTTAAGTGTAATGCATGTCCAAACACAATTTCAAATTCCAGATACCATTTAACAATTTAAATCCAAATATTACGTTTTTTCCAAAAAAAAAACTACAACTTTTATGCCCAAGCGCCTACTTAAGATATTTTAAACAAGCGAACGAGCGGATTTTTCATATTAAGTATTCCCTCCATTTTAAATTATCTGTCATATTTCTCTTTTATATGGCTCTTAAGAAATACTAATTAAGAAAAAATTTAGACTTTTTACTCTTATTTGTATCTTAAGATATTGATCTCCCTTCAATGAATATTTACTGTATTTATATATTATAAACAATTAATAATAAAGTTAAAATAAAAATAATATAATTTATTTTGTCTTAACTTTTTAGAATAAATAAATAATTTGTGATAGATATTTTTGAAAATCACGATATATAATTTGAGACGGGAGAAGTATATAACAAATGTAAAAAATAATCCAATTTTGCAAAGTAGTATGGTCAATGTGGTGTATGTGAACGTAGAGCAGTCTGTCTTACCTGACCTTTGATCAATGTCTCTTAAAGACTCGAATGACGGTCCGTGTTGTTTTCTTTCAATTCTATTGCACTAACTGGGCATGTAGTTGTAGTAATCGATCCAAATTGCCTTTCTTTACTAACACACCATAGTAGGCAACCTTTTAAATAAAAAATTGAATTGAAATATAAATTGCACATAAAATCTTAAAATTTGTAATAAGTTCCATTTTTTTTTAAATTTAAACATTACCATGTCAATATTAAGGGGTCCTTTGATTATCAGGATAATGATACTAATATCGGGATACAATTCTTGATTGTATTTATTCCGTGTTTAATTATGGGTATAAACTAAATCTGTATATATATAGCTAATATCATTCGACAAACCAAACCCATACGATGTATCCTTATCGATCCCGCAATTGAACCGCACTACCTATAAAAATGTCTTAATGTGTGAAGTTTTGGATGGATAGGAAGCTGGCAATGTCGTTCATTTAACGAAAAAGCATCAGAACTGCCCCTAACGTATTAACTTCAGTTTAAAAATGCCATCCGTTAACCTATTTTTAAAAAAATGCCCCTACTGTTAAAATTCTGGCATATTTGTGCCCCTAACGTATTGACTCTAGTTTAAAAATACCCCCACCGTTAACCTATTTTGAAAAAATTGCCCCTAGTATTTTAAATATAAGTACAGTCAGTTGTTAGACTTAGGGGCACAAATATGCCAGAATTTTAACGGTAGGGGCATTTTTTCAAAATAGGTTAACGAAGAACATTTTAAAACTGGAATCAATACATTAGGGACAGTTCTGACCCCTTTCCCTTCATTTAATAACAACCAAACTACTAGCCAATGTCCGAGCACTATATAGCTGGCTAGTTATTTCATCATAAGAGTATTGTCAGGAAGGTATAACAAGATCATCAATAGCTGCCAAACTTCTTTGTTTTTTAACCAAAAATACTTTTTTCCTCTTCTCAAAGTAGAGGTGTTTAGCCAAACTTTAGAAATAAAAAAAATATTCTTAAGTAAAAGTAGAAGTAGTTTTTGAGAAGGAAAAAAATATATTATACTTCAAAAATATTTTTGAGAAAAATGCATATAGAAGTATTTTCTAAAAATTTAGTCAAACACTAATTACTACTCAAAAATTATTTTCAAATTAATTAGCCAAACTGTCATGATACAAAGTCTCATCTTAAGGATCGTGATGACACCTAATCTCTAAAGTAGGTTAGCTGATCACTTGCACAGTTAAACCAATAAAACATGATATTATAAGGCAAGGTTTAATATAAATGTGTAATACAGGTGATACAAGCCAACACAGTGATAATCACAATATATCCCCACGATTAGATAGTAAAGAGTCATGAACTCTAACGGAATATATAAAAAAAATATCTCTAAATACAATATTGTTCGGATAGAGAGTTTGACAATATAAGTATATGGAAAGGACTCATGGGGTCTGCAACAAACAAAGCATCTCTACCTTGAATCCTTGCGATTAAAGAAACTCATACGGCCGGGACCGCTATCTTCAAAATCTGGATCAGCATAAAATTATGCAGAAGTATAGTATAAGTACGCCACAATCAGCATCAAGACTAACCTCAACAACAACAACAACAACAACCCAGTATAATCCCACTTAGTGGGGTCTGGGGAGGGTAGTGTGTACACAGACCTTACCCCTACCCTTGGATAGAGAGGCTGTTTCCAAATAGACCCCCATCATCCTTCCCTCCAAGAACTTCTCACCTTGCTCTTGGAGAGACTCAAACTCACAACCTCTTGGTTGGAAGTGCGGGTTGCTTACCATCAAAGCAACCTCTCTTATCTAGGCATCAAGACTAACCTCGATAGAGTAATAATAAGGCTTAAGTCAAGACATTCACTAGTTAAAAAAACCTACAGAATATAAGTATAAAGCTGACAACGAAAAACTAAGTCAATAAATAGCAAAGAAGAGTAACATGTGATAAAATAACAAATAATCAAACACAGTTAAAATTCAAGTGAACTAAACTAAGGAAAACAGTAACGGTTCAATTCGTCAGGCCGTTCCAACATAGAATTTACAACAAAAGTCACCTAAGATATCATACCTCATAATCTCAAATCACCGGTCACGACTAACAAATCTTATACGCATGACACCTCGTGCCCACACTATCAATCACGTTCGCATAACAAGGACCTCATGGCATAACATAAGTCGTAGTCGCATGGAAAAGACCTCATGCCACAACATTAGTCACCCTGGCACGACAAAGACTTTGTGCCTCAACAAATATCAGAACCGCAAAACTAAGACCTCGAGCCACCATGTATATCATATCCGTGTCAATTTCCAATAAATTGTTCAAAAAGAATTTATCAAAAATCAAATAAATTAAAATATGATAACAAATTTCTTTGTTTTGAATTTATTCAAGAATCAAATAAAGTAAAGCATGATAACAATTTCTTTAATTACATCTGATATGTTATCAACAATTCAATAAAATAATAGATAATAACTCCACGTAAGTAAATTCATCTTGACAACCAATTCATCAAGTAATAACAAAGACACAGATTAACACATTAAAGCAACAAATCTAATCACATAAAATCCATGGCACATACAAGAAGACACTAACTGTCTAACACAAAAATAACAACAAGAGTCATTTCGATGCACAATATATCGTAATCACAATCATCTTTATGACGCCGCATGAGCTTCACATTTAAAAATACTTTTTTTGAGATAGCTTCATGTGCTTTAGCCCCCTTATCTTGCCACATGCACATCACAATGAATATTTTTCCTTACTTGCACCACGCGCATGAGCACTTCCCTTATCTCGCCGCATGCACATCAATTTTAACGCCACCCTTATACTACTGCATGCGCATCTCAATCATAATATAAAATTATCCACACACCACATATCTATATACTATAATATTTCTGAAACAACAATACCAATGCCACAGTAATACATAGCCCACGACCTCCTACAATGGGACACAATCCTTAGGACCGACCCCTGCTAGGCCTAAATGACGTGATGCAAATAAGCATGACCTAAAGGCTAACCTAAGTTTGGAGTTCACTAGACAAGGTAATTCATGGCGGCAAGTGGTCAATAGCAGCTGCTTTAGTTGTCCTCCCACTTCACGCTCCCATGCCAACCCCAAAAGACACAGGTGACTCACAAAAGGGCGTGTACGTGCAAACGTACTACGGAAGACATGTTGGAGAAAAAAAACCCGTGATTATGCAAATGATGACGTTTATAAAGTAGTAAATACATATAGAGAAAACTGTAAATGCACAAATAACTAGACTATAATAAAGTAAAATAAATAAAGTCAAACAAAGCAAATAAAGAACAAAACACCTCAACCAAATATTCTAAAAGGCCGACTAGATCAAAGTATCGACCCGAAACCTGTAACTCTCCAGTAAAGTCGCTAAAGCTGTCACACCCTTTTTTTCACCTCACTAACCCTCTTTATAAAATGAAAATTGGATTTTAAGCTCAAAATGATTTCAATTTGAAAAATGAAAAAGGTTCGTGCTTCGAAGTATTTTCAGAGTCGCTACATGACATTTGATTTGGTGTGTCAGGTCACCATATTTTTTAAAAAATAATTGTTCTTTTCAAAACACATTTAGACTCCGAAACTAGTTTGCACTAGAGATTCCAAGTAGGAGGATTTATTTGACTCGGGTAGAAGGTGTTTGGCATTCCTCAAATCCCGTAAAGGTCACGATTGCACACATGATCTAGTTGACTTAAAAGAATATTCAGATTAAGGTAGAAACAAATAGAGGCAAAAATAAGCACAAAAGAGGTTCGAGGTCGTCCCCACCTAATAAACAAAAGAAAAGAACAAATAAATTTGATTATACTACTATACATCCATGAGGATGTCGCCTCGACCTCCCTTTACATTCATTTCGGGGCATTTCCCTGATAAAAATATTTACAAAGTCTACGGGGCATTCTTCTGAGGATAAACTAAAGGAAACAACCTCTCGCTTCAATAAGATAAAAGAGATATATCTAATATTTTCCTACTCGAATATGATCGGTCTAAATATACTACTAGCAAGTAAGTAGTAAGATAAAGGTAATAAAATACTCGAGATCTAATTCCTTTTAAAATCGTACTTCTTTCTCATTTTTCAACTAACACCCCTCAACTAAACTCATCTAATAAACATGCTTAAATAAAAGTGATATCTACAACATATAAGCTACCTAACACACTAAACTAACTAACAAACAATTACGGGACTAGCCAATAAAACAATAAAATAAGATAGGACAACGAAAGATGGATTGTAAGCATGATGAGAGATATATCTAAACCTGAACTATACCTCACGAGTTCCTAATGCCATTTTCAATTCTGAAAATTCAAACGAAGCTTAAAACCCTTGCCAGAATATAAACAAGTAAGCGGTGTAATTAATTTCTGACCCGACATTTTTTCAAAAAAAAGAAGAAGAAGAAGAAGATGTATAATAGATTGTGATCGAGTCCTGATATTTGAGTTGCCTACAAATTCCTAGCTATAAAGGAATCAAGCTAACTGTAGTTCTAAGTGGAGAAAGATACTGAGATGGTGAGTCGAATGAGGTTCCGTGGAGGTTCCGGCCCGTAGTTCCTATCATTACATCAAAAATAAAAGGAAAAACTACAGCAAACATAAAAGAAAAAAACAAGGTCCTATCTACTTTTTCTCTCGAATCTTCCTTGAACTCTACTTGAATCTTCAATATGAAATGGAAAATCAACCCTATTCTTCAGGTGGAGATCTTGCTGACTTGAACTTGAAGAAAACTGAAATTTGTCCCTATTCTTCAGGTCTATTAGTTGCACTTGAAATAAACTTAAACTTGGAATAGAATTCAGCTTGCAAATCTTGTTCTTCAGGCAGGCTCATGCTACTTCTGATTGAACTAAGAAACTAGAGGTTGACCCTACTTCCTATTATCTCTGCGTCGAACTTGAAATCTAAAAGTTGACCCTGTTCTTCAGGCGGGCTCCTGATGCTTCTGACTTGAACTGGAAATTAATAGTTGACCATATTCTTCAAGTGAGCTTCTGGTAGTTCTAAATTGAATTGGAAATTACAGTTGATCCTTTTCTTCAGGCAGGATCATGCTACTTGAACTTGAAGGAAACTGAAAGTTGTCCTTGTTCTTCAGGCAGGACCTGCTACTTGAACTTGAAGGAAACTAATAGTTGACCTTATTCTTCAGGCGGGTTCTTGGTGCTTCTTAGATTTGAACTTAAAATCAATTTCTAAAATATTGACCTCCGTTCTCCAGGTCGGTGCCTGCAATCAAAATAAATAAAATAAACAAAAATTTTTGCCCCAGTTTGCACTAGGAAGATTTGTCAGTTGTTAGCAAAACTGTAAATCACGTATGCTATTGATGAAAGATACAATGATGAGAGAAAATTAAAGAATCGACTAGGATATGCGTCTCCTATGATATTGAGCTTAAGGAAAACTATAAGCTGAGCTTGACTAAATTAAGAATTGGCCCTATCCTACAGGCCGGATAGGCCGGATTGCTGAACTCAAGAAAAAACTAGAGCTTAAAAACATAAGAAAACTAACAACTGACCCTATTCTTCATGTAGGACCCTTGAAATAAAGAAAGCAAAAGATTAATAATTTAAGGAAACTAAAAGCTGGCCCTATTCTCCAGGCGGGACCCCTGAACTTAAAGAAATCTATAGAGTAATAACTTAAGGAAACTAAAAGTTGACCCTATTCTTCAGACGACGCCTCTAAACTTAAGGAAAACTAAAGATTAACAACTTAAGGAAACTAAAAACTGACATTCTTTTCCATGCACGACCCTTGAGCTTAAGAAAAGCTAAAGATTAATAACTTAAGAAAACTAAAAACTGACCCTATTCTCCAGAGGGACCCCTGAAATTAGGGAAAGCTAAAGAATAACAACTTAAGAAAACTAAAAACTAGAATAATTTTCCAGGTGGGAGCCCTGAACTTAAGGAAAGTTAAAGTTTAATAACTTATGAAAACTGAGACTGGCAACTTAGGAGAAACTAAAAAGTGACCCTATTTTGCAGGAGGGACCCTGAACTTAAAAAAAATAACGACTACCACCTTATGGAAACTAAAATGACCCCATTCTCCAGGTGAAACCTCTGAATTTAAGGAAAACTAAAGATTAAAAATTAAAAGTTAAAATTGGCCACATTCTACGGGTGGGACCCTGAACTTAAAGCTAAAGACTAAGAACTTATGAAATTAAAACCCTATTCATCATGTGGGACCCCTAAAATTAAAGAAAGCTAAAGATTAATAACTTAAGAAAAGTGAGACTCACAAATTAGGAGAAACTAAGAAGTAGCCCTATTTTTCAGGTAGGGCGTTGAACTTAAGAAAACTACAAATGACCACATTCTCAAGGCGGAACCTCTGAATTTAAGTAAAACCAAAGATTAACAAATTAAGAAAATAAAACTTGACCCTATTCTACAAGTGGGACCCAGAACTTAAAGAAAGCTAAAGAATAACAACTTAAGGAAAGTAAAAACTGACCCTATTCTCCAATTGTCACCCCTGAACTTAAAGAGAGCTAAAGATTAATAATTTAAGAAAATTGAGACTGACAACTTCGGAGACACTAGTAAGTGACCCTATTTTTCAGGCGGGACCCTGAACTTAAGAAAACTAAATATTACAACTTAAGGAAACTAAAAATTGTCCCTATTTGTAACTAATCGACAAGTTATTGCAAGCGTTGTAGCCCCGTTCTCCCATTTCCTGCTTCTTTTATGTTCTTTAGCTATATTATGATATACCAGGTTAGTTGGTTCGGGTCCGGAGTGGTTTTTAAGGGGAATTGAGACACATAGTCTCTTAATTGATAGCTTATGTTGGAAAAGTTTATCGGATGTTGTCTTATATGTAAACAACCTCAGATTTAAATTTCGATGTTTTTTAGTCTGTCTGGCAATTTTGGACTTAGAAGTGCGTCTAGAATGTTATTTGGAGGTCTGTAGTAGAATTAAGCTTGAATTGGCAAAAGACGAATTTTTGGAAATTTTTACCGGCAGTGGAAATTTTAATTTCAGGGCTGGATTTGAATTTTGGGAATTGGAGTAGGTTAGTGTGTCATTTATGACGTGTGTGCAAAGTTTGAGGTCAATCGGACGTGGCTTGATAGGTTTCGGCGTCGTTTGTGAAATTTGGAACTTTCGAAGTTCTTTATGCCTAAATCTGGGTGTAATTTGGTGTTTTGATGTTGTTTTTAGTGATTCGAAGGTTCGACTAATTTCACATGGGGTCAAATGACTTGTTGGCATATTTTTTTGAGGTCTCATGGGGCCTAGGATGGAATTCGAAAGGTTTTGGACTTAGTTTTAGAATTGAATGAGCAGCTAAAGTGCTTCACATAAGCGAAGAAGGAGCTACATAAGCGGCCAAGGGCGAGCTGGGCAAAAGCTGTAGGTGTGACGACTCTTCTGCACCTGCAAGGGTGCCGAAGAAAAATGATAAGCGCAGGTGCGATGGCTGGGCGCATGTGCGATAGATTCCCGCACATGCAATGGACACAGGAGCATAGTTTGGGGTTTTAAGTGAAATCCGCACATGCGATGGAAATTCTAGAGGAGTGGTATCGTAGATGCGACAGGAGGTCCGCTGGTGCGATTATGCTAGGCAGGACCTATAAATAGAAGACTTTGAGATTTTTCACCATTTTCATCATTTTTGAGCTCGGGTTTTGGGGATTTTGAGTGGGATTTTGAAGTAATCAGTGAGGTAAGTTCCTTGTGCCTATTTATCTTCAATAATGGTATTTTCCCACTGATTTTACACCTCGTTTGTGGGCTATTTAGGTGAAACTTGGGAGATTAGGGCTTGAGAATTGGAGAGTGAATATTGGGGAGGGCAAATGATGTCGGATGAATAATTATGGATAGACTCGTGAGTGAATGGGATTTTGGATTTTTTGACTTTTGTCGGATTTTGAGATGTGAGCGCGAGGGCCGAGTTTGAGTCCATTTCGGATTTTGGCTCTAATTTGGTAGTTTTCTTACGAAATTGATCCCTTTAGCCTATATAGATCGTAATGTATTACTTAGTTCTAGATTCGGGACATTTGGAGGCTGGTTTGAGAGGCAAGGGCATGGAAGAGTAAGAGTTTTCTCGGTTCTAGGTAATTGATGCTTTCAAACATGGTTCTAAGCGTTCGACACCCAAAATTATGTGTTATTTAATTTGGTTTGAGGTGACGCACATGCGAAGAGCGGGCATGTGAGCGCACCGTGAGATTGTTACCTGGGTTATTACATGGCACCGTTTAGTGACTCTATCTTGTTGATATGTTCATCATGTGATAAAGTAATTGAGCTATAAATGATGCTAGATATCATGTTTAGACTTTATGGCAGTATTGTTGGGTCCCTTAGCGGTCATTTCTTGCTGTCATCTCACTATTTTCATTGATAATATGTACTCATTCATGTTTATGCATTTCTATATATCATATCTCAGTCTCAGCTTTTTATTGATTCATCATATCATTGTTCTGTGTTAGTTTTCTTGACAGTATGAGCCTGTGGGTGATGGAGACTTTGATGACAAAGTGAGGTCGAGAGCATGAATATGAGTGATAGTTAAGGGACCGGGCTGCATGCTACAGTGGTTATCTTGATTGATGATAGCGCTTGGGCTATAGGAGCCCCTCTGGAGTGCGTAACACATCTCTAGTGAGCACGAATGATGTTATTGAGATATGGATCTTCCCTTGACATGGATCTTGTCCGAAGTACTTGATACCTAGAGATGGATCTTCTCCACAGGGTTGAAATCCGTTTTCCTCGGTACTGGATCACTTATAGTCAGTGTTATATATGTTTCGGAATGGATCTTCCCTAGGCTGGATGGCCATATACAGTACCGAGTGGCTTAGCATTTCAGAGTGGGAGCACGTGGTGCATTTCATACAGTATGTACATTGGCATGTAGAGATATTTGAGTTATATACCTTACACTATTTAGGCCTGTATTTACTTTATTGCTTTGTGCCGTCTATTGAACTTGAAAGTATGCCTACATTTTTGCACATTTATTTCTATTGTATCTACTGCGGTCACTACCTTTCAGTCCAAAGTTTGGACTCATTACTTACTGAGTTGGCGTACTCACGTTTCTCCCTGCACCTCGTGTGCGGATCTAGGTGACTCTGTTCACGGCGGTTGTTGTTGATTTAGGCCCCATAGTTTGGAGACAATCAAGGTAGATGCACAGTGTTTGCAAGCCTCGACTCTCCTTCTTTATCATCAATTGTATTTTCAGTTATTTCATTTGACACTGTAGTGGATTGTATTCTGAATAGGCGCTCATGTAATTAGTTAGCCCTGTTTTGGGCTGGATTATATCACACTTTGGGATTTATTATGTTTTCAAAAGTGTTTCATTAATGTTAACTGATTTCGTCATTATTTTAATTATTTTTACTGTATTGGGTTGTTGAGTTGAGGCTGGCCTAGTTCCAAGATAGGAACCATCACGACGGTGGATTTTGGACCGTGGCAAGTTGGTATCAAAGCATAGGTTGCATAGGTTTCACGAGTCATGAACGAGATTAGTAGACTCTTATGGATCAATATTGAGATGTTTGTACTTATCTTCGAGAGGATGTAGAACTCTTTAGAAATTCATATTGTTGAATTCTTATTGTGCGAGTCTGTTGTTACTGGTAACTAAACTTTTGTTATTATATTCTATCATAGATTGTCAGGAAACGTGCTACTGGGAAGGATAGATAGACACCAGTGCCACTTGTTGGCGCCGTGAGACGCCGAGGTCGCGATAGAGGCTGTGGTAGGGGTAGAGGTGTAGCTTGCACATCAGCTATGGAAGCATCTGACTATCCACCAGTTGCCCCAGTTCGGATCAGGTCATAATTATGGATGCACCAATGGGACCAGCTCAGGTACCGACTATGCTAATCGTGATCTTAGGCCTTCAGGAGTCCTTAGCTCAGATTCTGATTGTGTGCACTAGTCTTGCTCAGGCGGTCTTTGTTTCTACTACAACAACCACTTCCTAGGCCGGGGTAGATACTCAGACTCCTGCCGCCCACACACCAGAGCAGGTGGTGCTAGGACTCTAGATACAGGTGGCACCACCAGCCCAGCCGGTTGCAGTTGCTCAAGATTATGTGGTCCCTATTATGGCTGATGATTAGAGCATAGATTGAAGAGGTTTGGGAGATTCCAGGACCCATATTTGAGCAGTGCATAAGGAGAGGATGCACAGGTATTTTTGAATATATGTTAGAGTATTCTCCGTACAATAGGTATTGTAGAGACCAATGATGTCTCGTTCACTACTTCTCTAATTACTGGAGCTACCTTTACTTGGTAGGAGGTGTATGAGAGGCGTAGGCCGGTAGGTGCAGCGCCACCTAAGTGGCAGGAGTTCTTTGTTCTCTTCCTGGAGAAGTATGTGCCAGAGGCTCATAGAGAGGAGCTGCACATGAAGCTCGAGAGGTTGCGTATAGATGATATAACTATGACACAGTACGAGCTGAGATTTTTTGAGTTAGCTCGTCATGATGTTTGGTTGTTTCCCATAGGCAGGAAGAGGATCAGGAGGTTTATTGATAGCCTCACATTTTAGTTAGGGTACGTATGACCAAAGAGAGGGTGTCTGGTTCTACCTTTGATTCGGTTGTTCATATTACTAGGGAGATAGAGTCGGTTCGCAGTTATGAAAAGTTGACCGGATCTCGACTTATGTGTAAATGACCTCAGATTTGAATTTTGATGGCAATGTTAGCTCCATTAGATGATTTTGGACTTAGGAGCGCGTCCGGAATGTCATTTGGAGGTCTGTAGTAGAATTAGGCTTGAATTGGCAAAAGATGGAATTTTGACGATTTTGACTGACAGTGGAAAATTTGATATCGAGATCGGATTAGAAATTTGAGAATTTGAGTAGGTCCTTGGTATCTTTTGTGATGTGTGTGCATATTTTGAGGTCAATTGGATATGGCTTGATAGGTTTTGACATCATTTGTGTAATTTGGAAGTTTAGAAGTTCTTTAGGCTGGAATCCAGGTGTAATTTGGTGTTTTGATGTCCTTTTTGAAAGATTCAAAGGTTTTTCGAAGTTCGTATGGGGTCATATGAATTGTTGGCATGTTTTGTTGAGGTTCCGGGGGCCTCGGGTGGAATTCGAGAGGTTTCGAAATTTAATGAGCAATTGAAGTGCTATTGTTGCTGGTGTAACCACACTTGCGGAGTGGGAACTGCATGTGCGAGTCCATAGAAGTGAAGAAGGAGTCGTAGAAGCATCCAAGGGCAAGCTAGGCGAAAGCCGCATGGCAAAGACTCTCCCGCACATGCAAGGGTCACAAAAGCAAAAAGATGAGTACATGTGCGATGGATGGCCGTAGGTGCGATGCATTCCTGCACCTGTGATGGACACAGATGCGGTCTTGGAGCCGTAGGAGCAGAGTCTGGGATTTTACGTGAATCCGCTTCTGCGATGGAATTTCTGGAGGTGCGACATCGCAGATGAAACAGGAGGTCCTCATGTGCGGTTTTGCTGGGCAGAACCTATAAATAGAAGACTTCGAGATATTTCGTCATTTTCATCATTTTAGCTAAGATTGTGGGGATTTTGAGAGAGATTTTGAAGCAATTACTAAGGTAAGTTCCTTGTCTCATTTATCTTCAATAATAGTGTTTCCCCACTGATTTTACACCTAGTTGGTGAGTTTTTGAGGTGAAATTTGGAATATCAAGGTTTGAGAATTTAAGTGAATTTTGGGGATTTGAAGGGCAAATGATGTAGTATTTTGATGAATTTATTTTGGATAGACTCGTGAGTGAATGGTCTTTAGGGTGTTTTGGCTTTAATCTCATTTAGAGATATGGGATCTGGGGCCGGATTTAAGTTGATTTCAGATTTTAGCTCTATTTTGTAGTTTTCTTGTAGAGTTGATCCCTTTAGCCTATATTGATAGTAGTGTATTACTTGTGGCTAGATTCGGGACATTTGGAGGACGGTTTGAGAGGCAAGGGAATTGCAGAGTAGAATTTTGCTCGGTACGAGATAAGTAATGATTTCAAACTTGGTTTTGAGGGTTACAAACCCCAAATTATGTTTTGTGTAATTGGTATTGAGGTGACACAGATGCCAAATGACGGACGTGCATCGTGAGAATTGTGACCTAGGTGATTCCACGACACCGTTTAGTGACTCCATCTTATTGATATCTATGTTTTCATCATTCGACAAAGTAATTGAGCTATAAATCATGCTAGATTTCATGTTCAGGCTTTATGCCGATATTGTTGTGGCCCTTAGTGGTCGTTTCTTTCTGCCATCTCACTATTTTCATTGATATTCCGTACGCAGTCATGTTCATGCATTTGTGGATAATATCTCAGTCTCAGTTATTAATTGATTCATCATATCATTGTTTCAGGTTAGTTTTCATGACACTGTGAAACCGTGGGTGGCTGGAGAGATTGATGACTGAGTGATGCTGAGAGCCTGATTATGAGTTATAGTTATGCGATCGAGATAATTGTCGCAGCGGTTATATTGATTTGTGATATTGCTTGGGCTGTAGGAGCCCCCCAGCCTCTGTAACACACCCCCAGTGAGCGTGAATAATATTATTGAGGGATGGATCTTCACTAGATCTCATGTGCAGACCCAAGCGACTCTGTCCATGGCGTTGGTTGCTGATTGAGGCCCCAGAGTTCAGAGACTATCAAATTAGATGCACAATGTTCGTAGGTCTTGACTCTCCTTCTTTATCATCAGTTGTATTTTGAGTTATTTCATTAGACACTATAGTGGTTTGTATTCTGAATAGACACTCATGTACTTGGTGACACCCTGGTTTTAGGCTGGATTGTATCACACTTTGGGATTTATTATGTTTTCAAAAGGGGTTCTTCAATTTTAAGCGCTTCCGCCATTATTTTTAAGTTATTTTTACTGTGTTGGGTTTTTGATTTGAGGCTGGCCTAGTTCCACGATAGGCACCATCACGACGATTGATTTTGGGTCATGAAACTATTCTCCATGTGGAACTCTTGAATTTAACAAAAATTCGGACATAGTCTTCGATATTTCAAACAAAGAAAACTTGTGAGTTTAAAATATGGTGGTTGGTTTGTGGGCGATTATTCCTACAGTTTCCATGATTAGCCTTGGTTTGGACTTAGAAGTTAGTGTGGCCAAACCATTTTTCGGATAACCCATATCACGAGAAACATCCCTGATTCACTCCAGTTCAATAGCTTATACCTGATGCATTGGACGCATGATTCGACATTTAGCGAACATTTGCATTTCACATAAATCCCAAAACACGTTGATTGCTAATAAATTAGTGCACATACTACTCTTCCATGTTTGCCCTATTAATGTGCTATCCAGACTCTGCTTTGTGCAATTGAAAATATGGTAGCGAATTTTAAAGTTATTTCTCACTTGTTCTGAGAAAACAAACTCAAAAGAGGACGTAAACAAAACAAGGGGAACAAATTAAGGGGGACAATGAAAAGAGATGATATCTAATAAGACATTTACATCTAGGGAAGAAAACTAGGAAGAAAATTATCGGATGTGGATACCAACTCTAATGACCATGACATGCATTTTGCATTAAGCGGCCTAATCTGACTAGTAGGTCTAATTTTCAATTCATTCCTTCAGCCTTTGAAATTGGGCTCCAATGATTTAATTGTTCTATTATTTTCACAATCCTAATTCGAATTGTGGTTCCCAGAAGGGTTTTCACCATCAAGCATCTCTTATTTTGTTTTTTCTCTCAACTTACCATCACCTTATGGTGCCCATGAGGGTTTTCACCAATAAGACTCTCTCATTTTGTTCTTTTATTCTTTTTTCCTCGTATTCTGCAGATGACAATGCATTAAATGTGGTAAAAATATCATATGCTCCTAGCATGTCAAACTCAGCACTCTCAAAAGTTTTCTAGGAGGTCTTTTTTGGACTGTAATATGGCTTTTGGATAGTGTCAGAAAAAAATAAAGACAAAGGCTCAAAATCAAACAAAGACAAAATGGGGGTATAACTTTACAACTCTTGGAACCATCTTTTATAGAAAATAAAACTTCTGCCCCAATTTCTTTCGAGTTGAGGAATCTTAGAAATTTTGACTTGATGTGACTGAACCCTAGAGTAAGGCTGCCTACGTATCTTGTTGACACAAGAATCAGGTTGAACGTAGTTCAAAGCAATACTTTTTTTTTCTTTTCCTCCTTTTTTCTTACTTATCTCTTTTTTTCTTCTCTCTCTTTTTTCTTTTGACTCCTTCTCTTTTTTTTTCTTTATCTCTTTTCCTTTTTCTTATTTTTTTCCTCTATTTTCTTTTTGCCCGATGAAATTTTAAAACAAATCTAATGGGGACATGGATTGTTTTGGTGACTCTAACTTGATTCCAAAAGAAGGGAGGTCAAAGAAGTTAATATACGCCCAAAAGGGGGTACCAAATGGTATAAAGTATTTGGGTAGCTGAAAGAGCGCCTCCCAATCCCTGAAAATACCAAGTACAACACATGAATCTTGAAGATGAAAAATAAAGATCATACACAACATTTCTTTTGTTGCTTCGACATTGATATCACTAATTCCATCTCTCTTTAGTGACCTATCAAGTATAGAACTCTCCTTGGGTTATTTCTTCTTCACAATAGATACCCTCCATCAGCTTGGGACAAATTCCTTTCGGTTTATCTTGTATTTTGAGATGTACTTGAACTCAATATTGCTTGCTTCAAATTATCTGAGATGCACTCTCCTGTAACAAATTCTTTTCATCTTAATAAATCACCAAGACTCCTCCCAAGGTAGCCAATAAAGGAGTGTCTTTCCATTTATCATGCTCGACATTACTTGGACCTTCACAAGTCTCCATCATATTGACCTTAGCAAATAGCTTTTGTGTCGCTTTTACCAACTCGTTCATAAAACCAAATTCTAGAACCGAGACTGATAGTGCTGAAGATTTTGCGGCAAGTGGCCCTCCACGGAACTCAGAAGAGTTTTTATATTCCTTTTCGGCACAAATCATGCCCATCATATTCATCTTATTACGAACAAGCAATAGACTTTGGCTAGTATCAGCTGCATATGGATTTTGCATGATAAAGTCACCTGCATCAATAAACTTTTGTACTATTCTTTTCAGATTCCAACACTGTTCTATGTTGTGCCCAGGGGTATTAGTGCAATATGCACACCTTTGAGAATAATCAAACTTCTTTGGAAGGGGTTCAACATTTTTATCTATATTGGATTCAACATGTCCAATTGCCTCAACCTTTGAAACAAACTGGCATATGATTCTCCAATAGAAGTGAAAGACTTTTCCTTTTGTTGCTGCCTTTTCATTTTGTACTCCGGACTCAATTGGAACCTCTCGCGGCTAGGTGGTTGATATGCTAGTAGATGTGGGTAAGACATTAGTGGAGGTGGTCCAGCCTTTGCGGGTCTTGTGGACGTGGAGCATATGGCGGTGCATTGTGGATAGAGTACTAGGAAAGTGAGGTATCACATTGGCGATTTTGTGGAGAGAAGTAACACTGGGTAGGATTATCTGGAGTATAAGGATATTCATGGGATCAATGTTGAGGCTGGAAGCATTGAGCAAGAATGTCTACTAGATCTTGTCATTTGCGGGGCTCAATGGTGTCGTCCAAACTCACTCCACAAATATAGGTTGTGAGGCGGTCGAAGTAATAATAAAAACCCAATGCAAGTCGGGGTCAAATCCATGGGGAGTTAGATTTTGGATTAGGCATAAACCTAGTGTGAATGTATGATGTGCCTCAGATTATACTTCAATATTTTCAATTGTTGTTTCTACTTATACTTTTAAACTATTGATTATAATTGTAGAGCTAAGAGACAATATTTTTGGTTTTTGTTGTTTTTTAAGTTATGGAAGATCTAGGGTTGCGACTTCCGCCTAGTTTGCTACCTAACAGATTTAGAGCATTAGGGCATGTTTTGTTGATCAAGATACAATATAGCAATCACACTTAATTACTCACTGTATACCTCTCGGTAGTTCGTGATATTTTGCCCGATTTAGTTGTTTCAAGCCCAATCGGGTATTTCACAGAGCAAGTGATAAATGCTCTAGTCGGGTCTTACTATCTCTAGGTTTGACCCTTTAATTGGGGCTATCAATTTTCACCCCAATTCCTAGTTAGCCAAGTTTTCCTAGACCTAATATCTCTTTCTCAAGTAGAGACTAAGTCAAATAAGCATGAATAAATGTTTGCAACCATCAATTCTCAAATTCAAGCAAGAACGAGGCTAAATATCATAAATCCAACCATAAATAAGCCTTAAATCAATTACCCATCTAGTAACCGTACTAGGGTTGGGTCACAATCCTAGCTAAGGGTTTAGCTACTCATGGAAAATTAAGATATTAAAGGAGAAACTAAGATAGAATTCATAATACTTGATTAAGGGAAGAAAATCTAATGATTAAAAGCTAATCTAGTGCACTGTACCCAATACAATAAATAAAAAGGGCTCAGGTGCTCCCAACTTACACAATTTAGCCTAAAAATGACAAAAAGTTTTATTTATACTAAGCTGAAAATATCGGACAAAATTGCCCCTAAGGAAATTGTATGGCCGCACAATTCTGTGTGCGGTCCCCATATTTAGATTGACGTGTCAAGTGGTCTTTTTACGGTTGCTTAAAATTTAATTGTAGCCGCACTTCATTTAATTGTGTAGACCTCACATTTCTAAGTGCGGCCGCACACTTGAAATTGGAATGGATCTAGCCTTCAGTATGCGAACTTCACATTTATGAGTGCGGCCACATTTTGGCCTCCCGTAGCCCTACAATAATAGTGCGGTCCATACATCTTCAATCTATCAAAAACATGGCTCTTTGGTTTTCCCTTTCTGCGGATAGCACAATTATGAGTGTGGTTGCACTTGATATCCTACAGCCGCATAATAATGGTGCAGACCACACTTCTTCATGGTATAAAAATACAACTCTCTGAACTTCATCTTCTGCGAATGCACTAAATGTGCAGTCCGCATTTTTGCATGGGAATTCTGTCAGAGGTTTCCTTATGTTCTGTTGTTGCACTAAATATTGTGTGGTCCGCAATGTGCCCTTTTGCCTTGTTTTGGTCTTTGTCCTAATTTACTCCTTATTGAGTTGATTTTTATTTCTTTGGCTCATATTCCAATACTCCTGCAAGAAAGCACATTTTACTAGTTTTCGAGATTACCTTTAAGCAATTTTGAGCTAAAAAAAGTAAAAGAGTGCAAATAAGTAGTAAAAATCCCTACTTATCAACTCCCCCAAACCTAAGCTTTTGCTTGTCCTTAAGCAAATAAGATAATTACCACCTCTACAAGACAAGAAATATTTCAGCTGGCCTAAGTTGAATCAATCACACATCAATTGGGACCAACAATTACCCTCAACACATATGAATTATCAACAATGCAATGATTTGACTTTTTGAGTACAGTAATTCTTATGTGATACTAGAGCATCAAGAGTTGAATTTATTCATCAAGGAAGCTCACTCTTTTATGTAGGTCATTGTGGATCCCAAACTCATCTTCCTTCTCTCTCTATTAGCAAATCTCATTTTCGAATGTAAAACTTAATTCAAGGATAGAGAAAAGTTCGCCCATCTCTCTCGAAAGAAGGTCACAAGTACAAGTCTAAGTATCACATGTTTTCCCCTCCTGTAAATTACCACTAATGTAAGTTCGCTCAACTTGAAATCATGTAGGTCATTTTCAAGATGTACTAAAGGCTTTTGGATCAAGGTAGGACTTGTTGGAATAGAATATGTTCATCTTTCCTTATGCACTCCATTTTCTATTTTTGGCTCATACTTTGTCGACACTTTGAGTAAATTGTTTTCTCGGGGGAACTAGATAGACGTAGAGTCACTATTTTTTGGTCATTATAATCATTTTTTTCTTTTTTTACTTCATGCCTTTCATCTTTGTTGTTCTTTGAATCCCTTCAACTCTTTACTTTATTTACTTTCTTTTTGGCATTTTTTTGTTCTTTCTTTTCTTTGCCTTCCCTTTTCTTCATTTCTTTCGCTTCTTTATACCTTTATATCACTTTTAAACTCCTCATTTATCCCTGAAACTTATGTTTTTGCTAATTTTTTCTCAAGAATACTAAGGAAAGATCGGGTGTCAAGAGAGGGTCATTACAAAAAGGATATAGGCTTGTAACATGGTTATTGAAAGAAAAATGGCTTAGGCTAAAATGGGTTGACTAGGGATATCATATTGGTAGACTATGGAAGATTTCATATTTCGAATTAGATCAAGGAGAGCTTACAATCATTTTTGATGCCAAGCTACACTTAGAATTTCGCCTAGAAAAACATTCGAGGCAAGTTCTAGACTATTAGCATGGGTACTTGGATTTGCAGTTCAATACCTCACCTCTCATGCTGATGGATTGCTAAGGAAAACAGAGTCGAGGGCCCAAAACAACCATAGTTAAGATTTAAAATAACAAATGGCTCGAGTGAACCACTCGATGTTGACTTAAGTCAACACAATAGCTAAAATGTCACAATTTGAGCTATTTTCTACCAACTTGTTTTTAACCATATGGTCGTAGGTAAATGTGCTGCTACCAAGTGCAAGATGCTTGAAACCCTTTTATTCATTACTACTATTTTAGCCTAAACATAAAAGAAAATAGACTCAATCCCTTAAGAAGGTTGTCATGCCATCCATCGTTGGGAAGAGCCACCTAGGTCACACAAAATCTACCTTTGGAAACAACC
Organism: Nicotiana benthamiana; assembly: GCA_034376525.1. Lineage (NCBI taxonomy): Eukaryota > Viridiplantae > Streptophyta > Magnoliopsida > Solanales > Solanaceae > Nicotiana > Nicotiana benthamiana. Next base: position 20,263,129 of record CM067337.1, on the reverse strand, counting down.
ATGACATTAAGAAAACTAAAGGCTTATTGTTCACTCAAACATAAAAAGAATCTACCAAATTTAAAAAAATTACTAAAGTAAATAAGGAATTATACTACTAAGAAAAACAAACTACAGAAGCTATGAAGTAAACTACGGAAAGCAAGACAAATGAATACACAAACTGAGAGAAAATAAATATATACATCTAGTGAAAGGGAGGAATATATACATAACCAAAGAGAAAATAAAGATGAAAAAGAAAAATAGTATTATAGTTAGTACAATCCAATGTTAGTGTCAAATGAATCGAAATAGACCCCCCAATAAAAATATGCATTTCCGTCAATGCTTAACAAAAATAAGAACAAGAAGGGTAGAGAGTTAAGAAAACTCCCTAAGTGGTCTCAGTCTGCATGGCATCCTCAGCACCCTCAGTCTCCTCTAACTGTATCTCATCATCACCTAGCTGAGGGATAACAGGGTTTGTGAGCACCTGGATCATATCCTCAGCGATGTAGGCAGCACGGTCCAGCTCCTCATACTGGAAAATTACTGTATGTGATATCTTGGGTACTGCTGATGCTGCTGGGGCTGAAGTTGCTGTCTCCATAAGAAGGTCAAGTGGAAAATCACCTACAAATATTATCTTGGCAACTTATTTTCTCAACCTATCCACTGACCTCTTCGAAGCATGAGATATCTGAATTTTCTTCAGCTATTTTCCCCACTCCTCAATGACTTTCACATGTGTGACTAGAGTCTCCATAACGGTCTTCGGATTTTCCTGTATCTTGGACAATGTTTCCTCCACTGATTGAGGTATAAGGTGCTACTGGGGTAGAAGATTGTGCTTCACAGAAATGGATATGTCGGATAACTTTGAAGTAGCTGCTTGCATCTATTTGTTGAAACTCGCCAATGTCTGGGAGACTCGCTGTGCAGTCTGTGGATAAGTGGATGATGTCGGAATTGATAATGAAGCTGATGGTCTAGAAGAAGAAAAAGGTGGTGTCATGTCTGCTGTCCAAGTGGAAGGACTGGCTGTTGTGGAAGGCATGTCATATATGGAAAGCTCAGCAGCTGAATCACTAACTATTACTATTGGTTCCTCATACTGGTAAGCGGAGGTAGTTTCCTTGCCCTTAAACATTTGGTTGTCAGCACCCTATAGGTGGTACCACGAGGAAGGCTTCTTGGCCTTTACCTTTGTATCATATTGCATCGGCTCAACCTTTGCATCATTGAAGTACTCTATGAGGATGTTTGGTGATGGTAGGATCTCTCATCCTTCTAGACAGCTAATATGATGTTGGTTGACATTATGTCACACACATTGATCGGTCACCCAGCCATAATATATGCTACCATTACTCTTCAGGGAAGATGGAGGTTGTTCTTATTCAGACACGGGTCAATACAGCTGCACACAAAGGTCTGCCACCCTTAGCTTCAAAAGTTTGGGTGTCCCGGACTATGGGAACCCCTACTGTGAGCCACGGGGGTGGTGGTCCTCAAGCAGCCAAAATCGCAGCTAGCCACAGGGGAGCTGGATCACCCACACCAAACTTCTCCAAATATTGAACTGCTTCCTCTTATTCAAATCCCACATAAATATTCAAGGAGCAGGCATTGAATTTGACTTTCATATTTCTCACTTTTGTTATCTTGGTGCCCTTCTTTATGTTGGCCATATTGGCATAAAATACTTTAACCAAGTGCTCATTGGCATGTATGACTCTTTGGTCGAACCACCTCCACCCTTTTCGATACCGAAACATCTGAGGGCATTTGGATTGTGAATATCAAAATCCCTAACTAAGAACTGTCGCTCAAGTGTGAGCGATCTCTGGGGCTACCACTCTCCAAATTTTTTTAAGGCTGATAAGATGATGAATATGTCTTCCCACATCTCTTTCTTCGACCTCTCAAGGACGACCACTCGAGCGTCCCCTCCTCTACCATCATCAAGAACATCGTCATCATCATCATCTAAGTCAATTGGTGTAGGGGGAGTGTGTCTAGAGGAGGCCTCTAAGCCCTAGCTACCAATATCCGAACCCTCAGAAGAACTTGCTGAGATGGAGGATTTTTCACGGAGATGGTATCTCCCTTGAACTTGCTATGATTGGGCTTCCGGCTATGCTTGTATAGAGTTGCCCTCTGAAGCTTCCCTAGTCAGGGCATATTACTTGTGCCTGAAGATTTTGGGACTCTATTGGTCGTAGCCATCTTGTTTATTTCTCTCTATATGGAAAAGGGTAGATTACTCTTGCCTCAGACTTGGCTTCGGGAGGATTCACCTCTCCCTTAAAAATCATCCCCTCGACCACATGATATAACCATTATCTAGCAATAAGAATCAGTTAGAGCTTAAAATAGTGTAGACATGTGGATGAAAGTTACAGGGATCAGACTATAGAAGAGGCAGTGTAGACCCGCACAAAAGGAAGTGCAGTCGTAGACTGCCAAGTGTGGACTGCAAAATTTTGAAGCGCGGACGCACAAACCTAGGTTCAGACTACTAGGTTATCTGATCCTTCAGTAGTGCGAACTGCCCAATTTTGATGCGGACCGCATAATTTCAACATGGACTACACGATTGTGAGTGTGGTCCACACATTTCAAGGACCAATTTTTCCCTATTTAACACCTATGCAGACAATACAAAAATATGTGTGGCCGTACAATTCCAACAGTGACGGCACTACACTTAGGTTTCTTGCAATTATTTAATAAATTAAACATGATGTGAATAAATTGACAAGATTAGTGGTCAACCCAGTCCCTAATGAACATATACGAGGCTACCTGATGATAGGCTATAATTATGTATTTTAGTCGATTATTACACTCTAATTTACTGCACTTTAGTTGAGTTTGCGCTTTTATCGCTGGTGTTTTGCACTAATTGTGTGTTTTATGACTTGGAGGTATGATTAGGAGCTATATAGATATTATGGAATGAATTTAAGGGATTTTAAGATTTGAAGTCTGAGTAAAAGCTCAAGGAATTAAGACGGGATCGTGTTCGTGGGTCAAATTTGATAGTTGAGAACAAACAAAGACTCGATAAGCCATATTGCACACTTTCTAGTAAAATGGACATAAGGATTTGCTCAGAAATTTGTTTGGGCTACATAATATATGGTTGGAAATCCAACCAAACGTGCTACAACTTTTATGTTTTGAGTTTCTCCAAATTCCAAACGAAACAGGGTGACACACTACAGTTTCACCGCGACCGCGGTAGAATCGTGGCAGAGTGCAGACACACACAACTGAAGAATCAGAGGACATGTTTGGCCGCGGTTTGATCGCGACCACGGCAAAACCGCGACATGACGCGGAAATTTTAAGGAATTATGTGCAAAACATGGGATTTTAATCCCTAAATTCCTATATAAAAGAAAGGAGTCCGTCCAAGAAAAACAGAGGGACATTTTTTGACAAAAAGTAGACGCAAGGAGGCAAGAACACATTGGGAGCAAGGCGGAGAATCGTTGACAAGTTTTTTCCTTCCTCTTCCTATTTTTTATTGTTGGTTACGACTTTTAGTATTGTATTTTTACATACTATTATGAATAGCTAGTTTGATTTCTAAGGTTTTTGGTGAAACCCGTTGGGGATGAATTGGTTGGTATATTAATATAGTTTTGAGTTGGTTGTTAATCTCTATTTGTTCAACTACGTTTTTATTTTGATTAATTGAAAGGATCCTCAATTAGTGGTTCCTATTTATTTGTATTTTCTTGAGAGATAGTGCATATTTAGGTAGTTGTTTGAACAACATCACTCCCGGAGTATAGGCGAGAGCCATAACCTAGGTTTTAGAGATTGGATTAGAGATAATGATACCTCTAGTGCGATCTAAGTGAACTGTAATTTGAATCTAGCTAACGTAGCATGAGAGAGTGCGTCTAGTAAATTATCATAATTACTTGATAGAGATTTATGATAGCTGGAGTCTTCATGATTGATAGAGGCAACTAAGTCACAGCTATAAGAAATATACAACCAAGGAAATCACAACGAGAAAAACGATTACCTTAGATCTTTATTCCAGTTGTCTACAATTCAAGCATAGTTAGTTTTCAGTTGTTTATTTATTTTTATTTTTAGAAATTTATTTAATCTTGTATTCTCAGTAATATTAAACAGATATTGCTAAGCCTTAGTTCTCTGTGGGATTCGACTCCGGACTTTTAGACCGGGTTATATTTGTAGCGGCCGCTTATCCTTTTTAGGACTAGATCTGGGCGTGATCAATTTTTGGCTCCATTGCCGGGGAACTAACGGTGAAGTTGTAGATGTACATATTGCTAGGGTTCAATTTTGGACTTTAAATTTTGTTTGTTTTGTATTTTTATTTTTATTTTATAACAACTATTGATTTGAGAAACATGGCATCCTAGAATGATAGGAATTTAGGTATAGATAGTTCTACTATTGATCTCAGTACATATTGTGAAGAAAACCACCCGTGACAAAGTTTTCAAAACATTCCTAAGAGTCAGTTATGTGCACCAACACAATTTTATTTGTGAAATATGTGTGATGTGTGTGGTTGTCAAAATGGTCACCTTCATGGTTGTGCTTATATTTCTTATTTCCCCCAAACCAATTAGTATGATGGTTCTACCTTTTCTTGTGAAGTTAATAGGAACATAGAACGCGGGAATGCGGACCTGAAGGAGATCAAGGATATGCTAAAATGCATTATAGAAAAAAACAATGAAAAATAGAAAGGCAAGAGGCAACTATTCGCAAGTTGGAGGCTCAATTGAGTCAAGTGGTTGGAGCTTTTAATGCCCAACAATCCAATATTGAGGGTAATGATAAAGAAAAGCAGGAATTTGAGGTATTAATTGGGGAGTTCAAAGCAGAACATCAACAACCTAGTCAACTAGAATTTGAAGATGTCAATGTTGAAGAAGTGAATCTAGAGTCAGCCAAGGAAATTGTGGATACAAATTTTGTTGACTCTAGTATCATTGATGTTGAGGATGCTGAAAGTCCTGAAGTTCATGTGTGTGAGCGCAGTGGTCCTCACTCCAAATTTTTTTCTACATTGTGCTTAGATCAATGTGAAAATAGAGTCATCCAAGATGATTGAGAATTCAAAGAATGAGGAACAAGGTGCCTATATTCTAGAATTTTTTTTGCCAGAAAGACAGGATTACATACCTCATAAAAAATCCAAGAAGTGTAAAATAGTACAATGGTTGCTTGGGCCAATTGTATTTGTTCATCCACCCCTGGAGCATAACCGAATACTTGAATCAAAACTTGGGGTTCAATTCAAAAGCTCGAGGTGGAGGCAAAAAGTGATTTGCGTCGTGCCGCGACGTTAAATCAAGCACTTGTTGGGAGGCAACCCAGCTTTATTGCTTTTGTTTACGTTTTTTATTTTTTATTATATTATTTTTGTAATGTCAATTTTTTTTTATTTTCTAGGAGCATGGAAATAAAAGATATTTGAAGGATGCACCAACAAACCAAATGGATGGAACTAAGTGTGAGGTACCCACACGAAGGATCAAGTTTGGGAGAAGTCTGAGTACCCCATGAATTGCTAGTGCTTTGGCCTTTAGCCTACGAAGGAGTGTCTCTTACCCTATCGTATGTATGGATGTGCATTGGGGATAATGCAAAATTTTAAGTGTGGGGTGAGGAAATTATCTTGGTGACTTTTCATGCTACTTTAGCTGTTTTTTTTAAAGATTGGACTTTTTCCCGACGATGGATCTCTTAGATAATTTTCTTGAGGGGTTTAAGTCTAAAGAAAAAGTAAAAAACGATTTTCTTTTGTTAGGTAGAGTAATAATTACCCCTTTGTTTTTCTTTAAACCACGGTTCTTTTCCAAGGGTTTTGTTTGAACCAGGCGTAGTTAGTTTTTTTGGGAGTAGGAGCCATTGTGTTGTATTTTAAAGTGAAGCAATATATCTTGACTTTGTTATGCCTTGAGAATAGTGGGTACTTTGGTTGTTATGTTTTGGCTCAGTTTTTGACTCTTGTAGAAGTACCTTAAACTATATGATCTTACCTTTTCTTAGCAGCTTTGACTAGAGTGTCCATTAATCCAATCCTGAGTGAGTTATGTGCCATGTGTGTGTGAGCTTTGTTGCATTCTGTGCATTGCATTTTATATCTATAACTTTCCTTGTGTGTTTGCAAAGAGAAATAGTAGTTTCACTCAGTCTAGGAAGTGATATAGGCATTTCTTTGTTGAGAAAAATATGTATATTTTACCCACTTAATTGTTATGTATCGTAGTCAACCCATTTGAGACTGTAATCCTGTTTCTTTAGCAACCACATTACAAGCCTTACCCATTTTTTTGAATTAACCATCTAGTTTAACCATTGTAACCTCATGAGCACTTTAATTGTTTATGAACTTTGTATAAGTTAAAGTGTGGGGTGAGTGGTTTGGCTTTTGAGTGGAACTAATGAAATAAGGAGAAAGGGTGCACTGATTTGAAAAGCAAAAGCCACTTGAATTGAAAAAGAAAAAGAAATAGTTGCATTGATTTGAACAAAAAAATATTCTTTGATAGTGGTGACTCTTGATATAATTGTGCTTAAATAATTTGGGAGTTGATGTATATTGCTGTGAAGGTGGTTTTGCTTGACATTGGTATGGTGTTTGAATGTGAAAGTATATGTATTAAAGTGCTTTGGGAGGTGTAGTCACTGTTATATCTAAATGTATTCTAGCCGTCCCGTAGCCTACATTACAACCAAATAAAGTCCTATTTAATCCTATATTGAATGAGCTCGATTAGTGGAGTAGTACACTACGGGCAAGCTTATGGTGCATCTTTTTGGCATATGAATGTTATTTCTGAGAGTGAGTGAATTCTTTCTATCTTGAGTTCCTAAGTGTTCTTAAATTTTATTGCGTGAAACTACTCTATTTTGTTGTGTGAGGGCACTTGATTCATGTAGGAAGGGTAATTTCAGTGACCTCTATGTTAGAGTAAGTAAGTTTATTATGAATAATGCGTGGTACTTGTGAGTCAAATCTTGAGGTGAAGATGTTACACTATTGTGCTGAGTTTATTTTAAATACTTGTGGTGTGATGAGTTAGGAGAATTGTTTTAAAATGTCGTGTCTAAAAGTAAAAGTGTAGTTTAATTGCTCGAGGACAAGCAATGGTTTAAGTGTGGGGTGTTGATGATAGGATATAATTACGTATTTTTGTCGATTATTACACTCTAATTTACTGCACTTTAGTTGAGTTTGCAGTTTTATCACAAGTGTTTTGCTCTAATTGTGTGTTTTATGCCTTGTAGGTATGATTCCTAGCTATATAGATGTTATTGAATGAATTTAAGTGATTTGAACCTTTGAAGTCTGAGTAAAAGCTCAAGGAATTAAGCCAGGATCGTGTTCGGGGGGTCAAATATGATAGTTGAGAACAAACAAAGACTCGATGATGCATATTGCGCACTGTCTAGCAAAATGGACATTTAGTATTATATTTTTCATTGTTGGTTATGAAATTTAGTATTATATTTTTACATACTATTATGAATAGCTAATTTTTTTTCTAAGGTTTTGGGTGAAACTCTTTGGGGATGAATTGGTTGTTATATTAATATAGTTTTGAGTTGGTTGTTAATCTCTATTTGTTCAACTACGTTTTTATTTTGATTAATTGAAAGGATCCTCAATTAGTTATTCCTATTTATTATGTATCTTCTTGAGAGAGAGTCTATATTTAGGTAGTTGTTTGAACAACATCACTCTCGGAGTATAGGCGAGAGCCATAACCGAGGGGTTAGAGGTAGATAGAGATAACGATACCTCGGGTGTGATGTAAGTGAATTGTAATGTGAATCTAGCTAGCGTTGCTTGAGAGAATGCGTCTAATAAATTATCATATTGCTTGATAGAGATATATGATAGCTGGAGAGTTCATGATTGATAGTGGCAACTAAGTAACAACTATAAGAAATATACAACCAAGGAAATCACAATGGGGAAACCATTACCTTAGACCTTTATTCCAATTATCTACAATTCAAGCATAGTTAGTTTTTAGCTGTGTATTTATTTTCAATTTTATAAAATAATTCAATCTTGTAATTCTCAGTGATATTAAACTAATATAGCTAAGCCTGAGTTCTCTGTGGGATTCGACTCCGGACTTTTAGATCGGGTTATATTTGGAGCAACCACTTTTCCTTTTTAGGACTAGAGTTGGGCGTGATCACTACTCACATAATTTTGAAGCACATGTTAAGCACATTTGACATATTTTGGCCTACAAATAACTAAACTAATCAAAGAAAAGAAAAAAATTGAAGAAGAATGAAAAGAAATCTAACATGGATTGAACATACCTGTAGTGAATGATGCAGGTGAGAATCTAACATGATGAAATGAGGGAAAATTTAGAACTAATGGGATATGCACTGTGTTCTCTTAGGGTTCCAGAGTTCAGAGAGTGGAAAATCTGAATAGTTTATGGAGGTTCTATTTATAGGTTGACCTAGTCGCTCAAAAATAATGATGAATACGACCGCACAAGTTTGAGTGCGGTCCGCACTCTTTACCTGAACTTTTCAAGTAGCTATTTAGTCCGCACAAAAGTTAGTGCGACTGCAGAATTTATGCAGACCGCACAATATGTTGTGCGACCTCAAATTAATAATTAAGTTTGATTGGCCAATCTTCAGAGAGCATGCACTTTTGGTCTTCTAGTTGTGCGATCACAAAAAGAATTGTGCGGCTGCATAGTGATTGGGCGGTCTGCATAATTATGGTGCAGTCCGCACTTTTGGGACACTTAGCCAATTTTTCTTGCACAGTCTCTGAAATGCACACCCATTCCTTTATACACTTCAAAACTAGTGTAGGGCCCCGTGAAAGTTACTCAGAAACTCGAATTCTCCTTGTGCCTACTTGGGGATATGTTTAGAAATTTTGTTCAGACCTACTTGGATTGATTTGTGCACTAAAAAAGTAAGATATTGTGCTTTTGAGAAAAGCGCATTTTTGCGTTCCATTATGCGGTCGCATAATAGCCGTGCAGACCGCACAGTCACCGCAGAGTGATGCAGTGTGCTGGCCAATTTTGAGGTCAACTATGCGGCCAATTATGTGAGCACATAATCAATATGCAGGCTGCATAGTGATCGTATACTATCCTTGTAAGTTTTGCGAGGGGTAGTTTTGCGATGCATTATACGCTACAGAACAGGTATGCGGATCGCATTCTTATTGCATACCCAGGTAGTTTGTTAAGGTTTTGGGGGCCATTTTGCAGTCCCTTTTGCTGGCCGCATGTCCATTATGCGATCGTAGATTGTGTCGGGGCTCTTATTTTCTATCTTTTAAAACCTGACCCTATCCCATGAAAAACACCCCATTAGACCCCATTTATGTTATTTTACTACAAATAGAGTGAGAGAGCAAGTTCTAGAGGGAGGTGTGAGGACGTGATTTTTTCCCTATATGAATTACTCCCATAAATTCAAAGCAAAATAATTTCATTCAGTGTTGCAATTCTGTGGATTTTCGTGGCATTTTTTGTTAATTGTTTACTTTTTTCTGTGCATTTTAATTAATATAAAATTTAAAAAATATGAGCATTTACATTTAGGATTTAGTTTAGCATTTTAGGATTAATTAAGTAATTAAGTTATTTTATAAAAAGAAAAAAAACACAAAAATAGTTTAATTTGCACTTTTAATTTAGACTTTTAATTTTGAGTATTTTTTCTGTTAATTTATTTTTGATTTCATTGTGTCAATTATCATTTTAGGTTTTCTTAAATTTTCAGTTAATTAGGTTCTAGTGATAAATTTATGAATTAACTTAATTTTGAAGAAAAAAAGGAAAAGAAAACAAAGGGAGTTTAGAAAATAAAAGAACAGAGATGGAAAATCAAACCTTGAGTTGTTCTTTAAAATAAAATTTTCAGGTCCAAAATCTTTACCCTCAAACCTGCCACCCTAGCCCATACCTATCCCCTGACCGTTCCAGCTCCACCCCCATAATAAAACGATGTAGTTTCGATAAGTGGTTAATCCCGGTCATTCATCTCCATCTATCCAACAGTCCGGGAATTAAGACCCAATTCCTTTAATATGTCCGAAAAGATCAGAGATTCCTCATCTCCTCCAAACAATCTCTTTGTTTCATCTTCTCTATCTAAAGCCCTCATCCTCCATGGTTACAGGTTTTTCAGCTCCAAACCACTCCCAAACTCTTATCATCAATTCCCCACACTCATTGAAATATCAATATGGAGCCAATCTCCCTTAAAATCCCCACATCTCCACCTCAAATCTGGATTGGAAAATAAAAAATGAAATAACGTTTCACTTCCCGTGCTGTCAAGACTCGACTTGACTCAGAAGTGTCGTTAAGCGATTGTTCTTGCTTAGAACAATCGATTAATGATACTTTTAGCTTGTGTCAAGAGTTTTTCATCCCAGACCGGACCAAGAACATTTGGCCGAGTTCATCGTCTTCATCGATCCATTGCAGTTAACATCAATACTCTCCCTCTTCCTTTACTTTCCTCTTGTCCTATTTTTTTTCGAGTTCTTGCAATGTCCCATGACTCAAATTTGTTTCAGTCTAATTAAAGTCAGTGATTTTCAAGATTGTCAATCATGTAATTAGATTAGTATTTCATTGAAATTTAATGTGGTTTGACTTTTGATTCCTGTGTTGTTTAAATCAGAGTTATTAATTATTTTGGGCCTCTTATCAGCCTTTGCTTGATTTGCTACTGGGTTCATTTGTATTAGTTTTAGGGGCTGTAGTAAGATAGATTTGAGGGCATTAAGGGCCCATATCTGTTTGGAGCCCAAAGGCTTTGGGTCAGGTTCGATTTGTTTGGTTGCTAAGGGTAAAAACAGGGACAATCGGGAGTAGTTTTAGAAATAGGGTGAGGAAATCTCTCAAATAACTGCCCAAGAATCTTCCTAGAAGCTAAAAAAGAGCCTTGCTTGGCAAACAAGCCAAAATATGCGAGATTAAGTAGCAAAAATAAAAATTAGAAAATGGTAGAAATGAAAAAAAAACTAAATTCCGAAGCATCCATATTGCATTACCTATAAAGTCATCTCATTCTTGCCTTTTAAGGCAAGGAAAAAAGAGATAGAAAGTCCAGAAAAGAGAAACGACTAAAAAAATACTAATTCATTGCCTTTTCTATTGATTTCTGAAATTCTTCAATTACTCAAATATTTTTCTTATTTTCTCCGATTGAAATGATATGATTTTGGTTGAATCTCGAGAGGTTGGTTCAAGTTTTGGATAGTGTTTTTGATTACTAGGCATCGCTTTCTATTTCAGCTAACATTAATTTGGTTCAAAGCTGATTTTCCCTGTTGTTTTCTGAGCTGAATCTATTGTTGCTTCTGTTCTACTACTAAGATATCCATTTCTATTTGTTTTGAAATCTAGGTAAATACTTAACCTCTTAATGTATGAGAATGGATGAACATGAAATTGACTTTTTCAAGCTGAAATTTGTAACTGAGCGAGGGTCTAAACAATGAATTTGTACCTTTTGAGCTAGTTGATTTGTGTATTTGATTTGGGTTTCAATATGTATAGACACTGTATTTTCATTTCTATTGTTTAATCCATGCTGTTGTCATAAAGATGTTGAGTGGTATGTTAGTATAGATATTAGATATTAAGGGAAATGAATGCTATTTGGACATTCGACCCTCTATGTGCTGCTGCTATAGATAGTCAGTCACTGAATGAATTTTGGATTAAGAACAATTTTCTTCCGTAATTGGTATTTCCTGGACTCTTTCTCTTAAGCTGCTTAATTTGGATCTCACATCCAATTATTCATAGCCTTTTACTTCGAATTTTCTCAAGTAAGAGAGGTAATGGAAGTGTTTGAAATTAGTTATTGTTTGACGACCGATGTGTTACTATTTGAACTCACTGTTTAAGCTAAACATCTTGAACCTTGTTTTATCATTGTTTAAGCTTAAGGTCCCGTTACGAGTTGTTGGGATATCGTTTTATTGTAGCTAAGTGTAGTCATCATTTGTTTAGGCTGCTATCCCTGCTGAACATTTCCCTTGTCCTGCAGTATTTAAGCAGCAGGTTTGCACAGGTTCTTGAGTGTAAATTCACCGATGTTGGCATTTCATTTGGATAACATGAAGTCTTTATATTAGGCTTTAATACGTGTGGATCTTTTTTATGGATTTAAATTTAACGCATGACCAAATACTCAATGACTTCTATGAACTAGAAAAATTTACGAATAGTCCATTTGTCCCAATCGATTCAGTAGTTTTCGTTTATCAGTTAGTATTTTGAGCAATGAGAGTTATTTATGAGTGCTAATCATCATAACTGGGTTTATTTAATAGCATACGAAAGAGAAATTAACTGATTTGGAAGGAACATCATGGGTTACAGTCATCATGTTCTTAATGTTTAGTCATTTTTGATGTTACATAAGGATTTCGCGTACTCTAGCATGCACTGGTAGTTAATAGCTTGTGTTTTTCTGCCTTTCTTCGGGTTATTTGAACACTATCAACTTTGACACCAAAGTTATTGATTTAAAGTGAATGTTGCCTATCAGTTTGATTCAGTTACAAAAGATAATGCTTGGGTTAATTCACTGCTTTGGTCCTGCCTTCCATATTTGTTGTTTCTGTCACCATTTTCCCAAGATTTTCCAATCTCGTGTATTGTGGATTTGTGGTTTAGCCTATTAATTAGTCTCTTTGCCATGTTTCGTTGGTTTTAACATCTGTCCTTCCTGATATAATCGTGACTGTGAAAGGTGTTGGACTATGGGAATGAGAATTGACCCCCATTAGCACTTAAAATAGTGTTCATGTTTCAGGACTGGGTTGGGCCAAATGCTCAAAACAAGTAGTTTAGAAGGAATAAGTACTCCACATTCAGGGGCCCATTCACCTAGTCATCGGACTAGGGATCTCATAACCTTTGAATATTCGTAGAAAGCCTATAGGGAAATTTAGAATAATATCATGATTCTAAAAATCAATTCGAAGTATGCGTACGCAAAAGTTCGATCAAACTTCTCACAGTAATAAAAAATGGGTATTCCTGGACTACTAATTACTTTTAGTTTATATAGCTCGAGGTGTACCATCCATAGTTAAATCACATATGGCCCTCATATTAATTTTTTTATGACTTAGATATAAAAATGATAAATACTCATAGTTGCTCTAGGCCTGTTTAATATACCGTTGTGATTGTGGACACGTTCGCGTGACATAATAGCGATCTCTAAAAAAAATCAGAGTATGCGTTCGAGCAACTTCGGCCAAATTTTCTCAACATTACTAATGTGTTATTAATTATGGACACGTTTGAGTTACATGATCTTTGACATGCCTAACAAATGGTTACATGTGTGCGTGACCTGGTTCACGATAATTTTTTTAATTAAAAAGCGGTAGAAAATTTGTCTAAGCCAAGTGTGATTAAAGCGACCGTGCTAGAACCACGAAACTCAGAAATTCCTAGCACCTTCTCCCGGGTTAATAGAATTTCTTACTCAGATTTTTGTGTTTGCTGATTATAGTAAGAGTCAATTTCCTCAATTCGGGATTTTAAACGGATGACTTGGGACCCCATAAATTATCTCAAGTGGAAACTATGATTTCAAATAAATAATCTCGTTTCGATTGTCGCTTAAATTAAAAAAACTCACTTATACCCCCTGGGGGTAGGAAAAAGGAGGTGTGGCGGCTCTGGCGACTCTGCTGATGACAAGAACCCTGAATCTCTCGTTCAGGGTTTAAGATTTCGAGCTTGTTTTATGATTTTTACTTGGCTTCATGTATTACTGTATTATGTGAAACGTTTTGTGCTAAATGCTACTCCCTCCGTTTCATATTGTTTGAGGTACTTTCCTTTTTAGTTTGTTCCATAATAAATGACACATTTCTAAATTTGGAAATAATTCTACTTTAAATTGTTCATTTTACCCTTTTTGCCCTTAGTGAGAAGCTTTTATAGCCACACAAATGGTATGACCCCACAAACCTTTTACCCCTTAATCTTTTAAGACCACAAGTTTTAAAAGTCTTCTTCTTTTTTCTTTAACTTCGTGTTGAGTCAAACTACCTCAAACAATATGAAATGGAGGGAGTATCTGTTTACCATTTTAATATTGTTGAACTGTATATAACCATATTCTTGTGCCACCCCTCTGAGTCTTCTAAAAATGGTGCATACGTTCGCGTAGCCCAATTTTTCTGTAGAAATTATACCAAATAACAGAGGTTGGGCAACAGATAATATAAACTACATTTAGTGCTCCCGGTATGTCGCCCCCTCCTCGGCCCCAGTTGTTCGCTCGGGTACCCCAAGTCTAGACCAAAACTCCAGGATTTAAACCTAGAAGAACAAAGCTTCATGCCAGATCCCTAGTAGGAACGTTTGTTTTTATATGTGCATTTGACTTAGGGGACTCAACGCAGGAGTTGGATCAGTCTAGGACAGATGTGCCCAAAATAACAAACCATCTTGATGCATCATATGTGCTATGTGAACATTTATTTGTTTCGGCTTGCATGCTGATTGGCTAGGGAAAATAAAGCAAAAAGACCAACGAAGAGTGATGTACGGAAGAAATAAAGCCTAGTTCTAGAGAATGCCTAGTATTTGAAAACATTCCGAAACTCTGCGAAATTTTTGTGAAAAAATAGAGTTATATCAAAAGAGTCAAACACTATGTCCTTTTCAAATGATTTAAAGCTGACCAAACTACGCATGTCTGATTCTACTGGATGTGGGGTTACGTACGCAGACTACATATGGCTCGGCCTTATTTTTGAAAAAAGAAGAAGACAAAGAGAGTCAGCGGTCAAGTGAATACAGTATGACTTTTTGTCAAAATAAGCCGATCCAGCTACGACGATGTCTTAAATTGTTTTTGCTGAGATAGCCGTAGAGTAATTTCCAGTTGTCGAAAGGCCATTTTTGTGAAAGAACAGACAAGTTTGCAAAGTGTCATAAAATAATCCTCCCCGGCCTCAAAATTCATCTCAATTTGGGAAGGGGCCACGTTTGCAAAGACAGTCATTTGGATAATTTGGCTTATAGGGGGAAGAACTCATGGTCCTTTGATTTTTTTTTTCAGAAACCTGTTTACAAAAAATGTCCACTAGAGTCAACCCTAACCTTAATGTTTCACAGGAACAAATGAATACTATCCAGGCTCCGCCAGAAGTGGTCAGGGAACAGGCTCAATTGCACTTGCGTATGTGGTGGAATGATCTGGATGAAGATGGTTAGAAATGAGTGAAAAAGCAATTGGTTTCCCTCATAAACATTATTGAGATTAAAGCTCGGGAAGATCTGATCAAGGCTTTGGTATCTTTTAGGGATCCTGTCGACAATGTCTTTCATTTCTTAGACTTTGAGGTCACCCCTACTTTGGATAAAATGGCCACGTACATTGAGTTTGAACGAGATTTGAGGAAACAACAACTTATATTTCCAAGGGCTCCATCAGTGCACAAGTTTTTTGACCTCATGAATATCATTAAATAGACGAACAAAGACCATGTGAACAACGAGTGTATGTGATTTTCATTTCCTATACTTCAGGTTCGGGCACTCTGTTGGTTTTGAAACTCATGAAAAGGGTTTGAGCAACAAACTGGATAAGGGCCGTTGGCAAATTAATCACAAGTTTGCATTCATTGTGGCATTCTTAGGGATTATGGTTTTTCCAAATGAGAAAAAGACAGTGGATATGCATATGGCTAGAATTTAACAAATCCTCACGACCAAGGAAGATCATACACTTGCCCCGTTAGTACTGGAAGATATTGCGCGTTGAGTTTATGAAAAGCAGGGGCTCAATTCTTTGAAGGTTGAAACATCCTTCTGAAAATGTGGTTGATCGAGCATCTTCGCCATCACCCCAGATGCATGAGTTATGGTTCGAGGCCGGATAACTTCATCACCAGTTACGAGAAAAGGGTAAAGGATTACAATGCACCCGAAGGGTTTAAAGAATGGGTCTCCCACTTGAAAGCTCTCAACCCAAGTTAGGTCGAGTGGACAATAGGATGGCTCCCGAGGATAGAAGCCATATACATTACTGCTACCAAGGGCTACCTGAGGTTGATGGGTGTAAATAATATTCATCCATATGCACCGCAAAGGGCCTTGAGGAAATTTGGAAGGTATCCGATTGTGCCCGAAGATGAAGATCTAAGTACCTAGATCATAAAGTTACATCCATAAGTTGTATTGCTCGAGGCTTTAGTCCACTAGGGTTGGAATAGCTGCTGGTATCTAAAAACTGGCACCCTGGAACCAGACATTACCAAGGGGGAAGTAGATCCAAACTATGCTGCTAGGATTGGAAAAGGTCTTGTGTAAACAATGAGCCCGAGCCCGAGCCTGAGTCCGAGCTCCAGAGGCATGCCAACAAGCCTCATGTTCAAGCTTTTGATGAAAAAAGTCAGGAAAGGTTAGTCTGGGAGAGAAGGAAAAGGAATATCAGGCCACCATCCATGATCTCGAGAAGAATTGAGAAATGTCACCTTCAATAACGATTTATAGGCACAAGAGGCCAAGGTGGAGAGGAGAAGATTGGTGTAAGAAAATGAAGCTCTCAGAGCCCAGGTCCGACAGTTAAAAATTGAAGTCGAGAACCCACGCCAAAGTAGGAAATATGAAAGGCTCATTTATGACCTTACTTAAAAAGTATGTGGCAATGAAGATGACCTACAGAAAGATGAGTCTCAACTAGCGAAAGCACAAGAAAGATTGGCTAAAAGCACCAAAAGGCGTACAACTTTCATTCTACAGATGAAAAAAAATATGAAAGAGGAGTCATAAGTTGGGAAAAGGCAATTGGCAACCTCAAGTGAGAAATGGCTAAACAATCCAAAAATTGTAAGGCTGAAAGAGAACATTGCTACACCTTAATGGCGTGGCTGGAAGAGGAATTGCGGCACTTGCAAGAACAAAACCACGCTCCCACTCAGATCTTAGAGTCTAGATCCCATCAGATTGGCCATCTGTTGCAAGGGAAAGGCATCATATGAGAGAGAGTTCGAAGGATTGCTAACTACATTACCATGTAATACAGTGCATGTGAGGACATGACAACGTCCATGTTTTTCGCAACTGTAATGATCTTCGTCCATCAGATAATGGAAGAACTCTATTGACTCCAAGATGACATGGCAAGTAGGCCCGCTGTAAGACCGGTTGGTGTTCCCAGGACAGGGTTGGAGGGACTGTTGTATTCGTGATTTTTATTTGAGTCTGTATTTACTTTCTTCTAGAGTCTGTCAGTTCTTTTCGAGTCAGTATTTTCTTTTGTTGGAGTATGATAGCTTATTTTGGAGTTTGTATTTTGTTCTTTCATAAGAGTCTGGTTCTTTAGAGTTTGTTAGTTTTCAGTGTTTGTAATAAAAGCGTTTGCTTTTTATAAATATTGAAAATCCCAAAATATTTTGTTATTTATTTACATTTAGCTCTCTTAGAACTATGCTCGGTCTGATTCATACGAGGTCATCATACGTAGTCAATCTCCATAGGATTCGACCATAACAAATAGAGTGTTAAAAGAGAGGAGAAGTAAAAGAGAGGAAAAACAAGAGAGAAAAAGAAAAGAAAAAGAGTGAAATAAGAAAACCAAGAGAACGAAACAATGGAAAAACTAGAAAGAAATGAGAAAATAAAAACAAAAAGAAAGCAAAGGCAAGAATGAAAGAAGAAAGAGAAAAAAGGGAGAAAGGAAGAGGAAAAGCCGGGATGATGCAAGCATCCGAGCAAATTCATAGTAGAAACTGCTAACTATTTAGGTGCATTTATTCCCCAAATTGTGCGGTTACCAATTTGTTAAAGCCCTAATCGCTAACAAGGTTATTGTTGATTAATTGAGTTAAGGCAATTGGTTAGTTGATTGACATTCTGGAAACTCACTCCTATAACACCCAGTCAAATGACAAGATGAACGTGGCCATCCAGGAACTGTAGGCAAGTATTATCGACCCGTCAAAAGAGGTGGAAGAACTGGATGTTAATGCAATGAAGGTAGAAATGTATATGTTGAAGCAGCAAATGGCTGAAATGTTCCAGGCGTGGACAAATGGGCATCCAACACCAGCAGTTTATACTGCCAACCCTGCTTATATCCCACCATTACCCCAACCTCAAAAACCTCCCACTATGAATTCGTCTCCAGCCTTTCCCGTCTACCAACAATGCTGCGGCACCACTTCCCACACTTCCCAAGCTCCACCACCCAAACAAGTCCCATACCCTCCCCTACCAATTACTCCCGTCTTTGTGGCACCTCTGCCCGCTACATTACAATGATCTTCCATTTGTTCGATGTTCCAGACTCATGACAACCAGTACTACCCCCCGAGCCCACTTTCACAATTCTAGAACCATATTCTTACACCCCTTATCTTGATCTCGCAAGAAACCGAGAAGCCACCAAAAAATCCTGAACATGAGGAGATGATCAGAAAGGTCAAAATCTTAGAACAGTCGTTTAGAGACATGAAAGGGTTGAGAGGTCAAGTGAGTGTGGCCTATAAGAATTTATGTTTGTTCCCAGATGATCAGTTCCTAGTAGGATCTCAGATGCCCATGTTTGATCTGCATAACAAGCATGTTGATCCAGTAACACACAAAAGAGGATATTGTAGCAAGATGAGAGGAGCGAGCGGAAGAGATGAATCGCTGATGGCATATTTTAGCCAAAGTCTGAGCGGATCGTCGTTGGAATAGTATACTAGACAAGACAATAGCACGTGGTACACATGGGACAATTTGGCCCAATCCTTCACCTGCCATTACAGTACAATTTTGAAATTGTTTCAGTCCGTTAGTCATTATGAAGATTGAGAAGAAGCCCGGTAAGAGTTTCAGGGAGAATAGATTTCGTTGGAGGGAACAAGTCGCGAGGGTTGACCCTCCAATGAAAGAAAGTGAGATGGTTAATTATTTCTTGCAGAACTTGGAGACCACTTATTTTGGTCATTTGGTGTCAACAATAGGCAAGTCTTTTAATGAGGTTGTAAAGATGGGAGGCATGGTTGAGGAGGTACTCAAGTCAACAAGATCATGAGTTATTCCATAATCAAACCGACCACCCAGTCCCTTCAAAACAGTACTGAGGGTAATTGGGTAAGTGAATAAAGAGGATGTTGCGACAATTGAGTCAGGAGTTTGGTTCGGATCCAGGGGCCCTTCACATTACTACAACCAGCCTCGACCCCATCACCAAACTTACCCCCGCGTACGATATAGCCCACCACAATACTACTACCCACTGCCAGATCGTCATTTTTCATTCCATCATGCACAAATATATACTCAACCTCCTGCTCATGCACAATGGCGTGAGCCAACCCCACATAATCCATACCCAGCTCCACAAAGTATCTATCCACCCCTAAGAGCCTACGGAAATCCCCCTAGAACACGTTTCAGGCCCAATCACGCCACCAAGAATGAGAGGTTGCAGAAGAAGAAGACTTTCACTCCATTGGAAGAATCTTATACTAGTCTATTCCACATATAGAGACAAGTGGGTATGTTGAATCCGATTGAACCAAAACTGCCAAACCCTCCCAGAGGAATCTTGATCACTCGATGAGTTGCGAATATTGTTCAAGTGCTCCAAGATACAAACAGAGAACTGCTACCATTTGAAGACATCCATTCAAGAGCTCATCTATACCAACGGGATCGAGGTCAAAGCCCCAGAGGCACCGAAAATAAATAAGAATCTGTTGCCAGCCCATCATGAGACCCATATGATCGAGTTGATACACAAAGGAGGGGAGCCTAAGAAATCCTCACAGATGGTAATGATGATTTGTTCCAGCAAATTCAAGCCAAGTGAAAAGTCAACCAGTGGAAAATCAGTGATCCAGTTGAAAGGGAAAGAAAATAAACCATTTGTGGTGGTCAATAAGGTGACGTCAAGTACTATTGCAGTGACCCTACATAAAGCGAAACTGGTGGTACCAAGGATATCAAAAAATCTTGTTGTAGTTGTGGACGGTGCTTACACAGATCATGCCATCATAAAACCGGTAATTCAGCTACCAGTAATCAACAACAAGTCTGTTCCTTGGAAATATGAACGAGTGATAGCGACGTATAAAGGGAAAGAAGTTAAAGATAAAGTTTGTGAAGCTCATGGTCTGACTCGTTTGGGAAGATGCTTTGCCCCCGAAGAGTTAAGAAAAGCCATAATCCCCAAGGATAACCCAGTATTGGTAAAGAAAGTTGTGAAGAGGAGTAAGCGGAAGAGTTCTTTAGGAAAATGAAAGTGCATGACTATTCTATTGTAGAGTAGTTGAGGAAAATGCCTGCTCAGTTCTCATTGCTCTCATTGCTAATCCATTAAGATGAGCACAGTTGGGCGCTGATGAAAATCTTGAATGCGGCCATTTTTCCCAACAAGATCTCGGTAAACCACTTGGAGAAGATAGAAAACAAAATATTTGAGGTCAATAGAGTTACTTTCTCTGATGATAAGTTGCCCGTGGAAGGTACCAAGCATCATAGGGTCCTTTATCTAACGGTGAAGTGCGAAGATTCTGTGGTCACTCGAGTTCTGGTCGACAATGGGTCTAGTGCAAACATTTGCCCTCTCTCCATGTTGAACAAGCTGAAAGTGGACAGTGATAGAATTCACAAAAACAACATTTGCGTTTGGGGGTTCGATGGAGGGGGAAAATATTCAATGGGTGACATAATACTGAAGTTAAACATAAAGCCCATTACGTTCACTATGGAATTCCAAGTGTTGGATGTGTCAGTTTCTTACAATCTTTTGCCGGGGCAACCCTGAATTCATGCCGCTAAGGCACTGACATCTACCTTGCACCAGATGGTTGAATTTTAATGGGAAAGGCAAGAAATTGTGGTGAATGGTGAAGATCATATGTTTTCCCAAAGTGTTGCCATTATGCCTTTCATCGAAGTGGAAGACGACAAGGGGCCATAGGTGTATTAGGTATTTGGCACGATATCTTTTGAGAAGGTCCTAGAGGGGAAAGACATTCCGATTCCTGCAGTGGCGACCATTCCAGTCATGGTGGCTTCTGAGATGTTGAAGAATGGTTTCATACCTAGCAAGGGTTTGGGTGCTTCTCTACAAGGCATCATACAGCCAGTGTCTTTGCCCAAAAACTTGGATACTTTTGGTTTGGGGTTTAAGCCCATGGCTCCAGATGTTAGACGAGCCCGCAAAATGAAGAAGAAGGCATAGGTCCGTCCAAAGACCATCCCGCGTCTGTCCAGGTCATTCGTCATGCCTAGTTCCAGAAAGTGCCCAGCAGCAACGGTTCCCGATTCATTGATTGATATTGATGGCGATTTGGATAAGTGGTTCGAGAGGTTTTTCAGTGATGTTAACATGATGGAAACTGGAGAAGGATCAAGTCAAGCGGATGTGCAACTCATTGGATCATGTGCAAAGATCAACAATTGGTAAGCTACTCCTCTTCCTACTCAAAGGGAGTTTTGGTAGTGCGCTTTGATTTTCTTTTGTTTTCTGGATTATTCCAGGGTTGTAATTCACGTTTAATATTCCATCAATTGGATGTGTTAATCCTTGTTATCTTTCAATTTAAATGAAATGCAATTTCTCTTTTTCTTCATTTCTAATAGTTTTGTTTTTGTTTTTGTTTTCTTTCTTGTACAATTCTTTTTATGTTGGTTTCAATGACATGACTTGCATGAGGAATCCTCATCCCAGTCTTAAAATCCAATCTAATTATGAAATTATAATACAAGAAATTGAATGTGATGATGAATTGGAATCTGACGATGATGAGGCCTTTGAAGAGATTATTAATGAATTAAGCCATTTCGAAGAAAAACCCAAGCCTAACCTGATCGAAACCAAAGAAATCAATTTAAGGGACCAAGATAATGTTCGGGACACTAAAATAAGTGTTCATCTTGAACCACAACTCATAGAGGAGATAATTAAAGCACTGTTCAAATACAAAGATGTTACTTTCATGGTCATATGACGACATGCTCGGGTTAAGCATTGACTTGGGGGTTCAAAAATAGCCCACTGACCCGGCATTCCCCCCTGTCAAGTAGAATCTGAGGAAATTTAAAACTTATATGAGCATAAAGATCAAAGAAGAGGTCACCAAATAGTTTGATGCAAAAGTCATTCAGGTCACCTGGTATCCCACCTGGTTAGCAAATGTTGTGCTTGTGCCAAAGAAGGACGGCAAGACTAGGGTGTGTATTTATTATCAGGATCTCAACAAGGCGAGTCCAAAGGATAACTTTCCATTGTTGAACATACATATATTGATTGATAATTTTGCAAAACATGAGATTAGTTCTTTTATGGATTGTTATGCGAGCTATCACCAGATCTTAGTGGATGAGGGGGATGCAGAAAAGATGACATTCATCACGCCATGGGGAACGTACTGCTATCGAGTCATGCCATTTGTTCTGAAAAATGCTAGGGCAACCTACATGAGGTTGATGAGAACATTATTCCATCACATGATAAATAGGGAAATTGAGGTTTATGTAGATGATGTGATTGTGAAGTCTAGAAAGCAGTCTTACCATACCAGAGATTTTAGAAAATTCTTCCAAAGTCTTCGCAGGTACAATCTTAAGCTCAATCCGGCAAAGTGCGCTTTTAGTGTGCCATCTGGAAAAGCTGTTTGGATTCATAGTCAACCATGGAGGTATCGAATTTGACCCTTCAAAGATCAAGGCTATCCAGGAATTACCACCCCTAAGGAACAAGACTGAGGGGATGAGTCTGTTGGGAGATTAATATACATCAGCATGTTTATTGCTCAGCTCACGACCACTTGTGAGCCTATCTTCAAGCTGTTAAAGAAAGATGTTATGGTCAAGTAGATAGATGAATGTGAGGAACAATTTGATAAGATTAAGGGGCACTTGTAAAACCCACCTGTGTTGGTCCCGCCAGAACCAGGGAGACCTTTGATTCTATATTTGACGGTCTTGGACAACTCATTTGGATGTGTGTTGGGTCAACATGACATCACTAGCAGGAAGGAGCAGTCCATATATTTTCTCATCAAGAAGTTTGCATCTTATGAGGTTAAGTACACTCATCTTGAGAGACTATGTTGCGCCCTAACTTGGGTAGCACAGAAGCTGAAACATTATCTGTCATCATATACTACTTACCTCATCTCTCGGTTGGATCCGTTGAAGTATATATTTCGGAAGCCTATGCACATAGGTAAGCTTGTAAAATGGCAGATCTTGCTCACAGAATTTGACATCGTCTATGTAACTCAGACTGCAATGAAAGCACATGCATTGGCCGACCATATGGCCGAGAATCTAGTGGATGAAGAGTATGAGATTTTGAAGACTTATTTCCTTGATGAAGAGGTGATGCACATTGATGAGTTGGAACAAGTTGAGAAGCCATGATGAAAACTTTTCTTTGATGGGGTTGCTAGCATGAAAGGCATTGGGACAGAAACGGTACTTATTTCTGAAACATGGCATCGTTACCATGTTACGACTCAGCTTCGATTCTACTATACTAATAACATCGTTGAGTACAAGGCATGTATTCTGGATTTGAGAATGGCTATGGACATGGATGTCCAGGAAGTCATGGTCTTGGGTGACTCGGGCCTTCTGGTGCACCATATTTAGGGAGAATGGGAAACACATGATTTAAGACTTATACCGTACCGACAATGTTTGGATGATCTTTGTCAACAATTTCAATCAGTAGAGTTCAAGAATATTCCAAGGATTCACAATAAGGTTATCGATGCTTTGGTGTCACGACCCGATTCCCAACCCGATCGTGATGGCGCCTCTGGTAAAGACAAGGCCAACCAACAGAATAACAACGTCTGTTCACTTAATTGAAAAACTTAAATGAAAGGACAATTGCGACTTAATGGCATTAATATCTGATGTTTACAACCCAACATAACCTGACCAGGAAGTCACATGTCACCAGCATCTAAGGAGTACGAACACTACTATAGTGCCAGTAATTTATATATACAAGATAAAAACCAAAATTCAAAGATGAAGTGTGATGCCGCAAACGCTGGCGGTCACCTTGCTCAACGACCATGGAAGGGCCTTCAATCCACTAATAAACCACTATCAGGAAAACCAACTGCACGAGAGTGCAAGGAGTAAATTGAATACTTCCAACTTAGTGGTAATAAGAGTAAATAATAACGAAGCGGAAAGAAATCACATAAGAACACTCCATCATGCTATATAGGACAGTACAACCCTTGAGAAAATGGTAATTCCATGAAATTCCTTTAGAAAACATCTAGCTCGGCTAAAAACCTCTTTTGAAAATACCGTTTGCTTTTCTTTTTAACACTTAAGCATATGAATGCGAACATCAGGTAGTGCAAGTCTGCACACAAGTCAGCCCCTCGTGCACATCACTCTATTAACAAATAACACCAGCGTATCTGATACACAGTGCAAGAAACAACATGGATGCTAATGATATGAGAGTGCTAAATGTCATGCCACATAGTACAAATAGGAACCAAAGCATGCATGCAATGCAATGCACATGACTGTTGCGGCGTACAGTCCGATCCATTTGGGTACCCGCGCTCACTATGGGGTTCAGATTCCGGAGAGACTCCTATAGCCCAAGCGCGATATCAATATCACACCGCTCTGGCACGCAGCTTGATCCATCCTAAGTCCAGAAATGCACACATAACCCTGTTGCGGTGCGCAACCCGATCCATGCTCACTCCAAAGATGAGGATAAGCCCATTGGGCAATAGTAAAACAACAGTTCTCAGCTCAATACGTCAATAAAAATATCATTTAAGTTTTCAAATTTTATAAAGTTGGCTGAGTTTACAAAACAGTATTTTAAACCTTGGAACGAGAAAAAATAACATGCACAGTAATGTAAAAATAGTGATATCAATCCCCGAAGGATTTAAATAATCGGAACAAAGCCCAAAACATGGCAATCAGCCCAAATTGTGATAGCATCAAGTAGGTTTCAGTCAATCACGCAGTAAAATCAACAATCGGGATGGACCAATTCACAATCCCCAACGTTGCTCTATCCCACACTTATACTTGGCGTGCAAGTCACCAAAATACAGCACCATGATACGAAAATCTGGAGTTTCAAACCCTCAGTACATCATGTACAAGTGTTACTCACCTCAAACCGGTGAAATCTCTAGCCCGCGATGCCTTTGCCCCTCAAATTGGTCTCCGCACATGTCGAATCTAACCAAAAGCAGAGCGAATGCATCACACTACGACAAGGGAACAACAGTCAATCGAAAATAGTCAAAATATAGTAACAATCTAGAAACTAGCAAAACCCCAGGCCCGAGCCCGCTTCTTGAAAAATTTATAAACTCACTTTACCAGATACATCATCTCGCCACGAGTCTATGCGTATCAAATTCATCAAAATCGGATTCAAATGCCCCTTAAAATTCCAAGTTTTTTACATTCCAAAAAATCAAGCCCTAGTTCTTCCAAGTTTTTCCCAAATTCCTTAGAAATAAAGGTAGATTCTTCAATATAATGATGTTTGTAGGACATAGAATTTACCTCCGATGAATTTCCAGTCACAACCCTCTAAAACTCCCGCTAATAGCTCTCAAGCTTGCTCAATAATGGAGGAAAAAAGATGGAATTCGCGGATGAAATAAACCCTTTAACCACTCTGTGCACAGTCCTTTTCGCTTCTTCGATCCCGCTACCGCCTATGCGAGACTGCTTCTACAGCCAATAACCACTTATGCGGTTTTTTCCATTAATTATAAGCTTCCTCTTTTGCGATTCACTATCCGCTTTTGCGGATTCCCAAGACTGCTTATGCGGTTACACATACGCTGATGCGGACCCGCTGATGCGGAAAGGGTCCAGTTTTGCGAAACTCGCCACCCAAGCAGCAAGATTGCTTCTGCCCCCTCATACCCACTTCTTTGGAACCGCTTCTGTAGTTCATTTCCACAGAAGCAGCAATACCAGATGACAGCAAAATAAACATTAAGCCAACCTCAAAAACTTCTTGTTTTAATACCTGATCTTACCCCGAGGCCCTCGGGACCTCAATCAAAAGCACAAACATGAGCTAATACCTTATTCAAACTTTCTCAAACCTTCAAAACACTATCGTTAACATCAAAATCCTCAAATATCATCAAATCAAAGCCTAAGTTTCTTCATAACTTCTGAAATGCACTTTCGATCAAAAACCGAATCAAATGATGTCCATATGACTTGAAACTTTACCCCGCACATCCAAAAATCACCTAACGGAGCTACTGCAACTCTCGGAATTCCATTCCGATTCTCGCATCAAAATCTCACCTATCAATCAGAATTCTCCAACATACAAATTCGCCAATTCAAGCCTAATTCTACATCGGACCTCGAAATTCAATTCAATTCTACCCGATCAACTCAAATACTGATGTTAAGACATAAAAAAACATATTATGGGGGAAACGAGGTGGGTTGTCACATTTCGCTACTGTGGCATCAATGTTACACTATCCAGATAAATCTTATGTGGATTCATTGGTTTCACGATATCAAGGAATACATCAGGATGGGGGTGTATCCATTACAAGCCACAGCTGATCAAAAGAGAATAACAAGGCGGTAGGCAAGCGGCTTTTTCTTCAGTAGAGGGGTTTAGTACAAAAGGACTCCAGATCTTGGACTTCTAAGATGCATAGATGTTGGGCGAGCCACATCTATTATGACCGAAGTACATTCTAGAGTCTGTGAACTGCACGTGAGTGGGTACGTGCTGGCAAAGAAGATTCTCCGAGAAAGTTATTATTGGCTCACTATGCAGCGAGATTGTATCAGCTCCGTGCGCAAATGTCATCAGTGCCAAGTGCATGGAGATTCGATTCATTATCCTCCATCTGAATTTGACACGATGTATGCACCATGTCCTTTTGTTGCATGGGAAATGGATGTCATTGGGCCAATTGATCCAGTAGTATCAAATGGGCACATGTTCATTTTGGCGGCCATAGACTATTTTACCAAGTGGGTAGAAGCTAAAACATTCAAGTCTATGACCAAGAAAGCAGTGGTCGATTTTGTGCACTAAAACATCATTTGACGGTTTTGGATACCAAAGGTGATCATTACAGACAATGGGTGCCAATACCAATAGCCATCTTATGAATGACGTTCGCAGAAATTCAAGATTATAAATCGCAATTCTACCCCGTACCACCATAAGGCAGACAGAGCAGTTGAGGCGACCAACAAGAATATAAAGAAGATATTTCCCAAAATGATGGAGGGTTCTAGACGGTGGCATGAAAGCTGCATCTTGCATTCCTGGGTTATCGCACTTCTAGTCGTACTTTAGCAGGGGTGACTCCCTATTTGTTGGTGTATGGAACCGAAGAAGTAATACCCACAGAAGTGGAAATTCCACCCCTTAGAATTGTCGCAGAGGCTGAGATAGATGATGATAAATGGGTCAAAATCCACCTGGAAAAATTGAGTTTGATCGATAAGAAAATATTGGCAGCAGTGTGCCATGGGCAATTGTACCAACAAAGAATGGCAGGAGCATATAATAAGAAGGTGTGCCCAAGGAAGTTTGAAGTGGGTCAGCAAGTGTTGAGACGTATCCTTCCATATTAGGCTGAGGCCAAAGGCATCTTCGCTCCAAACTGGTAAGGGTCGTTCATCATAACTAGAGTGTTGTCAAATGGCGCTTTGTATTTAATAGGTATAAAAGTCAAGTGTGTGTAAATGGCCATCAATTTTGATGCGGTCAAGAGATACTATGGATGATTTTCTTTTGTTAATTTGTATTTTTTTGTACTTGACATATTTTGATGATTGAAATGACGAAGGCATTTTATTCTGCTATCCAAACACTTTATCATTTGTTACCCTTTGAGCTTTATTTATTCTTTTTATACCCTCTTTTAGAATCAGTAGAAAATATTAGAAACACAAGCGCAAAAGTTAAGTAAAGGAAAAAGAGAAGAGAAAAGAAGGAAAAAGAGAGAAGGAAAAGAAGAAAGAAAAAAATAAAAATAAAAGAAGAAGGATAAAAACGCAACAAAAACAACAAAAAGTGAAAACGAAGAAAAAAAAAAGAAAGAGGAAGAAAAAACCACAACAACGAAATAATTATTATGACATGAACTATGTTCAACCTGATTCCTTCTAAGGATACATAAGCAGCCTCACGGCTCTCTCCCATCAAAATAAAATCCCAAATTCCCCAAACAAGGAAACTGGGGTAGAATTTGTGGTTGTTGTGATAAACCTGATTCCGAAATTGGGGCAACACTCTGGTCCGAGTAGAAAAGAAATAAAAAATGAGAGTCTTATTGGTGAATACCTGCACGGGCACCATAAGGCGAGAAGAGCTGAAAGAAATAGAAAATGAGAGAGTCTTATTGGTGAAAACACTCACATGCACCGTAAGGCGATGAGAGATGAGAGAAATAAAAATGAGAGAGTCTTATTGGTGAAAACCTTCACGGGCACCTTGAGGCGAAACTAAGTTGAGAGATAAAGAAATGAGAAAGGTTTGTTGGCAGAATACATTTCAAGGCACCGTAGGATGAACAAGATCAATGTTTGGGTGAAGATATCAGGTTATGGAAATTCTGGGGAAACAAAGTATGTCAACTGAAATTTGATTGGTTGGACAGATTGGGTCGATTAAACCGAAATGCATGTCATGATCATTGATACCAGTTGTTCCACTCATATATGTTACTTCTCTTTCTCTGTTTTAGTAGTCATCCAGTTTTGTATTTTTCTTATTCTTAAATCTCAAAGTCATTGCATTTCATTTTCTCTTGGGTTTTATTTCTCTAAGATGTTTCAATGTTGATTTTGTTTGAGCTAGAAAGAAAGGGTTCCAAAGCTCATGACACACTTCCAAGTTGCAAAGCATAGTGTGACAGGACCATACCAAAGATAACACGATGTAAAGTGAGATATATGGAGTCATTGGAAGTTCATCGGTGGAATAACATGTTAATTTTGTGGGAGATGCAAAGGTTCGGATAAAGGGGTCAGAGATGTAAAACAACGATTTAGGTGCAGAAAACTTTAGTCATCAAAGGTCGTGGAGTTTCAAAGTTAATCAGAAAGTCATGAGGTTCAAGGCCAGTACAAGGTAAGTCAGTTAAAGCAAAACACGGCAGCGGATAGATCTTCAACAAAGAATGCCATCAACTAACCACCACATTTTAAACTGAAAAAAAATTCTTTAATTAAAACAAGGGTAGAAGTTTTGTTTGGTTTTGTCTATTTTGTTGAAATCAGGCGCCCACCTGGAGAACAAAGGAATATATTTCAAGTTTTAGCAATCAGGAGCCCACCTGGAGAACAAGGGAATACATTTCAAGTTTTAGCAATCAGGCGCCCACCTGGAGAATAAGGGAATACATTTCAAGTTCAGCAATCAGGCGCCCACCTGGAGAACTTTGAAATATATTTCAAGTTCAGCAATCAGGCGCCTAGCTAGAATACAAGGGAGAATAGTTCAAGTTTCAGCTTCCAAGTTGTTACTGATATTTGGTAACATCCCAAATTGGGGCAGAAGTTTTTATTTGTTTTTGTCTATTTTGTTTAAATCTGAAAACCACCTGGCAAACAAGGAAACACATTTCAAGTCTAGTAATCAGGAGCCCACCTGGAGAACTAGGGAACACATTTCAAGTGCAACAATCGGGCACCCACATAGAGAACAAGGGAATACATTTCAAGTTCAGCAATCAGGCACCCACTTGGAGAATAAAGGAGTATAGTTCAAGTTTCAGCTTTCAAGTTATTACTGATATTTTGTAACATGCCAAACTGGGGTAGAAGTTTTATTTGTTATTGTCTATTTTGTTGAAATCAGGCGCCCACCTGGAGAACAAGGGAATACATTTCAAGTTCAGCAATCAGGCGCCCACCTGGAGAACAATAATATGCATTCAAAGCTTCATTAATCTTGCATACACCTGCAGAGCAAGGGAGTACAGTTCGACATTAGCAGTTAGGCGTCCACCTGGAGGAAGGGAAAACATCTCAGATTACATTTCAAGGCGGCAACAAAGGGATTCCCTCGGGAGAATAGAAGTGAACAATGCAATAAGAACCATTAGAGCAAGTTTGAACATATAGATAGGATTTTGTTAATGCATAGATCATAGCCTAGTATAACTTCTTTTTATTTTGACATGGTGTAATAAGGGGCCAGTAAGCAGCAGCAGTAGCAACAGTGAAATTACAGTTTCATGGTAATCCCAACTACCAAATATACTTGAACTACACCGACTTGATTCCTATTTAGCCAAGGATATGTAGGCAACCTCAGAAGCAGGGTGCGGTTAAATTTTTCAAAAGTTCTTCCCATGGAGTATTCAAACGGAAAAAAATAGCTCGTACCCACTCACTTTATCTTTGCACGATAACCTTTCATGTTTCCGAGCAAAGAGGCGCAGATGTGAGCACGTAATTTTTTCCCTATATGAATTACTTCTATAAATTCAAAACAAAATAATTTTTTTCAGTGCTTGCAATTCTGTCGATTTTCGTGGAATTCTTTGTTTGCATTTTGTCAGTGCATTTTATTTAATAAAAAGTGCAAAAATATAAGCATTTACATTTAGAATTTAATTTAGCATTTTAGGATTAATTAAGTTATAAAGTTATTTCATTAATAGTAAAAAATAAAAAAAAATAGTTTAATTTGCACTTATAATTATTATTTTAGGTTTTATTAGTTTTTCAATTAATTAGTTTCTAGGGATAAATTTAGGAATTAACTTAGTTTAGAAAATAATAGAAAAGAAAACAAATGGAATTTTGAAAAAATAAAATACGAGAGATGAGAAATCAAATCTTGGGCTATTCTTTAAAATAAAATCTTCATGCCCAAAATCTTTAACCCTCAAACCTGCCACCCCGGCCCTTACCCGTCCCTTGACCCGGTCCAGCCCCACCCCCATAGTAAAATAACATAGTTTTGGTAAGTGTTTAATCCTGGACATTCATCTCCATCTATCCAACAGTGAGGGACTAAAGACCCAATTTCGTTAATATGTCTGAAAAGTTCAAAGATTCCTCATCTCCTCCAAACACTCCCGTTATTTCATCTTCTCCATCTGAAGCCCTAATCTTCCATATTTACTGGTTTTTCAGCTCCAAACCAATCTTAAAATCTTACCATCCATTCCCCACACTCATTCAAACATCAACCCAGAGCCCATCTCCCCAAAAATCTCCACATAGGAATGGAAAATCAGAAATGAAATAACGTTTCAATTCTTGTGCTCTCAAGACTTGATTTGACTAATAATGTCATAAAGCGATTGTTCTTACTTAGAGTAATCACTTAACATTAATTTTGGCTCGTGTCGAGAGTTGTTCGTCCTGGACCAGACCAAGAACATTTGGCCGAGTTCATCGTCTTCATCGATCCATTGCGGTTAGCATCAATGCTCTCCTTCTCCCTTTGCTTTCCTCTTGTCCTGTTTTGTTTCTTTTTTTTGAGTTCTTGTTCTGTCACGAGACTCGAATTAGTTTCAATCTAATTAAAGTCAGTGATTTTTAAGATGTTCATTCATGTAGTTAGATTAGTATTTTATTGGAATTTGTCATGGTTAATTTTGGATTCCCATTTGGTTTAAATCAGAGTTGTAAATTATTTTGGGGATCTTATCATCCTTTTCTTGATTTGTTACTGGGCTGATTTGTGACTAGTTTTAGGGCTTGTAGTAAGATATATTTGAGGGAATTAAGGGCCCATATCTGTTTTGAGCCCGAAGGCTTTGGGTTAGGTTTGATTTGTTTGGTTACTAATGGTAAAAATAGGGACAATCGGGAGTAGTATAGAAATGCGGCGTGAGAATCTCTCAAATAACTACCTAGGAAGCTTCCTAGAAGCTGAAAAAGAGCCTTACTAGGCAAACAAGCCAAAATTTGAGGGATTAAGTAGCAAAAACAAAAATTAGAAAGGCATAGGATTGATAAAAAAAACCAAAATCTAAAGATGCCCTATTGCATTGACTATAAAGACATCTCATTCTTTCCTTTCAAGGCAAGGAAAAAAAAGATAGAAAGTCCAGAAAAGAGAAACGGCTAAAAGTAAAAAAAAAGCAATGTTTCATTGCCTCTCTTTTGATTTCTGAAGTTCTTCAATTACTGAAATATTTCTTGTATTCTGTCTGATTGAAATGATCTGATTTTTGCTGAATGTCGAGAGTTTGATTCAAGTGTTGGGTAATGTTTCTGATTATTGGGAACTGCTTACTATTTCTGCTGATTTAAATCTGGTTCAAATCTTATTTTCCCTGTTGTTTCCTAAGCTGACTTTATTGCTGCTTCTATTCTGCTGCTAAGCCATCAATTTCTATTTGTTTTGAAATCCAAATATATACTTCACCTCCTAATGTATTAGAATGGATGAACATGATGGCTTATTCAATCTAAGAGTTATAACTTAGCAAGGGTTTAAACAATAAATTTGTACCTTTTGAGCTAGTTGATTTGTGTATTTGATTTGATTTTCAATATGTATCGATACTGTATTTTTATCTCCGTTGTTTAATCCCTAATGATGTGTTAATGTTGTAGAGGTGTATGTTAGTATATATATTAGGTATTAAGAGACATGAATGCTATTTGGACATTGGACCCTCTATGTGCTGCTGCTATAGATATTCAGTCATTGAATGAATTATAAATTGAGAACAATTGTCTTCCGTAATTGGTATTTCCTGGACTCTTCCTCTTAAGCTGCTTAAGTCAGAGCTCACATCAAATTATTCATGGCCTTTTACTTAGAATTTTCCCAAGTGAGAGAGGTAATGGAAGTGTTTGAAATTAGTTATTGGTTGACGACCTATATGTTACTATTAGGACTCGATGTTGGTGCTAAACATCTTCAACCTTGTTTTAGCATTGTTTATGCTAAAGGTCCCATAAGAGTTGCTGGGATATCTTTTGAGAGTAGCTAAGTGTAGTCATTATTTGTTTAGATTACTATGGCTGCTGAAAATTTCCGTTGTCCTACATTGTTTAAGCACCAAGTTCGCATAATTTCTTGAGTGCAAATTCTGCGCTGTTGGTATTTCGTTTAAATAATATGAAGCCTTCGTACTAGGATTTTATCCATGTGAATATGGTTTGTGGCTTGAAATTCAACACATGACCAAATACTCTACAACTTATATGAACTCGCAAAATTCAGTAATCTTCATTTTTAGTTAGTATTTTGTGAAATGAGAATTCTTTACGAGTGCGAATTGTCACAGCTAGGTTTATTTACTAGCATATGAAAGGGAAATTAATTGATTATGAAGGAACACCAGGGGTTACAGTCATCAACTTCTTAATGTTTAGTCATTTGTGTCGTTACATAACGATTTTGCGTACTTTATCATGCACTGACAGTAAATTGCTGGTGTTTGTCTGCCTTTTTCCTGGTTATTTGAATACTATCAACTTTGACACCAAAGTTTTTAATTTAAAATGAATGCCTCAATCAGTTTGATTCATTTACAAAAGATAATCCTTGGGATAGTTCACTACTTTGGTCATGCCTTCCATAATAGTTGTTTATGTCACCATTTTCCCTTGATTTTCCAATCTCGCATACTGTGGATGTATGGTTTAGCCTATTACTTAGTCTCTTTGCCATGTTTCGCTGGTTTTAACATTTGTCTTGCTTGATATAATCGTGACAGTGAAATGTATTGGAATATGGGAGTGAGAATTGACCAAAACCCATTAGCACTTAATAGTGTTCATGTTTCAGGACTGGGTTTGGCCAAATGCTCGAAACAAGTAGTTTAAAAAGAATAAGTACTCCCCAATCACGTGCCCAATCACCTAGCCATCGGACTAGAGATCTCATAACCTTAAAATATTTGTAGAAATCCTTTAGGGCCATTTAAAATAATACCGTGATTATGTATAGGTTCGTGTAACATGATCATGATTCTAAAAATCAATTCGGCGTATGCATCCGTGCAACTTCAATAAATTTTTTCATAATAACAAAAAATGGGTTTTCATGGACTATTAGTTAATTTTAGTTTGTATAGCTCGAGGTGTGCCATCCATAATTAAATCACATATGGCCCTCGTATTAATTTCTTGACTTAAATATAAAAAGGACAAATACTCATAGTTGATCTAGGCCCATTTAATATATCATTGTGATTGTGGACTCATTCGCATGACATGATTGTTGCGATCTCTAAAAACAAAGCTGGAGTATGCGTTCGCGCAACTTCAGCAAAATTTTCTCAACGTTAATAAAGAGTTATTAATTACAGACACATTCGCGTGAAGTGGTTTTTGACGTGCCGGATAAATGGGTACACGTGCGTGTGACCGATTTCAAGATAATTTTCTTAATTAAAAAGCGGAGAAAGATCAATGCACATAGGTTCTAAAATAAGCAATTAGACAATTTGTTTAACCCAAGTATGATCAAAGAGGCCGTGCTAGAACCACGGAGCGCAGGAATGCCTAACACCTTCTTGCGGGTTAATAAAATTTATTACCTGGATTCTTGTGTTCGCAAACTGTAATAAGAGTCAGTTTTCTCGATTCGGGATATTAAAACGGTGACTTGGGACACCATAAATTATTCCAGGTTGTGACTTTGATGTTAAATAAATAATCCCATTTCAATAGTTACTTAAATAGGAAAAAATCCCTTTTACCCTTCTAGGGATAGGAAAAAGGAGGTGTGACAGGAGGAACTAACTCTCACCAAGTCACTACAATCCTTGCCCAAATCATTGAAGGCTTTCAAGTAAAATTTGCTAGGCCTTTATCCTAAGAGGTAATAACTTGAGCCTTAATATATGATTTCGAAATTTCTATTAAAATAAGTGATTAGCAAATGGGTTCATGGGTATAAAGGTTGATTATCCGATATTCATGAGTGATAATAGGGTATGGGGAGATTGTGAGTTAAAAAGATAACATTTGGGGTAAGATGATAAAAATATCTCACAAAAGGGTCCTAAAATCACAATGCACACTTAGTGCTTGGTAATATACTTAAATGAGCAATAATCTTAATCATGTCCCTAATTCTTAGTTCAATTTATAATTCTCATAAAATATATCAAAGTCGCTAAGAGTGCCGGAATTCTGTAAGAATTTAAGAAAAGTCCTATCGAGGTATGTATGGCTAAAAACCCCTCTTCTTAGAAATTGAGCTCCATTGGTATATATGCATATGTGGTAAGACAAAAATTTAATTGATGTATTGATTGCTATTTCGCATGAATTGGTTTTGAAATATATATATATATATATATATATATATATATATATATATATATATATATATATATATATATATATATATATATATACACACACACACACACACATACACATACACATGAAAGGTGTGCCTCAATATGTGCTATGTACTATCCAAGATATTTAATGATGTGCAAAGCATATGAACCATGTGTTGAAAGTCCTAGACTTCACATCAAGATTAAAATTGAGATTGTCATGCCAACTATGTGAAATCTTACCTATACTTACATTTTGAATTTCTTTTTTATGTGTCTATGATGGTAAATTGCAAGGTTAAAATAGAAAGTGGAAATTATGTGATAATTTTGGCCTGAAGTGCCTATGAATTGATATATATGGAAGAAGATTGAAATGAGATGATTAATGAGAAAGGAATGTCTTGGTATGGCGGCCTAGCCGATCAAGCCATGATCAGATGCCATAGTGATATTGTGCTGATATTGAATTTCAGAAAGTGAGAATGAGATTGTGATTGAGGGACATGTCTCAAATGAGGAAACCTAGCCGATCAGGCTATGATCGAACTCTGCTTAAGAAAGCGGTAGTATTTTGAATAATAATAATGAACAGTATGAAATGCCCCAAACTAAAGCAATGAAACTACGTGAAAGTTATATGATTCTTTTATTTTATTATGTGGTGTTCGGTTAAACCTTTGATTGTCTCTTATGATTTCCCTACTCTTGTATGATAGTTCTTTCTAATATGATGGTTTTTAGTTATATATTCTAGTGCTATTCCATTGTACTAATGTCCCTTTTGTCGGGGGTGCTACATTTTTTAAATGAAGGTAGGTGGTTTTATTGTGGACAGTGCTGATCTAAGGTAGCAGGGTATCCTCCATCAGAAAATTCTTGTGAGCCCCTTTTCTTCTGGGGGTTATGCTGTACATCTTTTGAGGTATGGTCGGGGCCTTGTTGTCAGTATTATTATAACTGTCATTTGTATCCTTACAAGCTCCGTAGACATTTGTGTGGGTGATGTACGGGCATTGGACGGGTCCCTAAACTATGTTATAATTCTAAACTCTTGTTTTCTCTAAATTGTAACTGTATGGAATCTTGGAAATTTAATCATGGGTTAAGGTTATGATATAAAATTAACTAACAATGTTGAATTTACGATCTTTCCTATTGTCTAAATAAACAAAAGCATGGTTTCCTTAATCATATTGAGTCGGGTAGAAAGTTTTTCATAAGGCTTGCTCGGTTGAGTTCACTTGATTGAGAGCTGACTACGCTTCCCGAGGTTGGGGGTGACAAACATGGTATCAGAGCCTAAGGTTTTAAAGTGTCCTAGGATGTCTCGGAGCCGTGTCTAGTAGGGTCCTTCTTATCGGTGTGTAGTCGACCACATCTATAAGTTGGAGGCTACTTGGACATTTAGGAATAATACCCTTCATTATTGTTCTATATAGTGTGTTAGAGCGGGATGTGAGGTTGTTTCCTATAACTCGTGCATTGTTCTATCTTTTATTAAATGATACCTAAGAAGAAAGTGAGCATTGGCCAAGAAGCGAATGCCACCTCAGGAGTGGTTGATGATTCATTACTTGATACTACGGGTGAGGGTAGTTGCCCTACTATCACCATGCATGATTCTTCTATTCCAGAGCATACTACCCCAGTTTCTACACCTATGGAGGTTACCACTATCCCTCCCGTTGATACTCTTTTTCCACCTCCAGCCCCAACTTCCGGTTCTGGTAATTTTGATGGGGATCTTAGGGGACCTATTGAGATGTTGACTCAGCTAGTAGCCTCTCATGCCTAGAGGTCAACTGTTACACCCAGTTTGGCTGGCCAGCAAGGGGATTCCACGAGTTCCAGGGTGAACATATTTCTTCAGTTAGACCCTCAAGTGTTTACGGGTGCAAATCAAGAAGAGGGCCCCATGATTTTATTATTGAGATGCACAAGACCCTTATGGTTATCCGTGCAACTGATAAATAAGGAGTAGAGTTGGCTGCCTACCGACTGAAAGGGGTGGCCTATTCGTGGTTTAAATTGTTGGAAGATTCTAGTATAGAGGGGAGCTCCCCGGCGAGGCGGAGCGAATTTGCCGATGCCTTTATTGATCATTTCCAGCCCGTGCAGCGGAGTACCACATGGAGTCTGTCCTCCTATCAATGTATGTTGTTCACATGTTGCCCACAATCTAGGCCAGGGTGCACTGGTTTGTTGAGGGCCTTAATTGTTTTACTATTAATGAAGCATTTATAGTTTCCTTGAATTCTTACATGAATTATGGGAAGATGGTGGAATTTGCTCGGGCCACAGAGAACGTAAACTGAACAACATGATGGAAAGAGAGGGTAACAGCAAGGCGCAGTGTATAGGCAATATGGAGACTCACTAGGTGGGGGAAGATCAACTTTCAGTGGAGGATCATTAGGGCCTTCCCGGTCTACTGGATAGTCTTCGATCAGTGCACCGCCATCAGGGCCCAGCCAGCAGCAGTAGTGGAGTTGTTTCAACCCCGGTAAGGGCAAAAAGGGATCCCATAAGTGGGGTTGGTCAGGAGAGAGATCCCACAAGTAACAGAGGTCCCCTTGCCCCAGGTGCCGGAAAATACACTCAGAGTTTTGCTACTTGGAGTTACCCATAACCTATATTCAGAGGTATTGTCGTGTATCCCTCCAATGAGCGGGTAGTGGCACAGCACAGCCATCCAGCCTAGTAACTGCTACATCTTCAACCCCCTCTCCAACTCGAGGTTCCCCCAGCACCTGAAGGGCATAGTACAGCTAGGGGGTGCATAGAGTTCGGGAGGACCTAACCGGTTCAATGCTATGAGTGGTCGCCAGACTGTAGATACTTCTCCTGATGTTGTTATAGGTACTCTGACTGTCCAATCTTATGATGTGTATTTACATATTGACCGCAGTTCTACCTTGTCCTATGTTAACCATTTTGTTGCTGTGGGATTTGGGATAGAACCGTATCATCTTCATGAGCCATTTCTGGTGTCTACTCCGGTTGGTGAGTCTACTACGACTGCTCAAGTTTATAGAGATTGTGTTGTTATGGTGCGTGGTAGGGATACCATGGCCGATCTTATTAAATTGGGGATGGTCGATTTTGATGTAATAATGAGAATGGATAGGCTTTATTAATGTTTTTCCAAAGTTGATTGACGAACTAGACCTATGAGTCTCGAGTTTCCTGATGAGCCCGTTGTTGAATGGATAAGAGATAATGTACTACCTAAAGGTTGGTTTATTTCTTGCCATAAGGCTGCAAAGATGATCAAAAAGGGGTATATCTATCATTTTGTTTGAATTACGGACACCGATGCTGAGGCACCTAGTCTTGATTCCGTACCTGTTGTGAATGAATTTCTAGATGTCTTTCTAGATAAGCTCCCTGGGATCCCACCAGTCAGGAAGATTGATTTTAGGATTGACGTAATTCCAGGCACTCAACCTATATCAATTCCACCTTACAGAATTGCGCCGACAAAATTAAAAGATCAAAATGAACATTTGAAAGATTTGCTAAAGAACGGCTTCATCCGGCCGAGTGTGTCACCATGGAGCGCACCAGTTTTGTTTGCAAGGAAGAAAGATGGCTTGCTACAGATGTGTATTGACTATCGGTAATTTAAGAAAATCACAATAAAAAGTAAATACCCTCTACCAAGGATAGATAACTTGTTTGATCAATTACAAAGTGCTACGTGTTTCTCAAAAATTTACTTGTGATTCGGGTAAGATCAGTTGAAGATAAAGGAGCAATATATTCCCAAAATAGCTTTCAGGACTAGGTAATGGCACTTTGAATTTTTGGTGATGTCCTTTAGGCTAACAAATTCCCCGGCACCTTTCATGGATCTTATGAATCAAGTCTTCAAGCCTTTTTTGGACTCTTTTCTCATATTGTTCGTTGACGATATCCTTATGTATTCCCAAAGTCGAAAGGATTATGCTGACCATATCAGGGCAGTTCTTTAGACTCTTCTATAGCACCCGTTGTATGCAAAATTTTCAAAATGTGTATTTTGGCTTGGATCCGTCACTTTCTTGGGTCATGTCATCTCCAAGGAAGGAATTATGGTGAATCCATAAAAGATTTCAGCTGTGAAGAATTGGCCTAAACCTACAACCCCAATACAGATTCGTAGTTTCTTGGGTTTGGCCAGGTACTACAAAAGTTTTGTCGATGTATTTTCTACTCTTGCCTCTCCATTGACTAAATTGACGCAGAAAGAAGTTAAGTTCCAGTGGTCCGATGCTTGTGGGAGGAGCTTCCAAGAATTGAAATCAAGATTGAAAACAACACCGATATTAAACCTGACGGAGGGTACATATGGAATTGTGATGCATTGCGATGCTTCATGGATTGGACTCAAGTGTGCGTTAATGCAGCACGACAAGGTAATTGCCTACATTTTTAGGCAACTCAAGAACCATGAAAAGACATATACAACCCATTACTTAGAGCTTGCGGTAATGGTGTTTGCACTAAAGATTTGGCGACATTATTTGTATGGGGTCCATGTGGATGTATTTATGGACCACAAGAGCCTCCAATATATTTTCAAACAAACGGAGTTGAATTTGAACAGAGAAGACGGCTAGAGTTACTCAAGGACTATAATATCGATATTCTCCACCACCCGGGAAAGGCGAACATTGTGGAAGATGCTATTAGCTACAAAGCTATGGGAAGTTTGGCTCATTTGAAGGCATATCAAAGGCCGTTGGCCCAGGAGGTTTACCAGTTGGCTAGTATGGGAGTTCATCTTGCGGACTCTAATGAAGGAGGAGTAATTGTGTAGAATAAGGTTGAATCATCGCTTGTGGTGGAGATGAAAGAGAAACAATTCAATGATCCATTGTTGGAACAAGTGAATGAGAGTATTCATAAACACAAGATCGCAACTTTGTCCTTTGGCATGGACGATGGTACCCTACGGTACCAAGGCCGCCTATGTTTTCAAAATATTGACGGTCTTTGGGAGAGGATCATGGCAGAAGCTCATACTTCCAGGTATTCTGTGCACCCAAGTTCTACAAAAATGTATTATGATCTCAAGGAAGTTTATTGGTGGAAAAAATGAAAAGTGATCTGGCGGACTTTGTGGCTAGATGTCCGAAATGTCATTAAGTTAAAGTCGAACATTAAAGACCCGATGGATTGGCTCAAAACATAGAAATTACAATGTGGAAATGTGAAATGATCAACATGGATTTTACGATGGGATTACCGCGCACTCTGTGCAAGTTTGACTTAATTTGAGTGATCGTGGATCGACTCACAAAATAAGTGCACTCCTTGCCAGTCAAATCTACTGACACATCAAAAATGTATGCTATGTTGTATGTATGAGAAATAGTCAGATCGCATGGCACTCTAGTTTCAATAATTTTACATCGAGGGGCTCAGTTCACGACTAACTTTTGGAAGAAATTTCAGTAAGGTTTTGGTACGCAGGTAAATCTTAGTATAACTTTTCATCCTCAAACTAACGGGAAAGCAGAGTGGACTATTCAGACGTTTGAGGACATGTTGCGTGCTTTTGTTCTTGATTTCAAAGGTAGTTTGGATGATCATTTTCAACTAATAGAGTTTGCTTATAACAACAGCTTCCATGCTAGTACCCAGATGGCACCAATTGAAGCATTGTATGCTAGGAAATGTAGATCCCCTATCGGGTGTCTCAAAGTTGGAGAAGCTGAATTGATAGGGCCTAACCTTGTGCATCAGGCTATGGAAAAGTCAAGATTATCAAGGTATGGTTGAAAACAGCTCAGAATCGCCAAAAGTCTTATTTGGACATTTGTGGCAGAGATTTAGAGTTCAAAGAAGATGATTGGGTATTTCTGAAGGTTCCCCCTTGAAGGGTATCATGTCTTTTCAAAAGAAAAGAAAATTGAGTTAGAGGTATGTCGGACCGTACAGAATAATTCAGAGGATTGGTCAGGTGGCATACAAGCTCAAGCTGCCACCCGAGATGCCATTGGTATACCCAGTCTTCCATGTGTCTATATTGAAAAAGGTAGTGGGAGATCCGTCCACTATTGTGCCGGTTGAGACTATTGAGGTTAATGAAGAACTGTCATATGAAGAAGTTCCAGTTGCCATTCTTGACAGGCAAGTCCATAAATTGAGAAATAAGGAAATTACCACCATAAAATTGTAATAGTGTAACCAACAGGTTGAAGAAGCAACTTGGGAAGCAGAGGAATTAATGAAAAGGAAGTACCTACATTTATTTGTATAGCCATGTAATAGCTTTTATGAATTTGGTTGCTATGAAATTTGTATCCTTTGGTTTGGTCTATGCAAAGCTATTCTATTTTGGTTGTGTGTTGCCTATGCGGCCATGGTTGGTGTCGTTACAAGTAATGTCATGTCTATGGATTGTGTATATGCTGTTAGGATATGTTTTTGAGTCTCTCTGATAGGTGGATATACTTAGTTACAAAGGAAACTCTGAAATTCTTTTTGGAAATTTAGGCAATTAACCTAAATTTAAGGCTGTTGATATGTTTCATGATGTGAAAAGCCGAAGTTGCATAAGGATTCCTAATAAGTGAATCTTGAACCTCATTCGAGGATGAATGATCTTACGTGGAGGAGGATGTAAGGACCCATTAATTTTTTACTCAAAACCCCGAAATCTCGTAATGCCAAGTTGGGGATATGTGCTAAAATTTTGTTCAGACCTTTTTGGATTGATCTGTGTAATAAAAGAAAAGGAATTAGGTTTTTAGAAAAGCATGTTTCCGCGGTCCATTATGTAGCCGCATAATAGTTGTGCGGACTGCAAAGTGAGGCAGTGTGATGGTCAATTTTATATCAACTATGCGACCCATTATGTGATCGCATATTCAATATGTGGTCCGCATAGTTATCACATAATCTCTTTGAAATTTTTCGAAGGGCATTTCTGCGATGCATTATGCGAC
The DNA here is from genome assembly GCA_034376525.1 of Nicotiana benthamiana. Lineage (NCBI taxonomy): Eukaryota > Viridiplantae > Streptophyta > Magnoliopsida > Solanales > Solanaceae > Nicotiana > Nicotiana benthamiana. The sequence goes on along the minus strand of CM067337.1, from coordinate 20,220,916 downwards.
CGTATAATAGGTATGCGGACCTCATTATAGTCGCATACCCAGGCAGTATTTTCATTTTTTGGGGGCCATTTTGCGGTCCCTTTTTTGGGCTGTATGTCCATTTTGTGATCACAGGTTGTGTCGGGCTCCTATTTTCTAACTTTTAAAACCGACCCCATCCCATTAAAACACCCCATTAGACCCTTTTTATGCTATTTTGCAGCAAATAGAGCGAGATAGGGAGTTCTAGAGGGAGGAACTATCTCTCAAAAAGTCACTACAATCCTTGCCAAAATCTTTGAAGACTTTCAACTAAAATTTTCTAGGCCTTCAACCTAAGAGGTAATAACTTGAGTCCTAATCTGTGATTTAAAAATTTCTATTAAAATAAGTGATTAACAAATGGGTTCATGAGTATAAGGGTTGGTTATCTTGCATGAGTTAGTGATAATGGGGTATAGGGAGATTGTGAGCTAAAAAGATAGCAATTGGGGGTAAGATGATAAAAATCTCTCAAAAAGGGTCCTAAAATCACAATGCACACTTAGTGCTTGATAATATACTCAAATGAGCTACAATATTAATCATGTCTATAATTCATGGTTTAATTTGTAATTCTCATAAAACAGATTAATGTCGCTAAGTGTTCCGGAATTTTATAAGAATTTAAGGAAAGCTTTATCGAGGTATGTATGGCTAAAGACCCCTCTTCTTAAAAATTAAGGCTGTTGATTTCTATGCAAATATGGTAAGACTAGAATTTGATTGATGTATTGATTATTATTTCGCATGAATTGGTTTTGAATTTTATATATATATATATATATATATATATATATATATATATATATATATACACACACACACACACACACATACACATATGAAAGGTGTGCCTCAATATGTGCAGTGTACTATACTAGATATTTAATGATGTGCACAGAATATGAACCATGTGTTGAAATTTCTATAGTTCACATCAAGATTAAAACTGAGATTGTCATGCCAACTATGTGAAGTCTTACCTATACTTATAACTTGAATTGCTTTTGTATGTTCGTGTGATCCTAAATTGTAAGGTTAACATTGAGAGTGGAAATGATGTGATAATTGTGGCCCCAAGTGCCTTTGAATTGATATATGTTGAATAAAGATTGAAATGAGATGATTAATGAGAAGGAACAACGTCTTGGTAAAGAGGCCCAACCGATCAGGCCGTGATCTGATGCCACGCCACATACATGGTGGTAATGTGCTGATATTAAATTTCGAAAGTGCGAATGAGATTGTGATTAAGGTAAATGTCTCAAATGAGGCAACCTACCAGATTTAGTCATTATCAGAATCTGCTCAAGAAAGTGGTGGTATTGTAAATGATGATGATGACCAGTATGAAATGTCCCAAGCTAAATCTATGGAAACTACTTGAATGTTATATGATTGTTTTATTTGATGATATGGTGTTCGGTTAATGCTTTGATTGTCTCTTGTGATTTTCTTGTTCTTGTATGATAGTTCTTTCTAATAAGATGGTGTTTGTTTATTCATACTGATACTATTTCATGGTACTAACATCCTTTTTGCTAGGAGCACTACATTTTTTGAAATGAATATAGGTGGTTCTATAGCGGATAGTACCAATCGCAGGTAGCAGGGTATCCTCCTCTCAAAAAATCATGGTGAGCACCTGTTCTTCAAGGGGTTATGTTGTACATCTTTTGTTATAAATTACCACTTTTGAGGTATGGCTGGGGCCTTGTGTCAGGCATTATCATTACTTTCTTTTGTATCCATAGAGACTCCGTAGACGTTTTTGTGGGTTATTTACGGGCATTGGATGGGTCCCTAGACTATGTAATTCTAAACTCTTGTTTTCTCTAATTTGTAACTGTATGTTATCTTGGAAATTTAATCATGGTTGTGAAATAAAATGAACTAACAATGTTTAATTTGTGATTTCCTATTGTCTAAATAAACAAAAGTATGGTTTCCTTAATCATATTAAGTTGGGTAGAAAGTGTTTAATAAGGCTTGCTCAGTTGGATTCACTCGATTGAACGCCGGTCGCGCCTCCTGAGGTTGGGACGGGACAACTAGTTTGAAAAATCAAATCATATCAAATGAGGAAGAAAAAGAGAAAGAAAAAGACACATGGGTTGCTTCCCAAGAAGCGCATGATTTAACTTTGTAGCATGATGCAGATTACCGATCATTTGAGATGAAGAACCGCCACAATGTAGCCGTCATCAACCTTTCCAAGATAATGTTTAAATCGGTGCCTATTGACTCTAAATACCTCATAGTTCATATTTTAAGAATATAGGGCACCAAAGTGGGTTGCATTCACCACTTCAAATGGGACACTCCATTTTGACTTCAACTTGCCCAGAAACATCCGTACCCGGGAATTGAACAATATCATAAGATCACCCTCTTTAAACTCCTTGTTATAGATGTACTTTTCATGGAGGTACTTCATCTTCTCCTTGTAAAGGGACCATCTTGTTTAGGCATGATACGAAATTCATCTAGCTCATTCCATTGTGACACTCTTAGATTTTCACCAACATCCCACTCAAGGTTCAACTTCTTCAAAGCCAACATGTCCTTATCTCAAGTTCCACCGGAAGATGACACACTTTCCCGAATATTAACCGGCATGTAGACATCCTGATAGGTGTTTTGTAGGCCTTTCTATAAGCCCAAAGAGCATCGTCAAGTTTTCTTGACCAATTCGTCTGGTTGGCATTCACTGTCTTTGACAAAATGCTCTTGATCTCCCAGTTGGAGACTTCAACTTGTCCGTTTTCATAAAGATGGTAGGGGGTCAGTACTTTGTGAGTGACACCATACTTTATGAGTGAGGTATCTAAAGTCTTGTTGTAAAAATGTGAACCACCATCACTAATAATGGTCCTTGGGGTACAAAACCTCGTGAAGATGTTCTTTTTTCAAGAATGGCACCACACTCATTGCTTTATTGTTGGGAAAAGAAGTGGCGTAGACCCAATTAGATACATAATCCATTGCGACAAAAATGTAGGTGTTCCTACAAGAGCTAACATATGAACCCGTCTATCTAAAAAATGGTGATGAGAGGCTTTTCATTTTTCTTTAAGATCCCACCGGCGCTTTGGCATTCATCACATTGTTTGACAAACTCACTAGCATCCTTGGAGAGTAGGCCAATAGAATCCACAACTCAAAACTTTTCCCACCGTTGTTTCTCTACCATGGTGACCACCACACGGTGAAGAGTGGCAAGCCTAAATAATTCCCACTTATTCCTCCCCTGGCACATATCGTCGAATCACACCATCGGTACAAATCTGAAATAGGTACGGCTTATCCCAATAATAGTCAAGGCAATCCCATTTGAGCTTCTTCGTTTTATTTAAAGAGAACACATTTAGTACAATTCCACTCATAAGATAGTTTTCTAAGTCGGAGAACCATGGCATCCCGGTTATTGAAATATCTATAAGTTTCTCATTAGGGAAGGAATCATTGATCTCAAGGCCGTCATGTGGCCTCCCCTCCTCCTCAAACGAGACAAATGGTCCGCCATTTTATTTTCACTACCCTTGCGATCTTGAATCTCTAGATCAAACTCTTACAATAGAAGAACCACTGCATTAATCTTGCTTTAGAATATTTCTTCCTCATCGAGTATCGAAACGCCGCATGATCGGTTTGAACAATCACTTTTGTACCTATCAAGTACGGCCGAAACTTCTCCATAGTAAAGACAATAACAAAAAGCTTTTTTTGGACATTGTGTAGTTGACTTGGGCATCATTCATAGTCTTTCTTGCATAGTAGACCAAATGGAAGATTTTGTTGATACGTTTCCCCAACACCGCTCCAACTGCCACATAACTTGCGTCACACATGAGATCAACAGATAAGCTCCAATCCGGAACTTGAGCAATTCGAATGTCTTAATAAAATCTTCGTTGAAATGGAACTTGGTATTCTTTTCAAAAAGTTTACACAAAGGGTTTATCACCTTGGAAAAATCCTTAATGAATCGGTAATAAAACCCTGCATGACCCAAGAAGCTCCTCACTCCCTTCGCTAATGTATGGGGACATAGTTTGGAGATCACCTCAATTTTGGCTTTGTCAACCTCAATACCATGCATGAAATTTGTGGTTGAGGACAATGCCTTCCTCGACCATGAAGTGACATTTCTCTCAATTAAACATCAAATTTGTCAACTCACATCTAGCTAAGACCTTATCCAAATTGTTATAGCAATTATCAAAAGAATTTCCAACCCCGAAAAAATACTCTATGAAGAGCTCAAGAATATCTTCCACCATGTTGGTGAAAATAACCATCATACACCGTTGAAAAGCCGTTGGTGCATTACATAATCCAAATGGCATCCGCGAGAATGTGAAAGTACCATAGGGACAAGTGAAAGTGGTCTTTTCTTGATCCTCTGGAGCAAAAGAATTCAATTGTAGACGGAATACCCATCGAGAAAAAAATAGAAAGCACGCCCGGCCAACCTATCAAGTATTTGATCAAGGAAGGGATGTGGAAAATAATCTTTTCTTGTAACTTTGTTGAGCTTTAGATACTCCATACAAACCTTCCAACCGGTCACCGTCCTTGTAAGAATGAACTCGTTCTTGTCATTGGTAACCACATTCATTCCCCCTTTCTTTGGGACACATTGCACTGGAGAAGTCCATGAACTATCGAAAATGGGGTAAACAACCTTGGTATCCAACAACTTGATACTCTTTCTTGACCACCTCTTACATTGATTAATTTAGCCTTCGTTGATGTTCATCAGAGGGTTTGGAACCCTCCTTCAAAATAATCTTGTGCATACAAAAGGCGGGGCTTACGCCCTAGATATCTTGCAATGTCCATCCGATTGTTCTTTTCCTCTTTCATAGAACCTCTAATGTGGACTCTACCTACATGTTAGTTAAACAAGAAGAAAGAATAACTGGTAAAGTATAAGAAGGGATAAGGAATTCATACTTGAGATGTGGAGGAAATGGCTTTAACTCCAAAGTGGAAGGCTCCATGATTAAAGGCTTTGTTGCAGGAGTCTTCCAATTTCAAGATCCAAAGATAGCTTGCAGGGCTCTTAAGTCTATGCCCCATTCCTTGCAATGCATTCACACACTCCACATAGATTTCTTTCTCCTTGTAATCATCAAGGTTGAGAAAAATGACTTCTAATTTATCCTCAACATTTATTGTCGGGTTAGCATCATCAATAATCATATCGGTCACCAAATCCATGAACGAAAAAACTTCATTGCTACTTACTTGGAAGGTGAACTCACTGGCTTCCACATCAACAAGACCTTTCTCCGTAGCAAGGAAAGGTCTACCCAAAATAATAGGCATCTTATAGCCTACTTCACAATCAAGAATCACAAAGTCCATTGGGAGGATCAGCTTGTCAACACGAACCAACACATCATCAATAATACCCAATGGTCTCTTTATTGTACGATCCACCATTTGCAACCTCATGGATGTGGGTCTTTTTTGCTCAATCTCAAAAGTTTTGAACACCAACTAGGGCATCAATTTGATACTCGCCCCTAGATCACATAGAGCTTTGGCAAAATCGGCTTTCTCAATAGTGCAAGAGATTTTGAAAGCGCTCGGAATTTCCAATTTTGGAGCCATTGAGTGCACAATAGCAGTCACTTTATGTGTCAACTAGATAGTTTCACAATTCATCCACCTCTTCTTGCTGCCCAAGTCCTTCACGAACTTTGCATAACCCGACATTTGATCTAAAGCCTCAACCAATGGTATATTGGTAGAAAGACTTTTCATCATGTCAATAAAATTTTTGAATTAGTTCTCACTATTTTGCTTTGCAATACTTTGAGGGTATGGAAGAAGAGGCCTTGGAATTGGTTCCTTAGCCTTTGGCACCACTGGTTTCGACATGTTAATTACTGTTACCTAGACGGGTTCACTTCTTCTTGTCTCTCCTCCAAATTTTCATCAATATCAATTATCACTTCTTCATTAGCTTGAACCATATTACTTGGAGTTTTGTCTTCTTCCACCACCAAATCATCATCCACAATTCTTCTTTGAGTCGAGGTAGTTGCATCTCAACCTTTTTCACTTCTTGTAGTCACAACCATAGCATGTCCCGTATTATTTCAACCCTTCGGTTTCACCACCGTATCACTTGATAGTGTCACACCACCTTTTTTCTACACCCCCATAGGAGTATACGAGAGTTTTTTCCAACAGAAAGTGACATTCAAAATAGGATTTATTTATTTAAAGATTCAAAAACGCCACTTGGGATAGTTTATGGTGTCCCAAGTTACCGGTTTTAAATTCCGAATTGAGGAAAGATTGACTTATTTTTACAGTCCACAAATACAGAATTTCGGGTAAGGAGTTCTGTTAACCCGGGAGAAGGTGTTAGGAATTCCCAGGTTCAGTGGTTCTTGCACGGTTGCTCAACTGTTATTATGGGAATATTTATCTGACTTTAAAACAATTTAAAACCTATGTGCATTTTAAGTTTAAACAACTTTTAATTATTTTAAGAAAGATTTCAACGTCATCTATGATGAAATGCACCCACAGTCCAAGATATATTTTATTTAACATTGTTAAAATTTTGACTTGGGTCACATGAAATACTCACCCGAGTTTCGGAAGGTAATTTTAAATTGCGCGCCTTAAACAACTATTAATTTTCAACATTGCAAGAGCTATAGAAAATTTGCTAAATGGTACGCCTCAAATTATAATGATTAAAAATATTAATTAAATGAGGGTCATGAATTTTGAGATTTTATTTGGCACGGCACACCTCAATTCCAATTTTAAAAGGAAATTCTAACTAAATTTTGGAGGGTCATAATAAGCTATTATTGCAATTTCGAATGGTACACCTAAACTAATTAAAAGCCTAATTAATTGATTAAGAAAAAATTACGGGAATTTTAATTGATTGAAAGCTAAATCTCAATCTAAACTAGTGATCATTAAAATAAGAAAGAATTGAAAAAAGTCAGTATTTAATTGTGAAAGGAACCTAAATGGGCTGCAAGCCCAATATCCCATTGCCAACTCAAGAACTAGCCTGGAGCACAGTTGGGCTTACTTGTGAAGCCCATGTCGTGAATTTGCCAACTAAAGGGGTAGTTGGCACAACGGACCAAATCAAAACCCCAACACCAACGTATAAAGCAAATTATATTCTTGTGGGAATCTTCGAGTTTCAACCAATGCTTGTGTGGGATCAATACCAATTAACCAAAAATATATGAAAATATGAGATAAAGTTAACATTTAATTCTGATTTTGATCACTAGCTTGATTTTCAATTTTATATGGCATGCACTTTAGTCAAACCATGATGTGAAAAATCCAGCAGCAACGAATAACTTACTGGGCTCACTGGACAAGCCCAAGTAATCATGGCATATTACCCTCTTCGACCAATAACCTCAAAGCCCAGACTTAAGAGCCCAGACTCAAGAGCCCATATCTTTCCTAGGTCAAAACTAAGGATCAAAACTCAATTTCGAGTCCTTAGCAGCAGCAAAAATGCTAATTGCACTTAACACTATCATGATAAGTTTCCTCACTTCACACAATTGGAGTATATAGAAATTTCAAACCATACTCAACTTCAACTATGCTGATGTTGTAACTAATGAAATATTCATGCCTAAATTTGAAACTAATATGAACTTACAAACATAAACTAGAACTTCAAATCCATCAACTCTCCTAGAAATAATAAGGCCTAGGGAATTAAAAAAAATTGAAATCAACAAGTTCTAAAATAAAGTCTCATTACAAACTCACCATATGTATCAATGTTCACATTAAAATCTTACATTAAACATGTCAAGACAGGAAATTTGAACCAACAAGTCAAGTGAGAAAGAAAACAAAGAAACAAATATATAATAAAATAGAGATCTTCATTTTTCTTCAAAACACCACATGAGTCAGTCTTTACATTTTATAATCAAAGGTATGTACCTGGAAATGAAAAAGGAAATAAAAAAGTGAGGATTCAGCACAAATCAGTAGCAAAAAACTCATCGAAAAAGAAGCAATAGCAGAGTCGGTTCTGAAACCAGCAATGGAACAGTGTTTCCCCAGCAAAATCCAAACCCACACTTCACCATTCAATCTATTTTCAAACTAGAATCTAAAACTGTGAAATTTCCGTGCTTCTAAATTAAATTCTAAGGATCAAAGGAACAAAACCGAACATTGTTTCAATAACTTTCACAAAGAAACTCAAGGGAATTTGAGATTATTTCTGAATTTTTAATGAAAAGCCAGATGTTTTTAGTTTTCATGATCTTTTCCTCTCTCAAATCTAACTTGAATATCAATTCAAGGTGCCTTTATAGGCAAGGCATTAGGTAGCTTAAAGGTATTAAATTTTACACCCCCACCCTTTGGATATTTTTTTTTGCTTAAAAGTCCTAAGTTTAGAAACCAAAATCGCATATTAGTTCCCACCCCAGCTTTTCAGAAGCTTCCTTAATCTGTTACACCCACAAACCCTAATCTAGTTACCCAAAATACCTATTGAGCCCCTGTAAATTAACCAGAGAAACAAAACGGGTATGGGTCAAGTCGACCTAGTGTTTCAATTCGAAACCTGGGCTAATCCATTTTCCTTTGGACCCAAATCTAGTTCAAGAATTCAAACAGAATTATCCAGAGGGAAGAAAAATATACGGGAAAAGGAGTCAAAAAGAATTTTGGACCAAATGTTCTCAATACGGCCCAAAACATAAAAAAAATAGAATTAAACAAAAACTAATCTAACGAATCCAAATAAACAGAAGGAAAATAAGCAATCAACCCTTAAACTGAACTAAAAGGAGCACATGCAAATAAGATTTTAAGAAAAAAAATGGAAAGAAGAAAATAGAGGAAGATAATAACAAAACAAATGTAAAAGAAAAAGACGGGAATATCTACCAAAACTAAACGGACAATCGTCTTAAACCAAGCTTCTATGATTCCTCGATTTTGTAGCGGAGAATGACCTTAATCGTGTGTACTCGACTGAGAACACATGACTAAAATCGATTTCGATCTCAAATCCTTAAAACCTCGATGATCTGGATTTTTTGAATTTTTGGTTCCTATCTTTGAATCGAGATTCGAACAGTTGTAGGGAGATTTGATGAAAACGGAGTGGGGATTTGGAATAAGGGGGGCTTGGGGTTTATGGGGTGTTAATTTGAGTGAAATTGGAGGTGGCGTCGCCGCTGGAGATGGGGGAGAGATTGAGGGCGGCGGGTTAGGGTTTTCTCTTGGCCTTTGTAGAGAGGAAGTAAGACAGATGGGTAAGATGGGTAGGGGGTTTGGTAGTTCCTCGCTATCGGATTTGAAGAAAATCAATGGATTAGATTGGATAACAATGAAACGGGGGGCGTTATGGGAGAATTCTTGGGCTGGGTGAGCGGGTAACTGTAGCTTGGGCTTGAAAGGACCTGAATTGGAATTATCCAATACTAATTTCCTTTACTCGTTTTTTCCTTTTTCAATTTTTATTCTTAAAAATTCTTTTTTAATCAAAATTGAAACCTGAATTAGTTCCTAATTAAATTATACTATCAAACTAAATTAACTAACTCTAAATAATAGTTACAATAAATAATTAAATACCAAATTGAAAGGAAACTCCCGTAATTCGAAACTAAAATTAAAAATTGCAAAAATGAGTTATTTTTGTATTTTTCTCTTTTTATAAAACAAATTAATTTACTAACTAATCTAAAAATGTAAAACCAAATTCTAAATGCAAATGCAGTATATTTTTGTATTTTTCTTGAATTATACAAAATAACCGTGCGCAGACAAATGCAAACAATGACAACAATGCTACGAAAATCCACGAAAGTTCAAACAATGAAAGAAAAAAAAGGATATTTTGTTTTGAATTTGTAGGAGTAATTCATATAGGGCAAAAATCACTTGCTCAGATCTGCCCATCTTTGCTCGAAAATATGAATAATTTTCGTGCAAAGATAAAATGAGCGGTTACGAGTAATTTTTTGCCCGTTTGAATACTCAGTGGGAAGAATTTATAAATGATTTGACCGCACTATGCTTCCAAGGTTGCCTACATATCCTTGGCCATAAAGGAATCAGGTTAGAGTAGTTTGGGTAGTTTTGGTAGTTGGGACTACAATGAAGCTGTTATATCACTGTTGCTATTGTTGCTGCTACTGCTTTCTGGACTTCTTATTACACCATGACAAAATAATAGAGGGTAGACTAAACTAGTATCTATGCAATACAAAAATCCTATCTATATCCTCAAACTTGATCTTGTGATTTGTATTGCCTTGTTGACTTGTATTTTTTAGGTGAAGTTCCTTTGTTGCCGACATGAATTATAATCGGAGATGCTTTCCCTTTTCTTATGGTGGGCGCCTGATTGCTGAACTTGAACCGTCTTCCTTCGAATATTGCTTCTTTCATTTCGTTTTTCAGGTGGGATCTTGATAACCGTCGCTTGAATTTCATTGTTCTCTAGGTGGTCTCCATATTACTGACACTTGAATTACTTTTCTCTCCAGGTGGGCTCCTGGTTACCGACGCTTGATTTGTTTTGATCTCCAGGTGGGCTCCGAATTATCAACGCTTGATCTGCTTTATTCTCTAGGTGGTCTATTGATTACCGACACATGATCTTCTTTGTTCTCCAGGTGGGCTCTTGATTATCAATGCTTGATTTGCTTTGTTCTCTAGGTGGCCTCCTGATTATCGATGCTTGAATTAATTTATTAGCCAGGTGGGCTCCTGATTACCGATGCTTGATCTATTTTGTTCTACATATGGGGTCCTGATTACTGACGCTTCATCTACTTTGTTCTCCAGGTGGGCTCGTGATTACCGATGCTTGAATTGCTTTGTTCTATAGGTAGGCTCCTTATTACCGACGCTTGGTCTGGTGTTTTCTCCAGGTGAGCTTGTAGTTACTGATGCTTGATCTACTTTGTTCTCTAGGTGGGCTCCTTATTACCGAGGCTTGAATTGCTTTGTTCTCCGGGTATGTTCCTGATTACCGACGCTTGATCTGCTTTGTTCTCCATGTGGGCTCTTTATTACCGACGCTTAATCTGCTTTGGTCTCCAGTTGGGCTCCTGATTAGCGACACTTGATATGCTTTATTCTCAAGGTGGGATCCTAATTAGTGATGCTTGAGATGCTTTGTTCTCCAGGTAGGCTCCTGATTACCGACGCTTGATATGCTTTGTTCTCCAGATGGTCTCCTGATTACCAACGCTTGATCTACTTTATTCTCCAGGTAGGCTCCTAATTACCGCTGCTTAATCTGCTTTGTTCTCCAGGTGGGCTCCTGATTTCCGACACTGGAATTTCTTCCTATCTTTAAAATCAGTGTTTTTCTCCCTTGCTCTCCTGATGGGTGCCTGCCTTCAACAAAAATAGACAAAACAAAGAAAATTTTCTGCCCCACTTTTGTAGCTGGGCACATCTGTGAGTGTTAACTGAATCATATTACCAAATATCACTAAGAATTTGAAAGCTAGATCCCATTATCCATGAGGGTCCTGAAAACTCCTAGTTAAACGACAATTTTAAATCTTAATTATATATTTTGTAGGTATGACTTCTGCTAAATCTTGTTATCTAAGAAGGTCATCAAACTACATCCCATTATCCAAGAGCATCTTGAAAACTCTTAATTGAATCCTATCTCAAGAATAAAAACTTTGAAACCAACTTATATTCATTTGGGGGTAAATTTATGCTAGATCTTGCTGCTCATGATTGCTTTGAATTTTAAAATAGGTCCAATTTTCTAAGAGGGTCCTAAGAATTTATGGTCGAACGTGTCTGGTGCTTGCTCTTCCTTACAGGGTTTTTTTTAAATGAATGAAATTCTCTGCCCTTGTATGAAATCAAAGAAAAATCTTGTCAGTTTAAAAATATGGTGGTTGGTTTGTGGCCTTGACTATAAGGGCGATTTATCCTTCACTTACCATGATAAATTTGATTTCCACTTGAAGACCTTGCTTGTTTATTGACTAACCACTTTAACTGTCACCCCTATCATAGGAAATACATCTTCTCAATTCATACCCAATACCCTCTATCTGCTGCATTGCTCATGAGCTAACATTTACCAAACCTTTGTGTCTCACATGATTCTAAAATCATTTTGATTATTACCAATTCAGTGCGCTTGTTGTTCTCTCCTGATTTAAATCACTGGCCTTGGCCTTGAGGTCTATTCCTCCATCACTTTCCATGATAACTTTGATTTCTGCTGGGGAGACCTTGCTTGTCACTGGTTAACCACCCCTTTTTTGTCAATAATATCACAAAAAATACCTTTGATGTGTTCCAACCTAACACCCTCTATCTGTTGCATTGTTAGCCCAAGAGAAGGTGTTAGGCATTCTCGAGTTCCGTAGTTCTAGCACGGTCGCTCCACTGTTATTATTGGAATATTTATCTGACGTTAAAACACTTTTAGACCTATGTGCATTTTAACTTTAAATCACTTTTAATTATTTAAAGGAAGACTTCAACGTCATTTAGAACACGTCTTTGGACCACGCCACATGAAATTCACCCACAATTCCAGACACATTTTACTTAACGTTGTTAAGAATTGGATTTGGGTCACATGAAATGCACACCCGAGATTTAGAAGGTAACTTTAAATTATGCGCCTAAAGAAACTATGCATTTGCAACTTTACAAGGGCCATAGAAAATTCGTTAAATGGCACACCTCGAATTCTAAAGATTAAAAATAATAATTAAATAAGGGCTATGCATTTTATGATTATATTTGGCACGACTCACCTTAATTCCAAAGCAATTATTGCTATTTTGAGTAGTGTACCCCAACTACTAAATGCATAATTAATTTTTTAAGAAAAGCTTATGGGAATTCTAATTGATTTCAAGCTAAAGCTCAATCTAATCTAGTGATCATTAAAATTAGCAAGAAATGAAAATAGTCAGTATTTAATTGTGAAAAGAACCCAGATGGGCTGTAAGCCCAATAACCAATTGCCAACTCAAGAACGAGCCTGGAGCGCAGCTGGGCTTATTCATGAAGCCCATGTCGTGAATTTGCCAACTAAAGGGGTAGTTTGGCACAACGTACTAGTACTAGCAGCACCAAATCAAAACCCCCACACCAAGACTTAAAGCTAATTATATTCTTGTGGGCATCTTCGAGTTTGAACCAATTTTTGTATGGGATCAATTCCAATTAACCAAAACTATATGAAAATATGAGATGAAGCTAATATTTAATTCTGATTTTGATCACTAGGTTGGTTTTCAATTTTTATATGGCATGCACTTTAGTCAAACCACGATGTGAAAAATCCCGCAGCAATGAACAACTTATTGGGCTCACTGAAAAAGCCCAAGTAACCATGGAATATAACTCTCTTTGACCAAAAACCTCAAAGCCCAGACTTAAGAGTGCAGATCTTGCCAAGGTCAAAACTAAGGGTCAAGACTCAATTTTGAGTCCTTACTAGCAGCAAAAATACTAATTGAACTTAACACTATCATGATAAGTTTCATCACTTCACAAAATTAGAGTATGCAGAAATTTCAAACCATGTGTCATGATCGTAGTTCACCAATCGTGAACCTGTCATGACGGCACCCAGTCTTCGCGACTAGGTAAGCCTGACACATTATACGAAAAATGATATATAATAATGAATAACATAAGAAAATGTTTAGTGTGCCGCCTGGCACATACACTTCAAATCAAACAATGTACAAAAAACCTCCATGACCCGGAAACCCACGGGCAACACAGGCCAAGAATAAAAATATAACATAAAGCTATAATATCCATAAGTGTCTACAACAATAGAGTATGTTAACAAAACATGTAAGTAAAAGGGTAGAATAGAAGGAGACTCTTCGGCTCTGCGGACGGCAGATGCATACCTAAAGTCTCCAAGTGTAGCTCCGGAAATTTCTGATAGCGTGCTCGACAAGAAGTACCTGGATTTGCACAACAAAAAGTATGCAGAAGAGTAGCATGAGTACACCACATCGGTACTCAGTAAGTGCCAAGCGTAACCTCAGTAGATAGAGACGGGGAAGGTCGAGTCCCTTATGAGATGAACATAAGAAATAATATAAGATAAATAAAAAGTGGATAATGAAGTAAATCCCGAATATCTAGCAAGACAATAAGTAAAACAGAACACGCTACAAATACAATCTACGAACACAAGAAAAAATTACTCAAAAGTCAGGATGCCACATGGAGCTCCGGGAATTGAACCCGCAGTCCACTATTACCAATAACGGAGGATCTCTAGGAATTGAATGTTAGATAATACGCTTAACGCTAGAGGGGGGTGAATAGCGTTATAATAAAAATTAGCGTAAACTTGCGGAATTTAAAAATTGCAGGAGATAAATAAGTGCGATAAATAAGAAAGAACGCACCGATGTATCCTGGTTCACCACAACCCGTGGCTAGTCCAGTCCCCGAGAGACTCTCTCGAGATTTCCACTAACTTGTCAAGCTTACAGGTGCTTAACAAACCTTTACAACTTGAGGACACAAGCCTCAACACCTTTGCTCGGAGATACAACACTCCAAGACTTCAACCAAGGAAACACAAGTTCCTTCTTACAACAAGAGAATAACAATTCTCTTCAAGTGTACAAAACACTAAGTACTCAAACAAGACACTCCTTAATGAGTAGATATGAGTAAAAGAATACGCTCAAGATCACAACAACTTTCGACAAGAATTTGGCTCTCAAAAACTTATGTAATGAATATAAAATGATAAGCAATAAAGTATGCAAGCTTTAGCAATTGTATAATCAGTTCTTGTATGTTGTTGTTACTTAAAAGAGTGAATTGAACCTGTATTTATAGTTGAAAAACCTTGTATTACCGTTGCCTAATTGCCAATTAAGAGTTGCTGAAATTACTCAGTGACAATCGATTGTCAAGTTACCACAATCGATTGTTTGCCAGTTCTTCCAAAAATCAATCCCAGATTTCACGCATAACAATCGATTATATAAGATCAATAATTGATTACTGGCAACGTTCAAAAAATCCTTTCCAGATTTTACGTAAAACAATCGATTGTCAACAATCTACAATCGATTTACTCAGCAACGTTCAAAAAATCCTTTCCAGATTTTAATTAAAACAATCGATTATAGGAAATCAATAATCGATTACCTGACGGTATTTGAAAATATTTTGGCAACGGTCAGTTATACAATCGATTATACTAAGTTAACAATCGATTATATATCAGTCTTGAAAAATCAATTTAGACACTGCCTCTTGACAATCGATTGTCATAAGTTCACAATCGATTATTTGATAACTTTGAAAAAGTCTGGAAGTCACTGCCTCAACACAATCGATTGTCATAAGTTCACAATCGATTATTTTGTGACTTTGAAAAATCTGATGGACACTGTCTCTTCACAATCGATTTTCATTAGCTTCACAATCGATTATTTTGAGCTTTGAAAAACTTTGATGGACACTGCCTCATCACAATCGATTGTCATAAGGTTCACAATCGATTGTCATGCAGATTTGAAAAATCTAATGCTCACTGCCTTAACACAATCGATTGTCATTAGTTCACAATCGATTGTCAAGCAGCTGACTTAAACTTAATCGATTATCATAAGTACATAATCGATTATCTTAGTCCAGATTTTAGAGGCGTGTTTAAAAATTATTTTGACAAAAGTAAATATGCATTATTTAAAATCATTTTGCTCTAAATTAAATATGCATGATTTGTTAAAAGTATTTTACGAGAGAAGCCAAGTCTTGAGTTTAAGTTGTCGGATTAAGATCACAATTAAATACTGACTCATATAAAACTTAATCTCGATCTTTGTCTTGTGCTTGAATCTTGTTATATATCAATTTCGCGCTTGTGCTTGGACCTCGTCATATGTCAATTTGCGCATAGTTTGTCATTCATCAAAACCTACAAATATGAACACACGTTTAGTATAATGCCTTGAGAACGTGTTTCCAAGAATTTCCCCCTTTTTGATAATGGCAAACTTTAAGCGGGATATGCATATTAGGCAATTCATAATGACGATTCAAGACAAGTAAAGATATGCAACAAGTATGCATTTAGTTCCCCCTCAATTTAAGCTAATAAATATTGAGAGTGCATACCCGTTATCTTCCCCCTTTTGCCATTAGCAAAAATAATAATATAGATTAATAAAAAAAACTTGTTTATTTATTAGAAAAAGGGTTACATAACGAGAACAATAAAACACAGAACAATAAAATAGAAAAACAAATAAAGAAATTATTCATCGTCATTTCCTGCCTCATCATCCGGCACTGCTTAATAGGGAACAAGACCGGCATATGGATAATGAACATGGTCAAAATATCCATGGATCTCATGTGTCAATTGACCGACAGAGGTGGTCAATGAAGCAATTTGGTCGGAAATGGATTGAAGAGAAGGTTCTTGAGGCTGACGCGATCGACGAGTTGGAGGAGGAGCAGGAGCTACATGATTGCCGTCATGGGAAAAGGAGGATTCTGAAATTTCCCACTTCTTGGTGCTCTTTTTGAGAGAACCGATGGAAGTGTTGAATCCGGAAGCTTCAAGAAAATTCATAATAAGGAGGGCATAGGGAAGAGGTCTATCATCTCCGATGGCATCACGCATGTGAATTTTGACGAACTTACACCAATTGATGTGAGCTCCGATTATAATGGCATCCATGAGCTTAGCGTCCTCTTGGGAAAGAGTGGTATGATTATGCTTCCGAGGCTTGAGGACTCGGGTGATGAAATAGAAAATCAAACGATACTCGGGGAGCATTCCCGTGATAGTAGGGCGCCGAGTAGATATATTAGGATCATAAGATGTAAGGCCTATTTGGTTTAGGAGAGTTTTCTCATCAAATAAGGCGCCAGCCTCTCTAATGTAGCGAGAAATGTTTTCGCCACGTCGAGGAAGATGGGCAATGGAATGCAAGTTTTCATTGGATAAAAGAATCTGAACACCATTAATATTTGACACAAGCTCACCATCGTCATCCTCATGAAGGTTTGAGTAAAATGCTTGAATTAATGGAGGATTAATATAAGGATAGGTAAGATATAAGAAGTAAAGAAGTTGACATTCCTTAAGCATGTTTGCAGCAGGGGCATATGATTCAAGATACTTGCTTGTTGAAAAGCGAGGAGGAAGAATGTCACGCTTTTCGAATTTTGTCAAAAATCTAGTAAGCTCGGTTTCAGTATTGAATTGTAGAATAGACCCATCTTGATAAGGGAAAGTTGGAGGTGGAAGAGCAGAAGAAGATGCACCTTGTCTACCTGAACGGGAACGTTTAGGGTGTCTGCCCGACATTTTCAAAATAGTAATGAACTTGTAAGAAGCTTGGGAGATTTTTGAAGGTTTGGGAGCAAAGATTGATGCTAGAGTGAATAAATTTTGAAGACTTATGATGCCTATTTATAATGGGAAGAATGGCATTTCATTTATGATGAAAATCTGCAGAAATTTATGAGCCAAAACAGTCAGAAACGGTAAAAATAAATTGCACTGACCGTTAGACAATCGATTGTTGACACGAAATAATCGATTGTTTGAGCAGATTTTGACTTGAACTCGAAACTGACACAAAATCGATTGCAGGTCCCAAACGGTAACAAATATTTGAATTTCTAACAAAAAATAATCGATTGTTGAATTATGATAATCGATTGTTGTGATACAGTGAGCACGGTGATTTTCAGACTCGGAAAATAATCGATTATATTTATGAAACAATCGATTGTTTTAGAAAAGCAATACTGAATGGCTGAGACGGTAATCGATTATACAGTAAAAAAATCGATTATTAAACACAAATGCATAATAGGCATCAAATATAAATGACCGATTAGTGATACTTGCTAATTGATTGTCCGCACAGTAAAATAATCGATTATTTGCTGTAACAATCGATTGTTCTATGCCATTTCTTTATAATTCCCCCTGCCTTTAGGGCGATACCTGCAAAAGAGAATTAGACGTCTCCGACGCTCAAGTTAGTAATTTGTAACGAAAAAATGCAATGAGAACGTGATCTCTTAAGAAGTGTGTCCTAAGGTGTTCTTAAGGGAGTTTCGGGTACTTACCTTTTCTCCGACGTCGCCAATTACCTGTTCGAGAGGGTGATCTTTGATTGTCCTCCATTCGTTAGGCATTTTCGTTTCTTTCTCCAATTGTGGTGCTTCCTCCGTTGGTTTTTCCAAGATTTCATCTTTATTTTCCTTAGGCGTTTCCTCTTGTATTTTGTCTTTCAAGCTATTTAAAATACCTACAAGATCAAAACCGGAATCCTTTCTCGCCAAGCGAGCATTATTTTCGGAAAACACAACATGAGGGGATTCCTCCACAGTTTCGGTTCTTTTATTAAATACCCTATATGCTTTGCTATGTGAAGAATATCCAATAAAAATTCCCTCATCGGACTTGGCATCAAATTTTCCCAATTGATCTTTTCCATTGTTATGAATAAAACATTTGCAACCGAATACTCTAAAATGGGAGATATTTGGTTTCCTTCCCTTGTAGAGTTCATAAGGGGTTTTCATGAGTCTTGGCTTTATGACTACTCTATTTAAAATGTAGCATGCGGTACTCACGGCATCCGCCCAAAAATGTTTGGGAATCTTAGCCTCTTCGAGCATGGTTCTAGCCATCTTTTCGAGACACCTATTTTTCCTTTCCACCACCCCATTTTGTTGTGGTGTTTGTGGAGCGGAAAAGGTATGCTCGATACCGAGTTCGTCACAAAAGTCCGCAAAGATATTGTGATCAAACTCTCCCCCATGATCACTTCTAATTGAAGTGACGGTTGTTTCCTTTTAGGCACAGCCCCACTAGCAGCCCGCGTTTCCGACCCGAAAGGAATGGAAAATGAAAGAAGAATCTGTGTGCACTATCTATGGAGTTGAGTTTTGAATATGTTTAAGGAAATATTTAAAATTCTGAAATGCATCACTTTTATGGGCAAGAAATAAAGTCCAAGTAAATCTGGAATAATCATCAACAATAACAAAGGCATAACGATTTCTACCAAGAGTTTCAATGCGAGATGGTCCAAATAAATCCATGTGAAGCAATTGCAATGGTCTAGTAATTGAAACAATGTTTTTAGATTTGAAAGATGCTTTTGTTTGTTTCCCTTTTTGACAAGAATCACAAATAGAGTCATTTTCAAATTTCAAGTTGGGAAGACCAATAACTAAGTTTTGTGAAATCAATTTGTTCAAAAGATGCATGTTGATATGTGCTACTCTACGATGCCTTAACCAAGTATCATCCTCTTTGCTCATAAGACAATCCACATATTCGGGTGAGGAATTAGCAAGATCAACCATATAAATATTATCCATTCTAAAACCAGGAAGGATAATTTTAAAATCACTACGTCTAAACACTAAGCATTCATCCGAATCAAATAAGGCAAGATTTCCCTTGTCACATAATTGACTTATGCTTAAGAGATTATGCTTTAAACCTTTAACAAGTAATATATGCTTAATGGAAGAAATTTCATCCTTACCGACCGATCCGATGCCGATAATCTTTCCTTTGTTGTTATCACCAAAAATAACACTTCCCCCTTCCTTGTGTTCTAGTTGAAGGAATTTGGATTCGTCTCCCGTCATGTGCTTGGAGCATCCACTATCAAGGTACCATAGTACACTTGATCCCTTCAAACATACCTACAAAACAAATTAATGAGTTTTAGGTACCCATGCCATTTTGGGTCCTTGGGGGTTAGGCATATCATAATGATGCGTTTGAGTGTTATGTCTATGTCGTGTAAAACAAGCAGGAGCAATATGATCAATTCGTCTACAATAATGACAAGTCACGTTAGGATTATGCATCCTTCTAGGTTCATAGTAATTGGACGGACGAAAATTGTTTACTCTATTTTCGACACTATAACTATTGCGCATTTCATGAACATCATTTCTCCTACTATTTGTTCTAGGATGTACAGCATTTCTAGAATAATTATTTCTAGGTTGGAAGTCATTTCTAGATGTTCTAAAAGGTTCAAAATTCCTTCTAGTGTTTGGCCTAGAATATGCATCATTTCTAGAGTAGTTATTTCTAGGTGGTAGGTCATTTCTAGGTCTCCTAAAGTGTTCAACATTTGGTCTAGCATGCATATTGGTTCTAGAGTTGTTATTTCTAGGATGAGCATTTGTTTTATTAATCCTAGGTTGAGCCTTAGGTTGTTGGGGTTTGGCTTCAACCTTTTCTTTAGGCTCATTCTTAAAACCTATGCCATGCTTGGTTGACTTCAAATTAACAAGAACCTCACTCAAATTTTTGTGAGAAGAATTAAACTTATCTAAGGTGCCTTTAAGCCTTTCTACTTCATTTTTGAGATGCATGCAAGAAGTACAATGTTTAATAGAACTTTCGGGCTTGTCGGCGCTTCTTTTTCCGAAAAACTTGTTTTCCTCTTTCAACTTCTCATTTCCTAAGATTAGTTTTTCCAAATCCTTTTCTTTCAAAGAAAGTTGTTTTTGAAAATCTTTTTCTTTTAAAGAAGCATTTTCTTTTATGCTTTTAACAGTTTTTGAAGCTTTAATAAATTCACTATATAACTCATCAAAAGCATTTTGCATTTCTTCAAGGGAAAAGAAATTTTTAGAAGAGATTTGACATACCTCATCTTGTTTGTCTTCTTGCGCCATAAGACAAACGTTTGCGGCTTCGTCTTCTTCTCCTTCGCTTGACTCATCTCCGGAGTCGCCTCCCCAAGATATATATGCACGTTGCTTCTTGAAAGGTTTCTTCTCCTTTTTGATATTTGGGCAATTTGATTTGATGTGCCCGGTTTCTCCGCATTCATAGCACTTTATTTGTTCTCCTTGCTTTTTGCCCTTTCGTTCATACTCTTTTCACATGAACTTTTGAAATCTTTTGATAACGAGTCCAAACTCGTTGTCTCCGTCCACATCGTTTTGAGGTTGGCTTGTGCTTGCCTTAAGAGCGATTCTTTGCCTCCTTTGATCATCAACAAGAGGGTTAAGTATAGTAGATTCATAAGTCTTAAGATTACCTCTTAATGCCTCGATGGTGACATTTGAAACGCCGATGGACTCTTGAATCGCGTCGGCCCTGGATCGCCATGCCGGAGTGAGACTTCGAAGAATTTTTCAGACAAGTTCCCTATCCGTGAATGTCTTCTTGAGAGCATGTAAGTCATTTACGATTATTGAAAATCGTTCGAACATCTCATCGACCTTTTCACCTTCCTTCATGTGAAAGAATTCATATGCATGGGTTAGGAAATCAATTTTAGCTTCCGTTACCTGGTCCGTACCTTCGTATGTAATTTCCAGCTTGTCCCACATTTTTTTCGCCGTTGTGCAACAAGATATTTTCCTGTAATCATCAGCATTTACAGCACAATATAATAAATTAATTGCTTTAGCATTATTTTGCACCTTTCGGATATCATCTGCGTCATATTCTTCTTCGGACTTGGGAACCCATTCGTTATCAACCTTTTTGGTTGGAGTTTGATTTCCCTTCATTATCACCTTCCAAAGATGAAAGCTATTTGATTGAACGAAGATTTTCATCCTCTCCTTCCAGTACGTATAGTTTGTACCGTTGAATAGTGGTGGTCGGGTGGAGCATTGTCCTTCATCTATTCCTGCAAAAGAGTCACGAGTAGAAGCCATGGATGTTTCTCTCAAACTGTTAAGTCTTCAGAGAGTTGGGCTCTGATACCAATTGTTAGATAATACGCTTAACGCTAGAGGGGGGGTGAATAGCGTTATAATAAAAATTAGCGTAAACTTGCGGAATTTAAAAATTGCAGGAAATAAATAAGTGCGATAAATAAGAAAGAACGCACCGATGTATCCTGGTTTACCATAACCCGTGGCTAGTCCAGTCCCAGAGAGACTCTCTCAAGATTTCCACTAACTTTTCAAGCTTACGGGTGCTTAACAAACCTTTACAACTTGAGGACACAAGCCTCAACACCTTTGCTCGGAGATACAACACTCCAAGACTTCAACCAAGGAAACACAAGTTCCTTCTTACAACAAGAGAATAACAATTCTCTTCAAGTGTACAAAACACTAAGTACTCAAACAAGACACTCCTTAATGAGTAGATATGAGTCAAAGAATACGCTCAAGATCACAACTACTTTCGACAAGAATTTGGCTCTCAAAAACTTATGTAATGAATATAAAATGATAAGCAATAAAGTATGCAAGCTTTAGCAATTGTATAATCAGTTCTTGTATGTTGTTGTTACTTAAAAGACTGAATTGAAGTTGTATTTATAGTTGAAAAACCTTGTATTACCGTTGCCTAATTGCCAATTAAGAGTTGCTGAAATTACTCAGTGACAATCGATTGTCAAGTTACCACAATCGATTGTTTGCCAGTTCTTCCAAAAATCAATCCCAGATTTTACGCATAACAATCGATTATATAAGATCAATAATCGATTACTGGCAACGTTCAAAAAATCCGTTCCAGATTTTACGTAAAACAATCGATTGTCAACAATCTACAATTGATTACTCAGCAACGTTCAAAAAATCCTTTCCAGATTTTAATTAAAACAATCGATTATAGGAAATCAATAATCGATTACCTGACGGTATTTGAAAATATTTTGGCAACGGTCAGTTATACAATCGATTATACTAAGTTAACAATCGATTATATATCAGTCTTGAAAAATCAATTTAGACACTACCTCTTGACAATCGATTGTCATAAGTTCACAATCGATTATTTGATAACTTTGAAAAAGTCTGGAAGTCACTGCCTCAACACAATCGATTGTCATAAGTTCACAATCGATTATTTTGTGACTTTGAAAAATCTGATGGACACTGTCTCTTCACAATCAATTGTCATTAGCTTCACAATCGATTATTTTGAGCTTTGAAAAACTTTGATGGACACAGCCTCATCACAATCGATTGTCATAAGGTTCACAATCGATTGTCATGCAGATTTGAAAAATCTGATGCTCACTGCCTTAACACAATCGATTGTCATTAGTTCACAATCGATTGTCAAGCAGCTGACTTAAACATAGTCGATTATCATAAGTACATAATCGATTATCTTAGTCCAGATTTTAGAGGCGTGTTTAAAAATCATTTTGACAAAAGTAAATATGCATTATTTAAAATCATTTTGCTCTAAATTAAATATGCATGATTTGTTAAAAGTATTTTTACGAGAGAAGCCAAGTCTTGAGTTTAAGTTGTCGGATCAAGATCACAATTAAATACCGACTCATATAAAACTTAATCTCGATCTTTGTCTTGTGCTTGAATCTTGTTATATATCAATGTCGCGCTTGTGCTTGGACCTCGTCATATGTCAATTTGCGCATAGTTTGTCATTCATCAAAACCTACAAATATGAACACACGTTTAGTATAATGCCTTGAGAACGTGTTTCCAACATTGAACCCGCAGCCTATCATACCAATAGCAAAGGATGTCCGGCAATTGAACCCGTCGTCCATCATATCAACATCAGAGGATCTCCCAGGAATTGAACCCGTAGTCCGCCATACCAATAGCAGAGGATCTCCGCGAATTGCACCTGTAGTCCGTCATACCAATAACAGAGGATCTCTTGGGAATTGAACCCGTAGTCCAGCATACCAATAACAGAGGATCTCCTGGGAATCAAACCCGTAGTCCACCATACCAATAACAGAGGATCTCCCGAGAATCGAATGCATAGTCCAGCATATCAATAAAACACATACAACAAATCAATAACAGGAAGAAGCTAAGTACAAGCAACATGTAAAAGTCTAGAGTCTAGCATGCTCGCAAGAAGACAAATATTGCAAGTTAGTCAAGTAAAGAAAATAAGTTACTAACATACTTTTCCTAAGCGAAAAAAGTGAAATTGCATTTGTAACAGTTATGTACGTGAAGAAACACAGTCTAAATAAGTCAAGTGAGGTGAATTTTCAACAACTAGCACAAGTACGCGCCCATCACCTCGCGCACAAGGCATTTAAAACACAACAAGGATATTCGAAGGGGAGAGGTGCCCACACAAAGTTAGACAAGCCACTTACCTAGAATCGGCACAAAACCGCTAAGAAACAATGTCCTTGCCACGAGTATCTGACTCCGAGTGGACCAAATCTATTCAAACCAATTACATATTGTAAATAACATCGCACGTAACTAATTACATTGTTAAAATTAAAGCTAAGGCACAAAAATAGGTGAAATAACAAAAATGTCCCTCAGGCCAACCTCTCGGAATCGAATAATTTTCACATTTTCACAACCTCGTACCCTCACGAGTCTAACCATATAAAAATCTCCCAAATTAGAGGTCAAATGCCCCTTCAAATAAACAAAGTTAGGTCTAATAAATTTACCCCAATTTTCGTTCAAAATCCAAAATTACAGGTTGAATTTTGAGATTAAATTAGTGGGTTTTAGTCATAGATGAGTAAGGAATCATTACCCAATGTTTTCCTCTGAAAATCCCTAGAAAAATCTCCTAAAACTGAGCTCTCTAACTTGAACTTTTGTAAAGATGGAAGAAGGCTTTGTTTTTGAATATATGTATTGGTCACGGATTTGTTCATCGCGAATGCGGAGAGAGGATCGCGTTCGCGGAGAGGAAAACTAAAGAGGATGAAGATTGCTATTCGAGAACGCGAGGATAGGGTTGCAAACGCGAAGGCCTGGTATTGGAACTTATGCAAACGCGACACAGGACACGCGAACGCATAGAAGAGAAAAAGGAGAGGTCCAGAACTGACCCTACGCGAATGTGTTGGCAAGAACGCGAACGCGAAAGAGGGTGAAGTTTGGCTTCACAAACGCGGGGCTTTCTTCGCGAACGCGAAGAAGGATAGCAGACCTGCAATTTTCTAATGCAATTCTAATCTCCAAATTGCTACGTTGAGCATCTGAAACACACCCGAGGCCCCCAGGACCTCAACCAAACCTACGGACATAACCCATAACATCATTAAAACTCGTACCAATCCTTAAACCACCTAAAACAACGTCAGAAACGTAAATTAATCAATGATTCAAACATAAAACTTCAAAACGTAACAAAACTCGCTTTCGATTCAAAACCTAACTAAAACACGTTCGATTGGAAATTTTGCACACATTTCCCAAATGAAATAATGGTGCTACATCAACTTTAGGAATCCCGTTCCGACCCTCGGATCAAAAAATTCACTATCGGACCGAAAACTTCAAAATTATAACGTTCGGCATTTCAAGCCTAATTGAGCTACGGACATCCAGAATACATTCCGGAAACGCTCCCAACCCTAAAATCACCTAACGGAGCTAAAAGAACCATTGGATTTCCATTTCGAGGTCGTCTTCACACTGTTCTGATTACGGACATTTTTCAACACTTATGCTTTCACTTAGGTACTAAATGTCCCAAAACACTCCGAATTCTATTACCGAATATCCTAGCAAACAACAATAGTAGAAATGAACTTAGGAGAAGTCGCTAATGGTTGAACGGGGGCATAAATTCCAAAGACAACCGGTCGGGTCGTCACATCCTTCTACACTTAAACATTCGTTTGTCCTCGAACGAGCAAAGAGAACATACCTGAAGTAGCAAAAAAATGAGAGTATCGGCTATGCATATCCCACTCGGTCCCCCAAGTCGCCTCCTTGGCCGGCTGACCCCGCCACTAAACCTTTACTGAAGCTATATCTTTTGACCTCAACTTTCGAACCCGCCTATCCAATATTGCAACTGGCTCCTCCACACAGTACAAGTCATTGTCCGACTAAACTGAACTGAACTCCTACACATGAGACGGGTCACCGTGATACTTCTGAAGCATCTAAACATGAAATACTAGATGAACCCCGGCCAAACAGGAAGGTAAGGCAAGCGTATAAGAAACCTTCATAATCTGCCAAAAAATCTCAGATGGGCCAATGAACCTCGGGCTCAACTTCTATTTATTTCCAAACCTCATGACGCCTTTCATAGGGGAGACGCGAAGCAAAATCCGTTCACCAACCATAAAGGATACATCACGAACCTTGCGGTCCGCATAACTCTTCTAGTCGGACGAAGTCTATCTTGAATCATCTTAACCTTCTCAAGCGCGTCCTGGATTAAATCAGTGCCCAATAGCGTGGCTTCACTAGGCTCGAACCAACCCACTGGGGAACTGCATATCCTACCATATAAGGCCTCACAAGGTGCCATCTGAATGTTGGACTGATAGTTGTTGTTGTATGTAAACGCACCCAATGGCAAGAGCTGATCCTAAGACCCTCTAAACTCAATCGCGCATGCATAGAGCATATCCTCAAGAATCTGGATAGTGCGCTCGGACTGCCCGTCCATCTGAGGATGAAAAGTTGTACTCATGGTCACATGGGTATCCAACTCGTGCGGGAAAACTCTCTAGAATTGAGATGTAAACACTGAACCCCTATCTGAGATGGTAGAAACTAAAATGTCGTGCCGACGGACAATCTCCCTGATATTAATCCCTGCTAACCGCTCCGCTGAGTAAGAAGTACCCACTGGAAGGAAATGAGCGAACTTGGTCAGTCGATCCACAACAACCCAAATAGAATCAAACTTCCTCGCCGTCATAGGGAGACCGGTCACAAAATTCATAGTGATATTCTCCCATTTCCACTCCTGAATCTCCATCTGCTGGAGTAACCCTCCTAGTATCTAGTGCTCAGCCTTTACCTGCTTACAGTTGAGGCATCTAGCTACAAACTCTACTATGTCCTTCTTAATCCGCCTCCACCAATAATGCTGCCTCAGATCTTGATACATCTTTGCGGCACCTGAATGGATGGGGTATCGCAAGATCTGGGCTTCAGTCAATATAAACTGCATAATATCATCAACATCGGGCATACAGATCCGCTCATGCATCCTCAATACCCCGTCATCTCCAATAGTCACATCTTTAGCATCGCCATGTTGAACTGTGCCCCCGAGGGCAAGCAAATGAGGGTCATCATACTACCGCTCCCTGATACGATCAAACAACGAAGATCGAGAAACCACACATGCTAGAACCCGACTGGGCTCCGAAAGGTCCAATTTCACGAACTGACTGGCTAGACCCTGAACATCCATCGCCATAGGTCTCTCTGAAGCTGGTAAATATGCCAAACTCCCTAAACTCTCCGCCCGACGACTCAAGGCATCAGCTACCACATTATCCTAGCATGGTTGATAAAGAATAGTAATATGATAATCCTTCAGTATCTCCAACCATCACTTCTGGCGCAAATTCAGATCCTTTTTCTTGAACAAGTGCTGCAAACTCCGATGATCTGTATAAATCTCACAAGGCACACCATACAAATAATGATGCCAGAATTTCAAGGCGTGAACAATAGCAGCTAACTCAAGGTCATGGTCAGGATAGTTCTTCTCATGCACCTTCAACTATCTGGATGCGTAGGCAATCACCCTACCTTCCTGCATCAACACCGCTCCAAGTCCAACTCATGAGGCATCACAATGTACTACATTGGACCCCGAACCAGTAGGCAAAATCAGAATAGGAGCTAAATTCAAAGCCGTCTTGAGCTTTTGGAAGCTCGCCTCCCACTCGTCTGACCACTGAAAAGGAGCACCTTTCTGGGTCAATCAAGACATAAGGGATGCGTTCGACAAGAACCCCTCCACAAAACGACGGTAATACCCCCCGCCAAGCCAAGGAAACTGTGGATCTCTGAAGCACTGTCCTCAGGTGTTGCTCATGAGCTTCCAGACCCCAGGAGTATACAAGGATATCATCTATAAAAATAATGACAAATGAGTCGAGATAGGGACTGAATACACTGTGCATGAAATGCATAAAAGCTGTTGGGGCGTTGGTTAGCCCAAATAATATGACAAGGAACTCGTAATGACCATACCGAGTCCTGAAAGCAGTTTTCAGGATGTCCGGATCCAGAATCTTTAGTTGGTGAATACCTGAGCACAAATCAATCTTAGAAAACACCTATGCGCCCTGAAGCTGATCAAATAAATCATCAATACGAGGCAAACGATATAGGTTCTTCACTGTAACTTTGTTCAACTGATGATAACCGATACACATATGCATAGAACCATCTTTTTTCTTCACGAACAAAAAAAGAGCACCCCATGGTGAAACACTGGGTCGAATAAAGCCCTTATCAAGCAATTCCCGTAACTGATCCTTCAAATCCTTCAACTTGGGAGGAGCCATACGATAAGGAGGAATAGATATGGGCTGAGTGCCCGGCAACAAATCAATACCGAAATCAATATCCCAATCGGGCAGCATGCCCAGAAAATTAGCTGGGAACACATCGGAGAAATCACGTACTATTGGAACAGAGTCAACAGAAGGGGTATCAACACTGACATCTCTGACATAAGCTAAATACGCGGCGAACCCCTTCTCAACTATACGCTGAGCTTTACGAAAGGATATAACTCTAACTGGGAGTGTGATCAAAAGTACCACTTCACTCAATACGTGGAATACCTAGCACAGCCACTACCACGGTCTTAGTGTGAAGATCAAGAATAGCATACTGGGACGACAACCATTCCATGCCCAAGATAATAACTAAATCAATCATATCAAAAAATAAAAGATCTGCCCTGGTCTCAAAACCATTATTAGTAATCAAACATGACTGATATACGCGGTCCACAACAAGGGAATCTCCCACGGGGGTAGAAACATAAACAGGAGAGCTCAAGGTCTCTCAAGTTGTACCCAAATGCGGAGAAAAATAAGATGACACATAAGAATAAGTAGAGCCTCGATCGAATAGAACCGATGCCTCTCTATGTCTAACCAATATAAAACCTATGATAACAAAATCGGAGGCAACAGCCTCAGCACGATTAGGAATGGCATAAAATTTGGCCCGACACCTACCTCGAGGGCGACCTCTATGTCCCTAATCCCTGCCCGTGGATGGCTGGGCAGGTGGGGTGGCAGCTGGAGCTGGAGCTGGAACAATGGCCTGCTAAACCTGTGGAGCATGCTGAGGCTATGGAGTCTGAGAAGGCACTCCCCTACCACGTCTAGGGCACTCTCTAACCAAGTGGCGGGTATCCCCGCACTCATAACAAGCTATGGGAGGGCATGGTGGTTGTGACTTACTAGACCCTCCCCTGCTATGCTGACCTCTGGAGGTACCCTGTGCAGGAGGCATGCTAGAAATCGGAGGTGCATAATAAGACTCTTGAGACCTGGGAGGAGCTGGAGTACTGCTGGATGAAGGAAGAGCTGAGTGAACTGGGCGACCCGTATAGCCCCTACCATGACGTCCTGCTGTTGATATCCAATTTTTCTCCATGTATTTTTGTACCCAAAATACTTTCAAAATAACTTGTAGATGCATATATAAGCTTCCAAAAAAGGTCTGGTATTTTTCTACATTTTTTTCAAGGATTTTTATAATCAATTTATCACTTATTTTGTGCTATAAAATCAAATATTTAGTACCAAATCCTGTTATTTTAATAAGTAATTTATTTTGTTTCCTCATTTACATAGAAATATAATTTATGTATCTTTACAAGAATTTTTACAAAGCAATTAGGTATTTCTAGATTAAAATTGCATTACATTGCAATTTTAGCCTATTTTTTTATTTAATAAGTATTTCAAATTTAAAATCATTCCTATTATTTTTAATTAATACCTAGGTATATTTTATTAACTCAATATATTTTATTGGGTTTTTATAAGGTTATTTACTATTTTGATAAAATTAAGATGAGAAAAATGGCTATTTAAATTGTAGCCCCTTTATTTTTTCAATTTTAGCCCAATTGAACCCCAAATTAACCCCCAATCGCCTAACCCAATTCAAACCTACCCGAACCAAACACATCTAAAACTAACCCACCCAATTCCTCTCTCAATCCTAGCCGTTGATCACACAGATCAACGGCCCACATTTCACTTACCAAAATTAAAACTCCAATAGCCCCTAATCCTAATCATTTAAACCAAATGAGCCGCCCTTGTATCCCCTTAGCCTAAAATGCTCTCTATCCCCTTCTGAACCATAATCGTCTCCAGCTCTATTTCACCGGCGTTCATGGCCATTCAAGCCCTCAAACGACTATATCAATCACTCCTCACCTCTCTTGGTCCCTGGGTTTGAAGATCGGAGTCCTACCTCAAATTTGAGTGGACCAGAGGTCCTCCAATGTGATTACTACAGCCATGTCTTCACCTTTCCGTCAAGCCCTGAGGCTATGGGTTCTTTGCCAACTCCGACGAGTCCATTCCAGTCTTTTCTCGATCCTTCGAGACCTTTCTCTGGAAAACTCTAATTTTTTAGGTTATTTTCCATTTTCTCTGTGTTTATCGTACATCTCTATGAATCCTAGTCATTCTTTAAAAGATTTTAATGTACTTTTTCTTCGCCCTTTTGTTTTCGAACTGCCGTCTTCTTAAAAATCTAGGATTTCTATGATCTCCGTGATTTCTTTGCTCTATTTGATTTACTGTGTGTTCTTTTTAGTACTTAGTTTGATTCTGAGTTTTTTCTACCATGGCTTTAAGGCGTTTTTACTGATTAATTTTTAGGGTTTCAAGTTAATGTGTTCTATGCTTTCCATTTATGTTGTTCTGCTTTTGTTCATCTTCATCTATGATATTCCTTATGCTCTGTGTGTAAAGGAAACCCCAGTTTAAGAGGGTTTTTCACTTTCTCTCTGTGAAACCCTAGCCGCCTCTAATTCTCACTTTTGTGTTTCTGCTACATGTTATTCTACTGCTTTCAGTTTTTGTGTGTTCAAAACTATGCATCTTTTTATATTGTCACAGTCCCCATTTTTTAGCAACCTTAATTTGGGAAAATTGATTTTGTACCATTTAATTGATTCTCTAATTGAGACATGTTTTCTGACTAAGTTCAAACAAGCTAGTATCTAATCCCTTAATTTTCTAGGTAATGGACCTGCCTTATGTGTTTACCCGTGTGTTTTTCAAAACCTCCAACACATATTTGCCCTATATTCTGTGATTGGTACTTGATTTTCTTTCCAAAAATAAACTAAGTTTATTTACCTCAAGCCGATTCCTTAATCAAAGGAAACCTTCTCCTTAATTTTTTGTGATTGATACTAATTGATATTTTCTTGCCTTATTGCTGCATCTTTTCAAACTATAAAAGGCCCTCACCTTTTCTCACTAAGATATACACGAATTATTCCAAGTTTACTCACTAAAACTCTCTCTCTTCTCTTATGTTCTTCTCTGTTACTTGTTCTATTGCTAGAGTTTAGCCGGCTGAAAGCCAAGGCTAAATCATAAAACCTCATCTTCTTTACTTGCTTCACTGCTCAAGTTTACAACTGGTAGGTCTTTGATTTGCTTTCTCAGTTCTCCAAGCTACTTATTTACTTAACCCTTTCCCTTACCTTGTTATGATTTCAGTTTAAGCATGCTTAATCCCTTTTCCCATTTCCCTTGTCTGTTTATGACTTCAATTTGAGTTTATCTAGCTTAATCCCCTTCCCCATTTCCGTTGTCTGTTTATGATTTCAATTTAAGGTCATGCATGTTTAATCCCCTCCCCCATTTCCCTATTCTATTTATGATTTCAAATTTAAGATTCTTAACACTTTTTTACCTTTATTGTTCATTATTATGGTCTGAATTCCTGTGCATCCCTTTCCCTAAACCCCCTTTAATTAATTCCGTATTTCAAGTATTCTTATGTGATCCCCCTGCCCTTAACCCCTGTTTGCATATGAGTGTGTTTTGGGCTTGGGTGGCACCTGATTGCCACTCCTAGTTTATAATTAAGGTTGTCATCAGCCTATACTCAAAATAACCCCATTCCATATCCCGTATGTTGTGTGTCTGAGCCTTGACACAGGCTAGTTGGTGCCTTAATCACCATACAGGCCCTAGTCTTACTTGTTCAAGTCTGCTCTTGCCTGTTGAACCATGCAGGAGGTTAGGGGTGTGCCAGTCTCACTTCATGGCTAGGTATGACCACCTCTCGTATTGGTTTTCCTCTAATTCCTCACTTTTACGCTTATTATTAGTTCTTTAAGTCCCACTTCCCTTTGGTAAGCCATGCTTAGGGGACCCCAGAGTCTCCTCTAAACATGGATGCTTTGGGGATGGTAATTCCACACTTGCACTACTCCAATTGCTTAGAGGGTAAGCATTGCCTGAGTTTCCATGAAAGACGTTGGAACTTTGTAACACTCTGAAGAGAAAGCCTCGGATTTGGGAGCCCGAATTAGGTAAAAGGCATATGTTGGACATTAAAGTTGATTTGCGCTTCTTCGGGCCTGTTGTAGTATTGATGTATTTACTTATTTCCCATGTTATTTTTCTATTCATATTTTTGTGAGAAATTTGTATATAACAGCTTGGGGATATAGTGAAAGGGGATATGGAAGGGGTTTACTTTCTCGCATCAACTAGAAATCATGTTTACGTTCTTACATCAAGTAACGGTAGAAAAAATTTCTATAAGGCTTTACATACTGCATCCATCAATGATAGAAACCATGTCTATAGGGCTTACATTACTGCATCTCATATAGATACCATATCTATAGGTTTACTTTATCGCCATCTCATATAGATACCATGTCTATAAGGATTTACAATGTTACATCAATCCATGATAGAAACCATGACTATAGGGTTTGCATTGTCACATTTCATATAGAAACCATGCCTATCGGCTTTCAACACAGCATCTCGAATTGAAAACATGCCTATAGGATCTCAACGTTGTATCCTTCCTAGAAAACGTGCCTATAAGAATTGCATAAACACTAGGAGAACGTAGGCCGTCAAAACGTATAAAAGCAGTAACAAAAGAGGTCAATATGTACATTATGTTCCAGACTCACCTAATATGTTTAAAGCGTGTCAATGCAATCTTCAAAATCGGGCCCAGATCAACCCTTTTCCGCTGTTCTGAACCTGC
The DNA here is from genome assembly GCA_034376525.1 of Nicotiana benthamiana. Taxonomy (NCBI): domain Eukaryota; kingdom Viridiplantae; phylum Streptophyta; class Magnoliopsida; order Solanales; family Solanaceae; genus Nicotiana; species Nicotiana benthamiana. The sequence goes on along the minus strand of CM067337.1, from coordinate 20,187,925 downwards.
AATATCTTTTTCAAATGCCAAATCTAAAGTTTTAAATTACTCCGCCTGCTTGAGCTTACACTTCAAAGTTCTTTCGAAAACTTTCTTCTTGCATCCTTTTGTTATAAAAATGCGGTCAATCTGTAAGCCATTTTTTGAACATTTTTCATAACTTCAATTCCCTTTTCAATAAACTTATATCGGAAAATAAGGTTTTCCTCGAAAGACTAACTGGGTTTTTAAACCTGTCAATTCCTAATAAACGGCCCGAAGGGCGCAAAGCGTATTTTCTACCTAACTTTCATGTGTTAAACTAATACGTCTGCTCTTCTAACCTCTTTTAAAGACCAAATCAGTATTTGAAGTCATGCTGAACTAATCGTTGTTGTGTTATGGGGTTTTATCTGAGTCTTTGAATGCCTTATTTGCATACCTCTTTGCTATTTGTTTTGATTGTCGTTCTAGTATTTTTTCCTTTTCAAACTCTATATATATCATATCTTTCTCTTCCCCCTCTTAGGATTAGAAGTCCTTATACCCCAGGACTATCATGTTGGGACGGGTATTAGAATGCAATAAGTAAACAATACCAACGCATTTCAATACATTAACGGGGAGGGAAAGGTAGAATATGGAGATGATGACCGGTGCACGAATTCCATATGCGACTCCTCTTTGAGGAATGTGAGCGCGGTATTGTACCGATGTGATCCATATTATAGTCAAACCTAGGACCCCCCTCTTCTTTTGCTTGTTTTATTTAAACGTTTTTCTAAAGTAATACTTTCTTTTTAAATCCATTCTCTATTCTACTTTATTTAACTTATGCCTTTACCTTTTCAAAATTCCTATGTTGTCCCAAGTTTTATATTTGAATCTTATCTATCTACTTGCTTTATCTCTTCATAAAGTCACATTAGCACGGCCGGGAACCACACTAGTGGATCTTGAGGGGTTCCTAAAACCTTCCCCTCGAGATAATCTCAAGCCCTTACCCGAACTCTGGTTTTCTTTGAAAATACCCCTCTCATCGTTAAAAGCGTCCTAATGCATGGCGACTCTTCAAATTTCATAACCCAATTCCCAAAAGGGAATGACAGTTGTTTTGCCCATAATATAATATAACCCGATTTCGCTTTTGAAAAAGGGGGCGTCGACACCTGCTCTTGACGTACGGGTACCAGAAAATGACAAGACTCTCGAGACCATCTCCAACTCTCGCGCATGCCAGATCTATTGGAAGGAATATGACCCTCGATAAACCTGCAAACCCTCTCACGAACAGTAGCCACTGAAGCAGGAGCATGTCTGGCCAACCTAGTGTAACAGATGGAATACTCAGGGACAGTCATAGGGCCCTGGTGCAAGTGCTATAACTCCACACACCATGCATCTCGGAGGCTCTGAGGAACAACCTCCCTTTGAAACATATCTGAAAATTGAGTCTAAGTAAGGGAGGCAGCCTCGTATGGGCTATCTAACTCAAAGGTGCGCCACCAGTCATAGGCGGCTCCCTGAAGCTAGAAAGCTGCAAAGAAAACACCACTTGAAGTAGTAATACATGTGGTGCGGAAAATGTGGTGACAATCCTCTAAAAACCCCAAAGCATCATCTGTAGCTAGTCCGCTGAAAGTAAGAGGGTCATACTCAAAGAACCGCTCCAATCTGCACTGCTCATCCTCCGGCGTAGGTGCCCCATCCTCGGGCTGAACCGGTACTGTAGGATGGGCAGGAATAATATCTAGAATTGGTCCCATGTTCACCCTCTGCTTTGGAATGTGGGATGTGGGAGTCTAGGCTCCTCCCCCGACCTGGGACGTAGTTGCAGGAAGGGGAAGTAACCCTCCCTGCGACAGCGTGGTATACATGCTCATGAACTATGCCAATGCCACCTGAACAGCTGGAGTAGTGGTGGTTGTGGGCGTCTCTGGTGCTTGAGTCCTGAATGGGTCGCACCTCGACAGCTTCTCGCGCAAGTGCTCTGGCTGCACCCCGCGCACGTCCACGACCCCTGCCCGCCCCTGCCTCTAGCGGTTGCAGGAGAGGGTGCGGGTGCCTGATCGTCCCGGGTCGTGCGTGTTCTCACCATCTGTTAGAGAATAGCCATTTGACATCTAGTTAAAGCCCGAAAGATAGAAGAAAGAATCATAGGGACCAAGGTATAATTATGACCTTTTGAGGTCAGGGCATCAACTACACCTGCTAAGCGGATATCAATGTGCCCTTCCCTTTCTGGAAAGACTATACCCCCCAAAAAAGCAACCATGAAGGCAATCCTTCTGTGTACCTTCCATGTCTCTTTGTCTTCCTTCGACTTCAACTTTTTGCATTCCTTTCAAAATTGCATTCCAAGCCGTACAAGTGAAACAGAAATCCTAGATTGTCCCACTTGCTCCTTAAGACCTCGTATGTCCGTAGTTTATGTTCAGAAGTTTCAAGTATTAGCCCTCATTCACATTTTTTGGCACCATGGGCTTTTGACGGTGAAGGTTGCGGCCCCATTCCTGGAAATGGGTGACTTCCTCCAAGGTTGTAGTCAATTCATAGTCAGAGAAATGGAACACATTATTTTTAGGATCCCTGTGCGGAATCAAGGCTTCAATCAAATCTCTCCTGGGTTGGATCGTCATCATGTGCACCAAATGTACCAAGTATTTTGATCTAGTTTCGTTCATATTCCTTCAAGTCTTTCCACCAATCAAAAAGTAGTGGTGGTGTCTGATCAACAATGAGAAAATTCGGTATTCCTTCTGACCTGGGTCTTTTTTCAGACTTGCCTCTTACTCCACTCATAGTGCACCTGTTTATCCGGACACGAGGTTAGGTTTTAACTAGGAATAATCCGGTTTCTTGGTTTCAACTCTATAAAAAAAATCGTAACATCTAAGAGAATCGAAATTTTTTTCTTATTATTTTTTTATTGTCTCAAAATTGGAGTCGGAACTGATGTGGTTTGCCTATGTATCTCCCATCCGGGAGAATCAGACACGCGTAGTTCGGTCAAATTAATTTTGAAAAACAAGAGTCTTCTTTTTTTTCAAAATCCTTCTTTTGCTTGCTTCTAGGTAAAACAAACTACAAATTTTTTTTTCCCGAAATTTCGGCAGAATTTAGGCATTGGTTTTTCTACAAATATGCCATTAATTCTCTATACTATTATTCTCTCCCTTTGATTTCACAATATTTTCACGATTCATAAGCCGATCGACATGCAGGTCCGAAACAAATAAATGCATAGAAAAACAAGTAGGATGCATCAAGATGGTCTTTTTCATTTCAGGTTGCTAGTCATAGACGGAACCAACCCCTGCGTTGAGTCCCCTAAGTCAAGATGCACGTGATGCAAATAAGCATTTCTACTAGGGATCCAGCATGAAGTTGAGTTATTCTATGTTCAAAACCTGGGTGTTTGTTCTAGACATGGCATACCTGGGCGGACGACCCGAGCCGAGGAGCGTTAAGCATCACCAGTAGTAGAACAACACTAGCTAGCTAACGGCTCTCCCGTCTAAACATGTGTGACTATATCCTTCACCAGAAGCTGGTAGGCTAACTTTCTTTATCTCAAGATAGAAATTTTGTGATGCTGGTAGGCAAACACAACATAACTACCTATTAGAAGACTCAGAGGGAAGATACGTTTCGTCACAGTTCATATGTACAATTTACCAAATATCAAAGCGGTAAGCACATTAAGCATGTACTCACTTATTGTAGACACTTATGGATGTTAGAGCCATGTGTTATACTTTACTCTTAGCTTGTGTTGCCCGTGGGATTCCGGGTCTTTGAGGTTTTTACGTTATTTGAGTCGACATGTACGTGCCAGGAGGCACTCTTTACAGTATCTTATGCTATTTATGTTTTATTTATCGTTTCTGCAAAGATTGTAAAATTTCCGAAATGTGTCAGGCTTACCTAGCCGCGAAGATTGGGCGCCGTCATGACATGTTCACAATTGGTGACCTAGGGTCGTGAGAAGTTGGTATTAGAGCTCTAGGTTCATAGGAGTCACGGGAAACATGCCGGTTATTTAGACTATCGCTGATCGGTACGGAGACGTCTGTGCTTATCTATGGGAGGCAATGTAACTGTTTAGGAAAATCTTCACTTCATTTGAATTCTTGTCGTGCTATGTTTTTAACCTCGATTCTAAACTAATTTTTCCTATTCTCTCACAGATGGCGAGGACACGCACGACCTGGGACGATCAGGGAACCGCACCCTCTCCTGCAGCCGCTAGAGGTAGAGGCCGGGGCAGGTGTCGTGGACGTGTGCAAGGTGCAGCCAAGGCACCTGCGCGAGCAGTTGCCGAGGTGCCACCAGCAGACCCATTCAGGGGTCAGGCACCAGAGACGCCCACAGCACCCACCATTCCAATTGTTCAGGAGGCATTAACGTAGTTTATACGTATGTATACCACGCTTTCACAGGCAGGGGGAGGAGCCCAGACTCCCATAACCCGCACCCCAGAGCAGAGGGTGCATACGGGACTGATTCTAGATGTTATTCCTGTCCAGCCTACACTGCCGGTTCAGCCCGAGGATGGGGCACCTGCTTTGGAGGATGAGCAACGTATATTGGAGCGGTTCAAGAAGTATGACACTCCTATTTTTAGCGGACTAGCTACAAACTACGCCTTGGGGTTCTTGGAGGATTGTCACCGCATTTTTTGCACCATGGGTATTACTTCTTCGAGTGGGGTTTCCTTTGTTGCTTTCTAGCTTCGGGGAGCCGCCTATGACTGCTGGCGCACCTTTGAGCTAGACGGTCGGATGAGGCAGCCTCTCTGACTTGGACTCGGCTTTCAAATTTGTTTCAGAGGGAGTTTGTTCCCTAGAGCCTCTGAGATGCATGGCGCGTGATGTTTGAGCACTTGCAGTAGGGCCCTATGACTGTCTCTTAGTATGCCATCCCATATACTAGATTGGCCAGGCATGCACCTACTTTGGTGGCTACTGTTCGTGAGAGGGTTCGCAGGTTTATCGTGGGACTTATTCCTTCCATTATTTCTGGCATGGTGCGAGAGTTGTAGACGGATATACCCTTGCAAAGGATGGTGAGAATAGCCAGGAGGTTAGAGGGTATGCATGCCAGAGAGCGAGAGGAGAGAGAGGCCAAGAGGTCTCTAGAGTCTTGTCACTTTTCTCGTACTCGTACTTCAGTAGCAGGACGTCATTGTAGGGGCTATACGGGTCGCCCAGTTCACTCAGCCCTTCCTTCATCCAGTAGTACTCCAGGTCCTCCCAGGTCTCAGGAGCTTTATTATGCACCCCCGATTCTTGTGTGACTACTGCGTAGGGCACCTCCAAAGGTCAATCTAGCAGGGGTGGGTCTAGTCAGTCACAGCCGCCGCACCCTCCTAAAGCTTGTTATGAGTGCGGGGAGACCCGCCACTTTGTTAGAGAGTGCCTCAGATGTGGTAGAGGTGTGCCTTCTGAGACTCCACCGCCCCAGCATACTCCACAGGGTCAGCAGGCCATTATTCCAGCTCCAGCTGCCACCCCACCTACCTAGCCAGCCAGAGTCGGGGATCAGGGAGATAGAGGTCGCCCTCGAGGTAGGGGCCGAGCCAGATTTTATGCCATTCCTGATCGTGCCGAGGTTGTCGCCTCTCATCTGTTATCACATGTATTAGTTTAGTTAGTCACAGAGAGGCATCAGTTCTATTCGATCCAGGCTCTACTTATTCTTATGTGTCATCTTATTTTACTCCGCATTTGGGTACAGTCCGAGAGACCTTGATCTCTCCTGTTTATGTTTCCACTCCAGTGGGAGATTCTCTTGTTGTGGACTATGTGTCGGTCATGTTTTGTTACTATTCGTGGATTTGAGACTAGAGTAGATCTTTTATTACGTGATATGGTCGATTTTGATATTATCTTGGGCATGGACTGGTTGTCACTCCATTATGCTATTTTTTATTGTCACGCAAAGACCGTGACGCTGTCTATGCCAGGTGTAACTCACATTGAGTGGAGTGATACTTTTGATCATACTGCCAGTAGAGTTATATCCTTTCTTAAAGCTCAGCGTATGGTTGAGAAGGGGTCTGCCGTATATTTGGCCTATGTAAGAGATGTCAGTGCTGATATCCCTTCTGTTGACTCTGTCCCAGTAGTACACGATTTCCCCGATGTGTTCCCAGCTGATCTTCCGTGCATGACGCCCGATCGGGACATTGATTTTGGTATTGATTTGTTGCGGGCACTCAGCCCATATTTATTCCTCCTTACCATATGGCTCCTCTTGAGTTGAAGGATCAGTTAGAGGAATTGCTTGATAAAGGTTTTATTCGACCCAGTGTCTCACCATGGGGTGCTTCTGTCTTGTTTGTGAATAAAAAGGATGGTTGTATGCGCATGTATATCGATTATCGTCAGTTGAATAAAGTTACAGTTAAGAACCAGTATCCTTTGCCTCGTATTAATGATCAATTTGACCAGTTTCAGGGCGTGCACTGTTTTCTAAGATTGATTTGCGCTTAGGTTATCACAAGCTAAAGATTCGGGAGCCGGATATCCCGAAAACTACTTTCAAGACTCGGTATGGTCATTACGAGTTCCTTGTCATGTCGTTTGGGCTAACCAACGCCCCAACAACTTTTATGCATTTGATGCATAATGTATTTAGGCCCTATCTCGCCTCATTTGTCATTGTTTTAATAGGTGATATTCTTGTATACTCCCGGGTCCGGAAAGATCATGAGCAGCACATGAGGACAGTGCTTCAGACCCTAAGAGAAAAGCAATTATATGCAAAGTTTTCAAAATGTGAGTTTTGGTTGTGTTCTATGGCATTTCTTGGCGAAATTATATGCAAAGTTTTCAAAATGTGAGTTTTGGTTGAGTTCCGTGGCATTTCTAGGCCACATGATATCGAGTGAGGCCATTCGGGTAGATCCGAAGAAGGTGGAGGCCGTGCAGAGTTGGCCCAGGCCCTCCCCAGCTATAGAGATCCGCATTTTCCTTGGTCTGACAAGGTATTACCGTCGTTTTGTGGAGGGGTTTTAGTCGATTGTAGCCCTATGACTAGATTAACCCAGAAGGGCGCTCCTTTTCAATGGTCAGACGACTGTGAGGCGAGCATTCAAAATCTCAAGACGGCTTTGACTTCAGCCCCTATCCTATTTTTGCCTACTGGTTTTGGGTCCTATACGGTTTATTGTGATGCCTCATGAGTTGGACATGGAGTAGTATTGATGCAGGGCGGTAGGGTGATTGCCTACACGTCCAGATAGATGAAGGTGCATGAAAGAACTATCCTGTCCATTACCTTGAGTTAGTTGCTATTGTTTATGCCTTAATGATCTGGCGTCATTATTTGTATGGTGTGCCTTGTGATATTTTTATGGATCATCGGAGTTTGCAGCATTTGTTCAAGCAAAAGGATGTGAACTTGCGCCAGAGGAGATGGTCGGAGCTACTGAAGGATTATGATATCACTATTCTCTATCACCCGGGGCAAGGCTAATATGGTAGCCAACCTTTGATCAATCGGGCGGAGAGTTTTGGGAGTTTGGAATATTTACCAGCTTCAGAGAGACCTATGGCGATAGATTTCCAGGCCTTTGCCAGTCAGTTCGTGAGGTTGGACCTTTCGGAGCCCAATCGGGTCCTATTCTGTGTGGTTTCTCGGTCTTCATTGTTTGATCGTATCAGTGAGCGACATTATGATGACCTATTTGCTTGTCCTCAGGGACAGAGTTAAGCATGGCGATGCTAAGGATATGACTATTGGAGATAACGGGGTGTTGAGGATGAAGGGGCAGATCTGTGTGCCCGAGGTTGATGATCTACGGGAGTTGATATTGACTGAGGCCCATAGCTCGCGGTACTCCATCCACCCGGGTGCCGCGAAGTTGTATCAGGATCTGAGGTAGCATTATTGGTGGAGGCGGACGAAGAAAGATATAGTAGAGTTTGTAGCTAGATGTGTCAACTGTCAGTAGGTAAAAGCTGAGCAACAGAGACCGAGAGGGTTACTCCAGCAGATGGAGATTTCGGAGTCGAAATGGGAGAATATCACTATGGATTTTGTGACTGGTCTCCCTCTGATGGCGAGTAAGTTTGATTCTATTTGGGTTGTTGTGGATCGGCTGACCAAGTCCGCTCATTTCATTCCAGTGTGCACTTCTTACTCAGAGGAGAGGTTAGCAGGGATTTATACCAAAGAGATTGTCCGTCTGCATGGCATTCCAGTTTCTATCATCTCAGACAGGGGCTCAATGTTTACATCACGGTTCTGGACAGCCGTTCAACATGAGTTGGGTACCAGAGTGACCATGGGCACAACTTTTCACCCTCAGACGGGCGGACAGTCAGAGCGCACTATTCATATTCTTGGGGATATGCTTTGTGCGTGCGCGATTGGGTTTAGAGGGTCTTGGGATCAGTTCTTGCCATTGGATGAGTTTGCATACAACAACAGTTATCAATCCAGTATTCAGATGGCGCCTTATGAGGCCTTATATGGTAGGAGATGCAGATCCCCGGTTGGTTGGTTCAAGCCGGGCGAGGCCAGATTATTCGGCACTGATTTGGTTCAGGATACGGTGGAGAAGGTTAAGTTGATTCAAGATAGACTCCGTGCGGCCCAGTACAGACAGAAGAGTTATGCGGACCGGAAGGTTTGTGATGTTTCATTTATGGTTGGTGAACGGTTTTTGCTTCAGGTCTCGCCTATGAAAGGCGTCATGAGGTTTGGAAAGAGAGTAAAGTTGAGCCCGAGGTTCATTGGTCCATTTGAGATTTTGAAGCAGGTTAAGGTTGCATATAAGCTTGCTTTACCTCCCAGTTTGGTCAGGGTGTTCACCCCGTATTTCATGTTTCGATACTTCGGAGGTATCATGGTGACCCGTCTCACGTGTTGGAGTTCACTACAGTCTAGTTGGACAATGACTTGTCCTATGTTGAGGAGCCAGTGGCAATATTGGATATACAGGTTCGAAAGCTCAGGACAAAGGATATAGCTTCAGTAAATGTGCAGTGGCGGGGTCAACCGGCCAAGGAGGCGACTTGGGAGACCAAGCAGGATATGCATAGTCGATACCCTCATATTTTTGCTACTTCAAGTATGTTCTCTATGCTCATTCGAGGAGGAACAATATTTAAGTGCAGGAGGACGTGACGACCCGGCCGGTCGTGTTTGGAATGTATGCCCCATTTCCCCATTAACTGCATTCCCTAAGTTCATTTCTGCAATTGTGGTTTGCCAGGATGTCCAGTAATAGAATTCGGAGTGTTTTGGAACACTTAGTCCCTAAATGAAAGCATAAGTGTTGGAAAATGGTCCAAAATCAGAACAGTGTTAAGACGACCTCGGAATGGAAAACTGATGGTCTTGTAGTTAGGTGATTTTGGGGTTGGGAGTGTCTTTGCAATGTATTTAGGATATCCGTAGCTTTTTTAGGCTATATATGCCGAAAGTTAGAATTTTAATATTTCCGGTACGATAGTGAATATTTTGGGATTCTGGAAGTTGTTGTAGCACCGGCATATCATTAGGGACGTGTGTGCAAAATTGGAGGTCAATCGGACGCGGTTTGGTTTGTTTTTGAATCGAAAGCGAGTTTGGTTAAGTTTTGAAGTTTTTAAGTTCAAATCATTGATATATTCGAGTATTCGGCATTGTTTTAGGTTGTTTAAGGATTAATACAAGTTTGAATGAGGGTATGGGATATGTCTGTAGGTTTGGTTGAGGTCCCGCGGGCCTCGTGTGTGTTTCGGATGCTCAACGGAGCAATTGGAGTTGATTATTGCAGCAGAAATTTGCGAAGCTTTCCTTTCCCCTTCATCACGATCGCGTCCCTCACCCAGCGATCGTGAAGCCAAGCCAGTGCCTCTTCCGCATTCGCATCCCTGCCATAGCGTTCCATAGGCCATTTCTTGACCCCTTTTCCTTCCTTCTACGCGATCACGTGAAACGCGTCGCGTTCGCGTAGTGTCCGGTCCAAGCTCTTCACGTTCGCAGCCTACCCTTCTTGATCGTGAAGGCCATTTTCAGCCACTTGAATATTACTCTCCGCGAACGCGTGCCCATCCACGCGATCGCGATGTACAAAAGTCCTGGGCAGGTATTAATATTTCAAAAACGCACCCTTCTTCCATTTTTACAGAAACTTAAGCTAGAGAGCTTGGTTTTGGGAGGTTTTTCAAGGGATTTTCAGAGGCAGCCATTGGGGAATGACTCCTTGCTCCTTTATTATTTTTACCCGCTAATCTAATCTCCAATTCAAACTTTTGTTTCGGATTTTGAATGTAAATTGGGATAAAGTTCTTAGACCTAACTTTGATGATTTGAAGGGGCATTTGACCTTCGATTTGGGAGATTTTTAGATGGTTAGACTCGTGAGAGTACGAGGTTTCTGAAAATATAAAAATTATTCGATTCCGGGATTTTGGCCAAAGGGACATTTTGGTCATTTTACCGATTTTCGCACCATTGCTTTAATTTTAATAGTGTAAATAGATACCTACGATGTTATTTGCAATATGTAATTGGTTTGAATAGATTTGGGCCACTCGGAGTCAGATACTCGTGGCAAGGGCATTGTTTCTTAGCGATTTTGTACCAATTCGATGTAAGTGACTTGTCAAACCTTGTATGGGGGGAGCTCTCCCCTTAAGATATCTTTCTCACTGTTAAAATCCTGGTGCATGAGGAGACAGCAGTGTACTTGTGATAGTTGTTGGAAATTTGCCTCACTTAGCTAATTTGGACTGTGTTTTCTTCCATATTTAATTGTTAAAAATGAAACCTCACTTGTTTTGATTTAGGGAAAGCATGTTAGAAACATATTTGCTCTATTTGACTAAATTGAAATATCTGTTTTTCCTTGGAAAGCAGGCTAGGGACTTATTTGCTCCATTTGACTAAATTTCCATATTTGTCTTTCTTGCGAAGCATATTAGATTCTCGAGTTTACTTGTTGTTCGCATTCGGCTTCCTTTCCGTTAACTATTGAATTGTTGTGGTGTTTATTACTTTTGGGACTGCGGGTTCAATTCCCAGCGATCCTCTGTTACTAGTATGTTGGACTACGGTTTCAATTCCCCGAAGATCCTCTGATATTGATGTGACGGACTGCGTGTTTAATTCCCGGAGATCCTTTGCTATTGGTATAAAGGATTGCAGGTATATTTCCCGAGATCCTCTGCTATTGGTATAAAGGAATGCGGGTTCAATTCACGTAGATCCTCTGTTATTGGTATGAAGGACTGAAGGTTCAATTTTTGGAGATCCTCTATTAGAGATGTGATTGACTACGGGTTCGATTCCCGGGAGATCCTTCGATATTGGTATAATGGACTGCGGGTTCGATTCGCGGAGCTTCAAGTAGAGATCTTGAATTTTGAGTGATTTGCCTTGTGTTCGTAGTCTGTACTTGTAGCCGTTCTTGTTAGATATTCAGGATTTACTTCAGTATCTACTGTTTATTTATTTTTACATTATTTCTTATGTTCTTCTCAGTAGGGCCTCGACCTTCCTCGTCACTACTCTATCTATATTAGGCTTGGCACTTACTGAGTACCGTTGTGGTGTACACATGCTACTCTTCTGTACACTTTTGTTGTGCAGATCCAGGTACTTCTGATCTGACGCGCTATCAGTGATTTAGGAGCTATACTCAGAGATTTGAGGTATGCATCTACCGCATCTGCATAGATGAAGAGTCTCCTTCTATTCTCCCTTTAGCTAGTGGTTTCATTCATGGAGTCACTTGTTGTAGACACTATGGATGTTAGAGCCATGTGTCATACTTTACTCTTAGCCTGTGTTGCCCATGGATTTCCAGGTCTTGGAGATTTTTACGTTGTTTGAGTCAATATGTACGTTCCAGGTGTCACTCTTTCCCGTATATTATGCTATTTATGTTTTATTTATAGTTTCCGCAAAGATTGTCGAATTTCCGCAATGTGTCAAGCTTACCTAGTCGCGAAGACTTGGTGTCGTCATGACAGGTTCACGATTGGTGAACTAGGGTCGTGACATGCCCCTCCATCTGATCCCTAGACTGCTATATTTCCCTAACCTCTTTAATCCGTATTAAACCCTTTAATTGTAACCAATTCAAATCTAACAATTGACTGATTGATTCCTAATTAACCACAAGTTACAACAACCATAACCAATCTAACTCACCAAATTGATTTACTTAAACATCCATCAATTCCTAATTAAACACAAAACTAAATCTATAGTAGCTGTAACGAATACAATTGATCAGATTCAATCGAACAATTCAAACTAGAACTCAAATCAGATTTAAAAGCACAAGAATACTGACTCAGGACAATGATCGAACAGGAAAGTTAGGGTCAAACTCAACCATATGATACGAGTAAACTAACATAGAACCTAGACAAAACATATGAATTCTGTGAATGTACTGACAAAAGAAACACACTGAATTTATATGCAAGAAAGATGCACAATAGGGAGAAAAGACCCAAGCATACCCCAATACAAAACCATTTGACCAAGTCACACCTTTGTACAAGGCCATTACAGATACTGATATTTAAAATAAAACTAAAGTTAAAACACAATTAAACGATTCAAACAGCCTAATAGATATACTAACATAATCACATGACGAAAACCGGACCCAAAAAAAGGTTCGTGGGAGGAGGCAGAAGTAATTCACAGAAAAATGATGAAAAATAACGAAATTAATCACACAATCAACACAAAAGAACGAATAAAGAATCAGAAAGACCTCTGAATCTTAGACCAAACGGATCCGTCCTATTTTGAATTTTGAGGCCAAAACGGACCTTAATCGATTGTTCTCGACTGAGAATACTCGACTACAGTCGGTTGAACCTCAATTTTCTAATCTGCAGACAGCATGGAAAGTGGTTCTTTTTAGGGTTCGCCTCTGATTTGAAATTTGAGAGGCTCCGACAGGATTCGAGTACAACTGGTGTGGGATTTGAGATGAGGACGGTCTAGTGGTTGGCTGGTATGATTTTTGGAGGGATTGGGTGAACTAGGGTTTCTGGATTGAGTCTTCGATTGAAGATTCGAGAAGCTGGAGGATGATTGGAGGTTAGTGGGTAAGGAATTCGGGTTGAGGGTGGTATGGTGTTCATTGGTGTTAATATGGTGGCGAAAGGAGCCGGCGCCACCGGGTTTTCAGGCGAGAAGAGGGGTGGCGGCTACCTACGGTTCTTGGGTGCTTGGTCTCTTGAGAGAGACGAAGGGAGAGGGATGGGGGGTGGTGTGAATTGAACGGGTTTGGAGGGTTTGGGGGTGTTTGGTATATTAAAATGCAGCAATTAATTTGAGTTGTTGGATCAAATGATCTCAACGGCTCGGATTAATTGATAAATGGTGGGACGAGGTCGTTTGGTAAAGAAACAGGGTCGTTTTGGTTTAATGAGGGGGCGGGTCCGGTGGGTAAAGGGTCAGGGGTCGGGTTTGGAGGATGGACCAGGGTTTTCGGCTTTGGGCCTATCTTTCATTAATTCAAACCAGCCCAGTTCGATTTCTTTTGCCCTTTCACTTTCTTCTTCATTTTCTTTCACCTTTTATTAATTCCTAATTTAATCAAAATCCTAAAATTAAATTATAAAACCACAACTTACTAAGAAGACATTATTTGACTCCAATATAATAATTAACACCCAATATCAAACACTAATTAAACAAAATCACACCATTAAACAATAAAACAACAAAATTAATGAAAAATAATATTTTTGTGATTTTTATTCTTTTAAAAATCAAATGCGATTTAATTAATTCCTAATAGTAGAATAAAATTGTAAATTCACATGCAACACATGTTTTTTTATTTTTATTAATAAAAATAGACATTCAAAAAACAAAAATTACTATTAACTATCCGAAATGCCATGCAAATTTTCAAAATAAAGACAATTTATTTTATTTTTTGATTTTTTTTAGAGTAATTATCAAGGGACAAAAATTACGTGCTCACAACAATGCGAGTCTATCAAATTTCTTTTGCAAGTTTGGTTAATTGGGAGGTTCCTTCCATACCATCATATTTAACTCTTAGTTTGTAATTATGTACAGCCAATGGACTTCTGCATAGGGTCGTAATAGCATAAAGAGAATCTTAACTAACATAGCTGGTGACCATATGTGATATAGCCGTTCAAAGTCTCTTCGCCTTGTCCATTCTATAAATTGCTTTTTTAAGTTTGCTATGTGTTATTTCGAGCTCAACTTTTTCTCATGCTCATATCTCAAGCATGTACTTGAGGTTTCTTAGAATAGTTCTATGGACTTTGTCTTTTTGCTGACTCATGAGTATAACAATGATTGCTTTTAACAAATCGTGGAAACATTCAGTGACTTTTTGGTGTATATAGAGCATTTTTTCTTTGCTGTAGTTGGAAAAATGTAAATGTTTGTGGAGTGGACAAAGAAAAATTATTATTTTTAAGCTTTCTTAAGTTGGAGTAGCAAATGGAGCAACTCTGCCATTTGATGTGTGAAAAAAGATGTCACGACCCGGCCAGTCATCTCATGAGTTATTGTTTTATTTATTCTATTTTTTGTTTCTTTATATTTTCATTATCCGTGTCTTATGTGATCGAATTAGTTTGAAATTGTTTTGGTAGGAAATGAGACACTTAGTTTCTTTACGAAAGGCTTAGTATGGAAAAGTCAACCGGATGTTGATTTATGTGTTACATGGCTCGGATGTGAATTTTGATGGTTTGGTTAGCTTTGGGGGATGGTTTGTGATTTAGGAGTATGATCGGAATTGGTTTTGGAGGTTCGGCGTAGAAATTAGCTTGTGCTGGCGAAGTTAGTATTTTGGCGATTTCCGGTTGATTGCTGGGATTTTGATCCGAGAGTCAGAATGAAATTCCGAGAATTTTAGTAGCTTCGTTAGGTGATTTGGCATGTGTGTGCAAAATTTCTGGTCATTCAGAGGTGATTTAATCGGGTTTTTGATCAAAGGCGTGTTTCGGAAGTTCTTGAAAAACTTAGGCTTAAATTCGATATGAATTGATAGTTGTGTTGTTTGAGGTGATTAATGATTGGAACAACTTTGAATTATATTTTCGGATACGTTGGTGCTTTTGGTTGAGGTCCCGGGGGCCTCCGGGGTGATTTCAGATTGCTAACGGAAAGTTTTGAACTTGGGAGAATTGCAAAAAATGCAGCAGCAGGTGTAGAAGGATTTTGGCCTTCGCGATCGCGTGAAGTCTCTCGCGATCGCACAAAAGGAGTTTGGGTGGACCTGAGTTTGTGCCTCTCGTTCGCTTCTGATGTCTCGCATTCGCGGGGGGGAGGGGGGTGAGTTCTATGTGCTTCGCGTTCGCAGGGTGTTGTTCGCGTTCGCATATGAGAATCTTATTTCCAGTATATTTTATTCTTCGCATTCGCAGCCAAGGGCTCGTGTTCGCGTAGTTGTGGCAGTGGAATCATCGCGTTGGTGGGAGTTGTGCCACGTTCACGTAAGGTTATTTTTGGTCAAGGAAAAATTGTGCATTGCAAAAGCGGGGGTTTGACCTTGTTCGCGTAGAAGTGATTCCAGAAGCTGGGCAGAAGGTTTTTAAACATTTCATTCGCGAGCTTATGTCATTTTTCCACCATTGTTGACTATTTTGAGAGCTCTTTGAGGGAAATTGAAGATGGATTGAAGGAGAATTGATTGGAGGCAAGTTCTATGAACCAAAAACGTTATTTCTTTGTGAAAGTATCCTAGAAATTCATTGAAATTTAGCTAAAAAGGGAAGAACTGGTGCTTGGGATTTTAAGAGTTTAAATTGGGAATTGAGGAGCCATTTGAGGTCGGATTGGAGAACTTTTGATATGTATGGACTCGTGGAAGGATAAGAAACTCGTTGATGTGAAAATTTCTGAGTTTAGAGATGTGGGCTCGGACTCGGGTTTTGCTAATTTCGGGATTTTTTATGTGTTTCGATTATTTTTGCTTGGGTTTTGTTTCATTGGCCTATTGTAATGTATTCGTTTGGTTTTGGTCAGATTCGACGCGCGAGGAGGCCGATTTGAGAGGCAAGGGCATAGCAAGCTAGATCTTTGGCCATTTTGAGATGACTAATGATTGTAATTGATACCCTAATGGTTTGAGACCCTGAATTTGCACAACAAAGTGCTATACTGAGATGAGACACGCGCTTGATCATGACCATAGGATCGTTTACTATTGGGTATTGTGACTTGGTCCATCCTGATTTATGATTTTACCATATTTTTGGTTGAGACTGATTTATTATCATTATGACTTGGACTAGTTGCCATATTTGGGGCCTTGTGCCGACCTGTAGAACTTTAGGGCCATTTTGACTGTTTTTCTCACTATATTTGTTAAAAATAATATTCTCAGTCATTTTCTATCTTTTCTAAATGATTCTAACCAGCTTTATCATTCTAATTCTAAATGAAAGTAGTATGTGGGCTAAGATCCCTACCTTCTATTATTATTGAGCCCGGGAGGCTGTGAGTATAATGACTGAGAGAGGTCGAGATCCCAACAATGTGGATGTTAAGTATATTATGGATCAGACTGCACGCAGCAGTAATACTTGTATTGTTCGGGCTGCACCCCGCAACGATATAATACTTGGGTTGTCGGAGCCGGAGTATGCACCCCCACTGAGTGCAATCGACTATTTATTTGGATCGGGTTGTGCGCCACAGCAATGTACGGATCGGGCTGCACGCCGTAGCGGCTATTTCAATTTCGGTTATTGTGAGAGATATATGGACAGAGTGCTAAAGCTAAGTGTTAATTAATAGGTAGTGTGCTCGAGAGTGGATTTACATTTATTAATTACTTGATAAGCAACCTGTTTTACCTGGTTTTAAGGAGATTTCACTTGATTTCATCACTATTTTACTGCTTTAAGATATTTCCTTCTTTGATATGGAACTGCTTAGTGTTTTAACATATTTTCATACTGTCACACATTATTTATGGTTATTATTTACTGGGTCGGAGTTCTCACATTACTCCTTGCACCTTGCGTGCAGATTCGGGTGTTCCCGGGGTATTGTGGGAGTTTTCTTGCTGATCATCATCCACTGGAGTCATCGAGGTAGTTACATGGCATCAGCAGACCCGATTTCTCCCTCTATCTTTACTTTTCAGTATTCTAGACTATCTCTGTATTAGTCTGTTTAAATCTTGTATTAGTGTCTCTTGACTTGTGACACCAGATTGGTGGGCTATTGTAGAGATATTATTATGGTTTTCGCATATTTTATCTACTGTTTCAGACTTCTGTTTATGTTAAATTGGTATTTAAACTCAATTAATTGGTAATGAACTCTATAGCAAGGGGCTATAAATGTTAATTGTTCGGGTTTGCCTAGCAATGTGTTGGGCGCCATCGCGATCGGGGTTGAGGTTGTGACAAAAGGAGAAAATAGTAAACCACCTACTACTTCACTGTTAGATGGCTAAGAGATCTAGAACATGGTGGCATCCTTTGGAATGACACTACTACTAGAGTGGTTTTCTCTACTGCCTCGCCAGTTTTCTTGCATCTTTTCCAGCTTTGAAAATCGACTAAGTGTTGTGCCAAGCCTACTTAATAGAGAAATGCTATTATCCAATTACCTTCTCCTCTTTGATTATACATTTGGAAGTACTAATATCTGGAGCGTGCCTCAATTCTTACGAAATTTTAAACACCTTTATAGGTCATGGGATACAGTTCTAGAAAACTTATTTGATTTTAAATCCTATGGTAGGAAAGTGTAGCACCCCGTAAAATTTCGAAGTACTTATTCGCTATTAAGAAAGTTGACGGGTGCTAATTGTACTACTTTATTTGCAAACGAGGACTATTAATATGATGAATACCAATTAAATATTATAATAGGTGTACAAGGCATATAATAAGCGATGTGGGGTCTAAGGATAGCCCTACGTCCAAGTCAAATATGAAATTTCATGGTAGGCTAAAGTTCCAAGTAAGTATGCACAAGACCTAATATTGGACGAGCATATCTACAAATGTTAAAAGCGTTATATGATGGAACACCAATCTAATTAAAGGTCTTTGAGTCTTATTTCTAAAACTTCAAACCTTTTGTCATTTGGATTTTCCTATAAGAAGTTATGACAAAATTACCGAAGGCTGGCAGAGGACTGCGCGGAAGCGAAGCATCTGAGGCAGCATCAAAAAAGAGGAGCTGGTAGCGAAGTGCTGTCATAGAATCTGGGTCAGCATCCGAGCTCCTGAGATGAGTGAAGTGGGGTTGCGAAGCATCCGCATAGCATCCGATATTTGGGCCTTTAAAACACAATTTCGGGGTTCATTTTCCCCATTCTATTTGGACGACCTTTGGGGTTCTTCTTCTCCCACTCAAGAGCACCAAGTCCTACCCTCTTCAAGGTATGCAATCTCCATTATCTTGATATGAAATTCCATCATTCCTATGCTAGTATTGAGAAAATCTTCTTATAAAATACATAGATATTCAAGAAATTTCTTCAAGAACTCAAAGGAGGGTTTTGCAAGACTTCTTCCAAAAGGTAAATCATACACCTTAGACTTACATATATGTATATATTATGGGAATATGAGTATGAGTTATGTGTTGGAACTCTTGGTATGGATATTGGAATCCATAAGTTTCCCATTTAATTACATAACTATTGTAGAGATTTAAAGGTGATTATTTAATGGAACTTTGTTGGTTGGGTGTGGATGGATGGTTACATATGTGGTGTTGGAACTTATAAAATAATTTATCATGATGGTAGGATAAATTATTGACGAATGGTGATATTTGGATGCGATAATCATATGGTGAAGAGATGTAGAGGTTGATGCCGACAAGGTGTTTGATAATATGCCTAAATGGCTTAAATTATGGAATTTGTTACTAATATTGGTTCCATTGGATGTTGCTATTGTAGATTGAAGGTTCTTAGTGTTTTGAATCATTGTATATATCGGCTTGTTGGTGATGTAGAGATTGTTAACCAACATCGGAATGATGGAAGAGGATTGGAATTTTGTGAACATTAATAAAGCGAAAGCGGGGTTAAGTTGATTAAAACTTTCTCTTCTTAAGGGACTCTTTAAAAGCATGTTTCAAGTTAATACTTAAGTTGTTTGCAAATATACTTTCGTACTTGTGGGGACAAACAAGTAAGGATGTCTCCATGAACTAAATTATTATGTTTCATATGTAGTGTCACACCTTTTTGTAAAATTTTATTTAAATCTTGTTGTCTAAATGACACTCAAGCTTTTCTTTTTAAAATTGAGGTACAGAACAACCCTTGTGGTATCTTTAAGATCAAGGTTTAATTGCTAAAGGCTGTAGCATGTAAAAGGTTGTTTATTTAATTTTTGTTCAAATGATTTAGATTTCATATAGATACTATGATTTGATAAAATAGATCATATGAAGTTACTATGCTATGAATCTATTTTTGAAGTATCAAATGTTTTGGTAGTTACTTGTATTCACCGAGATTGACTTCGGATATGTGGTGTTCGTTTTCATGAAACTACATGTGCCTGTGTAGGCGTAGATGGCTACTTCGTGGTATCGACTACGGCAGAGTTCTCTTGGTCGAGAGAGTACTATTTTGTGATATTATTAGCATGGCAGAGTCGATTCGTACGACACTACGATGAGATAACCTGAGCAAGTAGGGTATATGATACTTGCTGCAAGGTACATAACCTAGTTGACCTTTTTTTGTCGGTGATGGTATGGCACTCCAAGTAAAAGTTAAATGATGATCTTCTTATGTTTAGGCCTAAGGAACCGAAAGCAATTTTGCTGACTTAAAGTATATGAAATGATTTTGTATGGTTTATCCAAAATATGGCATTGATGTAAATGATATAAAAGTTTATATTGTGAGTTATATTCACTTGGTTGTTATTTTAAATAACAAGTTTCTTGAATTGATAAAATTTCTTATCGTTTACTATCAATAATGGTGCATTTTTTTTTATAAAGTTTGTCATAAGAACTTAAGTAGAGAGAGTCAATGACACTTATTCAGTACCGCTATGGTGTACTCATTAGGGGGCCCCTCCAGGGCCATGCTTACTTTACATATTTCAGGATGATGTACGATTTGTGGCATGCAGTCAAGCCAAGATGACTCTCTTGCCGAGGTATTATGAAGCACCACTTTTGTTTCGTGGTAGCTATCATGTTCTTCCTTATTTTATTTTATTGGATTACTCCCGCCGTTGCTTCTATTCTTTGCTATAGTGGCTCCATAGATGGTGGTAGAAGATTGTAGTAACGTGGTTGTAAATGACATTCATGAAAGTATATTTATTTTGCTTACTCTCATTGTTATTACTATGAAAAGGGAGTCATGTGCGATTTAAAATTGAAAAATATTTTATTCATTTAACTTGAAATTGTATATGGTTTTAGAGGAGCATCCGTAGACAAACTGGTTTTTATGCATATGAATTGGGAGCATCATATGGGTTGGTTCACTCGGGTTGGGTAGTGTGTCGGGTAGCAGTCACATAGATTTGGGTCGTGACAAACTTGGTATTAGAGCAATAGGTTCTAAGTCAAGTCCTACGAAGTCTATGGAGCCGTGTCAAGAATAGTCCCTCTTATCGGTGTGTTGCCGGCCACACTTATAATGGGGAGGATACAATGATATCTAGGAAGTTTTACTTTCTTCATACTCTATATTGTGCGTACGTGCCTGAAATGAGAGTACGAATTCTCAATTATACTAAATACATGCTGAGGAAGGTATAGAAGTAACGTGAATAATGCTCAGGGTTCAAGTTATAATAAAAGTTGTTTTGGCTAATAGCTAGAAAGTGTCGGATTTGTTCGAATTAGAAAGACAAGTTGGAATAGTTTGGGACTGATACAATCAATACGTATGACTTGATGAATTAGAATTACCAGTCGAATGCTGAAAAATCATTAAAGAAAATAAGGTGATGATGTCATCTAGTGTTGGCGGGATGATGTCCTGATTTATAAAGAGTTTTACTAATTGATGTGAATAAGGGCACCTTTGTAAGACCCTTGATTTTTATTCATGGTTGTTGGTCAGATTTTTGGAATGATTCTTCACTATGGTAATCACCATTAACGAGTTAAGCAAAGTTATGCAAATAAAGATGTTGCATTTTAAACTATCATGATAAGATACAGAGAAGTGATATGGATCTAACTGATAAGTCAATGTGAATCAGTCAAGTTTGTGGTACATATAGTATGACTCCTAAGGAATATGGCATAGTTAAGACACTATCAACAATGCTGAAAGACGCCTTCCCGAAGGAAAAAGAATCAGACTTTCTTGTTTATCCGGAAAAAAGGAATAATATTAGATGAGGGAGATTACCCTTAATTATATTAGAGATCGAGTTTCCTATGATCATTATGGGTTATCGTCATGATTGTATCATATGTAATAGAAGTGACCCAAGAAAGTAAATAAAGTGCCACGTGTAAGTAAGAGTTGAGGAAAGAGGAAGCATGTCATATGTAAAAGATGGTCATGACAACCCTTGAAGTCGTACCCTCCCAGTATGCGTGAGTCTTCCGCCGATTGACGAGTTCCTCCAGATGATGAATGTGATAAGAGTAAGAGTCAACCTCTAATTATGCATGCCAAGGCATGTGAGGATGAAGTACGCTGACTTAAATGAGTAAGCGTGAAAATATTAAGGCATGAGATACACAAAAGGGATAATCTTGGAGGTTATAAGAATCAATATAGATTGTCAGAGAAGAAAAAAAATAATATGGAATAATAATCTTGATTTTTTCTAATCGAGGTATGTTTTACTTTATTCTGTTGAAATTCTGAAAAATTGAGAATTTTCAAGAATGATCTCAAGGAAACTCCATATTTGCCCAAAACTGAAAGAGCAGTTAACTTGTGAGTGAACGCATCCCTATGCTTTAAGGAGAATAAATATTGAAATGGCTCATGCGCTAAGTTAAAGTTGTTTAAAAGTTATACATATAATGTATACAACGTAAGGCTAAAAATAAATATTGAAAATAGTTAGTGTAAGGATTTGGAGACTGAGAAGTTACAAGAATCCTAAGTCTACATGATACTAAGCCATAAATCCGTAACTTTATATGTATGGACAAGGTCAATTATACATGAATAATGGAAAAATGTGTGAGTATATATTTATCATATGAAATGTGTTGATATAAATATGTGGTATGAGATATGGCCAAGGAGTTTTCTTATGATGTGGACATGAGGTATTTATCATGAGAATCAGCCTACTCGATGGGATACGTCAAAATAATATTTTATGAAAGAAATTAGTAGCAAGAAATATAATTTTAGAGAATATTCTGTGGAATATATATATATATATATATATATATATATATATATATATATATATATATATATATATATATATATATATATATATATATATATATATATATATATATATATATATATATATATATATATATATATATATATATATATATGCGGCTTGAGAACATGATGTTGCGCCTAAAGATAGAATGTGTAATTCTCGCGTTTAGCATTGCGAAGATGGTATATGTTGTGAAAAAAATATATATAATGATTTGTGGATTTCTCCTAAGGGAGTCACACTTGTTCAACATATTTAAGCATGAGATGGGAGATGTAAGGCAGTCATACTTGCTAAAATTGTATTGAAGCACAGATTGAAGGTTGAAATGTTAGAACAGATTTTTTCAATAGAGTGAAATGATAAGTATAATGATGTTGTAAGGGTGGAAAATAATAGCCCTTAGCAATATATGTTGCAGCTAGTAGCGACGTGATACTTGGGGTACAAAAAAAGGAACAAAGAAATGTTCTATATGTAAGATAGAAGTTTAATATTGACTTTGTCTTGCAAGTAAGAGTTTGAATCGGGTTTACTCCCAAGTGGGGGAGCATCGGAACAAAAGTTTTCACCTTAAAGATAATGATTTGAGAAATAAGTTATTTTATTTACTAGAGACAAGATGAAGAGAAAACATTTGGTCGAAATGAGTACAATTACAATAAAGTTTTTGTTGGAATTCAAAAATCATTACAAGTAATAGTTATGATGTTCCGCATCAGGGATATTAAAAATTATGTCTGATAGTCAAAGAATTAATGGGCAACTCAAATATATTCCTACAACTTTGGGGGCATATGAAATTTGAATTAAATTCAAGTATTGGCGGAGAACAAGGAAGTACTTTAAGCTGTATGTGGGATAAAATGGAATAAGAGGGTATTTTGATGTGTGCACACATTAGCAAGAGATGAAATAGAAAACGGTACTGTAATGCACATTTGTGAATGGGTAAAGACTCTTCAATAAAAAAAAATGAAGTGTGCCAAGGGCATGATTTCAAAGAAGAGCACTAATAATAAAAGGGTGCAAGTACCATCGTGATAGCAGCGACTCTTGACTGTTGAAAACTTACGCGCCACAGTAGCATGTCTATGGTGAGCATGGAAATAAATGGAATCCCAAATTTTGGGTATAAAAATATCACAAGATACTTAGTGGGTTCAAGGAATTGTTAAAAGTTAAGAAATAAAAATTGAAACACGGATGTCCGCGATTAGGTGGAAAACTACTGTAATGAAATCGAATGAAGTGAGTTGAATTGCTTTCAGAAAAACTTGTTGGTAATAAAAGTTATCAAGTTATGAATCTAGCATGAGCTTTAAAGGTATGAGCGAAAGTATAGGTATTAAACTTTCATATGATGGATAAATATGAGAGAAATATTTTATTAATCTTTGGAAGGAATAAAAGGATATTCCAAAATAATTTTGATGATTAGAGAATATGAAAAGTCTAAGTAGGAAAAACATTTCCTAGGAACATGACTCAAAAAGAGCAACAAACTAATTCGAAAGTATTGGTTACAAGAAAATTTCGAGAATATGAGTCGGCATGGATAAGTTTATAGGTACCAAGTGGATAATACAATTTTCCTCTCACAAAGAATGAGCCACAGCTTTGAGGAAGTTGAGAACTTATGCAGCATGAAAATATGTCATTCTACGTTATTCAAATTTTTTTTTGTTAGGACGTCCAATTACAAAGGGATTTTTTGTTTATTGGAAGATACTTTAAGGTACAGCTTGACGTATGCATGACAAAAGAACATGCAAGCAGGTATAATAATGATATAGGAGTTATGTGTAGCAACTATTATTGATATTGAATGGTATTCATAGATGTGACTAGTTAAAAGTTTTAAAGATCTACATTTGACGCACTTATGGAATATGTACGACCGAGTGGGGTCAAATACATTTTATTATGTATTGTTGGTTGTTGAGCGATATTGTTATTGGTTCCCATGTGGGGGCTTGTTTTGGACAGGTTAATATTTTTTGATAGTCCTAGTTATAGGGGAAACTCTACCGAAATTTTTGAGAATTTGTAAAGATAGCCAAAATTTGAGAGCTATGAGTAAGTTGAGACTTTAGAAAGAAAGTAGAAGACCCATTTAGTCATAAGTGCATATGTATAATGGTTGGTAACAATGTTATTAGAATCAACTTGTAAAATATTCGAGGACGAATGTTCTTAAGTGGGGAAGAACGTAGCACCCCAAAAAATTTCGAAGTACTTAAGCGCTATTAAGAAAGTTGACGGGTGCTAGTTGTACTATTTTATATGCAAACAAGGACTATTAATATGATGGATATCAATTGGATATGATATAGGTGTACGGGGTATATTATAAGCGATATGGGGTCCAAGAATAGTCCTACGTCCAAGTCAAATTGGAAATTTCATGGTAGGCTAAAGTTCCAAGTAAGTATGCACAAGACCTAACTTTGGACGAGCATATCTACAAATTTGAATAGAGTTATGTGATGGACAATCTATAGTTTCTAAAACTTCAAACAATTTGTCATTTGGACTTCCCTATAAGAAGTTATGACCAAATTACCGAAGGCTGGCGAAGGACTGTGCATCCGAGAAAGCATCCAAATAGAGGAGCTAGCAGCGAAGTGCTGCCATAGAATATGGGTCAGCATCTGAGCTCCTGAGAGAAGTGAAGAGGGGTTGCGATGCATCCGCATAGCATCCGATATTTGGGCCTTTAAAACACAATTTTGGAGTTCATTTTCCCCATTCTATTTGGAATCCTTTGGGGTTCTTCTTTATCCACTCAACAGCACCAAGTCCTACCCTCTTCAAGGTAAGCAATCTCCATTATCTTGATGTGAAATTTCATCATTCATACGCTAGTATTGATAAAATCTTCTCATAAAATACATATATTTTCAAGAAAGTTCTTCAATAACTCAAAGGAGAGTTTTGCAAGATTTCTTCCAAAAGGTATGTCCAACACCTTAGACTTACATATATGGTTATATTATGGGAATATGAGTATGAATTAAATGTTGGAACTCTTGGTATGGATATTGGAATCCATAGCTTCCCCATTTAATTACATAACTATTGTATAGATTGAAAGGTGATTATTTTATGGAACTTTATTGGTTGGGTATGGATGGATGGCTACATATGTGATGTTGGAAGTTATAAATTAATTAATTATGATGGTAGGATAAATTGTTGATGAATGGAGATAGTTGGATGAGCTAGTCATATGGTGAAGTGATGTAGAGGTGTATGCCTACAAGGTGTTTGATAATATGCCTAAATGGCATATGTTATGTAATATTTGTTACTAATATTGGTTCCATTGGATGTTGCTATTGTAGATTGAAGGTTCTTAGTGTTGTGAATCATTGTATATATCGGCTTGTTGGTAATATTGAGATTGTTAACCAACATCGGAATGATGGAAGAGGATTGGAATTTTGTGAATGTTAATAAAGCGAAAGCAAGGAAAGTTGATTAAAACTTACTCTTCTCAAGGGACTTTCTCTAAAAGCATGTTTCAAGTTAATACTTAAGTTTTTTGCAAATATGCTTTCGTACTTGTGGGGATAAACAAGTATGGATGTCTCCATGAACTAAATTATTATGTTGCATATGTAGTGTCATGCCATTTTATAAAATTTAATTTATATCTTGTTGGATAACTGACACTCACGGTAACTTTTATAAGCTTTTATCAAAACTTATATACTGACAAGGGTATACATGTTTGAGTATAAAGAAGCGTTTTCATGGAAAGTAATTCTTTTAAAAATTGATGTACAGAACTACCTTTGTGGTATCTTTTAAAGATCGATGTTAAATTGCTAAAGGCTGTAGCATGTAAAAGGTTGTTTATTTAATTTTTGTTCAAAAGATTAAGATTTTATATAAACGCTATGAATGATAAATATAGATCATTTGAAGTTACTACGCTATGAATCTATTTTTGAAGTATCAAATATTTTGGGAGTTACTTGTATTCACCGAGATTGACTTCGGATATATGGTGTTTGTTGTCATAAATCTACACGTGCCGGTAGGCTTAGATGCCACTTTGTGGTATAGACTACGGCAGAGTGCTCTCCCTCGAGAGTGTACTATTTTGTACTATTATAAGAATGGCTAAGCCGATTCGTACGGCACTACGATGAGACGACCTGAGCAAGTAGGGTATATGATACTTGCCGCTAGGTACATAACCTAGTTGACCTTTTTTTATCGGTGATGGTATGGTACTCCTAGTGAAAGTTAAATGATGATCTTCTTATTTTTAGGCTTAAGGAGCCGAAAGCAATTTCGATGACTTAAAGTATATGAAATGATTTTGTACGGTTTATCAAAAATCTTGGATTGATGTAAATGATTTAAAAGTTTATATTGTGAGTTATATTGACTTGGTTGTTATTTAATATAACAAGGGTCTGGAATTGATTAATTTTCTTATCGTTTTCTATCAAATATTGGTGCATCATTTTTATAAAGTTTGTCCCAAGAACTTAAGTAGAGAGAGTCTATAGCACTTATTGAGTACCGCTGTGGTGTACTTAGCCCTTAGGGGCCCCCCTCTAGGGCCCTGCTTACTTTACATGTTTCAGGATGATGTATGATTTGTGGCATGCGGTCACGCCAGGATTACTTTAGTTTCGTGGTAGCTATCATGTTATTTCTTATTTTATTTTATTGGAATTACTCCAACCATTAGTTCTATTCTTTGTTATTGAGACTCCATAGATGGTGGTAAAAGGTTGTAGTAACGGGGTTGTATATGACATTCGTGAAAGTATATTTATTTTACTTACTCTCGTTTTTATTATTATGAAAAGGGCGTCATGTGTGATTTTAAATTGAAAAATATTTTATTCATTTAACTTGAAAATGTATATGGTTTTTGAAGTGCTTTCACAGACAAATTGGTTTTTATGTATATGAATTGGGTGCATCATATGGGTTGGTTCACTCAGATTGGGTTG
Source organism: Nicotiana benthamiana (assembly GCA_034376525.1). Lineage (NCBI taxonomy): Eukaryota > Viridiplantae > Streptophyta > Magnoliopsida > Solanales > Solanaceae > Nicotiana > Nicotiana benthamiana. The sequence goes on along the minus strand of CM067337.1, from coordinate 20,160,639 downwards.
TGTGCCGGGTACCAGTCACATAGATTTGAATCGTGACAGAAAGTTGACGTTCAATGGTGATGGAGCATGAAAGCAACTCTATAGGTGGCTTTGGTGCACTATCTGAAAAAAAGCTTCTAATGTTTGTCAGAGAAAGAATTAAAGGAAACAGAAGTTAAAAACTTATACTCCCTTGGATATATATGTTAACTTTGTAACTCTGTTGGTTTGCTGAATTCCTTGAATAAGTAGTGAAATATTAATGGTGTTTAATAAGTACAGTTCACAAGAGCAAATTAGTGGTGTTCAACAATTATACTTTTGAACTTCCCTTCTTATACAATATGATGATATGAACATTCATGTCTGCGTTCAAACTTGTGCTCTATCACCTCAAATTTCTCCATATTAATTGTTCATGATTCTGCTATTCTCTCAGTTTTTTATCAAAGTGTTCCTAAAATATTCAATATGCGCAGGATGTTGCGCCACTGCTCAGCACGACCATATAATTCTAGTACTAATATAGAAATAAGAGTTGAAAGGATGAACTCTGTTATAATTTGTTAAACAAATGGTTTTCTGAGTTGTACTATAGAGTTTGGGACCTATTTAATTTGCTTTTGCCATTGTGGGCTTATTTAATTGGTTTCTAAAATGCGTAGGCTCCTATTAAGTAAGGGCATTTTGGAATTATAAACTGGACGCATGTCTTTCAACCTACAAGTGACTGCCATGATTGTCCAACTTTTTGTGTATCTTCTCTATGCTTGCTTCGTTAGGAGTTAGGGGTGGCAATTTGAGCCCATCCATCCAACCCGCTAAGAGATTAATAGGTTGGGCAACAAGTATTATAGCGGGGTATTTGCATCTATACTTACTTTTTATGTCACAATTTAAGTTTTGCTCGCTTTGCAAAAATTGAAATAATACCCGCTTTTTTGCATAACTTCAGCACATGGGGCTGAAGTAGCAAAGGTAATCATGCAAAACTTCAACATTTTAGTAGCCGGACATGAAGTTCAGCTCTAGAGCTGATGTTTTGTGTTGTAAGTGGAAACTTCAGCTCTAGAGCTGAAGTGTAGCACCATGCAAATTTGTCTTAGGTATGAATTAGTCAAAGGAGTATTAAGGTTATATTTTGAACATGTGAAGTCCCATTGGAATGAGTATGGGTGAGAATAGTATTTCAAAATCTAGATGGTAAAAAAGGTGCATAAGATTTGACAAAATCGATCAAGTTTGCAGAAAGTCTGTCTTCCAGCAAGTTTTACTGAAACTATATAAGGAATTGAGAAAGCTCAAATCATGAAAGTTGTAGGCCTTTGAAATAGATTTCCAACGATATATTATGGAGCCCAAACGGATCTCTGTGCAAAACATTATGACTAAATTACTAAAGATATACCGTCCCGTTATTTTGGCTGATAGCGAAGCGAGCTCGCTTCGCCAAGTATATGCGGATTCTTGTCTCCCCTTGAATGCAATGGATAGAGAAGCGATGACACTTTGCTAGAGTAGACGTGCTCCAGTCTCAACTCTTTTAAAGCCAATTTCAGGGTTCATTTTTCCCTATTTCTTTTGGACGAATTTTGGGGTCTTCTTCCACCCTCTCAAGACCTCCAACCGCCTCCCATCTTCAAGGTAACTAATCTCTATTAACTTGATGTGAAATTCCATCATCCATATACTAGTATTGACGAAATCTACTCATAAAATACATAGATCTTCAAGAAATTCCTTCAAGAACTCAAAGGAGGGTATTGCAATATTTCTTCCAAAAGGTAATCCTACACCCTTTGACTTACATGTATGAATTTATTATAGGTATATGAGTGCGAATTAAGTATGGGGACTCTTAGTGTAATGATTAGAAGCCCTAAGTTCCTAATATAAAAACACAACTAATATAGAGATTGAACTATGTTTATTTAAAGGAACTTTATTGGTAAATGATGTTGTTTACCTTTATGGGTGACGAAAAATAATATTGATTATAATCATTTGAGACTTTAGAACTTATCCAAGAGCAAGAGAATATGTTATTGGGTGTAGAAATACCATTAATAGGGATTATGAAGCTTTATACTGGCCAAATAGTTGATAAAATGCCTAGTGACAAAAACATGAATATTGTTGCTAATTTGGAATCTCTTTGAATTGCATTGATATAGATTAAATTTGAAACGGTTGGCGAATGTTGTATTATGCTCAAGAGAAGGAAGTTAAGGTTTGTAATGCTAACTCTCTATGTTTGGGAATGTTAATAATTCTCCCTACACTACCTTTCTTTTATGACGTATCAATTGCCTCAGAAATATAGTTAAGCCTAGTTCCTTGAATAGTTGTAGAACTTCTGTTCTCTAGTTTCATAACTCCCTCATGACTTTCATTCTGAACCTTGTGAGCTCAGTGTGTATTCAATATTAACTTGGGTTTGATGCCCTCAAGCCTTAGTACAGATTACTTAGTATGCTATATATAGTTAAAATTTCAGTATTCATAATCAGTGCAAGAATAAATGTCTCAATCTAGTCCCATTAGTTATGTCAGTATTATGTAACACAGTATTCTAGTATCATATAACTCAATGAGATTTAATATTTAACTATCATGTATTGCAGTATGATTCGCACCTCCTGATTTTAAATCTCTGAATGTTGAACACCTATATTTGGGCCTGAGGCCGCAACTAATTCTTTAAGCAGCTTTGGGCCTGAGGCCGCATTTTATGCTTTATGCATTTTTGACGTGAGGTTGTAGTTATGTATATGTATACTTGGGCCCGAGGCTGCAGTTTGTGCACATTATATTGGGCCCGAGGCCCCAGTATAATATTCAAATAAATAGGTTGTTCATCATTCAAAATAGGGAGTATTCATATCCTTATTTTCATTCAGTTCAATTATTATTTAACGCTCTATTACCAATTACAAGTTATAAGTTCAGTTATCAGTTATTAGTTATCTTTTAGGTTATCAGTTTCAGTTACAAGTTCTCACTTGAGTTTCAGTTTCAATAGTTATAGTTTCAGTTATCAGCTTAGTTTTAGTTTCAATATTTATAATTCTTTCTTTCGGTTGCATTACGTACCAGTACAATTCAAATGTACTAGCATCCCATTTGCCTGGGGCCTGCATCTCACAACGCATGTAATGATTTACAAGTCGATGATGCAGAGTGCTAGGGTTCTCGTACCAGCTATTTTGTGATCCCTCGTTCTTTCAGTGCACTATCATTACTTTACAGCCTTTCAGCCTTTACAGATGGTTAGTGTTTTCAGTACTTCAATAGAGACTTCATAGACTAGAGTAACAGTTAGAAAGAGTCTCAAGTTTTTTATGTTAATCTATGCTTGCTACAAATGCACCTCAGAAATTGTATTAGTATTTTCATACTTTGATTATTATCATTCAGACTTTCAGTATATTCGTATGTGTTAGTTTATCTTTCACATTCAACATGTTATGATATCACATATTGATTCATCCAGCCTGTTGGCTTAATCGGTCACATGTAGTCAGGCACAGAGTGTCGTGTTATGTCCAGAGCCAGGTTCGGGCGTGACAAAGCTTTGTATTAGAGCACTAGGTTCAAGAGTCATAGGGAGTCTATGAATCCGTGTCTAGTGGAATTTCCTCTATATATGTGTGTCAGTCACTCATACAAATGGTTAACTACCGGGACATTGAGGATTGTCTCACTTCTTTCTACTCTAGATTGTTCCATGAAGCTTAGAGCAATAGTTAACCTTCTCCTCCTTTCAAATTCCAAACGTATTGGATTCCCAAGCAACGTGCAGAAAAACCTAAGGTTCTAGAGAGGACAACTGCACATTGCGTATATCTATGGAGTACATGGTTGTAATAAGAATGATTTGAGAGGATGTTGAAAGTGGGATGTAATGGGTAGTGGTACATATTAGAGCATACCTAATCAGAAAGTACAAAAGTAGTCATTATGTTTTATGGTTATTAGTTTAACTCAGTTACCAGTTATATAGTCTTTCAGTTAGCAGGTTTATGGTTATTCAGTAAGCTAGTTATTTGTCATTCAATTACCAGATTTGTATTTTCAGTGTATGCAACGTCTGCTGTCTTTGGAGTATAAAGTGATGCCTACGGCTGCAAAGAGAAAAATATCACGCCCCAAATCCGAGGGACATGACCGGCACTCTACCAGGTATTCCTCAGTCGAGTGGACCTGAGTGCCTTTCCTTGACCCACGAGTTACCCCACATTTTTAATTAATTTACTAACCAAATGGAAACAATTGTTTATAATTGAAATACCTTTTTACATGCCATACATACATACATGATATTACGTGGTTTACAATTTACGATACCCAAAACACAAGTACATATAACATGGTTCGTTACCCACACTTCATTCTACGGAGTCTCTAAGGATACAAGACAACAGTACTATACTTGCCGGTAGCAAGGCTCCGGCTATACCTTTTTACAAAAAGAAAAACAAAATAAGATCCCAGAATACAAGAACAAGGTGGCATGTGCCACGTAGGGCCCCGGAGGAAAAAGGGCTCACCAATACAGCTGACAGGGAAATGAAGAAGGGCTACAGACGGTGGACTGGAGTACTTGCTGAGCATCTACCTATAATCATAACACAAGTGTAGCGCCCCCGGCAAAAGGGACGTCAAGACATTTGAATTGTACTTGTATGTATGAACAACACTTGTCCCAAGTAAACTCAATCCATATGCAAATAGAACACAACAATGGAAGTAGCAACGAAACACACATAGAGGGTACAATTAGTGAAACAAAGGGGCAATCAGCGCCCCACAGATTACAAACTCTCCTGCTGTCTCCTTTCACAATTCCACATCATTGTTTTCATAATTTTGTTCAATGTGTATATATGTGTGTATATATATATATATATATATATATATATATATATATATATATATATATATATATATATATATATATATATATATATATATATATATATATGTATATGTATATATATATCAACAGTGATTTCGATCACATTTTTCTACCCTTATTACCTTGGCCAACCTTATTACCCCGGCCACCCTTATCACACCAACCCACACCTTATTACACCGTGTTGAGGCGCGCAACCCGACCCCGCCGTACTGTATCAATTCACAACGAGCACAACAAAACAACAACTCACAAAGTTCTCCTGAAGACATCACCACAACAGTATTACAAGTATTTCCATTACTATCAGTACCAATTTCATTACGTTCAACAGTTCATACTCAATTCAAGTGACCAATGTTGCCCACAACATTTCAAGCACATTGTTATCACCATTTACTGGTTCCCTCAATAACTTGTTATTCAACTTTTATCACACGGGGTATTCATAATCAAACCAGTAACAAGAAACTCACAAATAACCAACGCGGATATCAACTACAAAATAATTCACATACCAAGCAACGCGATTTCACAAGAATCAAGGTTAGCCATAAATACCTGGAGTCGATTCCCTCTTTTAAGCTCATATCCTCAGTCACCAAGCTATCTAGCTCAGTTCTCTACTTCTATCATATTTTCCTTTTACTAGATTCTGTTAGATAATACGCTTAACGCTAGAGGGGGGGTGAATAGCGTTATAATAAAAATTAGCGTAAACTTGCGGAATTTAAAATTTGCAGGAAATAAATAAGTGCGATAAATAAGAAAGAACACACCGAAGTATTCTGGTTCACCACAACCCGTGGCTAGTCCAGTCCCCGAGAGACTCTCTCGAGATTTCCACTAACTTGTCAAGCTTCCGGGTGCTTAACAAACCTTTACAACTTGAGGACACAAGCCTCAACACCTTTGCTCGGAGATACAACACTCCAAGACTTCAACCAAAGGAAACACAAGTTCCTTCAAAACTTGAGGACACAAGCCTCAACTACCTTTGCTCGGAGATACAACACTCCAAGACTTCAACCAAGAAAACACAAGTTCCTTCTTACAACAAGAGAATAAAAATTCTCTTCAAGTGTACAAAACACTAAGCACTCAAACAAGACACTCCTTAATGAGTAGATATGAGTAAAAGAATACGCTCAAGATCACAACAACTTTGAACAATAATTTGGCTCTCAAAAACTTATGTAATGAATGTAAAATAATAAGCAATAGAATATGCAAGATTTAGCAATTGAATGATCAGTTGTTGTGTGTTATTGTGTACTCAAAAGACTGAATTGAAGCTGTATTTATAGTTGAAAAACTTGGCATTACCGTTGCCTAATTGCCAATTAAGAACTGCTGATTTTACTTTGTGACAATCGATTGTCAAGAAGCCACAATCGATTGTTTGCCAATCGTTCCAAAAATCAATCCTAGATTTTACGCTTAACAATCGATTATCCAAGATCAACAATCGATTATTGGCAACGTTCAAAAAATTATTTCCAGATTTTACGTAAAACAATCGATTATACAAAATCAATAATCGATTATTCAGCAACGTTCAAAAAATCCTTTCCAGATTTTAATTTCAACAATCGATTATACAAAATCAATAATCGATTACCTGACGGTATTTGAAAACTTTACGACAACGGTCAGCTTCACAATCGATTGTGCAATGTTAACAATCGATTATTTATCAGTTTTTGAAAATCATTTTAGACACTGCCTCGTGACAATCGATTGTTATATACTCACAATCGATTATATGATAACTTTGAAAACGTCTGGAAGACACTGCCTCAACACAATCGATTGTCATATGTTCACAATCGATTATTTTGTGACTTTGAAAAATCTGATGGACACTGTCTCTTCACAATCGATTGTCATTAACTTCACAATCGATTATTTTGAGCGTTGAAAAACTTTGATGTACACTGCCTCATCACAATCGATTGTCATAAGGTTCACAATCGATTGTCATGCAGATTTGAAAAATCTGATGCTCACTACCTTAACACAATCGATTATCATTAGTTCACAATCGATTGTCATGCAGTCTTGGCTTAACATAATCGATTATCATAAGTACATAATCGATTATCTTAGTCCAGTTTTAAGAGACGTGTTTAAAAATTTTGACTAAAGTAAATATGCATGATTTAATCATTTAGCATTAAATTAAATATGCATGATTTTATAAAAATAATTTTACGAGAGAAGCCAAGTCATGAGTCAAGTTGTCGGATCAAGATCACAATTAAGAATGACTCATGTAAAACAATAAAACTTGGTCTTGTGCTTGAATCTCGTTATATATCAATTGTGCGCTTGTACTTGAACTTCGTCATATGTCAATTTGCGCTTGTTTGTCATTCATCAAAACCTACACATATGAACACACGTTTTAGTATAATGCTTTGAGAACGTGTTTCCAACAGATTCTAGGTTCGAGTGACATGCATGAGGGTTTTCAGTGGTTAGTTCAAAATCAAGGCGTAGGACTCCCTTACCATAATCTTACTCAGAAATATTGGGGAAAGGATTAGGGGTTTTACCTGTAAGAGTGGAGATGAGGACAATAACTTAAAATTTTCCCGGCCCGGATGGTTTTGGAGGATCAATTTGAAGGAAATTCCTTTCTCTCAAGAGCTCTCCCTTCCCTCTCTCTTGTTTTTTTTTCTGAAAATGTGTAAAAATGAGGAGTAAGAGTGTTTTATTAGAAAATGGTAAGGTTTAAAACTTTTAGAAAACTGATGTTCGCGACAGATCTACGATCAACTATGCGATCACGTAGTTGACATGTGGTCCGCAAATTGGACCGCATAATGGTAAAAAATTGCATGCCTCTCTATTTGGGTATGCGGTGAGAATGCGGTCTGCATACACATTCTGCAGTCGCAGATTGCACCACAGAATTGTCCTCCACAAATCCTCGAGAAATTTATACGACGACCATGCGGTCCGCATATTGGTTATGCGATCGCATAATGGACCGAATTTTCAACATCTAATTTTGGCTACTCTCTGACTCACTCTGCGGTCAATATGCAGTCCACATACCTAATCTGCGATCGTATTCTTGACCGCAAAAATGACATTTTTTCGAAAACATTTGACCCTAGATATTGAAGTATAAAATAAGTAGAAAAGGGTTCCAACACATAGGTGGATCTGACTCTATGAGTTACTAGGACTTGAGCACTCATTCTCATGGGGTCATACATCCTCCCCCGCTTAAGATCATTCCTCCTTGAATGAGAACTTCCAAATTCAAATGGTTTGAAAGCATGATATGCAATTTCCTAAGTTTTCACTAACCCTTTATAATTTAGAAAAATTTTGCCAGAGTTTCCTTTGTAATTTGGACATATCGACTTGTCAGTGAGTCCCAAACATATTTCCAAGCACCGTTGCACAATCTTGATACCCCTATTATAGTTACAACCTTCACACTTATACATATTCAACCTCTCGATGCACTTTTAACCATTTTGGGACACCACATATATCTAATTTAAGAATTAATCGTCTGTACTATCAAAGCCATTTACCTATCATAAGAGTACGATACACTTAATCATTTCAATACAATTCCTTCATGCAAAATTAATCATGGTTTCCATACATCACCTTACCATGGGCTAATTATCTACCACAAAACACATAAAATTTTTTGGACACAACTTGACGAGTTACAGTGGTGAAGTATTTAGGAACTTTTACACACAAAATGGGACACAATACTATTTGCTTAGGGATAATGACTTACATGACAACTCCTAGGCTTATACGAGCAAATGGGGGTATTTTATTTTCATCTCATCTTCCGTTTCCCATGTGGCCTCTTCGACTTTTTGGTTTCGTGAAAACACTTTAACCGAAACGATTTCCTTATTTCGCAACCTACGGACTTATCTATCCAGAATAGCAACTGGAATGTCCTCATATGACAACTCTTCAATAACCTTGATGTCTTCAACTGGCACGATGGTGCACGGATCCCCAACCATTTTCCTGTACATGGACACGTGGAACACCGGGTGCACCAAGGACATTTCAGGGGGCAACACCAACCAATAAGCAACTTGTGTGATCCTTTGGATAATTTGGTAAGGCCTGACATATCTAGGACTCAGCTTTCCTTTCTTCCCAAACCGCATTACTCCTTTCATGGACGACACTCACAAGAATACCCGATCACCAACTTGAAACTTCAGTTCCCGTTGACGCACGTCCACATAGGATTTCTGGCGACTGTGAGCAGTCTTCATCCTTTCTTGAATGACCTTAACCTTTTCCATGGCCTGGTGCACGAGATCAGTCCCTATCAATTCTGCCTCACCAATTTTGAACCACCCGATCGGGGACGTACACCTCCGCCCATACAATTCCTCAAATGGGGCCATCTGGATGCTAGAATGGAAGCTGTTGTTATAAGAAAATTCTATAAGGGGCAAATGATCATCCCAATTACCCTTGAAATCCAAGACACAAGCCCGCAACATATCTTCGAGCGTCAGAATAGTCGGCTCTGCTTGACTATCAGTTTGCGGATGAAATGTTTTGCTGAGGTTCACCAGAGTACCCAACCCTTGCTGAAATTTCTTCCAAAAGTTATCTGTTAATTGAGCCCCTTGATCCGAAATAATAGAATGAGGAGTACCAAGAAGTCTCACCATTTCCTTGATATACAATCGAGCATATTGTTCTACAGTATCAGTGGACTTGCCTGGCAAGAAGTGAGCTGATTTGGTGAGTCGATCCATTACAATCTAAATTGAGTCGAACTTATGCTGAGTGCGAGGTAGTCCTGTCACGAAATCCATGTTGATCGTCTTCCATTTCCACATTGGTATCTCTATGAGGTGGGCTAGCCCACCGGACCGCTGATGCTCGGCCTTTATTTGCTGACGGTTCGAACATTTGGATACGAAGTCCGCCACATCCCTCTTCATACTGCTCCACCAATAAATTTCCTTGAGATTGTGATACATTTTTGTAGAACCTAGATGCACTAAATACCTGGAATGATGAGTCTCCGCAATTACCCTTTCCCAAAGATTATATACATCTGGAACACACAACTTGTCTTCACATCGCAACACACCATCTTTGATGTTGAGAGAGAATGCCGAAATCTTGTTGCTTCAAACTTCCTCCTTTATTTGTGCTAATGCTGGATCAATGAATTGATTTTCCTTAACTTCCACTACAAGCGACGACTCTTCTACGTTGTGCACCATAATCTTCTCATTTGTGGTCGATATACAAACCCCAAGACTGGCGAGCTGATAAACCTCTAGAGCTAGGAACCTCCGATCCGTTCCCAAGTGAGCCAACTACCCATGGATTTCCGACTGAGGGCGTCGGCCACCTTGTTCACCTTCCCTGGATGGTACAAGATATTCATATCATAATCCTTGAGCAATTCTAACCACCGCCACTGCCTCTAGTTTAACTCCTTCTGCTTGAACAAATATTGGGGACATTTTTGGTCCGACAACACATCCACATGGACCCCATAAAGGCAATGCCGCCACATTTGTAAGGTAAACACAACTGCTGCAAGATCCAAATCATGTGTCGGGTAATTCTTCTCGTGAGTCTTGAGTTGCCTTGAAGCATACGATATAACCTTCCCATGCTGCATGAGCACACACCCTAAACCGACCCTGGAGGCATCACAATAGACCACAAATCCTTCGGTGCCTTGCGGCAAGGCCAACACTGGTGCCGAGGTTGATCTTGACTTCAATTCCTGGAAACTTTTCTCACAAGCATCAGACCAATAGAACTTGACTGATTTATGTGTCAATATAGCTAATGGGGAGGCGAGGGTAGAAAACCCCTCCACAAACCTCCGTTTAATAACCTGCTAACCCTAAAAAGCTATGAATCTCCGTCGGAGTTATAGGTCTAGGCCAATCCTTCACTGCTGCAATCTTTTGGGGGTCCACTAAAATCCCCTTTCCCGAAACAACATGTCCTATAAAAGTGACACACTCCAACAAAAATTCATATTTTGAGAATTTAACATACAACTGGTGCTGATGAAGAGTTTGCAAAACTGCCTTGAGGTGATCCGCATTATCCTCTCTGCTTCGCGAATAAATGAGGATGTCGTCAATAAAAACAACCACACAGAAATCCACAAATGGCTTGAAGACCTGATTCACAAGATCCATGAAAGCTGTCGGGGCGTTGGTTAGCCCAAAAGACCAGACCAAGAATTCAAAATGACCGTAGGGGTCCTGAAGGCGGTCTTAGGAATATCCCGTTCTCTAATCTTCAATTGGTGATACCCATCTCGCAAATCAATTTTGGAGAAGAACATTGCTCCTTGCAATTGGTCGAACAAATCATCTATCCAGGGCAAAGGGTATTTATTCATGATGGTGACCTTGTTAAGCTGCCTATAGTCGATAAACATTCAAAGTGACCCATTTTTCTTCCTGCCAAAAAGAACTGGAGCACCCCATGGCGACACACTTGGTCAAATGAACCCCTTCTCTAATAAATCCTTCAGTTGCTCCTTTAACACTCGTAATTCTGCTGGCTCCATCTGGTATGGTGGAATAGATATTGGCTGAGTATCTGGCAACACATAAATCCCGAAGTTAGTCTCCCTATCTGGCGGGATCCCTGGAAGCTCATCTGGAAATACCTCCATAAATTCATTTACGACAGGCATGGATCCGAGGGCAGGCACATCTGAAGTGGTGTTCACCACCCGGACAAAATGACAGATACACCCCTTCCTAGTCATCTTCAAAGCCTTAAGGTAAGAAATAAACCTACCTTTTGGCACAACACCATTCCCTGTCCACTTAATAACCGGCTCATATGGAAACTCGAGTCTCATGACTCTTGTCCGGCAATCAATTTTAGCAAAGCATGAATAAAGCCAGTCCATTCCCATCATCACATCAAAATCTGCCATCCCAAGCTCAATAAGATTGGCCGTGGTAACACTACCACACACCGAGACAACACAATTTCTATAAACTCGCGCGACTGTAATAGAATCACCATTCGGAGTCGATACAGAGAACTGCTCAAGAAATTGTTCGGGCTCAATTTAAAAACACGAAGCAATGAATGGAGTGACATATGACAAAGAAGACCCAGGGTTAATAAGAGCATAACAATAAATGGCGTGAACAGGCAAGATATTTGTAACCACATCTGGAGAAGACTCAGCATTTTGGCGAGCACTCAAAGCATAGAACTGGCTTGGTCCACCTCTACCACGAGCACTATCCCTATCTGTACCACGCCCTGCTGGAGCTGGAGGATGCACAGATGATGTAGCGACAGAAGAACCGTATGGCAGGGCGAATCCCCTAAACATTCCTTGTCTGGGTGCACGACAATTTCGCTGGACATGACCTCTCACCCCGTAATTATAACACACCGGGATGTCCAAATAGCAAGTCTGCATGTGGACCCTACCACACTTGGGACATGTAGCTCCCCCCTGCTGCTGGGGCCTCATCCTCAAATGACTGGACTGGTGAAACCTCTTGCTGTCAGAACCTAGTCTCAAAGAACTACCATGCTGATGGTTGTGCACCGATGGTGGTGCGTTTGCTTAAGAATGAACATATGACTGAAATGGACATGATGGCCCCCTCCCGGAGCTGACCTCCCTTAGTGACCTATTGACCGGGCCATGTTTCTATTCTCGCTATCTGCCCGTATCTTCAATTTGCTAGCCTTAGTGGCCTGCGTGAAACCCACAATCTTCCCATAGTTCATATCTTAGTGCAAGGCCGTTGTAGCAGCCTCATTCACCACCAATGGACTAAGTCCCTGAACAAACCGTCAAACTCGAGCACTCATGGTAGACACCAACTGAGGAGCATAGTTGGACAATCTTAAAAACTCCATATGGTACTCCCTAATACTCATGCTGCCCTTCTTGAGAACCTCGAACTCTGTGGTGCGGGCTGCCATTGTCTTGGCAGGCAAGAAATGATCCATAAAAGCATCAAAAAATTCCTCCCGTCTAGCTGGAGGGCTCCCCTCCTCACGGGAATCCTTGCACATCTTGAAACACGAACGTACCGCTCCTTTCAACTTGTAGAAAGCCAACTCAACCCCCTCTGATTCTGTGGACTTCATCACAGGAAGGGTATTGTACATCTCATAAAGAATATCCTGCGGATTGGCCTCTAGGTCTGTGCCTGAAAACTCTGGAGGGGCCAATATCAGAAACTGGTGAACTCTAGAGCTGGCAGAATCTCTCTGCCCGCTGGAGGACATAGGGGCATCATGAGATCTCTGGGCCTGAACAGCCACCAACTGGGTCAACATACGGATGGCTCCCCAAAGGTCCCCCATCAGGAGCCTTGGGACCGGAACTGAAGCAATGCCAGGATTAGGATTATCGGCAGGAGGGATGGTGACGCCCTCTACTGCTGCTGGAACAAGAGTGCTAGGATCCGTATAGGACGGGACAGGCAGATTCAAAGTTCGAGAGTCACTTTCACCCACGCTATCAGGTACATGGCTCGCAATTACACTCGAGGTGGAGCTGGCCTCAAGGCCGAGTCTAACCTTCTTATTAGGTGCCATCTCTGAAAGTTTTGGAACAAGGCACGGGTTAGACACAAACAATTTCACTTTTCACTTCACCGCACGAAATTGAATAACAAAGAAAGGAGTAGTTTCCTAAATACCCGCATAGCCCCCTACTTATAGATGTGGTCGACAACACACCGATAAGAAGGGCTCTACTAGGCACGTCTCCGAGACACCCTAGGACTCTTTTTAAAACCTTAGGCTCTGATACAAAGTTTGTCACGCCCCAAATATGAGCGACATGACCGACACTCTACCGGGTAATCCCCATTCGAGTGGACCTGGGTGCCTTCCCTGACCCACGAGTTCCCCACATTTTTCATTACTTTACTAACCAAATGGAAACAACTGTATATAATTTAAATACCATTTTACAAGCCATACATACATACATGATATTACGTGGTTTACAATTTACAATACCCAAAACACAAGTAAATGTTACATGGTTCGTGACCCATACTTCATGTCTACGGAGCCTCTAAGGATACAAGACAACAGTACTATACTTGCCGGTAACAAGGCTCCGGCTATACCTTTTCATAAAAAAACAAAATAAGATCCCAGAATGCAAGAAAAAGGTGGCATGTGCCACGCAGGGCCCCGTATGCAAAAAAGCTCACCAATATAGGTGACGGGGAAATGAGGAAGAGCTACGGACGGTGGACTGGAGTACCTGCTGAGGATCCACCTGCTATCATAACACAAGTGTAGCACCCCCCGGGAAAACGGACGTAAGCACATTTGTATTGTATTGGTATGTTGAAAATAAAATTAAAATAAACTTGATTTTGTAATAATTATTTGAGCTTAAGATATTATGAAAAATAAAGAGCCTAATTAGCCTATTTTCTAGAATGTGAGCCCATTTGGCCCATGTTCTAGAAATGTGCTCTAGAAATATCTTTAGAATAGTAGAATGATATAGATAAGTATGGAGTGATCTAGAGAGTGGATATTTTTGTAGAATTGTGTAGAAGGTGATTTGTAGCCATTAGATTAAAGTTGTTTTGGATAAATCTTGGCCATTGATTGAGGAAGTGGCCAAGTATAAATAGGTGTAGGATTGCTCATTTTGTATTAAGCCAAAAAAAAAAACCAAAAACAAGTTTGAGTAATAAAAGTTTCTCTTCTCCAAAATCTTTCTACTCTTCCAAAATTCCCTTAGCTTAAAAGCCTCCCTCCAAATATTAATAGCAATCCTTTTCCAACAAAGTGGTATCAGAGCCACAAGATTCTAACCAAAAATTTCTAAAATCATGGCAAATGGTGTTGCATCCTTCCAAGTTCCTATGCTCAACAAGAGCAACTATGATAATTGGAGTATCAAGATGAAGGCTCTCCTAGGTGCACATGATGTTTGGGATATTGTAGAGAAAGGCTACAATGAGCCCCGAGATGAATCTACATTATCCCAAACTCAAAAGGATGGTGTGAAGGACTCAAGAAAGAGAGACAAGAAAGCTCTCTACCTCATCTACCAAGCATTGGATGATGATGGGTTCGAGAAGATCTCAAGTGCAACCACTGCTAAGGAAGCGTGGGAGAAACTCCAAATGTCTTGCAAAGATGCCGAGCAAGTAAAGAAGGTACGTCTCCAAACATTAACATGAGAATTTGAGTCTTTACATATGAAAGAAGGGGAGTCCATTTATGACTATTTTTCAAGAGTTTTGGTGGTTTCAAATCAAATGAAAAGAAATGGTGAAAAATTGGAAGATGTTAGAATTATTGAGAAGATACTCCGGTCATTAACTTCCAAATTCGAGCATATTATCATAACAATTGAAGAAACTAAAAATTTGGAGGAGATGTCAATTGATCAATTAATGGGATCCTTACAAGCATATGACGAAAAGCATAAGAAAAAACAAGATATAGTGGAGCAATTATTCAAGATACAAATAAAAGATAAGGAAGAAAATATCGGAAATGGACGAGGTCAATATGGAAGAGGTCGTGGTCGTGGACGAGGTCGAGGCCATGGACGTGGACGAGGAGGTTTCAACAACAATGAAGAAAGAAGAGAATACCCAAGTTGTGGGAGAGGCAACCAAGGTGCAAGTACGATAAATCTCAAATCAAATGTTATTCTTGTAAAAAATATGGACACTATGCTTCACAATGTAGAGGGTCTCAAACCAATGTCGAAGAGACCGCCAACCTTGTGGAGGATAAGGGCCAAAAAGACTTGACCCTACTTCTAGCATACAAAGGAGAAGAAGGGAGACAATACAACACTTGGTACCTTGACACCGGGGCGAGCAACCATATGTGTGGAAAGAGGAACATGTTCGTGGAGCTCGACGAATCGGTGAGTGGTAATGTTTCTTTTGGTGATGAATCCAAAATACCAATGAAAGGCAAAGGTAACATCCTAATCCGCTTGAAGAATGGAAATCACCAATTTATCTCAAATGTCTACTATGTGCCCAACATGAAAAATAATATATTGAGTTTGGGGCAACTTTTAGAGAAGGGCTATGACATTCACATGAAAGATCATAATCTTTCCATAAGAGATAATAAAAATAATTTAATCACTAAGGTGCCTATGTCCAAAAATAGAATGTTCTTGTTGAACATTCAAAATGATGTTGCAAAGTGTCTTAAGGCTTGCTACAAAGATGTATCTTGGCTTTGGCATCTTCGATTTGGGCACTTGAATTTTGGAGGCTTGGAGCTACTATCCAAAAAGGACATGGTGCGAGGACTACCATCCATTAGCCACCCCGAATAATTGTGCGAAGGATGCCTACTCGGAAAGCAATTTCGGAAGAGTTTTCCAAAGGGGTCAAGCTCGAGAGCCCAAAAGCCATTGGAGCTCATACATACTGACATATGTGGTCCTATCAAGCCAAGATCCCTCGGTAAAAGCAACTATTTCCTTCTATTTATTGATGATTTTTCTAGAAAGACTTGGGTGTATTTCTTGAAGCAAAAATCGGAGGCATTTGAAGTATTCAAGAAATTCAAAGCGGCAGTGGAGAAAGAAAGTGGACTACACAAAAAGGCCATGAGATCCGATCGTGGAGGCGAGTTCACTTCTAGAGAGTTCCAGAATTTTTGCAAGGAGCATGGAATAAGGCATCCACTAATGGTACCAAGGTCCCCCCAACAAAATGGAGTGGCGGAAAGGAAGAACCGGACAATTCTAGACATGGCGCGGAGTATGCTAAAGAGCAAGAAGCTACCAAAGGAATTCTGGGCCGAAGCAGTAGCGCGTGCAGTCTATCTACTCAACCGATCACCAACAAGGAGCGTGTGGGGAAAGACACCACAAGAAGCTTGGAGTGGAAGGAAGCCAGGAATCTCCCATCTAAGAGTCTTTGGAAGCAAAGCATACGCACATGTACCTGACGAGACACGGAGCAAGCTCGATGACAAAAGTAAGGCGTTCATCTTTATCGGGTATGATTCCAACTCCAAAGGCTACAAATTATATAATCCAGACACTAACAAGCTTGTGATAAGTCGGGACATGGAGTTTGATGAAGAAGGAGAATGGACATTTGGTTCTCACGAGGACTTTAATTCCATTATTCCAACCGAAGAAGAAGAACAAAGATCTACAGCAGAGGATGCCTAGCGAGAGCTAACTACTCCAGCTACCTCGCCAACGGCAGTTCAAGAAGACTCTCCATCATCGTTTCTGAATGAAAGGAGCGAGGAACGCTCAAGGAGTTTGGAAGACATTTATGAAGACACTGAAAGTTTAGAGGACCTAACTCTTCTTTGTCTATTTGCTGATTGTGAACCAGTTACCTTTGAACAAGCCGTACAAAGTAAGAAATGGCGAGATGCAATGGATGAGGAGATCCAGTCCATCGAAAAGAACGACACCTGGGAGCTGACTTCACTTCCAAAAGGGAAAAAGGCGATCAACGTCAAGTGGGTGTACAAGCCATTGAAAAACTGTAAGGGAGAAATCGAAAGATACAAGGCGAGGCTTGTTGCAAAAGGATACAGTCAAAGAGCCGGCATCGACTATGACGAGGTATTTGCCCCTGTAGCCCGTTTAGAAACTGTAAGACTAATCATTTCTCTGGCAGCTCAAAATAAATGGAAGATACACCAAATGGATGTAAAGTCGGCGTTCTTGAATGGAGTCCTTGAGGAAGAAGTTTACATCCGACAACCTATGGGCTATGAGGTGAAGACACAGGAAGACAAAGTCTTAAGATTGAAGAAGGCGTTATATGGACTAAAGCAAGCACCAAGGGCGTGGAACAGTAGGATTGACAAGTACTTGCAAGAAAAGACTTCGCCAAATGCCCACATGAGCATGCGCTCTATGCCAAGATGAAAGATGGAGATATCTTGATCGTTTGCTTGTACGTGGATGATTTAATCTTTGCATGAAATAACCAAAGGATGATCGATGAGTTCAAGCAAGCGATGGCTAAAGAGTTCGAGATGACCGACATTGGGCTTATGGCGTACTATCTTGGCATTGAAGTCAAACAACTTGAGGATGGAATTTTCATCTCACAGGAGGGCTATGCGAAGGAGATCCTAAAGAAGTTCAACATGGATGATTGCAACCCAGTCAACACACCGCTGGAGTGCGGGATCAAGTTGTCGAAGCATGATGAAGCTGAGAAAGTGGACACGACGATGTTCAAGAGATTAGTTGGGAGCTTACGATATTTTACTTGCACGAGACCCGACATTCTCTACGCCACCAGCCTCATAAGTCGCTACATGGAGAATCCAACTACTACACACTTGAAGGCTGCAAGAAGAATTCTCCGCTACCTCAAAGGTACAATCAACTTTGGCTTGTTCTATTCAACTTCTAATGATTATAAGCTTGTTGGTTATAGCGATAGCAATTGGGCCGGAGACATTGATGATAAAAAAAGTACCACGGGCTTCGTGTTCTTCATGGGAGACACCGCCTTCACTTGGATGTCCAAGAAACAACCAATTGTCACTCTATCCACATGTGAAGCTGAGTACGTTGCCACTACCTCCTGTGTATGTCATGAAATTTGGATGCGAAGTTTTCTAAAGGAGCTCGGATGGCCACAAGAAGATCCAACTACAATTTGTGTGGATAATAAGTCGACGTTGGCGTTGGCAAAAAATCCGGTGTTCCATGATCGAAGCAAGCATATTGACACACGCTATCACTACATAAGAGAGTGCATCACAAGAAAGGATGTACAAGTAGAGTACGTGAAGTCCAAAGACCAAGTTGCGGATATCTTCACCAAGCCACTCAAGCAAGAGGATTTCATCAAGTTAAGAAGTTTGCTTGGAATGACAAATCAAGTTTAAGGGTGGGTGTTGAAAATAAAATTAAAATAAACTTGATTTTGTAATAATAATTTGAGCTTAAGAAATTATGAAAAATAAAGAGCCCAATTAGCCTATTTTCTAGAATGTGAGCCCATTTGGCCATGTTCTAGAAATGTGCTCTAGAAATATCTTTTGAATAGTAGAATGATATAGATAAGTATGGAGTGATCTAGAGAGTGGATATTTTTGTAGAATTGTGTAGAAGGTGATTTATAGCCATTAGATTAAAGTTGTGTTGGATAAATCTTGGCTATTTATTGAGGAAGTGGCCAAGTATAAATAGGTGTAGGATTGCTCATTTTGTATTAAGCCAAAAAAAAAATCAAAAACAAGTTTGAGTAATAAAAGTTGCTCTTCTCCAAAATCTTTTGACTCTTCATAAATTCCCTTAGCCTGAAAGCCTCCCTCCAAATATTAATAGCAATCCTCTTCCAACATGGTATGTATGAACAAAACGTGTCCCATGTAAACTCAAGCCATATGCAAAGAGAACACATCAATGGAAGTAGCAACCAAACACACACATAAAGGGTACAATTAGTCAAACAAAGGGTCAATCAGTTCCCCACGGGTTACAAACTCTCATGCTGTCTCCTTTCATAATTCCACATCATTGTTTTCTAAATTTTGTTCAATGTATATATATCAATAGTGATTTCCATAACTTTTTTTCCACCCTTATTACCTGGGTAACCCTTATCACACCAACCCACACCTTATTACCCCGTGTTGTGGCATGCAACTCGACCCTACCATACAGTTTAAATTCACAACAAGCACAACCAAACAACAATTCACAAAGACAAACATCAATTTCTCCTCAAGACATCACCACAACAGTGTTACAAGTATTTCCATAACTATTAGTACCAATTTAATTGCGTTCAACAATTCATACTCAATTCAAGTTACCACAATTGCCCACAACATTTCAAGTACATTTTTATCACCATTTACGGGTTCCCTCAATAACTTGTTATTCAACTTTTATCACAAGGTGTATTTGTTATCAAACCAGTCACAAGAAACTCACAATAACTAACGTGAATATCAACTACCCAACAATTCACATACCAAACAAGGCGATTTCACAAGAATAATGGTTAGCCATACATACCTGGAGTCAAATTCTCTCTTTTAAGCTCCTATCCTCAGTCACCAAGCTATCTAGCTCAGTCCTCTACTTCAATCAAATTTTCCTTTTACCAGATTCTAGATTTGAGTGGCATGCATGAGGGTTTTCAGTTGTTAGTTCAAAATCAAGGCATATGATTCCTTTACCTTAATCTTACTCAAAAAATTGGGGAAAAGGTTAGGGGTTTTACCTGTAAGAGTGGAGATGAGGACAATAACTTAAAATTTTCCCGGCCCGGATGGTTTTGGAGGATCAATTTGATGGGAATTCCTTTCTCTCTCAAGAACTCTCCCTTCCCTTTCTCTTGTTTTATTCAGAAAATGTGTAAAAATGAGGGGTAGGGGTGTTTTATTAGGAAATGTTTGGGTTTAAAATTTTTTGGAAACTGATGCTCGCGACGGATCTAAAGGCAACTATGCGATCACATAGTGGACATGTGGTCCGCAGATTGGACCGCATAATGATCCCAAATTGCAGGCATCTCGTTTGGATATGCGGTGAGAATGCGGTCCGCATACACGTTCTACGGTCGAATATTGCACCGCATAATTGACCTACGCAAATCCTTGAAATATTTCTGCGACGACTATGAGGTCTGCATATTGCTTATGCGATCGCATAATGGATCGCATTTTCAACATCCAATTTTAGCTACTCTCTAACTCACTCTGCGGTCGATATGCAGTCCGCATACCGGATCTACGATTGCATTCCTAACCGCAGAATTGACATTTTTCCGGACAAATTTGAACCTAGATTTTTCTGTATAAAATCAGCAGAAAAGGGTTCCAACACACAGGTGGATCTGACTCTATGAGTTACTAGGACTTGAGCACTCATTCGAACGGGGTATTACAAAAACGTAAGTAATAATGATTATAGAAACATCTTCGCATATTTTAGGGATTAAGACTCAAGACTCATCAGATGGTGCATGAAGTGATTATTAGATATGTACGGCAGTGTATCTGCATGTCAGACCTCACGGTGTAAAAGTTTAAGAATTCAACAGCAACAGGCATAGAATTGATCATTATGGTTTTTGATTGTATATATCCTAATGAAAATATACTTAATAGTAATATGATGCATGAAATGAGAACCAAGAGCAGGCAACATTGAAATTAGGGACTGATTTTAAGTCTGTTATATTTATTCAAATCAGAACTAGAAAGTACCATGTTAGTGAATCTGTATACGAAGTAGCAATTTTTGTGAGATAAAAGACATGACAGTTCCCTCTTCACATGACGTGACTATGTGTTTAGGCCGGAGGTTTACAGTATGAAGTGATTTTGAAGTGTATATAAAGTTTGGGCTTAGATATTTCAATTTTGTTTAAGACAGATGAAATTTCTCTAACTATGATCTATGTGCATAGTTCAAAAAGATTAATAGTGTACGGCCAGAGAATATGGTCAGATGATGAGGGAATTTAGGATAAACCTTATGCTTCACTTTAGTTATTCAAAGCAGAGAAAGAAAATTTGATGCTAGCAGGTGGTTAGTAAAAGAACAGTACATAAGTTTTGAGTAAATACAGTGAATTAGCAATTTCAGCAGAGCTAGTAGAGGTAAGATTTGATTCACTTAGCCGGGTTAACTCAAGTGAGTGGGTGATATTTTGAAATACGAACATGCGTTAGAACCCAAGAGTTCAAGTTAAACCCAAAGTACAGTGACAATAGAAAAAAATAGCTAGTTGTAAAAGAACAAGCAGTAGAAGAATATCTTTTAGGTTATTATCGAAATGTTGTTTCTCCAAGAGTGAGTGTGAGCCGAGTTGAAATATTAAGATAGTGTATGATAGTTGTGGGTACATTAGATTTCCGTTATGTGAATAATTTATTTTTTCTAGCTCAAAAGTAAGTTTGAAGATGTGTCGTCATTGACGTAGATTATAAGGAATTGCAGATAATAAGGGAAGTTATTCGGATCCCAATAAAAAGAGAAGGATCCGCAAGTATAAGATCTTTGGTCTAAGGGGTGATGTGAAAGTTTTTGGTAATTCCAATTATAGATTTGAAACCCAAATAGTTAGCATGGAATATGAAAAAGAAAATCAGTTTGTAATGAGTGAAAGTTGTATAATTACCATAAAAAATATGTCTAGCATGTGTAAGAAACACAAAATGTTTAGAATGATCACCGAGATTAGTTATTGATGATAAAGTGATCAAAGAAAAGCTATAAAATCATGCTTATTTATGTGTCACGAGGGTAGTGCCATTGCATGAGACTCTAAAATTTAGAGTACATGTCAAAGACTTAGTTCACAACAATTCTATAAGTATTTTCAAGAAGTGTTTAAGAAGATAAAGTGTTGAAAGTATAACTCGTGATTGAGACTAACAAGAGAACTATGATGAAATAAGTTCACCGCTTAGCCAAGCAAATAGTTTGCTTTGGATTCTGAAGATGGTAGAGTTATTGTCCAAAAAATATTATTCTTCCTTAGTAGCCAAAGTGAAGAAGAAATAATTTGATGATCCCTACTTGTTTCAGTTGAAAGAGGAGATTCAAAAGTATAAGACCATGGGCTTTTGAATAATGGGGAGATGATGGTGATGGTTCTTTGAGGTACATGGACAGATTTTGCATTTTAGACATAGATGGACTTAATGAGGAAAGATCATGTTAGAAGTCCATAATTTTAGGTATTCTCCCCATCTATGTTCCCCAAATATGCATCGTGACCAATTTGATTTATTGGTTGAACATTATAAGAAAGAACGTCATAGAATTTATGGCCAATTGTCCAAATTATCAACAAGTTAAAGTCGAGCAATAGAAATCCTAGAGTTCCACAAAATACACTATTTTTTGATAAAATAAACTTTTAGAAGATCTTTTAGATTTCCAGGTAGAGCGTATTATTCAAACAGTTAAGGATATGTCCTTGATGTTAAAAGAATTAGGATGATCACATACCTCTCATTGACCTTGCCAATAATAACATCTACGGTTCTATTATCAAGATAGCAAGTGTGAGACTCTGTTGGTGAAGAGGAGTCGTTGGGACAAAATTTAGTCTATCAGGCAATGGAGAAAGTTAAATTGATTCAAGAGCATTTGAAGAAAACTCAGAGCCTCCAAAAGTCCTATTCGAGCGTGCGGCATAGAGACCTAGAGTTTCAAGTTGATGATTGGGTGTTTCTGAAAGATTCACTTAGAAAAAGCATTATGAGATTTTGGAAGAAGGGGAAGCATTGTCCTTGCTATAGTCGGCCATATAGATTCTTGCGAAGGATTAGTCAATAAGCTTATGAGTTGGAGTTGCCACTATAATTAGTGATTGTACAACCAGTATTTCACATGACATGTAATAACATGCAAGTTCAGTACTCAGATACTCATGTCAGTTTAGTACTCAGATACTCATGTCCTCTCAATAATCATCTACTCGTGTCAGTCGAGTACTCAGATACTCATGCTAGTTCAGTACTCAGATACTCATGTCAGTTTAGTACTCAAATAATCATGTCCACTCAATACTCAACTACTCATGTTTATCCAATTCTTAGACATTCATCCTAGCTTAGTACTCAAGTTACCCAGATATTCGTGCCAGTTCAATATTCGCATATCCATGTAAGTTCAGTATTCACGTATCCATGGCAGACCAATAATCAACCAATGCGGTAGTCATTAAGTTCATAATCTCAAAAGTTCATTAATAATGTATGCATTCAGTTTAGAATACAAGTGTAAATGAAATTTCATGTTTCCACTTGACCCGTATAAGGTCCGTAGCTAGCAAAAGTTACAGTCAGGACAATCATTCGAGGACGAATGATCCCAGTGGGGAGATAATGTAACACCCTGTGAATTTCGCTTAGGTATGAATGAGCTAAATGAGTATTAATGTTATACTTTGAACATGTGAAGTCCCATTGGGATGAGTATTTGTGGGAGTAGTATTTCAAAATCAAGTTGGAAAGTAAGGTGCATAAGATTTGACAAAATCGACTAAGTTTGCAGAGATATTGTCTTCTAGTAAGTTTTAATTACAATATGTAAAGCATTGGGGAACTAGAAGCATCAAAGTTGTAGGCCTTTGCAATATATTTCAAATGATATATTATAGAGCTCTAACGGATCTCTTCTCAAGAAGTTATGACCAAATTACTAAAGACATACCACCCAGTAATTTTGGCGGACAGAGAAGGGAGCTCGCTTCACCAAAGTAGACGCGGATTTTTGTCTTCCCTCGAATGCAATGGATAGAGAAGGGAGGAAACTTCAGTAGAGTAGACGCGCCCTAGTCCCAGCTCTTTTAAAGCCAATTTCAGTGTTCATTTTTCCCTATTTCTTTTGGACATATTTTAGGGTCTTCTTCTACCATCTCAAGACCTCGAACCCCTCCCATATTCAAGGTATGTAATCTCCATTAACTTGCTAAGAAATTCCATCATTCTTACTCTACAATTGATGAAATCTACTCATAAAAGACATAGATCTTCAAGAAATTCTCTTAAGAACATAAAGGAGGGTTTTGCAAGATTTCTTCCAAAAGGTAATCCTACACCCTTAGATTTACATGTATGAATTTATTATGGGTATATGAGTGTGATTAAGTATTGGGACTCTTGGTGTGATGATTAGAAGCCATAAGTTCCTAATATAAATACCCAACTACTATAGAGATTGAAAGATATTTACTCAATGGAACTTTGTTGGTTAAGGGTGTTGTTTACCTTATGGGTGGTGAAGAATAATATTGATTATAATCATTTGAGACATTATAATTTATCCAAGAGCAAGAGAATCGGTTATTGGGTGTAGAAATACCATTTATAGGGATTATGAAGCTTTATGGTCACAAAGTGTTTGATAAAATGCCTAGTGACCAAAACATGGATATTGTTGCTAATTTGAAATCCCTTTGAATTGTATTGATATATGTTAAAGTTGAAAGGGTTGGCGAATGTTGTATTATGATCAAGAGAAGAAAGTTAAGGTATGTAAGGCTAACTCTCTATGTTTGGGAATGTTAATAATTCTCCCTACACTACGTTTCTTTTATGACGCTATCAATTGCCTCAGAAATACAGTAAAGCATAGTTCCTTGAATAGTTGTAGAACTTTAATTCTCTAGTTTCATAACTCGCTCATGACTTTCATTCTGAACATTGTGAGCTCAGTGCGTATTCAATATAGACTTGGGTTTGATGCCCCCGAGTGTTGGTGTAGATTACTCAGTATCCTTTATACAAATGAAATTTCAATATTCATAATCAATTCAAGAATACATGTCTCAGTCTAGTCCCAATCAATATGACAATATTATGTAACCTAGTATTATGTAACTCAATGCAATTCAATATTACACTTCATGTATTGCAGTATGATTCTCGGCTCTTTATTTTATATCCCTAAATGTTGAACACCTATATTTTTGCCTGAGGCCACAGCTAACGCTTTATGCATCTTTGTGCCTGAGGCCACAGTTTATGCTTTATGAATTTTGGACCTGAGGTCGCAGTTACTTATACGTATAATTGGGCCCGAGGCCGCAATTTGTGCACATATATATATTAGGCCCGGGCCAAAGTTTAATATTCAAATGAACAGGTTGTTCATCATTCAGAAGAGGGAGTATTTTTATCCTTACTTCCTTTTGTTCAATTATTAGTTACCGTTCAGTTACCGGTTATCAGTTATCCTTTATCTATTCGGTTTTCAGTTCAGTTACCAGTTTTCACTTAAGTTTCAATAGTTATGATTTCAGTCCTCAGCTTAGTTTTAGTTTCAACATTTCTAATTCTTTCATTTAGATCCTTTAAATACATGTACAATTCAAATGTACTAACGTTCCTTTTGCCTGGGGGCCGCATCCCACAACGCAGGTAATGATTTACAGGTCGATGATGCAGAGCTCTAGGATTCTCTTACAAGCTATTTGGTGATCCCTAGTTCTTTCGGAGTATTATCATTACTATACAGCCTTTCAGTCTTTACAGATAGTTAGTGTTTTCCGTACTTCAAAAGAGGCTTCATATACTAGAGTACCAGTTAGACACAGTCTCAAGTTTTTCATGTTAAGCTATATTTGCTACAAATACACTTTAGAAATTGTATTAATATTTCCGTACTTTAATTTATATCATTCAGACTTTCAGTATATCATCATGCGTTAGTTTATCTCCTGCATTCAGTATATTATGATATCACATGTTGATTCTGCCAGCCACTTGGTTCGCTCGATCACATGTAGTCAGGCACTGAGTACCGTGTTACGTCCAAGCCCAGGTTTAGGGCGTGACATGAACTTTTTGCGTTTTAAATGAGATACTTCAACCCTAGAGCTGAAGTTTTAGTATTTTACCTGGGGAACTTCAACCCTAGAGTTGAAATTTTTGTGTAGTAACTAGGAAACTTCAGCTCTAGAGCTGAAATTTTGTGTTGAACCGGGAAACTTCAATTCCAGAGCTGATGTTTTTTTGTTGTAACTGGAAACTTTAGCCCTACAGCTGAAGTTTTTGTGTTGTAACTGGGAAACTTCAGCTCTAAAGCTGTAGTTCTTATCTTTGTAACTAGGGAATCCCACTATCAAGATTTTCTAATTTTTTATAACTTACCCAACTTTAATTTACCGCTATTAGATTTTATGTAATCGGATCTATCACACCTCTTTAAATTCATGCACATATTGAGGTAATATGAGATTTGCCAAAGCCGCTCAATTGCAGAAAAGAACATGATAGATTAGCGGTTGCTTCTATTTTTGCTTGTCATGTCATTCTATAGAGGACAAGTGCAATGATTTGAATAATAAAACACAAAGGGAATAACATGATCTTTTTTTGTTTGTTATTGGCAACGGTTGAAAAAGGAAAGAAAGACCACAGCTGGTGCAACAGAGACGTCATCAAGTAAATTTCCTGCTTTGGATGACCGAGTTATGTTTCCAAATAATGAGGAAACTGATTTTTAATATTACAATAATTCAAATGCAGGTCATCACTATATTTTCTTTACCTTCATTAATCAAAGAGAGAAATATTGAAGCCATCACATGTAGAAGAAGAAAAAAAAAATATGAAGAGGAGAAAGGAAATTGAAGTTGTTTAAGTTACTCTTATTAATTTTATAATTTTACAGAGTAAAATTAATATATAGTAACTATTGAATAAATTAGTGAAGTGAGAGTAATTATTAATAAATTATTATTAAAAGTCGATAATTTTACTTGCCTCAATTTTAATTCTCACGGAGGAATTATAATCGCAAGAGTATTGATTTAGTAAAAATATTTTCACAAAGTTTTTACTATCTCTTAGCACAATTCAAGCAAGAAAAATATTTCGGTCTAATCGTCACTAGTTTTAACTCGATTAATCACATAACCTCACGGAGTACTATTAATTGACTCCTATTAGCAATGAGTAATTATTCCTTAAAGAAATACATGTAAAAATTAAGATTTTATTGTACTATATTTTCAAGTGAATTCAACGATTCCCAACTCTTTTAAATTATTAATCTTCTAAAAGTTCTTGGTTTTTATTTAAGTAATTAACAAGCATTAAACCTCACTTACTTTTTATTAAGTAGATTCTCTCAAATAGTAGTTGAAACATTATAAGTTTGTCGCATAGATGTTTTAATCTCTGTGGGACGATATCATAAAGTACACTAAAATTTGACAAAGCACGAGCAGAAAATTCATATACACAATTGCCTCGCCAAATTTTGGCGCCATTACCGGAGATTGGGATACTTCTAATTCTGATTAAATATTTTATTACTAATTTAAGACCTTATTATTTTTATCTGTTACTATTATCACTATTTACTATGTAGCTTTATAACTTACTACTGTCATATTAATATTATTATTTTCGTTTTGTTACAGCACTTTTAAAAAATATATTAGTACTTTTTCCAATTATTGCTATCATTATCTTCCTTCATTATTTTTCGTGTGTATCATTTTTTTCTCATTGCCAGTATTTTGACGTATTTATATTTATTTTATTTTTCAATATAGTTATTTGTTATACATTGTTATTATTATTTCTTATCATTGTTTAGTTATAGTTATTTTTATGTAATGTTATATTATTATTAGTAGTATTAGTACTTGTACAATATTATTCTTACTGATCACTATTATTTACTAGTACAACTTTTGTTTATAATTAAATATACTATACTATTTCAATTCATTATTAGTATTACTATTGATTCTTACTTGTTAGTTTCATTTTTTTATATTTTTATTCTATTTTACAAGACTATTAATAGTATTATTATCTACAATATGTGATATTTATTTTTTCTTAACTGAATATTTATATTTGAAATTTACTTTAGTTTAGTATTAATTACTAGCACTACACTAGAAATAAATGTTAACATTTTTTACTTTCAAAATTTTTAAGTAGTTTATGACCCGCTCTTCTATAAAAGAATTGGCTAATTACGATCCTGAAATTGAAAGATATCTTCAATTGCGCACGAAAAAAAAAACATCGTCTCCTCAAGGAGCAACTTGTGAAGAAATGGAAAACCAGGAATTAGAGGACATTAACCCACTTGGGATCCCACCGCCAAACCATGTAGAGGAGGAATTTGATAAAGTGGCGCCAATGCCAGCAAACAGAATCCATAGGGATTATGCTAGACCTGATCACTTCAACTGTGAATCTAGTGTCAGAAAGCCCCCAGTAGTGGCCAACAATTTCGAAATTAGGAACGGCCTGCTTAAAAACATTCAACAATCTTGTGTCTTCACTTGTGATACAAGTGAAGATCCACACATTCATTTAATAATTTTCTAGAACTTGTAGAAATTGTTAAGTATAATGGAGTACCTTCTAAAGTTATCAAGTTAAGGCTATTTCTTTTTTCCATAAAAGACGATGCCAAAACTTGGTTGCGAAGTTTGCCTCAAGGGTCCATTATGACATGAGACCAGATGACTCAGAAGTTTTTAAGTAAATATTTTTTCCCTGCTAAAACAACAAAGTTAAGACAAGACATATCTATTTTCTTGTAGACTGACACTGAGTCGGTTTATCAATATTGGAAAAGATTAAAAGCAATGTTAAGAAAATACTCACACCATGACATTCCTGAACATATACAATTGTACATTTTTTATCATGGGCTAAAACCCTCTGCTAGAAATGCGATAGATGCAGCTGCAGGAGGTTGTGTAATGGAAAAAACCACAGAGGAAACATTACAGCTATTGAATGAAATCTGAGAACGCTATCCAATGGCCATCTGAGCGTGTAATCATTAATAAGGATGCTAAGGTAAATCAGGTCGATGCTTTAAATACATTAACGCAAAAGATTGTTTTTTTTGTCACAAAAGTTTGAATCTTTTTCAGGTGAATACACAACAATCAAATCAAACTGAGACCTGTGACATGTACGGAGGAAACCACCAGAACCATGAATGTCAAGAAACTAATCAAATAGATGAACATGTTAATGTCATCGATTACAAGCCATATCCTTTTAGGAGTCCAATGGCACAGAAGTATCTAGGATTTAAGTGGGGTAACCCAAATGGTGCAGAAAACTCTCAGGGCTTCCAGAAACAACAAGCACATGGTCCGTCGGGATACCAAAGTCAAAATCATGGTCAACCGAGTTACATACCATATCAGCAAGCACGATGATATCAACAAGAACGGTCATTCAAGCAGAGGACCCAACAAGCTCATCCAAGTCTTGATGACCTTTTGTACAAGTATATTAAGGTTACTGATGAAAAAATTGAAAGCCAAAATACGTCCCTCAAAAATCTAGAAATTCAGTTAAGCTAATTGGTAGCTCTTGTATCCAAAAAGATTCAAGGTCCCTTACCAAGCAGTACAGAGAAAATCCCAAAGAGCACCTTAAGGGCATCATTTTACGGTCAGGTAAGGAACTTGATGAACCTTATGCCGGCAGACAAGAAAAGAACCAGACAAAACAACAGGTAGGAAAGGGTAAGAACATGGAAAACTCATCAAAACCATCGAAGGAGAAAGAAATAAAGAATAAGGAAGACAACTTTTCATAAAAAATGTATGTCCCACCTGTGACAATTCCTTTTTGTTGGCCCAAGTGAAGATTAATTTTTGAAGATTGAAAAAGGAACTCAGGATCAACCAGGTCCATCCCTGTGGTCCACCCCCCCGGATCATAAAATGGGCAGATTCAAGTATGTGGGATGCACGTGAAGAAGATAAGCTTAACTTGCCGTATTTAATATCTCCTGATCCAAAAAGCTGCATAATTTAGAAGGAGAAGGACTCCTTAATCAAAGAGAACACTATCCAAGATATGGAAGGAGTTAGAAGTTGAAATCAATTAGAACTCTTCCACCAAGGAAGAGATGCATGAGAACTCTAGTTATTTCTTCATTTACTAACTCTATAAATTGCAGGATGTTCTCACATTAAAAGTGTTGTATAATAACGCAGAAGTTAAACGTGAATTGAGAGTAAAATAGAAGGCTTTTTGCAAGTAGTTCGTGTGTGATTCAACAGTGCAAACCTGAAGCTACATGAACCAGATTGAAAAACTGGTTCCATAAGGAGTTTTATGTGTCTTTCTTATTTCTAGTTCAATTATAGTAGGTGTTTTCATATTGTACCTTTCACCTTTCAGAGAAGCAATTGTAATAGGTATTTAAATATGCAAGTTAGAGTTAACTTGAAGTTGTCGCAACAGTTAGAGGCTGGTTGCCACAACAAGATTAGAGGAAATTCTTAGGTTTAAAAAGAGTTATGTAAATGCTGTTTTGGCTCGGTAATTTAGTGAAGTGTTGGGAAAAATCTTATTGAGCACTAGGTCGTGGTTTTATTCACCTTTTGAGAAAGGTGTTTTTCACGTAAAATCTTTGTGTTCTTTATTTTCTGTATTTATTATTCCGCAACAGTAGTAGTTGGAACACAAAGAATAACCAGGTCGTTCATAAGCAGTTTAAGCGAAAAATTGGCTACCACACTAATCACCCCCTCCCTCTATTTGCGGTATTGACAATTAATACCTCAATTAGTATCAGAGCAGGTTATCCTTGAAGAGGCCAACACCTTAGGAATAGAGCAAGATGAGCGCACCACCTGGAAACTGGGAAGGGCAATCCACTAATAGGCTTCCACTCTTTAATGACCACTACTATTTTTGGTGGAAAAATTGGATGAGAGATCACATCATCGGAGAAGACTATCTGCTACGGGTGTCACTGATGGTCCCCTGCCTACCATGAAGAAGAATGTTGAAGGAGTAGATGTGCCAAAAATAAGAGCTGACTGCACTGTTGAAGATTTGAGAAATAGGAGAAGAATGCCAAGGCAAAAAATGGCTTGTGTATGGACTGGGTCTAGACGCGTACAGCATGATTCAAAGTTGTACTAGTGCAAAGGAAATATGGTACACATTGCAAGTGGCTCACGAAGGAACACCTCAAGTGATGAGGTCTAGAGGAACACAATTGTATTCTCAATATGAGAATTTTACCATGGAGGAAGGGGAAACCATGAAGGAGATGTATACAAGGTTCACCACTCTGACAAATGAACTTAAGTGTCTTTGAGGGGTTATTCATGAAGAGGACAAAGTTGAGAAAATTTTGACAATGTTTCTCCCAGTTACTTGGGAAAGCAAAATCACAGCCATTTAGGAATCAAAGAATGTTGCCCCTCTTAAGTTGGACGAGCTAATTGGAAATCTCATAACCTATGAACTTAGAAGGGAAACCATGAAGATGGATGCACCAAAGAAGGAAAGGAGAATGGCATTCAGAATCACTGAAGGTGCTGATCTAGAGGAGGATGAAATGACAATGATCACAAAGGAATTTAAGAAGTACTTAATGAGAGGAAATGGTCCTTCAAGAAGTGTAAGCTACAACAAACCAAAGGTTCCTGAAAAAAAACCATTGAGTGGTGTTACAAGTGTGGGAAGACTGATCCCCATATCAGAAACTCCCTTCAATGGGAAATTGAATGGAAGAAGGAAAGAGGTGAACAAAGGAACAAGAAGAAGGAACATGTTCAACTCAAAAAGAACAAAGGATCAACAAAGGTTATGGTTGCTTCCTGGGGAGAAAGCTTAGATGAGGAGTCAGAGGGTGAAGATGGAGATGAAGAAGCACTTATGGAAATTGGAGAATCCGATGAGGAATCCGAGGTAAGTATAAATCATCTCAAAGACAAGACTAAATTTTTGTCTAGAGAAAGGCTATTTGAGTTACTCTTGGATTTCATTAATGAATATACTGATCAAAAGAATCAAAAGGAACAACTGTCTAAGGAGTGTGTGATTTTGAAAGCTAAGTCCAAAAATCTGGAACTTAAGGTTAGTGAAAGATATAGTAAAAATGCTGAGTTAAAGAACCGGGTTCTAGAACTTGACACCACTATCCTAGAGCTTAGATATGAAAATTTAAAATTGAAACTAGCAACTGGTAAAAAGAAAGTTTATCATACACAACTCACTTTAGAAGAAAATGTAGGAAAAATAAAAGATGAGTTGTACAAACGGGATGAGCGGATAAGTGTCCTTAAGGAGGATCTAAACAAGGTTACGCACGGGCTAGACAGATCCTATAAATGGAATAAGTCATCCGATGCACTTTCATGGCTACATGAACACCATCGTAGCAATAAGAGAGGACTTGGCTATAGGACCCCTGCACCTAAGTGGGATCCCAAAAGCAGGTACCTCACACTTTAATAGATTATAATTTGCACACACTGTGGTGAAACTGGTCACTATAAATGTGAATATATTGCACAAGAAAAGGCTAGTTAAAAGAATAAAAAATTTGCTCAAGGGAAAAATAGGCTGCTAGGTTGGGCTAAAAAGAATCTGATTCACCCTTTTGCTTATAGAAAGGGACCCAAACTAGTTTGGGTTCCTAAGACTAATCCTTAATTTCCTTTTGTGGGTCCAAGTGAAGGGGAGCGGGCATATATGGTACATGGATAGTGGCTTCTCAAAGCATATGACAGGAAGTAAGAACTAGTTCCTTTAACTTGGAGACCTCAAAGGAGGTTATGTCTCCGTTGGAAATGGAAAGGAAGGAGAGATCATTGGGGTTGGAAAGGTACGTAATGTTGATTCTTGCTATACTGAGAATTTCTACCTTATAGATGGCTTAAAATACTGCCTATTAAGACAATAACAATTGTGTGATAGAGGTAACTTGGTAGCATTCACCTCTACAAAATATTTTCTGATTAAGCTTACCACTAACAAGATTGTTTTGCAAGGAAAAAGAGTAAACAATGTATACATTGTAGGTTTGTTTACACTTTCAGAAAATGCACTCACTTGCTTAAGTGTATTGGACAATGATCCCCTCCTTTAGCATAAGAGATTTGGACATGCCAGTCTAAGTCAACTCAATAAACTAGTCTCAAAGAATTTGGTGATAGGACTGCCTAACATTAAGTACAAGGAAGACAAAATTTGTGAGGCTTGTGCTAGAGGGGAGGAAGTTAAGATCCTCTATCAAAAGCAAGAAAATTGTAAGCACCACCAGAACTATAGAAGTGGTCCATGTGGATCTCTATGGTCTAATAAAAATATTAAGCAGAGGTGGTAAAAGATATGTGATAGTGCTTGTTGATGATTACTCTAGGTTTTCGTGAATATTATTTTTAGCCTGTAAAGTTGAAGCATTTGACATGTTTTCCTCTTGTGTTAAATAAAAAAATAAAAATAAAAAATCAAAAACAACTAGGTAATTAACTTGCGCCAATTAGGTCTGATCATGGAACTGAATTTGAAAATGCAAAGCTTGCTGAATTCTAGCATGCTACATCATAAATGTTTGCATGACTAGACCTCTTGTTAATAATATTCCCTATGAGTTACTTAAAGGGAGTTCCTAAATATATCCCATCTTAGGGCATTTGGATGCAAGTACTTTATGTATAATGATGGCAAAGACTCCTTATGTAAAGTTTGATTTTAGAAGTGATAAAGGAGTATTCTTGGAATATTCTTCACATAGAAAAGCATATGAAGTGTACAACAAAAGAAGTATGTATGTAGAAGAAAGTATACATATAGTTTTGATGAAACTAACATTCTTTCTGAGAGACAAGAACATGAAGATGAAGTTATTGGGCTGGTAAGAGATTTAAAAAATCTTAGCCCAGACGAAGTTACACCAGAAGAAGGAACAGGTTTTTCCACCTAGGGCAACATGATAGGACGAACTGACTAAAGAGGAATTGATCCTCAAACCTCGAGCGAAGCTGTCCATCAACCTATTCCTCAGTAACAAAACTAGGAAGGATGAATCAAAGAAATTAACACTTCTACATCAACATCCACGAAATAATATGTAAGATGAACCTGGTTCATCTGTTGATCAGAAGTTGTATATGGGAATGATTGGTTCTCTTTAGCATCTTACTGCTATCAGACTTGGCATTATTTTCAGTATAGGTCTTTGTGCTCGATTTCAAGCAAATACAAAGGAGTCCCACTTGACTAATTTACAGAAAATATTGAGAAACTTGAAAGGCACCCATGACCTTTGCCTTTGGTATCCATAAGGTAGTAATTTTAACATAGTGGGATATGCTGACACTGATTATGCAGATTTCCTAGTGGATAGGAAGACTACTTCAGGAATGGCACACTTTGTTGGTTCATGTATTGTGTCATGGGCTATTAAAAAGCAAATTCAGTGGTCTTATCTACTGCTGAAGCTGAGTATGTTGATGCAGCTTCATGATTGTGCTCAAATGTTGTGGATCAAGCAGCAATTGGTGGATTTTTGTATTGAAGTTGGTTGCATATCTATTTTTTGTGATAACACTGGTGCTATTATTATGACTAGAATCTGGTTCATCATAAGAGAACTAAGCACATAGATGTTAGACACCATTTTTTGAGGAACAACTATGAGAAAGGCTTGATCAATGTGGAGTTTTGTGCGTTTGACAATAAAATTGCTAACATCTTGACAAAATCCTTAAGTAGAGATCACTTTGAGAGGAACATGTTGCAATTAGGGATGATTAAGATAACCTAAAAGGATCAGTTAAATGTTAAACAAAACAAAATGATGAAAACATTGAAATAACATTGTTTAGAAAGTCTGTAAATTGTGTATAATTAGATTAAATCTTGCTCGGTCTCATACTTTCCATAGTATAATCTTTTGCCATGTGTTAAAATGACTCGTTAATATTTAATTATATTTTCTCTATTTTGGCAAATTTAGACTTACACAAGAGAATTAGCAGTGAAGAACCTTGTCCATTAAGATAACATGGTATGTTTTCTACACTCTGCATAATTTGAAATAACTATATTTGGATAATGATCATAGTCCTACCAAATACCAATGTTCTTTTGAACTTATCGATTACAAGTGAACCAGTTACGTTCTAGACTTCTGACAGTATTAAACTGCTAAGATTCTTTTAAATCAGCTACTCAGGGGGGAATAAATTGGTTCTTCCGAAATTGAACAGGTATCTTCTGATTCTAAAATTTTTCCTGAGACAATTTCTAAAGTTGTTGCAAATTTGGAGATTAGATTTGTAGGATCTATAACAGGTGTTGAGACTATAGAATATGGGGAAGTTGATGGTAAATATTTAAAAGAAAAAAAGGAGAGCAAGGGTGCTAGGAGTTCTATGAGAGGAAAGAGGCCAAGAATGGTTGATTCTTCACCCACTCCTGTGAGTTTAACCAAAGATGCAGGTGCAATGGTTGTCTGGGGAGATGAACCCGGTTCATCTGTAGAGTAAACCCTCGCAAGACTTGCAGAAAAAAGTAACTAAAAGCTATAATCCAACATATTGATAGAATTATCAATGGCACCAATACTCATACCATTCCTTATGGTTTCATTCTCACAATTGTGCTTGCACATTTCAATGTAACTATGAAAAGGTGGGAGGTTAGTACAAGGATGGATCATTTTTAGGTTAATAATCTGCTTGCTTGCGATATGAAGTCAATGTCACTCCTAAAGAACCTATTTCACCTAAAAAGGTTTCAGTAAATAGCAAGGTCAGAGCCTTGCTACAAGAAAGTGGGGCTAAAGATGCTGAGATTGAAAGGCTGAAGATGAGGTTCGTTCAAATGGATACTAAGAAAGATGCTCTCAGAACTGAGCTGGCAAGAGAAAAAGAGAAGAATTATGTCATGTTTTTAGTATTAAGCCTCCTAGCCTAGTGAAGATTAACAGTGACCGAGTTCGGGATCTTTTGTTTCTGTTTCTCATGTTTTCGATATTTTTATTCCTTCTTATGCTTTATGCTAGAATCTTATCAATCATCAATGAAATTCACTGTGCTTGCTCTAACTATTTGTTCATATTTCTTTGATGGTGAAAATTCTTAGCTTGATCTATGATGATTAATCCATGATTGCATTTGAAATTGCCCCAGTGGCCATGAGTATGTTTTAAAATATGGTTATCTCACATTTTTTATGCAACTTTTTGATGATGCCAAAAAGGAGAAAAGGGTTGTTCTATACACTTTGAAAAGTAAAGTTTATAACCTAAAAGTACCTGGTCCTTGATGATAAGTGATAAAAAGAAAAAATATTTCTAACATTGTGTTGATGTTGAGCTGAGTTGAAACAGGTCCTAAGCTTATGAAAAGCATAGAGTTTGTCATTATCAAAAAGGGGGAATTTGTTGGCCCGAGTAAAGGTTAAGTTTTGAAGATTAACAAAGGAACTCAGGATGAACCAGGTCCATCTCTGTGGTCCATCGCTCGAGTTCATAAAACGGGCAGATTCAAGTATGTTGGATGCACGTAAAGGAGATAAGCTTAACTTTCTTTATTTAATATGTCCTGATCAAAAAGGTTGAATAATATAGATAGAGAAGGACTCCTTAATCAAAAAGATCACTATCCGAGATAGGGAAGGAGTTGGAAGTTGAAGTCAACTAGACCTTTTCCACCAAGGAAGAATTGTATAAGAAATCTGGTTATTTCTTCCTCTACTAACTCTATGAATTGCAGGATGTTCTCACATTAAAAGTGTTGCACAACAACGCAGAATTTAAATGTGAATTCATAGCAAAATAGCAAGGTTTTTTGCAAGCAGTTCGTGTGTGATTCGAGAGTGCAAACATGAAGCTACATGAACCAGATTGAAGAACCAGTTCCATAAAGAGTTTTATGTGTATTTCTTATATCTTGTTCAATTTTAGTAGGTGTTTTCATATTTTACCTTTCAGCTTTCATAGAATCAATTGTAATAGGTATTTGAGTATTGAAGTTAGAGTTAACTCGAATTTGTCATAATAGTAAGACACCGGTTGCCACTACTGCATTAGAGGTAATTCTTAGGTTTACAAAGAGTTTTGTAAATGCTGTTTTGGCTCAGTGATTTAGTGAAGTGTTTGGGAAAATCTTATTAAATAGTAGGTCGTGGAGTTTTCACCTTTTGAGCAAGGTGTTTTCCACGTAAAATCTTTGTGTTATTTATTTTCTGTATTTATTATTTCGCAACATCAGTAGTTGTAACACATAGAAGAACCAGGTTTTTCATAAGTAGTTTGAGCGAAAAATGGGCTACCACACAAATAACCCTCTCTTGTATGGTACTGACGTTTATTACATCACTTTTACATAAAAATGAAATGAGAAAAGCTTGATGGTCAATTTGCAAAGTTTTTGGGAATCTTAAAGACATATTCATGTTAATATCCCTTTTACAGATGCTTTGTTGCATATGTATTCATATGTTCAAAGATGATCAATTAATTTCAGACTTAATGAATGTATGTTAGACCAAATCAGACATCGCACAAGATGATGATCCCACAATTAGGAGTGAAGCTGAAATACTGAAAAACGGTTCTGAGGATAAGGAGATGCAATCAGTAGAAGTTCAAGCAAAAATTGAACTCAAAGTTCTTCCTTTTTATCTAAAATATGTTTATCTTCACCAAGAATTATTTCCAATAATTATTTAATATTCTTTGGCTGCAGAACAAGAAGAAAAACTAATTCAAGTCTTAAAAGCACAAAAAGGAACATTAGGGTGGACTGTAGAGGATATCAAAGGTTTTAATCCAAAAATTTGTACGCATAGAATCCTCATGGAGGATAGCTACAAGCCAATATTCCAACCCTTTAAGGATGTTGAATCCTGCAATGAAGGAAACAATGAAAAAGATATTGTCAAGCTTCTAGCGAGAGGTATTATTTACCCAATTTGAGATAACCTTAGGGTAAGTCCAGTTCAGGTAGTACCAAAGAAAGAAGGTATGACGGCTATAAAGAATTAAAATAATTAATTCATACCTACGAGGAGTGCTACAGGATGCACAGTCTGTATTGATTATAGACGTCTCAATGATGTTACCGGAAAACATGATTTTTATTTACCATTTATTAATCAAATGTTGGAAAGAATTACAGGATATGGTTTTTACTGTTTTCTTACCCCGAAGATCCGAATAAGGAAACTTTCACATGTCCTTATAGAACATATGCCTATAGGAGAATGTCATTTGGTGTGTGCAAAACCCCTGCTACATTTCAACGTTGCGTGTCATCAATTTTTTCTGACATTACTGAAAAATTTCTTGAAATTTTTATGGATGATTTTACACTCTTTGGCAAAACATTTGAAGATTGTCTTTACCACTTGACTTTAGTTCTTAAGAGATGTAAAGAGACAAACTTGACTCTAAATTTGGAAAAATGTCATTTATGGTTACAGAGGGAATTAATTTAGGACATAAAATCACAACTAATGGGATAGAAGATGATAAGGCTAAAATACATCTTATAGACGGATGTAATGAACCGGCCGGTCGTCACATGAGTTACCGCCTCGTTTCCGTTATTTTATGCTTCTTCATATTTCGTTATCAGTATTTGGTGTGTTGGAGTTAAATTGGATTTGTTTTGATAAGAAATGAGACACAT
This sequence comes from Nicotiana benthamiana, assembly GCA_034376525.1. Classification (NCBI taxonomy): domain Eukaryota; kingdom Viridiplantae; phylum Streptophyta; class Magnoliopsida; order Solanales; family Solanaceae; genus Nicotiana; species Nicotiana benthamiana. Next base: position 20,121,843 of record CM067337.1, on the reverse strand, counting down.
AGTCTCTTTAAGGAAAACATGTTTTAGAAAAGTCAACCATATGTTGTCTTATAGGTTAGAGAGCTCAGATATGATTTGCGGTAATTTGGTTAGTCTCAGGGGATTATTTGTGACTTGGGAACGTAATTGGAAATGGTTTTGGAGGACCGGTGTAAAAATATGCTTGAATTGGTGAAGTTAGTATTTTGGCAATTTTCGGTTGTTAGGTGCGTGTGAGAACGTGATTTTTGCTTCTCAGAAATTAGTCCAAAAGAAATTATATATATATATATATATATATATATATATATATATATATATATAAAATTTACCCTCGGGTACGATTTTGGGAATTTATGGGACATGTTTTTTCCGTAAATGCTAACCTTGTCATGGATTAAAAGAAAATACAAAAATACATGTCGCATGCATTAGGATTTAATTGTGCATTTTAGAAATCAATTCACCATAATTTGGTTAAAAGGAAATCGCAAAAAATATGCATTTTTTGTTTCTTGTCATTTTGTGATTTTATTTGATTAAATGCTTATTTACTGTGTTAATTATTGTAGGTATTAAATAACATGTGTCTACATTTATTTTTTGATTTTTAGAATTTCTTTAGAATTTTGTTTAACTTTTGTTAATCAAAAAGAAGAAGGGAAAGGGTGAAAAATAAGAAGAAAATCGAACTTGGGCTCACATTAACCCAAAAAAGTCAGGTCCAAACATTTGCCACGACCCAGTCCAAAGACTAGGTTTTCAGGCATCCTCCAAAACAACACCGTATGGTCACCTCATTTGGAGCCGTTGATCAAACCTATTGAACGGCCCAGATCAGGCCATGCATTAATCCAAACGACGGCATTTCATAAGGCCTAATCTGAGCTATTAATCCAGTTAAATGCAATGATCCCAGGCCACCACAGATACCCGACCAATTTAACATTGAAACCAACCCAATCCCCCTTAAACCAAAAAATACCCTGTTCCACATAACTGAGTTGATCAGGGCCGCTAAATTTCATCATCTAATAGCCCATATTAAATGAATCGTTTTTAATATATGAACAACCCCCCAAACCCTCGACCCCATCCCATTTACACACCCCGACCTGAAAAGATGATTTTTATTTACCATTTATTAATCAAATGTTTGAAAGAATTACAGGATATGGTTTTTACTGTTTTCTTACCCGAAGATCGGGATAAGGAAACTTTCACATGTCCTTATGGAACATATGCCTATAGGAGAATGTCATTTGGTATGTGCAAAACCCCTGCTACATTTTAACGTTGCATGTCATCAATTTTTTCTGACATTACTGAAAAATTTCTTGAAATTTTTATGGATGATTTTACACTCTTTGGCAAAACATTTGAAGATTGTCTTTACCACTTGACTTTAGTTCTTAAGAGATGTAAAGAGACAAACTTGACTCTGAATTTTGAAAAATGTCATTTATGGTTACAGAGGGAATTAATTTAGGACATAAAATCACAGCTAATGGGATAGAAGTTGAAAAGGCTAAAATACATCTTATAGACGGAAGTGATGACCCGGCCCGTCGTCACATAAGTTACCGCGCCGTTTCCCTTATATTAGGCTTCCTCATATTTCGTTATCGGTATTTGGTGTGTTGGAGTTAAATCATATTAGTTTTGATAAGAAATGAGACACTTAGTCTCTTTAAGGAAAACATGTTTTAGAAAAGCCAACCATATGTTGTCTTATGGGTTAAAGAGCTCAGATGTGATTTTCGGTAATTTAGTTAGTTTCAGGGGATTATTTGTGACTTGGGAACGTGATTGGAAGTGGTTTTTGAGGAGCGGTGTAAAAATATGCTTGAATTGGCGAAGTTAGTATTTTTGTGATTTTTGGTTGTTAGGTGAGTGTGAGAACGTGATTTTTGCTTCTCAGAAATTAGTCCAAAAGAAATTAATATATATATATATATATATATATATATATATATATATATATATATATATATATATATATATATATAAAATAAGTTACCCTTGGGTACAATTTTTAGAATATATGCGACATGTTTTTCCCTTAAATTCTAACCTTGTCATGGATTAAAAGAAAATACAAAAATACATGTAGCATGCATTAGGATTTAATTGTGCATTTTAGAAATCAATTAACCATAATTTGGTTAAAAGGAAAATCACAAAAAATATGCATTTTTTTTCTTGTCATTTTGTGATTTTATTTGATTAAATGTTTATTTACTGTGTTAATTATTGTAGGTATTAAATAATATGTGTCTAATTTTATTTTTTGATTTTTAGAATTTCTTAAGAATTTTTGTTTAACTTTGGTTAATCAAAAAAAAGAAGGAAAAGGGTGAAAAATAAGAAGAAAATCAGACTTGGGCTCACATTTAACCCAAATAAATCAGGCCCAAACATTTGCCACGACCCAGTCCAAAGACCAGGTTTTCAGGCATCCTCCGAAACAACACCGTATGGTCACCTCATTTGGAGCCGTTGATCAAACCTATTGAACGGCCCTGATCAGGCCATGCATTAATCCAAACGATGGCGTTTCATAAGGCCTAATCTGAGCTGTTAATCCACTTAAATGCAATGATCCCAGACCACCACAGTTACCCTACCAATTTAACATTGAGACCAACCCAATCCCTTAAACCAAAAATTACCCTGTTCCACATAACTGAGTTGATCAGGGCCACTGGATTTCATCATCCAATGGCCCAGATTAAATGAACTGTTTTTAATATATGAACCCCTCGACCCCATCCCATTTACACACCTCGTCCCCCTCCATTCGTCTCTCTCAGAGACCCAAACACACCCAAGAACCCTAGCGCCGCCCCCTCACCCCTTCACCAGAAACTGGCAGTAACGATGCCACAGGCGACCAAACCAACACTGCAAAACCTTCGCCGCATCCTGAACACGAGTCTGTGGTCGTTTAACTTCGAATCGTCCTGTAGCTTCTCAGATCTTCAATCGAATATTCGAGAAAAATACAAAACAATCCCAATCTCTACCAACCCCCCAAGTTAATATCAGGCACTCCCCTAACATCCCTCGTAACCAAACCATCAGTGGTTTGGTTTAAATCTAACCCAAACCGCTCAAACCCCAAGTCCGAGCCCAAGAACCCTAAATAATCAAGCTTGGTGTTTGTCCGAATTGAAGAGTTTTTGGTTCAATGGTTCTCAGCAGAGAACACTCGATTAAGGTCCGTTTGACCTCAAAAGTTTATAGTACGAAATTGGCCCAAGTCCGTTGATTTTTTAATTTTCTTCTGAGGTATTCCTTCTTCTTTTCTTCTATTTTTATTGATTAATATCCTTTATTCGTTTAGTTTTTATTATTTTTGATCTTTTTCGGTTTTTATCAACTATTCTCTTCTTCTCTGAATTGAAGACCTTTTATTCGGTCAAATTTCTTCTGTTTGTTTGATAGTTTTGTCTGTAATGGAACCCAAATTCGACTCGATTAATATCGTCGAGTCACTAGTTTCATAATCTCCTATTTTTTCCAAATTGCTATAAATCACACTGTTTTGTGTCGGTTATTGGTTATCGATTATGTGTGATGTAATTGACTAGATGAATGTCGTCGATAATTGTATAGGCTTGATTGTTAGATTATGTTAGCAGTAGTGTTGTTGATTTGTGTCCGGATCTTGGTTTGAATTAAAATCTGAATTGGTTATGTTTGAATTTAGGAAATCGAATGGGTTATAGCTGATGAAATGCAAAACCACAGATAGAATAGATCACAAGGGTAGTTTTAAGGGGTAGTTTGGAAATTAGGACACCTAGTAATTAAACTAGGGCTGCTATTAGACGAAGTGGAAACATCTCTTAATGGGAATGGCACTTATTGCTGGTTTTAAGGGGCTGAAAGGTGATAAATCAGCACTTTTAATGGGTTTATTAAGAATTGAAAAGTAGAATATTAAGTGGAGAATGCACTAACTGAAAAACTTATTTAAGAGACAGTAAATCTGACATTAAAGGGGAGATATACATTGGAGGAGGTAGATAATTTTTTCAGAGTTAAAGAGAATAATATTAAGCTAGATTTTCAACATTAAGAAAGCTAAGTGAATTGAGTGTTCGAAACCAGAAGATATTGATTTCCTAGTAACCGACTCTTCTCTGCTTTGATTTTGAGGGTATTCTGGTTCTATTGACATCCAATTGGTAGCTGAGTTTTTCAGTTAGTTTTTCAAGTGTTGTTTAGTGTTCTTGTGCTCTTTCTGTTAGTTTTCTATTCGAAAATCCATGAGGTTGTTACTGGGTTCTTCTTTGTTTTTTGCTTGGTTTCAACTCCATTGCTGGGTTATCTCCTATTGGTTTCACTAGTTGTGTTGTTGTTTGCTGAATCTGTTGCTGTGATACTGTTATCGCCATCACTGACTCTCCTTTTCTTCTTTATTTTCAAATACCAGATACATATTGCTATACTGGTACATTTGTAGCTGAAAACTTGAAGCATAAATGAAAGGAAGTCTTGAAGTTTAGAATTTATTTAGTTGTAGTATTGCATATTAAGTTGTAGTCATTAGTCATTATTACAATCATGTGAAGTAGCTTGTTACGCATAAATAACTACTTTATTCACAGTAGTTTAGCTTGCAAATTCCTTCCTATGTATGCTTTAGGAAAGAACTAATGATGTAGTGGTAATACTCTAATTTTTTCTGTATTAAAAACATGATCTAAATACGGATACGGCTTTTAGGTTAATTAATCAGTCGCTTAAACTGTTTAGTTAGTAACTTCTTTATTTGAATTCATAGGGGTTCCATTAGCTATTGATTTCATCCCTCCCCCATTTTAAATTTCAAGCAGGTGTAGTGTAATGTAGTTAGGCCCCAAAAATCTGAATGATATGGCCCAGACCCCAGTTTTATACTATACATGTTGGGCTTGGGCCTAAAAATGTTAGACTGTTCCGCCCTCTTGTCCCGTTCACTTCCATGATTAACATACCACGTTTGGACGCTTAGTTATAATGAGGTTCAAGCATGTAAATAACATAAGTATTTTCTTCTTCTTTTTTTTGACGTAACGAAATAGAAAATATAGTCGCTTTAGAATATCCTGTTAAAATAACAACGAGGCGTGCCTCACCAAAATAAATTGCAAATTGCGGGACCCACAATGGATGTTAATAATTGCTTTAATTTCGAGATAGGCCGCATAGCGAATTTCACGGCTTTTCTCTAAATAATAACGTGTTAGTATGTTTAGGATGCCCCATAATAAATATTACCTCCCTAATCTTGGGTATACATTTATGTGACCCAAATCCAAATCCCAACGAAGTCGAAATGTGTTTAAAAACCATGGATGCATTGATCGCGACAACGTTCACGGCATGTTTTCATGACGTTGCAATTCTATTAAAAATAATAATAAAGGAAGTTTGAACTTAGTTAATCACATAAGTTGTAGCATGTTTTAAAATCATATATAACAAATTAAGCGACCGTGCTAGAACCACCGGATTCGGGGGTGCCTGACACCTTTCCTCGGGTCAAGAGAATTCCTTACTTAAAATTTATGGTTCGCAGACTTCAATTGGAAAGTAGAATATTTTCTTGGAATTGGGTTTCAAAATAAACCGGTGACTTGGGACATACAAAACCAAACCTTTCCCCAGTGGCGACTCTGAAATAAATTAATAATCCCATTTCATATATTGTCACTTAAATTGGAAAAACTCCCTTGTGCGTTTGCCCTCCGAGGTGGGTGCGCAAAAAGGAGGTGTGACAGCTCTGGCAACTCTTGTAGGGATCCAAACCCAGAACTTCGGTTCAGGGTTTAAGAATTCGAGCTTAGAATAATTTTTATATTTGGCTTTATCTGATTTTCCTACATGTCCCATGCTCTATGTGCTAACTTCTTTACCGCTTTGATATTTGGTGAATTGTACATATAAACTGTGGAGAAACCCATTTTCTCTCTAAGTCTTCTAAATCATGAAGAAGGGTGCACTTCATTTGACTTCTTTTCTGTTTAGAGTCGGTCCCATTTATAGAACAAGGTTTGGATAAGTTGCAAAACTGGCGAAGCTTCTGTATTTCCGGGCTGCTACCTCCCACTCGGCTCAAGCAGTCCTCTCGGGTAAGCTAGGTCTAGAATAAACACCCAGGTTCTAAACTTAGAATAACTCAACTTCATGCCGGATCCCTTGTAGGAACACTTATTTGCATCACGTGCATCTTGACATAAGGGACTCAACACAGGGATTGGGTCCGTCTAGGACTAGCAACCTTAAATGAAAAGATCATCATAATTCATCCTACTTGTTTTTTTGTGAATTTATTTGTTTCGGACCTGCATGTTGACCGGTTTCTGAATCTCGGGAATACTGCAGAAGTGAGAAAAAAATAGAGAATAACGGTAAAGAGAGTTAATGGCCTATTTTTTGAAAAACCAATGCCCAAATGCTGCCAAAACCTTGTCGAAATTTTGAAAATAAAAAGCAAAAAAATGAAGGAAAGGGTTTCATTGAAAAAAAGGGAATAGAAGTGTCTTGTTTTTAAAAAAAAATTAATTAGACCGAACTATGCGGGTCTTATTCTCACCGGATGTGAGATACATAGGCAAACCTCAACGGTTCCGACCCCAATTTTCAAAAAACCTAAAAACTATTTTCATTACTTCATTCTTTAGAAAAGTCTTTCTTTAAGACCCCAATTACAAAAAAATAAATCCAAAAATAAATTTTCCTTTAGTTCATTCTTTAAAAATCGTTCCTTAGAAAATTCCAAAACAAAAGTAGTTTTTAAACTAAAAAATGGTTTCCTTATTTCTAATCACTTTTATGAAAAAAAAAAGGGTCAATAAAAATCAAAATCCCAACAATGGGTTTCCGTCATTTTGAAGTATTTTTTTTAAAAAAAAACAAAGAAACAAACAAACAAAATACCTAAAATTAGAAAAAAAAATCCAAAAATATTTTTTCTTCTTTAAAAGTCTTTATTTTGTAAATGTCCATAAAAATTTGGAAAAGTCCAAAAACAAATTTGCTTTTCTTAATGAAATACTTTTGTAAATAAATAGAAAGTCATAAATCCAAAATATTTTCTAAAAATGTCCCTCTTTCGAAATTAAGAGGTAATGTCCAAAATCCCAAAAAATATTTTCTTTCTTCCTTAGAAAAAGATAAAACAAAAAAAAATTCAAACAAAAAGTTTTCTTTTTACCTCTAAAAATCCCAAAGTTCCAATCAAAAGAAAATGATTCTACAGAAGTCTTGCAAATTTCCTTTATTCTTTAAAGCATTTTTGTCTTAAAAAAAATAAAATTCCAAAAAAAAAAAGAATTAGTTTACTTACCCCATTCACAAACTCCCTGAACTACGCAAGATCTGATTCATGCTGGGTCATGATACGTAGGCAATCTCCATCGGATTCGATCATAGCCATAAAATAATTAGAAAAAAAACTGAAAATGAAGAGGTTGAGAGAAAACAACAGAGAAAGAAAAGTAGTGAAAATAAATGAAAAGCTGAGATAGCGCATGCAACCGTAGTACTTGTCTCAAACTAATCATTGTTGCTGTCAAATTTCAGCTTAATTTTTAGAAACAATGGTTGGTTGTGGTACACTAGCATCGCACCAGTGCTTTACCAGATCGAAGGGTAGTGTGGAAATATCTACAGAAATGACGTTGCCCGCTGTTACTATATCCGAAGATAGCCCCGTCTCAGGGATCCCGTCCTCCGAGTCCACCACAACAGAAGAAAATTGGATGTTAGGCCTCCGAGTGATGGAGATGTGGGACGCTTGGACAAAAAGAACCCCCAACACTATCCATGGATTTCCCGAGTTGTTCCCATGGCCAACGGCTACCGCTAATGTTCCAATCAGCCACCGGAACACCCCATTGGGACAGACTTCTATATCTGCTCACTATGTGGGAGGCACTTCTTGAGGATCACCCCGAAATACTCATGCCCGGGACGGCTCCCAACATCTTCACGGCTCCACTATGCTTTACCATAGTACAACCGTCATTGCCAAAGCTTATTTTTGACCCTTGGGTGTTCCCTTTCCAGCAGCCTGTCATTCAGGCAGATCTACCAAATCCCGCATATGCTTACCTACATCCATCATCATATGAGATTACACCAAGGCAATATCAAACTCCCGACGCTCCCGAGCAAGATGAAAATTATGATGGGCTTGGTGATCCCATCACTCACTTGAGAAAGTACTGCAATCAACTGCATGGGGCCGGCGGAAAAGAAGATTTGTTGATGGATTTTTAGAACAGTAGGATTTACAGTCAGTCAGCCATCAGAGTAACTTCCCAAGCCATCCAAGGCGGGTCTAGAGGAGTGGCAAATAGCAAGACAAGAGAAGAAACAATCATTGCAGCATTAGGGGAAAGAAGAGAACGGGCTCCTAGACCTGTGTTTTCCAAAAGAACCTTTCAACATTGCTATCCTCATATGGTCTATGCGCCACCACTTCATGCTGTCATGAATGGTCAACTTTCTGCCTGACTGTAACCACAGGCTAACAAAAATCGACCTCCATTCCAAAGAAATTAGACTGCTCACCAGAACTACTATAATCCTCGACCTCCACAGAATAAATTTCGTCCCCGGGGACCACCCAGGAGACCTAGCTATACACCAATCAGTGAACCCTACTTCACTCTGTTCCCTAAGCTTGTCTAAATGAAATTGTTGCAGCCTATACCGCTAAACAAGCAGAACCCGAAATCACCTTCCTATCAGTGGAATGTCAGATGTGCCTATCATTCAATGATGGAAGGTCACGACAAAAATGATTGTTGGACTTTGAAAATTGCGGTGGAGAACTTGATAGAACAAGGTAAAAAACTGCTAAGGGGTGAGGAAATCCCCCATGTGCAAATAATCCATTACCAGCTCTCAACAACGGGCTGATAATCGGGATGATTTGTGAGAAAAAAGAAATTGATCCAGCACTTAAGGCCATAATTGCTATTGCTAATGTGGAAAAGAATCCCAAGGCAGCCTGAAACAAGAAAAATGGGAAGAGAAGAGAGAAAACACCGAGACATAACCGGAAAAAGGAAATGATGTACCCTAGCAAGCCTATGTGGTATGGGGGAAAATCAAACCACCCCGGCTGAATAAGCTAGTGGTTATTAGACACATACCAGAGAAGCTTAAGTATAGTAAAAAGGAAGACGATGAGGTTTTTACGGCTAAAGAGAGTGGGGGAATACGTGGGGCAATGAGGAAAATGCTATGCAAAACCCACATGGTCCAGCCAGGAGAGGGCACCAGTACCACTGTGGTATCCTACATGGGACCAAATGCCAAGATACAAAACTGGAAGGCTACGGCATTCCTGATTAGACGTGAGTCCTAATAGACTTGTCTTGCTACCTCTTCTGCATCGTGAGTTATCCCACAGTGTAACTCGGATATGTTTTATTAGTTTCCTGTCTTTTAATCCCAATGTCAACCCTATTATCTTCCCAAATTACAAGAAATAAAATTAATATTTCATTGTTCATTTTCTTTATTTTACTTTAGAGATTCTCTATGTTTCTCTTTTATTTCTCTTCAATTCTAATAATGCAGCTTTAGATAACATTACATGCTTACGGACTCCATGCCAAGATCCCAAGAACTCTGAAAGACTTCGAAATGATGAATCAAAAGTTTTAAATACAATGAGTTTGAGTTTGAGAAAATTAAAAGAAAATATTCGAAACAATTGAAAAAAATTCATGGCGTGGGAAAAATCTGGCACTGAAGTAGAGTTTGGGGACAGTAAGTGGATTTAGACTCGTATGGGACGTTGACTCTAATTGAAACAGATAATTGCAATTTGTCACGGGCAGTTGTACCAACTAAAGAATGGCCCACACCAATAAAATTTTGAAGTAGGGCAACAAGTGTTAAGGTTTATTTCAGTGCCAACAATGGATTTCAAAGTTTGCTCATAATTGGAAGGTCTGTACATCATCAGGAAGGTATTGCCAAGAGGAACGTTATATCTTGGTGATATTGAAGGAAATGAGCCTGCAACAACTTTGAATGTGGACGCAGTCAAAAAGGTACTAAGTCCGAGTTTGCTTCGATGATGTCTTTGCGCATTGAAATGATGAAGGATTTTTGTTCCCCCTACCCAAACACTATCAACCCTTTTTGTAAGCCCTTTGAGGCGGTTACATTTCTTTGGCTACCCTCTTTGGAATCTAAAACCAAAACCAAAAACACAAACACAAAATATATATATATATATATATATATATATATATATATATTATTCGCCTGAACTACGTTCTGACTTGATCCGAAAGGATACGTAGGCAGCCTCTATATGAGGTTCAGTCACACCAAAACAAAAATCTAATTTTCCTCGAAGGTGAAAGTGGGGCAGATGTTAGGATCGGTTCGACCATGAACCCAGCAAATGATTCCAAAGTTGTAATTTTGTCCACAATTCTTTATACCCAGAACGAGTACAAGTCCTTCAGATCAATGACCAAGGGCATGGAAACCAAGAAACATCATTGTTGAAAGACGATTCATTCTAAATTGAGAGAAACAAAATGACAGAGTCTTATTGGTGAAAATATCCGGGCACCGTAAGACGACGCAAGTAGAGAAATTAAAAATGAGAGAGTCTGTTAGTGAATACTCACAAAGAGCACTATAAGGCGATGGTGAGAAGAGAATGGGAGAGGTCGACTAGCGAAAACCCGCAAAGGGCGCTATCAACCGAAAAGAGGATTTCACCACTAAAGGTCCCGGCAGAGTTCCCTAGTGTGGAAATATAGATCCGTTTGGTTCGTGAGAAAATGCGAGTTAGTGAGGATCAGGCATCCAATCCAAGAAGTATTTCATGTCAGTTTGAAGCCAGCATGCGCCCTAGATAAGTCCTTCTTTTCCCCCTAAAGGGGCGCTTCTATTTTAGATTCATTTTTCCTCTCTTTGTTTACCTTTCCTTTAATCACTTTTGGTTTAACCCTAAATTCCGAAACTTGTTACAAAGTAAAGGTGGCATGACCGATTTCACAGAACTTCGTCTGGTGATAGGACAAGAAAATACCTAGCCGCAGTGGTGTGTTGATCCAATCCCAACTGAACATGATGTTCGATCGCCTCCAAAGAGAAGGATGTTGAAAAGAAAGAAAGTCAAAGGAATATGTCTTAGAAGCAGTATAAGGTGGAAAAACCAAAGCCTTATGTGGGCGAATCATCAGGAAATCTTGAAATTTGAATCTTATCAAGTTTGAAAGAGAGTCGCCCTAAGAGCCAACCAACGGAAAAAGCTTCTCAAACGGAGTGAGGCCGGGACCAAACAATTGGAAAGATCAAGGCCACCAAACCAACCATCATTTCAAACAAACAATTGTTCTTTGTTTGGAAAGTTGAAACAAGTGCCATCCAAAGCAGTCATGTGAGAAGCAGATGCAGCCCAAAGGAGAGAAAACATGCAAGTGTTGAAGCAGCTTTGCAGCAAATATACAATTTAAAAGGGAAGTTTCCTCCAAGTTTTTTCTGTTTTGTATATATATAAAAAAAAAGAAAAAAAGATAACAAAAGAATAAAATCCCAAAAGAAGGTAGTTTAAAAGTCCCAACACCAACCCATATGTTTCTTTTAGTCGACATTAGGACTCCAATCCATGAGTTGCGCTTATTAGACATAGGGCCTCCATTCCCTAGTCTCCTTTGCCAATATTAGGGCTCCAATCCCTATGTTGCGCCTTTTATTCATAGGGACTCCATTCCCTAGTCGCCTTTGCCAACATTAGGGTTCCAATCCCTAAGTTGTGCTTTTTAGACATAGGGCTTCCATTCCCTAGTAGCCTGTGCCAATATTAGGGCTCCAATCCCCGAGTTTCGCTTTTTAGACTTAGGGCTCCCTAGTCGCCTATGCCAACATTAGGGCTTCAATCCCTGAGTTGCGCTTTTTAGACATAGGGCCTCTATTCCCTAGTCGCCTTTGCCAACATTAGGGCTCCAATCTCTGAGTTGCAATTTATAGACATAGGGCCTCCCCTAGTCGCCTTTTCCAATATTAGGGATCCAATCCCTTAGTTGCGCATTTTAGACATGGGGCCTCCATTCCCTAGTCGACTTTTCCAACATAAGGGGTCCAATACATGAGTTGCGCCTTTATGACATAGGGCCTCCATTCCCTAATCGCCTTTGCTAACATTAGGGCTCTAATCCTTGAGTTTCGCCTATTAGACATAGGGCCTCTATTGCCTAGTCGCCTTTGCCAACATTTGGGCTCCAATCCCTGAGTTACGTTTTTTGGACATATGGCCTCCATTCCCTGGTAGCCTTTGCCAACATTAGGGCTCTTATCCCTGAGTTGCACTTTTTAGCCATGGGGCCTGCATTCCCTAATTTCCTTTCCCAATATTAGGGCTCCAATCTCTGAGTTGCGCTTTGTAGTCATAGGTCCTCCATTCTCTAGTCGCCTTTCCTAATATTAGGGCTCCAATCCCTGATTTGCGCTTTTTAGACATAAGGCCTCCATTCCCTAGTTTCCAATGCAAACATTAGGGCTCCAATCCTGAGTTGCACCTTTAGACATATGGCCTCCATTCCCTAGTCGCCTTTGCCAACATTAGGGCAGCAATCCATGAGTTGCGACTTTTAGACATAGGGCCTCCATTCTCTAGTCGCCTTTGCCAACATTAGGGCTCCAATCCTTGAGTTGCATTTTTTAGACATAGGGCCTCCATTCTCTAGTCGCCTTTCCCAATATTAGGGCTCCAATCCCTAAGTTGCACTTACTAGACATAGGGCCTCCATTTCCTAGTTGCCTTTGCCAACATTAGGGCTCCAATCCTGAGTTGCGCCTTTTAGACATATGGCATCCATTCCCTAGTCGCCTTTGCAACATTACAGCACCAATCCCAGACTTGTGCCTTCTAGACATAGGGCCTCCATTCCCCCGTCTCCTTTGCCAACATTAGGGCTCCAATCCCTTAGTTGCGCATTTTAGACATAGGGCCTCCACTCGTTAGTTTCCTTTTCCAACATTACTGCTCCAATCCCTCAGTTGCGCATTTTAGACATAGGCCTTCCATTCCCTAGTTGCCTTTGCCAACATTAGGGCTCCAATCCCTGAGTTTCACTTCTAAGACATGTGGCCTCCATTCTCTAGTCGCCTTTACCAAACATTCGGGCTCCAATCCCTTAGTTTCACCTTATTGACATAGGGCCTCCATTCCCTAGTCGCCTTTTCCAACATTATGGCTCTGATCCCTGAATTGCACCTTTTAGACATACAACCTCCATTCTCTAGTCGCATTTGCCAACATTAGGGCTCCAATCCATGAGTTGTGCTTTTAGACATAGGGCCTCCATTCCCTATTCGCCTTTGCCAGTATAAGGGCTCCTATCCCTGAGTTGCACTTTTTAGACATGGGTACTCCATTCCCTAGTCGCCTCTGCCAACATTAGCGCTCCAATCCTTGAGTTGCGCTTATTAGACATACGGCCTCAATTTCCTAGTTTCCTTTTGTTAGATAATACGCTTAACGCTAGGGGGGGTGAATAGCGTTATAATAAAAAATAACGTAAACTTGCGGAATTTAAAAATTGCAGGAAATAAACAAGTGCGATAAGTAAATAAATAAGAATGAACGCACCGATATATTCTGGTTCACCACAACCCGTGGCTAGTCCAGTCCTCGAGAGACTCTCTCGAGATTTCCACTAACTTTGTCAAGCTTACGGGTGCTTAACAAACCGTTACAGTTGCTCAAGGATACCCCCCCTTAAGACTTCACTTGCTCGAGGATACCTCACCCCAGGACTTCACTGTTAAGCTTACGGGTGCTTAACAAACCTTTACAACCTGAGGACACAAGCCTCAACAACCTTTACTCGGAGATGCAACACTCCAAGACTTCAACCAAGGAAACACAACTTCCTTCTTACAACACAAGGGACTAACACTTCCCTTCAAGTGTATAAAACACTTAACACTCACTTAACAAGACTCTCTTAATAGAGTGGATATGAGTAAACAAATACGCTCAAGAACACAACAATAAATTCAAGACCTTGGCTTTCAAAATATGATAAAAATGATCAATAAATGATATTGGAAATGTATGAAAGCTTATGAATGTTTTGGTCAGAAGTTGTGTGTTTAATGAGTGATTTTGAGGTGTATTTATAGCTCCAAAATTACTCCTAGCCATTGCTATGATCATAAATACAGATTCTGAAAATCTGTTAGATAGTCGACTATCCGATATGGTTATTCGACTATCTTGGCAACGGTCACAAGGATAGTCGACTATCTGATATGGATATTTGACTATCTTGGAAACGGTCATTAGGATAGTCGACTATCCAATATCATATATTCGACTATCTGACCCTGCGGAAATGGTCCGATTTTAAAACAACTAACTTATTGAAAATAAGTTATAAAATGTTTTTCAAAGCTTTGTTTGAAGATATAAAAAATTATAAATATCTTAATCATGAAAAAAAATTGTAATGACCATTCCGAATCAATAAAAACATTTAAAATCATTTTGTTTTAAATGTATTGAAAATATTTATTATATAACATTTATAACCAATTTGTTTTAAATGCAATAAAAATATTTATGATATGCATATATTGTAAAACCATTTATGATAATCATTTATGATATGCATATATTGTAAAATCATTTATGATATGCATATATTGTAAAATCATTTTATGATATGCATTGTAAAATCATTTTATGAGAGAAGCCAAGACTCAAACTTAAAGTCGGATCAAGATCACAATAAAGACAATATAAATAAGACTCAACAAAAGGTCTTCATTTATTTTCATTGCTTCTCTCAATCTTGTCTTGAACTTCTTGGACTCCAATTCTTGTCCGCTCAAATAACGTTGCATAGCCTTTTCTTCCTCTATGCTCATTGTAATTTTGCATATCAATTCTTTATCTTCCTTTTGCATATCTACAAAATGAATAGCACTTTAGTTAAAATATAAATTAAAGTGTATTCAATAATAACTCACATTTATTTGGCATATATTATTTTCCATTAAATTGGTTTGTCAATTATCAAAACATATAAGTATGAACATATACATATGTTCCAACACCTTTTCCTACATTAGGTCTCCAATCCCTGAGTTGCATTTTTTATACATAGGGCCTCCATTACATAGTCACCATTGACAACATTAGGGCTCCAATCCCTGAGTTGCGCTTTTTAGACATAGGACATCCATTCCCTAGTCGCCTTGCCAACATTGGTTCTCCAATCCATGAATTGTGCCTTTTAGAAATAAGGACTCCATTCCCTAGTCGCATTTACCAACATTAGGGCACAAATCCATGAGTTGCACTTCTTAGACATAAGGCCTCCATTCCCTAGCCGGCTTTACCAACATTAGGGCTCCAATCCCTTAGTTGCGCCTATTAGACATAGGGCCTCCATTCCTTAGTTTCCTTTTCCAACATTAGGGCTTCCATCCTTGAGTTGCACTTTTTAGACATACGGCCGCCATTCCCTAGTTGCCTTTGCCAACATTTGGGCTCTAATCCTTGAGTTGCACTTTTAAGACATGTGGCCTCCATTCCCTAGTCGCCTTTGCCAATATTAGGGCTCCAATCCCTGAGATTCACCTAATAGACATAGGGCCTCCATTCCCTAATCGCCTTTGCCAATATTATGGCTCTAATCCCCAAATTTCACCTTTTAGACATACGGCCTCCATTCTCTAGTCGCGTTTGCCAACATTAGGGCTCCAATCCATGAGTTGTGCTTTTTAGACATAGGGCCTCCATTCCCTAGTCGCCTTTACCAGCATTAGGGCTCTTATCCCTGAGTTGCACTTTTTAGACATGGGTACTCCATTCCCTAGTCGCCTCGGCCAACATTAGCGCTCCAATCCTTAAGTTGCGCTTATTAGACATAGGGCCACCATTTCCTAGTTTCCTTTGCCAACATTAGGGATCCAATCCCTGAGTTGCCTTGTTTATACTTAGGGCCTCCATTACCTAGTCACCATTGACAACATTAGGGCTCCAATCCCTGAGTTGCGCTTTTTAGACATAGAACCTCCATTACCTAGTCGCCTTGCCAATATTAGGGCTCCATTCCATGAATTGTGCCTTTTAGAAATAAGGACTCCATTCCCTAGTCTCCTTTGCCAACATTAGGGCACAAATCCATGAGTTGCACTTTTTAGACATAAGGCCTCCATTCCCTAGCCGGCTTTGCCAACATTAGGGCTCCAATCCCTTAGTTGTGCCTTTAAGACATAGGGCCTCCATTCTCTAGTCTCCTTTGCCAACATTAAGGCTCCAATCCCTTAATTGCGCCTTTTAGACATAGGGCATCCATTCCTTTGTTTCCTTTTCCAACATTAGGGCTCCAATCTTGAGTTGCGCCTTGTAGACATATGGCCTCCATTCCATAGTCGCCTTTACCAACATTAGGGCACCAATCCTTGTGTTGCGCCTTTTAGACATAGAGCCTCCATTCCGTAGTCGCCTTTGCCAAAATTAGGGCTCCAATTCTTGAGTTGCACTTTTTAGGCATAGGGCCTGCATTCCCCTGTTTCCTTTCCCAATATTAGGGCTCGAATCCCTGAGTTGCACTTTTTAGACATAAGGCCTCCATTCCCTAGTTGCCTTTGCCAACATTAGGGCTCCAATCCCTGAGCTGTGACTTAGACATAGGGCCTCCATTCCCTAGTCGCCTTTGCCAATATTAGGACTCCAATCCATGAGTTGCACTTTTAAACATAGGGCCTCCATTCCCAAGTTGTCTTTGGCAATATTAGGGCTCCAATCCCTGAGTTGCACCTCTTAGACATAAGGCCTCCATTCCCTAGTCTCCATTGCAAACATTAGGGCTCCAATCGCTGAGTTGCACCTTTTAAGCATAGGTCCTCCATTCCATAGTCGCCTTTGCCAACATTAGTGCTCTAATCCCTTAGTTGCGACTATTAGACATAGTGCTTCCATTCCCTATTCGGTTTTCCAAACATTAGGGCTCCAATCTCTGAGTTGCGCTTTTTACACATAGGGCCTCCATTCGCTAGTCGCCTTTGCAAATATTAGGGCTCCAATCCCTGAGTTGCACTTGTTAGACATGGTGACTCTATTCCCTAGTCTCCTCGGAAAACATTTGGGCTCCAATCGCTAAGTTGCGCTTTTTAAACATAGGGCCTCTATTCCCTAGCTGCCTTTGCCAACATTAGGGATCCAATCCCTGAGTTGCGCTTTTTAGACATAGGGTCTCCATTCCCTAGCCTCCTTGCCAACATTAGGGCTCCAATCCCTGAGTTATGTCTTTTAGACTTAGGGCCTCCATTCCCTAGTTGCCTTTGCCAACATTAGGGCACCAATCCCTGAGTTACACCTATTAGACATATGGCCTCCATTCCCTAGCCGCCTTTGCCAAAATTAGGGCTATAATCCCTGGGTTGTGCCTTGTAGACATAGGGCCTCCATTCCATAGTCGCCTTTGCCAAAAATACCGCTCCAATCCATGAGTAGTGCCTTTTATACATATGGCCTCCATTCCCTAGTTGCCTTTTCCAATATTAGGGCTCCAATCCCCAAGTTTCACCTTTTAGACATAGGGCCTCCATTCCTTTGCCGCCTTTGCCAACATTAGGGCTCCAATACTTGTGTTGCGCTTATTAGACATAGGGCCTCCATTCCATAGTTTCGTTTTCCAATGTTAGGGCTGCAATTTCTGAGTTTTGATTTTTAGACATAGGGCCTCCATTCCCTAGTCGCCTTTCCCAATATTAGAGCTCCAATCCCTGAGTTGCGCTTTATGGACATAGGGCCTCCGTTCCCTATTCGCCTTTGCAAAAATTACGGCTCCAATCTCTGACTTGCGCCTTTTAGAAATAGGTCCTCGATTCCCTAGTCTCCTTTGCCAACATTAGGGCTCCAATCCCCGAGTTGCACTTTTAGACATAGATCTTCCATTCCCTGGTCGTCTTAGCCAATATTTGGGCTCCAATCACTGAGTTGTGCTTTTAGACATAGGGCCTCCATTCCCTAGTCGCCTTTATCATCATTAGGGCTCCAATCCTTGAGTTGCGCTTTTTTGACATAGGGCCTCCATTTCCTAGTCTCCTTTGCCAACATTAGGGCTCCAATCTTTGAGTTGTGCCTTTTAGACATAGGGCCTCCATTCCATAGTCGCCTTTGCCAAAAATACCGCTCCAATCCATGAGTAGTGCCTTTTATACATATGGCCTCCATTCCCTAGTTGCCTTTTCCAATATTAGGGCTCCAATCCCTTAGTTGCACTTTTTACAGATACCGCCTCCATTCCCTAGTCGCCTTTGCCAATATTAGTTCTCCAATCCCTGAGTTGCGCTTTGTAGACATAGGGCCTCCATTCCGTAGTCGCCTCTGCCAACATTAGGGCTCCGATCCCTGAGTTGCACCTTTTATACTTGGGGTCTCCAATCCCTTCATCGCTCAATGCTTCAGAAATAAGCAACTACCTATAACTTGCAAGCACCAAGATTCAGGTCAAAGTCTACCAGCAAGATCAGCAAAGACACAAGATCAAGTTTAGAAAGAACTATAGATAGGAATTTTGTAACTCATAGTTAATAGGTATAGCTAGCCTAGCTTTAGTTTTCCCTTTTGATATAATAAGGAGGTCAGTAAGTAAAGGCAGTAGCAGCAGCAACAGCAGTAACCATGAAACCACTGGCCACGGTAGTTCGAACTACCAAAGCTTCCCGAACTACATTGACATGATTCCTGTTTAGCTCTGGATATGCAGGAAACCTTCGAAGAAAAGGTTCAGTCAAATATTTCAAAAAATGCTTCACATGGAATACTCGGACGGGCAAAAATCACTCGTATCACTTTATCGTTGCCCAAAAACACTTCGTATTTTCGAACAAAGAGGGGCAACTGCGAGCACGTGATTTTTTCTTCTCAAAACTTACTCCAAAAGAAATCAAATATATATATATATATATATATATATATATATATATATATATATATAATAATAATAATAATAATAATAATAATAAGTTACCCTCGGGTACAGTTTTGGGAATTTATGCGACATCTTTTTTTCTGTAAATGCTCACCTTGTAATGGATTAAAAGAAAATACAAAAATACATGTCGCATGCATTTAGGAGTAAATTGTGCATTTTAGAAATCAATTAACCATAATTTGGTTAAAAGGAATATCAAAATAAATATGCATTTTTTTGTTTCTTGTTATTGTGTTATTTTATTTGATTAAATTTTTATTTAGTGTGTTAATTATTGTAGGTATTAAATTATATGTGTCTAACTTTATTTTTTGATTTTTACAATTTCTTTAGAAGTTTTGTTTAATTTTGGTTAATTAAAGAAAAGAAGGAAAATTGTGCAAAATAAGAAGAAAATCGGACTTGGGCTCACATTTAACCCAAAAAATCAGGCCCAAACATTTACCACGACCCATTCCAAAGACCAGGTTCTCATGCATCCTCCCAAACGACACAATATACTCACCCCATTTGGAGCCGTTGATCAAACCTATTTAACAACCCAGATCAGGCCGTGCATTAATCCAAACGGCGGCATTTCATGAGGCCTGATCTGAGCCGTTATTACAGTTCAATCCAACGATCTCAGGCCACCCCAGATACACGACCCATTTAACCTTGAGACCGACCCAATCCCCTAAACCCAAAAACGAACCCGTTCCACTTAACTGAGTTGATAAGGGCCGCTGGATTTTATCATCCAATGCCACAGATTATATAAACCATTTTTAATATATCAACGACCACCAAACTCTCGACCCCGTCCCATTCACACACCCCGTTCCCCTCCTTTCGTCTCTCTCAGAGACCCAAACACACCCAAGAACCCTAGCATCGACCCTCACCCCTTCACCTGAAGCCCAGCGGTAACGATGTCGCCGATGACCAAACCAGAACCACTAAATCTCTGCCCCATCCTGAACACGAATCCGTGGTCGTTTAACTTCGAATCATCCCGTAGCTTCTCAAATCTTCAATCGAAGATTCGAGCAAAACGCAAAACAATCCCAACCTGTACCAACCCCCCCCCCCCTCATGTCGATACCAGGCACTCCTCTAACATCCCTCATAACAAAACCATCACTGGTTTAGTTCAAGTCTAACCCAAACCTCTCAAACCCCAAATCTGAGACCAAGAAACCTAAAAAATCAAGCTTGGTTTTTTCCCGAATTGAAGCGTTTTGGGGTTCAATGGACTTTTGCCGATGTGTTTTCAGTTGAGAACACTCGATTAAGGTTCGTTTTACCTCAAAAGTTCGAAGCCAGAAATTGGCCCAAGTCCGTTGATTTCTGATTTTTCTTCTAAGGTATTCCATATTATTTTCTTCAATTTTTATTGATTAATATCCGTTATTAGTTTAGTTTTTATTATTTTTGATCTTTTTCGATTTTTGTCAGATATTCTCTTTTTCTCCGAATTAAAGACCTTTTATTTTGTCAAATTCCTTCTGTTTGTTTGATAGTTGTATCTGTTATGGAACCCAAATTCGACTCGATTAATAAGGTCGAGTCATTTGTTTCATAATCTCCTTTTTTGTCCAAATTCTATGAATCACACTATTTTGTGTCCGTTATTTGTTATCGATTATGTGTATTGTAATTGATTAGATAAATGTCGTCGATTAGTTGTTTATGCTTGATTGTTAGATTATGTTGACAGTAGTGTTATTGATTTGTGTCTGAATCTTTGTTTGGATTAAAATCTGAATTGGTTATGTTTGAATTTAGGAAATCGAATTGGTTATAGCTGCTGAAATGTAAAACTAGGGATAGAATAGATCACAAGGTTAGTTTTAAGGGGTAGTTTGGAAATTAGGACATCTACTAATTAAATTGGGGCTGCTATTAGACCAAGTGGAAACATCTCTTATTAGGAATGGCACTTATTGCTGGTTTTAAGGGGCTGAAAGGTGCACTAACTAATAAAATAATCTGCACTAGTATAATGAGTTAATTAAGAAATTAAAAGCAGAATATTAAGTGGAGAATGCACTAACTAAAAGGCTTATTCAAGAAGTTGTGAATCTGACATTAAAGGGGGAGATATACATTGGAGGAGGAAGATAATTTTTCAGAGTTGAAAAGAGTAATATTAAGCTAGCTTTTCAACCTTAAGAAAGCTAAGTGAATTGAGTGTTTGAAACAAGAAATTATTTATTTCCTAGAACCTGACTCTTCTCAGCTTTGAATTTGAGGGTATTCTGGTTCTATTGGCATCGAATTGGTAGCTGAGTTTTTTAGTTGGTCTTTCAAGTGTTGTTTAGTGTACTTGGGCTCTTTCTGTTGGTTTTCTATTCGAAAATCCCTGAGGTTGTTACTGGGTTCTGCTTTGTTTATCTGCTTGGTTTCAACTCCATTACTTGGTTATCTCCTATTGGTTTCACTGGTTCTGTTGTTGTTTGCTGAATCTGTTGATGTGATACTGTTGCTGCCATCACTGACTCTCCTCTTCTTCTTTATTTCCAAATATCAGGTACACATTGCTATACCGGTACATTTGTAGTTGAAAAGTTGAAGCATAAATGAAATCAAGTCTTGAAGTTTAGAATTTATTTAGTTGTAGTTTTGCATATTAAGTTTTAGTCATTAGTCTTTATATGAATCATGTGATGTAGCTTGTTTCGTATAAATAAGTGCTTGATACACAGTAGTTTAACTTGCAAATTCCTTCCCATGTATGCTTTAGGAAAGAACTAATGATGTAGTGGTAATACTCTAATTTTTTTTTTAGTTTTACAAACATGATCTGAATACGTATAAGGCTTTTAGGTTAATTAATCAGTCGCTTAAACTGTTTAGTTAGTAACTTGTTTATTCGAATTCATAGGGGTTCCATTAGTTATAGATTTCGTCCCTACCCTATTGTAAATTTCAAGCATGTGTAGTGTGATGTAGTTAGGCCCCAAGAATCAGAATGATATGGTCCATGCCCCAGATTTGTACTATACATGTTGGGCCTGGGCACAAAAATTTTAGACTGTGCTGCCCTCTTGTCCGGTTCACTTCCATGATTAACATACCACGTTTGGATGCTTAGTTATAATTAGTTTCAAGCATGTAAATAACTTATGTATTTTCTTCTTTTAATTTTTTTTTTGACGTAACAAAATAGAAAATATAGTTGCTTTACAATATCCTGTTAAAATAACAAAGAGGTGTGCCTCGCCAAACTAAATTACAAATTGCGGGGCCCGCAGTGGATGTTAATAATTGCTTAAATTTCGAGATAGGCCGCATAACAAATTTCACGGCTTTTCTCTAAAGAATAACGTGTTAGTATCTTTAGGACGCGCCTTAATAAATATTACCTCCCTAAACTTGGGTATACATTTATGTGACCCAAATTCAAATTCCAACGAAGTAGATATGTGTTTAAAAACCATGGATGCACTGATCGCGACATGGTTCCAGGCACGTTTTCACGACGCTGCAATTCTATTAAAAATAATAATAAAAGTGGTTTGAACTTAGTAAAAGCACATAAGTCATAGCATGTTTTAAAATTAGATATTTAGCCATTACAATAAATTAAGCGACTGTACTAGAACCACGAAATTCGGGGGTGCCTAACACCTTCACTCGGGTCAACAGAATTCCGTACTTAGAATTTCTGGTTCGCGGACTTTAATTGGAAAGTTGAATATTTTCCTCGAATTGGGATTCAAAATAAATCGGTGACGTGGTATACCAAAAGCCAAACCTTTCCCAAGTGGCAACTCTGAAATAAATTAATAATCCCATTTCGAATATTGTCACTTAAATTGAAAAAACTCCCTTGTGCGTTTGCCCTCCGGGGTGGGTGCGCAAATAGGAGGTCAAACTGTGCCGCCCTCTTGTCCCGTTCACTTCCATGATTAACATACCACGTTTGGACGCTTAGTTATAATGAATTTAAAGCATGAAAATAACTTAAGAATTTTCTTCTTTTATTTTTTTGGACGTGAGGAAAGAGAAAATATAGTCTCTTTAGAATATTCTGTTAGAATAACAAAGTGGCGTGCCTTGCCAAAATTACGAATTGTGGAGCCCGCAATGAATGATAATAATTGCTTTAATTTCGAGATAGGCCGCATAGCGAATTCCACGGCTTTTCTCTAAACAATAACGCGTTAGTATCTTTAGGACGTGCCTTAATTAATATTACCTCCCTAAACATGGGTATACATTTATGTGACCCAAATCAAAATCCCTTCGAAGTCCAAAATGTGTTTAAAAACCATGGATGCATTGATTGCGACATGGTTGGAGGCATATTTTCACGACGTTGAAATTCTATTAAAAATAATAATAATAACGGTTTGAACTTAGTAAAAGCACATAAGTAATAGCATGTTTTAAAATCAGATATTTAGCTATTACAACAATTTAAGCGACCGTGCTAGAACCACGGTATTCGGGGTGCCTAACACCTTCCCTCGGGTCAACAGAATTCCTTACTTAGAATTTCTGGTTTGCAGACTTCAATTTGAAAGTCAAATATTTTCTTCGAATTGGGATTTAAAGTAAATCGGTGACTTGGGACACAAAAAGCCAAACCTTTCCCAAGTGGTGACTTGAAATTAATTAATAATTCCATTTCGAATATTGTCACTTAAATTGGAAGAACTCTCTTGTGCATTTACCCTCCGGGGTGGGTACGCAAAAAGGAGGTGTGATAGTGAGATTTTGATCGGGGATTGGAAAGTAATTTCGATAGTTGCAGTAGCTTCGTTAGGTGATTTGGGATGTGTGTGCAAAATTTCAGATGATTCGAAAGTGTTTTGGTTAGGTTTTGATCAAATGAGTATTTTGGAAATTTAAGAAGAACTTAGTCTTGAACTCGATCTGAAGTGATGAATTTAGTGTTGTTGGATGTGTTTTGATTATTGGAGCCAGTTTGGATGACGTTTTAGAATGGGTTGGCATATTAGTTGAGGTCCCGGGGGCCTCGGGGTGATTTCGGATGGCTAACAGGATGGAATTTGGAGGTTTAGGACTCCTGCTATTTCTGGTATCTGGTGTTTTCGCTTTTGCAGAAATAGACTGCAGAAGCGGTTCCGCAGAAGCGAAGGTCAAGTCGCATAAGCGAAAGGTGGAGCCTGGGGATTTTCCGTAGAAGCAGACATGTGGACCGCAGAAGCTGTCTCACTTGTGTGAGTGGTGGACCATAGAAGCGATCCTGGGCATGATTTGAGGAACCGCCGAAGCTGAAGAGAATCTGCAGAAGCGGTGACGAAGAAGTGACAATTTCATCGTAGAATCGAAAAGGCCTGTTCAGAGTTTTTAAAATTCTACTTTGGTCTCTAAGCTAAATGGACTCATTTTTCTGGATAATGACTATAGAGACCAACTTTGATCACTTTATTAATTTAATAATATAAATTTGACGACCAAAATTGGTCTCTAAATAAAAAATACGTTATTATTTATTTATTATGAATCATTAAAAAGCGACCAACTTTGGTCTCTAATCCAAATATTATATTTTAAATTCTGGAAACTAGAAACTAATGTCGGTCGCTTTTTTATTCAATTATTTATTTATTTTATTAAACTAGCAACCAACTTTTGTCCCTAAATATATGAATTTAATTTATTTTTTAAATATTAGCGACCAACATTGGTTGCTATATCACCATAAAGTTTATTTTTTAAAATAAATGGCGACCAAGTTTGGTCGCTTTTTATAGAAATCTGGGTAAATAGCAACCAAAGTTGGTCGCTATTATCAGGAAATTTTTTTTTTAACATGAAAAGCGATCAAATAAAGACCAACTTTTGTCCCTTTTCTATGCATTATTTTGGAAGAAACTGTGTGTTTTGGCAGCTACACCACCTTCCAGTCATATCTAGGCATTTTATGCCAACAACAACAACAATAAAAAGCAATTAAAAGCAACAAAGAATAAAGTTCAATAGAACTAACACATTAAGCTAACAAAACTAAGTTAACGCTTATTACAAGCCCATTCGAACTAAAGAGAACTAACACAATAGTAAATTGGTATGTAATTAGTTCTAATACAGTAGAACTAACACAATATAAATTAGTTCTAACACAATAGAACTAAAACAATAGTATATAAAGTACAAAAGAAATGTTCTTTCAGCATCTTCGTCTTAAAGTTGGATTGCTTTGCTCGGTTCATTAGGTGGTTGACTACGTATGAATTTCCCCACGTCAGCTTTGAATCGAATTGAACCTATATGAAAAATTATATTGTATTAGTATTTCAAAATTTATATAAAAACAAATCAAAATATTTAATGAAAAGTAAAAAACTTACATGTATGTAGTCGAGGCTCAAACCTCCTTTCTGAATCACTCTCTTTCTTCTTCTTTACAATACGAGTTTTATTGAATAGCTCATCTTGCTTCATTGGCATCATAAAGTTGTATGGTGGCTTTGGTGATTATCCTCGTGGTACTATTACTCGAGATGAACTTTGATACAAAGAATAACATGGATATGGTACATGACGGAGTGTGTCTTTGATCAAATGTTTATCTCATTAGCAATAATGATAATAAGAAGGCAACGATATGTGTTTCAAAAAAGTGATGGTATATGTAGGATTTAACATTTTCTAAGTAGATAAAAGAGGCTATGGAGAAATTCTCTACTTCCCTTTCCAAGAGGAATAGAAGTTTGATTGATAGTGACAAGGTTGATGAAGATGGAAATTTTTCCGTTGGTCATCGCAGTTCTCATAAAATGTGGATCATAAAACTCTATGACGACAAAGATGATAGGAAGTTTTGTTCTCAACTTTCTTCCAACTCTGATCCGTACAAGTTTAATGTGATATTGGATGATATTTCTTCGGATTCAGACAATAATTTGACCGATAAAAGTATAAAAATCCTCTTAAAAAGAATTAAATGTAAATGTTTTTCTTGGTAGAGAATGATGCTGAAAAATATATTTTACCTTTAGTTCTTTTTAAGAGCATTTCCATACTTTTGTCGATCAAATTATAATCTGAATCCGAAGAAATATCACCAATATCACATTAAGCTTGTACGGATCAGATCGAAAGAAAGTTGAGTACAAAACTTCATATAATCTCTGTCATCATAGAGTCTTATGATTCCCATTTTATGGGAACTGCGACGACTAATGGAAACCCATCCGTCTTCATCAACCATGTCACTCTTAATCAAACTCCTTTTCCTCATGGAAAATGAAGTACAGAATTCCTCCGTAAGCTCTTCTTTTATCTACTTAAAAAATATTAAATTCATACCTACACCATCACTATTTGAAACACATGCCATTGCCTTCTCATCATCATTGTCGCTATAATGAGAAGAACAATTAAAGGCACATTCCACCATGTACTGTATCTTAGTTATTCTTGATGGAAGTTCCATTGCATGCCTAATAACGTAATCAACCTCTTCGTGGTACCATTACTCGGGATGAACTTGGATACAGAGAATAACTTGGATACAATACCCAACAGGGTGTGTCTTTGATCAATTGTTGATCTCTATAGATACAATGATAATGAGAAGGCAACGACATGTGTTTCAAAATAGTGATGGTGTAGGTAGTATTTAACATTTCCTAAGTAGATAAAAGAGGTTATAGAGAAATTCTCTACTTTACTTTCCAAGAGGAAAAGAATTTTGATTGATAGTGACAACGTTGATGGAGACGGAATGTTTTCCGTTGTTCGTGTCAGTTCCTATAAAGCGGGGATCATAAGACACTATGATGACAAATATTATAGAAGCTTTTTTCTAAAGTTTCTTCCAAGTCTGATCCAACAAATTTAATGAAATATTTGTGATATTTCTTCGGATTCAGACAATGATTTAACGTACAAAAGTATGGAAATGTTCTTAAAAAGAATTAAAAGTAAAACATTTTTCTTCGTAGAGAAGGATGCTAAAAACATTTTACCTTAAATTCTTTTTAAGAGCATTTCTATACTTTTGTCGGTCAAATCATTGTGTGAATCCGAAGAAATATCATCAATATCATATTAAACTTGTTGATCAGACTTGAAAGAAAATTAAGAACAAAATTTCCTATAGTCTCTGTCATCAATAGAGTCTTATAATCCCCATTTTATGGGATCTGCCATGACCAACAGAACACATTCCGTCTTCATCAACCTTGTCACTCTCAATTAAACTTCTTTTCCTCATGGAAAATGAAGTACAGAATTACTCTATAAGCTCTTCTTTTATCTACTTAGAAAATACTAAATTCCTACATACACCATCACTGTTTGAAACACATGAAATTTCCTTCTCATCATCATTGTCGCTAATGAGAATAACAATTAAAGGAACATTCTGCTAGGTGCTTTATCTTAGTTATTCTTGGTAGAAGTTCCATTGCATGTCTAATAACTTCATCAACCTTTTCCTGGTACTATTACTCAGGATGAGCTTGGATACAGAGAATAACTTGGATATAGTTCCAGACAGGGTGTGTCTTTGATTAATTGTTGATCTCATTAGCTACAATGATAATGAGAAGCCAACGACATGTGTTTCAAAATAGTGATGGTGTAGGTAGGATATAACATTTTCTATGTAGATAAAAGAGGTTATAAAGAAATTCTCTACTTCATTTTCTAAGAAGAAGAAAAAGTTTGATTAATAGCGACAAGGTTGATATATATGGAAAGTTTTTCGTTGGTCGTGACAGATCCAATAAAACGTGGATCATAAAACTCTATGATGACAAAGATTTTAGGAATTTTTATACTCGACTTTCTTCCAAGCTTAATAAATACATGCTTAATGTGATATTAGTGATAATTCGTCGGATTCAGACGACGATTTGACGGACAAAAGTATGGGAATTTTGATCAAAATAATTAGAGGTAAAACATTTTTCTTGGTAACCAACTATGGTCACTAAATTATTTCAAATATTTAATTATTATTTTCGGTAGTTTGGCGACCAACTTTGATCACTTTTCTTGACAGACCAAATTTGGTCGCCAATATTTGATCACTTTTTGGCCGAATTCTAGTAGCGATAAGGGTAAATTTTGAAAAAATAAAATTAGTTTCCTTTTTATTATTTAAATGGACACTTATTTTAGACAAAAATAAGAAGGTAAAATGGTCACTTATTGAGGACCGGATGGAGTAATGTTTTGTGAAAATAACAAGTTAGTTGTTAGGTTGTTATTAGGACTGAAGTGTAAATAGAGAAACTAGGAGGCATAGAAAGAAATATAACCAACTTAGTCTATAAAAGCGACTAAGTCGGTTATTACTGTGCTAACCAAAAATATGAGCTTTAGCTCATTTCTCCTCTCTGAACTCTTTGTTCCAAATCGCAGTGTGTATTGCATGTGTGACTCGATTGAATATATGCTCAATTAGAGAAAATTGACATATATCAGAGCAGAAATCAATCAATTTGAGTTATTATCCGTGCAAGATCTGAGAAATTAGTTATGTTCAAATATCAAGAAGTTGCAACAATGGCGGACGATGAAATTGGACAACTTCCTCACAATCATCCACTATACCTGAAGGATTTAGACTCGCCGGGAACAACGTTGATAGCTCTCAAACTCACAGAGCCAGAAAATTATACTCTATGGAGTAGATCTATGAGAGTAGCACTCCTAGTGAAGAACAAATTAGGGTTTGTGGATAGAACCAAAGTTAAAGTTTCACACATAGGTGAATTAGCAGTGCTATGGGAAAGGTGTAATGCAGTGGTTGTCTCATGGATTAGTAGCACTGTAGCAGCAGAATTGATGCCAAGCATCATGTACACATCAAGTGCGAGAAAACTCTGGGACGACTTCAAAGAAAGGTTTGACAAAGATGATCTAACCAGAATTTATCAAATATCTACTGACATTGTAGCTCTAAAGCAAGGTACAGAATCTGTGGCCTCTTACTTCTCAAAATTAAAAGACCTATAGACTGAATTGGACATCTTAGCACCTTTACCCTCATGTGAATGTGAAGAATTATGCACATATGTAGATTACTTAGTAAGGCAAATGCTTCTACAATTCTTAATGGGGTTGAATGAGAGTTATAGTCATGTGAGGAGTACAATGTCGCTGAAGAGGACAGTCCTTACCGTGAATCAAGCTTATGTAGTTGTAGTGCAGGAGGAGAGTCAGAGTTACGAGTAGTTGATACAAATAAAGAGCCAATGACTATGTTCGCATGGAAAGGAAATCAGTTCCTAAAAGGAAAGAAGCCAGGTCTTGTCTATGAATAGTATGGGTACAAATGGCATTTGAAAAATAATTGCTACAAAATTATTGGGTACACTGCAGACTTCAAAAGCAAGAAGAAATGTCAATTTCATACTAAATCTTTTGCTAACAATGCCAATGGAGAGAAGGAAGTGCCAATGAACAATCAACCACAAGGGAACTACATGACTGAGGATCAGTACAAGCATCTAGTGAGCATGTTGACAAAATCATCTATGGAAGGGAGTTCCAAAAACACATCAAGTTCAACAAACATGACAGGTATAAAGTTATTGCTATCTAACGCACAATCATATAATTGGATAGTAGATTCATGAGCATCACACCATATCACTTTTTTGCAAAGAGGTTTTAGAAAAATTAAGGAGAATCAATAAAGGAAATAGTCGTGGAGTTAAAATACCCACAGGAGGAAGATAAAAAATATTGCATACATGAAATGCAACAATACTATGAGGCCAGAAGATTATGAATGTTTTACATGTGCCTGACTTTAAGTTCAATCTCATTTTAGTATCCAAGCTGACTAGAGATTTATGTTGTTCAGACCCTGGTTTTTGTGTGTTTTAGGGACTTTACAATGGCAGGGTACTGGGAATTAGTAGAGACCATGAAGGGTTGTACATAATTAGGAGTGAAGAGGACGAAGTAGTAGCTGGATAAGTCAAGAAAGAAGAAATAAGTGCAGCTTTGTCGCATAAAAGGATGGGACATGCCTCCATAGGTTCCTTACAATGTTTGCCAGATTTGAAGAATAAAGTGAATCAAGATGTGTAGAAGAATTGTGAGATTTGCGCATTAGTCAAGCAGAGTAGACTAAAGTTTTCCATTAGTAGTCATCAATCTGATTACATTTTTCAACTTGTGCATATAGATGGCTGGGACTATAAAAAGTTGCTACTTATGACAAGAAGCATTATTTTGTAACCATAGTAGATGACTGTAGTAGGTATACTTGGATTTGTTTGCTACAATCTAAATGTGAAGTAATAGTAGTGTTGAAGGATTTCTTTTCTCTTGTGATGACTCAGTTTAGTGTTGTTGTAAAAGTGCTGAGATCTGATAATGGTAAAGAATTTTTCAACAAAAGCTGCAATGATTTACTTTCATCTTTAGGTATAGTACACCAAAGTAGTTATCCATATTCTCCACAATAAAATAGAGTAGTAGAGAGAAAACATAGACATATATTGGAGGTGGCAAGGGCATTGAAATATCAAAGCAACATACATGATAGATTCTGGGTAGACTATGTCAAAATTTCAATAAGTTGCCCACAACAGTGCTGAATGAAAAATCCCCATATGGAAAGCTCTATGGGCAACCACCAAAATTAGATCATCTTAGAGTATTTGGGTGTCTAAATTTGCCAGGGCAATATTAGTGTTCATTGGCTATTCAAAAGTGCAAAAGGCATATAGACTATATGACCTAGAAGCTAAAATATCTATTGTGAGCATGGATGTGAGTTTCAGAGAAGATATCTTTCCTTTCAAGACCCTGCCCAATAAACCTGAAAATTTATTCATTCTTGATATTGGTTGCTCAATAATTACAAGGAATCAACCTCCTTCAGCACTTGTAGCATATGATGATCTAGGAATAGCTACTCAAAATACACCTGAAGCTGAAGCCAACAACTCCAGCCCCTATGTGGCACCAGATATGCCACTTGATGAAACAATAAATGATATGAAGAAACTTCATTCAGGTGAAAGCAATAAACGAAATTCCCTACAACAATATGAGCATGAAGAGGTACAACAATATGAGCATGAAGAGTTTATACATGAGCAGGTGCCATTGGTTGTGCAACAACCTGCAGGGCGCAAAAAATTCACACGAATAACAAAATCAGCAGTCTAGCTCAAAGATTATGTGACTACATAAAAACCAAAAAGAGATAGTCTCTATTTAGTTTCAAATTATGTGATATATGATCATCTTTCAGGACACTACCAATGCTACTTGGGTTGGTTCTCAGCTCAAATAGAATCAAAGTCTTTTCAAGAAGCAGCCCAGATGATATGTGGATAAAAGCAATGAAGCAACAGATTTTGGCACTTGAAAAGAACAAAATATGGGAGATAGTGGATCTTCCTCCAGGAAAACAAACTATTAGCTCAAAATAGGAGTACAAAATCAAACACAAAGTCAATGGTGAGTAGAGAGATTCAAAGCCAAGCTTGTTGCAAAAGGATATACATAACAGGATGGGTTAGACTATCATGAAACTATTTCACCTGTTGCCAAGATGGTAACAGTCAGAACTGTAATAAACCTAGCAGTCTCTAAAAGTTAGAGTTTATCTCAAATGGATGTAAACAATGTCTTCCTACAAGGGGATTTCTATGAGGAGGTTTATATGGACTTTCCTAAGAGATTGCATAGGCAGGGGGAGTCTAACGTTTGCAGACTAATTAATTCTCTTTATGGTCTCAAACAGGCATCGAAACGGTGAAAGATTAAGTTGACTGATGCACTGATAGGTGAAGGGTATTCTCAAAGTGCCTATGATAATTCCCAATTCACAAGGAAGATAGATGCAGACTTGGTGATCATCCTTGTGCATGTAGATGATCTATTGAATACTGGAAGTAACAACACATTAGTAGAAGAAGAAAAAGCAACCCTACACAAACATTTCGACTTGAAAGATTTAGGTGAACTCAGATACTTCCTTGGAATTGAGCTCATGACGTCAGCAACAGGAGTTGTGCTTAATCAATGGAAGTATGTTCTTCAGCTAATTTCAGAAGTTGGGTTAAGTGGCGCAAATCTAGCTAGTTCACTAGTGGAACAAAACCTCAAGTTAACAATTGTTGAATATGATAAACATGCAGAAATTAATAGGGATAAACGAATTGCAAGACATTCTAAGCTATCAGAAACTAATAGGGAAACTCATTTATCTCACTATTAGCGGACCGAATATCTGTTTTGTAGTCGAAGTTTTAATTCAATTCATGAAGCATCCAAAGCAACCATATTAAGATAATGCACTAACGATTGTGAGATACATTAAAGGAGCACCAGGGATGGGAATGTTATTGAAGAGAGGATCAGTAGAAGATGTCGCAACCTATTATGATGCATATTAGGAAGCATGTCCAAACACAAGGAGGTCTGCAACTGGATATATGATAAAGCTGAGAGAGTCATTGATCTCATGGAAATAGAAGCATGGCAGCAGTGACTTCAGAGTTGGTATGATTAGTAGGATTACTAAGGAGTTAGGATTAATTGTGAAGGAGCCAGTAATATTGCATTGTGACAGCAAAGCAGCTATGCAAAAAGCAGCTAATCTATTTTACCATGAGAGAACAAAGCATATAGATATTGATTGTCATTTTGTGCGAGGAAAAATTAAAGATGGTTTGATTACACCTCAGTACATTTCCACTAAAGAACAGCTTGCATATGTGATGACCAAAGGACTAGGAGCTGAGCGACATAGAGTCTTAATATCCAAGCTAGGATTGCTCAATTATTTTCACCCTCCAGCTTGAGGGGAGTGTAAAAATAACAAGTTAGTTGTTAGGTGGTTATTAAGATTGAAGTGTAAATAGAGAAACTAGAAGCTATAGAATGAAATATAACCAACTTAGTCTATAAAAACAACTAAGTTGGTTATTACTGTACTAACCAAAAATATGAGTTTTAGCTCATTTCTTCTATCTTCTATCTTCTTCTTCTCTCTGAACTCTGTGTTCCAAATATCAGTGTGTGTTGCATTTGTGAATCGAAGGAATATATTCTCAATTAGAGCAAATTGACACTTTTTATAAATGTGTAGATTTTATATTTAGTTTTCTCTTGGAGTAAGAAAACTTAAACTTGATTCAACTTTCTATCTAAGGTTAGTCTCTGTTGTCATATTGTGGTAAAGAACAGAGACAGTTTTGATGGACTATACTACAATTTCATACCCATTTAGTGCAATGCAATTGAAATCAAGCTACATTAATCATCTTTCGATATTGTATGGGTCAAAACTCGACTCCAAGATAATTAATGGAACTAATCCGTTCTTAAGCCTATTAGTGATTAATAAATGGTACGGCCATTTATTAACAATAGTACCTAATGGTTACCTGATTCAACCAGGGAGTTCATGGCCTATCCGCCATTACAAAGGCACCCTCTCAATGTGTTCACGGCCACCAAGTGCTAGCTCGTAAAGCTCACAACTATAAATACTAAGAGAAAGAATCCTAAAAGGGGGGCTTCTTCTTCTTCTTCATTAAAATTTTCGAGAAAAGAGAGAATATCATTGAAAGGCTCTGAACCTCTCCATGGAGAGGAAGACCAAATCAATATCATCAATAAAATGTTCTCCATATATCTCTTCTTAATACAAAAAACTTGCTTCTTGCTCCTTTTATTCGGTCCTTTAACTTAATACGATCTGCTATGATTGGCCCTTGAATTGTTTTGATTGTTTTATGCTTATAAAGTGCATGTAACTTTTAACTAAATAATTTAGCGCCGTCTGTTGGGATTTCATAGAATTCGCATAGTTCATCCTTGGACCAAAAGGAAGTAAAGCACACAAAAGGGAAAGCAACCCAACTCTAACGAGACAAAGTGGCACATCGGGTAAAGGGAACCCAAAAGTTTATACAAGAATCTGAACACCTCATCCCTCCACAGTCAAAAAAGGGGGAAGAAGAGCAACGCAAAAAGAAGAAGAAGAAGAATGATGTATGACCCTCCTCCCCTACGGAAAAAACACGTATAAGGTACCCCCACATCCTTAATAAAGGACCCCACTGAAAAAATGACACAAAGGCATCTCGGAAGGTGAACCATCGCCAAGCAACCCGCACGAACTAATGAAGGAGATAGCGCAGGAATGCAGCA
The DNA here is from genome assembly GCA_034376525.1 of Nicotiana benthamiana. NCBI lineage: Eukaryota > Viridiplantae > Streptophyta > Magnoliopsida > Solanales > Solanaceae > Nicotiana > Nicotiana benthamiana. The sequence continues at coordinate 20,087,779 of CM067337.1, read as the reverse complement.
AGATCTCGAATCAAAACCGATCTCTAACTTCCCATACCCAGGACAATGGATCGTGCGAGGGAAGAAGACCCAACAACAGGTTCAACTACAAGTTGAACTGGGACTCTGGCCATGCGCCTTCACCGCTAAATCAATGCAATGTGCCTCCACCAATAAGTTCAACTACGACTGAACCAAGACAGGCCATGCGCCCCCACCATCAAAAATTTTTCAAGGTTCAACTACGGTTGAACTAGGACTCAAGCCATGGGCCTTCGCCATCAGAATTTGCAGGTTCAACTACAAGTTGGACTGGGACTCGGGCTATGCGCCTTCTCCACTAAATCAAGGCTATGTGCCTCCGCCAATAAGTTCAACTACGGTTGAACCAAGACAGGCCATGCACCCCCGCCATCAAAAGTTTTTCGATGTTCAATTACGGCTGAACTGGGACTCGGGCTATGTTCCTTCGACAACAAAACTTTGTCAAGGTTCAACCACGGTTGAACAGGGACTCAAGCCACGCGCCTTCTCCATCAAATTTATCAAGGCTCCACCACGATTCCACGCACCTTCGCCATCAAATTTATCAAGGCTCAACCATGGTTGAACTAGGGCTCACGCCATGCGCCTCGCCATCAAACATCTACAGGTCCAACTACGGTTGAACTGGGACTCAGGCTATGTTCCTTCGCCAACAAAAACTTTTCAAGGTTCAACTACGGTTGAACTAGGACTCAGGATATGTGCCTTCGCCAACAAAAATTTTTCAAGGTTCAACTACGATTTAGCTGGGACTTAGGACATGCGCCTTTGCCATCAAATCTATCAATGTTCAACTACGGTTGAACTGGGACTCGGGCTATGCGCCTTCGTCGCTAAATCAAGGCTATGTGCCTCCACCAACAAGTTCAACTACGGTTGAACCAAGACAGGCTATGCGCCTTCGCCATCAAATATATCAAGGCTCAACCACGGTTGAACTAGGGCTCAGGACATGCTCCTTTGCCATCATAATTCACAGGTTCAACTACAAGTTGGACTGGCACTCAGGCTATGTACCTTTGCCACTAAATCAAGGCTATGTGCCTCCACCAACATGTTCAACTAGGTTGAACCAAGACGGTCTATGCGCCTTCGCCATCAAAAATTACAAGTCCAACTACAAGTTGAACTGGGACCCAGGCTCTGTGCCTTCACTGCTAAATCAAGACTATGTGCATTCGCCGCTAAATCAAGACTATGTGCCTCCGCCAATAAGATCAACTACGGTTGAACCAAGACAGGCTATGCGCCTTCGCTATCAAATTTTGCAAGTTCAACTACAAGTCGAACCGAGACTCAGGCTATGCGCCTTCGCCATCAAAATTTATAAATTCCACCACGGTCGAATCAAGGCAAAGACCATAAGCCTTCACCAGCAAACCTCATGAGCCCAATCTCGCTCGAATAATAAGGCTAGACACCCTCGCTCTAAAATCATTTGAGCTCAACCGCGTTCATACCAAGACTCGAGCCGAGCACCTTCACAAATAAAATGCAGCATAGTCCGTTCTTCAATGGACAACGAACAAGATAAGCACCCTTGCCATAAAATTTAGTACGTCTAACTCGAATTAAGATTCGGGCCACGTAAAGTTCGGCCCCAGTAGAATTACAAGGATGCGTTCTTATTATCACAACCAGTTTTTTGACCACGCCCGAACTAGGATGAGGCTAGGCGCCGCTATCACCAAATAATGGCTACAACTCACTCACGCCAAGTAAAAGAAAACGATATACAAAAAGCATTTAATCATGGCAAAGGCCATCGCGTCTAGCATCCAACCTAGTTTTTTTATTAAGGCAAGAAAAGGACTCGACGATAGTCGAAGTCACCTCTACCTGGCCAAGGGCATGAACGTCATCATGGCCAAGGCCATTGACTTCATTATTACCAAAGACACAGGGGGATTAACATGCCTGCCAGAAAAACTATGAGGCAAAACCCCCCATGAACGCGTGCAAAAGATAACTTGGGCAAAAGAAAAGGACAAAATAAGCGCAGATAAAGGAAAACAAAGTTGCATATATTTACAAAAGTTCACAACTGGCCATCCTCGCTTACACCAGGTCAAGGACGGTAAATAAATAATATATTGGCCGAATGGCAACAAAAACAAGGAATGAACAAAATAAAGCATTTTCATTCGGCGCCACCCGCACAACCATCAGCATTATCAGCGCCTCCAGCGCCATCATCAACCCCTAGTGTCGTCGGGTCAAAGCCACAGCCAATACGAGCTTCATGAGCCTCTGAAAGGCTTCCTCAAAAGTAGCCTCAGGGACGATGTCGGCCTCCTACAAGCTCTTGTACACATCATGTTGGGCTTTAACAAACATCCACAGCTCATGGGCCTAGTTAGATGAGGTGGCCTAATCCCTCAAGTACTGATTCTCGGCCTCCAAGGCCGTAATCCGATCCACCGTAGTGTGGGAATCCCGTTCATAGACGGCAATACGGTCCTCTAGCGCCTACTCTCGAAAGATCACAGAAGCAATCTCTAACTCCCGTTCCCTTTCAAGAAGGCGATTTGCCGTCTCCAACGCCCCAGCCCTCGACAAGGCATCCCTTTCTTGCAGCCTCAAGGCAACTACCTCGGCCTCCAAAGTAATCACCTATCTAGTTAAAGTCTCAAAGGCCTCTGCCGCCCTAACCTGACTCTAGCGCTCCCTCTCGGCTGCAACCACCCTTGCGGTCTCCAGCTCCTTGTCTTTCTAACGAATCTGCCCCTTGAGGGTATCTACCCGGCCATGATTTTCTGTATTTGAAGCTCTCACCTCGCCAGCTCCTCAACCACGTCTCGGCTCCGGGGGGTCATTCCACAAACGCTCCTACATCTCGCGGCACCGATCCCGGTAGTGGTGGTACTTCTCCAGCGTCCGCAAAAAGATACCTGAGCGGACATTGGCTCAGTGTATGCCCTCTACCTCCAAAAGATAAGTCTGCAACGTAAAGACAATGATTAAGTGGAAAATGAACTAAGGCAAGAAGAGAACGGAAGAAGGACATCATACGTACCCTAAAGCCCATAACGGCTGCCTCGGTCATCAATCATGTTACGACCCAAAGGGTCATCACCATAATTCTCCCTTTCTCCGTGTTTCTGAGGTTTGGAAAACCTCTTATTTGGTCATCTTGATTTGCGTGTGCAATCCAGGCTCGAATACGGGAAATTTTTTATGTTGAAATATATGAATTTTGTGTAAAAGGTTATGAATTTTGATAACAATATGGATATAGTTGACTTTGGTCAACATATTAGGTAAAGGACCCGAACCCGTAATGTGACAGTCCCGGAAGGTCCGTAAAAAAATATGGGACCAGGGCGTATTTTCGGAATCGAAATCCGATATCCTAGGCCCGAGTATGGAATTTTTGAAAGAAATTGTTTATCTGAAAGTGATATGAAAAATTGAAATAAAATGAGTTAGAGAATATAGGTATCGGGATCGTATTTTTGTTTCGATGCCCGGTAAAAGTCTTTTATATTATCTATGTGCTTCCTCTGGAATTTTTTCGAATCGCACGTTGTTTGACGTGTTTCAGACCTTAATATCTAAAGTTGGAAGTTTATGAACTTTGGAAGGAAATGATGACTTTGAGGTTTCATTCATTAATTTTTGATGTTATTTTAGCGATTTGGGTTGCTCGATTGTGTTCGTAAGATGTTATTAAGTTAGTGTGTGTGTTTGGTTTGAAGCCCCGAGGGCTCGGGTGAGTTTTGGGTGAGGCCCCTGAGGTATAAGGCTTAGAGAAAAGCAGGTTCATTTATTGTAGACACCAGTGCAGCCGCATCCATTTTCTCGCGGTCCGTAATGTTGCCAAGCGGCCGCGAGGCACTTCTGTGCGGTTTGCGTGGCTGAGTCATGTTGGGATTCAAGTTAACCAGTGAGGCCGCGCACCAAAACAATGCAGTCCACGTTGGGAGGGTTCAAAGAAGCCCCAGTGCGGTCCGCGCTGGGAGGGTACAGAGAAGCCCCGGTCCTCAGAAAGGTATAAAAGTCCAAAACATTTCAGCCATTTTTCCACTTTTCAAAAAATCCAAAACCTAAGAAGTGATTTTCCAAACAAATTTTCTTTCTTCAAACGATTGGTAAGTGATTTCTAACTTGATCTCCTTACTCCTTAACATCTATTAACATGATTTCAACTTCGATCAAAGGTTTTCACAAATGAGAATTTGGGGTATTGGGTGGAACTTAAGTCTTTCAAAATTTGTGAAGTTGGACCCCGATTAGAGGTCCGATTTCAAAACCAATCATATATTTGGATTCGTGGGGGAATGGGTAACCAGGTTTTGGTTGGAACCTAGGGTTTTTACCATGTGGGCGCGGGGGAATTTTGGGAATTTTTGGGCAAAACTTTGGAAAATTCATTCTTATGCATTCAAATCGATTTAACTAGCATTTGTTGATACATTTTGGTAACTAGTGACTAGATTCGAGCTGTTTTGTTGCGAATTCGAGGATGAAGCTATCCTAGAGGTGTGAGTTGAGTTTAGGGCTTACGAGGTAAGTGTTTGATCTAACTTTGGCTTGAGGGAATAGGATTAAGACATTATTTTTTATTATGTGGAGTCGGTGTATAGGTATGGTGACGGTCACCTATGCGCACGAGTCTAGCATGACTGTGAGTCATAATTGCTTTTCAAATGCGAAAGATGTGAAACAACTGAGTTAGTTACTTGCTAATTTAATTATGAAGTGATAGCTGAGAATCTAATGAGTTAGAGAAGGAAGCGTGGTATTTTTCTCTTGCCGGGACTCAGTGTTGATTTGTTCTCCCTTGCTGGGATGTTTAATCTTGTTCTATATTCCTTTCCCCGATTGGTTGTTACCGTTGATTGGGCAAGGAAGAGCGATTATGCATGAACGGTCTTTCCGTGCCATGTTTTGATATTTATGCACGAAGGGTCTTTCCGTGCCATGTCATTGATTAATTGAGAACGGAGGGTCTTTCCGTGCCTTGATATGAGAGTTATGTGAGAAAAAGCACGAAGGGTGATGTCGTGCACTAAATTTGATAGGTTTGGTGAGAATTGAGAGTAAAAGCACGAAGGGCAGTGCCGTGTGGTTGTTGATTTACTTGCTCTCTTTTATTGATGTTAATTAGAGAGTTTCCATTTCTTTGTTCGTTAGTCCCATATTTAAATTGTTACACTCCACAGCATGTACCCTCCCTATTATCTTTTAAAATTATATATATCTTTCTGTTATTCCATATATATCTGTACATGTTAACTGTGGTAGGTCCGGTCCAACCTCGTCACTACCACGCTGGGGTTAGGCCAGGCACTTACCAGCACATGGGGTTGATTGTGTTGATGCAACGCTTATGTGCCCTTTTATGAAAAGTTTTGGGAGTAGCTTACGGACCGCAGCAACAGTAGATTGGGAGCGTGCCTTCAGTCCAGAGACTCCTACGTAGTTCGCTGGCATGCGCGGGCCCTGAGTCTCATCTATTTCACTTCTATTTGTTTTCATTGTATCAAAACAGACTTCCTATGTATTTTCTTTCAGACTCTTATTTGTAGTATTTCATAATAGTCCATGAACTTTGTAACACTATATCTTGGGTAGAGGTTGATGTTAATATTTTCGCGTTTCCTTTGGTTTATATTAATTTGAGACTTCCGCTTGAATTTATAGTTTATCATTATTATATTGTTGAATAAAAGTTAAAAATGTATGCTGAAGTTAGCTTTTCTAGCTCCGACAGTATGCGCCATCACGACTATCGATGGGGGGAAAACTGGGTCGTGACAAGTTGGTATCAGAGAACTAGGTTAGTTGGGTCTCAGTACTTACGGACAGGCTCGGTAGAGTCTGAGGGATCGGTACGGAGACGTCTATAGTTATCCCCCAGAGGCTACAAGTTAGGAAAATTTCACTTTGTTCATTCCTTTCGTGCGATTTTGTTTCTCAAATATTGATTGTCGTTCCACTCTGTTCTTTTGCAGATGGTGAGAACACGTGCATCTTCTTCTACCGCGCAGCTGCCCGAGCCCCTAGCAGTAGCTCCTGTGAGGGGCAGTGGCCGAGGCCGTGCTAGAGGACGTGGTAGGGTCAGGGCTCAGCCCCAGGCAGCAGTTCCAGAGGTGGAGGCTCATATTGACTTTCATGAGGAGGTTCCAGTCCCAGCATCTCCAGTGGGCCCAGCTCAGGTCCTAGGAGGGGTGATGTTTCCCCTGAATCTCCAGGATGATCTCGTCCGCATAGCAGGCTTTATGGACACTGTCACTTGAGTAGGTCTGCTGCCAGTAGCACCAGCCACTTCTCAAGCTGGAGGAGGGGTTCAAACTCTTGCTACGCGTACTTCGGAGCAGGTAGCTCCCCGGACGCAGGTTCTAGTGGTTCAGCCCGTAGTGGCAGCTCAGACAGGTAGTACAGCTCAGGCCAGTGATGGAGCGGCTTTCTTCAAATGCTTTGTGGACACTTGATCGGTTCTCCAATATTTTAACCACCACTTTCATCAGTGTTACATCGGAGGATCCCCAGGATTTTCTATTCAGTTGTCATGAATCCTCATGACTATGGGTATAGTGGAGACCAATGGGGTCGGTTTTTTCACTTTCAGACTTGCAGGGTCCGCCGAGACTTGGTGGAGGAATTATTGCCTATCTAGACCAACATGGTCTCCAGCTTTGACATGGGATCAGTTCGCGGAGTTATTCTTGGAGAAGTTTCTCCTCATCACTCAGCGGGAGGCACTTCGTATACAGCTTGAGGGCCCTAAGCAGGGCTCCATGACAGTTACACAGTATGAGACTAGATTCGTTGATTTGGCACGCCATGCAGTGATGATACTCCCTATAAAGCGAGAGAAGGTCCAGAGATTCATTGAGGGATTGATTCAACCGATCTGCCTTTAGATGGCCATGGGAGTTGGTAGTGATATTTCCTTTCAGGAGGCGGCCAATGCGGCCCGCTGGGTAGAGATGGAACTTGTTTGAGGAGCTTCCATAATTCAGCCGATCCGCCTCCAGTGTAATCATCAACCCTCGGTGTCACCGGGTCAAATTCATAATCAATACGAGCTTCCTGAGCCTCTAACGGGCTTCCTCAAAAGCAGCCTCAGGGACGATGCCAGCCTCCCACAAGTTCTTGTACACATCACGTTGGGCTTCAGCAAACGTCCACAACTCACGGGCCTGGTTAAAAGAGGTGGGCTGATCCCTCGGGCGGTTATTCTCGGCCTCCAAGTCCGTAATCATATCCGCTGAAGTTTGGGCGTCCCATTCATAGACGCCAATGCGGTCCTCTAGCGCCCCCTCTCAAAAGACCGCAACAACCCTCTTCAACTCTCGTTCCCTTTCGAGAATGTGGTTTGGCATCTCCAACGCCCCAGTCCTTGACAAGGCATCCCTTGATTGCAACTCAAGGCAACGACCTCGGCCTCCAAAGCAACCACCTGTCTAGTCAAAGTCTAAGAGGCCTCTGCCGCCCAGACCTGACTTTGATGCTCCCTCTCGGCTGGAACCCTCCTTGAAGTTTCCAGCTCCTCGTCTTTCTGATGAAGCTGCCCCTCGAGGGTATTTACCCAGCCAAGGGTTTGTTGCATTTGAAGCTCTCGCTTCCCTATCTCCTCAACCACGTCCTGGCTCCAGGGGTCATTCCTCAAACGCTCCTGCATCTCGCGGCAGCGATACAGGTAGTGGTGGTACTTCTCCAGCGTCCATGAAAAGATCACCGAGAGGACGTTGGTTCGGCGTATGCCCTTCACTTTCAAAAGATAAGTATGCAACGTATAGACAACGATTAAAGTGGGAAATGAACTAACGGAAGAAGAGAACGGAAAAAGAACATCATACTTACCCTAAAGCCCATCACGACTGCCTCGTTCATCAATCCTGTGACAACCCAAAGGGTCATCGCCATAATTCTCATTTTCTACGTGCTACCGAGGTCTTGAAAACCTATTATTTGGTCTCTTTGATTTGCATACGCAGTCCGAGCGCGAAGCCGGAAAATATTTTATGTGGAAATATGTGAATTTTGTGTTAAAAACTATGAATTTTGATAATAATATGGATATAGTTAACTTTAGTCAACATTTTTGATATATGGACCCGGGCCTGTGATGTGACGGTCCTGGAAGGTCTGTAGGAAAATATGGGACCTGGGCGTATTTCCGAAATCGAAATCGGAGGTCCCAGGCCCGAGTACAAAATTTTTGAAAAAAATTATTTGTCTGAAAATGATAGGAAAAATCGAAATGAAAATAATATAGAGAATATAGGTATCGGGCTTGTATTGTGGTTCTGACGCCCGGTACAAGTCTCATATATTGTTTAAGCGCTAACTGTGATATTTGGTCGAAATCAAACGTCGTTTGACATGTTTCAGACCTAAATATCTGAAGTTTGATGATTATGAACATTGGAAAGAAAATGATGGCTTTGAGGTTTCATTCATTTATTTTTGATGTTATTTTAGCAATTTGGGTCTCTCGACTATGTTCGTAGGATGTTATTGATTTAGTGTGTGTTTGGTTTAGATCCCCAAGGGATCGGGTGAATTTGGGTGAGGCCCGGGAGGTATTAGGCTTAGAGAAAAGTAGGTACAGGTATTGCAGACACCAGCGCGGCCACGACCATTACCGCGCGGTCCATGCTGGAGCCACGTGGTCCGCGTGGCTGAGTCATGCTGGGATTCAGGTTAACCAGTGCAGCCGCGCACCAAAACAATGCGGTCCATGCTGGGAGGGTTCAGAAAAGCCCCAGTTTTCATCCCACTCGGTGCGGCCGCATCACATTTTTGTGTGGTCCACGCCCGGTCCTCAAAGAGGTATAAAAGTCTGAAACACTTTAGCCATATTTTCACTTTTAAAAACCCCAAAACCAAAGGAGCGATTTTCCAAACAACCTTTCTTCTCCAAACAATTGGTAAGTGATTTCTAACTTAATTTCCTTACTCCTTAACATCTTTTAATATGATTTCAACTTCAATCAAAGGTTTTCACAAATGATAATTTGGGGTTTTGGGTGGAACTTAAGTCTTTCAAAATATGGGAAGTTGGACCCCGATTAGAGGTCCGCTTTCAAAACCAATCATATATTTGGATTCTCGGGGGAATAGGTATCCGGGTTTTTGATCGAACCTCGGGTTTTGAACACGTGGGCCTGGGGGCATTTTGAGAATTTTTTGGGAAAAACTTTGGAAAATTCATTCTTATGCATTCAAATTGATTGAACTAGCATTTGTTGATACATTTGGGTAACTTCTGACTAGATTCGAGTGGTTTTATTGCAAATTCGAGGAGTGAAGCTATCCTAGAGTCATGAGTTCAGTTTGGAGCTTACAAGGTAAGTGTTTGACTGACTTTGGCTTGAGGGAATAGGATTAAGACATTGTTTTTTTATGTGCTATGTGGAGTCGGTTTATAGGTATGATGACGGTTACCTATGCGCCCAAGTCTAGCATGACCGTGAGTCGTAATTGTTTTTCAAATGTGAAAGATGTGAATACTGAGTTAGTTAATTGCTAATTTAATTATGAAGTGATAGCTGAGAAGCTAATGAGTTAAAGAAGGAAGTGTGGTATTTTTCCCTTACCGGGACTTAGTGTTGATTTGTTCTCCCTTGCCGGGAAGCTTAATCTGGTTGTATATTCCTTTCCCTGATTGGTTGTGACTGTTGATTGGGAGAGGAAGAGCGATTATGCACGATGGGTCTTTCCGTGCCATGTCTTTGATTAATTGAGCACGAACGGTCTTTCTGTGCCGTGTTTTGATATTTATGCACGAAGTGTCTTTCCGTGCCATGTCTTTGATTAATTGAGCACGAAGGATCTTTACGTTCCTTGATATGAGAGTTATGTGAGGAATAGCATGAAGGGTGATACCGTGCACTAAATTTGATAGTTTTGGTGAGAATTAAGAGTAAAGGCACTAAGGTCGGTGCCATGCGGTTGTTGATTTAATTGCTATCTTTTATTGATGTTAATTAGACAGTTTCCATCTCTTTGTTCGTGGTCCCATATTTAAATTGTTACACCCTACAGCATGTCCCCTCCCTATTATCTGTTTAAATTATATATATCTTTCCGTTATTGCACATATATCTGTACAGGTTAATTGTGGTAGGTCCGGTCTAGCCTCGTCCTACCTCGCCGGGTTTAGGCCAGGCACTTACCAGCACATGGGGCCGGTTGTGCTGATGCTATGCTTTTGTGCCCTTTGGTGCACAGACTTGGGGTCAGCTTACGGACCGCAGCAGCAGTAGATTGAGAGCGTGCCTTCAGTCCAGAGACTCCTAGGTAGTTCGCTGGAGTGCGCGGGCCCTGAATCTCATCTATTTCACTTTTGTTCGTTTTCATTGTATCGAAACAGACTTCCTATGTATTTTCTTTCAGACTCTTATTTGTAGTATTTTATAGTAGCTTGTGAGCTTTGTGACACTAAATCTTGGGTAGAAGTTGATGTTAATTTTTTCCACATTTCCTTCGATTTATATTAAATTGAGACTTCTGCTTGAATTTATAGTTTATCATTATTATCTTGTTGAATAAAAGTTGAAAAATGTATGTTTAAGTTGGCTTTCCTAGCTCCGACAGTAGGCGCCATCACGACTCTTGATGGGGGAAAATCCGGGTCGTGACAAATTCGACGTCGGTACCGCCCCTCAAAAACGTGCTCTCGGTCTCCAAGCACAACACCCCGAACAGCGGCACCAAGTTATCCTCTTGAAGCAGCAAGTTCTGCTCTGTAGGAATCTCAACATGGCGAAACTGCCCCTCTTCATGCACCGTCGAGTTGGTGAGGCCTTCGTGGAACATGTGGACGTCGTCAGGATCCATGTCAGACTCGGAGTCGTCTCCCCTCCTGTGACGCCCTTTCCTACCTCCGCCGACCGAGAAGTTGAGGCTCCCGCCCCCGCCAACAAATTGGCACTTCTTTCTCCAAGAAAAATAGTTGATGAGGAATTGACTCCCCTCTCAACAACTAGAACTATTAACTGGGTTGCAAAAGCGACGATATCATCATGCCTTGAGCCAACCGCGGCAACCCACACTATGTGTTTGCCCTCAAGGGCTGGTGACGCCACCACGTTCCCCTCCTCTTGCGATGGTGGAGAATACAAACTTATCACCACCATAGCAGCCGGCGTAAATGCAACCCTACTCCTAACCAGCGGCCTCTCCTTTTCCTCCTCATCCTCATTCAAAGGCGACTCCACCCTAGGATGTACGACTCCCGAGGACTCTTCAACTCGAGGCGTAGTCCGTGCGCAGAAATGAGCCGCCAAAGATTCAATCGATGTCGCTCTCGGAACTGAACGCGACACCGGTATTATGACGAGTCGAGCAGTCGCACCCGGCCTACGGAAGGCTAGCTGAGGAGCCCTCAATTGGCGTGCCTCCCTGATTACAGAAAAACAAAGTTGAAAAGAAAAGGAAAAATGCAATAAAACAAGAATGGATCAAAAAAAAGTCAAAATTCTAACCAGCAGCGGGCCTACAGCTAGGGCTGTACAAAGCAAACCGGTAAACCGCACCAATCCGACAAACCGAGTCAAGCCGGAAAAAAAACCCGACTAGTGGTTTGGTATGTAAAAAAAACCCGACTATAATAGGTTTGGTTTGGCATTAACTAAAATAAGTCAATCCGAGACGAAACCAACCCGATATTTATGTCTATAATTTTTTAATTTATTTTGTACAAAATAAATATTTATTGTAATAAAATTTATATATATATCTTTTAATTTTTATAATTATCTTATATTATTAATATTATATTTGGGCTTACAATTTTGGCCCAATGTTGTCAAGCATTACTTTTGAGTTTTGACAAATAAAGCCCAAAAAGATGTAGGGCAAAATGCATATCTTCTGCCAAAGGCAGATTTTTCTTTCAAACCTTTTCTTTCACCTAACCCTAAAGCATGCGTATTGCGTAGAATCCGCAGAAGGTTCTCAGCATCACCACCATCGCCGCCTTCGAAAGGGCGGATTTTAACCAGAATTTCAGTGGGAGAGAGAGGCGCGTTTGAAACTGAAGGTTCTCAGCATCACCTTTCAAAGGTTCTCAGCATCACCTCCATTTTCTCTACGTTTTTTTTTTTGGAAACTATAGGTTCTATCATTCTGTTGGGTATGTCAAATCTTTTAGCACCTGCAAATCTTTTAAGAAGAGATTGGGATATGGCTTGGAGCGTTTCAGTTGCATTTCAAATGTTTTAGCACCTGCAAATCTTTTAGCACTTGGAGCATTTCAGTTGCATTTCAAATCTTTTAGGAGCGTTTCAGTTGCATTCCTAGGGAAATTCCAGTAATTGCCCATTTCAAATCTCAGTTATAAAGAGTTAACCCAGTTGCTGTATATCCTTTTTGATTCAATACATCTAAAGCTTATAATTTTATTTTAATGTGCAGGACATATTTTTTCAGATGGAAACTACAATGTCTGAACCAGATGTGGAGGTGATGATCGTAAACAACCCTTTGACTATGCCGGCAGTAGCTCAACAACAAGGTCCAGATGCTCCTCATCGACGCACTCCTCCTAAAAAGCAGAAACGAACAACTCGTCCAGTACCTTCTAAATCCGGAAATACTGGCAGAGAGACTTCTCAGATGTGGAATCATTTCTCCAAGTTTACTGCTAAAGGAGGTAAATGTAGAGCAAAATGTCATTATTGTCCTAAAACCTTTGCTTCTGAGAGCAAGAATGGGACTACTACATTATGGACACATTTAAATGAGACATGTCACAAGTCCCCATTTAGAATAATTGATAAGAGGCAATCAACATTAAAACCTATTAAAGAAGGGTGGCTAGAAGAAGGTTCGGGTTCTACTGAGAGGGTGGTGTATAATGTGGAGGATATTAGGAGAGCTATTGCCGAATTTGTAATAATTGATGAGCAACCGTTTAGAGTTGTTGAGGGAGAAGGATTCAAGAAATTAATGGCAAAAGCCTTACCTAATTTTGAATTGCCTTCTCGTGTAACTATTGCTAGAGATTGTTTAAAGATTTATCAAGAAGAAAAAGTAAAACTCAAAAAGCTTATCAAGAACCAGCGTGTATGTATTACTAGTGATACATGGACATCATTACAAAATCTAACTTACATGGTTGTCACTGCATATTGGATTGATGAACAATGGAATTTACAAAAGAAAATTTTAAACTTTTTCCAAACACCGGATCACAAAGGTGAAACTATTGCTAAGGGAATTGAAGAATGCTTATTAGGTTGGGGTATTGAGAACTTATTTACACTGACCCTCGATAACGCAGCTGCTAATGATGCTGCCATTAAGCATTTGAAGGTGCACATTGATGATTGGAAAGGGGTGATACTTGGAAATGAGTTTTTACATGTTAGATGTAATGCTCATATTTTGAACTTGATTGTAAAAGAGGGGTTAGATGAACAAATTGAGCCCATTTCTCGTGTAAGGAATGCGGTTAAGTATGTTAGGTCGTCCCCTTCAAGGTTTGATTTTTTCAAGTTATTTGTTGAGAAATCTAAGATAGACAGTCATGGTCTAGTGAGTCTTGATGTTGAAACTAGATGGAACTCGACATATACCATGTTAGATACGGCTTTAAAATTTGAAAAAGTCTTTACAAGAATGCATGTTGATGACCATAAGTACCAAAAGTATTGTCGAGAAATAAATGCAATAAAAGGAAGTCCATCTGTAAGTGATTGGAAGAATGTGAAAGCTTTTGTCAAGTTTCTTAAAATTTTCTACCTGACGACTTTGAAATTTTCAGGCAGTTTGTATGCTACGTCCAACTCTTTCTTCCATGAATTTTTTACTCTTCGAAATGATTTTATCAAGTATACTAAAAGTGATGATCTTATTTTGGTTGATATGGCAACAAAGATGAAAAGTAAGCTTGAGAAATATTGGGGTAAATTTGAGAGCATGAATATGTTGTTGTTTGTAGCTGTTGTGTTGGATCCCAGCTTCAAGATGAAGAATGTGAACTTCATTCTTACTGATGCATATGGTTCATTGTTGGGAAGACTAAAGTCTGAAGATGTGGCAGGTTCTTTGAATCGCTTATTTGATCATTATAATGGTTCTTTGTTTGAAGATTCTAATGATAATATTAGAGGTGATACTAGTATGATGAGTGAAAATGGTGACATGTTGCTATCTAGGTGGGAAAAACACTTGGCAGATGAGGGAAATATTGAAAAAAAGTCTGATCTTGAGATGTACTTGATGGATGATGTGGTGCAGACAAAGGATTTTAATATTTTGAGTTAATTGAAAGCTTCATCTATTAAATATCCAGTTGTTTCAAAAATTGCAAGGGATGTTCTTTCTATTCCTATTTCTACTGTTGCGTCTGAGTCGGCTTTTAGTACAGGTGGTCGAATTCTTGATTCATATCGGAGTTCTTTATCACCAAAAACAGCAGAAGCCCTTATTTGCACTCAACAATGGATACGATCACCTACCAAAGAATACAAGTTTCAAGACAATTTGGAAGACATCCAGAAAGTTGAAGAAGGTAATTTATATATTCACTTCTTAAAGAATAGTCTTTTAATATTTTGTATTGTTTAACCCTTAATATGTGAACTATTTTATTTATTTCAGAATATTCGGACTTGCCTTTGAGAATTGATTAGCCGACTCTATTATTATTGTTGTAAGCTGCTGTCCAGATTGAGCAGAATGTTTCTGTTGTAATTTCCTAGCTGTTAGCTGCTGATTTCCTAGCTGTCCGGATTTTCATTTCTGTTCTGTTATCACAAAATTTCCTAGCTGCTGTCCAGATTTTCATTTCTGAAGATGTTGTTTCACTGACTGCTATGGATTTTTTTTGCTCTAAAGATGTTGTTTCTTAGAGTGATCTATATGCATTTGCAGCTTTATGACGTGTCATTATATTAGATGGTCTGTAATTACACAATGTTGCGATAGTATCAAGATCTCAGTTCTTTCTCTTTTCACTTTTGGATGAAGTATGATGCATAGAATTCTCTAATACGTATATTATTTGTCATTCATCCTTCTTTTTCCTGATGTCTTTTTAGCAATGTGTTCCAGTTGTGATATGTATTCCAGTTGTTTGATATGTATTCCAGTTGTTTAGCTCCTTCCATATCCCTGTTAATGATGTTCACCAGGTAGGCTGTCTGCCTTGTTCTTCTTTTTCTTTATCTTACCTGAGTTCAAAATTAGTACTGCAAGATGTGAATAGGAGTTCAATAACTTGATCTGCTGAAGAAACACCTAGCTGGTGTCTTTATCAATGTTGCGTCTAATTTTATAGAAACAATACCCACAAAGATTTCTAATATTTATGTTTTGAATGGTCATCTATGAGGTAACAAATTAATTATGGAAAGGATCAATTAATATTTTACCAAGTTTCTCGTGCTCTGCTTATGGCAATATATATGATAATGAGTCTGGTCTCACTGTTGAAAAATCATGGGAAAAGCCAAAGTTCCCTTTTGGAATTCTACTTGCATCCCTTCAAATAATCTATCTTCTATGAGGACTAAGAAAAACCCGAGAAACCCGAAAAACCCGAGAAACCCGAGAAAATCCGAGACTGAAAAACCCGACTATTATAGGTTGGTTTGGCGTATAGATTTAAAAATCCGAGATAAATGGTTTGGTTTGGTAAATGAAAAATTCGAGTCAACCCGGATTATGTACACCCCTACCTACAGCCATGCCTCTCCCAAAAAGATGCCCACGTGCGAATCCCCGATGTATGAGGCAGCACGGCCTCGACCCATTTGCGAATTCCAGGTACAGGGGCCAGCAGCGACATTTCAGCTACAAAAAAAAATTACTTATAGGAGCAAGACGTAAGGAGGGGCAAAAGGCTTAATTTAACAAGTAAAAGACTTACGTGCTTGGTTCCACGTCTCTGGGAACTCAGTAGCGCTCGCCACCAAGTGATCAGTCCTGATATACAAGAAATGCTCATAAGGGTGAGAGTCGATCACATCATCTAATTCAGCAGTCAACCCCACCATCCCATGAGGGACCGCCCGAATCATGGTACCACGGACCCTCTGAGGGGAGTAAAGAGTCAGTACGTGTTGCAGCTTCGAGCCTGCTCCGCATACTTAATAAACATTGCGAGAAGCTTGTAAAGAGACGGAACGAGCTGGCCCGGGCACACCCAGTAATGGCAGCAGAAGTCGACCACCAACATAGGTAGAGGGAGCTTGAATCCCAACTTAAAGGGATAAGCGTAGAAGACGGAATATCCTCTGCAGTCGACATGGACCCTATGCGAGGGAAATATTAGTAAAGCAGGGGATATCCCACTGTTCTCGTAACTGGGCAATACCCACTTCTCCCATCAGTGAGGCCTCATCCACTTGATTCTCTCCCATATCACTGGAGAAGTCAGTGCCCGACCTCCAGGCAGGGATAGAATATCATTCACCGATGGAACTCGGTCGATCTCCGTCGATCCAGTGGCTCTCACTATAGTAGATGGCCCTTCAGCCACCGGAAGAGTCGCCGGAGTGAGGCTGTTGCGAGAACTAGTTTCCATTGCTGATTAATAAGAAAGAAAAGTATGAGATTCAACGAGAGAAAAACAAAGATGGTGTTAAATGATGAACAAGGAAGAAGTTGAACTAACGATAAAGGAAGTTCCTTCAGAAATCTCACTTAAACAAATGACGAAAATGTGAGAAATGAATGACACAACTCCTTATTTATAGGCAGGACAAATGGCTTTCACGAATTCCAATAGCCATTATTAACTACTTAAACAACCGCATAACAGTTCAGTCCTACAAAAACGTGCATCATTATGACAGATATCGCGAAACGGTTTTTCAGTCGTCAATCGACGCTTCACTTTCGAAATAGTTATAACGACTTGAAAGTATTGAGCGGACGTTCCATATGGCTCTAAATTTTGGACGTCACCAAAATGTGCGCCAAGCGTGCCAGTACTCCCTTCGGCCGCACAACATACGACTCAACCATCAAAGACAGCGATTACGCTTCCAAACGAACAAGAGCTCGACCCCACACGAAATAAGTCAAAAATCTAAGTGCCTTATTCAAAGGGAAAAATCTGACCTTCCCTGAACGACGGCGCAGTAACGCCTAGATAATGTTAGCACCTTACAAGGTTAAAGGTCGTCAACACAAAATCATGGCCTCGGTTAAAACATCATTTGACCATCTTCAATGCATAAATGGCTACGGCCATCTCCATTGTATAAACGGCTATGGCCACCTTCGGTTTCAACCAAGTCAGCTTACCACCTCCATCTCCGAATTTCTCGAATTTCAGTCGACAAAGTCCGCTCATCGAGCTCGGCTAAGGCACGACCTCAAGGAGCGGAGGGACTAACTGTATGGGTCAAAACTCGACTCCATGATAATTAACGGAACTAATCCATTCTTAAAGACTATTTGTGATTAATAAATGGTACACCCATTTATTAACAATGGTACCTGATAGTTACCTGATTCGACTAGGGAGGCCACGGCCTATCCGCCATTACGAAGACGTTCTCTCAATGTGGTCACGGCCACCTAGTGATAGCTCGAGAAAAGAGAGAATATCATTGTAAGGCTCTGAACCTCTCCATTGAGAGGCAGACCAAATCAATATCATCAATAAAAAGTTCTCCATATATCTCTTCTTAATATAAAAAACTTGCTTCTTGTTCCTTTTATTCGGTCCTTTGATATATTATGATCTGCTATGATTGGCCCTTGAATTATTTTGATTATTTTATGCTTATAAAGTGTATGATAACTTTGAGCTAAACAGAAATTTTAAAAATTACTACTGATCAAGAGGTTAGGATGGACTGCTAGCTCTACATTCAATCACAGCACATCGACCCCTGCAACTTAGCAAAGCTGGATTATTTTTACTTATATTTGTAGGAATTTTGTGTATTTAAAAATATATGAACTCTGTTGAGAGGTAGAGTCTGATTTTTACACTTCTAGATTTATATATATTTTCTAAAATCACATTTAAAGCTGATGGAGTCCAGGTCAACGTCAACAAAGCAGAAAAGTAAGTGCCAGTCTTCCAGCTAGTATTAAGTTTAAAAACTCAAGTTGCAAGTGGACTCATATCATCTGCAGTATAAAAGTGTTGTCTTTATCAGTGTCGTCTCTCTCAGAATCTTAATCACTATATCAAAATGAACAACTTTTAATTAACCTCGTCATTTTGTAGGGAAACCTAGCTATAAATATTACTACATAATTCAATGAAACAAAGAACCCCACGATTTAAACATTTTTTGGTGGTTTCATAATTTTAAAACAGCTTAAATTGCGTCTTCATCACTTATAGTTGCCATTAGTAGTGACTTAGTGTTGTCTCTAAAGATATAGGGATGAAACATTTTAAAACATTTATAGATGAAAAATATTCCATAATGACATTAAATTATATTAAAGAATGGGCATAATTTATCGAAGTTGACTAGTTAAAGTAAAAAAATTCGTAATTGCAACCATGTAGGCAGCACTTCTAAAAGAAAAATTCACTTTTAAAATTTTGAAACTCTAATGGAGAATATTACATGTAATAAAACAAAGTGGAGTACTCTATTTAAATTCTAAAGAAAGTAGAGCCAAAGGAGAAAGAGCATCGAACCAATTTTTCACAACATTTTGGAGTAACTTTTGAGGGATTTTAACAAAATAGCCGGGTACCTTCATTGTTTATACTTTTAGCTGGTATATATAAACTATATAAATTTATGTACATATTATATATGAATTATATGTATATCATACAATTGTCAGTTACTTTAAATTAGTGATTGGATGACCAGTTATTTTGGATATTTTTTTCTCACCCCTTTCGTCTATGATAGTGTTGGTTTTCTACGTACTCATTAAGAAAAAAAAAAAAAACTCAATTGGGAAGCCAGTAAGTTCTGTTATTTTATCTTATTTAAATTTTCAAATATTCTATCGAAATGAATTTATAAATAAAGGTTCTTATGACAAGCGCGTTTTCCTGCCAACCTTCTTGTCTCTAATTTCCCTTTCCATAATCATAAAAGCGCGTTTGGACAATCACACCGCAGCCTTTGTAACCTCTTTATAAAATAGCCAATCGCCTTGCAAACATGCATGCAAAATAAAGAATGAAGGAACAAAAAAAGACTTAGTCAACTTTTTTATTTTAATATTTGTTGTCATTCAAAGAACTACAATTTGAAAAAGATTTCTGGATCTTTTTCAATTATTAAAACCTCGTGTCCATTTTGAAAATTTCTACTATCAGTATTATTTTATGTATGTTCATTGGTCTTTGCATGAAATTTTAAGATTAAAAAGACTTTTGAATCTTGTAATCTCAAATTAAAGATGTGTATATAATATTATCAAAAATATTAAATTCAAAGGACTAATAATTAATTTACAACAGAATTTCAAGCCACCCATTATTGAAATAGATGTACGGGCCATATTTAATTTGTTCACCTCCCATGCACTGCAATATACTAATATCCTCAATGATTGCGGGTTCTTACTCCTACAGCTGAATAGGCCAACTCTCATAAGTGTATCTCGTGAGCAGAACTGTGTTGCGGACAGTCTAGCCAACTATGGAGCCCAGCAAGAACACGGATCCTTTATAATGTATAAAAATCCACCACCTTTTGTGATATCTTCTTACCAACAAGGACTACTACGTAGAAGAATAATCAAATCTTCAGCTAGGTTATGTAATAGTAATAGTACTAGTTTCTCAACGACTGTATCTAATAATGCTACGGATGTACTAGGTCTTACTACGGGTTCTTTTACAGGAACCTCTGCTTTTGGTTTTGCTTCTAGATTTGTAAATTTGATGCCTCTAATGCATCGATATATATATATATATATATATATATATATATATATATATATATATATATATATATATATATATATATATATATATATATATATATATATATATATATATATATATATATATATATATATATATATATATATATATATATATATATATATATATATATATATATAAAACTTTTCCACCAAAAAAATCTGCATCTTATGGATTTAAACCTTTCTTGTCATTCATATAGTGTACTATCATTAAGGATAATATGAGAATATATATAGAGAGAAAAAAAGATAGCCGTCCTTTTTAAACAGAATAAAATGAAAGTAAAACACATTCAATAAAACCAAGCGAATAATAATAAAATTTCAGCTCTCGCTAAAAATATTGTTTTCTAAGTTAAATAGCTGATAAACACTAAAAATCAGATATATCGATTGGACCAGAAAATTTATTTGATTTATTTGTTAATTTCTGTCGGACTAAAACATAGCTGAATACCTCCCAAAAACAATGTAGCATTGTTTAGATGTGCTTTCTAGTGTTTGTTGTAATTATAAGATTTCAAGAGAGGTGTGATGGTTGTATGTCATATACAAAATATTATTTTTTAAACTATTCACTTAAAAAACAACAAACGGATGTCTCCAAACCATGTTACTCATAGGTACCAATTTCGTGCTTTCGTTTTCTCTTACTTCACCTAATAAAATGTTCCATCCAATGTTTCTCTATTGCTAAAAAGGAATTTCGTGTTACATAACGGTTTTTCCACAATTTTTGTTGTTTCTTGCTCGATTTTTGGTATCCGCATTAGAGCTTGACTATATTCGAATTCGCATCGCATAGGGCCCCATTCGGGAGAATCACTCCCTACGAAGAATTTTTCCATACCCAGGGCTCGAATCCGAAACCTCTAATTAAGGGAATAATAATCACATTTACTGCACCATATTTTCCACAATCTTGCAATTCTTATTAACCAAAACTCTATTACTTACACGATTTTCCTATGTAAGTTTTCTGCTAATTTGTGTTTTCCAAAAGTCAAAATAATAATTTGGACAATTGCTTTAATTTAATAGTTAATATAATTTGGAAAGTTTATACTTTATAATATTCTCACCAGTATTTAAATCTAATTGACAAAAATAAATTAGATTATGCCCGTGCTCTATCTGAACACTGATTATTGTTTTGTCGATAAATGAAATAATTTCCACAACCATACTCTTTTCATTCCCTTTTACTCGTTACTTTTGCCTTTTGTACAAGAAAATATTGACTAAAAGAATAATTCGACAAAATAACCGTCATTTTATTATCTCAAGTATTTACTGTTTTTTTTGTTTTTACCACATTAATCTCCCTCTAGATTTATTAAAGTAAGGTTAAAATTTAAAAAGGGAATCAATTCTCTCTTGTTTTTTCGGAAAGTGCAAGTATTTTGAAACAGTAATTTTGTAGTAAACGTGACAAGAAATACGGAGGGTGTAATAAAAAATGTTAGAAGCGTATTTCACCATTAGCTAATAGAAAGGGGACCGTGCCGTACTATTTCACAACGCGTAAAACTGTGTCGTTTAATTAGTTTGACCGGTTCTCATATATTCCGTCTCTCAATTAGAGGCTATTATTGGTTAGCAAAAAGCATTTAAGTAACGGGTTGACAATTGATGTATTTTGATCCTTTGACTCTACGGGTCAGATCTTGTCAATTAATATACAGTGTCGGTGTTTCACCTCTTAATTTTCTTTCAGAGAAATTAAAATAAAATAGTTCTCTTTCCGTCAAGCGAGAGATAATTTGACCAATGAGAGTAGAATCTTAAATTATACCAAAACAAAACTATTGTATTATTATCGGATGTTCAACTAGCTTAACCCAAGGCCTCTTGGTGATTGTTAGATAGTATGTACATAATATAAATTAGTCATAGTCCCACGTAAAAAAGAAATATGATATGTATTATATAAATAGAGCTCATTGTATTATAATTAGACAGAATATCAACAATAGATTTTTCTCCCGTGCATTCTCATATGATATCATAGCAATCGTGAGAAATTTATTGTTGTGTATAAACTCCAGCGACTCCGGGAAGAAAAAATCAGTCAACCGGAAGTCTTTTTCAGGAAAATACATGTCTGTCGCAAGTAAAAAAAGCCACTTTTCATCAATGTTGTGCAAAAACAAATACCACCATGAAGTAGATCGGCCTCCGGCGACCAAACCATAAAAATCTCCGTTAGAAGACCCTCAACGCTCTGCCACGCGCCACCGAAAGAAAAATTTCCGGCATGCATTGGCGCATGGGCCACCTTATGGCCATTTTTTGGCGATGACTCTTCAGGACAGATTGTTCCCCTTACAATTCTGAGCCTGCTCGTCCAATCTAAATCAAATTCAGATGCATCTTATCATATTTCTGGTAACAAATCTCTTTTCACTGTTATTTCATACTCTCAATCTCTCCCAACAGTCACAATGACCAACGGGTCTCAAACCATGGCAACTGGAATAGGTCAAGCAGGTCTACTTTATTCCTTACTTTTAGATTCACTTCTTTATTTCCGCTAGTCCTTTTAATCTCATAGCCATACGTCGTTTAGCCAAATTACTTAAATGCTCTATTTTATTTCTTGATGACCTTGTTTTTATACAAGAACAAAGTACATGTTGGATCATTAGTACCGGGTGTAAATCAGATGGACCTTATCCTTGCAAAATCACTTGGACTCACATTCTTCTTCCTTCAACAACTTGTCTTGTTACTGATTCACCAGATTTATTACATAAACTGTTGGAACATCCCAGTTCCACTCTAGAGTATGACTCATGTCAACTCGTTAAGCATACCCGCTCTCATTTCCCTCGGCATCTTGATAATCGAGCAGAGTCACCTTTTACTTTAGTTCATTCTGATATTTGGGGTCCTAGTCGGATCAATTCGACCTTGGGATTCTGTTACTTTGTCAGTTTCATTGATGATCATTTCGGGCGCACTTAGATATTTTTGATGAAAAATCTATCTGAGTTGTTTTCTATTTTCCAGACCTTCCACGCTGAAATTCAAAATCAATTTGAGGTTTCTATGCACACATTCTGTAGTGATAATGCCCTAGAGTATTTGTCTTTCTCATTTCAGCACTTTATGAACTCTCGTGGGATTATTCATCAAATATCTTGTCCGTACACATTCCAATAAAATGGGGTAGCTAAAAGAAAGAATGGACATCTTATTGAAACTGCTCATACCCTACTCATACAATCTCATGTTCCGTTGCGTTTTTGGAGGGGTGCAGTTTTTACCTCTTGCTATCTTAGTAATCGTATGCATCTTCAGCTATCTAGAATCAAGTTCTATTCTATGTCTTGTTTACCGACTTACCTTTGTTCTCTCTTCCACTCCATGTCTTTTGGAGCATGTGTTTCATTCATAGCCTTACTCCAGGAAAATATAGATTAGCTTCTCGTGCTCTAAGTGCGTATTTTGGGTTACTCGAGAACGCAAAAGGGATATCGATGTTATTCTCCTGACCTCAGGCAGTACGTTATGTCTGCTGATATTACCTTCTTTGAAACCCAATCACACTTCACAAGTCCAGGTGATTTAGATATTTCTAAGATGCTACCAGTTCCATCTTTTGGAGATTCAGTCACTATCTCCCATTCAGCTATACTTACAGCTTCAGCTCCAGCTTCACCACCTATAGCTCCAACTTCACCACCTACATCTAAGGGTGCTTATTGAGCGGATCGTGCAGATACTTATGCTTAACGGTTTGGCTTATCGGTTATCGGATTATAAATATAGTAATACGCTAGCCATCCATTAAGATAACGGGTGCATTGGTATTGTCTTAACGATTATCGGGAAGTTATCGAACGATTTATCGGGTAAACCAAATAGAAAAGTTTTGAATCTAGTCATCCAACGGAGTTGTTCATAATGGTATTTTCAGCTTTCAGTAATAGTGGATCACTTTGTAATTGCAGGTGGTGATACCAAAGGTCCTTGGCTCTTGCCTGATATCTTGGTCAATGTTACGTAACTCTAATGATGATACTGTCATTGGAGTTGTACGTGAGGTGCTAGCGGTATGTTTATTCTGCACTGATTTTCCTTTCCTTTTGATGGCATTTTCTTTGCATACTCTGACCTAGGGATGTGTATGTGATTTATAATATTAACATGCATAAGGGTGGTCTTTCTTTAGAAAAGGTTGATGATACTCTTGATCTGAAAATATTCACATGGTAATTTTGGCGAAGTTAGCGAATGCATAGTGACGATCAATTTTAGTTAGTTTGTATGTTGGGGTCGATAGCAATAGTATTGCATTTGAAATATATTTCTCGTTATGTTAATTATGAATCTGAGGCTAATCTTTATGTGTAATTTTACGTTCAGATTCATGTGTAAATCATTACATGTAATATTTCCGTCAGATTTACTCTCCTTTTTTACTTTGCTCTGTCATGTAATAAAAAGGACAATATTAACACAGCTCACATTTTCCCTGATATATAATAGAACATAATCAATTAAAATTCATAAAGGTCATGACTTTCTCTAGAAGAAATTAACTACGTAACAAAGATACACATATTGTCATTCATAAGGAGGTAAAAGTATAAATAAAAAAATTCTTAACGGGCTAACGGTTTATCCGATTTTCAAGAAAATTAAGTAATACGCTCCCAAATTGCTAAGCCGTTAATTATAAAATCTCGATCCTTTCACCATCCATTACCTTGATAACTCGATACCAATAAGCCAAACGCCATCGGTTCGGTTCGGTTCGATTTTGAAAAGCCTTGCTTACAACTCCAGATCCAGCTCCATCACATATAAATCCAGTTCCACCGCCTATAGCTCTAGTTCCACAGCCTAATCAGTTTAACCTTCTACAACTCCACCACTCCTAACTTATCATCGCCATCCGCACGCAGCATCAGGTCAACCGATTCACACCTTGCACCTGACCCTGCTAATACTACAGACTTGTCTCCTCTTAGTCAATCGATTGCACTCCGGAAAGGTATATTATCCCCCACTTAATCCAGATCCTCGTTATGTCGGTTTAAGTTACCATCATCTATCATCACCCTATTGTGCATTTGCATCATATCTGTCCCTTGTTTTCATCCCTAAGCCAATAGGTGAAGCACTGTCTCATCCAAGATGGTGATATGCTATGATTGACGAGATGTCTGCTTTAAATACGAGTGGTACTTAGGAGATTTTTCATCTTCCTTCGGGTAAATCGATTGTTGGTTGTCTTTGGGTGTATGCTGTCAAAGTTGGTCTAGATGGCCAGGTTGATCGACTTATCATCTTGTTGCTAAAGGTTATACTCATATATCTGGGCTCGATTGTAGTTATTCTTTCTCTCGCGCGGCTAAAATAGCATCACTCCGCCTTTTTCTATCCATGTTTTGTTGTTCTCCCCTGGCCTCTCTATCACTGGACATTAAGAATGCTTTTCTTCATGGTGACATTGAGGATGAGGTTTATATGGAGCAACCACCTGATTTTGTTGCTCAGAGGGGTCTAGTGGCCTTGTATGTCGATTGCATTAATCCCTCTTTTGTCTAAAGCAGTTCCCTCGAGACTAGTTTGGTAAGTTCAGCACATTTATTCAGGATTTTGGCATGACTCGTAGTGAAGCTGATCACTCTGTATTTTATCGGCATTCTACTTCAAATATGGTGGCTTATGTTGATGATATTTCAATTACCGGCAATAATCAGGATGGTATTACTAAGTTGAAGAAACATCTCTTTTGGCTCTTTCAGACTAAGGATCTGGGTAGATTAAAGTATTTTCTAGGTATTGAGGTCGCTCAATCTAGCTCATGTATTGTTATCTCACAAAGGAAATATGCCTTAGACATTCTTGAGGAGACAGTAATGATAGGTTGTAGACCTGTTGACACTCCTATGGATTTGAATTCTAATATTCTTCCAGGACAAGGGGAGCCGCATAGCGATCCTGCAAGATATAGGTGGTTGGTAAATTAAATTATCTCATAGTGGCTAGACCTGACATTTTCTTTCCAGTGACTATGGTAAGTGAGTTCCTGGATTCCCCTTGTGATAGTCATTGGGATGCAGTTGTTCACATTCTTTGATATATAAAATCGGCTCCAGGCAAAGGATTATTGTTTGAAGATCGAGGGCATGAGCAAATTGTTGGGTACTCAGATACTAACAAGGCAGGATCACCTTTTGATAGACGTTCTACGCCTGAATATTGTGTTTTAGTAGGAGGTAATTTGGTATTTTGGAAGAGCAAGAAACAGAATGTGGTTGCTCGATCTAGTGCAGAAGCTAAATATTGAGCAATGGCTGTAGCAACACGTGAGCTTGTTTAAATCAAACATTTACTTAATGAGTTGAAATTTGGTGAGGTCAGCAAGATGAAACTTGTGTGTGATAACAAGCTACCATTCATATTGCATCAAATCTGGTGGTCCATACGAGAAGTAAACACGTTGAATTGATTGTTACTTCGTTAGGAAAAAGATACTCTCAAGAGATATTGCTACAAAGTTTGTGAAATCGAATGATTAACTTGCTTGTAGATATTTTCACCAAGTATCTTACTGGTCCTCGTGTTAGTTACATCAAATCGGCCTCCACGCGCATCCAATCTAACCAAAACCACAATGAATACATTACTTGAGCTAAATAAACATTACCCAATAGAAAATACTCGAAAAACACTAAAAATTACGAAGTTGAAAAAACCCAAGCCCCGTGGCCCACTTCTCGAAAAATTACGAATGTTACATCACCAAATTCCTCATCTTGCCACGAGTCCATACATATAAAATTTACCAAAATCGGAGTTCAAATGACCCCTCCAATCTTCAAATCTTATTTTCAAATCCCTAAGCCTAAATCCTCAATTTACTCCTCAAACATATGTCATCAAGTCGGATTATTTGATGATAATTCAATATTATGGAGTAGAAATAATCACAAGTGACTTACCTCGAGATTTCCCATGATTTCTTGCTAAAAATCGCCCAAAATCCGAGCTTGGAAGTCAAAAAAAAAAAAAACAAACCCGGACTGCTTGACCAAACGCGGGTACTGTTCACTGTTGCAGAAAATACAGCATCTTCTTAAGAAATTTGCAACACAACTATTTCTCACTAAAATGGATCAAAATCCATCATACGAACTCGAAATTAGACGATTCTTGTCCTATGAGTCAAAAATAATAATGCAAACCCAAAACTTCAATCGAAACTCAATTCGGAGCTCGTTTGCCTAGTTCAATACCCATTCCGCCCGTTTAACGATTAACTCACATTTCGCTTGAAAAACTCAATCGCGTTGATGAAATTAAACCAAAATTTCCAGATCAGTCCTATAATTCATGATTTAAATTTTGGAAGTTCGAAATCTAATTTGGATCTCTAGAACTAAAAATTAACATTTAGATCATTACATTTATGCTCAAAACGGCAAAAATCTTTAAAAAATGACCCGTTGGGCATCCGAAACACACCCGAGGCCCCCGGGACCCCCGACCAATAATACCAACCAGTCCCAAAATACATTAAGGACTTGATCGAGGCCTCATATCACATCAAACGATGCTAAAGTCATGAATTACACCTCAATTCAAGCTTGAGGAGCTTTGGAGTTTCCAACTTCTATTTTCGATGTCGAAACCTATCAAATCACGTCTGTTTGACTTAAATTTTTGCACACAAGTCCAAAATGACATAACGAAGCTATAAAAATTCTCGGAATTCCATTACGATTCCCGGATCAAAATTTCACCTATCAACCGGAAATCGCCAAAATACTAACTTCACCAAAATAGGCTAACTTCTTCACCGCACCTCCAAAATTACTTATGATTGCGCTCCTAAGCCTTAAATCATCCTCCAAAACTAACCGAATCATCGAAATTCAATTTCGATCCCTCTAACTCATAAGTTAACGTCCGATTGATTTTTCCAAATTAATTCTTCCTTAAAGAGACTATTGTCTCATTTCTTATCAAAATCACTCCAAATCAATTTTAACGCACCCAATACCCATAATGAAATATAAGAAAGCTGAAAATGGAAAGAACGGGATAGTAACTCATGAGATGACGGATCAGGTCGTCACAAAATCGTACATTTCCTCGTCCTGCGGGTACGGGGTCGACTATGTCCATTCCCCATTTGATGAAAGGCCATGGGGAGGTGACCAAATGGAGGGGCTCTCCTGGTTGGTATATCATGGGGGCGTATTTTTGGCATTGCTCGCATTGGCGAACGTATTCTTCCCCCTCCTTCTTCATGGTGGTCCAGTAGTAGCCAGCCCGTATGATGCATCGTACGAGGGCGTGGTTGCCTATATGAGCACCACAGTGACACTCGTGTACTTTTTCGAGTACTGGCCTTGTTTGGTGCGGCCCTAGACACTTGGCCAAGGGTCCACCAAACGTTCTCTTGTAGAGGTATTTGTTATTAAGCAATACCGAGCGCCTTGCGTGTAGAGTTTCTTTGCCTCTTTCTTGTCGGATGGCAGCGTACCATCCTATAGATAAGATACAAACTGGTTGCGCCAAAACCAAATCAAATTTTAAGAGAATACCTTAGTGTGATCTATGGTGGAGTGTAGGAGTGTGACTACGCTCTTTGCCGAAGTTTTTTAGTGGCCTTAGCCAGTTTTGCTAAACCGTCTACTTCGATATTTCGTGCCCTTGGGATCTGTTCTAGGAGGCATTCATCGAACGTGGCTATTAACCTGCAGATCCCAAATTGGTAATTTTGCAGTCTCGGTTCTTTGATCTGGTAAGTCCCTGTGACTTGGTTTACCATGAGTTGGGAATCGCAGTGGAGGATGAGTCGGCGGGCACCATATTTTATGGATAGCTTCATGCCTGCGATAACGTGTCACGACCCGGATTTTTCCCACCATCGGGAGTCATGATGGCGCCTACTGTAGGAGCTAGGCAAGCAGCCATTTTAAAATATTCCATAAAACTTTAATCTAAACATTATAATAACCGAGATAATTAAATAAAAATGCTCGGAAGACTTTTAACAGAAATATCAACAAAGTGCGGAAGACTATAACACAGCACTACCCAGCATCTGGTGTCACTACTCACGAACTACTAACAGAATTCTACAAACATCAATCTGAAAGAAGAATGCATAAAAAGTCTGTTTCGATACAATGAAAACAAACGGAAGAAATAGAGGAGACTTAGGGCCCACGAACGCCAGCGAACTACCTTGGAGTCTCTGGACTAAAAGCTCGCTCCCTAGCTACTGCTGCGGTCCGTAAGCTGTATCCTGACCTGTGCGCAAAAGGCACAAAAGTGTAGTATAAGCACAACCGACCCCATGTGCTGGTAAATGCCCGACCAAACCCCGGCAAGGTAGTGATGAGGCTAAACCAGACCTACCACAATCACCATATGCAGATATATGTGCAAAAACGAAAAAAATAACAAAATTTAAACAGATAATGGGGAGGGGACATGCTGGGGGTATAACAGTTCAATTATATAATCAACAAACAAAGAAATGAAAACTGTATAATTAACATCAATAAAAGGAAACCAGTAAATCAAATATTGCACGACACCACCCATCGTGCTTTTACTCTCGTCCTCACCAAGATAATAAATTAAAGTGTAGGGCATCACCCATCGTACTTATTACTCTTCCTCACCCAATCAATAGCGTAAAGTGGTTACACGGCATCACCCATCGTATTTTATCACTCTTCCTCACCCAGTCCATAGTATCAAGTAAATCAATGGTTACATGGCATCACCCATCGTGCTTTATCACTTAGCCTCACCCAATCAATAATAATAAGTAAATCAATGGCTACGCGGCATCACCAATCGTGCTTTATCGATCATCCTCACCCAAACAATGATCACAAATAATAGGGCGAGGGTATAGACAAAAAAATTAATTATCCCGGCAAGGGAGAACATTTCAACAACAGGTCCCGGCAAGGGAAATCATTTCAACAACAAGTCTCGGCAAGGAAAAACAATTCAACAACAAGTTCCGGCAAGAGAAAAAAACCACACTTCCTTCTTTAACTCATTTACTTCTCAGTTATCACTTCATAATTTAACTAACAAGTAATTAACTCAGTTGTTTCACCTCTTTTGAATTTAGAAGTAATTACAACTCACAGTCATGCTAGACTCGGGTGCATAGGTAACCGTCACCATACCTATACACCGACTCCACATAGCACATAGCAAATATTGTCCTAATCCTATTCCCTCAAGCCAAAGTTAGAATAAACACTTATCTCGAATCCGAAAATAGCAACTCAAAGCTCAACAATTGCCTTTCCTCTAGAATTCGACCTCGAACCAACGATATCTAACATAAATCGATTCAATATTATCAACAATAGCACAAGGATACAATTTCCTAACTTAGAAAGCATTTTCTAACTTTCTTCCAAAAATACCAAAATCCGACATCGGGCCGACATGGTCCAAACTTGAGGCTCGGACCAAAACCCAATCACTCATAGCCCCACAAGTTCAAATATATAATTTGTTTTAAGATTTGACCCCAAATAGAGGTTGAATCGCCCAAAATTCTCAAAAAACCTAACTCTACCCAAAAGCCCTAATTTCTACCTTGATTTCATGTTTTTAGGCTAGGATTTTAGTGATTAGATGATGAAATAGTGAGAAAATGATGTTAATATTACTTACCCAAAGAGTTATGGAGGAAAGGAAGCTTGAGACTCTTCAATAGAGGGTGGAGAAGGAGGTTCGTGAGTAAAGTGTGTGAAAATCGCGTCGTTGTTCTGTTTTTTAGGCTTTTAAAATCACTGGGTGAAAATGCTCTATGTGATCGCAAGGCCTGGGATGCGATGGCATAGAAGAAAAGAATGGGGGTTGAAATTTTCTCTATGCGATCGCGGAGGAGTAATACGATCTCATAGAAGGAATTTATGGGCTTCAATATTTACTCTATGCGATCGCATAGGAGTAATGAAATCGCATAGATGAATTCCCTGGACTTCAAGATTTACTCTATGCAATCGCGGAGGAGTAATGCGATCGCATAGAAAAAACTGATGACTACCAAATCAACTCTATGCGATCGCGGAAGAAGCAATGCGATCGCAGAAAACAAAAAAAACCTGGACACCAGCAACCAGCAAAAACACCAGATTTTCTAAGTCCAAAACACTCCGACACCTATCCGAAACTCACCCGAGCCCTCGGGGCTCCAAACCAAATATGTACACTGACTCAAAAACATAATACGAATTTTCTCGAGAGATCAAATCGCCAAAGTAATATCAAAATCAAAGAATCAACCCCCAAAAGTCATGATTTTCATTTCAAAGTTCAAAACTTTCAAATTTTCCATTTTTAGTCCGAAACACGTCAAATGACGCTTGATTTCAACCAAACTTTACAGATAGCGCTTAACCCTCATTTAAGACTTGTATCGGGTGTCGGAACCAAAATACGAGCCTGATACCATTACTTTGATCAATTTCCATTTTTTTCCTTAAGCATTTTCAGAAAACAATTTCACGGAAAAGTTCCATACTCGGGCCTGGGACCTCGTATTTCGATTCCGGGAATACGCCTGGGTCCCAAATTTCCCTACAGATACTCCGGGACCGTTACATCGCGGGTCCAGATCTGTTTACCTAAAATGTTGACCAAAGAAAACTATAGCAATATTATTATCAAAATTCATAATTTTTAACACATAATTAAAATATTGCCACATAAAAATTTTCCGGCTTCACGCCCCGACTGCGCATGCAAATTGAGGTAACCAAATAAGAGGTTTTCAAGGCCTCAGAAGCGCAAAGAAAGGGAGAATTACGGTAATGACCCTTTGGGTCGTCACATAACGGCCTCATACTCAACCTCGTTGTTAGTCATTTCAAGGCATCGTATGGACTGGAAAATTGTTTCACCCGTGGGGACCTCGAGGATGAGTCTCGATCCCGATGCATTGGCGGCTCCATCAGTGTTGAGGACCCATAGGTCGTTATTAGCGGAGGCATGTTGTGCCTCAAGTTCTTCTTTTAGCAGGATTTTCAAGCTAAAGTCGGCTATAAAATCGGCCAGTACTTGCGACGTAATGGAGGTTCTTGGAAGATATGAGATATCGTGCTCGCTGAGCTCAATGTCCCATCTTGCGAGCTGGCCCGATAATTCGGGCTTGTGTAGAACGCTTCTTAATTGGAAGGTCATTATCACTTTTATGGGGTGGCATTAGAAATAGTAGCTTTCGTGAAGCTACAACCACTGCCAATGCTAATCTTTCGAGGTGTGGGTACCGAGTTTCGGTGTCCACTAGGGTTTTGCTAATGTAATAGATAGGGGATTGTGTACCTTTGTTTTCGCAGACTTGGACGGCGCTGACAGCAACCTCTGATACGGTCATATATACTAGCAGAGGTTCGCCCGGACTTGCCTTGACCAGCAAGGGTGGCGAAGATAAGTATGCTTTCAGCTTCCTCAGGTCTTCAACTTATTCCTTGTTCCATTGTATTCCTTGATCTTTTTCAGTACGTTGAAAACTTATGGCACCTAGCGGATGACCGTGAGATGAACCGAGACAGGGCGGCTACATGCCCCGTCAGCTTTTGTACCTATTTCTTGCTACTCAGCACCTCAGGTATTGCCTCTATCGGCTTGATATGGTCTGGATTGACTTCGATGCCTCGTTGCGATACAAGGAATCCTAAGAATTTCCCTGGCGCTACACCGAAGGCGCATTTCTCAGGGTTCAACTTCATCCCATACCTCTTCCGTATTTCAAAGGCCTCATTTAGGTGGCCGATATGGTCCTCTTTCCTTGCTAATTTTACTAGCATATCGTCAACGTAGACTTCCATGGTCTTACCAAGTTGCTCTTTGAACATTTTGGTTACCAGCCTCTGATACGTGGCCCCTACATTCTTTAGATGTGGTCTGATTACTTTGTAGATGTAGGTCCCCCGGTGGGTAATGAAAGTTATTTTTTCTTGGTCCTCTTCGACCATCATGATTTGGTTGTAACCGGAGTATGCATCTAGGAAACTTAGTAGCTCATTCCCCGTGGTTGCGTCTATTAGCTGGTCAATGTGGGGTAGTAGGAAGGCGTCTTTCGGGCATGCCTTGTTTAGGTCGGTGAAGTCTACAGACATTCTCCACTTCCCGTTCTTCTTTTTGACCATGACGATATTGGCGACCCACTGAGGGTACTTTGATTCCCTGATTGAGCCGTTGGCCTAAAGTTTGTCAACTTCTTCACCGACTGCATCGTTGATCGCGGCGTTGAATTTTCTTCTCATTTGCCGTACAGGCGGGTGTAATGGTTCAACATTCAACTTGTGAGTGGCGATTTCTCGCGGGATTCTCGGCATATCTAAATGAGAAAAATCAAACATGTCTGTATGGTTATATAAAAATTCACGATACTTACTTGGATTTGAGAGGACGTGCCCGATGTAAGCCTTCTTTGTAGGGTCGTTGTTCTCTAGTTGTACCGGGTCGAGATCTTCGACTGTAGCCTTGCGGGCTTCTACGACATCAGGGTTTTTAATGGCATTTTCTATCATGTGGACCTTAGTCCCCGACATAGCTGATTGCTATGCGTCTGCGCTCGCCCCCTTAAGCTATTTGGTGTGGGCGCACTTTTGAGCTATTATATAGCACTCTTGAGCGGTGTGAGGCTCGCCTCGAATGCTGAATATTCCCCACAAGGTAAGAAATTTAACCATATAGTAAAAGCTCGAAGGGATCGCTCTCATGGTGTGTATCCACGGTCGTTCGATGATGGCGTTGTATGTTGTTTCCTAGTTTATCACGTGGAAAGTTGTTTCCAGCGTGACTCCCCCCGCTAGGACGGGTAGTGATATTCCTCTGGAGGTTCGTTCCACTGCATTATAGAAACCGGTTAGTGTTATGCAGCGCGGTATTATCTTATCCTCGAGTCCCATTAGTACGAGGACCCTCGGTGGATAATACAGGCGCCACTGCCGTCATCGACCATAATTCTTTTAACATCTGTATCTCCGATACGTAAAGTAATAACTAAAGCATCATAGTGAGGGAAAGACAAACCGTCGGCATCAGACTTATCGAAGATGCTACTATCTTCGAAATCGTCATACCATTCGTGGGCGATAGTTCGCTTCAGTTCGTGCGTGGTGGTAAACTTGACGTGGTTGATTGCCCAGTCATTGATGTTTCCAATGATCATGTTGAACGTTCGGGCTAATGAGGGTGGCTTTGGTGGTCCATGATGTTGCTACCGTCCACGCGCAAAGTTGATTTTCCTTTGTTACTGAGTAACTCTCTCAGGAACCCTTGGTTCAACATCCTGACCACCTCTTGTCTTAGACCTATACAGTCTTCGGTTTTGTGCCCCCGTTCCTGGTGGAATTCGCACAAGGCGTTTGATTTTCTGGTGGCGGGGTCCGATTTTATCTTTGCCGGCCATTGCACCTTGTTGCCCAGTTTCTCAAGTGCGTACACTATATCAGAAGGGGACACACAAAAATTATGGCAGATAATAAAGAGGGCATACCTCTGTCGTTTTGTAGTGGGGCTACATGTCGCTGTAGTGCGTTTGCGTGCCTGGGTAGGGGTGGGTGGGAGGATCTGATATAGGGTTGGTGTCTCTCCCTGTTGGGACGTGGGCCTTGTTCTCGTCGTCCTTCATTGCGTCGATCCCTCTTGATCTCTGGATGTATCGTTGTTAGATGTTGGGTCGGCCCATTGAGGTCATCCTCTTCTGCACGCACCTCAACGCAATAAGCATTGTGGATCTCTTCCTATGTGGTGGGTAGGTACTTCATGAGGCGGCTGAGCAGTTTTTTGGTCGCCCTCGAGCCGTTTCTGCTTAACATGGTTTGGAAATCAGCAACTGCCATGCCTTCCGATACGTTGGGTAGGTTCATCCTTACCTTGTTGAACATAGCTAGGAAGTCCCTAAGTCCTTCCCCTACGGTTTGCTGAACGGCGAAGATGTCCTTGACTCCTGCTTCTGCTTTCTTAGCTCCTGCATGGACGGTGACAAACTTGTCTGCCATTTCCTCGAAAGTGGAAATAATTTTGGCCGGTAGCTGGGAATACCAGGTTAGTGCTCCCCTATTAGTGTTTCACTGAACTTCTTCAGTAGTACTTACGCTACCTGTTCTTTTGAGAGGTCGTTACCTTTTACGGCAGTGACGTAGTGGATCAAGTGGTCCTCGGGATCTGTAGTTCCGTCGTACACTCTCATAAGGTGGCATCTTGAAGGTTTTTGTAATGGGGTATGGTGCGTTCAACAAACCTTCCCACATCACGCTTCGGCAACATTTTGGGGGTACCAAGGATTTGTCCACCCTTTCTTGGTGTTCCTTCATCTAATCACGGAGTGACCAGTTTTTGTTTTTCATTTCCTCCATCTTCTTGAGGATGGCTACGAGCACGTCGTCGTTGGCCCGAGTTTCGAGAGGCACATTGTTTGCACGGGTGACCTCAGGTTCGCCTCCGACTGCAGCAAGATCTGCGGTTGACCTGCATCTGACATTGTGTTGAGGTAACTTCTCAACCAGGCCGCTAAGAGAGCTTGTTAACCACTCTTCCAGTAGTTTCATGAACTCCGAGGTTGCCTCTTCATATGCGGATGTGAAAGCGCCTTTTTCTCGCAAGATCGTTAGATCTTTGGGCGGTGAAGGTGGGATTTCTCCGCTCAAGGTGGTACTAGGGTTGTAATCAAAACTCCATCTTCACCGGCTTTGTTGAGAGGGCCGATGAGATTGGTTGCAATATCTGCTATTGTTTTCATTCTTGCGTTGTTGTCAGCCATTTTTTATTTTTGTGTAGTAAAGAAAGGTTTTCGATGGTTCTATAGGTGCAAACTATGGTTTTGATTCTCGAAATTCCAACAGACGTCGCAAATTGTTTAGCTCAAAAATTGTGTTAGTATTTTGTAAGCCTAAAAACAATCAAAAATATATGGGGGTAAATCGTATAATAAGCCCTAGAGATAATTATCACCTCGAGAATTTGCGTGGATCTGTTAATGGATGATAAAAATAGACTTAGCTTAAGAAGGAAGCAATGGTTATGAACTCGAGAGAGAGGGAGAGAGAATAGAGACAGAAATAGAGATTGTATTATCCGAGAATCATCATGATCCTTTTTACAAAGGGAATGTTTCCTTTATATATTAGGAAACCTTCCTCGAAAAACAAAAACAAAAATACAAAGGGAAGGTTTCCTTTATATATTAGGAAACCTTCCTCAAAAAACAAAACAAAAATACAAAGGTTGGTGGTTTCCTCTCAGTAAAAAGAGTCAGGTATTAAACGACGTCGTTCCTGGTTTGGGCCACACCCATACTTGGGTCGCTCTTATCCTGGGTAACGTGCCCACCTGGCATGAGGACGTTATGAGTCAAATTTAGCCCTATACGAAATCTATGCAGGGTAAAATTCTTTTGGCAAATCAATATACCATTAGAATCGAGAATGATCTTAACCGAAAGAAGGTAGGCAAAGTGTCTAAGTCCTTAATTTTGAACTGCTTGATTAAGTGATACTTATTAAGATTGTGAGAAGTGGATATTTCTTTTATTCCAAGTCACTATTTTATTACCACTATATATAAATGCAAAAGTTAGTGTTGAAAGGAGTGGATATATTTACCTGCTCATGGTGTATGTTTTAATAAAATTAACACATGACATGCGTATGTTAAATAAATATTATTTATTAATAATTAACTAAAATGTAGTCTTATCTTAATTAATTACTGGTCCATGGTACATAGATAAAATGCAGAAGATAATGTAAATTTTTTTATCGAGAAAGAGGTGGAGTGGCTGGTTCTGTAGTGTGTATGTACGTTTGTATTTATTCTTTAGTGGCAAGCAATCTCCTTTTTATCTTTTAAGGAGATCATTATCTAAAATTACTGACCGTTTCCTAAATC
The DNA here is from genome assembly GCA_034376525.1 of Nicotiana benthamiana. NCBI lineage: Eukaryota > Viridiplantae > Streptophyta > Magnoliopsida > Solanales > Solanaceae > Nicotiana > Nicotiana benthamiana. Next base: position 20,051,020 of record CM067337.1, on the reverse strand, counting down.
GTGTCTAATTTAACATCTCAATTCTGGTCTAGACAGATGCTTAAAATAGTAAAAATAGAATAATTATTCAGTGTTTAATATTAAGATATTAGGTCTTAATTATGTGCTAAGTACTATTATTGAATTTTGTAGAATAAACTACAAATATATAAACTAAATATAATGATAGTATTATATAACTTTTTACAAAATATAATATGAATAAATTTTATAATTTTGGAAAAGAAAGTTAATTTAACAAGTAAAGAAAAAAGAAAATAAGGTTGAGTAAATATGGAGTTTGTTTCAGTTTGCAGTAAAAGGTTAAATTGGTCACCATCGAAGAATGTGGTGCGGTGTATATAACTGTTCTTTCCTTAATCAGAGATCTTGAGTTCGAGTCCTGAGTATAAAAAAATCCTTGGTAGGAAACGTTTTTCCCCTCCCCTCTTCCGAATGGAGCCCTACGTGGTGTGAATCCGGATATAGTCAAACCCCAATGCTGGTATCGAACACCGAATAAAAAATAAAAAAAAGGTTAAATTGGTCGGTGAAATGAGTTCAATATTCAATCGAAACGGGCAAAGTGACAGTACCGAATGGGACAAATGTAGTATACAGTGTTTAAAGAATCTGATTAAAATATTAAAAACACCACAAAAAAAGTAAGAAAAAATTAATCTTAAAGAATTTGCAATATATTAGAGTAATAAAAATATCCAAGAAAGGGGTGTCGCAATTGTCACTAAACCAATCCCGTCATTGTTCAAATTAATTCTCTTATCTCCTACATACATATAATGCCCCCACCTCATCAACTTTCACTCGATCTTCTTTTTTCTTCTCTCTTACTTGTAATAAAATGGAGTGCTGAAATTCTCGAGTATTTCGTACTGCTTACAATTAAATTATAGGTAGCTAGAAAATGAGCATAATGCTTCTTAAATCTATATTCTCTTCTTCTCTTTTGCTAGTTTTCTTCACAGTTTACTGTTTAGCAGCCACTAATTCCAACTCCAAGCTACATCCAGCAGAAGGTAATTATAGACTTGTTTAATTATGTCTACATATATATTCCTACTTTGTAAAATATATCTGGTTTTTCAATTTCCCTTGGGTTCATTTTTGGCTATAAATATGCAGTGAAAGCATTGAAAGAGATAGCCAAAAAGCTTGGGAAAAGAGATTGGGATTTTAACAAGGATCCTTGCAGTGGAGAAGGAAATTGGAGTGTTGCAGTTACTGTTAAAGGAATTGAGAGTTCTGTTGCTTGTGATTGCTCTTTTAACAACAATTCTACCTGCCATGTTACCTCCATGTATGTATAACATCCTCTCTATCTAATTTGTTTTACAACAAATACAGTTACATATCCCTATAACAACATCTTTATATAATAACACTTCACCATAAAAGCTAAGTTTTTTCAGAACCAAATGTCATATATTTTTATAATAAATGTTCTTTATAACAACAATTCGCTATAACATCCAAAAATATCCAGAACAAACGAGGTTGTTATAGAGAAGTTTGACGGTAAAGTTGTCTCGATGTCACATATAGTTCACAGGTTCGAGCGGTGGAATAAACCATTAATACTTGTATTAGGATAGACTGACTATCATCACACTCCTTTGGAGTGCAGCCTTGTCCCGAATCCTACATGAACACGAGATCCTTCGTGCGCCAGATTACATATTTTTTTTGTTAATAGTAAAATCTGCAGTTTATTTTTGTTTGGCAAAATAAGAAGATTGAGATTAAGGGAGTTGTTCTTGTTTCCAAGTTTGGAAGGTTGAGACTTTGATTGAATGGGAAATGAAATGAATGTGTTCCCTTTAAGTAACGCTTACTTCTATGGTTCACTGAAAATTGAGTCAACGTCTTATTTGGCTGTCCAATCCAGCCTGTAATGAGGTGTTAGTGGACCCATGAGCTTAAGTAGCACTGTCTTATGTAAAATTTTCGGATATTTCAATTTTTCCATTTCTTTCCTATAAGTGTATTAAAAAATACTATTTCGACAAAAATTTAATTTATATAATATTTAGAGTTCCAAGTTTTGTAATTCAGAATACCAATTTCATTATTATGGACAATTATATTTTAGATGAAGTGAAAGTGCAAGAGTATTCTTCCACACTGGTAGTTTGATACAAAGGATTATCATAATAATTCCAGGATAAATTTTGGAATTATGTTTATTTCATGTTTGGTCATAAGTATTAGTAAAATGATGGAATTATTTATCCATTATAAAAGGTGAAATAGCTAATCCAATGAGATATCTAACCCCATGTTAGTTTATCCCGTCATTATACCAAACGACCCCTAGTGTATTTTAGTATAACTTTCTCATAAACCTACCAAATAAAAAACATTGTATACTTCCTCTTTGTCTCGATTATGTAACATTTTATTTTGCCCATCTATGTAGAACTTACATACAAATTTAATGCAACGCCACCAGTCGAAATTAGCTAAACACCAAATTTTATATGCCACAGAGCTCTGAAAGCACAGAATATTTCAGCAAATGTTCCACCAGAATTCGCTCAACTTCGGCATCTTAAGCAGTTGTAAGTCCTCATTACAACATTACTCAATACTAGAATTTATCCTTTGATGTATATATATTTAAATGTTCAAAACTTAGAATCTGCACTAATCCAACAAAATTATGATTATGCAGGGACCTCAGTCGTAATTATCTCAATGGTTCAATCCCGTCTCAGTGGGCGTCACTGCGCTTGCTTGGCCTGTATTAACTATTTCTCACCTTCTGCTTAATTTTTCCATTCTGGTTTATAATAGGCTATTTGGCATGTTAACACTTGTTATTTAAATTTGCAGCTCTGTTATGGGAAATCACTTGTCTGGTCCATTTCCAAAAGTTCTCACCAAAATCCCTACTCTTAGGAACCTGTAAGATCAAATCTTTTTTGATTCCTACTTGGCATTTCTACTGTTGCATTTAATTTGTGCTGATATGTGTTATTTCAATCTTTTTTACATTGAGTTTATGTTCTACTATTTGCTAACTGTATAAAGTATTTACACAATTAGGTCGTATTAGGTAATTACAAGTAAATTTTTCTGATAAATATAATTAGTAACCTGGCACCCAAAGGTAGTCTAGTGGTCGATGAGATGACTAGAGAACCATGGGGTCTCTGGTTCAAATCTCAATGGAGACAAAAATATTAGGTTTCCTCTCATCTGTATAAGCTATCGTGGACAGAGTTACCTGATACCTTTTACTAGTGAGAGGTAGTAGGTAACCATAAAATTAGTCGAGGTGCGCACAAATTGTTATACAATCGGTGTATATTGTTTAAATCCTTTACTATTTGAGTCAAGTGATTCATAGATGAACATCTTAAACTATAATGTGATACTGAAGTGATAATCATGATATGGTGGTGTTAAAAAAAGATCCCTATATGTCATGTCTCTGTGTGTGTATTTCTTTTAAATTTCTTTTCCTAAAGTCAAAGCAAACTGCTTCTCTGAAAGAAGTGATGATCACCTGTAGTCGGTTCTGTGAGAGTTAAAGCACTTCTTCTATGATTGTCATCAATGCAGGAGTATTGAAGGAAACAGATTTTCAGGATCAATTCCTCCAGAAATTGGCAACTTGGCCCATATGGAAAAGCTGTAATTATTTTATCTCCTGTTTTATTTATGCACGTTTTTTTTTTTCGTTCTGGATTTCCTTAGTCGTTTTCACCTTTTATTAATGCATCTCTGCCTTAATTTTCAGCATGTTGTCGTCAAATGAGTTCACCGGAGTTTTGCCACCCACATTGGCCAAGCTAACCAACTTAACTGATTTGTGAGTTCACACTTCAAATCTCTCTCATTTGCTCATTCTTTCTTTCTTTTGTGATGGATGATCACATAATTAACTTTCTTCTTTTTCAGTTTTCTTTTGATTGCTGTTATAGCACTAGCTTCTATTACTTACTGTCCCTGATTCCGCTACATTATCCTTGAGGATCTTAAGTTGACATTTCATTTTATAACTATTTTTGTTCTGGTATTTGTTCCTTTGTAATTGTATGGGGTTAAATTTAACCCTAGACGCCTCTACGATAATGTGTACGTCTTTGAGCATATGCCGCCTAAAAGTAAGGACATGACCTGGACGTGGTGACAAAGGCGACGTCGCTTAAAGACTCAGCGCCTTCACTCAGAGGATGCTACCTACTTTTGTACCTTATTTCGAGGAAGGTCTCCCCTTATATAAAGGAGACCTTAACATTGTAAAGGGGCATCATCATTATTCTCGAATAATACAACTCTTTCTCTCTCTATCTTTGTCTCTATCTCCAACGATTACTTCTCTCCTAAGATTATCTTTTTATCTTTCGGATCTATAACAACAATATCGTCCTTCTAATCTCTAGGTCATATTATATTTGATTATGATTTACCCTCGTTTATTTTTGATTGTTTTAAGCTTGCAAAGTGTATCAATAACTTTTGAGCAAACAATTTGTAAATTCAACAACTAAGTCATTATATGCTATGTTGTTTGGCGATATTAGGAGGATAAGTGACAACAATTTTACTGGAAAGATACCAAAATTTATCAGCAACTGGACAAAAATTGAGAAACTGTAAGCTCTCTGAACTCCAGTTTCTAGCTTCTCAGGAATGTTAGGAGGCAAAACTCCAAATTTTGCTGCATATTTCAGTTGTTCTGATTTCATGAACCTTCACCGTTACTCTAATTTTTGCAGGCATATACAAGGCTGTTCTCTGGAGGGTCCTATCCCTTCTGCTATATCTTCCCTTACCAGCTTAATTGATTTGTAAGTCAATGTGAAACTCCTGCTCAGCTTTGGTTGCTTTGAGAAGTAAACTAATTATTAGTTTTTTTCTTTGATGAATTTCAGACGGATCAGTGACCTAAAAAGTGGAAAATCTGGTTTTCCACCATTAGATAATCTAGAATCCATGAAAGTACTGTGAGTTTCTTACTTCTTCTTCCTCTAATGGGCTGCTTGGAGGACATTCCATTTCAATATTTTGGAAGCAATTCCCGGTCAAAGATTCTTAATTGCTCTTGTGCAATGCAGAATACTAAGGAAGTGCTTAATTCATGGTGAGATTCCTGAATATATAGGGGACATGAAGAAATTGAAGACACTGTAAGTTTTAAGAATTTCACTGACTTTTTTTCGATTGAGTTCTCCTGCTTATTGAAACCTTTTCTTTGGGGAAGGTGGTTGTTTCTGGCAGTGCCCTGAAGAGGCAAATGCTGAAGATACCGAACCTCACTATTCTTTGCGTATGGAGGAAACATGTTGTGATTAGTCAAAAATTAATAACAGCAATCAAAGATGTTTTTCTCCAGGAAATCGACTGGGATAGCAGAGTATCTTAAATGTCTAATTATTAGGATATTGTCATACTGACAACTTTTCTATTGATGATTATACATTTGAAATGAAGGAAGTATCTTTTCCTCCTTTGAACCAATGTTTTATTCTATATTTTGTTCTATGAGAAGTCTTACAAAGATCGAATGAGGTGCACAAAGTGATGACTGTGGCCTAATTTTAATTTTAACTGTGACAACATCTTTTGATTAGTATCTTCGGGAAAGAAAAATGTCTATCTGTTTTCATGCTATATACACATTCTTTAAGATTCTGACATGTTTCAGCTGGGATTTGTTTTGCCATGGAACTTACTATTATTTGCTTTGTGAATTTAGGGACCTTAGTTTTAACAGCTTGTCTGGTGAGATTCCGTCATCTTTTACACAACTATCCAAAGTAGATTTTATGTAAGTGGATATTCTTCGGATATCCTAGTTTCTTTCTAGCCATATGCTTATCAATGTTAGGCTTACATTTTTCTCTTCTTTTATTCTTCTGGTAAATGCAGGTATTTGACAGGAAACAAACTTACTGGACCTGTTCCTGGGTGGATTTTATCAAGAAATAAGAATGTGTATGCTGTTTTCTCAACTTATTTCCTATAAACTTGCAATCAGTTCCCAATTGGCAATTGCTGTATAAAAATTTGTTTATGAACTGCATGCCTTTTGTCCAAATAGTGGCTTAGATTGAGTATATCATTGACAAAGAAGAATCGCAAAAAGAAAATAAATAATTAGAATAGATTATTGCCAAGCATCAAACCCGATTGAGGAAGAAGTTATTATTATCTGCTAATTTGGTCGTTTGTTTGCCTCACAGAGACGTTTCGTATAACAATTTTACATGGGAAACCACAGCACCTATTGAATGCCCGCGTGGAAGTGTGTAAGTTATCTGATAAAATTGGTTATTCTTCATCTGGCTTATTTGTCTGCAGTAGTTTCTAACAGTAAAACAATTTATCCAGAAACTTGGTGGAGAGCTACTCTGCGTTGGGACAAGAATCGTAAGACCAATATGCCTATGTCATTTATCTGTTGCAGTGATCCTTCAGAGGAAACTATTGTTTTCTCGAGTTTTCCTATAACATTTGATATATGATATAGAACTTTTCTAAGCACACTAACGACTTTTTGTTTTGTCTTCTGTATAGCAGAAACAAAGTTCATCCTTGCCTGAAGCATGATTTCCCTTGTTCGGAACCAACAAATAAGCGTAAGTAGAGTTTTACGAGTTCATTTCATGATTGATAGCAGAAAGAAACCTTTGTCTCCTGTCAGATAAATAGGTGGACTTGTAGTGTGAGGTCAGCTGTTGGTAGAAAATATAAAAGTGAAACAACATTGACATTTATAAGTTCTACACAAGTTTGTCTAGCAGGCTGAAGGGAGGGAAGCTTATGGCTGTTGGATCAATAGAGAAGTATCTTCTTTTGTGAATTGAAAAAGATCTATGTATAATAACTTTCCATTTGCTTACAATTTATCTACTTAGGCGTATGAAAAAATAAGGGAACTAATCATAGCGTTATCCAGTTGCATAAATTCAGGAATTCTAATACTGAGAATCCAATAACCATATTACTGTCTTCTGACCTGTCTATATGATTTTCTGCTGAACTTCCATTAAGAATTCCATTGTTTACTGGTGAGCAGAACAGTATTCTTTGTACATCAATTGTGGAGGCAAGGAAGTATCAATCAAGAATGGTACAAGCCGCAAAACATATGAAGCTGATTTAGAAGCCAGAGGTGCTTCTATGTATTATTCAAGACATAACTGGGCATTTAGCAGCACAGGAAATTTCATGGACAATGACGTTGATTCTGATGTATATATCGACACCAATGTCTCTGCCCTGCTCAATGTCAAGGCTCCAGAAGTTGAACTATACAAAACTGCACGTGCATCTCCCCTCTCCCTCACATATTATGGGCAGTGTCTAATGAATGGAAACTATACTGTCAAGCTCCATTTTGCGGAGATAATATTCACAAATGATACTTCGTTCAACAGTCTTGGAGAGCGGATATTTGATGTCTACTTGCAGGTAAATTTCATAGACAGGAGGGAAATGACATGAGTATGAATTTCATGCTTGCTGCTACCAGAGTATTTCTTTTGTCTTCTTGAGACAGGAAAAATTGGTGTTGAAGGATTTTAACATTGCAAAAGAAGCTGGTGGGCCGGCTAAGCCCATTGTGAAGACTTTCAGTGCAGCTGTGACAAGCCACACGCTGAAGATCCATTTTTACTGGGCAGGAAAGGGGACTACAGGGATTCCCGTTAGAGGGGTTTATGGTCCTCTAATTTCAGCTATATCAGTGGATCCTAGTATGTACCTTTACTCTCTTCACGTTTACAGTTATCTTGCTCACTGTTGCATACACGAATCCTATTTACTGAATGCCATAGGGGGGCATATATCAAGGCTTACAAGGTTTTTAGGCTGTTGTGAATAGAATAACCAATTCACAGACGGGTAAAATTTCATCTTGTTATGTGCTTTTTTATTAAAAAGCATAAGGCTTATCATTTTAAGGGTCTGTAACCCTCTAATTGTCATACTGCTACTTTTTACTGAGGCATAAGTATTTACACTGGAACCGAAAAAGGTTGTCTTATAACCTTAATTTGCATGATGCATTTACAATGAGGGTGTTTGGTAGTGGAAGCATCCGGATTTATACTATGATTTACTAGAAAAATGTTTCAAATTGCATATGCAAGTCAGACTGGTTTGCAAAAACTGTCAAAGTTATGGAGATGTCACATTCTTTTTCCTTCTCCATGCAGATTTTACACCTCCTTTGCCTGCCACTCAACGGAGTAAAATTCATGTTGGCATATTGGCCGGGGCAATAGCTGGATCGCTGTTTCTTTTCCTTCTGATTATTGGTATCTTGTATAAGACAGGTTGTCCTGGAGAAAAAGTATCTGCTGATAAAGGTAAATAACTATTGGAATTTTGCTTTGAAATTTCTATCATAATATCAATTACATCCCGTTTTATTTGACCTTCCTATTGTAGGGTCAACAAAGTATTCTTTGACCTTCTCTGTACCAGGCATGTCATTCACATTAAATCATTTGACTACAACCTTCTTTTATAGACTGTTAACCTACGCAACTTTACTCCATTGTCCTCCTTTGATAATTTGACCATAATCCTGTTAACTTTGTTTATCAAATCATTCTGAGTTCAGTGGTTGTTTATCTTGTGTCCAGATACTTTCAAAATACAATTGACTGTTCTTGGGTGCACAACCAAAATAAATATGGATATGTGATGGCTAGATAGCCAGACATGCACCCACTGGCACATACAACAAAGAATATAAATAATGCTAAATAATGCTTTTGTACAATATCTTAAGTTAAATGCAGAGCTAGATGAATACGTTCTAGCTATTATATTACATCCAAAGTATATCACCTTAAATACTTGAAGTTATACTTTACATTCTCTTGACTCGTTCATCAATCATCTCATCAACCAATTTAGGCTTTCAAAATCGTTAATGGTCTGAAGAACTTGACCAGGTCCTATATGAACCTCGAAAGAAATATAGTAGTGTTATAGTCATTACCTCCCACTGAGATACTTTTCCTCTTGAACAGAACTTCAAGGACTGGATCTGCAAGCAGGACTATTTACTCTCAGACAGATTAAAGCCGCGACAAAGAATTTTGACCCGGCAAACAAGATAGGGGAAGGTGGTTTCGGTTCAGTATATAAAGTAATCATCTTTCCCAGAACATATTAGATCACCATATATAACTATAAATATCAGCATCAAAAGCATCATAATGGCATAGTGAACATGCCTCTTAGAAGAGAAATTGAAAGCCTAAAAGTCTATAATTCCAGAGACCTTCAATGGATGTGTAAACTTTTTCTGTAATAGGAGTCTTCACACTTCTATCACCATATATATTGCTATAGTCAAGTCAAGTGGAATTTACTGATCATTTTTCTTCAATAGAGATGCAGATTTCTTGTTGTTATGAGTAAAATATGGGGGGTCCATTTCAATCAAGGTGTACTATCTCCAGTAAATTAGCATGTCACGGCTTATTGTCAATTTTTCATCTTGCCAGCTTAAGTTGACCATAAGCTGCTCAACTGTGAACTGCATTTTGAATCATGATTATTTTATACAGGGTCTATTATCTGATGGAACAGTAATCGCAGTGAAGCAACTTTCTTCAAAGTCAAAACAAGGAACTAGAGAATTTTTGAATGAAGTAGGCATGATATCTGCAGTACAGCATCCGAATCTCGTAAAGCTTTATGGATGTTGCATTCAAGGAAATCAGTTATTATTAGTGTACGAGTACATGGAAAATAACTGTGTATCTCGTGCTCTTTTTGGTAAATACTTCCATCCTGTGATCACCCAAAATATGTCTGCTGCTTATGCACTTGACATTGTTTATCTTACTGAGCTGATCTATTCTTACTTTCTTTTCTTTTCTTTTATCTTTCTCGTACATTAGGCAAAGGACCAATCTATAAAATGAAATTAGACTGGCCGACACGAAGGAAAATTTGTCTAGGAATTGCAAGAGGTTTAGCGTACCTTCATGAGGAGTCCAGCATGAAGATAGTCCACAGAGATATCAAGACCAGTAATATTTTGCTTGACAAGGACTTCAATCCTAAAATATCAGATTTTGGCTTGGCGAAGCTCCATGAGGATGATAATACCCATATTAGTACGCGGATTGCAGGAACTGTGTAAGTATGATGAAACTAGTTCCTCTTGTTCCAATACCATTAGAATGATCTTTGGTTGATACGTATTTAGAGAAAATGGTTTGACATTTAATCCACTCATGTATTGTGAAACAATCATGGTACTGTTCTCATCACACCGTAATTTTGCAGGTATAATCTGCTAAAAAGTTAACAAGCCAAGAACTTCTTACTTACCTAGAGAAATATAGCTTTTTCCAGATAGTAAACAGCCATTATAATATAAAACTTCATTTATCAGTGTAAATCCACCTCTCTTTCCCTACCATGTAACTCCTTGGTTTACTAATTATTAGCGCCATGACATCTCACTTAATTTAATCATAATTTCCTATTTTGGAATTCAAAAGAGCTATTAGTGAACTTAGAAACACCAGATATCTTATTGCTACTTCAAATCTTAAGAAATGTGGAGGTTGCTTAAGTCAGAAAACTCTTTGTATTAATGGCGAGGAACCCAAGATCTTATATGTTGGAACTTCTTTGGTTATTTGATGATAACAGGGGTTACATGGCTCCAGAATATGCAATGCGCGGCTACTTAACTAGTAAAGCAGATATTTACAGCTATGGAGTTGTTGCATTGGAGATTGTTAGTGGGAAAAGCAATACAAATTATAGGCCAGCGGAAGATTGTGTTTATCTTCTTGACTGGGTAACTGTTTTTTCCCTCTTAAGATTGAGTATTTTTTGCTTCCATCATCCTTAAGGACATCCCCTTCTACTTTCATGTTAAACCAGAACATGTTAATTAAAACTGAGTAATGACATATTATTATTGTTCCCTACATCAACTTGAACATTCAGACTCAAAAGAACTCAAAATTTGCTTAGCATGTCATATATTCCAGTACATTAACTGTTATATATTTTGATCTGTTTGGGTTAGGCTTATGTTATGCAAGAGCGCGGAAGTATATTGGAATTGGTTGATCCAGACTTAGGTTCCAACTACTCAGCACAAGAAGCAATGGTGGTATTAAATGTTGCACTTTCATGCACTAATGCATCTCCAACACTTAGACCAACAATGTCTCAAGTGGTAAGCATGCTTGAAGGCCAAACTCTCGTTGAAGATGTCCTTTCTGATCCAGGGATTTCAAAAACCGGTTCAGGATTCAGATCGATGAGAAGTCACTTCTGGCAGACTCAAAGCCTGTCAACTGATGGTACGCGTACTGATTCCACTGTCTCAATTGGAGATGGAGAAGAAACTGGTATACTTCAAAGAGTTGAATCTTCTGTACTATCCAATAAGTAAACAAAATGTCCGTTAACACATGTAAGTGTACATATGAACATTTAAATGTAGAATGAATCAGAACTTTATCCAAAGAGCTGCAGCTTGAATCTTCATACCAGTCTTAAACAACTACTAGAATCTTTACTAAACTGAAGTGGCCTCCAAAAGTAACATATTAAAAAAAATGTCATTATGTCATGGTAATGAACATAATTCAAAAAACCAAAGAGGCCTTTATTTAGATCAAAGTGTTAATCGTACAACAAATAGGAAAACAAATTTATTTGAATTGCGAAACGAATTGATGAAATGAGTTGAACGTTACTGAAGTGACATAGAAAGCTGAATCACTAAGAAAGGAATTCATAAGATATATTATTCCTGTTTTGAAATTCCAAAAAGAATATGTTGCATATGTTTTATGAATATGGTTTACTAATTTGAAGATTAAATATTGCATGATTATTGGCAAAGGACCTTATGATAGGTTCACCCCTGTCATATGAGGCGGAACGCTTACTACTACCAAGTACCAAACTCATCCTAATAATTGCCAATGATAATGTTGGACATCATCATTTATAGTTCTACTTTGTTTCCTTTTTGTTACGTTAGGAAATACAAAATAAAAATCTCATGTAAGTTACATTGCTTAAATCTACCAGAAACAAAAAAAACTCCACCTCATTTAAATGTATGATATTTTTCTTGTTGGCTTCAAACCCATTGTATCTGCGAGGGGTGTACAAAGAAAACCGATAAACCTTACCAACCCGATAATCCGAGTCAAACCGAAAAAAAACACCCGACTATGGTTTGGTTTAACTTGGTTTGGTGTTGGAAAAAAAAACCCGACCATAATTGGTTTGATTTGGTTTTAACTAAAGAAAGTCAAACCGAAACCAAACCAACCCGACATTACATATATAGCAATTTTAGATATTTAATATATAAATATATTTATTGTAATGTAATTTATAAATATTTTTTTAAAAAAAATCATAATTTTATCTTTTAAGGTATTATTTCAAGGTTTGATTTAGAACTTTTGAATGCTCCAATAAGTTTTATAGCCATTAATATTAGTAAATTGAATAATGCTAGCAATCAATACTAATGCTAACAAAAGACATTCAACTCAATATTACGAACGGGAATGTATTAAAATGTCTATTTTTTATTTTCCAATAATTTAGATAAAAATACATAACCTATTTTTATTTTTCTTTAGCTTTTAGGCATGTAATTAATACTCCCTCATTAGTCTATCTAGTTTAGCATGAATTAGTGCTTTTAGATTATGTTTATTTTTATTATGACTTTTTAATTAGCAATATTTATAGTAAATAATTTTATTATTTTTTATTGTTGAATATTTTAGGATAATGTCATGAGTCATGACATATCTCATATCTTGTATTATTTTCTTGAAAAATACTATAGAGTTGTATCTTACTAGGATTAAAGAAATATTTTGAGCATACGTTATATATTTTGTTCTACGAAGATTTTACCGGAAAAAAATTCGAAAAAACCCGAATAACCCGAATAACCCGAAAAAACCCGAGAAAAACCGATATTGAAAAACCCGAATTTATTGGTTTGGTTTGGTCTTTAGATTTAATAACCCGACACAAAATTGATTTGGCTTGGTAATTGTAAAATCCGAACCAACCCGGTCTATGTACACTCCTGGTATCTGCAATCTAGCTCTAAGATCATGATATTGTATCTCATCTTCTTTGATAAGCTTAACAACAAATAGATAGTCCTTCAAATGAGTTAAGTGGCTTACTAATCAGTTATAACTTGGACGTCCCTTTTTTTCCACTTGTGTCCAACACTCTCCATGTCGCCGATACCATATACACAACCAACCACATCTACAATAACAATTGAAAGAAATAGTCATTTCATAATTAACGAAAAATGTAGCAGCAAACATTGATCGTAATCAGTATACCTGATAACACTGGTGTATGTTCAACCTTGAGTCCATCATTTCTGGTTTTATAAATTGAAATGCATTCAAAGGAATATTAACAATATCTTCTCGTTGTTTCTGGAGCGCATTTTTTCAGGAAGAAAGAAATTTTAAGAATACTTGTCACTGCGCTAACTTGGTTCGACTTTTCAGTGAGTACTTTATGTTAACCAGTTGCTCATCCTTTTGCTGGATAAATTGCTATTTGATGCAATGATGGACTGATGTATTGGATACTCTATTTGTGTACAACTCTCAACATTTGGAACTGTCATTTATTTACAGTTAAATTGCGGAATGATTTTTGTTAAGATTGACCTAAAAAAAGATTTAACAAATAGTACTACTATAGTATAAATCGGCAACTATTAACGAACTTAGTCTGGTAAAGTTTCCGTCTATGTGGAAAAAATGACATAATACATTCTGATGAAAATAGCACGGGCTAGCCAATTAATTGATAATTAAAAAATAACCATCGTTTGCAAAGTCATTAAAAATAACTACTATTTTGCGGTAACACAAAAAGTTCTACCATAATAACACATGTGTATGAACTTTCCGCATATTATGCTGAAACTCCAATATATTATGCTAGAAGTGAACTTCAGTATTGGAATATTTTCTTTATATAAAAAATGGCTAAATTTCGAATACTTTTGAAACTGTGGCTATTTTTCAATTACCACTTGTAAATCTGGCTATTTTTTGAACTTCACCCTACATTCTGTTATGTCCACTTCGATATGCTTTTTTATACAAAAAATGAGCGGCAGGACCTTGTAGTTTTTGATCAACCTGCCTCAGATGCGGATTTAACTATCCGTTTCGCTTGAAATCTCATGTACCTACCCTCGTTACCGAGCTAGCAAAGTTATTTTATCTTGCTTGTAAACTTCCAAATCGTCAGCACAAAGCACAACAACAACTACCCAGTATAGTCCCACAAAGTGGGGTCTGGGGAGGGTAATATGTAGACGGGCCTTACCCTTACCCGAAAGGGCAGAGAGGCTGTTTCCAATCGACCCTCGGCTCAGTGAAGGAAAGGAAAAACAAAAACAAAAACAAAAATCAAAAACAAAAACAAAAGAGCATTAGTAACTCCAGCAGAAAAAGCGTAAATAATTATCTAAATATAAGAACCATAAATAAAATAGCATGCAATAATATCAGCACAAAGCACAATGAATTTAATTATTCTACTCACATGGAAAAGGCAACACTATATCATGGTCGGCTAAGCTTACTTCTCTGCCCAGATTCACATTAAGTTAAAGAAAGAAAAATTACCAGGGCAACCATAAATATTGATTTAACAATAACACTTGCATAGAATATGTACGGTTTCACCGCATCAATATCTATCGAAAGCCGATACTGCCATTGACATTCAATAACTGAAGCTCGAAGTAGCTCAAAGAATAAGCACGGATGATGTCCTTAATGCAAAGCTCAGGCACCGATGTTTTCAATCACAGCACCTTTGTCCATCCTCTTCATAATACCGGCAATAACCTGAAACATAGGATTCCAAAATAAGCACTTGCTGAAGATTACACCATTGTTTATAAAGCCATAAGCTACCTCTCTGACCATAGTGATTTTTAAATCAAAGTCGCCTAATCAGGTATAGCGGTTAACTGAAGATTTCTAGTGTTATAGGTCTCACCTTTCCAGGTCCTAATTCATAGCTCTTCTTTAGCCCTTTTGTTAGGAGGGTTTTCACTGTGGTCTCCCATTGAACTGGTGAAGTCACCTGCATAACTCAAACACGGCAAATCAACATTCACAGATAGATTGTGTCCATCCCTAATTAACTTAATGCTGTGGATATACTGTTTGTATTCTTACCTGGCGAGCTAATATTTTCTTAATTGTGTCTGGATCTGCATGCGGTTGCGCGTCAACATTTGATATTACTGGTATTCTGGGAGTTCTGATCTCTGTTGCACCTAGAGCAGCTTCTAGTCTTGAGACAGCTGGATTCATAAAACTTGTATGGAAAGCACCAGCAACAGCTAGACGTACCTGGAACAATCAAAATCCAATGTTAAGATGCGAACACCATTGGCAGTTGGTAGCCAAAACTACAGCATTTGGAGAGAAAGGAAATACCGTCATTCGAGCTTTGAATGATTTTGCTTTTGCTTCTACCACTTCCACTCCTTTAAGACCTCCGGAGACTGCATAATTTCCCTACAAAAATATACAATGTCAACAACAAAACTGGAAAATGCTTAGCCAGGTGCAATATTGCAAAATGTATGTTAAATATGGAATTTAGTCTGGTTACAGAGCATTTGAAAAAACTCACAGTGCACAAGAAGTTTGCAATCTGAACTTTGTTTGCTTCATCAACTTCCTCATTAGCTGCATCACACAGTTTTTGTACCTTCTCGGAGTCCAGTCCAATTATACTAACCATTGCACTTTTTGCAGCATCAGCAGCATCCTGAATGTAAGGGAAAGAGTAGATATTATTGGATTGTTGAACATTACCTACAAAAATATACAATTTCAACAACAAGATATATATTTTTTTATCATTGGATTGTTGAACATTACCTGCATAGCTTCTCCTCTTAGCTTGACCAGCTTAAGCCCATCCTCGAAACTGGCAGAGGCAATAGATCAATGGGGACAATAATGAATTTAAGTACTTGCATTTAAAAGAGTGGTAAACACTGAAGGATTAAAAAGTAACATCTAATACATAAGCAACTCCTAATGTATGTCTTTCCATAAGGTTATGCAGGGTAGCAACCTGAAAGCTCCTGCAAACGCCAGAGCAGTGTATTCGCCCAAGCTTAGACCACATGTCACATCAACAGAATCAATTACTTGCTGACCTCCCTCACGAGCACGGAGTATCTCTACCGCAGCTAAGCTAGTGACATAGATAGCTGGCTGGGAATAAGTAAGTTATGAGCTAGTCAAAAATTGATGTTAAAGTTATATCCTATTGTCATCACAAAAAACATCCATAAAATCATCTCCGGGAGGAGCAAAGCAAAAAACAAAGGCATGCATTAACAGCAAAATGTGCATATATTACAGAAGCCTTCTACTTTCCTTTTCTGCATATTGTTTAGGGAATCAATATGTTGTAACTATTAGGAAGTCATTCTATAAAACCTCAATAGCAAACAGGATATGAGGAGCAAACCAAAAGGAAAATGAAATGGAAAATGATGAAATGATTAATGAAAGAATACCTGACTTAAAACAGTGGAGCCTAACTTCTCTTTTGGACCGTTAATACATATATCCAAAAGGTCAAACCTGTAAACCAAGAATAAAGGAATATTAAAATAAAATGCTTGATTATCAATGAATACATCTAGACTAGAGAAAGCCAGAAATGACCACATTTCAAGAAGGTTCAAGTAGTACACATCGAGGATAAAATGAGAGGTCGCTTGACAAGGTATGGTCATATCCTGCATCACCACCAGATACACCGTCCAGTAAATGTGAAATCATTGGTGAGTGGAAGTGTTAAAAGGGTATGAGGTAGACCTAAAATCACTCGGAAGGAAGTTGTATCAAATGACCTATAATTTCTTGGGATCCATGCAGACATACCAAAATATAAGATACAAGGAAAGAAAAAAGATCTATACAGGACATACCTTGTAGTTGAAAATATGTTTTGGTTATGTTAGAGCTTTTACTTTATGCGTATGCTTTTCTAGGAATTGTTTAGCCTTTCAGAGATATATACGTTATAGAAAATATAAAGAACTTCTAATACTTTTTGGCTTTATTTTTATTTTCAATTTATGTAACATTGGCCTGAGATGAGTTTAAATTGAGTAACATGGTCAGTGAGGACTCAGATAAACGACCCCGACTTCCCGACTTATTTGGGACTGAGGCATAGTCATTGTTGTTTGTATCAATCAAAACATCATTACCAGCTACGCCTCAATCCTGAATATTACAAAAACATAATATGAAGATTTTTTAGGGAAAAAAAAAGAAGATAAACTGCAGATGCATTTGAGCAATTAAGCAACCTTCTGAGAATGTTGACTAACGAATTTTAGGAGACTTGAACCGATGTATTTACCCCATAATTTCATTTGCTCTCTTGTATAATTCAGCTGCAGCAGGCACCTTCTGAGCCTCTGCACCCATTCCAACAGATTGTGCCCCCTGCAGAAGAATAGTGCAGATAAAATAGTTTTCTACGAACTTTACGGAAGCTCCACTAATCGGATAATTGCGATCTTAGTGACATGAATGTTCTAGAAATTAGTCATCTACAGTAATGACCAACAGCTACTTAACCAGAGACCCGATATTCACTAAATTACAATGGGTCGATAGGTTTGAACTATAGCTGCTTGAAGGTAGCCGGAGTAATTGAACCTGGTCAAAGTTGAAGCATGATGGCACTAATTTACTGCATATTATCTGGAAATACTAGCATGATCGGTGTTGTCAAAGGCGTGCTTAAAGCGCGCTTAAGCCCAGAAGCGAGGCTCAAAACACGTTGAGCGCTTCGCCTCGCTTTGTAAGCGCTTTAGTGTTGCATCAAAGCTCTAACGCATATTTTTCCATGCCAATGAGTGTAATCCTGAAAATGCGACCTTAAACAATTGATATTTCACTTTATCATGAATTTTGTTTTCAATTTCTTTATCCATATATTTGTTATTCATGCTTATAATAATTAGTCTTGGACTACTATGCATATTTTTACTTTTCCTCCCATTGCACTTTTTTTCATTAAATCTCACGCTTTATTTGCGCTTTGGGCTTGAAGCCCTAACGGGCTTTAGAGTTTTTTTTGCGCTTTTCGCCTTTGATAACACTGAACATGATAATATTCCTAGCTTCAGTCCATGTCTGCCTTCCTCTGGTTACATTACACCATGTTGAAGAAAATATTATTCTAGCATTCTGAGGCACAAATACTTATGAAGTGATTATGATCATTTTGATTCAGCAAGAATGCTAATCAAGTAACAAGACAAAATGAATTAGCACAAATCGCACATAAAATGAATCTAAAGCAAGCAAATTTTCCAACATATTTTCACAAATCAGTTGATGCAACAAAGCAATTATACAGCGTATTTAAGATGAAGAGACGGAAAATTTATCAAATAATTATTGTCATTTAAATCGGGAAGAAGTACCAATCAAGTGAATAGACAACTGAATATAGAATTAACATAAATTCCACACAAAATGATCTCAAATCTAGCACACTTTCAACCTAACTTCGAATCACTTGAAGAAGTAAAGCAATTGTACAACATAGACTTTCCTTTTTCCATTCAAAATCTAATCAAGTAGCAGAAATGTAAGATAAAGAAGAGACGAAATACTTATGAAGTACCTTCTCCGTTGTTTGACTTAAAAAATAAAGAAAGGCTCTTGACACTTGGGGTCTAAAACACGTCTTAGACTAAAATGGTGTAGTGATATTTTTTTAAAAGTTAAATTGTTCCTAAAGATAGAAAATTGTCGTTCTTTTTGGGACAAACAAAAAAGTAAATTGTGACACTTAATATGGGACAAAGGGAGTAATTATCATGTTGGAAAAAAAGAGAGGGAGTAATTATCAAAATTTCAGATTCTGCAACAAATGCTAATCAAGTAATTAGACTAGTGAACAACAGAATTAGGCATAAAAGGCACCCAAAATCATCACAAAAGCTTGCAAATTTTCAAACTAGTAAAGCATAGGGTCTGAGAGGTTAGTGTGTACGCACACGGCATACTTCCCTCCAAGAACTTTAAGACTCGAACTCACAACTCTCGGTTGGAAGTGGGAGCAACCCCTCTTGTCAAAGCAATTATACAACACAAACATTTTTCTTCTTCTCAATCAATCCAGTACGAGACATATAAAAATACAAAAAAGAAATTGAAACCTGTCCAGGGAAGAGGAAAGCATTGGTGGGCTTATAGTCAGCGAACAAGGCATCATCGACGGCAGTTCGAGATCCAACGGAAACGCTCATGAAAACCCTAGACTTATCCAAATGTATAGGGCTAAATCTTCGGGTGTCATTGCTTGAAACGAAGCAATTCGAGCTGGAGAGGGGGAGCGGGGCGCGGTTATGGAGAGAAATGGAAGGAAGAAGCAAAGAGGAGGATGAGCTCATTGTGAAGATGGATTGAGCGTGAGACCGAGTTGATGGAAGAGCGAGTCGACTCAGTGGATGGTATTGATGTTGGCGGAGGAATGCATGCATTTGGGACTAGAGAGACGATTTATACTATGAGAAACATATATATCGTGCTGTAATGGCGGAGTTAACGAAGTGCTTCGCTCTGGAATCCCGGGAAAAAGTTACTCCAATAGAGTAGCTAAGGGTGTCTGGTGGGCCGGTTCAGATCGGGGACCGGACCGGAATCGCGATCCTGCTGGGTCAGTCCTGACAGTCCGGTCCTACCGGTTCAAAAAATCCATGACGGGCCGGTCTTGTTGTTCGAACCAGGCCCGGAATCGCCGGGCCCGGGACCGCCTGGCGGGCCCTGGCGGGCCCAACGGCTATTTTTTTAAATAAATTTTTTTTTTGAAAAATCAGTAACGGCTATTTTCAAAAATAGCCGTTTGAAATTTTGTAAAATAGTCATTTGGGCCCCAAACTTTAATTTAACCCCAAACTTTATATAATTACACTTTTTTCCCATTTCTCAACTATACATACCCCTCATTCTTTCATTTTTATTCACCAATTCATCAATATCTCTCAATCTTTCTCAAGCTCTCTTTCAATCTTTCTACTACAAATGCTTAATTTATTGTTGAAAATTCGTGAAAATTGTGAAGTTGTTGAATTGAAGTTTTCAAGTGTTCAACGATTTTCAATTTTCAAGAAGTTGTTCGGCAATTCGGTAAACTCGTTTCAACTCTTACGTGTTAATAATATATTTTTGTGTTGTTTAGTTTGCATAATTCTAATTAGTATGGCATTTTCTTTGAAAAAAATGTTCGGTAATGGAAAAGGTAAAACCGGTGAAAGTTGTGGCCATAATACTGCCCTTCCCCGGCTCCCCGACCTACAAAAGATAAGCAAGTTGAAAGTAGTCGCCAACCTAGACGTCCTAATCCGCCTCCCGTAATGCTTGATACTGATCACCCTTGTTTTCAATTTAGCGATACTGAATTTCTACATGATGTTGCAGTAGGTGATAGATTAGATGATGAAATTATGAATGCTCTTTATCCTAATTAACGTATCTTAGAGGAAAATGAGGACGATAATGATGATGATGAAACCTAAGCACCAGATTTAGATGATACACCTACTAGTCCTGTTCAAAACTCAGGTAATGCACCGGCACACCCACCTGTAGAAACTCCAACTTTTAGTAGACAACCTGCTAAACGTCAAGAAATATCATTAGTTTGGCATTTTTTTTACTCAAGTAAGAGAACACAATAATGCTAAGTGTAAAACTTGTGGGAAATTACTTGTTCATAAATATACTGGAGACTGTAGCGGCACAGGTAGTTTGGTTAGACACATAAAATTACACCCTAGAGATAGGGCTAGATTTTTTCAAATACAAGCGCAGCAAGAGGGGACAAGTGTAGATTCTCAAGTTAACCCTAGTACTAGTTTAAAT
Organism: Nicotiana benthamiana; assembly: GCA_034376525.1. Taxonomy (NCBI): domain Eukaryota; kingdom Viridiplantae; phylum Streptophyta; class Magnoliopsida; order Solanales; family Solanaceae; genus Nicotiana; species Nicotiana benthamiana. Next base: position 20,030,069 of record CM067337.1, on the reverse strand, counting down.
CTAGTTCAACCAGGAATTAACACTGTCACCATAGGTATTTTATATTACGATCCAAATAAGGATCGTGAAGAATTAGCAAAAATGATTACTGTTATGTTCTTGCCTTATACTTTTGCTTCTAATCCTAATTGTGTTCATTATATTAGAAGAGTTTTTAATCCTACTTATAAAGGTTGGCCTCGCGCAACAATTAAGGCCGATATTTATAAATTCAAGCATGAATATGAACAATATTTGCGCTATTTATTTACTCATATACCTAATCGTATTTCTATTACAACTGATATTGGTAGAAGTAATAATGACTGTGATTATCTAACTGTTACAAGTCATTGGATAGATGAGGACTGGACAATGCAAAAACGTATAATTGCATATAGAATAATTAATTCACGTCACACGGGTAGGTTTATAGCTAACACTGTTTCAGATATATGTAGATATTTTTGCTTTAGCGAAAAAATAATGGCAATTTCTATGGATAATGCTTCTAGTAACACTAGTGCAATAGGCATGCTAACACAAACCCTTAATCATGAGTAATATTTTTCATGTTAGATGTATTTATCATATTTATCATTTAATTGTTGGTGATGGTATGCGAATGTTAAACATAGAAATTGAAAAGGTGAGAATGGCTCTTAATTGGCTATTTTATTCAAACCGTAGAACTAGACTTAGAGAGTATTTTAAAAAATGTGACGAATATGGCCTTAGAGAAAGAAAGGTTCCTATACCTTTCCCGACTATGTGGAATTGCATGTATGAAAGTTTAGTAGTTGCGTATGAATATAGATACCCAATTAATGCTACGTTTAATTCTCGGGTAGGTGGTGAGTATGATGATGAAATGCTACCTACCCAAGATTTGACTAATATTAAAATTCTTTTAGATTTTTTAGATCATTTTCAAGTTGCTACAAATGCATTTTCTGGGCAATATTATCCTACTATTTCAAACTGTTTAGTTTATGTTTCCGTACTAGCTGATTTGTTTGTTGAATTTAGCGAGGGTAGGGATATTTATGAACTTGCTATAAATGAAATGAAACAAAAGTTTAAAAAATATTTTTTCCCTATCCCTTATATTTATGGTGTAGCTGCAATGTTAAATCCAACAATGAAATTAGGAGGTCCTCATTTTTGGTACTCTAATATTTATAAAGCTTTAGATCTTTCAGAAGAGGAAATTGCTACACTTGCTGATGCAAAAGCATCAATTAAAATTAATGCTCAAACTGTTTATAATGCTTATAAACAGGCGTTAGAGCATGCTAGGCCAAATATTCTAACCCCTACTTCCTCTAGCTCACAATCGTCTAAAAGAGCTGCGGGCTTAACAACTCTTAAACCTTGGACGAAATTCCGGGGTTCTCAAGGTGATAATTTTGATGAAATTTCCCATCTAAATGAGCTTCAAGTTTACTTGTCACAGGGACTAGAAAAAGAGAATCCAGACGGCTCTTTCGATCTTTTGGAATGGTAGAAGTCAAGGGAAAAATATTTTCCCGTTCTTGCAAGGATGGCTCGGGATGTTTTATCAATTCAAGCTTCAATTGTTGCATCGGAGAGCGCTTTCAGTCAAGCAAGACTACAAATCGGTGATCATAGAGCGGCGATGAGGGAGAGCTTGGAAAAATCGGTGCTTTTTAGAGATTGGGTCCGCGCGGAAAGAAGAAACTTTGGCATTGCAGAATCACAACCGGCGATAGATGAAGCATATAAAGAAACGATAGTAGAATTTTCTGAGGAATCGACTTCGCCCGAAAGTGGTGATGAACAAGCTTCATTTCCACCACCACCAACACAACCTCCTCCCAACCTTGACGGATTTATGAGATTTGTTAGAGATACAATGTAAATTATGATGTAACTTGTACATTGGCACATCTTCTTTTAGTTTTTTCCTTTTAATGGTGGTATTAGTACCTTGTTGTGCTCATTCCATTGGGGGAAGGAAGACTAAGAAAGATATGCCGTTTTGGTCAATAAAAATGCTCTTTATCATATCCTTGAATATCTTTTTTCTCAATATTTCTTTGTCTTTACTTCGATGTCAATCCTTGAATATATATATAACATACAATATATAACATACAATATATACTACACTAAAATATATAAGAGAATATATATACATAACGTACAACCTAAACTACAAGAAAATATATAAGTAATAACATATATACATAAGATACAATATATATATAATAGAATATATATACATAAGAGATATAATATATATACAATATATACTAATTAGTACAACACAATATACTAATTACTACAACACAATATATACATTATATACAATATATACTAATTACTACAACACAATATATACATAATATATATCCATATATACATAATATACAATATATACTAATTACTACAACACACTATATACATAATATACAATATATACTAATTACTACAACACAATATATACATAATATATATCCATATATACATAATATACAATATATACTAATTACTACAACACAACATATATATATTATACAATATATACTAATTACTACAACACAATATATATACATAATATACATTTATACTATACTAATAACTTAGTACACTATATAAAATATATTCTACACTATACTAATAACTACTATACAAGACATTGCCTTAAAAATAACCCGTCAGGCCCGCCAGGCCCAGGACCACTATGGGCTTAGGCCCGTCACGGGCCGGTCTCAACCACCAGGACCGCCAGGCCCGGCTCACGAAGCCCGAGACCGCGAAGCCCGGCCCGTCAGGCCCGTTTAGGCCCCGGCCCGGGCCAGAAGACAGCATTAAGAGTAGCCAAGCATAAACTTTGATTAATTGAAAAATAGCCATATTCAAAAAATAATCAAAATTTAGTTATTTTTTATGTAAAAATAAAATTTGAATAAAAATATTTTAAAAAATCTAAAAAAAAACTGAGCATAATATGCTAGAGATCGGATTTTTTACATATAAAATTAAAATGTACTGGAAGTTTATACGCATCTAGGGATGGTAATAGGATCATGCGACTGCTGGGCGGGGCGGGTTCTAATTTCTTTTTAGAAAAAAAAATTAGTGTGGGGCTGGGTAGGGGCGCGAGTTGGAATTTTAATTTTTGAAATAAAACCTATAATGTTATTTTGTTGCTCTTTGCTGGAAACTAAAAGCTCATTTTGTCGGAGGATTAATTTCAAATTTTTCTCCGCTCTCTCTGTCTCTCACTCTATTCAAACTTTAATTTCGTCTCCTCTCTCGCCTCAATTTAAATCTTATTTTAGACTTTCATATACCATCAAAACAATATATATCAGTAAATGAGTTGCTTTACTTGCTTCCTATAATATGTGATTCAGTAAACTTAAGTAGTGGTGCAAAACTGAAAGCAACTGACAATAGGTAATCGAGAAGCCATTGTGAGCAGATAGTCTGGTTTCACCTAAACTGAAGTCTAGTCTTTCTAAGGGCAGTAGAACATCATCCATGCTAATCCTTGCGTTAGGTGTCCTCCCAACTAAACTTTTAATGGTCAACATATTCTTTTATATCATTCCGATAAAACATATTTGTAAAATAAAATAATAGAAAATGATGGGCAACCAGTCTAATCAATTTTATAAGAAATGAAGTTGTAGTATTTTAAATTAGTTAATAAAGTTTCAAAAAAATCTAATAAGTTTTAAGTAAAATAAGTTATAGACGAAGAAAAGAGACAAATAAAAAAAAATTAATATGTGGGGTGGGAGGATACGAGTGTAGACGCAATTTTAAATATTACGCAAGGTGGGGCAGGTTGAAATTTTGTGAGTTAAAATAGCATATGTCTCGTTGTATGGGTAAAAATATGTCTTTGCAATATTTGAGCCTAGATAGTATTAAGGAAAAAGTTCTCAAGTCGTCGCTCGTCTAAATGGCCCAAGAAGCAGCAAAGTTTGTGGTCGAAGAGTCAATGAGAGTCGTAGTTGAGGTGTCAACAAGGGTCGAGGTCGAGGCCGAGTACCGTTAACAGAGTTGTAACGGTTAGTTTTCAGGATAGGACATGAGGACAATAAGAATATTCTAGTGGATATTCTCTGCACTTTGTATTTTTAGGGTTTTTTTATGAATATATCCCATATAAATAGGAAAAGAAGCAATAACAGGGGACAAGTGATATTCATTTACGAAGAACACACTTTGACTTAAAGAATCGGCTCTCACTTGCTAAGATACAAACATCACATTTTCACTGAGATTCTTGTCATGCATTTCCATCAGATCTGAGAATAACTCGAGTATTCAAGGATTTGTAATTCAGTCATCATTGTGAGGAGGAACATCCACTTATTCCTTCCTTTCTTGGATAACTCATTCACTTTATTTATTTAAATGCCATTTATTATTGTTCATTATCATTAAATGTTATTTTGTTATACATGGTTTCTAAAGAATCTATTGCATGTTATTGCCATTATTCGACTAGATCTACGTTACATATGTTTGCTTCTATAAAAACTCCATCTAGGAACATTATTGTTAGCTAGGATTAACCCCTATTTCTATACATTTAATTATTTGAACTTAGATCTATATTTTTTGGTCAAACAATTTGGCGTTGTTTGTGGAGATTTCTTTGTTAAATATTTGGTTTCCTCTAGATCTACAACTAAAACAGGTTACTAACGTCAAAAATTCCAAGATCGTCTTTCTTTGTATATACAAAACCCTACATGGTAACCGAAAAGACATAATGAGAATAATAAGTGACTACCTAACCAACCTCATGAATGTCATCAACAAAATATGTGAAATAGCAGGCAAAGACACAATGCCTAATGCGTACAGTGAAGAGGAAGATGATGAGGTTTTCACGGCTGGACAAATTAAGGAAATATGGGGCCAAAAACCAAGCTACAGAATTGGAAGGCTACGCCATTCCCAATCACACGGGAGTCCTAGTAGACCTGTCCTGCTACTTTTTTTGCATCCCGAGTTATTCCGGGGTGTAACTCCAATGTTTCTTTAGTTTCTTGTCTTTGAATTTCAAGATGTAACCCTGTTATCTTCAAATTCCAAGAAATGAAATCAATATTTCATCGTTCATTTTTCTTTATTCTTTCTGATTTTTTCTATTTTCTCTTTCATTTCTTCTTTTCAGTTCTAATAATGTGGCTTTAAATAACATGACATGCTTGCGGACTTCATGCCCAGATCCAAAAATGTTGTCTAATTATGAAATAATGAATTAAGAACTAAAATATGATGAAGAAGAGGCTTTTAGGGAAATAAATCGAGAACTGGAGCAATTTGAGAATAAACCTAAGCCAAACTTGAATGATACTGAGCTGGTTAACTTAGGAACTTCTGAAGAAATCAGGAAAACCAAAATAAGCATTCACACGGATGAAAAAAACTCGGGATAAAATAATCCAAATCCTATTTGAGTTTAAAAATGTGTTTGCTTAGTCGTATGACGATATGCTAGGGCTGAGTGTTGATCTAGTTGTTCATGAATTACCAATTTACCCCGACTGCCCTCCAGTACAACAAAAACAGAGAAAGTTCAAAACTACCATCAGTGATAAGATCAAGAAAGATATCGCAAAATAGTTGAAAGTAGGGGTAATTCGAGTGGTCAGGTATACTACATGGTTGGCTAATGTAGTCCTAGTTACAAAGAAAGACTGGAAGACCTAGGTGTGTGTGGATTATAGATATTTGAATAAGGCGAGCCCAAAGATAATTTCCCTTTGCCTAACATCCACCTCATTGTTGATAACTGCGTCAAACATGAGATACAATCCTTTGTGGAATGTTACGCAGGATATCACCAGCTGCTGATGGATGAAGAAGACGCAGAAAAGATAGCCTTCACCACACCTTGGGGTACATACTATAATAGAGTCATGCTATTCGTCTGAAAAATATTGGAGCAACCTATATGAGGGTCATGACCGCAATCTTCCATGATATGATGTATCAGGAGATATAGGTATATGTGAACGACGTAATAATCAAATCCCAAACTCAAAATGACCATGTCCGAGCTCTCAGAAAATTCTTCTAGTGGTTATGTAAGTATGATCTGAAGCTGAACCCAGCTAAATGTGCATTCAAAGTCCCATCGGGCAAACTTCTGGGTTTCATAGTCACCAGGAGAGGTATCGAGTTAGACTCAACAAATATAAAGTCTATTCGGGATTTTCCTCCTCCAAGAACCAACAAAGATGTGATGAGCTTGTTAGGTAGATTAACTATATCAGCTGGTTCATTGCTCAATTGTCCTCCACATGTGAGCCCATATTCAAGTTACTGAAAAAAGATGCAGCAATCAAGTGGACGAATGAATGTTAGTAAGCTTTCAACAAGATCAAAGAATACTTGTCAAATTCTCCAGTCTTGGTCCTACCGGAGCCAGAGAGGCCTTTTTTCTTGTATCTGACGGTCTTAGAAAACTCTTTTGGTTGTCTCCTTAGGCAACACGATGTAACTGGGAAGAAAGAACAGACGAACTATTACTTGAACAAGAAGTTCACCAGTTATGAAGCTAAATATAATCTGTTGGAGAGAACTTGTTGTGTTTTGACTTGGGTTGCTCAGAAGCTAAGACATTATCTGTAAGCCCACACCACTTATCTCATAACCAGGTTGGATCCTTTGAAATACATATTCCAGAAGCCGATGCCCACATGGAGGTTAGCAAAATGGAAGATTTCGCTTACCGAATTTGACACAGTCTATGTCACTCACACGATGATGAAAGCTCAGGTGTTGGCAGATCATCTGTCTGAAAACCCGGTTGACGAGGAATACCAACCATTGAGCACCTACTTCCTAGACAAAGAGGTAAATTCAATAAAAACAATCTTGGAAGACACTCATGCTTGGAAAATGTTCTTTGATGGGGCAGTGTGTTAGATAATACGCTTAACGCTAGAGGGGGGTGAATAGCGTTATAATAAAAATTAGCGTGAACTTGCGGAATTTAAAAATTGCAGGAAATGAATAAGTGTGATAAGTAAATAAATTAGAACAAACGCACCGATATATCCTGGTTCACCACAACCCGTGGCTAGTCCAGTCCCCGAGAGACTCTCTCGAGATTTCCACTAACTTGTTAAGCTTACGGGTGCTCAACAAACCGTTACAACTTGAGGACACAAGCCTCAACAACCTTTGCTCGGAGATACAACACTCCAAGACTTCAACCAAGGAAACACAAGTTCCTTCTTACAACACAAGGGACTAACACTTCCCTTCAAGTGTACAAAAACACTTAGCACTCAAACAAGACACTCCTTTAAGAGTAGATATAGCAATTGTATGATCAGTTGTTGTGTGTTGTTGTTCTTAAAAGACTGAATTGAAGCTGTATTTATAGTTGAAAAACTTGGTATTGCCGTTGCCTAATTGCCAATTAAGAGTTGCTGATTTTACTCAGTGACAATCGATTGTCAAAGTACCACAATCGATTGTTTGCCAGTTCTTCCAAAAATCAATCCAGATTTTACGCTTAACAATCGATTAACTAAGATCAATAATCGATTGCTGGCAACGCTCAAAAAATCATTTTCAGATTTTACGTAAGACAATCGATTGTCATAAATCTACAATCGATTACTTGGCAACGTTCAAAAAATCATTTCCGGATTTTACTTAAAACAATCGATTATAGCAAATCAATAATCGATTAATCAGCAACGTTCAAAAAATCCTTTCCAGATTTTAATTAAAACAATCGATTATGAGAAATCAATAATCGATTACCTGACGGTATTTGAAAACATTTTGGCAACGGTCAGTTATACAATCGATTATACTAAGTTAACAATCGATCATATATCTGTCTTGGAAAATCAATTTAGACACTGCCTCTTGACAATCGATTGTTATAGGTTCACAATTGATTATTTAATAACTTTGAAAAAGTCTGGAAGACACTGCCTCAACACAATCGATTGTCATAAGTTCACAATCGATTATTTTGTGACTTTGAAAAATCCGATGGACACTGTCTCTTCACAATCGATTGTCATTAGCTTCACAATCGATTATTTTGAGTTTTAGAAAACTTTGATGGACACTGCCTCATCACAATCGATTGTCATAAGGTTCGCAATCGATTGTCATGCAGATTTGAAAAATCTGATGCTCACTGCCTTAACACAATCGATTGTCATAAGTTCACAATCGATTGTCAAGCAGCTGACTTAAACATAATCGAGTATCACAACTACATAATCGATTATCTTAGTCCAGATTTTAGAGGCATGTTTAAAAATCATTTTGACTAAAGTAAATATGCATTATTTAAAATCATTTTGCTCTAAATTAAATATGCATGATTTGTTAAAAATATTTTTACGAGAGAAGCCAAGTCTTGAGTTTAAGTTGTCGGATCAAGATCACAATTAAATACCGACTCATATAAAACTTATTTTCGATCTTTGTCTTGTGCTTGAATCTCGTTATATATCAATTTTGCGCTTGTGCTTGGACCTCGTCATATGTCAATTTGCGCATAGTTTGTCATTCATCAAAACCTACAAATATGAACACACGTTTAGTATAATGCCTTGAGAACGTGTTTCCAACAATTTCCCCCTTTTTGATAATGGCAAACTTTAAGCGGGATATGCATATTAGGCAATTCATAATGACGATTCAAGACAAGTAAAGATATGCAACAAGTATATAGATATGCAATTTGTTCCCCCTCAATATATGAATTCCCCCTCAATTTATGCTGATAAGTATTGAGAGTGCATACCCGTTATCTTCCCCCTTTTGCCATTAGCAAAAAATATAGAATAATAAAAAAAACTTGTTTATTTATTAAATCTGCAATTTCAGACATAATAACGCAAATAATGTCAAGACAATCGATTATTGATACTGGATCATCGATTATATAAAAGAGAAATCGATTGTTCTGTGCGTCAAGCTTTATAATTCCCCCTGCCTTTAGGGCGATACCTGCAAAAATACGTTAGACGTCTCCGACGCTCAAGTTAGAAAACATGCGAAAGGGAAAATGCAATGCATGACTTAGATCAATGTGGAGTCAAGGATCCCGAGTTCACTACGAATTCGGAAGAAGGACTCTTTCTCTAAGGGCTTTGTAAAGATGTCGGCCAATTGATCTTTGGTTTCAACAAATTCAATTTCGACATCGCCTTTGAGAACATGAACTCTTATAAAATGATGTCTAATTTCAATGTGTTTTGTTCACGAATGAAGAACGGGGTTCTTCGTCAAGCATATGGCACTAGTATTATCACATCTAAGAGGGATATGATCAAGACTTAGGCCATAGTCCAAGAGTTATTGTTTCATCCGAAGGATTTGAGCGCAACAACTCCCCGCGGCTACATATTCAGCCTCGGTTGTGGACAACGCAACACTTACTTGTTTCTTGCTAAACCAAGAAACGAGAGAGCTACCGAGCAAATGGCAAGTGCCACTAGTGCTCTTGTGGTCCAATTTGCATCATGCAAAATCGGAATCGGAATAGCCAACAAGTTGGCATGAAGAACCTTTGGGGTACCATAGACCCACATTTACAGTACCAACAAGATACTTCAATATCCGTTTCACCGCAGTTAGGTGAGACTCCTTCGGACACGATTGATAACGAGCGCATAAGCGCACGCTAAACATGATGTCCGGACATGTAGCAGTAAGATAAAGGAGAGAGCCAATCATACCTCGATACTTTTTGATGTCAACTTCCTTACCTTTCTCATCTTTGTCTAGATGATCGGATGTGCTCATGGGGGTTGCCATTGCTTTTGCATTGGTCATTTCAAATCGTTTCAGCAATTCTTTGCAATATTTCGCTTGGCAAATGAACGTACCTTCTTTCATTTGCTTTACTTGTAATCCCAAAAAGAATGTTAACTCACCCATCATAGACATCTCAAATTCGCTTGTCATTAAATCGGAAAATTCCTTGCACAAAACATTGTTAGTAGCACCAAATATAATATCATCCACATAGATTTGAACTAATAAAATATCATTGTTTTTATGCTTAACAAAAAGAGTGGTGTCAACTTTCCTCCTAATGAAATCATTTTCCAATAGAAATTTACTCAATCTTTCACACCAAGCTCGGGGAGCTTGTTTTAAACCATAAAGAGCCTTTTTGAGTTTGAAAACATGATCGGGAGATTTAAAATCTTCAAAATCGGGGGGTTGTTCAACATAAACTTCTTCTTGAATAACACCAATTAGAAAAGCACTTTTCACATCCATTTGATATAAATTGAAATTCATAGAAGAGGCAAAAGCAAGCAATAAACGAATAGCTTCTAATCTAGCTACGGGAGCATATGTTTCTTCATAGTCAATACCTCTTCTTGATTACAGCCTTTTGCTACAAGCCTAGCTTTGTTTCTAGTGATTACACCATTTTCATCTAGTTTGTTTCGAAAAACCCATTTCGTACCAATTATGGTATGATTTTCGGGTCTTGGCACCAAATCCCAAACGTCATTCCGTTTGAATTGGTTAAGCTCCTCTTGCATTGCCAAGGTCCAAAATTCATCCCCAATTGCTTCGGAGATGGTTGTTGGTTCAATTTGAGAAACAAAAGCAGTATGTCCTAAGGTGTTCTTAAGGGAGTTTCGGGTACTTACCTTTTCTCCGACGTCGCCAATTACCTGTTCGAGAGGGTGATCTTTGATTGTCCTCCACTCGTTAGGCATTTTCGTTTCTTTCTCCAATTGTGGCGTTTCCTCCGTTGATTGTTCCAAGATTTCATCTTGAATTTCCTTAGGAGTTTCCTCTTGTACTTTGTCTTTTAAACTATTTAAAATACCTGCAAGATCAGAACAAGAATCCTTTCTCGCCAAGCGAGCATTATTTTCGGAAAACACAATATGAGGGGATTCCTCCACAGTTTGGGTTCTATTATTAAATACCCTATATGCTTTGCTACGTGAAGAATACCCAATAAAAATTCCCTCATCTGGTTTGGCATCAAATTTTCCCAATTGATCTTTTCCATTGTTATGAATAAAACATTTACAACCGAATACTCTAAAATGGGAGATATTTGGTTTCCTTCCCTTGTAGAGTTCATAAGGGGTTTTCATGAGTATTGGCCTTATGACTACTCTATTCAAAACGTAGCATGCGGTACTCACGGCATCCGCCCAAAAATGTTTGGGAATCTTAGCCTCTTCGAGCATGGTTCTAGCCATCTCTTCGAGACACCTATTTTTCCTTTCCACCACCCCATTTTGTTGTGGTGTTCGTGGAGCGGAAAAGGTATGCTCGATACCGAGTTCGTCACGAAAGTCCGCAAAGAGATTGTGATCAAACTCTCCCCCATGATCACTTTCCTTTTTGTTTTGAACACGTTCAAGAAAATATTTAAAATTCTGAAAAGCATCACTTTTATGGGCAAGAAATAAAGTCCAAGTAAATCTGGAATAATCATCAACAATAACAAAAGCATAACGATTTCTACCTAGACTTTCAATGCGAGATGGTCCAAATAAATCCATGTGAAGCAATTGCAATGGTCTAGTAGTTGAAACAATATTTTCGATTTAAAAGATGCTTTTGTTTGCTTCCCCTTTTGACAAGAATCACAAATAGAGTCATTTTCAGATTTCAAATTTGGAAGACCAACAACTAAATTTTGTGAAACCAATTTGTTCAAAAGATGCATGTTGATGTGAGCTACTCTACGATGCCATAACCAAGAATCATCCTCTTTGCTCATTAAACAATTCATATATTCGGGTGAAGAATTTGCAAGATCAACCATATAAATGTTATCCATTCTAAAACCACGAAGGATAATTTTAAAATTGCTACGTCTAAAAACTAAGCATTCATCCGAATCAAATAAAGCAAGATTTCCCTTGTCACATAATTGACTTATGCTCAAGAGATTATGTTTTAAACCTTTCACAAGTAATATATGCTTAATGGAAGAAATTTCATCCTTACCGACCGATCCGATGCCGATAATCTTTCCGTTGTTGTTATCACCAAAAATAACACTTCCCCCTTCCTTGTGTTCTAGTTGAAGGAATTTGGATTTGTCTCCCGTCATGTGCTTGGAGCATCCACTATCAAGGTACCATAGTACACTTGATCCCTTCAAACATACCTACAAAACAGATTAATGAGTTTTAGGTACCCATGCCATTTTGGGTCCTTGGGGGTTAGGCAAATCATAGTGATGTGATTGAGTGTTATGTCTATGTCGTGTAAAACAAGCAGGAGCAATATGTCCAATTCGTCTACAATAATGACAAGTCACGTTAGGATTATGCATCCTTCTAGGTTGATAGTAAATGGACGGACGAAAATCATTTACTCTATTCTTGACAATGTAACTATTGCGCAAATCATGAAAATTATTTCTCCTACCATTTGTTCTAGGATATGCATCATTTCTAGAATAGTTGTTTCTAGGTTGGAAGTCATTTCTAGGTGTTCTAAAAGGTTCAACATTCCTTTTAGTGTTTGGCCTAGAATGTGCATTATTTCTAGCATGATTATTTCTAGGTTGCAATTGATGAAAACCATTTCTAGGTTTGTTGTATCTAGGATGAGCATTTGTTTTATTTATCCTAGGTTGAGCCTTAGGTGGTTGGGGTTTGGCTTCAACTTTCTCTTTAGGCTCATTTCTAAAACCTATGCCATGCTTGGTCGACTTCAAATTAACAAGCACTTCATTCAAATTTTTATGAGAAGAGTTAAACTTATCTAAGGTGCCCTTAAGCCTTTCTACTTCATTTTTGAGATGCATGCAAGAAGTACAATTTCTAGAACTCTCGGGCTTGTCGGCGCTTCTTTTGCCAAAAAATTTGTTTTCATCTCTCAACTTCTCATTTTCTAAAATCAGTTTTTCCAATTCCTTTTCTTTAAAAGAGAGTTGTTTTTGAAAATCTTTTTCTTTTGAAGAAGCATTTTCTTTTATACTCTTAACAGTTTTTGAAGCTTTAATAAATTCACTATACAACTCATCAAAAGCATTTTGCATTTCTTCAAGGGAAAAGAAATTTTTGGAAGAAATTTGACATACCTCTTCTTTGTTGTCTTCTTGTGCCATAAGACAAAGATTTGCGGCTTCGTCTTCTTCTTCCTCACTTGACTCGTCACCGGAGTCGCCTTCCCAAGATATGTATGCTCGTTGCTTCTTGAAGGGTTTCTTCTCCTTTTTAGCATTTGGATAATTTGATTTAATGTGCCCGGTTTCTCCGCACTCATAGCACTTTATTTGATCTCCTTGCTTTTTGCCCTTTCGTTCATACTCTTTTAGCATGAACTTTTGAAATCTCTTGATAACGAGTCCGAACTCGTTGTCTCCGTCCTCATCATTTTGAGGTTGGCTTGTGCTTGCCTTGAGAGCGATTCTTTGCTTCCTTTGATCATCAACAAGAGGGTTAAGTATAGTAGATTCATAAGTTTTAAGATTACCTCTCAATGCGTCGATGGTGACATTTGAAATGCCAATGGATTCTTGAATCGCGTCGGCCTTGGATTGCCATTCCGGAGTGAGACTTCGGAGAATTTTTCGGACAAGTTCCTTATCCGTGAAGGTCTTCTTAAGAGCATGTAAATCATTTACGATTTTTGAAAATTGTTCAAACATCTCATCGACCTTTTCGCCTTCCTTCATGTGAAACAATTCATATGCATGGGTTAGGAAATCAATTTTGGCTTCCCTTACCTGGTCCGTACCTTCGTACGTAATTTCCAGCTTGTCCCACATTTGCTTCGCCGTTGTGCAACAAGATATCTTCCTGTAATCATCAGCATTTACAGCACAATATAATAAATTAATAGCTTTAGCATTATTTTGCACCTTTCGGATATCATCCGCATCGTATTCATCTTCGGACTTTGGGACCCATTCATTTTCAACCTTCTTGTTGGAATTTGTTCTCCATTCATTATGACCTTCCAAAGATGAAAACTATTTGATTGTACAAATATTCTCATCCTCTCCTTCCGATGTATAATTTGTACCATCGAATAGCGGTGGTCGGGTGGAGCATTGTCCTTCACCTATTCCTGCAAAAGAATCACGAGTAGAAGCCATGGATGTTTCTCTCAAACGGTTAAGTCTTCAGAGAGTTGGGCTCTGATACCAATTGTTAGATAATACGCTTAACGCTAGAGGGGGGTGAATAGCGTTATAATAAAAATTAGCGTAAACTTGCGGAATTTAAAAATTGCAGGAAATGAATAAGTGTGATAAGTAAATAAATTAGAACAAACGCACCGATATATCCTGGTTCACCACAACTCGTGGCTAGTCCAGTCCCCGAGAGACTCTCTCGAGATTTCCACTAACTTGTTAAGCTTACGGGTGCTAAACAAACCGTTACAACTTGAGGAGACAAGCCTCAACAACCTTTGCTCGGAGATACAACACTCCAAGACTTCAACCAAGGAAACACAAGTTCCTTCTTACAACACAAGGGACTAACACTTCCCTTCAAGTGTACAAAAACACTTAGCACTCAAACAAGACACTCCTTTAAGAGTAGATATAGCAATTGTATGACACTCCTTAAAACAATCGATTATAGCAATCAATAATCGATTACTCAGCAACGTTCAAAAAATCCTTTCCAGATTTTAATTAAAACAATCGATTATGAGAAATCAATAATCGATTACCTGACGGTATTTGAAAACATTTTGGCAACGGTCAGTTATACAATCGATTATACTAAGTTAACAATCGATTATATATCAGTCTTGAAAAATCAATATAGACACTGCCTCTTGACAATCGATTGTTAGGTTCACAATCGATTATTTAATAACTTTGAAAAAGTCTGGAAGACACTGCCTCAACACAATCGATTGTCATAAGTTCACAATCGATTATTTTGTGACTTTGAAAAATCTGATGGACATTGTCTCTTCACAATCGATTTTCATTAGCTTCACAATCGATTATTTTGAGTTTTGAAAAACTTTGATGGACACTGCCTCATCACAATCGATTGCCATAAAGTTCACAATCGATTGTCATGCAGATTTGAAAAATCTGATGCTCACTGCCTTAACACAATCGATTGTCATAAGTTCACAATCGATTGTCAAGCAGCTGACTTAAACATAATCGATTATCATAAGTACATAATCGATTATCTTAGTCCAGATTTTAGAGGCATGTTTAAAAATCATTTTGACTAAAGTAAATATGCATTATTTAAAATCATTTTGCTCTAAATTAAATATGCATGATTTGTTAAAAATATTTTTACGAGAGAAGCCAAGTCTTGAGTTTAAGTTGTCGGATCAAGATCACAATTAAATACCGACTCATATAAAACTTATTTTCGATCTTTGTCTTGTGCTTGAATCTCGTTATATATCAATTTTGCGCTTGTGCTTGGACCTCGTCATATGTCAATTTGCGCATAGTTTGTCATTCATCAAAACCTACAAATATGAACACATGTTTAGTATAATGCCTTGAGAACGTGTTTCCAACACAGTGAACGCCAAAGGTGTAGGAATTGGGGTAATCTTGATCTCACCTATCGGTCAGCACTACCCAGCCATCGCTAGGCTGTGGTTTTTCTACACAAACAATGCTGCTAAATATGAAGCTTGTATCATGGGTATGAATATGGTGATTAACCAAGACGTCGAAGAGTATTGATTTTGGGGGATTCAGATTTGATTATCCGGCAAGCTAAAGGAGAATGGGAAACCCAAGATGCTAAGCTTATTCCCTATCGCCAACATGTGGAAGATCTCAGCAAGCGATTCAGGTTTATAGAATTCAGGTACATCCCTCAGTTTCACAATGAACTAGCTCATGCACTTGCTACTCTAGCCTCGATGTTGCCCTACCCAGGCAATGCTCATATTGATCCCATGTAAATCTAAATCAGGGAAAGACATGGTTATTGTAATATGGTTGAGGTAGAACCAAACATCCTGCTTTGGTACCATGACATTAAGAGGTTTTGGAAAACACAAGAAATCCCTAAACAAGCTACTAGAGATCAATAGAGAACCATTAGACGACATGCAAGTGGTTTTTTCTTGAGAGGTAATGTCTTCTACAAAGGGACCCTGGATCTCAATTTGTTAAGATTTGTTGACTCCGAGGAAGCTGGAAAAATTATGCATGAAGTTCACACAGGATTATGCGGACCCCACATGAATGGGTACGTTTTGGCAAAGAAAATCCTTCGAGCAGGGTATTACTAGATAACTATGGAAATGGACTGCTTTAGTTTTGTCCGGAAGTGCCATCAGTGTCAGGTGCACGATGATTTGGTTCATGCACCTCCAACAGAACTGCATCCTATGTCAGCACCTTGGCCGTTTGTTGCTGGGCCATGGACGTCATTGGGCCAATCGATACGAAAGCCTCAAATGGGCATAATTCATATTGGTTGCCATTGACTATTTCACGAAGTGGGTTGAACGCATCACTCTCAAATCAGTCACCAAGAAAGTTATGGTAGATTATGTGCATTCTAATCTTATCTGTCATTTTGGCATTCCTGCAACTCTTATCACGGATAATGTTGCAAACCTGAATAGTCGTTTGATGGAAGAAGTATGCGAACAATTCAAAATAACTCATAGGAATTCTACTCCTTACTGGCCTAAAGGCAATGGTGCTGTTGAGGCAGCAAACAAGAACATCAAGAAGATTTTGAGAAAGATGATTCAGAGCTCCAGACAATGGCATGAAAATCTGCCTTTTACATTATTAGGATATCGTACTACAGTGCGCACATCGGTAGGAGCAACACCATACCTGTTAATTTATGGAATTGAGGCTGTTATACCCGCAGAGGTAAAAATCCTTTCACTCAGGATAATCGTTGAAGCATAAATTGAGGATAGTGAGTGGGTCAAGACTCGGCTGGAACATTTGTCTTTAATTGATGAAAAACGGATGGTCGTGGTTTGTCAAGGGCAGTTGTACCAACAAGGAATATCTCGCGCTTATAACAAGAAAGTACGACCCAGGAATTTTGAAGTGGGACAACTGGTTTTAAGGAGTATTCTTCCTTATCAGTAGGAACAAAAGGAAAGTTTGCTCCTAATTGGAAGGATCCATACATCATTAGAAAAATACTACTGAGAGGAGAATTGTATTTGGGCGACATAGAAGGAAATGATCCCAAAGCAGCTGTGAATGCGGATGCAGTAAAAAGGTACTATGTCTAAGCTTGTTCCAGTGATGTCTTTGCGCAATTGAGAAGACGAAGGCTTTCATTCCCGTTACCCAAACATTATCAACCCTTCGCAAACCCTTTGATCCGGTTACATTTCTTTGATTACCCTCAATGGAACCCGGAAGTACTATTAGAAAAAGAAGAAAAATAAAGAAAAGAAAGTGAAAAAAAAAGAAAAAAAAGAGAAAAAAAGAAGAACAAGAACAAAACAAAAACAAAACAAAAACAAAACAAAAACAAATGTTTCCCTTAACTACGTTCGACTTGATTCCGAAAGGATACGTATGCAACCTCTCTCTGGGGTTCAGTCACACCAAAATAAAAATCCCAATTCCCCCCAAAAAGTCGAAACTGGGGCACCTATTATAATGGTTCGGCCATATGCCCACCAAAACGGTTCCAAAGTTGTAGTTCTATCCAAAATTATTTTTACCCCAAAATCTTGTCCAAGTCCTTTTGATCACTTGGCAAAGGCGTGGGAACTGAAAAACATCAATGTTGAAATCCGATGCATTCTAAATTGAGAGAAATAAAATAAGAGAGTCTTATCGGTTAAAACCTTCAGGCATCATAAGGCAACGAGAGTAGATAAATTGAAAATGAGAGAGTCCGTTTGGTGAAAACTTGTATAGAGCACCATCAGGAGACGGTGAGAAGAGAATAAGAGAGGTCGATTGGCGAAAACTCACAAAGGGCGCCTTTGGCCGAAAAGAAGACATCTCCTACCATTGAAAGGGTCCTGGAAAGGTTCCCTAGTTTTGAAATGTGAAGCAATGAGTTTACGATAGGTTGGGAAAGTTGGTGCGGTATGGGCATCGAGTCCAAGAAGCATGTCATGTCCATTTGAAGCCAGCATGCACCCTAGATAAGTCCTTTCTCTTCCCCGAAAGGGATGCTTCTATTAAATCCATTCTCTAGCTCTCTATTTACTTTTTCCTTGAATCTCTTTAGGCTTAACTTTGATTCTGAGATTGTTACAAAGAAAAGGTGGTACTACTAGTTGTTACAGGGCTCTCCCTCGCAAAAGATAAAGAAAAGTACCCAGCCTTAGTAGATGTTTTAAGCCAATCCCGACTGGCAGTGATTGTTAACACTTTCAAAACAAAAATATTAGAAAGGAAAGAAATTCAAAGTCAAAGTTCTTAAGAGCAAAATAAAGTGAAAAAGGCTAGAGCCCCACTCGGGCAAGCCATCATGAGATCCTGAAAGTTGAGTCTTGTCGGTTGGAAAAAGCATCATCCTTAAAACCAGCAAGCAGCAAAGTTCTCAACGGAAATTGGGTCGGGATCAATCAATTAAGATGATCAAGGCCACAAAACCAACTACCCTTTCAAACTAACAAATTGTTCTTTGTTTGAAAAATTAAAACTGGTGTAATTCAAAGCAGCCATGTAAGAAGCATGTGCAACCCAAAAGGGAAAAGAAATGCACGAGCGTTGAACAACTTTGCAGTAGGGAACCGACCAAAAAGGGAAGTTTTTGCAAATTCTTTCATGTGTTTCACTAAATATTCAAAAAGATAAAAAAAGACGAAAAAGTAAAAAAAAAAGAAAAGAAAGAAAAATCCCCAAAGATCATTGTAGTATAGGGCCCCCATTCCCTAGATATCCTGGCATAACCTATAGACTTCCCGGCATAACCCATGGACCTTTTCTTTTATTCCGGCATAACCCGTGGACCTTTCCGGCATAACCCGATGACTTTCTCGGCATAACTCGTGGACCTTTCCGGCATAACCCGATGACTTTCCCAGTGTCGCACCTCCTTTTTTCGGCACCGCGATGATGGCAAGGAGTTTTTCCAATTAAAGGACAACCGAAATAAGATTATTTATTAAAGATTCAGAGTCGCCACTAGGAAAATTTATGATGTCCCAAGTCATCAGTTAAATCCCGAATGGAGGAAAAGAATAAATCTATTTAACAGTCCACGCACAAGAAACCGATAAGAAATTCTGTTAACCCGGGAGAAGGTGTTAGGCATTCCCGAGTTCCTGGTTCTAGCACGGTCGCTCAACTGTCATATTTAGCTTATTTATCCGATTTTTATTACATGAAGAACCTATGTGACAATTTTACTTTTTACCGCTTTTATTTAATTATTATTGTTATTCTTCACAGAGAATAAATATTGTGAAAACATATCTCGGACCACGTCACAGCCAGTGTACCCGTGATCGTCGACACATTTCGACTTTGTCCAGATTCGGATTTGGGTCACATAAATGCACACCCGAGTTTAGGAAGGTAAGATTAACTAAGGCGCGTCCTAAAGAGAGTCTAGAGAGTTATTATCTTTTGGGAGGGTCGTGAAATTCTCTAAACGACCCTTCCCAATTTTCTAAATATTTTAAAACATTTACTGAGGGCCCCGAAATTTATTTATTTGGAGAGGGTCACCTCATTTATTTTAAAAGGGCAATCCTAAAGTGACTACATTTTTCTATTAAGTTCGTCTCTAAATTAAAAGAGAAAAATTCTAATTAATTACATGCTTTAAAAAACGTAACACACTAATTACTAGATTAAGACAAATATTAATGGATTTTTTTTTTAAAAAAGAAAAGAAATTCTAAATTATAAAAAAATCAAAATTATATATAAAATACAAGATTCGACAATTAATATTCAAAACAAATCAATTATTGCTAGATTAAACTCACATTGTTATATTAAAACTATTGAGATTAAATATTTACAACCATTTGCACCTAGCTTTAACCTTAATTACTAAAGCTTAAAAAAAGTTATTAAACTTAAATGTTAACTCATATTGCTCAAATTTGCGCCTATGGATTAATGTTCTTAGCCTTGCTATGTTGAATCACAACCTATTATATTTGACTAATATTTGCGGATCTTGACTACTAACAAGATTCAAAAAAAAAAACTCAAATTGCTTCTATTTCAATATTTGCAAATTCAAATCTAGATTTTACTAACCGACTAAATTAAATCGACTCGCCACGTTAAGCAATTACCAATTCGAGTTGGATGTAATTTTGAAGCTATATTATTTTAGATATATGAACTAGCAAAACTAAAATTGATAAATATGCAATTCCTACAGAAATACGTCCATAGTTCAACAATCTAATCTATCTGCTCAAATTAAATATGCATACCGTATCCACTAATATTCATGTCATTTCAAGGATCTTAATTCCGTAAGTTAATGTTATGCCTTATCCAAATGCTAATAAGTGATCTTATAAAAATGGTCTTAATTATACATGCCTCTACCATTCATATAACAAGAAACATATAACTAATATTTAACTGAAATATAATTATTCTACAATTAAATATATAAATCTTATGTCCCTTTTATTTCATGCTCGATCACACATTTATGCCATGTATTTAACTCAAGTGTGTACCTGGATTAGAGAAATAGGACAAGAGAAGAAAAGGATCAGCAGTGGCAAAGCAGCAAGAACAATCAGCAACAACAGCAGCAAATCGAACACCCAGGGACAGATTTTAAAACCAACAGAGATGATTCCACAACCAATAACAGATTCGAAAATAACCTAACAACAATATCAAAACTAGCCAATGAACTCAAAGACATACTAGAGTTACTTAGCATCAGTCTCAGTGTATTTGAATCAAAAGAAAAATTAATGAAGCAAAAGGGAAGCTTCAATTAAACAGTGGGGTTTTCAGCTCTCTAATTTTTTCTCAACTTTCAATTCTTTTTCCTTCTTTGTTTTTGTTCTCTTAAGTTCTGAAAATCTTTTTCTCTCTCTAATTTTCCCGTCTTAAGTGACAAAAGACTTCTATTATATATACACAAATGCAAGACCATTTTCTCTCCCTTTAATAATTATTACTACCCTTTTATTATTACCCTACTCCTTTTGCTTCTACTTTCCAGCTTTTATGATTAAAGCAAAAAGTAGTTAAACATGGACCCCACAGTCCCCACCCTTTTACTTTATATCATTATGCTCCCCACTCTCTTTTTTACTTTACATAATTATGCTCCCCACTATATTTTAAATAATTCTTTATATTTTTTAGTGGACCAAGCACTCAACATAAATAATTCAACAAGCTGTAAATTCCCGTATTACCCCCGGACTTACTAAAAATTACTCTTTTACCCCCAAACCCTTTCAACCTGTAACAAAACTAATTCCTAACTAATCACCAAATTACTACAGCTATAACTAAATTCCTAATCAAATTCAACCAATAAATCAAACTAAATGATGAACAACAAAGAAAAAAAATTATTTTGACTGAATAACATTTTTAACAACAAATATATTTTCAGATTCAATATTAGATTCATATCAGAACAACATTTGGATTCATCAACTCAAATCACAATTTAATCTTGAAATTCAATTAAGACTAAATATCATCCAAACAAAGATTCATTGATTAAACTAAACACTTCTAGATTAAACTAAACAAGAAGAAACGAACATTGTATACATACTGGACGAAACTAAATTCATATGAAGTAAAACCAACAATACACAAAATAAAACCATTTGAACCAAATAATACCAAACAATTGTAGGAGTGTTTACTATTTGTGCAAGCATTTGAAACTAACTAATTAAGCAAAGAAATATCACTAAAACTTAATCAAGAAACTAACCTCAAATATCCGAAGAAGATATTGAGACCAAACCAAAACAATGAGCCAGACCGGAGATCGGACCCAACCTTAGCGACTCAAGACAAACATGGACTTAACCCAACTTTAATCCCTGTTCATCCTTAGATGCGAGCTGGTTTTAACATGAATGGCAGATGTTTGTTTGGTCAGTGACCTTGGTTGACGAAGAGGGTGACAGACTGGGACTTGGTGTAGCAATTGAATGGTTGTTTTTTATTTTTTGACGCAGCATGGTCGACAAGCTGCTGGTGTAAAGGACTGGCTGGTCGTTTGTGTGAAAGCAGACGGGCAGTGGGGTGGCGTGAAGGCTGTTGGTTCGCTGGAGATGGTCGACTGGCAGCAGGATGGTTGCTGCGTAAGGGTGAAGACGATGGGAATGAGGGGTTACTATTTGACGAAGGGCTGTTTTAGGTGAGGGAGGAGGGGGTTAGGGTTTGGGTAAGGGGTGTGTTTAGAGAAGATGATGATAAGGGGGGTGGGGTGTTTGGAGAAGATGAAGAGAGGATAAGGTTTTCTTTTCTTCACTTTAGTTCAAAACATAAAAATAAATTTGATGGGTTTTGGTTATTTTGGGGTTGGACCGGGTCAGGGAGGTTTTGGGTTGGGTAACGGGTTATTTGGTTTGGGCTTGTGGTTTAAAATTGGAGAAGATGCCCAATTCCGATTTTCTTTTTATTTCTTGCTCTCTTTTATTTTAATTAATTAAACTAAACTTCTAAATTAAGTTATAAACTAAATTAACTCAAAAAAAATACTAATTAACCTCTAACAACAATTATCATACAATTAAACACCAATAAAAAATAAAATTGCACAATTTGATATTAAATGCTAAAAATGCAAAAGATGCCTATTTTGTGATTTTCATTTTGTAAAAGTAACTTGATTACTCCTAATTGTAGAATTAAATGCTAAATGCAAATGCGACATATTTTTGTATTTTTTATTAATTTAACAAATAAACATGCACAGATAAATGCAAATAATACAAGAAAAACAGCACAAAATTCGCAACAATATAGCAAACTAAAAATTGTTTTATTTTGAATTTTCTGGGAGTAATTCATATATAGGGCAAAAATCACGTGCTCATAGCTGCTCCTCTTTTGCTCGTAAACATTAAGAGTTTTCTTGCAAAGATAAAGCGAGCAGATACGCGCGATTTTTGCCCGTTTGAGTACTCCCTGTGAAGCATTTTTTGAAAGATTTCACCGAACCTTTGCTTCGAAGGTTTCCTACATATCCCTGGCTAAAATGGAATCAGGTCAATATAGTTCGAGAAGCTTTGGTAGCTGGGACTACCAAGGGACTGCAATTTTGTTGTTACTGCTGCTGCATGCTGTTATTACTGCTTATCGATCTCCTTATTACACCATACCAAATGAAAAATCAAGAAGCTAGGCTAGACCACAGATTTCTAGATCTTATCTATCTTTCACTTGTCATGGTTGCCTTGCTTTCTTGTCGGCTTGTGTTTCCTCCGATGCTTCTTTCTTCCGAAAACTGGTGGGGATGACACTGGCCTTTTGCTTTCCTGAAGACAAGTTTCATCATTTTGTTCTGTCTGCTAGGGATATTGCTTCCATCATTTAAGCTTGTTATGCTAGGGATTTTGTTGTAACCCTCCGCATTACTGACTTCTGATTTGATCTTCAAACGGGTTCCTCTGTTTTGTACGTGGGCTCCTGACTGTTCTACGGGTGGACCCCCGACTTTAACAACTTTAAAGTAACACCTCCGTTCTATGGGCGGGCTCCCAACTTCAACTGCGACTTAAAATAAATACCTCCGTTCTACAGGCGGGATCCTGACTCCTCTAACTTAAAATAAATACCTTCGTTCTACAGGCGGGCTCCTGACTCCATTAACTTAAAAGAAATACCTCCATTCTACAGGCAGGTTCCTGACCCCTTTAACTTAAAATAAATACCTCCATCCTACAGGTGGGCTCCTGACTCCTTTAACTTAAAATAAATACGTCCATTCTACAGGCGGGCTCCTGGCTCCTCTAACTTAAAATAAATACCTCCGTTCTACAAGCGGGCTCCTGACTCTTCTAACTTAAAATAAAAACCTCTATTCTACAGGCGGGCTCCTGACTCCTTTAACTTGAAATAAATACCTCCATTCTACAAGCGGGCTCCTGACTCCTTTAACATAAAATAAATACCTCTGTTCTACAGGCGGGCTCCTGACTCCCCTAACTTAAAATAAATACCTCTGTTCTACATGCGGGCTCCTGACTCCAACAACTTAAAGATAAATACCTCCGTTCTACAGGCGGTCTCCTAACTCCAACTACTTAAAATAAATATCTCCGTTCTAAAGGCGGGCTCTTGACTCCTTCGACTTGAAATAAATACCTCCATTCTACAGGCGGGCTCCTGACTCCTTTAAATACCTCAGTTCTACAGGTAGGCTCCTGACTCCTCTAACTTAAAATAAATACCTCTGTTCTACATGTGGGCTCCTAACTCCAACTACTTAGAGATAAATACATCCGTTCTACAGGCGGGCTCCTGAATCCAACAACATAAAATAAATACCTCCGTGCTACAGGCGGGTTCCTGACTCCTTTAACTTGAAATAAATACCTCCGTTCTACAGGCGGGCTCCTGACTTCTCAACTTGAAATAAATACCTTCGTTCTACAGGCGGGCTCCTGACTCCTTTAACTTAAAATAAATACCTCTGTTCTATAGGCGGGCTCCTGACTCCTCTAACTTAAATTAAATACCTCCGTTCTACAGGCGGGCTCCTGACTCCTTCAACTTGAAATAAATACCTCCGTTGTACAGGCGGGCTCCTGACTCCTTCAACTTGAAATAAATACCTCCGTTCTATAGGTGGGTTCCTGACTCCTCTAACTTAAAATAAATACCTTCGTTTTACAGGAGGGCTCATGACTCCAACAACTTAAAAATAACGCCTCCATTCTAGAGGCGGGCTCCTGACTCCAACAACATAAAAATTAACGCCTCCATTCTACGGGCGGGCTCCCGACTCCAAAAACCAAAAAAGTAACGCCTCCATTCTACGGGTGGGCTCCCGACTTCAACAACTTAAAAATAACGCCTCTGTTCTACGGGTGGGCTCCCTACTTCAACAACTTAAAAATAATGCCCCCGTTCTACGGGCGGGCTCCCGACTCCAACAACTTAAAAATGACGCCTTCGTTCTACGGGCGGGCTCCCGACTCCAACAACTTAAATGTAATGCCTCCATTCTACGGGCGAGCTCCCGACTTCCACAACTTAAAAATAACGCCTCCATTATATGGGCGGGCTCCTAACTTCAACAACATAAAAATATCGCCTCCGTTCTATGGTCGGGCTCCCGACTTCAACAACTTAAAAATAACGCCTCCATTCTACGGGCGAGCTCCCGACTTTAACAACTTAAAAATAACGCCTCCGTTCTACGGGCGGGCTCTCGACTTCAACAACTTAATAATAATGCCTCCGTTCTACGGGCGGGCTCCCAACTGCAACTACTTAAAGATAACGCCTCCATTCTACGGGCGGGCTCCCGTATTCAACAACATAAAGATAATGCCTCCATTCTACGGTCGGGCTCCCGACTTCAACAACTTAAAAATAACGCCTTCGAGAAAATTTTCAACAATGGTAGAAAATGTTCTGCCCCAGTTTTGGTGCTTTTCCTTGTGGCATGTCTTTCCGCCATCACTTATATGTTCTTTTCCCTGCTTCGAATATAAAAAACTTTGTTAGTTTAAAATGTGGTGAGTGGTCGTGCCACTCCTGTTGGGGATGGTTTTTCCTTCTCTCCTTTCCCTGCCTTGTATTTCATTATGCTATCAAAACTTGCTGGGGAGGATATTATTTGCTGGGGATGATATTTCTGCCGGGGATCTCGTTTCCTCCCCTCATGTTTTTTTTTGTTTTTTTGTTCAAAACTACTTCCATTAAAATTTATTTTTCTCTTAACTCTGTTGGGGATAAAAATGTCATCAACTGGAGATAGCGCTGTTGAGCATAACACTGATGGGGATTTTCAATCCTTCAAAGCTGGTGCTGTACTGGGGATAACATTGGTTCGAAGACCATTTCCTTTTAGATTTGTCTTATTTCCCTTCTTCCCAAAGTGGATACCTGATTTTCAGAAAACTTTCAAAATGAAAAGAAAATTTTATGCTCCAGTTTGATAAACCTCTTTGCATCACGCTTCTCTGCAATCAACGACATTTCACGTCCCTGTTTCACACCAAAGAAAAACTAGATCAGTTTAAAATGAGGTGGTTGGTTGTGATACTGTAGTTGGGATGATTTTCTTCATCTCTTTCCCACTGCTCGCTCTGTCCAACCATCTTAAAGCTGGGCTAATAACTCCCTACCTTCTTGACGATTCGTTATGCACAAACTTCTCACCATTATTTCCCATATTACCCCATATCATTTTCGCGACAGCTGATTTTCCTTGAAGATTTTGCAATGTTTTGCTGATATACCACTTTTCCGGGGATATCCCTCTACTTTCGTGGCATAGCTCGGGAACTGGCACTTCCTCGACCCTTGAGTCTTACATGAATTTCCCCAAATCATACCCATTGTTCTCTACACTGTTCTATGTCCAAGGGCCTTATCCTTGAGGTCTATAGCCTTTGATTCCTGAAGGATACCTTTCTTGACACTGGTCGGTCCTTTTGTCAATCTCATCATACTAGGGATATCCCTACACAAGACTTGCGCTTGTTCCTTCCTGACTCATACCCCTTGGATGCACCAGTTAGATCTCGTCTTGCCTAATTTGGAAGCTTATGGCATATTTTGAAGTCATTTCTCACTTGTTTTGACCAAACAGACTCTACTGGGAAATTTTTCTATGGAAGGAGAAAGGTAAAAAGAAATAAAAGAAAATAAAATAGATGACTCTCTAACAAGAGAAAAAATAAAATAAAAACCTATCAAACACGAATGCCGGCTCTAATGGTCATGACATGCACACGTAGCCTATCCTTCATCGTTTATCGTCATTCCAGATCTTTGTTTGGTGATTCCCCCCTGATTCGCACTCTTATTTGACTTGTAGTGCCCGAAGGTTTTCACTATCAAGCCTCTCTCATTTTGGCTTTTTCTCTCAGCTTTCATCGCCTTATGGTACATGTGAAGGTTTTCACCGATAGAACTCTCTCATTTTATTTCTCATCCGGGGATTGGGGTGTTACCGATAGGACTCTCTCCTGTATCTTCCCTGTAGGGGACCAGAGTCTTTTCTGCTGGGATCAGTGTCTTTTCGCGAGGGATCAGAGTGTTATGTTTTGATAAGACTCTCCCATTTGCCTGACTTGCCTCTTTTGAAGAATGATCGAAAGGTCTTTCTTTGGACCGTAATGTGGGATTTGGATAGGCTAGAAAGAGAGGGTATTTAAAGGCTCAAAAACACATCAATTTGGGGTTGAAAATTACAACCTTCGGAACCATATTTATTTACAAGAAGTGCAACACTTGCCCCAGTTTGTTGTTTAGGGATTTTTTTAATTTTTGTTACACTATGACCGAGCCGTGAGGCGCCTACGTATCCTTTTTGAGGAAGCATGTCAAATGTAGTTCCAAATTCTTTGTTGTTACAGTCTTCCTTTTCAGTCATTTCTTATCTTTCTTTTCTTTTGTTATTTCTTTTCCTTTTCTCGTTTCTCTTTTGTTTTTTGTTTTTGTTGTTTTCTCTTTCTCTTTTTCTTATCTTTTTCTGTTTGTGTTCCTACTCTTTGCTACTGATTCCGAAAGAGGGGTATGGAAGAAAATAAATAAGGCTCAAAGGTCTAACGAAGGATAAATTGTTTGGGTAGCAGAACAAAATGCCTTTGTCATTCTAATCTTCAAAACATGCCAAGTGCAAACAACTCGATTATCAAACCGCCGAAAACGTTGGTTAAATCTTTTGATTGCCCCAGATAACCATATCCACCCATAACATTGTTGGACAACACTCTCATTTCATTACCACGGGTGACCCCATGTCAATTTGGCCAGCTTCCTTGACGGTTTTCTATACGTTTTACTTGCCCCAATTCCACATGACTCGAGCTCCGAATAATATCAAACCGTCCTTATTTCCTTTAGGTGTTCCGCTCACCTCTCAATGGTTTTATGATTAACTTTTAAGATTAGGCCCAAACTGTGTGCGTATGTCATGTCACCAGAATCGACGCTGAACCAAATGATAAAAGAACTAAGTGAAAAGATGACTGGAAATAATAAAACACCAAATTTTGCATTATACTAACGGTGAAACAGTTCAAACAATCGAAAAAAAATAAAGCATAACCCTGAAACAAAACCTGGACAAAACTAAACAAACGCAAAATGACAAAATGGAAAGATAAGGAGGTGTGACACAAGACAATGTCCGGATTACAACCCTAAGAATAATCCGGACAACAAAAATGACAACAAAATAAGCCACCAAAAGCTTCTCTCCTGCTAACCAAGGAATAGAGCGTCCTTCCACTTACCAAACACGACATCTTAGCCACTGAGCTTTGCCTTTTCCATATCTTCCCTTTTAGTCCGTATCCCAGGAGGATTCACATGCTCTTCACTACCATCGTCGATCACAATCACTCTTTCGTGAATCATTATTTCTATCTCTTTTTTTCAACGAACGACAGCTCTCAATTTTGTGCCCTCGGACATTGGAGTGGTATGCGCATCGTGCTGTAGGATCAAAACTTATTGCACGTGGATCTGGAGTGTATTCAGGGAGCGGTTTAATCAGGCCAGCATGGCTTAGCCTTTCAAATAAGCTCGCATAGGATTATACGATTGGTGTGGGAGCTTTTTCTTCTCGTTTTAGCAACCTCTCGTTCCTAAACGCCTGATTTGGCTTAAAACCTGATCCAGGATGCTTCTGGTATGTTTGAGGGGGTGGATAGGCTTTTTGTGGAGCTGGGTATTTGGAAGTGGAAGTATGTCTCTGAGAATTATGTGGGGACAAGTGGTATCGGAGAGGGACATGTGGCGTCCGAGGATACCCACGGGGATGATGTTGAGACTGAACGCCTTTAGCAAGGAAGACCACTGGATCTTGTAATCGGAGGGGTTCAACAATGTCTTTTTTTTCCATGGGAAGGATATTCTAAGCAACTTGCTCACTCCATTTGAGACAGAACTTCCCAAAATCTTCTCTAGGCTTCTCCCCTATCTGAGTTGTGGAGGAGTGGTTCGAGATGATGTCTGGCGGATGAGTGACGGAGATATCGGGGTGATGGGGAGATGCCAGGGTTTGGGTAACGACATCATCAAGGAATCCAGGTGGTAGCGGTATGGGTGCCTTTCTAGCCCTCCATGCATGATACATGTCTGCCACATGCCATCTTAAAATTTTCACTTCTCTTTCCAATCCATTGTTACGTTCAAGCAGTTGTTGTCGGTCATTAACATTGACCCACTCGATTCTGAGGTTCTCTGACATTGTCCTTCGACTTTGTTTTGCGAGGAGGAGTTACCACAACCAACCACCTTTCTTATTTGAACACAAAAAAGTGAAGCCATCATGTTAGTATTTGGTAGATAGGTAAACATATATCAAGTATGCAATGCACCTAAGCATTTAAAACGTTCTATCATGCATTCGCTTCAAGTACATGCATCATTCCGGCTTATTGTAATTATGCCCCATTGAAAATTTCCTGAACTTTCTTTTATTTCTTATTCTTTTTTTTTTCTATTATTCGCTTTTTTCTTTTCTTTTTTAGTGGTAGTCGAATCTTATGGAGAGTGCCTACGTATCATGACCCCGCATGAATCAGACCTTGCATAGTTCAGACTATAGGTGTGAGAAATAAAAATATCATTTGGATTTTTTTTCAATTTTTTTTTCAAATTTCATTTCCAAATCATTTGTTTTACAAAGTCCAAATTCGAAAATGAAAACTACAACATACAGTCTTTGACTCAAAAGAGAAAATACAGACTGCGACTAACAAACAGACTCAAAAATGTAAAAATACAGACTTGAAAGGTTATAACTATTTGGTTCCAGAAGTGCCTTTTCCAGACCCGGCACTCTTGCATCTCTCATATAGTTGCACCAGTTTGCACAATCCTATCAGCAAGTAAATTTGAGCCCGACGGCTGCCTTCGCTACCCTCAACATTCAGACACTCGTCGATTCTCTTCCAATTCCACAATACCTTGTTTCAAATAACCAGCTGGTCGTTGGTGCAGACAACCATATCCTTCCATACATTGATCGGCCTTTCATGGGCTTCTAGTATCTCATGGTGTTCCTTCACACATTCCTGCATTCTTTCGAGCAATCGGTCATATTCGACGTTTGCTGCGGCTTCACCATTGATAAACCCCTGCCTATGGCCAAATCCTGGGCAAAACAGACCCATGTGGTTATTCTCTAACCAACCTGCTAGTGTGGTACACATCCTTCCTGGTATCTATCTGGTTTGAGGGACTCTCCTCTTAGGGCGACCCTGTAATACCACATTCCTTGAGCTTGACACCAGTATGGGTTGGCGTTGTCTTGAAAATCAGCCCTGAAATGGATCATTTTACAAACCCTCGACACAATCTGCTTCCTCCCTACTTGCCTCATGGCTCGGAGAGGGACGTAGGTGTAGGTTCCTCTTAAGCCGACAAGTATGAGGAAGGGCGTATCCCGAGATTGAATAATAAATTCCCCGGTTGGGAACCACTCGAGCATCCGCTGCACTCGTTCTTGTCTTACATTTTCAAGCAACTTCACCCATTTGGTGGTGTTTCCCGGCTGGGCAATCCCATTGGGCATTCGGTTTGGATGGCGAAAGGCAATTCGGTCATCCCACTCTCTTTGCATGATGTCTTGCCTATAGTCACCCTTTTTCAAGTGTCCTAACAACCAAAGTTGAAGCAACAGGTTACACCCTTCAAAGTATTTGGCCCCTCGTTGACATTTTTCCAAGGCTCGGTATATATCGGCGACGATCATGGGCACTATACTGAAGTTCTGCTCGTCAATGCCTTCCATTAAGGCCTTGGTTACCGTGGCCAGTCTGGTGTGGACCCTAGCCTTTTTCATGGGGAACACTATCATGCCCAGGAAACCAAGTGTGAAAGCAAAAGCCCTCCTGTTTGCATGCTCTTGAGATGTGATGGTGAACTCTTCGGAGTAAGCGTGGTAGGACCCACTATGGCCGAACCTTTCATACAAGAAGTCGAAAGGTACGTAGGAATCCTTTAGACAAGTCTGATTAGGGCTCTTCTTGAGCCCCAACATTTTGAGGAAACCTCTGCCCTTGCGATTTTCCGGCATAACTAGGCCCGGAGTTTGCCATGGAATCCCAGCCAGACCTCCTATCTCCTCTAGTAGCAGAGTCATTTCGAGATCCCCGAAACAAAAAATAGCTTGGTCACAGTTCCAGAATAATGCAATGGCCTCAATAATTCTGTTGTCTGGCCGTACTTTCAGAAGCGAAGAGAGATCCCCTAGCTGCCCGCAGACGAAGGACTGGTCACCATCTTGAAGATTCTCCCACCAGTTTACCGGCCTTGGGTGAATGTGGGATACCATACCAAATCTTGGGATTTCGCGATTCATTCTGCACATTTGTTGAAGTGGTTTTGGCAAAGGCTTGATATACTGGACTCAAAATGGACCTAAAACTTTCAAAATTTAAACAAAATAGAAGACTCAATTTGAACACGGCTTTTCAACGCCTCGTGGGCAGAGAATTTTCAAGGCTGTGCTGACTAAAAAAAATGACTAATGGCGGCGGTTCATACCAAGTCAGCCTTTCGGCGTACCATTCGGGAACATTCGGCTATTCTGATAAAACGGCGTCACCTAACGTACGCAAAAGTTATTTTTCAAAAACACAATCTGCCATTGCGATTACAGCCATTTAGAGCCTCGAGGACGAGGGTTTTAGGCTGCAGGGGCTAATTTGGTCAAAAAATCCAATAACGACCAGAAGTGGCTATTTGCGTAAAATAACCTTCCGTCGTCCCTTTAAGGAACATTCGGTTATATTCGACAAACAGTCTAGTCCGACTTTGAAATCAACATTTTTTGGTTATTTTTTGTAAAATGGCAGTTGGACCCGATGAGGGTTACTTACGTATCTCACACCCTGTGAGAATCAAACCGGCGTAGTTCGCCCAATTAACTGAACTATTTTAAAACAAGACTCTTTTTTTTTTTCAGTTTTCATGGCAAAACACACTATTTTACTTTTCTATTTTTTGAAAACAAGACAAAATAATGATTTTTTTTTTCCATTTTCAACAAAAACTAAAACAACCTATTTTTCCCAAATTAAAAACAAAGACCTTTTTTTTTTCATTTTCAACAAAACTAAAACAACCTATTTTTCCTAAACTAAAAATAAAGACTCTTTTTTTTTCTATTTTTCATTTGCTTTTTAGTAAAACGAATAAAATATTTTTTTTCATTTTCTCAAAATTCCGGTAGAGTTTCGACAGCATTTGGAAATTGATTTTCTAAAAATATGTAATTAACACTGTACAGTACTAGTTTTTTTTTCTTCATAATTTACCATTATTCAAAGCCGGTCAACATGCCAGTCTGAAGCAAATAAACGCATGAAACAAACAGGATGCAGTAGGATGTTCTTTTCACTTCAGGTCGCTTGTCCTAGACAGACCCAACCCTGATGTTGAGTCCCCTAAGTCAAGCGCACATAATGCAATGTTCCTACTAGGGATCCGGCATGAAGTCTTGTCATGCTAGGTTTAATGCCTTGGGTGTGAGGAGTATCTAGACTGACCATAAAACGAGCGAACAACTCGAGTTGGGAAGGGGTAGCGTACCGGGATCAATGCTTTTCCGGCTTTAGCTACTGGACCCTCCCCGTTCTTAAATATGGGTGACTGATAATCCTTCACCGGGACCCTCCCCGTTCTTAAAATAATTCTAAATATTTTTGGGCATTAACTAAGGGCCCCCCGATTTTTTTTTTGGAGAGGCTCACCTCATTTATTTTAAAAGGGCAATCCTAAAGTGACTACATTTTTCTATTAAGTTCTTCTCTAAATGAAAAGAGAAAAATCCTAATTAATTACATGCTTTAAAAAACGTAACACACTAATTACTAGATTAAGGCAAATATTAATGGAAAAGAATTTTTTTTAAAAAGAAAAGAAATTCTAAATTATAAAAAGTCGAAATTATAAATAAAATACAAGATTCAACAATTAATATTCAAAAAAAATCAATTATAGCTAGATTAAACTCACATTGTTATATAAAAACTATTGAGATTAAATATTCACACCTATTTGCAACTAGCTTTAACCATAATTACTAAAGCTTTAAAAAAATATTATTAAACTTAAATGTTAATTCATATTGCTCAAATTCGCCCGTATGGATTAATGTTCTTAGCCTTGCTATGTTGAATCACAGCCTATTATATTTGACTAATATTTGCGGATCATGACTACTAACAAGATTGTAAAAAAAAACCTCAAATTGCTTCTATTCCAATATTTGCAAATTCAAATATAGATTTTACTAACCGGCTAAATTAAATCGACTCGCCACGTTAACCAATTACCAATTCGAGTTGGATGTAATTCCAAAGCTATATTATTTTAGATATATGAACTAGCAAAACTAAAATTGATAAACATGCAATTCCTACAGAAATACGTCCAATAGTTCAACAATCTAATCATTCTACTCAAATTAAATATGCATACTGTATCCACTACTATTCATGTCATTTCAAGGATCTTAATTCCGTAAGTTAACGTTATGCCTTATCCAAATGCTAATATGTGATCCTATAAAAATGGTCTTAATTATACATGTCTCTACCATTCGTATAACAGGAAACATATAATTTATATTTAACTGAAATATAATTATTGTACAATTAAATATATAAATCTTATGTCCCTTTTATTTCATGCTCAACCGCACAGTTACACCATGCATTTAACTCAAGTATGTACCTGGATTAAAGAAAAGGACAAGAGAAGAAAAGGATCAGCAGTGGCAAAGCAGCAAGAACAATCAACAACATCAACAACAAATCGAACACCCAGGGACAGATTTTAAAACCAAAAGAGATGATTCCACAACCAATAACAGATTCGAAAATAACACAACAACAATATCAACACTAGGCAAATGAACTCAAAGACATACTAGAGTTACTTAGGATCGGTCTCAATGTATTATAATCAAGAGAAAAATTAATGAAGC
This sequence comes from Nicotiana benthamiana, assembly GCA_034376525.1. Classification (NCBI taxonomy): domain Eukaryota; kingdom Viridiplantae; phylum Streptophyta; class Magnoliopsida; order Solanales; family Solanaceae; genus Nicotiana; species Nicotiana benthamiana. The sequence continues at coordinate 19,996,080 of CM067337.1, read as the reverse complement.
AAAAGGGAAGCTTCAATTAAACTGTGGGGTTTTCAGCTCTTTAATTTTTTCTCAACTTTCATTTCTTTTTCCTTCTTTGTTTTTGTTATCTTAAGTTCTGAAAATCTTTTTTTCTCTCTAATTTTCCCGTCTTAAGTGACAAAAGACTTCAATTATATATACCCAAATGCAAGACCCTTTTCTCTCCCTTTATATTATTACTACCCTTTTATTATTATCCTACTCCTTTTACTTTTACTTTCTAGCTTTTATGTAGTTAAACATGGACCCCATAGTCCCCACCCTTTTACTTTACATCATTATGCTCCCCACACTCTTTTTTACTTTATATAATTATGCTCCCCACTATATTTTAAATAATTCTTTATATTTTTTAGTGGACCAAGCACTCAACATATTTGCAAGTCTAACTCATGGAGTCAAGAATGGAAGTAAAAGATTCATAAATACATGTGTGAAATCTATATTTGCAAAGGTCACATTCGTATACATGGAACATACATTTGCAAGACTAACTCATGAAGTCAAGAGTGAAAGACAAGTGCCATAGTTGTATATATGGGATATACGTAGACAAAGGTGACATTCGCTGTAATGATCCGACAGACCGTTTTGAGCTCTAGTGCATCATTCGGCGGTTTGAGGCCATGAGCAACTTCACTTCAGGTATTTTGACTTGTACGCATGTTCAAAATCCAATTTTGGGAGGTTCGGAGTTGAATTGGATAAAAACGTTCTTATTTCGAAAGCTTTAAATTGGAAGAAGCAACTAAGATTGGATTTTTTGAGTAAATGCACTTGGGATCGGGATTTGAAGGTTCCAGCAGGTTTGTACTATGATTTTGGACTTGAGCGTATGTTCGGATCAGATGGATGACCCGAGAGCGTTTCGAATCCTATTGTAGAAGTTGGCATTTTGGAAGAATTTCATATTTGGGTTAAAGTTCATTTCAAAGTTATTGTCATGAACCAAAATTCACTAGTTGTGATGACACCTAACCAACCCGCTAGGAAAGAAAACTAATATATATATCTAGTTCCAATGATATTTGTTAGGACAATTAATCAAAGAAATTATCTAAATCTTATATATTCGCAAGAACTGATAGTACAAATTATGAGCTTCAAAGAAAAGAATTTACACTGCTGATATGAAGTAAATACATCTTCTGTTTCAAAATTATTTAAATCGAGTTTTATAAATCTAAGGCTTCCATGAACAAGTGTAGTTGAGTCTGGATCGCAGGTGCACCTTCAATGCTAGCTCCGGCCATGCACAGTAACATCGACATTTGAATACCTGTACGCAATGTGGAGGAAGTGTAGTATAAGTACAACTGACCCCATGTAATCAATAAGTAACAAACCTAACCTTAGGTTTAACGTAGCGATGAGCTAGAATATAGGTCAGGTCAAACACCAATAATTGAAAACAGTTCATAACTATGTAAAGCAAGTAAATAAAGAAGTAGCTCAGAGATAACATGCTCAATCTTTTAATAATTTTTTGAAAAACAGTTCCACTTTTCAAGTATATCATTGAAAATCCAAATCTTTTATAGAAAACTTAAAAAAATATGAGATAGTTTGAAAACTGTAATTTTTTCCAAAAATCTTTTTCACAATAAATAAGATGTTTCATTTTTTCTTTCCAGATAATAAGTGTGAAATACCTCACTATGCCCATATATCAATATGTGTGAAAAATAATGAATAACGTGATACCGTACAACATTAAGAAAAATACATCTATATAGCAGTATGTCATGTGTGCATGTCAATTCCATGTATCTCAGAGATGTATCATGTGCTCATACTCTCAGAGTACTCAACCTCACTGTCTCGCATTGTCTCTTACCATTCTCAATACTCAACTATCATGACCTAGATTCCCCATTGTTAGGACCGTGATGACGCCTAACATCGCACTTGCTAGGTAAGCCAACGTTAGAGTTATATTTAACTTTTCCTTTACATTTTCATAATTTAAAATTAATAGAACTAATTTGAACAGAATTAAAGGTGGAAGTACATATAAAACAAGTTTTGCAAAAGCTATTAACAACTCTGAAACGATTACCACCCAGAAACTGGTGTCATAACTCACAAATATTCTATGAATAACTACATGTATGGGTTTGAAAGAAGAAAATACATCTGTCTCGAAAGGAACAAACAAATGTAGGAAAATAGGAGGAGACGTCAGAGCCTGCAGACTACGTTGGGTCTCCTGGATGAAGTATCACCAATCGACCTCTCGATCAACCATTACCAGCTCCAAATCTGCACAGAAAGTGCATAGTGCATTACTAGTACAACCAATCCCATGTACTAGTAAGTGCCGAGCCTAACCTCGATGAGATAGTGACGAGGCTACAACGGGACATATGCAATATAAAGCAAAAGGAAATACGGAACAAAATGGAATAGTAACTTGTAGCAAATAAATATGGAACCTAAATAATTTGCCACCACTCAACTATAACCAATCCTTAATAGAGTTTCAATACTACGAAATAAAATCACAATAGAGAAAGAGTACATAATCAACAAAATGATGCAGCGCACATCCCGATCACACCAATTAACAAGTAACAATATGTACATTCACCCTTATTACTCCTTGTTGCAGGGTGCAACCCAATTCCACTAGTCCACCGTTATTAGTTCTCAATATATCACCCTTATTCCTCCTATTGCGGCATGTAACCCGATCCTATCTGTCCACCCTTATTACTTCTTGTTGCGGCACGCAACTCGATCCTACCAGATAATCAAAATTCACCATTATTCCTCATATTTCAGCGTGCAACTTAAATGGCCCGACCGGTCTTTCTGACCCCTAGCGCGTCGTTCAAAAGTATGAGGCCATGATCAGCTTTATTTCAGATATTGTGACTTATTCGCATTATCGGAATTGGAATTCAAAAAGATCAAAGTTAAATTTAAATGAAAATTCTTATTTTAGAATCTTATAGTTCAAAGAATGAATAAGGATTTTATGTTTGAGTAACCGACCTCGAAATCACAATCTAAAGGTTCTAGCAAGTTAGTATAATGATATCGGACTTAGGCGTATGCCCGGTTTGGGTTTTGGATTACCCGGGTGCGTATTAGCGCCTACTGTGGAAGTTAGCATTTTGGAAGCAAATTCTTAAGTTTGGCTTGAAGTACATTTCATCGTTATCGACGTTCGTTTGGAATTCTGAGACTGGGAGTATCTCAGTACGGTGATTCTGGAGTTGGGAGCGTGTTCAGAAGTGAATTCAGGGGTTCGTGAGTTATGTTGAAGCCATTTGGCTAAAGATAGAAATTTGAAGGTTTTTAGAAGTTTGACCGAAAGTGGACTTTTTGATATCGTGGTCAGAATCCGATTATTGAAGTTGGAGTAGGTCCGTAATGTGGAATATGACTTGTGTGCAAACTTTGAGGTCACTCGGACGTGATTTCATAGGTTTAAGCATCGGAAGTAGAAGTTGAAAGTTCTAAAGTTCATAAAGCTTAAATTAAAGATTGATTCTTTATTTTAGCGTTTTTAATGTGATTTGAGGCCTCGAGCAAGTCCGTAGTGTGCTTTGGGATAGGTTGGTGAGATTTGCAGGGGTCCCGAGGGCCTTGGGTGTGTTTCGGATTGTATCGTGCTCTTGTTTGATGTTTTAATGCCGTTTATTTGGACATAAAAGGGGTACCATATTAAGAAAATGAGCTCCAAATTAAGTGTTTATTAAACCATTAGATCCGTATCGTAATGTCGTAGCCATAACAAAAAGAATCGTCGAATTTTGAGATCGTATAAGGGAGTTATGCTCATTTTCTTGTTGAGAAAGTGCTGGTTGCTGTCATAACCGTAGAAGTGGGACTGTGGAAGCGGGAATTTATCTGCGGAAGTGAAAAATTTTCCGCAGAAGCAGGACCGTGGAAGCGTAAAATTTTCCGCGGAAGCGGAAATTGCTGGAGACAGAGAGATTTCTTTAAAAATTGAGGTTTTGCTCATTTTCACTTCATTTCATCCATGGGGCCGATGTTGGAGAAACTTTGGAATGGCATTTTCTTCACCAAGCATGAGGTAAGTGTTTTCTACGAGTTTTGAGTATATACAAGGTTTATATATCGATTTAGACATGGAAAATTGTAGAAACTTGGGGTTTGTGGGAAAACCTAGAAAATTACTATTCTTGGAATCTGACCACAATTTTGGATATGGAATTTAGATAAAATTATATATTTGAGTTCGTGAAGCTATGGATAATATTTATCTTCAAAAAATTTCGGATTTCAGACACGTGGGTCCGAGGGAACTTTTGTCAACTTCTCATTCGGGGTTAGGAATTGTTACAAATTGGGTTGTAAAGTTTAATTGAGCTTATATTAATGGATATGTATGACCATTGGCTAGTTTTGGAGCATTGTGCATTGGTTCGAGCCTCAGAAGAATGTGGAGTGCCATTTATGAGTCTTCGGAGCGAGGTGAGTCTCCTTTTTAGTCTTGTGAGGGGGAATTTACCTCATAGGTGAGTTATATTGGTTATGTGCTCATATTTGTTGGGGCTACGTAAGCACGAGGTGACGAGAGTCCGTGTATAGCTATTATTATGCTATTATCCAGGTAGTCAACCCAAAAGAATGTTACACTTGGATTATTTGTGAACCCATTGACGGCTTGAATTGCCTAAATCACATTAAATTAGAAAATGAATTTCAAAGGGATTAAGCTTCATTTCTTAAAATTTTAGAGGAGAATTTGTTTTATTTGAATAAATATTCCCCGATAAGCTATTATTTGATTGATTGAGCATGTATTCTTATGTGTACTTGCGTCGCATGTATGATTCGCGAGCATGGTATGTGTTTATTTTTGGAACAGGATGAATGCCTCAGCAGATTAAATGGATGCATCATTGGTACGGGCCGCTCGACCCTCGGTAGTGCACAATTTACATTTCTCTTGGAGCGGGCTGTCGACCTTGGCATGACTTGCGCATGCTTGTGCTATTGTCCTGAACATATTTAAGTTGTCACTGCCTCACCGTGGATCGAGATTTATTTGTTAATAATAAAGAGGACCTATTGAAAAATTTCTATGAAAGAATTATGTGTTTACTCGTTTTCTCTATTTGGATTAAAATTATGTTTGTAAAATAAATCTACTGTTTAATATATTTATTAAGGACAAAAATTTATTGGACCACTGGAGAGTGTCAAAGTTGATCATCTCGTCTCTACCCGTCCGGGATTAGGAGGGATACTCATTGGGCACATGTTGTTTTTGTGCTCATACTACACTTACTGTGCATTTTGTTGCACAGGTATATGTGATTCCAGTGGCTTACTAGGCATAACAGCATGGATGATTCTGGAAGTAGGTGAGCTGCATTATTTGAGACGGCCGCAAATAGAGTAGTCCTTTCCTTTGTATTGTATTTACTTTCCGTCCACTGTATCCCTGGCGGAAGTTGTATTTTATTTCTTTTATCAGTAGATGCTCATGTACTTGTGACACCGGGTTTTGGGATGGTTTGGAGTACTATATTAATTGCTTAACCTTTAAATTTTATTTGACAATTATTCTTTAAAATTTCTAAATAATGAAGGAAAAATCCTTTATTTCAAAAGTATTAAAACGAGACCAACTTAAAGTATTTGAGTTGGCTGGCCTAACAATGGTGTCTGGCACCACAACGAACCTTAGTGGATTTTTGGGTCGTGACAACATGGTATAAGAGCACTAGGTTCCCGTCGGGCTCACGAGTCATGAGCAAGTCTAGTAGAGTCTCGCGGATCGGTACAGAGACGTCTGTACTTATCCTCGGGAGGCTATAGGGCTGTTAGGAGTACTTCCCTTCTTGATTTCCTTATCGTGGGATTCGATTCCTTTGAGTCTTATGCCTTTGATTCCTTCCTACTCAATCTTATGCGATGCGAGAGCTTTCTAGAAATCGAGAATTTGAAAAATGAAAATGGCACTACAAATGTGGTGCGAGATGATTTTCCCGGTATAATTGATTGGACTATTATAGTTGCTTTATGGAAGGGTATTCTGTTGTTCAGCTTAGTAACAGGACTTCTAAGAGCTTTGAGGCTAGGCACAGGTTGCCATGATGCTCATGAGCGATTTTTCGCAGTGTTGTTGTGATGGTAGGATGTTTGCCCATGTGTCGGGGCAATAGATGAATTGGAGGGAGCTTTACTCAGCGTGTAATCAAGGAATTTAGTATTTTATTTCTGGTAAGGGAAAAGGCAGTCAGATTAATAATGGTCAGATATGGGTTAGTGAAAGTAATGAGACTTGGCATTTATAAGCGTGGTGGAGCTTTTCTTCTATGATTCGTGGTCCTATTGGAACGTACCAAGTTCATCGATGTTATAATCTGCTACAATTCGCCTTTATGGAAGGATATTGTGAAATGGTATTGGAGATACGATTGTCAGTTGTCGCATGGTGCAGTGGTTCAAGATCTAACCAGAATTTCTAATGTTGATGGATCGATAAAGATGTCCTTTGGAAAGGATTAAAGCTTAGCATCTATTGTGGGTTCAAGTGCCACAAATATAGGTTTTATTTAAAGCAACAATTGAGCATCAAAGTATGAGGAAGGACATGTGGGAAAGTGAGGCGGTGTTTAAAATTTCTATAAGGCCAAGTATGAGAAGCAAGGTTGAATGACCGATTAAAGAGATAGTTCCGCCAAAGTGGGAGAGTGGCGGGTGTTGAATACGGGCTTGGTAGTAGGAAGACTACGCACCTTAAGGAGAGTTTGGATCGAATTGGGGATTTTAATGATTTGTGATTGAAGCCTACGGGTATGATGTGAAGCATGGGCTATTATGCGGCAGAAGATAAATATGACAGAAAGGAGCTGCTTGAAATAAATAACCCTGAATTGGAAGGATGTTGCCGCACATTTAATAAATGTCCGCAAGGGGCAATAGTTCTTGTGCATCTGGAAGGTGAGCTTGGACTCAGGATGGGCTATTGGTGGAATAGCGAATGCATTCCATGCAATGGCGTGGGAAGATGTCCAGAGGTGATTCCCCTAGATGGGTTATTCCCCGTGAGCAGGTTAGAGGCTGCATGGTTGGCGAAGCTTCTGCAAGGAATTATATTGGTTGTTGAACAAGGAGATTGGTCGTGCGAATGTGGATAATGATTCAGAATATGGAAGATGGGATTTACAGGAAGATTCCGAGAAATTTGGATAATTTATGGCTTGAGGTTATGCCAATAAGAGGTAAAGAGGTCGGGCGAACTCAGGAATTGTGAAATTATGGCTTCAAGCTAAATGGGAGAGTCCTACGGCTTATGATTAGGTTGTATGGTAAACTACGTTTGTGATTTCTGGTTATTACATATTGATGGATTATTTCAGCTATGAGAAAAGACCATAAGTGGTAATTAGAGCAAAGAAATTGTTGGAGACATGATATGATTGGCCTTATTGGCTCATGTTCGGACTTGGAAAAAGATTCAGGATTAATGCCTTGTATAGATGCAGGTTTCAGAGGTAGTGATTTCGCCGGGTGCTTCACTGAGAGAGTATTTGTGTGTTATAAGATCTATGGAGTGAATTATATTCGGGACCAAGTCAGAGCGGGTGGCTCTCAATAATGGTCCTAGTGGATTCAAAAGTTAAAGTGTGGTGCCCAATGATTTCGAGCCTATGAGTACGATTAAGAATCAAGCTTTGTAGCAGCTTATGAGAAGGTGCCCAGAATGTTCTATGATATTTTGACTTGTTGTGTAGCATTTGGGTGATATGAAATAGTTTGTGGGAATTAAAATAGCATGGTCTCGTGATTCAAGGTCACCTTGGATGAGTGTAGATGGAGTATGTTATGCGTTGAATGGAAGTAGTCTTATTTCTAAGGCAAGCAAGGAAGAATTTGAAGAAGGTAAATTGATTAGCCATAGTTGAATTGGCATGTTTGGGCCAGTGATCAGTTTGGTCCGCCTGATCAAGCTATGTGCATGATCTGTGGTGGTACGTGTAAGGTTTGTCAGCCACCGTGATTGTTGATTTATCAGGGGCATTCTTCTGTTATGGCTTGTTAAGTGGAAGCGAATTGCGGAAGGGCTATGATGGCCTGGACCACTACTTGCAGATTTGCATATGCTACGGTTATGTGGATCTGCCTGTGTGTTGCTATGATTCTCCTGAATTAAGTTAAGTGCAAAGTTCTTATATGATGAAGTGTTAAAATATTAATGATTTTGGAGTTATGATGAAAATTGTGTTTTACGTTGGGTGCAATTAGTAGCATGGAAATTTGGAGTGAGGATCAAGGTAGCAGTTTGGTGCTGGTAAGGATGTCACATGCTTGGATGAGCAAGGAAAGGGTTGAATGATCGAGGTAAATTGGTATTGTCTTCAGCGTCACCTAAGATCGATGTGTTGTGAAAGAGGCTTTGCATCCTGGTTGAGGATTCTTGATCGATTTTCAACATCATGCGTATGGTATGTTAGATGTGCGGACCCATTATGTATTTCAAAAGGTTGTGGGAGCATGACCCACGGGAAGATTGTATAAGTGTGGCATGTAGTGACTTGATTGACTAGAGATTTAATCAAGTATGAGGATTGTGGTAATATCATTAGTTTGAGAATTTATGCCTGGAGGGCATTTTGTTTATTAGGTTATTAACTGAGGAGGTTACTCCGGTTATGATGGTTGTTCTTGCATGTTATGAGGAAAAAGGGAGTTACTATGAATTCAAAAGGTTATTAGCCAAGTTGGTGCAATCAGAAATTCGCTTGAGATCAGTGGATTGATTTATATGTGAACAAGGCTTTATATTAGGCCAGTTGTGTTCATTTCAGCGAGCGTTCCTTATGGAGGAACAGTCGGGGTGTTATTTTGTCATCAGATATTCCAAGTAATGGTGTATTGCGCCGTATGAGTTGTGAGACAGTTTGGTAAATTCTCATGTGTTGAGGTTCCGTGTGGCGATGATGTTATATGAGCAGAATCGCTCTTGAGATTTAGATCTTGTATCGCACCTCAGCTGTGCTTGAATTTTGTAGCCTATGGCGCTATGTGTTTTCTCAGGGATGGTATTATGCACTTAGCGTGATTAGGATCGAAATACAATATTTTAATTGTAATGAGCAGATTTAGCTCGAAGTGCAATATCCTTATGTGAGATTTATGTGTGGATCGGGTGGTACGCCGCCATGGGTATGTCATTTGGATGGGGTTGTGCACCGCAACAGTGTGATGTCTAGTCTGGTCCTCTATATGTTATCTTTTGTCTGTGTTTCGCTTCGTATCTTCTAGGGAAAAGTCCGTATTAGTGCGGGGGTTAGGTAAGTCCTTCTAGAGTTTAATTTCCTATTTGTGTTGTGTTCGGATTGGTGGCCTATTGGCACATTGTGGCTTCATGTAAAACTTTTGATCGCATTCGGAGTGGCTTATTGCCTGAGCAGTTTGTACTGGGTGAGACGAGATTATAGGATTTAGGATCAGTGCATTTTTGTTATATGAAGTATATTAAAGAGCATAGACCATTATTTGGTTCAGAATGTGGCAGTGTTTCTTTTCAGAAGTATAGGCTCAATGATTGGTTGACTCGGCAGTTGATTATGAATTTCGGCACATCTCATCCGTTGTGGCGGTATTTTAAGAGTTAGAGTAAGACTTGCGTGTGGCATGAGGTGCAATAGGAGCATCCGATTCGTTGAATTTTGCTTAGTTGATCATAAAATATTATTGTGGTCTTGTGGATTAAGTGTTGCAAAGTAAGAATCCCGCAAGTCATGTTTGAGTACAGCTCGTAGTGAGTGTTATGGTGATCGTATGTTGGAAACAGGCCTGGCATAGAATTTCGGATGTTGGAATCGGGCTCTAAGGCTTATTTGTTTGAGTAAAAGTGAATATCTTCAGAATTTATTGAGCTGATGTCCTCAGCTAAGTTGCGGGAGCACGGGAAGGTGCATGAGGTGCTAAACAGTGATTTCAGACTGCTTCGATATAGTTCTCAGCACGTTCGAGGACGAATGTATGTTTAAGTGGGAGAGAATGTGATGAACCGATTGATTGTTTTGAGCCCTAGCGCGTCGTTCAGCAGTTGAGGCCATGAGCAGCATCATTTTAGTATTGTGACTTGTTCGCATGGTCGGATGGAATTTAGAAAGATCGGAGTTAAATTTAAAGTACAATTCTCATTTCAGAACTTAAAGTTGAAAGAATGAACTAGGATTGGATTTTTGAGTAAATGACCTTGAAATCGAGATCTGAAGGCTCCACCAGGTTCATATGATGATATCAGACTGAGGCGTATCCCCGGTTTGAGTTTTGGATAACCCGGGAGCGTTTTGGCGCCTATTGTGGAAGTTAACATTTTGGAAGAACTTTCTTAAGTTTGGCTTGAAGTGCATTTAAACGTTATCGATGTCCATTTGGAATTTCGAGACTGAGAGTAGTTCCATACGGTGATTCTGAAGTCAGGAGCGCGATCGAAAGTGAATTTGAAGGTTTGTGGGTTATTTCGAAGCCATTTGGCTAAAGATAGAAATTTGAAGGTTTTTGAGAAGTTTGACCGGAAGTGGACTTTTTGATATGGGGGTCGGAATCCGATTTCGAAAGTTGGAGTATGTCTGTAATGTCGAACATGAATTGTGTGCAAAATTTGAGGTCAGTTGGACGTGATTTCATAGTTAAGAATTAGAAGTAGAAGTTGGAAGTTCTAATGTTCATAAAGCTTGGATTGGAGGTTGATTCTTGCTTTTAGAGTTGTTTGATGTAATTTGAGGTCTCGATCAAGTCTGTAATGTGTTTTCGGACAGGTTGGTGAGATTGGCTAGGTCCCGGGGGCCTCGGGTGTGTTTCGGGTTGTATCGCGCTCTTGTTTGATGCTTTAACGGCGTTTATTTGGACATAAAAGGGGTACCATATTGAGAAAATCAGCACCAAATTAAGTTTTTATCAACCATTTGATCCGTATCGTAATTTTGGAGCCATAGCAAAGAATCGTCGAATTTGAAGATCCTATGAGGGAGTTATGCTCATTTCCATGTCGAGAAAGTGTTGGTTGCTGTCATAACCGCAAAAGCGGGACCACGGAAGCGGGAATTGATCCTCGGAAGAGGAAATTTTTTGCATAAGTGGGAACGCAGAAGCGAAAATTTTCCGTGGAAGCGGAAATTGCTGGAGACAGAGTCATTTTTTTAAAAATTGAAGTTTGGCTCATTTTCACTTCATTTCTTCCATGGGAACCAATGTTCGAGCAACTGTTTAGTGCCATTTTCGTCACCAAACATGAAGTAAGTGATTTCTACTAGTTTTGAGTATATAAAGGTTTATATATGGATTTATACATGGAAAATTTTAGAAACTTGAGTTTGAGGGAAAACCTAGAAACTTAGTATTCTTGAAATTTGACCACGATTTTAGGTATGAAATTTAGAGAAAATCATATATTATAGTTCGTGAGGCTATGGGTAATATTTATCTTCGAAAATTTTTTGTTTCCGTGCATGTGGGCCCGAGGGCATTTTCGTCAACTTCTCGTTCGGGGTTAGGAATTGTTACAACTTGGGTTGTAAAGTTTAATTGAGTTTATATTAATGGATTTTTATGACCATTGGCTAGTTTTGGAACATTGTGCGTTGGTTAGAGCCTTAGGAAAAATGTGGAGTGCTGGTTATGAGTCTTCGGAGCGAGGTGAGTCTCATTTCTAATCTTGTGAGGGGGAATTTACCCCATGGGTGAGTTAGATTGGTTATGTGCTCCTATTTGTTGGGGCTACGTACACACGAGGTCATGAGAGTCCGTGCGTAGCTATTATTATGCTATTGTCCGGGTAGTCAACCCAAAAGCATGTTACACTTGGATTATTTGAACCCACTGATGGCTTGAATCCCTAATTATTTATGATATCCAAATCCCTAATTCTACCTAACCCCCAATTTCTACCATATAAATATTAGATTTTTGGTTGGAAATTCATGAAATGTGATGGGAAATTGAAATAAAGTGGCCTAGGATCACATACTAAAGTTTTGGGGAAGAATTGGTATTTGGAGAATCGCCTCTAGGGTTTTAGGATTTAAAAAATTTGGAGAATGGGGGAAAATCCCGTCTAACTTATATTTTGAACAACTGCAGATGTTGCATTTGTGACATGAGTGAAGCTCACAAATGCAAGAAAGGTATTGAAAATGTGAACCCCTTGCATTTCTTCTGCCTTCGCAAATGCGAAGGATAGTTCGCAAATGCGAACATGCTCCTCCGTAAATGCGATGAAATGATCGCATTTGCGATCCCTGCCTTTCCAAGTTCACTTTGCAAATGTGAAGAAGTACTCGCAATTGCGGTAACTGCTGGCCTAGCCTTCCTTCACATTGTGATGAAGGCCTCACAAATGCGACCTCAACAGTGATCGCTAATGCGAACCCTGACCTTGCATTTGCGAGGTCTGAGGCTTGCAACATAGCTGATGCACACTAGCTATCTTTCTAAATTCCAGATTACTCTGTAGCCTATCAAAAACTCACCCGAACCCTCGGGGCTCCAAACCAAAGATGCACGCAAGTCTTAAAACATCACGCAAACTTGCTCCTACGATCAAATCACCAAAATAATATGAAAAATTACTAATTTAGCACCAAATTGCATGAAATTTTCAAGATAGTTTGAAAACTTCTATTTTCTCAACGCGATGTCCGAATAATGTCAAATAAACTCTGTTTTTACCAAATATTACAAACATGACTTAAATAATATATTAAACCTGTACTAGGCTCCGGAACCAAAATACGAGCCCGATATCAACAAGATAAACTATTAACTATTTTCACAAAACCATTATAATTTTAGTTATAACAATTTTCATCAAAAATTCATTTTTCGGCTTGGGACCTCAGAATTTGATTTCGGGCACACGCACAGGTCCTATATTTTACTACGAACCCTTCGGGACCGTCAGAATACGGGTTCGGGTCCGGGTCTATTTACCCAAAATATTGGTCGAAGTCAATAAAAATACGTTTTTAGGTCAAAAATCATCTTTTCATAAATTTTTCACATAGGGGATTTTCGGATAATTGCCTGGACTGCACAAGCAAATCGAGGAAAGATAAAATGAGGGTTTTAAGGATTCGGAGAACGGATTCGAGTTCTAAAACAGAAGATGATGCTTTGGGTCATCACATCAGCACACTTAGTCAGGCAACACTTTACAATACTCGTGGCGACGTGCAACGCGATCTACATACATATACATAGTCGACTGCGCTCACTGGGCGTGTGCATAATCTAGAGGGGCTTCTTCAGCCAAAGTGCTATAATTCGCACGGACAACTCATGTAATACCTAGATAACTCACGTGCTGCAAGGACAACTCATGTGTTGGGCGGACAACTCACGTGCCATAATATCAATATCAGGATCCGTGATCGGAGCCAACCCTACGCCAATACAAAGTGGCTAGAGCGGTCGAAGCAACTTTTATCTGAGTTGCTCGGGATCGAATCCTTAGGAGCTAGAAGTGGGAATTGGATTCCTCTCTAAAATAGAAATGCGTAATTCTCTTAATTACACTTCAAATTATCTTTTGGTTAGATATTACTTCTAATATTTATGCTAATGATAAGCTAAATTAAACTAAGAATGATTTCCTGTAAGGTTTTAAATAGTTAAAGAGGTACTAGGGAAGTGACTTTCTCCTAGGTGAATACTTGACGAGATTTAAATCATAAGGCAAAGAAGTTATGATGGGGATTGTGATATAGCCAATGCACGGAATTACTCAGTCTATACCTCTTGGTAGTTTGAGTGACTTTTCCCTAATTAACAATCTCAAAACCAATTGGGTGTCAAAACCGTGCAAATAATACATGCTCAAGTCAGGGTATTACTATCTCTAGATTTATCCCTTTAATTAGGGCTATCAATCTCTTGATTACACACTAATTCCTTGTTGGACTGATTTTCCTAGACCCAAGCTCTCTTTTCAAGAAAAACCCAAGTTAAATAGCCACAAATTAGTGTTTGCAACCACTAATTCAACATGAAAAACACAAATCAGTCCAAACATCAACGCCCATAAACATCTAAGCCTTAAATCAAAAGACCCATCAAATACCCATACTAGGATTGAGCCACAACCGTAGCCAATGGGTCTAGCTACTTATAATAAATGAAGAAAATAGAGAAATAAATGAAGAATAATCCATATAATTTGATTGCAAGCTAATAATTAAAGATTCAATGATAGACCCACTATAAAATTACTCAAAATAGTCAATAACCACCGTTCACGTGCTAAGCTGAAAATTAGATTACAAAATATACCCGAAAAATATAAAAATAAAGTATTTATACTAGGCCAAATTTTTTCGGACCAAAACACCTCCGACGAGGTACCACGGTCTGCATAAAATGCACCGCGGAACACAATGGGGCTTTTTGGCTTGATTATCTGTTCTGAATCTGGCAACCACGTGCCGCATAAAATGCATCGCGGCCATGGTGTCTTTAATCGTGGTCTGCACTAAAAGGACCACAAACCGCATTGGCCTTTATCTCCAATCTCCCAACTCTCTGAACCCCCATCTTTGCAGACCGCACAATATGGGTTGCAGCCTCGAAGAGGCCACAGCGACCATACGATATCCTTCGCGGTTTGCATTGCCTTAGGCTCCAAAAGTGAACCTCTCTGAATCTCCTCACTGCAGACCGCACTAAATGGCTTGCGGACGCAGTGGGCTTGTTATAGCTGTGCTTTGACTTGTTCTTGGTACTTATGCATGTTTCATTCCATTTTGAGCTGGTTTTGACTAATTGTCACCTTTTTGACCAAACCCTACGAACAAGTACACAACATGTAAGCCTTTAGGACTATGCTGTATACATTTTTAGTCAAAACTCAAGTAAAAAGGAATGTAAAATGAACTATAATCCCTATTTATCAACTCCCCCAAACATAAGCTTTTGCTTGTCCTCAAGCAAACAAAATAAGACCCACCTCTTAAGATTAAATCCAAGAAAATTCAGCTGTTCTAAACGAACCTCATATAGCATGAGTTGGGACTAATAATTGCCCTCAATTCAAATTAATCATTAACAACATTCAACCTTCTAAGCACCATGGATTTAGTGCAACAGAAGAGTATCAAGAGTTGACTCAACCCATCAAGGAAACTCTTTATACTACTTTGGTAATTGTTGAACCCAAACTCATACATCCTCAACTCTCCCTAAGAAAACCTCTCTTTTAGATTGTAACACTCAGAACAATGATAGTGCAAACACACTCTTCTCTCTCAAAGAAAGGTCACAAGTCCGGCTCTAAGTACCATAAACTTGCCTCTTATGTGAGTCACCACTAATGTAAGCTTCATTCAACTCAAAATCATATAGGGACTTTGTGGAGATATAGTGAAGGCTTTTGGTTCAGGGTAAGAAATATTTGGTCTAAGTAGGTTCCATCTTCCATTAAGCACTTTATTTGCTTCATTTTGGCACACATTCTCTTGACTTTTTTGAGTCATTAACTTCTTTCTAGGGGTTAGAGATACAGAAAATCACTTTTTCCTGCTCGTTTCAAACCTTTTTCTCCTTTCTCTACTTTCCACACCTTTCATCTCTTTACTTTTATTGGATTACTTCATCATTTTTTTATATCGATCATTCTTTTTGACATTTTGATAGTCTTTCTTTTTTATTTCCTTTCCGTTTCTTCATTTTGTTCCTTTTGCCACTTTGTTGCATTCCTCGCCTCCCCCCCCCCAAAAAAAAAACTTATGCTTTTGCCTCGTGCTAAGGTAAGATCGGGTGCCAAGAGAAGGAATTTTTAGAATGGATAAAGGCTTGTATCGTGGTCCTGAAAGAAAAGGGTCTATGGTTAAAAAGGGTTGACTAGGATATTATCATTGGTAGGCTATGGACGTTTTCAAGATTTCATTCGGATCAAGGAGAGTCTATAGTCACTTCTCAAGTAAATACACTTAGGATTTCGCCTAGACAAATATTCAGGGCAAGTTCTAGACTAATGGCACAGGACTTGGACTTGCAATTCAAATTCTCAAAACACAAGCTATAGAATTGGTAAAGAGACAGATTCGGGCCCCCACAATAACCTTAGCTAAGATTTGAGCAACAAAACGGTCCCTAAAAACCACTTGATGATTATCGGCCAACACAAGATTCTCAAGGTCACAAATTTCATCATCCCATAACAACAATTTATTTTTGGCCATAAGATCAAAGGAAAATGTGCTAGGCCCAAGGAAAGCTTTGCTTGAGGCACCGTTACTCACTAACTACTATTTACACACAAAAACAAAATGAAAACTGACTCAAACCCTTATGAAGGTTGTCATGCCATCCATCATCGGGAAGAGCACCTGGTTCACACAAACTCCACCTTCGGAAACAACCGTGGCATTAAGAAAACCAAAGGTTTATTAAACGAAAAAACTCAAAATAAGAAGCTACGAAAGTGAAGTAAGAAGCTATGAAAGAAAAATGAAGAAAGTATAATGAATATGCACAGGGGGGGGGGGGTCTAGCGAATATGCATAAAATTGGATGAATATATACATTAGAAGGTAAATTTATATACAGAATAAAGTTGCAAAGACAAAAGGTGCAATAAACTAGTATAATTAAATATATCCCAAAAGTAAAAAGGAAGCATAATAAAATAAAGTAGTGTCGTATATACAACCCAATGTTATTAAAATAGGGATACCCCTTCAAATAAAAGCTAGCATTGTCCTCAATGCTAACTCACCAAAATAAGATCAATAAAAGATAGAGAGTAAAAAGAAAACTCCTTATTGCCCCCTGTCTGCACCAAATCATGAGTCTGGGTCCTCGAATTGCTTGGAACCTGTGGCTGGTCCCTCTAACCTATTTCTTCATTGGGATATGGTCATGTACTGGGTCCTGAGGCTAGCTAGAGGAACCTCCCTAGTCCTCCAACTCTATCAAATCATCATCAGTATGAGGAATCACCCTCTTCCTTTTTACTGGCTTCTCTGTCTCCTAATCCGGCTCAGGCTGGGCTACTGGAGCCCGGTCATGCAATAAAAGGTTCAATGTCAAGTGATCAGCCTTCAATTTCTCTACCTCCACCATCAACTGTTTCACTGACTCCTTCGATGCCCGAGTCTTTCTCAATTTCTTTGTTTTTTGGTCTACTCTTTCAATGCTTTTCCATAAGAACTTATAGTGTCCAATATTATTGTTTGTTCTCCAGGAGCATCTTCTAGTTTTCTAGAAGCTCCTTGAGAGTGTCCTCCACTGATTATGGGACCTACAGCTGAGGGGGTACTGACTGGGCTGCCATCGAGGTAGAAATTACGGACAGCTTAAAAGTAGATTCCTGCATCCACTTGTTGATACAAGCAAGGGTCTGGTTTAGACGGTGGGCAGTCAATGGGTAGGATGAAGAGGAGGGAATATATGGGGCAGTGGAAGTAGAGGCAACTCGGGCTATATCTGGAGTAGCTAAAGGAGGCTGAGTAGGAGCTACTATTACTACTGGCTCTTCAAACTGGCTAGTAAAAGTAGTGGATTTGCCTTTTGGAACTTTGCATTTGGGTTGTTATCACCCTGTATGATGTACTAGGAAAAGGGTGCCTTCGGCTTCACCTTCACATAAAATCTCCTTTTTTCTACATCTCGATCCTCAAAATACATAGTTAGAAACTTTGGGGAGGGCCAGGATCTATCACCTTTGTTCACTACCCGTGGAATTAACCTAGACATAACATTCTCGATGTTGATCGGGTACCCCACCATGATAGATGCCACTAATATAGCCCGAGAGATAGGAAGATAGTTCTTGTGAGTGGTGGGGTCTAGCCTGCTGCACACAAATGCCTCCCACCCTTTTGCCTTGAAGTTTAGGGTTCTCCTCAAAATTTTGACTCCTGTTGTCAACCATGCAGGGGTGGTACCTGAGATTTCCAAGTACTCTGCTAACCATAGACGTGCATCCTCTCCCAGCGCTACCTTGTCTAAGTATAATGTTTCATCCTCCTCCGGGAATCCCAGGTAGTCATTGATTGTTTTCCCATCAAACTTTACTCTCAAATTTTGCACCTTGGTAACTGTAGTGCCCTTTTTGATGTGGATAACATTAGTGTAAAACTCCTTCACCAAGTGCTCATTTGCATCCTCAACGTTGCCTGTGAAATAGCCCCAGCCCAGCCTCTCTTTGAATGCCTCTGCACATTTGGATTGTGAGGCAGAAGATCACTGTCAGTGAATCTCCGTGCATGTATTAACTTCCTCCCAGGGCACCATTCTCTAAAATTATGGTATGCCACTTCCCTAACAAACCTATATTTCCAAGCTTACGGTTTATTGGTTCTCTCCACCCCTCCTCTACATGTGGCTCACCCCTCCTTTTTGTTTTCTACGGGATACTCACTAGGTGTTGAAGCTGTAGGCGAGGTAGAAGAGGCACTGTCATTGCCTGCAACTGAGCCCTCAGACAACTTTCAAGAAATTTGCACTGACGCTTGGGCAGTATGAGACCACGGAGGTGTATCTCTCATTCTGTGACTGTTCGGCCAGTCAGGAACATACTCTAGCATAGAATCAGAGTAGGATGCCTCCTGGGAGGGAATATACTCACTTCCCGAATGGAAGCAGCTCTATCAGCAACCATTATGGAGTTTCTGGTGTCCTTAATTACTTACCGGACTTGCGGGGTCAATTTGATCATGCCTCACCCTTACACTGGGAGGACTCTCCTTTACCTTTCTATTTATCACCTCCGCCTCGTGATTTCACCATTATCTGCAAGGAACATTCATTCAATTATTATTAGTATCATAGTATCAGATGAAACAGTGAAGATTATGATTGCAGACAGACACTGCAAAGCAGAACTATAGACTGTGGACGACACAAAATGAAGTGCGGACACCAAGAGACCACCAAATACCGCACAAAATGGCACCACAATCCGTATTGAGATGGGGGTCAGACTACTCACTCTCTAATTCTAGGCACTGTGGACCACAAGAATTGTATTGCGGATGCGGTAAGGCACCGTGGAACGCAAAAAATCCACCACGGTCGCGATCCTCAAACTTTCGTTCTCTGAAGTTGTACCACCGTGGTTCGCATAAAACCATCACCATAGAGAGGTACCCAGACCGCAAAAAATCTACTGCGGACCGCAGTGAACCTCTTTCAGCAATGCCAACCTAGGATTTTAGATTTTTCTAATTTTAGGCCTAAATGCACATATTTTGAACCCACTAGGTAGTTAATCATTGTACTAATTAATAATAATATAAACACATTATTCAACCCTAAGCTACAAATTTAAAGAAACAGGGAACAAGAAGACATATAACTAATCAATTAAAAGAAAATAAACACAATTAAAGACTAAGGAAAGAATAAAATTACCAGTAACGGGATGCAACACAGATGAATGAGAGTGAGTGATTGAATTCTTTCAGTTAGGGCTTGGATAAACATTACTTTTTACTATTTTGAAAGCAAATGAACGAAAATTTTTAAAGGCCTCATGTCCTATTTATAGAAAAAGGACCCGGGGCCCACTTTACCTACCCACCGCTGACCGCACAAAATAGAACTACGGTCCGCAGTACTCACAAGTTTGAAGCACTGGGGAGACGTCCACTGTGGACCGCAAGAAATATTCTGCGGCCGTAGTGGTCCATAGAGGACCGCACAAAATGCATTGCGGCCACGTTGGCAAACTTCAGAGAGCCCCATTGTTTACCAATCTACTCTGCAGACCACATTGAAATGTTTCCCCGCACTAAGGCCTCTGCAACCGCAAGAAATGCAAGCAGCCATAGTGCAAATTTAAAGAGAGCATATTTTTCCCAACCTGGTCCTACTCTGCATCAAAACAATCCTATACACATCTCACAACCCGTTAGTCCAAAAGAAAATCCTGCACTAAAAAGAAAATCAAAGAAAAAATAAAAAGAAAGATACATGGGTTGCCCCCCAAGAAGCCTGATTTAACATTGTGGCACGACGCAGGTTACCATCAAATAACTTTAGATGGGGCAGTGCTACCACGTGGCTATCACCAATTTTGCCTAGGTAGTGCTTGACCCTGTGCCCATTAACTCTGAAAACCTATCCATTTTTTTTCTTCAAGTCAAGTGCAGCAAACAGAGTCACAAACACCACTTCGAAAAGTCCACTCCATTTCGACTTAAGCTTTTCTAGAAACAGATGTAACCGAGAATTGAACAACAGAACGAATTCACCCACTTTGAATTCTTTGCCACGAGCATACTTATCATGAAGGCACTTCATCTTGTCTTTCTACAAGGACGAACTGGAGTAGGTATGGAATCAAAATTCATCAAGTTCATTAAGCTGCTGCACACAAAGATTTGCTGCCACATCCCATTCAAGATTCAGCTTCCTCAAAGCCCACATGGCCTTGTGATCTAACTCAACCGGTAGATAGAAATCTTTCCCACACACCAACCGGCATGTAGACATATCAATTGGAGTCTTGTAAGTAGTCCTATAAGCCCATAGAGCATAATCCAACTTCTTTGACTAAATGAGCCTATTTTCATTACCCGTCTTTGACAATATACTCTTGATTTTCCTGTTTGAGACTTCAACTTGGCCACTCGCATGAGGATGATAAGGAGTAGAAACTTTGTGATTGACACCATAGTTTGCAAGCAAAGTGTCAAAAGCTCTATTTGAAGAATGAGACCCCACCATCACTTAGGGTTGCACGAAGAGTGCCAAACCTAGTAAAATTTCTCTTGTTTTGAAACACAACAACACTTCGGGACTCATCGTTCGGTAAATCCACGACTTCAACCCACTTTGAAACAAAGCCAACTGCCTCAAGAATATGTGTGTTCCCACACGAGATAACAAAAAGGCCCATAAAATCAATGCCCCATACATCAAAAATATCAACTTCAAGAACGGTATTGAGAGGAATCTCATCTTTCTTCGAAATTCCACATGCTCTTTGTCATTCGTTGCACCTCTTCACACGTTCACTTGCATCTTTTAACAAAGTTGGCCAGAACCTTCTCAATGGTCCTCTCCCCATCATGATGACCACCATAAGGAGAGGAATTACGAGCCATTAAGATACTCAATTGCTCCTCCTCGGGAACACACCTTCGGATCATACCATCCGTGCAAATCTTAAATAAAACTCTTAGGCTAGCTTTAAGTAATCTCCAAATAAAACTCTTTAAGTAAAAAGAATCATCGCATTAGGCTAGCTTTGGAATCCTTTTTCGTCATCAAGTACCAGAGTGCAGCATGATCGATATGAACTTTGACTTTGGCACCTATGAGATACGGCCAAATTTCTCTATTGCGAACACAATAACCAAATGCTCTTTCTCAGTCACAGTGTAGTTCATTTGAGCATCATTCATTTTCTTGCTCGCATAGTACACATGATGAGACATTTTGTTCACTCTTTGATCGAAGACCACCCCAACCCCTACATCAGTCGCGTTACACATAAGCTCAAAAGGCAAGCTCCAATTGGGTGCGGTAATAATAGGAGTTGTGGTCAATTTGTGGTTGAGAAGTTCAAAGGCTTGCATGCATCCCTCATTGACCACAAACTTGGCATATTTTTACAATAACTTTCACAAGGGGTTCACTACCTTCGAAAAGTCTTTGATAAATCTCCTCTAGAACCCCGCATTCCCAAGAAAACTTCTAACTCCCTAGACAGAGGTAGGGTGGGAGCCTTGAAATCACATCAATTTTTGTTTTTTCCACCTCTATACAATGCTTTGGAATTTTATGCCAAAGAACTATGCCCTCTTCAACCATGAAGTGGCATTTCTCCCAATTAAGAACAAGATTGGTTTCTTTACAACGGACCAACACTCTATCAATATTTTTCAAACATTCATCAAATGAGTCACCCACAACACTAAATTTGTTGACGAACACCTCCAAAATATCTTCCATTATATCAGTGAAAATGGCCATCATACACAGTTGAAATGTTGCTGGTGCATTACACAACCCAAAACGCATCCAAGAAAAAGCATATGCGCCATATGGACAAGTGAATGTGGTCTTCTCTTGATCTTACCGAGCAGTCAAGATTTGGTTGTACCCAGAATACCCATCCAAGAAATAGTAGAAGGCACGCCCAACAAGTTGATCTAACATCTAATCAAGAAAAGGCAATGGAATATGATCCTTACGGGTCATTTTATTCAACTTGCGGTAGTTCATGCACACCCTCCACCCGGTGATAGTTTTAGTAGGAATCAACTCATTTTGTGGATTGGTTACCATGGTCCTACCACCCTTCTTCAGCACACATTGTACTAGCAAAGTCGAAGAACTATCGGAGATGGGGTACACAACCCCAACATCCAATCACTTGATCACCTCAATTCCTTGTTGGACTGATTTGCCTAGACACAAGCTCTCTTTCTCATGAAGAACCCAAGTCAAATAGGCACAAATTAATGTTTGAAACATCTAATTCAATATGGAAAACACAAATCAGTTCAAATATCAACTACCCATAAACATCTAAGCCTTAAATCAAAATACCCATCAAATACCCACACTGGGGTTGAGCCACAACCCTAGATGATGGGTCTAGCTACTCATAATAATTGAAGAAAATAGAGAAAATAGATGAAGAATAATCCATATAATTTGATTACCAGCTAATAATTGATGATTCAACGATAAACCCACTACAAAATTACTCAAAATAGTCTATAACCACCATTCACATGCTCAGCTGAAAGTTAGATTACAAAAGAAACCCTAAAATGTGAAAAGAAAGTATTCATAGTCGGCCAATTTTTCTGGACAAAAATACCCTCAACGAGGTACTGCGGTCCGTATAAAATGCACCGCAGACCGCAATGAGGCTTCTTGGCTCGATGAATCATTCTCAAAATCTGGCCACTACGAGCCGCATAAAATGCATCGCGGCCGCGGTGGCTTCAATTGCGGTCCGCACAAAAAGGTCTGGGGACGACATTGGCCTTTATCTCCAAACTCCTAACTCTCCGAACCCCCATCATTGCGGACCGCACTAAATGGCTTGTGGCCGCGATGGGCCTATTACAGCTGTGCTTTGGCTTGCTCTTGTGCATGTTTCACTCCTTTTTGAGCTGGTTTTGACTAATTTCACCATATTAACAAATCATGCAAACAAGTACATCATGTAATCCTTTGGGACTATTTTGTATACATTTTTAATCAAAATTCACAAATGAGTGTAAAATGAACTAGAATCCCTAGTTATCAATCTGCACGGACAACTCTCGTGCTACATGAAAAACTCACGTGAAATAGTAAAAATATCTCAAATGATCCCCTCGGCCTCACTCAGTCATCAATCTCTCTAGTCTCTCTCTCTCTCTCTCTCTCTCTCTCTCTCTCTCGGGCTCCTAAATCATAAAACTAGCCCAAAAGTGATTATATGAGGTATCAATAAATAACAGCAAAGACTGAAATATGATATGCATATGAATGCGTATAACTAAGTATATAAAGCAATGAAAGAAAATAACTCAACATCATATATGACCTCAGTGGGTCCCAACAGGATAAACACGTAGCCGAGATATGGTGTCTAACATGGATCACATCTCAGTTACTTTATCACATAGTGAAAATACAAATATCAACAAAATAAGGCCACTATTTAGTGACCTAAAAACAACGGAGTCACAATTCACAGGGTGCACGCCCACATGCCCGTCACCTCAGCATCAATCACATAACACGTAATTTAGGGTTTCATACCCTCATCATTAAATTTAGAAGAGTTACTTATCTCAAACAATCCAATTCTAAGCACCGAATAAGCCAAGTGATGCTCCAAGAGTGCCATCTCATTCATAGCGACCTCCAATCAGTCAAAAAAATCCAAAAACAACTCAAATATATCAAACAACGCTAAAGGAACCAATACCAATAAAAAAAGGCCATATCTATAATGAAAAATCCAAAATCGGCCACAACTCCCAACCCGAGCCCACACCTCGGAACCTGACAAAATTTATAAAATCCAACAACCCGTTCAATTACGAGTCCAACCATACTAGTTTCACTCAAATCAGACTCAAATCAGTGTTCAAAACTCCAAAATTCACTTTTTGAAATTTTAGACAAAACCCCCAAATTTCACTTTGAAATCATCAATCAAATACCAAAAACAAATCATCAAGTTGCTGTAGTCGACAAGAGGAGTTTTATTTTTCTCTCTCTAGAAAAAACCCACAACGGCTAATTAAATATGCGAGTATTCTCGACGCTTTGCCATATGGACCCACCAGACGACGTCATTCCAGCGTGTCTGGATAGGAAAACAACACCCGACCACACGACGAAATGATCTCTAGAAGGAATTGACGGGAAATTTTCATACTCCTCCAAAGTCATTACTCTTCCAAACTCACATTCGACGACTATTTGTCAGAAGCAAGAATTGGTAATTGCGACTCATTCTACTCACATTGGGATGTCAGTGGTGCCTTTTAAGGCATCTGATTACTATGGTGTAATGGCAGTTGAATGCAAAATCAATATCGTTGGTAGATTCTTAAGACCAAGACCCCAAATCGACCGAATTAGGTCAAAATTCAAGGAACTAATTTCTCTCAAGGGATCGACTTAAACTGGGGTCTACGACAATTTTAATGTCTTCCTGGACTTCAGTAACCAGGAAGACTTTAACACAGTATGGTATAAAAGAGTCATTAAAATTGAGGGCCAGCATATGTGGTTGCAGAAATGGTCACCGAACTTTAAACTTGAAGAAGACTTGTCAATTGTTCTGGTACGGGTCTTGCTTCCCAGTCTTCCTTTTCATATGCATGCTTGGAATTATGTAAATCAAGTTGTTAGCTCTATTGGCAGCCTCACTTGAAATGGATTTGGCGACTAGGGGAAGGACTAGATGAAGTATGACTAAGGTTAGAATTGAAATCAATTTGCTTAAGCCTCAACCACAAAGTGTTTATGTGGGTTGCATTCATTATAATTCACCTCAGACAGGTTATGGAATAGGAGGGCGTACCTAAGTACTGTAGGCTCTGCAAGAAACTTGGTCACAACATAATCAATTGTCCTACTCTAGAAAGGAAAAAGATAGCTAAGGCTAGAGAAGAGGAAGCAGAACAGGGAAATGATAAGATGGAAAATGATA
The DNA here is from genome assembly GCA_034376525.1 of Nicotiana benthamiana. Lineage (NCBI taxonomy): Eukaryota > Viridiplantae > Streptophyta > Magnoliopsida > Solanales > Solanaceae > Nicotiana > Nicotiana benthamiana. The sequence goes on along the minus strand of CM067337.1, from coordinate 19,970,945 downwards.
AACCAGAGGAGAAAGTAGAGGGGAGCAATTAAAAAATAAATGACAATGAACAGAAAAATGCAGAAAAACTTTGGCGAACCATAGAAACAATATTGAAACAATGGAAAACAATCTTAATAGCAACAACCAAAGCATTTTGAATAGTGAAGAACAGAACGTACATCAGCAATATAAAACTATAAATGCAAGGACTTCTAAGAAGAAGAAGGCGAGCAAGAAAAAGAGGCTCCCTAAGAAAAAATCCAAAGCGGTATTCAAGTCCATCATCCAGAACCTAGCGGGTTAAAATAAAGAGGGATAAAGTAATCTGGCAAGAGTTATTGAGCATGATCGTGAATAAGAGATTGAAAAGGAACAAGCAAAGGAACTTAAAAATGATTCCAATGAAGATATAAATGTTAATAGCCGACAGGAAAACACTACTGAAAGAACGTGTTCATATAAGGATACAACCTATAGCTCCAATGAGGTTGTCCAAGACTCTATCAATAACCATGAAAATTAGGCAAATATAGAGGGGAAAAGTCAAGGTAACACGCCCCATGTCAATTTGGAGGGGTCCTCAAGTATAAAATCCGAGATTAAGACCATGCTAGGGCTTAACTTGGTGGTTGATCTTAATTGGGATCCAACACAAAAACAACAAAAAGAAGAACAAGAAAGTAAGGGAACGAAGCAACATGTTAAGGTTACCTCTCCAAATCGAGTCATAGTTACTATCCCTAAACATTTCTTCAAATACAAATTAGGCTAAGGAAGATGGCTTTTCTCCTGTTTAAAATGGTAAGGACAGAAAAAAAACGGGAAGAAAAATAAAGCCAAGACTAGCCTTCCAGGTGATGGAAGGAACAAAAACTAAATCCCCCAATGGTTTTTTTCCATGATTAACCCCATATTATGGAATATCAAAGGTGTGGACTCTAGAAATGCCATTAAAAGGCTAAAAAATCTTATAATCATTAACAAGGTGGAACTTGTTGCTATCCGAGAATCTTTAATCACCATGAAAAAATTGAAAGGTACATGAATTATATTGACTTAAAACATTGCATCTCCAACACTAATGGTCAAATTGGGTTTATGTGGTATGGTAATTATCAAACTAGTGTTATTTCTAATGACGACCAACAAATTACTATCCAGATTAATCATGCCAATACCAATTGCAATCTCTTTCTTATTGCGGTCTATGCAAAATGCACTTCAATTAAAAGGAAAGATTTGTGGTTTATTATGGAATTGGTTCACGGTCATATTACTAGGCCATGGTGCATCGGTGGTGATTTTAATATTATTTTGGACCTTGGTGAGAAGAAAGGGGGTGGACCTCATATAATGTATAAAAGTCTTGATTTTAGCGACTGTATGACTAAATGTGAAGTTGTCGAATTGGTGTATGTTAGCCTTAAGTTCACATGGTGTAACAATTGGGAGCCGAGAAAAACAATGTGGAATAGACTTGATAGGATTCATTAACGATCAAATGTCTCAAATTTTTCAACATAACATAGTGAGGCATCTGGCTAGAATTGGCTCTGACCATCGACTTCTTCTTGTTAAAAGCTATAACAGGCAACATAATGGGATCAAATATTTTAAATTCCTTAAATTTTTTTCAAATGAACCAGATTTCTTGCAGTTGGTAGAAGAAGTGTGGCACACTCAGATTACTGGAAATCCTATGTGGAAGGTACAATAGAAATTGAAGCTCTTAAGTATGAAGTTTACCCAATGTCTAAAGAAGTCACTGGTAATATGTTAGATCAAGTCAACATCTGGGAAGTAAAAATGCAAGAACTGGATGAACTTAACCTTCTCAACAATATTACTCAATCCAGAGAAAAGCTGAACAAAGGGCATGCCGAGTATATTAGGTGGATAGGAATGCAAGACACCTGGCTGAAATAGAAAGCAAAAATTAGATGCTCTGAGGATGGAGACTCAAATACCACTTATTTTCATACCGTGATTAGAGATAGGAGAAGGGAACTTCAGCTTTATTTAATTAAGAGCCATAGAGACAACTGGATCCAAGGGAAAGATAACATTGCTAAAGCTGCGATCCATCACTTCCAACACCTTTTAAACTTTCATCATGATTTAAGAGATCAAGAAATTCTTAACTACATCCATAATTGTATTACTAAGGAGGACAATTCAACCTTAGTACCATACTTGAATACCAGGAGATTAAGGAAGCTATGTTTAGAATGAGTTCTTCTAGCTCATAGGGGCCAAATGGCTACAATGGGACCTTTTATCACAAATGTTGGAATATTATCAAAGATTGTGAATGATTTTGTCCAGAACTTCAGAAGGCCTACCAAATTTTATTCACATACTTGTTTGATTCTTATACCAAAGGTGAAATCGCTTACGATTTTCTCTTACATTAGGCCACTTAGTCTAAGTAATTTCTCCTGCAAAATTATTTCTATGATTCTATCTAGATGGCTCAACCCCTTGCTTAACAAGAGCATATCAGAGAGTCAAATTGGCTTCATCAAAGGGAAATTATTACTGAAAATGTTCTGCTTGTTCAAAACATTGTCCAGAATATTAAACAGGTTAACATTGGTGGAAACATCATTTTGAAACTCGACATGACAATAGCATATGACAGAATGTCATAGACCTTTCTTATGGCAGTTATGAGGAAGTTTGGTTTTAATGAAGATGGATTGACCTATTCTTTAGACTGGTTGATGATGTCTGGTATTCTGTCATTATTAACGATGCTAGAAAAGGCCTTTTCACCTCTTCTCAAGGGCTCAGACAAGGGGATCCTTTATCCCCATCTCTTTTCATTATTGGAGCTGAAATTTTATCCAGATCTCTGAACAGTCTCATTGGTATGACCAACTTCATTCCTTTTACTATGGACCGTAGAGGCCCCAATATTAACCGCCTAGCTTATGCATATGATATTGTAATATTTAGTGGAGGGGACAGTAAGACCATTAAGCCTATTTATTGAGGCCAACCCTGTACTACTACAAAGTAGCAAGAGTGGTCGAAGCAGCCTTTACCCGAGAAGGTCGGCATTGATTTCCACAGCGAGCTAGAGATTGGAGTTGAGTTTCTATCTAAATTGGAGTTGCATAATTGTTCCTAAAGGCGCTTCTATATATAATATATTTTGATATTACTTCTAATTTTATACTACTATGATTCTAAATTAGGCAAAGTGAATATAAGAGTAAACTATTGAATGTTGTCTAATTAGTTAAAAGGCACTAGGGAAGTGACTTTCTCCTAGGTGGATAATTAACGGATTCTTGAGTGTAAGGTTAGATTGTCATGTTTAGGGAGTATGGTATAACTATTGCACAATTCTACTCACTCTATACCTCTCGGTAGTTTGAGTGGTTTTGCCCTAATTTACTTTCTCAAGACCAATGGGGTGTGATAATTTGTGCAAGCAATAGAGGTTCAAATCGGGTATTACTATCTTTAGGTTTAGCCCTTTAATTGGGGATATCAATCTCTTGAATACATCCCAATTCCTTGTTGGACCAATTTCATAGACTTAGGATCTCTTTCTCAAGAAGAGCAAAAGCCAAATGGGCATAAACTAGTGTTCGCAACCACAAATTCAACATCAAAACCATAAATTAGTATAAATACCAAACACCCATAGACATTCAAGCCTTAAAACACAAGACCCATCAATCACCCACACTGGGGTTGAGCCACAACCCTAGATAATGGGTCTAGCTACTCATGATTGCAAAATAAAACAAAGAAATAGATGAAGAAAAATCCATAATATTTAATTACTAGATAAACTTGAAGATTCAATGATGAAACTAATGCAAAATTACTCAAAATAGAAAAGGAGTACTATTCACTAGAGCAACTGATCGTTAAAATACAACTGATGACCTTAAAATGGGAAAAGAAATTATTTATACGAGACCGAAAATTCTGGATAAAAATACGGGGCTAGTGTAGACCGCACAAAATCGAGTGCGGCCGTACTGAGGTCTCAGCTTGAAACTTCTGTCCTCTAAACTTGTCCACTGGGGGCTGCACAAAATGCACAACGGCCGCAGTGGCTTCTTTTTCGATCCGCACAAAATGGACCGCGGACCGCTCTGGCAATGTTCCTCCAACTTGGCAACTCTCTCAACTTGGGCTTTACGGACCGCACAAAATCAAGTGCGGCCGCAATGAAGTCAATGCGGTCTGAATGAAATGCTTTGCAGCTGCATTGCTTAACTGCCTGAAATGAGAACTCTCTGAACCTCCTCTTTGCGGACCGCACAGAATGGACTACGTCCGCATTGGTCTTGTTGCACTGTGCTTGGACTTCTTCTTGGTACTTGTGCATGTTTCACTCCTTTTTGAGCTGGTCTTGACAAATTGTTACCTTGTTGACCAAACCCTGCAATCAAGTACAATATATCAGCCTTTGGGACTATTTTGTACACATTTTTAATCAAAACTCAAGTAAGAAGGAGTGTAGAATGCATCATAATCCCTAGTTATTAACACCCCCAAACTTAATCTTTTGTTTGTCCTCAAGCGAACAAAATAAGACGCACCCCTTAAGAGTAAATCCAAGAAAATTCAGCTGACCTAAAGTGACCTCATCTAGCATCAGTTAGTACTAACAATTGCCCTGAATTCAAATAAAGCATTAACAACAGTCACTCTTTTAAACACCATGGATTTAGTGCGACACTAAAGCATCAGGAGCTGACTCAACACATCAAAGAAACTCTTTCTATTACTTTGGTCATTGTTGAACTCAAACACACACATCCTCGACTCTACCAAAGCAAACCTCACCGTTAGGATAGCAGCACTCAGAATGAGGTTAGTTAAAATACACTCATCTCTCTCAAGGAAAAGTCACAAGTCCGGCTCAAATAACCATATACTTCCCCTTATGTGATTCACCACTAATGTAAGCTTCATTCAACTCAAGATCATATAGGTCTTTTTTGGAGACATAGTGAAGGCTTTTGGTTTATGGTAGGAATGTTTGGTCTAAGTAGGTTCCATCTTCCCTTTAGCACTTATTTTTCTTCATTTTGGCACACATTCACTTGACTTTTTAAGTTATTTAACATCTTTCTAAGGGGTTAGGGAGACACACTATCAGCCTTTCTTGTTCATTTTAAATCTTTTCTCCTTTCTCAACTTTCCAAACCTTTCATTCTTTGATTTTATTGAATCCCTTCATTCTTTTATACATTGAACATTATTTTTCTCTTTTTGATTTTCTTTATTTTTCATTCCCTTTACTTTTCATCATTTTGTACCTTTTACAACTTTGTTTCAGTCTCTCCTCCTAATCTTATACTTTGTCGTGTGCTAAGGAAAGATCAGGTGCCAAGAGAGGGTATCTTTAGAACGGGCAAAGGCTTGCATCGCGGTTCTTGAAAGAAAAAGGTCTAAGGCTCAAAAGAGTTAACTAGGACTTTAACCATTGGTGGGCTATGGAAGTGCTTAAGATATCATTCAGATCAAGGAGAGCATAAAATCATGTCTCAAGTCGAATTATACTTCGAATTCCGCCTAGACAAACATTCAGGGCAAGTTCTAGAACAATGGCTCGGGACTTGGACTTGCAATTCAAATTCTCACCACACAAGCTTTGGGATTGCTAAAGACACAGAGTCGGGGACCCACAACAACCTTATATAAGCTTTGAGTACCACAATCGTCCTGAAAAACCACTTGATGATTATCGGCCAACACAAGAGACTGAAGGTCACAACTTTCACCATCCTATAGACAACAATTTATTTTTGACCATAGGATCAAAGGCAAATGTGTTAGGCCCAAGTGATGCTTTGCTTGAGGCACCCTTACTAAATAACTACTAAAAAGCAAACAGAAAAATAGACTCAAATCCTTAAGAAGATTTTCATGCCATTCATCATCGGGAAAAGCCACCCTATTCACACAAATTCCACATTTGGAAAAAACTATGGTATTAATAAAACCAAATACTTATTGCAAAAACTCAAAACAAGAAGCTACGAACCTAAAATAAGAATCTAAGAAAGGAAAAAATACGAAAAGTAAAATGAATGTGTACAAGAGGGATTTAATCAAATATATAATATGGAGAATGAATATATACATAAGAACGTATCTTTTATATACATACCAAATGTAAAAAGAACGAAAAGTGCAATGAAATGTTAAAATTATATACACCAAAGAAAAAAGGAAAGAAAGCATAAAATATTGCCATGTGTACACTCATCCAAATATCCAAATAGGCTACCCCTCAAATGAAAGTTGGAATTGTCCTCAATGATAATTAACCAAAATATGCACAAAAATATAGAAGAGAGGAAAAGAAACTCCCTATGGGCCTTCCTCCTGCATACGATCTTGAGTTTGCATCCTTGGGTCCTATATCTACTCGGGAACCTGTGACAGGTTCCATGTGATCTGTGGCTCTGTTGGGACCTGAGCCTGGTCCTAGACTGAGTCCTGGGCTGAATCCTAGGGATGGCTGGAGGAACCTCCCTCTAGGTCCTCCAACTATATTACTACATCATCAGACCGGGGAATCACCCTCTTCCTCTTCGGTGGCCTCTCGGACTCCTGCTCTGGCTGGGGATGGGCTGCTGGTGATGGGTCATGCAACAACAATTTTAAAGGTAGGTGATACGCCTTCAACCTCTCAACCTCGACCCTTAGCTCAATCACCGACTCTTTTGAAGTACGATTCTTCCTCATTTTCTTTGCCTCCCTAGCAAGTTCATTGAGTGCCTTTCCACGTGAATCAACAAAGTCCGTAAGCAATTTCTGGTTCTCTAAGATCTTCTTCTGGTTGTCCAGAAGATCCTTAAGAGTATCCTTAATGGACTGTGGGACTTGTGGAGGAGGAGGTGCTGACTGGACTGCCACCGTAGTAGATAGTACAGACAGTTTAGAAGTAGTTGTCAGTATGTACTTATTTATGCTGGTGAGGGCCTGGCTCAGACGCTGGGCAATCAATGGGTATGCAGTGGTGGAGGGTATCTATAGATCTAAAAAACTGGATAGACCTGGGGCTATGTCTTCTTAGGTGGAAGAAGGCCGAGTAAGAGCCACTACCACTATTGGCTCTTCAGACTGGCCAGTTAAAGTAGTGTCTTTGCCCGTAAAGTACTTTCCATTAGGGTTGTCATCATCTTGTAGGATATACCATGAGAAAGGTGCCTTTTCCATCACTTTCATATCAAACTTCTGATTTTCCGCATCTTAGTCCTCCAGGTACATGTTCAGGAAGTTGGTAAAGGTATAAGATCTGTCACCTTCATTCACTACCTGCATAACAACCCGGGACATCAAATTCTCGACATTAATCGAGTACCCTGCCATGATAGATACTACCAAAATCTCCCGGTGAATAGGGAGTGAGTTGTCGTGGGTGGTGGGGTCCAGCCTACTTCACACAAATGGCTCCCACCCCTTAGCTTCAAAATTCAAAGTTCTCCTCAAGATTTTTACTCCTATAGTCAACCAATCAGGGGTGGTACCTAGGATTGCCAGGTACTCTTCCATCCAAGGATGAGCTTCCCCACCCAATTCCATCTTCTCCAAATAAAAGGAATCATCTTCCTCTGTGAAGCCTAGGTAATCATTTATGGTCTTCCCATCAAATTTCACCTTCAAGTTCCGCACTTTGGTGACTGCGGTACTCTTTTTGATGTGGACCACATTTTTGTAGAACTCTTTCACCAAATGCTTATTGGCGTCCTCCACATGGCCTATGAAGTAGTCCCATATAGATCTCTTTCTGAACTACCTAGACACATTGGGATCATGAGGCAAAAGGTCCCGGGTGATAATTTTACGCTCAGGTATCAATTTTTTCTCAGGCCACCGTCTCTGAACTTGTGGTAGGCAACCTCATTCACAAACTAGTCCTGCCATGCCTCCAAATTTCTAGTCCTCTCCACCCACCTACCAGATAATGAAGTTGTAGGGAGGTGGAGTATTCACTTCTAATTTCGGTAGCTGAGCCCTCAGATGACTCAGAATATATACGCACTAATGTTTGGGCAGTGGGAGAGCCTGGATGTGTATCCCTCAGCATGTTCCTCTTTGACCAGTCAGGGACATACTCTCGCACAAAGTCTAAAGATGCCTCCCGAGAAGGCTCATACTCACTCCCCGATTGGTCAATGGTTCTGTCAGCAACCTTCATGAGCCTCATTGTGTTCTTTATGTTTTGTTGAACTTGAGGGGTCAATCTTATAATTCCTTGTCCCCTACCCCAGGAGGAATCATCTTCCTAATTTTTTAAAATATTTGCCTCCTGATTTTTCCATTGTTTGCAAACAATGTTTAGCTTTATCTTGTTAGTATCAGTAGAAACAATGTTCACAATTGCAGGAAAAATAATACAGATAATTAAAAGTTGCAAACTACGGACCGAAAAAAATAAGGTGTGGTTGCAAAGAGGCTACCGCGGACCGCACAAAATCCATTGAGGTCCGTACAGAGGTATGGTTCAGACTACCCACTCTCTGAATCTATGAACCATAGACCGCACAAAATCCATTGCTGGCGCGGTCCTCAAATGTCAGTACTCAGCACCTAGTCCACTCCAGTCCACACAAAATGCCATTGTGGACCGCACAGGGGCACAACGAACCGCAAAAATTCCTCCACGGTCCGCACTGAGTGCCCAGTGATAAGTTGGTATTTTACCAACTTATCTTGACTTTAAACCTATAGTTTTACTACGTTTGAGTGATAAAATCATGCATTTAATGTCATTTACTTCTATGTTATAGGGTGAATGTGATTTAGAAGTAAGGATGAAAAAAACCAAGTGAAAACAAGTCAAAAGAAGCTAAAAAGAGAGAAAAATCTAGGCAATGCCCAGATAGGTCACAATTGCGACAAGGTTCTTGGGAAATGCTAAGTATGTCAAAATAGGTAGTGTTCGCAATTGCGAAGGCCACTTCGCAAATGTGAAGTCTACTGAGAAAGTCAGTCTTCGAAAATGCGAAGTCAATTGAAATAGTCAACCTTCGCAAATGAGAAGATCCCATCGCAAATGCGAACATGAGCAGTGCAGGCAAGTTTGGGCACAATTGCAAATATCAAGATTCAGGCCTGGGAAATTATGAAATTTCACATATTTGATCCCCAAACCATTTAATACTTGACTGGACTCATTTGTAAAAAATCTTTAGCTTATATTCAATTTGTATAAACTAGAGAGAACAAGTATTGAGTTAGGGTTTTGCACAACACACTTGGGTCTTGAATATTTAAAGATTTTGGTTAAGATTTTCTTACCCATTTATGTTTATTTCTTCATTTTCTTGCTTTTTATTGAATATCTAAGTGTCTAGTACTTTATTCAACACTTAAATCTTGTTTATGGAAATACTCATAATCAAAGTGTGGATTTAATACCTTTTTGTACTTATGTATTGAATGATTTTTATTTATTTATGAAGTGAGTTATTGTTACATTTATTATTCTTATTCTTTAATGTTTCCAAAGGGATTAGCTAACCCTAGGGCCTGCTCATTAACTTTGAATTGATTTTGGAAAATATAATTTGGGATTGGGAAAGATTAATTAACAAGAACTTGAGACGTTAACCCTCATTTTATAGATTCTACCTAGCGATAGGATTGAACTACTTGTAGCCATTCCGAGTGTGCTTAATCTTCTAATTTTTTTAGGGATGATTCAATTAGGAAGTTTTGTTAGTCTTCGGAAGAAGCTAATTAAGAATTATTATCCATGGCTAATTAACATAAACTCGCTCATATTTGTAAAATCGTGAAATACATTGGATCGTTACTTGAGTGTAATTCCCAATGCATTAATACTTGTATCCATTGATCATTTTACTTGCTTTCAAGGTTAGTTTACATTTCCGCATTTTAGGTATAAATATTTTCAACCAAAATTCTTAGTGTTTGGCATTGCGCGACTAGCGATAATTTTCTTACACTCCTAATCGCCTACACCTTATTCTTGTGGGATTCGACCCCGACTCATAGTTGGGTAAATTACATTGCATGCGACCATGTCTATTACTTATTAGTAGTGGATTTGGACGTCATCAAAATTGAGCCGCTTAATTCCTTGGTTTTTCTTTCTACCACAGTTCTTTTCCAAGGAATATAATTGTTTTAAACCGGGTGACTTTTCCATTTATGGATGGCGTGACACCTTTCTTAAGGGATTAGTCTTCAGTTTTTTTTAAAGTAAATATTTTTTTAGTAGTTAGTTTAGTAGCTAGTTGCGAATAAATTAATTTTTGGGGTGTAATCTTGTGCCCATAAGCCAACATGTGACTTGTTTGGTACCAACACAATTTAAACTTTGGCATATGAATGTTTTGACCTTTAAAATGAAAAATGATTGAAGTAAAAATTCCTTGTTGTTACTTTTAGATTCTAATTTTGGCTCTTTGGTGCACTAAATAGCCTTTTCGGCTACTTGTGACTACCTTGAGATTCATTGGTTTCAATTGGATTTTGGATTTGTATTCCATTTAAGTTTTCATGTGCCATGTGTGGTGAGCTTTAACTGTGAAAGTTCTTTTGCATCATTTTTGGTCTAGAACTTGCCCGGAATGTGCTTCAAGGCGAAATCTTAGACTAACTTTATTCGAAAAATGATATTAGGCCTTCCTTGTATCATTATTGTGCCTAAAATTCCTACCCTTGCATATGTTCCATAGTCTACCCTTTTTAGACTTCTAACTTTTTCTTTGGCAACTATGTTACAAGCCACTCTTGTGACACCGTACCTCCCCAAGTAATGTAAAGTATAAAAATGGGCTAAAATCCTATGTTTGGGATGGAGGTTGGAAAAGTTATGATATGGAGGCTTCTCAAAAAGTGAAAAGTGTTGTAAAAAAAAAGAAGAGAAATTATGAATAAATGGGAGACTAGGTGATGAAAAACAAGAGAAGAAAGGGTGAAAAGTTTCTTGAAGGAAGTGGACTTCAATTGTGAAATAAGTGTAGTGCTTAGGGAGGTTTTGAGCCAATCTTTTGTGTTACCAAAACCCTAAATTACAATCCTTTGAGTCCTAATTTATTTTGAACCATGTATGTCTACATTAATGGAGAATTACATGAAGGGAAAGCATATAGTACTACTTGTGTGCATTTGAATATCTTTCAGAGACAGAGAGAGAGAGAGAGAGAGAGAGAGAGAGAGAGAGAGCTGATTCTTTCCTTGTGTCATCCCATTGATTTCTTGAAATAAAATTTGTGAGTTTGGTATTCTCTCTTAAAGTGTGAGGGCACATGAAATTCGAGTTGTGAATTTAATCTCATTTTCAAGTGGGAGGAATGAGCGAAGGAAAACAAATGTGATGGAGAGGTAAATTTTGAATCTTTAGTGTCCTGACTTGGTTGCTACTTTGATTAATTTAGTTTTGAGCACTTGATTGAAAAGAAAAAAAAAACTGTGTGTGAGAAGTTGGTGATTCATACGCCTTAGATTAATTGTTGGTACCAATTGAAGTTACTAGATTGTACTTAAAGTGGTCCTTTTTGACTTGGAATGATATTTGGTTTGCCATTGAGCGTAAATGATGATTTGAATGAAGGATGTTCTTAGTATTTGAATTGCTTGAGGACAAGCAATAGTTTAAGTTTGAGGGTTTGATAAGTTGGTATTTTACCTACTTATCTCCTCTTAATATTTAAACTTTTGCATAATTTTGGTAGGAATCTAGGACACTTTATAAAGTTTATTGGCAAATTTCATGTGTCAAGTAATTTGAAGAAGAAACAAAAGAAAACAAGTCAAATTGTGCCAAAATAAGTAAAAATAATTGTCGGGAAATTGCTCATCACGATCGCAATGTTTTGAACGCGATCACACTTTAGAAGCTGGGGCACCAGCCTTGCTTGTTCAACGCCACCACACAAAAGTGTCTGCGATCAGATAAGTCAAAAAGATAATTCTACATGACTGCAAAGATAAGGACGCGATCGCATAAGAGATTCGCGTGACTCAACGCGATCGCAGGCCATTTCACGCGATCGCGATGAAGTAAATCTGTGTGAAAACTAGGCATTTTTGGAATTTCATATTTTAATTCCCAAACCGTTCATTTACACGATTAAGCAGATATTTTATTTTCAGTTTGTATAGACTAGAGAGAACAAGTATTGAGCTAGGGTTTTGCAAAACTCACTTGGGTCTTGATGATTTGAAGCTTTTGGTTAAGACTTTCTTACCCATTTGTGTTTATTTCTTCATTTCCTTTCTTTGTATTGAAAATTTAAGTGTTAGTATTTTATTCAACACTTATATATTGTTTATGGAAATATTCATAATTAAAGTGTGGATTTAATACCTTGTTGTGCTTATACATTGAATGATTTTCATTTATTTATGAAGTGAGTTTTTATTATTTTAATTATTCTTGTTCTTTATACTTCTAAATGGATTAGCTAACCCTAGGACTCGCCCATTAACTTCAAATTGATTTTTGAAAGATAATTTGGGGCTGGGAAAGATTAATTAACAAGAACTTGAGGCGTTAATTCTCATTTTATAGATTCTACCTAGGGATAGGATTGAACTACTTGTAGCCATTTCGGGTGTGCTTAATCTTTTAATTGCTTTAGGGATAATTCAATTAGGAAGTCTTGTTAGTCTTCAAAAGAAGCTAATTAATAATTATTATCCGTGGATAATAAATATAAACTCGCTCATATTTATAAAATCGTGAAATACATTGGATCGTTACTTTATTGTAGTTCCTGATGCATTCATACTTGTAGCCATTGATAATTTTACTTGCTTTCTAGGTTAGTTTACATTTCCTAATTTAGGTATAAATATTTTCAAACAAAAATTCTTAGTGTTTGGCATTGCGCAAAAATCGATAATTTTCTTACGTTCCTAATCGCCTACACATTGTTCTCTATGGAATTCGATCCCGACTCATAGTTGGATAAATTATATTGCATGCGACCGTATCTGTTACTTTTTTTAGTGAATTTGGATGTCATCAAAATTGGCGCCGTTGTCCAGGAACAATTTGACGTAATTTAGGTTGTTTGAGAAGTAAGCGAAAGTGCTTTGGCCCAAACTTGTTAATATTTGTGTAATTTATTTTCTTACCTTGGTCTATTTTTTTTATTTTTCTTGTGTATTTTCTTATTTTTGAAAATTTTCATCATATAATGATAATTGGTCGGATGGTAGTTGTTCATAATTTGATGACCCTTTCTTTATTGTGGAGGACCTCACTCGTGGAAAAATTATTTAAATTCTCCCGGGGGTGGATTGTGCGCACAATCTCAAACCTATGAGTGAAGTATTTGTGATAAGTGTGGTTTCCAAAATGGTCATTGGGATGATTGATCATATTTTTCCTTCCCTTCCCCAATCCCCTAATATGATGAATCTACCTTTTGTGATGAGAATTATATGGCTATGGAAATAAAAAAAGTTGAGCATGGCCAAAATGGAGAGTTGAAGCTTATGCTGGAGTGTTTACTTGAAGATGGACACAAGGAGCAAAATGCCTTGAAGGGTCTTTTGGAGACTATTCTCCAAAATGACTTGACACTTGAAAGGTTTCACTCCCAAATGGATGAAATTATCGAAGCCTTGAGGGTTAAAAATGCCTCAGAAGTTAAAGAAAGCCAAGGATCTTCCTTGGAGATTGAATTTGAAAATCCTTCCTTGGCACTTGATCAAAACCAAGAAGAACTCTCAAACTCTCAAAATGAGAAAATAATTCTCTTGTTGGAGACCATTCTTGCAATTGAGGAGAAGAACAACTTTGCAGTCGAGGACTTGAAACAAGGCTTGCAATACGATGATGAACATATCCGCGCTTTAGAGGATCAAATGCAAATATTGGTTGAGGCTCACTATGCCCACCAACTTGAGAATGTGGAAGAAAACCAAGAAGAGTTCAATTCTGTTGAAGAAAGTGAGCTTTACTATGAGGATTCAAGATTGAACATCCACCAACTGACTCCACGAGTGTTAGTGATGCCAAGAAAATAATGGAATTAGAGTCAACCGATGTAAATGCAAATGTGGTTGATAATGACTCTAATCCGGGGAAAAAAGAGGATGCCAAAATCCAAGAAAAATTGCAAATTAAAGGTTTGAAGTCACATTCCAAGCATTTTCAACGTTGGAATTGCGTGGTGACATTAAAATTGAACTACACGAGCCAATGAGGAATGGTGAGGAGGAAGGGAAAACCCGTACATTTTACAGTTTGAGTAAGTAAGAAAGCAAAATGACATTGCTCACATGCGAGCCAAGAAGTCCAAAATGAAGAATTTAAGGATTGTCTTGATTATCAACTAACCACCCCCATCGCTCGTGGTCACATTCTTGATTCCAAGCTAGGTGCCAAATCATATCATCCAAGTGGTGATAAACTTGTAAAGTAGTTTGCACCGCGGTACGGCGTTAAATGTGGCGCTTGGTGGGAGGCAACCAATCGTTTTTCAAAATTTAGTCATTTTTGAAATTTTATTTTTTAATATAGCATAGTATATTATTTGTAAATAATCATCCAAGTTTGAGAATTGTTGGAGTTTATTTGAGTAGGTCGGAGTGACCCAGAGAGGCCAAACCAGTAGCTGGTGGAAAATGCAGGGGCATGTTTCGTATGTGCGAAAAGGTGTTCGCATTTGCTAAACTTTTCCATCGCAATTCCCAGCTTTTGGTCGCAAATGCGAACCAAGTAGAAATCAGCGACCTTCGCAATTGCAAAATTTCTGTCGCAATTGTGACTTTTGTGAGGTAAAGTCATGCTTTTTCTTATTCTAAACAAAAATTGAACACAAACGACTAAGGCTCTGAAACTCTTGGCTTCCCCCCTCCCTCTCATCACTATAAAATTCATCAATTCTAAATCCTTATTTCAAAGATTCAGGTATGAAAGCTTAATCATTATCCTTCCTCTTCTTCGTCTTCACTTTTACTTTTAATTTTCTTGATATCTGCAACCCTAGTGCTCAAATGGGCGTCACCCTTTGCCCGAAAATGTCCAAAATTATTTTCAAAATCTATGTTGATTTCTGAGTGAGGATTGGTTGAGAGTTTGTGATTTCTTTCATTGCAAAAAATTGGGGGAGTCTGAGTACCCACAACTTGTCAAATGGAAGTAGAGTTTTTGTGCTTTTTGTATGTTTGGTAAAGGGCCGAATGAAATTCTTGGCCAATCCATCGCCACTTTTTGATTCATGGTCGTCTATGAAGTTTAATGCATGATCTATGCTTGAATAATAATTGGGTTAGTGAAAAATTGCTTGGATTTAAAATTTTTAGGGCTTAAGAACTGTTATCTGAAAAAGGTGAAGCTGGGGATGACGACATCTCAATTGCGAAGGCTTTTTCGCATTGTTGAAAAAGTGATCGCAATTGCGAAAAATGCAAACATAGCAACCTTCGCAATTGCAAAGGGTTCATCGCAATTACGAACTAAGTATACTTCTATGCCCTTTGCAATTGCGAGATTCTGTTCGTATTTTCCTTATCTGCTAACTTCGCAATTGCAAAGAATCCTTGGGATTTGCAACCTCTGAGAGCTTGCACTTCAAAATCTGAAAAACCTCAAATTTTTTCTAAGTCTGAGTATTGACTGGCCGATGATTCTTTTTACACATTTGCTTCATTTTGCACTATTCTTCATAGCCGTACCATGTTTTCACTCTTATCAATTGTTGACGGGTATTAAAATTGGAGAATGAGCTCTCATTTTGAAGGATCCGCCAGTGACCACCCTGTGGAAAAAGAGCACAACTTTTATCACCACTAGTTCTTGTCATTGAAATGTCAAGAACGGTATTTTGAAAACCATATCTCGAAGAAGGTGCTTCCAAAAATTTGCATACTGATGGATGATGTCCAGGAACGTCTTCCTAAGTTCCATAAAAGGCTAATAAACGTGGGATGGAACTGTTTTGCCCCTCAAACTTGCCGAGCCAATGAGCAATGGGTATGGGAATTCTACGCCAACCTCCCAGCGATCCGACTAAAAAATCCCAAGATGAAATTCAGGGTAAAATGGTGTGCTTTGGGGCTGAAGATGTGAATAGTTTTTATCACTTGCAAGACCACGACATGACTCCACTCAAAGAAAAAGACTGTGCTTCAGGAGAGGTGTTGGTGTCCAAACTATGCCCGGGAGCAGATGTTCCATGGGCATTTGAGAAAAAGGGGATCACATCAAAGGAGTTCACTGCGGAAGCAAAGATATGGCTGGCCATCATATGCATTCATATCTCCCCTGTTTCAAACATATGGAACATCCCAGTCACAAGAGCTCATATGATAGCCTACATCATTGACGGTATTTAGCTGAATGTTGGTGAACTCTTCATCAGCAAGCTGAGGGAGTATCTGATGCAGAACAATCCTTTATTGATCTTCCATTCGCTTATCACTGAGCTATGCCATTTTGTTGGGGAGGAAGAGCTCCGGGGACAATTGGATAAGGCCGGGAAAGCCTCTGCATCCGTTGAAGAAGAGAGGGGAGGGTGGCGCAGTGAATAGGAAAAAGAGAAAGCTGGGTTCTTCTTCTCAGGATGATCCGAGTAGTCACCAGTCGTCCGCTGCAGCAGGACCATTTGCCATGCTTCAAGGAGATGCGAGTGATTCGCGAGCTAGTGGTTGGTCTTCCCCAGGGACCTGGGGAGGCATCTGAGGGACCTGCTTACATCTCAAAGAAAGAGTTCTAGAAATACATTGAAGATAAAAGGAAGTTGGGGGATCACCTCAAGGCTCCGGAGAAAGCATGCGCTGAGCTGGCCAAGAAGCATGGTGAATTGACCACTTCACATGGAAACCTGGAAAAGTCACACACCCATATGGTAAAAAGGGAGAAGAAAAGAGATAAATTCTTTAATCGTATGTGGAAGGGTGTGAAGGGGCTGTGGAAGGTCTTAAAGCCTCAGGATCGGATACCATCGACCAGGGCTATGGAGGATGGTGAGGTTCCTATTGAGTTGCCCGAGGAGGAAGGAGAGGAGGATGATTCTAACTCAGATAGCGAGGAGAGCAGTTGATGCAGTATTTAGGGAGCACTTTCCTTCATTTTTACTCTAACATGTTTTTTTGCATTGGGGACAATGCAACATCTTTAGTTGGGGGTGGCTCTTTGTATAACTATTAATCTAGTATAATTGTTGATATATTGAAGATTAGTATTGTAATTGTTTTTATTTTGTTATTAGTATATTTATATGTCATGGATTATTAGTATGTTTAGTTACTTGATGTTTATTAGCTTCTTAATTTTTTATTTATTATGCTTTCTGTTAGTGGCGATATCCTTGATTTTCTTTATACCACGATTCTTTTTCCAAGGATGCCAATTTTCTTCTTGAACTGGGTAATTGTAGAAACTTTTTGTCAACCTTTTCTCATGATGGATAGATTGACAACTTTCTTAAGAGAATTGGTCTTGTAGTTAGAATTAGTTTTTATTAATTTAAAAAAATAAATAGTTTGAGTTGGGGTTGTGCCCATTGACCAAGTTGGCTTGCTTTGTACCAAATAATTGAAGTAGAAATGTCATGACCTTTAGACTCAAATTTTTGTTCTTTGATTCACTAAATAGCTTCCTATGCTATATGCAACCTCTTTGAGTCATTTGTTTCAATTGAATTTTGGATTTGTATTTCGCTTGAGTTTTCATGTGCCACGTGTGGTGAGTTATTGGTGAGTTCTTTTGCATTACGTGTAGTCTAGAACTTGCCCGGAATATTTTCAAGGCGAAATCATAGACTAACTTGGATTGAAAAATGATATTAGGCCATCCTTGGACCGCTAGTATGCCTAAAAATTCCTACCCTTGAATATGTTCCCTAGTCAACCCAGTTTGAGCCTTTAACCTTATTCTTTGGCAACCATATTACACACTTAAATCCGTTGTTCTAAATTTACCTAGCTTTTGGAATCGTACCTCCCTAAGTACTTTGAAAGTGCAAACATAGGCTAAAAGCCTAAGTTTTGGGGTGAAGGTTTGAAAAGTTGTGATACGGAAGTTGTTTGAAAAGGTGGAAGGTAGAAAAAAAATATGAAACCTTCCTTGACATTGAAAAAAAAAATAGAATAAAGTGATAAAAAGTTGTAAATAAAGGAAAGACTAGGTGTGGAATGAAAAGCGAAGAAAGGATGGAAAATGTGTTTGAAGGAAGTGGACTTTAATTGTAAATTGTATAGTGCTTGGGGAGGTTTTGAGTCACTTTAACCAAAATTGTACCCTAACTTAACAAAAATCCTAATCTACAACCCTTTAAGTCCTAATTAGTTTTGAACCAAGTTGTCTATATTAGTGGAGGAATACATGAAGAGCAAGCCAATGGTACTACTTGTATGCATTTGAACATCCTTTTGAGAGAGAGAGTTAATTCTTTCCTCTTGATATCCCATTGTTGCTTTGAATTAAAATTTATGAGTGTGGGATCCTCTCCTAAATGTGAGGGAACATGAAATTTGAGTTGTGAATTTAAGCCTATTTTCAATTGGAAGGAACGACCAAAGAAAGTTGAGGGTGATAGAGAGGCAAATTTTGAAGCTTTAGTATCATGACTTGACTGCTACTTTGATTTGGATTAGTGTTTGAGAACTTGAAGTATAACGAAGTTTATATGAAGTGCTTGATAATTAATATGCTTTGGAGCAATTGTTGGTACCAATCGAAGTCATGAATTTGTGCTCAAAGTAGACTTTCTTTTTGGCTTGATATGATAAGGACATGAAATTGAGTTAGCCACATGGGAAGAGATTTTGTCGCTTTCATAACTTGAGGACAAGCAACAGTTCAAGTTTGGGGGTGAGATATGTTGGTAGTTTACCAACTAATCTTGCCTTTAAACCTATAATGTTGCTATGTTTGAGTGATTAAATCTTGTATTTAATATTATTTACTTCTATTTTATAGGCTTAATGTAATTTAGAAGTAATGGTGAAGAAACCAAGTGAAAACAAGTCAAAAGAAGCTAAAAAGAGAGAGAAATCTAGGCAATGCCAGATAGGTCACAATTGCTTCAAGGTGCTTTTGGGAAATGCGAAGTATGTCAAAATAGGTAGTGTTTGCAATTGCGAAGTCTAGTTCACAAATGCGAAGGCAACCGAGAAAGTTAGTCTTCGCAAATGTGAAGAGGACTTCGCATTAGTCAACCTACCCAAATGCATAGATCCCATCACATATGTGAACATGAGCAGCGTAGGCAAGTTTGGGAATTACAAACTTTTGATTGCAATTGCGAAGATCGAGCTTCAGGCCTGGATGATTGTAGAATTTTACATATTTTGTCCCCAAATCATTTAATACCCAATTGTGCTCATATGTAAAAAATCTTTGGCTTATTTTCAGTTTGTATGGACTAGAGAGAACAAGTATTGAGCTAAGGTTTTGCCCAACACACTTGGGTCTTGAAGATTTGAAGCTTTTGCTTAAAATTTTCTTACCCATTTATGTTTATTTCTTCATTTCCTTGCTTTGTATTGAATATCTAAGTGTGCAGTATTTTATTCAACACTTAAATCATATTTATGTAAATATTCACAATTAAAGTGTGGATTTAATACCTTGTTGTACTTATTTATTGAATGAATTTATTTATTTATGAAGTGAGTTATTGTTGCTTTAATTATTTTTCTTCTTTAATGTTTCCAAAGGGATTAACTAACCCTAAGACTCGCCCATTAACTCCGAATTGATTTTGGAAAAGATAATTTGGTTTTGGAAAAGATTAATTAACAAGAACTTGAGGCGTTAACCCTCATTTTATAGATTTTACTTAGGGATATGATTGAACTACTTGTCGCCATTCCGGGTGTGCTTAATCTTCTAATTGCTTTAGGGATAATTCAAATAGAAAGTCCTGTTAGTCTTCGGAAGAAGCTAATTAAGAATTATTATCCCTAGCTAATTACCATAAACTCACTCATACTTGTAATATTGTGAATTATATTGGATCGTTACTTGAGTGTAATTCCCGATGCATTCATACTTGTAGCCATTGATCATTTTACTTGCTTTCTAGGTTAGTTTACATTTAAGCATTTATGTATAAATATTTTCAAACCAAAATTATTAGTGTTTGGAATTGCGGGTTAAGCGATAATTTTCTTACATACCTAATCACCTACACCTTGTTCTCTGTGGGATTTGACCCCGACTGATAGTTGGGTAAATTATATTGAATGCGACCATGTCTATTACTTTTTAGTAGTGGTATTTGGAGGTCATCAATATTTGGAGGGATCTTCGCGGTTCTTAGTATTTGTAACTAATCTACCAAGTTTGAGAATTTTTGGAGTTGATTTGAGTAGGTCAAGGGACCGGGCATCACAAAGCAGTAGTTGCAGCAAATTGCAAACAATTCGAAGAATCGCGATCGTAGGAATCCTCACGCATTCACAGTGAATGAGATCTTTTTTGACTCTACGTGATCGCAGAGTACCTGACGCGATTGCAGGATTTTTGTAATTTCGTTCTACATGGTCACAGTGTTCACCACGCGATCGCGATGTACAGTAAGTTTCTAAGAATTAAAACTACTGGAGCTTAACACTTCGCCCATTTTCACCCAAACAAAGAACGACTCACCTGCTCCCTTAACACTCGAAAACAATTCCAAAATCAAATAGGTTTAAATTCCATTGCATCTATCTTTCATCATCCTCCAGGTATGTCACTTCCTACCTGAATGCTCAGTTTAATTTCAATTATAATGGTGAATTAGAAGTTGGGCAGCCATATTTTCATATTTTAGGGCTTGAATGTTGCTTAGAGGTAACTTATTGTGTAAAGGTGATTCTTGGTTTCATTTTGTGTGCTTGCTTGATGTGAGAGATTGATTGGTAGAAAGAGAGTTTCTTTGTAAAACTTTGGGTATGAAAATCATTGGTTGTTGATGCATACTTGCTGGTAAAATAAAGGCACACAACTTATTCACTAAAATGCCCGCAAGAACTCTGTCTGGGGGAAGAAGATGACCATCGTGATTGTGAGGCCTCATTCAAAAATTGCGTAGGTCTAACGACCAATGCCTAAAATCCTTTACCGCGATAGCATAAACTTCAATAGAGTACCTCACGCGATCGCAAGATTTTTGTAAGTTCGTTCTACGTGAACATAGTGTTCACCACGCGATCGCGATGTACAGTAAGTTTCTGAGAATTCAAATAACTAGAGGTTAACACTATGCCCATTTTCACCAAAACAAAGAACGAATCCCCTACTCCCTTAACTCTCGAAATTAATTCCAAAATCAAATAGGCTTAAACTCCATTGCATCTATCTTTCATCGTCCTCCAGCTATGTCACTTCCTACCTCAATGCTCAGTTTAATTTCAGTTATAATAGTGAATTAGAGGTTTGGCAGCCTATTTTCATATTTTAAGGCTTGAATGTTGTCTAGAGGTAACTTATTGTGTAAAAGGTCATTATTGGTTTCATTTTGTATGCTTGCTTGCTGTGAGAGATTGGTTGAGAGAAAGTGATTTTCCTTGTGAAATTTTGTGTATGAAAATCTTTGGTTATTGATGCTTACTTCCTAGTAAAATAAGGCACACAACCTGTTTGATAAAATGCCCACAAGAACTCTCTATAGGTGAAGAAGACGACCATTGCGATCACGAGGCCTTATTCTGCGATCGCGTAGCTATAAATTTGAGCAGTACAGAAAATCCTTCAACGCGATCACGTAAACTCCTTTGCAATTGTGTAGCTTACATCACAGACTTCTCTGCGATCGCGTAATTGCGTCTCCTATCGCAGTGCTTTACATCTCATTACCTTCCGAAAGCTTTTTAATTTGTTTCTTTGGCCTAATTACCTCAAAATGCACTGCTGTAAGTTCCCATATGGTTGTTTGACAGGTATACTTTCTTTGTAGATATTTTGGGCTCTAAAATGGATTCAGAAACTCATGATAATGTGCAACAATATGCCGCCAAGCACCCGTAGAGAACTATTATGATGCTGCCACATTTTCATCTCTCGGATGCTTCCAATGATATGAGAAGAAGCTCTCCAAAAGCATAATAAGGGAAAGAGGCATCCTCCTAGCCGACCTTGAGAACCGATGGCACGAGTTCCATGGGAGATTACTTACAAGTGGATGGATTTGCTTCACCAAAGAGCCCAGACCAGCCAACTATGAAGTTGTTAGAGAGTTCTACGCTAATGCTGTAAAGACAGACTTCAACAATGAGTTGGTGGCTAGTGTCAAAGGCTGCAAAGTTCGTTTCAGTCTAGAGCGGATCAATGCCCATTACAATTTTGCAAATGTCAACAATCGGGTGTATAGGTATCGAGCACAAGATTTTGGTACCCAATTGTTTATCACCCACTTGCTCGGTGGACATGTGCCTAGAATCACACAAGGATTGAGACGTCAGACTTCACTGTGGAGGCCAAAACGTGGCTCTCCATTATCTGTGCTCGCATCATGCCTTCGAAGAATGAAACAGAGGTGACACCTGAGAAGGCAAGAGTGATTTACGCTATTCTGGAGGTGGTGGTGGAGAGAACCAAGAGCTTATCCTTCCCATACCTGATCACCCAACTATGCTGTGAGGTCGGGGTACTGTCCAAACCGACAGAAAAGGAGAAGAACCTAGGGAAGCTCACCCTTTACTGAGAAAGGGAGAAGGAGTTGCACAGAAGAAGGGAAAAATAGATGTAGCAGCTCCCAACTTTGGCCAGTTCACAGACACTGAGATACAGGACACTCTTGCATGCCTCCGACACTTCCACAACCATCACCCCACTTCTGCAGGGACCTGTCACTCTCAGGTATATCCCTGACAACTTTATAGTATGGACACACAGGTACGCCAGGTTGTAGCTGGCCTTCCTTTTGGACCATCCGGAGAGAGCACTTCTGCAGGTACAACTGGCCCAGGAAAGCTTCCTACAATATCCGAGCTTGCTAAGGAACAACATGCCATCAAGTCTAAGCTAGGGAAAATTGAAAGAAGACAGCGAAAGTAGAGAGAACATGAAAAGAAGAAGAGCAAGTTCCTAAACGAAATCATGAGCACTTTGTGGAGGTTCTTTGGCTCAGACGAGGCTGAGGATGATGACTTTGAGCTTGAAGCTCCCAACACTCCAGTGACGATTTATACCATTCAGGGTGCACCTCTTTCATTTTGGCTTGATTTGTATAATTTCACTGGGGATAATGCAATACTTTCAGTTGGGGGTGGCTCCTATTATGATGATTATGTGTGGAATTTGTAGTTGTAGTTTTTGTGGAACATAAAGTGGTTGTTTTGGGTGGTTGTGAACTTGTGTAGATTGGTGATATTGTTAGTTTATTAGTAAATTCTTGTTAGTTTCTATTTCTTGTTGTTTATTTGGTTTTATAATTTTTGTGATTAAATTGTTGGTGTTAATTTTTTTCTTTAGTATAATAGTATTAAGTTAATTCTTTGGTTTTTCTTTCTACCGATGTTTTTTACAAGGAATTTAGTTGTGTTGAACTAGGTGACTTTTCCCTATGATGGATGGCGTGACACCTTTCTTGAGGGATTAGTCTTCAATTTTTTAAAGTAAATATTTTTTATTATTAGTTAGTTTAGTAGCTAGTTGTGAATAAATTGGTTTTTGGGTGTAATCTTGTGCCCATAAGCCAACGTGTGACTTGTTTGGTACAAACACAATTTTGAACTTTAGCATATGAAGTTTTGACCGTTATAATAAAAAATGATTGAAGTAAAAATTTATTGTTGTGACTTTTAGATTCTAATTTTGGATTTTTCGTTCACTAAATAGCCTCTTAGGCTACTTGTGACTTTCTTGAGATTCATTGGTTTCAATTGGATTTTGGATTTGTATTTCATTTGAGTTTTCATGTGCCATGTGTGGTGATCTTTAACTGTGAAAGTTCTTTTGCATCATTTATGGTCTAGAACTTGTCCGGAATGTGCTTCAAGGTGAAATCCTAGATTAACTTGGTTTGAAAAATGATATTAGGCCTTCCTTGTACCATTATTGTGCCTAAAATTCCCGCCCTCACATATTTTCCCTGGTCTATCCTTTTGGGCCTTCTAACGTTTTCCTTGGAAACCATGTTACAAACCACTCTTGTGGTACCGTACCTCCCTAAGTAATGTAAAGTAAGAAAATAGGCTAAAAGCCTATGTTTGGGGGTGGAGGTTGGAAAAGTTGTGATATGAAGGCTTCTCAAAAAGTGAAAAGCGTCATAAAAAATGAGAAAGTATGAACAAATGGGAGACTAGGTGATATAAAAAAAGAGAAGAATGGGTGGTTAGTTCTTGACGGAAGTGGACTTTAACTTTTAAACAAGAGTACTGCATAGGGAGGTTTTGAGTCCCTCTTTTGTTCCCTACCTTAACCAAAAGGCTAAATTACAACCCTTTAAGTCCTAATTGATTTTGAACCAAGTATGCTTTTATTAATGGAGAATTACATGAAGGGCAAGCCTATGGTACTACTTGTGTGCATTTGAATATCTTTGAGAGAGAGAGGGATTTGATTCTTTCCTTTTGTCATCCCATTGATGTCTTGAAATAAAATTTGTGAGTATGGGATTCTCTCTTAAAGTGTGAGGGCACATGAAACTCGGCTTGTGAATTTAATCCTATTTTCGATTGGGAGGAATGAGTGAAGGAAAACAAATGTGATGGAGAGGAAAATTTGAATCTTTAGTGTCATGAATTGGTTGCTACTTTGATTAATTTAGTGTTGAGAACTTCATTGAAAAGAAAAAAAAATTGTGTGTGAAAAGTTGGTGATTCATATGCCTTAGATTAATTGTTGGTACCAACCGAAGTTACTAGATTATGCTTAAAGTGGTCCTTTATTACTTGGAATGATATTTGGTTTTCTCTTTGAGCGTAAATGATGATCTGAATGAAGAATGTTCTTAGTTTTTGAATTGCATGAGGACAAGCAATAGTTTATGTTTGAGGATTTGATAAGTTGGTATTTTACCTACTTATCTCCTCTTAATATTTAAACTTTTGCATAATTTTGGTAGGAAACTAGGACACTTTATAAAGTTTATTGGCAATTTTAAGGTGTCAAGTGATTTGAGGAAGGAACGAAAGAAACCAAGTCAAATTGTGCCAAATGAGGAAAAATAACTGCCGGGAAATTCCTAATTACGATCGCAATGTTCTGAACGAGATCGCACTTTAGATTCTAGGGCACCAGCCTTGCTTGTTCAACGTGACCGTACAGAAGTGTCTGCGATTGCAGAAGTCTAATATATAATTCTACGCGACCGCAAATCTAAGGACGTGATCGTAGAAGAGACGCGTCTGACTTATTGCGATCGCAAGCCATTTCATGCGATCGGGATGAAGTAAATCTGCGTGAAAACTGGGCAGTTTTGGAATTTCATATTTTAATCCCCAAACCATTCATATACACGACTAAGTAGATATTTCAGAGATCTTTGGCTATTTTCAGTTTGTATGGACTAGAGAGAACAAGAATTGAGCTATGGTTTTGCACAACACACTTGGATCTTGAAGATTTGAAGCTTTTGGTTAAGATTTTCTTACACATTTATGTTTATTTCTTCATTTCCTTACTTTGTATTAAATATCTAAGTGTGTAGTATTTTATTCAACACTTAAATCTTGTTTATGAAAATTTTCATAATTAAAGTGTGGATTTAATACCTTGTTTTGCTTATGTATTGAATGATTTTTATTTATTTATGAAGTGAGTTATTGTTACATTAATTATTCTTGTTCTTTAATGTTTCCAAAGGGATTAGCTAACCCTAGGACTCTCCCATTAACTCCGAATTAATTTTGGAAAAGATAATTTAGTGTTGGGAAGGATTAATTAACAAGAACTTGAGGCGTTAACCCTCATTTTATAGATTCTACCTAGGGATATGATTGAACTACTTGTAGCTATTCCAGGTGTGCTTAATCTTCTAATTGATTTAGAGATAATTCAATTATGAAGTCTTGTTAATCTTCAGAAGAAGCCAATTAAGAATTATTATCCGTGGCTAATTAACATAAACTCGCTCATATTTGTAAAATCTTGAAGTACATTAGATAGTTACTTGAGTGTAATTCCCGATGCATTCATACTTGTAGCCATTGATCATTTTCCTTGCTTTCTAGGTAAGTTTGCATTTCCACATTTAGGTATAAATATTTTCAATCCCAAATTCTTAGTGTTTGACATTGCGCGATATGCGATAATTTTCTTACATTACTAATCGCCTACACATTGTTCTCTTTGGGATTCGACCCCGACTCATAGTTGGGTAAATTATATTGCATACGAGTGTGTCTATTACTTTTTCGTAGTGGATTTGGACGTCATCACCCAGTATCAGCACCAACCTAGGGTTCAAGTTTTGTACATTTTTTATCCAAATATTTATTTAGTGATGATACCTTAGGTGTTGCCTCAGTGTTTTAACTAATTAATCCTAAGTAAAACGGGATTTAACTAACCTTTGCTACAAGACTGAAATAAAAATGGGAAGGGAAGGAAGAAGAAGCGAGAAAAACAAAAATTCAAAGAAAACAACAAAATTAAACAACTGAGAAGGAATTAGTGTTACCAAAAATGAGATTTACTGAAGATTGATGAGTCTTAGCAGTTAATTTGGTGCAATGAGAGTAATGAACAGTACTTTTTAGGCTTTGAGAGTAAAAAAATCAAAACATTTGAAATTAGGGCCTCAAGTGCTATTTATAGAAAAAGGTTCTGTGCCCCAGCTCACCTACCCACCACGAACCACACAAAATGGCACCGCGATCCGCGGTGATCAAAACAATGAGGCATTGGGAAGTTGATCACTGAAGACTGCAAGAAATCAAGTGCAGCTGCAGTGGGCCACCGCGGACCGTACAAAATGCAATGCAGCCTGATTTAACGTCGCGTCACAACGCAGGCTACCATCAAATTAATTTAAGTCCGAATTGATTTCTTGCCCCGGCAAAAGGGCCTTTCCGGCCACACAAAATGGGTGAGGTCCGCATTGAAAACTTCGGAGAGTGATCATTTTTCAACTTGTTCCTGACCTGCATCAACACAATCCTACAACATCTCACAACCAATCAGTCAAAAAATAAATCCTACATTACAAAGAAAATCAAAGAGAAACAAAAAGAAAGACACTTGGGTTGCCTCCAAAGAAGCGCCTGATTTAACGTCGCGGCACTACACGGGTTACCATAAAATCACTTGAGATGAAGAAGTACCACCATGTGGCTATCATCAATCTTGCCCAGCTAGTGCTTGACGCTATGCTCATTCACTCTAAAAACCTCACCATTTTTGTTCTTCAAGTCAAGTGCACCAAACGGAGTCATAAACACCACATCAAAAGGTCCACTCCATTTTGACATAAGCTTTTCCGGAAACAGATGTAACCGAGAGTTGAACATGAGAAACAAATCACCCTCTTTGAATTCCTTGCCAAGAGCATATTTATCATGAAGGTACTTCATCTTGTCCTTGAATAAGGACGAACTGGAGTAGGCATGGAATTGAAATTCATTAAGTTCATTAAGCTGCTCTACGTGAAGCTTTGCTACCACATCCTATTTAAGATTCAGCTTCTTTAAAGCCCACATGGGCTTCTGCTCTAACTCGACCGATAGATGGCACACCTTCCCAAAAACCAACCGATACGGAGACATACCAATCGGAGTCTTGTAAGTAGTGCTATAATCCCATAGAGGATCATCCAACTTCTTTGACCAATCTGTCCTGTTTGCATTGACCGTCTTTGACAATATACTCTTGATTTCCCTGTTTGAGACTTCAACTTGGCCACTCGCTTGAGGACGATAAGGAGTAGAAACATTGTGTTGACACCATACCTTGCAAGCAAAGTGTTAATAGCTCTATTACAAAAATGAGACCCCCCATCACTTATAATTGCACGAGAAGTGCCAAACCTTGTAAAATTGCTCTTCTTGAGAAATGCAATAACACTATGGGCCTCATTTTGTTGGGTAAAGCCACGACTTTAACCCACTTTGAGACATAGTCAACCACCACAAGAATGTATGTGTTCCTACACAAGCCAGCGAACGGGCATCTCATCTTTCCTCGAAATTCCACCCGCTCTTTGACACTCGTCACACCTCCTCACAAGTTCACTTGCATATTTGGATAAATTTGGCCAATAAAACCCACAACTAAGAACTTTGAAAGCCATCCTCACCCCGCGATGATGGCCACCATAGGGAGAGGAAGGACAATCCTCCAAGATACTCAATTGCTCTTTCGACTCACCTTCGGATTGCACCATCCGTGCAAATCTTGAACAAGTACGACTCATCCCAATATAAATACAAAATATCCTGCTTGAGCTTCTTCCTTTGGTTAGAAGAGAGCTCACACGGGATTATACCAGTCACAAGGAAATTAGAAATGTCCACAAACCATGGCATACCATTCACCGACAGTGAAAGAAGTTGTTTGTTGGGAAATGAATCATTAATCTCTAGGCCAACACAAGAAATAAAGGTTCAAGTCGGGTGTTACTATCTCTAAGTTTAACCCTTTAGTTGGGGATATCGATCTCTTTAATATGCCCCATTCTTTGTTGGACTAATTTTATAGACTTAGGCTCTCTTTCTCAAGAAATTCCAAAATCAACGGCATAAACTAGTGTTTGCAACCACTAATTCAACTTTAATACCATAAGTTAGTCTAAATAATAAACACCCATAGACATTCAAGCCTTAAAACACTGGACTTATCAATTACCTACACTAGGGTTGAGCCACAACCCTAGCTAATAGGTCTAGCTACTCATGATAATAGAAGAAAATAAAGAAATAGATGAAGAAAAACCCATAATATTTAATTACTAGATAAAACTTGAAGATTCAACGATGAAACTAATGTAAAATTAATCAAAATAGAAAAGGAGTATTGTTCACGAGCATCGATAGCTGATCGTTAAAATACAACTGATGAACTAAAAATGGGAAAAGAAACTATTTATAAAAGGCTGAGAGTTTTGGTAAAAATACCCCTGCGGGGCTAGTGCGGACCGCACAAAATCGAGTGCGGCTGCACAAAATCGGGTGCGGCCGCACTAAGTCTCTTGGCTTGAAACTTCTGTCCTATGAACTTAGCCACCACGGGCCGCACAAAATGCACCATGGACCACTCTCGCAATGTTCCTACACTTGGAAACTCTCTGAACTTGGGCTTTGCGGACCGTACAAAATCGAGTGCAGCCACAATTAAGTCAATACGGTCCACATGAAATTCTTTGCGGTCGTATTTCTTAACTACTTGTAATGAGAAATCTTTGAACCTCCTCTTCGTGGACCACATAGAATGGAGTGCGACCGCATTGGTCTTGTTGCACTGTGCTTGGACTTGTTCTTAGTACTCATGATTTCGCTCCTTTTTGAGCTGCTCTTGACAAATTGTCACATTGTTGACCAAACCCTGCAATCAATTACAATATGCAAGCCTTTGGGACTATTTTGTACACATTTCTAATTAAAACTCAAGTAAGAAGGAGTGTAGAATGCATCATAATCCCTAGTTATCACTTATCAAGAAGGTGAGTAGGAGGTGTGAGAATGCGTCTGGCCAGAAAGTTAATGAAGCAAACTGTTTTCTCATCACAGCCCCTAACACCGTAGCTAGCAATATTAACAGGATCAAAAATGCTTCAGGATTTATGGATAAAATCTTCCCTTTCAACTACCTGGGGTGTCCTATTTATCAAGGAAGGAAAAATACTAATTTGTTCGATGGTATGTTGTCTAATATTGTGAAGAGGCTTAACGGTTGGTAGGGAAAATGCATGTTTACACTGATACATGATATCTATGTGTTGGTCTATTTTTAAAATATTTATATAGACATTTATTCATTTAGGCGGCATAGACATGATTTAGAGCCAATGCAAACAGAGTCCTAAAGCAGGATTTCTATATGGTCATTTTATCAAACGTGGTCACAACAGTAGTTTGATGAGAGGATTTGCAGGTGATAACAACTTATGCAAAATCAAAAATGAAGTGATGAACTATAATGTGTTTTCTAATATGCAAAGGCAGTAAACATGAACATCCTAAGGCAGGATTTCAAATGCGAAGAACATAGACCCGTGACATGTTTCTAATGCAAGTAACATGGCATATAGAGCTAAAGCATGATTTCAATCACAATATTAACCCAACACAAAAAATTAATGTATATAAACCTAAGAGCATGATTTCTACTGCAGATCACATATATGAACCTAAAAGCATAATTTCTACCAATTAACACAAAAATCATGTATGAATCCCACCCTTTTTACTAGTTGCCCCAATATTTATTTACAAATAATATTATTATAGATCAGAATCAAATAAATTATATAAGTGAATGAAACTATACTATAGGGGGCCTAAGTCAAACCCAAAGTAAACCTGGGGATGACAGGTGTTACACCACATGTTTTGGTACGTAAGAGTACGTCTTAAGTCAATTGATGTAGGACAAAAAATGAGATGTTCTTTGGAAGTACATAAAGTAAGTTATCATGTTACCTCGGAAGTTACATATATTGAAGATCATGAAAAGAAAGTACAAAGATGGTTGGAAGGTCTAGAAGCAAAGGAGTTGAAGAAAATAATGTTTCGTCGAAAGTCGATAAGTTGGGAATGTAATAACATATACTTTTCGGGTGAGATTAGGGTTCTTAACATGCCATAGAGGTTATTTTATGAGTTATGTTAGTCGTATGATAGTCTTGTGTTATGTTTCGAAGTCAAGCGAGTTGTGGAACAAAATATGGCAAAGATCATCACAAGTTACATTCACCAATATGCTGAAAATTAGGTCAAATGTGGCTGAGTATTTCTCCCAATGCAGTTAGAATTACGAAATGATATGCCTACCAATTTCAATATCTACAAGTCTAGTTTCCAATGAATTATATTGTTCATTTATAAAATATTGGAGTAGAGAGATATTTATATTTTTGCGAGACTGCGTAGATAGTAAGTGATAAGCAGGTGCATCACCTACTTGCCGAAAGGAGAGGCCTTAATTATAAGCTCCAAAGTCAGCCAAGAGGGTACTTTTAAGGGATATTAAACTCATTTATTTCACCCATATTTTAGACTAATAAAACCAAATTGAACCCCTCCAAGTCGTCCCCAAAAATCCAACACAAACCCTAAGTTATTTCGGGTGTAACGTCGTTATTTTAGTGCCGAAAACATCAGACAACTTGTTAGTTTCTCTTTCTTCTTCTTGTAGCTGCATTGGGGAACTGATTTTGGATGAAGAACAGCTAGGGTTCGTGTTTTCTACTCATTCCAAGGTAGATATATATTTCTCCTTCCATTATCTATGCTTGTACAAGTTATAACTCGATCATAAAGACTAGATCAAGAGAGTTTCAGAAGAGTAGTATGTAGTTTGTTGTTTTATCACTGTTGGCTAGTTGTAAACTTATTTTTATGTTGAATTCCTTTACGGTTTATTGCATAAGAGTATTAATTATGTACTATTTGTTGTGGTGCTTAACTTGAAAGAAAAGACAAGGCAAAACATATTTTAGTAAACTGAAAAATCAATTTTGAGTTGCTGAACTTGAGGGACTGTTTTGTGGGTTGTTTGTGTTGCTGTTGGGTTGTATCTTTTCCTTTTTTTTATATAGATTTTGGGGGGATAAATGTTGTAGAGAAAAATCACATAATGGAATGTTGGTTTTCTAGTCGTTCGTCATAACATTTAGGATTGTTTGACACTATTATGGTTGTCATTTTGTGTATGAAGTGATAGGGGTATGTTAGACTGTTTTATGGTATTTTGTGATGTATATAAGGTTGGAAAATGATGTATATATGTTGTTATTATTGTGATCTTGTTATTTTTGGTGTTATTTCTAATTGGTATAAAGTAGAGATTATAGAGGAGATGCTGCCCGTTTTATTATAAAATAAGCTTATCGTTCTTTGTGCCTATAGTTGTAACTTCCATAACTTGATGATAGTATTTTTATCACTGTAGTAGATTAAAGTGCAGCGAGATGCGTTTAACTTTGTTATTGGACAGATTGTGGTAAGGTATGTTAAGTCTAAACCTTTCTTTCATTTGGCATGATCCAGTAACTACATGTGTTTGACAACGTTACATAAAGAGAAGTTTATACTTCCAAATTTATATACACTATCCTAGTCTCATAAGTTACAATATTCTCCCTTATTGGGACTTCATGTTCAGTTTAGTTTTATCTTATGTCAGCCAAGAGAGTAGTGAGTCTCTCTCTCTCTTTATTTATATATATATATATATATATATATATATATATATATATATATATAAACACACACATTATTATAGTTTTTTCACCACCATCGAGCTATAATCTGTGGGCAGGCCCTTTTTGGGCAACCTCTTATCAGATGGTAAGTTCTATACCGAGCCTATTGTGGTCGAGCGCCTGTGAGCTAGCCCAGCATGGCCGAGTATCTAGTATGGCTGAGTGCCTATGAGTGAGCCTACTATGGTAGAGCAGTTATATATATACCAAGCCTTATAGGGTCGGACAACTATTTTACTTACTATATTGAGAGAGTTGAGCCAGTATCAGCATGTAAGCATATCTTCAGATTATCTTTGACTCTCAGTTACTTTAAGTCATTATATTATCAGCTCAGTTTCAACTTTCAACTATTTTGGTGCCTTACATACTCAGTAAATTATTTCGTACTAACGTCCCGTTTGCTAGGGACGCTGCATTGTATGCCTACGGTCCTCATTGACAGTTGGATAGACCTTCCCATCAGATAGAGATCAGCTTAATTGGTAATCTCCACTTCCTCAAAGTTACCAGGTCTAGACCGTGGTATCCATTTTATATAAACATATTTGATGGGTAGGTCGAGGTCCTGTCCCAACCATGGTACAGTTTAATTATCTCTAGAGGCTTGTAGATGAGTCCTATATAGTTTGTATCTAAGTATATGTTCATGGAATCCTCGTCTGCCTCCACAATATATATATATATATATATATATATATATATATATATATATATATATGAGCTTTTGGGTATGCTTATCCCTCAGATAACATAGTCGATATTTTCATATGATTCAGAATTTGGCCTCATCGGCCTAAGTTGAGGGTTACCGCTCCAGAGTTTACAGTTACAAAGTGGTAAGCTCGGGCCGAGTATGGAACCGAGGTGCCGAGCATGCCTCTTCAGATTTGGGGCTTGACAAACTTGATATTAGAGCAGTTCTATCCTGTGGAGTCTAAAAAGCCATGTCTAGTAGAGCCTTGTTTATTGATGTGTTGTGCACCATATTATATAAACACAAAGCTACGAGGCATTTAGGAGTCTGTTACCCTTCTTTCAAATCCAAATCGTGCTATAGAGCTGAGTTATAAGTGTACGTTCCAAGAATTATGTTTGCTAATGATATAGAGATTCTTCCAATTAGAAAAAATTACAGCTAGTTAAAAGGATAATATAGCAACAGGAAAGGGCACTAATAGATGAGAGTTCTTGACGATGTGGCACTCTTTTAGGCCCTATCAGAACATGCATACCAAATGTGCAAATTTCTAGCATAAGATCCTAAGATGGGAAAGTGAAATACACCCTATGAATAGCAGGCCATAGGAGTATCATAAGGTAGAAGTTTAAGTTTCAAAATGTAATTGAAGCAAGGTGAAGGAGGGTGTACCCACTTAGTGGAGATTATCAATATTTACAATTTAGGCAGAGAAATACAAGTACTCTGAGTTTACTTTCAAATATAATGGAGGTATGTACAATCAGCCACACCCATCTCAGTTATGCCCTATGGGACTATCATATATAGTTTAAGATGAGGATGGAATATCAGGATCCAGCTTGGGTTAGCGTAACCCAAAAATGGTGGATTGAGCCAAGGGAGCTAAAGTGAAACAATGTTTTGTTTAGGTTTTCAGAATAATATGATAGACAGAAATATTAGTAGGAGAATAAGAAGAGAGTAAACAGAGCATTATGAGTAAGGTATGATAAATGAGTGATAACAATAAATAAGAATATGACAAATATGACAGAGACTATAGTAAAAAAAAAGGAAAAGTCAAGAGGTGAGAGGCCTTGAGACAATAAAAGAGTATATGCCACAAAGTTGTATCCTTATTTTGAGAAATGAGTTGGTCACTCCAATATGATTACTAGAAGGCTAAGTTAGACCCTCTGAGTAATAGAAATTATTATGGGCTAGTAAACAAGATAAAACAGAACATAAGTTAGGGACCGTAGGATTTGATAATAGTCGGCATCGTGATAATTTTAGATATTGCATTCCGGCAATAATAGAATGGACAACAAAAGAATAACCTTTAAAGGTCATTCAAGAAGACGCTTCCCTAAAGCGAGCACTGTGAGAAATGTTAAGTTTAAGGGACTAAGTAAGCCAGTTACACTAGGTGTAACCCTTGTACGTAAGGAATTCAATTATCCTTAGTACATAAGGATTACCACAAGGAATGTAGGAGTCAATGAAGATGTGAAAAGACACCGAAGAGAATAGGTAAAATAATTGTTGGTGAATCTTCATATCATTAAATGTTATTACTCTCCTAAACGGGGGGAGATAGGGTGATATGGTATTACATCAGAGTTAGGTGGTTCAAGAAGCTACGGAATAGTAAAGGAGTGATGCAGTAAAAAGGCAAAAGGAGTGTGATTGAATTTATTCAGATCATGCATATATACTACGACTCTAGAACATTATGCAAATAAGATGCTGGGGAGAGGAAGTAAGGGTTCCCGGCCAGGATATTATTGATATATAAGTGTGAATGGGAAATTGATATATAAGAAGCCAGCACGAGAGGTAAGTTAAGACAAAGGACATAACGTAAGGGAGGTTACACAGAATATAAATATGAGTATGGACTGACAAGTAATTAGTAATTGATCCAGAAAGAGCTTGGCTATGGCTAGACAAGAGGTCCCAGATGAATTAGTAGATCATGCAAGATAAATGTAGTGAAAACCAACATAGCAAATTCAGTCTCTCAGACACGACATCGTAATCCTCGATAAATTTTCAGATAAGAGCCGGGATAGTAGAAGGTACAACATAAGTGTTATGTAAAAAAAAGAGTGCCACTGGGTAGACTATCAAAATTTGGGTTTAGAAGTAACCCGATGTGCACAAGGGCATGGACAGAAGTGACTAAGGATAATTATAAGTGAGTAATGAAAGCCGAGAAGGCACGAAAGGAATTATTCGATCTATGACCCAAAGTTAGTTACGTTATGAACAGACATAAGATTTTGGAGTGCCATCCATACAACATATATGCTGACAATGATACAGCTATAGGAGACTCCAGCATATGTTAAAAGAAAGATTTGAGTCATCGTGATAGATAAAAGCTTGAATTGCTAGAAGGTTATATCATTGATTTTCCATAGCTTCCACGAGGGGATAAAGTAATAACTAGTACCCTGAGCCTCAGATCGGAAGATAAAGTAAGCCTAGTTAAAGGCTGAAATAGAAGAGGAAACTCAAGAGTTACATCAGCTAAGTAAATTAGGAGTCTGATTACTAGACCCCGATGAGTATAGAAATATGATTCAGAATATTGTAGAATCACTCTAAGTATCAGAGGTACAAAAGAGATAGTACAATGACCATATTTTATAATGGCTCTACGATTAATCTAGTTAGAGCAGCATCAATCTCATAAGAAGTCAGTATGAAGCTTTCGCCAGATTGTGTATGCAAATGATGTGCAATCACTATAGTAGAGCTTTAAGGCGTGGATGTGAATTCCACCTACGTGTAAGGGAGAGGTTATGAAAGAGATAGAAGATACGATGAAAGATTTAAAAGTAAGTAAGGTACATGTAAAGAAAGTAAGAGATTCCAAAGTATAGAAGGTTATGGATAGTCCAGATTTTAGATAAAGGGCTAGAAGCACCGTGATTCAGTATTCAGAAATGGTAGTGGTGTCGTTAGTGGAATATCTTCCAACCTATGGTTTCTAAGAATCGAGGGGTCTAGTTAAAAGAGTAAAGAAAAGTTAGGCAACCTGATATTTCACTTGAAGTTCTAGAGTAACATAAGAAAATTTTTGGTGCTAGCAAGTTAAAGCTAGGTTGCGAGTAGTATAAATAGATATGTGTAGGTCACAAGCTAAAGTATGGTGAAACGCCAAGGTTTTAGGTAAAAATAAGTAAGGATAAGAAAATGTGAGCGAGAAGGTGACGAGAATAGGAAAGTCCTCGAGAATAAAACCATCACAACAAGAGAGCTGATGGTTTTCATAAGTTATAAAAAGCTCAGTATAGCCTGAGTGAACTCGGAGGAGTTTAAGACTAGGAGAATAAAAAAGAGATGGAATATGTCCCTAGTAGTATAATAATGGTGCAATTTTGATAGATAAGAGGATGACGTTTAGGCCTTTGATTGGGTAATGATTTTGAGAAAGGGTATTTCATTAGTTGCACTGGATTAGAATACCCCCATAAGATGAATCACGTTGGGATGCTATGAAATACGACTGCTGAAATATAGTATTGACCCTAAGTGGATCATGGAAATAACTCCAGATGTTCCCCCATGAGAAGTGAGCCCTAATGACAATATATTACATAAGAGTTTCAAGTTATCAGTGGTAGATTATAGATCAACATTAAGGTTAATCAACAATAGTGAGATAGATGTTCCAAAGTACGAAATGAGATTTGTTTGTCATTCTTAAGATGAACAATAATGAGAAAGCATTACAGGACTTAGATTTATACATATATGATCAGCAATGAGAGACTCGCTTGGAATTTGGTAAAAGACCTCGGTAAAAATAAATCAAAGCATGTGTTATGGTATAGTATGACGTACCTACATGTAGTAAAGCCATAAGGATAGATATCCGAGATTATGAAACAAGATACAACAATAGTCATAAGATTGACAAAGTACTAAGCAAAGGACTTCAGTACACACATATATGACTAGAGGGGCAACTTGCCATATCTTTGTATATGTTCCCCAAGTGAGGCCTAAAGATTAGCTAAAAGCCAGAGGAAAAGGGACAGAAGAGTCGTATAGGCGAACATACAAGGAAAAAGTCGTATAGGTTGCATGACAGAAGGTTGTAAAAGTTACAAGATTGGAAGAATTGTGACATAAAGTCGTGGTGTGAGAAAAAGGCCCAAAGGGGGGAATTCCCTAGCCTTAGAATTTATTCAAAGAACAGTTTCCTAGAATAAAAGGACAACATAAAAATATTAATAACATCTATGGGTTATGAGAATTATAAGCACATCATCCAACATTCGAGGACGAATATTCCAAAGGAGAAAATGATGTTACACCCCATATTTTCGTACGTAAGAATACATCTTTAGTAAATTGATGTAAGAACAAAATTGATATCATATTTGGAAGTATATAAATTAATTTATCATGTTGCCTCAAAATTTACATATATTGAAGATCATGAACAACAAGTACAAAGAGGGTTGGAAGGTTTAGAAGCTAAGGAATTGAAGAAATAATATTTCGCGAAAGTCGACAAGTTTGGAATGTTATAACATGTACTTTTTGGGTGAGAGTAGGGTATTGAACATGATACAGAGGTTAATTTATGAGTTAGGTTAGTCGTGTGTTTTTTGTTGAAGTCAAGCGAGTTGTGGAACAAAAGATGGCAAAGATCATCACAAGTTACATTCACCAATCTGCTAAACATTAGGTCAAATGTAGTTGAGTATTTCTCCTAATGTAATTAGAATTACATGATGAATACTGACTAAAGTGAATATCTACAAGTATAGTTTCCAAGGAATTAAACCGTTCATCGATACAATATTGGAGTAGAGAGATATTCGCATTTTTGCGAGACTGCAGATAGTAGGTGACAAGTAGGTCAATCACCTACTTGCCAAAAGGAGAGGCCTCAATTAAAAGATCCAAAGCCGGCCAAGAGGGTACTTTAAGGGCTATTATACTCATTTCTTTCACCCATCTTTCAGACTAAGAAAACCAAATTGAACCCCAGTAAGTCCTCCCAAAAAATCCAACACAAGCCCTAGGTTATTTCGGGTGTTACAATGTAATTCTCGTGCTGAAAATACCGGACAGCTTGTTAGTTTCTCTTTCTTCTTCTTGGAGATGCGTTGGGGGACTAATTTTTGATGAAGAAGAGCTAGGGTTAATGGGTTCTACTCAGTCAAAGGAAAATATATGCTTCTCCTTCCATTATCTATGCTTGTACAAGTTACAACTCGATCATAAAGACTAGACCTAGCGAGTTTCGAAAGAGTATTATGTTGTTTGATGTTGCATCACTGTTGGCTGGCTGTAAACCTATATATAAGTGGAATTCCTGGATGGTTTATTGGATAAGACTCTTAATTATGTACTATTTATTTTGGTGCTCAATTGTAAAGAAAAGACAAGGCAAAACGTATTTTAAGTAAACTGAAAAAATCAGTTTTGAGTTATTGAACTTGCTGGACTGTTTTGTGGGTTGTATTGTGTTGTTGTGGGTTGTCTATTTTGCTACTGTTTCTATAGTGTTTTGGAGGAGAAATGTTGTAGATAAACATCACATAATGTAATGGTGGTTTTCTAGTCGTTCGTCGTAACATTTCGGATTGTTAAACACTATTATGATTAACATTTTGTGTATGAAGTGATAGGGATATGGTTGATTGTTTTATGGTATGTTGTGATTGATATAAGGTTGGAAAATGATGTATATATGTTGTTATTATTTTTCTCTTTTTGTTGTTGGTGTTATTTCAAATTTGGAGGAAGTAGATATTATAGGGGAGATGCTGCCTGTTTTATTATAAAATATGTTTGTCGTTCATAGTGTGATAATTGCACCTTCCATAACTTGATAATAGTATTGTTATCATTGTTGTAGATTAAAGTGCAACGATATGAGTTTAACGTGTTTATTGAATAGATTGTGATAAGGTATGTTAAAGCTAAACCTTTATTTCATTTAGCATATTCCAGTAACTACATGTATTTGACAATTAAAGAGAAGTTCATACTCCGGAATTTATGTACACTATCCGAGTCTCATAACTTACAATATTCTCCCTTATCCGGACTTCATATTCACTTTAGTTTTGTCTTTTGTCAGCTAAGAGAGCAACGAGTATGTATGTGTGTGTATATATATATATATATATATATATATATATATATATATATATATATATATATATATATATATATATATATATATATATATATATAATAGAGAGCCCAAATGGCCAAGATACAGAGCCTAGTATGATTGAGGTCGTATGAGAGCCTACTACGACAGAGCAGCTATATATATATATATACATATATATATATATATATATATATATATATATATATATATATATATATATATATATATATATATATATATATATATATATATATACACTAAACTTAATAGGGCAGGATAATTATTTTACTTACTAAATTGAGAGAATTGAGCCAGTATCAGCAGGTAAGCATATTTTCAGATTATCTTTGACAATCAGTTACTTTCAGTCATTATATTAACAGTTCAGTTTTAGCTTTCAGTTATTGTGTTACCTTGCATACTCGGTACATTATATCGTACTAACAACCCTTTTGCTGGGAACGCTACATTTCATGTCTGCAGGTCCTCATCTAGAGTTGGTCAAACCCTCTCAGCAAACAGAGTAAAACACAGCTTGGTTGGTAAGCTCCACTTCCTCGGAGTTACTAGGTCTAGACCTTGAAATCCATTTTATATATACATATCTGATGGGGCCTCGTTAGCCTCCACTGTATGTGTGTATATATATATATATATATATATATATATGAGCTTTTTGGTATGCTTACCCCTTCAGATAAGAGAGTCGATATTTTCATATGATTCAGAATATGGCTCATCGACTTAAGTTGAGGGTTACCCCTCAAGAGTTTATAGTTACAGAGTGGTAAGCTAGGTCCGAGTATGGCATCGAGGTGTCGGTCATGTCTCATTAGATTCGAGGCGTGACACCAGGCATTCAATACAGTCTCATAAGGCAAAGATCTCACAACCAATAGTGTGTGTTGGTGTGTCAGAGTTCCCTGAGGACCTCAGGGATCCCGGGCAGTGCTCACACCAAGATCTATCTTTAGTAGAGGATTGTTTAGGTGCAGTGGAAGGGCCAGCCTTGGTATGCTAGATTCGCAGGGATCTCAAGGATCCCTAAGTAGTACACGCCATAGAGGGGCGAAGCTTAAATAATTTAAGAGTAGAAGTGAGAGTGTTTGACATATAAAACAGTGTTGAAATAAACTTTCAGGAGTGAAAAAGGTTTTTTGGAATAGATACGGTTTACAGAAAATACTAAGAGTAAAAAATAGTTTTAAGATCAATTTTTAGAAGAGCAAACACACAGACTTAGAATGCTTAGAATCACAACATTCAGCAATCGACTTTACAAATAGGGGTCAAAGGTGTTAGGACATAGAGAGTTCAAACATACAACATGGTCTAGGGTGCATACGTAGCAACAACTGCACATAACAAACAAGAGTCTAATAGCTCAGAGACTCGAGAAACTAGTCATGATAAGAAGAAATTAAGGCATAGTCATGTTGAAGACAAAGTGTGTGCTCATTAGGATCAACTAGGTATACTAGACAACTAAATTATCAACATGATTACACCACTTAAAGAGAGTAAATAGGGGCTGAATAAACATGTTGGTAGAATATCAAATAGTCAAGTGAGACTTTGACATGCTGACTACACATTTAACAAGAGAAGGCAGAAATTAAACATGCTAACTATAGCAGTAAACATGAAAACAAATTGAATAACTAGTACAGGAACAAGCATGGATGGATAGACATGGAACACATAAGGTTGAGTTTCAAAATTTAACTAGAGATATGCCAGTTAAAGAAGAGAAGGCAAAATGTAAAATACATATGCAATTCCACTATCTAGCCTTGGCTTTTAGCCGGCTAGACCAACGATAGCACAAGCAGCAAAGAAAGAACAGAGAGTTTGAATGTATATGTGTGTATTCTGAACTGTGTATTCATGTTTTGAAGGAGTAGAATGAGAGTGCTTATATAGCAGTTCGAGAGTAGAGCCAATAAGGTAAAATAATCAGAGATCAGCAATTAAGTGTAATCAGAATCGAATCGCATAAGGAGTTTAGAATAGACTCATTTAATTAGGGGCAATTAGCCAAACGGTAACAAAATGAGTTTAATTAAGGCAAAAAGACCAAACCATACCAAATAAAGAATTAGTAAGTACCCCAAAGTTATAAGGTCAAGCAATTAAGGTAAAGACGGCCAATTAAAGTTATAAACAAGGAAAAAAATAAAGTCTATGCATACAAATCTTTAACGGAGTAATCAATCATCCAGAATTTCTAAGTAATAATGATTTCCGGAAAGATTATATCAATTCCCATAAATAGCAAATAAACTAAGTAAAACTTTACAGAAACATAAAACTTAATCAAAAAAATTAGGTTAGAACCCTAATAGGGCTAAAGTTAGGGTAAAATTACAGAACACTGGATTTGACAAAGGAAAATCATGTAAGTCAAAGATACAGGATAAGTTAATACGATTGATAATACTAAAAGACTCAAAATTGAAGCAAAAATTGGAGAAACCAGTATATCGCATAGAATCAGTTAGGTTTTAATACACTCATGCGAAAAATCAATCGAGGTGAAGGAGAAATGACTTGCTGAACATTAATAACTCAGAAAAGTCCTTAAAAACAATTTCAGATGATCCCTAGTTGGAGAAGGGTGATTAAGAAGCGAGATAATCAAGTAAAGTAAGGGGTCTTTGGAGAAAAACATTTGATAATACTCAAATCATCTCAGATCTATGAAGATCTGAGAAGAGTTGATAGCAATGAACTAGAGTTTTTAGAAAAATAGTAGAGATGAGAGAATAGGTCGAGAACCCAAAGATCTGTAATAAAATAAAGAGAAGTTCTCACTCACAATTGAACACATGGCCTGAGATAGGCCAATGAGTAAAGTTTTGAACCAGAACCAACTAGGTTCTTCGAGATCTTCTCAAGATCCACAAAGTCAAGGAACCATCCCATGTGGAAGGTCAAGGCTAGTCGGAGAAGACAACAAAACATCATTAGACTGAGATGTACACGGGGTGACAGCGCTTGAGAGTTAGGGTTTTGTGGAGAGAGTTGAGAGAGAAAGGGAGATGATGACAGCGAGTGATGGAGAGAAATGAAAGAGTTTGGGGATCTTTTGGTTTAATTATGGTGAGGGGATTGTGGAGCGATGATTAAAACAATCAACAATCACGATTAGATATGGGTATTGGTTCAGGCGGATATGTATTGGGCTTAAGGGGATTGGGCCAATTTTTGAGGGTTATTTAGGCTGGTTTGAGGGGTTAGGTCCGAAAAATATTAAGGATCAAATAAGCTATTTGTTAAATACCCCAAAAATTAATAAAAAATATTTAATAAAATAATCAAACAATTACTACATATTTAGAAAATACAATGAGCTATTTTCTGTGAAAATGTATCCATGGGCTATAATTGCAAAATTATTGCAATTGTATACAAAAGGTATAAATCTAGCCATTTCTAATATAATTTGATCTTAATATAACTATGAATAGCAAAATTAAATCAATAAATATTATTTAGCCATTTATGATGCAATTTTATAATTATTTGTATAAACAAAATACTAGAATAAATTAATTTAAAAATATAGAAATTATGGAAAAATATCAATTGATGCTAATACATAGTTTTGATGATATATATGCACATTAAAAATATTATAGGGAGAAATTGGATATCAACAGTTGCCCCTCTTTACCCGAGAAGGATGAAAGAGTTTTTGGGTAAAGAAATTATGGCCAACTTTGACCGAATGGGATATTTTATAAAAAAAATAGAGGCTAAACTCTTGTTAGAGCTGCCTACATACCCCTGG
This sequence comes from Nicotiana benthamiana, assembly GCA_034376525.1. NCBI lineage: Eukaryota > Viridiplantae > Streptophyta > Magnoliopsida > Solanales > Solanaceae > Nicotiana > Nicotiana benthamiana. The sequence continues at coordinate 19,928,073 of CM067337.1, read as the reverse complement.
TTTTATAGAAATCAGGCCATGTGTAGTTCCGGGTCCACCGGTAAATGAAGCCGATGGAGTTTATATGGGAATGGTAGCCAATTTCAGCAAAGGTTCTTTTGTTAATGGTAAGGTCGTATGGAGTTATGATTATGGGAATAGAGTGTATCGGATGTATTATAGGGCAAATAGCTGGATATCACGAGGTAATATAGGTAGATGATGAAAATTGGTTATGAATGACGAAGTGAAAATGGTATGAGCAAAAACCGTAGCAAAGTTTGCTCCTGTTTGAAAAACGGTTAGCTTTGAGATCACCTGTAAACTCAAAACATGATGCATTCAAGTACATATATTACTGCGAAAATTTAAACGAGATGGAAATTCCCTTTTGACTATGAAAGATTGCCTTTGGACGATGCAGATGATTCTTTAGACTATGATGTCCTGGCCATTGTGAGATAGGAGATTCACCGGTTATGAAATAATGTTCTTGGGCCATGAAAATGGTGTCTCTTAACCATGAAGCCTTTGAATAATAATATGCGACTTTGAGAGATCCTCAGGCCATGACATGGTGTCTTCTATCTATGAGGATGATGCCTTTAGATAATGGCGCCTTTGTTCAAGTTCGCAATATTTTAGCCCATGAGATGTAACAATATGATGTGAAATTTAACAAGATAAGGCTTAGTATTGTGAGGTTTAGGACAGAGCTTAGCTCGAAAGAGGATCAAAGAGATAGCGCTGGAATAGATCAACATTTATGCAAGGAGGGACAATGTTTAGTCCCATGGAAGGTGAAGCTTAGACTTATGCAAATATGGAGGCAAGGCTTAGCCTCATTCAAGGTGCGGGACAAGGATTAGTCTCATGCAAATGAAAGGTAGAGCTTAGCTTTATGCAAATATGCAGGTAGAGCTTAGCCTCATGCAAGGTTCGGGACAGGGCTTAGTCCCATGCAAATGGAAGGCAGGGCTTAGCCTCATGCAAGGTTTGGGACAAGGCTTAATCCCATGAAAATGGAAGACAGAGCTTAGCCTTATCAAAATACGGAAGCAGGGCTTTGCCTCATGCAAGGTTCAGGATAAGGCTTAGTCTCATGCAAATGGAAGGCAGGGCTTAGCCTTATAAAAACATGGAGGCAGGCTTTGCCTCATGCAAGGTTCAGGATAGGGATTAGTCTCATGCAAATGGAAGGCAGAGCATAGCCTTCTGCAAATATGGAGGTAGGGCTTATCCTCATGCTAGGTTTTGGACAGGGCTTAGTCCCATGCAAATGGAAGGCAGGGCTTAGCCTTATGCAATTATGGAGTCAGGGCTTAGTTCCATGCAAATGGAAGGCAGAGCTTAGCCTTATGCAAATATGGAGGCAGGGCTTAGCCTCATGCAAGGTTCGGGATAGGGATTAGTCCCATGCAAATGGAAGGTAGGGCTTAGCCTTATGCAAATATGGAGCAAGGCTTAGCCTTATGCATATATGGAGGCAGGTCTAGCCCATCCAAGATTTTGGACAGAGCTTAGTCCTATACAAACGGAAGGCTGGGCTTAGCCTGATGCAAATATGGAGGTAGGGCTTAGCTTCTTGCAAGGAACAGGTAGTAAATAAGAGTAGAGTATTTCTTAATTGGAGATATATTTGGTGTATGGTGGCCCGATTTATAATATTTTTCTTCATGTACATATATTTTTGAATGCTACTGCTACGTCAGATATGCCTGCATTTAAAGAAAAATTGTAAGTTTCGTAAGGGGAGGTTAATGCATGCCTTCGTCTGTTGGCCTTGCTTCTCCACCCTGGATGCCTTGTTTAATTTTCCTTGGGTAACATCTGACTGTTACGGAAATAGAGTTTTCAAAAAGATGCAATTATTGATGAAAAATAGAGTTATTTTTGGAAACATGGTGAAATATCAAGTAATTTTAGATGAACTAGTGATTGTAACACATTTAAGAGACATTGCAAGTTTCTCGTGTTACAACTTTGAGGGTCCTTCTCAAAAGTCTGACCTAGTTTTATAGATGATCCTTCGGCCGTTTGCGAGTAACGAAACTTGTTGAACCTTTTTCAGAATTTTGAGAACCCTTCTCATAATCCTGCCCTAGTTTCTTAACCAATTCTTGACTTTCTGGCATGCAACGGCGTTGCCTGGACTTGCTCCGGAATTTTAGGGTCCTCCTCAAAAATTTTCCCCAGTTTCTGGTTCTGAGGGAAATGAAAATTTTATTATGATATGACCGAACCAACAAGGCTGCCTACGTATCCCCTATTAAATGGGAATTAGGTCAATCGTAGTTCAATTATATCAGATGAATACAAAAATCTAAACATAGTATCTCTTGACTACGTCAGAATTGATTAGTTTCGACCAAACTTCTCCATTCATTTCTGCAAGTATGAGTGCTCCTCCTGTTAGCACCCTGTGAAGCATGTAGGGACCTTTCCAGTTGGGAGAGAATTTCCCTTTGGCTTCATCTTGACGCGGGAAGATTTTCTTCAGTACCAATTGTCCTAGTACAAACTACCTCGGTTTGACCCTTTTGTTGAAAGCTCTGGACATTGTGTTCTGATAAAGCTGACCGTGACATATTGTGTTCATTTGTTTCCTATATATAATGTCTAGTTTCTCATAGTGGCTCCTTATCCATTCTGAATCGCTAAGTTTGATTTCTTGTATGATTCTTAAAGAAGGAATCTCTACCTCGGCTGGGATGATAGCTTTGGTACCATAAACATTTAAGTAAGGAGTTGCCCCAATTGATGTGCAGACTGTAGTACGGTAACTTATCATGCTATTGTTTGTGCTTTTTCTACCATTTTCCTTAGTATCTTCTTGATGTTCTTGTTGGCAACTTCTATAGCTCTATTCATTTGAGGTATGTATGATGTGGAGTTCTTGTGCTTGATTTTGAAAGTCTCACACATGGTCTTCATCAGATCATTGTTGAGATTGGAGGCATTTTCGGTGATAATTCATTCTGGAACTCCAAACTGACAAACAATCTGGTCGCGGACAAAATCTGCCACAACTTCTTAGTTACTGCCTTGTAGGATGTGGCCTCTACCCATTTTGTGAAGTAATCAATAGCCACCAAGATAAACCTATGCCCATTTGAATCAGTGGGCTCGATTGGACCGTTGACATCCATTCCCCATGCAGCGAATGGCCAAGGTGAGCTTTTTGTATTGAGCTCATTTGGCAGCACTTTTATTACATCGGGATGAACTTGACATTGGTAGCATTTTCGGACATACTGGACGTATTATGTCTCCATATTCATCCAAAAGTAACCGACCCTAAGTATCTTCTTGGTCTAGACAAAATCATTCATATGTGGGCGACAAGTCCCAGTATGTATTTCCTCAAGTAGCTTAGAAACCTCTTTTGCGTCGACACATCTTAGCAATACCAAATCAATAGTTCTTCTGTACAAGTTTCCGCCGCTGTGGAAGAAGTGATTGGACAATCTCCGGAGTGTGAATTTATTAGTATGGTTCGCATGCTTTGGGTACTCTCCTTTTGCCAAATACTCCTTGATGTCATGGAACGAAGGTTTTCCATCCATCTCCTCCTCGACATGAGAACAGTAAGCTAGTTGATTATGGATTCTCACAGTGGTGAGGTCAATGGATATTGTATCATGGATGACAAGGTTGCCAAAGCATCGACAAACTCATTCTGAATTCTAGGAACATTTCGAAACTCTATATTCATGAACCTCTTTCTCAATTCATGTACACGGTACAGATACGACAATATATTGGAATTCTTGGTGGCCCATTCTCATTGTACCTAGTGCACAAGCAGATCTGAATTACCGATCACCGGTAGCTTCTGGATATTCATGTCGATTGCCATGTTGAGCCCTAGTATATAGACCTTATACTCTGCCATGTTACTGGTGTAGGGAAATATGAGTTTAACAGAGACCGGATAATGTTGGCATGTCTTCGATACCAAGATGGCTCTAATGCCCACTCCTTTGAAATTTGCAGCTCCATCAAAGAACATCCTCCATCCGTCGTACACTTCAGTAATGTCCTCTCCTATAAATGACACTTCTTCATCAGGGAAATATGTTTTCAAGGGTTTGTATTCTCCTCCTACAAGATTTTCAGCAAGATGATCTGTCAATGCTTGTCCTTTGATTGTTTTCTGAGTTACATAGACGATGTCGAACTCACTTAGCAGTATGTGCTACTTGGCTAATATTCCTGTTGACATGGGCTTCTGAAAGATGTACTTAGGGGGTCCATCTTGGACATGAGATAGTGGTATAGGCACATAAGTAATGCCTCAATTTCTGGGCCGTCCAAGTCAAAGCACAACAAGTGCGTTCTAACAGAGAGTATCATGCCTTGTAAGGTGTGAATTTCTTACTCATATAGTATATAGTTTGCTCATTTTTCCTTGTATTTTCATGTTGTTCTAGAATGCATCTGAAGCTTCCATCTAAAAGAAAGATAGAGTAACAAAGGTCTTCCCGGTTCTGGCGGGACCAAGACTGGTGGTGTGGAGAGGTACTCCTTAATTTTGTCGAAAGCTTCCTGACAATCTTCGATCCCACTTGTTTCAGCATCTTTCCTCAATATCTTGAAGATGGGTTCACATATAATTTTGGAGTATGCTATGAAGCAACTGATATAATTGAGATGTCATAGAAAGCTCATCACGTCCTCTTTACTCCTAGGTGGCGGTAACTCTTGAATAGCCTTAACTTTGGATGGATCCAGACGATCCCTCGACGGCTCACAATGAATCCCAATAACTTTCCTGCAGGAACCCTGAATGCACATAATTTGGGGGTTCAATTTTAAGTTGTACCTATTCAATCTTTCATAGAACTTTCTCAAGTTCGCAGCGTGATCTGCGGCCCCCTTGAATTTGATAATGATGTCGTTAACATACACTTCTATTCCTTTGTGTATCATATCATGGGATATGGTTATCATGTCTTTCATGTAAGTAGACCCAGTGTTCTTTAGACCGAATAGCATCATCTTGTAGCAGTACACCCCCCACAGTGTAATAAAAGCTATTTTCTCTGTGACTTCTTTATCCATCTAGATTTGGTGATAACTCGTGAAGCAATCTACAATGGATTGGAGCTCATGTTTGGGGAAATTGTCGATCAGGATGTGTATGTCTGGCAGTGGGAAACTTCCTTGAGACTTAAGCTATTTAAGTCTCGATAGTCAATGCATATTCTGATTTTCCCCTATTTCTTCAGAACATGCACAATGTTGGATATACAGGTTGGATACTCGACCACCCTTAGAACTTTGGCTTTGATCTACTTAGTTACTTCCTCCTTGATTTTCAAGCTCGTATTTGTTGATACCTAAATTTTTCCTATATATTTTTTGCACTCAAAATACTTTCAAAATAGCATATTTATGCATATATAAGTAGGCCGTGGTACTTTGGTATTTTTCTTTAATTTTTGAGATTTATTAAAATTAATTTACTGCTTATTTTGACAGTACGAAGGCCAAAATTAGTTTTCAAATTATTATTTTTAGTGAATAATGTGCTTCACTCCCATATTTACAACAAAATATAATTAAAAGAATTTTTTTCACATTTTTACAAATTTATTTGGGATTTTTAAGGCTAATGACACAAAAATTGCAATTATAGTCAATTTCGTAATTAACTGTGTTTTATAGTTATAAAATCATTTCTATTATTTTTATATTAGTATTTATATGTTATTAAATGGTGACATGTTTTAATTTTACTTTTTAAACGATTTTAACTATTTTATAAAATCATTTGCGAAAATTTTGGCTATTTAAAATATAGCCAGATTTATTTAAAACTTAGACAAAAATCAACTCCTATTTCTGCCTAATTTTCTAATCCATTTCAATAACCCACACCCATTAGTTTGCCCGACCCGCCTCGGATTTAATCTGAGTCATTGATCAAATAAGATCAACAGCACAGATCTCATCACCATAATTAATATCAAACGAACCCACCCCCCAAACCCTCATTCTTCACAGATCAGTCTCTCTTTCTCTAAACGTTTGCTCTCTAGAATCTTTTGGTTCACTCCCGCTTCTCCGATGATGACCATCGCCTCTCCGGCTCACTCCTCCCTCACTTCTCTCGACCTCCAGCAACCATGGAGTCCTTGTATTGCTGTTTTCTCTCTAAAGCTTGAAAACCAGCAGCTTCCGCCATGAAAGACGGTCACTGAAGCTTCATTTGGGTCTGTTTTCCGGCTTTTCTCCAGGGTCTTCGTACGACGATGCCTTCTATGGCATCGTATACGAGTTTCACAGCCAGGTTCTTCGTTTTCACTAATTTGTTTGAAAACCCAAACTTTTCCTCTTTAATCTCTGCCCTTTTAAAACAACGCTTGGTTTGATTTTTTGTTTTCTACCCTATTTTTACTTAGCATTTCCGGTTATTTCAAATTTTTCGTATGACTACCACTCTTTCAAATTAGGGTTTCTGACCCCTTATTCAAAATCATTTCTTCTACTCTTTCTGAATACTATATATTCATTTGTGTTTGTTTGTTTCACTTGTTTGTCTGTTTTCCTTGTTAACCAGGGTTCCATACTGTAATTCCTATTGCTAGGGTTTCTTAACCCCTTTCGAAAACACTTTACTTTTCTGGTTTTTCAGTACTAGTCTGTAACTCTTAGTATTACTTCTAAATATTTTGTTAAAATCTGGCGAAAACCCTAACCCTACATGTTTGTATCTGTATTTGCCTGTTTGCATGTACTCCTGGATTCTTCTTTAAGTTCTGTGCTCTTTGCTTTGACTCTTGTTTCTAGTGTTTTGTGTTATTCCTTAAGGTTTCTGGCTGTTTATATGGTGATTTTATACAGATTCTTAAAAGCTTTCTTTATGGCTATGATTACTGGCTTTAAAATTGTGATTTTGTGTATTCTCCTTACAGTTTGGTATTGATTTCGAATTTTCTTCCTCAATCAGTGAGATACATTCCTCAATTAATAACTGATCTCCTGGGTTTTCAATCTCGTTCATTAATTCGAAAATTATTTTCCAGAATAAAGTGGTATTTTTCCTTATATGTGTGCACAAGTATGTTGATTTATTTGCTTGACATGTTTCCTTGGTTAAGTATCGTGCACATAGCCTTCATTGTATACCTTATACTATTTTGTTTACTTATGTGACCATGCCATATTTTGTGATTCCTTTCCTTTTAAATGACTTCTTATTACTGTTTGACTTTGATTCCTTAAATAAGGGGAGTCCATATGCTTAGTTGATTATGATTGATACTCAGTTCCATAAATATGGATTGATACCTTATTTGTATACTCATTTTCAACGCTATAAATACTCCTCACCTCTCTCTTTGAAGACAACCAACACACACTGCTCTCACAATCTCAGACTCTCTGAATTCTCTCTTTCTCTGCTATTACTATACTCTCCCATTCTCTTATTTTAACACTCAATCGGCTAAAATCCAAGATTGAGTAACCTGGGTTTATTACTTTACACTATTGGGTTCTATTTGTTTGTCTACATTAGGTCTTTTGCTGCTATTCTCATATTGCTGCTGCTATTCTCATACTGTTGTTACTCACATTGCTGCTCTCATTATTTTCACACTTTGCTCTCCCTTTGTGAACTATTGCATTGCTATTGTATCCTATTACCTGCAACTGGTATGTCACCTATTTAATATACAGCTTCCACAACAACATGATCTTATTGGTTTTGCATTTCATAATGTTTCTTGTATGCTTTTACTTATGGTTTTGTTGCTCTTTCTGTCACTAGCATGTTACTCACTAGTCTATTTGGTTCATTTAAACATGCCCTATACCCCTTTTGTCCTTGTCTCAGTTATATGTTTTCCTCTTCCATGTGCACTGCTTGGCTACTTAAAAATCCTGAAACCTCTCCCTGAGGTTGATCATATTTAGGGATTGGTAAAGTGAGAACCAAACCCTTGTCTTACAACCATGTCTGAATACTTTTCACCAACATGTTGTCTCAACACTTCACTTATTTGCTCTTTACTTATTTGCTCTCTTACCCCCTACCCCTTTCTCAATGAATGTTTACTTTTTCCTTGTGTGCTACTACCATGCATCCATGTATGCTTGGCTACTTGGTTAACCTAAAACCCCTGTTCGAGGCTAAGTATGTTAGAGCTGAAATCTTGTTTGAAACCATGTCTGGTTACTTTCAATATGTTTCCTGTGTAAGTAGTTTACTTTGCTTATTTGTCCCATTTTCCGTTTGCCCCTTGTTGATGCCCTGCTGTTCTAAACTTGTCAGTCTAAAATAAATTCAAAAGAACTTCTTCAACTCTTTCAACTATTTTCTTAAACTCTCTCAACTCTTTCAACTATTTTCTTAAACTCTCTCAACTCTTTCAACTATTTTCTCAAACTCTCTCAATGCTTTCAACTGCTTTCTTAAAATGTCCCTCAACTATTTAAATTTTCTCAATTACAATCTCATTCTTAGAACTTTAGGGTCTGCCCCCTTAGTGTAAGCACTGTCATGGGAGCCTTGAGCACCCATGGAACTCTGATGCACAAGGCTGACACATCCAATGCTTGCACTTGTCTAATTGGGACATTTTTGGGTTCTTGGTGGTGGACAGGGGTTCAAACAAACCCTTAGGGAGCTTTGCCGCACCCAAGCCTTGGTAATGGTTGTGAAACTCGAAAGGAGTGAGGTTGGAGATGCTTGGGCCTGGCTGAAGGCTTTCTATAGAGTAACTTCTTATTTTCTTTTTATCACTGTTGTATTTTTTAATTACTTGGCTGTAATAATTTGTAAAGAACAATAGAGATTATAGTGAAATTGGGGAGAGTTATGCATGTTTGTTAAGGGAATGGGTAGAAAACATGTTTGTAGGACTTTACTTACCTATTTGCGTAATAGAAACCATGTATAAGACATGCATCTCACACATAGAAATCATGTTCTTAGGCCGTTTACTTTCAGTTTGTTATTTTTTAAATCACAATCAGTTAATAATCAAGTTATTGCCATTGCATTTAAATACCATGTTTTAGGGCCTTTATATGCATTTGAAATCATGTACTTAGGGTCTTTCTTTTGCAAGTGTTGAATACCTCACTAATTTTGCTAAACAAATGTAAAACTGGTTAACCTGTTCCTTTCTAAAACTGGGAAACAAACGTGTATGTCCACCTTTCTCTTATGGTTAAACAACGCCTAGGCAAACCTTAGGTTAGATAAAATTAATTAATCGCTTTAAATCATGCTTAAGCTACTCGCCCTCTTTATACCGTCTGAATTTGTTCCCCCTCTAAAGTCCGCTAATTTTTACACTAAACTTCTGCCTTATTTTCAATCACTTTTGTGCAAATGTTTTACTAAGTTTCTCTTGTTCCTAGTACAAAACTGGATTACTATTTTCTAAAACTTGTCTGAATACTGTATCCTCTGCAGTTTTAAAACTATGGTTCAAACTAGTACGCATACACGCTCTTTAACATTTCTGAATAGTTTTACATTTGATTTCTACCTCTCGTGTATGAAAACTGGTTTATCATATGTGTTATGTATTTTCAAGTATGTTTAAAAGGTTTTCCCTTCGATTTCTAAACTGTCACATATCCATTTGCCTTTATCAAGTCCCAAAAGTTTTCATCCAACTCTGTTATGCGAATTCTGTTTTTAAAACTTTTTCAGTTGTTGTCTCAAATATATTTGTCAACACTCCAGCTTTTAAAACTCTCTCTTCCTTAGACCTTACATGTGTTTGAGACGTGCTACTTACGTGTTCTCTTATAGAGGGTTATTTGAGCCTTTTATATGTTCTATATGATTCTTTTATATGCAAGTCCTATTTGTTTTTTTTTTTAATGTCGCCTAGTACTTTAACCTTTAAACTTAAGGGTTCCACCTAGTTCTTACCTCATAGGAATAGAGATCCTAAATTCCCTCTAGGATCTATATGATGGAATGGGTAATAGCATGAAATAAGCATTCATGACCGATTCACACGCTTAAATAACCTCTAAGGGGGTGGGAAGGGTAGAATATGGAGATGATAACGATGCCATAATATCATAACGCGACCCCTCTTTGGGAATATGTGCGGGATATTGCATCGAATGATCCATATTATTGTTAAACCTAGGACCCTTTCTCTCTTTTGTTTTATATAGTAATGCTTTTCCAAATAAACTCTCTTTTATTTTAAATTTACGTCCTTCTTTCTTCTTTAAAGCTTTTCAAGTTGTATGAATGTTATATGCATGAACCTTACGTGTTTTAATTGCTTCATATTTCTTAAAGTCACGATTAACACGGTCGGGAACCACACTAGTGGATCTTGAGGGGTTCCTAACACCTTCCCCTTGAGATAATCTCAAGCTCTTACCCGAACTGTGGTTTTCTTCTTAAAATAATCTCTCTTATGTGTCCTAATATGCTATAATCATTAGGTGGCGACTCTTCCAATTCCATAACCCAATTCCCAAATGGAAAATAGAGTTGTTTCGCCCATAAACCCGATTTCACTTTCTTTTAAGTAAAAAGGGGGCGTCGACAATATGGCGACTCCGCTGAGGAATTATTCTTAGTCTTTAACCATTACATGTTTCGTGGCTTTATTTTTTTCTTTATTACCTTTATTGCTTTAATCATTTCTCCACAATTACTAACTTGTTTCTTCATGTCTTTCTTTTTCTTTAACTGTTTTACTGCTTTATTACCTCACTTTACTTCAATTCCGTCTTACATTTCGAGCATTTATTGTTATCATTATTGTATGAACGTGAAAATACATATATTTATTCCATTGTTGTAATTGCATCCTTCAACATCATTTTCCACTCGTGCCAAACAAATGCTATTGCAACGCTTATAATGAGTGGTTGTGCTCTTCCATTATTACAAACCCCTAAATTTGGCAAAGGCATATTTGCGGTAAAACCAGTCGATCAACGATGTAGTCGACGGTTCTATGCCTTTCCCTCTTGAGTTATCCGCTCTAGGGTACCTTGTCTAGAACTTCAAAAATAGAAACTTCACTCTGTTTAATTGTTCATGCATCATGGTCAAACCTAGACGAGTCAGTTATGTTGCCCGCATAATGACTAATTAGGATAGCCTAAATCAAAGTCCATCGGGTTTCCTCGAAACCCATGTTGTTTGTATCGGGTTGCATGCCGCAACAGTGAGATGTTGAGTGCACTCCCCTATATCTATTCTTGTGTTTTGTTTTCCATTTTCAGAGGAATTTTCATAACAACCTTTCGGTTGTTCAATTAGTTATGTAGGTCGAATGGTTCTTCCCAGAGTTTGTTCTCCTTATGTATCATGTTCGAGTTTGTAGCTTCTTGGCATATTGTGGCATCATATAAGACTTTTGGCAATGTTTGAAGTGGCTGGGTGAGACGATATCATTGGGCCTAAAATCAGTGAGATCGAATTTATATGAAGTATATTAATTAGAAAATATAGTTATTTGGTTCATAATGAGGTAATGGTTCTTTTCAAGAGAAGGAACTCAATGAATTATTGACTCAACGGTTGATCATGAATTTCTACACATCTCTTCCGTCGTGGCAGAATTACAAGAGTTGGAACATGACTTATATGAGTCATGAGGTGAGTGTGAGCATCAGATTCATAGAATGTCAGCTATTATTATCAGAGAATGCTATTATGGTCATGTGAAATATGCACTGCATGGTGTTAATTCAGCAAAGGCATGCAATCATGTTTTCGTACATTGTGTGGTGATTGATACGGTGTTCGTATCTTGGAAACAGGCTTGGTAGATATTTTTGGGTGTTGGAATTTGGCTCTAAGGCTTATTTGGCTAAGTAAAAAGGGAGAATCTTCAGGGTTTTTTCGAGTAAATGTGCTCAACTGAGTTGTGGTAGCACGGATAGGTGCATGAGGTGTTAATCAGCGATTTTGGACAACTCCAGAGCAATTCTTAGCACGTTCAAGGACGAGCGTATGTTTAAGTATGAGAGAATGTAACGACCCGACCGGTCATTTTGAGCTCTAGTGCATCGTATGGCGGTTTAAGGCCATGAGCAGCTTCACTTCAGATATTCTGACTTGTACACCTAATCGAAATTGAATTTTGCGAGGCTCGGAGTTGAATTGGAAAGAAAAATTCTCATTTCGAAGCATTAAGTTGGAAGAATCGACTAAGATTAAATTTTTTTGAGTAAACACCATGGGAACCGGGATTTGAAGGTTCCATCAGGTTTGTATAATGATTTTGGACTTGGGAGTATGTTCGGATAGGATTTTGGATGGCACAGGAGAGTTTCAGCGCCTAATGTTGAAGTTGGCATTGTGGAAGAATTTCATAAATTTGGGTTGAAGCGAATTTCAAAGTTAACGATGTCCGCTTGGAATTTAGAGTCTGAGAAAAGATCTGTATGGTGATTCCGGTATTGGGAGCGCATCCGGAAGTTGATTTGGAGGTCTGTATGTCATTTTGGAATCGTTAGGCGAAAGTTAGAAATTTGAAAGTTTTTGAGAAGTTTGATTGGAAGTGGACTTTTTGATATCGGGGTCGGAATTCGATTCCGAAAATTGGAGTAGGTCCGTAACGTCAAATATGACTTGTGTGTGAAGTTTGAGGTCAATCGGGCTTGATTCAAAAGGTTTCGGCATCGAATTCGGAAGCTTGAAGTTCTAGAGTTAATAAGGCTTGAATTGGAGTGTGATTCATGGTTTTAGAATCGTTTGATGAGATTTGAGGCCTCGAGAAGGTCCGCATTATGTTTTGCAACTGATTGGTGTGATTAGATGGGATACCGGGGGCCTCAGGTGGATTATGGGCGGTTAACAGATCAAAAATTGAATTTGAGGAAGGGCTGAGGCAGCTGGGCATCTAGTGTAACCGCACTTGCGTGAAGAGGGCCACGGGTGCGAGCCCGTAAGTGCGGGAAAGAACTCGTAGAAGCGGATTTTGCTAGGGGAAGCGTGGACCGCAGATGCAGTCGAGCTCTGCAGAAATGGGACCGCACCTGCACGCGTGGAGCTGCAGGAGCGAGCCACGAGCCGCAGAAGCGAAAAAAATAAGGGAGTCTCGGGCACGGCAGGTGCGGAGGTCTTGGCGCACTAACAGGATTGCAGA